>JAPMAC010000203.1:0-5000000 GCA_028671895.1 Oenanthe sinensis
GCACTTCCAGAGGAGACTGAAACTACGCTGGTTCATAGCTTAGGCCGAGTAGAGAAGGATGCAAAGATATAGCCAAGAAGCAAACTGTTATAGTGATCTATCATGATGTACAACTGTATTTAGATTGTATTAAATTTGGAGGATCCTATCAACATGTATTTCAACTCTTCCAGCTTCCAAGCAGTCCTCACAGGATGATCTACATCTACCGGTTATTCTATATTGGTTAGAAAATTGATATTTTTTTGGGGTTTCTGTGAAATTTATTGAAAAAAAAATAATGGATGTACATGCTCTCCTCTATGAGATATTGGGAGCTCTTGTTTTTATATATACTTGAAAGTTCAAACCATTCAAGGAATGCAAAAGTACACTTCAAAACCCTTCATGTCGCTTAGAGTCTGAGAAACTGGCTCGAATAAAAAAAAACCAAGTTTGACACTAGACGACCTGTTACGGTTTGGTTAAAAAAATATATAGTTATTCTTAATATTGTAGTTCTTCTGTTCCACTCAATTGTTATCCTTTCGGAGAGAAGGTTCGGTATGCATTTTAAGGTGCATATAAAATATAGTTTCGTAACTTAATTTTAATTTTTTTTGAAAAAAATTTAAACATTAAATTTTTATTCAGAAAAAAATAAAAATAAGTTACGAAATTATACTTTATGTGTACCTTAAAATGTGTCGGACCTTCTAGAATAACAATTGGGTGAGACAGAGGTAGTATATTTTAATGATTAAAATTAAAAATTTAACACGATATGTATAAATAAGTTTAAAGCGTGCATATATTAGTATTCTTAAAAAAAATATAAACATATTTATTAAATTCTATGTTTCAAAATAAAAGTTTATGACATTATTTATTATCAAATACTCCGTATTAAATTAGCAGAAAATATATTGACAAGCGATATCTAAATCGAAAGAGGGTAATAATGTAATTCAATACCATCTCAACACATGTCGAACTCTATAAATCTAGAGCAATCGCATCCCAAACCCTAACCATGACGGCTGCATCTCTAGTTATTTTCTTTCAATTCAGCCATATACATATTATATACACACAAAGTTTGTAAGTAAGAGTTTAGATTAGCTACACATGTAATTTGATGGGGGCACAGTGATGAAGAATGAATAATCTCGTTAATCTGATTGATTTGTGAGGATAAACTTCTATCCATTTCTATTTCTGAGCGCCCTTCCTCATTTTACATTTCTTGATTTTCAACACAAATATATATATTTATAAATTATTATTATAAATCGGCGATTTGGGTGATTAAAATGAATGAATCGAATCATTATTTTTGATCTTCATCATTTGTTTCATCGCCAGTTATTATATATATATATATTGTGATTTTGAATCTAAAGCTTTTAAAATCAGAAAATTATTATATTATGGTCCAAATATTATTATTACTGTTTTTTTAGTTACGTGGTTATAACAAGAATTGAATTATTAAGGGCGGAGATCTGCGGTCTCCAATTTATTTATTATATTCAACATGAGCTCCGGTGTATATATAAAAATAATTAAAAAAATATATTTATTACATATTTATATTTCATCAGGATAGGATTTACAATTCTACGAAGATTTACATGTGATCCGTTTATGTCGTATATATGTATTTTAAAATTGAGATTAGTGTTCTTAGGGTTCTCAAAAATTCTCATATAAACAATGAGGGTGTTATTGTAATTATGGAGAATCATATATAATTATAAAAATATTCACATTAAAAAATAATAGTATCTAAGTAATTTTTCTGAGATAATTTTAGAAACTTTATCCTCTTTAAAATTTCAATAATAAATATGGAAAGTAAAACGTATGAAATAATTTTTTTTAATATATGTAAAATCTCCAAAAATGAAAAATGATACTTTTTCGGTCTCAAATTAACTGTCTTATTTGATTTTTTTGAGGTCAATTTGACTCAATTTTGATTAAGAATTGAATTTTTTTTTTTATGGTTTTAAAAAAATGAAAAATATATTTTAAAATAAATTAAATATATTTTTTAATAATATACAATTTTTTTCTATTATATACTATATGTAATTTTCAGTCAAATATTTGTCAATTTGATCAAAGAAAAGTCAAACAGTACTACTAATTTTGGACCGAGGGAGTAAGAGGAGATGAAGTTAATATCCGTGGAATTCCAAAAAGTCAAAATTTACGAACATAGTTGTTTTTAATTCAAGTCAAAATTCTCATTTCTCACCAAAAATTTTGTACATAAAAATTATCCTTTGGATTACACAATAGACAGTAGTAGATGGGTATGTTTACAAGGAGATAGAGACCGGACCACAACTTTTGATATAGAAATATGTGATGCATATCTAAATATCCAAAGCCTACGTTTGGGATTCTCATTAAAACATAACCAAGAAAAAGTGGTAACCATATAAATTTGATAAAATAGTCGTAACGAAATAAAAAGGTCACGGATTGCGTCCTACAAATAAGCCAGTCATGGAATGCGTCATTTTTCTTGATGCCCAAGTCCATTTTAACACCTATATATACCACAATTGCGCCTCTCAACTCTCAAGTACATATAGATATCTACTTTTAACAATGAATCATGGTCTGGCTGAAGTTTATGTGATGAAAAAGGTTTGCAAGGACAAAATGAACAAGATGGAACATGCATCAAAGAAAGAAAATGCAGTTGATCATAAGGAAGAGGTCGATGATGAGAAGAAGAAAATACATGGCGGATGCTTTCCTATGATGTTCAAGAAGATTCATCCTACAAGCAATCAACTGCACAGTGTTTAGTGTATTTTCTTCGAACAGAGTTGTGCTCTATGGAGAATTACTTGATTGAAGAATTTTGGAGAATACACTTCTTATTTTGTAAAAAAAACATCATACTTTTTATTTAAAATACGAGTGTTATGTAAATACGAACACAATTATATGAGAAAATTCTAGCTTGTGCACATAAGCTTCATATCTAATCTAGTGAAATGTATTTTACATTGTAAATAGAGTTTTAGTTGTATCAATGAGATTCACTTGTTTTTTGAAGTGTTTTGTACTTTTAGGTGCCTTTGGTGATCATTCCGGTTGAGACTCAGCTTATATTCTACGATCATGAATGCTTAGCGATTTATTTTAGAGGAGCTTTTATATATCACTTTTTATAAAGTGTTTGCTCGAATATACTAGGATTGTATTTTTGTCGTAACATTATAGAATTTTAATATATTCTATACATTTCAATTTCCAACTGATATAATTCATCTACTCGTATAATTAATTAAATATTTATATATACATTTTGTGATTATAATATATCAATAATATTAAATATTAAATAAAAAAATTAATATCACTGAATCATATTCGAGAAATCACAAACTATTCGGTTATTATAAATAAAATACGACATTATCTTATATTTGATTTGGATTCGAACTTTAATAACAAAGTTAACTTATATCAAAGTAGACAATGATCTGGATGCACACCTAGTTAAGCTTCCTCTAATACTTTTTGGCTTGTTTTGTGCTATGAACTCCACTATCCGATTTCAAGCAAGATGTTGTCTAATTAGACTATAAATTTAACATTCGTCGGGAAAAGCTCTTTTTGGCTTGTGCTGTGCTATGAAGTCCAACATCTGACTTCAAGCATGGTGTTGCCTAATTAGACTATGAATTAACATGTCTGGAAAAGCTCTATTGCTATTTCGCAGCCGATAAGAAGTATGATATACTCCCCCCTCCCTCGTGTACAGTAGCGGAGCCATAAAATTTTAGGTGGGGGCTAAAATAAAAGTAAAATTTATAAGCGAATCCATCTCTGTGATATTTTTGTTCTAGTGGGGGCTAAAAAAAATTTGTGTCAAGTACTTGTATATAATTTTTTTGTCTTAGCAAGGGCTTCAGGTTCTATTAGCCCCTATGCAGCTCCATCACTGCTCACAGTGAAGGGAGTGAGGGTAATACCCATTAGGAGCTAATAAAGGGTATCAGTCTGGTTCACTTGTAGAAAGAAATATTGCCAGTGACTTGGATTTATGGACTATATGCTTCGCCCATACTTTTTAGCAAAACAATATGACGATGCTTCGTCTAAAGGAATAAATTTGATAAGATATTATGTCTAAAACCCTTTCTTCTGAAATATTCTCCAGGCTATTCTGTTATCGATTTTGGACCTATCACTACAAGTTTGGCTATGTTAGTATAAGATGTTTCGTAGTTGTCTATAGACTCTATTATTTGCACTCTGCAATAATTGTTCATAGTGATTGTTATTTTTTTGCCTGCCTAAGAAACCTTCTGCTCTTGAGAACTTGTGCAACCAATATGCTATAATATTAATCAGATACCCTACAAAAGTTCATCAGTTAACAAAAAATACATATATATAATAGGTAAAGAGTCATAAAAATTTAAATACAATTAGAATACATAAATATAAACATTAATACAACTTTAAGATTTAAGAATACTAACATTTGTGCATTGCACATGTTATAAGCTTGATTTAGTAAAAGAGAAAATGTCTTATATGTCACAATTTGAGGATAAAATGCCCTAAATGGCACAACTCGTAACAATGACCCTAAATAGCACTCCAAAACGCTACATAGTGTGGCGTGCTGAAAAAGGGGTGAAAACGCTACTTCGTGTAGCTTTTTGCACTTTTTTTAATTTTTTTTTAAAATTTTTCGGGGAAAAACGCTACTTCGTGTAGCTTTTTGCACTTTTTTTTATTTTTTTTTATTTTTTTTCCGGGGAAAAAGCTACTTTATCTTGGGTTCTGGGCTAAAAACGCAACTTAAAGTAGCGTTTTGGGGAGATTTTTTTTCTCAAAACGCTACACGATGTAGTGTTTTGGAGTGCTATTTAGGGCCATTTTTTTGGGTTTTGCCATTTAGGGCATTTTCTCCCAAATTGTGACATACAATACCAACACCCCTCGAGTAAAGGGTAAGAATCATAATTTTATTCTGTACTATGGTATTTCTTCAACTTTACACTTCCGCTAAACAGCCTAAAACTAATACAGTTGTATATATTTTGTATTCCAACAAGTACAAGATAGATACATCAACAGACAAAATACAATAAAATCACAAATAGAAATGGTTATACATCGAGTGAAATGTATAAAAACTGCAAAGAATATCAGAAAGCAGGTTGAGTCTATATATTAGTATATTACACATCAACAGTTAAGTACAAACAAAACCAGAAAAATATCACTAACAGACGTTTAATATAAGTGAAATCATTCTTATGTCTTAAGCTTTGTGCACGGAAGAGAGTATTTTCTTGAGGCGATTGTTATACTCTGTGCCCTGATCACTTTGAACAAGGTGTCCTGCCTCTTTTACAAATTCCAGAGTAGCTACATCGCCTAACTGCCTGCAGTTGTAATATATCGTAAAATTGTTTTTTTACTGATATAATGCTAAATTATTATTGCCGCTACTTTAAGAATGCAGTTAGTTATAATTCACTGATATAATTTACTAAACTTTTCCTGAAAAGTTGTTTTAGTTATCGTTGTGCTGTAAAACTGTTAACATATATTTTTTCAATAAAATTAATCGGAGTGAAGGAGCAGGCCTAAGTAAAGAGGTAAATATGCTGGTAGTGGTGATGAGAGCTTACTGTTTTATGTTTTCAGCAATTTCCGAGTTGAAAATTTTGTCATCATCTCCCCAAAGCAGATGAATTTTCTGCAATCACAATGAATTCACATGGTAGGTATCATTGAATTCGTCCACAACTTGATATATAAGATGCGAGCATGGGATGTTTTTACAAGTCTAAACATAATAATACGCTGTGCTTACTCTAATCAATGACATTAGTCAGATGCATGGCAAAATCACTTTGATAAAGAGAATTCAAAGAGTGTAGCAAACCTGGCTGTAGTTACAAGAGGCAGTCTCATTGTCATCGATGACCCAAGCCTGTAAAAGTTCAGTTCTCTCCTTTCTGTTAACCATAAATTCCTGTAAACCATAAGGCAGTCTCATTGTTAGGATTTGTCTTTCTTTGCATGCAATATATAAATATATTCTATTCTACTGAATTACTTAGTGCAGTTATAGTTGAAAAATACAGAAACAAAACAAAGAAATCTAACTGATATTTTTGCGAACATTAACCCTATGATTCACATAGCTTTCAACTTAATAACTTTCACGTATACCATGTTTCCAGTTTATGTTTTCACTATGCTGAGATGCTACATTCTAGCACTATAAAACTCCACAGGCCAAATTCATCTAAACACAATCACCACCATATATCTCTACCGATAAACCTTTATTTATTTGCAGAAAAAAAAAATACATCTAACATCCAATCTTAGTATCTATTAAATACAAGCTTGTTTATCACTGTTGCATACTATGTATATCTATCTAAATTATAAATGGCTCACTCAGTTATATTTAGGCTTGTTAAGAATGTGGCTTCGTAAGGTAGAGATCATGACAATTTACATGTTTTAGGTCGTGTGACTTGGAAGTTCAGTGGACTCGAAAAATTGTAGCATGTTCATCTGTCCAACAAATTTCATTGTCAACCTTTTTTTGAAAAAAGACTCCCTCATATTGACTCTACCATTATTGTGTATACTTGTATTACCTTGGTAACAAGATATTGAGGGTCACAGAACTAGTGCAGGCATGTGTATAAGTGTTTAAACTTATGCAATTGACCACTAACCAAAAAGCATAGAATATAATCATAGCTTTATTTTTATTACAACCCATATAACATTATCCTCTCTCTCTTTTTAAACTATCCGCTGAAGTTTGATATCTGTGGTCTACTCTTTTTCGAAATTGTTAGGGATACAGGATTCTTCTGATTTTTTTAAACAAAAATAAGATGATACAGAATTCTTCTAACAGATTCAATACCTAAAGATAAGACAATTCTGGGAACATTACTCCTGAAGTTATATATTTCTACTTTCTAAATATAAGAGATGCTGTATAACATAATGCCTCATAAGGCCTCAATCTTATAAAAGTTGTCCATGTTTTTGTTATCCATCAGCAAAACAAATATTTAACATTGAATCTTTGTATGTAAATTTACAGACAATTTACTTGAGATCCACGATTTGTGGCTGCACACTACGCTGTCAATCATGACATATTGACATGTCATGTTTTAGTGCTAATTTGGGAGTTGGGAGAGAGAGACCTGGAAATTTTGTAGCATTGTTTTCTGAACAAAAATTCTGTTATCACCCTTTAATTGTACAGTGACTACCACATAATTCATATAACTACTAACATCTAACATCGTAACCTAGTGGATATCTGGCTTCCTTAAGAAATTGAGGGTGCCAACATTTGGGGATGCACGCGAGTATTCTAGTATATGCAAATACCTGGCAGGAAAAAAACATATGATATAACTTTGCCTTCTTTTTTCCTAACCCAACCCCTTTTAAGTTTCATGTTAAATTTATACTCTTTTAGTTCAAGTGCGACAAATGAAGATGAGATTTTGATACTAAATTCAACACCCCAAGACCAAGACAAACATAACAAGATTGAGCCAAAATGAAAACAAGATGTTTCTTAACATAAGGAATGTTGTCAAAGCTTCAAACATTTAACAATTGCAAGTAACCAAACAATTAAAACCATAAAACAATCATAGAAAGTTCATATTCTTACCTTGATAAAGTCCTTGGCCACAAAGTCAGGCATAGATGGTGGTTTATGATTAGTAAGTGCCAAAAAAGCCTTTAGATCCTTAACAGATTCCGGCAACAAAAACTCAGACCAACTCGAATACCCCATCCTCTTCAAACAAGCTTGTGAAGTTGACTCAGTTAAGTCAACAACAGTCCCACTGCCCACAACACAATCAATCAAATCCGGGTACAATTTAGCCATTTTAAACCCAACTGTAGCTCCATAACTAAGCCCAACAACACTACATTTCTCAACCCCAAATTTGTTCAATGCCTTGACTAAACAATGAGCTTGAAACTCAAGTGATCTGTCGGGCTTATCGGTTATTGATCCACCAAAGAAAAGGAGGTCAGGCACAAACACAGAGTATTCACCAGAGAAAGCAGTGACTTGTGAAAGCCATGAGAAGATCCCATCAGTGGCAAAACCTTGAAGAAACATAACAGCAGGCTTGTTCTTGGCTTTAGGATTGTTTTTTGTAACTGCAGTTGGTACCCACATCTTGATTTTGGTTCCAGGCTCTATTTCAATGATCTGGGGTATCATGCCATAGAATTTCATCTGGAGACTGATAATTGGTTTTGCTATTGCAAATACTTTCACCATGTTTGCTCTGTGTGTGACAGAATGCTCTAGTGTTCAAGATTTGCAAAAATGCTCAAGTCTTAAGTTGTCTGAAAATGAGCTGCCACTTGCAATAATCTATGTACATACATGTGAATGTGATATACAAGGTCTATCATGTTGGCAACTTGACATGGTCAAGACTTGAAGAAAATTTCGTTTCTTCAAAGTCAACTTTGGCTACTCATATTATTAAACCAATAGTATTAATGAATATTAACGGTAATAATTCAATCTGTAGTGATGCTGTTTCTCGACCCCCTGCTTGGCTGTTGCCAGACAAAAATTACAACAAATCTTTATTCTCTAGTGTCAACCAAATTACCAATATTATTTTATTGAATATTTAAAAATGGGCACAAAATTACGAAAACTAAAATTTCAAAAAATTAATGGGACGAAAAGAGTATAAGTTTGAATTTTATAAATGTTCTCGCCAACTATAATTATACCAATTATCGTCGTACTATAATCCATTTTATCAATGATCATTGTACTATAACCCATATTATCAATCAAAAATCTGAAATATTACATTTACACCAGTCAAAAACAAAACCATACATCTGGTGTAGATCTAAAAGGAAAAGCAGAAAATCAAAATGAGTGAGAAATCTCATTTATTTACAGAAGCAAGAATGTTCTTGAGCCTTTGGTTATATTCAGATGCTTGATCTGAATGAACAAGATGTCCAGCGTTCTTTATAAATTCTAGATTAGCTTGCTCTCCCAATTGCCTGCATATCAGAACAAATCGATAAGTATAAAAATATCTTTATATATATAACTAATAAATCTGATACGGTGGTGAACTAGTGATGGTCCTTGAGACTGACCTTTTAATGTTTTCTGCAACTTCTTTCTTAAAGATCTTATCATCCTCTCCCCATATCAAATAAACTTTCTGCAATAATACATGAGTTTATAATATTAGTACATCAGTAAGTTATTACAGGCAATAATCTTTCGGATTTCGTAAAATGAACAACATTAATCGATACCTGAGAGTAATTGCAGGGGGCTACATGATTGTCGTTAATCACCCATGCCTTCAAAAGTTCATCCCTCTCCTTTCTGTTGGCAAAGAATTCCTGCAAGTATGACATATTTGTATAAGAAGTCGAAATATAATGGTATAATTAAGCATATGCCGTTCAAGACTAGACTTCTAGATCATGTTTCGTAGTAGAAATCATCAATCATGATTGTACAAGGCAGCTACAAATTAAAGTTTTATGGTTTGTAGGCTAAATTAGTTTGTATTTTATATATTAACGAAATTGTGACAAACCTTAAGAAAGTCCTTTGCAGCAAATTCAGGAAGAGATGGAGGTTTCTGACTAGCAATCGACAAAAATGTATTAAGACCCTTGGTAGAATCCGGCATCAAGAACTCAGACCAACTTGAATATCCAATATTCTGTAACGAAACACGTGAAATCGACTCAGTTAATTCCATAGCAGTGCCACTAGCCACAATGCACTGGACCATTTCAGGGTACAACGTCGCCATTTTGAACCCTAATGTAGCTCCATAACTAAGCCCAACAACCGTAAACTTGTCAACTCCAAAGCTTCTCAACCCTTTCACCAAACACTCTGCATGAAACTCCATTGATCTTTCAGGCTTATTCGTTGTGGATGAGCCAAAGAACAAGAGGTCTGGAACGTACACAGAGTATTTTCCGGACAATGCTTGAACTTGTGATTGCCAGTTGAAAATTCCATCAGTTGCAAAACCATGAAGAAATACTACATTAGGCTTGGCTGGATTAATTTTTGATTTGCATGGAACCCAAAATCTTAGTATCGTCCCAGGTTCGATTTCGACTAGTTTAGGCCTCATGCCATATGCCTTCATCGTGACTCGAACCATGGGCTTAACCACTGCAGCAAATATCTTCACCATATTTTTTTTGTACTTTGCTTAATTTGAAACTTAATAGTGAGCTTAAAAAAATAAATGACAAATGTTGTAAGAATGTTTTGAGAATTGAAGTGAGGTCTAACTATTGAACAACATTGTTTTATATAGAGGATGGGTTTCTCATATAATTTGACCAAGAAAATAATTGTTAGTGTAGTGTACGCGTTTTGTTAATTCACCATGTGAGAAAAAGAAGCAATCAGGATAGAGAAGCATAAACTACTTTTAGAATCTTCTGACTTTATTTTAGATGGCTTTGTATGTATGTACCATCAACTTGTGTACAAACATACATATTTAACTCTGATATTTAAAATTGTTTTTTAGTATTTTTCTTATATAGTAATAAAAATAAACATACATATTGAAAAGTTAATTCTGATATTTAAAATTAATTTTAGGTAGCTTTCTCTCATATAATAAATAAAATAATTATGATAGATATTATTTTAATTATGCATATCAAAATATTATAATTATCAAAACAATTTTATTCATTATTTAAAGTAAATTCACCTAAATTAATCTTAAATTCCTTATTCTCTTATGGAATAGAAAAAATGTTTACAGTTCAACGACCTCTTGCGGCATAACTTGTTTCCTCCCTCGAACTTATGTAACTTAGATTTTTAAAATATTTAAAAAAATTAAAATTTAAATAATATTAATATGAAAAAGTATAATATTATCTAAATTTTAAATCTTAAATTATATATTAACACAAAAATATCAGACAAGATTGGAAGAGTATGCTTATTATATATTTTGTCAACAGAAGCGGGCAACTTTTATGATGTAGTCTAGTCAAATAGGAGTAGCTCAATTTCAAAGTTAGTGCTGATTTATAAATAATAACATACCTGTCATTATTCTAGAACAAATCTCTTTCTTCTCAATTACTCCGCTGTATTACAATTTCAATTATAATGGTAGCTGACGTTAGATGTGAGGTATGTATTATTCTCTCGATAAAATATTTATTTCTGAACAACATTTATTTTGTATGTATTTTAGTGTCGTTCGGGGTACCTTATTTCCAAAAATAAATATTTATTTTATAAAAATTTATATTTTTATAAAACAAACACTTATTTCTCAAAAATAAGAAACACATTTAAACTCGAGGACTATATATGTAACTTGGGGATATGCAAAGTGTATTATTCCCTCTGTCCCATATTTCTTGTCTCATTTTGACTTTTCAAAATCAAATTAATCAATTTTGATCAAGAAATTAAACATATTTTATAATAATATATATATTTTTTTAAAAATATTATAATAAAATTTAACTATTCTATTTTATGAATCAATTTTTAAAATCGTAAAATTATAAAAAATATTTTTAAATTGTTAGTTAAAATTAAAAAAATTGACTTTGAAAAGTCAAAATGAGATAAGAATTATAGGATAGAGGGAGTATTATTAGTGATGACTTTATTTGGGTGAAAACCCTCTTTAACACTTTTTTATCTCACTGTGACCGAGATCGCGTGGAGTGAGCAAAACAACACATTACATACGCATGTCTAATATACGTAGATAGTGTATATAATTTTTCAGCATCCATGTGTATCCTATACGCATCTTGTATGTCCGTGTACTTTATTTTTGATCATTAGACCATCCACAATGGGAGGCTATTTGATGCCTCGGGCCACTTAAAGTGGAAATGGACAGTTGTTTTATCTCTTTTTTGCATTGCATAGGTGGAGCAAAAAGCAGGCATGACCGCTTTCCTGGTCATGGCCAACTCCTGTGACTTTGCAGTTTTTTATTATTTACTTAGTTTTGAGCATTTTACTTTTTACTTAGTTTTGAACATTTTACTATAATTATAGTATAATAAGAATGTGGCCAGCTTGAGTTGGTCTTATAGCATTGAAGTGCTTCGGCTATTTTTTTCCAAAAGCCATTTAAAACTTGTGTGGCTACAGATGGGACCGACAAAAAGAGGAAGTGGGCAAAACCCATTGTGAATGCTCTTCGCATTAAAATTTATGATACTGTATACGTATCAAGAGCACTCGAAAATAGCAAACATGCATTGCTATAATGCGTAACTCGAAAATGGCAAACACACATTACTATAATGCGTAACTACTTTCAATATATTCCCAGCCATCGTACACTTTTCCAGAAATTTAGCATCATTCACCATTCTTTGACTTTCTATATCTTCTTCATCATTCAATTTCTACCTCTTCTCTCTGAACTACATGGTAATACAAACAAATCCCCTCTCTATATATAAAAAAAACTACATAAAAATAATTCAAATACTTTACAAATTTGCTATGATTTTCAAATATTAACTTTTCAATATAAATAAGATAATGATTATCTCTTATGGTGTAATTTATAATTCACCCGTACATTTGACGCCAATATCTATCGGAAATCACTCTTATACATAAGTGAATATATTTATAAAAGGGTTTTAATTAATTGTGATGAAAAGAGTTCGTAAAAAAAAGTACAAAAAATTGTGATGAAAAGAGATGCTAGGTTGAAAGAGTAATAAATAAAAGGGGATTTTACAAAACTACCTAACTTTTTAAGGTTTGTTTTCAAAAATACGGTTTGAGTTGCAGACGAGGTTGCAACACTGGCGCCAGGAGTGAAAAACAGTTGCAGATGAGGTTGCAACACTGGCGCCAGGAGTGAAAAACAGTTGCAGATGAGGTTGCACCATATTTTTGAAAAAAGTTTTATATGTTTGGGTATTTCTGAAAAAAGCCCATAATAAAATTAAGAAAGAGAATAAATCATTCAAGCTAGAAGAGAAAAAATCAAGTTTTGTAAAAATTCAATCACAGTGATGTTACTTTAAAAAGAAGAAGGAATATACGCATATATTAGATGCGATTACAAAATGTTAGAAATGACATTAAACCCGAGAAATGTTAATATGAGCAACTCATACTTATTTTTGTGAAATTAACGTCATTTTCTCTCTTTATTCCTCTCGTAGTATGGTTGCATTACTTGCCCTGGGTAAATTTGATTTACACGTGACTTATGTTTATTTAAAATTAAATTTTAAAAATTAAAAGTTTTAGCTTAAAAATTAGTTTGACAATATTCTTACTATGCATATGAATTATTAAAAATATAAAATAAAAACAAATTTATAAGTTTTATATGTTTGAAATGATATTAATTTTTATAAAATAAAATAAATTATTGAGAAAATTACTTACTACCAACTTCTGAATTTAAATTACTTTTAAATTGTAAATTATTTTTACATATTTATTTAATATAACATGAGTTCAAACTATATATATATCTATATATATATAATTATAAAATATTTAAAATAAATCCCTCACATAAATTATAAACTTGTATAATTTTTTAAATAGCTAAACTTTATAGTTGGAACACAGCATAATATGAATATATGATTGTGTGCATAAAGCCCTACGGCGAAGGCTATCAACTTAGAAATGGAGAGCAATTCGAATAAATGACCTTATTCGTAACTATGGTACACAATTGTTTACCCTGGATTTCTCCTGGTTGCCGCTACAAATATAATTATTAATCTAGCAAATACCATTTTTTTGTTTGGGATCTTTCAAATCATTTCCGCAGAATCCTCGCTGACTGCACTCTGTGCTCTTGGTTTATCTTCTCCTGGGCCAGCTTGTTAGCTCAGCCTCTTTGCAGACCCTCGAGACTCGACATTCTTATAAGATTCCATTTCGTCTCTACAAGTTAACCTATTTTTCTGCAAGGTCGTGTTAAACAATCCGCAAAAAACATAATAATATAAAACAAGTGATTGCGTGTACAAACAATATAACAGTATATGGTTATGAATAAAACTGTCAAAATAAAAAGGATATGAACGGAAGATATTTCAAGTTCAGTATAAAACTGTCTCCTTGAAACTATTTTACCTCTCACTATATGCGCGAGTGGATAGCCTCCCATGATAAAACATGAACACGATGATGTCACGAAAAACAACACCTTCAGTGAGCTAGAACATAGTAAGAAACTACCACCAGAGAACAGAGGGTTTGGTTTGAGGACAGTTGTGTTTAGGTTATGAGATGATGATTAACCCTAAGACCTATAAGATATATATATAGGCTTGAGGATACTTGTGCACTACACAATTTCCTTACTTCCTTACTTGTGCGCTACACAATTTCCTTATTAACTACGCGTTAATTAATTAAGGCGGTTATCAAATCAATTCCAAATCAATTCGTAATCAATCAAAACCGAATTAATAATAATAATTCATTATTAAATAAAATAACGAATTATAAAGTCTAGTGAAAATTAATATTTTAGCAAAACTAGTGCGGATTTATTCGGCCCAAATTTTGTTGCATTCGTGTCCTCATGTCACCAACACGGAAAGCCCGAAAGCTTGCGAATCAACGAATTTTCCATTCTTAATTTCCATTCTTAATTAATTTTCCACTTTCAAGGGACCAACTTTGGATCATCATATCTCATCCATCCCTTGATCATTTTGAATACTTAAATATGCGTTGGAAAGCTCTCACCGAAGAGAGTGTACTCCAACCATAAATTGTTGCACGCACGCACCCAAGAAGCACTCAAATTTAGGCTCAAAATAACTTGACATGTGGAGCTTATACCAACATTTTCCAACAATCCCCCACATGGATGAGATTGATGTTTCAGTAGCACACACCAGACAGACATACATGAAATTTGGTTTGGTGATAGTTTTTTCGATCAGATATAGCATATGATAGGTAGAGAATACTTCTTGAACCTTCCCTCGATTAAGCATACCGACATTAGTGGTAGACAGTAGACGTGAGTGTCCTTGAACTGTTTGACTATTTATCTAAGCGATGATATACTTATCACTACATCTTTTCTGACTCGTTCAACTCTCATGATTAGGGGATAACACGGTTCGGTTCGGTGCGGTTTTTGGATAAAATCGTAACCACATGTCTTCGGTTTTAAAAATCGTAAACCGCAACCGTAACCGAACCATCGGTTTCGGTTTTAAAAGTCTCGGTTCGGTTTTTATCGATTCGGTTTCGGTTGTAAAATTAAATAAAATAAAAGTGAAATAAAAATAAATTATAATTTAAATAATAAAATAAAAATAAAAATAAATTGAAATTTAAAACATAATCTCAAAGAGCGTGGCTGCCAGTCTGCTACGGACTTACTTCATAGTGCATACTCTATCTGCAAATTAAGAAAGACTAGAGCATGTCAGTGAAATGCAACTAAGCAATGAGAACTAGAGATCACCAGTCACATTTGGCAACTTATTAAATGGAATCTATCACACTCTTGTAAATAGATTATCGTGATTCATGTGTACGAGAAAAAATAAACACAATTGTTTCAAACAGTTAATCATGATAGCCAAATCAAGCATTTTTACTACAATATATCAATTATCAAAGAATTACCCTAAGTTCATGTTTCATAGACTAACCAATTAATGGATTGGTGGTGCAACAACTACACTATCAAAATAAATTGTTACTCGGCAGAAGCTTGACCCAATGCATCTTGGAGCACTAATAATTTGTAACCTGAACTACTAGGTAATTTAAATTGATATATATATATATATATATATATATTAATAATCGATTCAGTTCGATTTTTTAAAAATCGGTTTGAATCTAAAACCGAAACCGATTAAGTTGTTTAGTTTTTAATTTTCTAGTTTCGATTTCGAATCGGCTTTATTCAGATTGGTTTTTACCGGTTTTTATCGGATTCATTTCATTTTTTTGCTCAGCCCTACTCATGATTATGTCGGTTTTGGCAATGGACATCATTCTGGTTCTGCGGGAGTTTATAAAAAATTGTGTCTCGCAATTCTCCTTTGAAGTGGCCCCACTTCTCTCCTACATAGGTGATTTTTATCTTAAAGAGTAACCCGTATTTACTCAACTGAATTCTATGTATTCAACCTTAAATTTCATGTATTCACCGAAAGATCATTAAAAGCTAAAACTTACCGTCATATCATACGAGTCCCACTGTTTCCTCATCATAAGAACAGGCCAGGGGTTACCCCCACAGTGATTTGGTCATCATGATTTAGTTTGCCCATTTGAACCAAGTTCTTGGGACCTCTAGTTAGCAAGGTTGGGTGTCCACCATGACGCCGTTAAGCAGTAGGCTTAAGGCCCATCCCCTTAGATGATTTATCAACCAGTTCTCTTGATAACCCTTTGGTTAATGGATCCGCGATATTATCCCTTGACAGTACAAAGTCAATAATGATAATTCCGGTTGATATTAGTTGTCTAATGGAACTGTGTTGTCGTCGTATGTGATGAGACTTACCATTATACAACATATTCTGTGCTTTGCTAATAACTCACTGACTATCACAATGTAGTCCTATTGTAGTCATAGGTTTTGGCCATCTAGGAATATCCTCCATGAATTGGTGTAAATATTCAACCTCTTGTGTGCATTTGTCTAATGCCACGAACTCAGCTTCCATCGTGGACTGAGTTATCACCGTTTGTTTGGAGGATTTCCATGACACGACTTCCCCAACTAGTGTAAACACGTAGCCACTCATAGATTTAATGCCTTTTTGCTAGATATCCAATTTACATCCGTGTACCCTTCAAGTACTGCTGGATATCTTCCATAATACAGTCCATAGTCTCGAGTTCCCCTTAGGTACCTTAGTACTCTTATAATCTCTTTCCCGTGATCAGCTCCCGGATTACTTGAGAATCTACTCAATTTACTAATTGCGTACGCAATGTCTGGTCTCGTACAACTCATTAGGTACATCATACTTCCTATTATCCTCGATTATTCCAATAGGAAAATCTCTACACCTTTATTTTTGGATAGATGTAAAGTCAAATCCATAGGTGTTTTGGCTATCTCAGTATCTTCCTTGGCGAACCTCTCAAGGATCTTGTCAACATAGTGTGACTGACTTAGCACCATACCTTCTTGTTAGGAATTTAGAGACCCAGAAGTTACAGAGGGGGGGGGGGGTAAATGTATACTTCAAAATTTTCTTGTTTAGAAAATGAACTTGTTCGAAGCTTGAAGAACGGATGGAATAACGATAGTGTTTGTCAAGACATATAACAATAAATAATATAGACACAGATGTAACTTTCAATCTAATTTGTATTAAAATGAACTTTGCTACAATCTGAAATTCAGTTTGAATTTCAGCTTCTTGTTCTGGGATTCTTACAATTGTAAAAATACTCAAGACACTATCAAATGTGGCTGTGCATAAAGTATATAGACAACATGTCCTGTGCACATACTCACATGAGACAGTTTTAGCTAAAACTAGAAATAGATAGAGACTGCTTTACATTTGACTAATGACTATTTCTAGCTAACACTGCTGTGACAGTCTGCTCCATCCTGCCTTATCTCTTATGTCACTTTTCTTGACTTATCTTCCCAGCTGCATTGTAGACTTGTCTCTATCTGTGCAGGTTTAACTTATCCTGCATAAACAGAGCTGCAACATCATCTGTCTTATTCTGCAATTCTTCCATGAAACTAGCTTCTTTTGCAGTCGAGTACTCTTCTTGAAATTAATTCGATAAGTCAAGGAGATTGACTTCTCGAACAGCTGTGACTTCTCGATTGGTCCTGAATACTTGATTTCTCGAATGACTAGACTTCTCGATCGCATACTCAGCTTGATAACTTCTCGATCAGACTAGACTTCTCGAATACATGCTTGATATTGACTTCTCGAATGACTCAGCCTTATTACTTCTCGAATGCTCCATTTGCTAGCTTCTCGAATTGTTTGTTTTCACTTCTTGAATGACTCATAATTTACACTTCTCGATTGGCTTCAATACTTGACTTGTCGAATGAATGACTTCTCGATCGAGTACTGAGCATATAAAAGTTTTGAGACTTCTCGAAATGTTTCCATAGTTCTTACTTCTCGAATAGATGACTTCTCGACCAAGTAATTTGCCTTAGTAGAATTCTCAGATAACTTCTCTTATTTCTTCACAGTCTTCTTTGTCTGGTTGCATGATTCAACTTGAATCTTCTAACTGACTTTATTTCTGACTTTATTTACAATTTGAAGGTAAACAGAGAAAACTTCTATTTGCAAATTACACATGAATAACTAAGTCACTAGTCTATTACAGAAGTACAAACTGAGTTACAGCAAGACAGATAATTAAATAGGCTAGGCTTGATTTAAGTCCAACAATCTCCCCCAATTTGGAAAATGATGAATTTTCACAAATTAAAACAAGATATCAAGCCTACCTATATTGTTGTTGTTGATGAGCTGCCTGATCATATTTTTCTTTTCTTTCCTTTTCTTCCCCGGCCTTGTTTTCTTCAATTGCCTGCAGTATCATTTGTCTGGCCATGATTTCCTCAATCAAAATTGCATTTTCAGTATGTCTGCAGCAATCTGTAGAGTGAGCATTGGATAGTCTTGAACAAACTTGAGTCTAATTTTGACAGTGATTCCACCTCTCAGTTTGAATTCAATTATGTCAGGATCTTTGAACACTCTACTTTTACCCTGTCTTCTCAATTCTTCAGACAACTTCTCTACTCTCTCCTCCTCCTTCCTTTTCTTCTCAATCATCTCCTCCATGTACCTTACCTTGTCAATCTTTTTCTGATACTTCTTTTCCAAGTACTGAGCCATTTCCATCATTCTCAACTTGTTAATCATGCATTTCTTGTCAAACAGGCTAATCACTCTCCTAATGTCATGAGTGGTAGCATCACTGTTGTCATGATGAAATCCTCTTTCTTCTCCATCAACCTTAGTAACAACCATCCTCTTGTTTCTGACTTCTACCTTGACAATTCTGTTTGCCTTCCACTGTTTGATCCTCACCTTGTCAATTTCAGCAATTTCTTGAATAGGTTTAATAGGTAGACCTTTATCAGGAATAATGAGTTGTTTTCTCCACTTAGGACATCTTGCTAGCAAAGAGCTAGTAGAATTCTTGAATTTAGTTGTTGTGGCAGTGTTGACTTTGAGATGTTGGCTTGGCTTCAGTTTCCTTGACTGTTCCTTTTTAATTTCCCTCCTTATCACTCCATGTGCAGTAACTTTCATGAATATCCTTCTTGGAGATTTGGTTTTGATGGCTGTTGCAGTTTCAGAAACTGTTGACATCACACTAGTACCCTGAGATTTGGTAGGTGAACTAGAGTGAGTGCCAGCAGCTTGCTGCTTAGAGGGATTTCTTCTTTGATATTGTTTATTTTTCTCAGAGTTGTCTCTTTTCTTCTTGTCTTCATCCTTCTTCTTGTCTTCTTTCTTTCCCTCCTTATCACTCCTGGATTCAGGCTTTTTATCCTTCTTGTCCTGATCCTCATTGTCATCATCTTTCTTTTTGTTCTTCAATTCTTCTCTTGCAAATTCAGAGATTTGTCCAGAGATAAACTTTTTCATTTTCTCTATAATTTCATTATCCTCCATCTGCTTCACCTTCTTCTTTTCAATCAACTCAATTAGGTTAATAATTTGACTTCTGTTACCTGAATTGAGATGTTGAGGGATCCTGAAATGAGCAAGTTTTCTCCTCTAGCCATATACATCACACCATCTGGACTACAGTAGGATTCAGGTAGAGCATGAGGTAGGAGAGGCCCCAATATTTTATTCTTCAATTCCTCATCTTCCTGGGTTACCAATTCCACTGCCTTGTACAGACATTCCAGTTCAGTATATGAGAGCCTTTGGAATAGAGTAACTGAGACTTTAAAGTAACCAGACTCCATTTGAATGAGTGGCTCTTTGAACATTTGTCCATTCTGTTCAAACTTAACTCCCCTCACTGCAACAATAGCATTGTCAAGCATCTTCTTATAACTCCAATGATTTCCCTTGACTTGCTTTTTGATATGATGCAGAAGGTCAAGAAAATCCTTGTCAGAATTGGGCTTTAAAATTTCACTTCTGAGCTTTCTCATAACTACCTTTTGCCTTTCAGCCTCTATCTCTTCTCTCCTTTCCTTCTCCCCCTTAGGATTGATATCTTGTCTTTGGAGAAATGAAGAATGACTTTGCTTAATTTGAGTCCAACATTGAGTTGGCAATGTTGCTGGAGGAGCCTGACTAGTTGTGCCTAGGTTGGAAATGAGTGATTGTAGAGAGGTGAGTTGTGCTGAAATGCTGGCAAGTGAAGTCCCTTGATTTGCAGAAGTAGAGACAAACTCATTTTTCAGGCTATGAACATCTGAGACAACTTGAGAAACTGTGGATGTGAGAGAATCCACTCTAGCATTTAAAGTATCAATAGTGGAGGCCTTTGCAACTTCATCTTTGGCCTTAGACTGGTAGTACAGATCCACTTGAAATGGAGATAAGATGTGAATGGGCACATCTTCAGGCAGCCTATCTGCATGCCTGTTTTTGAATAAGACTTCAACCATGTTGTTGATCCTTCTTTGATTTTCCATAATAGCTGAGTTACTTTGGACCACTTCTGTGAACACTTTCTCCATGGAGTCTATCTTGGAATGGAGAATTGATGACTTTCCTGAATCTCCTCTTGATGTGTTTCCATAGAGACCTCCAGGCTTCATTTTGTCTTCCATGGATTTCAAAGTAGTTTCTACCTTGGCTCTGTGATCATATATCTCAGATTGCACACCTTTAGCAAGGAAGTGGTTTGATTGAAGTTGAACCTTAGCAGCTTCATGAATTGTATCATACATAGCACTTGGTGTAAATATCTTCTCACAGGATCCAAGTGAAGTAAGATACTTCTGTCTGGTCCATTCCAATACTTTCTTCATGCTAACTTCAGAACTACCATCCAGCCTGGCATCTACATTGGCCTCTTCATTATCAGCCAAATTTGCATTTTTCTCATTTAATTCCTCCTGATCCTGTGCATACTCAAGCATGATTGCAGCATAGTCTTTGTTTGGCAAATGAGAAGTCAGTAGCTGCTGTGCAATATGATAAAATCCCTCCAACTGATCTCCATACAATTCCTTTAGTTTCTCATCAGAAAGTGCCCCACCAAGAGATGATGGTCCTGAATCCCTGTCATGTTGCACAGGTTCCAGCCATTGTGACAGAGAGTGAGAGCCAGGGCCACTTGTTACAGTAGTCCCCTCAGCATCTATTTCCTCATCCAATTTCTCAGATGATTCATTAGACACTGGATGGATTGGTGATTTCTCCTGAGGAGACAGTCTTTGAATGACTGGGGATTTTTCAGGGGATGCCATTTGCATGGAGTGGAGGTCCCCCAGATTACCCAATGTCTGTGAAGACACTTGGCTTTGATATGCCTGAGCCCCCACAGAGTCTGAAGTGAAAACTTCTGGAGCCTCTGTGGTTTTGATGGTGTCATCAGGATATGCCTCAGCATGCATTCCCTCACCATCTTGATGTATGTCCTGAGTGGTGAACAGGGTGTCATGCACCAAGTCACCTGAGAGGGGCTCATCAGGGAATAAAGAATCATGATGATCAACAACCTCATGTGTTTGGCCAGACACATTTGGTTGAGAAGAAATTTTAGATGTGGAAGAAAGAGTGTGAATAGATTTGAGTGTTGACAACTCCCCCTCAGAAAATGAGGAAGTTTCAATAGATAGTCCTATATGTGCATTGAGTGTTTCCTTTTCAACTAAATCTTCTTCATTGACAGGAGTGAATTCCTGCAATGGTGCAGACTCTTTACAGATTGGAGTGGGCTGGCTCCCAATTTCAATAGATGCACTTTGTTGAGAGAGTGCACCTAGGAGTAAGGTTAAACCCTCATTAATCTCTACATCCTTTTGAGAGGATGTAGAGTGATCTGTTGTGGCCTTTTTGATTTTCTTTCTCCTGGTCAAAGGCTCCACAGGTGACTCATCTGTTTCATTTTCTACAACTGTTTCTAGCACTCTTTTCTTAGCTGGTTTCTCCTTTCTCTTCTTTACAACCACACCCTGTTGAGAGGATGTGGAGGTTGGTTGACTATCATCTAGGGAATTCAAAGAAGGGTTTGCAGTTGGGTTAGAAGTCCTTGGGTTAGGTGCATTCTATTCTTCTGCCACCTTAGGACTTCCTACTGCTTCAAGGTAACCATATTTAGGCTGCACAAGTGGGTATCCCCTAAATTCACTCAGCATGTGAGGTGTTATTTGAAGGGGCACATTCACTGTGTTTCTCCTATCCAATGTAGCAAAAATTATTTTTGACATGGATTTGGAATAGCCAATTCTTTGTTTGTTCATTCCAGGCAATTCAATTAAATTAGCATTCTTATTATTGAGAATTAATTGAATAAAGCGAGGAAAGAAAATCTCATTACCTCTCCTGGGAATCCTGGTTGTGAGCTCCCCAAGAACTAGCTTACCAACATTGAGCCTTTGATTGTAGGCCAATGAGTATACCAGCTTCATGGCAATGAGGCTGACCTGGTCAAAACCTGTCTTCCTGCAAGTGAAGACTCTGAGAATTGTGTCGAAGAGGAATGACCACTCCTTTCTCATGAATTTCTTGTTGATTTTTCCCATCTTGAACCTTTCCCCTTCCTTGTCCACAGTGTCTGAGTACCTTATGATTTCTAGGAAGTCCAGCAACTCATCTTCAGTTGGCTCATCATTAAACTCTGCAGTTTGAATCTTTAAGCTCTTATTGACATCATTTTCATCAAAACTAATGTCCTTTCCTTGGATTTTGCAAGTAACAACCACTTTCGAGCTCCCATTCTCCAAGGCTATGTTTTCCCAATCTGTAGTTGCCCAGAACTGCTCAAGAATGTCCAGGTATAGAGTGGGGTTTTCTAATAGAGCTTCTTTCAGGTAGGAATCGATAAGAAACCTAGTGAAACATTTGTACTGGGGTTTAGCATCAGCATCTCTGGAAATGGCTAAGAAATTTGTTTCAGGAATTACAAAAACTTCGGTTGGAACTGAGCTTGAGGATGCCATGGAGATTGTGTATAGAAATAGAGAAGAGAAGAAGCGAAAGTTTTAGAGAGAGAGAGAGAGAGTGCAAGAGTAGCAAGAGAACAGTAGAAATGCAAGGGTTTTGAGTTTGCAGTTAAGTGTAGAAATGAAATGTTAGATCTACTTTGCTATTTAAATGACACCGACAACTCGACTAAAACAGTAATCGATTATAGTGATCGAGAACCCTAAAGCTGTTTTAGTAGAGAACTGTCAGAATTCAATCGAGAACTAAGACAATCGAGAACTCTTAATAAAGCTTGTTCGAGAATTCGCAAAATGGACGATTTGAGAACTTACAGAATTGAATGATTCGAGAACTCACAATATGAACTATTCGAGAACTCACAGACTGAACTATTCGAGAACTCACAGAATGAACTATTCGAGAACTCACAGAATTGAATGATTTGAGAACTCACAGAATTGAATGATTTGAGAACTCACAGAATTGAATGATTCGAGAACTCACAATATGAACTATTCGAGAACTCACAAACTGAACTATTCGAGAACTCACAGAATGAACTATTTAGTCGAGAAGTTAGAAAGGATGGCAAACTTAACTACAAACTCCAGTTTTTAAGAAATTATTTTACCTTCACTTGAAAATAAAATAACAATTTAAAATCATTATTTCTTAGACAAATAAAATTTATTTATTCATCTTGAAGTAAGAAATATGATTGATTAATGTTCCTGAAATTTTTAATTGTCACACTTGTTATTTAAGAATGCACAAGTATAACGGTTTGATTCAGGTTTTCTCAGAACAAAGAAATGGTTCTAAGTTAGTTTTTAAAGCATTTGTTTACTCATATGTACAACAATATAACTGATATATTTAAAAATATACACCAGTTTTGTTTCACGTAGATAAATCATTTAGGTTCATGTCTGTGAAACAATTGTTGCAACAGTTGGAGAGATATATTTATTGGGCCACTTATCCTGAAGAATTTAGCATTCCTATTTCACTAACCAACCTGTTAAAGGTGGCTTCATCAAGTGGTTTGGTAAATATATCAGCCAACTGTTTTTGTGTAGGAACATAGAACAATTTAATTACTCCATTTTCTGCATGTTCCCTTATGAAATGGTACCTTACATCAATATGCTTTGTCTTGGAATGGTTGACTGGATTTGAAACAATTGATATGGCACTAGTGTTGTCACACATGATAGGAATTCCTTCCAACATCAGTCCATAGTCCCTTAATTGATTCCTGATCCAAAGCACTTGAGCACAACAACTTCCAGTAGCAATATATTCAGCCTCAGCTGTGGAAGTAGAAACTGATTGTTGCTTCTTACTAAACCAAGATATCAATCTCTGTCCAAGAAATTGATAGCTTCCTGAGGTGCTCTTTCTATCCACTCTGCACTCTGCACCCAGTAAAATCAGCATCTGAATATCCAACTAAGTTGAATCCTGTTTCTTTAGGGTACCATAACCCTATGAATGATGTTCCTTTTAGATACCTCAGAATTCTTTTGACAGCAATGAGATGAGATTCGTTGGGGTTTGCCTGGAACCTTGCACATAGACATGTAGAAAACATTATGTCAGGTCTACTAGCTGTGAGATAGAGGAGAGATCCAATCATTCCTCTGTAGGTTTTCATGTCTACACTTTTTCCTTTCTTATCTTCATCAAGTTTTGTAGCTGTAGACATTGGAGTCTTGGCAGTAGAACAATCTTGCATGTCAAACCTTTTGAGTAAGTCATTGATGTTCTTTGTTTGACTTATGAAAATGCCATCATCCCTTTGACTTATTTAAAGGCCTAAAAAATAATTGAGCTCTCCCATCATGCTCATCTCATATTCACTTTGCATTAACTTAGAGAACCTTTGACACAGTTTTTCATTTGTAGACCCAAAAATGATATCATCTACATAGATTTGAACAAGTATGATATCCTCACCATGCTTTTTGTAGAAAAGAGTTTTGTCAATAGTTCCTCTAGTAAAATGATTTTCTAGAAGAAATTTTGACAAGGTGTCATACCATGCTCTAGGGGCTTGTTTGAGTCCATACAATGCTTTAATGAGTCTGTAAACAAAGTCTGGAAAATTTGGATCTTCAAAGCCAGGAGGTTGTTGCACATAAACTTCCTCTTCTAATTCACCATTGAGAAATGCACTTTTCACATCCATTTGATATATCTTAAAATTTGAGTGTGCTGCAAAGGCTAGAAAAATTCTAATTGCTTCCAATCTTGCAACAGGAGCAAAAGTCTCATCATAGTCAATGCCTTCTTCCTGGGAATAGCCTTTTGCAACCAGCCTTGCTTTGTTTCTTATTACTATTCCATGTTCATCCATTTTGTTCCTGTAGACCCATTTAGTGCCAATTACTGACCTGTCCTTTGGAGGTGGCACTAGTTCCCAAACATTGTTTCTCACAAATTGATTCAATTCCTCTTGCATGGCAATTATCCAATCTGGATCCAACATGGCTTCTTCAATCCTTTTTGGCTCATTTTGAGACAGAAAGCAAGCAAATAGGCATTCATTCATAGTTGCTCTTCTTGTCCTTACACCTTTATCAGGATTTCCAATGATTTGATCAGTTGTGTGGGCTCTATTCCATTTTGTTTGATGAGCTCCATCTTTGTCACTTGAACAAGTTTCCTCCTGATTGAGTGGATTACCATTAGTTGCTGATCCTTGAGAATCTCCCCCTGAGTAAGTGCTAGGGTTGTGTGGAGAATTCTCAAGTTGAATATGGCTGAAATCTTCATTCACTTTTTCCACATTAGTTCCATGTGAGATGTCCACATGTGATCCTTCATGAACATTGATATCATTGTCAACTGCAACAGTTTCAGTCTCTATTTCATTTTCAAATCTTAAGGTGTCACAGTTTTCACCTTCCAAATTCATAGTAGGGAACTTGAAATCATCAAATGTCACATTTGTGCTTTCCATAATCTTCTGTTGATCAATCACATATACTCTATAGACAGTTTTGTCCAAAGAGTATCCCACAAAAATTTCTTCATAAGCCTTGGCTTCAAACTTCCCAAGGTTGTTGACATCATCTTTGAGAACAAAGCACTTGGTTCCAAACACATGCATGTATTTTACAAATGGTCTTCTATTTGTCATGATGTGATAAGGAGTCTTTCCAACTGATTTTGTGATGAGTGTTCTGTTTTGAATATAGCATGCAGTTCTAACAGCTTTAACCCAAAAGCTAGTTGGTAGACTTGCTTCTGCTAACATGGTTCTTGCAGCTTCAATGAGAGTCCTATTCTTTCTCTCAACCACTCCATTTTGTTGTGGAGTTCTTGGGGCTGAGAATTGGTGAGTGATTCCTTTTTCCTTGCAGAATTCATTGAGTATAACATTTTTGAATTCTGTACCATTATCACTCCTTATGGCAACTACTGGTGTAGGGCCTTTATCCAATCTTCTAAAATTTTCAATGATGATCTCAGGAGCTTCATCTTTTGAGTGCAAGAATTCCACCCAAGTGTATTTTGAAAAGTCATCAACCATGACTAGAGCAAATCTTTTCTTAGCCATGGACAAGACATTTACTGGTCCAAACAGATCCATATGAATTAATTGTAGTGGTTTGGTGATTGATGTGAATTCCTTACTCTTGTGACTTGATCTCTTCATTTTCCCTTTTTGACATGCCTCACATAATCGTTCTATGCAGAATTCAAGTGTGGGCAGGTCCTTCACTAATTCTCTTTTGACTAAAGAATTAATGTTTTTGAGATTTAGGTGAGATAACCTCTTATGCCAAAGCCTACTTTCATTTTCTGAGGCCTTTGTGTAGAAACAGCAAATCTTCTCCTTGTTTGCAGAGTCCAAATCTGCTACAAACAAGCTTCCTTTTCTTACTCCTTGCAGAGCAATTTCCTTTGTCTTCCTGTGTGATATGAGACACAATTCCTTATCAAACTCCACCTTCAAATCTTTTTTGCAGAATTGAGTGATGCTGAGAAGATTATGCTTCAAACCACTGACTAGGGCTACATCTTCAATGACAACATTTCCATGAATCAATTTGCCATATCCCATGGTGAAACCAGTGCTGTTGTCTCCAAAGGTTACCATTGGGCCAGCCTCATCCTTGAACTGTGACAGCAGGGCCTTTTCACCGGTCATATGCCTTGAACAGCCACTATCCAAAATCCACATGACCTTCTTCTTACCCGTGCCCTGCAATCAAACACAAATCAAGTTTTCTTTGGTACCCAAACAAGGTTGGGTCCTTTATGCTTAGTCACATGAATGTCATTCCTGTTCTTAACAGTTTCAGTCACTTGCACATGCACATTTTCATTTTTCTTGTTTTGATTTTTTGCTTGATTAGTGCTTCTAGAACTAGATGCATGCTTAGGTGACATGGAGTGTTTTCTGTGTTTCACAAGACTAGCATATTTAGGCCTAGGACTGTTGATATACAAATTCTGACTTATGCATCCATCAACAAACTGTTTCCTGAGCCTAAAGCAGGTATTCATGATGTTCATGTTACATGGCATACAATTAAATTTGTCACAAAATTTATGATTATCATGCATTAAAGGCTCAACATAACCACATGCAAACTTATCATTTCCCACAACAGGTTTCTTGCACAAGTGAGTAAGATGATTTGTTGAACCACAGTTTTTACAAATCTTTCTTGGTGCATTATGAACAGGTGCATAGTTATTGTGTTTGTTAATGCCTATTTTTCCATTTCTATTAGCCTTTTTCTTTTTAGCATGCATAGCATCATTTTTCTGAGCATCCTATTTAGTTTCAGTTTGAACAGGAATGGACTTGGTTTTGATTGTGGGTTCTTCTTTCTCAACAGAGGTTACTTTTCTTTCAATTGCTTCCTTATCCTCATCATCTAACTGTTGTTTGATAACCATACTAGTTTCATCTAGTTCAACAGTAGCTTTCTTAAAAATTGGTTCTTTGACATTTTTCAAAATATGAGGATGACCTTGGATTTCAATCTTTTTGCCTCTTGTTGAAACAGATTTTTTCTTTTTAAGATTCTCATAATCAAAACCAACTCCAATCCTAGTGTTTTCCTTGTTTTTCTCATGAAACTCTTTAACAATAGTTGCTGAGTTTTGATAAGATCTAATTTTCAACTCATTTTCAGAAATTTGTTCTTTAAGAAACTTCTCAATTTGTTCAGAACAAACTATTTTGTTCTTGAGATACTCATTTTCCTGTTTCAAGTTTTCCATGTTTATAACAGACAATTCTAGAGTCTCATTTCTTGCAATTAGTTCCTCATTAGCTTTTACTAACCTAGCAATCTCCTCATAAGTAGCAGTCATACTGGTGTGAATGTTAAACATCTCAATACTTAAATCTTTCACAGTTTTCTTGTATTGAGAATTTGACATATCAAGAGAGATTAAGGAAGGTACCTGAGAATTTGAGGATGAAGCTCCATCATGTGAGTTGGCCATGAGTGCCAGATTCCTATATTCCTCCTTCTCATCTTCATCTGTATCATCCCAGCATTTTCCTTCAGCAATATAAGCTTTTCCTGTCTGCTTTTTGAGAAGAGCTTCATACTTGGCTTCCAACTCCAAGTAGTCTTTATCCTTCTTGATTGACTTAGGTTTTCTACATTCTGTTGCAAAGTGTCCAAGATCATTACAGTTATAGCATCTTATCTTGGATCTATCAACTGTTCCAGTCTTGTATCTTTCATTATTGGAGCTTCTCTGTGGATTCCTTCCTTTGCTTAAAGACTTGAAGGTTGGTCTTGGTTTGAAACTTTTGTTTCTTTTGAATCTCAAATTTCCAAACTTCTTTGCCATGAAGGCCATTGTTTTGTTGTCCATGCCTTCATGTTCTTCAATGGTATAGAAGTCATCTTCTTCTGACTCACTCCTGATAGAGTCTTTGTCTTCCTGTTCCTGATCTTCAATCACCTCAGATTTCAACTTCCTGCTTGTACCAGTCTTTTCAATTGTTGACGGTTCCTTAGCAACCAGGGCATTTGAGACATTTGCCATTTTTCCTCTATTTGCTAAAATGGCCTTCTTTTGATAAAATTCCAGCTCATATGTTTTTGAAAGACATATATGACTAGGCCTATTTGTAATAATTAGATGACAACTCAACTCAATCTAGAAACAGTGATAAATAATAAATATCAAACAGGAATCAAGACGAAGACAGTCAACTAGTCACAGAAAATCAACTGAATCAGAAGCACTCAGTTGATCCTACTACTCAACACTGAAGAAGTTCATTAATATGTTCAAGCGTCAGTGGATAATAATCAAGTAGTAATTTCAAAAGAATTCAGAAGATTTAGAAGATTTAGAAGATTTTAAGTGATTACTACACGAAGATTTCAGAAGAAAAAGAACAGAAAAAGAAGACAGGAAAGCTAAGCAAAGACACAAGTCCACTAGTTTAAAGTTAAAAGAAATGGAGAATATTTATTAGAGTATGACACAAATGAACCAGACAGTACATTTATGTGTCAACTTTAATTAATAAATATTTAACATTGAGCTGAAAGTGGTTCCATGACAGAAGACGGAGAATGACAAAAGACTGCAAAAGACTACAGAGTTAAACAAGTCCTAATAGTATTTTAATTCTCAAATTAAAATTAAGTTAATTATTTAATTTATTTAATTAAATTAATTCAAGTCTGAATTAAATTAATTCATAAATTATTTAATTAAATTAAAGAAGAATTAATTTTCTAAAAAGATTTGATTCAAAAATGACTTATAAATCAAGTCATACCGAGCAAAAGAATGCAAGTCATGCTGAGTTAATTGGTTAAGTCATACCGAATTAATTGTTTATCAAATGACTTATAAAAATAAGTCATACCGAGCTCTTGAGTATGAGTCATACCGAGCTCCTGTGCTATAAGTCATACCGAGTTTTCTTTGATTTAATATAAGTCATTATGATTTATTTTAATTAAAGAAAATTCAAATATGACTTAAACATAAGTCATACCGAGTTTTCTTTGATTTAATATAAGTCATTATGATTTATTTTAATTAAAGAAAATTCAAATATGACTTAAACATGAGTCATACCGAATTTCTATGAGTCATACCGACCATTTTAAGTCATGCCCAGCCTTTTTATGAGTCATACAAGTGTTAATTCAATTAGTTAAAAGGTCATAATGGGATAAGTCATACTGGCTTTTCACCTCTATAAATATGAGGTGATTGTCTTCATTCTTCATTGTCGTTCAAACATTCAAATTCAGAAATTTGTATGCATTGTAATATTCACAGATTTATGTGCTTAGTTTGGAATATAATTGTTAAACTCGAACAATTCATGTCAAAATCGTTCTAAGCTTTTAAACAGTTATATAAACTTTCTACTAATTAATTTTGTAATACTTTTCAAGTTAAAAGTATATCTTCTACTTGAACAGTATTTCATTTTAATTAATATTTTGTGTGAAGTTAAAATAATATTTTTAAATCCAATATTCCGCGATAATTAATTGATATTGTATTCAACCCCCCCTTCTACAATATTAGGGACCAACAGTTTTCAGTATTCCATAGAGTGTCTCAAGTGGAAGCTTTGTCAAATCTCTTTCTCCTCTTATTGCAGAAATTTTATGCTCCAGGTGCTCTGGGAGAGTCAACAGAAACTTCATGTTTTTCTCCTTTGTTTCATAATATTTCCCATGAAGTTGAAGATCATTGATCAGTTTATTGAACCTTTCAAATACTTCAGTTATGCCCTCATTTGATTTTGACATGAATGCTTCATATTGGGAAACAAGGAGCTGCCTTTGATTCTCTCTTACTTCCTCGGTTCCCTCACACAGAATTTCTATTATCTCCCATATGTGTTTGGCAGATGTATAATTGACAATATTGTTGTACATCATAAGATCCAGTGACTCAATCAATATTAGCATTAAGCTATTGTCAAGAGACACCTTTTCCTTCTCTGAGTCTGTGTACTGAGATGGATCTTTAGGTATCCATGTTGCAGGAATAACTTCAGACCCACTAGTAGTTTCAAGAACTAGAGTTACTGGCATGAAAGGACCATTCTTTAATATTTCTGGATACATGGGGTTTGCAGCCTTTATGAACATCAGCATCTTCCTCTTCCATAGGTTGTAATTTTCTCTGTCAAATGTAGGAATCTTTATGCTGCTTAACTTCTGAGAACTCATCTAGATCTTTAGTCTGTATGTTTGTTTATAGCCTGGCTCTGATACCACTTGTTAGGAATTTAGAGACCCAGAAGTTACAGAGGGGGGGGGGTGAATGTATACTTCAAAATTTTCTTGTTTAGAAAATGAACTTGTTCGAAGCTTGAAGAACGGATGGAATAACGATAGTGTTTGTCAAGACATATAACAATAAATAATATAGACACAGATGTAACTTTCAATCTAATTTGTATTAGAATGAACTTTGCTACAATCTGAAATTCAGTTTGAATTTCAGCTTCTTGTTCTGGGATTCTTACAATTGTAAAAATACTCAAGACACTATCAAATGTGGCTGTGCATAAAGTATATAGACAACATGTCCTGTGCACACACTCACATGAGACAGTTTTAGCTAAAACTAGAAATAGACAGAGATTGCTTTACATTTGACTAATGACTATTTCTAGCTAACACTGCTGTGACAGTCTGCTCCATCCTGCCTTATCTCTTCTGTCACTTTTCTTGACTTATCTTCTCAGCTGCATTGTAGACTTGTCTCTATCTGTGCAGGTTTAACTTATCCTGCATAAACAGAGCTGCAACATCATCTGTCTTGTTCTGCAATTCTTCCTTGAAACTAGCTTCTTTTGCAGTCGAGTACTCTTCTTGAAATTGATTCGATAAGTCAAGGAGATTGACTTCTCGAACAACTGTGACTTCTCGATTGGTCCTGAATACTTGATTTCTCGAATGACTAGACTTCTCGATCGCATACTCAGCTTGATAACTTCTCGATCAGACTAGACTTCTCGAATACATGCTTGATATTGACTTCTCGAATGACTCAGCCTTATTACTTCTCGAATGCTCCATTTGCTAGCTTCTCGAATTGTTTGTTTTCACTTCTCGAATGACTCATAATTTACACTTCTCGATTGGCTTCAATACTTGACTTGTCGAATGACTGACTTCTCGATCGAGTATTGAGCAGATAAAAGTTTTGAGACTTCTCGAAATGTTTCCATAGTTCTGACTTCTCGAATAGATGACTTCTCGACCAAGTAATTTGCCTTAGTAAAATTCTCAGATAACTTCTCTTATTTCTTCACAGTCTTCTTTGTCTGGTTGCATGATTCAACTTGAATCTTCTAACTGACTTTATTTCTGACTTTATTTACAATTTGAAGGTAAACAGAGAAAACTTCTATTTGCAAATTACACATGAATAACTAAGTCACTAATCTATTACAGAAGTACAAACTGAGTTACAGCAAGACAGATAATTAAATAGGCTAGGCTTGATTTAAGTCCAACACTTCTGATGTTCTAGAGATATTCACACCCAGAATCACATCTTCTAGTCCCATATCTTTCATGTCAAATCTTGATTTTAACATGTCTTTTGTAGACTCGATCACTTTTCCACTGCTGCTAACAATAAGTAGATCATCTACATACAATGTTGTCATGACATATTCATTCTCGTTATCTTTGTAATAGACGCAACTATCACATTCATTTACCTTGAAGTCGTTTTCCATCATGACATAAGGAAACTTTTTATTCCACTTCATGGGCGCTTGCCTCAAGCCATATAGTGACTTAACTAATCTACATACCTTTCTTTCATGTCCAAAAACCACAAACCCTTCGGGTTATTCCATGTAGATTTCCTCGTCTAAATCTCCATTTAAAAAATCTATTTTAACATCCATTTGATGTACTTCCAATTTTCGCAGTGCAGTGATATCAGACCCTATTCTTATGGACGTTATTCTTGATACAAGTGAGTATGTATTAAAGTAATCAAGGTTGTGTTGTTGCTTGTATCCTTTAATTCAATGTCCTTTTGAAAACTCACTTGCAACCTAGTGGTTTGCATCTAGATGACAGGTCCACAAGCTCCTAGGTATGATTCTGCATGATTGAATCAATTTCGTATTCGATAGCCTCTTTCCACATTGGTCCATCAGGCGATGTTACCGCTTCCTTATAGGTTTTCCACTCTCTTTGAGAAAATAAGTCATAAATTCTGACCCATAGGATTTCTCCTTTCTTTTTTTGCTCCTTCTCACTATTCCCACATTTTCATCTTCACTGTCTTCGTCCTCATTGTCTTCCTCTATAGATTTATGAGGTCGTTTAGACATTGTAGGGCGTTTAGTTTCTGGATTACAAGGAAATGTTGTCTCAAAGAATGAGGCATTTCTTGACTCCATGATCATATTTTTTTGAATGTCAAGAATCTTTGATTCATATACGAGAAACTGATATGCAGTACTATTTGAGGTATATCAAATAAAGATACAATCTACGGTTTTTGGACCAATCTTCACTTTCTTAGATGCAGGGATAAGTACCTTAGCAAGGCACCCCCACACTTTTAAATGTTTATAGCTTGGTTTCTCTTTCTTCCATATTTCATAAGGAGTTTGATCCTTGTTCTTGCGCATCATCTTATTTAAAAGATAATTTTTACTTAAGACGACTTCCCCCCACAATGACTGCGGAAGTCCAGAGCTTAGCAATATTGCATTCATCATCTCCTTGAGAGTGCTATTCTTCCTCTCAACCACTCCATTTGACTAGGAGAATATTGTGCAGTGACATCATGGATTATATATACCATGTTGTGAATAAAATTCCCCAAAGGGTTCAACATATTCACCTCTACGATCACTACAGATCCTTTTAATTTTCTCACTTTGTTGTGTCTTGACTTCTTCCTTATAGATTTTAAATTTATCTTTAGCTTCATATTTGCTTTTGAGCAAATATACATAGCATTATTTTGTACAATCATCCATGAATATAACAAAATACTTGTTACCCCCTCGAGTTCGGGCGAATTTTAAATCACATATATCGTTATGTATTAGGTCTAGCACTTTGGTGTTTCTTTCCACACGTTTAAATGATCTCGTTAATTTTGCCTCAACACAAGTTTCACAATTATGTTTTGAATCGATATTCAATTTTGGTATGTATTCTTTTACACTTAATTATCGTATAGTGTTATAATTCATACTCCCTCAGTCTCACCCATTTGTTAACGTTTCGGAGAGAAGGTCCAGCACGCATTTTAAGGTGTATATAAAGTATAGTTCCATAACTTATTTTTTTTTTTCTGAATAAAAATTTAAATATTAAATTTTTATTCAGATTTAAAAAAAAAAAAAGTTATAGAACTATACTTTATATGCAACATAAAATGCGTGCCAGACCTTCTCTCCGAAATGTTAACAATTGGGTGGGACGAATGTAGTATGTCCTAATCTAGCATGCCATAAATTAGGAGACTCAAGCAAGTAAGTGGAAGAATTTTTCATTTCATTTTCGTCTTTAACAGACATTACATTGAGCTTTAAGAGGCCATCAGAAACGTAGCCCTTGCCTACAAACATACCACTCTTAGACAAAATAATCTTATCTGAATCTATTACAATACGAAAGCCATGCTTATTCAACAAGGAACCATACATGAGGTTATTGTGAATATCAAGCACATAAAGTACATTCTTCAAAGTCAAATTATTCCCAGAGGTCATTTTCAGAATCACCGTGCCTTCCCCTATAATTGTATAAGTCACAGAATTCCCCATACAAAGTTTATCACAGAACTTTTGAGGCTAGAGAAAATCACCTTATCAAAACAAATATGCCTTGTAGCTCCCGTATCAATCCACCATTCCCTTGGATTAGGGCCAACCAAATTCACTTCAGAGACCGTAGCACAGAGGTCTATATCGGACATATCCTTGGAGATATCATCCACCATATTTGCTTCTTTTTTCTTGTTGGGATTCTTGTGCTTCTTGCAATCAGAAGACCTATGACCCACTTTGTCACAGTTGTAGCACTTTCCTTGAAATTTCGAAGGTATAGAAATTCCTCATTTAGGTGCTAGCTTTGACCCTTTACCAGTGTTGTTTTTCTTGAACTTGGAGCTTTGAGCATGCTCCACCATGTTTACCTTTTCAGTGGCAACATTAGATTTCTTCTCAGACCCTCTGTTGTCTTCCTCGATACAAAGTCTAACAATCAGATCCTCCATAGACATCTCCTTTCGCTTGTGCTTCAAGTAGTTCTTGAATTCTTTCCAACCAGGCAGTAGCTTTTCAATTACAGTAGCAACTTGAAAAGACTCACTTACGACCATTCCTTCAACATGAATGTCGTGGATGATTATCTGCAGCTCTTGCACCTGACTGACCACAGTTTTGGAATATGGCATCTTATAATCAAGAAAATGGCCAACAATCCACTTTTTAGCTCCAGCATCTTCGGTTTTATATTTATGCTCAAGAAATTCTCATAAGTCCTTTGTTGTTGTCTTTGTGCAATACACGTTATACATCGTGTCAGCCAAACTATTAAGCACATAATTCCGACAAATATTGTAACAACCCGACCTTTTTAGGACTATTAATCTTACAAAATTTAAAATACAATACAATTTATTAATGTAAAACTATATTACAAAGATTAACATTTTAAAGGCGCAGCTAATATTGACAAGTCAACAACCAATCTACTCCAAATCTAAAATTACTGCGAACACATAGCACATATACGTATAATATATATTACTTCAAAATATAATCACTTAGCCCAAATTTATATAATCAAACATGCACATAATTTTAAAAACACTAGGAAGATCGATCAAAAACTTACATCAACTCTACAAACCAAGAATTAACAACATCCTAGAACATATATTCAATCCTCAGTACCCAATCACAAACATCGCATTTCAAACATTGAGCTTCTTCATAACTCCAATTCTGCCCATATCTACATTTTACCTTTTTGACCTTCTAAGAAATATTTTCTCCAAAAACTTAAAACATGAAAGTCGTAGAGAATGAAAAGATCTTTTTCCAAAAAGTTCATAATTAACGAATTCTGACTTACGATGAGTTTGTTAAATTTTACAAGATAACTGAATTATGTTTGAGAAAATCTTACGAATTTTAATAAAAAAAGATGAGGAAAAAGATTTAAGATTTGTATTGAGAGAGATTTATAACTGTTAGGCTTGGTGACTCGAATATAATATGAAAGAATAAGGAGATCTCAATTAATATATAGAGTTTTAAAACCCTACAGCAAAACCTATTATGATTTAAATCCGACCCATGTCAGAAAACTCATTATTCTAATCTAATTCTTAATCTCTATCCAATTTTAATCCCTTTTTATTATTATCTATTTTATTATTCTAAAAAATACGAGATATTACAAATATAGTCAGAATGTTTCCAAGCATCAGCAGCATACAAAGTCTGCATATCGCTCTCAGCAGTGAGCATGAGTGTCTCCTCTTTCAAGAAGAGAGACAAATTCAGTGTGATCAAATAGAACAACATCTTCTGGTGCCAGTGTTTAAAGTTCGTTCCAGTGAACTTCTCAGGTTTCTCAAGATGTGCAACGGGCACAATGGGTAACTATGTATAGCATGCATCATGGGCGGAGTAGGCACCCCTTGCATTTTTGAATAAACGTATCCAACCGCATTCTACCCAAATGGTATACTAAACTGTCCAACAGTTACTTGCCCATCGGCCCTTGTCCAACAACCGTATTACCCCCATCAAACAATACTATCTGTGTGATGGTGTTTGGCGTTGACTGGTTACCCCCATCAGACAACACTGTCTGTGCATTGGGATTAACCACTGAATTTCCATTAACGTTCACAGTATTGTCAGCCATTAATCTGTCACCGAACAAAAATCACATATGTGTTAATCATAGATAGGAAAATAAAATATCTTTAAGATTGTTAAACAATCTGCAAAAAACACAATAATATAATATGAGTGATTGTGTGTGCAAGCAACAGAACAGTGTATGGTTAAAAATAAAACTGTCAAAAGAAAAAGGATATGAACGGAAGATGTCGCGAGTCTAGTACGAAACTACCTCCTTAAAGCTATTTCACCTCTCACCGTATGCGCGAATCGATAACATCCCGGGATAAAACGAGAACACGATGATGTCACGAAGAATATCACATTCAACGAGCTAGAATAGAGTAAGAAACTATTACCAGAGAAGAGAGGTTTTGTTTGAGGATGATTGTATTTAAGTTATGAGATGATGATTAACCCTAAGACCTATAAGATGTATATAGGCTTGAGGATACTTGTGCGCTACACAATTTTCTTATTAACTACACGTTAATTAATTAAGGAAGTTGGTTATCAAATCAATTCCAAATTAATTCGTAATCAATCAAAACCGAATTAATAATAATAATTTGTAATTAAATAAAATAACGAATTATAATGCCTAGTGGAAATTAATATTTTAGCAAAACTAGTCCGAATATATTCGGCCCAAATTTTGCTGCATTCGTGCCCGCAGATCGCCCACACGAAAAGGACGAAGGCTTGCGAAGCCAAGAATTTTCCATTCTTATTTTTCATTTTTAATTTTCCACTTTTAAGGAACCAACTTTGGATTATCATATCTCATCGATCATTTTGAATACTTAAATATGCATTGGAAAGCTCTCAAGGGAGGAGAGTTCACGGAGGAGAGTGTACTCCAACCATAACTTGTTGCGCGCACACACCCAAGAAGCATTCAAAATTAGGCTCAAAATGACATGACATGTGGGCCTTATACCTGCATTTTCCAACAAATGGAACTAGGAATAAGAATAAGGGCAAAGAGGAATGCCTTGCTTTTTATTAGACCGCTTGGAGGGAGATCTTTCGTATCTTCGTGATTCATTATTTGTAACAGTTCTTCATTATTTGTAATGGTTCTTTACTTGGGGGTTGGAATCTTTCTCTTCCGTGCATAGTCGTTCCTTATTTTTTTGAAATAAATAAATCGAATCTTTGGAACAATAATTGGTATCTTTATTACATTAGCTAAAACTTATTTATTCTGATCAGCCTCTCGGACCAGCTACCGCCTTGTAACCGGGTGACTTTAGTTTACTTGAAATAATTATTAAATTGTTACTACCACATAAAACATGTCATAAGATATCATAATAATAGTAGAAATTTAATCGATTGTGATATTCTATACAAAATTACATAACCCTCTAGTATATAATATAAATTGACATAATATAAATTTGTTTTATTGAGGAAGATTTGTAAAATAAAATATGAAAGACGGATATATTGTTAGTAATGTTTAAACTTTTGTATTTACTAGTAAATTCTTTATAAATTAATAATGCCGGGATCAACAAATTTTATTAATTTATCGATATTATTAGTTAATCAAAATAAAAGATATACTATTACTATGGGTGTTGGCCCTATATGGCACAATTTGGGGAGAAAATGCCCTAAATGATTTTTTGGCCCTAAATAACACTCCAAAACATTACATAGTGTGGCGTGCTGGAAAATGGGTGAAAACGCTATTTCGTGTAGTGTTTTGTACTTTTTTAATTTTTTTTTTCGGGGCAAAACGCTACTTTATCTTGGATTCTGGACTCAAAACGCAACTTAAAATAGAGTTTTGGGGCTACACGCGAGATCGTGTAGCGTTTTAAAAAAAAAATTCTCCTAACCCCCAAACAGACTATGTCACGTTTTCAAAAAAAAAAAAAATCTACACGCTACACGATGTAGCGTTTTGAAGTGTTATTTGGGGCCATTATTACGGCTTGTGTCATTTAGGACATTATCTTCCCAAATTGTGTCACTAAGGGCCTTTTCTCTATTACTATTGTGTTGGAATAAAAAAAATATATTGAAAATATTAATTTATCAAGATTTTAGTATACTTTGCAGAAACATTATTTTGTTTTAATCACGTTCATGAATGATTGCTTCAAACTCGTGGAGTCATTCTGCAGCAAATAACGCCTCGAATTGAATTTAACAATGTGGAATACTTTTTCTAAAATTCGGAGGAAAAAACATATCCAATCAGGCATATATAAATAGATGGATCCTAAATATTTGATAAGCCATTTATATAATTAACTATTTACGCTTTTTTCATAGCGATTAAATTTTTTATATAAATGTATGGGACTACATCACTATATCTGTACTTGCAACTTATAAAGAAAACATTTTAAAATTTTTATCTATCTATTATAACGAAACACAAATGATTAATAACAATAGCTTCAGAAAACCCCACTATTTAGATAATACCCATCTTGAAATGTCCATACAAATCTGATTAAATTTACCTAACTTTGACCATAATTATGTTACATAAAGGCATAAAAAGATAACATAATACCCAATTTAGGTAATGCGTTTAATCTTCAATTTGTGTCTGTACATCTATTTCACATAAGCCACATTTACACGACTTGCAAAAACCGCGTCAATAAACGAATTTTATCATTTCACATTTCTACTTTCTTTTTATTTTTGAGGGGCACTGGTTACATCTACATTATGTACAGTACAATGAGTCTATAATCTTCCCTTGATTGTGCAAAACTACTGTGATGTTCCTATTTTACTTATCACAACCAATATCTAACTATATGGACAGGCCAGAAGAAAATAATATGTACTCACTCCCACTACTTGAGATTACTCTGATGAAGAAGATTTACGTAGCCCCATCCATGCTCTTTCCCCTTCCTCACTGTAGCCAATAGTACTTGCAAAAAATTCTCAGCCTCTTCTATGCATGTAAATTCCAAATTCGTTTGGTAAAGCGGTACTGGTGTAGAGGAATTGTTCCACCTTTTCCTATCATTTCTATTCAGCTGGTACTGCTTTTGCCTTGACAACGTATCTGAACTGCTTCCGACAATATGTACCACCTCATTATCAGCATCAGCATGGATCACGCTATCCATACCAATCTCTGCCTCCGTTACCCACTCTGGATCAGCTGGTATCCCTCGAAACCTTGGCTTACCCAAGTCTATGAGACTGGAGCAGCTAACAAGTAAGACAAGTCGCTCTGTAATGATAACAAATTTCCCACCTTGTTTAAGCCTTCTGCATAGGACTAATATCTCATCTTTCAACTTCAAGCCACTGTCAAACTCTAAAAGCACAGATGTTCCAACAGATTCCTCCCATGAGTAAGGCCTCAGCGGAGATTCTCTACTCAAAGGCCTGGGAAGACGGACCCTCAACCGGTGAGATCCCATATGGTAGAGCTTGCTACGATTTCTTATACTCAGTGCAGTTTTCCCAGTGACCTCGAGTATACTAGCTGCTGGTCTTGCCACAAGGCCCGTGACTCCAAGTGCTATACCTGCAGAACAGTAAAGGCAATAAAACACAATCATGAATACCCACCAAATCAATATAAAATCTGCACAGTTATTGGGAAACTTATTTTTTTTCCAAGTACAATAAAGACAAGTTAAATATATACTCCCTCCATCCCATCCATTTCTTAACACTTTCCTTTTTGGAATGTCTCACCATTTGTTAACATTTCCTTAAATAGTATATTTTTCTTCACAAAATTTAGTAGATTCCACCATTGTATTTTTACTTTTTTCTCTTTCTTACCCTTTTCTTTGACGGAGGGAGTAAATAGTAAGACCCTAAAGATGAACAAGTACCTGAGAGGATACCCGGAAGACCATGTTTTTCAGCACCCCTAATTGGCGATTGAAGGAGACCAGTAAGGCCCTGGAGATAAGGAAGAGACAGAAGAATAAATCACATCTAAAAAGGCATACCCAAAAGCACAGTTCCTTGCTCGAATATAATGAATGCCTATTATGTTGTACAGTACTAACACAACAATCAACGATTCAACATATACATCACTAAACCATTACGGTTTAGAGAGCAAGTTTAAAACCATATCGCATATATCTGCTGCTGAAGTATTACTATCTGCTTGTTAGCATTTAATTTATTTCTTTGAATATATTAACATATTAAACAAGAAGTTGCATTCAAAGATATGCTGTGAAATCAATTTTAAAAAAAATGAAGTAAATCACAGAAAGATGCTCTACCTCCAAAATCTCATTAATTACGCCTTTACTATGTGATGATATACCAAACTGTTGCTTTTCCATCCTCTCTGCAGATTGGTCATCGAAGGTAAATGCCACGATTCCCTACCATTGGTAATCAGATCAATACTTTAAGTAAACTGAAAAAAAATAATTACTATTATGCTCGAAGGTTATTTATTAGTTATAAATACCTTGTGTGCTGCTCGGCTAAATTGAGTAGTAGCGTCACTGATGGCATATACTGTGTTACTTAATAGACTAGTTGTACCCTGTGCCATTCCTGTGAACAGTCCAGCTGGGTTCTGCAAAAAGCAGTTGCACGTTCATATACATACACTATAAAAGGAAGAGCACCACTAATTGGCAAATATGCATACCTTCACGAGGCTTTTAGCAGGAACTGACAAGAAGTCTCTAATGCCTTGGCCTACACTTCTTGCAAATCCCATGGGATTGCCTATGACCCCAGCTGAACCAAACACCTGCAAAATGAATAATCACTCAATCATATGTACCATCTCAAGGAAACAAGAAAACTAATAGTACGATACTTTATTGCATTAAAGTCTGCAATATAATTTTTAGCATGAAAATATGTGATAAGTATAATTACAGTGCTGCGCCATTGGCAATATTCGACTAAATGTTATCAAAACTCATTGCATTGCATAACAAGCTCCACAAAGATGCCATTCAAACATATCCAAACTGGCACAAGCGTGTACAACCATTTCTTGGGAATTCTTGTACTCACAGAGGTTCAAAGATAGACATACCCAAATACCCACCTTTGGTGTCTTTTTGCACAGTACTTAATCCATGATCAACACCAAATTTGGCAATTCTAGCTAGACCAATGATACAGTTAAAAGGAAAGACAGACATTTTGATTAGATGATATATACTTTGCCCAGTTTCTTTGGTTCTACCCTGGGTTGGAAAAACGAATGCATGCAATTTTATTGATTTCTGTTTCAATATAAATCCCACCACAATAGTGAATTTCATGACAATCACTCCAATGATACAATAATTAAACCACGAGACGAACTTGAAAAACATTAGTAAACAAATAATACAAGCTAACCAAAATGTTCTCAAACTACAATGTTACAAAAAATAACAAAAGTAATTAAAAGATAACTTAAATCTTACCTTATAAATTTCATGAAGAAATTGTCCTTTGTAGTGTCTGACCAAGATTACTTGAATGGATTCCCAACTAGCCAACTGATGTGCAATGAGAAGCTGGTTGAGATGAATTTGTGCCCCCTCAATATCAGCAAGTGCCATGAGACCTCTCTGTAATAGATTGGTTACATAAGAACAAGCAGCTTAAGAATTAACTAGTCATTTAATTACTGCAACGTCATCAGCAGATCATTCAATGGATTGATTACACATGAACAACAAAAGAGAACTTGTCAAATCAAAGAGAGACAAACTTAAGGAAAAATAGTCATCAAATTACTGCAATGCAGAAATATGGAAAGCATGCCCAAAATTACACAGAAAAGGAGTTAGCATCAGTCCCTGGTAAGGCCTAATCTCAACTGGAAAATAATGCACCCACTAGGGTCCAGACAGATGTCCTTGTAGACATCTTTTACACTGCCTTACACACCAGGAACCTTCAAATTACTTTACTTGGGACACTATTATAGGCATTCCCCAAGTCTATGAACATCATATGCTGGTCCTTATTCTATAATTCTCTCCATGTCTTATCTAGGGAGGTAGATCGCTTTGATTGTCTACCTAACATGTATGAAACAGAATGATTAACCTACAGCCTAAATTACATGGATACTACACAATGTCAAATCGTAGCTACTACATGCCTCTAGTCGGGAGGGTTGTCCAAATTGTTTAAGATAATGGGGAAAAAAAACAAATTTATTTATATATTGGGAGGAAAAAAACTCCCCGTAATTGACTGATCAAAATGCAGATAATCAGCTAGACAATCAATATCCAAGATACTCAGCTTTAAATAGTGACAGAATGACACAATTTGGTGTAATTGGAATCTAAATGCAACTAGAACCAATTAGGTAGAGCTTTTAAGCATAGAAACCACAACCAGCTGGTGCAGCTCAGTCGATCAACTGTGGAGTAGTTTCAAACAGTGGGTTTCTACCTAAAAGTCAATTGAAATCCATATACTACCTCCGTCCCAATTTACTTGTCCAGTGTGACTTTTACATATATTATAAGGTATATGACAGCATAGCTACACGAATTATTTTTTAAATTTTCTTTTTATGAATAAAAATTTAAATATTAAATTTATATTCACAAAAAAAAAATTAAAAAAAATTTCTGTAGCTATGCGGTCAATGCACCTTAAAATACGCGTAAAAGTCAAACTGGAAAAGTAAATTGGGACGGAGGGAGTATTTTATTTCGACTCCTCAAGTCAACCAAAATAATACTACAAGCTCAAAATTTGAAAAATATCAAGTCTACTTGCATCAAAACATAATCAAACATCAAGAAATCGGTGCATTGTTTATTATCATTTTGAAGCATCTACAATTTTCCATTAATTAAAAAAACGACGACAAGGTTAACTAGTTTGATGCACTTTGTTTAATATAGTGCAATTTAGGAACAAATTGCAGCACAATCGCAACTAACACTATGGTAAATGTGCTTCTTATTCATCTGCTGTTTTATGGAGTCCTTTCATAATAAAATATGTGTTCAGCTCACCTTTAGTTTCAAAATAGATCAGATATTTCACTAGGTCATACCCTATGTCCTTAAAAGACTACGAGGCAGATCAGCATTTTCCTAGGCAGTCTAACATATTCATCCTTCAATCGTGTCACAATGAATAGTTAAAGTATATAACAGCTCTTTAAATTCACACCTAAGTACATTTTGGATTTCATAATGCTGATGTTGGTGAGCTACAAAAGCAAGATACATCACTTCATACGTGTATACCACAATAAGGTGATAATCATAAAATTGCATTTTTATTTGCAGAATCTGACACAGCAGAGCAGTTATCAATGAAGATATATGAAGCACATGGGAAAATTTGCAGTGATGGCCTTCGTAGGTATTTTTAACACCGTACCCTTGTCAAATTTCAATTAGTATTAAACTGGTCAATACATTGGCACCAATACATAATCTCTGGATGGAAAACCTTCAGCAGTTTTCTTGGGCCAAAAATGCTGGAAGGTACATTATAATGCACACAAACATTTGATACATTGACTAAAGCTTTATACTTACATGGATAACAGATTCTCCAGATGTGAGCACTCCATTCATAAGCATCCATGGACTGCTAGAGAAGCTGCAAAAAAATCTTGTTAGGCTTTGTTTGCAGCATAACACGTGCTTACAACTATACAGTTACAGATTCACCTTAAGGTCAAGTTTATAGGTGCCAAATCAAGTAGTTCAACGTATATCTTCTTCTGTGTTCTGGCTAGGAGATAAATCTGCTGCCACGGAGCTCCAATTGGAACTACTGACGGCAATAAAGAGCTGCTCTTGTGGTTTCCAGTCACTATAGGAATATTACTAGCAGAAATTTGGTCAGCATTTTTAACACCTTCATGGCCCTGGGTGTATGTAGAAGTTATATCAACTAAACCAAATTCAGATGTCAGATTCAGCATGGAAACCCCATCAGGCAAAATATCACCATGGAACCTTGAAGATATGGCTTTAAAGAAATCAGAAACACTTTGGATTACTTCTTGCTCAAGCTCTAGATGAAAATCGGCCACCCTAAGAACAACAGGAGAAAATAAATCAAAATCTTATGGAATCTTAAATAAATTATTAACGTACACTCATCTCAACAGTACACACTTTAGGCTTATATACTCAAACGAAACCAGTGATGTATCTGTGTTCCTCCACTTTGCTGCAGCCAAGGTGAATACGGGGTCACATGGACTGTCAGCAAGCTCAACCTCACTATCACTATTTAACATTGTTTTATCATCTTTTCTTCTTATTTGACCAATTGGGTTGTTCCTGATTTCATGCTCGAAAGACAGGATAACAGGATATGGCGTACTGTGCAACTGATTATCAATTTGCAAAGATGACAATTGCACGCAGAATGTTTCCTGATCAATACTTCTAGCCAAATCAATTGTCATGTTTCTTGCAGATACGTAAAGCAGTTCCTACACAAAAAAAAAATATTAAAAAAAATAGTGAGATAGCATGTCGAGCGAAACTTGTGTCTTAGATATTTCGGACTAATAACCTGCGGGTAAGAGTTCATCACAGAGATTCCAATGAAAGAAATAAAAAATGACAACTTCTCCGTGTAATGTGCAGAAGCTTCCTGTTTGTGATCTTGTTTCCCTTTCATGTTTGAACTCGTAACCCGTGGACTCTTCAAATCATTTAGATTATGACAACTTGAATCAACAACACTGAGAACCTATAACATTAGACACACAAGAACCAAGGAATTAATGTGCAGGAAAAAATTCATATCCACTAGGCAAAAGAAAAAAGAATCAAATCCTATTTATAAATCTGTACACCTTTACTGCTCCTTCTGCTTGCACATATATGAGCAAAGTCCTCTCAGGCTTCTGTGAGAAAAGAACCGTTAGTTTTAAATTGAATTGTTAGGAAAATTAAAAAATCTGAGGTCAATCAAGAGACTAAGCAATTAACTTAATTATATAATGATCCCATAAAAAACACCTAATTCTTGAACACATGCAGGACCTAATTAAGTTGCCTTCATTTTTTATTTTTTATTTTACGATGGAAGAGAGTTGTCAAAAACATTTATAAATAGATCACATGTTCCACTACTAACTACCTTAGACTACAAACCCTGTAAACATAAGGAATTCACTATATATATAGATAGAGAGAGAGGGGGGGGATTCACTAAATATATATATAAAAATTCAGTATATAATATGAACACACACACACACACATATATATATAGATAGATAGATAGTCATGCTCCAATGAGAATCCACATAACACGAGATGTGAGATCTAATCCTTGTTCAACATTGGAATCTTCCCTTTTCAGAGTTCTGTCATTTTTGTAAATTTTGCAGAATTCAGTTTCATAATTATTATTTTGCAATCTTTTTGAAAGTCATGTAGATTTTTATTCTGCAGAACCTTGTTTTTTTACAATACCACGTTTTTACAAGTTTTGCAGAATTTTTGAACTGCAGTAGAAAATTATTTTTTCAGAAATTTTATTATTTGTTCTGCAGTAAAAGCTTATATCTATGTTTCAGCTTTGTTAAAGTTCTGCATCTGAACACCTATATTATTTTGATTTAAACTCTAAATGTACAATGTTAATGCTTAGTTCGCATATATAAAATGTGTTTGAATTTTAATCCTTAAAAAGTTACTACAATATAAATGATTAATATAAGACTAAATTGCACTTTGGTGGCCTGTAGTTTTTTGTTTTTGCACGTTGGTGACTAAACTATTATACTAGCCAAAGTGATAGTTAAATTTACATTGTTAAAGTACGTTAGTGGCTCCGCCTCTTTGCCGTTAAAATCTACATAACGGCGTTAGAGTTTCTTTACTAAATTGCACCATGTATACCTGTAATTTAATTATTTTGCATTTTGGTGGCTGAAATAAAAAAGTCTACATTTGCATTGCTAAGTTTATTTTTTTAAGGATAAAGTGCTCTCAATGACTACATTGTGTACATATTGATCATTTATCCGAAATTTTAATCTCTAAAGCCTAAATTTAAATAATCAAGTGCATACATCATAGTCAATTAGTATTTAAAATAAAATACATAAATGTATGCACCTGGTTATTTAAAATTAAGTTTTAAAGCTACAAATTTGGGATAAAGGATCAATATGTATACAATATAGTCATTGAGAGCACTTTACCCTTATAAAAGTTAATGTTTGGTTCTTATTTAAACGGCAGCGGTTCAGAACCCTAATTTAGTCAGAAAAATATAGAATTTTTTATTTTAGCCACCAAAGTACAAAACAATAAAATTATAGGTAGGTAGTAGGTACGCATGTACAATTAGTCAAGAAACCATAACATCATTAGATAGATTTTAATGGCAGAGAGACGAAGCCACTAATGTGCGTTAAAAATATAAATTTAGCCATCAGTTTGGCTAGTATAATAATTTAGCCACTAACGTGCAAAAACAAAAAGCTATGTACCTTCAAAGTGGAATTTAGTCGTAATTTAATATTTATATCTTAATTGTATTCATAACTAGCAATAAATGTTGAATATTATTTTTATTGTTGACTGATATAATACTTCAATTGACAAATTTACGCATAAGTTTATATTACTTCTTTGGTTGGCGAATACTTAAAACTTACCTCGGAAGTTGCACACAAGTATACTGGTGAAAATTCTTGCACCTCATCAAGAGCATACGACCCCAAAACACGCTCGCCAGGTACCTTAGAGGTTAAAGGAAGCATAATAGTTGCAATAATATCAATAATCGTAATGAAGAACAAAAAACTATCAAGAGGAAGCATCAACATAGTTTAATATTTTGATAATGGTACCTCCACAATAAGACGATGGGGCAAGCAGGGTTCATCCCAAGCATAAGGACATGAGGTGTATGTGTGCACTATTGTTTCAAAAGTTTCACATTTTTGCTGGTAGATCCGTAGTCTCTGCATTGCATCAAGAAAGTAAAATTATAAATCTTGACATAAATTAGTAATATTGTTTGATATTAACATCTTATATTAATAAAATTTAGGCCCTTGCTTTCTGACTACTCGGTTTATAGTTTACCGCTCAATTTATTATGTAAATTATAATGTCTGGTGCAATAACCAGTTGAAAAAGGGTACAACCACTAGTAAAATATTTTCCAATTAAATTAAAAAAATCATTTAGTCCATCAAACAAGTATCATTTTTAACAAGCGAAGCCTTGGTGTACACTACCTATGCATGCATGTTATATTAAGACATTGAGAAATGAGAGTGAGAGGGAGGGGACGAGATGGAGAGGGGTGGGGGGGGGGGGGAGAGAGACGAGATGGAGTAGAGGAGAGAGAGAGACAATTAGCAAACTGATTTTATTGTTCTGGAGTGAAGAGTTTATGTTCAAAGGAAGCAAGCATATCTGAAAGAGGTGGGTAGGGGCTAGGGCATGCAAAATGGCAGTCACTTTCAATCACTTTCAAGTCATCAGATTTCACCACAAATATCATAAATTCTCAAAAACCGTCATGTTGATTGTTAATGATATTCATTATTCAATCCCTTTACACTATCCTTCATATTTAAGCTCTATCCTAAACTCAATTTTGATGAACTCATCTAGACATCCATATATATTAGGATCCTTTAACTCAATATCACTCAATGCCTCACCAATCAACTGTGGAGTTCCATTGAGCAAGATTTGTCTTGTAAAAAGCCTTATCTGATTTATTATTTAGACTATCCACAGTTTTTCTTATGAAAAATGTGGTAAATCTAGCAAAACTAAATTAGGGATACGGAAATTGATGCATCCTAAACCTGTCATTGCAAAAAACTAACACTGTCAACAAGCATGATACTCACTTCATTCCCATAGCACAACACAAACTTGGAAAAAGAAAACAGTATAAATAATTTTCTTTACAGAGATAGAAGAAGACGAAAGCACCAACAGTTTCTAATTGGGTTTTATATCAAATTGACCACCCATCTCACAAAAAAATATCAAGTAGCTACCCCATCTCCACGGTGACTCATCTAAGCCACTAAACTATTAAGATATATCACTCCTTTATCTTTTTTTTAAAAAAATTGACGATTAACGTTAAAAAGGAGATAACATGTCAAGTGTCTATTCAGGTGGCGCATAACGACTAGTTATATAGAACTATTTAATTCTTCTTGCATATATCATCATATATTTCTATAATGATACTGTCCTAAATTTGTTATGTTGTAAATTACTTTGTTAATTAAATGGGAGCGTACTGATATGGTTTGCAATTGTGGTATGAATGTTCATTTGCGGACATTATAAACGTCAAAGAATCTAGGTTTGTAATGTGTATTTTACCATAACAACGTATTTATTTTTTGTTTTTTCTAATTGTTTAATCAATGATGTGTTGTTTAATTGTTTTTTTATTTTTCCACATAACATGTCCAATGGGAAGATTAACAATCAATCCACGATTTTAACGTTGATCGTCAATTTTTTAAACGGATGATATATTTTGACACTTTAGTGGTGTAAATGAATCGCCGTAGAGATTGGGTAGCTACTTGATAATTTTTTGTGAGATGGGTAGGCAGTTTGATATAAAACCCGTTTCTAATTTATGAAACTTCAGTATAATCTCTCGATCATTCAGTCATTCACCATTTCCCTAATGCAAGAATTTCATGCTTGCCTAACAGGAGTACAGGACTGATAAGTAAAAAAGAAACCAACCTCTTTTGAGAAATTGTCTATTCTGTATGGCATATAACCAGTATCATCATCGGATATCAGGATCAAGTTGGTGCCAGAATTTCCATTGGAGCTTCCACCGATTTTTTCATCTCCAATTAAGACATCAGCATTTTGGACTTCGACACGAATCATATTGACTGCTCCAGAAACATAATTTCTCATTTTTAACTGAGTATCACCTAGATGCTCAGGCAAAAAGCAACCTGACCATTGCCATGAAGGTTCATCAAAACGAACAGAAACTAGTAGATCCCTGTAATAAGTTAAAGCAATATTATAAATAGGTTCACGGAACAAAAAGACGAAGAGTTAAACAAAGACGCTGATGCAATATAAAGAGTAATATATTTTCAATTTCAAATACAGCTGTCTGTTGCGAGGTACCAGATTATTATAGTAATATATACAAGATCAATGCTGATTACCTTAGTGTATAATCAGCCCAATTAATTTGAGAATGTTCTCCAACCCGAAGATGAGAAATGGAATCTGTTCCTTTTTGCTTATAATACAGATTTCGGCTGCACGCATTACTGATCACATATCTGCATAGTTTGGAAACCAAGATAAAAAAAAAACAATAAAACTCATCAATATATCTGAAAATCAGACAATTGATTGATTACCAATCACCTAATCACTCTTTAAGAAACTTTTTAATAAGATATTTCAAGGAAATACCTGGGCTGGAAAGTGATTATTCTTGTTCTCCCAGAAATTGGCCCGGTAACCACAGTCGCTGTAACTGCAATTATGTACCCAGCATTCGGAGATGGGTATGGAACAGGAACTCTGACTGAACCAGTTGAAGGAGCAAGGGAAAATGAACCTGACCAGAAACAGTTTTGATTGCCATCCTTGTGATCCTTGGGCTGGCCTCGACTTACTTGAACCTTAATGTCGCTTGAAGAGGAGTTAGGATCAGGTGAATACATGCAACCATTAACCCTTTTATTACCAAATTCTACACAATCAGGAAATTTTAAGTTTGACTGACTGCTCGAACCAGACATATTTGTTGAGTGTTTGGCTGTTGATTCTTCTGCACTTATATCCTTGTATGAAGTTCCATGTAAAGTTGAAGAGTGGGATTCCAAAAGCTTTCTAGTTGAGATAATGTGTTTGTTCAAGGAAGTCTTTCTCAAATTACTATTATGCAAGGTTATTTGGAAATCTTGATCAGAGGATAGCAGACTCAAACCATCTTTTCTGCTAGGGAGTAGATCTTCCTCCAAATTATAACAAGATGGTAGAGTACAACCCCACCCTTTCATGTCACCGACACAATTAGAAACGACAAGCGGAAAAGCTGTGCAGTTATATAACAGAAAAGGGACTGAAATATATATTTCACGAGCACCTGAGGCTGCATCCATAATCATCTCAATTGATACATATAAATGACCTACAAGATATGACAAATGTCGCTCAAAATTATTTCTAGTACATTGGAGTCCTTTTTTAAAGTATCAATGAATTACCTTCAGATAATATATCAGAATTGAAGGAAATAGTTTCGGACGCAGAGAACTTTGTTCCGCTGAACTTGGCCATAGCACCAAATTTTTCTGCACGGGGAAATCTCAGAACCGAAGGTCCATATCCATGAATGGTGAACACCATTGCAAGGTCATGCGATGAATCAATATGAAAGAAAGAAGTTTCTACCTGAAAAAGAATCAGTACATGCAGGCATCAATTTATCTGAGACGGCAACTTGGAAAACATTTAAAATTGCCAAAGCAGTTGCTAAAGTTTGTTACAACAGGGTATATACCTCAGTCAGTATTGCAGAGCGTGCAACTCCACCACTTTCTATCTCTAGTGTAATAGACACAGGCAAAAAGTTACTAACTACTAATGGACTACTTATAGTCACCAAGTGCAGAAAACAGTTCTTTGACTCATTCGTCGTTGGCATAACTTGATTACAACTTTCAAATGATTGCTTTACAGTATTGACACTATACTGAGATGTACCACCTTTAAGCCTGCCAGATACAGGTAAGCTCATGTCATGCACTGATAAGCAAAAGCGAAACGGATCACTGCTTGGATGAGATGGATAGCAAACAACAGAACGCAAAACTCCAACATTATTTTCATTTCCAATAATATTTGAGATGTTATAAGCCTCACTCCATAAGTAGGAATTTCCAACGGGGCGCCATCTCATTCGCCCTGCCTCCGCTAAATGTAGGGGAAGAGGAAACTCTTGGCCAGGATATATAGGATCTAGCATCTGTAACAAGCATAGTGAAATTTAACTAGCACTTTATCACCTATAGGAAAATTTACCACAGCCTAGAATACTGACATGAAATAAGGTTTTCGTACTATACCTTTGGAGAAACACCGAATGGAATATCAAATCGTACTTCAAATGGTGTAGAAGTAGCATTTAACAGTACAACCTGAAATGAGATAAAATCATTCTACCTATATAGTTATAAAAATTTAAAAATCAAATCAAATCAAATGTGGGCATACCGTCGAGTATAAACGGATCAGTTTTGTATATCGTTGTACAGAAACATCAACAACAACAGGAACAACATAGCCACTGTCCAACTCAATTTTGTTCTTTCCTACAAAATTGGTTTTCAACCCATCTGAGTTATCACCTTTTAGACTCTTTGTTGACTTAGAAAAGTCCACTTGAAAGCAGCTGAGGCCTACGAGATCCATTGAGATAGGATTGGATGGGACAGAAGTACCCTCAAGTCGAATGATAACATACCGGTGTGCTGTGTACATGAATTGCTTATCACTAAGTCTCTCAGAAGAACGGGCAGGCTTATAGCGGAAGAGTTGTTCCTCTGGGGTTTCATCAATATATATTGGAATTGAATAACCTGGTTGCACAACTATCTCATCTTCTAATGGCGACAAATTCAAATCATAAGTGCTAATTGGGCCTTCAATGACGTGGAAAGCAAGAGGCAAGGAAGTCAAATTTTGAATTCTATAAGGAGCATATCTTCCATTATATATGCTTTCTCTACTCTGATTGTTCAAAAAACCAGGGCTTGCAGAAGGACCAGTCAACCCTGGAAGACCCCAGGCATATGCAATCATATCAATTGCTCTAAAGGCAACCTGTAGAAAGTAATAAAAAGCATTTAACATGTGACATGACGATAAGCTTCAAATAGATAAAATAGAGTAGATATATATACATTTATATATATATATATGTGTGTGTGTGTGTGTATTTTAATGCAAATAGACTATATATTTATCATCACCACCAAAAATAAAAATAAAAATAATACACAATTTACCATCAACAATCTAAATATAAATTTTATACAAAAATATCAAGCATGAAACCCCTGCCCCCAAGCACACACCAGTTGATTGCCCAAAATGACTTCGCCTTGACTTCAGGCGACTCGAAACTCCTCATACCAAAAGTTTCCATAAAAAAACTGGGTGTGAAACACAATCTAATGACGCAGGATCATATTGTTAACATACGTAAGCATGTTCAAATAAGATATTAACCATCACTATAATGACATTGAAACTTAGTAGAATAAAAAAATGAACCATATGACACATTAAAATCACACGAACAGCGAACTACTGAATGTATAAAAAATTGACATTTCCAAACGGAATATTGGTGGAACCCAATTTAGTAGTCAACTACCTCGACAAAGGATTCTGTAATATTCAAGTTAAGTTCTGATGTTGATGAGAGAGAAATGTCAGACATGAGTGCAGCATTTAGAAGAACACTGTTCTGGTTTCGTCTGGTCAAGCTCAAGTTAAACTTCCAAGGTTCCATAAAAGGCTCCCACAAAACCTGGAAGGATTTCAGGAAATGCAACAGTCGCTATTACAAAAACGTACACCTGAAGTAAGCTACAATAACACTTCTGAGAAATCCCAATACCTTGTGAATATTATTGTAGTTCACTTGTAAATCCCCAGAAATCGAGGTATGTACATTGTTCTCGTTGCATACTGCACACAAGAGTGAATTCCGGAGTAGAACTTCCAACAGAGGTCCATTAGAGCATTGCTGCATCAGCACAAAGAAGCATAACTTAAATAGTTTCGCTGTTTATATTCTATAGGTTGGAATGTTAAGCTTAGAAAGAACGAGCTGAACTGAAATAATATTTCAGATGAGCTGATTTACATACCAACAAACCATTTATATATATATATATATATTAAATTTCGACAGAAATGACATCGAAGATTACATTCTAGAATACAATAACAAATTAATTATATAAATGATTTTTTCTAAAATAGAGGGGGTATTAAAATTGGGCGTGTGCAGCTTAGAAAGCCTTTATATATTGGAAAGGGACAAAATTACATGGTCCATCCTACTGCATCTGAGTTTAGTTAATTTTTAAACAAGCTCGAAATGGTATTTTGGCAAGAAAAATGTGAAGTAACATTCTAAACATGTTCGGCTTAGCTTACAAGATGGTCAAACTTATGAGCTACAATGAATATTTCACTGGTCCGATAGGGGCATCCAAGTACTTCTATTCACAGTTTATAATAAGCTTGTGGCCTTGTGGGATCAGCTCAATTTTTTTATAATTCTTGTCATCTATCAACATCAATCTAGTCCCTTCTCTCCTGTTAATTCTGTTCACAAACCTTTCTGCCAGTTACTTTTTTTTATTTAGAAGCCGCCATATTACCAATATTTATCCGTTCATAAGCTTATACCATCCTATCCAAACATATAACTACTACTTCAAAAAAATTAGAAGTAATTCTACTTATCTTTCATATAAACACTGTTTTATAAATATGGGTACTTTTTAATAGCTAAGCCCAACATATCACCAGTTAGACGAGATAACCTAGCAAGTTTACTTTTCAAAAGTTGAATGGCTCAATTTTGTACTCCCAATTCTAGGTTTAGGAGGGAAAGAGGAAATTAATCGTGTCAGGGCGTTATAGTTTGAACCTCGATAAATTAATAGCAGTGGGAGTGAATAAATTTATACATTAATCAAGTTATTAACACTAAACCTATTACATTATATCCTCTGTATGATAAGAGCAAGAGGGATATAATCCAAAGTTTCACCAAAGGTCAAGGGTTCGATTCTTGGCAACTACGAAAAATAGGTAACTACATGAATAGCATAATATTAGATCTAACAAAAGTCAAGGATCCAATTTTCCACCAAAGAAAAAGAAGCTAATGCTTATTTCTAAACCCAGCAATTTTTTACACGATATGAAAGCACATCACAAAAATTTAGTGTTTTTACTTGAACACGAAAGTACACTTTTATTATTATTATTATTAATTAGACAAAATATTTTATAATATATATATATATATTATAATAAATAATTAATGTGCAATTTGATGTTAATATTAGAATTTCATGAATAAAATTAATATAGTATCAATTAATATGTGTACATTAATTATCAATATTTAAAATAATAAATATATATATATATATAAATATTTTTTCCTTTCGTGTACCTTCATGTCGTGTACACGAAAAGTACACAAAATTTGTGGACTTTCGTGTCATTTCGTGTAGTGTCTTTTTTTTCATGTTTGGGCTTCAGTTACATGAACCCATTTCGTACATGTACACGAAAAGTACACAAAAAAATTGTGGACTTTCGTGTCATTTCGTGTAGTGTCTTTTTTTCATGTTTGGGTCCATTTCGTGTCGTGTTCGTGGCATGGGTTCAAATATACGAAACTCGAATGTACACAACACGAATTTTAAGGTCTACTTATTTCTATTAAAGGTTAAGGGTTCAATTCTTGGCAAATATGAAAAATAACATAATACTAATCTCTAATATTTGGGTCTGTTAAGTTCGTATGAAACAATTACTAACATAACAATTTGAGATACACAACATATTTATTTTAACAATATTAATTCCACTACTTTGACTTCCATTTTAATTTTGTTTGCTTCTGAATTTTAAGGTGAAAAAAAGTGCAAGGAAGAAGTTAAGTAAAAATTATGGAAGGTATATATGAACACTGTCTGTTTTCTTGAGTTGAAAAAACAGTTTACAATTTTTTTTAAAATTATATAATATCCATCTATCGCATGGGTTGCAAGCTAGCTATAATCGGTGACTGATTAAGAACATTTAATTGAGTATGGTCTTATTGAGGTTATACAGTACTCTAGGGAATAAGCAAAATAAGGAGAAAATAAACGCATCCCAATTCATATAAATTAGGACGGATATAGTAAAAAATTATTCATACCTCTCCATCAATTAAAAGAAGAGAGAGCTTCCTCAGATTCACATTCAAGTCTGTTCTACCAAATGCAAGCTGTGATGACCCTTGTGAAGAACTTCCAGGCATGATACATCGACAAATATAAAATATATGATGAGAAAGCCATACATCGATGCTATCACATCGTACTTCTCCTTTGATATGCATAAGATCTACCTGTTTAATAATGTCAGCTTCCAAATTCACTTGTAAGATCTGAAAAAAACGCCACACTCTTTCACTTATTTCCTTGCACAATTCAAATGTTCCATTTGTTTTTTCCAAGCTGCACTTCACTTTTGCAGTTTTGCCATCAAAAACCACTTCACTACTTTTACTTTCCAAAGCAACAGCAATGAAACCATACTGGTCTGCTTCATATATGTCACAGGAATCCCTGTGAACTTGAAGCTCAGAGAATTCACCAAACACCTCGCCACTGACTCGGACAGGTATATGGGCTCTTATGGTAACATTTTCTGACTTCAGATGTAGAAAAGCTGCACCAGGCTTCACGGTCTGTGATGCAAACTTACTTGACGTAATATCAGAATGAGGATTTGAAACATCAACTTCTTTTTCAGCTTGATCTACAAGATCATCAACTGATTTCCTTGATGATATTTTCACAATTGGAATTTCGGGTCTATGTTTAAAGTACAAACTACATAGGTCAATAAACTCACTCCAGTCAAACGAGTAAAACCATATGTCTAGTAGCGGAAGAGTAACATGAGTCTCAATTTCTGCCAGCTCAGCAATTAAAATACTTAACTCACTTATCACTGAGCTTGAGCAGCACTCCACTAACCTAACAGAATTAATTAGTGAGAATAGTGATATAGTGGAGAACGAAATATCCAGGTAATTTGGTTCGTTGATTCTTAGAGACGCATAGCATAGAAACTGGGTTTTAGCTTCAAAAACAAGTATAGATGCAGCTAATTTGTGTTTTGAGGAGTACAATTTCACTGACACTGAATTAAAGGAACACTTGATCTCTGTCAATACTGCACTTGAAGATTCAGCTAGAAGTCCTTTTTTCCCCTTTGTACTCTTAAACTGTAAAAACTGCTGAACATCAGATGTATATCCTCGAGATTCAACACCGACAGAAGAAAACTGTTCTATAATATCTAGTACTGCCTCATATCCAGCAAGTACATGAATACCTGTTATTCAATCAAAAACAAACTTAGCTAAACCCGGGCTAGGCACCGGGGAAGGGGGGGGGTATCAAGAAACTATAAAGAGAAACTGAATATAACGGAACCTACCTTCGACTATAAGGTGCATATTGCAGATCCTTGCCATAATACATAGTGCAGAAGAGCCTGCAGATGGCAGCACGGACTTGCATGGTAATCTAATCCATACATCAAAACTCAGCGGAGAAATTAAGGTAGCAATTGTTTGTCCTGAGCTTTTATTGGATCCCAAGAAATCAGAGGCATCATTGTTCAGGAGCAACAGTTGAAGAGATAAATCATGTGCAAATATGTTTAAACAGTCATTCTTGCCACTAACTTTATGAACTGGAACCAAGCATTCGACAGGAATGTCCTTCAGTAAATTTTCTGAACTGCAATTTTCTATGAAAGTACCAAGTAGTTCCTGAATGTTAAGCTTCAAAAGATGACAGTCATTATTCCCAGCTGGTACAAATAAAGCAGAGTCCAACACCTCGAACTTGTAATTAATTTCCATTTCATTATTGGCCAAGTAGGAAGTTTCAGAAACAGAATGCTGCTTCGCATTCGGTTTCCAATCATTCAATGAAAAATAGCCAATTAATATTGCCAGATATTCAGGTGGTAGAATGCAAGAAACATGCTGCCCACTGAAACCTAATTCTAATATAAAACCTAGTGATCCGTTCTTTCTTTTCCTGATGCGTATGTTTAGAATCGAAGAGAGATCAGGTAACAGGGGTCCCCATAAAATGTTATCATGATGTTGAGTATACCAAGATGATGAAAGGGTCAATCCCTCACAAGAAAACAATATGTCAAAGCAAACATCATATATGGTTATAGAGGATTTAGAGGTAGGCACCGTCACTGTTCCAATCATACTTGCAGAGTCATGAAAATGCAATCTAACACTGCTGAGATTTAAATCAATTGCAAACATATCAACCTTATCGACAGGCAACGATGTAGGCAAAATCTCAGCATCAGATATAGAGTTAACTGGCCATGCATTTATTTGTTCAGATCCTTTTTTGCAACTAAATCTTGGACTTCTACTTTTTCTCTCTCTCAATTTAGGTAGATTCCTCCACTCAGGAACAGAATAGTTCAGTGAACTCTCAAGGTTAAGAAGTGGACCATCATTATTTATTGTAACAAAAGGAAATTGATCCACGGGAATGCATTCCCATTCAGAAGCACTTCTGTGAAAGTAGTTCGAGGAACCAAATTTTTGGAACTCAAAACCAGACCCTGTTATAGAACTACTCTTAACAGCAGCCCTGGCCATGCTAACATGAGATGGCCCGCACTTGGCCAGTTTATCAGAAAATTCAACCAGCTGACCAATTATATATGGATAAAAATGCAGGTCAGCATCATTAAACCATATTGAATACTTGTGACGATTTAAATCCAAGTTACTGCTAGCTTGATAATGTAACAGAAAGCATTCCTCACCACAAGTACCTTCTTTATCAATAATTACATGTTCATCGCTGACTTCAGTATCTGCTTCATGTGCTTGCGCACAGCTCTTAGAAACTGTTCCTTCAGCTGAGCACAGAATTCGAATTTCATCCTCATTTTTAATCGGACAAGTGATAACTCTCAAGGCCTTGCTACCAATCCACCACTCAGAGAGCCTTGCAACAGATAGCCTGCAATTACGACAAGGAAGCATGATAAACGCACTTTCAGGGAAGTGGACAATATATATATATATATATATATATGTATATATATATATATATATATTGCTACAAGGATCAGCGTATATGAGGTTTTGTGGGCTGCACTTGTTAACCTACAAACAATAGTGTAAACGGCATTCGAATAACGATTGGTGCATGATACCAAAGAAACAGGAAAAACATATTTAGACCAACAAACCTAATTAGTAATTACTCATCCCAAAGTATAATTATGTGGATGTAGATATATATATGCACACACACAGAAAGAGAGAGAGAGAGAGAGAGAGAGAGAGAGCGAGCTATGCTCTATTTGCAACAGGGTAAACTTAACATTGCATAACAGCTCATCTTACACCATCTGTCACGAAATCATACAGCCCAGAGTAATAGTTAAAAACCTATCCACCTTAGCAAAATGAGAGTGATTACACCTTTGCCCTTGTATCACATATCCAATTGAGAAAAGGCTGTAGAAAGGGTCTGCCAGATTAGTTACTACTGATGAATGATAAAGATCTCCTCCCATCTACTTAGTGCGGAAGATGGACTAACAAGAAATTTCTTTAACACCAATTTTGTGTTTTAACTTTCTTAGCTAAAAGCTTACCTACAAGAAACCTTTCCTTGTGGAATAGATAATCAATGCATTTCCAATCTTTTACTTTCATATTAATTATATTTCCTAATATCTAAAACAAACAAAACACAAAAAAAGTAAAAAATATATTCCTGGATTATATAAGAAAAGAAATGAAAGGAAAAAAAGGTTGTATAGTACTAACAATTCTTTTCTACACAAACAAACTCAAAGTCTCTTTATCTTTGTTTTCTTGCTAATACATAAACAGGCATAGACAGATTTTATTCATCTTTTTACTGTCAGATGTTTCGCTGGATAACTCTTGGCACTTTAAGAGAATTGAAAATGACTATACGTCACACAGAACTATATATACCTGGGATAGTTATATAAAATGCTAGGTTGAAATATTTATTGAGATTTCTACAACAAAACTTTTTATTTAAAGGTTAAGTTATTATTCAACAAAAAAATTTAAATTTTTAAAAGATAAGATCAATTCAGAAGCACTTTATAATTTTATTATAAAAATATATATATAGCAGACAGAATTCCATTGCCTAATTGGGGACCGCGCGATAGATTTGGATTCTATCCTACAAACATATGAAGATAAATAATTCAAAATATATAATAGCAAACAAACATAGATGGAATGGATATATATATATATATATATATGTATGTATACAGAGAGAGAGAGAGAGATGGAAACCAGCTTCTAAGAATTTCCCAAATAATATAAATTACTTTCCCAAGTTCAATACCTATAAAATTTCACAATAAATTACAACTGCACCAAAAAAGTAGGCAAAGCCAGACTGGAATATATGTTTCTTTATGCTAAACTAATCTGTCTGACGGGCTTTTGTTATAGGTTAAAAGAGCTTCAAACCACTAGCCCAAGATAGAAGTTATTAAATGTGAGCTGCTCTGGAAGCATGCAGAGATATTATTAAGCGACTTACCGAACATTCAACTCCAGTAGAGTAAGCTTCAAAATGCAGCTATGTTCGGTACCATTTTCAAGGTCCACAAGTAAGCTGGCTGATCCCAAATTAGCAACAACAGAGAAACTATTAATATTAGAAATCCTTGCTCCATTGAACTGTTTTTGTGACGACGTTGCAGTTTCCAGCATTCCGCGACCTGCTGCCGGTTTCAGTGCACTTAAGCTTGAAATCAATCCCAGTATCGCAACATATCTCAACAGCGAAAAATGTGCAAGTAAAGATGATGTAGTTATACAAACCTGCACAAAAATTAACAATGTAACTTCTCGTATAGGTTTATGAAGAACAAAAAGTCTAAACAATACGTGGATCGCAGGGTGCTGGTCAATAAAGTCTCCAAAATTCCACAAAAACTTCAAAGAAAACAATGTAGAAACACTGAATATTAATGATCTAATTTATATCTACAAGCACGCGTAAGGGCACAGGCCCTTATATTACAAAAATACAAAATATTTATTTTAACCCTGTAAAACTACATACTATTTAGTATTCTACTTTTAGAAGGCTGTATTTAATAATCTAATTTATATCTACAAGCACACGTAGAGCCCCCGAAGGGTATTTATTTTAACCCTGTAAAACTACATACTAATTAGTATTCTACTTTTAGAAGGCTGTATTTTAAGAAAACTATATATTTCAATCCAATAAGTTTTATAAACTATTTACATCTTCTTTCTAAAATACAATATATTTCAACCAAGATAGTCTTCATATCTAGATCATAATTTGAACGTTTATTTTGTTAAACTCTTACTTTGTGTTAGATCTTTATGCATAGAGATTTCAGTAATGCCTTGTAAATATTAGAAGAATGTTTAGAACCCGTATAAGGCACATGCCTAAATATAAATTATATCAAAAAGGTATTTTTTATAGTAAAATTTACAAAATAGTTTTTGTATGGTTCAGTTATATATTATTTAACATTCTAATAAGATTTTAATGCAAGAAAAATATCTTATAATTCAATTTCAATGTAAAGAAGACATTTATTAACTTAAAAGAATTTGTTCTAATAGGATTTTAAAGAAAACTTAAAAAACAAAAGAGTAAAAGATTTTAATATATAAATATTATATTATCCAGCTGTTGATATCCATCTGAAGATCTGCACAACTCGTCTTTAGTAGTATGGTATATATATATATATACATACATACATACATTATACAACTACTTATGAGTTGTCCATAAGTTAGGTCTGAATAATTAATATTTATTCCATCATTTTTTATTCTTAATGATTGCCTAACCTTTTCTGCAAAAAGATGAGGAAGACCGTCTATAAATTTAGACTTCCAATGGGTAGAATTAGGGTTTGATAATTGATAAACCCTAGATAAGAAAGTATCCTTATACCATCTAAAATGGGTCAATGAAGGACACACCATCTAAAATGGGTCAATGAAGGACACCTAAGGTTCTGGAGAAGTGTTTGTAATTTTTCTCCTATTGGAACTGTAGTTCCAACAAAATGTTGTAATATAGAAAGACACAATGTGTAAACTACATCTTCTTCTCCCGTAGGTATGACAACCTGGTTTTCAGGATTATTTGGTTCTAATTTAACCAATTTTTTATGATTCATGATTTCACTTCTTTGAGAATCTGTAATATAATGATCCCACCAACCTCGAAGTTGAGAATCCTGTGGTTATGAAAGATGCTATAACACTATCGCTATTCCCATGCTGTTTAAAGACAGTTGAATACATAATAATTCTATGTATTACATCTACAATTTGTTTATCATTTAAACCATCTATATTCCATTCATAAATGGCTTTTCCTGAGTAGGAATTTTGAAAATGTTCTGGTTTTTCAAAAAGAAGATCCTGAGGATAAGGTCTCTTGTAATAATATTTATCAAGAGGCTTAGACGCATATATAGGATTTATTTCTTTATTAACGTCTAATTCTGTAAACATATTTGTTAATTGATTAACATCATCAGATATTTCTGAAGAATTATCACTAGAATCTTCTTTTGAAGATTCTTCCTCTTGTGATAAAGCCCCAAGGTGTAAATCATTTAATTTTTGTTCTAATTTTTTTTATAAATTCACTATTATTAGTTTCCATTTTAAAACCTGTTATTGAGGTTGAAGGTTGAATCATAGGAGTTTTTGAGGAATATACAAAGTTTCTCCTATGTGATTAGGTTTGTTTAATTGTTCTAATTTGTCAACAATCAATTGTTGTTGAACCATTTGTTTTTCCATATTCTTATGGATAGATTGTAAATCTTTTTCTAGAGATATCATTTGATCTCCTAGACAGATTAAAAAAGTATTCGTATAATTTAGGGATTTAATGATTCCATTAAGTTCCCTTATTGTTACTTGGGCTCCTTCAACCTTTTGAAGACTTAGATACGCAGTGGCTTTAGAAGTTGAACTTAAACTTATTGTTTGTTCTGGGGGAAAAGGAGAAAGAATTGTATCTCCCTTAGTAGTCTTCCAAGACTTATGGAGGACTAAAATTTCATTATTAGTAGTTTCTATATAATTTTTTAGAAACCATCTGACAAAAAACATAAAGTCTCCTGTTCTTTCTAAATACTCATAGTATTTATCTTTAAATTCTTTTAACTCTTTAGTAGAGTATTTACTAAAATACCATTGACGAAATTCTTTATGTTTATCGTCTTGAAATTCCACATTAAGGAATTCTCTCATTCTGCTTCCTGGAGAAAAATCGATTTATATGAAAACTCATTTCTGATTGAGTTGGTGATTCCCTACTCTGATTTTTATGATAAATTCCTTCTGGAATTTTATTCTGACTTATATGGATTGATTCTACTGATTCTAGATCTTCTCTTAATCTAGAACTCGATGCACGCGAAGTAGAAGCTCTAGCCGATTCGTTTCGAGCTGATTAGAACTCACTAGGAGAACTAGACCTAGCTGACATAGTTCTAGGTAATCTTATAATTCTTTGAGAATTATTAAATTTGATTTCAACATCTCCTTCAGATGTTTGAATTATCTGTTCTATACTTTTATTAACTATTGGCTCAGGTTCTATTTCCTGAGGTAGACACCAAGTGTCTGGGAAATCTATTTCATGTCATTTAATTAACCTATTAGTTGCTATATTTGAAGTTAATAAATTAGTCTGAACTACAGTTGTAGTTCCTGGGAAAGATATTTGTTTTACTTTAGGATTTAAAGTATGTAATACCTTATAGTAAATTTTATAGCATATTGCTATAATTTCACTACCTGGTTTAAAATTATAACCATTAGTATGAATGGTTAACTGCATGGCATCTAACAAATTACTGTCAGATAATGATAGATTGAGGTTGGGAGATACCTCAAAATATACTGGTCCATAACATAGACTAGTTTCTATTAATGCAGCTAGAGAAAGTTTAAAATCTCTACATCTGCCATCTCTTACGTATGCCATTATACTAGAGTTAACACCTAATAATGTTAGGGGTTTGAAAGCAATTTGTATCATCCCAATATGGATGAATTTATAGTTCCTAAATGGGAGTAAATCTTTTTTACTCAATAATCTAATTGTCTGAGTATTATCAGAAATTCTGATTGTTTGTTCTATCGTTTTGATAGCGAACCTAGATTTTACATCAAACAAACCAATATTATAAATTTGATTTGAAGGAACAGAAGGAATTATCCATTTATTTAACTTGTCCAAATTGTTTGGATATTCTACTAATTCAGCATTAGAAATAGACATATCTTGATGATCATTATCATCAGTACTAGTAGTACTCATATTCATATTCATGATAATAACAATTAAGTTTGTTGTGGTTGGCTAACCAGTAAATTTTAAGTAGGTTCTTGAGATATAAAAATTATTTAAAGAACATAAAAATATAATATTTTTTGTTCATCTTTGCAAACGATTGCTTGTTTAAACTATCAACCTCACCGGGATAGAAGGAAAATCCTAAATAAAAGATGAGAAGTGGAATGTTTTTAGCAAAAATTTTCTTTTTTACAAAATCATCATAAAAACAGCCTTTAAATCATCCAGTAAGATAATATCTTACAAAGATGCAACTGAGAAAGAAGAACAAGGATTCTTTGAAAACCCTAATAGGGAAATCATTTTGTATATTGAGAATGAAGACATTGATATTGCTCATAATAATGGGTGGTTCATTAAAACAAGGTATCTAGAATCAAGAGGATACCCAGGTCTGCAAAATCAAGCCAGTCAAAATCTAGAGATATTACTCACAGTTACCGAATCAGTTACTATAACTCATCACTTTCAGAATAATAATCCTGAGAGTTTTATAAATTTCAGCAAGTGTCATATTAACAAGGTACTATCTCCAAAAGAATGGGGATTGAATCCAAATGGAGAAAAGGCTATTAAGATAGGAGAAGGTAAATATATTTACTACAACTATTGGGATTATATCCAGGCTTTTTCTAAAGCTTTTTACTATCAAAACCCTAAGAATAAGCATTCTTGATTTTTCTCAATGAATAAAGAAATTCTGGATAAACAAGTTCTCAATTGGTTTATTGAATGGTGGTCAAAATTTGGCTCTTCTATGGAAATTCTTCCCAAAGAAATTATGGGATTATACAATTCATGGTGTGACAATAGTCCATTAGTTCTAAATAATACTTCAGAAAAATTAATGTTTGGACAATGTCCTCTATTTTTTATTATCAAATTTCAAATTTCATGGATTTGGAGGTGGGCAGTATCTATTGATACAGATAAGTTATGCATCCCAGTTCTCTACAGAACCTTTTTCTTCAAATGGTGGAAAGGGATGATTACTGAAGATGTTCAGAAGATAGTAGTAAATATTAAAACTACTATTTCTCAGGATAAAACTAGAAAAGTCAAGAAACAGGACTCCCATAAGGACTCTATCAGTAATCTAAAAGATTATTTTCAGAAAAAATATCCCTTTGAATCTGAAGAGGAAATCATGGTCAGAATTCTTGACCATATGAAAAATCAATTTTTCAAGAATTTTCCTAATGTAAAGGAGGAGGATGAATCTATGAAGACTGTATCTTCCTTAGGATCAATAGATTCGACTAATACTTTTAATTGTTTAGCAGGCGAATCTCAAGCTGTTGAACCTACTCCTGAAAATTTTTAGGATTCTCTCATTGCATCCATTCAATCCAAAAATTCTAAGAACAAAGGGAAGAGTATTATTGAATGATTTTGTTCAAGGAAGCTTTCAAAAGGCTAAAGAAAGATAAAATAAAAATCCTAAAGCTAGACCAGAGAATTGATGCTCAGTTCAAAAAATATCGAGAAGCTATCTGGAGGAAAGGACTAATAGATCTACAGACGAAATTGAATTAGATTTCGTTTATTTACAATTTTTATTAGTAAAGCTTCAAAGGAAGAGGAAGAGGACTCTGGTATTTGAAAAGATTCTCCTCAGACAGAGTAATCTTACAGGATAATGATATCAAAGAGAGGATAAGGATAACGAGATTTCCTTGTCGGCCACCTTATAGGTTTGAGCAACAATAATTTTGCTTTTATAAAAGTTTTTTGTTTTCTTGTTAAAAGCATCATTATTCGATATGTCGATGGGGCCCAAAGATGTACCCGATATCAATAATGCTCTTGCTTTAGTTGGATTGCTTTTTCTTTTACTTTTTCTTTTTTAAAGTTGTTTGTCATAAGCATCTTTTCTCTCTCTATACATAGAGAGCTTGTTTTCAGTTGTAAGTACGCAACATTTGAACGCATTGAATAAACTCTTTAAGTTTTATAATTCTCTTGCTCATGTGCTGAGCCTACTTATACATATATATATATTTTAAATTTCTTGCAATTGCACAAAGTTGGTATCAAAGCCATTTGAAACTGGGCACATCGTTGTTATATAAGGTACATATCCTTTATTGTATTTAATTTATAATGATTACTAACTAAATATTTGTTGCGGAAGGCTGGTAGTAGATCGATAGTAAGTTCTTGAGAATGTAAAAAAAAAGTAAAAAATGGATGAGTTTTTAGTGTTTTCTTAAATTGATCATCTTTCAAAGCCGAAGAGTTAAAGGCTGTTTTTATGATGATTTTGTAAAAAAGAAATTTTTTGCTAAAAACATTTCACTTCTCATCTTTGATTTAGGATTTTCTATCTACCCCGGCGAGGTTGATAGTTTAAATGAGCAATCGTTTGCAAAGATGAACAAAAAATATTGTATTTTAATGTTTTTCAAATAATTTTTATATCTCAAGAACCTACTTAAAATCTACTGGTTAGCCAACCACAACAAACTTAATTGTTATTATCATGAATATGAATATGAGTACTACTAGTACTGATGATAATGATCATCAAGATATGTCTATTTTTAATGCTGAATTAGTAGAATATCCAAACAATTTGGAAAAGTTAAATAAATGGATAATTCCTTCTGTTCCTTCAAATCAAATTTATAATATTGGTTTATTTGATGTAAAATCTAGGTTCGCTATCAAAACGATAGAACAAACAATCAGAATTTCTGATAATACTCAGACAATTAGATTATTGAGTAAAAAAGATTTACTCCCATTTAGGAACTATAAATTCATCCATATTGGGATGATACAAATTGCTTTCAAACCCCTAACTTTATTAGGTGTTAACTCTAGTATAATGCAATGTTGTTAAAAGCGCGCGAAGCGCACCTAAAGCGCTTCAAAACCTATGAAGCGAAGCGCCTTCAATGAATCGCGCGCTTCAGTAGGTGAAGCACCAAGCGAGGCGATGCGGTGTGAAGCGCAACAATAGAGGCAGACTTAAAAAAACAGCCCAAATGGCCCATAATAACTTCCAAGCCCATAATAAGGGCCCAGGTACTTCTTTTAATAACCCTAAATCTATTCCTCTTCTTCTTTTCTAAAGCAGCCGACTTCTTCTATTCCTCTTCTTCTTTTCTCTTTTGATTCTTCTTCAGGTATTCTTCTTCTCTTTAATTTTTCTTTTACTGATTATATATACATATATATATATACATATATATATACATATATATATACATATATATATACACACATATATATATACATATATATACATATATATACACACACATATATATACACACACCCATATATACAGATATATATATACACACACAGTCACATATATAAAGAACCCTTTTGTTAATTATTGTTACTTATTACTCTCAGCAATGGCTGCTGAGAGTAAAAAATATGATCCAGCATGGAAGTATTCAACGGCAGTTGCTGGTGCAAGTCGTGAAAAAGTCAGATGCAACTTTTGTGACAGTTTTTTCGGGTGGCCCATTCAGAATGAAAGAACATTTTATTGGGGGGGAAAGAAACGCAACAAAGTGTCCTAAAGCTCCTACAGAGGTCAGAAAAGAGATGGAAGAGTACATAGAAAGTAGGAAGAAGCAACAAGAGGATGGATATGCAAGAGTAGCTGCTATGGATACTAATTCAAATTCTGAATGTTCTATAGATGATATTCAAATGTCAAACAAATCACCGAAAACACATGGATCAGCTACTGCAAGTACGAAGAGCAAGGGATCGAATACGAAGGGTCCACTTGATTTGTATATGACTCCACATCCAGAAGCTGCTGTGATGAAAAGGAGAGGAAAAGGACAAATGAAAATAGATGAAAATGATCATGTGCGTAAGGAATTAAGAGCCAGAGCATGTACTGCATTTGCTAGGTGGATGTACGATGCAGGTATCCCATTTAATGCTGTCAACTATGATAGTTTTCCGGTAGTTGTTGAAGCATTTGGCCAATATGGTCCAAATATGAAGCCACCTAGTTACCATGAAGTGAGAGTTCCTTTGCTAAAAAAAGAAGCTGATCACACTAGAAAAATTATTAGTGAGCACGAGCAACAGTGGGAGAAATTTGGTTTCTCTTTGATGTGTGATGGTTGGACAGATGGAGTACAAAGATCATTGATCAATTTTCTGGCTAATAGTCCAAAGGGAAGTGTTTTTATTGAGTCGGTTGATTCATCAGCTTATGCAAAGACAGGAGAAAAGATTTACGAGTTGCTTTGTGGATATATTGAAAAGCTTGGTCCATTTAATATTGTGCAAGTGGTGACAGATAGTGCCTCAAATAATAAATTAGCCGGGAAACTTTTGGAGGTGAAATATCCACATTTATTCTGGACACCGTGTGCAGCTCATTGCATGGATTTGATCTTGGAAGACATTTTCAACATTCCAAACACTAAGAAAACTTTTGAAAGGGCTATCAAATTAAATGCCTACATATACACTCGGCCTCCTGTTGTAAATATGTTAAGGCATTTTACAAACCAACGGGAGTTGGTTAGGCCCGCAAAAACTCGATTTGCTACAGCTTATCTCACCCTCGAAAGAATTCACAAGCAAAAGGGCAATTTGAGAAACATGTTTGTCTCAGAAAAATGGAATTCAAGTAAATATTCAAAGGAGGCAGCTGGTAAAAAAGTTTGTGAAATTGTTTTAATGCCATCATTCTGGAATAATGTGGTATATGCACTTAAGGTGGCAGGACCTCTTGTTAGGGTGCTAAGGTTGGTTGATGGAGAAAAAAACCTGCAATGGGATACATATATGAGGCAATGGACAGGGCAAAAGAGGCAATTGCAAAGTCTTTCAAGCTTAATAAGAACAAGTACTCAAGAATTTTCGAAATTATTGATAACAGGTGGAATGTGCAAATCCACCAACCACTGCACGCTGCTGGTTATTATCTTAATCCGGAGTTTTACTATTCCAACAAAGATATTGAAAAAGATCAGGAGGTGATAAGAGGGCTCTACACTTGTATTGAGAAGATGGTACCTAATCAAGCTGAACAAGATAGAATTGGGACACCATAGAGCATTGAGACGTCGATATGCGCTACGAGACACCATTGATCCTGTATCATTGACCGATATTGACGAAAGTAATGAATGGTTGCTTGGGAGGCTTGATGGAGAATCTGATGAAGACAATGACTTTGTTTTTAATGAAGAAGATGGATTAAATTGGAAAGATGTAGCAACTGCTTCTGGTGCGAGGGAACCTCGCTACAAGTCTAGGTCACAGTCAACTTCTTCACAGGCAATTAACAAAGGGAAGCATCCATCCACTTCAACTACTTTACACTTAATTGATGAGGATGAAGAAGAGGATGAATTTGAATTTGAGGGAGGAAATCCTAGCACCAACTTTGATGATTTTGATGTCGACCTCATAGAAGATGAAGATTGAAGAATGAAATTAGAGTAGACTTTTATTTTATTTTATTTTTGAAGAATGAATATTAAATCAGAATGCATCCTTGCCGGTATTTTAATTGTTATTTGTTGTTTGGTATTGCAGGTATGTTGCACTTTTAACCCACTTTAATGTTTGCTTGATTTTTTTTTACTATTTTACTTATTATTTAGGCTTTTTCGCATAATATACATTATACGCATGTTTTTTTACAATGTGTGCCTCACTTCGATGAAGCGCGCGCCTCGCTTCGCGCTTCGCCTCGTGGATCCCCGGAACCCCTTGCGCATCGGTGCGCCCCGCGCGTTAAATAACATGAGATGGCAGATGTAGAGATTTTAAACCTTCTCTAGCTGCATTAATAGAAACTAGTCTATGTCATGGACCAGTATATTTTGAGGTATCTCCCAACCTCAATCTATCATTATCTGACAGTAATTTGTTAGATGCCATGCAGTTAACCATTCATACTAATGGTTATAATTTTAAACCAGGTAGTGAAATTATAGCAATATGCTATAGAATATATATATATATATATATATATATTTATACATACATACATACATATATATATATAGAGATACATACATATATATATAGGGAGATGCTCAAATGAGAACCCAATTTAAAATGAGAACTTAGATATAATCACAACCCTCTATTTATTTTAATCTACACCATACAATTAATTATATATGTATATATCACCAATACCAAACACAAATCTAAAATTTCTCCCCAAAATATTTCCCCCACCCATTCACCATTAGTAGCCATCATCCCGCCACATCTCCAATCACGCCTCTCTCTTCTAAGATCTACCATCACAAATTCTTTCTACTATACGCTCCATTCATGCTCTCGTCTAATTTGTCATTGATTTACTCCATCAAATATCAAATCTATTCACTTCTCTAAAATCATATACATACATACATATACATCCATTTCCATTTCTCTATTTCTCATTAATCTTAATATACATACATACATGTGTTGAATAAGAGAAAGAAATGAAAACGTTAAACGGTGATGACTAAAGATATCGGCGAGCTACACTCAAATCTATGATATCAGAACTCACTCATATATGTTTTTTTTGTGATTTTTAGTTCTTGAAATTTTGGTGATTCACGACCAGATTTTGGTGATTCGCGACCAGATTTTGGTGATTTGTGATAATTTATGGTAATTTGGTTTGAAATTTGGTGATTCTGCATGCGCTCGTGATTAGGCGGCGGTGGTGACAACGATGTAGGGATAGTATCGCTTGTGGTGCCCATTGTGTGTTTATAATAGTGTTTGTGGTGTTAATTTGGTGATGTGGTACATGATTTAAATTTAGGTAATAAGGTTTTCAATTTAATGATTATATTGGCAGTGGAGGCGATGCTATGATGATGGTAATAGTAACTGTAGTTGTGATTGTTGTAATGCTGTTGTATAGAATTGTAATATATTTATGTATGTATAATAAAATTTTGGTGATTCAAATTTTAATTTAGTGATTTTGTTGAAGTTCTTAGTTCTCATTATTAGAGGTTCTCATTGGAGTAACTTCCTATATATATATATATATATATATATATATATATATATATATATATATATATATATATATATATATATTATTGTTGATTAATGTTAGTTTTGAATATTACAATCTAGTATATAAAACAATATATTCTATATCATATGAACAAGTCATTAATCTATATCCTTAACAATAATATAGATTAAAAAACATGAAGATACTTGGACATTAATAAAAGAATTGTAACTATATCACTTTTAATCCTTACTACGGAAATAACATAAAAATATTATATAAATATAAATGTTCTAAAGTAACTAAATGATTCATAGCAAATTATGCTACGTTGTTTTGACAAGTTCGATTGGGAAAAGGGAAGTTCCATCAATCCTTAATCAAGGAATTTCAACCTTGCTAGACTGTACAATATCACAAATTTCTGCCTGCAAACCCTCACTCTGGGTATCTAAGCCTAGAGAGTTTTATCATTTGCTCAAAGATTACCTTGAAATAGATTTTTTTGGCCCAAAACAGGTTTAAGGTAATTTTGTGGGCTTTTTATAAGGTTTAATGAAACATATATATTCAGACTTTTCTTAATTTTGAGATTAGTTTATTTTGGATATTGATATTAAAACGGTCTCTGTATTCTTTTAAATCAACAAATCTTGGATGCCCATCTCCCGGTATTATTAATAATCAACAGATTTTTGATGGCGTTATTCTAGTATTACTTGTAACAGCGTAACAGGTTGCAGAAGATTGATATTTTGGTATACTAATAACTAAATTCCTAGGAATCAACGAAGTATTGATAATTTATCCTTGCTTTTTATTAAGCTTGCACTACAACACTTGGCATCATAGCCCGATTGTAACAATTCATAACAATCATGTTTTCCAAAAGAAGCAAAAGATTAGAAGAGATTTTTGGATGTGTGGAACAGTACTTAACAGCGCGATTGGATGAGCTATGGAATCAGGTGTTTGATCAATTGTTTGAAAAAAAGCAATTTCTTAACACCTTGTAAATGAGAAGATCAATAATGATATAATTAGCATTCACTTTATACGGTCGGAAGATCATGAAGCCAACATATTAGGAAGAAAATGCTCCATCCTCTCATTGGCAAGTCAGGGATGATTGTCATATATGCATCAACTCTCATTGGCAAGTTAAGCATGAGTAACATATATGCATCAAATTGAGAGGAAATGTTAAGAAGTGATGATGTCAATATGGTGACAGTGTATCTTAAATTACAGCAAGAATAATTACTGCAGCTGCACTAGTAATAAATCATGTTATACAAGGCAGTAAGTTTTATCTATTATCATTCTATATATAGAGACTTAGTCCTTATAATAACACAATTGATATATAATAGGTATATACACTCCCCGGTAAACTCTCTTGTGTCTCTATATTATATACACTGCAATATATACTCATGGCCTTCGTCGCATATATCTATAACTGGTCTTATATATATACAACTTAGATATAAGTCACTAATGTTAATTTTACCCGAACATTTCTTACCTCGGAGCTTTTCAGTATTGACTCATCTGGAAGGATACAGGATGACAAGGTTAGAGAAACAGCAAGCTTATCCAAAATACAAAGCATACGAGGATTAAAAGGCAGCATTATATTTATCTGCAATAAGCCATTTCTAGTCTTAGTTTCACGCATTTGATAAAAACAGTAAAAATATTGTGGTACACACCTCAAAATCATCTAATTTGATCTCAAAGCAATCATACAGATCTGAGAGCTTAAATTCCAGGAGGTATGGCTGACAATCCAAATCCGATGAAACAGAACCTATATTATGTATTGACCGAAACGAAAGAGCTTTTGATTCCAATACCTGCCACAGTTAGTGTTTTAAAAAAAAAAGGCATGGATTACCAACATAATTAATCAAGAATGTTAAATGATTTTTCAAGCAGCAAAAGTTGCAATAAAAACAACTGCAAAACTACTACATCACCCTATAGCCAAAAATAATAAATAACAGTCTATGATGATCAATCGATCAACTATTACATCTTGTGCATGCCTCCCTGTTCATCTTTCTCTAGTGTTCTTTCTCAGGCCCGGCCTTGAGAGCAAAACTGCTGAAGTTGTATGTTTTAAAATATTCTTATGAGAGGGACGATCGCAGTGTTAACAAAAGCGAGAAAACACGACAATTAATCAAATAGCGATGCAATGTGAGGCAATATCGCTTCTCATTTAAGGGCAGTGAAATTTTAATAAAGGGGTCGGTTTGGACGCATTAACTCGCTTAGGGTGCAATTGAGGTGATCGATTGATCGTGCTTTTTGTGTGTGTGTGTGTATTGTCGACTGTGAAAAGGATGATGATTAAAAAGTTATAAATGTCTACAAATAATTAAATTCATTAAGAGTTTCAAGAAGATTGCATTTAACATTTAAAGATTTACCCTTTTATGTGTTTTAAATTTACTTATTTAAAGGTTAATTTCCTTTACTACCTTTTAAATGTGTTCAGACTTCTAAATTACTTACATTCTCAATAATTTATAAATTGTACCTATATATGTTACAACTTACAAGATACCACCTTGAAAACATTATATGAACCACAAAAAGGAATATATGTTATAGACTTATAGTGCAATTTTCGCATTCAAATATGTGTTTAACTTTTAGAAGGGCATACCATTTTGTAAGAATCTGCATTTGCATCTTTCCATAACACACTTATTAGATTATTGAAGATTTGGACATCCCACATAACCCTCTTGCGACTGGATAATATGCATCTGTTAAATACATGGCAATTTTTACATCAAGAACAATTAACTATAAAGCATAATGTATAGCAGATATGTACTTGACAATTAGTTAGAAAATAGTACAAAAGCATTCATGCAGCTGACATTTTCTCAACTTAAACAGACATCTACAGTTAAAGTTAAACTTACTCGGCCTTCGAGAGCAGTCGAACTTTGTCATCATCAATACCATTCAATGATAACAAAACCTGTGTGCGAAACAGCAAAAGACCATAACAACTTCAACACTAAATAAATAAAACTTTATTAAAAAAACTAAACCGAACAAAGTAATAAAATATAGTAGAATGATATTTCACCTTTTTCTTGTTAATTAAACACACAACCCATTTTGCCTCTGACAGGCTTGAAACCTCAACCTCCCATAGAGACTCCTAGAGTGGTACACTAATTAATTGTGTACAACATTTTGGTTCTGAAAAGGTGACATGAAAACCAATGCCACCTCCATTCCTGCTTTTGCAGCAAGGTATGTTGAGAATATTGACTAGGCACGTGAACTCAATTGCCAAAGCCAAATTTTAGACTAGAGTGTTACAAAATAAAAAAGGCTATGATGCTCGGACTATACACAAATTGGAGTGTCGGATTCTTCAAACTCCAAAATTGAAGACTCTCGGACATGTTTTATAAGAATCTGACACTTGGATTTAGACATGGCAATTACTTTATATAAAATAAATTCTTCTCTAAAAATAATTAATAACTCAAAATATAAAGATAAAATAATATCTATTATAAACTTTTAACAAGTTCCTTTTTTGTAAATTTATGCCTGAGTTATAAAGACTTAAATATATATAAGAGAGATTGTTAACATAGATGCAAGTTGATAAAAGAAAGTATAATTGTCGAAGATAAAGTGTCCGTTTTCCGGATCCCTGTGTTTGTATCTGTGTCGTGTCGTGTCGACACGGGTACGGCTAGACCATTCGGAGAGTCCGAGCATCACAGGAAAAAGGAACTTTAGAATAAATCCACCCAAAATGTAATTTAACAATTTAACTTCAAAATTGAGTAAAATCCACAAGTTGGCCTTGAAATATTGAGAAATTAGACAAGGATAAGGTTGGTGGACATAATATTATTTAATTCTGACAATAAGGTAGTGTTACAAAATTTCTATTGTATGTACAATAGGGAAGAGAGTTACCCAAGAAGAAAAGCCCCTAACGAAATGTTACTCGGAGACTACTATATTACAATAGAAGCTTTAACAATCTAAAGTGTTTAACAATGAGAGTATAAAGTATACACCAATAAACTAAAAGACAGCAATCGAGAACAAGGTGATGGACATCCTTGATAAGTTATACTATTCAAACCATAGCTTGCTGGACAAGTCCCAGTTCTCCTCTTCTGGAAGGATTCATTGTCAAGTTATAATTCTGGTCATAGCTCATACTAACAGCCTAGTTCTCGTGGGAAAACAAGCTTTAGGTAGCTAAAATACTAGAACATGAGAACAAGTTCAACATCAGCTAAAAAAGAGAACTCTTCGTCATTCACGAGGTCGTGGGAGTACCTAAACCGAACCGAAGCGAAAAAACCGAAAACCAAAATTTCTACTTTTTGTCAACGGGACCGAACCAAAGTAATCATATAAACCGAACCGGACCAAACCGAAATTTCGGTTAGTTCGGTTTGGTTGAAAATGAACTGAAATTTAATTACATGCTTAGTGTATCTCTGTTCATCCTTTTCTCCTTCACCACATCAGACCCAAAAAACATTGAAGCACACTAACCTATCTGCATATCTATATGATAGGATTTATTATGAAATATAATATTTATAATTGTAAAATAAAAAATATTAAAATAAAAAAATTATGAAACTGTTGGGTGTATATATATGTAAGTATATATGAACATGAAAGAGAGAAACCCATTCCAAAATTGATTCAAAATTAATAGATTTAACTCAACTTTGTTCGGAAGAAAGATGTAGATCTTCAATCGCCACTCATAAAAGATGACAGCTAGCCGTATGGTGTGAATAGTAATTGAGTGAGTTTAGTTTGAAGAAAATATAAAGTTATTTGATAAATAGAGAAAAACATGGGGCTGCTGAGAATTGTGAAAGGCAGACTAATTATTTTTAATAAAAGGAATGAGTGAAACTGGGAAAGAAATGTAACTCATGTATACAACCGACATGCTAAATGTGTATATGAGTGAAATTTTATGTAGGTTCGGTTGAACCAAAAAAAAATTCAAATAAACCAAACCCAACCGAAATTTTATTTCGGTTTATATAAAAACACAGAACCGACCGAATTATTTAAAATTTTAAACTGAACCGAAATTATGCGGTTTGGTTCGGTTTTGCTCAACCCTAGGAGTACCAAACTAGATTGAGTTGGGAGAAAACAGAAACCGTAGAGACTATAAAAACTGGAGATTGAGAAGTGCAGAGAATTAATGGAACTAGTTCTACTTCCAGTAATTTCATCATAACAACGAAAAAAAAATCTAAAATATCGATTTGTACCATCTTTCGTAAACATATGGTATAATTGAATCCCTTATCCATAAGGTTCTGAAATATGGACTAAGATTTTGTCAGTTCGGAGGGGTTTACTCTAGACTCAGAGTTCCCCACTTATGCCCTAAATTTTGTCTTCACTATATTTCAATCATTCGTTCCGACTTAGCCATACCATGCATTCTTGCCATTAGATTAAGCTACAAATAGGACCTTAGATTCTTGTAACCATGTTATATCACCAACTCTCCCAAAGCCTCAAGGTGTTGAGAAAAGACACTAAATGGATATTACATATTTAACACTCCCCTCACTTGAAAAAAGAACATCTTAGATTAAAGAGTGATCACTATAAGACAAAAGCAGAACCCTGTACAGTTGCTCGTACTATCTATAAGACCTCGTAGATAGGACTACAAGTAGAAATTCAAATTTGCACACCATACCCTGGCAAGCTTTTCTGCGACAAGAGCCAGTAAACTTAATTACCAATAATACAATTTGCCACAACAGTGATTTGTGTGCCTAGTATATTAACAAAAAATGCTTGCGCAAGAAACAATTTAGCAACCTAGAGAGCAAGCTTGCAAATAGATCTTCGATTTTAGTACTTAAGGGGGGAAACGGGGAACATAATGAAATTTACTGCAGTCAATTGCCAGATTTCAGGAAAAAGTCTGAACGGAACAGTGAAAATCTAAATCGTTTTAGTGATTAGAGGGGTGCTAAATGCATATATCTATCTGAGATTGGGTTTTCTATTTAAGGTGTAATTAATTATCTAACCACTCTTGATCCTGCTAATATTTATGTTTTCATTAAAATAAACAGTCCCCGGATATTATAAACAAAAAGTAGGCAGTTTACATTTTACATAGTATGAGCCTATAGATGAATGTTTACAAGGGCTAATACGGAATAACTCACTCTTTCTAGCTGAAATGTGAATGATCGGAATATTCGATATAGCTCCATAACATTAAGGATAAATTCCGAGTCAAAGGTAACTTCCAGTGACTGAAGCATAACCTGAGCAGAAACGTACATACAAGAGAGTGGTTTAATACGCAATCTTTTCTTATAATTCATAATTTACGGCATAAAGAAAAAATCCATTAACAATTAACTAGTCACTGACCACAAGTTAAAAGGAACTTACCTTTACTGATAATTCATTATCATGATTGAGAGGTGACAAATCAATTTGAATATTTACAGAAGTTTGCATCAGTTCAGTAACATTTTTCTCAGGAATGGCCTGCAAAAAGTTAAATGAATTCTTGAAAGTTCAAAAAAGGGAAATTATTAAGGAAGTCACTTAATAATATTTAGCAAACAAATTCATATGCTCAAACTAGTAAAGCAGGAGCAAAGAAATCAAAACGTAATTACACTATCACATGTATTGCATATAATCGAGAACAGATATATAAACAATCACCTAAAGGTAAATTATTTCACATTTTAGCCCAACAAAGTGTTGTAAGCTTTACAACTGAGATCACTAACCCATTTATGATAAAAATAAACCACTCACGTTCTCAAAACATAAACGACTAATTATCTAGTGTAACAATTTTTAAATGATAAGGCCAATAATCAGCATATTCAACAATCTCCAGCTTTTTACTTGTCTTCCAGAGAAATTGTTTTATAAGGTATTGATAAAACCAGCTACGATGTTATGAGTACTATGTGTTAGGCAATCAAATGAGAATGTTGTAGTGACATGTTGCCGTATCATGTAGGACAAAATATCAAATGAGATGTCCCCAGAAGAGTTAGGAGCGTAGCTAAAGGAAGCAAAGATTGTGGTGGTTTGGCCAAATCTGAAAGAGACAGACGACTACACTTGAGAAGAGTCCATATTGTTTCAGTCAAGGAAGTCAAGAGGAGAGGCAAGCTAAAAAGGATGAGTACCTGGGGCTAGATATGATGTCCATAAACAACAGTGTGTAGTTTGTAGATGTCGTATCAGGGTGGATTTTTTGTAGCATTTATAATCTGAAATATTTAATAGCAGTGCGTGTTTGTGTGTTTTTAGGAGCAAGCGTTATGTACTTCTTTGCGCACATACTTCTCTTCTACTGTATGGTTTATGTTATTGTCACGTCTTTTTTTCTTCAAAAACATTCTCTAATATTTCAACATTTTTTCCTAGGGATGCTTCAGTGGAACAACCTCTAAGGTCCATGTACATCTTACCTTCCACACATCCTACCTACGAGTGGTAAGCATTGAGTATTTTGGTGTGGTGTGGTTTGGAATAGCTTGTATACGAGTCCAGATTAATGTTAATATGGACTAGAAACAAGATTTGATGTTCACAAATATCCAAAACTTAGCGAAAATGTAATCATAGTACTAAGTTATAAGTCAACATAATAAGCTCAAGCACATGTAAGTATAAGCAATGAATGTATGAGTGTAGATAAGTACTAAAACCATTAAAATTAAATATCAGAGCCATATATTTATGGGAGTGTATTCAGTTAAGATTTAAACGGATTATTAATAATCTATGAATTTTAAAAGATTGTAGCTGATTTAAGATTCCACACACAGTTGATATATAGTTGCTGAGTTGTTAAAGTCTACGCAAAGTCGGTAAGGTCCATGCAGAGTTGAGCCTATATCCAACAGAATCTCTGGATTTCTGTAAGATTTCAAAAGTCAAGAAACAATATAAAATCCAACAGAATCCACCAATTTATAAAATCTTTCAAAGTCAATAGTTTTTTAAATACCACCAGATTTGAAAGATTGTTTATAACTGAGTACCCCTAGATTTTAAAAGATTATTAAAATCTGGACTTAATACCCAGAACTTCATAAAATCTTAATTAAATACCATCAGATTTTGAGATTTTTAAATCTTTGTTGAATACATCCAGATTGTAATGAAAATTTTAAAATCCAAATTGAATACTCCCAGACTTCTGAAATCCAAAAAAAGCCTATCACATATGGATTGAATACACCCCTGTAAGTCTCAATATTTAACCGAGCTGAACAAGATCTCTACATTAATATCCTAGAAACATGCCACGCATGGCATCTGAATCTTTGCCTATAACATAGATAATACTTTGGCTATAACATAGACACTTGATATTCTATGAAACTCTATGCAAGAACAAAGGGAAACCCCAAAACGGTTGTAACAAGAAGATGGATAAAATATTCAGTAATATTGATCAGGTTAGCCACGTGTAATGCAGAGGTGCTTGTTCAGTTTACAAGAGATAAATTCCACTATTAAGCTCCATAAAGAGCTAAAACCACACTTAACTAATGACACGTGGAGAACAATTAGGATCTGATAAGTAATTAAGACTAGACCCACATTAATGTTAATCATGTGCAAATCAACAATAACAGTTTGTAGATATTTTAAACAAGCAACAATGCCTCTAAGTGTCATCTATAGAGAAGGTATATCAACGTGTGAACACTGAGAGTACTAGCTCGTGTGTGTTATCACATAGTCCACATTAATTAAAATTATTTATGGTGCACAACCCAATCATAATGTTAAAAAAACATTCACATGAAAATGGCACATTTTAAGCCACTGAAATTTTGTGATACAAAGATTTGCAATCTATTATTGTTAGGATTGAGAAATTCTTAACTAAATAAATATCACCACATAGCAAGTTGAACCATAAAACAAAATGGATAAAATGTATACATACCCTTCTTAGAAGTAAAATGACTTGCTTGTTTGATGGATTAACTATTTGAGCGGAGTTGATTGTTGAAGTAATTACTGCAGATTTCTCCCACATCTTGCATTCAATAAAAACCCCTTCGAAAAGCAAATCAGCAATAGCACGGTTATATTTCCTGTATATGTGAGCAAGGTAGGATTGTAAGTATCGCTAATCTTCGATTGCAGGTGAAAATACAAATTGTATCGAGGCTTAAAAATAATCATACTGACCCTTCACATATGAATTAACTCATTTTTCGATTGGTTGCAGAGCTAATTGTACATGTAAAATATGTCCAACATGTAAAACATGTTTCATTTTATAGAACAACTTATACACAGTATCGAAAATTAAGACTTGGATGATTCTAATACATACAACAATTATGACTAATCTTCTTTTATATATGTGGTTCTTAAATGTTTGGTTGTGCATGTCAGTGTTCCAATTGGCTTTTGCATTTGTCATCTACATTATATTTTAAGCATTCAAATATAACTCGAAACTATTATACCTGGATTTATGAAGTGAACATCTTCAAATCATGCCAAGTGGAAAAAAGAAGTAAAAAGTGAGACTGAAAAAATATGACTTGTAAAACTATAACAAAACAACCTTCTCATTATTCAATCATGCAAGCAATCAAACGACATGTTCTCTGTGCCCAATGCCCAACAAAAATGAACCATGTAGGATGTTTTGTAAGAATATAGTATGGTCAAAAGCATACATGACAAACATAGGCAAGGAAAAAACATGAAAAAGTATGGCATCCAACGAAGCAAAGGGCAAGGATGTATAACATTTCAACTCAATTTCATATCTTTTACAAATTCATGGTAGTACAGTTCAATATGATGTTGTCTTGCACTGAAACCTATGCTAGGAACTCAACCAAATGTGATGGATAATATGAAACTAGTATATGCTAGTAACTCAACCAAATGTGATGGTTAATATGAAACTAGTATTAGACATACCGAAAAGGAACACAATTTGTGTGTGTGTGTGTGAGAGAGAGAGAGAGAGAGAGCAAAGAGATAAGCAAACGTGCATTAGAATAATCGTGCCACATATCCTCTTAACTAGAAATATATGGCAACAATAATAGCCCGAAAGGTAAAAAAATTAGAAATATGTGAACCTCTATAAACCCTTCACTTCATTTATTGGATAAAAACCATATGGAACATGGACACCATGGTTATCGCGAAGACAATTAGTCGATTGTTAGCCTTCTCAAAGATACTTGGTCGTCGAGACTTAACTTGGGGTTATGATGGCCATGAGGCCATGATTATGGTATACCACCGCTCAATCCAAAGTTTCATGTTCGGTTTCGAATTGACAATACACAAGAAAAAGATGGAGATGGACATAATATTGACATGGATGACTTTGTTTTATTTTTGTCATCACTTATATTTTTATTTGCTTGGAAATGTATAATATTTTGTATTTGGATATTTAAATGTTGCTATGTAGTAACTGTGCTTAATTTGAACTTAGTATTCTATTACTTTTGAATAGAATTGTGAAATTAATGTGTTTAGTTATATTATATATTATATCTAGTAAATATATGTATATGAACGACTTGTCAACTAGGTTTCTCGAAGGTAATACTCTGGACGTCGAGGCAACACTCTGAGACTCGATACCATGATAACCATGATGGACATAATGGTCACCAACAAAATATCATATGCGAAAGAGTTGGAAAATGCATGGTATATTCACTAATCATTAAATATTATTCAACAATATGAAGGATATTGGATTTCATACATGCTCCTTAGTGTTGCAGTGATCTGATGAATGTTGAAATTCATAGAAGATAGATAAATTTCATCCGAAGCTGTCTCCCTGCTCAAAGAAGATACTGAATAAAATTTTGTTGCCTCATAGATATCCTGCACAAATAGGCTATTAATATATTTGAAACAAAATGAAATTCAAAACTAATGTGATTTAGCACTTATACCTTAATTACTTCATCTGAAACAACACCAGAAAATTGATTAGAATCATCTGTTCCTCCAGCACCAAGCATGCCACGTGACAGCCAGTTCAACCATCCACGTGGCTTATTAGATGAGTGTTCATCATCTATTGAATTATCAACAGCAATATCAGAACCATTAGCTCCAAAACTAGAAGAAGACTCTTCTAGATATTCCTACAATATAAGACTTAACCATAAGCAGCGGTCATGGAAAAGATAAATAGTCACTGAAAACAAAAATTATTAGTAACTATACCATAGAAAAAAAGATTTAGATATTAATCTTTGTTACGAAGTAAATTAACTAGCTGCATCATATATGTGACAGTAATCAAACCTCAATCTCACATTCTGCAACAGATCTATAATCTAGTATTTCATCTATATCTGCCTCTTTCTCAATCTGCTCCAACTCCCACAGAACTTCGTCATCAAGCAACTGATACATAAAGTAGTTAAGTGAATAACAGACTAAAGCCAATCAATTTAGAAAACAAAATATTATAAATCTATAAGCTTCACCTTGAACGCATTTAATTAAATTAAAAAATTAATATTACATCATTAGGGGTAGGGCTCTATCTGTGGAACTTCTACCGACTATAATACAGAACTCAAAGCAAATATATTATAACAACTTGAGAGCTTACACACACACTTGCAGATACAACAGAAAAAAAGAATATCAGTAGTCTTATTAAGTTAAGACACTTACAGAAATGGCTAAGTTAAACAACAAACAAAACAAAAACAAACGCATCATGCCAACTTAAATTTAGAAGGGTCTACTGTCTCTGCAAACCTAAAGTAGTTGGATATTCTGTTCTGAAGACGAGAGAAGTTTTCAAAACATGTGATAAGCAAAACAAGAATAGTATTAATACACTACAGAACTATAATACTCTGGTATGTATGTATATATAAACATATTCATTCTTTCCACTATTCTATATTTAATAATTTAAACTAGAGCTCAATCCCACCAATTTGAGAAGGAATGCTCATTATTCCATCCTACTCATTTTCTTCACGGCCCTCATTATAGAAAATGTGCACTCTTCCATTTCATGTCCACTTCCCTCTTACATCATTATCTTCCACCTTTAATCTGTTTTTCATTGAGGTCATACTTCATTCCCTTCCCTCCAACCAAACACAGCATAATTATTAGCCAGAGAGAAGAAAATGACTCCATAAGGTATACACAAAGCAAACTTCAAAGAAGGTGTATAACTACTACAAAAATGCAGAAAATTATAACGGGCTGAGATAACATTCATTTCTACGAGAATGGATGTTTGTTAATTTCCAATCAATTTTCTGGTCCTTAATTTAATGGAGAGATGTTGCTTGAAAAACGGAACTTATACTACTTATATAGTTATATATGTAAGTTACTTTTCTAAGCATATAATTTAACTGTTCCTTGGTCTCTCGTATGGTTCAATTCTTCATAAATCCATGTGGGAGATGGTGCTTATTTTATTTTTTCAGAAAAGAATTCTTGCTGAGTCTTACCTTTCTTTTATGTTTGTAACTTGCTACCCTAATTATTTCCTCTACTTTTTTTGTAATATAACAGATCAAACCTAGGACTAAGTAAACATACAATCATAGAATATATAATTATAGAAAAAGAAGCCATCTGATGAAATATATAAGCTTCTCCTTTATAGTAAGTTAAGAGCCTCACCAGTTCTTGTCGAAGACACTCCAATTTTGTTTTGTACAGTTTCACATACTTGTGACGACGGCTTCTGTTCACGTGAAAATAAAATTAAAAGTTGAACAATATGGTTGCGACATTAAATAAAAACAAACAAATATAATCATTTCTATTCCAGAAACATGACAACCACCATTCATATTCTTAAAAATCTCTGTGGACTACTTATGAGTAGTATTTTGATCACCAATTTCCACCTAAAGTGAATGGTTTTATGAGATCTCCGATCCTAAATATGTTGAACTCTATTTGGATCACAATGCTGCGAGGCCTTGTGGCGATACATTAGATTATTGCAGACTTAAGCTATAAACATGTTAAAACATTTTTGCATTGTCTTGTTAAGATGGAGCTAAAATCTATTAAAGTAATCTTCAAAGCTAGGTGATCCGGAAAGCGTTTTGTTAATTTGGCCTTTGGCTCATGATTAAGTATCTCTAGAAAAAATTGTGGGACCACAAGTTTGAGTCAAAACTTCATAATATACATTTTGCATAGACATATATAAGGTAGACAAAGGACACAAAAAGATAATTGCATTAAGCTAAAGGAGAAAATTGTCAATATACTATAAAATATGTCATGTCACATGTGACATTTTTCAACCAACTTACAGTAGGTCAAAAAACCTATTTGCCAATTATCAACCAACTTACAGCCGTTCTCCAAGGTACTTCCACGAAGTTTTCCTCAATCTTTTATGAACATCTGATAACACAGAATGTTGAGCATATTGCCACCATAATATTTGCCATCCCTTGGGTTTCATTGATAAAGGACTACTCCAGGGTCGATATTGCCCATACCTACATCATAAATAGGAAATTTCAATATGTTAGATATGGATGGTAAGTATTACATATCACTGATGTTTGTCATTCCTTCCACAACGTTCAATAAGCATAATATAATTCTAACGCTTTCTTAGTTATAAAACTAAAAAACTATTCATTAAGCAAGTATAACTGTTTTCAAAATATGATTCATTAAAGAAAAAAGAAAATAGAAGCAAAAAAAAAAGGATAGTTATCACTGAAAGCAGAAAATTGCATCATTCCAGATTACACTTGTGCATCAGCTTATGATTTTATTCCCAGCAAAGCTCTATTATGACATTGACAAACAAATTTATTTATACACCCAATCAGTTTCATCTGATAAATTAAAAATTACATAATACTTTTCGCAAGTCATATTTCAAAATTAAAGAAGTTCTCCACCATAATCAAAATAAATTTAGTTTTTTGTAAGACCAACTGTTTAGTATAATGACTTTTTCGTACACCTCATACATCTACGGAAAGTAGATGTATAATTAACCCAAAGCATATATGCCTTCAGATAATTATTCAAAAGTGATGTCCGCAAGGATCTCGTAAAAAGGATAATTTAGATATGGTGAAACTGTAAAAACGGAATTCAGAGAAGAGCTGAAATTTATTTCTTTTTTATATTTCTATACTGCTACAGGTGTAGAAACAAATAAAAAGCCAAAAAACTTAATCAGTAGTAATAGCAAGGAACTTGGGTGTGTCCATTCATCAATAGAGAAAACAACTCAATCTAATAAAAAGAGAAAATTTCATGAAACAATTGCAAATTGGTATTCCAAAATAAAGAATATGTGAAAAAACTAATATGTATGAAGATGACACCAATAGAAGTAAAGTAAAAGTTACTCTAGGTATGTATGCATGTATGAGCATCAAAATGCTCCCTTCGGTAGTATTACCTCTCTCTGAAACAACAAGTACTTAAATAATCATATAGATTCAAAATTTCTTGCAACTGCACCTCATCCAAGGAAATGACCTAAATACATTCAGCAGGTAAGAAGTATATTATCTAAAACTAACATATATTTACGTGAAAACACTGGTACAGCATAAACTAACCAAACCAGTTAGGTTGAAATCGATAGAATATTGTGGAGAATCACTCTCAAGCTTTCCCGGTCTGTTCACCTACAAATATATAGATATAGAGAAAATTATATGCTACATGTGTTATAATAAGTAATAAAGCTTATGTATGCTTTTAGTGGGCTGCTAGCATAGCATCCTGTCAACAGCAACCTACCTTAGTAAACTTCTTCAAGACACAAACAAACTAATATCTAGCTGGCATAAGTCTGAATCGGCAATATGAAAAACTCTAACTGACCAAGGGAGCGGTGTCGTACTTGTGTAATAAAACAAGCTACTCTCACATTCATGAATCCAAAATTTTCAGCACAAAATTCCAATTTCTCTACATCAAAATATCTAATTGCTTAAACAATAATATTCAACCCTACAACTAGATGATCGTGACTACTATGTTGACGTATCACATACGTAAAGTAGCTTGACACAAAGCACAAAGGAAGTAGCAAGAAAGTGCAGTTTTTAGGTTTTATTTAAAACATTGATCTTATAAAAGGGGAAGCAGACCAAGAAGAATTCTTGACATCAGACTTCAAAGAAAAAAGATATTAAGCACAAATAATGCATTTAGGAGATCAATCACACTTCCATCTGAAATTGTGAATCACGTTCTTTCCAGTTAAGTAGGGGTTGTGATAAGTATACCACACAGCAATGGTTGCCTAAAAATTCAAACTTCAAAATATAATATCTTTTCAAGAGTGAGTTGTTGCCTAGGCTTGGTCACTTAACTCAATGACAAATTTAAAATATAATAAAAATGCATTCCCTCAACTCTTTGTAACCAGCCAAAAACGAATATACCAAAAATAAGGGAAAAAGAAGAATTAAATGTGTTAAATAAAATTATATATGACTATTTAGATAGGTTAGTTCATTTGATTATAGAAATCTTGATAATTATAAGGATTACTTTCATACTATTAAAAATCAGTCTTTCTCCAATAAAGGAATGATCACCGTCCTATCAAAAATCAGTCTTTCTCCAATATAAGGAATTACCATCATCCTATTAGAGTTAGATCTAACATAATATTGATGTTTGATTTCGGTTTTCTGTTCTCATTGTACAATTTTAGTCTAGGAGGTTCCCAAACCTCATTGTTTGTTTGGTGGGATATTAGTCTACGAATTATAGTCCCATCACTACAGTCCTTCAATTATTAGTCCTTTATGTAGTCCAATCCCATGTATGTGTTGCAAAGAAATATTAAAGGATTAAATTCTGAGAAGGCAATTATATCCTTCCATCAATCAAACAAGTTTCATTCCCGTAGTTCTTTTTTCTATCCCTGGAACATTAATTCATAATCCCTTTGCCTTTTTACAAAACAAGTTTCTTAATGTCAAACAAGTTTCATCCCTGCAGTTCATTTTTTATCCCTTTTATTCCATGGATCATGATCCCTTACCCAATTTTACAAAACAAGCATGGATTAAATAAATGCATATTCATAATTCAATCCCATACTTGATTTTCTCAAACAAAGAAACATTAATGTTCTCAAGATTATAAATGGATTTCTTTGCTCTAACTTAAGTATAAGAAAACAGTATCTATACACACATCAAAATAAAGATGTACCAAAAAATAATTCTAGAGGAGAAACCTAGCTATAGCAAGATAACATATATCTTTGGGCACAGGAATACACTAACTGATGAAGCTGAAAAGATTTTCATTAAAACAGGCAACAAGGGAGATATCACACTCTTATCATACAAAAGATGACGAAAAGCTAAAAGATTTTAGAACCGAGTAACAGATGTAACTTAAATCTGTTCTCAATATTTAAGATTTCTTATAAAATGCTTAAGGAACAGTTATTTATTTCAAGTGCCAATTGACAAAAGTAAGTCGAGTTGAGTCAATGTGGTACTGCCAGCTGACTAATCGGTAACTAGTCGACAAGTGAAACAGTAATAAATCATATATGTAATGCACCTCATATGCCAGGGATCATTTTTTAATATAAGGGTAGATAAGTGTAAAACAGTTTATTTCAAAACAATACAACAAACTATCAGTCAGCGTATACAACACTACAAGTCAGTATATACATTGGTGAATAAGACTGTATATAAGTAAATTTAATTCAAATGCGAAACAGTTTTTATTCAAAACAATTCAGTATTTACCCAAGTATATAATTTGATATAAAACAAATCTTATAAGTGTATAGAATGATTTAAAACATATAACATTGGGGAATATATTATAAAAAGTATATAAATTATATACTCTCTCTGTCCCAAATTAAACGTCCTAATTTTTTCAAGTTTTTTTTACGCATTTCCACGCAAATAGAAAACATACTTGTAAATATTATTTTCTCATTTTTTTTCGTTTTGTATTAAAATACGATGTTCAAACTTTAATACAAAAAAAAAATGAAAAAATAATATCTACAAGTATATTTTTTATTTGCGTGAAAATGCGTAAAAAAAACTTGAAAAAAATTAGGACATTTAATATGGAACGGAGGAATACATAACTGCTGTATATATATGTGCGCATGTATGTTGGCTGTGGCTGTATAAAAGAAAATAAAATAGAAGAAACGAGATGAAGAAGCACATAGGGTTTTTTTAATCTGTTATAATACATTAGTTATAATACATTCTGTACTATTTTATAGTCACTTTGACATTTCGCATGCATGCTGAGATGTAAAAATAAACTGATAGTTAATATAAATTTATAATTTATAATCTATTCTAAATATAGAATTTAAATTTTTAATTACAATAAAATGTGTAAACAAATTAAATATAACTATTGATATTTAGCAGTATATGTAGATTCTAGTTAGCATATATACATACCAAAAGAGATATTGATACATCAACCGGAGCCAAGACATTTATGTGTCCCTCGTGTAGGTAGTTTGTACTGTCAACAAACTCAGTTCCATCATTGCCAGTCCTTATTCCATCAAGAGAACCTTGGAAAGTTCTACAATAGATTTCTAAGCTTTGAACTTCAACAAGTTTTGTAACTTGATTACCTCTCACCTTTCCACTTGAAACCCTGAAAATAGGAAAACAAATGTCACTTAATAACTATTCTTTTTCACAATGAGTGATGATACTGCTTTTAGTTTACCCCATGATATATTATGACCATATATAAGGCCGAGATCTGCATAGACATAAGACACAGTTCGTTAACTAAATAAAAATCTCAACAAAATAAGTTTTAACACTTTTAGAATTATTTCAAATACTCCTCCGCAGCAAGCACAAAATACCTGCCTGCAACTTATATATCTTTCATTCAATTCCAAAATCACGATATAACGCTAAATTTTAGCCATAGAATAGATTTGGGCTTTCTTTTTATTTTGTTCATCAATTGCTTATGCAATAAAGTATCAAAAAATTTCGTATTATACTAACTTTGTGGTATGCAATGTTTTCAAGGTTACATTACATCTTTAACTTTGGAACAAATAAAACGAAGGTAGTATTTATTATTCTTAAGAAAAGGTAATTGCATAATTGTAAATATTACTAATTTAGTAATGATAACCATAAATGCCTCAAAATTCTATTCAGTGTTTTTCTATTTGTTTGCAACTGTTACACAGGGTATGTGGACTCCTTGCCATCTAATGATGTGATACAAGGATATTTAAAACAAGCTGGGGTAAGTTGCAACACTAGTGGACCGCCAGCACGCCTAAAGACTTTGTCAGGCACTGTAGAGAAGTAGTATTAAGGGTATTCAGGTCGTAGCTGAATTATTTAAGAGTTAGTTAGATACTTAGATATGAGCCTATATACATAGTAGTGATGTTTGTTCCTTCAGTTAGATGCATTATGAAAATGGAATTGGTACCCACAAGCATGTGTAGTTGTAATTGAAGAGTCAAACCAGAAAACCTCAAAGATATGTGGAACAGATTCAATCTGCAAGTTCAATGATTTCACAAGAGCAGGGGAAACACATTGAAGTTCACATTCAGGTTTATAGCAACTTTAATATGTTCTGTACAGCATCGAACATAAGTATAAAACTCACAAGGAGGCTTTGAATCATTCTCACTAAGAAATCAAGGTACAAAATTAACATCAAACCTCATGTCTATCCGATTCACGTATTTCATCTTCTTCTTTTCTCAATATAACCTTGTACTTTTGTCTCAACTATTCAAGTTTATGGTGTGATTTATTTAACTAATCCAACGTAAGCTCATATTCACATAACTTGCTCCGAGGGTGACAAATATAAACTTCGTCGTGCAAGAAATTACATTCATCTTCAAGAAAACACATGTCATCTCACTCCTCCTTGAGCTCAAACACAGCAGTAGCAGCAAATGTTAGATAACGGCATGCAGGTTTGTCTTCTCACTCCTCCTTTCTTCCCGGGTCTTTTTCTTCTTCTTTAGATCTACATCTACTCTACTTTTATTCCTTCCTTTAATCTTCCTTTAACCTTCTGTTTCTCCCTACTTATCTGTCTTTTGATTATATCTCCTTATTTTCTGATTCGCAACTGGTAGTGGAAGCGGTGGATTCTGGTGTGTGACATCCACGCATCAAGTTGCGTATTGGCCCAATTTGATTAAGTTGCAATTAAGGCTTTGGATTTGAGGGATTAAGGTTCTGGTTCGATATTTTGGTCCGGGGTTTTTTATTGGTTTTATGGTGTTGAATTATTAGGTCTGCAAAGTGGAAGGAAGGTGGGAACTGATTTGATGATAAACAGTAACTCCGACGATAATGACGTTATTGGAAAACAGTAATTTCTGTTATATGCGGTGAATAATTTTCAGCTCCAACGCCAATTGATGCATGACAGAATAATAAATCACCTAAAAGTAACAATATCATATGATTGAAGGAAAAACAATCTCTACCTCAATAGAATTCGATAATAGCCAAGTCTTCAGTTATACGTGGGGGATTATATTTTTATATAGATAATCAAATAACTAATTAATTAGCCTAATAGACTAAGGCCCGTAAATAATTGAGATTGTTATATAAGCTAATAAACTATCTATTAGTATATATATACACAAATTCCTTCTTATTTTCGCCTTCGATCCCCATCACATAACTATCTATATTAATTAGCAAAAGGGAAAAAAAATGATCACTGATGTCTTAACATCAAAATAACAACCATCATTTTTTCCAAGTAACAACACTCACAATAGTATTTGGGAATCAAAGCAATATTACATAATCTCTAGCGATAACTTAACAGAAGTGGACCAAAGAAGCCTGTAGACTATAAACTGTATTTACATATCATGTAAGGAATAAGATTAAGGGCACAAGACAAAGTCACAAATATTTGTACATTTGGACCGAAAAATGAAGAGAGAGCAGAACTAAGATACCCGGAAAGATTTTGCTTCGTCAATGTCAAGCTAGAAAACTTCAAACCAAACTCCGCGCGTGCCTACCAAACACATCCAAGAAGAAAATAACACGATAAGATGAAGACCATACATACAAACAACTTACACAAATAGTTATATGAAGGAAGTTACATGGATCTAATTTGGTCTGACTGCATAAAATGTGGCACATCTTGAAACTGGAATAGGCATTCCAACTTCTATACAAATTGAATGGCAACATATATATATTTGTGGTATCCAGCTTATCAAAGTACCTCATACTTGGCATTAAAATATTAAGTATTCAATATAACAACATAAATATATTTAAATATGTTTGTACTTCTGCTGACATTTTGTATGTGTCACAATTACATTTACAATCAAATCTTTTGACTTCTATGTTTAAAAATATTACAAGCATTGCAGCAAGCCCATGCCAAGCACAAAATTGTATATTAGCATAATTTATTTATTTTTGAATTATATTAGTATAATTAAATAAATTATATATAGAAATTTAAATCTTTTATAGGACTGAACATATATAAAGTATTACAATATGAGTAAACTATAAATAAGAATTAACACATACACACACACACACACACATATATATAACAAGTAATTGTAGTTAACAAATATAGAATTAACAATTGCAATAGAAATATAGAATTAATAATTGTAATAGGGAATTAACATATGTAGAATATTATATTATGAGTCGGGATGGATCAATTCAGTGCCGAACATATGCCACGGTGTACCTTGACTTTTTATTATTTTTTACGTGTCGAGGGACTTTGAAGGTAATATAATTACCCAGACGGCATGACCTACATCGTCGAGGCTCATATGGAGAGAGAATATTTTGTATCTTTTCAACTTTACCATCTCTAATCTTAATTTTTGCTTTGGTTTTATTAGAAATTGGTATCTAACTATGGGCTGAAATGCATTGATCAAAGCAATTTGGAAATGACTATTAAGAACAAGGCAATTTCTTTAACTTGCTGATTTGGAACAATGGTAATATTGGTCCTGAAATTGCTAATTACTAAGAACAATCTGGGACATTGGTATATTGGTCCCAATTTATTGAAATTTCTCATAATATACTATCAAAGATAGATAGGCATGAGACATGAATACAAGCTCATTAGTATATTGTTAACTACTTAAAGCGTGTGCATGTTGTCATTGAGTTGGATTATACATTTTCATTCATTCTTAAATAATTTATTATAAATGTCTTGATATTTCTAGTTTTGTTGAAAATTATGGCACCAGAGTTTTTTATAGATTAAGAGTCAAGTTTGCATTTGAATTTGTATAGAGAACAAGCATTGGGACACTAGAATAAAAGGGGTGTTTCTATATTATTCTGCATGCGAATTCATATTTGTTGTTGCTTAATTTTGGCTCACCCTCAACCAATATCCCGGCCCAACCACTTAATATAAGTAAATTCTAGATAAGTATAAAAATGCATAGAATATTAGAATTAATCTTAAAGACGAATCATATATAGAATTACAATTGTAATATGATTGAAATTAAATCTTATAGAAAAATAAATATAAGTAATCTTTTATTAACTCAATTATATAAATATCTAACATCTTGTTTGTAAAAGACCAATTTCTTTATTTTAATCTGATCCAAAAGAATAACTAGTCCAAATTATTCTTTTCTAAGATTTTTTATGCTATCTAAAATCTTACTTTAAAAGGTATATATTGCTATTATTTTAATCCGGCCCAAAATATCTAATAATTTATATTTGTAATACTTTTACCCGAACCAAAGAACTAACCGACCGAATGCCAAACTTTTAATGTTTCAATTTTAATAGAATTGTACATACGAGACTTGTGTTCTTCACTCTTATTCCCATAACATACTGATACAATAAGCAAATAACAATTCTTCTTTATGCATTGTATAACATCAAACATTTGATCCCAATATGATTTTTAATCTTCCACTAAATAACATTAGCATTCCAGGATTACACTTGAGTAAAATATAATAAGAGGAATAGTATAATATACCCCGTCGGTCAGCATATCACGATAGAGGACATGGACATTATGTATGGACACTTGGAGGCCATCAAGGATCTAAAGCGTGAAAAGCAAAAAAAAATGTTAGTAATAATCTTATAGGAGCATCAGATTTTTAGAAATCAAATACAATATTACACTCTACCAAAAGAGATGATCTTTACCAAGTACATACATAAAGTTGATTATAAAAATAGCTCGAAACACAACCATAAATAAACTAAATCAGAGAAATTGGAAATAATCATCTCAAAGACTTCTAGTGAAGCTATTATACCTTTGCGGTGATGAATGAAATGAATGAATTTCCAGCCTGGTCATCTACATAAAGATAAAATAGTAATTAGCACAAGACATGCATATTTCCCCAGCCGACCAAACCAGAAAAGAGAATAGTTGATTGGTGAATTTCACGCAAATCAAAATTAATATTTTGTCCTTCAACTATATCTGATATAGTATTAATTGAGTCCGGTTTACATTAATATTTGTAACCGCAAGTTTTAAACAAATTTATTTTTCGTAGTTAAGTACTAAAGTTAAAATATGCAACTTATGTTGAATTTTTGTATATATGGCAAGAACATCTCCAGAGTGTATTCTTTCTAGAAAAAAATGCTAACATGGATGATGCTGAAAAACGTAAGCAAATAATAGAACCGAAGAAACATGCAGCGACCAAACTTCTGAATTACACAGCAAAAAAGTATGACCACTATTGAACTACATCACACGGGAAAGTTCATCCCAACACACAATGGAATCTTTGTTTATAAGCACATATTGACATTGTACGCATGTGATTGATATAGATGGTTTTTCTATGGGGAGATGCATCAAGTGGGCAGCTTTTGAAAGAAATTGGAATAATCAGTTCTGTATACTGAGGTAGAACCCCTGTTCCTGAATATGGTTTACTCTATTAGATTGCTTAAAAAGAAGTTGGCCTCTATGACGGATTGATACACATTGATCGCGGACTAGAAAAAAGTCATGTAACATAAATCTATTATTAATTAAAAAATTAAATATAGTATAATTTATTCTTCATAATCACTGGGTCTGAAGAATGCGATGGTCTACTCCTAAGAGCGGAACCTAGGTCTTGCCCTAAGCTATATATGGCAATCGAAAGAAAAACATCTTTGCAGCCATGGTTATTACGGTGGCAAGTCCAGCCCCGATGCCTGAGTACCTTCGAAAAGACTAGTAGACAAGTCACCCAACAAGTTGTAAAAAGTTGACAAGTCGTTCACATATATATACACACTCACACACACACTAGATTTGATATATATTATAACTGAACACGTCAATTTTATAATTTTAATCAAGTAATGCAACAAAAAGTTCAAATTAAGCATAGTTACTATATAATAATATCCAAATACTAAATATCATAAGCAAATAAAAAGATTACTGATGATGAAAATCAAGCAAAAGTCATCCATCTCAATATTATGTTCATCTCCAACTCTGCATTCTCACTGGTTAGATCTCATGGTTATCACGGCACCAAGTTGACGTCTTCGTGATAACCATGCTGGCACCGGTTGTAGAGATGCATTCTGGGAAGCAGCAAAAGTGTCAACTAAGATTGAGCACAATTTTGACTTGGAAATAACCAAATCCATCTACCCCTTTCACACACTGATTTCCTTGGGAAATAGGATCCATCTGGTATTCCATGCACTCATACATGCACTAGTATCTTACATTTTAATGACCGATAATATAACTACGTGTCCAAGTACTACACTAAAATGTATTATATAAAGGCATAAACTATTTCTCTAGGCCAATAAAAGGTTATACTGCCACATAGACACAAAAATACTACTAAAGAAAAGAAGCCAAAGAAGGGGCTCGTGATAAACTGTCCAAGAAAGGGATAGATAGAAGGTGTAGAAGGTGCTTGAAACTTCAAAATGGGGAAGACATTGGTTTAAGCTTCAGGTTGTCACGAAAAAACATCTACACAACTACACCAAGTAACTATGAAGATGATGGAACTGCAAATATTGGACTAAGTACAGATTAACTACGTCCAACAAGTCGACCAATTCAACGAAAGGCATAACGTAAGACTGAATTTATTGTTTTTTCTTCTGTTTACTACATTTGGGACGTAATTCAGTGAACATTTTCTCAGATAATTTTAGATAAATCTGGCAATAACTTAATTAGGGACTGGTATTATTTGATCAGAAGACAAAGTATTGCAATTTCTGGTTATTCAATCGATGGTGTATTAAAATTCCCGATCATGCTAACTTTCTAGTTTTAATTATATAATATATTATTGAAATTTTGGTTCGTATACTTGGTAGTTTGGTCATTTGGCCTTTAGATTCAGATTATCAATTTGTCATTATTGTTTAATGTTTATTCAGTTATAAGTACGAGAAAAGTACGTTAATATCTGATTACAAAGCAATTGAAAGATCAAAATTTAGCAAAATTTATGAAACAATTACATTAGCAAACTTTAAAAAACTTCCAGCATAATATTTAACAAAATTTCAGCACTATACCGAGCATTGTACATTCTCATTTAACTTGCAATTTCAGATTTACAGTTTGCATGTGCAAAGGCCACCAGGTGGAAATAAAACATATATTGTGCTATTATTAAAGAAGTCAGCTTCGGGTAATATATGCATGCTATTGGTGCAAAATAAGATTGAGATTTGATTGTCAAAGAGAACTCACCAGAAAAACGTCTAGACAATTTTGCCAATTCTGCTGCAGCGAGTTTTGCCTTTTTGCCAGCAAATTCTCTTCTCTCAACAGCATCCCTACTCCACTGCCACCATAAAAAAGGGTGAATGTCATACATTTAAACTATTTGTAAAATGCAATTTTTCTCCATCATTTCAAATTGTAAAAACTTATTCACTGTATTTACAATTTTAAAGGTAAAGCACCAAGTGGAACTTTGAAAAGACAACAGCAATAAGTATATAACTGAGGAAGTAATATTTAACAGTTAAGACTTAGAGAGATACACCCTCCTTCCAGGTGTAATGTTTCAAACCATGTCTCCGCCACAAAGTTAAAACATGTTACACATCTAGATAATGCCTTGCATAATTTGTACATAAATTTAGTTATTCTTTACAAATTATTGAATGGCTGAGATTATGTAGTTCCATGTATTCTTAAAATAGCTTAAAAGTTAAAAACTTGAGTTTTGAGCCATGACACTGGCAAAGAATCTGAGAGACAAACTTATGGTAACTAGCAAAATTTCAAGCATAGATAAATTACCTCATCATCGCTCCGCTGGCATGCACAAACTAAAACATCTTCTAAACTAATGATGATAGGGTCCCAACCAAGCTTCTTCCATGGAATTTTGATGCTTAACCTCCCAACACGACCTACCATATTCAGTCAAGGTTAGCAATGAAAGAAACTCTGTTTAGGATAAAATAGATAGAGAATGCAAGAAGAAGACTTCCTAAAGTTTCAAGTCGAGCTTTATCTAGTATTTTATGCATCGTTGCAAAATTGACTTGTGTGATTAGAATTTGTACCGACAACTGCCTATTTATGAGATAAATCGGGATTGCATTTAAGGAACAAATTTGTCACATGTATCATGAAGACATCCTTACACATGTATGAAGTATCTTTAACACTTCCATCCAACCTTATCATTTCTCAACAGCACAATAGTGCCAGTACTAGTTCAACATTTATCAGTTAAATTACAAAGAATAAAGAATATTGGAAATAAACCTAAATTACTTTTTAGATCCAAATCAAAGTCAAAAACGAAAATTTAAATTAAAGACACTTGACTAAAATATATAGATATGTTATTACTGCTTCCACATTCTTCCATATTGTTTGCTTCATGTTTACTTTGCCGTACGATGTACATCATTAGTCTTTATAGCAACTCCTAGGCGATTGCATTGAATATTCTTAGAGGCCAAATGATCATTTTGACCTCAAAGTTGGGCATTTGGTACACATAACCAAAAAGTTCAGAATACAATGGCGCCCTTGAAGTTGACAATTGCACAAATCAGACACTAACAATGGAACCTATGCCAAAAAATATAGGCCAGTGTTACATACATGAGTATCCAAGGTCATTTCCAATCAAAACCCTTCATTGGCTTAAAAAAATATTTCTTTATATTTGCAAAATTTCGGTCACATGATCAACATGCCTCATCATCTTATGCTCTATTTGTAACGTGTTCCTTGTTTAATTAATATTTGATGTCTGCATAAATTTAACGTACTAGTACTATACCATGTTTACACTTATGTTTCAGCTGTCATTGTCGTACTTGTGTCTGGTCCTTGGAAACTCAGACACTACACTTATAGGTGAGATCATTTGCATAAAATTTGGACTTTGACAACTAGAAGACCATATAGAAGATGAACTATTGATGCAAAAAGGAAGATAAGGAACAAAAAAAGAAGAAAGTGTTCACATGATATTATATGTGCTAAGCTTCATTAATAAAAAGCTAAGAGTTTCATTTAATGTAAATATATTTTCAATTACATGACTCCATCATCCATAATTGATGATAGTAAAAAGACATAAAGTAACTCTGAGAGCAGTCGTATCCCTCCAAAAGGTTTCCCTTAACATGATAACCTCTTTATGCATTATCATTCAACATTGAATTGGCTAATCTATTATCAGTTACACTAGCAGCGATTTACGATTGTACTAAATGGACACCTAGCCTAATGACACATTACCTTCTTTAAGAGCACATGGCAATTGAAGGTAGTCAAAAGCTTCAAGAATCAGCTCTACATTTTCCAGTTTTACTTCTTCTGCACAAAAGATCATGTCATTCGATCAGATAAGCAATCACTGAAACACATAATCCGGAAATGAACATAATTATTTACATAAGTTTTAATCACTATGCATTATAAATTTGTAACAGAATTGTGGATATATTAATGCAAATACGGAGATTTGCTGTTTCTGTTGTATCTTTTATTCATTATATTAGTGATGAACAACTATTTATAGCAACAAATTTGTCCAACAAGAGAAACAAAAAGAAAGAAACACAACACAGTTTTATCGATAAAGGTTGGTATATAATGTATACAGTATGTAACTGCTCCCCTGCGTCATTCTTATAATCAAAAAATACTATAATTATTATTCCGCGATATAAATACAACAATAAGTACAAAACACTCTAACTAAATACCGCAACTCAAAGTAAGCATAGAATAAGATACTAAAGCATGTGACAGATAAAATTACCATTCCATAAAGTGATTTTAAGCTGCTCTTTATGAATGTCTTTAATATACCGGCCTAAATAACCGACAATCAATTGTCTTACGAGACCTTCGAACATTGCAACTTATAACTTGAATCAAACAAAAAACAGAGTGTTAGGGATAATATCGAAAATATAATCACATAATCAAAAACCTAAAAAGTAATAAATTCATACATAAACGATGATGATGATGATGATGATGATGATGAATAGGTACATACATACATATGAAAAAACATTGAGTGAAAAAGTAACACTTACTTGCTAGGGTTTTGCTTGATTGCAATCCAATACGAACAAGATAGAATTCAAAATCGGGGAAGATAAAAAGGGTGATTGTATGTATATATGTATGTATATTATGGGATGGAGTGCCACCGCCGTATGTCTGATTTTTGAATCATGTTACCTGACTCATTTTTATTCTTGTATGTATATAAGACAGTAACTTTGAAATCTACTATCACCTTAACTAGTACTTTCAGATATCACCTAACTAATATTTTCAGTATGTTTAACTTATAGACAGTACTGTACACAAGTGACAGCTAACATATGCTTTACTTAATTTATTAAACTTTAGTCGGTTTTACTTAATTTATTAAACTTAAATTAAATATATTACTCCACAAATTCTAACAATCTCCCCCAATTTATTTTTATGTAAAATAAAGATAAATTAAAAGTTAATTGCAGATGCAAACTCAACTAACATAACTTGAAGTATTTGTACAAGAAAAGTATACAAAAAATTACAAATACAAATACAACAGATTATTTTTCTCAACTAGGCTCCTCTAGACTGAGCTGATCTTCAATTTGTGCTTGAGCTTCCTTGATTTGGTTTCTTCCTTTCATATAACAATTTCAAAGTTTCCAGGGCCCTCTTTTCTTCTGTTGTCTTGGCATGATTAGACACATAGTCAAGAACTAGCTTCATTATTGTATGAGAAAGGTTCTTCAGGTCTTGATAAGAGTAATAAGCTTCAACTGGTCCTTTGGAGATGCATAGAAATTGGACTCCAAACTCATTAGAAAGAAACTTGTCCTTGAAAGATGTGTATACTTGTTTCACCCTCAGGTTGTCTACTTCATCATCTTCATTAGACCTTGCATCAATTATCTTTCCTGCTTCTGTACTCAGATTTCTTTCAACTTCTAGAAGAGATCCTGTGGTTAATCTGAAAATATTTCTTAGGTTTGCAGTGTTGAGTACTCCGAAATCTTCAACTTTGACTTCAATGCTGTCAATGATGATTTTGAGTGGATTTGTAAAGACAGGAGATACATAATCATCTTTCTAGAGAATTGATTATTAAGCTTGGCACATTTTAGATCAATCTCAGTTTCTTTGATTTGTTCGTTGATTCTTTCTATCTCGTTGTTTGTGGCTTCAACATCATCTATAACCTTACTCCTCTTCTCTTCCTCCACCTTCAAATCACAGATTTCTAGAGCTTTTTTCTTGAGATCAAACACCTCAAAAAATTGTAATATTGAGGAGTTGTCTCTTGATGAGTTCTGTGATTTATGGTTCCTTTTCAGCTAGAATCCTTAGTTGGTCAAAGGTGATCTTTTCTGCAGATCCATCAGTCTTGTAGAAGATTATACTATCAGGATTTCTGAGAAGACATCTTTGTGTCCTCTCATACTCAACCTTCCTTTCAAATTCCTTCTTCCTTTTAGCTTGAATGATTCTCTGAACAGTTGGGATGAAGTTTGTCTCCTCAAGGTATGGATATTCTTCCAACTACTCCATCAGCTTCACTAGGAGTTCCACATTCTTTTCATGCAAGGAATCCATGCTCTAGAATTCTCGAACTCCATCTTCATTGGCAAATATCACCCCATCTGAATAGACAACAGTCTCAGGTTCCTCAGTATCAACAAAGTCCAAGGGATGAGTTTTGAAGGATTCTGTTAGTGGACTTTTGTCCACTATATACGTTCCAATTTGGCTTAAATTGATCGCTAGTGCCCAAGTATTTAGTGTCTTTTGATGTGTTTTATGTTTTTGGTGTGCAGATTCCCAAGCGAAGGAGAATTGATGAATATTTGCATATTTGGTGGTACATGAGCTAGGAATTCAAGGGGAGAATGGTCAAGGCTTGAGTTGAGACCAAGAGAAAGTGAGACGACTTGCTAAAGAAGCAACGAGCAAAGAAACTCATTTCCGGGCAGAAGGGTGAGGCGCGCCCGCGCTCCTTGAGGGCGCCCGCGCTCTATTTAAGCAGGCGCGCCCGCGCCTTTTTAAGCGCCCCCGCGCCACAGTCGAGCTCTAGTTGCTGATTTTTTGCAGTTGGTCCGTTTCGAAGCCCAGGAAGCAGCAAGCCCGTGGATCATTATTTTATGTAACCTAGTATAAAGACATAAGGATGATTATTATTATTTTTTATCTGTCAAGCAATTAAGTAAGCAAGTAGGGTTTTTATTATCGTACAAGAGGACAGAGTACTTTGTGAGCCGTCAGGCTATTTTTCTTTCGTAATTTTCATCACGTGGATTATCGGTTGTTCTTTTACATCTTGCAATTAATATCAGTAGTTTATGTATAATTGTTTATTTACGATGTTTTCAATTGAACCCATGATGTCGACTAGTCCAATTATGGGCTAAACGTTATCATGGGGTTTTAATGGAATTTTCTATCGATTCTAGATATTGATTGTTTTTATGCCAAAGTGTGTGATTGTTATGGATATCCTAGTATGGTTAAGCTTATTCATTGTAAATGCGTCGCGAACATTTATGATTGTTTGTTGAACCCTCGTGAATGCGAAAGTGGATCTAGGGTTTAGAACATGCCATGCTAGCATAGGTTTTTGCATGTTAAGAGCATATATTAATTTGTGGTGTAATTCAAACCATCTTGCACTGACTATGTGATTTTATGGATGCTTGTGCTTAAGCCATTATGTTTTCAATCTCTATAGACATATAGGGACTAATCGTAGTGGTTGACTATTTGACTTCTATCAATTGTGGATGTTCATTAGGATGGTATGCGTACAACGAAAGTTGGCGTTTATCAGTTTAGAGGGTCCGATCAGTTATCATCACTTTCACATGTTAGGTTGAAAAGGCATAAGATTCTAGATGAGATAGATTATGAAGTTAAAATCCCATGTTTATTTCTTATAAATAAATTGTTAAGTTTTAATTAGTAGTGTAATCAAAACGCCAATTGTTATTTTCTTAGCAGTGAAACTTAATCATATTCTGGTGTATAAGTGAACTAAACGTAAGCAAGTCGAGTCTCTGTGGGAACGAATCCTACTTATTATTGTATTACTTGTGACCACGTTCTCTTGCATGAATAAAGTGTGAACAAGTTTTTGGCGCCGCTGCCGGGGAACTCGGTTCATTGTTTTGTTTAGTTAATGTGCTTATCATCAGTGGTCGTTAGATATCACTAACTGAGATCTGTTACTAATCGTTCTTGTTGCTACGTGAATTCAGGTAATTGATCGTGTATGCGTACTCGTTCTCAATCGAGTAAGGAAAAACTGGAAGAACACTTAAACGAAGAAGAGGGAATTGCAGTTCCAGAAATTGAGCCAGAAATAGTGATGTGGGATTCAGTGAAAGCTCTTAAGGATTACTCTCAACCGAAGAGCAATGACATTCAGTCAAGCATTGTTAGGCCAGCTATTATAGCTAATAATTTCAAAATCAAGCCAGGCACAATTCAAATGGTTCAGAATTCTGTGCAGTTTGGGGGTTCACCTGCTGAGGACCCTAATATGCATATCAGAGACTTCATCGAGATATGTGATACCTTCAAAACCAACGGGGTTTCTGAAGATGCTATAAAACTGAGGCTGTTTCCATTCTCTCTACGAGACAAGGCAAAGAGCTGGTTGCATTCGCTGCCAGCAGGTTCTATAACTACTTGGGAGGATCTCGCACAAAAGTTTCTGACTAAATTCTTTCCTATGGCTAAGACGGCAGCCATGAGGAATGCTCTTACACAGTTCAATCAACATTCTAGAGAAACGTTGTGTGAAGCTTAGGAAAGGTATAAAGAGATGCTTCGAAAGTGTCCACATCATGGGATGCCAGATTGGATGGTCATTAACGGTTTCTATAATGGATTGAATCATTCACGACCTATGCTTGATGCAGCATCTGGAGGAGCTCTTTGGGCCAAGAGCTATGAAGAAGCTTATGACTTGATTGAAATGATGGCTGCCAACGAGTATCAGAATCCTACTCAGCGATTGCCGCAGAGTAAAACTGCAGGTGTTTTTGAAGTGGACGCTGCCACGGCTATAACAGCTCAACTACAGGCTTTATCTGTAAAGGTGGACGCGTTGTCCAAGGCAGGAATTCAGCAAGTCGCTATGGTTTGTGATCTGTGTGCAAGTGCCCATGATACAACTCAGTGTGCTATTTCTAGCGATTCAGCATATTTTGTCAGTAACTTTCAGAAGCCTACACAACCGGCACCTAATACATATCACCCCAACAACAGGAATCATCCTAACTTCAGTTGGAGCAACAATCAGAATACCATGCCGCAACCATCGCATGGTCAGCAATTCGGAACAAGGCCTTTCAACAATTCTGTTCCTCAATAATCTTATGCACCAAGACAATCATACAACCCTCCTGGTTTCCATCAACAACCTCAAGGAGGACAAGGGCATTCAAATGAAAAGTCAGAGATGGAGGAACTGAGAATGATGTATAAGAGTCAAGCTGTGACACTGAAAACATTGGAAAATCAAATTGGTCAACTAGCAAATGTTCTGCTAAACAGACCTCACGGACAATTACCAAGTGACACAGAGGCTAACCCAGGCAAGAAAGAAAGCAAGGAACAAATACACGCTATTACTTTGCATTCTGGAAGGGTTACGAACAATCAGGAGGTCGATATTCCACAAAACAAAGAACGTCAGCATTCTGGGCAGGATGTGCAGGGCGGGCGCGCTCTAGGAGGCGCGGGCGCGCCTCACCTTACTGCTGAAAAGGGATTTTCTGCAGAAAAAGATACGCAGGAGGAGCCGATTAAGGAAAAAATGAATGATTCAGAGGAGAAAAGCAGTTCAGAGAAAGACAGTGATCACAAGGAAGTATTCCCTCCTCCACCATTCCCTAAAAGGCTTCAGAGGCAGAAATCGGATAAACAGTTTGCTAAATTCTTGGAAGTTTTTAAGAAACTACACATCAACTTACCTTTTGCTGAAGCGCTGGAGCAAATGCCAAGCTACGCCAAATTCATGAAAGGCATTCTATCTAGGAAACTGAAGCTAGAAGAGTTAAACACTGTTGCCTTGACGAAAGAGTGTAGTGCAGTATTGCAGCAGAAGTTACCACCAAAGTTGAAGGATCCTGGTAGTTTCACTATACCATGCATAATTGGGAATTTGTCGTTCGACAAATGTTTGTGCGATTTGGGAGCGAGCATCAACCTCGTGCCATACTCTATATTCTTACAACTTGGCCTTCCTGAGCCAAAGCCGACCAACATGTCACTGCAGTTGGCGGATCGTTCAATCACTTATCCGCGAGGAATTGTCGAAGATGTTTTGGTGAAAGTTGACAAACTAATCTTTCCAGTAGATTTTGTCATCCTTGATTTTGAAGAAGACAAGAAAATCCCTATCATTCTTGGTAGACCATTCTTGGCAACGGGAAAGACATTGATTGACGTACAGAAGGGAGAACTCACCATGAGAGTGCATGATCAGAATGTCACATTCAATGTGTTCAAAGCAATGTAATTTCCAACAGAAGAAGATCAATGCTTTAAAGTAGATGTAGTGGAATCTGCTGTGCAAGTAAAAATTGAACACATGCTTATGAATGATACACTGGAAAAGGCTTTAAGTGGGGACTTTACAATTGAAGAGGAGGAGGTTGAAGAACAGGTACAGTCTCTGAATGCTTCTCCTTGGCAACAAAAGTTTGATAAACCAGAATCTTTAGGTTTATCTGAATTGAAAGAATCACATCAGCGGTTGAAACCATCTATCGAGGAAGCACCAAGGCTAGAGCTCAAACCATTGCCTGATCACTTAAGGTATGCTTCTCTTGGGGAATCATCTACTTTACCTGTGATTATTGCTGCTAACCTTACAGGTCCTGAAGAAGAAAAGCTGTTACAGGTTCTCAGGGAATTTAAATCAGCCATTGGGTGGACTATTGCAGACATAAAAGGAATCAGCCCTGCCTATTGCCAGCATAAGATTCCGCTGGAAGAAGGAAGTAAGCCAACAGTGGAACATCAGAGAAGGCTTAATCCACTCATGAAGGAAGTAGTGAAGAAGGAAATTATTAAGTGGTTGGATGCAGGGATTATCTATCCTATTTCTGACAGTGCTTGGTTGTGTGCCAAAGAAAGGAGGCATGACGGTGGTAACTAACGAAAAGAACGAGCTCATTCCTACGCGGACAGTCACTGGTTGGAGAATCTGCATGGACTACAGGAAGTTGAACAAAGCTACTAGGAAGGATCACTTCCCTCTTCCTTTCATTGATCAGATGCTAGACCGACTTGTAGGCCATGAGTACTATTGCCTTCTGGATGGATATTCGGGTTACAATCAGATCTGCATTGCTCCAGAGGATCAGGAGAAGACAACATTTACATGTCAGTTTGGTACCTTCGCTTTTCGAAGGGTTTCTTTTGGGTTATGTGGTGCACCTGACACTTTTCAGAGGTGCATGATGACAATATTTTCAGACATGATTGGTAAGACAGTGGAAGTCTTCATGGATGATTTTTCAGTATTTGGGTTTTCTTTTGACGAATGTCTACACAATCTTAGCATGGTTCTGAAAAGATGCGTGGAGACTAATCTGGTTCTCAACTGGGAGAAGTGCCATTTCATGGTACAAGAGGGAACTATTCTTGGACACAAGGTGTCACGTCGAGGCCTGGAAGTGGATAAAGCAAAAATAGAGACAATTGAAAATCTTCCACCGCCCAATTCAGTGAGAGGAATTCGTAGTTTCCTCGGTCATGCAGGTTTTTACAGAAGATTCATCAAGGATTTCTCCAAAATTTCCAAACCTTTGTGTAAGCTATTGGAGAAGGATATTCCCTTCAAATTCGATGATGATTGTATGACAGCTTTTGAGACATTGAAGATGAAGTTGATTTCAGCACCCGTGATCATCGCTCTAGATTGGAATGAACTTTTTGCTATGATGTGCGATGCTAGCGATTTTGCAGTGGGGGCTGTTCTTGGCCAAAAGAAAGATAAGATTTTTCATGTTATCTACTATGCAAGCAAGACACTCAATGATGCGTAATTGAATTACACAACCATGGAGAAGGAGCTGTTAGCCATTGTATATGGTTTTGAAAAATTCAGATCATACTTGCTTGGTACGAAAGTGACGGTGTATACTGACCACGCAGCTATTAGATATCTGCTTTCCAAGAAGGATTCTAAACCCCGCTTGATTCGATGGGTTCTTTTATTCAAGAATTTGATGTTGAGATCAAAGATAGAAAGGGGACAGAAAATCAAGTAGCTGATCACCTCTCACGATTAGAAGATCTTGGTAAATCATCTCAAGACAGTACCCTCATAAATGAATCATTTCCGGATGAACAGCTGTTTGGAATACAAGAAGAAGAACCATGGTATGCTGATATTGTGAATTATCTGGTGAGTCATATTGTTTCACCTGAGTTGTCGCCAGCTCAAAGGAAGAAATTCATGCACGACGTCAAGTGGTTTCGTTAGGACGAGCCATATCTGTTTAAACAAGGGGCTGACCAGGTTATCAGGAGGTGTGTACCCTATAGTGAGACCGACAATATTCTGAGGGATTATCATGCCACAGCTTATGGAGGCCATTATGGAGGTGAAAAGACAGCAACTCGCATTCTGCAGGCAGGATTTTATTGGCCCTCACTCTTCAAGGATGCTCATCAGTTTGTAACTAGGTGTGATCGTTGCCAGCGAGTAGGCAACATTTCGAGAAGGGATGAAATGCCCCTTAATGTAATGCTAGAGGTGGAAATTTTTGATGTATGGGGGATCGACTTCATGGGTCCATTCATTTCATCATGCAATAACCAATACATCTTGATAGTTGTGGATTACGTCTCCAAATGGGTTGAGGTCAAGGCACTTCCAACTAATGATGCCAATGTAGTGCTCAACTTCCTTTACAAGAACATTTTCACCAGATTTGGGACTCCAAGGGTCATTATTAGCGATGAGGGTTCTCACTTTTGCAATCGGAAGTTCACTAATCTGATGGCAAGATTCAACATCAACCATCGGGTGGCTACAGCGTAACCGTGAGATCAAACGCATTCTGGAAAAAGTGGTAAGTCCTTCTCGTAAGGATTGGTCTTTAAAACTGGATGAAGCTGTGTGGGCTTACCGAACTGCGTTCAAAACACCTTTGGGTATGTCACCATATCAACTTGTCTATGGAAAGGCTTGTCATCTGCCAGCAGAACTGGAACACAAGGCTTATTGGGCATTGTAGAAGCTGAATTTTGATTGTAAAGCCGTAGGGGAAAAGAGGATGGTGCAAATCAATGAAATGGATGAGTTTCGTCTACAAGCTTATGAGAATAACAAGCTCTACAAGGAAAAAGTGAAAAGATGGCATGATCGTCGGTTGACAACAAAGATATTTGTTCCTGGTCAATTAGTTTTATTATTTAACTCTCGTCTGCGATTGTTTCCAGGAAAACTTAAGTCAAGGTGGTCAGAACCTTTTGTTGTGAAGACTGTGTTTCCACACGGAGCTGTGGAGATTTATGAAAAGACCCCAGATCAAGCGTTTAAAGTCAATGGTCAGAGATTGAAGCCTTATTTAGGAGAACAAGTAAATCGCGAAGCTGAAGTCGCGATTCTGTCTACCTCGGATTGAGGAACTGAAGTAATGTCCGGCTAAATGACGTTAACGACAGCGCTCGTGGGAGGCAACCAACGGCTTGAATGGTAATTTTTATTCTTATAATAATAAAAAAAAAGTAAAAACACAAAAAAATGAAAAAATTCAGAAATTGGACAGTAGCACCAGGGACGGTGGTGTACCGCATCCCAGAGGCTTAGGGTATATTGTGGGTGGTGACGTGCCACCTAGACAGCAGAGGGAGGCTAGGGCTGGATCTTCTAGGGCACCGCGGGCTGTGGCTAGTGCTGGTATGGGTGAGGCTCATTTTAGGAGGTTGGCTCGGTAGATGGACGCAGTTGATGATAGACAGAGCCGATTTGTTGCTGACCTGACTCAGGCTCTCGGTGCAGCCTTTCTGGCTACTGGTGTACAGGTAGATTGGCCTGTTTATGGAGCTGGCACCGTGTATCCACCACCGGATTCACCCGAGGAGGGTGACTCTGCTGACGATTGAAGTATATCTGCGCACTTTCTTTGTTTCTTGCCTTCAATGGGGACATTGAATATTTTAAGTTTGGGGGTGGGAAATGGAGATTGTAGTTAGATGCATATAGGGCATGTAGTGGTAGTATTTTTCATGCATTTGGTTTTAATTGCCATATAGAGCATTTTGTTGCAATTCTTGTTCTGTTTACCATTGATTCCATTTTAGTTACATTTCATAGCATGCATATTTCATGATCCCTTAGGACGAGCTAATTCTGATTGTTAGGTCGATGTCGAATTGAGTGTGGTATTGATGAGCAGAGGGTTGATTTACAGTCCCTATGAAATGGAATTGCATGTTTCAGAAGCACTGTCTTTACACAGTCTCATCGGTTGCTTTTGGGCTAGGTTGAGTCATGCATGTTTAGTTGTTTTAGATTTAATCGCATGTTTATATCTAGAATGTTTGTTATTCTCTTGATAATGTAAGAATGCCAAAGTATAAGTCTGGGGGTGGCAGGGATTCATGCTAATTGTTAATGATTGTCAAGTATGGCTAGGCGTCAAATGGCTAGTAGCCGGCTCATATTTTTATGAGTAGTCTAGGGTTGGAATTGAGAATTCTCATTCCAGATTCTGTCAAAAAAAAAAAAAGAGTCATGTGAATAATTTGAGGCAAAATTAACCAGGATGAGCTCTTTAATACTCGGGCAATTAAGTTCGAGGGGACTTTGTGCCTAGTGACCTAAGGCTTTTTATAGTCTGGGATCCACTAACCTAACGCTCGCTACATGGGTATTATTGTATAAGCCTTTAGGGGTCTCATCCATTGCACGGTTAAATAATCCTATGTATTGTGTTATGTGTCGTAGTGGTGGATTAGCAATAAAGTGTGATTACCTGTCTAACTCAATTGAATGACGGAGGTGTTTGTATGTTATGGAGTGTTTACCACTCATTCTGTTTATAAACAGGTGATTGTCTTGGCGAAAAATAGGTATGATTTTGATCTAGTGTCAGAGTATATTTGATGAGCATCGCACACACCCACGTTTCTGTTCATGTAGTACTGGTATACGGGGGCTTGGTCGAGCTCTGTTTGGATGTATTGCATCTCTTTGAGGCTTGGCTTATCAATTGGTTTTGGTGAGTTCGAGGGGGTCCTTGCATTTTCATAGTAGTTGCATTCATGCATTGCATTGCCTTAGATTGTTTAGAGTCTGTTTATGCTTGGGGACAAGCATCGGTTTAAGTTTGGAGGTGTGTTAGTGGACTTTTTGTCCACTATATACGTTCCAATTTGGCTTAAATTGATCGCTAGTGCCCAAGTATTTAGTGTCTTTTGATGTATTTTATGTTTTTGGTGTGCAGATTCCCAAGCGAAGGAGAATTGATGAATATTTGCATATTTGGTGGTACATGAGCTAGGAATTCAAGGGGAGAAGGGTCAAGGCTTGAGTTGAGACCAAGAGAAAGTGAGATGACTCGCTAAAGAAACAACGAGCAAAGAAACTCATTTACGGGCAGAAGGGTGAGGCGCGCCCGCGCTCCTTGAGGGCGCCCGCGCTCTATTTAAGCAGGCGCGCCCGCGCCCTTTCAAGCGCCCCCGCGCCACAGCCGAGCTCCAGTTGCTGATTTTTTACAATTGGTCCGTTTCGAAGCCCAGGAAGCAGCAAACCCATGGATCAGTATTTTATGTAACCTAGTATAAAGACATAAGGATGATTTTTTTTTTCTGTCAAGCAATTAAGTAAGCAAGTAGGGTTTTTATTATCGTACAAGATGACAGAGTACTTTGTGAGCCGTCAGGCTATTTTTCTTTCATAATTTTCATCACGTGGATTATCGGTTGTTCTTTTACATCTTGCAATTAATATCAGTAGTGTATGTATAATTGTTGATTTACGATGTTTTCAATTGAACCCATGATGTCGACTAGTCCAATTATGGGCTAAACGTTATCATGGGGTTTTAATGGAATTTTTTATCGATTCTAGATATTGATTGTTTTTATGCCAAAGTGTGTGATTGTTATGGATATCATAGTATGGTTAAGCTTATTCATTGTAAATGCGTCGCGAACATTTATGATTGTTTGTTGAACCCTCGTGAATGCGAAAGTGGATCTAGGGTTTAGAACATGCCATGCTAGCATAGGTTTTTGCTTGTTAAGAGCATGTATTAATTTGTGGTGTAATTCTAACCGTCTTGCACTGACTATGTGATTTTATGGATGCTTGTGCTTAAGCCATTATGTTTTCAATTTCTATAGACATATAGGGACTAATCGTAGTGGTTGACTATTTGACTTCTATCAATTGTGGATGTTCATTAGGATGGTATGCGTACAACGAAAGTTGGCGTTTATCAGTTTAGAGGGTCCGATCAGTTATCATCACTTTCAAATGCTAGGTTGAAAAGGCATAAGATTCTAGATGAGATAGATTATGAAGTTAAAATCCCATGTTAATTTATTTCTTATAAATAAATTGTTAAGTTTTAATTAGTAGTGTAATCAAAACGCCAATTGTTATTTTCTTAGCAGTGAAACTTAATCATATTCTGGTGTATAAGTGAACTAAACGTAAGCAAGTCGAGTCTCTGTGGGAACGAATCCTACTTATTACTGTATTACTTGTGACCACGTTCTCTTGCGTGAATAAAGTGTGAACAGATTCCATTAGCACCAAGAATTTTCTAATTTGAATTCCCATGAAGACTTGAGTCCTGATGTTTGAGCCCTTGATAACAAGTAGCATCTTTCTGACTATGAATAAATTTGCCTCCTTCAACTTCAACTTCCCTAATGGAATAGTAGACATTGACCTTGTTTAGAGAATTGAGCTCAGTCCACTCAACAATAACCTTGGTAATTGATTCTGCCTTTGACTCAGCCAAGAGTTTGATTGTAGGTCTTCTGACATCCAGACAATCTTCATTAAGAACTTCAGATACCAGCTTCCACTTTCTTCTACTAGGCTTCCAACTTGAGTTTATTCTTGGTCTCTCGGCCTTTGTCTTCCTGTATTTTTTAGATAAAGAAATTTTCTTTTTCAGTAACTCTTCCCTCACTTCTTTTGATGGTGACTTTGAAGTTACTATCAATATAGGCTTGGCAGCAGGTTCAGACTACTTGACAGCAACCTCCACTTTATTTCTCCTGATAGCATCTTACTTACCTACTTCAAAACCAAGCACCACTGCCGTCATAACCCTTCCTTCAATCTTACCAACTATCTTCTCATCTTCCTCATCCTTATTACCAGTTCCAGAGGTCCCTGCATAATCATTATTGTTGTTGTTGGACTTGGAACTACCTATACCATCCTCAAGCTTTGCATCATCATTATCACCATCCCTTTTTCCTAATTCTTCTTCTCAGTCTTCTTTGTCTTCTTCTCTTCCAGTCTCATTAATTCCTCAGCCAACACACTTATTACTTCACTTCTATCTTTAGTTCTTGGCAGTTGGTTAAATTAGTTAAAAGCCTCCTTTACAGATCTAGGCCTGCACAAACTAATCATGTCTAAGTTCATTGATCTATACTTCCCATTTGTTGAGCTGCTGAACTTGATATAGAGAGGATTAACAGTAACCTCGGGTAGTTTTTCAACCACAATTCTCTGCAGGATTCTCTTCAAATTTTCATTGAGTCAGGACTTGTCTTTCTTGATTTTTAGCTTTATGGCTTCAATTACTACAACCTCCTGCCTACTCAATTATCCCATGCTTATATACCAACTGAAACCTCATTGAGTCCTAACAGAGATCACACATTTGTTGCTCTTTGACACCATGACAGCAGCTCTAACTGTTGACTCTCTCATGGCTTCAGAAAATTTCCTAGGATCTCTATTGGAAGAGTTTCTTAGAGCATTAATCCTATCATTGAAGCTAGCATCATGAAACACTCTATTGAAGAGAGACATCAGGATCTTTCCAATGTTGATTCTATAGTTATGCACTATGGAGTGCACAATCTTCCTGATATAGATCGGGACTTCATTCCAGCCGCTAGTCTTGCTTGACATGGCTTGAGTGACAACATTCATTATCATGCTTCACTCTTTAACAAGGTACTTCCTATCCATTCCCCCTGATGGATACCATTCATCTGAGTTTAGGCTTGTCTTGGGTCAAGTATACCCAATCATCCTGAATAATTTGGCTAACTGAGCATCACTAGCAGGCTCCTAGAATTGTGAACCTTTTTGAGCTTCAACATGGAGATCAACATTGATGTGGGTTGAGTCAATGGTGTAGGAGGTGCTATTGATTTGGAAGGTTATGGTACTTGCATCCTGCTCCCCCACACATGTAGCAGAGGTCCAGAGTTGCGACAATCTCGGGATTTTTAACAATGGGCTATCCATTAATGCATAGGACAGGAAGAAGTTGTTCATGAATCCAAAAAAAGGTTTAAAGGCTTCTACAGCTTCACCCACCGTAGCCATGGTGGTGAAGTTAGTTTGGGCAAGAGTACAAAGGATTTGAGATCCATACATGGTTGTAGAAAATTTAAGGGTTAAGAAATTTGGCTAGAAAAGAGAACGAAACAAACTGAGTTGTAGAGAGAGAGAGAGAGAGTAGAAGGTTTAGAGCTTTTGAGATTAGATGAGTTTTAGAAGAAGTAAAAAGTGAGAGTGATTTTAATGTTTATATTTATATTAAATGAAAAAAACTGTCAAGAAAGAATTTTAATCGATTAAATTGACAGTTGTATGTTAAATCCATTCCCTTTTGACAGTGACTCATGCGCTAGAAATCACAAACACTCTTGACAGTAACATTAGTAGTTAGAAAATAAATAAATAACCAATAACCCTAATTTAACCGTTGACAATATATTTTGCAGGGATTTTAGAAAACTATACAGTAAATAAATACTAATAGTAAGTTATTGACAGTAAGTTTTAGTCTCGTATGCTATGTTGTCAAGACTCATTCAAGTAATTTACAGTAACTTATCGCAATATAACAGCATAGATAAAATATACTGTCAAGACACTTGACAGTGTTTTTATTAACACCATATGAGATAAATCACTAAAAATAAATTAGTTAACCTCTCAGTGAAATTTTATCATGTATTTCCATTGTGATAAAAAAATCAAAACACCTTAACATGCCATTAATTCACAGTGAATTTCAGTTAACTAACATTTTTTTATCAATAAATCAATTTGCTACAGAAATATATTAACAGAATAAATTTAACATACACAATTCACTCACTAGCCTGTTGAATGTCTTTTTATCCAATGGTTTGGTGAAAATATCTGCAAGTTGTTTCTCTGTGCATACATAGATTAGCTTGATTGTGACTTGCTCTGCATGTTCTCTAATGAAATAATGTTCGATGTCAATGTGCTTAGTCTTGGAGTGTTGAATAGGATTTTCAGAAATGGCTATTGCACCAGTGTTGTCACAAAAATAGGGATCCCTTGCAATGCTAAGCCATAGTCCAACAATTGATTCCTCGTCCAAAGTAATTGAGCACGGGAGCTACCAGCTGCAATGTATTCAGCCTTATCAGTTGAATTAGACACATAGTGCTACTTCTTGCTAAACTATGAAACCAATCTTTCTCCCAAAACTTGACAGCTTTATGTTGTACTTTTTCTGTCAATTCTACATCCATCATAGTCTGAATCTGAGTAGCCAACCAAGTCAGAACCAGATTCTTTAGGATGCCAAAGGCCTAAAACTTGAGTGCATTTCAAGTATCTAAAAATTCTTTTAACTTCCATCAAATGTGACACTTTTGGATCATACTGAAACCTTGCACACAGAATTGTAGTAAACATGATGTCAGGTCTGCTAGTAGTTAGATAGAGGAGAGAGCCAATCATTCCTCTATATATCTTATAATTCACCTTCTTTCCTTTTGAATCCTTCTCTAGTTGAGTTGTTGTTGAGATTGGAGTCTTTGCAGGTAATGAGTCTTCCATATCAAATATCTCCAAAAGATCTTTGACATATTTAGTTTGGCAAATGAATATTTAATCTTTCTTTTGATAGACCTGAAGTCCAAGAAAGAATATCAATTCACCCATCATACTTATTTCATATTTATTCTGCATTAACTCAAAGAATTCTTTGCACAGTTCTTCATTTATTGAGCCAAAAATGATATCATCCACATAGATTTAGACTAGTATGATATCCTTTCTATGCTTTTTATAGAATAGAGTCTTATCCAAAATCCCTCTTATGAAATTGTTCTCAAGGAGAAACTTGGAGAGGTGTCATACCCGGCCCTTGGGGTTGCTTCAGACCATACAATGCTTTGAGTAGCCTGTACATAAAGTTTTGCATCTTTGGATCTTCAAAGCCTGGGGGTTGTTCAACATAAACTTCTTCTTCTAGTTCTCCATTTAGGAAAGAACTTTTTACATCTATTTGAAAAACCTTGAAGTTGTTGAGTGTAACAAAAGCTAAGAAAATTATTATGGCTTCAAGTCTGGTAACATGGGCAAATGTTTCATCATAATCAATTCCCTCATATTGACAGTATCCTTTTGCTACCAGCCTTGCTTTGTTTCTTGTGACAATTCCACTGTCATCCATCTTGTTTCTAAAGACCCACTTAATACCAATTATAGACTTATTCTTTGGTCTAGGCACCAATTTCCAAACACAACTTCTTTCAAACTGGTTGAGTTTTTCTTGCATTGCATTAATCTAATCTGGATCAAGAATGACTTCATCTAGAATTTTAGGCTCAACTTGAGACAGGAAGCAGGAGTACATGCATTCATTGGTTACATTTCTTCTAGTCTTTACTCATGTTCCTGGATCACCAATAATTAAATCATTAGTGTGATCCCTGTTCCACTTAATTTCTCTTATATTATCTCCAGAATCTTCTGCATTATGTTCATTGATGGCATCCTTTGCTCTGGCACTATTCACATCATCAATTTCTTCAAGTCCATTATCCATGGGAACATTCTCAAAGTAATCTATTGTTTGAGCAATTCCTTCATTCTCTACAGATTGATTAGGAACCTTAGTTGACTAGAAATTGTGTGTTCAACTCTTGGTGATTCTTCATCATCAACATCTTTTAAATAGCCTTGATTCTCAAAAACTAAGGCCTCTGATTCTTGACTACCTTCAACACCAGGAAACTTGATTTTATCAAATGTGACATTCACACTTTCATCAATAACTTTGTGATCAATGATATAGACTCTGTATGATGTTCTGTCAATACCATAGCCCATGAATATCCATTCATAAGCTTTAGTATCAAACTTCCCTTTGATCTCTGTTGAATCTTTCAAGATATAACATTTGCTTCCAAACACATGAAAGTACTTGACAGTAGGTTTCCTTCCAGTTAGCAGCTCATAGGGTATTTTTCCAAAAGGCTTGTTGACAATTGTCCTGTTTTAAGTATAACAGGTTGTATTAATAACTTCACCCTAGAAATGAGTAGGAAGTTTTGCTTCACTAAACATGGTTCTTACATCCTCAATGAGAGTTCTGTTTTTCCTTTCCACAATACCATTTGTTGAGGTGTCCTTGGTGAAGAGAATTGTTGAGTGATTCCAATATCTTTACAGAAGTCATTCATGATACTATTTTTGAATTCAGTACCATTGTCACTTCTCAAGAATTGGACTTTAAACTTAGGATTCTTGTCAAGGACTCTTACTAGATCAATAATCTCTTGTGCAACTTCATCCTTAGTTGCCAGACAGCTCACCTAAGTGTATCTTGAAAAGTCATCAACCATTACAAGGACATATCTTTTCTTTGCCAGTGACTGCACATTCACAGGACCAAATAAGTCCAAATGAATAAGTTGAAAAGCTTCACTCATTGAACCACTGAGAGTGCTTTTGTGAGTAGCTCTCTTTAGTTTCCCTTTTTGACAATCCTCACACAATCCTTCTTGACAGAATTCAAGATGAGGAAGGCCTTTTACCAATTCTCTCTTCATCAGATAATTCATTGCTTTGAAATTCAAATGAGAAAGCTTCTTGTGCCAAAGCCTGCTTTCATAAGATGAAGCTTTGCTATAGAAACAATATATTTTGTATTTTCTTATTGTTTCAAGGTCAGCAATAAATAGGCTTTATTTCCTTACTCCTTGAAGAGCTTTTTCTTCTATCTTCTTGTTGACAATTGAGCATCTGTCTTGATCAAGCTCAACTTTGAAACCTTTCTCACAAAATTGAGTAACACTCAATAGATTGAGCTTCAAACCAATGAGTAGAGAAATTTTCTCAATCTTCAAGTTACCAACTTCCAGTATGCCATATCCCATTGTGAAACCAATGTTATTGTGACCAAAGGTTACACATGGGCCATCCATTTCCTTGAACAGTGATAACAGGGCTTTATCACCAGTCATGTGTCCTGAACATCCACTGTCAATGATCCACATGATTCTTTTATTTTTCATGTTGCCCTGCAATGCAAAGTTTTCAAGTTACTTTTGGTACCCAACTCTCATTGGATCTATTTGGCTTAGCCAAATCACAGTTTAAGGTAGGATAAATTGGTTTTCTTTCATTAGCTTTTAACATGACTCATGTGGCCACCCATTTAGATTTGATACTTGGTTTTGGGTTCTTGTTTCTAGGTAGCTTGTCAATCCTAGCTTTAGGAGGGCTTGGACTCTTTGCCTTCTCAGTTTTGACTGACTTATGTTAGCTTCATCATTGGAAACAATAGGCACATTCAAGCAGATACTCAGCATATTTAATTTACAAGGCATGCAATCAAGATTTCCACAATGAGATACTTGTCTATCTAATAAAGGAGTACTATGCAAGTTTCCATTAACGGATATGACATCCTTTACTTCAGACTTACTCTTGATACATGCATGAGTTAAATGATTAGAAGACCCACAGTTGTTACACAATTTTCTTGGAGCATTAAGAATATAACCATAACCATTTTTCTTATTTATTCTCAACTTTTCATTCATTTTCTTCTTGGTCTTCATGACAGTAGGTTTAGACGTTACTGTCTTACTAGTGTTTATAGTAGGTTTAGATGAGACTGTCTTGAAAGTATGTTTTGATCTTACTGTCTCGACAGTAACTTCTGAACTTGCTAGTGTTGACAGCATCTGCTTGACCCTGAGTACTGTCAAGTTCAAAATTAACTATCTTGGGGAGTTTGACAATATCTTTTGACCTAGGGTTTTTTGTAACAGTAACATTGTCCTCGTCATTTATAATTTCCTTAAGAATTAAAGATTCCTCATCAAATTCAAACTCAGCCTTTTTAAACATTGTCTTCTTGACTTTCTTAAGTATAGAGGGTCTGACAGTAAGTTTATCCAGAATAGTGTCCTCTTCTACCACATACTTCTTGCCATTTTTCTTCTCATAGTTAAACCCTATACCTACCTTTTGATTTTCAGTATTATCAGCATGGTAAGATTTTAACAATGAAGAAGAATTTTTATAGGCTTTGATTTTAAGTTCATTTTCACTTATCTGTTTTTTGAGAAACTCCTCAATCTGAGAAACACAAATTACCTTATTCTTTAGAAACTCATTTTCTTGCTGCAAGAACTCAAAAGCATTCTGTCTTAGTTCTAGTTCTTTATTTTTGCATTTTAATAATTCATTAGCATTTTTCAGTTTAACAATCTCTTCATTAGCATATAGCATGCTTGTATTAATATTAAAGATTTCAGTACTTAAAATTTCAACAATTTTCTTGTACTGAGATGCAGTCATATATCAACAGTAGTAAGAAAAAGTACCTCTCTTAATGAAGCATGTGACTCTTCTCCAGAGTTTGCCATTAGAGCTAGGTTCTCATATTCTTCCTCCTCTTCATCATTAGATTCCTCTCAGCATTTGCCTTCAGCTGCAAATGCCCTATCTTGTTGCTTCTTGAGCAAGGCATCATACTTTGCCTTGAGTTCCTCATAGTCATTGTCATTTCTTCTTACTTGCTTTGGCTTTTTGCATTCAGTTACAAAATGCCCCATCTCACTACAGTTATAGCATCTTATTTTTGATCTGTCCACCATTCTTGTCTTATATCCACCTTTGTTACTTCCTCCAGATTTTGATGTGTTTCTTTTGTTGAACTTGGAGCTTTGAGCTTTGGGTTTGAAAGACCTATTCTTCTTGAACCTCAGGTTTGAGAATTTTCTTGCCATGTAGGCCATGGTTTTATTTTCCATGTTGTCCAGTTCATCCAGGGTGTAGAACTCATCTTCACCACTATCCTTGAGTTCAAGAGTGATACTCTCATCCTCATCAGTGACCTCTTCAATCTTTTTAGATCCTGAGCCACCAGAGCATTTGAGGTGTTGGCCATCTTCCCTATTTGACCAGACTAAATAACTCTCTTTTGTAACAACTATAGCTCATAGGTTTTGAGAATGCCATATAAAGTTTCAAGAAAAACTTTTGATAAATCTCTTACTTCTCTTATGGTAGTAACCTTGTGCTCTAGATGGTCAGGAAGTGTAAACATGAATTTCATATTTACTTCCTTCTTGTCATAAAACTTTCCATGCAGCTGCAAATCATTTATCAATCTGTTGAACCTCTCAAACATCTCAGTCAACCCTTCATTTGACTTGGCCATAAAAGCCTCATACTAAGAGACCATGATTTTGTTTGGTTGTCTTTTACCTCTTCTGTTCCTTCACACAGTATCTCAATAATTTCCAATATTTGTTTAGCACTTGTGCAGTTGACAATGTTGTTGTACATAACATTGTCAAGTGCTTCAATAATTATGAACTATAAACAATCATCCAAAGTTACTTTTTCTTTTTATGTATCATTCTACTCTGAAACCTTTTTAAGAACACAATGGGCAGGTATTGTCTCACATTCTATTGCGGTTTTAGGTACATATGATTGATAGATAAAATGACCATTTTACAAAATACCAGGATAAAGTGGATTGGCTGTTTTTATGAACAACGTCATTTTTATTTTCCAAAGATTGTAATGTTCTTTTATCAAAGGTGGATATTTTTATACTTCTTACTTTATATGCACTCATCTTGGATATTTCAGGTTAGATATGATAAACCTGCTGCTATGATACCAGTGGGGTTGAATGCAACTTGATTAATTATTAAAGATTTAACGCTAATAACAAGAATGATAATTAATGAGTTAGTGATGCAAATAAACTAAGCAGAAAAAATGACAGAATGTTTAAACTTCAAAAATTAATTTTATTATTTCGCCACAACTGTCTAGAAAATAATTTCAGCTTCGATAGATATAATAATAACTTATTAGAAAATAAGTTTTCTAATGTTTCTCTAATTGAGAAAATTCTTGCTCAGTTGCATAAGACAAAGTACTTGTGAGATATGTGAATTTATACTGAAACATATATCCCACTTACAAGTGTACTTTCCCTTGTTCCTAGAATAAAGTTTGAAATAGAAACTCTGCTTTTTTCATTCAAATTTGTCTTCATTCCATTTGTAGATAAAGCAGCTCTGAGATATGCAGAAATTTTTGACTCTTTAAGCACGCTTTACCTTTTGCTTGAATTCTCCCAGGTTGCAGTAGTAGACTTGATAAACTAGTTAGTAATGTCAAAATCATTCCTTGTATTTTGACTATCTAGTCTGCTACTTGAAATAGACTGTCAGCTTTACTAAAAGTTTACTGTCAACTTTTAGCTTTCCTCTAGTGACAATATCTTCGGCTCCGCATACTTTGCTGTCAATCTTGATAGTCCATGAAACATATTGTCTTCAAAAGATGCTGTCAACTATTCCCACCAATGTTTCTATCAACTACTCCATCAAAGTTGTTGTCAGTGAAACTTGATGTCTTCAATTCTTCATTCTCCGCCAAGTTTACTGTCAATGGAATAGTTGTTGTCAGTAATACTTGCTGTCTCCAAATCTTCATTCTCCGCCAAATTTACTGTCAATGGAATAGTTGCTGTTAGTAATACTTGTTATCTTCAAATCTTCATTCTCCACCAAGTTTATTGTCAATAGAATAGTTGATGTCATCTGTTCCAATTGTGTTGTCACTTGTAATGTATTGTCATAGGCTTGATTACTTGAAAACTCGTTGTCTGAGTTTTGAATCATGCTGTGCATGAACAACTTAATGAACTTCTACTACATGACTTATTTTTATTCTTTTATACAAGATAGTAAATTTCAAATGTACTGTCACCTAACTAATACTTTCAAATGTATTGTCTACAAGTGATTACTAACTATACTATCAATGATTATATGACAGTATGTTTACGTAGCTTATTAAACTTAAAGTAAGTACACTAGTTGATTACACCACAATCCCTAACAGTTCAAATGTTACTACTTTAACTATGTTCGTGTTAATTGATCAACCTCAAGTTCAAGGGATAGAAAATTATAATTTGTGTAATTACAATTTGTTTAAAGAAAAGTATGCAGTTTTCAATCATTATGCTAGAAAAGTATGTTAAAGCCTCACAAGTCCTAACCCTCTTTACCCTTTGATCACTATACTCGGCTAGATAAATAAAAAACTTACATGCTGGAGTATTGGACTACATATTAATGGACTAAATTAATATTAAAATGAGGTTTTAACAATTTATTTATATATACAAATGATAAAATCAGACCCTATATTATAATCAAAACTGAGATATAATCTCAGCTCTACTTTTTTTTATAACTATTTTAATCTGGTCCACACAATTAAATATAATAATCAATATAATAATTTATGTTATCTCTATCATATCTTATGTTACTTCACCTGTAACTATACATATATACATACATCAATACATCATCAAACAAATCTCCTCCAATAAGCTTATCTTCTCGTTGATCTCCCCTAACAAGCTTATCTTTTCCATCGAGTTTGTATTTATGATCCTTTATCATTATTACTTCCTCTTCTTCTCCTCATAGATAGATCCATATATTTTTTCTCTTAATCATTTTTCGTGTCTTTATGTTTCGAAACCTTCTCTGAGATCTAAATATCTTTCACGAACAAGACTCATATGTTTTTTATTAATTAAAGTAGTTTGTGGTTAAGTTTATAAAAACAATAGATCCATCAAATTGTAGTAGTAAAAAGAAGAAATTGTAACCAACTAGATAATTGGGCCAATTGGGCCAGCGTTTATGATTAAATGGGCCATTCACCAATTCAGATTGTAAGCCCAAGAAGTCTGGAGAAACTTAGCTATATATACTCATCTCGTCTTCTTGAGGAGGGGATCGAAGAATCAGTTGTCTTTTTCATAAATTTAAGTTCAGTCTTTTATATTCAGTTCAGTCCTGTATTTCATTTTCGTTTATGTCTTTCTATTCCATGTCTTGTTAATTTTGAGATTCTTATCCTTATTTTATCAGTTCTGATTCGAATATAAAATCATGAATTTTCATAGTTATGCTCAAGTTGTTGATGGTTCTTTCATTTCGAGTCCGTTTACTAGTTTCGGAGAGCTAACCAACCCTCCAGTTGGTTACAAGTGGTATCAGAGCAGTCTTTCCTCGGATAGGGTAAACCTGGATGTTATGCCGGCTTCTCCATGCTCCTGCGGTTGTCAACAGTCGTTTCTCCGAAATCCGGTTGATAACCCTAATATGTATTATCCAGTGGAGTATAGACCACCACCCGCACCACCACACCTCTTCTACTCTACTGTACCACCTTCATCAGTGTCAAAATTGTTACCAGAAATGCCCACACATCAGGTGTTTGATAAAAATTCTGAAAGAAACCCGGAAATTGCTGGTGACAATTACACGACTGATATTGCTAGCTACGCTCCACCTTTCACTCTAACGCGTCACACTACTCTATCTACTAGTCAACCTTATTACGCCCTTGAATCGCCTACTTCCGTGACATCCACTACTGCAATGGCTGATGCTCTAAGCCTTATAGATAACCTACCTACCGATAACAAAATGATGATTACTGGTGCTACCACTGCTAAGGGGAACCAGTGGGAAGACAAGCTTACTCAAATGATTGCGTTGATTGAGAAGATGCAGGACAATTTTGCAGATATGTCGAATGTAGTTGACAAGAAAGTACAAGGGAAGGCAATGGAAGTTGAGGAATGCACTTTACCGCATCAGTCAGAATACATTTCCACGAAATTATTAAGTCCAATTTCTCAAACTGATTCTGCTGTTATTGTCGAACTTGATAATTTGAGTACAGTCGGAACTAAGAATTTAGAAAGTGCATCCACAATTGTTCATGATGATGGTAAGGATGATGGATTAAGGGAGGAAGCTTTAGAAATTAATAGTTCTTTAAAAGAGGATGTAGAAGATGGTGATATAAAAACGAAGGAAAAGGGAAGTGATAAAGAATCTGAGAATGATAAGTATTTTGATGAAGATGGTAGACTTAATTCTAGCATGACTTTGTATGGTATTGCATATAGTACCACACTGGTGAATATTGATACAAGTTGGGATTCAAATGGAGCTGCAGATATGCTCAAAGCAATGCTGAGACTTGGCATTTTAGCAGAGTCTGGACACCATATTTCTGAAAACTCCATCATGTGGTGGTGGTATACTGCTCAAGATACTCTACGACAAGAGATAACATACAACAGACTCACTTGGAAGCAAGTGCAATTCTTATGTCATTTGTGCAGATGGCGCGTTCTATTTCATTCTAATTCTGTGCAGAAACTGTTAAATGTTAGCGACAATGAAATGAGGCCAGATTTATATGGGACTATTCAAAGTAGATGTGATGAAATCCATAGTAATATGATAAAGAGAGATTCAAAGGTGTTTGCAAAACCGGGAAACAATAAGAAATTCGAGGAATCATGGGATATTAATGTGAAGGAGAAGAATAAGGGTACTGGTAAGGAGAAGGGTGACGGTAATTCACGCTATAAGGCAAGTGCATATTTAGAGGCCTCAAATCGATTGGAGAAGGCTGTGAAGTATATCGAATATGACATCTCATCTAGAGAAGAGAAGCAAACATGCACCAAAGCAATGACGGTAACTTGCAATCTCAACATTGCATCTCGTAAGCTGATGCTGGAAAACAAGCAAGCAGAGAATTGTTGCTTCACGAATTTGAAAAAATTTCCTGACCAAGTGAATCAAAAAGAGAGCCTTTCTCATATGGTCCTAGAATCGCTAATAATAAAAGTAAAACTTGTGCTTGTCGATGATGAACTTGTTCCTGGTGAATATCACGTACTAATGAAGGGTTCGAAATCGAGTTTTGAAAAAGAGAAAGAGGGAATATCTGTCAAAGAATTGTTAGAAGAGAACAAAGCTTTTCTTTCTAAAATTTCGAGGGAGATCGAGGCAAAGGAGGCTTATTCTTCAAAAACTTATGAAGAGATTGAGGCATCCTTGCTCTCCATGTATACAAGCTTCTCGTCTGTGTTGTACAGATTCAATAATGCTGATGGAGTAGCCAATGCTTATTTTTGGAATAATATCATATTAGTGTTCGATCCAGGTGATATCATAAATCATTTTGATCGACATCTTGCTAGCATTCTGGTTTGTAAAGCTAGCATTCTGGTTTATAAAGCTTCTGAGATTGCCCTGTTTTACGAGGAACAGGTGAGAGACGTGCTGGATAAGTTGAGGCTTGGATATGAAAGTTCAATTCTTGGTATAGTCGATAATGGTCCTATACAAACATTAGAAAGCTTCAGCAGGCTTGGCATACATCCACTAAATATGCCGGAAGAAGTTGAGATACTTCAGTTGGCACAAATGATGTTTGATTCAAAACTACCTTTTGATTTACAACTGTTTTCTGGGGGATCATTAATTAAAAATGCTTGGTATTGGAGTATGATAACACTAGTAGTAATTGATCATGGACATTCGTTTGCTTGTGGCGTTATATCGGCGAATTTTTTTGTTACTACAATCGGTGAACAGGTAAATACAATTACTGATACCAATGGAGCTCCCTGTACGTTACAAAAGTTTGAGGGGATTAGTGAATCTGGCGAATGGGGAGAAACATTATATAATTGGGCTCAAAATCATAATTACTGGATTTCATCTAGTGTCAAGAGGATGGTCTCTGCTTGGTATTGGCATGTCACTATATTAGTATTTGATCCTGGAGGTTCAGTTTCCATAGAGGTATTTTTCAAAGTTCTACTATCCTTGAGGACAAGGATATTTTAAGGGGAAAGCATTGTAACCAACTAGATAATTGGGCCAATTGGGCCAGCGTTTATGATTAAATGGGCCATTCACCAATTCAGATTGTAAGCCCAAGAAGTCTGGAGAAACTTAGCTATATATACTCATCTCGTCTTCTTGAGGAGGGGATCGAAGAATCAGTTGTCTTTTTCATAAATTTAAGTTCAGTCTTTTATATTCAGTTCAGTCCTGTATTTCATTTTCGTTTATGTCTTTCTATTCCATGTCTTGTTAATTTTGAGATTCTTATCCTTATTTTATCAGTTCTGATTCGAATATAAAATTATGAATTTTCATAGTTATGCTCAAGTTGTTGATGGTTCTTTCATTTCGAGTCCGTTTACTAGTTTCGGAGAGCTAACCAACCCTCCAGTTGGTTACAGAAATGAGAAGGAAGATATAAAAAGTCGGTGGTTTGGGGGTATAAAATCAGTGATTCAAAGCAGAAAATTGATAATCTAGGGCAGTAAATTAATGATTTGAACTTAATTTTATTGGAGATTTGTATTTTGAATTTGGTTATTTGCGTTTAATTTTGGTGATTGGGTTTGATTTATTATTAAGTAACAAGTTCAGAGATGCTCAAATGGATCTTATATTATTCTTTAACATTTCCCCTCACTCGAAATCAAGAGTGGATCACGGGCACCCCTTTTTTGACATAGTTTTTGCCTTCGTGTCCGTCATAAATTGTGAGAATATTGGGGGAGACAGAGAGTCAAACTTGTAATCTCTGTCAACCTGAGCTCTGATAGCATGTTAAGTTACCAGTTCTCCTGAAATCTCAAAGTGTTTGGATATCAACTTACCAGGATCATATATTATATTCTAACAGATACCATGTTGAGTGACCAGCTCATCTAAAATCTTAAAGTGTTAGAGAGAGATCCAAATGAATCTTATACTATTATTTAACAGTGATTTGTGTTTGAGTTGATGCTAATGATGGAATCTGCGGAGGTGTTAACTATACGGAGAAAAATAATAATTATAATAAAAAATTGAAACAAACAAAATTGAGATTTGAGGACATATCATGGAGACGAACTAGTGCAGCGATGTCAGTGAACGATAGTGGGCAAGGTGTTGTTATTAGCTCATATATAACGGTAGGTGTATATATATTATAAATAAATTTAATTTAATATTGATTTTGTGGTTTAATTTAATTATAAAATTAAATCAAATTCTTAGTTCTCATTATAAGAAATTTCTCATTGAATTAGCAATCTATTTATATATATATATATATATATATATATATATATGTATTAATTTAAAAGTTAATATAAATTATATATACATTTATTTATTTATTTATTTAACCGGCTCGATTCAGTTTTTTCCGGTTCGGTTGGAACCTAAAATCGAAACCGAACCTTTAAGAACAGTTTGGTTTTTCTAATTTTCGGTTTCGGTTCAATTTCGAGTTTTTACGATTTGATTTTTATCGGTTTCGGTTCAGTTTCAGTTTCGATTCGGTTTTTTACTCACCACTAACTGGAATAATAGAGCAAAGATTATTATAATATGGTTGTTAATGAGAATTAAAACTTGTAAAAAAATATTAGGTTGGACTTGGGAGGTGTCTCGATTTGTCTCGTGTATCGTATCCCTTTTGTGAAGGTGTCTTCATACATATTTATACACGATCAAACCCACGTAATTTTGTTATAAATGGATATATTCCCAAATTTAGAGATATATTTTTTTAATATGAAAATTAATTGATTTTATATAATATAATATATGTGTTGTGATACCTTCCTGATTTGAAGGACATCGTTTGGAGATATTTTCCATAATTAGTACATTGAGATTAATTGTTTTCTCGTTTCAGAAAGAGGATAACTTAGGGATTGAACAATTGATTATTACTAAAATTAATACTAAAAATAAAGGAAAATAAAATACGTCGATCCATTTATGGATTGAAGCAAGCCTCTAGGAGATGGAATATTCGTTTTGATGAAATAGTTAAAGAGTATGGCTTTGTTCAAAACGAAGATGAACCTTGTGTTTACAAGATGGTTAGTGGGAGCCATGTGGCATTCATAGTACTATATGTTGATGACATACTACTAATGGGGAATGACATACATTCTCTTAAGGTTGTTAAGACTTGGTTAGGGAGCAATTTCTCTATGAAAGACTTAGGAGATGCATCCTACATTCTAGAAATGAGGATCTATAGGGATAGATCTAGAAGGATGATCGGTCTAAGTCAGAGTACATACATTGATAAGGTTTTATATCGTTTTGGTATGCAAAATGCAAAAAGGGGATATGTCCCCGCGTCTCAAGGGATAATGATCTCTATAGATCAGTGTCCGAAATCATTGGATGAGAAGGACCGCATGAGTAAGGTTCCATATGCCTCAACAATTGGATCTATCATGTATGCAATGGTATGTACTCGCCCAGATATTTCGTATGCTTTAAGCATGACGAACAGATACCAATCTAATCCAGGTGAAGGTCACTGGACGGCAGTCAAGAATATTCTAAAGTACTTGAAAAGGACTAAAGATTCATTCTTGGTGTATGAAGGAGAGGAGAAACTGGTTGTAAAAGGTTACACCGATGCAAGTTTCCAAACAGACAGGGATGATACTGTATCACAGTCTGGTTTTGTGTTTTGTCTAAACGGAGGTGCTGTAAGTTGGAAGAGTTCAAAGCAAGAAACAGTAGCTGATTCTACAATGGAGGCTGAGTACATTGCAGCTTATGAAGCAGCTAAGGAAGCTGTTTTGATTCGAAAATTCATTACTGATTTGGGAGTGGTTCCATCGATCGCAGATCCCATTGATCTATACTGCGATAATAATGGAGCCATTGCACAGGCTAAAGAACCTAGATCTCACTCCCGATCCAAACATATACTCAGGAGATTTCACCTTATTCGAGAGATTAATGAAAGGGGTGACATACACATATGTAAAGTGCACACAAATGATAACATTGCAGACCCACTGACCAAAGGCTTGTCGCAGAAGAAGCATGACGGTCACACTAGTTCCATGGGTATTAGATACATGGGTGATTGACTCTAGTGCAAGTGGGAGATTGTTGGTATAGGTGACCTAGAGGCAATACATTATTTTTTTAATAGACCTTTATGTCATTTGATTATTCAATAACGTGTTTATTATAACTTTAATTACTGCGATATATTTGTTAGCATAATAAATATCCTTAGAATCATGATACACACTGTATAGTTTAAGTACATGACTTGAACTTGAGATTATATAATATATCATATTCTTAAAGGTCCCTAGTCGAGTATTATTATAGGACAATAATAATACATAAATAGACTAATATGTTATTTGATAGATAACCACATCTCATTGGTTATAAGTATGGGGATACTAAAGTCAATACATAGGTACATGTAGGAGTACATGGTACTGGACAGACCCACAGTGAGATTTTTCATGTTTAATAAAATCATAAGAAAGACTCATAGTGATAATGGTGTAATGGTCCTTTGACTTGAGATCATTATATTTCTATACGAGGATTAATATACTTTGACTATATTAAAAGTTACCTTTGACCGGGTGATGATAAAAGTGGACATCGGGTATATCATGAGTCGTATGAGAAATATGAATGATAGATAAATGATTCAACCCTCCTATAATTAGGAGAGATATTATTGGCCTCTTGATTGAGTGAGACTATAAAATGCATGGTAGTGCTCAAATAATTATTTGTTTTTCATAGTTTACTCATGGATCAAGTAAACCCGGATTAAATGTTGAAGAGGATGACTAAATACATGCCTCGAGTTTAATCTATAATATATATGGTTAAAGGGATTATATTACACGGAAACATTAATCATGAAAAGTTTTATCGAATCACGATTTAATTATTGTTTAATTGGGTAGCAATGATGTATTACTAGATACCGCTCATTGTTTACAATTTTATTGGAGAATAAAATTATTGCGAATTAAATAATAGCCTATAGGGTCACACACATGGAGCACTTAGAGGAATAGTTAATTTAAATTATAGATTTAAATTAATTGATGATTATTTGAATTTTATTATATTAATTAAGTGAGACTTAATTAATTGAGATAATATAAATTCAAATTAGAGGATTATTTCTACCCATAATAATTATGTATGACTTAGTTATTAATTAAATAATAGAAATTCGTTTTATTATTTAATCTATACCTACATGGGTTATGTTTTGCTGTTATGGGCCTATTAATTAGCCATTATAAATAGATAATGAAGGGTTAAGAGGCTATTACATTTTGGAGAAAAAAACCCTAGAGGGGGCAGTAGCAAAGGAGGCAGAAACAAACAACTCGAATTATCAAGATGGGGGATAGTACGCCCATTCCACAGTCAAGATCGTGAGACGTTCTTGAAGGTGCTCATGTGGATACCATAGAGGTGTTTTTCGAGAGGTAGACACAAGTCATGAAAGCTAGGATCTCTGTTGAGTTCGTGAAAGTCAAGATCTTAATAGTTATGTTTTCCCAGTTGCACAAGTAGATGGGGGTTGAATACTTGTGTTCCTTTTATGCCTGATTTAAAATCAATTTTATATGAATTAAGAACAAGGATCAAACACAAAGATATGAATAAGTACTATTTGTATTATTGATGATTAAATACAAAATTCTCCTAGGGTGTACACAAAACCCTAGCAGCTTCTCTGTGATTATCACAGCAACTCTCTCTATCTCTATGCTCTCAAAAATATCACTCAGACAAATTATACTTCGACTTCCACACCTTTACAATTAGGTTACATAGAGTTTATATAGAGAGCTACCTATCAACTAATAACAGAAAGATAAATTACAATAGGAATATAATTCTTAATTATTAGTTGACAGTTTCCTTCTAAAATTCTCTTGTTTCCCATAGCATATCTGTAATATATTTATCTTGATCTTCGAAAACTTTCCATTCCCGTGATCTTCTTCCAAATTTAACTTTAACTGTATAGACTCTGAACCCTTCAGACTCTGATGATCTTCAGACTCTAATCATATGTAGACTCTGATAGTTCATAGACTCTGATAGTCTATAGACTCTGATCACCTTCCAGACTCTGATCTTCATGCAGACTCTGGTTTCACTTTCTACAGAAATTCTTCTAAGTACAAGTAACATGAATGTTGACTATCTAGACTCTGATTATACATTTCAGAGACTAGAAAGACTTATTATAAATAAACTAAGCTAGACCCTGTTCTAGCATTTTGTACATCATCAAATGAATATATTCCTAACAATCTCCCCCTATTTATGCTTTATAAAATGTAAGCATAAATCCAGGTTTGATGATGTCAAAACTAAAGAATAAAACTATCAATCTAGAACAGTATAAAAGAATTTGAAAGGAAAAAGAATTACTTCTCATTTAATCTTCTCAAAGGCTGGATTGTTCTTCAAAAATGAATTCAGCATATTTTCCTCCACAATTGCCAGAGCTTCACCAACAAATTTCTTCAACTTCTTCATTTCTTCACTTGAGCATTTGATTTGACAGTAAGATGCTCTCAGATCATTTGCACTGCTTTCTTGATCTTTTAAGTCCTTCAATATTAGAACACTAACTTTTCCACTCATAGGCTGAAACCCAAAGTAATGACCCACACCTTCTTGAAATTTAATCTATTTTTCTTCCAATGGCATGACTTGATCATTTCCCTCAGTATCAACATATTTTAAAGAAAATTTTCCCATTTGTCGATTTGCATGTCTGTGCAAAGTCAGCTTTCTGTCAATCTCTTTGAACCATTTGTGAGTGATAGCCTCTTTACTCTTATTCACTTCATATGAAATCTGTAAGAGAAATCTAATGTACTGTAATTTATCAGCCTGTTTGAAAAAGATAAAATTTGATTGGCTAATCCATCTAACTGATCCACCTTCTAAAAAGTAAACCAGCATCTCATTCTTCACTTTTTCTGTGCCTCCATGTCCTTCTTGCATCTTTCTTTCATAGACATTATAAACAATTTGAGCAGACACCACCTTGTTTAGATGCTTCTCTGTGATCTTCTCAAACTGCCTATCTGTCAAGGATTGAGGATCCCTGGTTAGAGTGGATGTTATGTCAATGTCAGATTCTTCAAAACCTCCAAGACCTGTCTTCTTTTTAGCTCTAAGTTGCAGATTTGAGTGACTGCACTTCCAGTATGAAGGTTCTTGAGTTTGATCAGAGTATGACTTCTTTCTTTGCTTATCAGAGTCTGACTTAAACTCTGATTTCCCATGTCTAGTCCCTGACTGATGTGTTTGAGTTTTTGCTACTCCAAATTGTTTTTGTTGCACAACATCAAGACCCCTAGGACCATGAGAACTATCACCAGTTTCGTCATCATCTCTCCTCCTTTTAACTCCCTTTGATTTATCTTTGCAACCAACATCCTTATTTCTCCTGGAGGATTCACCTTTCATCTCCCCCTTTTTGACATCATCATTACTGGTGACAGCCAAAAGAATCTGTTCAAGAACAGTGGAGATATTGGCCTGTGTTGCAAGGACTGAATCAACCTTGGTGGTTAAATCAGAGACTGTGGATTGGAGAGAAGCTTGAGTAGAAGTGATATCAACTAGAGCATCCGTAAAGGCAACTTCTTTAGATAATTGAACTGAGTGAATTCTATCAAATTTGGTACTTAGCAGAGAAGTAGTATTGTCAACACCAGTAAGTTTGGTTTGAATATGAGAGATGCCTTTGACCACACTAGCCAATTATTTAGCAACACTCTCTGGCTCAGCGTTAACATCCCCATCCAGAGCTTGATTCTCTTCACCAGGGTAGTGACCATGTTCCTCGAGATAAGATTTTTTTCTGAAAAGCTTGCAGTCTCTCAGACTGATGAATAGCCAAAATACAAGCAAAATAATCTTTATCAGTGATGCCTCTTTTCTGTGCAGACTCCCAAGACTGAGGAAACACCTGATCAAAATAGACAAAAGAAGGGTTAATTGGAACATCATCTTCAGAAGTGTATTCCTCAGCAACAGGCTCAAGCTTTGTGATTGGAGGTGTAGACTCTGGCGGTGGTGTAGACTCTGAAACTGCAACCGGGACTATAGACCCTGACTCCTCCTGAGAGTGATCAGAGACTGTAGACTCTGGAAGTCGAGCCCTGATAGGCATGATTAAGAGTGGTTCTTCTGACGTCAATGTTGCAGCCTCAGGTAAAATGACAGGGTTATCCACCAAAGCCTCCATGACTCTATCCGCTCTCCTTGCCAAAGAATCCACCAGATGAAGTTGTGGTCTCTGTGTAAATGACTTCTGAGCAGCCAGAGCCTCCTCCTTTTTGCCAATCTGCACAATCAATAAAAGTGACATTTCATCCATCCCCTGCTCCAACTCATTGGACCAACTCGTTGGAAAATCTTGATCCCAATAAGTAAAGCTAGGTTCAGGATACCCTAATCTCTCATTCTCACAGTGGGGTTGAGCACCCACTCTCTCAATCTCACTCAGGCTCTCTACAGCCTTTTCTACCTCTCCTTTTTCCTGGACCAGTGCCAGCCTCTCAGATATTTTTTCACTCATGTGGAAAGGTGCACTCATGAATCCTACAGAAGAGGGGTTGAGAGATAAAGAATGTGCTTCAATACCTGAACCACCTTGATGGAGGGGAACCCCTTCAAAAATCTGAAGGCTAGGGTTTTCCACCAAGGGGTGAGCAACAACAGATTCAGAACCCTTACTATCATCTTCTTTCTTTTCAGAGTCTGTTGGCTCCAGTATTGCAGTCTCAGGGTCTACTCTAGACTCTGACTGCTTCAGTATGACTTCATTAGAAGCTAGAGTCAGAGTGTCACCATCTTTGACTGTTTGTGCATGAGACTCCCCCTCAAGGTAGATAGACTCTGATAGAATGGATCGGAAAATTTCTTCATGAGCATCCATCAGAGTCTGTCCTCCCATATCACTGGGGTTATCATCAGCTCTTTGATGAGTTGCCAAGGAGGGACCAACATCATACTCATCTGCCCAACTATCACCCAACCTCTGACTAGGTGGTTCTTGTGTGGGTGAGGCAGACTGAGCATCTGTATCACTAGTCACCACTGGTGCACTAGTCCCAACCTCCAACTGCCTTGCATCACTTGCTACCTCCTGAGGTTCTACCAAAGTTAATGCATCCAAGTGTCCATTAAGAAAAATCCTGGCATGGAGTGCATTGATGGCCTGGGCAAAAGTCATGTGAAAGGAATCCTGCAGTTCCCTTGCAAGCTTATGATAATATGAGCCCTTGAATTGATCCAATCTACTTTCATAGGTTGGATAGATGTATTTGTTGGCCACCTTTTTTACATTTTGGACAAGAAAATCAACCACCTTCCTTGAAAGAGGCTGAATAGTAGAAATCCAATCAATAGCTGTCTTGTAGGTAATCCCTTGATCCCAAATTGCTTCATAATCAAAAACTGGTTGCTCAATCTCAGTCTCCAACTCAGCAACAGACTCTGATTCTCTCCTTTTGTAGATCTTAAGCTTTTTAGGCTTCTTTGTGATTTGTTTTTCAGATCTGGCACACCTAGTGCTTTGAGAACTTCAGTTGTCCTGTCTTCTATGAGTCCAACTGCTTTTTCTTGGAATGAAGAGTTGAATAGGTAGCTGTATAGAGATTTGACCACATCATGTGCAGACATTTGTAGCTCTTGTTCCATTTTCTTCCTTAGGGCTTCATAGGTTGAAAGAAAATCCAAGACTTGAGATTTAGTCTGATGTTTTTCTGGATCTTCAACTGATTCCACCAAAGGATATAAGAATATCAGTGCCTCATCACTTGGAGTAATGATTTCATCAATTAGACTTGAGGCTACATCCAATGGCATTCCTTCCCAAAATGTCTCATGATCAGAGTCTAAAGGCATTCTAGACTCTGACTCAACATTAGACTCTGGTTCAGGTAATTTCTTGCTTTCAGAGTCTGGCCCTGCAGGAGCCTTGGGAGCATCTGTTTCCTGCAAAACAGGGTTAGTAATAATAATAGGCTTGTGTGTGTGTGTGTAGAATAAGCCTTCCTTAACCTTCCGTACTTCAGAGCAAAAGATTTTTTAGGAGATTCAATTTGAGAATCCTGAGGTGCATTTCTAGGTTTTTCAGAGTCTGTAGCCTTTGGAGAGTCTATAGACTTGGTTGGAGGGTTAGAATCAAATGCTTCATGACCTTCTTTTAGCAAAGAAAGACCTCTAACAACTTGTTTCTCTATAGGGTTGAGCTCCTCATCACTGTGCTCATCTATAAGCCTAGATTGAATCAATTTTCTCCTCTTTACAACGGGTGCCTGTTGAGAGACACCAGAGGTTGGTTTCTTTTTGGATTTTGGTTTAGAAGATTGTGTAATTGAAGAGGATTGGGTGACTGGGGTAGGTGCAGGGGGACTCTCCATTACTTGTTCCTGCACCATTTCACCACCAAAAAATGAAGCATTGTAGAGAGAAGGTTTGTAGGTTGAGAGTTTTACCTGCATTACCTGTGGATAGTGCATGGCAGGTAAACTCTTCGTTTTGTCATCAATTCTCTCGATGTTAGAGAATATCGTCATTTACTGTTTGTATGCCTGCACACAGCAATCATCTACCAACTTGGTTGACATGTCAGGAATGAAGTGGTTGAGGAGAATCATAAGAAATCTATGATAGTAGACTTTCTTCCTCCCCTCATGCACATTATTTAATTTTGCTCCCATTTGAGTGAGCAACATATCACCAATGTTGATTACTCTATCAAATAGGAGACTGTGACCAATTTGATAAGTGATAGCATCAAAACCACTACATTTACCAGTGAAACACTTGGCAATTTGATCAAAGAAAAATGACCATTTTTTTCTTAAGTAAGGCCTAGTTATCTTGCTCATGTTATCTAAGCTAGCAAAATAACCTATTGCCTTAAACATGCTTTTAATGTCATCATCAGATACAGTTTCATCAAAAGGTGTTTTCTCAGGCAATTTAAAAACTGAATTAAGTACATCAGCAGTAACATCAAAAGTAGTGGAGCCAAAGGTGAACATTATTTTACCTGGTTGATCATGAGAAGGATCAACTACCTGTGCAGAACTCCATGCTTTGGATACAGCATCCATATGAATCACTGGGGATGCCTTCAGAATCTAACTTAGCTCAGATTGCTCCATGAAGTCCATCATTGGGAAGTAGTCAACATCTACTCCTTTCTTGTCTCCAAGAGCAGCAACATGATTTGTGGTCATGAAATCAAAATCCCCAAAAGTAAATGCAATCGCTTGGGGTCCCCTCATGACAGTAGAAATTGCAGCCATTGAAGATGTAGAGTTGAAAGTGATGAAAAAGATTTAGAAAATTAACTAGGGTTCGTAAAAAGCTCTGTGAATAATTCTGCCTTAGAGAAAATAGCAATAAACAAGTGAGTAAAATGTATGAAAAATTCTATTTTGTTCAAGTTACATACAATACACACGAGTCTACAGTCTATCTCCAGTCAAAACAACTGTTACCGCCTATTTCAAGTCATTTGAACAATTTAAACACAATCAGAGTCTGCAGGCGCGAACTTGAACCGTTTCGGAGTCTAGACGATAATAGTTTTTCGGAGTCTAGAGACTATCAGAGTCTACAGACTAATCAGAGTCTACAGACTCGTCAGAATCTAAAAACTAGACTCTGTCAAGATAAAGTACCTCAAGAATTTTGCATTAACAAATTATAGTTTGACACATCAGGAGCTATAATTAAAGTACATACCTTGCTTCTTGTAATTTGTAATCACTTACATGTTTAACATACCTAATTCACCTACCAGTCTAAGAAAGGTAGACTCATCAAGTGATTTTGTCAAGATGTCTACAATCTGTTTGTCAGTTGGAACATAGTGAAGTGTCACAGTACCATTTTCAACATGTTCTGTGATAAAATGATATCTGACATCAATGTGCTTTGTTCTGAAATGTTGGACTGGATTCTCTGCAATTTTAATGGCACTAGTATTATCACAATACATAGGAATATTTGAGAATGTTAGTCCATAATCAAGTAATTGATTTCTTATCCTCAGAATTTGAGCACAGCAGCTCTCAGCGGCAATGTATTCAGCCTCAGCTGTTGAGGTTGATACAGTCTGTTGTTTCTTGCTAAACCAAGAAATTAGTCTGTTGCCAAGAAATTGGCACTGACCTGTTGTGCTTTTCCTGTCTACTTTACATCCTGCATAGTCAGAGTCTGAATAACCAATTAATGAAAAATCTGATTCTCTAGGATACCAAAGTCCAAGAGTTTGTGCCCCCTTGAGATATCTAAAAATTCTTTTTACAACTATTAAATTTGAATATCTGGGGTCAACTTGAAATCTGGCACACAAACAAATTGCAAACATTATATCTGGTCTACTAGCAGTTAAATATAATAATGAGCCAATCATACCTCTGTAGCTGGTGTTGTCAACTTTCTTACCCTTTGGGTCAGAGTCTAGCTTAGTGGCTGTTGACATGGGAGTTTTAGCAGTTGCAGAATCTTGCATATCAAACTTCTTCAGTAGTTCTTTTACATACTTTGTTTGATTGATGAAAATTCCATCATCATTCTGTTTGACTTGAAGCCCCAAAAATAAGTTTAATTCTCCCATCATGCTCATTTCATAATTTGACTACATTAGTTTACTAAACTTTTCACAGAATTTGTCATTAGTAGAACCAAATATAATATCATCAACATAAATTTGAACAAGCAAAATGTCACCTTTATACTTTTTAATAAAGAGAGTTTTGTCGATGGTACCTCTTATGAACCCATTTTCAAGAAGAAATTTTGAAAGAGTTTCATACCATGCTCTAGGTGCTTGCTTCAATCCATAAAGTGCCTTATCTAATCTGTAAACATGATCAGGATATTTAGGATCAACAAATCCTGGTGGTTGCTCCACATAGACTTCTTCTTCCAATTTTCTATTCAAGAAGGCACTTTTTACATCCATATGATACACCTTGAATTTTGAATGAGCTGCAAAGGCAAGAAACATTCTTATGGCTTCCAATCTTGCTACTGGTGCAAAAGTTTCATCATAATCAATTCCTTCCTCCTGTGAGTATCCTTTTGCAACTAGCCTTGCTTTGTTTCTTATTACAGTTCCACTCTCATCATGTTTGTTTCTGTACACCCATTTTGCACCAACAACTGATCTATCTATAGGCCTTGGTACAAGTTTCCACACTTTGTTTCTCTCAAATTCATTCAATTCCTCTTGCATTGCAATTATCCAATCAAGGTCTTGCAAGGCTTCCTCAATTTTTTTTGGGTTCATTCTTTGAGAGAAAACAGCTATAAAGACATTCATTTTGAGTGGCTGTTCTTGTTTGTACACCACTCTTAGGGTCACTAATTATTAAGTCATGAGTGTGACCTATTGTCCATTTTCTAGCTTGTGGAAGATTGATTCTTGAACTAGAAGCTCCCCCTAAGTCATTTGCATCTTCTGTATTTAAGTGAAATTCAAATGAGGAGGCTCCCCCTAAATTGCTTGACTCTGTCAAGAGTTCAGAGTTGCTTGATCCAGACCCTGATGAGTTAGATTCTGAGGAATTCGACTTAGTCTGTCTAAACTCTGTCTGGGTAGACCCTGACCTGTTAGACTCTGAATCATTCGGAGTTGTATTTCCTAGCTCCCCCTCAGAATGTGCCGGTTCCTGTGTCGGATTAGGAGTTACTTGAGGGTCTTCATCCTTTTCTTCTTCATTTATCTCAGAACCTTTTAGATTTTCAAATTCCAGTGTGGTAGATTCTGACTCATCTTGAAATCCTGTAAACTTTTTATCATCAAATGCAACATGAATAGATTCCATAACAATTTTGGTTCTGAGATTAAACACTCTGAATGCTTTTGTGTTTGATGCATATCCAAGAAAAATTGATTCATCTGTTTTGGCTTCAAATTTGCTCAGATTTTCAGGATGTACTTTCAGTACATAACATTTGCATCCAAATATATGAAAGTGTTTCACACTTGGCTTCTTGTCCTTTTTCATTTCATAGGGAGTCTTTCCATGCATATTTATTAAAGTACAGTTTTGAGTGAAACATGCTGTATTGAGTGCCTCTGCCCAAAAATATACTAGTAGCTTAGACTCTACCAGCATTGTTCTGGCAGCTTCTATGAGGGTTCTATTCTTTCTCTCCACAACTCCATTTTGTTGAAGAGTTCCTGGTGCAGAAAATTGTTGAGAAATTCCTTTTAATGCACAGTAGTCTTCCGTAATTGAATTTTTGAATTCAGTACCATTGTCACTCCTTAGAACTTTAACTGTTTTCTTTGAATTTCTTTCCAGAAAAGTGATATGGTCTTTTATGTGTTGTGGAGCTTCATCCTTTGAATGTAGAAAGAAAATCCATGTGAATCTTGTAAAATCATCTACAATAACAAGAGCATATTTCTTTTTATTAATAGACATAACATTTACTGGACCAAATAAATCAAGATGCAATAAATAAAAGGGTTCAGAAATGGTGTTTATTGTCTTGCTCTTGAAGGATGATTTCCTTTTCTTTCCAAGTTGACTTGCTTCACAGAGTCCATCTTGCACAAAATCAACCTGTGGTAATCCTCTTACAAGATTCTGTTTAACCAACTTGTTTAGTGTTTTAAAGTTGATATGTGACAGTTTCTTATGCCATTTCCAGCTTTCTTCAATTGAGGCCTTGCTATATAGACATGTGAGTTCACTGTGTATGCAATCCTCCAAGCTGGCTTCATAAATGTTACCATGTCTGTGTCCTTGAAAAACCAGAATACATGTTTCTTTGTGAGTCAGAAGACACTCTTTGTTGTCAAAGCCAGTATGGTAACCTTTATCACCTAGTTGACTTATGCTTATCAAATTGTGTCTTAAGCCATCAACTAGAGCTACTTGTTCAATGATGACATTCCCAAGTACAATCTTGCCATATCCCAGTGTTTGTCCTTTGTTGCCATCTCCAAAGGATACTTCTGGGCCAGCCATTTCCACAAAGTCTGTAAGCATGGATTTTTTTGCAATCATGTGTCCTGAGCATCCACTGTCCAGGATTACGGTTACTTTCTTTACCCTGGTTCCCTGCATACATAAAGCAACTAATTTGATGTTTTGAGGACCCAAACAGTTTTGGATCCTTTTCTAATAACTTTAGGAGAAACAGGATTAATATTTTTCTTTTTTGGCTTACCTGTCTCTTTTATTGCCTTAGACTCTGATGAAGTCTTAACAGTGTCATACCAACTCTTATCAATAGAAGATTTTAGCTCATAAAAATTGTATACAAATCATGATAGTCCTTACACATATAAATAGAATGAAATATGCTACCATAGTGATAACAAGGTTTCTGTGGTATGTAGTGACTTTTTCAGAGTCTGTGAAGGGCTAGACTCTGATTTCATTTCAATTTTTGTTTTACAGTCTATAGCTAAGTGGTTGTGGTTGCCACATCTATAACACTTCTTTCTAGGAGCATTATGATCCTTTTGGTAATTGTTTGCCTTATTAATGCCTTCCTTACCATTCCTATTTCTCCTAGTTTTGGTAGACTCTGATAAGTTTTCTAGCCTTTCTTTTAATTTATACTTAGACAAGTATCCTATATTAATATTTTTCTTAGAGTTATTTGCTCCTGTTTTATCTGTCTTTTTGTCAACAACAGGGGGACTATTGACAGATGAGTTTGTGGTTTCAGTTTTTTCTTTAGTGGTCACAAACTTAACAGGAACAAATATACTTTTGTCTTTAGTCTTATTAACTTGGCTAGCTTTCTCATTGTTATCATTTTCATCAATAGGTCTTTTGTCTTGACTCTTGTCATAGCCTAGACCAGCAGTTTGACACACATTTTGATTATTGAGAATTTCTTGAACTTTTCTACCAGAGTCTGTCCAGACTCTAAACTTGAGTCTCTCTTCTTCTAGTTCTTTCTTAACATAGTCATAGGCCTTCAAGATTTCAGTATAGTTATGACTATGTTTCTCAGAATCCTTTTTGTATTGTTCCATTAATATTAACTCAGACTCTAAATGATCATTCCTTTTAGTCAAGGTTAAAATTTCCTCTCTCAACCTTTCACTTTCACTAGTGAGAGATCTACATGTTGTCATTATTTTATTAACCTCACTTTGCATAATTTTTATACCATCAGAGTCTAAATTAATTAAGGATTCAGGAGTAAAGATTGATACCTGAGTTTTGGGAGATGAGGGTTCTTTGAGAGATTGTGATCTTCTTGATGAGGATGCCATCAATGCTAGATTTTCATAATCAATTTCATCCTCTGAGCTTGATTATTCCCAATCCTTTCCAGTTGATAGAAGTGCTTTCCCTTTTCCTTGACCTTTTTGCTTTCTGCATTCACTAGCAAAGTGTCCCAGTATTCCATAGTTGAAACACTTGACTTTTGCTTTGTCAAGTTTGATTATTGTACTCTTGCTCTTCTCAACCTTCTTATCTTCCTTCTTGAATGATGGTCTCTTGCTAAATTTACCAGTTCTTTTGTTAAATTTCATTCTTTTGAAATTTTTAGCCAACATAGTCATCATTTGACTTAGGTCAATCTCTTCATCAAAATCATAGTCTGTATCAGTAGACTCTGACTCCACAACAGCTTTACCCTTCGTTCTTGAATCCTTGATTCTTGCTTCTGTGGGTTGTTCCTGTTGTTCTTTCTCAGACTCCATCAAGAGTGCCACAAATTTTGTCTTCACAGACTTCTTATTCTTTCTCTATTGCATCTCCAAATCATATGTCTTGAGTCTGCCATACAATTCTTCTAGAGTCAGTTCATCCAAATCTCTAGCTTCCCTTATGGCTGTAGTCTTATTGTCCCACTCTTCAGGAAGTGCTCTCAGAAACTTGGTGTTTGTATTTTCAGAGTCATAAACCTTACCAAGCATAGCCATCTCATTCAAGAGTTTTGTAAACCTATCATACATCTCAGTGATAGATTCTCCAGATGTTGCTTCGAAATACTCATACTCTTGAATTAGCAACGACCTAGCATTCTTCTTGACATCTTTAGTACCTTGACAGTGCACTTCAAGTTTGGTCCACATCTCCTTAGCAGTCTTGCATGATATGACACAGTTAGTTAGAACAGAATCCAAACTGTTAAAGAGAATGTTTTTCACTTTTTCCTCCTTAAGGACATTTTCCTTGTCCTCTTTTGTCCATTCAGCCTTTGGTTTCTCAACGAGGTGTTCTTCAGTTATTTTTCCTTCCTCGTTGATTTGAGGCACAATTTTTAAGGGCACAAAGGGTCCTTCATTAATTCTGTCAAGATAGTCAGGGTCTGTTGCTTCCAGATGGTGTAGCATCTTAACCTTCCAGTGGGTGAACTCGTTTCTCTTAAGCATAGGAATATTAGAATTGCCATCTTTGTTTCCAGACATCTTTGATCGATTTTAAACGTTAGGCTCTGATACCAATTGTTTTCCCAGTTGCACAAGTAGAAGGGGGGGTTGAATACTTGTGTTCCTTTTATGCCTAATTTAAAATCAATTCGATATGAATTAAGAACAAGGATCAAACACAAAGATATGAATAAGTACTATTTGTATTATTGATGATTAAATACAAAATTCTCCTAGGGTGTACACAAAACCCTAGCAGCTTCTCTGTGATTATCACAGCAACTCTCTCTATCTCTATGCTCTCAAAAATATCACTCAGACAAATTATACTTCGACTTCCACACCTTTACAATTAGGTTACATAGAGTTTATATAGAGAGCTTTCTATCAACTAATAATAGAAAGATAAATTACAATAGAAATATAATTCCTAATTATTATTTTTTTTTTGAAATATAATTCCTAATTATTAGTTGACAGTTTCCTTCTAAAATTCTCTTTCTTTCCCATAGCATATCTGCAATATATTTATCTTGATCTTCGAAAACTTTCCATTCCTGTGATCTTCTTCCAAATTTAACTTTAACTGTATAGACTCTGAACCCTTCAGACTCTGATGATCTTCAGACTCTGATCATATGTAGACTCTAATAGATCATAGACTCTGATAGTCTATAGACTCTGATCACCTTCTAGACTCTGATCTTCATGCAGACTCTGGTTTCACTTTCTACAGAAATTCTTCTAAGTACAAGTAACATGAATGTTGACTATCTAGACTCTGATTATACATTTTAGAGACTAGAAAGACTTATTACAAATAAACTAAGCTAGACCCTGTTCTAGCATTTTGTACATCATCAAATGAATATATTCCTAACAAGTTATAATTCTGTTTCACCATAATCTGTCCAATCTTATACATGGATCCTGAGTTTGGGTTCCAATATTTTTTTGTTATATTTACGTTTATCCGTTGCATTTTATGCCTCGGAACCCAACAATGGCATCAGTGCTACGTGTATAAGGGGTTGATTTGGTTACGTGTTTACTGTATTTTATACGAGTATGCATGTTTGATGAATCTGCCATGATACAGTTATGTTATATGAATGATATAATGAATCTGTTAATATTATGATATGATGATACCATGCCTGCCATGTTTATAATCTGCTTATATTGAATTGGATTTGGATTTATTATATAATTGTTATATGATCAGTTTATATGTATATGTAATGTCTGATTGTATATGATATGATAAGCAGTAGCAATAGTTTGATCGGAATCGTTCTGTGAAAGCTAGAAAGGAAACTGCAGTAGAAAGTGTTTCTGGTGTTCGTTTTCGACCCATAATATGTTTTCGGAGACGGTTTTTGATTAGCAGAAAGAAATTTGAGGATTGTCCTCAGGCAGGAGCGCAAGCTTCATGTCATTGATATCTCTCCGGCAGGTCCCCTTCTTGAGGGCGCTACTGTTGAGGAACGAGTGGCCCACACAAAGGATGAGAATGATGCAAATGATGTTGCATGTCTTATGTTGGCAAGTATAAGTGCTGAGCTTAAAAAACAGCATGTGCATATGGATGCATATACTATCAATGAGCACTTGCAAAGCATATTTGCAAGCCAAACTCGTCAAGAAAGGTTCAACACGAGTAAGTCACTCTTTAATTGCAAACAAGGGGCAAGTGAACCAGTTGGCCCGCATGTTCTGAAGATGATTGGTTACATTGAGTACCTTGAAACTTTGGGTTTCCCGATTGGTCCGGAAACTGGTATTGACCAAATCATGAATTCTTTAAACAACAAATTCACTCAGTTTGTTATAAACTACAATATGAATGAATTTAACAAAACACCTACTGAATTGTTGGCTATGTTGAGGACATATGAGACCAATATGAAGACAGTTGAACCTGCTCCCATACTGATGGTGGGCAATAAAGGTAAGGTCAAAGGGAAAGGCAAGTGGAAGGGTAAGAACAAGACTGGATCTGATTCTACACCCAAGCCAAATTCAGGTCCCAAATAGGCTTTAAAGTCTAAAGGTGGTGTTGCTAAGGGTGAATGTCACTACTGTAAGAAAACTGGTCACTGGAAGAGAAACTGTTCAGGTTGCTTGGAGGATCTGAAGAAGAAGAGGGCTGAGGAAGCTTCTACTTTAGGTATATATGTTATAGAAGTCAATCTGTCTATTTCAACATCTTGGGTATTGGATACTGGATGTGCTTCTCACATTTGTATAAATATGCATGAAATGCAAAGAAGTAGGACATTGGTTAAAGGAGAAGTGGACCTACGAGTTGGCAATGGAGCAAGAGTTGCTGCTTTAGCTGTAAGAACTTATTATTTATCTTTGCCCTCTGGGCTTGATTTAGAACTGGAGAATTATTTTTATGTGCCTGCGATTCGCAGAAACATTATTTCTGTTTCTTGTTTGGACAAGAAAGGTTTTTCGTTTACAATAAAGAACAACAGTTGCTCTTTTACTTTGAATGATTTAACTTATGGTGTTGCGCGTTTGTTTAATGGTTTATATGTTCTTGACTTAGATAATCCTGTCTGTAATATAGAAAACAAATGACTTAAAGTTAATGACTCAAATCAAACATACCTCTGGCATTGTCGTCTAGGCCATATAAATGAGAAACGCATATCCAAATTACATAAGGATGGATACTTGAATAAGTTTGATTTTGAATCATACCAAGGATACGAATCTTATTTGCTTGGTAAAATGACTAAAGCCCCTTTCACTGGTAAGGGTCAAAGGGCCACTGAACGTCTAGAGCTAATACATAGTGATGTATGTGGCCCAATACGTGTGATGGCTAGAGGAGGCTACTACTACTTCATAACATTTACTGATGATTTCAGTAGATATGGATATGAATATCTTATGAAGAATAAATCCGATTCTTTTGAAAAGTTCAAAGAATACAAGGCTGAAGTAGAGAAGCAAATTGGCGGAGGTGCAAGTATTAAGATCTTACGATCTGATCGTGGGGGAGAATACTTGAGCACAGAATTTAAAGAGTATTTAAAGGAGTGTGGTATTGTATCACAACTCACTCCGCCAGGTACACCTCAATGGAATGGAGTTTCAGAGAGGAGAAATCGCACCTTGTTGGACATGGTGCGATCGATGATGAGTTATGCAGATCTTCCAATTAGTTTCTGGGGTTACGCTCTAGAAACAGCGACTTTCACACTTAACTGTGTTCCTACTAAGAAGGTTCAAAAGACTCCATATGAGATATATGAGGAGAGACGGTCAGGCATGAGCTTTATGAAAGTTTGGGGATGCAAGGCGTTTGTGAAACGTCAAGTATTTGACAAGCTTTGACCTTAATCTGAAGAGTGCAATTTTGTGGGATACCCTAATGAAATAAAGGCGTATTATTTTTATAGTCCTTCTGAGCAGAAAGTGTTTATAGCTCGAGATGCTGTCTTCATGGAAAGAGATTTTGTTTCCAAAAGAAACAGTGGAAGAACTATAGATCTCGATGAAGATCGAGAACCAAAAAATAGCATTGAACCTGAAGTGGAACAAGAGAAGGATAATGATAATGCTCAACAAACACAGGTTGTTCGTAGAACTGGTAGAATTCACCATGAGCCAGAGAGATATGGATTTCTCTTGACTCAATATGGTGATTTGATGCTCATAGATGAAGATGAGCCTTTCACATACCAAGATGCTATGAACAGTCCAGACTCTAAGAGATGGCTAGAAGCCATGAAATCCGAGATGGATTCCATGTACGAAAACCAAGTATGGACTTTGGTTGATCCACCTGAAGGGGTAAAACCCATAGGGTACAAATGGGTTTTCAAGAAGAAAACTGACATGGATAGAAATGTTCAGACCTATAAGGCAAGGCTGGTTGCAAAAGGTTTCAAACAAATTCATGGTATTGACTATGTTGAAACTTTCTCCCCAGTGGCTATGGTCAAGTCCATAAGGATTTTGCTTGCCATTGCAGCATTCTATGATTATGAAATCTGGCAAGTGGATGTCAAAACAGCCTTCCTTAAAGGAAGCCTTGAAGAGGATGTGTGCATGACACAACCTGAAGGTTATGTCGATCCAAGGAATGTTAGCAAGGTATGTAAATTACGTCGATCCATTTATGGATTGAACCAAGTCTCTAGGAGATGGAATATTCATTTTGATGAAATAGTCAAAGAGTATGGCTTTGTTCAAAACGAAGATGAACCTTGTGTTTAGAAGATGGTTAGTGGGAGCCATGTGGCATTCATAGTACTATATGTTGATGACATACTACTAATGGGGAATGACATACCTTCTCTTAAGGCTGTTAAGACTTGGTTAGGGATCAATTTCTCTATGAAAAACTTAGGAGATGCATCCTACATTCTAGAAATGAGGATCTATAGGGATAGATCTAGAAGGATGATCGGTCTAAGTCAGAGTACATACATTGATAAGGTTTTACATCGTTTTGGTATGCAAAATGCAAAAAGGGGATATGTCCCCGTGTCTCAAGGGATAACGATCTCTATAGATCAGTGTCTGAAATCATTGGATGAGAAGGATCGCATGAGTAAGGTTCCATATGCCTCAGCAATTGGATCTATCATGTATGCAATGGTATGTACTCGCCCAGATGTTTCGTATGCTTTAAGCATGACGAACAGATACCAATCTAATCCAGGTGAAGGTCACTGGACGGCAGTCAAGAATATTCTAAAGTACTTGAAAAGGACTAAAGATTCATTCTTGGTGTATGGAGGAGAGGAGAAACTGGTTGTAAAAGGTTACACCGATGCAAGTTTCCAAACAGACAGGGATGATACTGTATCACAGTCTGGTTTTATGTTTTATCTAAACGGAGGTGCTGTAAGTTGGAAGAGTTCAAAGCAAGAAACAGTAGCTGATTCTACAATGGAGGCTGAGTACATTGCAGCTTATGAAGCAGCTAAGGAAGCTGTTTGGATTTGAAAATTCATTACTGATTTGGGAGTGGTTCCATCGATCGCAGATCCCATTGATCTATTGCACAGGCTAAAGAACCTAGATCTCACTCCCGATCCAAACATATACTCAGGAGATTTCACCTTATTCGAGAGATTAATGAAAGGGGTGACATACACATATGTAAAGTTCACACAAATGATAACATTGCAGACCCACTGACCAAAGGCTTGTCGCAGAAGAAGCACGACGGTCACACTAGTTCCATGGGTGATTGACTCTAGTGCAAGTGGGAGATTATTGGTGTAGGAGCCCTACAGGCAATACATTGTTTCTTTTAATAGACCTTTATGTCATTTGATTATTCAAAAACGTGTTTATTATAACTTTAATTACTGTGATATATTTGTTAGCATAATAAATGTCCTTAGAATCATGATACACACTGTATAGTTTAAGTACATGACTTGAACTTAAGATTATATAATATATCATATTCTTAAAGGTCCCTAGTCGAGTATTATTATAGGACAATAATAATACATAAATTGACTAGTATGTTGTTTGACAGATAACCACATCTCATTGGTTATAAGTATGGGGATACTAAAGTCAATACATAGGTATATGTAGGAGTACATGGTACTGGACAGACCCATAGTGAGATTCTTCATGTTTCATAAAGTAATAAGAAAGACTCATAGTGATAATGGTGTAATGATCTTTTGACTTGAGATCATTATATTTCTATACGAGGATTAATATACTTTGACTACATTAAAAGTTACCTTTGACCGGGTGATGATAAAAGTGGACATCGGGTATATCATGAGTCGTATGAGAAATATGAATGATAGATAATGGATTTAACCCTCCTATAATTAGGAGAGATATTATTGGCCTCTTGATTGAGCGAGACTATAAAATGCATGGTCGTGCTCAAATAATTATTTGTTTTTCATAGTCTACTCATGGATAAAGTAAAACCTGATTAAATGTTGAAGAGGATGACTAAATACATGCCTCGAGTTTAATCTATAATATATATGGTTAAAGGGATTATATTACAAGGAAACATTAATCACGAAAAGTTTTATTGAATCACGATTTAATTATTGTTTAATTGGGTAGCAATGATGTATTACTAGATACCGCTCATTGTTTATAATTTTATTGGAGAATAAAATTATTACGAATTAAATAATAGCCTATAGGGTCACACGTATGGAGCACTTAGAGGAATAGTTAATTTAAATTATAGATTTAAATTAATTGATGATTATTTGAATTTTATTATATTAATTAAGTGAGACTTAATTAATTGAGATAATATAAATTCAAATTAGAGGAGTATTTCTGCCCATAATAATTAAGTATGACTTATTTATTAATTAAATAATAAAAATTCGTTTTATTATTTAATCCTATACCTACATGGGTTATGTTTTGCTATTATGTGCCTATTAATCAGCCATTATAAATAGATAATGAAGGGTTAAGAGGCTATTACGTTTTTGAGAGAAAAAAAACCTAGAGAGGGCAGCAGCAAAGGAGGTAGAAACAAACAACTCGAATTATCAAGAGGGAGGCTAGTACGTCCATTCCGCAATCAAGATCGTGAGACGTTCTTGAAGGTGCTCGTGTGGATATCATAGAGGTGTTTTTCGAGAGGAAGACACAAGTCGTGAAAGCTAGGATCTCTGTTAAGTTCGTGAAAGTCAAGATCTTAAAATGTATAATTCTGTTTCACCATAATATGTCCAATCTTATACATGGATCCTGAGTTTGGGTTCCGATTTTTTTTATTATTTTTACGTTTATCCGCTGCGTTTTATGCCTCAGAACCCAACAGAAAGTGCAGAGTATTCAAAGATCCTAATATAGTTGAGTTTAAACTGAGGAATAGAGTAACAACAAAAATCAGATTCAAGTTTGACAATTATTATCACCTGTAAACTCTCAAAATTGCCGCTGATATGCTGAAAGATGCAATTCTAATTGAAAAAGTTATGGCCATACACGAAATTCTCCAGGCTATTGAAGAGATTAACTTCAGGGAGGAAAAAGAAAAGAAAGCAAGATATGATCAATTCATGCAACAACAACAATAAAGGTAGGCTTGATATCTTGTATTAATTTGTGAAATTATCTTTTCCTAAATTAGGGCAGATTATTGGACCAAATCAAGCCTACTATATTGTATTTACTTGTCATATTGTAACCCTCTAGTACTTCTTGTATTAAATAGTAACTCAGTTTCTTTAATTATGTACTTGCAGTTAGAAGCATGTTTCTACTGTATCTCCAAATGTAAATGAGTGATATCAAGAATAATTGTACTGGTAGAAGATTTTATGAATCATGCATCAGAAGAATGAAGGTCACATCAAATAAGGAGTTTATAGATGAAATTGTTTCTAAGGCAAATGATCAATAGAGAAGTCACATTGATAGAGAAGTCAAGAGTGTAAATTAGTAGAGAAGTCTCAAATGACTCAATCGAGAAGTCAAGAATATGGAGTCATTTGAGAAATGTAAAGAAATGCTCAATCGAGAAGTCCATTTAAACAAATCGAGAAGTTAGCTACGGAAGCAATCGAGAAGTATGTGAAATGATTCAATCGAGAAGTCTGTGAAATGAGTCAATCGAGAAATCTGTGAAATCAAGTCAATCGAGAAGTATAGCATGATCGAGAAGTCATCGAAAGAAGTATGCAATCGAGAAGTTTAGACATTCAAGAAGTTTAGACATTCGAGAAATATCAAGTCAAAGACTAATCGAGAAGTCTCACAAGTACTCAATCGAGTAGTCCACAACACGACTTCTCAAAATGCAATGAAGTTGAGAATCTGAATGTTCCAAATAACTTTTTTCAAGGATATTTGCAGAAGAATAAGACAAGTAATTTGAAGCATTGTCATGATTAGGTCAGTTAAACTTGTGAAGACAATGACAAGTCTACAATGAAGCTTGAAAAGAAAAGAAGACAAAGACAGAAAAAACAAATGCAGACTGGAAAAGACTGTCAAAGAATTATGTTAGCTAGAAATAGATATTAGTCAAATGTAAAGTATTTCTTTTCTATTTCTAGTTTTAGCATAATTGTCTAGTGAGAGCATGTGTAAATGAGACATGTTGTCTATATAGCATAGAACACAGCTTCACTAGTAAGTGTATGAAAAAATATATTCATTTCTCCTTGTTTTATTTCAAGAACAAGAAGCTGAGATTAATACATAGAATCCCAGATTGTAGCAGTTCATTCTAATATACAACTAGATTGAAAGTTAACTCTGAGTGTTCATTTAAATTCTGCATCTCTTAAATAAACACTGCTAAAGTTAGTAAAGCTACAATATATGTTATCAGTTTAAAAGTAACAAGAATCAAAGATCAAGTAAAAATATTTAAGCTATACATTCACCCCCTGTATAGTTTCTGCACAACTAATTCCTAATAGGAGGTTCGAATTTAGACTTACACTCTCTAGTGTTTAGTTTAATATTCCTCTCTTTACTTCCTTTCGGTGTTTGATCTTTTTCTTACACGAACACTTTTTAGTGGTTTGTGTAAAAAGGTCCTAAGCTTTTATTCTAGATTTGGATTAAATTCAAACAAGCTCTTTATCGTTGACTTTGAGTCACTATAATCTTGGCTTGAATTTTATCTGTTCATAACGTGTTCTATTTTGAACAAGTTCTAAATCGAAGCTTAACTAGCATATTAGTAACATTTAAAGTCTCCTAAGTGCAAGTAATTAAGTTTAGTGTTTAGCTAACTAGCAAAAGGAGCAGATATTAAATAATCAAATTGTTTAGCACGAAAGTGTTAAGAGTGACCCGACTTTTTAATATATTCATATAGAATATATTATACCAATTTGGTACTACTTATACTTAAAGTAACAACTTTCGTACAAATCAAGTTATCCTTGACTGAAGAAGTTGTACTTAAGTAATTAATAATATATATATATATATATATATATATATATATATATTAATATTATAATATATATATATATTATATTCGCCTATATATATATTAATATTATAATTTGCACTTAAGTTATATTCATATTTATTGCTTAATTGTTTTAAATATAATTTGTGTGAATTGTTGCATTAATATTCTTACTTGTTAGACTTGTTAGAATATTATTGTTGCATCGGTCTAGAACTGTAACATTCTAGACCAAAACTTTATCTTTGTTTAAAAGGTGATTTTTATAGATATTGTATTCTACACTTACGTGAGGTGAAGTGACGTGAGTTGATTCTTGTTCTAAGACCCAAGCCTTAGGTATTCTAACAGAGAGTTAGTTTCCTTTGCGACGTGAGGAAAATGAAAGATCCAAGACCCGATCTAAGACCCAAGACCGTAATTTATTAGAAGTACAAATATTACACCAAGGGCTACAACGGCTTTGAGGAGATAGTGAGGAGTTATTATCCGAGACAAGTCTTGTAGGGTTTTGTACAATTATTTTAAGAAAGTAACGGGAAGTTACGTTTCAAGATAAATATTTGTATGTCGTAAATGCTTCTCCGCCTACGCTAAGGAGTGTGTTTAAGTAACAAAATCTCGAGACCGAGGAGATGCTCAGGGACTGGACTAAGGGGACTTATATTTAGTTAACAATATATAAATGGTCCTAACCAGGATAAAAATTCTTGTATAGTATTCTCTTTCCCTTATGATGCATGCTAAATTTATATACATTTTATATCATATTTTCTTTCATTTATAAATTAGTAGTATTAAGAGTGTTTTAACTTGGATAGATGCTAAAGATGATTTTCTATGTTTGTAGGAAAAATTGAGAGAATTATGAGCAAAAAGGGATCTAAGAGGCAGATTCTTTCAGGGCCCTGAAGCTGATATTCAAGACCCTGAAGCTGACTTTAAAGACCCTGAAACTGATATTCAAGGCCCTGAATCTAGACATGATTTTTAATATTATAGCTTCCATATTTAGTTTTAATTCTCTATTCTACACTTTGGAGGACTCTAAAAAAGCTCATCCAAGTATAAAAACATATATATTAGGGTTTTATATATTATTAGAGACATATATCATATACCATCATACAATATCAAAATATATAATAGAGTTAATCGTACTTTTGAGAGAAAAGGGAGAGAAACACTTAGAGAGGAAGATTGAAGGAATGAGTGAAGGGATTCATCCGGACTTCAAACGAGTACTTCAAGTATTTTTTGTACTTCAATTTTATAACTCATGGTTTGTGTTATTAATATATACATATATATATATATATATATATATATATATATATATATATATATATATATATATATATATATACCCGTTCCAGAAATTTGGTAGTATTTGTTGATTTATCATATTTGTTTGATTATATTGTGATTTCTCTTGGTTTTCTTATCCGTCATTGAGAGCTTTATACAATTAAAAGAGTAGCTAACTTTTAGTTGAATTTTTAGGGATTATAATGAATCGGGAGAGGAGTTGTAATTCTAGTACATGATATGATAGACACAATATAAGTATTAGATCAAGAGATTGATATGCAAATTATAAGACTTATAATTCTTGGTGCTTAATAATCTATGGATTTTCTTTGTTTGACCATGGTAGTGGCGTTCAAGGGATAATTGTAGGCATTATAAGTTACCTTTGGAGATGAATTTATAAATATTAGAAGGATTGTTTTTCGCAAAGCAAGAGACACAAATTAGACATTCTTGGTAGCCAATTGAAGAACCCTTGTTCCTGGATTGTCTTCTCTCATACTTATTATATATTTTATTTTATTTATTTATTAAATTAAATTAGTTGATAATTTCATCACACACACAAATTCTTCTCCAAACTTCGAAATTGTAAGGAATAATATATTTAAAATTGATATTGATAACGGTCCTTCACTGTGAACGTTAACCTCCAAAATATTCGACAACACCTTACTCTTTACTTTCCACCCTTAAAAATTGGAATAAAAAGGGTAATAATTTTTAAGAGATAAAGAAATATTTTTAAATGCTAGTAATATTTTTAAAGGGTAATTAAGTTATTCAACCCCCCTCCTATCTTAAATATGTCATTACTACTCATTATTTGGGACCTATCACCTTCAATAAAATTGAAACCATGAAGATCTTCAACAAAACCTTTACCCATGAAGATCCTTCAGTACATTTTAACCCGTGAAAGGCCTTTAATAAAAATTTAACCTATGAAGGGCCTTCAATCAAACGTTTACCCATGAAGGGCCTTCAATAAATTTAAACCCTGTAGGTGGACTATCTTATAATAAAATTTTACCCATGAAGGACCTTCCATAAAATTTAACCATGAAGGGTCTTCCATAAAATTTACCCATCAAGGATCTTCAATAAAATTTAATCCATCAAGGGCCTTGAATAAAAAATTTCCTATGGAGGGCCTTCCATAAAATTTACCCATGAAGGGCCTTCTATAAAATTTATCCATGAAGGGCCTTGAATAAAATTTTACCCATCAAGGGTCTTTAATATAATTTAACCCAAAAGAAACTTCAAGAAAAATTAAATTCATAGGGGCCTTCACGAAAACTAAACCAATGGGGCCTTCAAGAAAAATTAAACCCATGGAAACTCTATGAAAGACTAAACTCATGAGGCCTTCAAAAAAATTTAACTCATGGGACCTTCAAGAAAAATTAAACAAAATTACCTCTGAGTGGTTTCAAAATCTACAACACCCATAAGGGTCTTCGATAAAATTTTACCTCAAAAGGTCTTTAATAAAATTAATCTCTGAATCTCTTCAATAAAAATTAACCTCTTAGGGTCTTTAATAAAATTTCACCCCTTAGAGTCTTCAATAACAATTAAGCTCATAAATAGTCTTCATGAAAAATTAACCCCTAAGGGTCTCCAATAAAACCCAATCCATTAGTGTCTCTGAGAGCCTTTTTGTAATATAGTACATTCGATGAATATTATGCATGTAGTGAGCACAATGAATGTTATGCATGCAATGAATGTTATACATGTAATGATGTTATGTATGCAATGAATTTGATGAATTTAAATGGGAAAATTAACTCTAACCTTCCACAATCATCCTATGAGGGGGCATCCCACGCACATCCATCCTTTAGAAAACATTCATCAACAGAGAATCTCGAATTAATACTTATCCCTTACTTTCCCTTAGTATTTGTCAAAGTTAGATCAATATTCCAAGCCGATGATAATTACTTCCCACCTTTGTGATATTACCATATAGAAATTAATTATTGTCACATGGATGACTTCATTCATAATCTTGGAGCCTCTACATTTGTGATGTATCCTGATAGAAGAGTTTAGTAGAGTGAAAATATTTAGCAACATTAAGGCTTTATTTGAGTAGGCCATTAGTTGAGTCCGATTTAGTAGAGGAGGAGGAAGAGCCTTCAACAATCTTCAATCCCGGAGGGGATTCAATAATTTTCAAAATCTTCAATCCCTAAGGGTTTTAAAAAATCTTTAAAATTTTTAACTTCCGGAAGGCCTTTAATAATCTTCAAAATCCTCAATAATATTTTAACAGATGAATAACTTTCAATAAAAAAATTACCCCATGAAGGTCCTTCAATAAAAAATTTACCCCATAAAGCATCTTCAATAAAATTTTACCACATGAAGGGACTTCAATTTTTTTTTATCCCATAGAGGGTCTTCAATAATATTTACCCCATGGCATGAAGGGTCTTCAATAATATTTACCCTCATGAAGGGTCTTCATTAAAAAATTTATCCCATGAAGAGTCTTCAATAATATTTACCCCATGGCATTAAGGACCTTCAATAAAATTTTACCCCATGAAGGGTCTTCATTGATATTTATCCCATGGCATGAATGGCCTTCAATAAAAATTTTACCCCATGAAATATTGAGAACCATCAATAAACTTATTACCTATAAAAATTCAACCAACAACAAAAATATATCAAGAAAGTTATATTTTTACCTGGATGGCGTGCCTTGGGAGATGGAGATGTAGCTCCTCATAAAAGTCGACTGTCCGGGCATGCCTTAGGAGATGGAGATGAAGATGGAGATGCAGCTCCTCATAAAAGTTGACTGTCCAAGCCTTTTTCTGGGATTCTCCACTTGAAAATAGAATATTAGACAATTCAAAATTATAAGAAATTCTGTTATCTTCGCGTGTGTTGTAAAATCATCCAATTCTGACTTTTGAAACTCAAGTTACAGCCAAAATAGTTGTTAGGTCCTAAATCATCATAGAAGGGGGGTTGAATATGATGTTGGTAGATTTTTGTTTAATTATGGATTAAGTTTGTGTGTTCTTGAGATATAAAAATGGTAGTAATTGAAACACAACGATTCAGGGAAATAAAGATATATTATTAAATCCTTGAGGTGCTACACTTCTAATCAAGAGATTTGCTACAATGGGTTCAAACAATATTACAACAAGAATACAGTTGGGTATGTTTAATGTATGGCTTTAATGGAGCTTCTCGTCTCTTCGTGTTGAATGCTGAAGATGAATGAATTTCTATATGTATTGATTTCACCCATATATATTCTGTAGTCTTTGAAAATCAAACGTAGTTGATTTTCCGATTTCCACCAAGTCATATGTTGCGCCTTTATAAGGGAATGAGAGTGTAGAGTGTAAGTTGTGCCAGTCACCTATGTTGCACCTGAACTCTGTATACCCTGTGTAGGAACCACATAGGACTTAAATAAAATCTTCTTTCTTACTTATGTTGTGCCTACACTCTTGTTATAGAGTGCAGGTGCCACATATCTTTACCTTGGGCCCTTGTTGCCTTAGAACATATTCCTATCTAGTTATGTTGCACCTACACTCTTGTTACCTAGTGTAGGTGCCACATAAATCAATTCCTAGTGGTCTTGTTGCCTTAGAATAATTCTACAACCTTATGTTGTGCCTACACTCTTGTTATAGAGTGCAAATGCCACATATCATTTTCATGTGCCTTAGAACATATTCTTTTAAGTTATGTTGCGCCTACACTCTTGTTACCTAGTGTAGGCGCCACATAAATCAATACTCTTACTTAGAATATTTCCTTGAGGCTTGGTTGTGGTTATGTTGTTCTTGCACTCTTATACCCTTGTGTAGGAATGACATAACATGTCCACTTGAAATGTTCTTCATGTGTCTTGATCAACTGATTTTCTTCTAATACATCCATGTAATTCTCTTCTTGCTGTGCTGACGCTTAGTGCACTTGTCTGGTTCACAAATGACGAACACTGAATTAAATCCTCTTGACTTCTATTCTTTTTCAGCTGATTAACCTTGACTTGTGAATTACTTCTGATCACTGAAATCCTCTGACACCTATACTTAAATCATTACACTGTCTTTACTCTGAAATCTTCTGAACTCTTATTTATTACTGAAGCCTGAACATATTAGTGAACTTCTCTCGCTGACGTTTAGTAAGCCTTTTAACTTGAATGCTTTGCAATGATGTATGTATGATTCATATTTATATGTCCTTCAGGATCCCTGTGCTGCATATTAGTATTATTTGATTTTCTTTGATTCTTAGTTGAGTTATCGATACCACTATTACATATTACGTTATATTATGCTTTACAACAGTGATTGCTGCTCAAACTCTCCCATAAATCCAATTTTTCATCCGATTTAAGCCAAATTAAGATCAATTCATTCCTTCATCTGATGATCTTCAATTATTTGTCTTCATGTGATTTTCTAACTATAAACAACCAATCAAGAATAGAAAATACTAAAACGTTAGGGTTTACCTGACAGGCGCGCTTTATGATATGAAGATGCAGCTCCTGATAATTACATCCCATCTGTGCAAGTCTCCCTCTCCATATGCTTACTCTTCCATTAACCGTAATCTCCTCCCCATGTATGGATTTCATCTGAACGTTTTAAACATATTACCAGCGGGTTTTCTAAACCAAGTAGAATTACTTGATGAAAATTCGCAGCTGTCTTTCCTCTCCAGTTTCTGACTGATCTCAGATGGATTCTTCTTTTTCTATGACCCAATACATGTATGTATCACATGTAGCACAATACACGTGAATTTTTTCTATTTTGACTCCAAAATCAATTACCCAACAACCATTAAGCCATAATTGAGATCATATCCTTCAAACCATGATGAGAACCATAACCTATTGAATTCCAATAACCCCTATGAATTTTATTCAATATCTCCCCCTTCGTTGTCTACCATGGCTGCTTTTAATATCCACCATGACAACCTTTAAAACCCTAGATTTGATGTAACATCTTTCATCCTAAGATGTGTATTTGTCTCCTTCTAGCGCCATTTTGTTGATGGAAGAATTTGGTAAAAAAAAATTTGAGGTCCATCGTCATAATCAAGATCTAGGGTGGTGTTTTTTATCTTAAAAGTCACCGGAGTGTGGTGGTTGATGCATATTGGGGGATGAGATTATTAAGATTTTTTAATTGGCGGGGGCTATCAACTTTCAACCTCTAACAATGTGCCTACTTATCCCTACTTATAAAGATTCAAGTCCACGTAGTTCTTGCTGAAGTAGAGGCCCGATGGGAAAATGTTTCCTTCTTTAAATCAAAAGAGACAAGAGAAATCTACTTGAAAGAGGTTTCCACATTGAGGTTTGTTTGGGTAGTCAGAATCCCAGTATAAGGCCCAATAGGGACGGTAAAAAAATGTGATTCGAAATTTGAAATTTTATATTTATCGAACCCGATTTTTTGGATTTAATTTTTAGACCCCGAAATTTTTTGGATTTGGATTTGGATATGAGGTGTGCCAATCCAAAATCCAATCTGATATCCGATCCAAATCCGATCTGAACCCGAAACACGAAAAAAACTTGAATAATATATATATATATATATATATATATATATATATATATATATATATATATATTATACGTTATATATTATTTTATAAGTATATATATATTATATTATAAATTTATGTAACATTATATATACATAGGGCTATGCTCAAATGAGAACTAGTTCTCCGGAGAACTAGTATGCTCTGTACTTTTATAACACGTATTCCGTAAGCATTTTTCACTATTTTTTTCTCCAAATGCCTATTTTAGTCTTTTAATTGGTTTTTCTTTACAAAACACATGTGTTCTTGATAAAAAATGTGATATTTTTAACGAAACGAGAAGTGTAGTACAAGTATGTTCTGCAAATTATATGTATGTGTTCTGTAAACATTTTTTATTATTTCTTTTAAGAATTCAGAGAATTTTCTCATATAATTGTGTTTGTATTTACATAACACATGTATTTTAAACAAAAAGTTTGATAATTTTTATAAAATAAGAAGTGTTCTCCAAAATTCTCCAATGAAGTAGTTCTCTAATGAAGTAGTTCTCCATAGAGACCAACTCATGTAATATACATATATATATATATATATATATATATATATATATATATATATATATGTATGTGAAAGGCATAGGTGTACTAACTTGTAACACTTAATTATTATGTAACTCAACTAAGTAAAAGATAAAACAACAGCAAAACAAGAGAAACGGAAGAAGCACATGGAATCAATCAACTGAAGAAATGGTAATAATACTTGGTAACTACAAGTAACTAATTTGGTTAATCAAGGATGCATAAGTGAGAAGAAGTTCAATCTGAGTATTGCTCATGCCCTAACTTATCTAATGGAGAATCAAATTAATGTCAAGGAAGTATCAAGAAGACCAAAGTGATTTCATGTAATGTATATCAACATCTGGATAATGTAAAGGTTAATCAACAAATGAGAACTGACATTCAGAAGCAAGAACCCCTACAAGACTAGTCACTTATGAACCAGACCATTGCATCAAGTGTCAGGACATTGGAGGCAAGTTCATGTCAGTAATAGAAGATCTCATTTGAATTGAGAGAGGAAAAGAAATTGAGGAAGCTAAGGAAACTTGCTCATAAAGGTTAATCCTCAATTAGTCACTAAAGAAGGTCAACATTGGATGTGTGCATATTTGCCAAGGCAAATGTCGATCCACAGCAGATCGAGATGCGGGTCGAGATTTACAAGTGAAGTAAAACACTGCAAAGGCAAATCTCGATCCAGGCGATAGATCGAGATCGAGATTCTCCCAGATCGAGATCGAGATCTTCACAGATCGAGATCGAGATATTCACAGATCGAGATCGAGATCTTCACAGATCGAGATCGAGATCTTCACAGATCGAGATCGAGATCTTCACAGATCGAGATCGAGATCTTCATAGATCGAGAACGAGATCGAGATTTTCACAGATCGAGATCGAGATGGGTCCAGGCGAAGATCGAGATGCGGGTAGAAATGTAACATTTAATGTTCAAGGGACAAGTGGCTTATTGTGAAGTACTTTTTGTTATCAAAGTCCTGATTGGGCCACGTACACAAAAAGGACAAGATCAAGACTACATGACATTATAAAAGCAGCACTTTGATTTTATTAGTAGATAGACTTTTCATCATCTCAATATTCAACGATATTTTTAAGAGAGAGCATTTACTGTAAAACAAAAAGTGAGAGAGAGGATCAGTTGAATCTAGCTTTAATTGCTGTATTTATTGTTCAACTGATCATGATGCTTTTATGAATGTTGTAGCAAATCCATCAATGAATATAATGATATATTCTTGAAATTCTGTGTCATCATTTATTACCTGCGTATTGCTTATTCTCTCATAAATTTTAAACAGTTGTATTCACCCCCCCCCCCCCCCCCTCTACAACACTTTGGACCTAACAATTGGTATCAGAGCTCCTGTTAAACACATCTAACAGAGATCCTACTGTGTTGTTTGAGTTGGTTCTTGAAAATCTCAGATCTAATTTTTTTTCTTGAAGTTTGTGCCGAAAGTTTTTATTTATTTCTTCTTGAAAAAGTCGTAGATCTAAAAAGTTCTGAGTCATGGTGTTAGGAATATTTGTACAAAATTCCAAAATACTGTACTTTAGAGCTTTGTGGATTTTCTTGTGGTCAAAACTGGAATCAACTGATTGGCTAAACAAAAAGGACAATTTCGAACTTCTGTCAACTAGAAAGTGGACACCTTTTTGTTTGGACTTGAAAAATTGTGGACCCTACTACTGTTCCTGTGATTAAAACTAACTTGCTTGAATCTTAAGTGCAAAATCCGTTAGATATTAAGTGTTGGATATTTAAAGTGAGATAATTAATTTTTCAGGTAAATACAATTTATTGTAATTTGAAAAGTGTATTATTTTAATTTTAAATTTTATTAAAATGGCCGCCGCACACAGATTTAAGATACCTCCGTTTGATGCACAACATTATGACGAATGGACCGGAAGGATGAGAGCTTACCTTGAATCAATAAACAAGGTATACTTGAGAATATTGGAAAACGGTCCATACATACCCATGAGAATTGAGCCAGAGCGAATGGAAGGAGGGATACTAATTCCATCCCGGTCTGTTCCTAAAGAGGAAATGGAGTTTTCAGACGCAGATAAAGAATTGGTTGGTATGGATGCGTCTTTACGCAACGTCATAATTGAATCCCTAAACTCAGAGTACTATGTTCAAATAAAGGGATTAAAAACAGCTAAAGCCATGTGGGATAAACTGGCTGTGGTGATGGAGGGGACCGAGGAAGTTAGAGATAATCACAAACGCATTCTGATATCTGAATATGAATCGTTCAGATGCGAACGAGGAGAAAGCGTTGCGGATGTTTACAAACGTTACAGTAAATTGCTTATCGAGCTGAGTATAAGAGATAAAGTCTATCCACTAGCAGATTCAAATATCAAGTTTCTATTGAATTTGCCTAAACATCTGGAACACAGGATCACTGCCATTCGAGAGTCAAGAGACTTGAAAAATACTTCTCTGGAAAAACTGTATGGTGTTTTGAAGACCTACGAGCTGGAGCAGGAACAAAATGACAGAAGAAGATCCTACAATAGTGGAGAAAACAAAGCGGTAAGTGAGTCTGGACTTGTAGCTGAAGAGTCTGCTGTAAAGGCACTTGCAACTGTCTCATTGAAAACTGCTAATCCTGAAAGGGTGGTATTAGACATTGAAGATCCATCCGAAGAAAGTGAGGATGAATACTATACCCTTGAAGAGCTGGACAAATTAGAAGACAAGTCATATGCTTGTATTGCTCGAGAATTTGCTCATATCAGCTTCAGGAAGCAAAGAAGTGGGAAAGGACGATTTGGTAGTTCTTTCAGCCGAAGAGGCAGCAGTAGCGGCAGAGGCAGTAGTGTAAGTGGTCGGGGAAGTTACAGTGGCCGAGGTAGCACATCCGGTAGTGGCTACAGACCTAACCTGGTAGACAAGAACAAGTTCAGATGCTACAACTGCAATGAATTGGGGCACTTTGCAACAGAGTGCAAGAAGCCCAAGTACGTTCATCCCAAGGAATCCTATGCTGATCTGAAAAAGAAATGTGATGCCTTGGTTAGCAAGCAACAGAAGGGAAGCCGGGCGTATGTTGTGACTGAAGGGAAGGGTTGGGACGAGTCTGATGAAGATGAAGATCAGGAGCTATGCAATTTCGCTTTAATGGCAAAATCTTCAGAACAATCAGAGGTACCGATTCTAACCGTAAATGAAATGTCTATTCCTGAGTACCAACATGAATTAGCTGCCATGACTAAAGATATGTACAATCTCCAACTAAATCTAATTGCTGTTAATGAGGAAAATGCTAAACTCTCCCTTAAGAATAGACTTCTCGAGGCCAGGGTAGAGGAATTAGAATCAGGAGAAAGTAAAGAAAGGCAATTAATGAATCAGGTAGACGTTTTAGAACACAAGCTTAAAATTAGGGAAGACCTTAACGAAGAACTTAAAAATGAATTAGCTGAGCTTAAAATAACATGTAAATCTTTTGAAGAAGCCGCAAATAAAGTTTTCGTAGAAAGGGACATGTACATGAAACTGGCAGGCAAGAGTAAAAATGAAAAAGTAAACATAGGACTTGACTACACACAGAAAAAGAAAAATAGGGCTGCTGAGTTGTTAGAGCCAGTGTTAGTCAAAGAAAATGTGCCTGAGGTTTTAATGGATGTTAGAAAACCTATCTTTAAGCAGTTTGAGCCCAGGACCATAGATCCTGTTGCTACTAAAATTGAACAAGAAATTAAAATTGAAAGAGATTCAGAAGAAAAAGTAGTAGAACCTACAACTTCCAAGAGAGCGAGTAAGATTGCTTATGCTAAGAGAGGTGTAGGAACCAAGGAGGCTAAGACGGTGTCATATAAACAATGGGTAGTAGGGTCAGACCAAATGAAAGCACCTGTAAAGGCAGTTAAAACTGAACCTGCATCTGTATCTACATCTACACGAGCTAGAAAGGCATGCTATATTTGTAATCAAACTGATCATTTGTCTTACTATTGCCCGTTCTATGTAGAGGAATAAAAATCTGTTGGTTGTAATACCATGCCTGCAACTACTGCTTTGCCTAACATGCATGCAAATCATGCTAAATGCAATAATCCTAATTGTATGCCATGTGCTGTAAACATCATGCATGCTTATTTTAATTTAATGAATACTGCTAGTGCATCTGTTGAACATACATCTAGTAGTGGTAAGAAAAAGCATGTGGGGTCAAAAACTAAGACTTCAAGTCCTCCTAAAGTTAGGAGTGACCAGTCTACTCCCAAACCTGACAAACCAGTCAAGGTTGACAAGGGAAAAGACAAAGTCAAGATGAATGCCCCTGATGGCAACAAGGCAAAGCCTTCTGTATCTGAAAAGAAAAAGGAAATTATTGATGCCGGGCCCAAACATCATTGGGTTCCGAAGAACACCTAATCTTTCTGGATTTGCAGGGCAGTGAACAGGAAAAGAGTAAAGTCATATGGGTGCTGGACAGTGGAGCATCGAGGCATATGACCGGCAATAAGTCCCTGCTAACAGATTTGGTGTTGAGAGCCGGCTCCGTGGTTACTTTTGGAGATAACAGCAAAGGTTACACCAGGGGATATGGCAAGATCGTTTGTGGAAATGTTATCATTGAGGATGTATCTTTTGTGGAAGGATTGCGACATAATCTTCTCAGCGTTAGTCAGTTCACCGACAGGGGTTTTGACGTCAACTTTGGGAAGCATGATTGTTCGATTCAAAGCAAAAAGGATGGAAGCCTTGCTCTCAAAGGAGTAAGGAAGTCAAATTTGTTCATAGCTGACATGAATTCTGCTGATCAGTCTGAAGTCACGTGTTTCTACAGCAAGGCTTCTGCTGATGAAAGTTGGCTATGGCATAAAAGATTATCTCACCTGAACTTTAAAGCAATGAATAATCTCGTAAGGAGAGAATTGGTGAGAGGGCTGCCGCAGATGGAGTTTACTCCAGATGGACTCTGCGAAGCATGTGAGATGGGAAAATCAAAAAGAGCCTCGCATAAGGATAAACAAGTGAATAGCATTACCGAGCCCCTACAACTCCTTCACATGGATTTGTTTGGACCTGTTAATGTTATGTCAATGTCAAGGAAAAGATATGCGCTGGTAATTGTCGATGACTTTTCCAAATACACATGGGTGAAGTTTGTGACATCGAAAGATGAAGTGCCACATGAGATCATTAGACATGTACTGGCAATTGAAAACGTAGCAAGTCTGACTGTGAAGACTATCCGATCCGACAATGGGACAGAATTCAAGAACTCAGTGTTAATGGATTTCTGCATATCTAAAGGGATCAGACGACAGTATTCAGCACCGAGAACACCACAGCAAAATGGGGTGGTAGAAAGGAAGAACAGGACACTGGTTGAAGCAGCTAGGACAATGCCGTATGAGTCAAAACTTCCTTTATATTTTTGGGCTGAAGCAGTTAGCACGGCTTGTTATACACAGAACAGAACCCTGATTATAAAGGACCATAATGAGACGCCGTATTACATGATGAATAAACGAAAACCATCTATCAAGTACTTTCACGTATTTGGTGCAAAATGCTTTGTGTTAAGAGACAATGCACAACTTGGAAAGTTTGATGCCAAAGCAGATGAAGGGTTTTTCATTGGATATTCTCTTGAAGTAGTAGCAGCGTACAGGGTGTTTGTGCTTAATGATCGCAAGGTGGTTGAAAGCCTTAATGTCACATTCGATGACTCAAAGTTCCCTTCTATACAAAAAGAAGATAGTGAGCCCACTTCCCTAAGATTTGAAAATATGGATGTTGATGAAGTGGATACAGTTCCTGAGTCAGTAGTGCAGGGTAGTGATCCAACTATAAATAATGAAATTAATCAAGAGTCTAGTGTTTCGCAAATTCAAAACACTAGGGCTAAGGGATCACCTTCCGTCAGACCTGGTACTAACTCAGGAGGAGTCAGTATGCACTCAGGGGGAGCAGCTCACTCAGGGGGAGCCAGTACTAGCTCGAGGGAAGCTAGTGAAAGTGCTTCTAGACTAAGTCACCTTCACTTACAAGAACAAGCTGAATCATCAAGAACATTTGCTAGGGATCGCACTTGGAACAAGGACCATCCGTTCGAGCTAATTATTGGTGATCCAGAAGCCGGAGTGACTACTAGAGGAAAAGCTAGAGCTGAAATTGCCACTGAGAATGAATGTCTATATTCAGTGTTCCTTTCCCAGATGGAACCTAAAGTGGTGGAAGAAGCTCTAGATGACGCTGATTGGGTGATTGCTATGCAAGAGGAACTCAATCAGTTTGAAAGGCAGAAGGTGTGGAAGCTGGTACCCAGACCAAAGAATAGATCTGTTGTTGGGACAAAATGGGTATTCAGGAACAAGCTGGATGAAGACGGACGTGTAACACGAAATAAAGCTCGCCTGGTTGCTAAGGGTTACACTCAAAGAGAAGGAATTGATTATGATGAAACCTATGCACCAGTAGCAAGGCTAGAGGCAGTGAGGATGTTCTTGGCATTCGCAGCACATCATGGTTTTAAAGTCTATCAAATGGATGTCAAGAGTGCATTCTTAAACGGTGAACTGGATGAAGAGGTGTATGTCGAGCAACCTCCCGGGTTTATCGATATCAAATATTGTGATTATGTTTATCGACTCTTCAAATCAGTATATGGCCTTAAGCAGTCTCCGCGGAAGTGGTATGAAACTCTGTCAGACTTCTTACTAGAAAGTGGTTTTACAAGAGGAGTAATCGACAAGACGCTTTTCTACAAGAAATGCAAAGATGATCTAATAATGGTGCAAGTATATGTGGATGACATTATCTTTGGGTCTGCAAATGAGAAGCTGTGTGCTAAATTCGCTAAGTTAATGCAATCAAGGTATGAGATGAGCATGATGAGAGAGCTGACGTTCTTTCTGGGCATTCAAGTTAGTCAGAAGAAGGACGAGATATTTATCTGCCAGACCAAGTACATTCATGATCTATTGAAGAAGTATGGTCTCCAAGATGTATCATAAGCAAAGACTCCTATGGCAACAGCCACGAAGCTTGACGAGGACAAAGCGGGTAAACCTATAGACATCTCAAGCTATAGAGGTATGATCGGCTCACTTTTGTATTTAACTGCTAGCAGACCTGATATTATGTTCTCTACGTGCCTATGTGCAAGGTTCCAAGCGGATCGTAAAGAGTCACATCTCATAGCCGTAAAGCATATTTTCCGGTATCTCAAGGGAACATCAAATCTTGGGATTTGGTATCCAAGAGATACAGGGTTTAATCTTGTTGGCTATTCGGATTCAGATTACGCAGGTTGTAGAATAGATAGGAAGAGCACTTCAGGAAGCTGTCAGTTCCTTGGAAGAAGGTTGGTGTCTTGGCAAAGCAAGAAACAACACACAGTATCTACCTCGACAGCTGAAGCAGAATATATTGCTGCTGGAAGCTGTGTGGCCCAGATACTGTGGATGAAGAACCAACTCAAGGACTACGGTGTGGAAGTATCTAAAATTCCTATCATGTGTGACAACACAAGTGCTATTGCAATGACCAACAATCCTGTGGATCACTCAAGGACCAAGCACATTGACATCAGGTATCATTTTATTAGAGAGCATGTAGAAAATGGAACTGTAGAGTTGCATTTTGTGTCTACTGAACGTCAAATAGCAGATATATTCACTAAACCTCTAGACGAATCAACATTTTCTAGATTGGTTGGTGAATTGGGGATGCTTAACACCTGTTAGTTTTGCTACCTATCTGTTATAATTCAGTTTGTGTACATATTATTGTTATTCATGAATATTCATAATTAATAATGTGTACTTAACTTCATAAATGTATGTGTTGCATATCACAAGGGGTTAGAAAGTTTCATGACATTAATCTTGTGCTGATCTATATATCGTTATGGTTAGTGTCTAAATGAAGTAATGAGAAATTTTCTATGACAAATCTCGATCTATCCACATCGAGATCGACATCGAGATGTAGATCGAGATGCGGATCGAGATCGACATCGAGATGTAGATCGAGATCGACATCAAGATCGACATCGAGATGTAGATCGAGATGCGGATCGAGATCGACATCCAGATCGACATCTAGATGAGGATCGAGATGCGGATCTCGAGATCGAGATGTGACTTGTCTTTTCAGTCACTTCTTTTTAGGCGTGCAAGTATATATTATAGCATTAAAAAGGCTGTTCATTATTTACATTAACTTTCTTTCTCTCCAAAAGCTTAAGCTCTTCATATACACACGCGTATACATACATTACATCAAGTTTTCTTGTGATTTTCTTAAACAAAAATCACTAACTGTTACTTAAAAGCATCAATAACTAAAACGAAACTCTGCTAAAATTTTGTTAAAACTGTTGAACTTCTTGTGTTGTTTTAACGTCATTACTGTTCTTGCAATTAGTTCTTTAGTTTTCTTCTTCATTCGAGTGAGTTTGTTTTTGTTTCGTGGTTTCCTATTCTGAAGTTCTTTGTGTTCTTGAGCAAAATTAGTTGTGAGTACTACTGGTTAATCCTTAAAGTGCAACTTTACCGCCGTGTTTGGGGTTTTCTGGAAAAATAATTTATTTTGTAACGGCTGTTCACTTTAATTTTCGAAAACTCAACTGTCAATCATTAGTGGGGAGTTAAGTGGTCATTAGTGGGGAAGTTAATTTGTTTTAATGTGTGTCACTAATTACGTGGGGTAATTAGTGGGGTTCGTGTACGTTTTATTTTGTTTAAATTTAGAACTTGTTCTCTAAAAATTCCATTGCAAAACCATTTCAGAACATTTCTTTTCTCAAACACAAAATTAAAATGGCAAACCCAAATTTCACAATTCCCAAGACCAACTTTGTTAATCTCTCTACTGATCGAGCAACTGGTAGATTTATTCACTATCAGTTCTGGATTGAATCCCTCAACAACACATCAATCATAAGTCATGCCTTAACCGCCTCTCCCATCCTGAATGTCGAAGCCTTTCAAGCTGCTTACTCTACACTAGAGATTCAGGGTGGAAAAGCCAATCCAACAGGCCTATCCTTTACTATTGGTGGTGTCAAATATGAAGTCAGTCTGCGGAAGTTCAATGAGTTACTCGGGCTTCCTACAGAAGATTATGCTCCGGAACCCACTATGGAGGATATGTTGCAATTATTCACGGAGATAGGTTGTCGCCCTCCCACGGGTCCTATCAAGGTAACAAAGGTTAACACCGGTATGCTACCAGCTGAGTGGGATTATGTAGTTCAGGCCATTCAGCGCTGCATGTTCCCAAAGGACAAAGACTACAGGCCAATGAACAACAGCTGCCGGGTAATACTATATGGAGTGGCAAACAACAGGAGAGTGAATGTGGGCAAACATCTGTTGATTCAGTTGCATGAGAGGTGGGCATTGGAGAAAAATGCCTCAAGGAATCCAGAAGATGGTCCAGTCAAATGCTGGATGCCAAGATTTCTTTAGATGGTTCTGGATGACGTCCTTTCAGAGGAACACCGAAGAATATTTCAAGGCTCTGAAAGGATGACATGTTTTGATATGACTCTAAAGAGTATCTCCACCATGGAAACCCAGCAAAAGTCAAGACTTTTTGAGTTGCGCCTGACTCCATACTTCCAGGATCTGCAAGATGAGTATGCTAGGAGGCATGCTTCTCAATTTACTGCAGTAGAAGCTGAGAGTAGCGGTAACGAAGCTGAAGGTGGAGATCAAGTGCCTAGAAATTTGGAACAAGCAGGTATGGATGTTGACATGGCTGAGGCAAATGTTGCAGAAGCTGGAGCTGACAAGGATGACGATCTTCTGAGTCAGGTACCTATTCTTGCTGATCTTGATCAATCATCAATTCAACCTGTTTTCTACAGCCGTGGGCCTGAAAACCCCCAGGCTCTATCCCAGGCTGCAAGCCCTTCTGTTCATAAACGTTCAGCCAGCCCTAAAACTGGTGATAAAAGGAAGGCAAGCTTATCTGAGTCGAGTGAATCGAGTGGAGGGAGTGTAGGAGTTGAGAGAATAGTCACTTCAGCAGCTCTGCCACCTCCAAAGAAGCAAAAGGTGGATTCAAACCCAGTGGCAACTGCACAACCTGTTAAGGCTAGTTCACCTCTCACAGCCACCACACCTCACGCTGGTGGCTCTCCTCTCCAAATCATTTCAACACCTTCGCACTCGCCTAGGCATGTTGGTGAGAGTCAAGAAGGGGGTCCAGCTCAACAGCCAATAGGAGCTGGCCCTACCTTCCCTGAGTTGTCCGCTCAGGGCTCTTTGAGCAATTTCTCGGAAGGGGAATGGCAAACTGAGACTAGCACTTCTGATACTAGTATCTCAGGCAGTTTTAATGAGGAAGAGTCTGTCGAATCCAGTACGGATGACGCTTCCTCATCTAACTCAGAAAACAAGTTGCTTGCAGAGCAACGACATCTGGTGACTGGTGGGTCTACGCCTCTAGAACAGCCCAGCGAACCAGAAAAGGTTCTAAGTGAACAAGGGGATGACATGGTCATAACGTCATCTCCCGTCGTAGACACAGCGCTTAAAGGCTCAGTCTCACTGACCGATATCGCCGACCAACTCACCGCTAGTCCCCAGCGATTAGTGGATGAGGCTCTAGTACTGTTAGGCTCTAAACACGAGGGAGAGACAGGGAGAGTAGATCCCTTCTTTTTAGGGATCTTGAGTGAAACAGAACCCGGCGAGAGTAAACAGTCTAACTCAAGCCAAACACCGTCCCCCAAATTGCAGGATTTAGTGAAGAAAGTGGAGGCTTTGGAGGCTGGAGTTGCGGGTGTTACTGCTGCTGTCTCTTCTCACTCTGGAAGATTGGAGGTTGGAGCTCAGTTCATGGAGAACCTCATTGCCGTCCAAAATCAAATGATTGACAAGATAAACAATCTCGGCATGGCACAGGTGGAGGTTGGAAGATCAGTAGATGATGTCACTTATGGCATGTCTCAAGTTTGGACGAAGCTCAATGAACTACTTGATGCTGTCTTTGGCCGTAACAGGGCTGGACCTGGTCCTTCAACCGGTGGTGGTGGTGGTGACGATAATAATGATGATGATGCTCCTGATGAGGATAACACACCTAAGGGGGAGAAGGAGGATCAGGGTCTGAAAAAGCTGACTAGTAAGGGTCCGGTGATCGAGTCCTCAAACAAATCTGGTGAAAAGGTGGAGGAGGCTCAACCGGCTCTTAAGGACAAAGGCAAGCAGAAGATGGTAGTTGAAGAAGAAGTTGAGAAAGAAACACCTCTTGTTGATGCATTTATGGGAGACTTTATTGAAGATTCTGATGATGACGAGATGGATGTAGAAGCCTTAGTGGCAAGGAGGTCGAGACTCAAGCAACGGGCAAGAGAATGGGAACAAGAAAGAGGTCTAAATCCTGGCGGATCTGGCGCAGGAGTTGCAGGTGATGCAGGAGACCACTCGGTTGCTGACGAGCATGTTCCAGAAGAAGAAATTGATGAAGCGGAGATGCAAGGAGAAATTTTCAGGGAAGCCAGAGAAAGAGTAAATGAAGAAGTTCTACAAGGGATAGTTGAAAAAAAACTAATGGCAAAGGAGAAGAGAACGGCTCAGAAAACTCAGCATGAGTATGAAATGAAAAAGATCAAAGATCCTAAGGTCCAGGCTGACATAAGGAGGGAAGGTCCCGAGTGGGACAAGGCTAGAGAAGCCTTAGCTGGACCAAGAGCCTATGCTCATGACTCAGGAAGATTGAGCTTTCTTCTTCATAAGCTAGAAAATCTAAACCCTGGGCTGCTGAATTATCTAAATTGCATAAGACAGGGATGCACCTCCGTACAAGTCATATTCAAGGAGAAGGCATGGAATCTGATGATCACTTGGACACCCATAACAAAAATCGGGCCGTGTATGGTCGATGAAGCTTTCTTCCATGAAAGGGGTGCAAGTGAACTGGTAGAATTCGCTCACAAGGTAGACACCTCTGTCAAGACTGGAGTGCTGTTTAAGGAGAAATTGTTGAAGATGGCTGAAGACAGAGGGGTTGACATCATTCTAAATCCCTACCAGATCAGATATGTCCATGACAAAGTCTTGAGGATCGTAAATCTGCATGACTCGAAACTAACTCCGAGCGGAAATGTGCTGAAGGCAGTTGCAAAGCTAGTCCTCTCTAAGGGTTTTCTAACAAAGGAAAAGAAGCTGGTGGCTAAGGACTTGGAGAAGCTGATAAGAAGGCAAGACGCTAGATACAAGCTGCCTGAAGCTACACTACCAGTGGTTAAGAAGGAACCTGAAGACTATGCATTCGAGCAGCAAGACGAGGCAATAAGAGAGCATGTGCAAAGATACGGAGATCCAAGAATAGACATTCCAGAAGAAGGGGAAATAAGGAAGGAAGCTAGTGCAGTGGTTAGTGCAAATGTCAAGTTTGTCAAGAGCAAAGCTGAGAATGAGAATGATCTGCTGATCTATACAGATAAGTATCAAGTGGAAACCATCATTGAAATCAAGTACGACATCTTTGCAGAACACAGTCATGAAACACTGTGTATTATAAGGGAATTGATTGAGGAGATGGATGATGTTGATGAGTTTGATCAGGATTATCTGAGGGTCACATTTGATAACTTCTGTAAGAGAAGACAACAGCTTGATATTCAGAGGCTACAGCAATGCACCACCGCTATTGTCATTAGATACCCTAAGCAGCTGGTTATAAGGAAGAAAAGGGAAAAGGGGTACCCTGACAAAGTCACGAAGCTGAGGTTTGAAGACATTCCCACGAAGCTTACCACTCGCAGCATGGTTGAAAGGTGGTTGAGGTTGTTTCGAAATTACAAGATCAGAAATCATGTGGAAGCAGAAGGACTTAATCTTCTCAAGAAAAGAATAGATGAAGTCTGCAACCCTGAGTTCATGAAGAAAGAAAAAGCAGCCAAGAAGAAAGCTCGTGAGGAAGAGGAGCGCAAGAAATAAAAGTTTTAATGTATCATGCTTGTAATGTTTCTTTGCGTTGTAATTTGTTTTCTTGTTTTCCTGCATTGTAAAAATATATTATCTGTTTTCTTGTGTAGTGTAAGGTAGAAGTTAGTTAGCTAAGTGTCTTGAAACTGGTTTATATTAGGCGTCAATTATTTCGCGAAGTTCGGCGGTGGTAATACTGCTAAAAGGACTTCAGAAGGATAATTGAAGATTGAGTGGACCGTGCTCTTAAAGTACTTAGAGAAAATTTCTAGAAGAGCATGAAGCCATTTAATCGAGCCAACAGGTGTCCAATTTTGGCACTTGAAGTATCAGTAATAGACATGAAGTTAATTAATCAAGCCAAGCATTATGTAAGTTAACATGATCATTTATGAATGTTATTTTATCTTTTTTTTTCAGTCCCTGTTTAGTTGAGTTATCCTCAATGTGAATTTGGTTGTCATTGTTAGACAATCAAATAGGGGGAGATTGAAAGGCATAGGTGTACTAACTTGTAACACTTAATTATTATGTAACTCAACTAAGTAAAAGATAAAACAACAGCAAAACAAGAGAAACGGAAGAAGCACATGGAATCAATCAACTGAAGAAATGGTAATGATACTTGGTAACTACAAGTAACTAATTTGGTTAATCAAGGATGCATAAGTGAGAAGAAGTTCAATCTGAGTATTGCTCATGCCCTAACTTATCTAATGGAGAATCAAATTAATGTGAAGGAAGTATCAAGAAGACCAAAGTGATTTCATGTAATGTATATCAACATCTGGATAATGTAAAGGTTAATCAACAAATGAGAACTGACATTCAGAAGCAAGAACCCCTACAAGACTAGTCACTTATGAACCAGACCATTGCATCAAGTGTCAGGACATTGGAGGCAAGTTCATGTCAGTAATAGAAGATCTCATTTGAATTGAGAGAGGAAAAGAAATTGAGGAAGCTAAGGAAACTTGCTCATAAAGGTTAATCCTCAATTACTCACTAAAGAAGGTCAACATTGGATGTGTGCATATTTGCCAAGGCAAATGTCGATCCACAGCAGATCGAGATGCGGGTCGAGATTTACAAGTGAAGTAAAACACTGCAAAGGCAAATCTCGATCCAGGCGATAGATCGAGATCGAGATTCTCCCAGATCGAGATCGAGATCTTCACAGATCGAGATCGAGATCTTCACAGATCGAGATCGAGATCTTCACAGATCGAGATCGAGATCTTCACAGATCGAGATCGAGATTCTCCCAGATCGAGATCGAGATTTTTACAGATCGAGATCGAGATGGGTCCAGGCGAAGATCGAGATGCGGGTAGAAATGTAACATTTAATGTTCAAGGGACAAGTGGCTTATTGTGAACGGTTGATCCAGAGTTGTTGTTAAAGTACTTTTTGTTGTCAAAGTCCTGATTGGGCCACGTACACAAAAAGGACAAGATCAAGACTACATGACATTATAAAAGCAGCACTTTGATTTTATTAGTAGATAGACTTTTCATCATCTCAATATTCAACGATATTTTTAAGAGAGAGCATTTACTGTAAAACAAAAAGTGAGAGAGAGGATCAGTTGAATCTAGCTTTAATTGCTGTATTTATTGTTCAACTGATCATGATGCTTTTATGAATGTTGTAGCAAATCCATCAATGAATATAATGATATATTCTTGAAATTCTGTGTCATCATTTATTACCTGCGTATTGCTTATTCTCTCATAAATTTTAAACAGTTGTATTCACCCCCCCCCCCCTCTACAACACTTTGGACCTAACAGTATGTATTATAAATTATTAATAAGATATTATAATATAATAGTATCACATATTTTAAATAAAAAAAATATTTTTTTACTTAATTTTCGGGATTGAATTTCGGATTCGGGTTCAGATTCGGATTTTCGGATATCGGATTTTATCCTTAAATTTTAATCAAAAATTTCGGATTTTATCCTTAAATTTCAAATTCAGGTATATCCGAATCCGATCCGAAATCCGTCGGATCGAGTTTGAGTTTTAAATTTTGGGTTTTTTTCGGGTTTGGATTTCGATTTTACCAAACCAGAACTGACCCGACTGTCATACCTAAGGCTCAAAGACTTCATGAATCCGACATTCACCTGAAAATAGCGGGCTTCATTCGATCCACTACAACTATTTCCCGGATACCTTAACTCGAGGCCAGCACTAAACCCACCTCGAATGTAGGACGCGTCCTAATCTCTCAGATAAGGATAACCCGCTTGAATACAGAGAAAGGATCTTCCAAGTTGAGGTAAGTAGTATCCCATAACTCCCCGACGAGGATAACTCGTGGAGTACAGAATAAGGGTCTTCAACAATTAACCGCGGAAGCTGAGGGCCTTCAAATTAACCCTGGAGGCGGAGAGCCTTCAATAATTAATCCCGGAGGCGGAGGGTTTTAATAATTAACCCCGGAGGCAGAGGGCCTTCAATAATAGTAACAATAAATCACCCGAAAAACTATAAATTCAACCCAATAAATATATGCTCATTCAAAAATAGACATGCTGAAATTTGGGGATAACACACATGGTACCAAGATTAGTTTGATATTGGGGCCTGAAAATTTGAAAGAAAAACAGTTGGAATTTCAAATGTGAATAAAAATATCATTTATATAATTGCAAATTGTTTTTTTTTAAAATGAATCAAATACATTATTTTACTTGATTAAATAATAATATTTATATAAAAAAATAAAAAAAATGTTATATACGACAATTAACACATCTGGAAATACAGTATATACACATTGGGATTTTTGATTGTTTGTGTTGGTTTTGATAATTGAAGTTTGTGTGTGTGTTTGTAATTGTTTTTATGTGTGTGTGTGTTTGGAGCTGGCAGGAGCCAACACCGCGGTGGTGGGGCGAGTCGCAACAGAGAAACGGGGAGAAAAGAAGAGAAAGAGAGGGAGAGAGGGAAGCTGAGGGAGAGAGGGAAGCCGAAGAGGAGAGAGAGAGAGAGAGAGAGATAGAGATGATGATGACCCACTTGGGTGAAAAATTTGTGAATATTTGGTATTTTTGAGAAATTGAATAATTGGAGTATTTTGGTGAATAAGAATGGGATTAAAATATTGGATGGATTATTTTTAATACCGTATTATTTGAGATAAATAATAATAGTAGTATTTGGTAAAGAGATTTAAATGCCCAAATTGGAATATTATATAAGTTGGGTGTTTAAATTTATTTTAGAATATTAGAACTTAGAAAATTAGAATTTCCGGATTTAATAGTTTTGAGATTAAACATAGAGTCTGGAAAATCTATGGATTTAATATGGAAATTTATTTTAAAATTTCTTATTATTTGAAGGATTAAATGTTTATTCCTTGTTTATGTAGTGAACCAGAAAATTTTGGATCCTGTTAGTGTTTTGAATTTAAGTTGAAGTTTCGGGTTTTATTTCTATCTAGTTGTTGCATACCTCCTACAGAAGGCAAGTATACTTCCACTTTTATCTTCGAAGTGTTGAATTCTAAATCTATAATTGTTGAGATTGGAGCCTATTGTGATGTCCTGTGAGACATGGATTTATTATTTGAGTTGTGGCTAGCTCGAATTATTTTTGATAATCGAGTATGTTGAATAATTTCTGGACTCTTGAATTATCTTCTATTGCTAGTGTTCATACCGAATACCTTATTTGAGAAACTCAACTTTTGAAAACTTTAAGATTATTCCGAGATTTTCTTAATTATTTATTTCCTCTTATTCTTTCCAAGATTTATTCTTCTAAAAAATAGTTTTATTAAAAGAGTAAACTCCCTATTCATGCTTTACAAATACTCTTATTCGAGCTCAAAACTATTATGCTTCGAGAATTAAAATTATTTAAATTACTGGTTTCTCATAAATATTTTCTTAAAAACCTTGTGAGAGAGTTATTGTAAATTCTTAATATTTTATTCGTGCTATTGATTTATCAAAACTCCAAAAATATTTTATATATAAATTGAGGATGTGTTTTCCAATCTTCTAGCCAAGTACTTAATTGCATTCTGGGATTAAGTTCCGTATTATTTTGGCTTCCTATTATTGTTGATTTGACTATTTGAGCAAGTCAACTATAAATATTTGAGAGTGAGGTCTTTGAAAATTATTTTGAGATAAATGAAAATATTTTGAGATACTTGGAAAATTTATATTGAGATTATTATTTTATAAACTCCGGTCAACTGGGCCTTCGGGCATCTGAATTAATGGTACTTAACTGTACCTAGCCATAAGGTCTGGGATGAAATATTCCCGTGGGGTAAAAGATTCCCCGAAGCTAGCTAATATTGTGGTTAGTGGTAATTGTGGTTCTAATCAAACTATGGTTCATCACAAGTAACGATGCTTAGTCAGGGGTTGATCTCCTTATTGAGTATCGTGAGTATGAGAATGACCAGTGGATTTTGAAAATAAAATATTTCGATATTTTGAAGCTTTTAAAGCTGGTTTTGAACAATGGCTTATTTATGAGTATATTTCTTATTGTTAAAGTTCCATCTCAGATAGTATCACTGTTTATTTATTGAATTGTTATTAGGAATCTATGTAACTTTGATGATAACATTAAATCTTAGAATCATGAAAATATACTTTTATTCTAACTGACCAATTGATATAAAAATTATAAATATCGATTGATCAGAAAACCATTTATCAGTAGACATGTTTATGTTAATCAACTGATAATATGGATGGTAGTATAAGTGTACTTGGTCTATCTCGTTTGATATGACTTTAGTCGACTGATAATTTCTTGTCGATTGATACTAGAGTCGATTGATGTTGGTTATCAATTGATGTATAATTTAGACTGTCAAATTGTAATTATTTGAAGACAGAAAATTATACAAGTGAAGGATGATCAATTGATATGGAGGCATCAACAGATAGAAGATCAATTGATGAATGGTCAAGTTAAAGATTGAAGACCATCAACTGATATAAAGAACCATCAATTGATATATCGATTGATAACATCTATCAATCGATAATTCAACATCTATTATCAATTGATGGGTATCAAGATCAATCGAAGAAGAATATCAGTTGATGGATACATAGAAGAATCAATTGATATGCTTAACAGTAAATTATCAATTGATAGGAGCTGCACGACAATACATAAAACATACCTATGGAAGACAGTCTATACCGATTGTGAAGACTAAAAAGAAGCTGTCTTTTCCAAATCTGCAAAAGTTTCTCAAAATAGAAAAAGGCAAAAAGGAAAGGTAGATAAAAGTTAATCCTAGAATAGATTAATTGTTTTTATATTCTTTCTAGGAATTGTAAACATACTTGTGTTATATAAATAAGTGTGGTAACATTGTTAAAAAATATAGAAGTTAGACAAAATCTTAAAAAAAAAACTTCAGCCTTAGAGCACTTGTAAGAACAGTTGATTTTATTTTCTAACCTTGTAATTGCAGGTAGGTTTCTTTAACCTAAATTATTTGAGCAAAAATATACACTAATGGATAAATCAATCCATCAGTAATTTTAAACATTATGTGTTTGTTCAAATACTTATCCTAGCATTAATTGTTCTTACTTTAACAATTATCAGAAAAACTATTAAAACTTTGAAAAAGGGGAAATATTTGTATTCAACCCCCTTTCTTCAAATATTGACATTGTTCTTGGGAATAACAATTCGTATCAGAGCAAGCTTTCAACATACAGAAAGTTTAGAGATCTAGAACAAGTCAATATGGGCCAAAAGGATTCAGGTTTAAAGATTCCGTGTTGGAAAAAGATGAGTACTTTGCATGGAAAGTTAAAATGAACCTGCATCTACTTTCTCTTTACCCTTCCAATGTTAACTGCATAGAGAAAGGTCTTCATGTTCTCATGAAGCCGGTCACAGGTTTAAATCCTGATGGAACTCCTGCATTTGACAAACATGTTCCAAAACCCATCACTGAGTTCACAGAAGAGGATGAAAAGGAAGTACTTAAGGACAAAAAGGCGATAAACATTATGTTCAATGGTCTAGATAAAAATATGTTTGACAATGTGATAAACTGAACTTCCTCAAAGGAGGTATGTGATACTCTTCAAACCCTATGTGAAGGGACTGAATAAGTAAGGAAAAACAAAATGCAACTCTTGATTCAGAAATATGAATCTTTTCATTTCAAGAGTGGAGAATCCATCAATGACACCTATAGTAGGTTCCAAAAGCTTTTGAATGGACTAAAACTATATGGTAGGGTTTATGCAACTGAAGATACAAATCTAAAATTTCTTAGATCTCTTCCAAAAGAATGTAAACTAATGATTGTCTCCATTAGACAATCTCAAGACTTCAAGGACTATACTTTTGAGAAACTTTATGATATTCTCAGGACATATTAGTTGGAAATCAAACAGGATGAGGAGATTGAGAAGAATCAAAGAAAAGAAAAGATTGTGGCTTTGATGGTCAAGGGAAATGAAGAGAAGAAGGAAAGTGGTTGTGTAAATGGATCTATCATGGTGGTTGATGATGCTATCGAAGAATCATCCAAAGGAAAGGGAGAAGGGATATATCAAGAAAGTGAAGCACGCTCTCAGGATGATTTAGATGAGATTTATGAGCACCTTGCATTTCTGTCAAGGAAATAAAGAGGCATCCAAATGTTCAAAGGCCTGGATTACAATTTAGAAATAACAACCAAAATAAGAATTTGGTTGACAAATCAAAGTTTAAATGTTTTAACTTTGGATTGGCTAGTCATTTCTCCAATGAGTTTAGAAAGCCAAAACAAGAGAAGAAGGCAAAATCATATGATGGCATTGACTATAAAAAGAAGTATTTTAACCTTCTCAAATCAAAGAGAAAAGGCTTTTGTAATTGAGGAAAAAGACTGGGCTGCTGAAGACAGTGATTTTGAAGAATTCATCAATCTAGCACTAATGGTCAATCATGAAGATGAAGAGGCTAGTTCATCATCAAATCAGGTACTAGCTATTAACTTTTCTGAATTATCAAAAGATGAATGCAAATAGTACTATAAATGAGATGTCCAATAAACTATACAACTTGCATGTCACTTTGAAATCTCTAAACAAAGAAAATCTCAAGTTAAAGAACACCTTTGATGCCTTAGCTGAGAGAAATAATTTTCTTGAAAATGAACTTATTTGTTTAGAAAGATTCAAGCAGGAAAGTAAGGATGCTAGGGATGAACTAGTAAACAGTTTGAAAAGAGAAGAATTGTTGAAAGAACAATTAGCTTGAGAAATTGAAACCATTAGCAACTGGAATAGGTCTGCTAAAATTGTCAAGAAAATTATTGATATTCTGGGTGTAAATCATTTATCTATGCATTGCAAGAAACAAAACAGACACATACTATTAAATGATTTGAATACACATACCATATTCACAAATACCATGCATGTCAATCCTATGCTCATGAATATCATGTCCCCTAATTTAGTTGCACCATATGCTGACATGCCATATGCACAATTTCCATACATGTACAATCCATTCTTTTCATATGCAAATATGAACATGCCTGAAATACCATGAAACATGCCTAATATAGATAATGAAATGCATGAAAATTCTGCCATGAGTTTCAAGGTGTCTGAGCCCCAAAAGACTAACTCCCAAAGTCAAAGTGGATTTAAACCCACCAAAACAAAAAGAACTAAACTTGGCAACCAAGGCTCAGGTTGTAACTAATAAAAGAGGACTCGAGGCATCTTGGGTACCAAAAATAACTTGATTGCTTTTAATTACGTGCAGGGAAATATGAGGAAAAATCTCTTGTATCTAGACAGTGGATGTTCTAGGCATATGACAGGAGATATGTCCCTGCTCATAAAGTTTGTGGAAAAGGCTGGCCCAGGAGTTACTTTTGGAGATAACAACAAAGGTTTTACTCTGGGATAAGGCTCTATTTCAAGTGAAAATATTATTATTGAACCTGTAGCACTGGTTGATGGATTGAAGCATAATTTGCTGAGCATTAGTACGCTGTGTGATAATGGAAATGGTTTGTGATTTTCAACTGGATCATGCATCATAGCCAACAAAGAATTTGGTGAAATTCTTTTAACTGGAGGAAGAAAAGGAAATGTCTATGTGGCTGATTTCAATTCTATAAAGGGAAATTCAATGACATGTCTATTAAGCAAAGACAACACAGATGAAAGCTGGATTTAGCATAAGAAGCTATCACATCTAAGTTTCAAAGCCATGAATTAATTGGTTAGAAAGAATTTGGTTAGAGGTATTCCACAAACGGAATTCACCAAGGATGGTTTGTGTGATGCTTGTCAAAAAGGAAAACAAAGGAAGGCATCATTCAAGTCAAAGTCTGAGTCATCAATTGACAAGCCTCTGGAGCTATTGCACATGGATTTATTTGGTCGTTTCAATATCATGTCAATTGCCAAAAATAAATATACCTTGGTAATTATGGATGACTTTACAAGATACATATGGGTACATTTCTTACATTCTAAGAATGAGGCAAGTAAATTAATTATCAATCATGTGAAGAATGTTGACAATAATACTTAATGGAAGGTTAAGAAAATAAGAAGTGATAATGGTACTGAATTTAAGAATGCAACAATGATAGAATTCTGTGAAGAAAAAGGTATCACTCATCTCTTCTCTGCTCCAAGAACTACTCAACAAAATGGAGTTATTAAAAGGAAAAATAGAACCTCAATTGAAGCTGCTAAAACTATGTTAGAAGAGGCAAAACTTCCTACATATTTCTGGATAGAAGCAATCAATACTGCTTGTTACATTCAGAATATTTCCATGGTCAACCAATCACAAGGCAAAACTCCATATCAATTGATGAAGAAAGACAAGAAACCAACAGTTAATTTTCTTTATGTCTTTGGATGCAAATGTTTTGTCCTAAAAAATCATGGAGAAAATTTGGGAAAATTTGAAGTCAAAGATGATGAGATAATATTTGTTGGATATGGAATAACAACCAAGGCTTACAGAGTCTATAATCTTAGATTACACATTATTATGGAATCTATGCAAGTAGTATTTGATGAAAAGAAAATTCAAGGGTTGTTTGATGAAGGATACCATGACTCCTTGCATTTTGAGAATGAATCAACTGGTAATGGTGAAGAAAGTGATGATGATGTGGAAATTTCAAGAAATCAAGTACCCATAAATTCTCCATCAATTGATGTCAATTTACAAAGAACTAACTTATCAGTTGATGATCATCAATCGATTGATAATACATCAATTGATAGTCCATCGATGGATAAAAATTCTGCTCAACAATCCTCAAGTAGAGTGTCCATCTCAAGGGAGGGTTCTCAACCACTCAATCGCATCACAATGATCATAACAATGTTAATGATCATGAAGCATCTTCTTAAAGGACAAATTTACCACAATAAAGGAAATGGACTAAAAGTCATCCCTTTGAGTTGATTATTGGAAATGCAAATGATGGTGTCAAAACTAGAAGTGCAACTCAAAATGAATGCTTGTATACCAGCTTTCTATCACAAGAAAAACCAAAAAGGATTGAAGAAGCCTTGAATGATCCTGATTGGGTGATAGCTATGCAAGAAGAGTTGAACTAGTTTGAAAGAAACAAGGTATGAAAGCTGGTGACCAAACCAAAGAACATATCTATTATTGGAACAAAATGGGTATTCAAGAATAAAATGGATGAATCTGACATAGTAACAAGGAATAAAGCAAGATTGGTGGCAAAAGGGCTACTCATAAGAAGAAGGCATAGATTTTGATGAAACCTTTGCTCCTGTTGCAAGACTAGAAGCAATTAGAATCTTTCTAGCTTATGCTGCTCATGCTAATTTCAAAGTCTACCAGATGGATGTAAATAGTGCTTTTTTCAATGGAGAATTAGAGGAAGAAGTATATGTGGAACAACCTCCTAGTTTTATAGATCCTGTTCATCCTGGATTTCTGTACTATCTTCTCAAAGCACTGTGTGGTTTGAAGCAAGCAGCTAGAGCCTGGTATGACACACTGTCTAAATTCTTGATTGAGAATCATTTTATAAGAGATACTGTTGATAAAACTCTCTTTCATAGAAATGTCAATGGTTCTAGTATATTTGTTCAAATCTATGTAGATAATATTATCTTTGGCTCAACTAATGAAAAACTTTGTCAAAAGTTTGCTAAATTAATGCAGAGTAAATATGAAATGAGCATGATGGGAGAACTAACCTATTTTCTTAGTTTGCAAGTCAAACAAGTTAAAAGTGGTATTTTCATAAATGAAACTAAATACATTTCTGATTTACTAAAGAAATTTGATTTAAATTAATGTTCTTCTGCAAAAACTCTCATGGCCACTAAAACTAAACTTGAATTGAATACCAAGGAAGCTAAGGTAGACATCTCAAGTTATAGAGGCATGGTACGCTCATTGCTATATTTAACTACAAGTAGGCCAGATATAATGTTTGCTACATTTCTTTGTGCTAGGTTTCAAGCTGACCCTAGAGAGTCATATTTGATTGCAATAAAAAGAATATTCAGGTATCTCAAAGGAACGCGAAATCTTGGAATTCGGTATCCTAGAGATTTTGGATTTGATCTAAAGTGTTATCATATGCAGACTATACAGGTTGCAGAATTGACATGAAAAGTACTACAGGCACTTGTCAATTTCTAAGAAATAAGGTGGTTTCATGGTTTAGCAAAAAGTAAAATTCAGTATCTACATCCACAACATTAAGGGTTTCGGGCATGAAAACGCAGCGGAATTAACGTAAAAACAATAAAAAAAATTGAAACCCAATCGCAGGATCCATGTATAACGTTGGATGATTATGGTGAAGAAGTATGTACCTTAACAAAGCTTTCGTATGTTGTTTAATGGAGGTCCAGGAAGATGAATCATAGCAGTCCTTTGTTGCAAAGATTTGCTCTCTAAAGAAGTCCACACGAACGCCCGATCGTCCTACGATCACCGGAGTCGGTACTAGCCGAATTGTTTGCCTCTCTCTCTCTCTCTCTCTCTTTCTCTAGCCTCTCTTGATGTTGAGCAGCTAGGGTTTTTCTCTAAAAACGAAATTTGATGATTAAACCCTAATACTATACATCATTATGTATATATAGGGGAGGGAGAGATTTTGGGCCTAACCCTAATCCATGTGATTTCCAAAACCCATTATGACTTTGGGTTATTATTATTATTAAATCTGAATTCTAATATAATTAATCAAGTCCCACTTAATTAATTCAATAATTAAATTCGAATAAAAATAATACTTATTAACTAATATAATTAATCAAGTCCCACTTAATTAATTCAATAATTAAATTCGAATAAACAATAATATATTTAAATTCGTAATTTAAATAAACCTCCGTTTTGACATTCTTTGTGTGTGACCCTTTAGGTTATTATTACGTTGGCAATAATTTTATTATCTAATAATAAAATTATAAACAATGAGCGGCATCTAGTAATACATCATTGCTACCCAAGTAACAATAATAATTGGTGATTCAATTAAACCTTTCGTGAATAATGTTCCATATAATATAATCCCTTTAACCTTATATTATAGATCAAACTCGAGGCATGTATAGTGTCATCCTCTTCAACGTTTAATCTCAGTTTCCTTGATCAATGAGTAGACTATTTAAACAAATCAATATTTGAGCATGGCCATGCATTTCATAGTCTCACTCAATCAAGAGGCCAATAATATCACTCCTATAATTGGAGGGTTAAATCCTATATCTATCATTCATATTCCTCATACGATTCATAGCATACCCAATGTACACCTTTATCATTAACCGGTTAAAGGTAACTTTGAGTGTAATCAAAGTATATTAATTCTCGTATAGAAATATAATGATTTCAAGTCAGAGGATCATTACATCATTATCACAGTGAGATTTCTTATGACACTTATTAACATGTAGAATCTCACGGCGGGTCTTTCCAGTGTCATGTATTGATACATACACTTATGTTCTTGACTTTAGTATCACCATACCTATGACCAATGAGATGTGATCATCTGTTAACAAACATACTAGTCTTATTGCATTATTATTGTCCTTAAATAATAATACTTGACTAGGGAATTTTAGGAATAAAATATTATTCATATAATCTCATTTTTAAGTCACATACTTAAAGATATATATTACGTATTAATATTCCAAGGATATTTATTATTCTTTCAATTTATGACGCAGTAAATAAAGACATAATAAATATTAATTAAATAATCACATAAAACATAATCCTTAATTGTTTTCAATAAAACATTAAAAGTATTGTCTCTAGGACACCAATACTAACACAACAAAGGCTGAATACATTGTTGTTGGAAGCTGCTGTGCACAAGTATTACGGATGTGGAATCAATTGTTTGATTATGGATTTAACTTGAGCAAAATTCCAATATTCTGTGACAACACCAGTGCTATTGCTATTACTGAAAATCTAGTTCAATACTCAAGAACCAAGCACATTGATATAAGGTACCACTTCATTAGGGAACATGTAATGAATGGTATTGTTGAATTACATTTTGTCCTGAGTGAAAGACAACTTGCAGACATTTTTACCAAACCATTAGATGAATCTACCTTCAATAGATTGGTCTGTAATTTAGGTATGCTTAACTATGTTTAATCTTTTAAATGTCTGACAAGTTATTTAGTTTAGTAATTTTTAGAATTGTAGCCATTGACTATGTTAATCTCTTGATTTTTCCATAATCAATTGATAAACTTTTTACAGATCAATGGATATTTCTAAAATTATCGACAGATAAATTTATCAATTGATGATATATTTATTTATCAATGGATATTTGTAGACATCAACAGATAAATATATCAATCGATGATATATTTGTGTATAGATGGATAGTAGTACCTGTCAATGGATAAGTTAGTTATCAATCGATGACCTGGAATTTTTAGGGTCCATGTCATCAATCGACTTGTACAAAATCTAGTCGTTGATTGCTTATTTTATCAATTAATGAATACATACAACCTTGTGTGTATAACTGCCGATTGCCAAAATAAGTAATTCTTTCATTTACTTTTCATTTCAACAGTCAATTGAGTTCTATTTTGAGTAAGAAAGTGATTGAGAATTCAATAAATATAAATAGTGAGATTAAAATTTACTTTAACTCTCACTTTCAATTTTTATTTACTAACCAATTCTCATCTCTCTCTCTCTCTCTCTCTCTCTCTATACGAACTCAATCTATGTCTCTGTACTTTAATTTCTTAGATTTACAAGTATAATTACTCATCTTCTACTTCAAAGAAATGACTGTTTCATCATATAAGAAGGTTTCTCAAAGTGGATGCTACTACGAACTCAACAATTTTGTGGTCTACATTGTTGTAGAGGAAGCACCATAAGGCTTTCATCCATTGATGCGATTCCTGGATAATAGCAAGTTCAAGACTGCACTTAGTGAAACACCTAAAATAGTTTGCAAGTTGGTGGAGGAATTCTAGGCCACTGCAGAGGTTGCCAAAGACTACTCTTCCATTTCATTTGTGTGTAAATGATATAAATATACTTTAACCACTGTTGTTATTGATGAATATTTAAATTTTCCTGCTAATAACACTGATAGATCACATACAGATGAGGACATTAGAAACATGCTTAGGTCTATCAATTATGTTGAACCTGATATAAGTTTAGGCCATGTTGTTAGAAAATACCTTAGAAAATAATGGTCTTACTTCTTTGATGCAATAATAAAATGCTTTAGTGGTAAGATAGAAACTTTGATGCTATAACAACAAATATGCAAGAAGTAGCTTATAATATTTTGTTTGACAAGTATTATAATCTATCATCAGTAATAATTAAAGAAATTACAGCAAAATTAGGTGATAAATCTAATAGACCTAATCATATTTACTATGCTATATTTATTATGCTTTTTATTAACCATTTTGTGAAAGATATAGAAATAACCAGGGAAATAGAGACTCTAAACTGCTGGGTCTAAAACAAAAGGGTCTTCAAAGACTTGATCAGGATCAATCTTCACATCGATGTGGAATTGATCTATCCACATTTTTTCAAGTATTTCTTTCTAACTTACCACCTTCTCAATCTCAATTTTTTTGCCTTCTGTAGCTATGGAGGGTATTAGCAATGACCCCAACCCTCCTACCCAAGCTACCAATCCTACTTCAAAATTCAACCTCAACAGGTTCTCAAAAGCCTGTTGTTGAAAAATCTAGAAAAAGAAAAACCTCAATTGATGATAGACTAGTTGGAGGGGTTACATGTGAGGGAACTGAGAGAAATCAACAAACCCAGAAGCATAAGGTGAGTAAGAATGATCAATCTAAACCAAGCCACTCCACAGTCTACCAAAGGCTGTGGATGTTCATAAAGAAATAACCACATCTCTGTTGGCACCCTCTCAACAGGGTGCCAATATTGAAAAGAGCCCACAACCAAGGGCATTGAACAAAGGAGATGGCACACAAGCTAAAACACCAAAGTTCTATGAAAGGAGGAAGATGAAAGTAACCTTTGCACATGGGGATGCATATACTGCAAAGCCACAGGAAACTGTGGTGGAGACTTTTGTCTCTCAGTTTGATGGATCTCCAGTAAATGTGGAGATGCAGCCTCATTCTCTTTCTATCTCTATCCCCTCTTCACCCAATCCTCAAATTTCTTTAAAAAATGTTTTGATAGACAATCAAGAATTTTCAAATTCTCCTTCTTTTTTTTAAGAAAAAGCCAACACTCTCTCTTGAGTCTCCTTCCCAGGATTCCCAAGACACTATTTCAAACATTCTCTTAAATCTAAACACTAAAGTTCCTTCAACTTCATTTGTTTCAACCTCATCAATTGATGTACTCTCATAAATTGATAATCAGTCATCGATTGATAAGCCATCGATTGATATTCAACATCAATCGATGGGTATGCATCAATCGATGGATATGCCAAACAGATCAACTGATATAATTTTCACATCAATTGATAATCAATCAATTGATATTACACACACTCTTGTAGGAATGAATGAGTTGAGTGAGAGGCAGGCTTGCAGCCTGGTAAAAGGATAGGGATAGATTGAGGTCATTCCTATTTCTTCCAGGAATGAGAGTGAAACACTTGAAGGCTCCACCTTAGAAGGTGCACAAGGTATGAGTGAGGGAGAAGTGAGATTCCAGGATGAGATCCTAAAGAAAAATAGAGAGATGAGTGAGACTGATTTTAGGATTCTTCAATATGCACATGAATTGGAAAATGAACTCATGTCTGAGGAGGAAGGAAGTCAAGGAGATATGGGGAATACCTATTTCAAATGAAGTAAGTAGGAGTGGGGTAACTAAGGAGACTCAGAAGTTAGAGGATGTGGTTATAGAAGATGAAGATACTGATGTAGGAGAGTTGGATCCAAGGAATTTTGTGCATCCTGACCCAAGATATCAAAGATTTGCTACCTCCACAAATAGGGATGCTGAGTCAATTATAGGATTGGGGCATACTGAATAGAGAATAAGAAGTTTGAAGGAAATGATAGTAAATGTTGAAGATGTGTGTCATCTAGCTCCAGGAGATATTGACAATGACAGCGATGAAGAACCCTGGATGAGCATAGTTGATGGCAGCTTAGCAGATGCAGAAGAAGAACTTATTTCTCAGTATATGAGGTCAATGATGGAGGTGGAATTTGCTGATTCTACACACAGAAGAATAGCTCGATGCTTGAGGGACCAACTTAAAGTTCAGAAGATGACTGTGATAGGAGTTAGGAATTGATCTCAATCAAGGATTTTATTTCCTCTACAAAGGATGTGCTAGCAAGAAGGTTGGATAAGAAACTGCCTCATGGCACTCTCCATAACATTCAACACAAATTTCTCAAGGATACTAGGGGCTTCACTGATTTGGAAAAGAGGGTCTCCTCTCTTGAATCAAAGATGGATGATATTATCAAGGGACAGGCCCTCCATGCACAGATTCTACAAAATTTTCTTGACAGGATGCCACCACATCCCTCTTGTGATGATAACAAAAAGGGGGGAAATAAAGATAAGAAATACAAGGAAAAAGATGGAAGTGGTGGAAATGGAACATGAGGGTTGGAGCTAGAAGTAGTAGCAGATTTGGAGGGGTGAGTAGGAGAAGGCAAACAGAAGGAAGCATGAGCAAATCATCAAATTATTCCAAGGATGATTTGGAAAAGAAAAGAATAAGTGCATGACAATTTGATGCTGACTTGGAAGCTAGGAGGATTTCTAGGTGACTGGAAACCAATGAGCTAATTGAAAGAGAAAGGAAAAAGTTTGAGCAATTGAAGCAGAACACATAGTTAATGAAGAAGGCTGCTTAAATAGGCAACTTGGATGATTTCATTGCACAATCCAAGGTTGTAAATGAAAATGCAACTGAAGCTGCAAATGAAGTAAATGTTCATGCAGATTTTTTTTTTCAACTAGAAGAAAAGAAAAAGGGGAAAGCTATTATGATCGATGAGGGGAAGAAGAAGATAAAAAGATTTTTAGGTGAAAAATTGCTACAAGGAGCCATTTTTTCAGGAAGTGTAGATGCTGCTAGGAGAGAAAAAGAGGATATTGAAATGGCAATGCAATTGCAGATGAAGTGCAATCAAATGGATGCAATTCAAGACAATCCCCAAAGCCAAAGAGGCAAATCAAAATGTCCAAGAAAAGGATAGTCAAACCACAAGAATCTATTCAACAAGAATAATCTTCAATGAAGGAAAAACAAGAAGATTCAAAAGAAATTGTTCTTGAAGGATATGAACTGAAGGAAGTGCAAAAAATAAATGAAAAAGGATTAATATGTTACAAAACTCATCCAACAACTTCAAATCATGAGGATTGCATGAGTTTGGAATATAAAGATGGACACAAAGCAACCTACCTAATGAGGTTGATCATGAAGCAGGGTTACAATACTTTGAAGACAATTTTGCCTCTACTCAACAGAAGATACAAGTTAAACATTGCAGTTGCTCAAGAGTTGCAACATCAAATCACAAAGCTAAGGAGATTGCCTACAGAAGCTGATCCAGATCTTCCATTGAAGCTTTGGAAATCATAAGTGAAGACTGTGGTTCTTAAACCAGTTTATGCCTTGATATTCATAGATGTTGAAGGAAACAAAAAGTACTTTGACATTTGTAAATATCTTGACAAAATCACAGATCAAGAAATCATTTATCTTATGAGGCAGCTTGGAGATTAGACAGAGATGAGCAGATATTGAGAGGCTCATTCATAAGGCAACTAAAGAAAAATACTGAGAAGATGAAGAAGATGAAGAAATGAACCCTGGAAAGATAGAAGCAGCCTGCAAAGTTCATAACAATGGTACTTCTAAAATTTAAGTGCTATTTAATTTCCTGATTCTATATGAATGTAATGTTTTAAGGGTTTTGTTATCATCAAATAGATTTATGCTTGTTTCTATTATAAACATAAATATGGGAGATTGTTAGGAATCTATGTAACTTTGATGATAACATTAAATCTTAGAATCATGAAATTATACTTTTATTGTAACTGATCAATGGATATAAAAACTATGAATATCAATTGATCAAGAAACCATTTATCAGTTGACATATTTATGTTAATCAACTGATAATATGGATGGTAGCATAGGTGTACTTAGTCTATCTCATTTGATATGGCTTTAGTCGACTGATAATTTCTTATCGATTGATACTGGAGTCGATTGATGTTGGTTATCAATTGATGTATAATTTAGACTGTCAAATTATAATTATTTGAAAACAGGAAATTGTACAAGTGAAAGATGATCAATTGATATAGAGGCATCAACGGATAGAAGATCAGTTGATGAAAAGTCAAGTCAAAGATTGAAGACCATCAACTGATATGAAGAACCATCAATTGATATATCGATTGATAACATTTATCAATCGATAAGTCAATAGCTATTATCAATTGATGGGTATCAAGATCAATCGAAGAAGAATATCAGTTGATGGATATAAGGAAGAATCAATTGATATGCTTAACAGAAAATTATCAATTGATAGGAACTGCACGACAAGACATAAAGCATACCTATGGAAGACAGTCTATACCGACTGTGAAGACTAAAAAAGAAGTTGCCTTTTCCAAAGCCGCAAAACTTTCTCAAAATAGAAAAAGGAAAAAAGGAAAGATAAATAAAAGTCAATCCTAGAATAGATTAAATATTTTTATATTCTTTCTAGGAATTGTAAACATTCTTGTATTATATAAACAAGTGTGGTAGCATTGTTAAAAAATATAAAAGTTAGACAAATCTTAAAAATAACTGTCCAGCCTTAGAGCACTTGTAAGAACAATTGATTTTATTTTTTAACCTTGTAATCATAACTAAGTTTCTTTAACCTAGATCATTTGAGTAAAAATATACACTGATTGATAAATCAATCCATCAGTAATTTTAAACATCTTGTGTTTGTTCAAATACTTATCCTAGAATTAATTGTTCTTACTTTAACAATTATCAGAAAAACTGTTAAAATTTTGAAAAAGGGGAAATATTTGTATTCAACCCCCTTTTACAAATATTGACATTGTTCTTGGAAATAACAATTGTTGTGTATCTAAGTGATAGGAGTAGTTATTGATTTTGAGATACATTATTATCCACTTCTAGATTTATCAAATTGTGTTTTGAGGAGTGAACTTATTTTGAGATATTCTTAATTCCCTATCTTTGGTAACCCTTGCCCTAATTAGCTATTGATTTGATATTCTTTGATTCGTTGTGATACCTAGTTATCTACTCCCGGATTTGTACTTGCTGAGGTTTGTTTCGCTCACCCCATATGTTTACATCCATACAGAAAAGTGCGGGAATTTTAAGGGTAAGGGAAAGTTTTAGAGCTGTTTACCGAGATGTTGGGAATAGTTGTTAATAATTTATGTTGTTCTGGCTTATCTTGTTAGTATAGCCAGGGTATGACAAGAGATGTATTCTGAGTTTATTTAAAGAGTTGTAATATTATTATATTTGTGGAGATTTTAAACTTGTTTGTCCAGCAACAAACACTAGTCACCGGGGCCTTCATCCAAAAAAATCATTATAGAAAAATATACATATAAACCTAAAACTTAGTACTCGGAAGAACGATGAAGTGGGTTCATATTGTCATTCTTAGAAGCTTGTCAATAGTAGTGCGTAAAGTTTCAAACTAATTTCATTCATAAGTATAATACTATCTTATAACCCATGCAAAGCACAGATACTATTAATAAATCATATATTAATTATTTTATATAATATAAATATTTCATCTAATATGATAATTTGTTTTATTATTAATTTCTTTTTAAAATTTTCTATACAATGTTGTTTATATATTAATATTCATAAAATTTAATGATAAGTCATAATTTTAAATAAATAAAAGAGTTTAAATGGTGATGAAATTGAGTTAAACGTGAGTAAACTATATTAAATAAAAATTATAGGATAAATATGATTCTTAAAATAAAAAATATAGAATGTAATTTAAATATAATATAATATTATCCGTGAGTAGTTGTATATATTAAAGGAGGACTATCGGGGATATAGTTGTATGTATGATATATTTTTTCTAAGATTTTATTAAAATTGAATAGTTAGAATCGTTAGGATCATTTTTATGGTTCATTTAAAAGTGAACAGTTAGTATTTTTTCTATGGTTCACCCAGGTAAGATGAAAAAGAAGTTCTTTTATTTGGTTATAATAATATTAGCTTATAACCCGTGCAAAGCACGAGTTACATTAATAAATTATATATTAATTACTTTATATAATTATTTAATTTAATATAGTAATTTATATTATTATTAGTTTTTTATGTTATTTATAAATTATTATGATATATTAATTTTTTATTTTAATATTCATGAGATATGATTAATAGGTTATTATTTTAAATAAATTTAAAAGCGGTGATTAAATTGAGTTAAATGTTAATACAACTATATTAGATAAAAATTATATTATAATATTATTCCTAAAATAGAAATTATATTCTATAATTTAAATATAAAATAATATTACACGTAAACAGTTGTATAAAACAGGATTACACTATTGATAGAATTGTATGCATAATATATATAGTATATGTAAATTATTTTATATAATTTAAATGTTTAAATTAACGTGGTTATTTATTTATTTTATTATTAAAAAGAGGATTGTAACGTTATTCTTAATAAAGAAATATACGTTATAATTTTAATATAATATTATGCACGAGTAGTTATATAAAAAGAGTGTTTGCCCAGATGAATAAACTATTACAAAAGGGAGGTTGAATTTAATAGTACTAGTAAATCGATTAAGAACACAAGTATGTAAAAGATGAATATTGTTCTATATTTAAAATAATGAATAGGTTACAAAACTCTCTCAAGAAGTTCTTTGTTCTCAAGAGCTGCTAGGTTATGAATAGTATGATTTGCAAAAATATATTGTTGTTAACCTATGCCTGTGTTTATATAGACACATTTACAATTCAATTACAAATCAGATTAGAAATAGAATAGCTTTACATAAGGAAATAGTCTTGCATTAGGATTCCTTCTTACTATCCTATTCAGACTCTGATTCGAATTGCTTCCTGACAAAGTCTGATAATAAACTATGTCGGTTATTATTCTCTGATAGAGCATTCTCTGTTAGAGTACACTCTGATTGAGTATTCTCTTATAGAGTAAATTCTGTCCGACAGTTCCTTAAACTCTGATGACGTCAACAATGTAAACTCTGACTTATATTCTTTAACAACCATCAGTGTTTGCTTCTTAACAATCTCCCCCAATTTATGCTTTAAGAAATAAAACATAGATTTCACTTATGATGTCAGAAATTCAAGACAAACGCATCAGAGTTTGTTTACCCTTTTTAACTCAGATTCTTCTGTAAGAAAAATCATCTTTCAGAAATTGATTCAGAAGTTTATCTTCAGCAGCTTTCAACAAATCAACCAGTTTCTCTTCAATTCCATCATCTAATCAGAAGAATTATCAATCTGATAAATAGCAGCCCTTAAAGCATAAATAGATGACCTGTTTATTCTTTCATCCAAGACAATGCAACAAGCCTTCATACCATCAGGATTTAAAATTAGTGTATGAATCCCTAACACCATTTTGACTCTTGCATCTCCCTTCCTCATTGCTCTTCTAGATCCATCTTCAAGTAAGTATCCAGGCTCATACTCCTAAGAGTTTATCATCATTAATCTTTCATTTTTCTTCTTCTCAGCTATTGCTTCTTCAAGAATTTTTACTCATCTAGAAGTAACTTCATTTTCATCATTTAGGAGAAACAAAATATGTTCAAGTTCTTTAGATGCTTTTTGAATTAAATCTTCTTGAACAATCTTCATAACTCTCCCATCCTCCAAGAAATAAATGAGCTTCTCCTTAGCTTGAGCACCATCAAAGATATCCTTCACAATATTAACAGAGATTAGTTTGTCCAAATATTCTTGAGACATCTCTTCTTCAGGTTTGTCTTTCAATGAATAAGGATCTCTGAAGATGTTTGCTTCACCTCCGTAGACCTTAGCATGTGCATCACCAATACCACCTTTGTTTTTTCCAAGTCTAGTATTGAGAGTCAGAGTTTGAGTCTTTATCCACAGAAGATCAGACTTTTTCTTCCTTATCAGAGATTGTTGTTGCTCTTCTTCCTCATCATCAAAGCTTGAACCACCTAGAAGAAAAGTTGTTCCAGACATAGTGAGAGGATTCTTTGGCTTAGCTGGAGCTTTTTGTTGAATTCTTGTAGATGATCTTGTTTGAATTTCTGAACCTGGTTTTGATTGAGCAACTGGCTTTGAAGTTTCAACATTTTTAATTTAACTAGACTTTGCTTCTGACTTCTTCTGTTGAACAGGTCCTTTCTTTTGAATTGGAACTCTTCTTATATATCTTCTCTTTTTCTGGACTTGAGCAATATCAGTACCAGACTTCTTTAATTCAGCTTCCACAACAACTGGATCTATTCCAGGGTGTTCTTCTTCAAATAACCTTTTTGCCAGTTCTGCATCTTTCAGATTTTACTCTTCAATTTTCTCAGGCTTCTCTTCCTCTTCAAGCCTCTTTGCAAATGCTAAATTAGCTTCTATCGGAGTTAGCTGCTTTTTCTGTTTGTCAGAGATTGGTGCCATTAGAGTTTGAGTGGTTGACAGAGTTTGACTTGGATCAATCAGAGTTTGCTTCTTCAGAATTTGTTTACCCTCCCTATGACTTTCTTGATCTTCATCATCAGGTTTATCAGGTTGTTGTGCAACATCTTCCTTGCATTTGTCTTTGACTGAACTCTCCCCCTTCCTGACATCAGGCCCTTGCTTGACAGTAAGAATGTCAACTATTGTGTGTAGCATCCCCTGCATAGAATTGATAGATTAAGAAAGAGTATCCACCTTGGCCTCCTGAGCATCCTGTTTGGCTGAGACATTCTTGAGTTTGATCTCCATAGAGTTTTATAAGGATTTAACAAAAGCAGAGTTGTTGGTGAGGGAATCCTTGATTGCACCAACTTCAGTATGAAGTCCTTTGGATAAGACAGTAGTAGCTTTCAAAATGGACTTCAGTTCTATAGAATTAACCTCCTTATCCGCCTTATTAACTAAATCATGAACATGTGGCCAATAGATAGCTTCATTTAAATATTTCCAAGAACTATCCCAAACTTTTTGTTTAAGAGAATCTATCAACACAGCTTGAGAAGTTCCTGGTTGAGAAGAGAAATCTCTTTGTACAACCTCAGCATTTACAGCAGCTTCAATCTCCCCTTTAAGCTCCTCTACCACCATGTAATCAGGATAGCTCATGCTCAGTCTTTCATGTGCATCATGTGAATTGACTGGCCACTGCTTTGTATTGTATCTTTGGGGGGAATGGATAAGTCTGTGACTTCTTTATCAACAAAAATGGGCTCATCAGAGTCTGTGTCCTCCTCATCAGAGTTTGTGGCTGTCTTAGAGTTGAATAATGGATCAGAGTTTACAACTGATAAACTCTGAGCACCTGCAAAAGATATGGACCATCCTAAGGCACTCTTATTTTTTAAAGTAATCTCATTACTTCTCACATCACACATATCATAACTTTTAAGAGTTAGATTTCGCTCACTAGAAGTAACTAACTTCTTTCTCAATTCTACCTCACCTTTTGCCAGATCCAGTGTCTGCCTCTCATTTATTCTGTTTTTCACACATTTTTCCTCAGACTCACTAGAAAGGCTCAACACACAATGTCCTACAGAAATAGGAGGTGGCTGAGAAAGATTGACTGTAGTTACATGACTAGGGGTACCTTTTTCAGGACTATTCATGATCATTCTAGCAGTTAAAATAGGAAAGGTAAAATCTGAACTCAAACTATCAGAAAATGCATATTCTGAAGAAATGTCAGAGTTTATACCTTGAGTTATGGATGTGGATTTTGTCTTCATTGGCTGTGCATAGATTGGTAGCACCATAAGAGCATCAGTGATTTCCAGTGGAGCTTCATCAGAGTTTGTCTGTCCAACATTAGAATCATGGTCTGCAATCATAAAATGGATGATTGGTTCTTGTGGGACCTGAGTCATATCTTCAGCTGCTTCACCACTTTGAGGTGAAGGTTCTTGTGAGCTTGACTCTGCTAAAGAGTGGCCTTCAGCATCAGCAACAGCAAGGACTTCTAGAATATGTAACCACTTTGATTGGATGGTTCTTGTGTGGCTGGGGCCTTAACAATTTCTTCAACCCTTTGAGCTGAAGGTTCTTCTAGATTGTAACCCTGATCCAAGCTGGCTTCATCTGCTAGAATAGTGGCTGCTGTTGAACTTTGATCAACAGGTTCTTGTGTGCCTGGCCATGTAGAGATTGCTATCTCACTTTGAGAGATAGGTTTTTGTGGATCCTGGCCAAAAGTGACAGACTTCCTCTTTCTTCTTGAAAAATGTTTTAAACTTGGAGAGGCAGATGATGTAGACTTCTTTTCTTCCATCTCTTTCCTTACTTATTCTGCCAACTCCCTAACTCTTTCATAAGAAATCTCCTTGATAATTTGCTTAGGTGAGTTTGTAGGAGAATCAGAGATTGCTACAGGAACAACTTTCTCTGGAGTGACATATGTCTCATCTTTCAAATAATTGTGTTGTGGCGCTCCTGTTCAGCCTTGAGCCCAAGATCATTTAGATTCCCCAAAATTTTCTCATCTTCTTCTTCACCTCAGGCATTGGATTTACTGTGAATGGCTTCATAAAAGGTGCAGGAGATATCTCAGAAGCCTGTTCAACAGTCTTTCTCTTGGCAAAAACCAACCCTTCATCAGAATCAGAATCTTCATCAATGAATTTTCTCCTTTTAAGAGAAGATTATTTCACTGTCTTCCCCTTCCTTTTGTTGGTGCCCTGTTGAGAGTTTTGTTTTATCGCTACAGCCTTTTGGGAGATTATAGAGGTTGGAAAAAGTGTTTAGGTGTCAGTGTTTGGAGGGTGGCCTGGGTTTGAATCAGAGGGTGCTAAACTCTGATCCATAGCCACAGAGAGAAAGTCCATTCCATACATGGTAGACATTCTCTGATTTAAGAGAAGCCTGACCCATGTGGGATAAAAGAGAGGAGATAGAGTACCTTCCTTAGCATCCTTCCTAGCAACAAATAAGCTAGATAAAAAATCTTTTATTCATACTAAAACTAGCTAAACTCTGAACATCCTCAAAATTTACATTAGGCAACAAATAAGTAAAAATTAACTGAAGAAATATAGCAAAATATACAGTGTGAACATCATCATTAATTTCGCTAGCTAGCTGTCTAATAATTAAACAAGGAAAATTAAAGTTGAGATTATGGGTCAGAGAATACCCAATCTTTTGTTCCAGCGGAGGAATTGCATCAAAATTCGTGCACTTGCCTGTGAAGGCCCTTGTTATGCAATTGAAGAAGAAACTCCATTCTCTTCGAAGATTGGGTCTTGTCAGGCTTCCCAACTTTGATAGGCTTCCTCCATAGCCTATAGATCTGAAAAAGTCTTTGATTTGATCATCTCCCACAATATCATCATACTCAGCCACTTCTGGGAGATGAAGAGCTTGTCGAACAACAGTCGGTGTTATCATGTGTTTGCCATTTCAGTTGAATGTAATGATTGGTTCTTCATCATCACCTACATTGTTAAACTTGGCAAACGACCATATCCTTATCAAGGATTGAGCGGAAAAGTTTAAAGGTTCATGTAATGCATAGCCAATGTAACTTTGTTGTAAGAAATCTTGAATAACATGAAAATCTTCAGGTGTATCAGATTTGTTTAACAAAGGAATATAGTTGGTGGCTGCAAAGGTGTAGGTTTGGAAGGTTTTTCCTTTTGATGCCATTGAAACAATGAAAATGTGCAGTTTGGAACAGTTAGGGTTTTTGAGAAACTAGGGAAGAAGAACAAACGAAGAATAATGGATACAGATCAATAACTCAAAAATGATAATTAAAATTAATCTATGCCTTTTCATATGCATAACACCTGTAGTGGGACACGTGGCAAAATTGATTTAAAGAACAATTATTAATAAAAGTCTCAAAATACGGTAAGTGTTTGTATATCTGTGTAAGTATATAAACCGTCATTCGTGAGATACACGCGCCTTGTTTTAAATCCAATCAGAGAATGATAATTATGATGTCACAAAAATGAAATATGATATGATAAACAAGTCAGAGTTTATATGAGTCAGAGTTTAGAATGAACTGTCAGAGTTTACCAAAGACTCTGACAGAGTTTACCATAAATACTGATAACTTGTGATCAGAGATTAGATGCCGCATTGATCAAAGTTTGCTTCATCAGAGTTTACTTCATCTTCTATCAGAGTTTATCTCATACTCTGACATATACTCTGATTATCTCAAACTTACTAAGTCAAGTTGAGCCACTTGTTACCATCCCTAATTCAGAAACCAGTCTGTTAAATGTTGCTTCAGGCAAAGGTTTAGTGAAAATATCTTCTATTTGTTGATCTATGGGAACAAAGTGTAATTCAATTGTGCCTTTCATAATATGTTCCCTTATGAAATGATATCTGATACTGATGTGTGTTGTCGGAGAATGTTGAACTGGATTTCCTGTCATTGTAATAACACTTTGATTATCACAATAAATAGGAATTTTAGAGAAGTTCAGGCCATAATCCAGTAGTTGATTTTTCATTCATAATATGTGCACAACAGCTTCCTGCAGCTATATATTCAGTCTCTGCTGTAGATGTTGAGATTGATTTATGCTTCTTGCTAAACCATGATACTAGTCTTCCACACCCAGAAACTGACAACTACCACTTGTACTTTTTCTGTCAATTTTACATCCTGCAAAGTCAGCATCTGAATAGCCAATTAATTTAAAATCAGACTCTCTAGGATACCATAAGCCAAGATTAATAGTGCCCTTGAGATATATGAAAATCCACAAACCTACAAGAGAAGATACGAGCTCATGAGGCTGAAGCTCAACGACTAAGGAAAGACCTGGAAAGGGAGCTAACAAGGCAACAACGCCCGAGAGCTGAGGGGGATGGAGGATCAACAAGGAATGCATATGTGATAGATCTAGATGAGCCCTTGATAAGGAGGCAAACAAAGACAAGTCATGTTAGGGCTGACCCCCAAGACTTATTACCACTTGGAGATCCTGATGATCTCACACCCCCCTTCACAGAGAATATTATGAATGAGAAGATATCAAGGATGTTTAAGATGCCTACAATCAAGGCCTATGATGGAACAGGAGATCCCTCAAATCATGTTCTCACGTTCTATAATGCACTGCTGCTGCAGCCCGTCAATGACTCCATCAAGTGTAGGGTGTTCCCTCAAACCCTCAGTGGTATGGCTCAAAGGTGGTTTAGTCGTCTACCCCCTAACTCTGTTGGGTCATTCAAAGATCTAAGCAGGGCCTTCATTGGTCAGTTTATCAGCAGCAAAACTCATGAGAAGAGCTCAGCTGCGCTAATGAATATGCATCAGGGAAAGAATGAATCCCTGAGGGACTATATGAACAGATTCACTAAGGAGGCCTTGAAGGTCCCTGATCTAGACCAGAATGTAGCTATGATAGCGCTACAGCAAGGGACCTTAGACGAGAACTTCAGGAGTTCTTTAGCCAAGAGGGATCCAGAAAGTATGAATGAGCTCCAAGAGAGCTGGAAAATATATTAAGGTTGGGAAAGCTTGAAAAAGACTACCGACTCGTCCAGAAACGAGTGGAATAGCAAAAAATGTAAGCAAGATCAGTATGATATCAAGGATGAGTACAATGTTGAGGATAAGTATCCTAGAACCAACAGAGACTCTGACTATACCCCGAGAACGGTTGGCCAAGGGCCAAGATTCACCGAGTATGCAAGGCTAAACTCGCCAAGAAGTGAGATCCTGTTGGACATTGAGAAAGACAGAGAACTTCAATGGCCGAAGCCACTAAAAACTGATCCTAAGAAGAGGAATTAGAATTTGTATTGCAAGTTTCACAAGGATGTTGGGCATGACACATATAATTATAGGCAGTTGAAAGATGACATTGAGTTCTTGATCAGAAGGGGAAAACTCAGGAAGTTTATCAAAGAAGATGATAAAAACAACAATGATAATCGAGACTATAATGAGCGACAAAGGAATTATGATGACCATGACAAGAAAATACAGCCTCGAGGCCAAGTAATAAACGTGATCTCTAGAAGTCTAACAGCGGACGGGATTTCAAGTAACTCGAGAAAGGCTTATGCCCGACAAGTTCTACAAATTATGGGGGAAGCACCGAAGAGTGCAAGGAGCGAGGTATCAATTTCTTTTGACGATTCTGATTTGAAAGGGGTGAGCTTCCCCATGATGACTCGTTGGTCATAATACCTGTGATAGGCAACTCTTCGGTAAAACGAATCCTGGTGGATAGTGGAGCTTCAGTAGACATCTTGTTCCATGATGCGTATCTCAAAATGGGGTACACCAACTCTCAACTGACTCCCTCTGACATGCCTATATACTGGTTCAATGGAGTCGAGTCTAAGGTAGAGGGAACAATTTTATTGTCTGTGACTATAGGGCAGGAGCCCCATGAGTCCACTCAAGTGTTGAACTTCCTCGTAATCAAGGTTGTGTCCTCTTACAATGGGATCCTCGGACGAACAGGGATACACGCGTTCAAGGCTGTTGTCTCAACTTACCACCTCAAACTTAAATTTCCATTTAGGAATGGAGTTGGTGAGGAGAAAGGAGACCAGAAGATGGCAAGGAGATGTTATGTAGCCTCGTTAAGGTCCTACGGAGTCGGGGGCAAGTACTCCCGATCAAAGGCGCGGATACGTGAAAGTAGTAGACAACTCCTTCAAGAGTTATATTTAGAAGGATTATTAAGTAGAAATAAGGTTCTATGGAACCACTAGGAACCAAGAAGTTGTTACCCCGAGTGGGAAATAGTTTGTTATTATGTAAGGGTGAAACCCTCTTTGACTTGAAGATATACTTCAAAATATTTTAATGAAAGTTTATTTAGTATCCTTGAACTCTCTTGTTATGTTATTATTAAACACGAAAACAACTTTGTACCAAGGCACATAACATAAAAAAGCAAAAGAGAATGCATGGACGTAATAAGAGTACCGAGTACTGAAGGGGTTCAAGGTACGAGAATAAAAGATAAAAGCCACGCATGGCCAACGCGAGTAGTAAATGGCAAAGCCTTGAGGGGCCTGGGTAAAGATGAAGTATTCCCCGAGAAATCATATATTGAAGGAAACCAAGGTTTAGAAACTCATCAATTATGTCAGTAAGATTCTGCATGGCACAGAATTGAATAACTCAAAGATTGAGAAATTTACTTTAGCATTGATAATGGCTTCAAGAAAGCTACGCCTATACTTCTAGGCGCACATCATTGAGGTTTTGACAGGCCTGCCCCTTAGAAGCACAATTCGACCTCAATCCGGGTCTATGGGAGGTCAAACCTTGAAGGTCTCATCGACCTCAATCCCATTCGACCTGGATGAGGAATTAGGCCTTTGTTTGACCTCATTCCAAGTCTATGGGAGGTCAAACCCTGTAGGGCTCATCGACCTCATTCCAAGTCAAAAATTACAAAGCCTTGACGCCCCAAGACATTTCGACCTGGAAGGAAAAAAGAGTGTTAATTCGACCTCATTCCAGGTCTATGGGAGGTCAAACCTTGAAGGTCTCATCGACTTCAATCCCATTTCGACCTGGGAGGAAAAATGAGTGTTAATTCGACCTCATTCCAAGTCTATGGGAGGTCAAACCTTGAAGGTCTCATCGACCTCAATCTCATTTCGACCTAGGTGAGGAATTAGGCATTTGTTCGACCTCGATCCAGGTCTATGAGAGGTCAAACCTTGAAGGACACATCGACCTCAATCCAGCCCCTTGGAAACCAAATTCGACTTGGGCTTGAAATTGAGGTTTATTAGACCTCAATCCAGGTCTATTCGATCTAGTGCTCAAACGAGGTCGGAGACCCTTCAAGTCAGTTAGACGAGGTTTGAGTCCCCTCAAGTCTGTCAAACGATGTTTGAGACCCCTCAAGTCAGTCAGACGAGGTTTGAGACCCTTCAAGTCTGTCAAACGAGGTTTATTAGACCTCAATCCAAGTCTATTTGACTTGGGGCTCAAATGAGACTCGAGGCCCCTCGAACCAGACAAACGAGGTTTGAGACCCCTCAAGTCACTCAAACGAGGTTTGAGACCCTTCAAACCAGTCAAATTCGACATGGGCTTGAAATTGAAGTTTATTAGACCTCAATCCAGGTCTACAAGAATATAAAAACATGAATTTGAATTTATTCGAATAAAATTTTATCTGAGTGGGACGCCTCATCTTATCTGAGTAGGACACCTCTGAATCGATGAAATATTTATCCAAAAATTAATTGAGTAAAAATAGAAATTGTTATTATTTAATAATAATAATAATATCCGGGTTGGACTTTATTCGAATAAAATTTTATCCAAGTAGAACCCTCCAAATTCGAAATCAAATTATTCCAAAATAAATATTATTATTTATTAATGATATTTGGAAAAAATTAGGGGGAAAAATTGATCGACCTCGAATGAGGCCGAAGGCCGACCTCAAAGCTGCATTCGACCTGGACGTTAAATGGTCTGCTAATTCGACTTCGTCTAGGTCGATTTGAATTGTCAAATTACCAAAAGGTCACCTAGCTTCTGCAGTTTATACAACAGCCCCCTGAAGTTTGAAAACTTACGATTACTACCCTGAAGTATGAAAACTTACAATTACTCCCCTGAAGTTTGAAAACTTGCGAATTCTTTCCCGAAGTTTCAAAATATTTATAAAGTCCCCTAAAGTTTGTAAATTAGCAAATCAAGCATTGCAAAAATACAAGTTGATCCCTGATGAAAAAATTACATAAAAAATTTCTAAATTATTAGGAAAAATACATGTAAGTACATAAAAATTCCTAAATTATTCGGAATAATTAGGAAAAATACCCGTGGGTACAAAAAAATTCCTAAATTCTTAGGAAAAATACTCGTGGGTACATAAAAAATTCCTAAATTATTAGAAAAAATACCGGTAAATACATAAAAAATTCCTAAATTATTAGAAAAAATACATGTAGGTACATAAAAATTCCTAAATTATTAGGAAAAATACCTGTAAGTACATAAAAATTCCTAAATTATTAGGAAAAATTAGGAAAAATACCCGTGGGTACAAAAAAATTCCTAAATTCTTAGGAAAAATATCCGTGGGTACAAAAAAAAATCCTAAATTCTTAGAAAAAATACCCGTGGGTACATAAAAATTCCTAAATTCTTAGAAAAAATACCCGTGGGTACATAAAAAATTCCTAAATTCTTAGGAAAAATACTTGTGGATACATAAAATATTTCTAAAATATTAGGAAAAATTATAAAAAATACCCGTGGGTACATAAAAAATTCCTAAAATATTAGGAATAATAAGGAAAAATACTTGTGGGTACACAAATAATTCCTAAATTATTAGAAATAATTACGAAAAATACCCGTAGGTACATAAAATTCCTAAAATATTAGGATTAATTAAGAAAAATACATGTGGGTACATCAAAATTTCTGAAATTATTAGGAATATTACAAAAAATACTTGTGAGCACCATATGATCCCCAAGATATTTGGGGAAATACAGAAACACCTATGGGTGATACAAAATCATGAAAGTTGATTAAGATAATCATGAAATTCGACCTCAATTGACCTGGATGTCCATTTGAGGTATAATTCGACCTCAATCGAGGTCGAAATGAAGCCAAAGCCAAGAAGGCCTGTTCAACCTTAAATCTCATTCGATTTCAAATGAGGTCGAAAATCGATCTCGACAACCATTCGACTACAGTGAACAATTGAACCTACTTCGACCTCAATCAAGGTCGAGATCGACCTCGTTCCTTGTTTCGACATTAAAGAGCCTTGAAGGCCTATTTCGACCTCAATCAAGGTCAAAATTGATTACAGCCTCATATATCGACCTCAATAGCTATTGAGGCCTAATTCGACCTCAATCGAGGTCGAATTCGACCTCAGTCACGTGATCGCCTCAAAGTACTTTTCCTGTTGTAATCGACTTCGATCGAAGTCGATTTCGACCTTATCTCCACATATCGACCTAGAAGCACATCTCAAGTCCGTTCGACCTCGATTGAAGTCGAGTCTGACCTCGATCCCTGGATTCGACCTGGGGTTGTATTTGAGGTCGAAATCGACCTCATTTCAGGTCGAATTAGACAAAGTTTCGAAAATTTCCTATTTCATAAAAAATTGTTACAAATAAAGTCTGTGGGGGACCAATTTATAATATTGATTCTTTAAAGGAATTAATAATAAAAGGCCTGAGCCCAAAAATTGAAATAAGATTGACTGAAATAAGTCAAAATCCCGGTAAAGCACTGAAAACCCTTTGTAAAACTTTTACGAAAACTCACGAAGTTTTCCCAAAAGTTGTGGGGCAAATGATGTGGGTAAAAAGTAGCCCTAAGAAAATAATAAATATAGCATTTATTATTTCATTTATTAGACTTAGAATGGTCCAAAGGCTTGGGCCCATGAAACGAAATAAGAAAATAAATTCTAGGATCAACTGGATTTGTAATCCAAAGATCAACTGGATTTATAAATCCAGCCCACAAGGTTTGTTGAAGCCATATGCCCATTAAGCCTTTGCTATTAATTAATTTCGTAATTAATTAATAAAAACTCAGTAAAGGCCCAAGAAGCCTGTTGAAGAACCTCATCCTAGAAGAATCTAGAAACCCTATTTATTAATTAATTTCATAATTAAATTAATAAATCCTCAATTAAAGGCTTAAAGAGTCCTACGAGACCCTCATCTGTGGAAGGCTCTAGAAGCCCAATCTAAAAGATAAACCTCACTTGCTAGAGTCCAACTAGGGCTCTCATTCCTTGAAGGTTTCAACAACCTTGTCACTAGGAGACTTGGCCTCCAAGTCTCCTAATTCTAATCTGATTCTAAGGCCTTCGTGCGCCTATATAAAGGGTCTAACCCCTCAACATTAGAACTACGTTGTTGGCTTGATTCTCACACCCATTGAGATACATAGGCAGTTAACGAGGACCCGAGATAGTCACGAAACGTTAACGCAGCCATTAAAGCTTGAAGCTTCCCCAAACCTTAGTATTAATTGCGTATTAAATAGACCTCGTTTTTAATCCGTAACAAATAATATAGTATAGATATATGAGGTACTTGTCCATTTTTCTTATACAGGCACTACATGTGTATATAGCTGTTGGATCAACTCAGGAACGATCCAGATTTAAAAAATAAATCTCCATTTCCGTGCTTATTAATCGTGAAAAGCCCTTCTTTCCGCATTTTTTAACCGACAAAAGACAGATTGAATAAAATGACAGGTCCTAAACGACAACTAATCTTTTCACGATTTTTAAGTGCGGAAAGACGAGAAGCAGACTCGTAACCCAATTCGTCAAGTGTATACATACACCTTCATCAATTACGGAATACTCAACAAATTCATTTCTCTTAATTGAATTATAGTAATGTATCTCCCAAATTCATAATAACGGATACTTCATTGTGGCAATTTTGATCACAATTTGGGAAGAATGATCACAAACATAGTGTACAATGGGCACAATGTAAACAAAATGATCACATAAAACACAAAAACTTCTCTCAAGCATTTAGTCAAACAGTTGGTATGCGGTGAAGGAAAACAATAGGACTTGTCTCCCTTCAATTCGCCTGCAGTGTGGTGCTAGAACAGAGAAAGAAAAAAGAAAGAGGGAAACAACTAGTTAAATTCACGTCTTTCTGCGCTTAAAAATTGCAGAAAGATTAAATGCCATTTGTTAGCTTAGCAGTGGTCATTTCATGCAATTTGCCTTTACTCGAATAAAAAGTGCTGAAAGACTGCCTTTCCGCTATTAATAAGCACAGAAAGGGAAAAAAAATTAAAATCTAAATCGTTTCTTCGTTAATCCAACCAAGTTAATCATATCCGTTCAAGTTTCACTTTAATCATACCCTTTAATCATACTCGTTCAAGTTTCACCTTTAATCATACCCGTTCAAGTTTCCGGGCTTTAGAAACTTATTACTGTGTAAATGGTCCAGAACAGGACCCTTCATTAATTTTTGTGTAATCAAACAACTGGAGTAATATCCTTCCAGCAACTTCAAATACCTGGGTAGGTATGAAATGCCAAACGACCTCTTATAATCAGAAATAGTAGTCATTTTATCGCTTTCTCTTGGGTTCGCACGATTACTACAAATTCTCTCTTAAGGTTACTTCTGTCTACCTGTATGTACATGTGGTATGTATACATATCATTTTATTTTTGTAATTGGAGGACAGTTTATTTTTGTTGATATATTGAAAATAAGATGTTTGTATAATTGTATTTTTTGCCCAGTTTCTATAGTTCCCTGTGGTTAGGGTAAAGTTTCCCAAACAAGGTATACATGCTTAATTTTTGGAGCAATTTTCTTGTTTCCCCACCCTGTACAATACTAGTTGGCTTTTTCCTAAGCCTTTACATCGATTTATAAGAGTAAATTTATTACAGTGGCTTAAACTGCGCGAAACATGTACCTAACTTTACTAACATAAGCAATTAGCTACCGGATACGAGATCAAACAACAATTCCTTAACGAGCATGAAATGTAACCACTTGAGGCATATTACTAGTTACTCACAGAAATATGTTATATGTAGATAATTAATTTAATATGAATTCACACCAAGTCACTAACTATCACTTGAGAATATCACGATATCATATGAATTAAAATCAACACAGTGTGTATACAATGAAATTAAAATATAATGATTATAAATAAATAAATAAATTATACCACTTCTTTCGATAGATCAATAGTAAGTTTAAATTCGTGAGACACGGGAGAGAGGAGTTTCGTGTGTAGGGGTGAAATCCAGAGACCATTATGTATATAATGTGTATCGAGGAGTGATCCAAGTATATATCATTGAGTAATTATCAAATATTGAATTATATTTTTAAGTAGTTTGAATAAGAATTGAATTGAACACAACAACACTCTTATTATACTTTGTATTCTTTCCGAGTTCTTCGGTTACTATTATTCTATTCGTTATGAATGAATCCGATACTTATAGAACTACAACTGTTCCACTTTATTCACTGTCAAGTGTCAACAAAGGATCTGAGACAGTTTAGATACACTTGTATTCAGACTCCTTTACATTTTGGTAGTGGGATGGAGTTTTGAGAGAAGGTGGTGAGGGTAATGCAAAGATGTCCCAGGTTAAAGCGTTTTTTGTCCCACTCGTTTTATTGGTCCTATGTAGTAAGGTAAAAATGAGTCGCAGACTCACAGTTATACTTTTAAGCTAAGTTACCCGGACTCGGGTATGGGTGTTCGACACGGGTGTGGATCGAAGAGTCAGATTCTTAGTTTTAAAATATTTAGGATTCTTGGATATGGATCCGAAATTGGACTGTAAGATTTAACACAAGTTATATTTTAAATAGACTTATTGATTGTGCATTCATAAAATAGTGCCTACTGCACATAAATCATATACGCTTAATTATGTATGGTAAATTGTAGAATAAAATTAAAAGGATAACATAGAAACAAGTCATTCATGAACCTTGCTCTTTATAAACAAGTTGCAAGGAGACCTTCTATTTCAATTTGAACTAGGATGCTACAAGGTGAAGTGTCTGGTTTAAATAAGAAAGATCCGACTCAGATCCTACACCCACACCCTTGTCATGTCCGGTGGACACTGGTATAAGCACAAAAATGGAGAGTTCGGGTAACAGAGCTTTTAAGGAAATTAAAGCGATCTATGATCATACTTCTATATATTATGAAGGGAAAAGGCTTGAAGATGCCAAATAATATTCTTCTGTTGCATCATCCTAGTCCTTGCATAAGGAAAATGCACCGGGGTACTAACAATTCGAAAACGTCACGTTATAATAACCCAAGAATTCACTGCAGGGTCAAAATACAATAAGATATAAGAGTAGATATCTCAAAATTAAAGTTGGTGGTTCTTCCAACAGCGAGGCGGACAGGTGTCATTAAATCACCAACATATTTTTCATAGATTTTATGATTAGTTTTTGAATATGATTTAACTGGTTCATTATAAAATGAATAGAATTAGCGAAGCCAGTCCAAATGAAACAAATATAAAAATACAGTTTGTAGCCACATGATATTATGAAGTGAACTGCTGCATGTTTCAGAAAATTGAGAAGATTTATTTTGCCTGTAGTGAAAACATAGAATCTATACAATACCTGATTGAAGAGTTCATTACTTCATTTACCGGAGTTTTTACAATATAATTGGAGATCTATGTAGCGTAGATTATTATGGCTAAGTTGATTGGTTGTTACAATTTAGTCTAGCATTTTCGCAGGAAATCATAGAGGTTAAAAGTTTCAAATTGTAGGCACCGAAATATCAGACTCTGCATAGCACAAACAATCTCATAATTATTGTCGGCCCACAGTTTATCACTGCTGTCAATGTGTCTTAGTAGTAACAGACTACGAGGCATTTCGATAATAACTTACCAAAATTATAGTTTATTAAGAATATGAAGATAATTAATAAATAAATGAGTCATAAGATTGAGATAACTTAAAAAAGCATTAGTACTCTCTCTATCCCATACGGATTGTCATCAGAAAATAACTGAGTTCCCAACATTGAAATTCAGATATTATTCATTTAATACGAGCTTTTAAAATGATATTTAGCATCAAAAGTATAGCATTTCTGTAATTCTCTTTCTCTCCCATTGATATATATATATATATGTGTGTGTGTGTGTGTGTGTGTGTGTATGTATGCATGTGTTTCACCCAGAATTTACAATGGTTGTATATAATAAGCATAAAAGAGATCTTATCCAAAATACTACCAGAGGTCAAAGATACAATTGTTTACTCCTAAAAAAATTGGCATATTGTTTGTTTTTTAGCTCTATTAAACTATCAATGAAAAAAGTCCCCCCCCCCCCCCCGCCTATATGTGTGTGTGTGTGTGTAGCCTCTTACAATCCATCATGCAAAACATTTTTTAATGTGACTCTTATACTCAAGGTATTGTTATGAATATTAATCCTGTTCATGAAACACTCGTTGGGTGTTTTGGAGGAATTTTTCTGCCTTAAGAAAGTACGGGCTATATTTAGAAATGTGATAATCTCATGGACATATGTGGTTAAAGTACTGGTTACAATCTTTGGTTGTATTTAGCAAAAAAGTATGCATTGGTTCACAAATCATAATACAAACAAGGACAAAAAGAAATGATAATTCGACTGTATGAAATAATATGTTCTACTCATACCTATTTGAGTTTTCTTTGCGCTTCTTATAATATTACTTGTATTAGGCGTTAAATTTATTTTGCGTGACTTTATCATCTGAATTAGTTTATTGTGAGAAGGGTTCCAATTAAAGGTATACTGGTTCAATTAATTCTAGAAAGTCCTGGGGCTCTTTAAATGGCAAAGCTATGTAGAAGCTTTGCAATTGTTTTGATGTCAAGGGTATAACTATATGCTCTAGGATTTGCTAGGAATATAAATCGTCGTAGAGTGTCACTTTCTGGATAATCACTGGTATATCTACTATTAATATTATATAATATATTAAATTAAATTCTATATCCTGCTACAAGAGGCACATGAAAGGTCCTCCGTTGCCTGGCTTTTATATTACTTCATAATATTCTGTTTTACTGCTTTATTTTATTTCTAGTTACTATATTCATTTTTTCTTGTAGAATGGAAGTGAAAAAAGAGCAACCATCTCCTGCTGTGTCTCCGCCAGTAAGCACTTCATGTAGAAAGAAGAAATCTGAAGAAGCAACTTTCTTGGAAGACGTGAAGGATCACATTGACGAGTTCATTCATGCTTCGATGGAGGAACATGCAACTTGCTTTAAAAAAATTGTCAAAAAGGTTAGCTTCATTTCTTCGACTTCCATGGCTATACACTCACTACATAGTTTCACAATTAAATTCAGTTGTTTGACGTCCTTGTTGACCAATTGGGATTTTTTTAGATGTTTGGAATGTCAAAAATCGTTGCCGAAAGGAACTCTGAGAGTAAGGAAGTTGAAAGTTCTCTACCCCTTCGGACAACTGTTGCTGACTCAAATTAAATGCCAATCCAGTCGTAGCCTTGTGTATTTAATAAGCTGGTATTAAATAAAATAAACACATGGTCTACATGATTTTGTAGAGACTAAAATTTAAATGTATGAATATTATGTCCTTCCATGAGTGTGCGTACAACATTCTGGAGTTGAAGTTATCAGAAAGATCTGCTGTTTAAAGCCTTTAATTTCTTGATCTTGTGTCACTACAGTTTTGCTGTCGAGGTATATTTTACTGTTGCTAGCTTAAGGCGCGAAGCACAAGTTAGATTAAAGAAATTAAATCAAGTTACCATAATTTTGAAAAGTATGTTAAATTTATTATACCAGCTGAATCCCTAATAAATAAAGTTTGATTATATTTGTTGAGAAGTAAGTTTGAAACAGTAATGTAAAATCAACATAAAGAAAATAATACACTATATAATACATTTCACAACACAAAGTTGATAATTCCTCATCGCTATCTGGAATTGCGGGTACAATAATTTTCTGGGATTTTATTTCAATGATTAGCTTGACATCATTGTCCCTACTCCCTAATTAATCAAATAGGTTAGTTTGATATTTTTGTTTCTAGCATACTAACTTTAAACTACATTTTATAATTTTGAACTTGTCCCACCAGTTTGTAAATCGATCTTGATTTCATTCATATATTGATTGTGCACCCTGTAATTTTTTTTCTGGTCTAAACTAATTTAACATTCACATGTGTCTGATCTCATTCAAATTTGTTCATTCCATTCATACCTCATGTCATTCTATCCAATCAAAGACAACATATACATACATACATATATATATATATATATATAAACTGTTCACAAATCACAATTGGATATCAAAAGATATCTAACCAACCCATCTAATACCGTTAAAAGAATACATCAATGGCTGAGAATTGAAAAAAAAGTCATACGCTCTATTATAGAGCGTATAACTTTTTTTTTAATTTCAATTCTACCCTTTAAAGCATACGCTTTATTATAGTGTTCTAATAAATACGCACCCTCATCTATCCAGAAACACTTGTTTTTTTATCATACAATTTTTTAGAAATTTGTGTGAGATATCTAAAAATCAATTCAACTTTGCCTATTTGATTACAAATTTTATATAAATCTAATATCCATTTCACAACCCAATATACTTTGAGCTATCTAATACCCATTTTTATAAACTTTGAACTTGGGAGAATATTCAATTTCTTCAAGATTTCAAATTTTGAGCTTGGGAGGAGATTCAATTTCTTCAAGATTTCAAAGTTGAAGTTTGAGTTCGGTTAAAACTTTATTAAGGTTAGTTCTCTTCATTTCATTTCATGGTTTCTTTTATTTTTTCAAAATTAAAGCCTCCTAGTAAGTCTCCTTAAATGTTTAAAATTGAGATTGAAGATGATGATAACGATGATGATAAAAAATCTAGTCCTAAAATAGTAGAGATTATTGATAATAAAGGAAATGATGATGATAATGATAATGATGATTATGATGTTAATGATGATTATGATGATAATTATGATGATGGTGAGGATGATGGTGATGATTTTTATGATGTTGATGATAATGATGATATACCACACACACAAAATTGCAAAAAATCTAAAAATTCACCCAAAAATACACAAAATATGGAAGATAATGATGACGTTCCTTTGGATGATTTGAATGATGTTTGCCCTTGTGTTGATCAATTGTTCGATAGTTTAGATGGGGCATAGATGTTTTATAGAGATTATGGTAGACGTATTGGTTTTGAGGTAATAATTAAAACTACGCATAAACGCATAAAAAGTAAAAAGATTTGATCGCGTTTGTATATGTGTAGAAAGGGTGGTAGATTAGGCTTAAAAAAGACTTTGGATGAATTTGATGACCGAAAAAGGAAGAGAAATAGAAATACTCTTGGTATAACGAGTTGTAAAACACAGATGTATGTTGTTCATAGAGAGAAATTAAAGAAATGGGAAGTGACATTGGTTAATTTGAAACACAGTCATAAAATGGTAGAACATAATGAAGTGCATTTCATGCAAAGGCCAAGAAACATAACCCCCATTATTCAACAATTGATTGTTACTTTAAATAAGTCGGGTATTGGACCTTCAAAAACTTTGAATGTTTTTGGTGAGTTAACGGGAGGTTTAGAGAATATTAGATTTACTAGTCAAGACATACGGAATATTTTGCGTGATATTAGACATTATGTGTCTGATTCAAGTGATGCTCGAGAAGGTTTGACATTACTTCGAGATTTGAAATGTAATAGTTCAGGGGAATTTTTCTACCGAGTAGATGCTGATGAAGAAAATCGGGTGCGTGCTATGTTGTGAGTTGATCCAAGATCATTAAATGCATATAAAAATTTGGAGATGTGGTAATGTTTGACTCCACGTACCATATAAATAGATATTGTATGTCATTTGTACCTATTACGGGGGTCAACCACCACTACCAATCTATATTATTTGGATTTGCATTAATAAGGGATGAGAGAGAAGGTTCGTATGTATGGGTTTTTAAGAATTGGTTGGTAGTCATGGGAAATAAGCCTCCAATCTCAATCATCACGAATCAAGATATTGCGATTGGAAATGTAATTGCCGAAGTTTTGCCAAACACGAATCATTTGTATTGTAGTTGGCATATAAGTATTAAATTTGGAGAAAAATTATTAAATTTGTATGGAAATGAACCACACTTTAAAGAAGATTTCAAGTTATGTATCTACAAGTCATTAATGGTTGAATAATTTGAAGATACGTGGGATGATTTGTTTGAAAAATATAACTTGGTTGATCATTGTTGGTTGCAAGATATGTATTCCGTTCGAGATAAATGGGTTCGTGTGTATACTAAACTTCATTTCACTACCGGGATGACCATTACCTCGAGAAGTGAATCGATGAATGCTTTTTTTGATGAGTATGTGAATGCTAGCACCGGTTTGAAAGAATTTATAGAGAATTCACAAAAAGCATTGGAGAAACAATATCTTCGTGAGAGGGAAGCGGATTATGAAACAAAGTATAAGAATATGTCAAGAATAACATCCTCATCATTGGAGAATCATGCGACATCTATATATACAAAGGAGATGTTTAGATGTTTTCAACACAAGCTTAAACAAAGTGGAGCCTATATTATTATTGAGAAACATGCCGAGAGCACTATGCTCTTTAAGGTGTATGGAGCATATAAAACCACAGTGGCGGCCGAATATAGAAAAGTTTATACTTTAGTCGTGGCCAAGAATAGCACCATAACTTGTGTTTGTTGGAAATTTGAAAATTCGGGAATGATTTGTCATCATATTATTCGATATTTGAATATGATGCAATGGACGGAAATTCCTTCAAATTTAATCAACTTAAGATGGACAATTGGAGGAAATAAAGTTATGGGGTCCATATCGTATAAACCTCCTACCATTGACACCTATCTTCAATCACAACCCGCACGATATAGCACTTTATACAAATTCTTTCAAGGTTTAGCCGCTCACGAGAGTTGTTCGATTGAAAGATTTAATTATGTCATGACTTTAATAGAAAAAGAGTCAAATTATATGGAAAATTTTCTGAATGAAGATCATCCTAAGAATCAACCGCATGAGAATGATCTAGGGGGTGGTGAAAATTTTGACAATTTGAAGAACCCTATGATGTCTCAAACTAAAGGTTGCCCCAAGGAAAGAGCAAAAAGTGGTATAGAAATATCTAAATCCAAAAAACCAAGAAAATGTAGTTATTGTGGTGCAATTGATGCCAAGCATGATGCAAGAAATTGTCCAACTAAATTAGCAATGGGGAGCTAAATTTTATCATTTGAATTGATTTTGGTATTTGGTTGTAATTTGTTTGGAATTTCAAATTTTATGGTATTTTGGAGTTATTTTATGATTTGGAATTGTTTATGGTATTTTGGAGTTGTATTGCGATTTGTATTGATCTTAATTTTTTATTGTAACTTTTTTGAAAATTTAAATTTTATGGTATTTTGAAGCAGAATTTTTTTTATAAAAATAAACATATACGCTCTATTATAGAGCGTATGTTCGCTCTATTATAGAGGGTAACTACAGTCAGGTATTTTAAGTTAGTTTTTTTACCAGGCATATATGTACACTCTATTATAGAGCGTAACTACAATCTGGTTTCGGCTTTTTGACTTAGTTTTTTTCCAAGCTCTATACATCCGCTCTATAATAGAGCGTACATCCGCTCTATAATAGAGTGTAACTACAGAAACTGTTTTTGACATGTCTGTTCTGTTTTTTTAACATTCCACCATGTTTTACCAAACCAAACCAATCCAAATAAACTGTAAATCCATATCCAAACATAAAAATGAAACTATATCAAACTCCAAATCCAAGAACCAAACCAATATAACATAAAATTAAAATCAAACTAATCAAAATCCAATCCAACTACTCTAAATTCAAGAACCAAACCAATATAATATAAAATTAAAACCAATCAAAATCCAATCCAACTACTCCAAATCCAAGAACCAAACCAATATAACATAAAATTAAACCAAACTACTCCAATCCAATCCAAATTACAATTTAAATTACAACCAATCCAAAATCAAATTACAAGCTTGCTAATTTAGCTTGATACGGTCCATCACTCATATATCGGGCCATTCCCTTATTGAGTTCCCATCCAATACGATTCCAGAAGAGCGAGATTATATCATCATTCCATTCGACACCACACCAAGTTTGGGTATTACATGTCAAAATACAATCTAAGTACTTCATGACGAAAACACCGCAATCAAGACCATTACGTTTCCTAGGTCGGTCCGCGATACTTTCAACTTCGACAAATGTGACATCTTGATAATTCTCGAGATCCAACTGGTGAAACATCAAAGGAATCAATTTTTTCTATCAAACAAAAATAAAAACACATTAGACAATAACATAATTTGACGACTAGAAATTACAAAAACAAAAAAGATGAAATATATCACTATAAAGAAATCTTTCTTGTATAACTCTCTTAGTTTCATGTAAGAAGCATCATCTCATAGAGGATCAAATAATGAAATTATAAAATTTTGATTGACCACAAAAATAGGATCCAATGACCTCCCGTTGTAGCCGGCATGAGAATATAATCAAAATTGGTAATTTTCGTGTCCCCCCTATCTTTTGTGCCATATGCTTTAAAGTCCCTATCAATAGCATCTCATTCTTTATTTTTTCTCTTCAACGGATTCTTCATATTCTTGCAATGATGAGCGGCCATCACTTGGAAGAACCACAGAGACATAAAATAATATTTTACGGCCTCACATCCTTCATGACTAAAGAGACTAGTTTCTCTCACTATTAGCAATTGACAATATACATCCATTATACTATCCTCCACTTCTCTACTTGGTTGTAAAGAAACAACCGCTTTGGAGTTACAACCTCTTAGCAAATTTGTAGCTTTTTTACAATCCCACCAATGTGCTTTCAACCAATCCAATTTATGTGCCTTGATAGGCTTTCTAAGAGATCCCTTATCATAGTTGGCCCTCAAAATGATGTTAATATCCTAAAATAAAAACAAAGAAAAATTGGAACAAATATAGACAAACATAGAAAAATAAAGACAAATCCAAAATAATCACTATTGTTACCTCCCTCCGTTCACTAGGACCCTCATCAAGGTAAGTATTGGGATCTTCATCAAATTGAATTGCTTTGTACATAGGAGCACTAGAATCCACCTCATACTCTGCATAGTCCTCAAAATATGGCTTCTCCGGACTAGCTTTTTAAGTAGCTTTTTGGGCCTTTCTTATCTTTCTTTTAGGTAAAACACTCTTAAATTCGGGCCTTTCATATGACGGACCAAAAGTATCAATTAAGCATAAAAGCATCATACTTTTCAATGAAGGTAGGCAAGAGGGACTCGTGAAAAATCGAAGGCATATCATGCAAACAAAGCTCACTCATGCCTTGAGCGGCACACATGATCTATAAGATAAAAAACAAGAACAATGTATAAATAAATGCATATCCAAAATTATTTAAGGAACTTATGTGTAATAGTTTATATATTAAGAAAAAAACATACCAAATCTAATGCCTTGGGATTGTCAAATTTGTCTTTCACTTCTTGGTATATTTTAGGATCCTTTGTTGGTTTTGAAGGTGGTAGAATCTTCAATTTTGTAATATTTAAATACTAATCCATATACTCCTCTAATGATACGGGATACATTGGGGGGCCCAAAATACCAATACCATTATACACAAACTCATTCCACATTGTTACATATCTAACCATATTCTTAGGATCCATATTTTGGAATGGAACGTCAACATTAAGCCTCATTTTTTTCATTTCACTCCTCGGGGGCGGAGGTGGTATGCTCAAGGGTATATTCATTTGTCTTGCCACCCTATCCGGAAGTTGATATTCACAATATTCAAAAAATATGATCGGCCCATGAGAAATACCAGCTAGTCGATCCCTATCAAAATATGGGTCAAACATTCGATAAAAGGGGCTATATGGCCTCCAAGCAACCCAACTCGGATCAAAATTATCAAATTGTCCACGGTAGGCGTCAATGTTTTGATGAACATTATAGTACTTGGATTTTCCCTTGGCAACCGGATGAATCGCCCATGATAAAGCCTTAGGCCACATATGTTGCACATTACTTGCAATCATAGGTTGTCCCGAACGCAACCTCTCACAAGCCCAAAACATCAAAAGAGTACAACATCTGGTAATCGATACACAATCCTTATAACTAGTTTCATAAAATTTCTTATACAAATAAGCTAGAACTCCCGTCCCCCAAGCATATCTATATATCTTGCTAGTATCGAGTAACAACGGGATTAATCTAGGGTGAACAACATTATTAGACTTTGTAGGGAATAAAATAGCACCGCATAAATATAAGACATACCCCCGTGTATATATCTCCAACATCTGGGATCATTCTTATCTGGGCACTTGCAATATCGCTCCCTCAAAAAAATCAGTCTGACGCCACCCCTACCAAAAGCATCTTCTCTTTCTTCAACGGAAAGTGTGACATCCCTCAGATCCGGGGTCTAGATCTGGTGCCACTAAAACAAAAATAATTTAAAACCTGGATATCTTTAAAGAATTTAAAAGAAAACCAATTTGAAATAAAAATAAAAAAATAATTTGAAAGAGAAATCAATTTGAAAGTAAACTCGACCCCCTAAAACATGATCACATACAGGTTATAGTATTGAAATCAGAAAACCAAACTACTAATTATTATTACAACTTTCTACCTCACCAGATAGACTTCAATATAAAGATTAACTGTAAATCAATATATAAATCTGTTTTACAATAAAATCAAAATTATCCAATTCTAATCCCAACTAGTCTCATAAACATATTCCAAGGTATTCTACCTGGCCACCAAGGTGTAACCTAACCACTTGAAATCATTGTCTAGCATTACTTTTATGTGCGGTCTTAAACGAGCGAACCACCTTTCTCCCTAGATGAAAGGGTTAGAATAAATAGCAAGAATGAGCAACAATGCTCAGCAAGTATATATAGAAACGAAAGTCACAAGATATATAATTAAACTGATTCAGAATGGTTGAGGTAAAAGCAAACGCTGAATTAAACAGAATTATCTGCAAGTAAATCAAAATGCTTAAACAGAAAAGCTACTTTTGATGTAAACAATAACAACTATTTTTATCACAACCATTCATCTTCGTCAAATCATTACTTTTCATAAAAATCTTTCTTTTCATCAAAACATTCTTTTCATAAAACTGTTCTTTCATCAGAACATTCTTTTCATAAAATCATTAACTTGATTGGAGTTTTTCCACCAACGCACGGACAATACAAGTGATCAGCCACATAATGTCCCCATACCGGATACAAGGTCCCTCTGGACTTTGACAATTGGGTTCCCAATTAGGCACACTCTGGTCTTTAATAATGCTGGACTAGGACCGCCCTAGCCTCTTACGCTAATTAAATAAAAGTGCTGGACCAGCTTCTCGGCCTCTTACGCTCTCCAATCTTTAGGAATCCGTAGAAATCATAAGTTAGAATTCCTAAACCATTTATCAAAACATTCTTTATAAATCTTTTCAAAATCTTTTACCTAAAATCATTTCATCTCTGGAAAACACTTTCATTCAAATCAGTAAAACATTTTCTTTCCTTCACAACGCAGTTCGAAAATCATTTCTGAAAGTCATTTATGTAAAACATTGTTCACTGAAAATCAATCTTTCTTTTCAAAGCTTTAACAAAGTTTATAACTTTTTAGAAACGTGTCAAGTTTAAGGTTATCATAGGTTAGTAATCAGGGAATCTGAGGTTTTAGGTTCAACAATTATGTATAACGTATTAGGTTTTCAGTATCAAATTATCATGGGAATATAAGTGCAGAACATGGTGTACAAAATCATTTCAGTATAGCGAAGCAGGGTAAAACATGGTATCACAGATATACAATAGGAAGGTTACGAGAGAGCAAGAGGGTTGATACTTGCCTTATCACTGACTCTTGGTTCAAATTTCTAATGATACTATCTATTGCACGATCATTTCTTCCCACTTAGCTTCTCACATACTCCACTAGACTGACTACGACACATCGTTGCTTTCTCGGATTCTTAGTGCTATACTCGTAACATCATTTGTTTAATTCTGAACGTTGTTGATAAACTCGTCTCAGTCGACTCTATATGCCAGTGAAACAATACTTCAGTCGTCGGATCAAACGAACTTAACAATTTCTGAATAACTATCAGAATCTGTAACTATCTACCCCTTTCGATAATTATAAATACTATTTGCTTACCTTAATCACATAATCCATTCAATACACATAACAATTAGCAATTAAAGCATGCTCACAACTATTAGAATTTATTAGGTAAAATAGGTTTTGACACAGGGGAATTTTAGAAAATTTCAACATGAAGTATTCGTAAATCGGACTATCCACCTGTTTTTCAAATCAAGCCAATCAACAATTCATATTACTTTATCATAAGAAAATTTACGAAATAACCTTTTTGTAAAATGGACTATCCCGGGGTCACAGCCCCTCAACACCAATCACACAACAATTTTAATTACAATCCCAAAATATTCACAATACTCCACCATCCAATTATTATTCTCAACTATTACTCCTTTGAATTTATAATTCAAAATATTAAACACCAATTCAATTAATATCACACTTGGTATACAACTAAACAAGACTAAAACAAATAACTTTCATCTTTTAACCAACATCAAATAAGGTTTTTAACCATTTCAAAACAACACCCAATACTACTATCAATTACAACACCATTCAATCATTCCCATCAAATAGAGTCATATAAGCAGATAAGCACATTAGACATATATGCAAGTAATCCATATTAAACAAATAATCAATCTCCAAAATAGGGTAAACAATTTTAAGAACAAAACACACTAATGCGCACACTTTATTGAAACATTTTTAATAAATCAAAAAATATTTGTTTTATTACAAAATTTTGCAGAATCCTTTCTGAATATTAACACAATCTTGCCTAAAAATTTCATATCCAAAACATTTTATTTAGGCAGAAAAACGAACTGATTAAATCAGTATCCAGACACAGAAAATTTCAGATTGCACGGTCTTTACTAAATCATGCATATCTTTTTACTCGTTAATCCAAACGCCACACGGTTTTCGCGTATGTAAACTAGAAATTATAAGGAACAAATATATCATACCCACTGTTAAAAACTGCACATGTTGGTCCCAGGACAGGACAGTTAATACTAGCAGTAAATCAAGATCACATAAACATGGTTAACATCCAATTACATTCATGATCTGCAATTAACAAAACTGTGAAATTACCATCCATCTCTACTCATACTAATCTTAAAATTTAAGGTTAGCACTTCACTAATCCACTTAGTCTAACAACCGAATAATGACAATTAAGCCAAGCAATTAACATCAACTTTATATCGAAACTCTAACACTAATAATCAATTTACCCGAATATTTCCAAAATCAATCACAACTTTGACATGCAGGCACTAAAGCTTAGCAACTAGGTAGCTTATAAACATGGTTTAATAACACAAGTGATAAAAACCATGAATCCATGTCGAGCAATCAAGTAACAGTTTAAACTTCAAAGATTTCGAACATATATAGACATAATCTAACATGCAATTCAGATTACTAGCATTACAACAACCAAATGAATACAACTAGCATTAATCCATCAAATTAACCACACTGTCGGCTCCCGATGGTCATTGCTGACGGTGACAGCTCTGGTGGAGGCCTGTTTACAGGTCCTTCACACCCGAGTTGTCCCCTTTCTCCAAATTATCACCTAAATTCGATCCAAGTTTCTACAAACCATCCCTAATCCTCGCTTCCTTTGCATGCAAATTTGACTACATATATATACATACATGCTAGTATACAGCAGTCACGACAAAGGAGATCACAGGAAGGGAATACAAACAACAACAAACACACCACAATAAATCAGTAGAGAAGAGATTTACATGAGGGCAACAAAACGAGAGAGAGAAATGGAAGAAAATTTGCAAGTAGAGAGAGAGCAAGAAAGACCTGGGTAACTGATAAAACAGGGCAATGGGGAAGAAAGAGGTCGGTGGTGGGTTTTTATAAAAGCAAGGGCAAAACGGTAATTTCACAAATGCTGAATTTTATTATACAATCATTAATAAATCGAATTTTAATGGGAAATAGGTATAAAAATAAACTTAATATTTTTAAAATAAAGAACATGATTTCAGAAGCTCGTACATATTTTTAAAATAATTTTTGGACTTGTAATTATTTTGTTATAGATTTTAGAAGATAACTCAGTTTAAAGGAATAATAATACCTTTAAAATCTTTAAAACTCGTATAAGCTTAAATAAATTAAATTTATATTTTTATAACATTTCTAAATACTCAAAAATCATTATGAAATAAATTTCATGATTTTTGGATGTTCCAATATTTAATTATGGAATTTAAAAGGGAATTGTTTTTAAATCAGAACAAGTCTCAGAATATTATTTAAAACTCATGGGGCTCAAAATAATTGAACCTATATTTTTAAAAGGTCTCTAAATATGTAGAGATAATAATGCAAAAACAAATCATGATATTTGGGCATTCCAATAATTTTCTAAAAATTAAACTGTGCATCAAAATGACTTGAAAAATTGTTTTAAAATACGTAGTCAAAATTAAGCATGTTCGCACATACATGCATTTAATACAAGCCATATAATCATAACACGTTGTTCACAAATAGTCAAATAAGGTTGACTCATCAAATTGGAATAAGATTTTTTTATTATTATTTATAATGCAATTTCTACGGGCGTTACAGAAAGATTTGGATCCGGCCAAGTGTGTAACCAAGTATTTTTGACACCAATTGCTTCAAGATTTGTTACCGGTTCTCCTACAACCAAAAGACCCATCAACATGTAGACATCTTCAAGAGTCATTGCCATCTCACCAAAAGTGAAATGAAATGTGTTAGTTTCTGGCCTCCACCGCTCCACTAACGCCGAAATCAAAGCCACGTCATTTTGAATAACGGCCTTAGGATTAGAAAACATTCTGAAACCCCATTGTTGTAGAAGATGAAATTGAAATGGCTCTAATTTTCATTCCGAAAGCAAAGAAATACTTTGACGAATTTTGAGAAGATTATGGGTGCTAATGTGATTTTTTGATCGTGAAGAACCGAAGGATCGACAGGGCTACACAAATCATCCGACATATATGAAATTAAAGAAACAATTACGTAAATCTAAAATTGTTGATAAACTAACGTCCATGTCAAACAAAATCTCTAATAATTTGAAATTAAAACCCAAAACTCCAATAATAATAATTCAAAATCTCAAACAAAAATCCAAGAATATGTATAACCAAAAAACTTTGAACTAAAACAACATATATAACCAAAAAAAATTGAACCAAAACCACATATATAACCAAAACAAAATTGAACTTTATACACATAACCAATAAAATTTAAATTTTATACACATAGCCAAACCAATTCGAACTAAAATCACATATATAGCCAAAAAAATTGAAATTTAATCCAAACCACTCAAAAAATTCGAACTTAAACACATACACATATACAAATCGAAATATACACACATACATACATATACAAATCGAAATATACACACATACTTACATACATTATCGAATATAACACTAGCAAATCAAACATACACACAATACACAAACAATCGAATATACACACAATATACATACAAAAAGTATAAAAATCGTATGTAATAAAGATTAGAATGCATACTTGATGGAAAAATAGCAACACAAAGCAGGAAATCGCAACAAACGCAACAAATCCCACTAGGTTGTGGATGGTTTGTGGATGATTAGGGTTAAAACTGACGGTTTTATGTTTATTTTAGTTGGTTTTGTTAAAAACGAAACCGGGTTTGAAAGAAAAAAACCGGATTTTTAAAAAAAACCAGGTACGCTCTATAATAGAGCGTACAAATTTTTATTTTTTTCTTTTAAATAATTTACACGTGGCAAATTAAGGGTATAAAAGGAAAAAAAATATAAAGATTTACGCTCTATAATAGAACATACCACGCTCTATAATAGAGTTTACGTCTTTTTTTTTGTGGTCGTAGAAGGGTCCCTATCTTTACTATATTATTATAACTGAAATATTAAAAGTTTTGGTCATCGGTATGGTACTGGGTGAACTATAGAAAAGATCTTGACCGTCCAATTTTATGTGAACCATAGAAACAATCTTAACCATTAAATTTTAATAAAATATAATTTTAAAAGAATATAATCATACATACAACTCTAACCCTAAAATATAATTTTAAAAGAATATAATCATACATACAACTCTAACCTCAGTAATCCTCCTTTTATACACGATAGGATAATAAGATATGATAATATTATATTATATTTAAATTATATTTTATAAACTTTTTTTACGAATCCTACTCATCCTATAATTTTTATTTAATATATCATTAAAGTTTAAGATAAACAATATGTATTTTTTTAATTTCATTTATTTCTCTATTTTAATCGCATAACACAAATTATTTATCAAAACACAAGCTCTACTCAAATTAGAAGAATTTGCTCAAATTAGAACAACCATATCCTATCAATACACGTATGTTCAAATTAGAAAACCGACATCAACACCCTATATACAACTCTAACCCCCGATAGTCCTCTTTTTATACAATTCATCACAACTCATCGTAGATAAAATAATATTATATTATATTATATTTAAATTATATTCTATGAATATTAAATTTTATGAATATTATAGTAATAATATTATTTTATTAACATTAATTAAATTTTATCACTATGTTATATCTATATTATCTATAATTTTATATTATATTATTTTAAACAAACTTCTCTTTTAATTAGAATATATAGTTGTACTCACAATCTACTAACATGTTTCAATTTTTCTCATCGCTTAAATACTTTAATTTATTTAAAATTATAATTTTATAATTAAAATTTTTTAATATTAAAATTATATTATATTTTACCTACATTAAAATATACTATTTTATTTAAATTTTAATTAAAATATTTCTAATATATTTGTAACTCTTTTTATTAATAAAAATTTCCTAATTAAATTTAAAGAAAAAAAAAATTTGGTCAATTGGTCGTCCGTCCGGTAAGTCCTCTTTTTATACAACTCTTTTTATTATCCGTAAATTTTCTTTTTATACAATTTTTTTATGCAATTATGATATAATTATAATTTAATTTTAAAACATTTATATTTTATATATAATTCTATCATCGGTGAATCATTTTTTGTACAACAATCTAATAACATATCTCAATTCACTTTTACTTGAAATTACAACTTATTAATTAAATCTCATGAATATTAAAACTTATTAATTAAATCTCATGAATATTAAAATAATATTATTATTTTATCTATAAATAATTTTTATTATATATTATATTATTATAGCCGATATAATAAAAAAAAATTAAATTGTATATTTAAATTATATGAAACAATTAATATATAATTTATTAATCTCACCCGTAAGTGGGTTATAAGCTAGTATATATATATATAAGCAATTGATCAAATAGAAAATAACTTAGAATAGAAAATAGAAAATAAGATCTACACCACATATTCAATCTAATCTAATGGCAAGGGGGAACATCCACACTCCCAACGATTAGTTTGCATACCATATGTGATATATTCGGGTGACTTTTATTTTTTCGGCGATTTCCATTATTTTTTGTGAACCCAGGATATATAATTTAGTGATTTCTGTAATACAAAATAGTGATTTCTATAATACAAATTAGTGGTTTCTGTAATATTATTTAGTGATTGAAGTTTGAATCTGATAAGTGACGAATTTATTTTAATTATAAATTATATTTGCCGAAATATAGCAGATATGGTATGAAAACTGATTGTTGGGAGATGAAAAAAAATGTGGTGAAGTTAGATTTGAAAATTTTTTTGTCAATTGACGGGAAAAATCAAATTAAAAACGGAGGAGAATAAATGGGATTGTGTGTGTGAGGGTGTATATAATTTGTGTGTGGGTGCGACAGGTATAATGATAAGGTTTTCTATTTCTCATTTAAGCTATTTTCTATTTGAGTAGGACTCTCTCTCTCTCTATATATATAGGGTCCTGCTCAAATAGAAAATAGCTTAAATGAGAAATAGAAAACCTTATCATTATACCTGCCGCACCCACACACAAATTATATACACCCTCACACACACAATCCCATCTATTCTCCTCCGTTTTTAATTTGATTTTTCCCGTCAATTGGCAAAGTTTTTTTCAAATCTAACTTCACCACATTTTTTTTTGATCTCCCAACGATCAGTTTTCATACCATATGTGCTATATTTCGGCAAATATAATTTATAATTAAAATAAATTCGTCACTTATCAGATTCAAACTTCAATCACTAAATAATATTACAGAAACCACTAATTTGTATTATAGAAATCACTAATTTGTATTACAGAAATCACTAAATTATATATCCTGGGTTCACAAAAAATAATGGAAATCGTCGAAAAAATAAAAGTCACCGGAATATATCACATATGGTATGCAAACTGATTGTTGGGAGATGGAGAAAAATGTGGTGAAGTTAGATTTGAAAAAAACTTCACTAATGAACGGGAAAAATCAAATTAAAAACGGAGGGATTATGTGGGATTGGGTGTATGAGGGTGTATTTGATTTGTGTGTGGATGCACCCTTTGCCATTAGATTAGATTGAATATGTGGTGTAGATCTTATTTTCTATTTTCTATTCTAAGTTATTTTCTATTTGAGCAGGACCCTATATATATATATATTATGTTGGTGTATCATCTTACCTTTTTCATTAAGTTTTGTAACTTTCACCCTATGCTAATTTCACTATTCAGTTATTTCAAATTGCATGATGTAGTGAAATATTTGGGGATCTGTCAAGCAAGACAGAGAGGATTAGTTTGAATATTTGTTACATAAAGGGTATATATAACAATTACCATGTATAGCTACTAGCTAGAAAGGAGTATTATTTCCTTTGGAGCTTTTTGATAGTTGATACATTACAGAGAATGAAAAATAGGCGATCATATAATATAACGTCTCCCCGATTGTTTTGGAGGGAACTGATTAATAAAGGCAAGAATTACTACTTGTAGCTCTGGAGCTTTTGGTGCAATGCATCTTTATTTGTTGCTACTGATTTCATGGTCATTCTTCGCCTGAGCTTTAGATCTTTTATCCTGTGTGGTTATTATTAGACGCAAAAAAAAATACGGGAATGATTAGAAAACAGATATGAACGTGCCTTCACTAGCAAATTCATTGATTTTACGCATCCCTAGGTTTCCTTGACATGTATTTGTAGCATGTCGCAAGACATAATGTGTATGTGAAGTATATAATAATGTAATATAGTATTTATAAACAAAGACCATCCCTGTTGATAGAAGAACCACAATGATCTTTTATGGGAGTAAAGAATGTGTGTTATACGTGCGATAAAGGCTTTTTATGTGGAGAAAACTGCACACTGTTGGCGGATAAGGACATCTTCAGGATTGTTTGAAATGATACATTAGTCATTCTTTGAATTGAAATTTTAGTGTAACTTTTTAAGTGAAACAGATATTACATGAGTAATAATCAACAAACCTCTGTCATATGGTTGAGCGCTGGAGTATATACTGCATGGTTTCTAAAAGATTAATGGAAGAAAATAAAATTCCTTATAGCAAAAGGTTGCTAACATGTTTAGTCACAAAATGCATTAATATATGAAGGGTAGTAGTTATATTTATGTTCCGTAGTTAGTACTCTTTGTCCTTGGCTCCAGAATATAAGTAAAATCTACAGCTTCTTTTCAGTACTCATGTTACCCTGTTAATTACCTCTAGTGGTGCTGTAGTTGGGAAAGGGCACATTGCCATTCTCAATGCGCTTGATATCTGCCACAAGGATCTCATAATGCCTCTTCACCTCCTCTGCTGTCTTGCTGCCAACGGCTTTGGCGATATTATACCAGCGGTCAGGAGTGTCTTTATCATACTTAGCCAAAGCCTTTTCAAAGGCTTTGTTTTGCTGAACGGTCCAAAAGCCTTGAGAAGACATGGAAGCCATGCAAGTTAACAGTGAGGGAATTATATGAAATGGTTAGGAACAGAAGATGGGCAAAAGAGATGAGTTAGAGTTGGAAGAAAAGAGAGAAGAAGAGTGAATGATATCGAGTGAAGGCAAGAAGTCAGTGAGAGATTACTTTAAGCCTGAGATGATATGTGCATAAGGTTGCACTGCATGTTCTTATATAAGCTCCAGGAGTAGAGGAGGTGAGATAGGGTCATGCTAGTTGGCCTATGGAGCTTGAATCTTTTTGAGAAATTTAATGATTTGTCTACTTAAGAACCACAAATAAAGGAGGACAAGGGAGAGCAAAATAAAGGAGGTCTAAGAATTACTACATTCAGTGTTTTTTTTCTTTTTAGTTTCAATCTTATAATGCAAGAAGCATATATTCATTTTTCTTCCTATTCATTATACACCATAACTAGTTTTTTGTTATTGAATTTAAAACATGAAACAGGTCAGTGATTTGCCCGATATCAACATTTTTCCACAATGTTTACTTTTACTGAGATAACCTAACTCATGTTTGATTAAACATTGAAGTTCAGAGCCATTGGGGATAAGCATGTCTGCGGAGGAATAATCTATGTCCTTAGAAATCTCCTTATATATTTTGGGCATCCATGCTCGATCTTATCGAGAAGACTATTTTCTTACCCGAAAATCATTAAACTTCTGCCGGGGTGCCACATAACAAACTGTTAATTTTATGATTTGTGTTTTTTTAATACTTCTATTGAAAATATGCAATGGAGTTTCCGTTTCCACCCCTTCTCTTTCTCCTAAGTAAAGCTCACACACAGGCCATAACAAGGCCGTGGAAGAGTTTTTCTAGTAAGCAGTAAATATAGTTTATTGTCCTATATTCACGAGTTAGGGATATCTTCTTTGTGCATAAGTACCGTGTCCCTGAACAACATTCGAAGCCATATTGCTGGCTAGATGACCTTTAGAGAGATAATATAATGATTTTTTCCCAAGAAAGGGTAGAACGTATTGTGTACTCATCAGGGACCCTATGGTTTTTTGCAGCAACAGAAGTACTAGCATAATTTACCACTTAGGTCCCTCTCTGATTAGGTGGTATATGGCTTAGATTTTAGCCCAAGAAAAGAAATTCTTCTGTCCATTATAAATTACGATTTTGTACTGTGTGTTGTACATATATTCTCATATCTTATTTTCTATGACATCTGTATCAAATCCTTCAAAAGATATTATATAATCCAAGTTCAGTTAGATTTTTGTCCATGTCTTAAGTTTTTCCTAGCATCATGCAAAATATTATTATTTTGTTTCTTTTTTCATAAAAATGAGTTGATACTTGAGACTAGAGGAGAAATGTTGTCTTGAATGACACATATTAATAATGTAAAATTCGGAAAAGGGCGGGACACTAATAAATATCATTTATCAAGTTAGTCAGTTAAGATAATATATTTTGTTTGGTTTGCTTGAGTTTGTTGTGTTTGAAAAATGAACACAGATACAAAGAACCATAAGATTCTGGAATATGCTTAGTCACTGAAAAGCTTATTTGATTAATAGAAGAGTAACAGTATTATGAGTACAGTGATGTGGAAATCATATTTTTGATTCTTTCGAGCTCATCCTTGCATATTGTTATGTTCTTATGTCTATTAATACATTTTATTTTGTTTAAGATGGTTTGCATAAAATTATAGGCTTATGAAAGTAAAGTCATGGGCAAGTACTTCTGCAAGAATCTTTTCTGAGCAAGTTGCAGTATTCTCTCTATCTTGTTCACTTAGCTTCACTTTACCCTCTGGTGTCTATGGTTATATTCTTTGGAAAATTGTCACTCATAAAATTTTACATATCCTATTCTTATGCTTTTTCGGTATCATTACAGCGAAGCATTTGTTGGGTGATGAAAAGTACTAATATCTCTTTTGAAAATTAGTTCTATAATATTTGTAAGTTTCATTGACAATGATCATCTTTTTCTTGAATAGGAGATTATACTTTTAACTGATTTGATTGACTTTTGGAGTTTTGGATGCTAATTTTCATTTAGTTTGTCATAAAACTTGTGTTTTACTTTACTTTTTTGTTGAACAGCTATTTATTTCTGGTGACTAGTTTATAAACTCATACTCCTTGATAAGTATTCAGTGAAGAGCTTTAGATGTCTAAGCAGCAGAGGTTGAGGTGATGAGAGAGACATATATAAAAAAGTGGTAATCCCTGAAATATTCTTAGGGCCGTAACCATATCTATGCATGTTAGTACAACATAATGATCGAGCTTAGCTACAAAGTTTATGAAGGGAAATTGAAACGAAGTTTGTTGACCCCACAATTCATATCTCGTTGGGTTAATACCATTAACACATAAAAGCATCTTTATGCAGCTAGTGGACTACAGGAACCCCAGCATATGAGCTTTGGTATGTATAGGCTCCTGTTAGATAGACTCAGTTTGATCGATGACATTCAAGCATAATGGCGTAGAGAATGGTATATTATTCTCTTTAAGATTATATGTAATTGAGGTTTCTTATGAGACACGTATATGCTGTTGATAGTACTAAATTAGGATTACTTATATAAGGTCCAGAATCGGATCTTATTAACTTAAACACAGAGAACTTTGAAAACTCTGCATTTATCCCTCTGCGACCAAGTTGCAAGATATGCTGTTGATATTACTAAATTAGGATTCCTTATATAAGGTCGAGAATTGGATCTTATTAACTTAAACACAGAGAACTTTGAAAACTCTGCATTTATCCCTCTGCGACCAAGTTGTATTTGTTCGACCTCGGCCACATGCTTAATGCGGCTGTGCTGATCAGTACTTTCAGAAATACGTGTGCCATGAATCCATACATTATTGAAAGCAGTAGTTGGAATCCTTATCATTTGGTATTCCTTATAAAAGTAGTACGTGTATCCTTTTCTTCTTGGTGGTCCTACCAAGTTGAAGAAACTGAGAGACTCAAGACATTCAGTGGTCCAGTTGTAATAAAATGCTATTGGAATATGAGTGAATTTCATTGATCAGCTTAAAAAAATATCATCTTCAGAAAAAGTCCTTATTTGTTGTATAGTCCGTGAGACCAGATTCTACTACCTCGTGAGAATCGTGTCTTAAACTTGTTATAATCGAAGTTAACCATAGTTTCCCTGCATTCGTGTATTCATTGAACACGCTCTGTTGAGTTGGATAGATTCTTTTAGCTTGAGCTCAGATCCTCGTGAAAAGGATAAATTGCCATGTTCGAAATAAACAGATCCTTGTACACCAATTGATGTTTAGGCAGCTCGAAATAAACAGATCTTTCGCAGGGTGATGTTCGGTTAAAATGGTGTTAGTATGTGGCCTATATATGTATCACCAATCGTTTATCATGTTCACTTGGATGTTCCACAGAGGTTGTAGGACAAAATATCGCGTCGATGTGTTCCCCCCTCATTTTTAGTTTATCAGGATTAAGAAATTGTTAAGATTTGGCCATGCAATTGAACCTACCACAGGAACACAGAAAACAAATATGTACAATGACTACAAGATTCTTTTGTTGGATGTCAAGATATTGTGGGGCATGGATTCTTATATCATGATGCTGCTGCTCATGAACTTGTCTGAATAAATTAGTATCTTTAAGAACAGTCCATGCAGGATCAAGTGAGGAAGAGCTCTTTTTTTTTGCCTAGAGTAATTAGCTGATAAGTTGGTTTATTTTTATTTTTAAGATGGAAGTTAATGTAAATTAAACGTTAATTAAATTAATGAAGCATATGGGTAGGAACTAATTATTAACTAAAAAATGCAGCATATGGGCTGGTACTAATATTTTTATATGTATATTTTATCCTCACCTTCGTTCACTAATGTGAATAGTTTCACTCTATGCTATTTTCAGTATATAACAATATCTACATTGTGGTAGTAATGAATTCGCATGTATATTTTTTATGTAAAATTTAACAAGATATCCATACGTAAAATCATAATTATTGATACGGGTCTTTTCCACATAAAAAGTAAATCGTTTATTATAATAGAATTATAAAAGTATAAGTGATGTGAATTATTAAGAATGAAATCAATTTATATATAAAAAAATACCAATAAATGATTTCACAAGATTCAACAAATAGTCTTGATCGTCAATGATTTCCTACTATTATTTCTCGACGGTATGGATACATATCATGTATAGCAAGAAAGGAGTATTGTTTCCTTTAAGCTATTTTGATAGTTGATTACAAGTATACTAGAAAATGAACAAACACCAGGTGATAAATCTACATCACCTCAAACAAAACATAAAACTTTTAAGGGAAATAAGCGATGAAGGCAGAATTGCTTATTGAGTTCTTGTGATTCTTGAGCTATTGTTGCATTGATTGATGCCTCTTTATTTGTTGCTACCCTCATTTAAACTGAGCTTTAGATTTTTCATCCTGCACAAGTCAATGAGTCGTCATCAAACGGAGAAATTACAAGGTAATAGATTATCAATGACATGAATTTTCACTAGCAGATTTGTTGACTTTAGGTCTACATGTTCCTGGGTTGCCTTGATGATTTGATATGTACATGAAGTAGATAAACATATTAGTACAGTAGATTTTACATAGAGAGATCCCAGTTAATAGAATAGGCACCCAAAAATAAGGTTTCTAGGAATGAATGTGTGTTTTATGTATGTTAGAAGGCTTTTGAATGCAACTGAACACAGGGGGCTGTGGTCGCTCGTAGGCAGATAAAAACATCTTCGCGAATCATTTAGAAGGATACATTATTTGTACTGCGATTTGAACATTAATCCAAATTTTAACTGAAGCAGATATCGCATAAGATCGTAGTGGGCCATATAAATTTAGTATTTACTGCATGGTTTTCAAAAGATTGTTGTGGGGAAATACGATTCAAATTTCTATCATGTATGGTCACAATATGATACTCATTGTACTTTGTTATTACCTCCAGTGGCGCGGTATTTGGGATAGGGCACATTACCATTCTCAATGCGCCTAACGTCTGCGACAAGGATTTCATAATGCCTTCTCACCTCCTCTGCTGTCTTGCCACCAACGGCTTTGGCAACATTGTACCAACGATCAGGAGTGTCCTTGTCATACTTAGCCAAAGCCTTTTCGAAAGCCTTGTTTTGCTGAACAGTCCAGGATGCCATGCAAGTTAACAGCGAGAGAAGTATTATATATTATAGTTAAGCACAGAAGTGTGTACCAAAAGACTTGAAAGAAACGAAAAACGAAAAGTGTGAAGGATATCGAGTTCAACTAAGAAGCCAGTGAGAATTTGTTAAGCATGAGATGATATGTGCATAGAGGCTGTCTTGCTTGTCCTTATATAAGCTCCAGGAGTAGAGGAGGTGAGGTAGGGTCTTGCCAGTTGGTCTATGGAGCTTGAATCTCTTTGAGAAATTTAATGATTTGTCTCCTTAAGAACCACAAAATAAAGGGGACGAGGAAGAGCAAAAAGGTAAGAATCAGCACATCGTGTGTGCTTTTTTTCTTAAATGGAGTCTATTACTATTACACCGTAACTTCTGAGATAGTAGTTTTGTCTTTGCGAACTAGTTAAGATATACCCTAACATTTTTACACGGTTTAATTTTTACTAAGATAACCGAACTCATGTTTGATTAGGCATTGATTGTATAGAGTGCCATAAGGGATTCAGAGGAACACTCTATCAACCCTAGAAGTCTCCTTATCTTTTATTTGGATTAGTCTCTCTCCATTTTGTCTTTCATGCAATTTTCAAGAATTATCTTCTTACCTAATAATTATGTGCGCGATATCTTTACAGAAACTACAACTAATCTTCCACTAAGGTGCCACATTACAGACCGTTAATTTTATGAGTCATGATTATTTTTCTTAAAAACTTTTTCCGAAGATTGGGAATGGAGTTTCCATTTCCTTCCTTCTCTTTACTCCCAAGTAGAACTCACAAATAGGACATAAAAAGTTCATAAAAGAGTTTGCTAGCGAGAAGTAATAGAATCTTATTTCTCTATATATATGAATTATAAATGTCATCGACTCATCTTTGTGTAGAATTACTGTCCTGAACAACATTCCAAGCCATATTGCTAGCTTTACCTGTAGAATGATAATTTTTTCCTTCCTCCTAAGCAACGGTTAAATATTACGTACTCGTTATCATCATTCATCAGGGATCCTATGATGCTTAGAAATACAATTACTAGCATAATTTAGGTACCTCTTTGATTTGGTGTTCTACAGGGTACATATTACCACCAAAGAGTCATTCTTCCACCCATTACCCTATAATGTGTCTTGTAATGTGATTGTATCATACATATTTTCTCACGTCACATTTTCTATGACCTGTGTGTCAAATTTTTACAAGAAATGCTATAATCCAAACCCAGTTAAATTTTGAGGGAGGAAATCTAGTCTTTAATGACATATATCCAGTAATGTGGAATTCATTAAAGGGTGGAAAAACTAATGTTGAAGATTCTTCAAGTTTGTCTACTAACAGGTTATGTTTTGTCAAGCTTGCTCAAGCCTGATATTATTGGACAATGACCGGAGATACAGAGAAGCATACGATTTTGAAAAGCTTACGAATTAACAGAAGAGTAACACGTATATCTCTTTGTTTTTATTTTTCAAAATTTAAGCTCATCTTCAAATTTGCCTTTACATTTCAAGTTGCTTAGGATGAGATTGCAAAAATTATATGCTTATGAAACTAAAGTCATGGGCAGGTACTTCTGTAAGAATCTCTTTTGAACAGGTTGCAGTATTCTATCTTATTTAGTTAGCTTTACTTGCCCTTAGTTTCACTTAGATTCCTTGACACAGTGTCGCCCATCAATTTTCCTATTCTTTTATATAGATTTTCTTATCTTTTCAGTATCATAAGAACCACCCTTTTGTATCCATAAGCAAAAATACCGTCATCTCTATTGGAAAAAGTAGTCTATAAATTGTATATTTCATTAATAATGGCTGTCTTTTTCTTGAATATAGAGATCATATTGTCAAGTGATTTAATTGACTTGTTGATTTTTAGTGGTCAGTGTACAGATTTAGATGTCTAAATGGCAGAAGCTGAGGAGATTACAAGGACTTATTTAGAGATGATAATCCAAATATTCTTAAGGCCCTCATTACATATAGCTATGTTAGTACATCATAATGACAGGGCTTAGCTAAAAAGTTTTTGAAGAGAAGACGGGACAAAGTTTGTTGACACGACAATACATATCCTGATATCCGCTTAGGGTGATGCTAATAATATACAAAAGTTTCAAATCTTAGAAATTGGAGATGGAATGCCGGTGGCTTATGTGGCTAGTGGACTAGAGGAGCACCAACCTTTGAGCTATTGTCGGCAAAGATCTTCCATATAGACTCCAGTTGAAGTGAATCACTATCAAATTACGACTTGAAAGAATAACAGTGTGTAGAGAGACTTTAGCACTAAAAGAATGCTGAATGATTCTCATATAGATATTACGTTTTTGAGGTTTCTCATGTGACGCGTATATGTTGTTGATATTACTAGATTATGATTCCTTTTAGGAGGTCCAGGTTTGATCTGTTATGAGCTTTACTAACAATAACCTTTGATCCTCTCTGAAGCCAAGCTGCAGGAGTCGTATTCATCTGACCTTGGCCACATACTTAATGTGGGTATGCTGATCATTAGTTGAGAACTACGTGTGCCAATTTTCAGGAATCTGTACGAAATGAAAAGGTTTAGCAAAAATGAAAGGGAAGTTTGAATCCTTATCATTTGGTATATTTGACAAGTATTGCAATGATCCTTTTCTTCTTGGTGGTCCTTCCAAGTTGGAGAAACCGGGAGACTCCGACTCTCAATGGTCCAGGTATATTAGAATAGTGGTGAAATTTGAGTGAATTTCATTGATCTGCTTGGAATTTTTAATGTTCAGAAAACATTCTTATCTGTTGTATAGTCTGTGAGGCCAGATTTTATCAAGACGTGATAAGGGACTGATATCACTAGCCATTTCTGATTCTACATGGATTACTCCTCGGATTGCAAAACTTTAAATTTTTATCTGCGAAGCAGGTTTTAAATTTACGGGTAACATAGTTTTTCTGCATTAGCACCGTAGTAAAAGCCTATGTGTTTTCGTTAAATACGTGGATTCGAGTTCGGTGGACGTTCTATTTTAGCTTAGCTTGAGCTCAGTCATGCCTTCCGATGAAATTTGCAGAAAATCCCAAAGTTCTAAGACCAATATGGAGAACCGGGTACATGGCTCTTTCAAAAATATTTCTCTACCAAGCGTTCTGCTATCAACAAGCCAAGCCAATGTAGATGCAAGTTTACAAATAACCATACTATTGACTGTACATTACTACATATGTTACAATGTAACAGTTGAGTCTCAAATTGTACAACATGCTTTACTTTCATTTATTTTCAGGACAAGCCAAGGACAAGGTAGAGGTCATTATTCCCGTAACTAGGTACAGATTAAAATGACAATTACATGTTTGGTATATTTTAAAAATAAATAATTATGATTAAAATTTATTTAAAGTGAAAAGTGAAAGTTTTAAGTACATATTTGAGTAAACTTTATTGCTATATGTAACTTTTAATTCTTAAAAATATTATAATAAAAATAAAATTTATAAATTGTGAATCTGAATAATGATATTAACTTTTCTCCCATAAAATTAAAAAAGAAAAATAAATTATTTATGTCACTATGATTCATTAGAGTATAGAGTATGTACAATATTAATACCAAAATATATGTACCTATTTCTATATTATATAAATTTAAAAGTTATTTTCATTGTTAAAACAAAACTTGCATCTTAATATATAGTTTTAAAATGATACCAATCAGATATAAATATAACTCATTTTCAATCATATAATCTACGGAGTACTACCTCCGTTTCACCCAATTGTTAACGTTTCGGAGGGAAATCCGTGATTTAAATTTTTATTAATATCTTTCAGATTATCCGTTCTAATACATCTTGTGAGCAAGATTAAATTCAAAAGGTCGGTGGAGTGTGTGTAGTACCAGAACACTTGAATAGACTCGTCAAAGAAATGAAAGACTGAAACTGATTTGATTAAGATAGCTAGATAGATTAGCCAAAAGGCATCCAACACACCCATCACTTGTTGTTGATAACCACCCACCATCACAACAAACTAACTAATAGCCAACCATCATAACAAACAAACTAACTAATAGCCAGATAGCCACGATCATAAGAAACTAACTAATAGCCACGATCATAACAAATTAACTAACTAATTATTAGCCACGATCACAATCACACGATTTACCAACCACGACGTCCACCGTAACTGCCTTCACGACCACCGCTGCCGCCTCCACGAGGCTGAGCTTCATTCACAGTAATGTTACGGCCATCATTCCTCTAATCGCATCATTCATCGCCTTCTCATCCTTGAACGTCGCAAACCCTCGTGACCTCCCCGTCTCACGATCATTGATTTTCTGCACACACTCGTCAAAGTAATGTGTATGTTAGTACAACATAATGATCGAGCTTAGCTACAAAGTTTATGAAGGGAAAATGAAACGAAGTTTGTTGACCCCACAATTCATATCTCGTTGGGTTAATACCATTAACACATAAAAGCATCTTTATGCAGCTAGTGGACTAGAGGAACCCCAGCATATGAGCTTTGGTATGTATAGGCTCCTGTTAGATAGACTCAGTTTGATCGATGACATTAAAGCATAATGGCGTAGAGAATGGTATATTATTCTCTTTAAGATTATATGTAATTGAGGTTTCTTATGAGACACGTATATGCTGTTGATAGTACTAAATTAGGATTCCTTATATAAGGTCCAGAATCGGATCTTATTAACTTAAACACAGAGAACTTTGAAAACTCTGCATTTATCCCCCTGCGACCAAGTTGCAAGATATGCTGTTACTACTAAATTAGGATTCCTTATATAAGGTCCAGAATTGTATCTTATTAACTTAAACACAGAGAACTTTGAAAACTCTGCATTTATCCCTCTGCGACCAAGTTGCAAGATATGCTGTTAGTACTAAATTAGGATTCCTTATATAAGGTCCAGAATCGGATCTTATTAACTTAAACACAGAGAACTTTGAAAACTCTGCATTTACCCCCCTGCGACCAAGTTGCAAGATATGCTGTTACTACTAAATTAGGATTCCTTATATAAGGTCCAGAATTGTATCTTATTAACTTAAACACAGAGAACTTTGAAAACTCTGCATTTATCCCTCTGCGACCAAGTTGCAAGAGTCGTATTCGTTCGACCTCGGCCACATGCTTAATGCGGCTGTGCTGATCAGTACTTTCAGAAATACGTGTGCCATGAATCCATACATTATTGAAAGCAGTAGTTGGAATCCTTATCATTTGGTATTCCTTATAAAAGTAGTACGTGTATCCTTTTCTTCTTGGTGGTCCTACCAAGTTAAAGAAATTGAGAGACTCAAGACATTCAGTGGTCCAGTTGTAATAAAATGCTATTGGAATATGAGTGAATTTCGTTGATCAGCTTAAAAAAATATCATCTTCAGAAAAAGTCCTTATTTGTTGTATAGTCCGTGAGACCAGATTCTACTACCTCGTGAGAATCGTGTCTTAAACTTGTTATAATCGTAGTTAACCATAGTTTCCCTGCATTCGTGTATTCATTGAACACGCTCTGTTGAGTTGGATAGATTCTTTTAGCTTGAGCTCAGATCCTCGTGAAAAGGATAAATTGCCATGTTCGAAATAAACAGATCCTTGTACACCAATCGATGTTTAGGCAGCTTGAAATAAACAGATCTTTCGCAGGGCGATGTTCGGTTAAACTGGTGTTAGTATGTGGCCTATATATGCATCACCAATCGTTTATCATGTTCACTTGGATGTTCCATAGAGGTTGTAGGATAAAATATCGCGTCGATGTGTCCCCCCCTCATTTTTAGTTAATCAGGATTAAGAAATTGTTAAGATTTGGCCATGCAATTGAACCTACCACAGGAACACAGAAAACAAATATGTACAATGACTACAAGATTCTTTTGTTGGATGTTAAGATATTGTGGGGCATGGATTCTTATATCATGATGCTGCTGCTCATGAACTTGTCTGAATAAATTAGCATCTTTAAGAACAGTCCATGCAGGATCAAGTGAGGAAGAGCTCTTTTTTTTTGCCTAAAGTAATTAGCTGATAAATTGGTTTATTTTTATTTTTAAGATGGAAGTTAATGTAAATTAAACGTTAATTAAATTAATGAAGCATATGGGTAGGAACTAATTATTAACTAAAAAATGCAGCATATGGGCTGGAACGAATATTTTTATATGTATATTTTATCCTCACCTTGTTCACTAATTTGAATAGTTTCACTCTATGCTATTTTCAGTATATAATACTCCCTCCGTCCCATATTTCTTGTCTTATTTTGACTTTTGAAAGTCAAATTAATCAATTTTGACCAACAAATTAAACATATTATATAATAATATATATCTTTTAGAAAAATATTATAATAAAATTTAACTATTCTATTTTATGAATCAATTTATAAAATTATAAATAAATATTTTTAAATTGTTAATCAAAGTTAAAAAAAATTGACTTTGAAAAGTCAAAATTAGACAAGAATTATGGGACCGAGGGAGTAATATCTAATTTACATTGTGGTAGTAATGAATTCACATGTATATTTTTCATGTAAAATTTAACAAGATATCCATACGTAAAATCATAATTATTGATACGGGTGTTTTCCACATAAAAATAAATCGTTTAGTATAATAGGATTATAGAAATATAAGTGATGTGAATTATTAAGAATGAAATCAATTTATATAAAAAAGTACCAATAAATGATTTCACAAGATTCAACAAATAGTCTTGATCGTCAATGATTTCTTACTATTATTTCTTGAGGGTATGGATACATATCATTTATAGCAAGAAAGGAGTATTGTTTCCTTCAAGCTTTTTTGATAGTTGATTACAAGTGTACTAGAAAATGAACAAACACCAGGTAATAAATCTATATCACCTCAAACAAAACATAAAACTTTTAAGCGAAATAAGCGATGAAGGCAGAATTGCTTATTGAGTTCTTGTGATTCTTGAGATATTGTTGCATTGATTGATGCCTCTTTATTTCTTGCTACCCTCATTTAAACTGAGCTTTAGATTTTTCATCCTGCACAAGTCAATGAGTCGTCATCAAAAGGAGAAATTACAAGGAAATAGATTATCAGTGACATGAATTTTCACTAGCAGATTTGTTGACTTTAGGTCTACATGTTCCTAGGTTGCCTTGATGATTTGATGTATGTTAGAAGGTTTTTGAATGCAACTGAACACAGGGGGCTGTGGTCGCTAGTAGGCAGATGAGAACATCTTCGCGATCATTTAGAAGGATACATTATTCGTACTGCGATTTGAACATTAATCCAAATTTTAACTGAAGCAGATATCGCATAAAATCGTAGTGGGCCATATAAGTTTAGTATTTACTGCATGGTTTTCAAAAGATTGTTGTGGGGAAATACGATTCAAATGTCTATCATGTATGGTCACAATATGGTACTCATTGTACTTTGTTATTACCTCCGGTGGCGCGGTATTTGGGATAGGGCACATTACCATTCTCAATGCGCCTAACGTCTGCGACAAGGATTTCATAATGCCTTCTTACCTCCTCTGCTGTCTTGCCACCAACGGCTTTGGCAACATTGTACCAACGATCAGGAGTGTCCTTGTCATACTTAGCCAAAGCCTTTTCGAAAGCCTTGTTTTGCTGAACAGTCCAGGATGCCATGCAAGAGAGAAGTATTATATATTATAGTTAAGCACAGAAGTGTGTACCAAAAGACTTGAAAGAAACGAAAAACGAAAAGTGTGAAGGATATCGAGTTCAACTAAGAAGCCAGTGAGAATTTGTTAAGCATGAGATGATATGTGCATAGAGGCTGTATTGCTTGTTCTTATATAAGCTCCAGGAGTAGAGGAGGTGAGGTAGGGTCTTGCCAGTTGGTCTATGGAGCTTGAATCTCTTTGAGAAATTTAATGATTTGTCTCCTTAAGAACCACAAAATAAAGGGGACAAGGAAGAGCAAAAAGGTAAGAATCAGCACATCGTGTGTGCTTTTTTTTCTAAAATGGAGTCTATTACTATTACACTGTAACTTCTGAGATAGTAGTTTTGTCTTTGCGAACTAGTTAAGATATACCTTAACATTTTTACACGGTTTAATTTTTACTAAGATAACCGAACTCATGTTTGATTAGGCATTGGTTTTATAGAGTGCCATAAGGGATTCAGAGGAACACTCTATCAACCCTTGAAGTCTCCTTACCTTTTATTTGGATTAGTCTCTCTCCATTTTGTCTTTCACGCAATTTTCAAGAATTATCTTCTTACCTAATAATTATGTGCGCGATATCTTTACATAAACTACAACTAATCTTCTGCTAAGGTGCCACATTACAGACCGTTAATTTTATGAGTCATGATTATTTTTCTTAAAAAAATTTCCGAAGATTGGGAATGGAGTTTCCATTCCCTTCCTTCTCTTTACTCCCAAGTTGAACTCACAAATAGGCCATAAAAAGTTCGTAAAAGAGTTTGCTAGCGAGAAGTAACAGAATCTTATTTCTCTATATATATGAATTATAAATGTCATCGACTCATCTTTGTGTAGAATTACTGTCCTGAACAACATTCCAAGCCATATTGCTAGCTAGATGACCTGTAGAATGATAATTTTTTTCTTCCCCTTAAGCAACGGTAGAATATTACGTACTCGTTATCATCATTCATCAGGGATCCTATGATGCTTAGAAACACAATTACTAGCATAATTTAGGTACCTCTTTGATTTGGTGTTCTACAGGGTACATTTTACCACCAAAGAGTCATTCTTCCACCCATTACCCTATAATGAGTCTTGTAATGTGTTTGTATCATACATATTTTCTCATGTCACATTTTCTATGACGTGTATGTCAAATTTTTACAAGAAACGCTATCATCCAAACCCAGTTAAATTTTGTTTAGTTGAGACTGGAGGGAGGAAATCTAGTCTTTAATGACATATATCCAGTAATTTGGAATTCATTAAAGGGTATGTTGAAGATTCTTCATGTTTGTCTACTAACAGGTTATGTTTTGTAAAACTTGCTCAAGCCTGATATTATTGGACAATGACCGGAGATACAAAGAAGCATACGATTTTGAAAAGCTTACGAATTAACAGAAGAGTAACACGTATATCTCTTTGTTTTTATTTTTCAAAATTTAAGCTCGTCCTCAAATCTGTCTTTACATTTCAAGTTGCTTAGGATGAGGTTGCAAAAATTATATGCTTATGAAACTAAAGTCATGGGCAGGTACTTCTGTAAGAATCTCTTCTGAGCAGGTTGCAGTATTCTATCTTATTTAGTTAGCTTTACTTGCCCTTAGTTTCACTTTGATTCCTTGACACAGTGTCGCCCATCAATTTTCCTATTCTTTTATATAGATTTTCTTATCTTTTCAGTATCATAAGAACCACCCTTTTGTAGCCATAAGCAAAAATACCATCATCTCTATTGGAAAAAGTAGTCTATAAATTGTATATTTCATTAATAATGGCTGTCTTTTTCTTGAATATAGAGATCATATTGTCAAGTGATTTAATTGACTTGTTGATTTTTAGTGGTCAGTGTACAGATTTAGATGTCTAAATGGCAGAAGCTGAGGAGATTACAAGGACTTATTTAGAGATGATAATCCAAATATTCTTAAGGCCCTCATTACATATAGCTATGTTAGTACAACATAATGACAGGGCTTAGCTACAAAGTTTTTGAAGAGAAGACGGGACAAAGTTTGTTGACACGACAATACATATCCTGATATCCGCTTAGGGTGATGCTAATAATATACAAAAGTTTCAAATCTTAGAAATTGGAGATGGAATGCCGGTGGCTTTATTTAGCAAGTGGACTAGAGGAGCCCCAACCTTTGAGCTATTGTCGGCAAAGATCTTCCATATAGACTCCAGTTGAGGTGAATCACTATCAAATTACGACTTGAAAGAATAACAGTGTGTAGAGAGACTTTAGCACTTAAAGAATGCTGAATGATTCTCATATAGATATTACGTTTTTGAGGTTTCTCATGTGACGCGTATATGTTGTCGATATTACTAAATTATGATTCCTTTTAGGAGGTCCAGGTTTGGTCTGTTATGAGCTATACTAACAATAACCTTTGATCCTCTCTGAAGCCAAGTTGCAGGAGTCGTATTCATCTGACCTTGGCCACATACTTAATGTGGGTATGCTGATCATTAGTTGAGAACTACGTGTGCCAATTTTCAGGAATCAGTACGAAATGAAAAGGTTTAGCAAAAATGAAAGGGCAGTTTGAATCCTTATCATTTGGTATATTTGACAAGTATTGCAATGATCCTTTTCTTCTTGGTGGTCCTTCTTCCAAGTTGGAGAAACCGGGAGACTCGGACTCCCAATGGTCCAGGTATATTAGAATAGTGGTGAAATTTGAGTGAATTTCATTGATCTGCTTGGAATTTTTAATGTTCAGAAAACATTCTTATCTGTTGTATAGTCTGTGAGGCCAGATTTTATCAAGTCGTGATAAGGGACTGATATGACTAGCCATTTTTGATTCTACATGGATTACTCCTCGGATTGCAAAACTTTAAATTTTTATCTGCGAAGCAGGTTTTAAATTTACGGCTAACATAGTTTTTCTGCATTAGCACCGTAGTAAAAGCCTATGTGTTTTCGTTAAATACGTGGATTCGAGTTCGGTGGACGTTCTATTTTAGCTTAGCTTGAGCTCAGTCATGCCTTCCGATGAAATTTGCTGAAAATCCCAAAGTTCTAAGACCAATATGGAGAACCGGGTACATGGCTCTTTCGAAAATATTTCTCTACCAAGCGTTCTGCTATCAACAAGCCAAGCCAATGTAGATGCAAGTCTACAAATAACCATACTATTGACTGTACATTACTACATATGTTACAATGTAACAGTTGAGTCTCAAATTGTACAACATGCTTTACTTTCATTTATTTTCAGGACAAGCCAAGGACAGGTAGAGGTCATTATTCCCGCAACTAGGTACAGATTAAAATGACAATAACATGTTTGGTATATGTTAAAAATAAATAATTATGATTAAAATTTATTTAAAGTGAAAAGTGAAAGTTTTAAGTAAGTACATATTTGAGTAAACTTTATTGCTATATGTAACTTTTAATTCTTAAAAATATTAAAATAAAAATAAAATTTATAAATTGTGAATCTGAATAATGATATTAACTTTTCTCACATAAAATTAAAAAAGGAAAATAAATTATTTGAAAAGGAACTCGATGCCAATTTTGAATTTAAATTCTGATTTTAACTTTGTCACTATGATTCATTAGAGTATAGAGTATGTACAATATTAATACCAAAATATATGTACCTATTTCTATATTAAATAAAATTAAAAGTTATTTTCAGTGTTAGATCAAAACTTGCATCTCAATATATAGTTTTAAAATGATACCAATCAGATATAAATTTAACTCATTTTCAACCATATAATCTATAAAAGAATAATAATTATATTTATGATTTATTATTTTTTAAATAATTAAAATTAATATATTTCAGATGATCCATTCTAATACATCTTATGAGCAAGATTAAATTCAAAAGCTGTGTGGAGTGTGTGTACCAGAACCCTTGAATAGACTCGTCAAAGAGATAAAAGACTGAAACTGATTTGATTAAGATAGCTATAAATATAAATAGATTAGCCCAAAGGCATCCAACACACCCATCCCTAGTTGATAACCACCCACCATCGTAACTAACTAACTAATAGCCACAATCACAATAACTAGCTAATAGCCACGATCACAATCACACGATTTACCAACCACTATCACGACGTCCACCGTTTGAGTTGAAATGAGAATGAGCGAAAGAATGAAACAAGTTGGGATGAGAATGATGTGGGATAAAAATGTTCATTCATGTTCGTTTAGTAATATTAATTTTATTAGGAATGGAATGATCATTTTTATTAATTTATTTGTTTAATATATAGATAAAATAAATTCTAAAAAAAAGTTTATTCAATAATAAATTTACTAAATAATATAGAAAATATAAGTAAGACAAAATTAATTTGCATGAGAAATAAGATTATATATATAATTTAAATTAAAAAAAATTAATAATAAAAAAAATTAAATAGCTAAACAAGTTTTTTTCCATTAAATATATTGAATTACAAACATGTTATATTCAAGAACAAAAATAAAGATAAAAAAATATTGTTAATAAGAATAAAAATGATTATCCCATTTAGGAGGGTGAGATACAAAATTGACTTATTATGAATGATAAGAATGACATAAGCATGAGTGATTCCATTCTCAAATACTCAGTCAAACAACTATTTTTTTATTTCCGACGGAATGATCATTACATTCTCACGAAAATTCATTCAGAATAAAGCCCAAATAAAATCCGGATTTTTTAAAAAATCCAATTTTTTGATGAAAATTCAAAAATATAAAATATTTTTAATAAATTTTAATAATTTTAATATATAAATTAAAAAAAGCACAAAACAATCCGGTCCGACCCGATCTAGCCCGGCCTCCTGGCCCTAAATGAACCTTATTTTTTAGGGGTGAACAAAAAAAACCGAAAAAATGAAACCGGACCAAAAAATCGAAAAACCAAACCCAAAAAAATCAAAACCGATAACCCAAAAAAAACGTAACCGGACCGAGCAGACGGAATGGCTTGGTAATGGTTACGGTTTTATCCATATAACCGAACCAAAAAATTGAACCGTTTATATAATATTATATATATAATTACATATTAACGTATAAATGTATATAATACATTATTTATTATACAACGGGTCATGTACATGCATTTTCTTAATTATTTCTTATTTTTATACCAAACATAAGAGTATTACAGATTAAAAGTTTAGAAGGGTGAGTTGTACACTTCCATATCTCATCTTCATCTACATAGCATCCGGTCATACTATTTGTGTTCTATGGATAGATATATGCACCGCTGCTGCTTTTTGGTTGTTGTTAGTTCTGTCTCTATATACGCACAATGTATATAATTTTAAATTTGAATATAAACTCATTTATAATTTTATGATAATAGAAATTGTGTTAATATAATTTTTTTATATTATATTATTTTCAAACTTATTAATATTAAATTTGCATGACACTTTTTATTTAGGTAAAAAACCGAAAAAAATCGAAACCGATGAATTATTAATAAAAAAAAACCGTTCTGGGACGGTTCGGTTACGGCTGATAAGTAAAAACCTAACCGAACCGACAAATGTGATTTGATAAGGGTTTGGTAAAAACCGAGCGGAACGGACTATGCACACACCTGTTATTTTTTTTTAGTGAAATCGCACATAAACATTTCAGGGTTTTGCAAAACCCACCGGAGAAAGTAATGGCGGCGGCGGCATATAGGTCCGCTGTTAGGAATTTAACGGCGAATCGATCATATTCGAACCTTACTATTTTATCTAAAACTAAAACCCTAAACCCTAAATCCATTCCCTCTGCTTCTCCTTTCCTTTCCTCCTCTACCCCTTCCCGTTCCGCACCTCTCAGGTATTTATGTAATTAGAGTTAAATCTCGATTAATGAATACGCTTCAGACCAAAACATTTAATCATTTATCCAGTTTTTACTGTACTTTGATTTACTCATAAGTTGGATTACTAATTTGAAATGAAGGAAGTATTGTGTTTAATTTACATATTTATACTTTGATTACCATGTTTTCATTTAGTGCTAATACATTCATGTGATTCATGTAATTTGAAATGAAGGAAGTATTTATGTTTTGATTTAGTGCTAATATTTATATTCATGTTTTCATGTGATTTCAAAGTGATCACTGAGGGTCTGGTATCAATTCATTGATTATAGTTAACGGGGTCTCTAATGCACCACTCTAATAGCCAATAATGACAAGTCCGTTAGTGTCATATTTGACTTTTGTGACTTGCAGTTGTATTACTTGACGTAGACATCCAATTGGGCTCTTATGTGTATAATACATACATATTTATGTTTATATCTATTTGCGTATATAACCCGTAGGTAACAGCAACTTGCATATTTCTTCTTGTTGAACATATGGGGTGCTACATCAGGGTGTTTTGTAACTTGTTTGATACAATATAAGTTGAGTTTGCAGTTCCTCTTTTGCATGGGTCTATAATTCTGTCCTACTCGTTTGGAGCTGCAGTGATTAATTGGTGGGTTTTTTTTTAAGAGTCAAGCAGTTTACCGGGTTGGTCCTTGCTTGCTGCAACCAATGTAGCGCTGTTGTATAATAATGTAGTCTGTAACTAAGATAACATATCAGTGATCATGTATTAATGAAGATAAGTGATGACACTCATTGATACATCTGAGATTACAGACCAGTTCTGTAGTAGAATGCAGTCAACACTACAAAACTAGAGATCCAATTTTGGATTATTTATTGACTCACCAGAGAGTATATGCCTTTAACTTCAACATGGCCTCTGCAGTATAATTACTTCAGATCCAATTTTCATAACAAACATCATACTTACATTCACAATTTATTTGCACCATTATAGTTGTTGTCCAGGTTTTTGGTTTCTGCATGAATTAGCTTGCACTACAATCTCTCCAACTAGATGGTTCTTGAACTTTTAATACTTTTGCAAGTTTTATGCTGGTGCAGCTTCAGGCGAAGCTGGTGCTTCAGTCATACTGACGTTGTGCAATGCAAAAGACAATTCAAAACTAAGTTTTTAAATCTAGGGATAGTCAAAACTATGCATGCATACGCATTGAAAGATAGAGAGTAGGTATATAGGCTTCCATCTCTAAGTTAGTAGCAGGCCAAGCACTTGCATCTCAAATACTGTAGGAGTAACAACACTTTACATGTGCCTTAAGCCCTTAACCAACTCCAACGACACAGGTTTAGAAAATTGTTTAATTTAGTCAGGCGATCAATAAAACTCAGAAGCATCATTTCCTTAAAAATTGCGAAATTAATCTTTTATTGTAAATAAAAATTAACTTGAGATGATATTTTTTCAGAAATTGTTGCGTTACAATACCGGTATATATGCCACACTCCACCAGCGAATTAAACAGCTAACCCTCTCAAATAAGATGAAGTTTAGACAAGGACAAAGAAAGGATATCATTGTTGCTGCCAAAGAGGGGCTTAATTAAACTTGAGGACAATAATGATGAGAAGAAGAAAAGGAAGGAACTAAAGCTGGAGTTTGAGGGAGTCTGTAAAGTTGTTAATTTGTAATGAATGTTTTTTAGGAGATATCAAGCTGAGAAGGTTATCGCGCGTGGGTGATCATATCGCAAATTCAGCTTGCTGCGGTATGGCTGTGCTTGGTTAATAATGGGTATGGCAGAACTGTAAACATGAAGTCATGAACAGACTTTGACTGATTCAAGCATGAGAGATACACACAAATATATATAATATATACATAAGAGCCTCGTTGGATGTCCGTGTCAATAAATATATCTGTTATCTTCTCAGTCACAGAAGTCAAATATACCACGTCATAATCAAGACGTTTTCCGTTAGGTCAAGAATTGAGACTAACGGACTTGTCATTATCGGCTACTAAAATGGTACATTAGAGACCCCATTAACTATAATGAAGGATTTGATACCAGTCCCCCACTTCAGTTAGCACTTTGATATTTAACCCTTTGCCAAATTCAATTTGACTGTTTTATGATTCCTTGTAAAACAGAGAATAGTTATTAAGATCATAGGTTTTAATTCTTTATGTTTATACAGGTTTGCGTTGGTTTTAGCAAGTGTGGAGTCGATGATGCCGCTTCATAGTGCCATTGCCTCTGCCCGTCTTAAATCCAAAATTGCTGTTGATTCTGCTTGCTGGAGCTGGCTTTCTCAGGGTATACTCCTGTCTCCTTATCTCTCTCTCAGTTTGTTCTTGCTGTCAAAATAGTGTAAGAGTTCCCGAAGAAAAAAATGAGATGACTGGAAAAAGCTTTTCAATTAATGACTTGATATGGTTTAGTAGTTCGTTATTTTAGCAAAATTAGTCTGTCAACAAAAAACGCTTATTGTTATATATGTTTACTTGCAATATATGGGCTGTGTTTTCTTACGAGTAGAACATAAAGTGATATGACAAACTAGATCAGGAATAATATACGTATCATCGGTGTAGGTTATTAAGATAGTGTTTGACTGACAAGTTATGGTAGTAGAATTTTCTTGTTGATTGTTGTATGTGTATGCTGACTAGTTCTTGTACCTGCTGTTATAGGACTCGCCACACCATTGTGACAAAGGCTTTTCGGGAGTAGAACAGAGAAATAAATGCATAAGAATTTCTTTTTGTTTCAATATATAAAAGGAATAACTCTTTCAAGATTTATTTTCTTCAATTCTGCACCTTGTGCCAAACTTGTTTAACTAAGTATGTTTCTGCTCCGGAACACTGTGTTGTCTTTTTGTTCCCAAATTGAAATTTTGGGCTTTCGTCATTTCAATATATATTATCCAGTTTGCAACTGAATCTAAATTAACTAAGTGCAGCTTGATTTTACTTGTTATGTTCTATGGATATTATCATCCGTGCCACTAATTATTTTAAGAATAATGTGGTTTCTTGTTGTATCCTATCAATTTCTGAGAAGTTCATTTTTGTTAACCAGTGTTTCCTTTTAGAATGATTACGCATTGGACAGATTCTTATATGTTACACCTGTCATTAGTGTAGAAAATGTTTTAAAATATGAAAACTGTAGGACTAGAAGATGTTAATTGCGATAATTTGCACCTACAAATATGAAATTGCAGCTGATTTATTAAATGTACATTGGTTGTGAATGCATAGTGAAGCATTTTTAGAAACAAAAGGATTCTCTTCACTCGTTAACATTAAAAATATTATTGATTATGCATTTTGACTATAAAATACTTAAACTCCTCGGTCTTTTAGTTAGGAGAAATGTTTTCCATAATATTTAAACCTTAATTTACCTTCCTACTGTAACAAAGAAGCATCAGTACTGTTTTCACATGTTATTAGTTTCACTCTGTCTAGCTCTCTGTCTCAACTACCAACTAATCATTATGTAAATTACTTGTTGAAGTTAGCATGGTGTCTATGGAGTTGTCAGTTGATTTCAATTTAAGCTGCATCCGTAGCATAAGTGCTTATGGCATGTCTTCTTCTATTCTATGATGTGCCTGCTGGTTTCTGCCCATGCCTTGCTAATAAAGTTAATGATCATTCTCTTCTTAATCAAAATTTTCATTTTGTCCTACCTTAGACTTTGCAGTTCCTCGGTGACAATGGATCTTGATTGCTGCTGCTCGAATCCAAAACCAGTTTTATGATAGGTTTTCTTCTTATAATTCTGTTTCAAGTGTTTATTTCCTCCCCATTTGTTCTTCTTGCTCAGTTTAAGGTCTTCAGCGTCTTTGGAATGAGATATAGCCATATAGAAACTTGTCATCTTCTTAATCGTAGTAAAACCTGCTCGTCTCGGATGAAATTGTAAACAGCGATGAGTCTTTCATTAACAAATTGATTGAACTGTTGAAGGAACCATTTAATTATATGCATACAAGTTTGTAAAATATTTTTATCTTCAGAACTGCGATCATAACAGGTTGAGAGCAGGATCTATTGCAGATTACTTGCCCAAACAAGTATTTCCAAATATTCCAGATTACCTGCCCAAATATGTATTTTTGCCTTGTCAAATGTTATTAGTTTTCTTTATGTTTTAAAAAGCAAATAATCTGATGAAATATATTTGAGATGCTTTTTAAATAAAAATCCAGAGTCGTTATACATGTAACTGGAAATAAAAAAAGAAATGTTTTTATCTATCTATCTATCAAAATTCTTAAATTAGAATTAAATATTTTACATATTTTTGACAGAGAGATGTGGTGTGCCAATCAAAAAAAATTCCTAGTTCCTTGTGTTTTTTATTCTTTACGGTGAATTAAATTTTTGAACTTTTCAATTTTATTAACAGCGGTAAATTTTACAAGTGATAGCACATTTGGAACAGCTGACAGCAATAATTCCATTGACACTAAACTTGGTGGATAATGAAAATTTGAAGACAACAAGTTTTAATGATAGCAACTATTTCATTGACAATAAACTTGTCGGAGAATGAAGAATTGAAGAAAACAAGTTTACTGACAACTACTTTGGTGGAGTAGTTGACAACAACATTGGCTGGGATAGTTGACACCAGCTTTGGAAGACAATATGTTTCATGAACTATCGAGCGTGACAACAAAGTATGCAGAGCCTAAGATACTGTCACTACAAAGTAGTTAAAAGTTAACAATAACTTTTAGTGAAGCTAACAGTCTATTTCAGGTAGCAGACTAGATAGTGAAAATATAAGGAATGATTTTGACATTACTATCTAGTATGTCAAGTCTACTACTGCAACTTGGGAGAATTCAAGCAAAAGGTAAAGCGTGCTTATAGAGTCAAAGATTTCTGCATATCTCAGAGCTGCTTTATCTACAAATGGAATGAAGACAAATTTGAATGGAAAAAATAACGTTTCTATTTCAAGTTTTGTTCTAGAAACAAGAGAAAGTACACTTGTAAGTGGGATATGTGTTTCAGTATAAATACACATATCTCACAAGTACTTTCTCTTATGCAACTGAGCTAGAATTTCTCAAGAGTAGAAACATTAGCAAAATCATTGTTATTATATCTATCAAAACTGGAATTATTTTCTAGAAAGTTGTAGCAAAACAAAAATTAACAAAATTAAATTTTGAAGTTTAAACACTGTCTCATCTTATCTGCTTTACTTGGTTGTTTCATATAACTTGTTAATTAAGATTCTTGTTTGTTGTTAGCACAAATATTTCATAATTAATCAAGTTGCATTCAACCTCTCTCCCTTCTGCAACACTTATCTTATCTAACAACTGGTATCAAAGCAGCAAGTTTAACATATCTAACCTGAAAAGATCCAAGATGAGTGCACATAAAGTAAGTAGCATAAAAATACCCACCTTTGAAAAAGTACAATACAATCTTTGGAAAAGAAAAATGACGTTGTTCATAAAAACAGTCAACCCGCTTTATCCTGGTATTTTGGAAAATGGTCTTTTTATCCCTCAATCATATGTACCTGAAACCACAGTGGAAGGTGAGACAATACCTGTCCACTAGGTTCCTAAAAGGTTTCAGAGTACAATGATATAAAAAAAGAAAAAGTATCTTTGGATGATTGTTTACAGTTCATAATTATTGAAGCACTTGACAATGTTATGTACAACAACATTGTCAACTGCACAAGTGCCAAACAAATATGGGAAACCATTGAGATATTGTGTGAAGGAATAGAAGAGGTAAAAGATAACCAAAGACAAATCATTGTGTCTCAGTATGAGGCTTTTATGGTCAAGACAAATGAAGGGTTAACTGAGATGTTTGAGAGATTTAACAGATTGATAAGTGACTTGCAGCTGTATGGAAAGTTTTATGACAAGAAGGAAGTGAACATGAAATTCATGTTGACACTTCCTGACTATCTAGAGCACAAGGTTACTGTCATAAGAGAATGAATGAATATATCAAAAGTTTCTCTTGAAACTTTATATGACATTCTCAAAACCTATGAGCTAAAGCTATTACAAAATAGAGCTATTCAGTCTGGTCAAAGAGGAAAAATGACCAACACCTCAAATGCTCTGGTGGCTCAGGATCCAAAAATGCTGCAGTTCCAAGAACCCCAACATCAACAACAGATCAAGATTGAAGAGGTCACTGATGAGGATGAGAGTGTTACTCTTGAACTCAAGGATAGTGGTGAAGATGAGTTCTACACCCTGGATGAACTAGACAACATGGAAAACAAAACCATGGCCTACATGGCAAGAAAGTTCTCAAACCTGAGATTCAAGAAAAACATGTCTTTCAAACCCAAAACTCAAAGCTCCATGTTTAACAAAGGAAACACATCAAAACCTGGAGGAAGTAATAAAGGTGGATATAAGACATGAATGGTGGATAGATCAAAGATAAGATGCTACAACTATAGTGAGATGATGAATTTTGCAACTGAATGTAAAAATCCAAAGCAAGTGAGAAGAAATGGCAATGACTATGAGGAACTCAAGGCAAAGTATGATGCCTTGCTCAAGAAGCAACAAGGTAGGGCATTTGTAGCTGAAGGAAAATGTTGGGAGGAATCTGATGATAAAGAGGAGGAAGAATATGGGAACCTAGCTCCAATGAAAAACTTTGGAGAAGAGTTACCTCCTTCATGAAGACAGGTACCTTTTCTTACTACTGTTGATATGACTGCATCTCAATACAAAAAAAAACTGTTAAAAGTTTAAGTTCTAAAATCTTTAACATTCATACAAGCATGTTAGCTGCTAATGAAGAGATTGTCAAACTGACTAATGCTAATGAATCATTAAAGTGCAAGAATGAAGAACTAGAGTTTAGATATAATAATTTTGAGTCTTTACAACAAGAAAATGAGTTTCTAAAGAATAAGGTAGTTTGTGCTTCTCAGATTGAGGAGTTTCTCAGAAAACAGATCAGTGAAAATGAGCTTAAAATCAAAGCTTATAAAAATTCTTCTTCATTGTTAAAATCATATCATGTTGATAATACTGAAAATTAAAAGGTAGGTATAGGGTTTAACTATGAGAAGAAAAATAGTAAAAAACATGTAGTAGAAGAAGACACTATATTTGATAAACTTACTATCAGACCCTCTATACTTAAGAATGTCAAGAACCCATTGTTTAAAAAGGCTGAGTTTGAATTTGATGAGGAATCTTTAATTCTTAAACAAATTCTAGATGATGAGAAAAATGATATTGTTACTAAAACCCTTAGGTTAAAAGATACTGTCAAAATCCCCAAGACAGTTAGTTTTGCCCTTAACATTACCCAGGGTCTAGAAGATGCTGTCAATACTAGCAAGACAGTAAGTTCAGAAGTTGTTGTCAAAATAGTAAGATTAAATCATATTGTCAAGACAATTCCATCTAAACCTATTGTCAACACTAGTAAGGCAATAACTTCTAAACCTACTGTCATGAAGACCAAGAAGAACAGAAATGAAAAGTTATGAATAAACAAGAAGAATGATTATGGTTACATCCCTAATGCTCCAAGAAAACTATGTAACAACTGTGGGTCTTCTAGTCATTTAAGTCATGCATGTACCAAGAGTAAGTCTAAAGTGAAATATGCTACATCTGTTAATGAAAAATTGCATAACACTCCCTTGTTAGATAGACAAGTATCTCATTATGGAAATATTGATTGCATGCCATGTAAATTAAATATGCTAAGTATCTGCTTTAACATGCCTATTGCTTCCAATGATGTATGCTTACATAAATCTATCAAAAATGAGAAGGCAAAGTGTAACATCCCACATCGAATAGATAAAGTGTATTTGTGCCCTTTATAAGGACAAGTCAATAACTAATGTATACCAAATTGCTAGCACTTTTGGGCTGACCTGTGGTGGGTTGTTGGGCTTGGTATGCATTCAGTTACGGGCTTGGATTGTTATATATGGTATCAGAGCCGACTCTCGAAAGCTTGATTCGTCAAGTTGCTGGAGGTGGGGACACGAAGGCTGGTGGTATTATCCTAAAATGGACAGAGGTTCAGAGGTGGGGACACGAAACTAGCCGGTATTATCCCACAATAGTTAGAGAGGTACGATCTGGGCCTATGGGCTATCTATTCGGCCTGATGAGGACGTCCGAAATTTAAGTGGGGGAGTTTGTAACATCCCATATCGACTAGAATGTGTATGTTTGGGCCCTTTATAAGGACAAGTCAATAACTAATGTATACCAATTTGCTAGCTCTTTTGGGCTGACCTGTGGTGGGTTGTTGGGTCCGGTATACATTCAGTTGTGGGCTTGAGTTGTTATAAATGGTATCAGAGCATTGCCCGACCGGAAGTGCTAAGCACTGCACGAGTTCCGTAAGTTTGTCCATGGCGTCGACCAAATAAGGTTGGGTGTTTGTAACATCCCACATAGAATAGATAAAGTGTATTTGGGCCCTTTATAATTACAAGTCAATAACTAATGTATACCAAATTGCTAGCACTTTTGGGCTGACCTGTGATGAGTTGTTGGATCCGGTATACATTCAGTTATGGGCTTGGATTGTTATATATGGTATCAGAGCCGACTCTCGAAATCTTGATTCGTCAAGTTGCTGGAGGTGGGGACACGAAGGCTGGTGGCATTATCCTACAATGGACAGAGGTTCGGAGGTGGGGACACGAAGCTAGCCGGTATTATCCCACAATAGTTAGAGAGGTACGATCTGGGCCTATAGGCTATCTGTTCGGCCTGATGAGGACGTCCGAAATTTAAGTGGGGGAGTTTGTAACACCCCAGTCCCACATCGAGTAGATTGATATAATTTGTTCAGTATATAAGTAAAAGTATTACTACTATGTGCACCAACAAATCATGATCTTTTAGGGGCCTGTGGTGGGCTTGTGGATTACCCAAGTTATTGTATTTTGGCTAGTTTACTTTGGCTTATTTTCTGATTCGGAAGTCGGGACTTGACCCGATTTTCGAGAAAAAAACTTGGGATTTGACTCGGGTTGTCACACAAAGACTCCAAGCCCTCCTAAAGCTAGGATGGGAAAGCCATCCAGAAATAAGAACCCAAAACCAATTATCAAATCTAAATGGGTGGCCACAAGAGTCATGCTAAAAGAAAATGAAAGAAAACCAATTGACCCTACCTTAAACTGTGATTGGCTAAGCTAAATTGACCCAATAAGAGTTGGGTACCAAAAGAAACTTGAAAACTTTACTTTCTAGGGCAACATGAAAAATAGAAGAATCATGTGGATCATTGACAGTGGATGCTCAGGACACATGACTGGTGATAAAGCCCTACTATCACAGTTCAAGTAAATGGTTGACCCATGTGTAACCTTTGGTGTCAACAACATTGGTTTCACAATGGGATATGGCATACTGGAAGTTGGTAACTTGAAGATTGAGAAAATTGCTCTAGTGATGGTTTGAAGCACAATCTATTGAGTGTTACTCAATTTTGTTAGAAAGGTTTCAAAGTTGAGTTTTATCAAGACAGATGCTCAATTGTCAACAAGAAGACATGAGAAGAAGCTCTTCAAGGAGTGAGGAAATGAAGCTTATTCATTGTTGACCTTGACTCAGTAAGAAAAGACAAAATCTACTGTTTCTATAGCAAAACTTCATCTTCTGAAAGCTAGCTGTGGCACAAGAAGCTATCTCATTTGAACTTCAAAGCTATGAATTATCTGATGAATAGAGAATTGGTGAAAGGCCTTCCTCAACTTGAATTTTGTCAAGTAAGATTGTGTGAGGATTATCAAAAAGGGAAACTAAGGAGAGCTACTCACAAAAGTACTCCTAGCGGTTTAATAAATGAATCTTTTCAGCTTATTCATTTGAACTTATTTGGTCTTGTGAATGTGCAGTCACTGGTAAAGAAAAGATATGTCCTTGTGAAGGTTGATGATTTTTCAAGATACACTTAGGTGAGGTTCCTGGCAACCAAAGATGAAATTGCACAAGAAATTATTGATCTGGTAAGAGTCCTTGACAAGAATCCTAAGTTCAAAGTTCAATCCTTGAGAAGTGACAATGAAACTGAATTCAAAAATAATATCATGAATAATTTCTGCAAAGACAATGGCATCACTCAACAATTCTCAGCACTAAGGACACCTCAAAAAAATGGTGTTATGGAAAGAAAAAACAGAACTCTCATTGAGGCTGCAAGAACCATGCTGAGTGAAGCCTCGAACAATATCATCCTCCATTCCAACTAGTGCAAGGTTGACCATATCATCATTGTTGTCACTATCACTTGGTGATATGTCTTCTTCATCATCACTCCAGGTTAGCAAAGCTTTAGATTTTTTCTTGTCTTTGTATCCAGCTTGCTGCTTCCCTTTTAGCTTATAACAGTCCTTTTTGAAATGGCCAGGTTTGCCATATTCAAAACATGTTGAATCTCCTTTAGAATCTTTGGATAACTTCTTGGTTTTAGAGAAGTCTGAACTCCTCATTTCTCTCTTCATCTTGTTTTTAAGTTCGATCATCTTTCTGATTTTTCTGGACATGAGAGCTATTTCCTCATCTGATTCATCATCAGATTCCAGCTTGCTTTCATCACCATGAAGTGCCAAATTCTTCATCTTTGATGTGAGATCAGAAGTATAATTTGCATGGCTAGCATTTATATTTCTTTCAAACTGCTCCAATTCAGCAAAAACACTTAGAGTGTCCATTGTATCAATTGTTGGAGAAGATTCTAAGGCAATGACCTTTGGTTCATAGATCCACGGAACAACACTGATGATTTTCATGTTGATCTCTTCTTGTGGAATTTTCTTGCCAAGTAAAGTGAGACAATTTATAGTGACTTGGAACCTAGCTTGAGCATCCTTAATAGATTCACCTTCATTGAGTTTGAAATTACCATACTCATTCATCAGCTTGCTGAGTTTAACCTTCTTTAAGGCTTTCGAACCTTCATGACACAACTCAAGAGTGTCCCACATCTCCTTTGCAGAAGTACATGAAGAAACTTTGTCACTCTCTTCAGGACATAAACCAGTCATGATAGTGTTGATAGCTCAGTTGTTGTAAGCAAGCTTGATCAGCTCATCAGCAGTGAGTTCATCTATATCCTTTTCTTTACCATCTGTAGTAAGAAACTTAAAAGGACCTTTTTCTATAACTCTCCACTCCATGGGTTCTCTGGCCATGTACTGTTTCATTCTACCTTTCCACCAGTTATAGTTTTATGTGCCAAGTAGAAGAGGTGACCTCGAACCTGAGCTTCCCATTGGATATTTGTCAGCCATCTGTTCTATACTTTCCTGTTACAGAAGATATTAGTATAGTCTGCTCCGATACCAAATGAAAATTCACACCTAGAGGGGGTGAATAGATGTTATAGCTAACAATGACCGATTTTAATTTTACTGAGTTGATTAACCTGTCAGCTAGCTAAGTTAGATTAACAGACACTGTCAGCTAGCTGCTATATGCAATGCAGTACAGAAAAAGTAAATAACATAAGATCTTTTAGCCAGGTTCGACCCCTAATCCCCTATGATCTACGTCCTGGTCCCCTACCAACTGGTAAGAGAGAATATTATTAATCAAATCAAACCACGATTACAGATTACAATAATATTCCACCCTTAATCCCTTGCAACTGATTCTAACTTGCTGAAACCCTGTTCCACTGAACTAATCTGCTCTCTAAGCAATATACTATCCTAGTACAACCTTCTCTAGCCTCTAGTTCCCTTGAACCCTGTTTCACAAGCCTAGCAATCCAGCCACAACTTGATTACAATCAAACGATTACAAGTGAATAAAAAATACAACTCAAACTAAGAACTCTTCTTGTATAGATATATGATATATAATACTAGAGCTCAAATAGATATAGATATGAAAACTATGAGTTGAAAAATGTGTGTATATATCAGTGTTCTTCACTTGGTTCTCCTTTAGAGAATACACACTTTAGTATATATAACAAGTATACTTGAATTAGCCAAAATAATCTCCAACGTTCTTTTGAAAAACAACGTTTAAGTTAGTTTAGTAATTCTTATAGACCTGTTCAACATCTACAAATATTGAAGATAGATAAAGAAAATATGTTTGAATTTTGAACCTCAATATAAGTTTGAATTAGATAAGGATTTGTTAAAGAGATAAAGTTTTACGATAAGTAACAAATCCCTATAAAATAGGAAAAACGTTTTGCATAGATAAAATAGTTTTTTTTAATAATATTCTGAAATCTAATAAAATATATACATATATTTATATTAGATAAGTTCGAACAAATTAATATCCTAATAAATATTGTTGAACTTGATCTCTAGAAATTAATCTGTCCAAAACTGTTCCCAGTACCAGTTTGCTGAGATACTCTGTTGCCATGCTATTAGCTTGCTGAAACACTCCGTTTTCCTGCTTTCTGTTTGCTGTTAAAGTACTTTAAACATATTATACTGATAAATCATATCAGTAAACTAATACCTGCAAAACCATTTTAGTACATGTATAACAGCTTGCCATTTTATATCATATACAAACTTTCAGCTTGCTAACAGTGTGATCATCAAAACCTAAAGTGTTTCACTATATTGCCTTTTTCAACCAAATTTCTTATAAATTTTCTATTTAATTATAATATTAGCTAACTAAAATTTTGGAAGACTACTTAAAACCAATGCGTAGCAGGGTCATATTATTAGTTTAGTTATAAAAAACGCACACATTTGACTTATTATTAATTATTAATTTTTTATACATGTTGCATCAGCAAGACAACAGCTATTTTGTACAAAATAGGTAACCGACAATTCTAAATGGTTAGGTTAGAGTTTTCTCCCTGACCGATTCGGGTAAATAATAATGATTCATCAGGAGTAGAACTAAAATCAAATAATTTTAATCTTATTAATCATAAAGATAAGTTCTATTAAGTTATACTAACTCTATTCGAAAATAATTTACATTTAACTTTTTGACATATATTTTTAAAAATTTTGAATACATAGTTAAATTTATTATTTTTAATTTTTTTTTAATAAAAATATTAAACTAAAATTTTTATTCCAAAAAAGAATTTTTTTAAAAATAATAATTTAAATATGTAATCAAAACTCATAAAAACGTGTGGCAAAAAGTCAAACGTCACTTATTTCAAAAAACAGGAGTATTAAGAAGAAAACAAATCAACTATTAATCCCTGTCGGACCCATTTTTTGTTAGAAATAAACAGTTTTTCCAAACTTGCCGTGGATCATCTAAAAATATATCTCATAGGCCCACCTTGCTGAAGATATTTTAGTTTTATACTCTTGTTACACAACATATATTTATAAATTTCTTTTACTACCGAAAATTCACTCAAGAATCAATTGATCTCGGATAGTGAAATTAAGAGGTGCCCAATTTATGTTTCTCGATTTTTGAAAGTGGGTCTCTCTCTGTTTTTCATTTCTTAAATTTTACTAATAGATCATTGGTGCTTGCTAGGTTCTTCCTCAAAACCTCTGTTTCTCCTTTTTGTTTTGTGTTTTGATGGCGATTTAAGATTTAAGGAGCGTCGTTAATTATTTATTTGAGATGTTGCAGGACCAGGAGGACAGATTGAGGCGGAGATATATAAATATATACACACACATTAGTTTGTGGTGAGTTTTTCTTTGGGTGCCTTGTTGTAAAAATCGTTAATCCGACTTAGTCAGTAAAGTCACGGAACATGGATTAATCGGAGATTGAATAATCGGGAATTTAATCGGATGAGCTACCATTAATCACCGATTTGGTATAATTGATTTTTGGTTTTTTTTAGAAAGGATATATATAGTTGTTTGTTTGTATATATAGTGTGGTAGACTGATGACATGCATGGTACTGTCCTATTCTGTTTGTTATTTTCTCGAGTTTTGTGTGTATTTCATTTTTTTTACTGGAAGCTTTTCTATTAAATCAATACCCGTACCCGGTCTTGGTCTTGGTCTTTTTATAGGGGGTTAATAAAAAAAAAAGTTCTGCCAAATATTTTTCAGTAATTCTTTTTTAAATAATATTTGTATTATTTTTATTGAGATCATGAGTGGCAGGCCTCTAAGGTGAGTAATTGGCTGTTATTTTTCTTGTTAGATTAAAATTTCGAAGAAAATGATTTTCAGTGTTTAGCTAACTTGAGCTCTGTCATGGTGCTAGTGTGTTGTTATTCCTATGTATCGAATTTGTTCTTTTGATTACTAACAATATTTTTATTTAGCTTCTTAGGTGTTAGTGTCTCTAATATGGCAAGTAATATTGTTACATTTGATAAAACTTATGATGTGCAGTGTGATTTGTGTAACTAACAAGTTTTGTCAGTTCTTAGCTATTAAGTGTTGTTTGGTTGTCAACTCAACTTTGGAATTTCCTGTTATAAAGTGTTCCTGTGACGCCTTATCTCTTCCTTATTTTACCCATATTTATACTCCAAAATAGTCCGAATTTACACAACAGTGATGATTATAGATTCATTTGTTCTTCCTCTGGCCTTCACATTGTTTATTTCACTGTACTTTTGATCAAAATGTGAAACAAAACTCGCCACCTTGAGGTCAAATTCTTTGCTTGTATTCTTTGTCTTGGTGAGTTACATTCTGATATTAAAGTAACCTCTGCCAGTTCTGTTCACGAAATTATATTCTTAAGGCTTTATTATCTCATCTCAGATGCTATGTAGTTTGGAATCCTCTTGAAAACACACACACACACACACAGTTGTGCTGTCTTCTTGAAAGAGTTAGACTCTTATCTCTATCTATTCAGAGTTTCTTCGTTTTCAGGGTTCATTGTATCTTCAAATTAGGGTTCTCAATGTCCCACCTTCTCTTTCTGAACTGCTTTAATTTTATATTTGTGGCATGTTTACAGGGCTTTATTACTCAATTCAGGCTTGCTTTTATGGGGTTCTTCAAGTCTTCCTGATGGTGCTGGATATATACACAAAAGACGATTAAGTTCTATATTTATTTGAGACATATGGAGAATTCTCATGAAAAAGTAAATGGATACTCAAATTTAATGAGGGATGTGGAAAACTCTCATATGAAATGGAATGGAAATGTAGTGGTCGAAAATGGGCATGGTGTCAAGAGGCACACTTCTTACCAGCCTAGTGTTAAGGTATCATTGTCTTGGCTTGATATTAGAGTTTTTTATGTTAGAGTCAGCAAATGTGACATTGATGATTCAACTCCTGAATGCCTCACATTGAATCATATTCCATTGAATCATGAAACCCTTCTCGAAGTAAATGGAGCAAGAACAAGCATCTATTCAGATGGTGCATCAACGTTTCTTAGAAGGGATAGGTTTGATAAGAAATCTGAGGAAGTTACATTTGTCAGTACTGATAGTTTAAGAATGACAGGAAGTGTGAAGTTTGAGGTTTTCAATAAGGATGTTCTGGTCATATCTGGTGTAGTAGAGTCGAGTCATGGTAGTGGAAGCATAGTGGAATCAGAAAATCATGGCCCGAGGTGGAGTATGCAATGTGAGTCAGATGTTCCTGCAGCGGCCAGTCTTTTCAACGCGAAACAGTGTACAAGCCTAGATTCACCAGAGGTCGAGGTTTATGTGGCTGGTTGCTTTTCTGGTGTACCAATTATCTTGACGAAAACTCTGCAGCTTGGTTCAAGGAAAAAGCATACAAGGAAGGGGATGTTAAAATCAATCCCAGAATATGAGGCAACAGTAAACCAAAAAGATGTCCCATCCGGACTTGCTCTGCAGGTACGTACATTTCTATTAAAAAAAGTGAGAATTCTGAAATTTCTTACTTGATCCTCTTAAAGGTTAAATTGTTCTATTTATGTGCAATATATTTACATTGCTTTTTTGAATCCTTTAACTGTAATTGCTCAATTGTTTTCAAATTTTCTGGGTACCTCCTTGATGGAGACAGTGCTTGATATCATAATGGATATAAATCTTATCCTTGATTGGCTAGGACAGTATGGGTTTGGCACATGTTTCCAAATTAGAGAACAATTCAATATGAACTTTTTATCTATGTGATCACGTCTTAATGAATGATCAAACGGCTGTTCTATTATGTCATCGAATTCTCTTATTGTATCGTATTCCAGCTATTCATCACAAGTTGTTATGAAGAGACTTATATTTTGATTAATTATGTTACTATTCCATCCACCATCAAATAGGGTATAGTGCTTGATTATCAAAATACAAATTACTACTGCTGAAGAAAATTTGTGGATAATGTTGTCAGAACTTGTCAGATGCCATGTGCTGATAATTATAATTGTGCTAGTCATTCTTTTCTAGAAACACGTGGATTTGAATCTAGGAATCTTGCAAAAACTTGTTATCTGTTTTCTGACTTTCGTTACTGAGTCTGCGAACTTTATCAGACTCTGCGAACTTTATCTTACTGGATTTATGCATAATTGGTTCAGAGGTCACTGCCACAGTAGATTTTTGTGATAAAAGGGTTAATTGTTACATAATATAGTATTTTGCACCCAGCTAATATGTTCCTTCTTTAATTTGCCTGTTTTCAATAATTAATATGTTACTTTCTTGCTTTTTACCCTGCAGGTACCAGATTACTCTAACCACAAACCAGAAAATGAAGAATATAACCACCTGTATCATCCAGGGATGGAATATCTGGAGGGTGAAGATGGAGAGTTATCATGGTTCACTGCTGGTGTAAGAGTTGGGGTCGGAATTGGTCTCAGCGTTTGTCTTGGAGTTGGAATAGGTGTTGGTTTACTGGTAAAAACCTACCAAGGAACTACCCGGAACTTCAGAAGACGGTTATTTTGAGACCCTGCTGCAAAACACTCTAACCAAAAACTTGAGTTTGTCGTAAGGTAGCTAACTTGTTGGAGGGTATTTGCAACCACATTGTGGATTGATCCAATTTCTTGGATTGAATTAGATTTCGACATCGATCTAGTCAATCTTGTAAGTGAAATAAAACTGTAGCATTGATTGTCATTCCAATAAAAGCAGAAGTTGCATGTCTATGATAATATTTACTCAGCTTTGACATGTAATTCCATAGCAATCATTTGGTCTGAAAAGCTATGGAGGCTTTGGCCAAAGTCGGGGCAAAGCACAAATCCAATAGAATTTACAGTTTCGTCACCTATACGTAGCTTTGATGGGTTTAAGGCGCTAAGCTCTATAAGTAGGGGTTTAATATATTACTGTATTATATTATTATAAGTTTATAACTGAACTTACTCTGTTTTTTAGTTATTTTTTTTTGGTTAACCCATATTTTATTAATATCATATCTAAATTCTATATAGTAATATCAAAAATATTATTTACAAAATAACTTTGACCAGTAGTCAATACAATACAATCTTTTTACGCATTACAGTAATATTACAACTCATTAAATAAAATCTCAATTTTTTTTATATATTAAATTTTATTTAAAATTTAGTAAAATTTATAGTAACTTATAACTTTACCAAATGTAAAATATTTTTATGATTTTCTAAAATTACATGCACGTTATTACATTACATTATCAATATTAAAGCAAAATTTTCCTTTTTACTTATTTTTTTTACACACTCGCATCTTTATAATTTTTATGAATCTAGTAATTTAATAATCTATGATAGAGAAATTAAAAATTAACCAATTGCATCTAACAATAAAATATTATAATTAAGTAAGACAGAAAATGTATTAATAAAAAAACTCTTTCCCATATATTAAAAATATTAATTTAGATTTGAAAAGTAATAAGCAAACACAAACAAGAATTTTAAAATTAGAATATTTCACATCAATTTTAAAGAGAAACTATAGTAGCAAGTCACATTCACACTCGAGAGAGAGGATCAAACGGTAAATTTTGTAGATTGTTAACTAAGAGCAGCTACGATCCTACCCGTTTCATTATCTTGGGACTTTCAAAAAGAACTTGATCAGTGAACTTTTCTATTATATGCATTGTATAGAAAGAATGAAAAGTGTCCATGCCCACTTCTATGCATGTCACTTTTTTTTAAATAAAATATTTAGACAACGCGTCCTTTTTAGTGCATAATTCACTTTTAACACAAGCAGTACATGTGTGGTCATGTAAAGAGGTTTCTACTTATTTACTTTTTTGTTCTTTTATTACATTACCGTTAGCACATGGTTATTTACTTATTTAATTTTTCATATCGCAATATTTTAAATTTAATGTTTTCTCGTATGATGTTTTTAATGTAATATTTTCTCATGTATTTTTTTTAATAATATGAAGCATTTTAATTATGACATATGTCTTCTACTTTAATAATATTCTAAAAAAATTATTTATTTTAATTTCAATTATTAAAATTTATATATTATTAAATTAAATTAAAATTGAATTATAAAATATCATTTTATTACAAATACAATATAATAAGAATAAAATGGGTCCTACAAAATGTAGGAAGTGAGATTTACATTGTATGAGGTTGATCACTTTTTTCATTTGACCACTTTAAAATTACGTGGCATGTAGTGGGGTAAAAAAAAAAAAGGAAATGGGCTGCACCACGGGAGGTGCTATAAGAGCACCCACAATGGTGCATGGCTGGTTCTACTTTTTCTAACTATCACTGTATTGCTCCATCACTCAAAGTGGGCAGGAGAATAAAATGGATTACCGTGTCCAATGATAAGCCCGATTACCATATACCGAGGACCCAGTTAATATCATATTATATTTGTAATAAAAATAATGCTTTATAATTTTATTTTGTTTTAATTAAAAATAATAGTACTGACACATATATTCTCCTCCTGACCCATGAATCAGTTATTAAAAAATGAAAAAGGCAGTTGACGATAATTGGGTTTGGCATCTTTGGTGGCCAATGCCACTTTCCATTCACTTCATCCAACAGCAAAAACCAGTATATTGTATGCCCATATCACTTTACATGGTTCGATAGAGCAAGTGGCCACCCATTGTGGGTGCTCTAAGTAGCTACATTTATAACCGTTAATCTGGATGTGATGTATCATAAATAATATGTAGCCAAATACATGGAAAAATATAACTGATAAACAAGTCTAAACATGCGGACTATGTCTGACGAATCATTTTTTTAAACAGAATTTTCAATTTTTTATAAAGTGTTTCTTATAAACTTTTATAAATTTGTTTGCTTTAAATACATATTACCATGGCTTTAGATTAAATTTTATTTCCTTGTAAATTTATTTTCAAAAGGTGAGATTTATTTTGTCTTTATTAAATACAATACTTTTAATTTTATAGAATACACCATTGTTAAGAAGGTTTTTTATTTATTTATAAATATAGACTATTTTTCTATAAATATAGACTATTTTTGTATTTTTTATTTATTTATAAATATAGTCTATTTTTAATATTTAGTATAAAATAGTGTGTTGCCCAGATATTACACTATTATAGAAGGAGTGTTGAATATAATAGTATCAAAATAATCGATTATGAACACAAGTATGTAGAAAAAATACTGTTTTGTATTAACTTTTTGATAAACTGAATACAAAACTCTCTCAAGAAAATCAATGTTCTTAAGAGCTGCTATATTATGAGAATAATATAACTTGAATGAATTTCTTTACAATGTAAAACATAATTCTGTGTTTATATAGTACACAACTACAAATCCAAATACAAGAAAGATAATATTCGATTTCCATCTTTATCTTCTAAAAGATCGCTTTCAGAAAGACAATTAGAAATGTATTTGAATTCCTTCTTCTTTATCCAAATCAATCTCTGATTTGTATCTTTGTCAAACTCTGATTGATCATAAAATCTGTCGGTTGATAATCTCTGATTGAGTAAACTCTGTATGAGTAAACTCTGTTGACAGCTTCTAAACGCTGATGACATCAGCATAAAATCTATTCTTCAATAAACTCTATTTGTATTATTCTCTGACAGCATCAATGTTTGTATTTCTAACAATCTCCCTCAATATATGCTTTATTTAGTAAAATATAAATTCAACTTATGATGTCATAAATTATATAGAAAAATGTACCAGAGTTTGAGTTCTTCACCTTGACTTAAATTCTCTTATATGAAAAATCTTCAGACAAAAACTGATCAAGTAATTTCTTCTCAGCAATCTTTAATAATTCAATCAGCTTCTTCTTCAGCTCTTTCATTTGATCACTAGAATCATCAATCTGGAATATTGCAGCTCTCAAGTTATAAATTGTTGTTCTTTCCATTCTATCATCTAGAGGTATGCAACAAGCTTTCTTTCCATCAGGGTTTAGTAGTGTAGGAATTCCCAACACCATATTAACCTTTGCATCCCATTTAACCATCTCTTTCTCTGTCCCATCTTCAAGCACATACCCAACAACAACCTTTCATTCTTCTTCTTTTCTTCAATAACTCCTTCCAAAATCTTCACCCACTTATCAGTAACTTCATTTTCATCATTCAACAGGTAGATAACATACTCAAGTTCCTTTGAAGCCTTATGGATTAGATCTTCTTCAGCTATCTTCATTGTTCTCCCATTTTCAAGAAAATACAACAACTTCTCTTTTGGAATAACACTATCAAATATATCTTTTAAAATTTGAACATGAATTAGCTTGTCCATATGATTTTGTGATAACTCTTCCTCAGATTTGTTCTTCAAAGAAAAAGAATCTCTGAAAGTGTTTGCTTCACCTCTGTAGACTTTAGCTTGAGAATCACCAATACCACCCTTATTTTTACCAAGTCTAGCATTGAGAGTCAGAGTTTCAGATTTAGTCCACAAAAGATCAGGGTTCTTCTTTCTGCACAGAGATTGTTGTTCTTCTTCTTCATCTTCAAAACTTGTTCCTCCTGGTAGAAATGTAGTACCAAGCGTAGTGAGAGGAGTTTTAGGTTTTGTTGGAGGTTTCTTTTGGGTTATTTGAGTTGGCTTTGTTGATATTGGTTTTGTTACAGTTGGATTTGCTTGAATAGGTATCTTCGTCTGAACTGGAGTCTTTTTCACATATTTTCTCCTCTTTGACTGGACTTGAGCATTGTCAGTAGCAGTTTTCTTGAATTCTTCTTCAACAGTAACTGGATCCATTCTTGAATTTTCTTCTTCAAATAAATTCATTGCCAGTTCTGCATCCTTCTGATTTCTTTCTTCAATCTTCTCAGGTTTTTCTTCATCTTCAAGCCTATTTGCCAATTCTTCATCAAGATTCATCATAGTTTGCTTACCAGAGTTTACACTAGATTCTGAAGGAATCAGAGTTTGATCAGTTAGAGTTTGTAAACTCTATCTAGTTTGTAAATTTTGTCCAATTTGTCCTACCTTATGACTCCCTTATCTTTTGTCTCCACCACTACCATCACCATCATCTTTTCCTGGTTTATCTGATTGTAGCACATCCTCCTCCTTGTTGTCTTTTGATACTTTTTTCCCCATTCTAACATCAGAAGAGATAGTAAGGATGTCTACAATAGTATGCAACATTGTTTGCATTGAGGTAATAACAATAGCAATCTTATCAACTTTAGCTTCCAGAGCATCTTGTTTTGCAGAAATAGTTTGGATCTTGGTTTCAAAAGCATGCTGAGTAGCAGCAACAGAAGTTTAAACAATAACACTTGTTTTGCTAATAAAATCTTTTAGGTCACAAACTTCACTGTGAAGATCCTTTGTCAACACAGTAGTTTCTTTTAGAACTGTCTTCATTTCTTCAGAATTGAGCTCAAAATCTGCCTTCTATACAAGATCATGAACATGGGGCCAAGAAATATCTTCATTAGAGAATTTCCAAGACATATCCCAGATGGATTGTCTCTTTGTGCTTAAAACATCTGTTATAAATGGTTCACCCCTGCTAGAGTCCCTCCTTATGCCTTCATTATTAAGAGCAGATTCTATTTCCCCTTTCAACTGTTCACAAAAACAATAGTCAGGATAGTCCATCTTCAATCTATTAAAGGCATCAAATGCATCATGTGGCCATCTCTTAGAGTTGTATCTCTGAGTATATGGAATGAAAAGATCAGTAATTTCTTCATCTTCAAAAATAGGTTCCTCAGAGAATGCAGCCTCAGCATCAGAGTTTACAGCAACATAAGGGTTTGGCAACTCAGAGTTTAGAGATTGAGAAGTAGTTATACTTTGATTACCTGCAAAAAGAATAGTACACTTTTTTCTTTTAAAGTAATCATGTTATTTCTCACATCAGACATCTCATGACTTTTAAAAATCAGAGTTTGCTCACTAGAAGTAACTAACTTCTTTCTCATATCTACCTCTCCTTTTACCAGATCTAGTGTCTGTCTCTCATTATAAATTCTATTTTTCACACATTTTACCTCAGTGTTACATGAATGGCTCAAATCACTATGACTTATAGAAATAAAAGGTCGCTGAGAAAGGAGATTTATGATCACATGAATAAAGGTACCCTTTATAGGACTATCCATGGTCATCCATGCAGTAAAAGATGAAAAAATAAATTCTGAACTTATACTATAACAGTATGAAAATTTTGAAGAAAAGTCAGAGTTTATACCTTGAGTAGTTGTAGATGTTGATGGAGTTTCCAATGGCTGTGCATAGATAGGTTGGACCAAAATCGCATCAAAGATTGCTACCAGATATTCATTAGAGTTTGTCTTCACAGCAGCAGCAACAATAGAATCTTCAGTCAGAGATTGTGTGCTTGCATCCAAACTTTGAATGGATGGTTTTTGTGTGGCTGAGGCCTTAACAACTTCTTCAACCCTTTCAGTTGAAGGTTCTTGTGGGTTATACCCCTTATCCATGTTGGTTTCATTTGCTTGACTTGTGGCTGCTGCTGAACTTTGATCAACAGGTTCTTGTGTGCTTGGCCTTGTAGAGTTTGCTACTTCAATTTGAGAGGTAGGTTATTGCGTATCCTAGCCAAAATAAACTGTCTTCTTCTTCTTCTTCAGCCATTTCCTTCCTGACTTCCTCAACTAAATCCCTCACTCTTTCAAAAGAAATCTCCTTAACTATGTGCTTTGGAGAGTAAACATGAGAATCATAGATTGTTAATGTAGCAACTTCACTTGCAGCATTTGCATCAATATTAGCATCATTACCAACTAACTCATACTTCATCATTTCATCAGAGTTTATTGCTGCATCAGAGTTTATGAGCTCAGAGTCTATGGCTGGAAGTTGATCAGAGTTTACTTGATTAGAGTTTAGAACTTCAGAGTTTGCAGCCTTGACCAATCTTCTCTTTTTCTTTACAAGTTCTGAGATTGGGTTTACATGAAATGGCTTCGTGAAAGGAGTAGGTGGAATCTCAAAAGCTGGTTTCATTGTTTTCTTTAATGGAAAAACTAATCCTTCATCACTGTCATCACAGTTTATAGGTTCATCAATTAATCTTCTTTTCTTGAGAGAAGTCTCTAAAACAGATTTTCCCTTTCTTTTCATCTTTGAGCCTTGTCGTTGAGAGGTTTGTTTTACAACTGTAGTCTTTTGGGAGACTACAGAAGTTATTTGTTATTGTGCATCAGTGTTTGGTTGTTGACTTCAGTTAGAATCAGAGGGTGCTAAACTCTGATTCATAGTCACTGATAATAATTCATTCCCATACACAGTAGGCATTCTCTTATTTAAGAGAAGCCTGACCCATGTGGGATAAAATAAATTAGGAAATTTACCTTCAGTTTCATGCTATAGCTAGGTAAACTCTTATCATTCTCAAAATTTACATCAGGCAAGAGATAAGTGAAAATTAACTGTAAAAATCTAGCAAAGTATACAGTGTGTGCATCATTACTTATTTTACTAGTTATCTGCCTAATCAAAAAATAGAAAAAATTAAAATTCAAGTTATGGGTCAGAGAGTACCCAATTTGTAATGAGAGCTGGGGAATGACATCAAAATTAGTGCATTTGACAGTGAATACCCTTATGATGCAGTCAAAGAAGAAGCTTCACTCTCTTCTCAGATTTGGCCTAGTGAGGCTTCCCAACTTTGACAGACTGCCTCCATAGCCTATTTCTCTAAAGAATGCCTTTATTTATTCATCATCCACAATGTCATCATAAGAGTCCACTTCAGGAAGGTGAAGGGCGTGAAGAACAACCTCTAGAGTTATGGAATGTCGGCCATTGCATTAAAATTTAATGATAGGCTCCTCATCATCACTAGTATTAGTAAACTTAGCAGTTGACCAAATCTTGGTCAGAGTTTGTACAGAGATAGCCTTGGGTTCTTGAAGTACATACACAATACTGCTTTGTTGCAAAAAATCTTGAATGACATGAAAATCTTGTGATGCTTCTGTTTTAGTCAACAAAGAGATGTAGTTAGTAGCAGCAAAAACATAGTTTTTGAAAGTAAGACCCTTGGCTGCCATTGATTTACAGAGATGTGCAGGTTTGAGATATTAGGGTTTGAGAGTACGAGAGAGAGAGAGAGAGTAAGATGCAGATGGATAATTTAAAGTGAAAATATGAATTAAACTATTCCCTCTCAATGGCATATACTCTGTAGTAGGACACATGGCATGTTATGATTGACGGAGTAATGAGTAGTGCAAGTCTTAAAATACAGCATATGCGTGTGTATCTGTGTCTAAATATGAAACGTTCTTCGTGACAGATACGCGCCATATGATTACTCCAATCAGAGATTAACAAACATGATGTCACATAATTAAATATGATGTCATAAATAAAATAAGAAATTATAGCTCAGAGTTTAGCAAATAGATGAATATCAGAGTTTATAGTAATTAGAGTTTATTGCCTTCACTGTCACAGTTTACCACATACTCTGACAGAGTTTACCATAGACACTGATAGCTTGTGATCATCAGAGATTAGGTACTCCAAGGATCAGAGTTTACTTCATTTTCCATCAGAGTTTGCTACAGTCTCTGACAGAGTTTACCTTATACTCTAATTGTGTCTGCTACTGGCTATTTAGAGTTCAATCACTTGTCACCATTCCCAATTCAGAAACTAATCTTGTAAAAGTTGCTTCACACAGAGGTTTTATGAATATGTTTGCTAGCTGTTGATATGTTGGAACAAAATGGATTTCAATTGTTCCTTCCATGACATGTTTCTTTATGAAGGGATATCTAATACTAATGTGCTTTGTCAGAGAATGTTGAACTGGATTTCCTGTCATTGCAATAGCACTTTGATTGTCACAATAAATAGGAATTTTTGAAAAGTTCAATCTATAGTCTAACATTTGATTTCTCATCCATAAAATCTGTGCACATCAACTTCTTGCAACTATATATCCAGCCTCTGCTGTAGATGTTGAGATTGATTTCTGCTTCTTGCTAAACTATGAGACAAGTATTTTACCAAGAAATTGACAACTTCCACTAATGCTTTTCCAATCAATTTTACACCCTGCAAAATCATCATCTGAATAGCCTATAAGTTTAAAGTCAGACTCTCTAGGATACCATAGGCCAAGATTAATGGTGCCCTTGAGATATCTAAAAATTCTTTTAACAACAATCAAATGTGGTTCCCTTGGATTTTACTGAAATCTAGCACATAGATAGGTTACAAACATGATATATGGTCTACTAGCAGTCAAATAAAGAAGTGAGCCAATCATACCCCTATATTTTGTTATGTCTACAGGCTCACCAGTGCCTTGATCAAACTTGGTTGCAGTAGCCATTGAAGTTGTAAAAGATGCAGAGTCTTGCATTTGAAACTTTGTGAGTAGATTCTTTGTGTATTTGGATTGACTTATGAAAATGTCTTCATCAGTCTGTTTCACTTGCAAGCCTAAGAAATAGCTCATCTCTCCAATCATTCTCATTTGATACCTAGACTGCATTAGCTTTGAAAATCTTTCATAGATTTTTTCATTAGTGGATCCAAATATAATATCATCAACATATATTTGAACCAATAATAAATCTATACCTTGAGTTCTATAAAACAAGATTTTATCAATTGTACCTCTTGTGAAACCACTTTCAAGTAAAAATTGAGTCAGAGTTTCATAGCAAGCTCTAGGAGCTTGTTTGAGTCCATACAAAGCTTTGTCCAATCTATATACATGATTTGGATATTTGGGATTGACAAAACCAGGTGGTTGTTTAACATATACCTCTTTTTCAAGTTCTCCATTTAAAAATAAACTTTTAATATCTATCTGGTAGACCTTGAATTTCTTGTGTGCAACATAAGTAATAAAGATTTTGATTGCTTTAAGTCTAGCTACAGGTATAAAGGTTTCATCATAATCAATACCTACTTGTTGAGAGTGACCTTTGGTAACTAGTCTTGCTTTGTTTCTTGTTATGATCCCATCAGAGTCTATCTTGTTTCTAAACACCCATTTGATTCCAACAATGGATCTGTTCTTTGGTCTTGGAACAAGAGTCCAAACTTTATTTCTTTCAAACTCATTTAGCTCTTCTTGTATTGCAGTAACCCAATCTGCATCCTTCAAAGTATCTTCAAATTTCTTTGTTTATGTTTGAAAAAGAAAACTATGGTATAAACATTCATTTTGAATAGTTTTTCTTGTATTTACTCCACTTTCTGGATCACCAATTATCAAGTCAGGTGTGTGATCTTTGGTCCATTTCCTTGGATGTGGAAAGTTTCTTGAACTAGATGCTCCCCAATGATTTGTGCCTTCATAGTATGATTCCTGAGTAAATGTTGATCCTCCTCTGAAGATGTGATTACATCAGTGTTTGATGGATCAATTTTTAGGCTTTCAGAGTTTGATGGATTAGAGTTTAGGTTTTCAGAGTTTGTTTTTGTTAGAGATTGCTCAGACTCTGATAATTCAATTATTGAGGTTGGTTCTCCAATTTCAGGAAAAGATTGATGTTTCTCCCCTTAAACATATGCAGAATCTTCAATTATTGGTTCAATTATTCCTGAATCAGAGTTTACCTCATCAGTGTTTAGTTCATCAGTGTTTATCTCATCAGAGTTTAGGGTATCAAAGTTTAGTTCATCAGAGTCTCTGTCTTGCAGTTTATTTTCAAAACTCAGAGTTTCCTGGGCACCTTCATTATGTAATCCAATTATTTTTCCTTCATCAAAAGTGACATTAATAGATTTCATGACTACCTTGGTGCTCAGATTAAACACTTTGAATGCTCTTGAAGAAGTTTTGGAAGTTGTTGCATAACCAAAAAAATGCCTTCATCTACTTTGAGTTCAAACTTTTTCAATTGTTCAGGATGTATTTTGAGAATAAAATATTTGCTTCCAAATATGTGAAAGTATTTCACATTTGGCTTCGTTCCATTCATCATCTCATATAGATTTATTCCATGTTTATTTATCAATGTACAATTTTGAGTGATGCATGAAGTATTCACAGCTTATGCCCAAAAGTAAGTAGGTAGCTTTGGTCCTTCTAGCATTGTTCTAGCAGCTTTAATTAGAGTTCTGTTCTTTCTCTCAACTACACCATTTTGTTGAGGTGTTTCTGGTGCTGAAAATTGTTGAATAATTCCTTTGTTTGAGAAGAATTCCTCCATTATAGAGTTCTTAAACTCTGTTCTATTATCACTCCTTAGATTCTTTACCTTGTGTGGTGAACCATTCTCAATCATGACAATATGATCAAAAATGATCTCAGCTGTTTCATCCTTTTTATGCAAAAAGTACACCCAGGTAAATCTTGTGTAGTCATCTACTATCACCAGAGCATATTTCTTCTTTTCAATGGACATTATATTGACAGGACCAAACAGATCAAGATGCAATAGGTGAAAAGGTTGATCAATTAAATTTTCAGTCTTTCTCTTGAAGGATGTCTTCTTTTATTTTTCCTTTTGACATGAATCACAGAGTCCATCAGGGTGAAATTGAACTTTTAGAAGACCTCTTACTAGATCCTTTTCCACTAATTCATTTATGTTTCCAAAGTTTAAGTGACACAACTTTTTGTGCCAATTTCAGCTTTCTAAAGATGATGCTTTTCCAAGTAAACAAGTTAAATGACCATCAGAGTTTACCTCCAAGCTAGCTTCAAATAAATTATTATGTCTGTGACCAATGAGAACCACTTTGCCAGACTTTTTTGCTTTTGACTTCACAATGTGTTTCATGAAATTCCACATAATAACCTCTGTCTGTCATTTGACTCACACTTAGATTATGCTTGAGTCCTTCAACCAGAGCTAAATTTTCAATGATGAAATTTCCAATCACAATATTGCCATATCCCAGTGTTCTTCCTATGTTGCCATCTCCATAAGATACTGCTAGGCCAGCCTTCTCCTCAAACTCTGAAAGCAAAGATTTATTTCTAGTCATGTGTGTAGAACATCCACTATCAATTACTATGATATTTTTCTAGTTTCCCCTGCAGGGATCCTTTCTTTTTGAAATTATTAACTTTTGCAGCAGAAGTATTTTTATCAGAGTTCAAGTTAACAGTGTTTGCATTATCAGAGTTTATGTTTTCAGAGTTTATCTTTCTTTTGTCAGATTTTATCACATACTGTTTAGCAGAATAACTAGATGAAACTGGAGTTTTATTCAAATGAGGCAAAAGTTCATAATAATTGAAATACAGACTATGATATTCTTTACATATGTAAATTGAATGTCATAAACTACTACAATGAAAACAAGGATTTTGTTGTCTATATCTAGTCTATTTCCTATCTTCTGATCTAAGTCTCTCAGGTTCCTTCTTTTTATTTTGCCTGCAGTCAATAACAAGATGATTAGAATTTCCACATGTGAAACATGTTTTTCTAGGAGCATCAGAGATATTCTTATAGTCATTCTCCTTAGAAATTGCTACTTTGTCATTTCTATTCCTTTTTACCTTTTTAGGTTTGTTATTGTTAGTGACTGATTTCAACTTTTCTTTAAGTTGCTTCCATGAGAGTAACCCAATATTTACTGATTTATTCTCTAACACACTATCCTATTTGGTTTTGTGATTATTATATGTTTGGTCCAAATGATTGTAGAAGGGGGGGTTGAATACAATCTTTAGTAAATATTAAAATCTGTTTCAGATAATTTTTTATTAAATAATTTAAATTATTACCACGAAATAATAATCAAAGAAACACAGTTCAAGTAAAATACTTATATTAAACTTGAGGTGGGTTACAAGATTAAATCAAAAAATATTCATTAATTAAGCTCTTAAAATTCTAGAGTAAATTTGACATGAAATGCTCTTGAATTTTTGTTTTAGCCGAATAGAAAGTGAATTGAATTGTTATGAAATCTACTGATCTTGTCTTGTATTTATAGGCAATTCAGGCTTGGGAGACTTTTTCCACTCGGGGAGACTTTTTCTCCTCGGGGAGACTTTTTCTCCTCGGGGAGACTTTCCTTTTTGGCTCGGGGAGACTTTCCTTTTCTAGAGACTTTCTCTTTGGAAGACTTTTGAAGCCATGGAAGACTTATTAAGCTCGATGAGACTTTTGACAAATGGGAAGACTTTTTATTAATATTCGGGGAGACATTTTGAAATGTCTCGGGGAGACTTTCAAAATGTCTTCCCGAGTATAATCTGTCGACTTGCATGTAATCCTCCAAATGTATATCTTCTGTCTTTTTTTTTCTTTTATTCCTTTTTAATTTAAATTCTATTTATTTTATTATATATCTTATACATTAAATTAATTCTTTTTGAATTAATCTAAGTAATTATGATACATAATAAATTATCTTTTTGATAATAGAATTAAATTAAAGTCTTCTTCATTCTAAAATAATTCTAAATTAATTAATTTCTTAATCAATTTAAGAAATAAATTAATTCTGATTGAATTAATTTACCAATTAAATTAACTAAATAATTTAATCAATTAATAGAAAATTAAATTAAAGTCTTGACTCCACAACTGTTGATGATATAATTTTAAATCTTCTGTCTTCACACCAATTTCTGTAGCTGACCATTTCTTCTGTAAAAAAGAATCTTCTCTGTATTTTTCCAACACTCCGTGTACTGTCTGGTTCACGAGTGATTCACAACAAATAAAATTCTTCACTTGACTTTTATAATGGTTCACTTCTGCTCCTTCTGACTTGACTATATTTGTTGTCACACAAATTGAAATCTTCTGAAACTGTAGCTTCTTCAAACTTAAATACTCCACTGAGGCATGATCAATTAAATTGAGCTTCTTTCAATGTAGTACTGCTTCAAGTCTGTAGATTGACTTTGATCTTCTTTTTCTTGTCAAATAATACATGCTGAAGATTCCTGTGACAGATAATATATTTACTTACAAATTATCTATGTTTGAGTTGAGCTGTCATCTTGCTAAACAAATAGGCTTTTAAACATATGCCTTTCATTATAGCATTCACTAGAGTTTTCCTTTTCATTACTAGCTCTAACAAAATTCACAAGTTTACTCAATATTCCTTTTAATCCCGTGTCTGTCATATCATTCATAGCATGTGTCTCCTTATCAGATTCATAACCTAAAGCAGATGTCCAATTCTTGTTAGAACGCATTTGTTGGACTTTCTTGCCAGAGTTTGTCCAAATTCTGAAAGTCTCCTTTTCTTTGGCTACCTCGGTTTTTAAATATTCAACTTGTATTTTTAGTTGAGTTTGCATGTGAATAGCATTCTCACAGTCTTTCTTAGTGCTAAGCATGTGTGCATGTTCAGATTCAAGAAAATCATTCCTAGCAGACAGAGTTTGGATTTCATATTTTAATCTTTCATTCTCAAGTGACTGTGATTTAAAACTAACATGCAGAGATCTAAGGAAAGACTTTAATTCATGGATGTTTTCAGTATTTAAATTGAAGACAGAGTCTGGTACCTTGTTAGAGTTTAGGATGGGAGCATCAGTGTTTACCATGAGGGCATAATTTGTTTCCTCTTCAGAGTTTGAGAAATCCATCCAATCTTTCTTTGATGTGATGAGAGCTTTCCCAGATTCCTTGCTTCTGCACTCAATAGCAAAGTGTCCCATATTGTTACACTTGTAATACTTGACCTTTGATTTATTAAGTGTTTTAGTCTTACCATCTCTTTCTTCTTTCCTCTTGAACCTTTCTTTATTCTCTGACTCTCCATGCTTCTTTTGGAAGTTTCCTTACTTTTTGTACTTCCTATATTTCATCTTCTTGAAGCCTTTGAAAATCATAGCAACCATCTCCATCATGTCAGAGTCTGTGGAGTCATCAGAGTTTACATTAGAGTTTGCCTAAAACTCTGATTCACTGATTTCCTTAATCAACACAACTTTTTCTTTTCTTATTGAGGATTTTAAGACCTTTTCTTTTGGTTCTTCCATTTTAGTCTCAACATTCAAGGCAACAGACTTTGCCTTGCTACTCTTCCAATTCTTCTTTTGTTCTAACTCCAAGTCATGAGTCTTTAGCCTTCCATACACTTCATCTAGAGACGTCTCATCCAAATCAGCCCTATCTCTTATCAAGGATGTTTTCAAATCCCATTCTTCAGGTAGAGCCCTTAGAAACTTAGTGTTTGAATCTTCATTGTCATACACCTTATCAAGCAAAGATAAGCTATTCAATAAAGTTAGAAATTTATCATAGATATTTGTGAGAGACTCATTCTGCTTAGCCTCAAAGTATTCATATTCTTGAATTAACACATATCTTCTATTCTTCTTTATCTCCTTGATTCTTTAGCATTGAACCTCTAGTGCATCCCAGATTTCTTTGGCAGTTTTACATGCAATTACCCTATTAGACATCACAGAGTCAAGACTATTATGCAGAATATTTCTTACTTTTTCATCTTCCAGGACTTCTTATTTTTCTTCATTGGTCCACTCCTTCTTGTCCTTTAGAGTATAGTATTCAGGAACTTGTCTTCCTTCCACAATTGTTGATGACACTAGCTTGGTTAATAGATACTTACCTTCATTGATCCTGTCTAGATAATCAGGATCTGTGGCTTACAAGAACATCATCATCTTTACCCCTCCATGTAGGGTATGCAGCATTCTTCAAGATAATAGTATCAAAACAATCGATTATGAACATAAGTATGTAAAAGAAATACTGTTTTGTATTAACTTTTGGTAAACTGAATACAAAACTCTCTCAAGAAAATCAATGTTCTTAAGAGCTGCTATGTTATGAGAATAATATAACTTGAATGAATTTCTTTACAATGTAAAACCTAATTCTGTGTTTATATAGTACACAACTACAAATCCAAATATAAGAAAGATAATATTCGATTTTCATCTTTATCTTCTAAAAGATCGCTTTCAGAAAGACAATTAAAACGGTATTTGAATTCCTTCTTCTTTATCCAAATCAATCTCTGATTTGTATCTTTGTCAAATTTTGATTGATCATAAACTCTATCGGTTGATAATCTCTGATTGAGTAAACTCTTTCTGAGTAAACTCTGTCGACAGCTTCAAACTCTGATGACGTCAGCATAAACTCTGTTCTTCAATAAAATCTGTTTGTAGTATTCTCTGACAAAATCAATGTTTGTATTTCTAACATAATGAACATACATTAATTATAAAATACCGAACACAATTTTTTTATTTGCACTATTGAAATTATGTTTTTAAAAAAATGTATAAAACATACTTGATTTAATATAAAATTATAAATAAAATTGTAAAAAATTATAGGACATATAGTACCCATATATTTTTATATAAAATTTATAGGATCTACAAAATAAATTAGATTATTTAAATAATCAAACAGTTAACTCTTAAGTTACTTAGTTAATGTAGTTACTTTATATATATATATTACAAATAATAGGAGTGAGAAGATTAGTACGAGAGAAACAAAATAAGAAAGATTGTTTGAGTAATTTTAATTGAATAATTATGAGTTTAAAAAAAAAATTATTTGAGTCATTTTATTCATAATAAAATAGTTTATTTACTCCTTTAATCATAATAAAATGATTAATATGATATTGTACCAGGTTACGTTTTTACTGGTCAAGAGAAACCACAACTTAATTATTATTTTTTAAATGAATCCCAATATATTTTTAAAGGAAATCCAATTCATAATAAGGAACAACAAATAATATTCACTAAATAAAAATTTGGCCCTACTATATGTTGTTATTTACGCTTAGTACAAGTTTGTAGGGGGTTGAATACAAACTTAAGAATTATGTTCAAATTCTTGGGATTTAAGTCTGCATACAAAAGTGTTTGAGGGTTTGAAATATTCAAACAAAGAAATATTGCAAAAGAAATTTAAACTGAATACTTGAAAATAATTCTTTAAAAATTACTAGTGCAATGATTTTTTACTAGTGAATGTTTTTGCTTTCAAATAAACTTGGTCTAAAAATGAAGCTGCTTACAAATGTAATATGAATACAGAAAAACACTACAAATGATTCTTATTTCTTACTTGTGTTTTTCTTGTGTTCTTGTTCTACAACTACTACACTTGTTACAATGAACTACTAAACTATATATAGTAGTTCATTTTCTACTTCTATTTTCTATCAACTGATAAATACAAATTACATTTTAAAATGTTTGCCACTAAAATAGAATGTAGCTTTTTTCACAGTCTTCCTAGGTCTTTGCCTTATTCTGGAAAAGTCTTTATCTTGTTTTTCTCCTTGAAGACTGTGTTTCTTGAAAGGATTCAGAGTCCTGACAAGACTGTCTTCCATTGATTTAGACTTCTGCAAAGATTCCATTCCATTTGTCTTTAACTATTTTAAGAAACTTTGATTAACTGATAATTGCTGTGAATCTTATCAATCGGTCCTTCTTTGCTTATCCATCTATATATAAGTTATCCATTGACTAGTTGATGTATCAATGGATATTTGGATATCCATCGATCTCTTAACTATCGACTGCTCTTTTATTCATTGATTGTCTTGACAAATTTATCCGTTGATGATGATCCATTGATTTGACTTTTGTTGACTTTTGTCCATCGACCAACATCCACATCCATTGACTTATTTATCTGTTGATCACGTCATTTATGAGAATTCTGACTTAGAATATTTACACTTTGTGAGCCATTCTGCATATCTGTCGAAGAGCTATCAATCGAAGTTAACAAACATCAGTTGACTATTGTGACATATCCATCGAAATGTTACAATCAATTGATAATAAAAAGAACTCTGAATCAACTGTTACAATCCAATTTATCAGTGGATTAATAACAACTTCAACTGATAAATGGTTCCCTAGTCGATGGATATTTATAGGTCATATATCTATTGACCAGTTACAAAATCAAAATCAAATTTATGATTCTAAGTAATTTGTTATCATCACACTACATGATTCCTACCAATCTCCCCCTCTTTATGAATATGAGAAATAGACATAAATCTAAGCTGATGATAACAAAATCCCTTAACATTTATCAATACATCATGAATCATAAATTGACAATTAAAAAAGTATGAGACATTTAAGTACCAGTAACAAATGATTTTTGAGAAAAATTATGGTGATCTTGATTTTTCTAGTTTCTTCTCCTCCTCTTACTAGACTCAATCATTTCCCTCTTCTCATTTTCTTCCATCTGTCTGTAAAGTGAGCCCTTCAATATCTTCTCATCTTCAACACTATAATCCAGCTGACTTGCCAAGAAGTTTAGCTCCAGGTTTGGTAGTTTTATGATTTCTTTGCAAATATCAATGCACCTTTCCTTGTCATCCCTGTCAATGTAGAGCATCATGTAGAATGGTTTATAAAGAACTTTCCTTCCTTCAGGATTCCATATTTTCACTATCACCTCATTTTCCTCCTGAATTGGTGCCTCTCTCATGATGGTCATTCTCTTTAATATATCTTTGGCAAGTCCTTGTGTCATATAATAGTTTTTGTTATGCAGAGTGTAGATTTTTCTCAAAGTGGCATAGTCCTGTTCCATCACTTGTGAAAAAGTAAAAGTGAGATGTAAGCCATCTTCATATTCAAGATGAAGAATATCCACACCCCTCTTACTTTGGCATTTAGTAGCAATTAATCCTTGAGAATTGATTGGAATATAATTGCTTACCTTTGACTGGAACAGTTCTACCTCATTTGGTTGATCACTTCCAGATTCCTGAATTTTAGTCTTCTTTGACTGTTTCTCCTCGGCCACTTCAGTTTCATCAACATTTAACTTTCTCTTTATTCTTTCAGACTTTGAAGATCTATTTGCTCTTTGCTTTGTTCTTGACTTCTTCTCAGCCTACTTCCTCCTAGCTTCTAGAATTTTCTCTTTTTCTTCATCAAATTGTCTTTGAAGAATCATAGCTAGTTCATCTCCTTCCTTCTCATGATGTTCTCTTTCTTTAATGCCAACAATTATTGCTTTTTGCAATAGTTTTCACCTCCACCTGTGACATACTTCTTCTTTTTACCTTCTTCAATTAATATTCCCTTGCCTTTCCTGTCACCAGGCTGTGAGTTACTTTCATCTTCAACACTTGGCTTTATAGCTGGTTGAATTTTGGAAGATCCAACACTAATGTTTGAGATTGCAGATGAAATATCAATTGTAATTTCTACATCGATGGCTCTATTTTTACTGGCCAATGCATCAAATTGTTTCACAATCTCTGTTGCTTTTATTCTTTTCTCCTCTTCTTTCTTATGAGCCTCTATTGTTGAGTTTTTTCTCTTTACAAGATAAGAATTTGTTTCTTTCAACTGAGTTTCCACCTCCTTCCTTAGAGAAACATCATTCTCATTCTCCCCCTTTTTGTTATCAGCAACTTCATCTAGGGGTTGAGTAGCCAAGAGAGTTTGAAGGAGTCTGTTCAGCATCTTGACTTGCAGTTCCTGATTCCTTAGAATTAGCTGCATACTAATTTCTATATATATATATGTGACTCTTTTCTCCAAAGCAATCACTTTATCCTTGGCAGTAGACTCAGTGTCTAGTCTTTGTTTGATTCTATGCATTGTTGTTAGACTGAGTCTTGAATCAATGCGGGAATCATAATGGTCTATGTGTATATCCAGATCTTCCCTAATGTGCTTCAAGGCCAACCTTGCACCAGAAACCTGCATTTTTTGGATTTAAGACTGTCTTTGTAAAAATTTAGAATTCTTCTCTGCACAGGATCCTGAACATCCATTTCAGCCATTGACCTTCTATATTGTGACACAATCTCCTTCTCAGTATCAGTTAGAGTAACATCTTCTGCTAACATTAATGGCTCCATATTGTCACCAGTTAGTATTGGTGTCCTAGTGACAATACTTTTATGTTTTACTGAAAAACAATTGAGGATTATGTTTTATTTGAATATTTAATTAATATTTATTATGTCTTTATTTATTGCGTTATAAATTGAAAGAATAATAAATGTCCTTGGAATATTAATACACATTACATACCTTTATGTATGTGACTTAAAAATGAGATTATATTAATAATATTTTAATCCTAAAATTCCCTAGTCGAGTATTATTATTTAAGGACAATACTAATGCAATAAGACTAGTTTGTTTGTTGACAGATGACCGCATCTCATTGGTCATAGATATGGAGATACTGAATTCAAGAACATAAGCGCATGTCTCAATGCATGACACTGGAAAGACCCGCCATTAGATTCTACATGTTATTAAATTTCATAAAGAATTCTCTCTGTGATAATGATGTAATGATCCTTTGACTTGAAATCATTATATTTCTATACGAGAATTAATATACTTTGATTACACTCAAAGTTACCTTTAACCGAGTAATGATAAAGGTTGACATTGGGGATGCTATGAATCTTATGAGGAATATGATTGATAGATATAGGATTTAACCCTCTGATTTTAGGAGTGATATTATGGCCTCTTGATTGAGTGAGACTATGAAATGCATGGCCATGCTCAAATATTGATTTATTTAAATAGTCTACTCATTGATCAAGGAAACCAAGATTAAACGTTGAAGAGGTTGACACTAAACATGCCTCGAGTTCGATTTATAATATAAGGTTAAAGGGATTATATTACATTATATATTATTCACGAAAGGTTTAATTGAATCACCAATTATTATTGTTACTTGGATAACAATGATGTATTACTAGATGCCGCTCATTATTTATAATTTTATTATTAGATAATAAAATTATTGCCAACGTAATAATAACCTAAAGGGTCACACACAAAGAACGTCTAAACGGAGCTTTATTTAAATTATGAATTTAGATATATTATTATTATTTTGAATTTAATTATTGAATTAATTAAGTGGGACTTGATTAATTATATTAGAATTCAGATTTAATAATAATAACAATAACCCAATCAGTTTTGGTTTTACATGAAGCCCAAAACAAATTTGGGTTAAGCCCAAATCTCTCTTCCCCTATATATACATAATGATGTATAGTTTTAGGGACTGAAGTCGTAATTTCGTTTTTTAAAAAAACCCTAGCTTCTCAACAGTTTGAGAGGCTAGAGAAAGAGAGAGAGATGCAAACTATTCGGCTAGTACCGACTCTGGTGATCATTGGACGATCGAGCATTCGTGTGGACATATTTCGAGAGCAAATCTTTGCAACAAAGGGCTGTTGTGATTCATCGTGTCTGGACCTCTATTAAACATCATACGTAAAGCTTCGTTAAGGTACAGATTTATTCACCATAATCATTCGTACATTATTCATGGATCCTGAGATAGGGTTTCAAATTTTTTAGTATTTACGTTAATTCCGTTGCGTTTACTTGCACGAAACCCTTCAATGGTATCAGAGCTACGTGTATAATGAGATGATTTAGTTACTTATTTTCTGTATTTGACCATAATCATTCATACATTATACATGGATCCTGTTTGATAACTGCCATGCTACTGCCATGCTATGTGTTCATGTATATTCGATTTATAAACTGTTATAATGATTATATGTGATCTGCAATGTTATAAAATGTTATGACATGATATGAGTGATGTACTGTATGTATGTGATACGAGATACAGTCATACAAAGGTCATCGGAATCGTTAAGAAACACAACTGCATAAGATGCAGATTCTGTGAATAGTGATTCTGCAGATGAATAGTATTTTTCGACGGAGTCACAATGGGTCGAATTTACTCTTTCTGGAAAGGAAAAATCGCCACGAGCAAAACTTACTGCTTTGCAGTAACCTATGGTGTTTTTTTGGCCATTTGACATCGTTAAGGGCCTTAAAAATGCGATTTACTGTTTTGAAATCAATTTCTGGTTCCCCCCCCCCTGATTTTCTGATTATGATATATATGATGTGTGATGATATGATTATGCATTGTGATATGTCACTAATTGTTATATGAGCATGGTGTATGGTTATGGCCCAATGACCTATATGATAGTGGTTTTGTATTATGGTTTTGGTTTAAAATACGACTTGCATGTCGTTTATTCATTGTAATTGTTAATCTCGAATATAACTCGAGTTCTTCTTGTAATTTCATTAGAATAGATTTATTTATCATTCAATGTAATTGTCAATGGAGACTTGGAAGCAAGGAAGCTAGGAGGCAATTCAGATGATGGAGCAATGAAGAAGATAAAGACATGCAATAGTGTAGGATTTGAAACCACTGTAGATTGACCTTGATATTTCCATTAGCTTGGAAATATCACATAGGATGGGGCTATAACCAAACACGTTTAATTTACGCACAATATATATATGTATATGAATGCATGTGTAGATATGTATGCAGTGGTATGTATATATTAGATATGACACCCATGTCATGCCTGCTTAAAAAAGATAAAATCTATAACGATTCAAGATTTTAAAATTAAACAAACGATCATGAGATTCTTGTGTTTATGAAACACAGTATTGAATATGAATTTTATTTTTCTGACATGGGTAGATTTTGTCAAAAGAAAATTGTTATTCGTAAGAAAGTTGGGTTTTAAGTTAGACCGCTTGTGACTTCTCCGACGATCTGGAAATCAAACCATTGACGAATATTGAAATGGATTATTTGATCAAGGAAAAATTGAGAATTTCTTTATGATGGGATCATGATCGTTAAACAATAAAATCCCTAAATAAATATTAAGTTCATAAAGATGTCTTCCAATGTTAATACACATCAAGATCTAGATTGAGAAAGAGTGGGTTTGCTAAAGTGAAGTGCTCTTATCAATCATGGGAAAATGTGATAAGTAAATGTACTTAGTTTATTTAGACGTTGGGTCTAACTTAACTAAATCATCACAATAGGATTGTGGGTTTAGAAGCATATAGTTTGGTGAGATTTATTGGATAAATGTGTACAAAGGGTTGTTCCACCAAACTATCCAAGAGTTATATTTGATATAATCGACAAATGTTGTCTACCTAAGTAGTTGTGTTTTGGGTGTATTAGCCAACGCTATCTTAAAACATGGATAAAATATGGATCTTGGCTCACCAGAAAGATTTAAAGAAATGATTTCCGAATTAATAGTTAGGGCTATTGATTTGATAAAAATAGCGGGAGATATATATTATGAATGTATATGATAATAATTTGAACATAATTAAACTTTTGCAGACTAACTAATATGCATTTCAAACATTGTAGATATTTAATGGCAAACAACACAAATAACTTCTCTGTGCGAGCAACCCTTGAGAAAGACAAGTTGACAAGAACCAACTTCCTTGATTGGTATAGGAATTTGAGGATTGTCCTCAGGGAGGAGCGAAAGCTCCACGTCATTAAAATTCCTTCACCTGCTCCTCCCGCTGAAAATGCAACTCGCGTTCAGCAAAATGCTTATCAGAAGCATATTGATGATGCGAATGATATTGCATGTTTCACACTAGCAACCATGAGTGCTGAGCTTCAAAAATAACATAAGCATATGGATGCTTATGAGATGATTGAACACCTTCAAAGAATGTTTGAGGGACAGGCTCGTCAAGAAAGGTTCGACACGAGCAAAGCACTGTATGCTTGCAAACAGGGAGAATGTGAACCTGTTCAACCACATGTTCTAAAGATGATAGGTTATATTGAGTATCTTGATACTTTGGATTTCCCGATTGGTCCGGAAGCTCAGATTGACTTGATCTTGCAATCTTTGAACATCAACTATACCCATTTTGTTATGAACTACAATATGAATGAGATAGACAAAACACCCACTGAATTGTAGGCCATGTTGCGAACTGATGAAACCAATATGTAAAAGGTTGAACCTGCTGCCATGTTGATGGTAGATAACAAAGGTAAGGATAATAGAAAAGGTAAATGGAAGGGAAAGAAGAAGATTGGATCTGCTTCTGGTCCCAAGCCAAAGGCCAATCCCAAACAGGCTTTAAAGCCTAAGGGTACTGTTGCAAAGGGTGATTGTCACTACTGCTGCAGACAAGTTGGGTATGACAGGCATGTTAGACTTGAAATGCACAGATAGATGATTTTTACTAACACATTTAACACATAGTTTTTTCTAGGTGCATACATGTCAGGTGTGTAGTTGTTGTTCTTATTTATGCCTACGTTACCATTTTTGTTCTTTTTCTTTTTCTCATTAGGCTTAGTTTTAAGTTTTATCTTTTTTTATTTATTTTTCAACTGATACTTAGATAAATGCCCTATATTAGCCTTCTCAACTTGATTTTATGGATTAAAGGAGCTACCTTCTATCATAAATTTAACAGGTCTGTTAAGCTTGGTTTTTAAAGTTGATTGTATAACAGTTGATGGTTTCTCAATCAATGGATAATCATCCATTGAGACAACATTATCAATCGATGGATGATCCTTATCAGTTGATTCAGGATTAGCAATCGATTTCTTCTTATCCAATGATTGATTTTCATCAATAGCTAATCTCACAAGAGTTTTAGACAACACAGTGAAAGAGTTTGATCCATGAATGTCATTCAACTTTTTACTAGCTTTACTGGACATGTTCCATTTATCAATGGTTTTTAGTTCTTCTTCTAGTTGTTCTTTCAAAGTTTCTATTTCCTTTTTACACTTAACTAATTCCTCCCTAGTATCTCTGTTCTTTACCTTGAGTCTATCCATTGCACTAGCTCACTCTCTAAATGTGTGTTCCTTTCAATTAGAGATTTCATGGTGTTTTTTAGTCTAGGTTTTTGTTTATTTAAGGACTTAAGAGTGACATACAAATTATACAATTCATTTGACATTTCAGTAATTATAGTATTGCATTCATCTTTAGATAACTCAGATAGACTCGTAAAGATTACCTGATTGCTAGAGTAACTAGCTTCTTGGTCATCATGATTGGCCATCAGTGTAAGATTGATGAACTATTCCTCTTCAGAATCATCCTCAGCAGCCTAATCATTTCCTTCTATTATAAAAGTTTTTTATTTTTATTTCAGCAAATCAAAGTACTTTTTCTTATAACCAATACCATCACTGAACTTTGATTTCTTTTCCATTTTTGGATTTCTGCATTCATTAGAAAAGTGACCAGTCAATCCACAGTCGAAATATTTGAACTGAGTTCTATCAACAAGATTCTTGTTTTGTTGACTCTATTTCCTGAACTGGGATCCAGGCTTTTGTATTGGATTTTTTTTTAATTTAAGCTTTGAAAATTTTCTTGATAGAAAAGCTAGATGCTCATCAATATCTTCCTTGGTAAATGACTCACCATCCTTAACTAATTCTTTTCTTTTGTTAATTGAAGATTCATCATAACTATAGCCACTTAGAGCTTTTCCATGAATCTTCTTCCTCTATTCTTCAATAGTAACATCTTCACAGGACTCTATAACTTGCTTATCATTTACCATTAAGGCAACAAACTTGTCCTTTTTTCTGACTTTTCCCAATCTCTTCATCTTGTTGTAGTTCCAACTCATAGGTTTTAAAAATCCCATACAACTTATCAAGAGTGTACTCTTTCAAGTCAAAAGAATGTCTAATGGACACAGTCATTGGTTTCCATTCCTTAGGTAAGGACCTCAAGAACTTGAGATTGCTATCCTCAACAACATATACTATTCTATATTTTTTAGCTCATTCAAAAGCTTTTGAAACCTACTATATTGTGTCATTAATCAAGAGTTTCATCTTGTTCTTCCTTACTTGCTTAGTGCCTTCACATAGAGTTTGAAGAGTATCCTAGACTTCTTTAGAGGTTGTGCGGTTGATAACATTATCAAACATATCCTTGTCAAGACCATTAAACAAAATGTTTAAGGCCTTCTTATCCTTGTGAACTTCCTTTTCATCCTCGTCTATGTATTCAGTCACAGGATTTGGAATAAGTTTGTCTGGTGCTTGAGTACCATCTGCATTGACACTTGTAACTATTTTCATAGGTACATGTGGACCTTTCTCTATACAGTGAACATAGAAAGGATCAATGGATAGTAGATGCAAGTGCATTTTGACCTTCCAGGGAAAGTACTCATCTTTTTCAAGAACTGGAATCTTAACCCCTGTGTCTTTTTGACCCATTGTTAGTGTACTTAGATCTTAACTTTTATATGTTGAAAGCTAGGCTCTGATACCAATTGTTATTTACCCTTAGTACAAATTTATAGATGGAGGGTTGAATACAAACTTAAGAATTATATTCAAATTCTTGTGGATTTAAGTTTGCATACAAAAGTGTCTGAGTGTTTGAAATATTAAAACTAAGAAATATTGCAAAAGAAATTTAAACTGTGTACTTGAAAACAATTCTTTAAAAATTACCAGTGCATTGATTTTCCCCTAGTGAATGTTTTTACTTTCAAATAACCATTGTCTAAAAACTAATCTGGTTACAAATGTAATATGAACACATAAAAGAACTACAAATAATTCATATTTCTTACTTGTGCTTTTCTTGTGTTCTTGTTCTACAACTACTACATTTGTTATAATGAACTACTAAATTATATATAGTAGTTCATTTTCTACTTCTATTTTCTATCGACTGATAAATACAAACTACATTTTACAATGTTTGCACTAAAATAGAATGTAGCTTCTTTCACAGTCTTCATAGGTCTTTGCCTTGTTCTGGAAAAGTCTTTGTCTTGTTATTCTCCTTGAAGACTGTGTTTCTTGAAAGGCTTCACAGCCTTGACAAGACTGTCTTCCATTGATTCAGACTTGTACAAATAATCCATTCCATTTGTCTTTAACTATTTTGGAAAACTTTGATCTACTGATAATTGTTGTGAATCTTATCAATCGATCCTTCTTTGCTTATCCATCGATAGATAAGTTATACATTGACTAGTTGATGTATCAATGGATATTTGAATATCCATCGATCCCTTATCTATTGACTGCTCTTTTATTCATTGATTGTCTTGACTGACTTATCCGTTGATGATGATCCATTGATTTGACTTTTGTGGACTTTCATCCATCGACCAACATCCATATCCATTGACTTCTTTATCCGTTGATCACTTCATTTATGATAATTCTGACTTAGAATATTTACATTTTGTCAGCCATTCTTCATATCCATCGAAGAACTATCAATCGAAGTCAACAAACATCAGTTGACTATTATGACATATCCATCGAAATGTTACAATCAATTGATAATAAAAAATACTCTGAATCAACTGTTATAATCCTATTTACCAGTTGATTAACAACTACTTCAACTGATAAATGATTCCCTAGTCAATGGATATTTATAGGTCATATATCCATTGACCAGTTACAAAATCAAAATCCAATTTATGATTCTCAATAATTTTTTATCATCATACTACATGATTCCTAACAGATGTAAAATGATTTCACCATATCACTTGCGCAAAAAGATCTCTCAACAATTGAAAAAATACAAAAATGCAGGTTCTTCAAAGAGCTAAAGTACCCACCAACCACGAAATGAGAGAGTAAAAAGCTTCGTGTTCTCTTTTTTCCATTAAAGCTCCCAATAGTTCTGCTTCCTCTCCATTACAAAATACAAGAGTCAAAGCCCGCCCTGAGTTTTGAGATGCCTTATGTCATCTCAAAAATATTTGCCCTTAACTAAAGAATAGTCATAATAAAATCACGGAACTCGACTTTCATTATTAGATATTAAACTCTCATCACTTAACATTAATTCTTCTCATAGTTTTACTAGCAAAATTACTCAACCAATTATTAAAATTAGAATTTGTTAGTACTTCCTTCTCGATTGATAATATAATCAAAGTTGTTCAGTCAATATTGTGACGTGCCCTTTTTCTAATTGCTAAACAAAATATGCCTCGTTTGACTTTCTAACTTCTAATAAGTGGCTTAATTTTTCACTATTTTTCATTTCTAAGTTATTTCCTAGATTTTTTTAAAAAAAAATTACCCCTGAATAATGGACGTCCCATGCCATGACTTGTATTGTTTACCCTCGGGGCGAAATCTGACAAGAGTCATGTGAAGTATATAAATAAAAACCTTAGAAGTAGCTTCTCATAAAATTATATATCTTTTTTAGAACAGAAAATAGTCCAAATACAGAAAGATCCACATGGTTCAAATAGAACAGGGAAAAGAAGATAAACAAATGCAAACCTGTTATTTTAGGATCCACAAAAATGCATAAACACTAGGCTCAATAAGAATTACGAGATAAGCAAAAGAAGTTATAATCTATTAAAGTTCACTGATGTGCTCAAACTTAGGGTACGACGCATGTCAGCCAACACATTTTCAGGAAGCAATCAAGAAAATACTTTTTATAAACAAAGATGCTATCCTTAGTGAAAAATGAAAATAGATCTTGGAATAACTCAGAGTCTTCAAATTTCTGTAAACACCAGTTACTACATCCCATCTCACAAATTAAATTTTCTTAGATCATAGTTTCACATCCAAAGATGACATATACAAATAGGCATTCAAATGTACATAATAAATCATGTTTTTAATATGCACATTCGAAATTTTCTACTGTAAAGGATAAACTTAGGCCCCTATTTGGTATTGCTGTTATAGATAATTATAACAGATTTTTGCTAGAAAACTGTTAAAAAGGTGTTTGGTAAATTTTAAAAGCTACTGTCTGAAAAAACGCTTTTAGCCAAAAAGTTGTTGGTAGAGAAAACATGTATCCCCATGCTTTTGAAAAAAAACTATTTTTTAGTTTTTACAGGAATTAATTATAAGTTTCATCATTAAATTTTCCCCAAAATATTATTTTTATATATTATATCTTAAAACATGCATAAATTTAAAAAATTACCAAACAGTCGTCTGATTTTCCTAACAAAACTTTTTCCATAAACATTTTTTCTTATAGCAGAGTGCCACAACAGTTTCCGATAGTAATCCCAAACGAAGCCTTAGAGAGTTAGACCAACTGGTACCAAAGATCAGCCTACGACTAAACAAAACTAACAAAACTATGTAGGGTGAAAGAGGTGGCAATTGCTTATTAATATAATAATATATATAAATATAAACAAAATAAGATAGAAAAGCGTTTAGTGGCTTAGTGCACAAGTCAATAACCATCTTACCCTGTGCTTAAGGCGAAAATGTTACATTTGTTGACACTCTTTTGACAAATAAAAATAAATTTAGTCACCAAAATATTGAATTTGTTATTTTAACCACCAAAGTGTAATATAAATAAATTTCAGGTCAACATTGTATAATTTAATACTCATCTTAATTTTAGCTATAAAAATGGTAACAAAGTTTGAAATATTACTCTAACTTGAAAAAAGGTTATATTTGATAAAAAAATTGTATACAAAGGTAGATTGTATTCCCAACATCTTTTGAATGTTCTATGAAAAGATTGAAAATCTCATTTTTATCTTTAACTTTAAAAGCACTTAGATTGGCCATTTATGTTTTACATCACCCTTGATTGCATTCTCGACTAACATCTTATCATCATGTTCCGCTGAAAAATAATCCAATAGCTCTGATATTTAAAAACATATGGTATTTAATTATTGCTTTAACATATTTTTTTACACATCATATTTAAATTAGCTTAACTGCAACTATGTATATTTTAGTAGTGTTTACAATAAAGATTTATATGAACTAAGAAAACAGGTCACAAACTCAGCAGTCCCTTCAGTAGAGCTTTCAGCTACATCTTGTATTATTTTCCTTTTTGGCCTGCTCTCAACCTAAAAGCACCACAAATAAAATTAATTTTTAATCCGTGACCATTAGCTTTCTTATAATAAATATATTATCATTTGTCGCACGTTTACCTTTTTCAACGTACTTTCTCTCACTGCAAATACACAAATACAGAGTGCCTTGTATATAATTTTTTAACCCTTCTTTCACACTCAATACAAGGCATATCTATAAAGGACCAAAATGTACTTGGATATATATATATATATATATATATATATATATATATATATATATATATATATATATTAAATTGTCATAAATAGATTACCAATGAAATAGTTAAATGAATTTTTTACTACCTAGCTTGAAGGACTTGTTATTCCTCAAACTACTATAGGGACTCTTGCAAGTAACTAGAAATGCATAAATACTCTCCTTCTCATTTTCGTCCTGCACTAAAAAATAAGATAAAATCAAATAAACTGAATGTCGTATATAATATATAACTGAATATAACTAAGACTTGATCCATTAACTGAGGAAATGGTACATAGGAATTTCATTACAACTATATATATATATATACATAATATACGAGGTAATTAGAATTGTTTTCTCACCCTTTTTATCGCAAGTCTTGCGCAATCTTTCATATCCATTCCCTCACTAGGCATGTCTATTAAGATATGACCACCTTGTCCTTGTCTTGCTTCTCAACTTTTTTATTCCACTGAGAAGAGACAATATATGTGAACTAATGTGCAAATAAACCATTTGAAAATTCTATGCACAAATAGAATCATGATAATATTTTGAATGATAAAACCGATATTAAGGGGTGCCAAACCTTTCGAGAATCAAAAGACCTCAAAGGTAATATGATAGATTTACGAGTATCTATTGTATAACTCCCATCACTATTTTTTACTAGGAGGTATCTCATATCATCATGGGTATCTCTTTTCATTTATCATGCACAAGAGAAACATGAAAAAATATTTGAAAGTTTATGTTAATAAACACTAAAATTAAGGAAATCTGGCTAAAAAAAGTTATTCACACACATACATACATATATGTGTGTTATTGTGTACGTGCAAATAAATTGAGCTTCCCCTTTATAAAAAAATAATTTTGTTGAAGAAAATAAAAAATGAATTATCAGTTTATCAAAATTTGTGCAAGACTCACATATATTGAAAAATTAAAAATATTTTATATAATAAATTTTGTTAAATATGTTAGATATGCAAAAATTGTAAATGTTGAATATTATAATAGTGTATACATATATTGCATAAGTTTTATAAATATAAAAAAATACTACCTGATCGATGATAGAGAAAAAGTGTAAAACAACTTTGGTAGAGCATTTTCTTCATTGTTTTCTGCAATTATTTAAGAAATTTATAAACCGAATATTATATATATATATATATATATATAATTTAAGTTATAGAGCACTTACCGATCTGATGATACAAAGTTTTTCTCAAGCATAAATGAAAAAACATGTAAATCTGACATAAATCAGACAAAAGACCAATAAACTAAATCACTATGTCAAGATATACAACAATATTCCATCGATTTTTTAAATTTTAGGTGAAAATATGAGTTTAAGAGATAGAGATAAAATGATGAAAAGAGAAAGGAGTTTGACAAAGCAGAAGAAAAAAACAGGGAGAAGAAAAGATGATTGTGTGTAGTTAGTGGGTAAAGAAAAATGGGAAGATAACTAATATTTATAGTAGATTTGGAAGATTCTAGAACATGCGAGATTTTACGTGACCATAAAAGTTTTACAAATTAATATATAAAATATATTTAAAATTAAAAGAATTTTTTTCGGTACTCGTATTTGTCCTTTTAAAAACAAATCACATATAAGCTTAACTAGATTTAGGCCTCCCATATGTTATATATTAATTAGATTTTAGCTTGCCATATGCTATCTACAATAAAATCTCTATAAATTAATAATCTCTCTAAAATAATATATTTCTCCGGTCCCGGCTTGGACCTATTTTAAAAATGAGCAATTTGATAAGATACTGAGATAATAATTTTTTGAAATTTACTTTATAAATATATTAGTCCCAAATATCATAGAAAGGGGTTAAATACGATATGTCCAATTCCTAATTTTCTTCACAGAATATATTATATGGACTGTAGACTTCTAAACAGGTGTAGAATTAAACACAAGTCACAACAATAAGAATACGGTTCGTTCGGAGAATATATCATTTTATTAATATAATCCCTGAGGGTGGTACACTTCTAACACAAAGGTTAGCTACAATGATTCACTAGTCTAGTACAAATACAAGTTATGTTTACAAGCACTCAATACAAAGTATACAACAACTAATATAACAATAATGGCTTTGTGTGTATAGGTTCGTCTTTAATGCTATGGGTCTTTCTCTCTCGACTTGTTCTGTGTTTTGAATGAATGAATAACAGAAGTAAAGCTTCTACCTCTTTAAGTATAAACTTCAACAACTCTCATACATGGCTTCATGATAACCAAGTAAAATAGAATTGCTTCCATTTCTTTTTACTAACAATTGTGTCACAAAATAACAATCTAAATGTTTACTAAATCATTTAAATCAAATTGATTTAAATGATTATTAATAATCAGAGTATTATAGGATAGTGACATAACAATCGCTTGGATTGATGTAGTGGCTTAACAATTATTGGTTTTCTTTTGACTTGAATTCTTTGTTGACTTGGTATAACAATCGAATGGAGAATATGCCTTAACAATCGGTTGATAACAATCGCCAGCTTCTTTAACAATCGGTTGACTATTGACTTCAATCCTTAACAATCGTCAAACCCTTCTTCCAAGTGCCATAATAATCGGCCATTTAATTTAAAGAAATTAATTATTTAAATCATTCCTTTAGTGCCTTAACAATCGGATGAGTTGAATGTGTTTTGCCTTAGAATATTTTTCTATGATTAACAAAACCACTTTCTGCCTTAAATCAAGTGGAATTGAATTATCTTTTATTTACCAACTTGATTCCCTGCTTTTGATTGATATCCCTTAACCAATACTTCAGATTCTCATATGCAGTTCTCAATTTCATTTGTGACGTTTAATGTAACTGGTCTGGTTCACAAACGACGAACACGGCCTTGATCAACACATCTTCTTGACTATGCAATTGGTTATGTTCTCTGTTAATAATTGAATGCTTTTGTAATTCACTGAAATCTTCTGTCTTCACTGATGTATATCCTTAAATAGAAATAGAATCTCTAAACCACTTAAACTTTATTCAGTGCTGAGGCTTGCATATGTTAATGAACTTCTTTCAACTATCTTCAATGTCTTCAAAGCTTCCACTGATACCTAAGATAATACTTCTTCAAATTAGAACTAATTCATAATCGATTATTGTGCTTCATGTAATATTAGTTATCTGTCTTCAGGTGTTGAGTTAATATCCTCGGTTACATATTGAGTTATATTACATTATACTTTACAATCTCCTCATTTTTAATTGTTAGAGTTCGACAAGCAAATCCTTTAAGAGGATAGCTCAACTAACTTTCAAGAAAAAGTAAATGAAGAACAGTGAACTAATATTAAAGTACATTCTAGATTATATTATATATTTCCAGATTTCTATTGAGAACATTTACAAAGTAAAATGATTGTTCCTTAAGACTGAACATATATTACATTGATTCATTCTAAGTTGGTCCTAACAACCAGTTGTTCTCTGACCAAATCCTGAGCTTCTTCTTCTAAGATGTTGATTGGCTTTGGATCTGACAACACATCTAACATAGTCTGCACTCTTTTGATCTATTTAATCTGCTTGCAAGTAAATTCCAAAATTTTGGTCTTTTCTTGTACCTTTAGCCTTTTTGGAACAGCTTGAACTTGATCAGTGTTGTAGCATACTTCAGAACTTAACTTATCTTGATATAACTTTAAAATTTCTGCCAATGTATCTTTGTCTTTGTGGTTCATAGAAGTCTTGATTTGATCAAGTATAAAACTCAATTCCTTTGAAGTCATGTAAGACAACTTGTGAATATCAACAGTCACTTATTTACCCCTTGGACTTGTATACTTGATTGCTCGAGGATCTTTTAGTACCATTGATTCAGTTTCTCTTATCTCATCGAATGTTGGACATATTATAGAAAAATCAGGTTTCTTTTCTGTGATAACAAAATTTTCTCCTGGCCTTGAATTTTCAAACTTTTTCTTTTCCTTGTACCATTTTATGTACCATTCAGTTTTTTCAGAGGTTTGAATTGGCTCTTTGGTTTGAGTTCCATTTGATGGATCTACTCTATTAACTCTTGAGACGTCTATGCCCCTAGAAGATAAGATATTCAACTTGTAGGCATAGATTCGCTCGACCACTTTTCACTTCTTTTCAGTTCTCAACCCTTTTCATTTCAGAAGCCCTTCAACAAAGATAGGCACTTCAAAGGGTTTGAAAAAATCACTGTATGAGGAGTATCATGAACTTGAACATCTACTTTCTCTATTGTTTCTTAAATCTTGTCCATCAGAATCTCATTCACATATGATCCCTTAACTACTCGAATCTTGAGAACATACAATTTTGTCAAGGATCTTGAGAACATACAATTTCTTAAATACTGTCTTGATAGTTTTCTTGAGAACATGAAAGAAGTGATTGATAGAAGGGTAACTCTCATGAGCTTTTCTCAAAATATTTGTGACTTGTTTATCTTCTTTCTCTATTAATCCAACTTTTGTTCATTCTAGAAGATTTCTTGTCAGGTCCCAATCTGGACCAAATTTGGATGTTTCAGTGGCCTTTCCCTTCTTTGAATGAAACGCCTAAAATTTTGTTTCCTTACAACTTCTTGATTCACTATTGCTTCTTTACGTTCACTTTGGACTCGTTTGCATTGAGAAGATAAAAAACTTCGACATATTTCGTTTCATTGAAGTGATAAGTTGAATCATTCACAAAATCATCAAATACTTCACCACCTCCGTGAGTGATAGGATCATATACTTCATATGGTTGCCATATTTCTCCTTCTTCAAGACCATGCAGGACCTCTAAAGGTATATTTGTCTCCCCTTAAGGTGATGTAATATTTGTTTCTTCGATTAACACAACTTTTCCTTTATCAGCTACATATACCACTAGTGCTTTTTCTTAACTTCCCATTTTCTCTACCTTAGTTGTGTTATCCTCTTAAGCAGATGAAAGACGAGTTTCCAAACTGGTAGATAGATTTGCCAGAGCCAGCTCAACTGATTCTTTGAATTGTTAAAATTCCAAACGTTGACCCAACTGGATGGTTTTGAGACCCTCAATTTCGTACCTCGTTACATTAGCAGAATCCTCTAGGTTGACAGGCCTTTGAAGTGTAGAAGGTGACTGCATTGTTAGAGTTTCTATTGGGGCTCTAGGTGTTTCACCGAGTTCTGTAGATGTTTCTCTAATTTCTCTCACTCTCGGTTCAGTGGGTAAGGGTGATAAATGATCTCTCAAGCTCACTATAACTGTATCTCTCGTCTCAGTTTGTTCTTCAACGGCCACCATATCTGTGATATTTCTCGCACCTGATTAATTAATTAAATCATTACCAAGTGGAGAAGTACCTTTAGATGTTTTATGCCTTAACATTATCTCATCACAGGACTCAGTTATTACTTCATCATCCAATGAAATTTTAACCCTTTGGGTATCCCGCCTCACTCTATTGAAGGGTTGCCTCTCATCTTGACCATAAATGGCGGTGAGAACGCATTTTTCAGGAACTGGAGGAGTTAGTTCCAGTGTGGTCACCACATTAGATTCTATAATGATTGGTAAGTGAGAATTTGTGATGCCAACTAAATTCTGTGAATGCATCTCCACAACAGGATCTACCTGCAGTGGCTCCGCTATTGATGTAACTGCTCCTTGAATGGAGCCCCATCTTCCTCTATGGAGTGGTTGCCTCTCACCTAATCCACAAGTGGATGGGAGAACTTCCTTTAAAGGAATTGGAGGTGTTAAGTTCAGGGGAGTCACCACCTCAGACATTGTAATTAATGACTTATAAGAGTCTATGGTGCCCCCAATAGACTGTGAAGGCATGACCTGTACTGGATCTACTTATACAGGTTCTGCTATTGAAGTAGCTCGATCCATCAATTTCTCTTCTGTCTGGGCAACATAATGTGCAGACTTAGCAATTTCTAGAGGCTCTAATTATGATCTTACTTCTAGTGGCATAATTGGTTGAACAATTATCTTAGGCTCAACTAATCTCATTCTAGTTTGAGGTAGAGTTGTCAGGGTTCCCTCACCTTCCTTATGTGTTGCTTCTAAGGCACTATCTCCCTCATCATTGAATTTTCTTTTTAGGGGTAGGGATGAAGAAACCAGTGAGGATTGTATAGTGTTTGGTTCTAAGGCATGTGTTAGAATCTATTGGGTTACAGATTCATTGCCTATTCCTACAACCACTGAGGGCTCAGTTGAAAGCTGCAAGAAGCTGTCATCCACAATATTATCTAAGCCAATAAAGACAGAGCTAGATCCATGTGGACTACCTTGTACATTACCTGACAGAGTGCTGAGGTGATATGAGTCTTGACTTATTGCACGACTGACTGAATCCCCATCAGATATGGCTTCTCCTTCCTCAGAGATTTGAACTTCTTCTATAACCTGAGCCACTTCTTCTTCTTGGGCCATTTCAACTGTTGGAGTAGCTACCACTTTTGATTCAGGCTCAGGTACTTGCTCTAGATGATATAAGCCCAATGGATTTTCCATTTCCGTGTCAACAACACATTCTTGCATAAATGCTGTCATTTGAGCTTGATTGATGTTGCAATTTCTTTCGTTGTTGTTCAGTTGAGTTTCTATTCTGTTTCTTTGCTTGTCAGGAAAAGAAGTAGCACTAGTAGCATAAAGAATCTTGTCAGTATTATTAGTTACCTCATTTAACACAAGTTGTAGAAATCTCGGAAAGAGACATTCCACATCTTTTACTTGAAGGTTTCTATTTCCCGGAGATCTTATTAGGCTAATCAACTTTGACAATAGTAGCCGACAATAGTTAATCCTCAGGTTAAGTGCAACACCCATTTCTAGAATTTGAAAGAATTGAGGAATGCCTTGTATCTTGGACTTGTTGTAGGATAAACACATGATGATCGTGTGAAAGAAGAAATTCCACTACTTTGGTAGATCATTCTTCCCCATATCTCATAAGTCATCTGCATTGAAATTAATAAAACCAATGGAGTCGAAGAATTGGCCTAATTTTTCTGGGTTGGGGTTAGGAACAAAATTATCTACAGAAAACCATAGAATCTTGTTAAAATCATGTTCAGTCACCCTATGTACCCGATTGGCAATAATAAAATAAATAGCCAATTCATCGTTAGTTGATGAGTCAACCGCTGAGCAGTAACAGTCGCGAAACACGTTATGATTTAATATTGCGTCTGTCACTAAAACGTATTTGACTCCAAAATATTTGAGTAACACTCTAGCCCATGCCCGATAGGGTTCAGGAAGGCCTCAAATGTTGTACTTGACAACTAAATTCTTTCCGGATACAGTAAAAATCCCAACCATTTTTAACGAGTAAAAATAATTAAAATTTTCACCTAAAACAATTTTATCCCTAATATAATTAATAATTAAAGGAACCAAAAACACTAAAAATTTAAATTACTCTGAAAAATATGAAAATAAAATATGTGAAACTAGGAGTAATTTAAATAGTCAAAATATTTTTTTTTCCGATTTTTTGATAAAAAAAGTCCTAGAAAAAATTTCAAAGCAAAAACTCACTCGAAAATTTTTGAAGCCAAACTCAAGAAGGCTGGTATAAAAATAAAGCTTGTGAACAGATCTACAACTTGACGGTTTTAAAATTTTGAAAAGATTTGTAGATAGTTGGCAATAATCGATCAAATATTCGAGTTTTTTAAAGACTAGCGATTGTTGTGTGTTGTGTGTATATGTGCGTGAATATGCTGATAACAATCGCCTAAAGTGACTAATAATCGGTAATAAAACCTAAGTCTAAGTATATATACTACTTATTAATAACAATCGGAGTTTTATAAAATAATAAAAAAAACATAAACTCACTTCCGATTGTTAACCCACTAGCCTCAAGACAGCCCAATTTTTATGCCACTAGAAGAATGAAAACAAAAACAAATATTAAAATAACAATCCGCTGCCAGTTAAGTTTCATAATAATTAGACTAATAAAATAAGACCAATTCTATCTGATTGTTATCCGACTCAACTTTTTATCTGATTATTAATCACTAAAGAAATAAAATATACTAAGATAGATAAAATGTTAACAATCAGAGTATTTAGATACCCAAACAATCGAAAGTAATAAATAGATAGAATTAAAAATGCCCGATTGTTGTGGTATTTTAATAAAATAAATAGATAATCAAATAACCAACAAACCCCGATTATTAAACTAAGCTACAGACTAAGTAAAATAAACAGTATCTATTTAAAATAAAATTAACAGATAGAAGATTTTAATTAATTTAAAATACACTAAACAGACAATTTGAATCTTCATTAATTCAATTTAATAAATAATTATTAAATTAAAATTCTAAAATCCCTAATTCGAGATTTTATAACTTTAGTGCATAATTACCTATAAATTGAAATAAATTCAATTTAAAATACATAAACACTTAATAAATACTAAAAATATAATAATATACAAGGGTGGTTATTTTAAACTTTTGGAAAATAAAAGAATTTTTTTGTTCCGTTCCTTGCTGTTTTTTAAAATTCCCAAAAAATAAAAACAACTCAATCACAATTCATAAGCATACACTAGCATTCTATAAACCAGACAACCTATTATGCAAGTCTATACTACTGAAAAACAATTGATGCACGTTAAATTATGCAAGGAAACACATAATATATAAACATCACAATTCAAGAAATTCCACACAGAAACACACAACTTGTTTGATATAGAATCATCAGCTTGATTTCATAGATTGAAATCCACGAAGTAACCCTAAACCACAGACTGTTATGTTGCTTGTTAAATTAAATACAATGATGTAGTAACTAACTACTTATGCTATATCGACTAATTAACAAAAGCATAACTGGTAAACTTATGATAACTAATATTGATATTCATAAGCCTGAGACTACTAGTTAGACTGGAATTCATAAGTCCTTTAGATATTAACATTCGATAACTTGTGAATCCATTCAACTTTTCGCAAACACATATCAATTGATATTTAACATCCTTAATTCCCTAACCAACCTAGAGAAAGTGGATTTATCTAGTGGTTTCATGAAGATGCTTGCAAGTTCTTGTTCTGTTGGTACAAAATGCGACTCCACAAATCCAATCATCACATGCTTTCAGATAAAATGATACTTGATGTCGACGTGCTTGGTTCTGGAGTATTAAACCATATTGTTGGTTATAGCTATGATACTTGTGCTGTCGCAGAATATTAGAATCTTGTTCAATAAAAAGGCATAGTCCTGAACTTGGTTCCTCATCCACAAGATCTGAGCACAATAGCTACATGCCGCAATATATTTTACCTTGAGGTAGCAACTAAATGGTACTTTTTACTGAACCATGACACCAACCTTCTAACCAGGAATTGACAACTTCTAGAAGTACTTTTCATGTCAATCTTACAATCTGCATAATCTGAGTCTATATAGGCAACTAAGTCAAAACCTCTACTTTTAGGATATCAAATTCCCAAATTTGGAGTACCCTTAAGTTATCTAAAAATTCTTTTGACGGCTATAAGATGAGACTCTTTTGGATTAACTTGGAACCTATCACATAAGCATGTTATAAACATAATATCTGGTCTACTTACAGTAAGATAAATTAGAGATCCAATCATACATCTGTAGTTTATGATATCTATACATTTACATGCCTTATCTTCATCAACCGTTGCGGTAGTTGGCATTGGAGTCTTGGCATGAGTTGAGTTTTCAAGTCCATATTTCTTTAGAAGATCTCTGATATACTTGGACTGACAAATGAATAAACCATCTTTCATTTGACTCACTTGTAGTCCAAGAAAGTACGTCAGCTCACCCATCTTACTCATCTCATACTTATTCAGCATTAACTTAGTAAATCTCTTCCAAAGCTCATTATTAGTATAATCAAATATAATATCATCAACATAAACTTGAACTAATATCATATTATCCTTATGCATTTTATGAAAAATAATTTTATCTATGACACCTCTAGTGAAACCATTTTCAATTAAAAATTCAGAGAGAGTGTCATACCAAGTACGAGGTACCCATTTGAGTCCATACAGGGTTTTGAGTAGAAGATATACGAAGTCTTTGAATTCACTACTTTCAAAACCTGGAGGTTGTTCCACATATACCTCTTCCTATAGTTCCCCATTTAGGAAAGAACTCTTCATATCCATTTGATAAACTTTGAAGTCTGAATGTGCTACAAATGTCAGAAACATCCTAATGGCTTCAACTCTTGCTACTGGAGCATAGGTTTTATCATAGTCTATTCTTTTCTCTTGAGAATACCCTTTTGCTACCAGTCTGGCTTTATTCTTCGTTATTATTCCATCTTCGTCTAACTTGTTCTTGAATACCCATTTTGTGCCAATAACATATTTACCTTTAGGTCTGGGTACCAGTTTCCATACCTTCTGCCTTTCAAACTGATTGAGTTCATCCTGTATAGCAGTCACCTAATATGGATCTTCAAGAGCACCTTTAACCCTTTTAGGTTCTTTTTCTTATAGAAATCCCAAAAACAAATATTCATTTTCGGGTGCTCTTCTGGTCCTTACTCCACTCTCTGGATCACCAATGATTAATTCAAAGGGATGTCTCTATTTCATATCCTCTGTCTAGGCAGATTAGCTCTTGATGATTATCCTTCTTCATAATTATGTTGAGAGTGACCAGTAAATCCTTTTTCACCTCTCCTTATGTTGATACTAGCATTATTTGTTGATCCACCAATTGGGCTAGAAGGTTTAGTAACAGGATTATGTTGTGAAATAGTCTGAGACTGTGACTGTGTGGTATTGCAAATAGTTTCATTGCTTTGCTCTAGATTAGTAACTTCTGAATGTACATGACTACCAGAAGCGATATCAAGTTCGTCTTCATCTCCTAAGTAGTATTCTGGTAGATTTTCAAATTCCAGAGATTCAGAATCTTTATCCTTTTGAAGACTTGGGAGTTTGGTTTCTTCTAACGTTACATTAAGACTTTTAACTACCTTTTGATGTTTAATCACATATATCCTGTAGGCTTTCGATTCCAGTGAGTAGCCAAGAAAAATTCCTTCATTTGCTTCAACATCAAACTTGCCCAGAGAATTTTCCTCCAAACACGTAAAAGTACTTTAGTATTGGTTTCTTGTTGGCCATTATCTCATATGGAGTCTTTTCAAAATCCTTATTAATCAGTGTTCTATTTTGGGTGTAATAAGCCGTACTAACTACCTCAGCCTAGAAATACGTAGGGAGCTTTGAGTGATTTAACATAGTCCTAGCTGCTTCAATCCAAGTCCTTGTTGAGAATGAGTTGAGCTGAAACTATACAGAGGGGGGGTGAATGTATAGCTTGAAATATTTTTCCTTAGTCTTTGATTCTTGTTACTTCTAAACTAATAACTTATATTATAGCTTTACTAACTTTAGCAGTATTTACCTTAGAGATATGGAAATTAAATAAACAATTCAAAGTTAATTTTCAATCTAATTTTATATTAGAATGATCTGCTACAATCTGAGAATCTTTGTATGATTCTCAGCTTCTTGTTCTTGAAAGAAACCAACGAAAAATGAATACTATTTTTTTAACTCTATCTAGTGAAGCTATGCTCTATATTATATAGATAACATGTCTCATTTGCACATGCTCTCACTAGACAGTTATACTAAAACTAGAAATACACAAGAAATACTTTACATTTGACTGCTATCTATTTCTAGCTAACATAGTTCTTTGACAGTCTTTTCCATTCTATTTTCTTTCTTCTGTCTTTGTCTTCTTTTCCTTTCAAATTTCATTGTAGACTTTTCATTATCTTTAGAATTTTGACTAACCTGATCACGACAATGCTTCAGATTACTTGTCTTATTCTTCTGCAAATCTCCTTAAAAATAGTTGTTTGAAACATTCGGATACTCAGCTTCATTGCACTTCGAGAAATCATGTTGTGAACTACTCGATCGAGTACTTGTGAGACTTCTCGATTGGTCTTTGACGTGATACTTCTTGAATGTCTAAACTTCTCCATTGCATACTTTTTTTTGATGACTTCTCGATCAGGCTAGACTTCTCAATTGACTTAATTTCACAAACTTCTAAACTGACTCATTTCACAGACTTCTCAACTAACACATTGCACAGACTTTTCGATTGCTTCCTTAGCTAACTTCTCGATTTGTTTAATTGGACTTCTCGATTGAGCATTTCTTTACACTTCTCGAATGACTCCGTATCTTTGACTTCTCGATTGAGTCATTTGAGACTTCTCTACCATTTTGCACTTGCGACTTCTCTATCAATGTGACTTCTCTATTGATCAATTTCCTTAAAAATAATTTCTTCTGTAACTCCTTGTAATGCTCCTAAACCCGGGGTCAGAGTCACGTCACCATCCAATCATTTCAAACCTACAATAACTCAATAATCCAATAAAATCACATCATAGATCCAACTCTCTCACATACAAGTTATATCTTTAAAAACGATATACAATAAGTATCATTAGTTATTATAAACTGTTAGGTCCAAAATTATCATAGAAGGGGGGTTGAATATGATATGGTAGATTTTTCGTTTAATTACGGAATAAGTGTTTGTGTTCTTGAGATATGAAAATGGCAGTTAATGAAACACAAAGATTTGGGGAAATAAAGATATATTATTAAATCCCTGAGTGCTACATTTCTAATCAGTATGATTAGCTTCAATGGGTTCAATCAATGTTACAATAGAAATACAGTTGGGTGAGTTTAAAGTTTAGCTTTAATGGAGTTCCCGTCTTTATATCTTTGTGTTGAAGATGAATGAATTCCTTACTATCCATATTGATTTCACCCATATATATTTTGTAGGCTTTTTGGAAATTGATTTCCAACAATGTATTAAGTCCTATATTGCGCCTGTAGAGTCTTGAGGGTGTGTATGCGTCACATAAATCTTTGTTGCGCCTTAAACATGTATGTTGCGCCAAGAGTCCTTTGTTGCGCCTCTAACTCAATGTTAATTGCGCCTATACAGTGGATTCCATGTATAAGCGCCACTAAATACTTAGAAAACATTTACATAAGTTTAGTTGCACCTTGATGCTCTTTTGTTGAACCTGCACACCAGTTGTAGTGTGTAGGCACTACAAAGCTTCCATTTAACTTATGTTATGCCTTGAACATATTTTGTTGGGCCCATAACATGTTTTGTTGCGCCTGCACTCTCATTTCCTTGTGCATGGGCCACAAACCTTGACTTAGAATTTCCTTGATCTTGAATCTTGGTTTGTTACGCCTAAACTTTTATGTTGCGCCACAAGAATACCTCAGGAGTACATTAGCCACCAAATGCAATATTACTTGACTTAACCAATTTTTTGAAGTGCTTGAAATAATTACTACTTGGATTTCACTCTTCTGGTTTGATCAACTGATTTTCTTCTGATTAATCAAGACAATTCTTTTCTTATTGTGCTGACGCTTAGTGTACTGGTCTGGTTCACAAACGACTAACACTGAATTGAATTCCGTTGATTTCTATTTTGTTCCAGCTGACTAACTTTGGACTGTTCCATTGCTTCTGATCACTGAAACCCTTTGACATCCATACTTAAATCATTAAACTGTCTTTAGTCTGAAAACTTCTGAAATCTTATTTGTTGCTGAGGCTTGAACATTTTAATGAACTTCTCTTACTGACATTCAGTAAGCCTTTCATCTTGATTGCTCTGCAATGATGTATGTATGATTCATGTTTACATGTCCTTCTGGATTCATGTGCTGCATATTAGTATTATTTATCTGTCTTTATTTCATAGTTGAGTTATCGTTATCACTATTACATACTACATTACATTATGCTTTACAATCTCCCCCCATTTATTTGTTAGAGTTCGACAAGCAAATCCTGTGAGAGGATAACTCAACTGATACTTACAAGAAAAATTAAAGTGCAAAAAGACAGTAAATAATATTAATTACATTCTGGATTAGATTTTACATTTTTAGATTTCTTTGAGTATAATAGAAGTTTGTTCCTCTAGCCTGAACAAATAAATCTATGATCTTCTACTTCTTTGTATTTAGTCATGCTTGTTCTTTGATCTTGTTTTAGAGTAGTGCTTTCTCAGCTTTTCTTCTTTCTGCTCCAACCTTGCTTTCACTAGATCTCTAGCTTCCACTTCAAGAGTGTTGACTGAAGGTGGTTCTTCTAATTTCTTCAAAACTTCAGTAAGAAATGCCATTGAATTTGTCTTGGAGATTGACTCGAAGGCCAGAGATTGTCTTTTTGAAAACACGAACATTGTTATTCTCTTTGGAAAGCCCTTTACTCGGTCAGTGTCATGCATCGACGCTTCTGCCAGTTTCTCCACCAGAACATCTTCAATCATCCCTAGAGCCTTTTTGTCTGATTTGACAATGAATCTCTTCACCCTTGAAAAGACTTTTCAGATAATTTCAGAATTGTTTCTCCTCAGTTTGGATAACTCCTCCTTCTTATCCACTCCATTAATTCTTGAATAGGAAGTATTTTATTCCATTTGGCTATGTCTGAATGCAAGGTTCAGAATCTCTTTTGGTTTCGAGTACCTTTGGGCCATCATCTCTTCTAACAAACACTGAATCTTGGTAATATCTGGTTGTCTCCATTAGATATCTACCTGATGTTTTGATTACTCTGTTCAACCTGAATGCATAGATCAACTCAGCAGCCATTAGATCTTCTTTTGTTCTATTCTTCTTGCTTCTGAGCCTCCCTTCTACATACTGCATGAACATTACATGGTTTGTATCCAGACATTCATCTGACAAAGTTAAGTTATGAAGTGTTGTAGCTTTACAGTACTTGACCACCGGAGGCTTTTCAAATGCTTCGACACCGATCTCTATTATCTTCTTCTATATCAGATCTCTCAGAATCTCATTTTTTTTATGCCCACCAAAGATGACTTTCCTCTTCAGCACATACAACTCCACAATATTCATCTTTTCAAAGCTCTTTGTCGATAAAATTTTTGATCCCATTGTTGTTGAATTTATGAACATCTTCCATCCATGTTTGAGCGTACTTACTAACACGCTTGTGATTTCTTCCGATAACATAGCATGTAATTCATGAACATCTTTGAATTTTTCCCTCATGGTTCCGAAGAGATCAAGGACTTCTCTATCTTTCTTATGAGTAAGAGATAACTCCTTCTTCTTGAGCAGACACCTTGCTTCATCCCAGTTAGGACCAACTTTTGCTTCAATGTCCTTCACCCTATTTCTCATTTCCATAGCGTGCTGAACTCTCCTCCATTTTCTCTTCATCAATTCTTAAGCCTGAACTATGTCTTGAGTAACAACTTCGTCTACACAAACTAGAAGACAGTCATTATCAAAAGCATATTCTTCTGCAAACTCCTTCTCAATAATTATTCTTACAGCCTTTGCAGTTTCTTCGATTTCCATTTCAGTCAGAACATCCATTGGCACATAAGGCTCAAATATTTCTCCTTCTTCCAGTTGCCTCACTTCCGGCCTATAGAAAACATATGACTTCCCCTGAGTTGTGTATTCCATGATCATTTCAGCTCCAATTTTTTCTTGTTCTATCATCTCCCCCTCAGTTGGGTTATCCTCCCTTCTGACCGGGGCAATCTGAGCTGTTGGAGTTGGTTGAGTAGAAACTGGAACTTTCTGAGCCAGTAGTTGTTTGACTAAATCTTTAATTTCTTTAATTTCTGCTCTCTATTGCTCTTGCACCTCTAAGATCTTTCTAATTGAGTAGTGAATTTCTGTTACTTGGGACTCCAGATATAAAATCCTTTGACTGTGTGCAGTATGTGCAATGTGTGGGGTGTTTATTTGGTTTGTGGGTGTCTCACTCCTCACTATTTCTATTTGAGTACGACCCTCAATACTCATACTCGGCTGATCAGAGTCAGGGAATTAAAGATCGCTTAGGTTAAGTGTTTCACTCATATCCATGATAGCATCCTGATCTACAATATCTACATTAAAATCCCTATCCCATCTATGAGTAGGTTGCCTCTCCGCCGGACCACTGTGGGTGGGGATAACTCCTTTTACAAGAACTGGGGGGTTGAGACCCAGTGTGGTCACTACTGTGGATTCTGTAACGATTGGTAAGAGTATAGAATTAGTGATGCCAGTTGACGCCATTGAAGGCATTACCTGCTCAGAGACACCCTGAACAGGTTCTACTACCGAAGCAGCAGATACTCTATGAATAGAGTCCACATCCCCTCTATTGTAGGAGCTGGACTTGGAATTTTCAGGGGAGTCACCACCTCAGGCAATGTAATGTATGACAATTGAGAGTCTATGGTGCCCCACAAAGCCTGTGAAGGTATTTTCACTTGAAGTGGTGATGTTGCTGATGCATCTACTCCTTTAATAGAGACCTCTTCCCTTCTATGAGAGAGTTGTCTTTCCACTTCACCCACTTGGGGAGGGAAAACATCCTGAATAGGACCTGACGATGTTAAGTCCAAGGGCTTCACCACATTTGACAATGTAATGAATGGCTCGTTAGAGTCAGTGATGCCCCCAACTATCTGTGAAGACAGGTTCTAAATTGGATCAACCAAAACAGTACTAGCTACTGAAGTAGCAGATATTGTTACAACCTTTAGTTTTGTTCCCGTACCTTTCAGGATTTTATCAATTTCAGAATTAAGGTCATGAAGGAAAAAAAAGGTCTCAGAGATTAGAGAATCAGGGTCTTGGCTTATAGATGCCTTAGATTTAAAATTCATTTTTCGACATTTTTGAGAAGACGGAGCTGTAGGAGATATTTGAAAAACTTCCCGATCCGATAGGGAGTCACTCCTATCATCTAATACAATGGTTCTTTTTCTGGTTTTGGGAGCTGAAGGAAGTGTTTGTTGTTCTCTAGCAGTGGTTAGAACTGGTTGGCCTGCCAGTTCATTGCCAGCTTCGATGGCCACTGAGGGCTCTTGTGTGTGCATTGCCGTTTGAGGCACAGTAGGAGATATTGTGACAAATTCTTCAGTTAGGAAAGTAGAAAAGTCAAAGTCAAGAAGTGTACCTTCATCCATTTATTCATCAGAAATTTTAGGGATGTACACCTCTGTAGTCTGAGGCTCTTCCACTTCTGCCTCGACAACTATCTCCTCTGTTTGATTTTCAGGGCATTCCTTTGCGCTTCTTCAGGAATTGGTTCTTTCTCATCTTCAGAACTAGCTTCATCCATTATTTGATCTTCTTGTTCAGTCCCTGGTTCTTCTTCTTCAGTTACTGCTGAGTTTCCAGAGTCACTTAAAGTTTCAACTTCATTGTCCTCTTTAGAGGTTGCTGTTTCTTCTTCTTCTATTGCAGCTTCTTTTTCTTCTTCTACATCTTTTTCATTCACCTGTCTAAGAAGATCAAAGTAATCTCTAATAGATTCAATCATTGGAGCAGGAGTATACCTGTTAGGATAGTCAGCCTCATTCTGTAGCAATAGGATTGTCTTGAACTTTAGTAAGGGTGACTCTTTTAACTGACTGTTCTAAAACACTTAGAGTTGATCAGCTCTTAGCACTTGATTCAACACCAGCTACAAAAATATGGGATACAGACAGAAGTTCTCCATTTTTTCCTGGTTCTTGAGAATCTCTTCCATGATCAACTTACCAAAATTTATCCTTGACCTAGAGGTCACTGCATACCCAATCACCTTATTGAACTGCGTAATTCCGCGGAAGCCTCCTATCTTCGGTGCAAAGCCATGAGACATGATGTTGAAGAACAGGTTCTACTCCTTGGGTAGGTGATTCTTGTAAATCTTCTTTGGAAGATTATTGTTTACTCTGGTGCAGTGCAGGAATATGAAGAAGTTGTCTAAGTCTGCATGAGATGACACATCTTCAAAATTCTCAAACGGCAGATGAAGTGCTTGATTGATGTCATTCTCAGTTATTCGTACCTTCTGTCTCTGAATCTTGCAAGTAATGGCTGAGATTCCATCTGTAGATGTGTCCTGAGCAGACCTGTATACCTGTCTTAATAAATTTCTATTCAAAGGAACAGAAGTCGTTAGTGCATACCAGACTATTAAATGTTCATTTAAAAACCTAGCCTAGTTACCTAATTCTCCTGCCTCAGTCCAATCATCTACTAAAATTGACAAATAATTAATCTTTCTAATCTCAAAATTACCTGCCATTTTATTAAATTGAGAGGTAATTTTTATGAATTAAAATTACTAATTAATATTGAATAATTTTAGTAAATAAAGAACCAAACCCTAATTTTTTTAAATTACTCGGATTTTCATGAAATAAATATATTATAATCTCCTGGTAATTTTAAGCACACTTTTAATTTTAATTTAATTTTTAATCGATTTAAAAAAAATAAAAACCCTAGTTAATCTGTTTGAGTTATTGAAAAATGGGAATTTCATAATCTTAACCAAACCTTATGGGGCCACTTTCAAATGATCAGCAAGATTCTGGGACCCATAAATCTGATTTTAGATTAAAAAAAATGGTCAATAAATGGTCGAGTTATGTTCGATTAAAAATGGAGATTTATGTTGCATTTTTTAGATCTTAGAATAGTGTATGTAGTGTATGTATCTCCAGTAAATAAAAAAAATAGAACAAGTATGTAGGTATAGGCGCCACAAACCTACAACAAAATTTGTTAAGTATTTTAGTTGCACCTATACAGTGCTCACCAACCTTTTAAGCGCAACAAAAACACTAGGCTGATTAATGTTGCGCCTCCACAGTGGATACAATGTGATGGTGCCACATAAATACCTAGCGCAACTAAACACAACAAAATCTTCAAGGTTGTTTGTTGCGCCTCTACAATGGTGACACTGTAATGGCGCAACAAAACCTAAGGCGCAACTAGAATTTTTCAAGATAAAAACTAAGTACTGTGTTTATTTTATGTTGCGCCTATACAGTCAATCCACTGTGTAGGCGCCGCGCCCTAAACACTATAAACGTCACAAAGTACTTAAACAATTTCAAGTTGCTCCTAGATTTTGCTACTTTTAAATAAATAATATTTATGAATAACTTGTATAATTAATCAATAATAATTAATTACTCATAAATATTATTTCATAAAATATTTATAAATAACAATAATAACATTAATTGTTAAAATTATTATCATAAATAAATTATGTTTCTTATTATTTTACTTTTATTTTAAATATGAGAATAAATATAAATATTAATCCTTTCTATTTAAAATAGTTTCAAATAATATTTAAATATATAAGTGCCAAGAATTTATCATTTAAATACGAGCACTTAAATATTTTCTAAGATCATAATTAAATAAATACCAGATTAATAAAATTAGCAGGCATACACAAGATATTTATCTAATATTTCATTTTAATGACAGGAAAATAATTTGGTAAATAAATTCACAAGTCCTAAAAATATTGATATTAATCAACTAGTGAATTTATCAGCTTCAAATTGCAGTTTTTGATTACTAACTAATTAGTTAATAGAATCTACCATCCTAAGTTCATAAACCAGTCTAGTGAAAGTGATTTTATCTAGTGGTTTAGTGAAGATATCTGCAATTTGCTGCTCTGTAGGTAAAAAATGTAACTCTATAGTACCATTCATGACATGCTCTCTAATGAAATGATACTTGATATGAATGTGCTTCGTGCTTGAATGTTGAACATAACTGTTGGTGATGACTATGGCACTTGTGTTGTTACAAAATATTGGAATTTTGCTCAGCAACAGTCCATACCCTTTAAGTTGGTTCCTTATCCAACGAATTTGTGCACAACAACTTCCAGCAGCAACATATTCAGCTTCAGCTGTTGACATTTCAACTGAGTGTTGCTTCTTGCTATACCAGGACACCAATCTTCTACTAAGAAATTGACAACTCCCTAATGTACTCTTTCTATCAATCCTACAACTTGCATAATCAGAATCTGTATAGCCAACAAGGTCAAAACCTGTATCTTTAGGGTACTAAATTCCAAGATTCAGACTTCCCTTAAGATACCTAAAAATCCATTTAACAGCAATAAGATGTGATTCTTTAGGTTAGACTGGAACCTAGCACACAAGCATGTAGCAAACATAATATCTGTCCTATTTGCAGTTAAGTAAAGTAAAGAGCCGATCATACCTCTGTAGCTTGTGATGTCTACCTTCTTACTAGGTTCATTTTGATCAAGCTTAGTGGCAGTTTCCATAAGGATTTTGGCTGATGATGCATCTTCAAGACCATACTTGTTCAATAGATCTCTAATGTACTTGGTCTGGAAAATGAAGATTCCATCTTTCCTTTGGCTCACTTGGAGTCCAAGGATGTAATTTAGCTCACTCATCATGCTCATTTCACCACAGTTATAGCATTTGAACTTCATTTTAAAATCCAAAGGTGATTTATAGCTGGTGCTCTTGCCTTTCCCTTTATACCTTTGAGAACTACCACCACCCTTAATAACCCGATAGTAAGCTGAAGATTTTCTTTGTGGACGGTTACATTTTCTGAATCTTAGGTTGCTGAACTTCCTTGCCATGTATGCCACGACACTATCATCCATGTTGTCCAGCTCTTCTTGGGTGAAGTAGTCATCATCACTATTTAATGTGCACTCATCATCATTTTCAACTTGATGTGGTGCAGGTGATGATCTAGGTTTTTCTGCAATCATTGCTTTTTTAGACTCTTCATCATCAGCAATTAATCCTGATGCCGCTTCCTTTACTCTTGAATCATTTTCCCATGCTTGATCTTGAAGGGTCTCCAGTTCATAGGTCTTTAAAATTCCATAATATTCTTCTAGAGAAGTTGTGTGCAAATCTATGGTTTCTTTAACAGCGTATACTCTATGTTCAATGCTCTTTGGCTGGTTCCTTAGATATCTCGTGTTGATTTCAACCACGGGGAGAGTTACACCTCTCAGATTCAAATCCAACACTAACTGACTGAATCTTAGATAGACATCTATTATGCTTTCTCCTTTTCTTATTCTGAAGGTGTCATACTCCATCTTGAGTATAAGTGTTTTGTTGTTTCTGACCTCAGCGGTACCTTCCATGACGACCTCTATTTTATCCCAAATCTTTTTCGCTGTAGTTAGTCCTTTTACTACATTAAACATCTCATGATCTAGGGATTCCATTAATGTTTGTCGAACAGATGTATCGAAAGCTATTTGCTCCTTATCAGCATCTGAAAAGTCCACTGCCTTCTTAGGCTCAGACCGTTGTGGAACAATCCCATCTCCTTCCATATGATCAGGAACAACGACCATTGGTACAAATTTACCTTTGTCAAGGACTTCCAGATATTCAGGATTGATGGACTCAAGGTAAAGTTTCATTCTCAACACCCATTCTTCATAGTGGTTTCGGTCGAACATTGGAATTTTGAAATTATTTTTAGGTGCCATCTTAATGTAGATTTAAAATAGAGATAATAAACTTTTCTTATTACTTGATTAGTAATTGAAAGAAAATCGAATTATCTCAGAATAAATCAAAGTTTAAATTTCTGGTCACCAAAAATTTCTAAGTACCCAAGACTAGGCTTGAAACTCTATGTAGAACTTTTGCCTAAGTCGAAATTTCACCAAGTAGAAAATCTGTCAAGTAGAAATTCTCACTAAGTCGAAATTTACACTAAGTAGAGATTTTGCTCAATTCGAAATTTCTAAGTAGAGAATCTCAAGTAGAAATTCTATGTAGAACTTTTTGTCCTTAGAAAAAAAACTTTGCTACAGGTCACTTTTCACACTTTTTGACTTTTGTGTCTTTTCTCACCTAACTCACCTAACAACCACGTGACAGGTACAGAGTACTCTCTAATATATTTTTGTGCAGTGAGAAAGTTGTCTAATCAAAAGCCAATAACACCTTTTTCACCTTTTGTCTTTTGAAAAAGGAGATTAAAAGTTGCTGGGTTTGTCTTCTTTATCAAGAACAGTGATGACTTTTTGAAGAACACCAAGAATCAAAGTACGCAGAATAATTCAAAAAAATTATCTAAAATCCACCCAAGCTAAATAATCACACCTGGAGTATTTAAATAATTTTTAGGATGAGGTTTCACTGATAAACGAATTAAAGCACACTTTTTAAGAAAAACATGAAAAGTAGATCTGTTAATGAAAACTCATAAATCTTCTACCAAAAACAAGGATCTATGTTTTGTATATTAAACATGAACCTCTGATACCAATTGTTAGGTCCAAATGTGTTGTAGATGGGGGGTGAATACAACTTTTTAACTTTATGAAGCAATAAATACTTTGTAATAAATGAACACAATGATTCAAGGAATATGTGTCTTATATATAACTTGAAGGGATTGCTACAACATTCATTACAATAGTACAACAGAAGTAAGATGGTAGTAAATGATACTAAGGTCTGTGAATACTCTCTCTCTTTTACAAGTGTTTCTTTCAATATTGCTCTTCCTTTAAATGTTACACGATTACTTCTATTTATACTACTTGTAATATATGAATTGTAGTCTTCAACAGATAAGATATGAGTGGTCCAATGTTGTCCACGTAAATCTTATCTTGTCTTGAAAGCTTGGAAATAGCCAACCAGATGATGCCATGTGTCATGTTGAAACTGTCCTCTATGTAGAACTTCTACTTAGGAATTTCTATTTGTCATCTCGAACATTTAAGTAGAACTTCTATATAGGAATTTCTACATAGGCTCTATCTCAAATATTCTAAGTAGAACTTCTACATAGGAATTTCGAGATAGAAATGTTCTACTTGCAGAATTTCTACTTGGCTCTAAGTAGAAACTTGTCTAGAATTTCTAGATAGAAATTTCTACTTAGGTTCCCTTGTAAGTACTTAGAGAAATTATGGGCTTCAACTAGAAACTTCAATGCAACATCTTGAACTTGTAATTTCTTCTTGTCTTTAATATTCTTCAAAAAGCTCTTGAACATGGATCTCTATTATTGACATAAACTTGCTATCAATGTCCTGACACTTGATGCAATGGTCTGGTTCATAAGTGACTAGTCTTGATAGGGTTCTTGCTTCTGAATAGATTATCATATTCAATTAGTAATGTGGCTTTCCAATAGTCGCTCTCCTGCTTCTACACTTGAAATCAATTAGCCTTATTGATACTGATTGTTATGATCTTGATTCTTTTAAGTTGCACATCACTGAGGCATGAACAACTTTGACTTGAACTTCTTCTAGTGATTTCATCTTTGATTGATCATAATTAACCATGTTAAATTGTATCAATTACCTTGTCTTCAATTTGTATTGATTTCTTTGTGACTTCTTGTTCTTGATTGTCTTCCGGTAAAGTATCTTTTCTTTAGTTGAGTTACATTAGATATAGTGTTACAAGTTTAGACACTCTGTCTTTCAAACATCCATATGTACTTGGAGTAGTCGTCTACAATCACTAGTGCATACCTCTTCCTTGACATAGACATGAGTTTACTGGATCGAATAAATCCATATGTAGAAGTTGCAGTGGTTCAGTAATATCTGATAAATCTTTGCTTCAGTGAGATGTTTTCTTTGACTTCCCCTTTTCACATGCTTCACATAACCCCGCTTGATAGAATTTCATCTCAGGTAAACCTTTAACCAATTCCCTCTTCACTAAAGAGTTCATTGCCTTGAAGTTCAGGTGTGAAAGTTTCTTATGCCATAATCAACAGTCCTCTGTTGAAGCTTTGCTGTAAAAACGTTGAACTTCACCTTTGCTTGCAGAGAATAAGTTAGCTACAAAGAGATTCCCCTTTCTCACTTCTTGAAGAGAAAGCTTCACATCTTTCCTATTTTGGATTGCACATCTTTCTTTTTCAAATGTTACTTTGTAGCCCTTATCAGTGAACTGACTGATACTTAGAAGGTTGTGATTTAATCCGTCCACAAGAGAGATATTTTCTATGATAATATTGCCAATTTCTAGATTGCCATATCCCATTGTGAATCCCTTGCTGTTATCTCTAAAGGTCACTATCGGGCCAGCTTTCTCAATCACATCTGATAGTAGGGGCTTATCACTAGTCATATGCCTTGAATAGCCGCTATCGAGAATCCACATGACACGCTTGTTCTTTGCTATGCCCTGCAACCACAGATTTATTACTTCTTCTTTGGCACCCAAATTTGATTGGGTCCAAAAGGCTTAGATAAGTAAACAGATTTAGCTAGAGAAATTTTCTAGTCCTTATCTTTCTCATCGACTGTGCCCTTGCTATTTGGTTTAGCCTTGACAGGTGTGTCTTTAGGCTTAGGGACAGGGGCTTCCTTCCTAGTTTAGGAGGACTAGCATTCTTTGCCCTAACATGCTTTCTATTCATATTAGTACTAGATGATGTATTCATTAATTTTTTGTATACACATGGCATGCATCCTACTTTACCACAGGGTTCATGAAGGATAGACATGGCATGTATGGCAGGCATATTAGAAGTTTCTTCTTTTACTACTTTTATCTTTTGGCATGCATGCATAAGATGACCAGTAGAATTACAATTATTACAAACATTTCTAATAGCTTTGGGAGAGTAGGCATAATCATTTTTGTTGTTAACACATATCTTGCCATTTCTGTTAGCTTTCTTCTTTTCATTTTTGTTGCCTAAATCACTTTTAATCTGTTCCTTAGGTTCTACAATTTTTACAGATTTCTTAGGCAACTCCTTTTTACTTTCTTCCTCTTTCTTTTTATCCTCATCAAGGATTTTTTCTGTCATTAAGATCTGTTCTTCATCTTGGGGTTCAATGATAAACTTCTTGTATAAGGGCTTAGCGACATTTTTTAATACATGTGGAATGTCTTGCTTCACAGGACTTTCCTCAATAATTGATTTCTCATGTCTCTTTCCTGCCTTTTTATCATAGTCAAATTATATTCTAGTTTTCTGACCTATGACCTGTTTATCTATTGCCTCCTTAACAAGATTAGCAGATTTCTTATAAGCCTAAAGATTTAACTCTAACTCAGAAATTTTATTCCTAAGTGCAGTTTCTACTTCATGGTTGCATTTGTCTCTATTATGTAGATATTCTATCTTCTGATTCAGATCTTCTAAGTTAACACATACAAACTCTAGTTCTTCATGTGTAGCTTTTAGTATTTTATTCTTTAGAACTAGTTTAGCATTTTCTTCTTCAGATGCTAGCATGCTTGTGTGAATGTTAAACATTTCTACACTTAGATCTTCTACAGTTTTCTTATAATCAGAATTAGACATGTCAACTGTGGAAAGAAATAATACCTTTGATGAATGAGGTGATACCTCTGAAGAGTCTGCCATAAGTGCAACATTTCCATATGTCTCTTCTTCATCATTGTCTGAGTCATCCCAGCTCTTTCCCTCGGCTATATAAGCTCTGCCTTGATGCTTCTTTACCAGTACATCATACTTTTGCTTGAGTTCATCAAACGACTCCTTTCTCTGTTTTCCCTTCTTAGGCTTCTGGCATTCTGTAGCAAAATGCCCAGGTTCATCACAGCTATAACACTTGAACTTACTGCGGTCTACCATCCCCGTCTTATAACCTCATTTGCTGTAAGACCCTGAAGACGAACCATCTCGGTTGCTATTTCTGAAACTGGAACCACTGTAACTGAAGTTACTCTTGAATTTGTACTTAGGGTTTCTCCTAAACCTGAGGTTCTTGAACTTCCCTGCCATGTAGGCCATTGTCTTGTTTTCCAATTGTTCAAGTACTTCCATTGAATAGAAGTAATCATTATCACTTGCTTGAGCATTCTCTGAAATTTTAGCTTCTAGAATCTCTTCTTTCTCAACAACAGGCTTCACTGTGTTGGTCCCTATGACAGCAAAATCCTTGGCTACAAGTGTTGTAGTCTTCAACAGTGTTGTATTCTTACTGTCCACTGTACCTGACCCATAAATGATTTGTCTCTGCTCTTGCTCCATTTCATGAGTCTTGATCTTTCCATATAGAATTTCAATGGACATGTCATTTATGTCACTCCTCTCTCTGATGGCAGAGATTTTGTGTTCCAGGTGTGCTGGCAGTGTCAAGTCATTCAACACTTTGTTGTATCTCTCAAAGGCTTGAGTGATACTTTCTCCTAGTAGTGACTTGAACACTTCATACTGGGATGTAAGAATATCCAGCCTGTTCTCCTACACTTATGTTGTACCTTCCTGTTGGTCCCTGATATTGTAGAAGGGGGGTTGAATACAATATCTGAAAATTAATCGCGGAATAATTTGAATTAAAAATATTATTTTAATTATTCGCGAAATATTAATTATAATGAAATACTGTTCAAGTGAAAGATATAATTTTAACTTGATTAGTATTACACAATTAATATGAAGATTAGACTTTATAACTGATATATTAATCTAGAACGAATTCGACATGAAGTGTTCGAGTTTAATCAATTATATTCAAACTTGCACAGAAATCTGTAAATATTACAATGCAGACAAATTTCTGAATTTGAACTGATTTTCTAACTCTTGATAAGTTGAACAACTGAAAAAGTGAAGAGATCATCTCATATTTATAGAGATTTGAAATGGCTGCTATGACCTTTATGAGTATGACTTTATTTCAAGAAAATAAGTCTGTATGACTTATTTTAACACTTGTATGACTTATAAAAGACTGGGCATGACTTATTCCTGGTCGGTATGACCTTTTAGAATTCGGTATGTCTTATTGAAAGTCATACCCGGATTTTATCTAATTAAAATAAATCGGTATGACTTATTTTAATTAAATAAAAACTGGTTCAGCATGACCTTTATCAATTCTGCTCGGTATGACTTATTGAGATGCTTCGGTATGACTTATCAATAAGCTCGGTATGACTTATTTATATATATATATATAAGACATTCGGTATGACTTATAAATAAGTCATACTAGCTTTTTATATATATATATATATATATATATAAGTCATATTGATCCATTTCTTTTATAGTAAATTAATTCTACTTAATTTAATTAGTTAATTTATAAATTTAAATTAAATTCAACTTGAATTAATTTAATTAGATAAATTAAATAATTAATTAACAATTGATAGTAGAATTAAAATACTATCTTTAGTCGCAGTCGTGCTGATAGTCTTGAAATCTTCCCGTCTTTTCTTCGTCTTCTGATCTTGAAACCTCTTGAATTAAATGAAGAATAAATATTATATTAGTTGACACACAAATGTACTGTCTGGTTCATTTGTGTCATCCCAATAAATATTCTCCATTTAAATAACATTTAACTAGAGGCCTTCTGTCATATTCTCTGCTTCACTGTTTTCATTCTTCTTCTGGAATCTACTTGTAGTAACCACTTGAAAACTTCCATATTTTCTGTCTTCTATAGAAGTACTACCACAATATTATTTTCACTGACGCTTGAACATATAAATGAACTTCTTCCAGTGTTGAGTAGCAATCCCACAAAATACTTCTGATACTTGGATCCTCTGTGATTAGTTGACTGTCTTTGTCTTGATTCCTGTTTAGTGTTTAGTATTTACTTCTCTTTATCAGTTAGAGTTGAGTTGCTATCTAATTATTACAAATAGGCCTAGTCATATGCCTTTCAATCTCCCCCTATTTGTTGTTAAACATTTTAACACACAAATTTCTAGAGGATAACTCAACTAACAACTAAGAAAGTAGTACGACATTTAATGACTGTAAATAATAAACAAAAGTTCTGGTTTTATATTTAACAATTTTCCAGATTCATACATAAAAGATAAATACAAGATAGATGTTCCTCTAGCACTGAACAATTATTACAAAGTTTCTATCTTGTTCTATCTAAGTCTTCAGTCTTCTGTTGTATCAACTTCACCTTCTTCTAGGATTGAACTTTTATGAATTGGTGTCCTCGGTACTTCTTCAGATACTGATTGTTCTGTTGTAGTGGATTCCCCATACAACTTTCTTTGTTCAGCTCTTGCTAACTGCCACATCACTTCCTGTTCAACATGATCTACTATCTCTTTTTCTACATCAGATGGTTGTGTTGAATCTATCTTTGGTATTTGCCTGATGTATGAATGAATTCTTTTCGACAGACAGTAGTTTCTTATGTTAGTGTAGGTGCCCTAGAGGCAATACAATTTTTCCTTTTAATAAACATTTATGTCATTTGATTATTCAATAAACATATTTATTATGACTTTAATTACTGCGATATATTTGTTAGCATAATAAATGTCCTTAGAATCATGATACTCGTTATATAGTTTAAGTACATGACTTGAACTTGAGATTATATAATATATCATATTCTTAAAGGTTCCCTAGTCGAGTATTATTATGATAGGATAATAATAATACATAAATAGACTAGTATGTTGTTTGACAGATAACCACATCTCATTGGTTATAAGTATGGGGATACTAAAGTCAATACATAGGTACATGTAGGGGTACATGGTACTGGACAGACCCACAGTGAGATTCTTCATGTTTAATTAAGTCATAAGAAAGACTCACAGTGATAATGGTGTAATGATCCTCTGACTTGAGATCATTATATTTCTATACGAGGATTGATATACTTTGACTACATTAAAAGTTACCTTTGACCGGGTGATGATAAAAGTGGACATCGGGTATATCATGAGTCGTATGAGAAATATGAATGATAGATAAAGGATTTAACCCTCCTATAATTAGGAGAGATATTATTGGCCTCTTGATTGAGTGAGACTATAAAATGCATGGCCGTGCTCAAATAATGATTTGTTTTTCATAGTCTACTAATGGATCAAGTAAACCCGGATTAAATGTTGAAGAGGATGACTAAATACATGCCTCGAGTTTAATCTATAATATATATGGTTAAAGGGATTATATTACACGGAAACATTAATCACGAAAGGTTTTATCGAATCACGATTTAATTATTGTTTAATTAGGTAGCAATGATGTATTACTAGATACCGCTCATTGTTTATAATTTTATTGGAGAATAAAATTATTGCTAATTAAATAATAGCCTATAGGGTCACACACATAGAGCACCTAGAGGAATAGTTAATTTAAATTATAGATTTAAATTAATTGATGATTAATTCGAATTTATTATATTAATTAAGTGAGACTTAATTAATTGAAATAAATTCGAATTTGAAGAATTATATTTCTGCCAATAATAATTAAGTGTGACTTAATTATTAATTAAATAATAGAAGCATGTTTTATTATTTAATCTTATGCCTACATGGGTTAGGTTTTTGCTAAAAAGGCCCATTAACCAATCATTATAAATAGATAATGATAAGTTAAATGGCTTGCACGTTTTGGTATAAACCCTAGCAGAAGAGGCAGCATAGGAAGAGGCAGAGAGAATTCGAAACCTATCAAAGGAGGCTAGTACTTCCGTTCCGTGTTCAAGATCGTGAGACGTTCTTGAAGGTGCTCGTGTGGATACCATAGAGGTGCTTTCGAGAGGAAGACACAAATCGTGATAGCAAGGATCTCCGTTGAGTTCGTGGCATTCAAAATCTTAATAGGTATGATTCGATTATCACCATAATCCGTCAATTCTTATACATGATCCTGCGTTTGGGTTCCGAAAATTTTCGTTATATTTACATTTATCCGCTGCGTTTTATGCCTCGGAACCCAACATCTTATCTTCTCTGCAGCATCCATTTTAGCTTGGGATTTGATACCTTTTGACCTTAGCATCTTTTCAACTTGAATCATGTACTTAACTGTGTAGCCCTTAAAAGATTCCTCATTTAACTGCATGATTTGATACAACTTGTTTGAGAAAAATCTTACCTCGTGAGGATCAAATAAGATCTGAGGACTAACAGCTGTGGCAAAGACTCTAAGTCTATCCCTGAGAAGTTCATTTTCTTCTGAGCTCCTCTTTATTCTGTTCAAAAACGTCCATATTATTGATAAACTTCTTTGCTTGAAAAACTCTAAGGAAATTCTGAATGTTCCATTCCTGTGTGTGTAGACTAGTATCTGCCAGTATTCAAGAATGTGATCCACTAGGATAGTGATGTAGTCCACTTCCTCTTTCAGAGCTTTCATGAAGTTGTCAATGTTGTCATTTGACTTTTCTAGACGCTCAATTATTGATTTCAGATGCTTGTCTTCAAATGGACCCTTCTGTTGTTTGTCCATTATTTCTCTTACAGTATCCCATTTCTTTCCAATCTTGAGCTGTACATCTCTCTTCTTTTCTCTGACTGCTATGGCCCAGAGATTTTGCTTTTCTTGGCTTTCTTCTTTTTCAGCCTTTGTTCTTTCCATGACTAGAGCTTTCAGATTTTCAGTTTTTGCATGACTTGCCTTGATGTCTTCTTTTAGTTTCTTCATTGCCTCTTCATAGGCTGGATCAACTTCTTTTTCTTCTGGAAACAAAAAATCTTCATCAAATGCAATCTCTTCCTCAGCTCTGCAGTAGTCAGGAAAGTTTGATTCATCATGAGCACTGTCATCGATGAATTGCTCTTTAGCGTAATACTGTTCTTCTGGTTGTGGATCAAACGATTGAAATTCTTCTTCAGAAAACATCTTTGCTTTACCTTTAACTTTAGTAGTAGCCCTTTCGTTTTCAGCTGCTACTTTCTCTTTTGCTTTCTCCCCCTTAGTTGAGGGATCCTCTTGGATTTTAGAAGCTTCAAAAGATGTCAACATTTTCTGCATAGTCAGATAGACTTGCTTCATTCCTTCATTCAAATGTGTCATTCCATCATCCAGTTTGCTGAATCTTTGTGTAGAGATCTTTTCATTTTCAATGATTGTTAATGTCAAGCTTTTCTCAACCTCGTCAATCTTTTCATGTAATTTGTTGACTTCTTTCATGTCGTCAGCAATAAGATTCTGTACACCCTGGATGTCTTGAGTTTTTAGAAGAATGGAGGTTTTGACATCATCAACATCTTTTCGTACTATTGTCAGCTGCTGTGTTACAGAGGCAGATGTAGATTTTTCTTCTGCTTGTGCTTTTACTTTTACCAACTCAGCCTGAACAATTTGCATTTCTTTCTGGAGAGCTTCCATTTTGGATAAAAGTTCACTGTGTATGTGTGCACTCAGCTCACTTGCACTCCTGTTTATCTCACTATCACTCTGTGCATGTGTTTCACTCTGTGTTTGCCTCACATCACTCGTGTTTAGCTCCTTTCCAGATCCTGAAGCTGTACCTGCATATATAACAATAGCTTTTGAAGAGTCAAAATGATCTTCTGATGCCTGTGAAGGCGCGTCCTCAACAAGATTAACTTGAAGTGGCTCCGCTACTGACGTAGCTACTCCGTGAATGGAGTCCCATCTCCCTCTATGGAGTGGTTGCCTCTCAAATCCACCAGTGGATTCGAGACCTTCTCGAAAGAGAACTGGATGAAAGAAATCCAGGGGAGTCACCACCTTAGACAATGTAATGACAGGCTCTTGAGAGTCTGTGGTGCTCCTTAGTACCTCAGAGAGTATCTGATGCTGCACTGCATCGAAAATGTCATGGTCCACAACATAGGTGGCATCCGACGAGTTTTCATTAAAAACATTTTCTTCAACAAATGTGCCCTCATGTGTTGGTATTTCTTCAAGTGAAGGTTCTACTAGAGTGATTGCTAGCAGTGTGTTTTCCTCACTATTTGATGCTGTGGCCGAGCAGCGAATTAGATCACCTGGTTGAGCAAGTGTATCTAGAGAATCTTGGATGGCCATGTTAAAATCCATATCCCATTGACTGGAATAGGTAGAGGCTGCAGTTGTCTCAGGGTCAACTCTAGAAATTTTTGAAGGAGGAGACAGAGCTGCGGGTTCACTCACATCAGCACCAAGACCTCTAACTATTCTGACAGGTTTCTTCCTTTTTCTGACTTTTAATGAAGAGGAGGATGAAGGAGAAACTGTTTGAGGCTCTAATTCAGCTGGGGACGGAACCTGTGTGTTTTCAGGTTCGTAGCTGATATCCTGAAGTGTAAGACCATAATTATAGTCCGCCACAGATAAATCTAACAGAGCAGTGGATATATCTATAGGTATTGAACTAGAAGATTGTGAGTGAGATATTACCTGTTGATCTTGTGCCACTTGATCGACATGCTGAGCAGCTTCAAGTAGAAGGTGCACAGGATGATCCATTTGCATTGGCACTTGCTCTGACTCTTGTTCCTGCACAGGATTAGCAATGTGATCTAATATCTCAGCCATGTAATCTGTCCTTACCACTAGCACATCTTCGAACTTGGGGTTGTTGTGGAGCCTTGCAAATAAGTTATTCTGAGAAGTAGGAGATTCTTCTACAGGACTATTCTGAAATAAGGCTTTGTCTTCATCCATCAACAAATCATTCATGAACAGCATCAGGAACCTCGGATAGTAGACTTGAATGTCCTGTTCCCTGCTTTCTGGTTTCCCCATTTTCCTGATTATTTCCTTTAGAATCAACTTCCCAAAATTTATCCTCCTGTTGTGGGCCACAGAAAACCCTATTATTTGCAGTAGTGAAGATATATTGTTGAAGTTGTTCTTTGTAGTGGGTGCAAAAACTTTGGCTAACGTCCCAAAGAAGTAGTCCCATTCGCTTACCAATCTGGACTTCGTCAATCTTACCAAATTGATCTCACCCTGATATCTAATAGAATAGAAAAATTCTAGAATTTCTGGTACAGAGGGTGGATCCATGAAGTTGTCAGTTGGAAAGCCTAAAATCCTGTTCACGTCCTCTTCAGTCACCATATATTCATGATTTCCTATGCTGAAAGAGAATTGAACTCTGCCTGCAGTACTCCTATTCCTCGCAGTGGAATACAGAGCCCTAAGTGCTAGCACTTCCAACGGGGCATCCAGAGTAATTGCAGTTCTTACGAGTGAATGTTCATTCATAAATACGATCCACGGTCGAAACCTCTCGACTGAACAATTCACCGGATTGAAAAATCCTACAAAATTAGTTTTTACTAATTCGCAAAAACCAGCCATTTTTTTTATTTAAGCTATTACAAATAATAAGATTACAATGTGCGATTACAAATTAAAAATAACAATTACAATTCAAAATCCGAAAATTACACTTGAAAATTGAAAACCTAATTTCTAATAAACAAATCAGCTTTAATTCGTAAAACACTACACAACAGTCCTCTAGTTCACAAAAATCACTTGAATGCTTCGATTATTCCAAAAACAAGAACAGGAACAGTAGTTTGATTTTTGAGGAAAATCGGGCAGAGTTTCCTTTGTTTTATATGATTTTCACAAACTAGCAAGCACAGATGGTTGTAAACACGGATTAGTAACTGAACTTAGTTGAAAATGATTAAAAACGATCGAATTTTTTGAATGAAAAGGCTGTTCGTGAGTTTGTGTGTATCAGCGTGTGTATGTGTAAATAAAGCTGAGTATGACTTAATATTAAGGAAATAAAACTATGCTCGGTATGACTTAATTTAAAACAGGGCATTTGAATATCTCCGTATGACTTATTAAAAGTCATACCAAGTTTTATTTGCATAAAACTTAAAAGAATAGGTCGGTATGACTTATTTTTAATAACTCTCGGTATGACTTTTTTTAATAAACAGAAAAAGTCATGCCGAGTTTTATTGAATAAGTCATGCCGAGATTTTTGTTTTAATAAAGTCATACTGACATTTTATACAATTAATATAAAGAAACTATTTTAAGAAAAATAACAATAATTTTCATACTAATAAATATTTACATTATTAATTGTTTTAAATAATTTAAGAATTAAATTAACTCATGTTTGAATTAATTTAATAAGTAAATTAAATGAATAATTAATAACATAATTATTTATATTAATGTACAATAAAAGAAAATATGCATTAATTTACATACATGCTTAATTTAAATAAAATTACTTATGCTTTAATTGAAATAATTATCTTTTAAGAATATTGATTTAAACTTAAGATAATTTTCCAAAAATTCATAAGTCCTAGGATTTTATTAATTCAAGTCTCATAAACTCTTTAAATATTAACATTTAATATTTATGAGCTTAAGTTAATTCCTAGCAACCAAAGATTTAGCCATAGTTTAACATCCCTAATTCACTAACCAACTTTGAGAAAGTGGATTCATCAAGTGGTTTTGTGAAGATGTCGGCTATTTGATCTTCTATGGGTACAATATGTAGCACCACAGTTCCGTTCATGACATGCTCTCTGATAAAGTGATACCTTATGTCAATGTGCTTGGTTCGTGAATGTTGTACAGGATTGTTGGAAATAGCTATAGCACTTGTGTTGTCGCAGAAAATTGGAATTTTATTCAACGCAAGTCCATAGTCATTTAGCTGATTCCTGATCCACAAGATCTGTGCACAACAGCTACTTGCCGCAATGTATTCTGCTTCGGCTGTCGAGGTAGATACTGAATGCTGTTTCTTGCTGTACCAGGAGATCAACCGTCGTCCTAGAAACTGACAGCTTCCAGAAGTACTTTTCCTGTCCATCCTGCACCCTGCATAATCTGAATCTGTATAGCCAATTAGGTCAATACCTGTATCCTTAGGGTACCAAATTCCAAGATCTGGTGTACCCTTTAGATATCTAAAAATTCGTTTAACGGCTATAAGATGAGATTCCCTAGGGTCAGATTGAAACCTTGCACATAAGCATGTTGCAAACATTATATCGGGTCTACTAGCAGTTAGATATAATAATGAACCTATCATACCTCTATAACTTGTGATGTCAACTTTCTTACCAGTTTCATCTTTGTCAAGCTTCGTGGCTGTTGGCATTGGGGTTTTTGCCGGTGAAGAATCTTCTAGACTGAATTTTCTAAGAAGATCTCTTACGTACTTTGATTGGCAAATAAAAATCCCATCTTCCTTTTGCTTTACTTGCAATCCAAGGAAGAATGACAGCTCACCCATCATGCTCATCTCATATCTACTCTGCATTAACTTAGCAAATCTCTTGCACAAGTTTTCGTTAGTAGAACCAAATATAATATCGTCAACATAAACTTGGACAAATATCATATCTTTATTATGTAATTTGTAAAAGAGAGTTTTATCTATGACACCTCTAGTGAAACCATTTTCAAGTAAAAACTCAGAGAGAGTGTCATACCATGTCCTCGGTGCTTGCTTGAGTCCATAGAGAGCTTTGAAAAGAAAGTACACAAAATCAGCAAACTCTGGATTTTCAAAGCCAGGGGGCTGTTCCACATATACTTCCTCTTCTAGCTTTCCGTTCAGAAATGCACTCTTCGCATCCATTTGATAGACTTTAAAATTGGAATGTGCTGCGAATGCCAGAAATATCCTGATGGCTTCAAGTCTTGCAACTGGTGCGTAGGTCTCGTCATAATCAATTCCCTCTTCCTGGGAGTAACCCTTTGCAACCAGTCTGGCTTTGTTCCTTGTAACAATGCCATCACCGTCTAACTTATTCCTGTATACCCATTTCGTGCCAATAACAGATCTATCTTTAGGCCTGGGTACCAGTGTCCAGACTTCTTGTCTTTCGAACTGATTGAGTTCTTCTTGCATGGCAAGAACCCAATCTGGATCAATTAGTGCCTCTTCAATCTTCTTTGGTTCTTCTTGAGATAGAAAAACTGAAAATAAACATTCATTTGAAGTTGCACTTCTGGTTCTTACTCCAACATCTGGATCACCTATGATCAATTCAAAGGGATGATTTTTACTCCATATCCTTTCCCTTGGAAGATTTAATCTTGATGATTCGCCTTGAAATTCATTGTGATGTTGTGTTGTGCCAGTTGATCCTTCATCTCCCCCTGAGTTGCTGTCAGGTTGACTTGTTGATCCACCACCGGTATTAGCAGTATCTCCAGTGTTGCCATTGTTTCCACCACTATTACCTGGATCATTATCATCATTGTTGTCATTATTTCCTGCTGCAACCTCAGGTTCTTCTTCGTCATCAGAATGTGAGTCTGGATAATTATCAAATTTTAATGACTCAGAAGAATCTTCAGTTTGGATACTTGGGATTTTAGTGTCATCAAAAGTTACATTGACACTTTCCTTCACTTGATGCTGATCAATTATGTATACCCTATATGCTCTTCTTGAGTAACCGACAAAAATAGCTTCATGTGCCTTGGCCTCAAATTTGCCACGATGTTCATCTCCATCCTTTAGCACAAAGCATTTGGCTCCAAATACATGAAAGTACTTGAGAGTAGGTTTCTTGCCAGCCATTAATTCATAGGGAGTTTTCATATGATCTTTGTTGATCAGAGTTCGATTCTGAGTATAACAAGCTGTAGTAACTGCTTCAGCCCAGAAGTAGATAGGTAACCTTGATTCATTTAGCATAGTCCTTGCAGCTTCAATCAGGGTTCGATTTTTCCTTTCTACAACTCCATTTTGTTGCGGAGTTCTTGGTACTGAGTATTGCCTTGTTATTCCCTTGTCTGAGCAGAAGTTATTCAGAATTTCATTTTTGAATTCTGTTCCATTATCTGATCTGATTGCCCGGACAGGTAACTTTGAATCTAACTCAATCAGCTTTATATGATCAATCACCAAATGTGGAGTTTCATCCTTAGAGTTCAAGAATAAAACCCATGTATATTTTGTGAAGTCATCCATAATCACTAAGGCGTATTTCTTCCTTGACATAGACAGAATATTTACTGGACCAAATAAATCCATATGAAGGAGTTGAAGTGGTTCAGTGATGTTTGTAGTGTCTGTGCCTCTGTGAGTTGCTTTCTTTGACTTCCCTTTCTGACATGCCTCACACAATCCTTCTTGTGTAAATTCCATCGGAGGCAGTCCTCTCACCAAATCCCTTTTGACTAGAGAGTTCATTGTTTTGAAATTCAGGTGTGAGAGCTTCTTGTGCCATAGCCAGCTTTCTTCTGATGAAGCCTTTGAGTAGAAACAGTTTGCTTCATCTTCAGTTCCCGTGTTGAAATCAGCTACGTACAAGTTTCCTTTCCTTACTCCACGCAAGGCTAGTCTGTCTTCTTTAGAATGAGCTATTAAGCACTTCTCCTTGATAAAGTTTACTTTGTAACCTCTATCACAGAATTGACTGACGCTGAGTAGATTGTGCTTAAGTCCTTCCACCAAAGAGACATTTTCAATGATAACATTTCCTGTATTTAACTTGCCATATCCCGTAGTCATTCCTTTGCTGTTATCTCCAAAGGTGACGACTGGGCCAGCTCTCTCAACCACGTCTGATAGCAGGGCTCTATCTCCGGTCATATGCCTTGACGATCCGCTGTCCAGGATCCATATAACTCGGTTTACCTGTTTAACTCCCTGCAATTATCAAACGGATTAATTCGTCTTCGGAGCCCAAAATTGATTGGGCCCGGCATACTTAAAGAATTGACCTTTGTCTGCTTTGACAACAGATCCTTTTCGAATAACATCATTTTCTTCCTTGACTGTTCCTACCTTCCTATAAATAGTCTTAACAACTTTCTGTTTAGACTTAGGAATATATGATTCCTTCTTCTCAGGTGAAGGAGTTGCAGTCTTGGATTTAGCAAATTTACTATTGATGTGCTGTCTAGGTGTCATGTTATCTTTCTTAGCTATCATGCGTTTAAAGTAAGCAGTCATAGCATTAAAAGCACATAACATGCAATTCATTATACCACATGGTCTATGGAAAGCATCAATCGTAGGCATGTTATTCAATACAATAGGAGGCTTAACAGATTCTACTTCAATTTTCTCATTATCTTTGAAGTTTTCACTAGAATGAAATTTATTGTTACTGTTCCTACTGTTCACAAATGTGTTGGGTCTGTTCATTTTATTCTTTAAGTCTTTTGCACCTACACCAGGTCTGGGGGAATCAGAAGTTCCCACATCTTTCACTGGGGTCTCTGGTGCACGCCTCTCTTTCTGGACATTAACTCCTTTTATGTCCTTAACCTGTTCTCCTCTCTTCTTCTCTTCCTCAAGATCTTCCAACTGCATTTCATATGCAATCAGTACGGAGCTCTCAAGGATAGGTTCAGCTATCGGTGTTATGAAGAGAGGTTTTGGTGTGTCTTTAACAACACGTGGGATACCCCTTTCTACAGCACTTTTTCTAAAGGGGGTTATGTTGCTTGGCTTTCCTACAGATTTATTGTACTCGAAGCCTATCCCAACTTTACGACTTATTTCTTGTTGGTCAACTAGGTTCTTTACAATATATGAGGAATTCTTATATGCAAGACACTTCTTCTTTTCTTCTTCTATCTGGTTTCTGAGATTGGCTTCTGTTACAACATGACAACTGACTTTACTGACTTGAACAGCTAAGTCTTCAGTCAACTTAACAGTCAACTTGTCATGATTTCTTTTTAACTGTTTAAAAACTTCAGTCTCATCAACTAACTCTTTGACTTTGAGTCTGAGTTTCTTAACCTTATCTCTTTCACCATCTAGTTCTTTACCTAGCAAAGCAAACATCTTAGGACAAGAAGGATTTACCTCTATTCCTCTGTCACGGGTGGGAGACAGTGATTCCTCTGATGAAGTCATAAGAGCAAGATTTCCTAGCTCTTCCTCATCATCGTTATCTGAATCATCCCAGCTTTTGCCTGCTGCTAGATAGGACTTTCCTTGATACTTTTTCACGAGCGCATCATACTTTTCCTTGAGCTCTTCGTAAGACTCTCTCTTCTTCCCTTGCTTAGGCTTCTTGCACTCAGTTGCAAAGTGGCCAAGCTCATTACAGTTGAAGCAACGAAACTTGCTTCTATCAACTAAGCCGGTCTTGTAGCCGCTTTTCGATATTGCTGTCGAAGAACCTCCTTTTTAGAATCTTCCAAAATTAGGCTTACTTCTGAATGAGGAGTTTCTTTGGAATCTCATGTTGCCAAACTTCCTGGCAACCATAGCTAGAGATTCATCTTCTAGCTGATCTAGTTCTTCCAGTGAGTAGAAATCACCATCTTCTTGTTTGTCAGCAGTATGTCCAAGTTCTGGAACCACATACTCTGTTGAACTGTTAGAAGGTGCAACAGCCTTCACTTCTTCTTTCTCTGGTGCTTCTACCATTAATGCCTTGGAGGAACTCAGTACTTTACCTCTTCCGTACATCTCTCTGGTTTGGATTTGTTCCAGCTCATAAGTTTTTAAAACTCCGTAGAGTCTTTCTAGGGTTACCTCTTTCATATCCCTAGATTCCCGAATAGCTGCAATCATGTGTTTCAGATGCTCTGGTAAGGTCAGCAAAAACTTCCTGTTCACCTCTTGGTTCTGATAAAACTTTCCATTCATGTTGAGCTCGTTTATCAGTTTGTTTAGTCTCTGAAACACCTCAGAGATACCCTCACCAGGGTTGGATCTAAACTGCTCATATTGGGTGGTTAGGATCTCCAGTCTATTCTCTTTAACTTCTTCAGTTCCCTCATTGATAATTTCAATTGTTTCCCAGATCTGTTTTGCATTCTTGCAATTTACTACTTGGTTGTACATGATGTAGTCTAGGGATTCAATTAATATGAGCTTCAGGTTATTATCAAGGGACACAGCTTCTGTTTCCTCATCTGTATAGTCTGCCGGACTTTTTGGAAACTGTCTGTGGGGAATTACAACCCCATCAACCGTGTGTTCGAGAATAACTGATATAGGGGGTTCAACACCTTTGGCCATGACTAATGCATACTTGGGATTTGCAATCCCGATAAACAGTAGCATTTTGTGTTTCCACAAGTTGTAGTGTTCTCTGTCAAATTGTGGAATTTTGATGCTAGTGACTTTCTGGGTACTCATCTTTAATAAGATTAAAAATTAAGTGTTTCAAAAAAATATTTTAATTTTTGACTTAAAACAATTTTTGATCAAATATAATTTTTCAGAAAAAAAAAATTATTTCGAATAAAAAATTATTTCGAATTTAAAATAATTTTTGAGATCTGAATGAGTTCGCGGAATTTGATTTGGATCTGATATTAACTATATCAACCAGCTCTGATGCCAATTGTTGGTCCCTGATATTGTAGAAGGGTGGTTGAATACAATATCTGAAAATTAATCGCGGAATAATTTGAATTAAAAATATTATTTTAATTATTCGCGAAATATTAATTATAATGAAATACTGTTCAAGTGAAAGATATAATTTTAACTTGATTAGTATTACACAATTAATATGAAGATTAGACTTTATAACTGATATATTAATCTAGAACGAATTCGACATGAAGTGTTCGAGTTTAATCAATTATATTCAAACTTGCACAGAAATCTGTGAATATTACAATGCAGACAAATTTCTGAATTTGAACTGATTTTCTAACTCTTGATAAGTTGAACAACTGAAAAAGTGAAGAGATCATCTCATATTTATAGAGATTTGAAATGGCTGCTATGACCTTTATGAGTATGACTTTATTTCAAGAAAATAAGTCTGTATGACTTATTTTAACACTTGTATGACTTATAAAAGACTGGGCATGACTTATTCCTGGTCGGTATGACTTATTGAAAGTCATACCCGGATTTTATCTAATTAAAATAAATCGGTATGACTTATTTTAATTAAACAAAAACTGGTTCAGCATGACCTTTATCAATTCTGCTCGGTATGACTTATTGAGATGCTTCGGTATGACTTATCAATAAGCTCGGTATGACTTATTCATATTCAAGCTCGGTATGACTTATTTATATATATATATATAAGACATTCGGTATGACTTATAAATAAGTCATACTAGCTTTTTATATATATATATATATATAAGTCATATTGATCCATTTCTTTTATAGTAAATTAATTCTACTTAATTTAATTAGTTAATTTATAAATTTAAATTAAATTCAACTTGAATTAATTTAATTAGATAAATTAAATAATTAATTAACAATTGATAGTAGAATTAAAATACTATCTTTAGTCGCAGTCGTGCTGATAGTCTTGAAATCTTCCCGTCTTTTCTTCGTCTTCTGATCTTGAAACCTCTTGAATTAAATGAAGAATAAATATTATATTAGTTGACACACAAATGTACTGTCTGGTTCATTTGTGTCATCCCAATAAATATTCTCCATTTAAATAACATTTAACTAGAGGCCTTCTGTCATATTCTCTGCTTCACTGTTTTCATTCTTCTTCTGGAATCTACTTGTAGTAACCACTTGAAAACTTCCATATTTTCTGTCTTCTATAGAAGTACTACCACAATATTATTTTCACTGACGCTTGAACATATAAATGAACTTCTTCCAGTGTTGAGTAGCAATCCCACAAAATACTTCTGATACTTGGATCCTCTGTGATTAGTTGACTGTCTTTGTCTTGATTCCTGTTTAGTGTTTAGTATTTACTTCTCTTTATCAGTTAGAGTTGAGTTGCCATCTAATTATTACAAATAGGCCTAGTCATATGCCTTTCACTTCCATTAGCAGATCAATCGTATCCCACATTTGTAGTGTCCAGTGAATCCATTAGGATACATTGAAGATGATTATCACATGCAACTCGATCTTTGTCAGTGTCAGTGTACTCTGAAGGCTCCTTTGGGGTAAATCCTTGAGGAATCCGTTCGTCATCATCTGAGACTGTTTCTGGTGTTAGCTTCTGAGGTACATAGGGTCCATTTTCTAAAATTTCCATGTATTGAGAATTAGCTGATTTAATGAAAGTGAACATCTTCTTCTTCCATAAAATGTATTCATTTTTATCAAAGGCTGGGATTTTGATGCTACTAAGTTTTTGGGTACTATGGTTGTGAAGAATTTTAAATCTCAAGAAATAATTAATTTCTCTAAAATTAAAATTAATTCGAATAAAAATTGAATTTCGTAAAATAAAATTAATTCGAATTCTTGATGATTGATAGCTCTTTAAAATTAGTGTAATTAAAATCTTTAAAAATTTGAATATCAAATTTTCCTTAAAATTAAAGAAATTTCAATATAAATATTTCTAGATCTAAAAATGCACTTTTTCGTAAAACTATTTTTGGATCTTGATTTGTAACTTCAATCAACAAGCTTTGATACCAATTATTAGGTCCAAAATCATCATAGAAGGAGGGGTTGAATATGATATGGTAGATTTTTCATTTAATTGCGGAATAAGTGTTTGTGTTCTTGAGATATGAAAGTGGTAGTTAATGAAATACAAAGATTTGGGGAAATAAAGATATATTATTAAATCCATGAGTGCTACACTTCTAATCAGTATGATTAGCTTCAATGGGTTCAATCAATGTTACAACAGAAATACAGTTGGGTGAGTTTAATGTTTAGCTTAAATGGAGTTCTCGTCTGTATGTCTTTGTGTTGAAGATGAATGAATTTCTTACTGTCCATATTGATTTCACCCATATATATTCTGTAGGGTTTTTGGAAATTGATTTTCAACAATGTATTAAGTCCTATGTTGCGCCTGTAGAGTGTTGATGGTGTGTAGGGATCGCATAAATCTTTGTTGCGCCTTGAACATGTATGTTGCGCCAAGAGTCCTTTGTTGTGCCTCTAATGTTAGGAATATATTCATTTGATGATGTACAAAATTCTAGAACATGAGTTAGTTTAGTTTATTTGCAATATATCTTTCTAGTATCTGAAATGTATAATCAGAGTCTAGATAGACAATATTCCTGTTACTATACTTAGAAGAATTTCTGCAGAAAGTAAAACCAGAGTCTGCATGAAGATCAAAGTCTGGAAGGTGATCAGAGTCTATAGACTATCGGAGTCTAAGATCTGTCAGAGTCTACAAATGATCAGAGTCTATAGTCTGGCAGAGTCTGAAGAATTCAGAGTCTATAAAGTTAAAGCTAAATTTGGAAGATGATCACAGATAAGGGAAGTCTTCGAAGATAAAGCCAAAGATATTGCAGATATGCTATAAATAAAAGGAAGGAGAATAGTAGAAAGAAATTGTCAACTAATAATTAGGAATTCTATTCCTATTGTAATTTATCTTTCTGTTATTAGCTGATAGGCAGCTCTCTATATAAACTCTATGTAACCTAATTGTAAAAGTGTGGAAGTCGAAGCATATTTTGTCTGAGTGAAACTTTGTGAGTGCATAGAAATAGAGAGTGTTGCTGTGATAAACACAGAGAAGCTGCTAGGATTTATGTACACCCTAGGAGAGTTTTGTATTTACAAATCAATAATACAAACAATACTTATTCATATCTTTGTGTTTGATCTTTGTTCTTAATTCATATCTGTTTATTGATATTGAGTTGATTTTAAATCAGGCAGAAAAGACACATAAGTATTCAACCCCCCTTCTACGTGTGAAACTGGGAAAACAATTGGTATCGGAGCCTAACGTTTAAAATCGATTAAAGATGTCTGGAAACAAAGATGGCAATTCTAAGATTCCTATGCTTAAGAGAAACAAGTTCACCCACTGGAAGGTTAAGATGCTGCACCATCTGGAAGCAATAGACCTTGACTATCTTGAAAGAATTCATGAAGGACCCTATGTGCCCTTAAAGCTAGTGCCTCAAATCAATGAAGAAGGCAAAGTAACTGAAGAACACTTCATTGAAAAACCAAAAGCTGAATGGACAAAAGAGGACAATGAGAATGTTCTTAAGGAGGCAAAGGTCAAAAACATACTCTTTAACAGTTTGAATTCTGTTCTTACAAACTGTGTTATATCATGTCAAACTGCTAAGGAGATGTGGACAAAAATTGAAGTGCACTGTCAAGGAACTAAAGATGTCAAGAAGAATGCTAGGTCTTTGCTAATTCAAGAGTATGAGTATTTTGAAGCAAAATTTGGAGAATCTATTACTGAGATGTATGATAGGTTTACAAAACTCTTGAATGAGATGGATATGCTTAGTAAGTTTTATGATTCTGAAGATACCAACACCAAGTTTCTGAGAGCACTTCCTGAAGAGTGGGACAATAAGACTACAGCCATAAGGGAAGCTAGAGATTTGGATGAACTAACTCTAGAAGAATTGTATGGCAGGCTCAAGACATATGATTTAGAGATGCAACAGAGGAAGAATAAGAAGTATGTGAAGACAAAATCTTTAGCACTCTTAATGGAGTCTGAAAAAGAACAGCAGGAACAACCCACTAAAACAAGAATCAAGGATTCAAGGAAGAAGGGTAAAACTGTTGTGGAGTCAGAGTCTACTGATACAGACTCTGATTCTGATGAAGAGATTGATCTAAGTCAAATAATGGCTATGTTTGCCAAAACTTTCAAAAGAATGAAATTTAACAAAAGAACTGGCAAATTTAGCAAAAGACCATCATTCAAGAAGGAAGATGAGAAGACTGAGAAGAGCAAGAGTACTATAATCAAACTTGACAAAGCAAAGGTCAAATGTTTCAACTGTGGAATATTGGGGCACTTTGCCAGTGAATGCAAAAAGTCAAAAAGTCAAGGAAAAAGAAAAGCACTTTTATCAACAGGAAAGGATTGGGCAGATTCAAGCTCATAGGATGAAATTGATTATGAAATTCTAGCATTGATGGCATCCTCCTCAAGAAAATCACAATCTCCTAAAGAACCCTCATCTCCTAAAACTTAGGTATCAATCTTTACTCCTAAATCCTTAATTAACTTAGACTCTAATGGCATAGAAATTGTGCAAAATGAGGTTAATAAAATAATGACAAGATGTAGGTTACCATACTGGCTTTGACAACAAAGAGTGTCTTGTGCCTCACAAAGAAACAGGTATTCTGGTTTTTAAAGGTCACAGACATGGTAACATTTATGAAGCCAGCTTAGAGGATTGCATACACAGTGAACTCACATGTCTATATAGCAAGGCCTCAATTGAAGAAAGATGGAAATGGCACAAGAAACTGTCACACATCAACTTTAAAACACTAAACATGTTGGTTAAACAGAATCTTGTAAGAGGATTACCACAGGTTGATTTTGTGCAAGATGGACTCTGTGAAGCATGTCAACTTGGAAAGCAAAAGAAATCATCCTTCAAGAGCAAGACAATCAACATCATTTCTGAACCCTTTTATTTATTGCACCTTGATTTATTTAGTCCAGTAACTATTATGTCAATTAATAAAAAGAAATATACTCTTGTTATTGTAGATGATTTTACAAGATTCACGTGGGTTTTCCTTCTACATTCAAAGGATGAAGCTCCACAACACATAATAGACCATATCACTTTTCTGGAAAGAAATTCAAAGAAAACAGTTAGAGTTCTAAGGAGTGACAATGGTACTGAATTCAAGAATTCAATCATGGAGGACTAATATGCATCAAAAGGAATTACTCAACAATTTTCTTCACCAGGAACTCCTCAACAAAATGGAGTTGTGGAGAGAAAGAATAGAACCCTCATAGAAGCTGCCAGAACAATGCTGGCAGAGTCTATGCTACCAATATATTTTTGGGCAGAGGTAGTCAATACAGCATGTTTCACTCAAAACTGTACTTTAATAAACATGCATGGAAAGACTCCCTATGAAATGATAAAGGACAAGAAGCCAAGTGTGAAACACTTTCACATATTTGGATGCAAGTGTTATGTACTGAAAGTACATCCTGAAAATCTGAGCAAATTTGAAGCCAGGGCAGATGAATCAATTTTTCTTGGATATGCATCAAACACAAAAGCATTCTGAGTGTTTAATCTCAGAACCAAAATTGTTATGGAATCTATTCATGTTGTATTTGATGATAAAAAGTTTACAGGATTGCTGGATGAGTCAGAGTCTACTACACTGGAATTTGAAAATCTAAAAAGTTCTGAGATAAATGAAGAAGAAGAGGATGAAGACCCTCAAGTAATTCCTGATCCAACACAGGAACCTGCACATTCTGAGGGGGAGCCAGAAAATACAACTCCAAATGATTCAGAGTCTAACAGGTCAGGGTCTACCCCGACAGAGTCTAGACAGACTGAGTCAAATTCTTCAGAATCAAGCAACTCTGAACCCTTGTCAGAGTCAAGCAATTTAGGGGGAGTCTCTTCATTTGAATTTCACTCAAATACAAAAGTTGTAAATGACTTAAGGGGAGCTTCAAGTTCAAGAATCAATCTTCCACCAGCTAGAAAATGGACAAGGGGTCACACTCCTGACTTAATAATTGGTGACCCTGAGAGTGGTGTACAAACAAGAACAGCCACTCAAAATGAATGTCTTTATAGCTGTTTTCTCTCAAAGAATGAACCCAAGAAAATTGAGGAAGCCTTGCAAGACCCTGATTGGATAATTGCAATGCAAGAAGAATTGAATGAATTTGAGAGAAACAAAGTGTGGGAACTGGTATCAAGACCTAGAGATAGATCAGTTGTTGGTGCAAAATGGGTGTACAGAAACAAACTTGATGAGAGTGGAACTGTAATAAGAAACAAAGCAAGGCTAGTTGCAAAATGATACTCACAGGAGGAAGGAATTGACTATGATGAAACTTTTGCACCAGTAGCAAGATTGGAAGCTATCAGAATGTTTCTTGCCTTTGCAGCTCATTCAAAATTCAAGGTGTATCAGATGGATGTAAAAAGTGTCTTCTTAAATGGAAAATTGGATGAAGAAGTCTATGTGGAGCAACCACCAGGATTTGTTGATCCAAAATATCCTGATCATATTTACAGATTAGATAAGGCACTTTATGGATTGAAGCAAGCACCTAGAGCATGGTATGAAACTTTTTCAAAATTTCTTCTTGAAAACGGATTCATAAGAGGTACCATTGACAAAACTCTCTTTATTAGAAAGTATAAAGGTGACATTTTGCTTGTCCAAATTTATGTCGATGATATTATATTTGGAACTACTAATGACAAACTCTGTGAAAAGTTTAGTAAACTAATGTAGTCAAATTATGAAATGAGCATGATGGGAGAATTGAACTTCTTTTTGGGGCTTCAAGTCAAACAGAATGATGATGGAATTTTCATCAATCAAACAAAGTATGTAAGAGAACTATTGAAGAAGTTTGATATGCAAGATTCTGCAACTGCTAAAACTCCCATGTCAATAGCCACTAAGCTAGACTCTGACCCAAAGGGTAAGAAAGTTGACAACACTAGCTAAAGAGGTATGATTGGCTCATCATTATATTTAACTGCTAGTAGACCAGATATAATATTTGTAACTTGTCTGTGTGCTAGATTTCAAGCTGACCCCAGAGAATCACATTTAATAGCTGTAAGAAGAATTTTAGGATATCTGAAGGGGGCACAAACTCTTGGACTTTGGTATCCTAGAGAGTCAGATTTTTCACTAATTGGCTATTCAGATTATGACTATGCAGGATGCAAAGTAGACAAGAAAAGCACAACATGTCAGTGCCAGTTTCTTGGCAACAGATTAATTTCTTGGTTTAGCAAGAAACAACAGACTGTATCAACCTCAACAGCTGAGGCTGAATACATTGCAGCTGGAAGTTGCTGTGCTCAAATTCTATGGATAAGAAATCAATTACTTGATTATGAACTAACATTCTCAAATATTCCAATGGATTGTGATAATACCAGTGCTATTAAAATTGCAGAGAATCCAGTCCAACATTCCAGAACAAAGCACATTGATGTCAGGTATCATTTTATTAGAGAACATGTTGAAAATGGTACTATGACACTTCACTATGTTCCAACTGAAAAACAGATTGCAGACATTTTGACAAAACCACTCGATGAGTCTACCTTTCTCAGACTAGTAGGTGAATTAGGTATGTTAAACATGTAAGTGATTACAATTTACAAGCAACAAGGTATGCACTTTAATTATAATTCTGGTTGTAACACATTATAATTAATTATTTTTTCAAAAATTTTATTGGTACTTTTTCTTGACAGAGTCTAGTTTTTAGACTTTGACGACTCTGTAGACTCTGACTAATCTGTAGACTCTGAGAGTCTGTAGACTCTGAAAAACAATTATCGCCTAGACTCTGAAACGGTTTAAATTCACGCCTGTAGACTCTGATTGTGTTTAAACTGTTCAAATGACGAAATAGGCGGTAACAGTTATTTTTGGCTGGAGATAGACTGTAGACTCGTGTGTATTGTTAGCAATTCAAACAAAATAGAAGATTTTCATACATTTTACTCACTTGTTTATTGCAATTAATCTCTAAGGCAGAACCATTCACAGAGCTCTTTACGAACCCTAGCAACTTTCTTCAAGCGTATTCATCACTTTCAACTTATAAAATTTCAATGGCTGTTATCTCAACAGTTATGTGGGGACCCAAAGCTAACGCATTCACATTTGGAGACTTTGAGTTCATGATCACTAACCATGTGGCATCCTTGGTGACAAGAAAGGGGTAGATGCTGATTACTATCCTATGATGGATTTCTTGGAGCAGAGTGAGCTCAGTTACGTTCTCAAGGCATCACCAGTCATTCACATGGATGTTGTTTCTCAAGCTTGAAGCACTGTAAAGGTAGTTGATCCTTCTCAGGATCAACCAGGTAAAATAATGTTCACCTTTGGCTCAATTACTTTTGATGTCACTGTTGATGTACTTAATTCAGTTTTTAAATTGCCTGTGAAGACACCTTTTAATGAAACTGTTTCTGATTCTGAGATTAAGAGCATGTTTAAATCACTAGGCTATTATGCTAGTTTAGATAACATGAGTAAATTAACTAGACCCTATCTGAGGAAGGAATGGTCCTTCTTTTTTGATCAAATTACTAAGTTCTTTACTAGTAAGTGTAGTGGCTTTGATGCTATTACTGCTATTACTTATCAAATTAGTCACAGTATCCTATTTGATAGAGTAATCAATATTGGTGATATGTTGCTCACTCAAATAGGAGCAAAATTAAATAATGTGCATGAGGGGAGGAAGAAAGTCTACTATCATAGATTTCTTATTATTCTTTTCAATCACTTCATTCCTGACATGTCAACCAAGTTGGCAGATGATTGTTGTGTGCAGGCATACAAACAGCAAATGAGGATATTCTCTGATATTAAGAGAATTGATGACAAGAAGAAGAGTCTACCTGTTATGAATTATCCACAGGTAATGAAGGTAAAACTCTCAACCTACAAACCTTCTATCTACAATGCTTCATTTTTTTGTGGTGAAATGGTGCAGGAACAAGTAATGAAGAGTCCCCCTGCACCTACCCAAGTCACCCAATCCCCTTCAAAGACACAATCTTCCAAACCAAAATCTAAAAAGAAACCAACCTCTGGTGTCTCTCAACAGGCACCAGTTGTAAAGAGGAGAAAATTGATTCAAACTAGGCTTATAGATGAACACAGTGATGAGGAGCTCAACCCTCTAGAGAAGCAAGTTGTTGAAGGACATTCTTTGTTAAAGGAAGGTCATGATACACTTGATTCTACCCTTCAAGCCAAGTCTGTAGTCTTTGAAAAGGCTACAGACTATGACCAACCTAGGAATGCACCTCAGGATGCTCAAACTGCATCTCCTTAGAAATCTTTTGCTAAAAAATACAGAAGGTTAAGGAAGGCTTATTCTGCACACACACACAAGCCTACTCCTATTACTAACCCTATTTTGCAGGAAACAGATGCTCCCAAGGCTCCTGCAGGGCCAGATTCTGAAAGCAAGAAATTACCTAAACCAGAGTCTAATGTTGAGTCAGAGTCTAGACTGCCTTTAGACTCTGATCATGAGTTATTTTGGGAAGAAATGTCATTGGATGCAGCCTCATGTCTTATTGATGAAATCCTTACTCCAAGTGATGATGTGTTGTTATTCCTACATCCTTTGGTGGAACTGGTAGAAGATCCAGAACAATATCAGACTAAATCTCAAGTCTTGGATTTTCTTTCAACCTATGAAACCCTAAGGAAGAGAATGGAATAGGAGCTACAACTTTCTGCACAGGATGTGGTCAAAAATCTATACAGCTACCTATTCAACTCTTCATTACAAGAAAAAGAAGCTGGGCTCATAGAAGGCAGAACAACTGAAGTTCTCAAAGCACTAGGTGTGCCAGACTTTGAATAGCAAATCATAAAGAAGCCTAAAAAGCTTAAGATCTACAAAAGGAGAGAATCAGAGTCTGTTACTGAGTTAGAAACTGAGATTGAGCAACCAGTTTTTGACTATGAAGCAATTTGGGATCAAGGAATTACCTACAGGACAACTATTGATTGGATTTCCACTATTCAGCCTCTTTCAAGAAAGGTGGTTGATTTTCTTGTCCAAAATGCAGGAAAGGTGGCCAACAAATACATCTATCCAACCTATGAAAATAGATTGGATCAACTCAAGGGCTCATATTATCAGAAACTAGCAAGGGAACTGCAGGATTCCTTTCACATGACTTTTGCCCAGGCCATCTATGCACTCCATGCCAGGATTTTTCTCAATGGACACTTGGATGCATTAACTATGGTAGAATCACAGGAGGTAACAGGTGATACTAGGCAGTTGGAGGATGGGACTAGTGCACCAATGGTGACTAGTGATAAAGATGCTCAGTCTGCCTCACCCACACAAGAACCACCTAGTCAGAGGTTGGGTGATAATGGGGCAGGGGAGTATGCTGTAAGGCCCTCCTTAGCAACTCAACAAACTGCTGATGAGAACCCCAGTGATATGAGAGGACAAACTCTGATGGATGCTCAAGAAGTACTTTTCCATCCTTGTCTATCAGAGCCTATCCACCTTGAGGGGGAGTCTCATGCACAAACAGTCCAAGATGGTGACACTCAGACTCTGACTTCTAATGAAGTCATACTGAAGCAGTCAGAGTCTAGAGTAGACCCTCAGACTGGAATACTGGAGTCAACAGACTCTGAAAAGAAAGAAGATGATTGTAAGGGTTCAGAATCTGTTGCTGCTCACCCCTTGGTGGAAACCCCTAGCCTTCAGACTTATGAAGGGGTTCCCCTCCATCAAGGTGGTTCAGGTATTGAAGTACAATCTTTATCTCTCAATCCCTCTTCTATAGGATTCTTGAGTGCACCTTCCTATATGAGTGAAAAAATATCTGAGAGGCTGGCACTGGTCCAGGCAAAAGGAGAGGTAGTAAAGGCTGTAGAGAGCCTGAGTGAGATTGAGAAAGTGGGTGCCCAACCCCACTGTGAGACTGAGAGATTAGGGTATCCTGAACCTAGCTTTACTTATTGGGATCAAGATTTTCCAAAGAGTTGGTCCAATGAGTTGGAGCAGGGGATGGATGAAAATTCACTTTGTTTGATTGTGCAGATTGGTAAAAAGGAGGAGGCTCTTGCTACTCAGAAGTCATTTACACAGAGACCACAACATCATTTGATGGATTCTCTAGCAAGGAGAGGAGATAGAGTCATGGAGGCTTTGGTGGATAATCCTGTCAATTTAACTGAGGCTGCAACATTGAAGTCAAAAGAACCACTTTTGATCATGCCTATAAGGACTCGACTTCCAGAGTCTATAGTCTCTGATCACTCTCAGGAGGAGTCAGGGTCTATAGTCTCGATTGCAGTTTCAGAGTCTATGCCACCACCAGAGTCTACACCTCATCTTCCATCACTTGAGGTTGTTGCTGATGAGTGCACTTCTGAAGATGATGATCAAGTTCAACCTTCCTGCTTTGTCTATTTTGATCAAGTGTTTCCTCAGTCTTGGGAGTCTGCACAGAAAAGAGGCATCACATATAAAGATTATTTTGCCTGTATTATGAAAATTCATCAGTCTGAGAGACTGAAAGCTTTTCAGAAAAAATCATATCTCTAGGAACATGGTCACTACCCTAGTGAAGAAGATCAAGCTCTGGATGGCGATGTTAAACAATTGGCTAGTGTGGTCAAAGACATCTCTCATATTCAAACCAAACTTACTGGTGTTGACAATACTACTTCTCTACTAAGTACCAAATTTGACAGAATTCACTCCCTTCAATTATCCAAAGAGGCCGCCTTCAAGGATGCTCTTGCTGCTATCACCTCTACTCAAGCTTCTCTCCAATCAACAGTCTCTGATTTAACCACCAAGGTTGATTCTGTCATTGCAGCACAGGCCAATATCTCCACAGTTCTTGAACAGGTTCTGTTGGCTGTTACTAGTTCTGATGATCTCAAAAAGGGGGAGAAGAGAGGTGAATCTTCCTCCAAGAGAAATAAGGATGATACATGCAGAGATGATAAAAGGGGAGTTAAAAGGAGGAGAGATGGTGATGATGGAGATAGTTCTCATGGTCCTAGGGGTCCTGGTGATGTATCACTCAAACATTCTGGAGTGGTTGTATTATCAAAGTCTCAAACACTTCAGTCAGGGACTGGACATGGGAAATCAAAGTCTAAGTCAGACTCTGATAAATAAAGGAAGAAAACAGACTCTGAAGAAACTCAAGAACCTTCATACTGGAAGTGCATTCAATCAAATCTGCAACTTAGAGCTAAAAAGAAGACATGTCTTGGAGGTTTTGAAGAATCTGACATTGACAGAACATCTACTCTAACCAGGGATCCTCAATCCTTAACAGATAGGCAGTTTGAGAAGATCACACAGAAGCACTTAAACAAAGTTGTATCTGCTCAAATTGTTTATAATGTTTATGAAAGAAAGATGCAAGGAGGACAGGGAGGCACAGAAAAGGTGAAGAATGAGATGTTGGTTTATTTTTTAGAAGGTGGATCAGCTAGATGGATCAGTCATTCAAACTTCATATTTTTCAAACAGGCTGAGGAATTGCAGTATATTAGATTTCTCCTTCAAATTGCTTATGAAGTTAACAAGAGCAAAGAGGCTGTCACACACAAATGGTTCAAGGAGATTGATAGAAAGCTGACTTTGTACAAACAGGCAAATCGACAAATAGGCAAATTTTCCTTAAAATATGTTGATACTGAGGGAAATGATCAAGTCATGCCATTGGAAGAAAAACATATTAAATTTCAAGAAGGTGTGGGTCATTACTTTGGGTTTTAGCCTATGAGTGGGAAAGTTAGTGTTCTAATGTTGAAGGACTTAAAAGATCAAGAAAGCAGTGCAAACGATCTGAGAGCAGCTTACTGTCAAATCAAATGTTCAAGTGAAGAAATGAAGAAATTGAAGAAATTTGTTGGTGAAGCTCTTGCAATTGTGGAGGACAATATGCTCAATTCATTTTTGAAGAATAATCCAGCCTTTGAGAGGATCAATTAAGAAGTAATTCTTTTTCCTTTATAATTCTTTCATACTGTTCTAGACTAAGTGTTTTATTCTTTAGTTTTGACATCATCAAACCTGGATTTATGCTTACATTTTATAAAGCATAAATAGGGGGAGATTGTTAGGAATATATTCATTTGATGATGTACAAAATTCTAGAACAGGAGTTAGCTTAGTTTATTTGCAATATATCTTTCTAGTCTCTGAAATGTATAATCAGAGTCTAGATAGTCAATATTCATGTTACTTGTACTTAGAAGAATTTCTGCAGAAAGTAAAACCAGAGTCTGCATGAAGATCAGAGTCTGGAAGGTGATCAGAGTCTATAGACTATCGGAGTCTAAGATCTGTCAGAGTCTACAAATGATCAGAGTCTATAGTTTGGCAGAGTCTGAAGAATTCAGAGTTTATAAAGTTAAAGCTAAATTTGGAAGATGATCACAGATAAGGGAAGTCTTCGAAGATAAAGCCAAAGATATTGCAGATATGCTATAAATAAAAGGAAGGAGAATTGCAGAAGGAAATTGTCAACTAATAATTAGGAATTCTATTCCTATTATAATTTATCTTTCTATTATCAGCTGATAGGCAGCTCTCTATATAAACTCTATGTAACCTAATTGTAAAAGTGTGGAAGTCGAAGCATATTTTGTTTGAGTGAAACTTTGTGAGTGCATAGAAATAGAGAGAGTTGCTGTGATAAACACAGAGAAGCTGCTAGGGTTTGTGTACACCCTAGGAGAGTTTTGTATTTACAAATCAATAATACAAACAGTACTTATTCATATCTTTGTGTTTGATCTTTGTTCTTAATTCATATTTGTTTATTGATATTGAGTTGATTTTAAATCAGGAAGAAAAGACACACAAGTATTCAACCTCCCCTTCTACTTGTGCAACTGAGAAAACATCTAACTCAATGTTAGTTGCGCCTATACAGTGGATTCCCTGTATAGGCACCACTAAATACTTAGAAAACATTTCCATAAGTTTAGTTGTGCCTTGATGCTCTTTTGTTGTGCCTGCATACCAGTTGTAGTGTGCAGGCGACACAAAGCTTCCATTTAACTTATGTTGCCCCTTGAACATATTTTGTTACGCCCATAACATGTTTTGTTGCGCCTGCACTCTCATTCCCTTGTGCAGGCGCCATAAACCTTGACTTAGAATTTCCTTGATCTTGAATCTTGGTTTGTTGCGCTTAAGCTTTTATGTTACGCCACTAGAGTACCTCAGGAGTACAGGAGCCACCAAATGCAATATTACTTGACCTAACCAATTTCTTGAAGTGCTTGAAGTAATTACTACTTGGATTTCACTCTTCTGGCTTGATCAACTGATTTTGTTCTGATTAATCAAGATAATTATTTTCTTGTTATGTTGACGCTTAGTGCACTGGTCTGGTTCACAAACGAGTAACACTGAATTGAATTCTCTTGATTTCTGTTCTGTTCCAGCTGACTAACTTTGGACTGTTCCATTGCTTCTGATCACTGAAACCCTTTGACATCCATACTTAAATCATTACATTGTCTTTAGTCTGAAAACTTCTGAACTCTTATTTGTTGCTGAGGCCTGAACATTTTAATGAACTTCTCTCACTAACATTCATTAAGCCTTTATTCTTGAATGCTCTACAATGATGTATGTATGATTCCTGTTTACATGTCCTTCTGGATTCCTGTGCTGCATATTAATATTATTTATCTTTCTTTATTTCTTAGTTGAGTTATCGTTATCCCTATTACATACTACGTTATATTATGCTTTACAGAAACCAATTGTATTTATCCTGGATCTCACGCTATCAATGATAACATCTACATGAAGTGACATTAATAACTAGATCAATACTAAAAACTATATAACTTATTTCTGTAGAATAACGCTGAACTGAACCATCTCAAAGGTGAATCTCCTACTTTCCTTCCTCGAGGTATGGAGCCAATTGAATGTATTATCACTTTCTCTGAAAAATTTAATATAAAACAAGAGTGAGCGAAAGAATGCTCAACAAATTATCCACCCAATTATCTATGTGACTCTCATCCAAGAATATGATAAGCAATACTATCTCAATAGTATACATAAGGTTACCGGTATAGGGTAAGCTTGACAAAGTATCTCTCGAAGATACATATAGTTAGAGTTTTATGCTAAAAGTATTTATACTTACCATCAAGTTCAGAATAATCTATTATGAACAATTAAGTTCATATATAAAATAAGACACTATCGAATATAGTGTTACCACTCTTTCATACTTCATCTGAAAATTTTGAGATAAAACCCAATAAACTAATTAATTTAACCATTTTGAAATAATATTATCAATAACTTAGCAAAATAGCATCAACTATAGCTTTGCTCAACTCCCATAATTATAAAAAGTACATAGTTCAAGATAATGTAATAATAGTTGCTTCTCATCATAGGCAAATCAAATCACTTTTAACCATACCATTTCTAAGGTTTAAACTCCAATAAAACATTTTAAAGATCTATAATTTAATGGTATATATCATATATCCACTTAAATTTTTAAAATAAACCTTTTGTCAAAACATCTTGGACAATTCCAGCATACTGTAGAGAAGGAATATCAACAATTCAATCACTGACAACAGCCTCGATAACTAAGCACCTAGGATTTCGTTACGATATTTTAGCACAATTCCAATTGGAAGATGAGACTGTATTCGGAGCATTTTACCACGCTTCTACCGTACATACACGATGATCAGTCGTAATATACGGCAGCTCTTGTTGTTTCTCTACATATAGAAGGGGGAGCCAACGATGTTCGCTACCATTATTGAGTACCACCCTAGACCGCATATAGGCCAAAGTGTTGGGTCGTGTGTCACTCGGCCACTTACGCTATATCTCCTAGTCCACTAGAACAATCTATAAATCTGGAACTGAAATTTAATCATAGTTCCCCAAGTATAAAATACTTGTTAATAGAATCATGTATCTCTAAACGTTTACTTCCAGAATGTTGGGTTCCGAGGCATAAAACGCAGCGGATAAACGTAAATATAACGAAAATTTTCGGAACCCAAACGCAGGATCATATATAAGAATTGACGGATTATGGTGATAATCGAATCATACCTATTAAGATTTTGAATGCCACGAACTCAACGGAGATCCTTGCTATCACGATTTGTGTCTTCCTCTCGAAAGCACCTCTATGGTATCCACACGAGCACCTTCAAGAACGTCTCACGATCTTGAACACGGAACGGAAGTACTAGCCTCCTTTGATAGGTTTCGAATTCTCTCTGCCTCTTCCTATGCTGCCTCTTCTGCTAGGGTTTTTACAAAAACGTGCAAGCCATTTAACCTATCATTATCTATTTATAATGATTGGTTAATGGGCCTTTTTTAGCAAAAACCTAACCCATGTAGGCATAGGATTAAATAATAAAACATGCTTCTATTATTTAATTAATAATTAAGTCACACTTAATTATTATTGGCAGAAATATAATTCTTCAAATTCGAATTTATTTCAATTAATTAAGTCTCACTTAATTAATATAATAAATTCGAATTAATCATCAATTAATTTAAATCTATAATTTAAATTAACTATTCCTCTAGGTGCTCTATGTGTGTGACCCTATAGGCTATTATTTAATTAGCAATAATTTTATTCTCCAATAAAATTATAAACAATGAGCGGTATCTAGTAATACATCATTGCTACCTAATTAAACAATAATTAAATCGTGATTCGATAAAACCTTTCGTGATTAATGTTTCCGTGTAATATAATCCCTTTAACCATATATATTATAGATTAAACTCGAGGCATGTATTTAGTCATCCTCTTCAACATTTAATCCGGGTTTACTTGATCCATGAGTAGACTATGAAAAACAAATCATTATTTGAGCACGGCCATGCATTTTATAGTCTCACTCAATCAAGAGGCCAATAATATCTCTCCTAATTATAGGAGGGTTAAATCCTTTATCTATCATTCATATTTCTCATACGACTCATGATATACCCGATGTCCACTTTTATCATCACCCGGTCAAAGGTAACTTTTAATGTAGTCAAAGTATATCAATCCTCGTATAGAAATATAATGATCTCAAGTCAGAGGATCATTACACCATTATCACTGTGAGTCTTTCTTATGACTTAATTAAACATGAAGAATCTCACTGTGGGTCTGTCCAGTACCATGTACCCCTACATGTACCTATGTATTGACTTTAGTATCCCCATACTTATAACCAATGAGATGTGGTTATCTGTCAAACAACATACTAGTCTATTTATGTATTATTATTGTCCTATCATAATAATACTCGACTAGGGAACCTTTAAGAATATGATATATTATATAATCTCAAGTTCAAGTCATGTACTTAAACTATATAACGAGTATCATGATTCTAAGGACATTTATTATGCTAACAAATATATCGCAGTAATTAAAGTCATAATAAATACGTTTATTGAATAATCAAATGACATAAATGTTTATTAAAAGGAAAAATTGTATTGCCTCTAGGGCACCTACACTAACAATCTCCCACTTGCACTAGAGCCAATCACCCATGTATCTAATACCCATGGAACTAGTGTGACCGTCGTGCTTCTGCTGCGACAAGCCTTTGGTCAGTGGGTCTGCAATGTTATCATTTGTGTGCACTTTACATATGTGTATGTCACCCCTCTCATTAATCTCTCGAATGAGGTGATATCTCCTGAGTATATGTTTGGTTCGGGAGTGAGCTCTAGGTTCTTTAGCTTGTGCAATGGCTCCATTATTATCGCAGTATAGATCAATGGGATCTGCGATTGATGGAACCACTCCCAATTCAGTAATGAATTTTCGAATCCAAACTGCTTCCTTAGCCGCTTCACAAGCTGCAATGTACTCAGCCTCCATTGTAGAATCAGCTACTGTTTCTTGTTTTGAACTCTTCCAACTTACAGCACCTCCGTTTAGACAAAACACAAAACCAGACTGTGATACAGTATCATCCCTGTCTGTTTGGAAACTTGCATCGGTGTAACCTTTTACTACTAGTTTCTCCTCTCCTCCATACACCAAGAATGAATCTTTAGTCCTTTTCAAGTACTTTAGAATATTCTTGACAGCCGTCCAGTGACCTTCACCTGGATTAGATTGGTATCTGCTCGTCATGCTTAAAGCATACGAAACATCTGGGCGAGTACATACCATCGCATACATGATGGATCCAATTGCTGAGGCATATAGAACCTTACTCATGCGGTCCTTGTCATCCAATGATTTCGGACACTGATCTTTAGAGATCGTTATCCCTTGAGATACGGGGACATATCCCCTTTTTGCATTTTGCATACCAAAACGGTGCAAAACCTTATCGATGTATGTACTCTGACTTAGACCGATCATCCTTCTAGATCTATCCCTATAGATCCTCATTCCTAGAATGTAGGATGCATCTCCTAAGTCTTTCATAGAGAAATTACTCCCTAACCAAATCTTAACAGCCTTGAGAGAAGGTATGTCATTCCCCATTAGTAGTATGTCATCAACATATAGTACTATGAATGCCACATGGCTCCCACTAACCTTCTTGTAAACACAAGGTTCATCCTCGTTTTGAACAAATCCATACTCTTTGATAGTTTCATCAAAACGGATGTTCCATCTCCTAGAGGCTTGCTTTAATCCATAAATGGATCGACGTAATTTACATATCTTGCTAACATTCCCTGGACTGACAAAACCTTCAGGTTGTGTCATGTACACATCCACATCTTCTTCAAGGCTTCCATTAAGGAAGGCTGTTTTGACATCCATTTGCCAGATTTCATAATCATGGAATGCTGCAATAGCAAGCAAAATCCTTATGGATTTGACCATAGCCACTGGTGAGAAGGTTTCATCATAGTCAATACCATGAATTTGCTTGAAACCTTTTGCAACTAGCCTTGCTTTATAGGTCTGAACATTTCCATCCATGTCAGTTTTCTTCTTGAAAACCCATTTGCACCCTATGGGTTTTACCCCTTCAGGTGGATCAACCAAAGTCCATACTTGGTTTTCATACATGGATTCCATCTCGGATTTCATGGCTTCTAGCCATCTCTTAGATTCTGGACTGCTCATAGCATCTTGGTATGTGAGAGGCTCATCTTCATCTATGAGCATCAAATCACCACATTGAGTCAAAAGAAATCCATATCTCTCTGGCTCATGGCGAATTCTACCAGTTCTACGAACAACCTGTGTTTGTTGAGCGTTATTATTGTCCTGCTCTTGTTCCACTTCAGGTTCAATGCTATTTTGTGGTTCTCGATCTTCATCGAGGTCTATAGTTCTCCCACTGTTTCTTTTGGAAACAAAATCCCTTTCCATGAAGACAGCATCTCGAGCAATAAACACTTTTTGCTCAGAAGGACTATAGAAATAATACGCCTTTGTTTCTTTAGGGTATCCCACAAAATTGCACTCTTCAGATTTAGGTCCAAGCTTGTCAGATACTTGACGCTTCACAAACGCCTTGCATCCCCAAACTTTCATAAAGCTCATGCCTGACCGTTTCTTCTCCCATATCTCATATGGAGTCTTTTGAACCTTCTTAGTAGGAACACGGTTAAGTGTGAAAGCCGCTGTTTCTAGAGCATAACCCCAGAAACTAATTGGAAGATCTGCATGACTCATCATCGATCGCACCATGTCCAACAAGGTGCGATTTCTCCTCTCTGAAACTCCATTCCATTGAGGTGTACCTGGCGGAGTGAGTTGTGATACAATACCACACTCCTTTAAATAATCTTTAAATTCAGTGCTCAAGTATTCTCCTCCACGATCAGATCGTAAGATTTTAATACTTGCACCTCCGCCAATTTGCTTCTCTACTTCAGCCTTGTATTCTTTGAACTTTTCAAAAGAATCGGATTTATTCTTCATAAGATATACATATCTATATCTACTGAAATCATCAGTAAATGTTATGAAGTAGTAGTAGCCTCCTCTAGCCATCACACGCATTGGGCCACATACATCACTATGTATTAGCTCCAAACGTTCAGTGGCCCTTTGACCCTTACCAGTGAAAGGGGCTTTAGTCATTTTACCAAGCAAACAAGATTCGCATTCTTGGTATGATTCAAAATCAAACTTATCCAAATATCCATCCTTATGTAATTTGGATATGCGTTTCTCATTTATATGGCCTAGACGACAATGCCAGAGGTATGTTTGATTTGAGTCATTAACTTTAAGTCGTTTGTTTTCTATATTACAGACAGGATTATCTAAGTCAAGAACATATAAACCATTAAACAAACGCGCAACACCATAGGTTAAATCATTCAAAGCAAAAGAGCAACTGTTGTCCTTTATTGTAAACGAAAAACCTTTCTTGTCCAAACAAGAAACAGAAATAATGTTTCTGCGAATCGCAGGCACGTAATAACAATTATCCAGTTCTAAAACTAGCCCAGAGGGCAAAGATAAATAATATGTTCCTACAGCTAAAGCAGCAACTCTTGCTCCGTTGCCAACTCGTAGGTCCATTTCTCCTTTAGCCAATGTCCTACTTCTCTGCATTTCCTGCACATTTATACAAATGTGAGAAGCACATCCGGTATCCAATACCCAAGATGTAGAAATAGACAGATTGACTTCTATAACATATATACCTGAATTAGAAGCTTGCTCAGCCCTCTTCTTCTTCAGATCCTCCAAGTAAACTGAACAGTTTCTCTTCCAGTGACCAGTTTTCTTACAGTAGTGACATTCACCCTTAGCGACCCCACCTTTAGGCTTTAAAGCCTGTTTAGGACCTGACTTTGGCTTGGGTGTAGAATCAGAACCTGTCTTCTTCTTACCCTTCCACTTGCCTTTCCCTTTGGCCTTACCTTTATTGCCCACCATCAGTATGGGAGCAGGTTCAGCCGTCTTCATGTTGGTCTCATATGTTCTCAACATAGCCAACAATTCAGTAGGTGTTTTGTCAAACTCATTCATATTGTAGTTCATAACAAACTGAGTGAATTTGTTGTTCAAAGAATTCAAGATTAGGTCAATACCAGTTTCCGGACCAATCGGGAAACCCAAAGTATCAAGATACTCAATGTAACCAATCATCTTCAGAACATGTGGGCCAACTGGTTCATTTGCCCCTTGTTTGCAGTTAAAGAGTGACTTGCTCGTGTTGAACCTTTCTTGACGAGTTTGGCTTGCAAACATGCTTTGCAAGTGCTCATTGATAGTATATGCATCCATATGCACATGCTGTCTTTGAAGCTCAGCACTCATAGTTGCTAACATAAGACACGCAACATCAGTTGCATCATTCTCATCCTTTGTGTGGGCCGCTCGTTCCTCAACAGTAGCGCCCTCAGGAAGGGGACCTGCCGGAGGAATATCAATGACATGAAGCTTGCGCTCCTGCCTGAGGACAATCCTCAAATTCCTCTGCCAGTCTAGGAAGTTGTTTCCTCCTGTCAGCTTATCCTTCTCAAGGACAGATCGTACGGATAGTGTGTTTGTGTTGTTTGTCATTACTTGGTATCTACAATGATAAAAGCACAAAATTAAACATTAGATTGTCTGAGTTATTTATTATGTTCAAATGATTATGATACATTCATAATATATCTCCCACTATTTTTATCAAATCAATAGCCCTTACTATTAATTTGGAAAGTATATCCCATAATCCTTTCTAGTGAGCCAAGATCCATATTTCGTCATGTCTCAAGTCAACCACTGGAAGTCCTTAAGAATGATTATTTAGGTAGACAACATTTGTCAATTATATCATATATAATTCTTGGATAGTTTGGTGAGCAACGATTGATCTTATCTATCTAATAGATTTTTAACCAAACTCTATGCTTCTAAGTTCATAATGGTTGAATATAACCGTTTACTTTCACCTTATTATGAAGACTCAGTTAAGTTTGACCCAATGATACAACGGCCGAATATAACCGTTTATATTCGTCGCATCTCACCACGATAGACAGGAGTCCCCTGCCACTGACAGTCTTTCCCCTAATCGATCTAGGATTCGATGAGTGTTCATTCATTGGAAAGCATCTGATTAAAACTTAATATTTTGTTAAGGGGTTTAGAAAATTTTACGACGATCATGATCACATCATGAAGAGATCCTCAATTTTTCCTTGAACTAAATATTTCAAATTGACATCTTAAATTGTTCATTTCCCAGGTAGATGGAGGATACCAGTGGTCACACTTAAAACCCATCAGCCTTACGAATACGCATATCCGTTTTTGTCAGAAAATCCCAATTATAGATATCAAAATCCATATTCAATTCCGTGTTTTAAAAATCCATATTTCATAAACACAAGAATCTCATGATCGTTTGTTGATTTTAAAATCTTGAATCGTTACAGATTTTATCTTGAGTCGTTACAGATTTTATCTTGTTTAAACAAGCATGGCATGGGTGTCGTATCTAATACATACATACATACATACATGATTAATCTAATTAAAGCATGCATCATTCATACATCAATATGTAAAGTGCAGTATGTAAACGTGCTTGGTTATGGCCCCTTTCCTATGTGATCCTTTCGAGCTAATGAAAGGATCAAAGTCAATCTATGGTGGTAAAATATAAATACAATTACATGTCTTCATTCTTCTTGTATCCACTAGTGCCTGCTCCTCTTCTTGGATAATCTTTCAGTCTTCAAGTACATTACATGGAATAATTGAATACAACCTAAGCTAATATACTTACATAAGAAAACTCGAGTTACATTCGAGGTTAAACAATTACAAGAATGAAGAAAACGACATGCAAGTCGTATTTATAAAACCAAAACCAAAAACCATTAATCTAGGGGTCTAAGGGCCATAACCAGCACCATGCTCAAGTACACAAAATAAAATATTACGGGGGTCCGGGGGCGGCAGCCCCTGGGCGGGGGTCCGGGGGCGGCAGCCCCTGGGCGGGGTCTGGGGCGGCAGCCCCAGGCGGGGTCTGGGGCGGCAGCCCCAGGCGGGGTCTGGGGGCGGCAGCCCCCGGCTGGGGTCGAGCTGCCAGGTCAGCTCGAAATCAGAATTTTTTTTTTATTTTCGAAGACCAGTCCTATTCAGAAATCATCAATTTCTGAACTACAGATCATATCTGTTGGCCCTTTTTCCCACTGCATCTTATACAGTTTCAGAAGCATGTATCATATACATACTTATCATATCCCAGTTAACAGATCATGTCCAACATAATCTGTCCACCAGTTTATATCACTATACAAACTGACCCTCATGCATAATATACAAATCGCAATATGGCATATAAATCAGTCATGACAAATCATTAACATGCTAGTATCATCACCACATATTACAATTCGAATATACATGAAGAACATAGCATGGCAGAAGCATGGCAGTAACAAAGCAGTAGCATGGCAGTGGCATGGCAGTCACCAAAACAGGCATATTTGCATCAAATACAGTTAACACGTAACCAAATCAGTCCCTTATACACGTAGCTCTGATGCCATTGTTGGGTTCCGAGGCATAAAACGCAGCGGATAAACGTAAATATAACGAAAATTTTCGGAACCCAAACGCAGGATCATGTATAAGAATTGACGGATTATGGTGATAATCGAATCATACCTATTAAGATTTTGAATGCCACGAACTCAACGGAGATCCTTGCTATCACGATTTGTGTCTTCCTCTCGAAAGCACCTCTATGGTATCCACACGAGCACCTTCAAGAACGTCTCACGATCTTGAACACGGAACGGAAGTACTAGCCTCCTTTGATAGGTTTCGAATTCTCTCTGCCTCTTCCTATGCTGCCTCTTCTGCTAGGGTTTTTACAAAAACGTGCAAGCCATTTAACCTATCATTATCTATTTATAATGATTGGTTAATGGGCCTTTTTTAGCAAAAACCTAACCCATGTAGGCATAGGATTAAATAATAAAACATGCTTCTATTATTTAATTAATAATTAAGTCACACTTAATTATTATTGGCAGAAATATAATTCTTCAAATTCGAATTTATTTCAATTAATTAAGTCTCACTTAATTAATATAATAAATTCGAATTAATCATCAATTAATTTAAATCTATAATTTAAATTAACTATTCCTCTAGGTGCTCTATGTGTGTGACCCTATAGGCTATTATTTAATTAGCAATAATTTTATTCTCCAATAAAATTATAAACAATGAGCGGTATCTAGTAATACATCATTGCTACCTAATTAAACAATAATTAAATCGTGATTCGATAAAACCTTTCGTGATTAATGTTTCCGTGTAATATAATCCCTTTAACCATATATATTATAGATTAAACTCGAGGCATGTATTTAGTCATCCTCTTCAACATTTAATCCGGGTTTACTTGATCCATGAGTAGACTATGAAAAACAAATCATTATTTGAGCACGGCCATGCATTTTATAGTCTCACTCAATCAAGAGGCCAATAATATCTCTCCTAATTATAGGAGGGTTAAATCCTTTATCTATCATTCATATTTCTCATACGACTCATGATATACCCGATGTCCACTTTTATCATCACCCGGTCAAAGGTAACTTTTAATGTAGTCAAAGTATATCAATCCTCGTATAGAAATATAATGATCTCAAGTCAGAGGATCATTACACCATTATCACTGTGAGTCTTTCTTATGACTTAATTAAACATGAAGAATCTCACTGTGGGTCTGTCCAGTACCATGTACCCCTACATGTACCTATGTATTGACTTTAGTATCCCCATACTTATAACCAATGAGATGTGGTTATCTGTCAAACAACATACTAGTCTATTTATGTATTATTATTGTCCTATCATAATAATACTCGACTAGGGAACCTTTAAGAATATGATATATTATATAATCTCAAGTTCAAGTCATGTACTTAAACTATATAACGAGTATCATGATTCTAAGGACATTTATTATGCTAACAAATATATCGCAGTAATTAAAGTCATAATAAATACGTTTATTGAATAATCAAATGACATAAATGTTTATTAAAAGGAAAAATTGTATTGCCTCTAGGGCACCTACACTAACACAGAATACTTGGAGAAGTAATATTATCACAATGTGTGTGTTGACCTCCGTCAACTGCTCTCGTATATTAAGGAATGAAAATCATGACTTGGGATATAATCGAAAAATTCCTTGATTCTGATAAGTTGAAAACCCCGACTATAGTAGGGCAGTGATCCAAAAACCCACTCGTATTCGAAGAAGTAAATCATTTATTTACTTCCTAGACTGAATTCCCAATTTTTGATAAGTCAGAGAATATTTTAATCTTATTTAAAGAATTAATAAAACATAAAAAAAATATTTGAAAACCCCTACTATATTTAAATCAATTTAGAATATTTAATAAATATTTAAATAATTTTTATTAAATAAATAATTAATTAATAAACCTTCTTAAATGAATATCATAATAATATTCATTAATTAAATAAAAATTTAAATAATATTTATTAACATTATTTAAAATATTTATCAATAAAATATCCCAAAATATAAATATTGGAATATTTTAATCTCTATTTAAATAATTTGTCTCCGGTAACTTCCGGATTACGACAGTATTTAGCATAACACTTCTGACTCTCGGTCTACGTTTAAAAATACGAATATCCGCTATACTCCTAGAGCCTTTATAAACATCGACTTATATCTGTAATATCTTATAGCATATAAACCAAAACGTTTGTGAAATATTAACAACAGTTAAATTAATTCATTATTTCCATAAAGAGTTATATCACAACATCAACAGTTTTAAAACACAATAGTAAAATATTAACAAGGGTTTCGAAAACTTGTATATGTAGTAATACAGGTATTTTAATATGTAAAAACACAGGGTTAGAAAACTTGCATAAGCATTATTTAATTTCATATGTAAAATCAAGAAATAACTTTTTGAAAATAAAAGTATATGGTTGGGAAAACTTGTCTGGAGTCTAAGACACGTTCTCAGAGTCCCACTCGTTCCGGATTTTTTATCAATAGATATCATAATCCTGATTAGTACTCTTAATCTCATCAACTACTTATATTACTAATAAGTATAATCGCATATCGAGTCCAATTATGACAACTTCAATTTGTACTTAGTCCTTTTACTAACACTCATCTTACCTAACATTCACCTCCTTGGGTGTAACTTGACCATTCTTAAATTGTCTTGTCAACGATTTTTTATATAATCCTTTACTTGTTATTCCTTAACATATTTCGTGTTTTAACCGACTCGAAATTATCTTTTTATCATGGCCAAAGTGGTTCGTCGAAACAGTGGCCCTAGAGTTGACTTTTTTTAGAATTACTGTTACGTGACTCGCACTCCAATATTTTTATTAACTCAGAAAATTCATAATTAAATATGAAACTACCTCAAGAAGCTTCTTGAGTATTTTTATTAATTATGAAAAATATTTTGATTTGGAACACATGAGTGAAAAGCATTTTAGAAATTGGGTCAACTACGAAATTTAACTATTTACACCGCTTTCACTAAAACCTTGATTTCTCTCAAACCGTTAACTCAATCGATAAACTGTTTTCGTACATGATCTAGAGAATTCCTAGAATACAATCCATCATTGGCTCTAGACAGAGGATCCATTTTCCCGAATGTACGGAACAAGACAGCAGCTTCTCTAATGAATAGTGTCATCGCACAACTTTAGTTCCGACATTTTTATAAAATCAAAATTTTAACATCTGCATTTGAAATTTTGCAGGGACCTTATGAACTGTCCAAAGTACTTAACCACCAAATCAAATATTTAACAACTTTAAGTGGTTCGTTTATGTCTCCAAAGTGAGTTCAACGTAGCAATTTGGTCATTTTGGCTACTTCCACTAAAACTGGTTTTTCTCCTAAACCGTAAATCGATATAACACGATTCACGCGTCAAAACGAACTATGAAACAAGATGGTCAATGATGTCAAATTCCTGTATATTTTCATTTCAGAATTATTAGTCAAAATGAATCTAAAAGAAAATGGGCATTACTACGGCTATAAACAGAACATTTTCTGGATTTAACTATGTTAAATCCATTTAACATAAACTAAATCATCAACCCAACTATTTTTACTAAAATATCAGTTTATAAACTTCATAAAATCATCACCATCATTAATCTATATTATTCAACCAATAATATTCAACCATTTACATCCAAACTCCTTAAAGCAACATATATTTAAATATAACTCAAGCTTATAGCTTAAAGTAAATCAAAGGGTGGATGAAGTTTATACCTTTCTTGAATCCTTAAATATACTAACAATAGTTTGTAAGACTTAAGGAAGCCTTGATCTATGCTTATCATCCTTAAACTTGCAAGAGAAATCAAGAAATAAGTTAGTAATTTTCGGAGTTACTGTTCACTCTCATCTTTGAGCAAGGATTTGGCTATGCTATACTAATCAGATGGCCATGAAAATTTGTACATACCTTAGTCATGAATTATGGAACCTATGGTTAAAATATTATGATTTATGGATGAGTGAAGCTTGATATTTGAACTCCAATTCCTCATATTTCTTGCTTGGGATGAATGTAGTGATGAAAAAATGGGGGATAGAGACTTTCTCTTGCTTGGCTACTTGTGTTGGTTGTATAAGATGTGGGTATGAGAGCAAGTATGGCCTTGCAAGCTTTTCGACACTAAAGTACATGCCAAGTACTTGAATCCATGATTTTGGGGGATTTATTTTACTCTCATCCCCTAAATTAGGGAACTTGGTTTCCCATGGTTTATTTATAATCTAACTTGCTTGGTTACTTGCTTGGTTGGCTTGTTAACTTGGTTTCTCTTTAACCAATTTGGTTGCATGGTTCTTGCATGAGAATTCTCATTAGTAACTTATCATCCCACTTGACCATTAATCCTCCACGTAAGTTCGATTACTTTCCAAAAGCATTTCGTCATAAGAATTTCTTAGTGTAAATCCTTAATATTCCAAATAATTTAATTCGATCATAACCATGAAATTTCTAATTTATAATCATCTCGGTCATAATATAATTTTCATATTCCTTGATATCTCGTAAATTATGGAACAAATAGTAAAAGTGAAAATCTTTGGATTCTGACAACTTTTGCATTCACTCATTTGCTTCATACAATAATATTACATCTTCGAATGTCCAATATTCCATCACTTACTTAGTGTGGGCTAAAACGTTTTTCATAAATTCGTAGAACCACTATTCATAAAGGTCTTTAATAAATATATAAAAAAAATTGCGTAAAAAATACGGGTTATTACACTCCTTATTTGATGTGACCTTCATTCTCCTGATGCATGATTCATAGAATCTTCTACTAGTACAATTATTCTTTATATCACTCATTTACATTTAGGAATACAATAGAAACATGCTTCTAACTGGAAGTACAAAATTAAATAAACTAAGTCACTATTTAATACAAGAAGTACTAGAGTGTTACAATATGACAAGTAAATACAATATGGTAGGCTTGATTTGGTCCAATAGTCCTATTCTTTCTTTCTACCACTCCATTTTGTTGAGGAGTTCTTGGAACTAAGTTCTGTCTTGATATACCTTTCTCAGTGTAGAAGTCATTTAGAACTACATTTATGAATTCAGTTCCATTGTCTGATCTAATCATCCGCACAGGCAATCCAGCTTCTAGTTCAACCTTTTTGATGTGATCAATAACTATCTGAGGCGCTTCATCCTTTGAATGTAAGAAAAATACTCATGTGTACATAGAGTAGTTGTTGTCAATCACCAAGGCATATATCTTCTTTGACACTGACATGACATTAACCGGTCCAAATAGATCCATATGAATCAGTTAGAGAGGTTCAATAATGCTAAACATGTCTTTGCCGCTATATGACACCTTCTTTGACTTTTCTTTTTCACATGCTTCATAGAGTCCTTCGATAGAATTCCATCTATGGTAAACCTCTCACCAATTCTCTTCTAACTAAAGAATTCATCGCCTTGAAGTTCCGGTGAGATAACTTTCTGTGCCATAACCAACTCAGCTCAGAGGATGCTTTACTGTAGAAACAATTCACTTCACCTCTACTTGCTATGTTTAAGTCAGCTATGCACAGATTTACTTTTCTTACTCCTTGAAGAGCAAGCTTTCATCCTTCCTGCTTGAGATCAAACATCTTTCCTTTCTGAAGAGTACACCATATCCTTTATCACAGAATTGACTAACACTTAAAAGATTGTGCTTCAGACCATCAACAAGAGAGATGTTTTCTATGATGACATTTCCAACTTCCCTATTACCATATCCCATAATGAATCCTTTGTTGTCATCTCCAAAGGTTACAACCGGACTGGTCTTCACAACCACACTTGATAGTAGGGACTTGTCTCCTGGCATATGCCTTGAACACCCGTTGTCCAGAACTCACATGACTTTTTCATTCTTTCCTATGCCTTGCATTCACAAAATAATTAAGCTTTTTTTGGCACCCAAACTTGTTTGGGTCCAAGAAATTTAGAGATCTTTGATGGTGGTGTAACAGGTTCAATTTTAACATTCTTAAGTTTTATATTGATTGAAATCAAGAAAAAGTTCGTCACTTGATCCAATGGAAGAGGAGCAAGTTGCACATTCAGTAATCATAGTACTGCAGAATTGTGGCACCAGGGATGGGCCATTTTCATCATGTAGCATTATTAAATATGCAAAGAAAAAGATTTGACTATTGGTTTACCGCATATTGAGTCTGAATTGCCAAATTGCAAGTCATGTCAATATGGTATAAAGTGTAACTATAAAGTAAGTTTAGTTGTGAAAGGGTAATCTCAAGTTTTTGAAGTAAATTACTTTGATACGTTTGCTCCAGTTGTATGGAAAGACACCTACCAAATATTATTAGCTATTGCAACACAATCCAATGAAAAATTCATTAGCATTCTAAAATGGCATTCTAGAGGAAGAAATTTATGTTAACCAGCCTGAAGGATTCATTGTGAAAGGGTGGGAGAAAAAAGTGTACGAGTGACAAACTTGACAAACTTTTAGAGATTCAGATTACCTGCAGCAAATGAATGCCACTAACAAAGGTCGCACTTGCAACTAGCAGATTTTCGTCAACAGTATCCTGTTTCGGGCATCTCCAATTTGTGTGAAAAGAGTACCATTAATGATCCAACAGAGAACACGTGTAGAATTTTCCAAATATATGACATGGTAAATTGATACGATGGTAATAAACTGAAAGTGCTTTCCACCTAAAGGTCAGATTGCCATTCAATGTTTGTTCAACTTTATATCATAAGCAAAGATGACTTCAGCAAGCGAATCTATTAAAGAAAGTAACTAGTTTGCTTCTCCTACAAAGAATCTATTAGCAGTGTATTGCCTCCAACCCCATCTAGGCATGCTAAAGATATATGAAAAGCTTCTTAAAAGACCAAGCAGCTAACCGCTTGATAGTATTTCATGAATAGCATCACTGACAGATATATCATCAGATCTGACATCAAACTTCATTGCCACCTCTTTATGTCCAACAATTCCAAATGACAATATAAGTTGCACTTTCATGTTTCCAATGTATTTATTCTCATATAATTCTCGAGATAAGGGAGAATCGAACCTGGTTCCATAAGGGAGAAGCCAGACATGTGGCATCTGCATCTAGAGTGATACTGAAATCAACACAGGGCTTCCTTAGAACCCACCCACTTAAAAATTAAATAAACTTGGAGATCTTTCTTCACAACTACACATATATGAGCGCATGTAATCCATGTATATGTTCTAATAGAAATACCCTCATTGGCAAGATATATTAAAATGGACACGTAATTGCAGCTAATTATGATCAAATTACTGAGATTCTATGTGTAAAGATAATGGAAATTTGTTTTGGGAGCGAATCACAAAAGAGTTCCATCAACACAAGAGCTACATTGAGAACTTTTTAGTTATAAACTTTAAAATGATATACACTTATCTTTCCATACATTTTGTGAGATGGAGTTTTCTTGTTCTAAACAGTGTGAATAGAGGTCCTTATGCCAGACTTCTTCCAATCTATGCCGATAAACCCCAAAATCGTAGATCTTGCCTGCAATATATCCTTTTGTTTATGTTGAATAGAGTAAGTACACATAAATATAACAGAAATTATGGTACAATGTAAAAGGATCCTACCAGATCACTTACGCAAAAGGATCTCTCAATAATTGGAAAAATACTGAGCTATGTACCAGCATTTTTGTATAAAAATATGATATCCACAATCCTCGATTTATGAACACTACTTGAAGGGGGAAAATGCCTTCGTTTGCCCAAATGAATTTCCTAGGCTCAAGCTGGTAAGAGGTAATGAAAATAAATCCAGACCAGGGCAAGGCTTTAATTTGAAAAATCAGTTTTTATGTCTAGGGAGAAGTAGAAAATTTCGCTAAGGGAAAACTGATGGGTTTTATTCAGTGGAGTACCCTTTAATGGAGTACTAATTGGTGACCTATATGTTCTCCAATAATTTTACAATATATTATAAGTATAATATGATGTAGGACACAATTTTAGAGTATTCCAATGAATTTTGCCTATTAGTGGCTGGGATAGAAAACTTGTACCAAAAAATGGAAAGAAAACAGAGGAAATGAGGAGCACTTAAACTGATATAGAGTATGTTTTTTAATGAGAAAAATATTTAAAGGCATTTCATAAAATTATATATCCACAGGGTTTAAATAGAACAGGGAAAAGAATAGGCAACAAATGCAAACCGTATATTTCTAGCTGTTCCTTCACAATATTTATAGCTAAGTTGTAGAGTTCTGCCTTCTCTGTTTTATTTTTGGCTAATATTTGTTTTGTTTTTATTTAGGCAGAGGTTTTATGGAAATAGCCCGAGGAAATTCAGTATCCACAAAAATGCAGAAACAACAGGCTCAATAAGAATAACGAGAGAAGCTAGTTATATAAGAGGAACAATGTAAAAGTAGTCAAGTAGCATTAAATTGCATTTCCATAATATTTCTTTATGTTAATAGTACCAGATATATGTAAAGATAGTTGCCAAAAAGTTATAATCTATTAAAGTTCATAGATGTGCTCAAACTTAGGGTAGGAAGTGTGTCAGCCAATATCCACATTTTCACATGCTCATATGATCTAAATGGATCTTGCAACAACTTGCTAAGAATCTTCAATTTTCAGTAAACACTTTAGTACATCCCATCTCACAAATTAAATTCCCTTAGATCATAATTTCACACCCCAGAGATCACATATCCGATTAGGCATGATAATAAATCATGTCTTTCATATGCACATTCGAAATTCTACTGCAAAGGATAAATTTACATATATTTGATTGTGTTTGACAAACAAAAATAAATTTAGGCACCAAGATGTTGACTTCGTTATTTTAACCACCAAAATGTAATACAGATAAATTTCAGGTCAACATAGTATAATTTAATTTAATTTAGATATAAAAATAGTACGAAAGTTTGAAATATTACTCTACCTTTAAAAAGAGGTTATATCTGATGGTGGTCAAATCTTTTTAAAAATGTAGGGGACCAACATCTTTTGAGTGTTCTGTGGAAAGATCGAAAAGCTCAATTTTATCTTTAACGTTAAAACCACTTAGATAGGCCATTTACATTTTACATCAACCTTGATTGAATTCTCGACTAACATCTTATCTAGTTCTGCTGGAAAATAATCAAAGAGCTCTGATATTTAGAACATATGGTATTTAATTATTGCTTTGACATATTTTTTTACACCGTATTTAAATTATCTTAACTAGTTAACTACAGCTATTGTATATTCTAGAAACGTTTACAATGAAGATTTATATGAATTAAGTGGTCTGATGTGTGCTCCACATTCTGGATGAAGATCCTGATTTGCACTTACATGCTTTTAGTAGATATAATACCAGTGAACTAAGAAAACTGGTCACAAAGTCAGTAGAGCTTTCAGCACCATCTGGTATTTTTTTTCTTTGAGGCCTGCTCTCAACCTACAACTGCCACCAAATAATTTTTAACCAGTGACCATTAGCTTTCTTATAATTGATATATTATCATTTGTCTCACGTTTACCTCTGCAAACGCAATTCCTCTCATTGCAAATACAGAGTGCTTTATATATAATTTTTAGGCCTTCTTTCACACTCAATACAAGGCTCGTCTGAAAAGGACCAAAATGTACTTCGATATATATTAAATTGCCATAAAGCGATTAATGAAATAGTTAAAGAATTTTTTACCACCGCGAAGGACTTATCATTCCTCAAACTACTCTAGGGCCTCTTCCAAGTAACCAGAAACGTGTAATATATACTCTCCTTTTCATTTTCGTCCTGCACTAGAAAATAATATAAAATCATATAAACTGAAAGTCATATGTAATACATAACTGAATGTAACCAAGACTTGATTAACTGAGAAAATGGTACATAGGAAGGCTAGATGATTCAAGAAATTTCAATTGGAATTCCCTGGCAACTACGCTCAAGTAATATGATTCTTCAGCTTCGGCACTACTAATTACACCTGTGGGCTAGCTGTTGTTTATCTGACGGTTGAAGCTGACCAAACAAATATTGTTTAGAGATTGAACACATGGAACAGATACAAACTGGATTATTGAACAAGTTAACAATTAAATAATTAAGATCACCCGAATATAAAAAGGCTCTATTTTGACAATGATGTACTTCTCAACACCCGAATATTGTTTTAACTTTTAAATTGGTTAAGCTAACTCTGATTCAGAAGATTTATTGAACGAAAATAGGCTAAATGAAAATCGTAAATTCCAATATGAGGAAGGCTGAATGTTATTGGAGAGGTTGCCACTACCAAACATTTCGCAAAATATTTGATCAGGCACTTGTTTACCAAACACAATTATCTTTTAAGGTATGTTGAAACTTTAGAAAAATATTTGAACACTTGGAAAAACTCCTCACCTCTGAGACTAGGAATTACAAAATATCAATTACAGGTATATTTCTGATTATATAGTAACTTTTTTCCATAGAACTGTTTTGCACCCAAATAACAAGATAGCCATATACTTGTATCCAAATCAGCCAACGCATACTCAATGCTGAACTTGTTGGTCCAAGTCAACTAGCCAGAAATATCGACTCCCAGTCCTTGGACCGCATTTCCATTTCTATCATTACCGGTTGTACTTCCAGTTCTTCCCTTGCCACGTTGCCTTGTGTATGTGATCAGTGTGAGGACTCTTGCTTAATTGCTTGGGTCACTGCTGCATTGTTTAAACACGAAAATCACAACAACACATGAATTGACATGTCTAAATATAATTTAATTGGTTAAATATTTTCATATCAGGCCTAAAAAAGTAAATATTTAGAGGGTTGATTAGCTACCAAATCAAATGTTAAGTGCTTTAGTCAATATCCTCGTTGGACCCTCCAGCAGCATTTCCATCCCGACCAATGCTGCCTTCACCCGATGATGCTCCCCTAGTCCTATTCTCATACTCCACATCATAATTAGTAGGAAACTGAAAACAACAAACCGGACATGAATTATGAGTAAACGTGAATTCATGTTTAATTGATCAAATTCGGACAAAAATTTTTAATGTATCAAATTTAATAATACAAGAGAACATTTAAAATTTGTACAAGGCTCCTCATCAAAAAAGAAAGAAAAGAATGTGCAAGATTTGAGATACTAAAAAACAAATATTTTATATAATAAATTCTTATTACATATGTTATATATATAAATATTGAAAATGTTGAATTTTATAACATATATAAATTTCATAAATATAAAGAAATACTACCTGATCGATGGTGGAGAAGAAGTGAAACTCAATTTTGATGGAGCATTTTCTTCATTGTTTCTGCAATTATTTCATAAATTTAAAAACCAAAAATGACACACACACACACAAACATATATATATATATATATATATATATATATAATAATAATAATAATAATAATTTAAGACGTAGACCACTTACTGATCTGATGATCCTGAATATTTTCTGAGCACAAAAGAAAAAACATTCAAATTCGGCATAGACTAGGCAAAAAATTAATAAACTCGGTTTAAATCGCAATACATAAAACAATTAAATTTCAGATTATCTATTTTTTGTTATGGCATCTTTATTGAATGTGCAATTGAAAAGCAAAGGGGTGGAAATGTGTGTGCAATAGTAGATAAATTTAGTATTTCAAGATATATTACAATTTATCAATTTCTTAAAATTTAGGCAAAGATATATAGAGATGGGGATAAAATGATGAAAAAAAAGAGGAGTTTTGTAAAGCGCAAGAGGAAAAAGATGAATGAAAGATGATTGTGTTTTGTTAATGGGTAAAGTAAAAATGAAAGATAATTAATATTTATAGTATATTCGGAAGATTCTAGAACATTCAAGATATTATGTGAGCGTAAAAGTGTTACGAATTATACATATGATATATACTAACTAGATTTCCACCTGTCATATGTCATAGACGTTGAATTAATATATCATATGTACGCCAATTACATATTACTTTAATTTTGATTAAACTTTGAGTTGTTTCGGGTTGCCTTAACCTTATTTTTTAAGGTTAACTTTTAATCGACTCAAACCAGACTAAAAACTTAAATATCCCTACCATAATTCATAATATTTCTTATCGATTTCATATCGAATTTACGAACGCTTGGAATTTACCACCACTAATTTCATGAGATACATTATATTTCAACTTTCATTTTTGTATTTAAGAGAATATTTAACTCTAAAAGGTACATATCCAAATACTATAATAGAATGAGAGAGAATTTTGAAAACATACAACTAGTTTTCGAAATCAAGTCGAATCTCGACTCTATATCACAAATAAGACCATAGTATGATCACCCAAATTCAATAAAATTGGTATTCCACAAGAGCATCATGACCCCCACAAATCATAATTTGTTGGTGCACTTAATAGTAATATTTTACCTTATTTACTAATTTAAAGTCTCCATATGGCTCGATGAGGGATTAGGATATTAAAAACTCCCCCACTTAGATTAATATCGTCAAACATTATGTGTATATGTATTGTAGATAAAAGAGTAATATAAAGCAATTTTAGCAAAATTAAGTTTTAAAAAATGAATTGAAATTTATATAAAATTTTATTGTAAATAATATATTGAAAGCAAATATAAGATATGAGTGAACGTGAATTCATGTTAATCAAATTTGGACAAAAATTTTAATGTATCAAGTTTAGTAATATAAGATCATTTAAATTTTAATTTGCAAGACTCGAGATATTGCAATAAATAAAAATATTTTGTATAATAAATTGTTGTTAAATATCTTGTATAATAAATATTTTGTATAAATTGAACCGATCTTATATTTCGGTTATGTTTGAAAAAAGATTTTTGGTTTGCAACGAACAGTCATCTTTTTTTATGATTTTTCTGCTCGATGCCGAATGTTGAGCCATACAAGTCTATATTTATAATTTTATACCATTTTGATGTAAAATTCTTCTGCAACCAAAATTTAAAAATTACATTATTTCGGTGCCACACCAAGATTTAGTGTAACTTTTAGAATTTTTATAAATTCCAACATTAGGTTTACACTAGTTTAACTAAAACAAATTTATTCCTTCACAGTTCCAATAAATTTATTGTTTTTATAATTTAACAATAAAATAACTTCTATAGTTCTAAGAACATAATTTTAATGTAAAATTTAGTGTAAGACCCTACTCTCTCACTTGTGTTCTGCAGTCGTAGAAATGTGAGAGAGCTAAGATTTTTGCTCATTGTAGCAAGTATCATGCTGCTGCACTCTGGAATCGTTGATTGTTAAGTTCTTCAAGGACGTAAAACAACCACTCGGGATCCTTACCAACTTTCGACATTGTAAATACATCTCCTCAAGTTTGGGAAATGCTCTCACAATACCTTGGTCCTCACCTCCAGTATGCATAAGTGGTTCTATCCATTCTTCTAGGCTTGGCAAACCGCATAGACGAAGTTTTGTCAATGACGGATACAATCTTGTAACTGTTTTTGCTGCTCCACTTTTACTGACCTCACTGCATCCTTGGCCTCCATAGAAATCTCTACTGATAACCTTCACATTATTCATATTAAATATCTCCATTTCCCTCAACTTTGGAAGGGGACCTAGTGGTGGAAATCCTTCACGAATTTTGCATTGTCAATGTAATTTTAACCAAATTCATCATCATTGTAATCCATGATGCAAACTTCTTCCCCTTAAAGTTGACAATTGACAATGTTTTCAGATTTTTGCGAGGTTTTAATCCTCCCATCACATCCCCATTCTTGTATTCTGTTTCTTCCCTTTCTCATCATCGCTGCTCCAGACTAACTCCAAACACTCAATATTAGACTTTGTACTCAGATTTGCCTTACAAGACTCTTCCATATTTTTAATGTCACCGAGGCCATGGAGCTCAAGTCTACAACAGATTTTTCATACCTTCCAATTGTCCAATAAGGCAATTTTCATCTTTACTCACGACAAAATGGGGCAGCGTTTTTAGACCAGTTAACCTCTCGATCCCTGTCAACAGGCATACTGTTTTAGGATATGGTTGCGTAATGAATAAATGTCTCAAGATCCATGATATAACTTGGCAATGTAGAGCAGAAACCAGAGATATCAAGATGTTTAAGACATTTCATCGTGCACAGCGATCTTGGCAAGTCGGTAGTAACTGTCATTATTCAAAATCAAAACATTCAAGTTTTGGAGGTAAGGTAGCACACCACAAAGGATCCGAGGTCCTGCATATAGTACTTGTACTCTTTCAAAGTTTCTCTTTAGAAGTGTTGGTTTTATATCTGAAACACTTTTATCAATCATAACATATTTAGCTTTGGAAATATGGTTCAACTCATGACCTGCCTGCACAGTTACTGAATGATGTTTAGTTAGATCTATTGCAAGATCATGCACTAAATCGTGCATTTTGCAACCAACGATGTTTCCAAGTGCATCCCTTTGTACATCTTGTAACAAAGATCTCCACAACAGAATGTTGAAGTAGTCGTTGCCAACATCTTCCATCAGTGCATTGCTATCTGTGGGAGGCATCCATATTTGTACTAATTCATCCTTGTAAATGTAAGAATCCTTTGGAATAATAGAGCAATATGAAAAACATCGTTTCAGAGAAGGATAAGGTAAATAATCATACGATAGTCTCAAAGAAGACAGTACACCTTTCGATTTCCATATTTCACTATTTAAGATCAGTAACCACACTTTCTCAGACTTCTTTGAGTGAAATAAACCCCCTAGAGTTTTTATTGCCAGTGGCAAGCCACCACACATATCCACCATTCTTCTACCTAAGGATGCAAACGCCTCTGTCCCTAGAACTCCATGTGAAAATGCTCTTTGCTTGAATAATGCCCAACTATCTTCCCTTGATAGTTTTTCTAGCTGATAAGAAACAGAACAGAGCATAGCATCCATGACTTCCTCTTGTTTTCATTCCAGACATCATCTAGTACCAGTAGAATAGTGTTGGTTGGTCATATAATTCTCATGCATAATTTAGAGCATTGGAGTTAGGTACGTGTATAGGTATTAAGTAGAAATGCCATGCACAACTAATCGAACTCATGCAAAAAACACATATGTATTCTTTATTTATCTTGCTCTTATTGTGATCTTGAGGACAGAGCATTTTGTCACTGCACATACATTTGCCTTTCCATACATTTTGTGAGATGGAGTTTTCTTGTTCTAAACAGTGTGAATTCTACGTCCTTATGCCAGACTTCTTCCAATCTATGCCGATAAACACCAAAATCGTAGATCTTGCCTGCAATATATCCTTTTGTTTATGTTGAAGAGAGTAACTACACATAAATATAACAGAATTATGGTACAATGTAAAAGGATCCAACCAAATCACTTACACAAAACGATCCGTCAACAATTAAAAAAATAGTGACCTTTGTACCAACATTTTTGTATAAAAATATGATATCCACAATCCTCGATTTGTGAACACTACTTGAAGGGGGAACATTCAAGTTTCTCAAAGTAACTGAAACCATTCAGAAGCTGAATGCAATGCTAGCTGAACTCTATTATGGTTCTGCCTTCTCTGTTTTCTTTTTGGCTAATATAGTTTTGTTTTTGTTTAGGCAGAGGTTTTACGGAAACAATCCGAGGAAATTCAGTATCCACAAAAATGCAGAAACAATAGGCTCAAAAGGAATTACGAGAGCAGTTAGTTATATAAGAGAAACATTGTAAAAGTAGTCAAGTCGCACTAAATTTCATTTTCCATACATGTTAATAGTACCAGAGATATGTAAAGATAGTTGCCAAAAAACTTGTAATCTATTGAAGTTCATAGATGTGCTCAAACTTAGGGTAGGAAGTGTGTCAGCCAATAATCACATTTTCAGGAAGCAATCAAGAAGATACATTTTGAAAACTTAGATGGTTATCCTCAGTGAAAATGTACATCCACGGCCTGTTTGCATTTTTTACAGAAAGAAGTTCATGAATATCTATGGCTTTGAATATCTATGATTTAAATGGATTTTGGAACAACTTACTAAGAATCTTCAAATTTCAGTGAACACAAGTTACTGCATCCCATCTCAACAATTAAATTTCCTTAGATCATAGTTTCACACCCCAGAGATGACATATCCGAATAGGCATGATAATGTACATAATAAATCATGTCTTTAATATATACATTCGAAATTTTCTACTGCAAATGATAAACTTAGAGCAACTGGTACCGAAGATCAGCTTACGGATAAACAAAACTATGAAGGGTGAAGGAGGTGGCAAATTGGCAACCATATTACCCTGTGCATAGGTCCATAACCATATTACCCTGTGCTTAAGGGGAAAAGGTTGCATTTCTATGAGCTATCTGTTCAAAAACCTTGTGCCACAAGTTGTAATTCCCTTCATTTTTCTTGTCCCTAATTTGATTGCTAACACTCCTTTTGACAACTAAAAATAAATTTAGCCACCAAAATGTTGACTTTGTTATTTTAACCACCAAAATGTAATATAGATAAATTTAAGGTCAACATCGTATAATTTAATCTAACATTAGCTATAAATATAATCTAATCTTAGCTATAAATATAGTAACAAAGTTTGAAATATTACTCTACCTTCAAAAAGAGGTTATATTTGACGGTGGTGAAATCGTTTTTAAAAACGTAGGTATTCCCAACATATTTCGAGTGTACCGCGGAAAGACCGAAAATCTCATTTTTATCTTTAACGTTAAAAGCACTTAGACAGGCCATTTACATTTTCCATCAACTTTGATTGCATTTCCGACTAACATTTGATCATGTTCTGCTGGAAAATAATAGCAAAGCTCTGATATATAAAAAGGAATGGTATGTAATTATTGCTTTGACATATTTTTTTAGACATCGTATTTAAATTAGCCTAACTAGTTAACTACAACTACTGTATATTTTTGAAGTAATTACAATGAAGATTTATATGAATTAAGTGGTGTGATGTGCGAAGATCCTGATTTGCACCTACATGCTTTTAGTATATTTGGTACCAGTGAACTAAGAAAACAGATCACAAACTCAGCAGTCCCTTCAGTCGAGCTTTCAGCCACATCTGGTTTTATTTTTCTCTGAGACCTGCTCTCAACCTAAAACCACCACAAATAAAATTATTTTCTAACCAATAACCATTAGGTTTCTTATAATAAATATATTATCATTAGTCACACGTTTACCTATTTCAACGTAATTCCTCACATTGTAACGTTCACCTAAAGCACACTGATTGATTAACAAAGAGGTAAGTCTTTCAATGGAATGTAAAAATAGAAGCATGTGAACCAATCCTTCAGATATCTAAGAGTACACTCTGTGTATGACTCTACCGTAGAAGCTTCAAAATCGACATAAAAATAATAATCAAAGCACCTGCATTAGTGAATTAGACTAATAATTAGCATAACTATGACTTGTGTATAATTTAGTAGTGTTTACAATTAAGATGATCAAGAGCTCCGATGTGTGCTCCGCATTTCTATATGCTTTTAGTCAATATGAATCCGGTGAAGTAAGAAAAAACTCACTCACTCAGCACTCCCTTTGGTAGAGCTTTAAGCCACTTTTGACATTATGTTCCTCCAAGGCCTGCTCCCAGCAACCTAAAACCACAACAAATAAAATTAATTTTTTAACCAGTGACCATTAGCTATTATATTATCATTTGTCGCACGTTTACCTTTTTAAATGTAATTTCTCTCATTGCAAATACAGAGTTCTTTATATATAATTTGTTAGGCCTTCTTTCACAATCAATATAAGGCTCGTTTGTAAAAAACTTAAATATACTTGGATATATATATATATATATATATATATATATATATATATATATATATATATATATATATATATATATATATATATATATTAAATTGTCATAAAGAGATTACCAATGAAATAATTAAGGAATTTTTTACTCCCTAGCTTGAAGGACTTGTCATTCCTCAAATTACTTCTCATTGTTTAAGCAACAATTTGTAAAGTTGTTGGTTGACACTTGCATAGGAAGTTCAAATACCTGGTAAATTTAAAGTGCAACTTCGTACATCACAACCAAATAATTTTTTACCAGGAGGCATCCATATTATTGTTAATCCCAGGTTTTGATGATAACACATTGTAGTAAACTATTATGCTTGATTAGATAAATTATGCATGATTATGACTGTTATACTCTTCATAGCCTGCTATATTGCTGGTACTAACTTGTATTGCAGGAATATTTGAGTAACAGCATAACAGTAAGCTGTTATGGTAAAACAGCCTGCTGTTACTGAGTCCTATCGGGAGCAGATTTCTTTCTGCATGAACTGATTGTTTTGTATTTATTGATAGGATTATTTTAATTGTGCATTTATCTATATATCACGTTTTTAATATATATTTAAGCTCATATTTCTTGTTAAAACGTTTTCCAAGATTATAGGAAGTATTTGACTTGGTTTCAAACTCTATCTTTATCAAACTACTTCTCTATCTTATCCATATCTATAGGAGTTGTTTTCAAACGTTTTATATCAGTTTTATCTCTTATATTTATGTCTATTAATTTGAATTATTTACTCTTCAACGTCTTATCTTATCTAATTCAATTTAGCCGTTTGAATATTTTGTATATATTCATGGGCTAGCTTTTCATACGATACAATACAACATACAACTCTATACTTTCTTGAAAAGCTTTTCTACTCTAAACCTGAGCTTGATTATATATTGTTCACGTGGTGTTTAGAGAATATAGATTGAGTTGTAATCATACTATCTTTGTATTCTTTCGATTGTATTGGAATCACTAAGTGGCAATGGTTCTAGGTTAGAACAAGGGAGCTTTGAGGATTCAGTTGTGTTATTTCTACAAGGCAAGGAGTTCTAGGAACAAAGGAATTCAGGAGTGGGACTCAAGGAATTCGAGTGTTCAAGAACAGGTTGCAGGGAGAAGATAACATCAAGCTGGAATCGTTCTGCTCAAGAGTGCTAAGGATTATAGCAGGCCACTTGTAGTGATTGGGTTCAGGGAGATATATTATTATCTTGTAATTGTTGATATCTTGATTAATAATATATTCTCTTACCAAGTTGGTAAGGGACCAGGACGTAGACCATTAGATATAGGGGTCGAACCTGGCTAAATATCGTGTGCCTACTTTACATTATCTTATCTTACTGTTTTGTACATTGCATTCATATTAGCTTGCTAAAACACTGTGAAAGAACTAAAACAGTAAGCTGTTATTAGAGGCTCAGCAGACTGCTTTCATAACAGTCAGCTATTATAGTTGGTAATCATTAAAATTGGACCTAGTCAGCCCTAAGACACCTATTCACCCCCCTCTAGGTGCATTTACATTTGGTATCAGAGCTATTGGTATACTAACATCTTCTGTAACAGGAAAGTATGAATCCGATGGCTGATCCGTATCCAACAGCAAACTCTTCTTCCAGGCCACCATTGTTACTTGGTTCTGACAACTACAATTGGTAGAAAGGCCGCATGAGATCTCACTTGGAAAGGGAGCCTATGGAATGGAGAGTTATTGAAAAAGGTCCATTCACGTTTCTGACACCTGATGGCAAAGAAAAGGACATTGATGATCTTACTCCTGATGAGCTAATAAAGCTGAGCTACAACAACAAAGCTAAGAATACAATCATTACTGGTCTAAGCATCTCAGAAAGTGACAAAGTTTCTTCATGTAAATCTGCTAAAGAAATCTGGGATACCTTGGAGCAATGTCATGAAGGTTCAAAATCCTTGAAGAAGGTCAAGCTTAGCAAGCTTATGAATGAATATGGCAATTTCAAGCTCAAAGATGGTGAAACAATTCATGAAACTCAAGCTAGATTTCAAGTCACTATCAACAGTCTATCTCAGCTTAGCAAATCTATTCCTAAGGAAGAAATCAACATGAAGGTTGTTAGTGCAGTTCCATGGATATATGAACCAAAGGTCACAGTTTTGGAATCTTCACCAAACATTGATACCATGGACTTCCTTGATATATTTGTAGAATTGGAGCAATTTGAATCAAAGATAAATGCTAGTAAAGCTCAGGGTTCTACTGATATTACTCATAAAATGAAGAATCTAGCACTTCATGCTGGTAACAACAAGCTGGAATCAGATGATGAATCCGATGATGAGCTCGCTCTAATGTCTCGAAAGATCAAGAGATTGATTGAAAAGAGGAATAGGTACAAGATGGAGAAGAAAGGATTCTCTAAGGGCAAAAAGTTCTCCAAAGAATCTAAAGAGGAACAGACTTGCTTTGAATGTGGCAAGCCTGGTCACTACAAGAAAGATTGCTACAAATTAAAGGCAAAATAGCCTGCTGTTTATAAGGACAGAAAGAAGAAATCTAAAGCCTTACTAACCTGGAGTGATGATGATGATGACTCTGAATCTAGTGATGATACTAGTGAGGAAATGGTCAATCTTGCCTTGGTTGGATTGGAAGATGATGATTCTGAGCTAGGCTATCCTGAAGATGGACTCGTGGAAAGTGATTCAGAGGACGACAAGAGTGAGGTAAATTCATTTAAGTTTCGTATATCTTCTGAAAATATTGTTTTGGAACAACTAACAATGCAGGAACCAAAGCAAATTTCACTTGAAGAATATAATTCAGTTAAAGCCGAAACAGCAAGCTGTTAGAGAAAAATGCTTACTTAAAACAGATGGTTCATGAATTGATGGCTAAGGTTGAAACCTTGATTGAAGATAAGGAACTAGAGAAGGCAAAAGATGAAGCTGAGATCAAAGAACTGAAAGCCAAATTAGATCATGTTGAAGCTTTCAACAAAATATTGCTCAACAGAGGAAAGGCCTATAAGGAAGAAGTCTCAGAATTGAAGGCAGAAATTGAGGCCAGAGATACCTGTCTAGAAACATTCAAACTAAGGAAGTCAGTTGACATGGAAAAATCTCGACCTGCTTCTACTTCATCTCAGTCTGCTGCCAGTACATCTCAGGCTCCTGTTAGTCTAGAACAACCTGCTGTTTCAACATCTCAGCAAGCTGAAAAGATTAAGTCATTGGAATCTGAAGTTGTCAAGCTCAGAAAAGGAATGGGTACTTTTATCCAAGGAGAAGATGGTCTCAAATTTATGATGAAAAGCATCAATGTTCCTATACAAAGAGAAGGAGTTGGCATTAACCTCAACAACAAGAGTAAAGCTCTAAAATATGAAGGAAGGAAAGGCAAGCCATACAAATACGCTATGCCTTGGAATAAATGCAGCAGATGTGGAGGAAAAGGACATCTAACTCAGAACTGTAAATTTCAGAAAAGAGCTTACCAGAATGAAGCTGTGAACAAAACAGCTTGCCAGAATGAAGCTGTGAACAAAACAGCTTACCAGAACAACAAAACAGCTTGCCAGAATGGTTTTAGCAGAATGCAGAAAACAGGAAATTTGGGTTCTAAAGTTATCCAACAGTGGATAAAGAAATCTGAATTAAATTCTTGTTATATACTTGCTACTAACCAACCTGGACCCAAACCTATTTGGGTACCAAAACATTGAGTTTGGTTTTGTCTGTTTTGTAGATGTGTCTTGCCGCAAAGATCAAATCAAAACAATGGATAATTGATAGCGGATGCACTAGGCACATGTGTGGAGACAAATCACAATTTATCAGTCTCAAACTAAAGAAGGGAGGAGGAGTAACTATTGGAGATAACAAGTCTCTTCCTATCCTTGGTAAAGGCAAAGTTGGTAATGATACGACTTTTATCAATCATGTCCGATATGTAAAAGGTTTGAAATATAACTTGCTTAGTGTAAGTCAATTGCATGATGATGGACATAGAGTTAAGTTTGATAAAGATAAATGTATTATTACTGTTGGTACTAACAAAGCTCCTCTAGTTGCTAGAAGGGAAGGCAATATATATATATTAGATTTTAATTTGCAGAAAACAGCCTGCTGTTTAGCAGCCATAGACAATGATCCATCCATATGGCATAGGAGATTGGGTCATGCACACATGGATTTGCTTAACAGATTATCTAGCAAGAAGCTTGTGAGAGGATTACCAAAGTTGAAGTATACTAAAACTGAAGTTTGCTCAGCATGTCAACTTGGGAAACAAATAAGAAGCACTCACAAGGCTAAAAAAGTGGTATCTACTTCATAACCTCTAGAACTCCTGCATCTAGACCTTTTTGGTCCTGAGGCATACAAAAGCTTGGGAGGTAAACAGTATGGATTTGTCATTGTTGATGATTATTCTAGGTTTACTTGGGTTTTATTTCTTAAATCTAAAGATTGTGCTTTTGTTGAGTTTGAAAAACTAATCAAGTTGCTTGAGAACAAGCTTAAAACAAGACTTGTAGGTATTCGAAGTGATAGAGGTGGAGAATTCCAAAATGACTTCATTACTTATTGTGAGGAAAGAGGAATCTCACATGAATTCTCAACCCCAAGAACACCACAGCAGAATGGAGTTGTGGAACGCAAAAATAGGTCACTTGAAGAAACTGCTAGGACTTTGCTGCAAGAAAGCAAGCTGCCAAGGAGTTTCTGGGCAGAAGCTGTCAACACAGCTTGCTATGTTCTAAACATAGTGATCATAAGGCCTATTTTGGAAAAGACTCCATATGAACTGCTGAGAAACAAGAAGCCACAAATTGGTTATTTCAAAGTATTTGGCTCTAAGTGCTTTACATTGAAGAAAATCGAAAGGGATGGTAAATTCGATGCAAAATCATATGACGCTATTTTTGTTGGGTACTCTCTAACTAGTCGTGCTTATCGTATTTATAATTTAAAGAAGCATATAGTTGAAGAGTCTATTGATGTTGTCTTTAAAGAACCTAACAATGATCTTCCAAAAGATGAGGATGATGATGCAGGTGATAACAGCTTGCTAGAACAAGGAAATCAAGCTGCTACAGAAATCCAAAATGGAAATCAGCAAGCTGAAAAGTTAAAGGAGCAAGCTACAACAGAACCTGTTGCTGGTCAAACTGAAAGTCAGCAAGCTGGAACTACATCACAGCCTGTTATTCCTGAAGTCTCAGTTGATGCTACAATTGATCAGTTGTCAAAATTGTCATTAGGAGGGACACAAACTCCTATTATCAAAACTTCAACACCTGTTCGAATTGTTCAAGAAGAAATTGCTCAACACAGCCTGCCAAAATCAACTAGAACAGTGAAAAATCATCCACCAGAACTTGTCATTGGAGATATAACTGATGGAATCAAGACAAGAAAAGGAAAAGCAAATTTCTGTGCTTTTGCTGCTTTTCTAGCTCAAGAAGAACCTAAAAATGTTGCTAGTGCTCTAGAAGATGAAAATTGGGTTATGGCCATGCAAGAAGAACTCAATAATTTTGAGAGATGTGATGTTTGGGAGCTGGTCAAACCTCCAAAGGATGCTTCTATCATTGGAACAAAATGGGTCTTCAAAAACAAGCTTGATGAAGAAGGAATTGTAACTCATAATAAAGCAAGATTGGTAGCTCAAGGATACAATCAGCAAGAGGGAATCAATTTTGATCAGACTTATGCTCCTGTTGCTCGTTTGGAATCAATCAGAATGCTATTTGCCTATGCTTGTTATAAAAAGATCAAGCTGTTTCAGATGGATGTCAAAAGTGCTTTCCTAAACGGCCTGCTGGAAGAGGAAGTTTATGTCAAACAGCCGCCTGGTTTTGAACATGAACAGTTTCCAGACTATGTTTATAAGCTAAAGAAGGCTCTTTATGGTTTAAAGCAAGCCCCAAGATCATGGTACAAACGGCTCAGTAAGTTCCTCATTAAGAATGGTTTTGTCCAAGGTAAAATCGATCCAACTCTATTTACAAAATCTCTTAATGGTGATATCTTAGTAGTTCAAATATATGTGGATGATATAATTTTTGGGTCTACTAATGATGAACTTTGTGAGTGGTTTTCTAAGTGTATGCACAGTGAGTTTGACATGAGCATGATGGGTGAACTCAACTATTTTTTGGGTCTTCAAGTCAAACAAACTAAAGATGGTATCTATGTACATCAATCCAAGTATGTAAAAGAGCTGCTGAAAAGATTTGGTTTTGAAAGTGTTAAGCCGAAATCTACACCAATGCCTCAAAACAGCAAGCTATTTTCGGATGAATCAGGTAAAAGTGTTGATATTACAAAATATCGAGGTATGATTGGATCTTTGCTATATTTAACTGCCTCTAGACCTGATATCATGTATAGTGTATGTGTTTGTGCTCGATTTCAAGCTAACCCCAAAGAGTCTCACTTAAAAGCCATTAAAAGAATATTTAAATATTTAAGTGGAACTATTTCCCTTGGCTTGTTCTTTCCTATCACAAATACATTTGATCTTGTGGGGTATAGTGATGCAGACTATGCAGGTTCTCAAACTGATAGAAAAAGTACCAGTGGTGTTTGTCACTTTCTTGGCCAAAGCTTGGTGTGTTGGCAAAGTAAAAAACAAAATTCCGTGGCCTTGTCAACAACTGAGGGGGAGTATTTAGCTGCTGGCAGTTGTTGTGCCCAAATTTTGTGGATGATTCAAACACTCAAGGATTTTGGAGTCAAATGTGAAAAAGTTCCTATTTATTGTGACAATACAAGTACAATAAATATCTCTGAAAATCCAGTACTTCATTCGCGAACAAAGCATATTGATGTGATGCATCATTTCTTACGAGACAATGTGGCTAAAGGCAGAATTAATCTTGTCTACATTCCTACTGAATATCAAGTAGCTGATATCTTCACCAAACCTCTAGCTGAAGAAAGATTTGTCATTCTTCGACGAGAATTGGGTATGTGTTCTGTCTAATCAGCAAGCTGAAGTTTTATCCTGTCTAATCAACAAGCTGATTTTGGTATGTAGTTTAATACTTTAATTTTTCTCTAATTCAGTAAGCTATTTTAAATTGTACCGTTGTTATATGACTCTTTGTGTTCCGTGTGTTTAGTTAGTGGTATAGATTTTGAATTTTATCTTGAAAAATGATAATTGTGGTAAATGCTTTGTATTTATCTGTGTCATTTTTTTGATTTTAAATTTTAGTATATATATTTGTGTGTGCTAAGTGATAATTATTTGTTAATTTAAATATTTATCATGTTTAGTGTTATGTTTAGTATTATAAGGGGTGGGTTACGTCATTTCAAGCCAATCACTCCTCAAAATACTCCGTATTTAACACTAAAAAGAGGTATAGTCGAAGTCTTCTATATCAAGATTTGGGAATACCTAAAGCCGCATACAGCTCATGTTCATATTTCCTTTTGGGGTATATTCAAAAAGATTTCTATCACTATATCGGTTTCTCTCATCTCTCTCAAACTATACCGCATGGCAAATACACGCAATCAACGCACCACTCCAGTGTCGAGTTCAAAGAAGCGTACCAAATCCATGGTCGAAGAACAGGTCATCGAAATGAATACTGAAGAGGAACAAGAATCTTCAAACCCTTCAACTGAGGAAGTTTTTAGCGACGGCGGAGACTCTGCAATGCCTGTTTCAAAGAAGCCTAGATTCGCCTTCCGATTTCTTACCAAGGCTTTAGAGAATCGCTTCCATGACTATAATATTGGACATCGAAGCATCTTATTTGGTAAGTCTGTTATTGGTGAAGAGTTTGATAGGTGTGGGTTAGTTAGGGTTTTTGAAACTGTTGGTATGTTACCTTTAATTCAATTGCCTGATGCATGTTTTCCTACGTTAGTCCAAGAATTTTATGCGAATTTGCATGTTGATAAGGATGGAGACTATGTTAATAGGGTTCGGGATCAGGGTATTTGTTTGAATTCAGGGGTTTTAAATGGTATGCTTAAGTTCAAGGGATTAACTGATGATTTGGTGATACCATTAACTAAGAAAGGTGTATGCTTGTTGTTTGATGATTTACCTGAGTTAGAGCAACACAGTCTTCTTAGGGGTGATGAGTTTAACATTGATACAACTATGCCTACAACTGCTATGCTTGATCCTATGGCACATGTTTTGTTCAAAATCTGTCGTACCAATATCTGTCCTAGAATAGGGAATAGGTCTTTGTTGAATTGTCAAGATATGATTGTGGTGACCCTGTTGCTTAAGGGTAAGAAGTTTGATGTTTCTGGTCTTATTTTGAAAAACATGATTGGTTGTGTTAAGAAGAAGAGAACTGCCTTACCGTATGGATTGTTGCTGACCAAAGTTTTCAAGTATTCGGGTGTTAAACTGGATGATCGTGACAAAGTGATGGCATCTGATATGTTTGATGGAGTGAGCTTAACTCAGTCAAGTCTCAGAGTTTCAGATGATGATGTACTAGAGAAAATCCCACAAACTATTGTTCTGCAGTCAAGTCAACCTGAGTCTTCTGTTGGTGATCTTAGCTTGGTGCAGGTCATTTTAGATCTTAACAACACTTGTGCATCATTGAAGACAGATGTGGGAAATTTGCACAAAGAGGTTTCTGAGTTTAAGGAAAATTTGCACAAAGACTTGAAGGAGGTTAAAACTTTGCTTAACCAGGTGCTCAAGACCAAGCCTGCTGCTGTCACAAGTCCTCCCATTGCTCCTGCCTCATCTGCCAATGTGGATGTTCCTCAAACTGATCCTGATGAGAAGGTCACAGATCCCAGCTTGGAGAAGCTTTTTGGTGATTAAGGGGGAGATTTTCAGGAGTGTTGGCTTTAGGGGGAGGGTTTTTAATTTATTTTATTTTCAAGTACTTAAGTACTTAAGACTATTTTGCTGTGCTTGCTATGATTCTGGATAATTTGCTTGTGTTTGGATAATTTGCTATGATATTTCATCTAGAAGATTTTGCAGGGTTATCAGATTCAGGGGGAGCATTTTAGACTCCTGAAATAGTTGTGTAATCATCAAAAAGGGGGAGATTGTTAATCCCAGGTTTTGATGATAACACATTGTAGCAAACTATTATGTTTGATTAGATAAATTATGCATGATTATGACTGTTATACTCTTCATAGCCTGCTATATTGCTGGTACTAACTTGTATTGCAGGAATATTTGAGTAACAGCATAACAGTAAGCTGTTATGGTAAAACAGCCTGCTGTTACTGAGTCCTATCGGGAGCAGATTTCTTTCTGCATGAACTGATTGTTTTGTATTTATTGATAGGATTATTTTAATTGTGCATTTATCTATATATCACGTTTTTAATATATATTTAAGCTCATATTTCTTGTTAAAAACGTTTTCCAAGATTATAGGAAGTATTTGACTTGGTTTCAAACTCTATCTTTATCAAACTACTTCTCTATCTTATCCATATCTATAGGAGTTGTTTTCAAACATTTTATATCAGTTTTATCTCTTATATTTATGTCTATTAATTTGAATTATTTATTCTTCAACGTCTTATCTTATCTAATTCAATTTAGCCGTTTGAATATTTTGTATATATTCATGGGCTAGCTTTTCATACGATACAATACAACATACAACTCTATACTTTCTTGAAAAGCTTTTCTACTCTAAACCTGAGCTTGATTATATATTGTTCACGTGGTGTTTAGAGAATATAGATTGAGTTGTAATCATACTATCTTTGTATTCTTTCGATTGTATTGGAATCACTAAGTGGAAATGGTTCTAGGTTAGAACAAGGGAGCTTTGAGGATTCAGTTGTGTTATTTCTACAAGGCAAGGAGTTCTAGGAACAAAGGAATTCAGGAGTGGGACTCAAGGAATTCGAGTGTTCAAGAACAGGTTGCAGGGAGAAGATAACATCAAGCTGGAATCGTTCTGCTCAGGAGTGCTAAGGATTATAGCAGGCCACTTGTAGTGATTGGGTTCAGGGAGATATATTATTATCTTGTAATTGTTGATATCTTGATTAATAATATATTCTCTTACCAAGTTGGTAAGGGACCAGGACGTAGACCATTAGATATAGGGGTCGAACCTGGCTAAATATCGTGTGCCTACTTTACATTATCTTATCTTACTGTTTTGTACATTGCATTCATATTAGCTTGCTAAAACACTGTGAAAGAACTAAAACAGTAAGCTGTTATTAGAGGCTCAGCAGACTGCTTTCATAACAGTTAGCTATTATAGTTGGTAATCATTAAAATTGGACATAGTTAGCCCTAAGACACCTATTCACCCCCCTCTAGGTGCATTTACAATTATCAGGGGTATCTCTTTTACTTTATCATGCACAAGAGAAATAATACATACATACATAAATATATTAGAAAATTTATCTTAACAAATACTAAAACTAAGGAAATATAGCTGAAGAAAGTTATGCATACATACATAAATACAGCCATATGTACATATATGGGTGGGTGTGTGTTATTGCGTACCTGCAAATAAATTGAGCTTCCCCTTTATAAAACAATAATGTTACTGAAGAAACCAAGAAATGAATTATCAGTTTATTGAAATTTTTACATTCTTTTACTACAATAAAAATTGAAGAGATAGCTATAACAACCCAAGCCCATAACTGAATGCATACCAGGCTCAACAACCCACCACAGGTCAGCCCATAAAAAGCTAGCAATTTTAGGTATACATTAGTTATTAACTTGTCTTTATAAAGGGCCCAAATACACTTTTATCTATTCGATGTGGGATGTTACAAACACCACACCTTATTGAGTCGACGTCCTCGTCGAGCCCATGGACAAACTTACGGAACCCGGGCAGTGCCATAGCACTTCCGGCCGGGCAAGGCTCTGATACCATTTCTGTAACACCCCCTTCCCAAAATGAGATGAGGGGTTACTTTCAAACCACAAACCTGTATATAGAGTACTAAAATCCACCTTATAATAAATAAATAGGTCCAACAATGTCTCCAAAATAATATTAAAACTTCCAGAATAATTAAAAACCTCTAATAATAAACAATGTCTAAAAAGAAATGCGAGAAGTTCAAACGTCCTAATAAATGAATTAAAGGTAGCTCTCCATCACAAGCCCAAGATTCCCCCTAAGTACCTGCCAGAAGAAAGAATACGGCATGAGCCAAATGCCCAGTACGGATTGGAATACAGTTTATAAAACAGAAACAAGATATATAGTTTGACAGTTAGAAATAAACATTAATTTTTAAAACAAGGCTGAAGCAAAGAGAGGTTAGGATATTTCATACCGATACAGACCAGATAACAGATACACACATCATAGGGTACCTAATGCTTGCAACAAACCGGACAACGTGTACGGCATATACAACGTCACCGTCAAATAACAAATCACAAATCAAATCAGACTCTGGGTGCACCCACGTATTCTCAAACAAATATCGAAATGCGCAAAGCTCGCCACCTGAGCTATCAGAAGGATACGCCGTGACTAATCACACTGCCACGGAAATGTCATGCCACTGGTGCCGCAATGACATGGCTGTAGTACCCCTACAACTGGTTAACTCGGTATACCCTATATCACTCTAAGGGTTCAAATAAAATAATTTTCATAATTTTAAAATCACCTGAACAGATTAGATATGTATCATACATAAATTTTGAGAATCGTAGAAACAAATATTTAAATTTTCGAAACAGACTTTCAAATAATTTTTGGAAGATCAAAACAATTAAAACGAATAATAACGGAAAGAACAGATTACGAACGGAACGAATTAAATATAACTAATCCTAAAAAGAGTAGCACTGAAAAGAAAGGGGACGAAATCCGTACCTCGAAAATAGCAAACACAAACACTAATGATATCCGCAAATAATCCGCTAAATACCCGGCTCACGATCTAATTACACAAATATAATTCTATTATTAATATATATCATTTACCTTAAGCAAAATAATCATTAATATTTTAATACTATTGTAACATTATTACTGTGCCAAGTTTTAAAACATAAACATTGACTTACACACTTAGTCTGGCCATATACAAATTCACGGTGCACGGAAAAAAAAGAAAAAAAAACAAATAAACTAAAGATATGTTCAACTAAAGCATCAGGCTAGTTTTGAATATATACAGCGACTTGGCTTCAAAATATAAATTATAGACTATAGTGATCACATATATACCGTGCGCTGAGTTTTTATGGCCAATAAATAATTATAAAACGAAATTGACCCTAAATACAATCTTCTATGTCATGGCTGTAATATCATATATGCTTACAAAACATATACACGGTATATGGACAAAATATATCTTGTACGAAATATCAAGACTAATGTATTATATCAATGTGTGAACAAAAGTTTGTGTACCTTGTAAACAATTAAAATATATCTTTAACCGTAAGCCAAATCTTGAACCAATGAATTTGAAAGATCTCTGAACAGCGCAGCGCCTCTCTTTAACCTCTCAACTCTAGGGTTCAATAAGACTCACATGTATTTATTATAAGGCTTGTGTATATATATAAAGGTCTAATAATTATTATTCTTTTTTCTAATATAATTAGTAATCTAATTTTAAATTCTATTCTAAATCAAATATAATATAAATAAATATTATTAAATAACCTCACAAATATAATTCTAATTCTAATTAATATTATGTTAAATGAATAATTACGGATATTACAATAGCAAAGTTAAATTTATACACAATTTAATTTATTATTTACAATTTAATTTAAATTTTGTTGCAGAATATAAACCGATATAAGAAGGTTCTAAGTGAAGTCATAGGAAGGATTCATGGGAAGAGAGAAGGTCATTGTCCATAATAACTCGATGAGAGATGTCATTTTAAAATTTTGTACTCCCAATTATATGGATTATATGTGTATATATTTTAGATAAAAGAGTAATATAATGTAATTTTATTAAAATTAATTATAAAATATGAATTGAAATTTATATAAAATTTTATTTTATGCTGAAAGCAAATCTGACATATGAGTAGACGTGCATTCATGTCTTAATTAATTAACTTTAGACAACTTTTTAATGTATCACTTTAGTAATACAATCACATTTAAAATTTGTGCAACACTCATAGATATTGAAAAAATAACAATATTTTATATAATACATTATTTTTAAATATGTTACAAATGTTAATATTGAAAAGTGTTGGATTTTATAAAAATGTATACATATATTACATAAATTTCAAAAATATAAAAATTTCTATCTGATCCATGGTGGAGAAGAACCGAAACACGATTTTGGTGAAACATTTTTTTTAATTTTCTGCAATTATTTCAGAAATTTATAAATTGGAAGTGAAATATATATATATATATATATATATATATATATATATATATATATATATATATATATATATATATATATATATATATATATATATATATATATACATAATTCAAGATATAAACCACTTATAGATATGATGATCCCCAAGTATTTTTCAAGTATAAAAGAAAAAAAATGCAAATTTGACATAAATTAGACAAAAGAATAATAAACTAGATGTAATTTGCAATACATACAATACTTTAATTTCAGATTACCTATATATTCTTGTTATTATGAGATTAATCAATTGAAGGTGCAATTAGGAAGCTAAGTGGTGGGAGATGTGTATGTGATAGTAGGTAAATTTGTATTTCAAGATATAAAGGAATTTATTGTTTTTTTTAATTTAGGTGAAGATATGAGTTTAAGAGATATAGATCGAGATGAAATGATGAAAAGAGAGAGGAGTTTGACAAAACCGAAGAGGAAAAATAGTGCCAAGGAAAGATGATTGTGTGTAGTTAGTTGATAAAGGAAACTTGGAAGATAACTAATATTTATACTAGATTTGGAAGATTCTAGCTAGAACATGCAAGATTTTACGTGATCATAAAAGTGTTACAAATTACTATATAAAATGCAATGAATTTTTTTTGGTACTCGTGTTTATACTTGAAAAAAACCACATATGAACCTCACTAGATTTAGTCCTACCATATGTTATATACTAACTAGATTTCATCCCGCAATATGTTATATATGTTAAACTAACATATCATGTGTATGTTTAAAAAAAAACATATCTTGTGTATGTAAATTACGTAATCCTAGATCTGGCAAACTGAGTATGGATTTGAAGAATCGAACCTAAATTCATGGAACCGAATCCGATTTTATATCCGAAATTCCATAATCCGATAAACATCTAAAAACCGATTTTATCCGAATAAAAAATATCTGAACCGGAAATTTAACTGAAAATAATTTGAAATACTAGACTCGATAATGACTTGGAAGCATTTAGAACCGAATATGCACACAATCATCTGAACCGAATATGACTCACAGTAAGAGATCTGATTCAATACAAATACGATTTATAACGAATTAGCAAAGAGATCAATTGAATATTAATCTAAATTTTTAGTTATATTTTAATGATTCATAGTTTATAGAATTAACCCACTTTTTATTCACAAAATTAATTTATTCTTTAGAAAAAATCTTATTTAAAATAATTTTATATTAAAAAATTAAAATGGTTATAAAATAAAAATTTTAAAAACTTATATTATTATATATTATAATTAATATATTTAATAATAAAATGATTTTTTAAAATTTCACAAATTAAAAAAACAAAAGTAGAAAAATAATGAATAAGTTATTACTTTAACAAACGTATATAACGACTTTTATTTTAGTTTTACTATAAATAAAAACTAATTCAAATTAATCCAGGCTATATTTTTCCAATTCAAAAAGATTTGAACAGAATTTAATCTAAACCAAACTTAATCTAATCTTGATCCGAAATTTAACCGATTTTAATCCAAACTATATCCGATCCGATCCGATCCAAATATTTTTCAAATATATCAGAACCGAAACTTGATCCGATCCCAATGAATCCGATCCGAAATCGATCCGGTTATCCAAATACTATGATTTAGATTGATCGCAATTGGATAGCGCAAGTGGCATGAGATTATCATCTCTCATCCTAGGTTTGACTCTGACTCACCCTGAGATTTATTAGAACTTATACTCATTTGTAAGGTTATAAGCTAAATTATTCATAAAGGTTAATCTTTTATCAACTTTAACGTGACTAGAAACTTTGAACTCCTTACCGTAACTGGTAAAAGATTTTTGTTAAATAACTATATTGTTAAAATTCATACCTGAAAATTCAACATATATATTTTAAAAGAATTAATATTTTTTGCTACAATATATCCCTCAAAAGAAAATTACTCCTTTTTTTGTGAGTTTTGACTTTCCACTTATTAGCAATTATATATAAATTAATTATAAGAAACATTAAATTTATAAATTAAATAAAGTGAAACCTTATATTTTATTAGATCATTGAGAAATTATAAATAACAAAAAAGTTATTATGTCAAAGAGTTCTCCAATTCTGTATATTAATTATCACATCCAAATATCCAATGACAATGCATATTAAATTTGTAGTTCGTATTTAATCAAGAACTTTCCAAGGTAGGACTTCCATGAAATTTAATTCTTTTGTCTAATCTTTAAAAATTGTTATGTTTAGTAGTATGTTTGATTATTTTGTGTTTTATTTAAAATAAAATTTTATTATAAATTATAATATTTGTGTCATGAATTAATAAATATTCAAAATTAAAAAGTGACTTAGAATAAAATTGATAGAAAATATTTTTTTAAACCTATTTTATTTTTATATTATTATCTGTGAAAGGTTCATATTAATATTCAAAACTTATATATGATTTTATAATCCGTTAATCCTATTCTAATATTATTTAAACTAAATTTTAATATTTAGTTTTCTTAATTATGTTTTGCTGAATTTTATGTTTGTGCCGAAAATTATAAAGCAAGTGGTAGTCATTATCATTTTGTAAAATCATTATTTGCCAATTGAATGGGGCTGAAACCGAATTCGAGTAATTTAAATTTGATTTTGACAAACATCCATAATTCAATCAACCTAAAGACAACCATTCCAGTTCAACAATGTTGACGAAACCATCCAGAATTTATTTTAAAAACAAAGACAACCATTCTACATTGCAAAGGCAAAACAAATATATATATAACTAACATGTCAAAACTATTCAAGCGCGTGTCAAAACTGGCCTCTTAAAAAATCGTTATAGTAGATCAAAACTAGAATCTTAAAACACCATTCCAACAAGTTGACAAAAACTAAGCATTCATAAGCTAGTCAAAACCATTCAGGAGCCTGAAAATACAAATGGTTACATGTGCTCTTGGACATAATCGAGAGCCTCAAACCGCACCTCATCAAGCTCCTCTTTGGAATAACATTTCCTGCTCTTGCTAATCCACTACAAAAGCGGATAACATAATACAATGTAAAATTAATATAACATTCGACATATAACTCAAATTGTTTTTCTAAAAAATACATGCTTAAACAATTCTGTAGCACAACAAATAGAATTATACCTTTTTTGAAAATGATTAATCCTTATCCTTAATAATATCTTTCATGTAGCGCATGACAATGTAGGCACATTCATGAACTGCATTATATGGCCAACAATTCTAAATGACAATATAACTAGCACTTTCATGGTTCCAGTGTATACTCCATATAATAAACATGTTCGTTTCTAGAATCGTTTAGTAAAACTTCAGTACATTGTGAAGGATAGAAAAAACTGAGAGTAGAAATCATGCATAGTTCGTCTTCCCAAAATAAAAAATATATGTGATCAAATAGCCATATTTTTTGGGGGTGCTTGGGGAAGGGGGAATTGGCATTAAACTAGAAATCATGCATCATTCAGCTTCCAAAATAACTTAATATGCACTATCAGAAGTTCAGACTGCCTGCAATAAACGAATTTTACTAACAAGGGCCACACTTGCAACGAGCAGATTGTTTGACGACAATAATTTGTTTTTGGAATCTATCAATTTGTCTGAGGAAAGTACCATCAGTGATATGACAGAGAACATGGATAGCATCTGCCTGTAGTCCTATACATAACAGCCACTTCAAACTATATGGAAGACATAAATTTTAGTCATGTCAATCCCAAAAAAGGGGAAATTTAGGTTCTCTGTTTTCAGATGTACAACATAAAAAAGTATATCCTATGACAAAAAAAGGGCCTTATGTAGCGAATTCTGTATTGTTTCTAATGTATATGGTAACATTCAGGTGAAAACATTTTAGAGTGAAACCCGTGAAAACTTTAACCAAGTTCTACAGAAGCAGAAGAACCATAATAAAAAATGAAAAAAAAACTGCAGAACCATAATTTTATTTGCAAAACCATAATAAAAGTTTGTTTAAAACATTCCCCATTTTCAAGTAACCAGAAACGTGTAATATAAACTCTACATACTCTCCTTCTCATTTTCGTCCTGCACTAAAATATAATATAAAATCACAAAACTGAATGTATGTAATATATAACTGAATGTAACCAAGACTTGATTAACTGAGAAAATGGTACATACGAAGATTAGATGATTGAAGAAATTTCAATTTGAATTCCCTGGCAACTACGCTCAAGTAATATGATTCTTCAGCTTCGGCACTACTAATTACACCTGTGGGCTAGCTGTTGTTTATCTGACGGTTGAAGCTGACCCAACAAAAATTGTTTAGAGATCGAACACATGGAACAGATACTAACTGGATTGAACAAGTTAACAATTAGATAATTAAGATCATCCGAGTATAAAAAGGCTCTTTTTTGACAATGTACTTCTCAACACCCGAATATTTTTTTAACTTTTAAATTGGTTAAGCTAACTCCGATTCAGAAGATTTATTGAACGAAGATAGGCAAAATGAAAATCGTAAATACCAATATAAGGAGGGCTGAATGTTATTGGAGAGGTTGCCACTACCAAAAATTTCACAAAATATTTGATCAGGCACTTGTTTACCAAATACAATTATCTTCTAAGGTATGAAACTTTAGAAAAATGTTTGAACACTTGGAAAAACTCCTCACTTCTGAGACAAGGGATTACAAAATATCAATTACAGGTATATTTCTGATTATATAGTAACTTCTTTCCATAGAACTGTTTTGCACCCAAATAACAAGATAGCCATATACTTGTATCCAAATCAGCCAACCCATACTCAATGCTGAACTTGTTGGTCCAAGTCAACTCGCCAGAAATATCCGCTCCCACTCGTTGGACCACAATTACCAGTTGTACTTCCAGTTCTTCCCTAGCCACGTCGCCTTGTGTATGTGATCAGAGTGAGGAATCTTGCTTAATTGCCTGGGTCACTGCTGCGTTGTTATCAGCACCAGTATTCAGCAATGCCGCAATGGGGAAACCTCTAGATTGTCGGAACCTTCATCTTCGGATGATTTATAAATTCCGCTTATGTATGCAGAAAATATAATTGGTGCAGGAGGTTCAAACATTTCATACATCCGGCGTATTATAAATTATGACAGGTGGCTCAGGTTGAGAAGAAGTGAAACTCAATTTTGGTAGAGCATTTTCTTCATTGTTTCTGCAATTCTCATAAATTTATAAACCAAAAATGATACACACACACACATATAATAATTTAAGATGTAGACCACTTACAGATCTGATGATCGTGAATATTCTCTAAGCACAAAAGAAAAAACATTCAAATTTGACATAGATTAGGCAAAAAAATAATAAACTAGGTTTAAATCGCAATACATAAAATACTTAAATTTCAGATTATCTATTTTTGTTACGGCAGCTTTGTTGAATGTGCACTTGGGAAGCTAAGTGGTGGAAATGTGCGTGCGATACTAGATAAATTTAGTATTTCAAGATATACAAAAATGTATCAATTTTTTAAAATTTGGGCGAAGATATGAGTTTAAAATATATAGAGATCGGGATAAAATGATGAAAAGAGAGAGGAGTTTGATAAAGCGGAAGAGGAAAAAGACGAAGAAAAGATGATTGTGTTTTGTTAATGGGTAAAGTAAAATTGAAAGATAACTAATATTTATAGTATACTCAGAAGATTCTAGAACATTCGAGATATTATGTGAGCATAAAAGTTTTACAAATTAAATATATAATATAATAAAAATGCTGAAATTCTTTTGGTGATGGTATTTCTACTTTTATAAAAAACTCACATATGGGCCTAATTAGATTTGGGCCTACGATATATTATATACTAACTAGATTTCCGCATGTCACCTGACTAGAAACTTAAAAATCCCTGCCATAATTCATAATATTTCTTGTCAATTTCATATCGAATTTTCAGACATCTTGGATTTTGTCCATTTAAATTAATGTCGTCCTTGTGAGGCCAAACCGATAGCTCAAAAGCCCAGATCACACCTCTCTGACCATTGTAGGATATTGCGGGTTGTTTTCATTTTGTATCACCATGTTCGGACTTCTGACATATTAGGATAATACCATCACCTTTGTGTGCCCCACCTCCGGCAACTTGATGAATCAACATTTTGAGAACGGATTCGAATAACACTGTTTATATTGGCTCAAATGCACAAGCTCACCACAGATCCTTGGTAGTAATAATTTACCTTATATACTAAACTAAATTCTCTACATGTCTCGATATGGGACTAGAGTGTTATTGTGAGAGAAAAAGAGAAAAAACCATTAAAGCTAATTGTATTTATTGAATCGATTATCATTGTAGCTAACATTTTTAATGTTGAAATTGTATAGCACCCTTATGGACGATATATACAAAGATATATTGCCCAAATTGTCTTGCATTTATTTGTTTTCAAGAATTCAAAATAACTAAAGCGATTACCTTTTGTTTTCGAGAATACAAAGATCTGTAAGAACTTGAAAATAATAAAAGTATTCACCGTCTCTTCTACGATACTTTAGGACCTAACAGTCTTACCACATTTAAGAGTGATGAAGCCAGAATGTCATTTTCAAGTGTAATTGCCCACTATTTTTGGTAGGATGTGTGTTTATATCCCGAGTAGATCGAGCTACCATTTAGCCTTATAATAGCTATTATTTTGTTAATAGTAATGAATATGCTTCTTAGATCTATGTAATAAAAGTTCAAGTTGGAGTTCATTTTGTTTTGGGTACACATTATGAAAGATATCATTACATGACGATATATAGTGATGAAAGTTGGATTATGCTGTGGAAAAGTATATATCATGTATGCATATTGTTGTCTTTATTAATTCCCTGGCCTCTAAGATTTTGTGAGGACAAATGAATGTTACGATGACAGCACGAAATCACATGTTAATTCCACTAGCAAACATCTTCTTTTTTTCTGGAACGAAAAATTAACATGGTTTGTTCTTATATATTAGAAATACATGAAAATACATATTTATTTATGAAAAAAATACACATCCCCTATTATCGATTACTCTTACCACTCAATTACATATTAGAATGTCTGTTGAATTCTAGACATATCCTTGAATTTCAACCTTAAGTAAGAAAATATTCTTATCGACATATCCTTGAATTTTAACCTTATGCAACAAAATATTCCAACTGAAATTATTGTCCAATAAGCGTACACCATAAACATTGTTATAATAAAACAAGATTTCATGTATCCGTTTATAAAATTTGTAAGCACTAACCACATCGAAATGTACTTTACCGTGAGGAAGAACCATTCTGATCCACTACCCTTTGTACAGTTTATAGAAATCTGTTAACGGAAATAGTTACAAATGGTATTGTTATAGGGAGAATTTGGTATAACAGTAATTTGGAGGTTTGCTGGAATCACGGAGCAAAATATGATGATTTTGCTGATGAACTTGATGAAGAACGCGAAGAACACGGGAGGAAAGTGATGGATTTTGGTAGCTGATCTTGTTGTTGATTCGTTAGAAGGCCAGAGAAAATATGTGTTCTCTTGCTGCCAACTGTTGTCTCAACTGAAACAAGATGCCTACGTACCCTTTATATAGGGGTTCAAGCCACACGTAGTTCTTGGAGGACAAGTTACCTATATGGGCTAGGTATTGGTCCGGTCTATCAGGCCCAAATCCTTAGACGTGCTGGGCTTTGGCCCAAGTCTGTGCGGATGTGGAGGGCAATCTTCCCAGATGTCTGTAACTGCCATGGCCCAAGCCCGTTAGGCTCCGGGGGCTGTCATGGAGTTGTAGAGCAAGGGGTTCCCGAAGGGAGTTATGCGCGATGTGGCCTCGCGAGAGCATTATGTAGAGGTGATCATGTGCGGATCCCTTGATGAGATGAGAGCCCGTGGGGCTAGCTGTCTTCAAATATGTTGAGATATTACCCCGGGGGGCCTTCTGTAGTCTTCAGATTAACAAATAATACCAAGTGAGGTGAGCCCATGAGGCTAGGAGCCTTTCAGCTAGTTATGAGAAATCCATGCTAAGTACTCCGGGCTAGCGAAGCGATCCAGAGGCAATGAGCCTGGCCAAGCGATCCGGGCTGAGGGCCTCTCTGTTAAGTCCATGCGACCTGGGAGGTGATGAGAAGCGAACCGGGCTGGGGGCCGATTCTCTTCTCTCTTCCTTCTTGAAGCTGAATGAATCTAAGGCTGGTGAGCTAGCGATGCGACCTCACGCTAGGCCAAGGGCCTTAGAATATTTTATCATCTTTAGCACGATGCAAGCTGGATATGGTCTTTGAGGTCAAGTGAGCCCAGATGCGAGGTGGGCCGGCCACCTTATGCCATCGGGCCTGCCTAGGACCCATGTCCAAATATTGGGCATAACAGGTATATTATGTCGAATCCTGAACCATTCTGACCCACTACCCCTTGTACAGTTTTTTTCCTAGGATAATCAATTATAGTGAGGAACTCAAGGCTATCGGATTCTTCAAACATGGGCAAACTCATCAAATTTTCACATCCCCTGATTAATAATGTGTTGAGAGATGGAAGTTTCGCTAGTGAATCCGGGAGAGCTTTCACTATTTGGAATTCATATATACCTAATTGATCCAAGGCAGGAAAGGTGGAAGAGAGATTAGTATCAAATTGCACCGCAGGGGGTAAGGACTTTAGCTTTTTCCATCCCCACAGACCCAGGTTAGTTTTGGAAATGGAAAAGAAAAGGGCCATGGAAATTTATCTGATTCCTCCGAGAAGAGACCAAATCTCAATGATACGAGCGTGGAACTTACACTTTGGACAAATAACCAATCTAAAAGAGGACGACGACTTTCAATTGTAAGATTGTTTAGGCCACCTGACTCTTCAATAACATTAATACTAGTTAGTTCAGGGCAATCAACAACACTTAACGTCCCATCAGCCACACCAGGGCTCAGGCATGTCAGGGTGTGGCAGTCATCTAGGCTCAAATTTGTCAATGTTAGAGAATTATTTTTCAAGAACTCGTCAATAATGGAGTCTATATTTGAAGAAGAAGAGTAAGACCCTACTCTCTCACTTATGTTCTGCAGTTGTAGAAATGTGAGAGAGCTAAGAGTTTTGCTCATTGTAGCAAGTATCATGCTGCTGCAGTCTGAATCGTTGATTGTCAAGTTCTTCAAGGACATAAAACAACCACTCGGGATCCTGATCAATTTTCGACATTGTAAATACATCTCCTCATGTTTGGGAAATGCTATCAACATACCTTGGTCCTCACCTCCAGTATGCATAAGTGGTTCTATCCATTCTTCTAGCTTTGGCAAACCGCATAGACGAAGTTTTGTCAGTGACGGATACAATGTTGTAACTGTTTTTGCTGCTCCACTTTTACTGACCTCACTGCTACAGTTTCCTTGACCTCCATAGAAATAACTACTGATAACCTTGAAATTATTCATATTAAATATCTCCATTTCCCTCAATTTTGGAAGCTGACCTAGTGGTGGAAATCCTTCACATCTTTTGCAGTTTGTCAATGTAATTTTAACCAAATTCATCATCATTGTAATCTATGATGCAAATTTCTTCCCCTTGGGAGTTGACAATGTTTTCAGATTTGTGTGAGGTTTTAATCCTTCCATCACATCCCTATTGTTATATTCTGTTTTTTCCCGTTCCTCATCATCGCTGCTCCAGACTCTCCAAACACTCGATATTAGACTTTGTACTCAGACTCGCCTTACAAGACTCTTCCATATTTTCAATGTCATTGAGGCCATGGAGCTCAAGTCTACCACTAAGATTTCTCATACCTTCCAACTGTCCGATGAGGCAATTTTCATCTTTACTCACGACAAAATGAGGCAGTGTTTGTAGACCAGTTAACCTCTCGATACCTGTCAACTGGCATACTGTTTCAGGATATGGTTCCGTAATGAAAAAATTTCTCAAGTTAAGTTGCAAAATTATTTTGGAAGCTCATCTAGATTCCAAACTCTCAAAGTCTGCAAGTTATAGAGATCCGTGATGTAACTTGGCAATTTAGAGTGGAAACCAGAGATATCAAGATGTTTAAGACATTTCATTGTGCACAGCTATCTTGGCAACTCGGTAGTAACTCTGTCATTATTCAAAATCAAAACATTCAAGTTACATATTTAGCTTTGGAAATATGGTTCAGCTCATGACCTGCCTGCACAGTTACAGAATGATGTTTAGATACATCTATTGCAAGATCATGCACTAAATCGTGCATTTTGCAACCAATGATGTTCCCAAGTGCATCCCTTTCTACATCTTGTAACAAAGATCTCCACAACAGAATGTTGAAGTAGTCGTTGCCAACATCTTCCATCAGTGCATTGCTATCTGTGGGAGGCATGAGGAACCCCAAAGCCATCCATATTTGTACCAATTCATCCCTGTAAATGTAAAAATCCTTTGGATTAATAGAGCAATATGCAAAACATCGTTTCAAAGAAGGATAAGGTAAATAATCATACGATAGCAACCACTCTTTCTCAGACTTCTTTGAGTGCAATAAACCCCCTAGTGTTTTTATTGCCAGTGGCAAGCCTCCACACTTATCCACCATTCTTCTACCTAAGGATGCAAATGCCTCTGTCTCTAGAACTCCATGTGAAAATGCTCTTTGCTTGAATAATGCCCAACTATTTTCCCTTGATAGTTTTTCTAGCTGATAAGAAACAAAACATAGCATAGACTTCCTGGTTACGAGTGGTGACTAAAATTTGCTACCTCTGGTATCACCAACAACAAGTAAAGAATTCCTCAAGTTCTCACTTTTCTCTTGTTTTTCATTCCAGACATCATCTAGTACCATTAGAAAAGTTTCCCTCTCAAGTTTTTTTCGAATGGCATTGATGGCAACTTCTGGATTTGTCAACACCGATGAGGTTGAAGTGAGTGATTCAACAATTTGATTTAGAATTTTCATGAAATCAAAATGACCTGATACAGTAACCCAGATCCTCCTTGGGAACAAATTAATTACATCATCTCTAGTAAACCTTACAAACAATAGTTGTATTGCAAGCCTTTCGCCCAGGGCTTCAAGATCTTCATAAACATTCCAAGCCTCAATCACTTCTTCAGTTGCAAGTGAAACAATCTTCTGCACCAATCCCGTAGGTAGATCAGCCTCAAACGCATCGGCCATCTTTTCTTAATTTGCTTTGTGTGATTTCTCTATATTTTCTGGTGGTAAGACACAAACCTAGAATTTATAGTAGAACTTCGATTAATTGATAATCGATAAATTCATAACTCATGATAAATTAATATTTTCAATACAGATTTTTTATTCCAAAATAATAGCAACAGTATAACTCGATTAATTAACAATCTTGATAAATTAATAAAATATTCTTATCCTGACATTATTAATTTATAGAGGTGGTACCTTTAATTTTTTCAAGTTTGATGGAATCTTAGTCAAACTTTGAGCTTATTTTGAAGGTGGTGGCCAAGGTCCGTTGTTTTGTTTCTTGTGCATGCCTGCATGGTCTCCAATAATTTATATTCCTTGAATTTTTTTTGCTAGGTTGTCCACAGAAATAATTTATATATTCCTTGGATACCAAAATTTTACATTTTTTCCTTGCATCAAATAAAAAAAAAAGTTGTATGTCGGGTGTGTGTCTAGTTAACTAAAATTAAATTATTACTTCGATATTATATTCCTTGTATTTTTTTTTCTAGGTTAGGTCCACGGAAATAATTTATATATTCCTTGGATACCAAAATTGTACTTCTTTTTCTTTGCAACAAGGAAAAAAAAGTTGTATGTCGGGTGTGTGTCTAGTTAACTAAATTAAATTATTAAATTTTAGTATGTTAATAATAATTCAAAATATAACCTTATTTCAATATTATTAAAATTTATAATATAAATATTAAATTTTTATATATTATTGATGGGATTTGAAACTAAATTTTTATTAATATATTTATAGCAAGTTTAATAGTAAATGTAAAATAGCTATAGCGTTTATTATAATTTAAAATTAAAAAATATTTTTTAATAATAAAATGGAACTTACACTCATGGTAAAACTAACTATTATTTTTAGAATGAAATGATCGTACATTCCTCCTCTTTCATTTTACCATCTTCCATTATTTTCTTTTCTATTATTCATATATAAATTTTCCAAGTCATTTTTTCTAAATTTATTATCATATTACAAATATATAAAAGATTTTCATGTACATTTCATATAGTAGTATATAGGGAAATTACCAAAAATACTAACTTTTTAAAGGTTTTTTTTTTTACAATTTTACCATCTTCTGAATTTTCTTGCAAATATATGGTTTGCAACCAAAAGAAAACAAATGCAACTTGTTTTTCAAAATGTAACTATAAATGCAATCAAAAAAATTAAGTTTACTAAATTTTAAATTTGAATTTGTGGTTGATTCCAGTTACAAATATGGTTACAAACTGTATTTTTAAAAAAGCAATTAAAAAAAGGTGTTTTTACAATTTTTTAAAAAAAATCATATTTTTGCAAAATATTTTAAAATAAATCAGTATTTTTGCAAAATATTTTTTATCCTTGGGTATTTTTCAAAAAACCCCTAGAATATATATAATAATTACATATATGCGATTTAGATAGTTTGGTATATATTAAATAATATATTAAAAATATCATTAAAAAATATGTTTTCTCTAAATAGTGAAGTGTATAATGTCTTTAGTGCTTACTAATGTGCTTGACTCGTACTATGATAAATTAGCAAATATAAACATCAAATTTAGTTAAATCAAAAAATAAATTCTTGTACTAATGAGAATCCAACTTACACAATTAATTAAATAAATAATCATATCTAAAAATTTATAATTTATTGCTGACAACCAAATCATATTAAGAGTTTGTTTAGCAAACAACTTTAAGTTTAAAATGTATGTTTGTGTAATAAGTCAAAAACTGATGTAAAGTCATAAATAAGCCAAAAGATGACTTTAGAAGTAAGAATTATGTACTTTTTTCAAGTGACTTGTTTTTTTATTTTTCTATTTTGATAAAAGTTATCCGTATGTAATAAATTACTCATAAGTCATTTTTATTTTTATTATTATATTTTTTAAAACTCTTAAGTCAAAATTACTCAAACATACATTTTAAAATCCCGACTTATCACGGTAAGCTATTTTAAATCATAAGTCACAATTTTAAGTTTAGTCAAACGAGTTTTAACTCTATTATTTCAGTTATATAGATGATATAATTTGCATTGTGAGCCAAAAGATCACGAGTTCTTATAGTAGTTACTAGACTTGGCAATTCGAATAATCGGATAGGTTCAGATCGGATGCATCCGGATCGGATCAACTTTCGATTCTAATATATTTGGAGTATTCTTCGGATCGAATTGAGTCTGATTCAGATCAGATCTAGTTTGAATTAAAATCCGTTAAATTTCGGATTAAAATCGAATTAAGTTAGGTTAAGATTAAATTTGGTTCAGACCAATTCAGATTAGAAAAATATAGTCTAGCTTAATTTTGAATTAGTTTTTAAATATAGTACAATTTAAATAAAATCGTTAAATAATTTTGTTGAAATAATGACTTCTTCATTCTTGGGTCTAGTATTTCGGATTATTTTCGGTTAAATTTTTGGTTCAGGTAATTTTTTGTTCGAATCAATTCGGTTTTCGGATATTTGTCGAATTATGTAATTTCACATATAAAATCGGATTCGATTCCATGAATTTCGGTTCAATTCTTCGGATCTATACCCATTTTGCCAGTCTAGTATTACTCTCTCCGTTCCAAAATAAGTGTCGTTTTGACTTGTTTCACATAATTTAAGATGTAAAAAAACATACTTACATATATTATTTTTTGAAATTTTTTCTAATGATAATTTAAATATTATATTTTTATTCAAAAAAAGAAAATTAAAAAAATAATATATATATATACTATATTATTATAACCGAAAGATTAAAAGTTTTAGTCGTCGGTATGGTACTGAGTGAACCATAGAAAAGATATTAGCCGTTCAATATTAAGTGAACCATAGAAACAATCTTAACCATTGAATTTTAATAAAATCTAAATTTAAAAAGAATATAATCACACATACAACTCTAACAACACAACTATAACAACAGTGGTCTTCCTTTTATGCAACTAATCACAGATAGGAATCATAGAAACAATCTTAACCATTGAATTTTAATAAATTCTAAATTTAAAACTAATATAATCATACATACAACTCTAACACCAGTAGTCCTCCTTTTATACAACTCATCACCGATAGGATAATATTATATTATATATAAATTATATTCTATATTTTTTATTTTACGAATCCTACTTATTCTATAATTTTTATTTAATATATCATTAAATTTTATCCTATAATTTTAATTTAATATATCATTAAAGTTTATTATAACATTGAAATTTTGATAGTCGGTCGATATTTGGGCCAGATAGATGATTAATTATTGGGCTTAATTTTAAAATATTAATCTTCTAACTAAAATACAATCCCATATTAATCTTCTAACTAAAATATCTCTCATTAATCTCTTAAGTAAAATACATATCTATACAAAATAAATAAAAATTAGCCTATTAAAATATAAATATAAATAAATTATATAAAAATATATACATATAATATTAAATAAAATTTAAATTATTATTATATTAATACAAATAAATTCAAATTTTTAAAAAATATTAAAATAAAAATATTAAAAAAACTAAAATATTCATCCGTGTATCACACGTGATATAAGTTAGTATATATGTATGTATATAAGTGTGATTTTTTTACACTTCAAATTACGTGTACAAAAAGCCGTACTTATTTTGAGACGGAGGGAGAACATATTAGAATATTCCTGAAATTCTACTCATATTCTCGACTTTCAATATGAACCAACAAAATATTATTCTTGTCGTTATTATATTCACAGCTACCGGAAGATGGGCAATAATCCACAAAATTAGGAAGTGCCTCATCATCATTTTTCCACATATTTAAACCGACACGCCTGTGAACCAAAAGAGCACCAAAAGATCATCGGTCTACACGCATTTTTTGTGATGATAGCATTTTCTATATCATTTTTACTGTATGCAAATTGCTAGTTGAAAATAACTCTCAACCGAAAACCGGATCTACACCCGTGTATTCTCCATTCATGCATCCAAAAATCCCTGTCATCTATTTTTTCCACAATGGATGGCCAATATTCCTGATATTTGGCATTTAATTCGTAGATCTGCGGGTGATTTTAATAAAGAAAAATGTACATGTTATTAGCAACAAGCAAATATATATATAGAGAGAGAGATACTGTATGTGTTAAACTCGTAAAACTTATTTATAAAAATTATATTTTTATTTAATATATATATATAATTTATTAAATTATCTCACAAATAAATTTTTTGACAATTTAATATCATAATATTTTTTATATAACAAAACATATATAATAAATATATATATGTGCAATTTAGATAGTTTAATATATTAAATAAAACATTGAACCTTTTATAGAAAATATGTTTTATGTAAATAATAGAGAGTATAATATTTTTAGTGCCTACATTTTACTAATATTACTTAACTCATATTATGATAAATTAACAAATACAAACATTAAATTTAATTTATTCTAAAAATAAATTATATTATAAAAATTTGCGCATCAGGCCGCAAGTATTAATTTCATTTGTCGCATATTCTCCGCACACCATGAAATGAAAATGTATTTTTGATGTATTCTACTTTATATACATGGGTTTGACAAAAGATTGGTATCATGTCTGCCACGTAATTAACTTGAACAATTTTTGACTTTCGATGTATATATCATTCACCTATTATATATAATTTTCTTCCTAAAATACTTAAATATTAATATAAATAATAATTTTTATTTATTTTATTAATTTAGGATTTTAAATATGTTATTTTTTATATATAATATAATTTTATCTTTAAGTTCTACCTTAAAAATATTTCATTTATAATTATGCATATAAGAAAATATTGCACATTATGACATACAAATATTTTAAAATAAACGATTAAATAAAATTATGTGCCAAAACAACATGGCATTTAAAACTTTTAAATATATCAATAAAATATTCATATCATATATTTCAAACCTATAAATTAGTAAATAAATTATTTATAGAGGCTAATTTTAATTTATAAAAAATTATATCTAATATATAATAAGAGTAAGAAGGATCTTATCCAAATACTATCAAATATCAAAGGATGGATTCTTAATAACTACGTAATATTATATACTAATTATTATTAAGATTCATAGCAACTATAATTTTTATTACCTCGCTTCAGATTATAACTCAAACTCTATTAGATATCCTAGTAATATATAAATTTGAGATTAAAGAGTTATTTTTGAGTTAGATTAAAAAATCATAATTATTGTACTATTTACATGACATATAATATTTTGACCATATTTTGAGTTTCAAAAGTGAGAATTGGATGATTTACAAAATTATATTTAATTTTAAGATGATCCAACATCCAAAATCCAAAGGGTACAACTCGTAATCTAGATAGAAAAGACAATTACGAATGTTTTAGTAGAAAATTTTATTCCGTTTAGGAAACCTTTTCATAATTGATTTAAAACATTAAAATATTTTTTATATTATATTTATAAAGAAACTTATCATATCATATATCGTATATTATTATGTATTATTATATTAGAGTAGAGATAATATTAGGTTTTAAATATAGAGAGATGGAGGGAGGCTGTGAATTTTCGAGAATTAAAATTTTTTTATCCAAATCTTTTGTATAAAAATATTTAATATATTATATAAGATATTGAGATAATTATATTGAGAATTTAGAAACCTTATTATTTCATTGGTTTAGATCGAATTGAAAAACTTAGTTTTTTTCAAAAAAATAATTATTTGAGTTCACCAGCTAAGAGTTTAACCTTACCCTAAGATATTAAATAAACATTCTATTGTTACTATATTATGTATAATAATATATCAAAAATACATTATCACATATTTTGAATTATGCTATTTGACAAATAAAATAAATCAAAATAAAATAAAATAATATAAATTAATAGATATTAATACATTTTTTACATTTAATCAATTTATATATGAGAAAATAATATTGAACTAATTTTTAATAACCGGGGACTACTGTTAATTATTTTTATAATTAAAAATTATTTATATTTCGAGAACAATATTATTACACATGTTGAATTGTGATAACACACATTAAGTATTAATATGGAGTAATATGCTTGGTTTAATGAAGAACATGTCATATATTAGTATGAAAAAGTGGGTTGTAAAAATTATTATGACCGTAATTGTTTTGTACCATTTTATTTTTTAATATTCATTAAATTAAAGTTTAAATCTCATTAAAAATATAGTAATATATTATTTATTGATGCAAGTTTTAAATTATATATACTATATAATTATTTATAAATTATAATTCATACTATATTACTGATAATCTAATAACATAAAAAAACTTATTCAAATTAATAATTATATTATCATATTATTTTGTACTTACTGTGGTCATCAGGTCCCGATGATTTTAATTTCCTCAAAAACATTATCTGCGCTGTGTTCTGGTCTACATACGTGGGTGTGACAGAAGACTGGCCCCGGTCTTTCTTATATTCTACTTGAATAACTCTTCAGTCTCTTCTGACCAACTTATGGTGGCTAAAGTGATTAAGAATAGTACTTTATACACAATTTCTATCATTTGAGTTAGAAATAAAAAGAAGGATACTCAGCAATTTATACTTGATTCTTTACGGGTAAGTTATTTCACAATATTCTAATTTGTGCAGATTAAGCTAGAGTTGGTTGATCATATACTTCTCATGATTTAGAGCAATGCAGTTAGGTGTATATGTATCAAGTAGAAATGTCATGCACAAGTGCACAACTGATTGAACACAAGAGGTACATTGAGAACTTTGTAGTTATTAACTGTAGAATGATATACATTTGTCTTGTGACTCTTGTCACCATTTGGTGAGATGGAGTTTTCTTGTTCTAAACAGTGTAAATTCTAGGTCCTTAATTATGCCAGACTTCTTCCAATCTATGCCGATAAACAGCAAAAATCGTAGATCCTGCAATATATCCTTTCCTTTATCTTGAAAAGAGTAACTACATATAAATATAACAGAAATTATTGTACAATGTAAAAGGATCCCACCAATTGAAAAAATAGTGACCACAATCCTTGATTTTTGAACACTAATTAAAGCTCCCAATAGTTCCGCTTCTCCATTACAAAATACAACAGTCATGTAAAGTAAATAAATAAGAACCTTAATTAGAAGTGGCCCTTGATTTCCCAATTGGCCCTGAAGTAATTAAATAAATAATAAAGTTCGAAATATTTAATCTAATTTTAGCTATAAAAATAGTAACAAAGTTACTATTTGACGGTTGTATTTGAAAAGTTACTCAACCTTTAAAAAGAGGTTGTATTTGACGGTGGTCAAATCTTTTGTAAAAATGTAGGTATTCCCAAATCTTTTTGATGTTCCGTGGAAAGATCGAAAAGCTCATTTTTATCTTTAATGTTAAAAGCATTTGGATAGGCCATTTAGTACATTTTACATCAACCTTGATTGCATTCCCAACTAACATCTTATCGATCATGTTCGGCTGGAAAATAATCAAAGAACTCTGATATTTAAAAACATATGGTATTTAATTATTGCTTTGACATATTATTTTACACATCGTATCCAAATTAGCTTAACTAGTTAACTACAACTATTGTAAGATTTATATAAATTAAGTGTTGTGATGTGTGCTCCACATTCTGGATGAAGATCCTGATTTGCACCTACATGCTTTTAGTAGATATGGTACCAGTGAACTAAGAAAACAGGTTACAAACTCAGCAGTCCCTTCAGTAGAGCTTTCAGCCACATCTGGTATTATTTTTCTTTGAGGCCCGCTCTCAACCTACAACCGCCACCATGAAAATTAAGTTTTAACCAGTGACCATTAGCTATCTTATAATTGATATATTATCATTTGTCTCACGTTTACCTTGTCCAATGTAATTCCTCTCATTAATTGCAAATATAGAGTACAGAGTACTTGAATATATATTAGATCGTCATAAAGAGATTACCAATGAAATAGTTAAGGAATTTTCTACTACCAAGCTTGAAGGACTTGTCATTCCTTAAAACTACTATAGGGCTTCTTAGAAGTAACCAGAAACGCGTAAATTCTCTCCTTCTCATTCTCGTCTTGCACTAAAAAATAATATAAAATCAAATAACTGAATGTCGTATGTAATATATAACTGAATGTAACCAGGACTTGCTATTATTTTATGATCAGCAACAAAATCTCTTACTCTTACCATACGTAGTTTTAACTTGAGGTTTCCTTTTTGCTCAGCTGGCTGCTCGGCTGCTCATCTCTGGGCTCCCCGGATAGCTTGGGAACACGAACTTGAAGTTCACCATCACCTTCTGTTACAAAGATTTGATAACCATTATCATACTTAGCAGACCACCAATAATTGAAAGACACCAGCTCAGTATCTACTTCTTCTAGCTCTCAACTCCCTATGCCTAATATATCCTCCTGGTCATAAATACTACTAATCTATTCCACATCACCACAGCACTGTTATTTAGTATTAGCAGCAAACTTTGAGCTAAATTAAAGAAATCATGAAATTATATTTTGGATCTTGGAGCTAATCTGAGATTATTTAAATCTTATAAAAAAACAGATATAGCCAAGTCCAAACAGGACTGTTATTTACTAGCAACCAGGTTAGCATATATTACATATCCTAATCTGCAACTCTGAGTTCAATTGTTTACAAATTCGATGTACTGGTGTGGAATACCTTAAGAAGAATAGTAGAACACTAGAACAGTAATCGCAGGAATTGATTTTCGACTACTAACACAACTGTTAACGCCCTAGCTATCTGCTTTGAATACAAGTTTCAGCTTTGTGAAAAAGACAATCTTCAAGATAATTTTAAGAAGGTAAGTCTCCAGTTTGGCTGTTAGTACTTGATTCTTTGCTGATCTAAACACAAAATTATTTCCTCACTATTTGCTCAGAAAAATCTTAAAACAATCAGCTAGATGTAAATCATATTAACCGCATAAAGCACCTGACTAGGATGTTGAGTGTCTAGTTACCTTTAGTCTAGCTTTCAAATACCTTACTAATAGCCAATGGATCATTTTGTTGTATCCACATACAAGTATAGTAGAAAATAATCAAAGCACCATATTGTGTATGAATGAAAGCTCTGAAACTTTAGTACAATTTACATTTATGTAGTTTAAAGCTTTTCTTTTCTAAGCCAAAAAGGAATTGATAAATGTTTCTTCAATAAAAAAATGTCTAATGTAACAAAGAACTTCACAGAGCTTAAGAATGTGGTCGTCACTTATAAAGATACCAGCAATAAATAACTATGACATCAGACCATTCAAACGTGTTTGAATATATCCTTTGTAATTGCAAAAGCTGATCTTATGGCATAAATCATTCTATAAGAATAAATTTCAGCACTGATTTTATGTTGAACATTATCTTTTTTTTTTAATCTAAGTTTGTATTTAAGTTTTTGATTTTTAGTCATATGAAGGCCTGATTCTGAAACAACAAAAAAGATTTAAACATTCAGCTCAATTTCTCTTGATCTTTATCTTTCTAGATATGCTGTTCGTATAACATGTAAACCAACAAATTTGTATATCACAACGTTCTTGAGGGACCAGTGACTGAATCAAGAGCACATCTCTAGCACCACTGGTGTTTAATGCTGAAGATTACTAACTCTGGGCTGCGAAAATGGAGGCACATCTAGAGGCAAATGATCTTTGGGAACCTGTTGAGGAAAACTACGAAGTTCTTTCATTGACAGGCAATCCTCAAAACTGAATATGAAGGAAATCAAAGAACTAAAGGAATGCAAGTCGTAAATTTGGTCAGAGAATTCGAGATGCAGAAAAATGAACGAGTCATGAACAATAGAGTACATTGGTAAACTTCTTAGCATAGCCAATAAAAAAAGGTTGCTTGGTTCTGATTTTTCTGATTCAAGAATAGTACAAAAAGTAATTGTTACTCTTCCTGAAAGGTTTGATGCTACTATTTCTTCCTTGGAGAGAAATAAAGATCTGACAACATTCACATTGATAGAGCTAAATAATGCTTTGTAGGTTCAAGAAAAAAGAAGATTGATGAGGGATGAAGGCTCCGTGGAAAGATCTCTTCTTTGAAGGACCCAATAGAGTTGGGAGGTAACCAGCTATACCAACGTTGAGCCATTCCCCCTTGGGTTTGAGGAAAAGACCTGCACTTGACAACATCATTGTTAGGTTGTAATAACAAAGCATTAGAGAAAGTTCTTACATGATTCGAGAGGTCTCCCGTTCCATCATAAGTCTTGATGGTGGGCATCTTTAACATCCTTGAGATGTGAGCGTTCATGATCGCTTCGGTAAAGGGTTGTGTTGGATCATCAGGATCTCCAAGTGGTAGCAACTCAGTGGGATCACCCCTTGCAGTTTCCCTTATCCTCTCTCGACGGGTTCCATCTAGCTCTATGATATCAGGGGCTTCACACCTCGGGGTTGGCCTTGTGTCCTGCCGACCTAAGCTTTTCTTTAGCTCTTTGAGTTCCGCCTCATAGGAAATAATTTTCTGTTCTAATGTGCTACGGGACTGAGAATGTTGGCTCCGTATCGGATTAATATCGGTGGCTTCAGAGCTTTCATCATTAGTTAAATATGGTCCTAAAAAATCATGGATTTCTTCTCTACGCCCATAGTTTTGTGGGGGTTCCAACCCTCTGATGTATGGAGTGGAATAATCTTGGGAGAGTCTAAGCCTAGGTTGGGCAATAGTGCTACTGGGGATAACAACAATAGAAATTTATGCATGAGGAAGAGCAGTAGCAGCAAAAGGAGTTTGAGTTACTTGAAATAGAGGGTCGGATCCATGGACGACTTCCTCAGGATTGGTAGAATGGATGATTTCACTAAACGGGCCAAGCCTTTGAGTTTTAGGGCCTTGAGTTCCAGCATGAATTGTGGTGGTAATGGGGATCTCTGTGGTTTGAGTTTCATCTGGAGGAATCACAGCAGTCGGGTCTCCTGTGATAAAGACAATGTCTCCATCAGCTCTTCGTGTTCTTAACATGATGGATGTTGTCTTCCCACAGACGGCGCCAAATATTATGGATTAAAAACTAGGGTGTACTTATTGCGATATGTGTCGGAGCTTATCGAGCTTTAATGGCTGTACTTGTGTTTCGTAGCTTAGTTCTGCCCTCACATGATGCCTACGTATCTCAGTGCGTATGAGAATCACACCAGACATAGTTCTAAGAATGAGGGGTTAGACCCTTTATATAGACGTAGAGATTCTAAGAATTAGAATAAGTTTAGGAACCTTGGTGGGCAAAGCACCTCCTTGAAGGATTCTGGATCCTTCTTGTGATAGAAGTAGTTTCCATGTAGGAATATGTTTCCCTGTTGATTGAGGTGTCTTGGGGGCTACTCTTGGTAGTAGTTTCTTTGTAGTTGGACGTAATTAATTAGTTGTTTATTTAGCTAATTAATTAATTATGAAATTATTTAATAATTTAGGGTTTCGAGGTTCATTAAATGGACCTCCCTTTTAGACCAAACTAGGTCTGATTAATGTTACATTAATTGTTTCTTTAGGGCTTATTTTTAGCCAATATCACTTTGTAATAGATTTTTGTATTAATAAATTGATTTGTATTTGAATTTTCGTAACATACACAGTATGAAAAAGGGTGGGATGTTTCAATTGGTGTCCAGATCTCTAGGTTCGAAACCTGTAGATTGCCTTTAAGCTTGACATTTAAGTAACTTGGGTTATTAGTGACTTTTCAGATAGACATATGAGATCTTTTTGGAGTATAAGATTTTTGAGAATTGGATACCAAATTATTTTTAAGGAGGGTAGTATGTAATATTCTATATATTTTTTAGAATTATAAAATAAATTAATAAAAATAAAAGGGATTAAAATTGGATAGAAATTAGGAGTTAGAATTAGATTAGAATAATGGACTTTCGAATATGAGTTGGATTTGAATCGTAGTAGGTTTTGTTATATGGTATTAAAACTCTATATATTGATTAATATCTCCACATTCTTTTGTATTCTTTTCGAGCCACCAAGACTAAACAGTTACAAATATTTCTCGATACAAATATTTATTCTTTTTCTTCGTCTTTGTTCATAAAATTCGTAGGATTTCCCATACACAAATTAGATATCTTGTAAAATTCGTAATAAATTCTTCGTACCTCAAAATTCGTTGATCCTGGACTTTTTGGAAAGACCTTTTCGTTTTCTACGATTTTCGTGCTTTATGTTTTTCCAGGAAACATCGTTTAGAGGGTCAAGATGGTCAAATACGGATCTGGGCAGATTCAAAATTATGAAAAAGTTCGACATTTGAGATGTTTAAGATGTGACATTTTTGATTGAGTACTAAGGATTGAATATAGGTTTAAATATGCTGTGGATTCTTTGTTTGCATGGTTGAGGTAAGTAACTACTCGATGTTCCATATTATTATGCAAGTAGGTAATCTTCTATTGCTATGTAATTGTGAAACATGCTTTATATTAATTGATTACATGTTTTCATATATTTGTGTAAGTAACTTTCTATTTCTCTGTATTATTATGAAACATGCTTTATATTTTTAGATTACTTGTCATCGAATATTTTTTTTTCGAATATCGTATGTAGTATATTGGCTGGTGATTAATAAGAAATAGAAAAGATTTTCAGAAATCCCCAATCTTAGTCACATAAAGTATAAGAAGCCGGATACTTGGGAAAGTATGACATAAAGAATAAGAATAAGATCCCGACCATTAGGAAAGTGTGACATGAGGATAAGAATTAGATCCCCGCGCGCTGGGAAAGTGTGACCTAAGGATAAGAATAAGATCTCGACTATTGAGAAATTGTGATATAATGTATAAGATCCCATCCATTGGGAAAATGTGACATAAAGTATAAGATCCGGACAATTGGAAAAGTGCGACATAAAGTATAAGATGTCAGTCACTAGAAAAGTGTGACATAAGAATAAAAATAAGATGACGGTCATTGGCATAGTGTGACCGTGATTTAAGATTGTGGGAATAAAAATATTGATACTTTGTTTAGATTTACTTATCGATTAGGAATTTTGTATATGTGACGTGTAGAATGCATTGTTGTGATTTAATTGATTATGTGAGGATCGTTATGATAATTGTATCGAGTATATTATGTGTAATTATATGATAAGCATTATGTGGTACATGTTTAAGTTGTATTTTTTAAAAGATAATATATTATTTTGAGTCGTTGGACGGTAGTTGCTTGCTGTACTTCGCAGCTCATTCTTTTAATATTTCAGGTTTGGTGTAAGAGAAGGTTGAAGTGCATTTGATTTTGAGGATCTTTGATCGAGAGTAAATTAGTTGTTGACTTGTCCTTATTAGCTGGGTCTTTGTAATAGTTATCTTTGTAATAGATTTTTGTATTAATAAATTGATTTGTATTTTAGATTTTGTAATATTAATAGTCCAAAAAAGGACGGGCTGTTACAATTATATAATTTAGATACACATGATATGTTAGTTGAACATATATAATATATGACATGTCGAAATCTAGTTAGTATATAACACATGGCAGACCCAAATCTAGTTAGGCCCATATGTGGGTTGTTTATAAAAGTACAAATACGAGCATCAAAAGTTTTTCAACATTTTAATTATATTACATATATAATTTGTAGCAGTCTAGAATCTGTCGAAAATATTATAAATATTAGTTATCTTTCGGTTTTACTTTACTCACTAACAAAACACAATCATCTTTCCTTCTTCTTTTTCCTCTTCCGCTTTATCAAAATCCACTCTCTTTTCAATATTTTATCCCGATCTCTATATCTTAAACACATATCTTTGCCTAAATTTTAAAAAACTGATACATTGTTTTATATCTTGAAATACTAAATTTATCTACTATCGCAAGCACATTTCCACCACTTAATTAGGTTCCGAATTGCACATTCAATAAAGCTGCCATAACAAAAAAAGATAATCTGAAATTAAAGTGTTGTATATATTGTGATTTAAACCCAAGTTATTAGTTTTTTTGCCTAATTTGTGCAAAATTAATTGCATGATTCCTCTTTTGTGCTTAGAAAATATTTATGATCACGAGATCGGTAAATGGTCTACATCTTAAATTATTATATATATGTATGTGTATATATGTCATTTTTGGTTTATAAATTTCTGAAATAATTGCAGAAACAATAAAGAAAATGCTCCACCAAAGTTGAGTTTCACTTCGTCTCCACCAAGAATAAGGTAGTATTCCTTTATATTTATGAAATTTATATAATATATATACACACACTCTTATAAAATTCAATATTTTCAATATTTACATATACAAGCTTATAACTCATGCGAAGCACGGGATCAATGACTAATATTTAGGTAAATTTAAATTTTATATTATATTTTGTTGATGTTTACTATAAAATTTTATAACGTTAAAAATTTATGTTAATATACATGTTATATTGTCATATTTTATACATTGTTAACGATGTGAGTGATAATAAATTAATTAAAAGAGTTATTCTGATAATAGTTAAAAATTATATATATATAATAAATTTTTAATAGTTATGTATTTTGTTTGGATTTATGAAAGTTAAATATGATACGTAGTATTCTAATATAATTTGGACATGTCTAGAATAAAATTTTGGTTAACATATATATATATATATATATATATATATTTGGAGCTGCAGTCATAATAAGTAAAATTATATATAATATATAGATGTACACTGTTTGGCCTGACCCCGTACAGAACGACTGACTGAAACACGATGTAGTAAAAAATAAACGAGCCTAGTAAAATGAGCTCAAAAGAAGTGATATGTATTTGAATTAGAAATAAGGATAAATAGATTAGTGAAGAATTTGATGGATGTCCCAATGAATAGATCTGGCCCAGTACCGTACCGACCCACCAACCAACCAACCAAATTTTTTAATCTTTTAGCTATAGTAATATCGTATAGATAACATATGGCACATCGAAATCTAATTAGTATATAACACATGGCACGCCCAAATTTAGTTATGCCCATATGTGGGTTGTTTATAAAAGTACAAATACGACGACCAAATTTTTTTCAGCATTTTAATTATATTATATATATATATGTATATATATATATATATATATATATATATATATATATATATATATATATATATATATATATATATATATATATATATATATATATATATAATTTGTAACAGTTTTACGCTCACCTAAAATCTCGAATGATCTAGAATATTCCGAAAATATTATAAATATTAGTTATCTTTCAGTTTTACTTTACCCACTAACAAAATACAATTGTCGTTCCTTCTCTTTTCCTCTTCGGCTTTATTAAACTCTTCTCTTTTCATCATTTTATCCCGATCTCTATATCTTAAACTCAAATCTTCGCCTAAATTTAAAAAAACTCATACATTGTTGTATATCTTGAAAGACTAAATTTATCTACTATTGCACGCACATTTCCACCAACTTAGCTTCCCAATTGCACATTCAATAAACCTGCATAATAAAAATAGATAATCTGAAATTAAAGTGTTGTATGTATTACGATTTGAACCTAGTTTATTAGGTTTTTGCCTAATCTGTGCCAAATTAATTGCATGTTTTTTCTTTTTTGCTCCGAAAATATTCAGGATCATCAGATTTGTGAGTGGTCTATATCTTATATTATATATATACACATGTGTGTGTATGTCATTTTTTCTTTATATATTTGTGAAATAATTGCAGAAACAAGGAGGAAAATGCTCCACCAAAATTTAGTTTCGGTCTATATGGTAAAATGGACCTCGAGTGTGATGAATATGAACAAGGCGGTGAGGCAAGGGAAGAGAACTGGTTCCATCCATCTGTCTGTCGGGGGCAATGCTATTATTCTTACCATTCTTCCACCACTCAGAGTACTGCCATATATTTTCCAGGTCATCAGCCACTATAGGCTTAACGAAGAAGCAATGAGCCCGGGTAACAACTCCCTTGCAAATAACTTCATCTCTCTTATTAGCTAATATCCTGCTTTCTATAAGTTTAATGTTAATTAGTACATAGACCATCAACTTAATTCGATCAATAAATATAGAATGTGAGTGTAATATTATGTACATGGACTTACAAATAACAGGAATATTCCATTTTTGGTCTATACGTTTGAGCAGTTCAATCCCATCCATGTATGATATATGAACCTCCGGCAATACCAGATCATACGATTGGTCCATAACCATGTTTAGAGCCTCGTATGCATGCGTGGCCGTTGTTATTAGCCTACACATGAGATTGTTCAAATTTACGCTCTAATGATATTAATAGTCTATAAATGAGAGTACACAAAAGTTAAACACAGAACAAAATTCAAGCATATAAGCGGTTATTTAGCTGAAGCAAACAATGTACGGATTTTTTTGAAACTAAATTTATTATCATTATTGAAAAAATTAACATAATTGTTTTTTGGCTTATTTACAATTTAAACCAAGTGTTATTAACAATATACAATTAAAACCCTCTTTTAATATATTTAGTAAATTTAACCCTACGTTTTTTAACTATTTACAATTGAAATCTTTTTTAAAATAATTAATAAATTTAACCCTATGTTTTTGAACTATGTACAATTGAAACATTTTTTATGATAAAATTTTGAATAAATATTTGTCAAATATTGCACTGTTGTCAATTTTTTTTGTATAGATATTATCTAAGCATAATAAATATTTGCAATTATTAGGGTTTTTTCTTATAAAATTGATAATTTAGATGTTCTTTTCTATATTAATATATCTACATGTATAATATATTATATATGTTCAATAAAATTTTAATATGTGTTTATATTATTCCATCTTGCCATCACACTTCCCGCTCAATATATTCATGAATGTTTATCACCGAATTTAATTTATTTTCAAAAATACACTTCGGTGAATATATTCTCGAAAATACTTTTTCAAGATAAAATTTATTTTATTCCGAAATTAAAAAATCAAGGTTAAATTTACTAAATGTTTTAAAACGTTGTGTTAAATTTACTATTTATTTTAAAAAAGGTTTCAATTGTACATAGTTAAAAAACTTAGGGTTAAATTTACTAATTATTTTAAAAAATAGTTTCAATTGAAAATAGTTAAAAAACGTAGGGTTAAATTTACCAAATATATTAAAAGAGGGTTTCAATTGTATATTGTTGAAAATGCAGGGTTATAATTGTATTTAAGCCTTGTTTTTTTTTGAAATAAAAGATAACCATTTCATTGACTAAGAATATAATGAGAGGACGAAGACCACACTAGATGGGGTGCATCGTTCTTTGTATAAATACAATGCGACGAGAAACAAGCCTCTGTAGCAAGGTAATGAGCCACTCTGTTTGTATAAAACATAATTGTAATATACATGTGAATAGTGTAAAACGTGAAATCTTTGCTCTAGTTTTCGAAACAACACTACAAGAAAAACAACACCCCCCATCAGACAACCCACAGTGAAAAAAGTGTTTCCGAGGATTAACATACAATGGTTTATTTTTTCCCTAAAAAACTGTAGTCTGATCCATGTGTTATACAACAGTTTTAAACCCGTTGCCTAAAAAACTCAATCACACAACACTTTTTATATGTCGTATTGTGCAAAGCAAAACCTCCATACAATGGTTTAATAAAGTTGTTGTTTAAATAGATTTCAGACAATTCTATGAGAAATCGTTGTTGATATCAGACAAGTGTTTATTGTGAGGTATTATATAAGGCATTTTCACACAACAGTACAATATTGTGTTATCTGATAGAGTTTATTAGATAACACTTTTTCAATGTTGTGTTGTGCAAATCAAGATCTCTAAACAACAATTTATTTTACAACGGTTTTATGTAGAAAACCATTCCTTTAACTCATACAACACAATTTCTAAGAAAACCGTTGTCTGTTTCACATAAGATGACAAAAATTACCTTTTCATAATAAGATAAAAAATATTTGTAGAAGATTTTTTAATACTTTTGTTAAAAAAAAGCACACAAAATAAATTTAAAAATTCTATTTTTTTTACACATCACAAACATCGAAATATCTTAACATCTGTACGGTTGGATCATCGAAAAAATTAATTTTAATTTAATATGAAAGAAATTATAGATTTATCATAAACTCAATATCTACTTCTTAACTCGTTCATATAAAATGTATACTCATATTGTTCGAATTACAAAACTATTACTTATTATTAACAAACTATATACATTTATATGTATTCATATTATAAAATTATTATTGATTTTGTCTTTGTAAAATGAGTTAATATTTTAAATTTTAATTTTTTTATAAAAACGTAAACCTGTATTCATAATTTTAATTATAACAACGTGCATACATAATTATTTCTCTCTTCTAACGTATCATATAATTTTAATGTAATATATTATTTATAATTAGTAAAATGAGAATTTTAATTTATTTATTTTTATAAAATATATATACTATATTTTTATAACCAAACTAGAGATTTTTTTGTAGTTGGTTTGGTTAACCTTTTTCTAATATTATATTTAAATTAAATCCTAAATTTATATACTTATATTAAATATTTTATATATAATATAATTAATGTAACAGTACCAAATATTAAGATATCTCAATTTAACCTTTACTAATTGAACTATTAATTTGTTTAAAAATAATGACTCATTATATAAATCAAATGAATACTAAAATGTTATTTTTTATTGTTTTAAAATGTTCCCCCTTTTCCTGATTATAAATAACACTAATACTATAATAACACGATGTACAATATTAAAAAAATGGGTGCTTATATTTTCCCCCAAAATGAAATTGTGTTATACACTCTTTCCCCCTTTCTTTCCCCCAAATACTTCACTTTCCCCCTTGTTGCCTCCCGCTCCACTTGAAATTTTTGTTTGAACAGAGCCCTTTTTTGTTCCTCGATTTCATGGGGCTTTCTTTCTAGGGCTTTCAATTGAAGGCTTTCTCTCTCCATCTCCCATCTCTCAAGTACGTATGTCTCACACTTCATCTTTGTTGTTTAATCGATTTGAGGCTATGAATTAGGTCTTTGGTTTGAAAAAGGCCTTCATCTTCTTCAATTAATTAATTTGAGGCTACGAATTGTTCATGTCCAATGTCATTATGGTACAGCTGGTTTGTCTATTTTATCTATACTTGATATTCGTCTTCGTTTGGATGTTCTTGAATATGGCAGGTGCTTGTTGAGAGATCTACTTTTGGTCTTATTATTAATGTGATTGGAGAGCCTGTTTATCATAGACGCGATATTAATAAGTTAATCCTTGTCGATTTGGTCTTAATTTTGTAGGTGATTTTAATTTAGGGATTTCGTTCTAGAGTTTTAGATTTAGGGCTCTTGACTTGTAATTTGTCTAATATTATGGTTGATTGATTTGGGTTTTGAGAATATGATATTTAATTTGTCTTATATTGTTTGAGTACTTAAAGGAGTGATGTATATGTATATTTGCCTTTTTGTGCCCCTTTATTTTGGTTGTCCCCCCTCTTTTTTCACTTTCTTGATATTTATTATTTATGTGGTACCTATTTTTAATAATATTAATGAATTTGTCTAGGTCTCCTAATGTGTCTTACTTTCTTACCCCTACTCATATTATAACTATAGCATATATAAGACCTAGTGAGATGACTTTGTTCACTATTTAACCAGTGACCTCTTTTCATATTTGTAGTTTGTGTTGGCAAATCCAGCCGGTAATAAGATTCATTTGGGGTAAATGGACTCTATTTGAAAAACCCAGCAGTGAATGACATCTCATCATCGATCATGGAAATGTTTCCTATAGTCATTTCTAATTTGTAAGTGGCCTTTATTATGAGAAGTGTTTTTCATCTTTTATCCTGTAAGTGCCTGTTTCTCCCCTGTCTCTCCTAGTTTAGCTATTGTATGAATTGTATGATTTAGCTATTAGTGAGAGTATGATTTAGCTTATGCCTAATTTCTAATGCTTATGGTCTTTATGTGTATGTGTATATATGTTTGGTACTTATTTACTTATGTATCCTGATTTGAAAATTCTATAGTCAAATAGAGGGTATCTCTGGGAACTAGCCCAACCCATGACAACAAGTTGTCTGCCCCTGGTTCTTACTAGGCAGTTGTTTCGGATATCAGATCACATGAGTTTGGAGAATTTGATGGGAAAATGATAAAGTTGGAGGAGGGTATAGAGAAGGTGGAGAAACTTAACTTATGTATGTATTAAAGTTGTTAGTACTTTGATGATAAATATATGATTTTATGATTTTGCAAGTTATTTATGAATGCAGATATTTGGCAATTCTTGCAGTTTGGGGGATTTTTAGTTGGATCTTTTCTGTGTTTCATCAAGGTTAGCATTCTGTTTATACAATATAGTTTTAACTTTTAATTCCTTAACAGCTTGTGTACTTTTCTTTTTTATTGTGATGTGTTCATTTTATGGTACAATTTGACATTTTGAATCTGCTTAGAACCAATAGTTACATAATTAATATCATAATTGTTTATCTGTTTAGAGACTATAATTATATATGCTATTTACTCTAGTTTGGTCGCTCGTGTTCTGTGATTTCTATTAGGCTTTAAGTTTCAATTCAGTGCATCTGTTAAGATATGGTATAATATATATTTCATGGTTAATGTTTAAGCAACTGTGTTTGTTTATAAATGCAGAAGCATCTATAAAGTATCTGAGTACCATTCTAATGGCAGAAGCTCAAGTTGAATCTCAACAAAGACGAAATGTAGTAGCAGATATCAAGTATCGGAATAGTATTCTAACCATGATTTGATTCCAACAAGTATAATAGGGTTTGTGATAGTATTGATGTTAGACATAGACTTTTAGTTGGAGGTTGTAATTCTCCTTGATAACTTTTGTATATTAAACCATAGTTTCAATTCTTAAACACTTGTGTATTTCAATTTCTTTTTGTGACAATAATATAAAACTATTGTCTATTTCAATTAATTTTGGAGACAATGATATAAAACACTTGTCCATTTGAAAAATGAATCATTATCACATTGAATTCTTACAACGAAAATTGAGTTATAAACCATTGTAACAACTAGGTATAGCCAACATATTCTTATTTACGAACCGCTGTGTTCATTATCTTTAGACATTTCGTCATTATCGTGAAACTATTGTGATAATGTGATCTTGACAATGGCTTTTTATTTTAGAAGCTGTTGAATACAGGAAAGAAGAACAACACTTCCTTTTACAGGAACTGTTGTGTTAAAGAATAATAAACATTATTCTGAGATTAAGAAACGCTTGATTAACCGCAAGTCTTACAATAGTCTATTTACTAAAATCGTTGTTTATACCAACCTTCTAACAACATTTTTTCATGATCTCGCTGTTGTCTTGCTTAAACACAGACAACGAACACGTACCGTTGTGTCATCCGTGTGTCATCCGGCGGCTCAATATTCAACGATTTTCCAGGGTATCAGACAACGGGTAAAAACGCTTGTATGAAGCTATTTTTCTTATAGTGAAAATATTTAAAAGAAGTTTATATAGATCAATTAAAAAATAATTTATTTAAAAACTTTCATTAAGTGTTTGTAATTAAGATTTTTAAGGCAAAAATCTCAAAAACAAAAAAAAATGAATGATCAAATATATAATGCTTTCCATTTCAAATTAAAATAAGTGCACATAATGATGATGATGATATTAACAAAACTTTTCACAAATTTAAATCGATTCATAGAAATAGCACAACATAAATTTTTTAATCTAGATCGATGTTATGTGAAAAATGTTATGACTGCTGGTTCAGCTGAATATGTATTTCGTCGGATAGGATTTGTAATTCACCGAGGACTTGCGGCGCAACTTGTCACCCGTTTACCTCGTATATATGTATTTTAAAATTGATAAATAACATAATTTTTAAATAACATAGGATAAAATATTACTACCAAATGCACCATCTTTTGGGGACATGTGATGGGCTTCTAGATTACCAAAATTGTTTCATTTGGGACAGTATATACATTAGTATTCGATGACGACTCTCAAAAGGTTGATACATTGGAGGTGGGGCACACAAAACTGGTTGTATTAGCCCATAATAGCAAAAGAAGTCCGAACGTGGTGACACGAAATGAAACGACCTTATAATATCCCGCAATGGCCAGAGAGGTCCAATCTAGGCCTTAGAGCAATAAGTTTGGCCTTACAAGGACGACATTAATTTAAGTGGGGCGTTTTTAATATAATAGTCCCACGTGTAGACATGTGGAGACTTTAAATTAGTATATAAGGTAAAATACTACTATTAACTGCATCAACAAATCACAATTTTTGGGGGCCTTGATGGGCTTGTGGATTACTCATTTTATTGAATTTGAGTGAGACTATTCTAGACTTATATGTGATATAGATTGGGGATTTGACTTGAGTTTTCACACCACTTTCTCGCTGTATATTTCCAAACTTCTCTCTCATTCTCTTATAGTATTTCGACATGTATCTCTTAGAGTCATATATTCTCTTAAATATAAAAAAGAAAATTGAAAAATAATGTATCTCATGAAATTAGAGGTGGCAAAATCGATGATGTCTTAAAATTCCATACGAAATCAACAAGAAATATTATGAATTATGGTAGGAATTTTTAAGTTTTTAGTCTGGTTCGAGTTGAATAAAATAAGGTCAATTTCAAGGCAACCGAAATAACTCAAAGTTACTTGAAGTGTCCAAACAAATGACCCCTTTGGTTGGATTTTAATGTGTTCTTGACGTTAATATATATGCGTTTTGTTTTCAAAAAGTCTTATCATTTATTTCTATATTTAATGAATTTTTATTCAAAATTTTATACTTTCTTATATAAATATTTTTAAATATATATATATATATATATATATATATATATACATATATATTACCTCCAACATATAAATTTATCTTATCGTTTTAGTAAATGTTTGACCATATAATTTATGGGTCTGACAGTACGTGTATTTTCTCAAATATTAAAAATTTACTGTCTAAATGTCCGCGGTCATATCTGCATTACCTGTCGTTAGTTGATAAACTTTTTTGATGAAAGTAAATCTTGGATCGGCATTGTATTCCTATACAATTCATCATACGTACTTGTCCTATGTTATGACAAAAAAATATTTTATGTAATTCACGTACATGATATGTTAGTTCAATATATATAACATATGACAGGTGGGAATCTAGATAGTATATAACAAATGGGAGGCCCAATTTAGTTAGGCCCATATGTAGGTTTTTTTATAAAAGTACAAATACGAGCACAAAAAAATTTTCAACATTTTAAATATATTATATATATAATTAATTTGTAACAGTTTTATGCTCACCTAATATATTCGAATGTTCTAGAATCTTTCAAATATATTATAAATATTAGTTATCTTTCATTTTTTACTTTACCCGCTAACAGAACACAATCGTCTTTCCTTCGTCTTTTTCTTCTTTTGCTTCATCAAACTTCTCTCTCGATCTTTTCATTATTTTATCCCCATCTCTATATCAAGCACATGTATTTGCCTAAATTTTAAAAAACTAATACATTAGTCCATAACCATGTTTAGAGCCTCGTATGCATGCGACGCCGTTGTTGTTAGCCTACACATAAGATTTTTCAAATTTACGCTCTAGTGATATTAATAGTCTATAAATGAGAGTACACAGAAGTTAAAGACATAACAAATATTAAAACTTCATTGTCTAAATGTCTGCGGTCATATCTGCATGACCTGTCAGATGAACTTTTTTGAATGAAAGTAACTCTTGGATCCGACTATTGTATTCCTATACAATTCATAATACGTACGTTGTCGTATCTTATGACAAAAATATATGTTAAGTAATTCAGGTACACATGATATATTAGTTCAATATATATAACATATGACAGGTCGAAATCTAGTTAGTATATAACACATGGGGGGCCCAATCTAGTTAGACCCATATGTGGTTTTTTTTATAAAACTACAAATACGAGCACCAAAAATTTTTCAACATTTTAATTATATTACATATATAATTAATTTGTAACAATTTTACGCTCACCTAATATCTCGAATGTTCTAGAATCTTCCTAATATATTATATATATTAGTTGTCTTTCATTTTAACTTTACCCGCTAACAAAACACAGTGATCTTTCATTCGTCTTTTTCCTCTTGTGCTTTATCAAACTTCTCTCTCAATCTTTTCATCATTTTATTCCATCTCTATATCAAACACCTATATTTGCCTAAATTTTAAAAAACTAATACATTGTTGTATATCTTGAAATACTAAATTTATCTACTATCGCAACTGAATTGCACATTCAATATAGCTGCCATATCAAAAATAGATATTTTAAAATTAAAGTGCTGTATGTATTGCGATTTAAACCAAGTTTATTAGTTTTTTGCCTAATCTGTGCCAAATTATTTACATGTTTTTTCTTTTGTGCTTAAAAAATATTCAGGATCATCATATCGGTAAGTGGTCTACATCTTAAATTATTAAATATATATACATGTATGTATGGTATATGTCATTTTTAGTTTATAAATTTCTAAAATAATTGCAGAAACAATGAAGAAAATGCTCCACCGAAATTGAGAGGTTCGGTCCATCTGGCTGTCTGGGGCAGTGCTATTTTTCTTACAATTCTTCCGCCACTCAGAGTACTGCCATATATTTTCCAGGTCATCAGCCACCATAGGCATACGAAGAATCCACCATATACATGGACTTACAAATAACAGGAATATTCCATTTTTGTTCTATACGTTTGAGGAGGTCAATGCCATCCATGTCTGGTATATGAACCTCCGCTAGTACGGGATCATACGATTGGTCCATAACCATGTTTAGAGCCTCATATGCATGCGTCGCCGTTGTTATTAGCCTACACATAAGATTTTTCAAATTTACGCTCTAGTGATATTAATAGTCTATAAATGAGAGTACACAGAAGTTAAACACAGAACAAATATTAAAACTTCATTGTCTAAATGTCTGCGGTCATATCTGCATGACCTGTCATATGACTTTTTTGAATGATAGCACTCTTGGCTCCCGCTATTGTATTCCTATACAATTCATCGTACATACGTTGTCGTATCTTATGACAAAAAAATATGTTATGTAATTCACGTACACATAATATGTTAGTTCAATATATATAACATATGAGAGGTCGAAATCTAGTTAGTATATAACACATGGGAGTCCCAATCTAGTTAGCCCCATATGTGGGTTTTTTATAAAAGTACAAATACGAGCACCAACAAATTTTCAACATTTTAATTATATTATATATATAATTAATTTGTAACAGTTTTACGCTCACCTAATATCTCGAATTTCAAGAATCTTCAGAATATATTATAAATATTAGTTATCTTTCATTTTTACTTTACTCGCTAGCAAAACACAATGGTCTTTCCCTCGTCTTTTTCCTCTTTTGCTTTATCAAACTTCTCTCTCGATCTTTTCATCATTTTATCCCATCTCTATAACAAATACATATATATGCCTAAATTTTAAAAAACTAAAACATTGTTGTACGTCTTGAAATACTAAATTTATCTACTATCACAACTGAATTGAACATTCAATAAAGCTGCCATATCAAAAATAGATATTCTAAAATTAAAGTACTGTATGTATTGCGATTTAAACCCAATTTATTAGTTTTTTGCCTAATCTGTGCCAAATTAATTACATGTTTTTTCTTTTGTGCTTAGAAAATATTCAGGATCATCATATCGGTAACTGGTGTACATCTTAAATTATTATATATATATACATGTATGTATGACTATATGTCATTTTTGGATTATAAATTTCGAAAATAATTGCAGAAACAATGAAGAAAATGCTCGACCGAAATTGCGAGGTTCGGTCCATCAGGCTGTCTGGGGCAGTGCTATTATTCTTACAATTCTTCTGCCACTCAGAGTACTGCCATATATTTTCCAGGTTATCGGCCACCATAGGCATACAAAGAAGCCACCATATACATGGACTTACAAATTACAGGAATATTCCATTTTTGGTCTATACGTTTGAGCAGCTCAATACCATCCATGTCTGGTATATGAACCTCCGCTAATACCAGATCATACGATTGGTCCATAACCATGTTTAGAGTCTCGTATGCATGCGTCGCCGTTGTTATTAGCCTACACATAAGATTGTTCAAATTTACGCTCTAATCATATTAATAGTCTATAAATGAGAGTACACAGAAGTTAAACACAGAACAAATATAAAAACTTCATTGTCTAAATGCCTGCGGTCATATGTGCATGACCTGTCGGATGAACTTTTTTGAATGAAAGTAACCCCTCGATCCGGCTATTGTATTCCTATGCAATTCATCATACGTACGTTGTCGTATCTTATGAAAAAAAATATGTTATGTATTTTACATACCCTTGATATGTTAGTTCAATATATATAACATATGACAGGTCAAAATGTAGTTAGTATATAACACATGAGAGGCCCAATCTAGTTAGGCCCATACGTGGGTTTTTTATAAAATACAAATACGAGCACTAAAAAATTTTCAACATATTAATTATATTATATATATAATTAATTTGTAACAGTTTTACGCTCACCTAATATCTCGAATTTCTAGAATCTTCCGAATATATTATAAATATTAGTTATCTTTGATTTTTACTTTACCCGCTAACAAAACACAATGGTCTTTCCTTCATCTTTTTCCTCTTTTTCTTTATCAAACTTCTCTCTCGATCTTTTCATCATTTTATCCCATCTCTATATCAAACACATATATTTGCCTAAATTTTTAAAAACTAATACATTGTTGTATATCTTGAAATACTAAATTCATCTACTATCGCAACTGAATTGCACATTCAATAAAGCTTCCATATTAAAAATAAATATTCTAAAATTAAAGTTGTCTATGTATTGCGATTTAAACCCAGTTTATTAGTTTCATGCCTAATTTGTACGTGCCAAATTAATTACATGTTTTTTCTTTTGTGCTTAGAAAATATTCAGGATCAACATATCGGTAAGTGGTCTACATCTTAAATTATTATATATACATACATGCATGTATGGATGTATGTCATTTTTTGGTTTATAGAATTTTAAAATAATTGCAGAAACAATGAAGAAAATGCTCCACCGAAATTGAGATGTTCGGTCCATCTGGCTGTCTGGGGTAGTGCTATTATTCTTACAATTCTTCCGCCGCTCAGAGTACTGCCATATATTTTCGAGGTCATCAGCCACCATAGGCTTACGAAGAAGCCACCATATACATGGACTTACAAATAACAGGAATATTCCATTTTTGGTCTATACGTTTGAGCCGGTCAATACCATCCATGTCTGCTATATGAACCTCCGCTAATACCAGATCATACTAATATTGGTGCATAACCATATTTAGAGCCTCGTATGCATGCGTTGCCGTTGTTATTAGCCTACACATAAGATTATTCAAATTTACCCTAATAATATTAATAGTCTATAAATGAGAGTACACAAAAGTTAAACACAGAACAAATATTAAAACTTTATTGTCTAAATGTTTGCGGTCATATCTGCATGACCCGTCAGATAAACTTTTTTGAATTAAAGTAACTCCGGGATCCGGCTATTTTATTCCTATACAATTCATCATACGAATGTTGTCGTATCTTATGATAAAAAAATATGTTATGTAATTCACATACACATGATATGTTAATTCAATATATACAACATATGACAGGTCGAAATCTAGTTAGTATATAATACATGGGAGGCCCAATCTAGTTAGGCCCATATGTGGGTTTTTTTTATAAAGTACAATTACGAGCACCAAAAAATATTCAACATTTTAATTATATTATATATATAATTAATCTGTAACAGTTTTATGCTCACCTAATATCTTGAATGTTCCAGAATCTTCCGAATATATTATAAATATTAGTTATCTTTCATTCTTACTTTACCCGCTAACAAAACACAATGGTCTTTCCTTCGTCTTTTTCCTCTTTTGCTTTATCAAAGTTCTCTCTCGATCTTTTCATCATTTTATCCCATCTCTATATCAAACACATAAATTTGCCTAAATTTTAAAAAACTAATACATGGTTGTATATCTTGAAATACTAAATTTATGTATTATCGCAACTCAATTGCACATTCAATAAAGCTACCATATCAAAATTAAATATTCTAAAATTAAAGTGTTGTATGTATTGCAATTTAAACCCAGTTTATTAGTTTTTTGCCTAATTTATGCCCAATTAATTACATGTTTTTTCTTTTGTGCTAAGATAATATTCACGATCATCATATCGGTAAGTGGTCTACATCTTAAATTATTATATATATACATGTATGCATCGATATATGTCATTTTTGGTTTATAAACTTGTAAAATAATTGCAGAAATAATGAAGAAAATGCTCCAACGAAATTGAGAGGTTCGGTCCATGTTACTGCCTGGGGAAGTGCTATTATTCTTACAATTCTTCTGCCACTTAGAGTACTGCCATATATTTTCCATGTTATCGGCCACCATAGGCATACGAAGAAGCCACCATATACATGGACTTACAAATAACAGGAGTATTCCATTTTTGGTCTATACGTTTGAGCAGGTCAATGCCATCCATGTCTCGTATATGAACCTCGGCTAATACCAGATCATATGATTGGTCCATAACCATGTTTAGAGCCTCGTATGCATGCGTCGCCGTTGTTATTAGCCTACACATAAGATTTTTCAAATTTACGCTCTAGTGATATTAATAGTCTATAAATGAGAGTACACAGAAGTTAAACACATAACAAACATTAAAACTTCATTGTCTAAATGTTTGCCGTCATATCTGCATGACCTGTCATATGAACTTTTTTGAATGAAAGTAACTCCTGTTTCCGGCTATTGTATTCCTATACAATTCATCATACGTACCTTGTCGTATCTTATGACAAAAATATATGTTAAGTAATTCAGGTACACATGATATGTTAGTTCAATATATATAACATATGACAGGTCGAAATCTAGTTAGTATATAACACATGGGAGGCCCAATCTAGTTAGACCCATATGTGGTTTTTTTTTATAAAAGTACAAATACGAGCACCAAAAAATTTTCATCATTTTAATTATATTACATATATAATTAATTTGTAACAGTTTTACGCTAACCTAATATCTCGAATGTTCTACAATCTTCCTAATATATTATAAATATTCGTTATCTTTCATTTTAACTTTACCCGCTAACAAAACACAATGATCTTTCATTCGTCTTTTTCCTCTTGGGCTTTATCAAACTTCTCTCTCGATCTTTTCATCATTTTATTCCATCTCTATATCAAACACATATATTTGCCTAAATTTTAAAAAACTAATACATTGTTGTATATCTTGAAATACTAAATTTATCTACTATCGCAACTGAATTGCGCATTCAATATAGCTGCCATATCAAAAATAGATATTTTAAAATTAAAGTGTTGTATGTATTGCGATTTAAACCCAGTTTATTAGTTTTTTGCCTAATCTATGCCAAATTAATTACATGTTTTTTCTTTTGTGCTTAGAAAATAGTCAGGATCTTCATATCGGTAAGTGGTCTACATCATAAATTATTATATATATATACATGTATGTATGGTATATGTCATTTTTGGTTTATAAATTTCTAAAATAATTGCAGAAACAATGAAGAAAATGCCCCACCGAAATTGAGAGGTTCGTTCCATCTGGCTGTCTGAGGCAGTGCTATTATTCTTACAATTCTTCCGCCACTCAGAGTACTGCCATATATTTTCCACTATATCAGCCACCATAGGTAAACCAAGAATCCACCATATACATGGACTTACAAATACCAGGAATATTCCATTTTTGGTCTATACGTATGAGCAGGTCAATGCCATCCATGTCTGGTATATGAACCTCGGCTAATACCGTATCATACGATTGGTCCATAACCATGTTTAGAGCCTCGTATGCATGTGTCACCGTTGTTAGTAGCCTACACATAAGATTGTAAGTTAGAGCCTCGTATGCATGCATCACCGTTGTTAGTAGCCTACACATAAGATTATTCAAATTTACGCTCTAATGATATTAATAGTCTATAAATGAGAGTACAAAGATGTTAAACACATAACAAATATTAAAACTTCATTGTCTTAATGTCCGCGGTGATATCTGCATTACCTGTCAGATGAACTTTTTTGAATGAGTAACTCCTGGATCCGGCTATTGTATTCCCATATAATTCATCATACGTACATTGTCGTATCTTATGACAAAAAAATATGTTATGTAATTCACGTACACGTGATATGTTAGTTCAATATATATAACCTATGACAGGTCGAAATTTAGTTAGTATATAACATATGGGAGGCCCAATCTAGTTATGCCCATATGTGGGTTTTTATAATAGTACAAATATTAGCACCAAAAAATTTTCAACATTTTAATTATATTATATATATAATTAATTTGTAACCGTTTTACGCTCACCTAATATCTCAAATTTCTAGAATCTTCCGAATATATTATAAATATTAGTTATCTTTCATTTATACTTTACCCGCTAACAAAACACAATGGTCTTTCCTTCGTCTTTTTTCTCTTTTGCTTTATCAAACTTCTCTCTCGATCTTTTCATCATTTTATCCCATCTCTATATCAAACACATATATTTGCCTAAATTTTTAAAAACTAATACATTGTTGTATATCTTGAAATACTAAATTTATCTACTATCGCAACTAAATTGCACATTCAATAAAGCTCATATATCAAAAATAGATATTCTAAAATTAAAGTGTTGTATGTACTGCGATTTAAACACAATTTATTAGTTTTTGGCCTAATTTGTGCCAAATTAATTGCATGTTTTTTCTTTTGTGCTTAGAAAATATTCAGGATCATCATATCGGTAAGTGGTCTACATCTTAAATTATTATATATATATACATGTATGTATGGTATATGTCATTTTTGGTTTATAAATTTCTAAAATAATTGCAGAAACAATGAATAAAATGCTCCACCGAAATTGAGAGGTTCAGTCCATCTGGCTGTCTGGGGCAGTGCTATTATTCTTACAATTCTTCCGCCACTCAGAGTACTGCCATATATTTTCCAGGTCATGAGCCACCATAGGCATACGAAGAATCCACCATATACATGGAATTTCAAATATCAGGAATATTCCATTTTTGGTCTATACGTTTGAGCAGGTCAATGCCATCCATGTATGGTATATGAACCTCCGCTAATACGAGATCATACGATTGGTCCATAACCTTGTTTAGAGCCTCGTATGCATGCGTCGCGGTTATTATTAGCCTACACATAAGATTGTTCAAATTTACGCTCTAATGATATTAATAGTCTTTAAATGAGAGTACACAAAAGTTAAACATAGAACAAATATTAAACTTCATTGTCTAAATGTATTGTCTAAATGTGTGCGGTCATATCTGCATGACCTGTCATATGACTTTTTTGAATGAAAGTAACTCTTGGATCCCGCTGTATTCCTATACAATTCATCGTACGTACGTTGTCGTATCTTATGACAAAAAAATATGTTATGTAATTCACGTAGACATAATATGTTAGTTCAATATATATAACATATGAAAGGTGGAAATGTAGTTAGTATATAACACATGGGAGGCCCAATCTAGTTAGGCCCATATGTGGGTTTTTTTATAAAAGTGCAAATACGAGCACCAAAAAATTTTCAACATTTTAATTATATTACATATATAATTAATTTGTAACAGTTTTACGCTCACCTAATATCTCGAATGGTCTAGAGTCTTTCTAATATATTATAAATATTAGTTATCTGTCACTTTTACTTTACCTGCTAACAAAACACAATGGTCTTTCCTTGGTCTTTTTCCACTTCTTTCTCTCTCGATCTTTTTATCATTTTATTCCATCTCTATATCAAACACATATATTTGCCTAAATTTTAAAAAACTAATACATTGTTGTATATCTTGAAATACTAAATTTATCTACTATCGTAACTCAATTGCACATTCAATAAAGATGCCATATCAAAAATAGATATTCTAAAATTAAAGTGTTGTATGTATTGCGATTTAAACCCGGTTTATTAGTTTTTTGCCTAATCTGTGCCAAATTAATTACATGTTTTTTCTTTTGTGCTTAGAAAATATTCGGGATCATCATATCGGTAAGTGGTCTACATCTTAAGTTATTATATATATACATGTATGTATGGATATATTTCATTTATGGTTTATAAATTTCTAAAATAATTGCAGAAACAATGAAGAAAATGTTCCACGGAAATTGAGAGGTTCGGTCCATCTGGATGTCTGGGGCAGTTCTATTATTCTTACAATTCTTTCGCCACAGAGTACTGCCATATATTTTTTAGGTCTTCGGCCACCATAGGCATACGAAGAAGCCACAATATACATGGACTTACAAATAACAGGAATATTCCATTTTTGGTCTATACGTTTGAGCAGGTCAATGCCATCCATGTCTGGTATATGAACCTCCGCTAATACCAGATCATACGATTGATCCATAACCATGTTTAGAGCCTGGTATGCATGCGTCGCCGTTGTTATTAGTCTACACATAAGATTGTTCAAATTTACGCTCTGATGATATTAATAGTCTATAAATGAGAGTACACAGAAGTTAAACACAGAATAAATATTAAAACTTCATTGTCTAAATGTCTGTGGTCATATCTGCATGACCTATCATATGACTTTTTTGAATGAAAGTAACTCTTGGATTCGGCTATTGTATTCCTATACAATTCATCATACGTACGTTGTCTATCTTATGACAAAAAAATATGTTATGTAATTCACGTACACATGATATGTTAATTCAATATATATAACATATGACAGTACGAAATCTTGTTAGTATATAACACCTGGGAGGCCCAAACTAGTTAGGCCCATATGTGGGTTTTTTGTAAAAGTACAAATACGAGCACCAAAAAATTTTCAAATTTTTTAATATATTATATATATAATTAATTTATAACAGTTTTACGCTCACCTAATATCTCGAATGTTCAAGAATCTTCCGAATATATTATAAATATTAGTTATCTTTCATTTTTACTTTACTCGCTAACAAAACACAATGGTCTTTCCTTCGTCTTTTTCCTCTTTTGCTTTATCAAACTTCTCTCTGGATCTTTTCATATTTTATCCCATCTCTCTATCAAACACATATATATGCCTAAATTTTAAAAAACAAATACATTGTTGTATGTCTTGAAATACTAAATTTATCTACTATCACAACTGAATTGCACATTCAATAAAGCTGCCATATCGAAAATAGATATTCTAAAATTAAAGTGTTGTATTTATTGCGATTTAAACCCAGTTTATTAATTTTTTGCCTAATCTGTGCCAAATTAATTACATGTTTTTTCTTGTGCTTAGAAAATATTCAGAATCATCATATCGGTAACTGGTCTACATCTTAAATTATTATATATATATACATGTATGTATGGATATATGTCATTTTTGGTATATAAATTTCTAAAAAATTGCAGAAACAATGAAGAAAATGCTCAACCGAAATTGCGAGGTTCGGTCCATCTAGCTGTCTGGGGCAGTGCTATTATTCTTACAATTCTTCCGCCACTCAGAGTACTGCCATATATTTTCCAGGTTATGGGCCACGATAGGCATACGAAGAAGCCACCATATACATGGACTTACAAATAACAGGAATATTCCATTTTTGGTCTATACGTTTGAGCAGGTCAATGCCATCCATGTCTGGTATATGAACCTCCACTAATACCAGATCATACGATTGGTCCATAACCATGTTTAGAGCCTCGTATGCATGCGTCGCGGTTGTTATTAGCCTACAAATAAGATTGTTCAAATTTACGCTCTAATCATATTAATAGTCTATAAATGAGAGTACACAGAAGTTAAACACAGAACAAATATTAAAACTTCATTGTCTAAATGTCTGCGGTCATATCTGGATGACCTGTCGGATGAACTTTTTTGAATGAAAGTAACCTCGGCTATTGTATTCCTATGCAATTCATCATACGTACGTTGTGGTATCTTATGAAAAAAAAATATGTTATGTAATTTAAGTACCCATGATATGTTAGTTCAATATATATAACATATGACAGGTCAAAATGTAGTTAGTATATAACACATGGGAAGCCCAATCTAGTTAGGCCCATACGTGCGTTTTTTATAAAATACAAATACGAGCACCAAAAAATTTTCAACATTTTAATTATATTATATATATATATAATTTGTAACAGTTTTACGCTCACCTAATATCTCGAATTTCTAAAATCTTCCGAATATATTATAAATATTAGTTATCTTTGATTTTTACTTTACCCGCTAACAAAACACAATGGTCTTTCCTTCATCTTTTTCCACTTTTGCTTTATCAACATTCTCTCGCGATCTTTTCAACATTTTATCCCATCTCTATATCAAACACATATATTTGCCTAAAATTTGAAAAACTAATACATTGTTGTATATCTTGAAATACTAAATTTATGTACTGTCACAACTGAATTGCACATTCCTGCCATATCAAAAATAGATATTCTAGAATTAAAGTGTTGTATGTATTGCGATTTAAACCCGGTTTATTAGTTTTTTGCCTAATCTGTGCCAAATTAATTACATGTTTTTTCTTTTGTGCTTAGAAAATATTCGGGATCATCATATCGGTAAGTGGTCTACATCTTAAGTTATTATATATATATACATGTATGTATGGATATATTTCATTTATGGTTTATAAATTTCTAAAATAATTGCAGAAACAATGAAGAAAATGTTCCACGGAAATTGAGAGGTTCGGTCCATCTGGATGTCTGGGGCAGTTCTATTATTCTTACAATTCTTTCGCCACAGAGTACTGCCATATATTTTTTAGGTCTTGGGCCACCATAGGCATACGAAGAAGCCACAATATACATGGACTTACAAATAACAGGAATATTCCATTTTTGGTCTATAAGTTTGAGCAGGTCAATGCCATCCATGTCTGGTATATGAACCTCCGCTAATACCAGATCATACGATTGATCCATAACCATGTTTAGAGCCTGGTATGCATGCGTCGCCGTTGTTATTAGTCTACACAAAAGATTGTTCAATGATAGACTATACAAATATGTAAATAATTGTTAGTCAAAGATCTTGTAAATTATGGTTAGCGTACAATCAGGATTAGAACAAATTATGGAATTAGGATCAGAATAATTCTGTCAAATCATTTCCTAGTTTCTAGCCTAGAATTATGTTTGTACACTTTGTATATTAACCTGACTGATCAATGAGAATGACACGGAAAAACAATTCTCTCCACTCTATTATGGTATCAGAGCAGGTCTTCTAAACTCTAGCTATCTTTCTCACTTTTCTCATTTTTTTTTTCTCTTTCTTCTTTCTTCTTTCTCATCTACAATGACTGACGTCTCCAAGTTGCACCCTGCAACTACTGTCACCAACATAAAATCGTGCATCCCTATCATCCTCGACTATGAAGGCACTCAATTCAACAATTGGGCAACCCTCTTCAAACTTCATTGTCGAGCAAACTTGGTCATTGACCACATCATCCCACCACCTCCTGCTCCGGCTTCATCTTCAACCACCGATGCCGAAAAAGCGGCCGCCAAAGCCCTCTGGGATCGCCTAGATGACATTGTCCGTCAATGGATTTACGGCACGATTTCTAATGATCTTCTCAACACGATCATTGATCAAGATGACACCGCTGCTGAAGCCTGGAATCGCCTCCTACGTCTTTTTCAAGACAACAAATCTGCTAGGGCTCTTGCCCTTGATACAAAATTCACTAATACAAAACTGGTGGATTTCCCTAATGTGAAGGCATACTGTACGCGGCTCAAGGTCCTCGCAGATAGCCTAGCCAACGTTGGTCACAAGGTGTCGGAGGAGCGCCTGGTCCTTCGTGTTCTACGTGGGCTCCCTGAAGAGTACAAATATTTTCGCATAAATGTGCAGAGTCAAGTCCCTCTCCCTTCCTTCGAGGCGGTGCGATCCTTGCTTGATCTTGAGGAGGAAAATAATGTCGAGGACATTACCAGTGATCCAGGTTCAAATACTGCCCTACTTTCTCAAAATTTTATTGCTAATCCTCCTGCTCTTAATGGACAGTTTAGTCATGTTGAAACTTCCAACAATAATCGTGGCCCTAATACCAACCGAGGAAGAAATAATAACAACAACCGCAGTCGGAATAATAACAACCACCGCGGCGGAGGAAACAACCGTGGTGGCAGTAACAATGGTGGTGGCTACCGTGGTAATAAGTCAGCTGCAAAAACTCCTTATAGCTTAAAACAACCACATCAGTGGCTCTATCCTCCTTGGGTAAGGTGGTCTCCTCAGCAGCCTTGGGCCACGCCACCGTGTCCATACCCGACCAATGGGTGGGAGCAGCCCCGTCAAAACAATCAGCAGGGTATCTTGGGTTCACGCCCTCCGCAGTCTTTCTTCACTGCTACTCCACCTTCCTATGCTCCTACTGACATAGAGCAGGCTATGCACACTTTGTCTCTTCATCCGCCAGATGACAACAATTGGTACATGGATACTGGCGCTACATCTCATATGACAAACTCCTCAGGTACTCTCTCCTCTTACTTTCAATTGAGCAAAAATAATGGCATTATTGTTGGTAATGGTCATAAAATTCCAATCCATGGTTACGGGAATACTGCACTTACAAATACACCTACCATGCACCTGAAAAATGTTCTCCATGCACCCAACCTAATCAAAAACCTTATTTCGGTTCGTAAATTTACTACTGATAATATGGTTTCTGTTGAATTTGATCCTTTTGGGTTTTCTGTGAAGGATTTCCGGACGGGGAACAAGCTAATAAGATGTGAAAGCACGAGTGATCTTTATCCCTTCACCACAAATTCCAGAGCCATTTCCTTTTCTGCACCATCTGTTTTTAATGTCACTTCTTCCCATATTTGGCACTCTCGTTTGGGTCACCCGGGAGATGTAGTTTTTAATTCTTTACGTAGTCGTAATTTGATTGAATGTAATAAGGCTCAGAACAATGTTTGTCATTCATGTCCTTTGGGAAAATTGGTTAAAATGCCGTTTTATGATTCTAATTCGACTACTACTATGCCATTTGATATTGTTCACAGTGACCTATGGACATCACCTGTCCCTAGTTCCGCCGGCCATAAATACTATGTGTTCTTCCTAGATGATTTTACAAATTTCCTATGGACTTTCCCCATCTCTGCCAAGTCCCAGGTTTACAACATATTCTTGTCTTTTCGTACATATATTCACACACAATTTGAAAGAGAAATTAAATCTTTTCAGTGTGATAATGGTCGTGAATTTAATAATGGCCCATTTCACAAATTCTGTAACCAAAATGGGATGACTTTTCGATTTTCTTGTCCGCATACCTCACCCCAAAATGGTAAAGCTGAAAGAAAAATCAAAACCATCAATAATATTGTTCGTACGTCGCTTGCTCATGCATCTATGCCTCCCTCTTATTGGCATCACGCTTTGGCATTAGCTACGTACCTTCACAATATTCTTCCTACCAAACTTCTTGCCTACAAAACACCGACCCACATTCTTTATCAAAAGAATCCCAGTTATTCTCACCTTCGAGTGTTTGGGTGTCTATGCTTTCCCCTCTTCCCATCCACACAAATTCATAAACTTCAGCCACGGTCCACTCCTTGTGTCTTCCTTGGCTATCCTTCCAATCATAGGGGTTACAAGTGTTACGATTTATCGAACCGCAAAATCATTTTGGCACGTCATGTGTGGTTTGATGAATTCTCCTTTCCTTTTTCTAAAGTTAATACCCCAAGCCCAACCACGTATGATTTTTTGGATAATGAGTTTCCATTTAGACTTCATATGCTCCATCATCAAGCCAATCAGCCCGATACCCCATCTCGGCCCATTTCTCCACCTCCATCACCCTCGGTGCTGCACCAAACCCCATCAACCCCCCCTGAGAGTCCACCACGTGACGACCCTGTCCCACCGCCACTGCAGCCCCCTTCCCGTATGACTACGCGTAGTCAGCACGGTATTTTTAAACCAAACTTGAAATACACTAATCACGCCTTGAGTGTCACCACCACTACAATTTCTCCCATTCCCCGAAATCCAATGCAAGCACTCAATGACCACAATTGGAAAAATGCAATGCAAGATGAATATAATGCTCTAATTGATAGTAAGACTTGGGAGTTGGTCCCTCGTCCTTCCAATGTTAACATTATTCGATCTTTATGGATTTTTCGGCATAAAAAGAAATCTGATGGTTCTTTTGAGAGGCATAAAGCCCGACTTGTAGGTGATGGCAGATCTCAGCAGGAAGGCGTGGATTGTGCTGAAACTTTCAGTCCGGTCGTGAAACCGGCAACTATTCGGGTGGTGCTTACATTAGCTTTATCTCTTTCTTGGCCAATTCATCAACTTGATGTCAAGAATGCTTTCTTACATGGCAACTTGAATGAAACAGTGTATATGTATCAACCTTTGGGGTTCAGAGATCCGGCAAAACCTGACCATGTATGCCTCTTACGCAAATCTCTTTATGGCTTGAAACAAGCCCCTCGGGCCTGGTATCAACGTTTTGCTGAATATGTGGCCACCATTGGTTTCTCACATAGTACTTCTGATAATTCATTGTTCATTTACTATTGTGGAAATGATATTGCTTACATTCTCTTATACGTTGATGATATTATTCTCACTGCATCTTCAGCCTCCCTCAGACTTAGCATCATGTCTAAGTTAGCCTCAGAATTTTCAATGAAAGATTTGGGTCCATTGAGCTATTTCTTGGGGATTGCAGTCACTCGGAACGAAAACAATATATTCATGTCTCAAAGATCTTATGCAGACGATATTCTTGAACGAGCAGGCATGTCAAATTGCAAATCATGTCCCACTCCTGTTGATACAAAAGGTAAGCTGAGTGCTAGTTCCGGTGCTCCACTTGAAGATCCCACCCAATATCGTCGTCTGGCAGGTGCCCTGCAATATTTAACATTCACACGGCCGGACATCTCATATGCGGTTCAACAAGTTTGTCTATTCATGCATGATCCCAGAGTTGAACATATGGACTCATTGAAGCGTATTTTACGCTACATTAGAGGTACGATAGATTTTGGCACACATTTGTATAAGACCTCTTTCAAATCCCTGTTAGCTTATACAGATGCGGATTGGGGAGGTTGTCCGGATACTCGTAGATCCACCTCCGGTTATTGTGTATTTTTGGGTGACAACTTGATATCTTGGTCTTCCAAACGACAACCAACCATGTCCAAATCCAGTGCCGAAGCTGAATATAGAGGTGTCGCAAACGTTGTCTCCGAATCGTGTTGGGTTCGAAATCTCTTACTTGAACTTCAATGCCCTCTTCTTAAAGCAACCTTGGTCTACTGTGACAACGTCAGTGCTATCTACTTAACTGGTAACCCGGTACAACATCAACGTACTAAACACATTGAAATGGACATACACTTTGTTCGGGAAAAAGTTAGCAAAGGAGAAGTTCGTGTTCTACATGTTCCGTCCCGCTATCAAATAGCTGACATTTTCACCAAAGGTCTTCCGCGCGTACTTTTTGATGATTTCCGAGACAGTCTAACCGTTCGTAAACCTACCGCTTCGACTGCGGGGGTGTGATAGACTATACAAATATGTAAATAATTGTTAGTCAAAGATCTTGTAAATTATGGTTAGCGTACAATCAGGATTAGAACAAATTATGGAATTAGGATCAGAATAATTCTGTCAAATCATTTCCTAGTTTCTAGCCTAGAATTATGTTTGTACACTTTGTATATTAACCTGACTGATCAATGAGAATGACACGGAAAAACAATTCTCTCCACTCTATTATTCAAATTTACGCTCTGATGATATTAATAGTCTATAAACCAGAGTACACAGAAGTTAAACACAGAATAAATATTAAAACTTCATTGTCTAAATGTTTGTGGTCATATCTGCATGACCTATCATATGACTTTTTTGAATGAAAGTAACTCTTGGATTCGGCTATTGTATTCCTATACAATTCATCATACGTACGTTGTCTATCTTATGACAAAAAAATATGTTATGTAATTCACGTACACATGATATGTTAATTCAATATGTATAACATATGACAGTACGAAATCTTGTTAGTATATAACACCTGGGAGGCCCAAACTAGTTAGGCCCATATTTGGGTTTTTTGTAAAAGTACAAATACGAGCACCAAAAAATTTTCAAATTTTTTAATATATTATATATATAATTAATTTATAACAGTTTTACGCTCACCTAATATCTCGAATGTTCAAGAATCTTCCGAATATATTATAAATATTAGTTATCTTTCATTTTTACTTTACTCGCTAACAAAACACAATGGTCTTTCCTTCGTCTTTTTCCTCTTTTGCTTTATCAAACTTCTCTCTCGATCTTTTCATATTTTATCCCATCTCTCTATCAAACACATATATATGCCTAAATTTTAAAAAATAAATACATTGTTGTATGTCTTGAAATACTAAATTTATCTACTATCACAACTGAATTGCACATTCAATAAAGCTGCCATATCGAAAATAGATATGCATGCGTCGCGGTTGTTATTAGCCTACAAATAAGATTGTTCAAATTTACGCTCTAATCATATTAATAGTCTATAAATGAGAGTACACAGAAGTTAAACACAGAACAAATATTAAAACTTCATTGTCTAAATGTCTGCGGTCATATCTGGATGACCTGTCGGATGAACTTTTTTGAATGAAAGTAACCTCGGCTATTGTATTCCTATGCAATTCATCATACGTACGTTGTGGTATCTTATGAAAAAAAAATATGTTATGTAATTTAAGTACCCATGATATGTTAGTTCAATATATATAACATATGACAGGTCAAAATGTAGTTAGTATATAACACATGGGAAGCCCAATCTAGTTAGGCCCATACGTGCGTTTTTTATAAAATACAAATACGAGCACCAAAAATTTTTCAACATTTTAATTATATTATATATATATATAATTTGTAACAGTTTTACGCTCACCTAATATCTCGAATTTCTAAAATATTCCGAATATATTATAAATATTAGTTATCTTTGATTTTTACTTTACCCGCTAACAAAACACAATGGTCTTTCCTTCATCTTTTTCCACTTTTGCTTTATCAACATTCTCTCGCGATCTTTTCAACATTTTATCCCATCTCTATATCAAACACATATATTTGCCTAAAATTTGAAAAACTAATACATTGTTGTATATCTTGAAATACTAAATTTATGTACTGTCACAACTGAATTGCACATTCCTGCCATATCAAAAATAGATATTCTAGAATTAAAGTGTTGTATGTATTGCGATTTAAACCCGGTTTATTAGTTTTTTGCCTAATCTGTGCCAAATTAATTAGATGTTTTTTCTTTTGTGCTTAGAAAATATTCGGGATCATCATATCGGTAAGTGGTCTACATCTTAAGTTATTATATATATATACATGTATGTATGGATATATTTCATTTATGGTTTATAAATTTCTAAAATAATTGCAGAAACAATGAAGAAAATGTTCCACGGAAATTGAGAGGTTCGGTCCATCTGGATGTCTGGGGCAGTTCTATTATTCTTACAATTCTTTCGCCACAGAGTACTGCCATATATTTTTTAGGTCTTCGGCCACCATAGGCATACGAAGAAGCCACAATATACATGGACTTACAAATAACAGGAATATTCCATTTTTGGTCTATACGTTTGAGCAGGTCAATGCCATCCATGTCTGGTATATGAACCTCCGCTAATACCAGATCATACGATTGATCCATAACCATGTTTAGAGCCTGGTATGCATGCGTCGCCGTTGTTATTAGTCTACACATAAGATTGTTCAAATTTACGCTCTGATGATATTAATAGTCTATAAATGAGACTACACAGAAGTTAAACACAGAATAAATATTAAAACTTCATTGTCTAAATGTCTGTGGTCATATCTGCATGACCTATCATATGACTTTTTTGAATGAAAGTAACTCTTGGATTCGGCTATTGTATTCCTATACAATTCTTCATACGTACGTTGTCCATCTTATGACAAAAAAATATGTTATGTAATTCACGTACACATGATATGTTAATTCAATATGTATAACATATGACAGTACGAAATCTTGTTAGTATATAACACCTGGGAGGCCCAAACTAGTTAGGCCCATATGTGGGTTTTTTGTAAAAGTACAAATACGAGCACCAAAAAATTTTCAAATTTTTTAATATATTATATATATAATTAATTTATAACAGTTTTACGCTCACCTAATATCTCGAATGTTCAAGAATCTTCCGAATATATTATAAATATTAGTTATCTTTCATTTTTACTTTACTCGCTAACAAAACACAATGGTCTTTCCTTCGTCTTTTTCCTCTTTTGCTTTATCAAACTTCTCTCTGGATCTTTTCATATTTTATCCCATCTCTCTATCAAACACATATATATGCCTAAATTTTAAAAAACAAATACATTGTTGTATGTCTTGAAATACTAAATTTATCTACTATCACAACTGAATTGCACATTCAATAAAGCTGCCATATCGAAAATAGATATTCTAAAATTAAAGTGTTGTATTTATTGCGATTTAAACCCAGTTTATTAGTTTTTTGCCTAATCTGTGCCAAATTAATTACATGTTTTTTCTTTTGTGCTTAGAAAATATTCAGAATCATCATATCGGTAACTGGTCTACATCTTAAATTATTATATATATATACATGTATGTATGGATATATGTCATTTTTGGTTTATAAATTTCTAAAAAATTGCAGAAACAATGAAGAAAATGCTCCACCGAAATTGCGAGGTTCGGTCCATCTAGCTGTCTGGGGCAGTGCTATTATTCTTACAATTCTTCCGCCACTCAGAGTACTGCCATATATTTTCCAGGTTATGGGCCACGATAGGCATACGAAGAAGCCACCATATACATGGACTTACAAATAACAGGAATATTCCATTTTTGGTCTATACGTTTGAGCAGGTCAATGCCATCCATGTCTGGTATATGAACCTCCGCTAATACCAGATCATACGATTGGTCCATAACCATGTTTAGAGCCTCGTATGCATGCGTCGCGGTTGTTATTAGCCTACAAATAAGATTGTTCAAATTTACGCTCTAATCATATTAATAGTCTATAAATGAGAGTACACAGAAGTTAAACACAGAACAAATATTAAAACTTCATTGTCTAAATGTCTGCGGTCATATCTGGATGACCTGTCGGATGAACTTTTTTGAATGAAAGTAACCTCGGCTATTGTATTCCTATGCAATTCATCATACGTACGTTGTGGTATCTTATGAAAAAAAAATATGTTATGTAATTTAAGTACCCATGATATGTTAGTTCAATATATATAACATATGACAGGTCAAAATGTAGTTAGTATATAACACATGGGAAGCCCAATCTAGTTAGGCCCATACGTGCGTTTTTTATAAAATACAAATACGAGCACCAAAAATTTTTCAACATTTTAATTATATTATATATATATATAATTTGTAACAGTTTTACGCTCACCTAATATCTCGAATTTCTAAAATCTTCCGAATATATTATAAATATTAGTTATCTTTGATTTTTACTTTACCCGCTAACAAAACACAATGGTCTTTCCTTCATCTTTTTCCACTTTTGCTTTATCAACATTCTCTCGCGATCTTTTCAACATTTTATCCCATCTCTATATCAAACACATATATTTGCCTAAAATTTGAAAAACTAATACATTGTTGTATATCTTGAAATACTAAATTTATGTACTGTCACAACTGAATTGCACATTCCTGCCATATCAAAAATAGATATTCTAGAATTAAAGTGTTGTATGTATTGCGATTTAAACCCGGTTTATTAGTTTTTTGCCTAATCTGTGCCAAATTAATTACATGTAATTTCTTTTGTGCTTAGAAAATATTCGGGATCATCATATCGGTAAGTGGTCTACATCTTAAGTTATTATATATATATACATGTATGTATGGATATATTTCATTTATGGTTTATAAATTTCTAAAATAATTGCAGAAACAATGAAGAAAATGTTTCACGGAAATTGAGAGGTTCGGTCCATCTGGATGTCTGGGGCAGTTCTATTATTCTTACAATTCTTTCGCCACAGAGTACTGCCATATATTTTTTAGGTCTTCGGCCACCATAGGCATACGAAGAAGCCACAATATACATGGACTTACAAATAACAGGAATATTCCATTTTTGGTCTATACGTTTGAGCAGGTCAATGCCATCCATGTCTGGTATATGAACCTCCGCTAATACCAGATCATACGATTGGTCCATAACCATGTTTAGAGCCTCGTATGCATGCGTCGCGGTTGTTATTAGCCTACACATTAGATTGTTCAAATTTACGCTCTAGTGATATTAATAGTCTATAAATGAGAGTACACAGAAGTTAAACACGGAACGAATATTAAAACTTCATTGTCTAAATGTCTGTGGTCATATCTGCATGACTTGTTATATGACTTTTTTGAATGAAAGTAACTCTTGGATTCGGCTATTGTATTCCTATACAATTCTTCATACGTACGTTGTCTATCTTATGACAAAAAAATATGTTATGTAATTCACGTACACATGATATGTTAATTCAATATGTATAACATATGACAGTACGAAATCTTGTTAGTATATAACACCTGGGAGGCCCAAACTAGTTAGGCCCATATGTGGGTTTTTCGTAAAAGTACAAATACGAGCACCAAAAAATTTTCAAATTTTTTAATATATTATATATATAATTAATTTATAACAGTTTTACGCTCACCTAATATCTCGAATGTTCAAGAATCTTCCGAATATATTATAAATATTAGTTATCTTTCATTTTTACTTTACTCGCTAACAAAACACAATGGTCTTTCCTTCGTCTTTTTCCTCTTTTGCTTTATCAAACTTCTCTCTGGATCTTTTCATATTTTATCCCATCTCTCTATCAAACACATATATATGCCTAAATTTTAAAAAACAAATACATTGTTGTATGTCTTGAAATACTAAATTTATCTACTATCACAACTGAATTGCACATTCAATAAAGCTGCCATATCGAAAATAGATATTCTAAAATTAAAGTGTTGTATTTATTGCGATTTAAACCCAGTTTATTAGTTTTTTGCCTAATATGTGCCAAATTAATTACATGTTTTTTCTTTTGTGCTTAGAAAATATTCAGAATCATCATATCGGTAACTGGTCTACATCTTAAATTATTATATATATATACATGTATGTATGGATATATGTCATTTTTGGTTTATAAATTTCTAAAAAATTGCAGAAACAATGAAGAAAATGCTCCACCGAAATTGCGAGGTTCGGTCCATCTAGCTGTCTGGGGCAGTGCTATTATTCTTACAATTCTTCCGCCACTCAGAGTACTGCCATATATTTTCCAGGTTATGGGCCACGATAGGCATACGAAGAAGCCACCATATACATGGACTTACAAATAACAGGAATATTCCATTTTTGGTCTATACGTTTGAGCAGGTCAATGCCATCCATGTCTGGTATATGAACCTCCGCTAATACCAGATCATACGATTGGTCCATAACCATGTTTAGAGCCTCGTATGCATGCGTCGCGGTTGTTATTAGCCTACAAATAAGATTGTTCAAATTTACGCTCTAATCATATTAATAGTCTATAAATGAGAGTACACAGAAGTTAAACACAGAACAAATATTAAAACTTCATTGTCTAAATGTCTGCGGTCATATCTGGATGACCTGTCGGATGAACTTTTTTGAATGAAAGTAACCTCGGCTATTGTATTCCTATGCAATTCATCATACGTACGTTGTGGTATCTTATGAAAAAAAAATATGTTATGTAATTTAAGTACCCATGATATGTTAGTTCAATATATATAACATATGACAGGTCAAAATGTAGTTAGTATATAACACATGGGAAGCCCAATCTAGTTAGGCCCATACGTGCGTTTTTTATAAAATACAAATACGAGCACCAAAAATTTTTCAACATTTTAATTATATTATATATATATATAATTTGTAACAGTTTTACGCTCACCTAATATCTCGAATTTCTAAAATCTTCCGAATATATTATAAATATTAGTTATCTTTGATTTTTACTTTACCCGCTAACAAAACACAATGGTCTTTCCTTCATCTTTTTCCACTTTTGCTTTATCAACATTCTCTCGCGATCTTTTCAACATTTTATCCCATCTCTATATCAAACACATATATTTGCCTAAAATTTGAAAAACTAATACATTGTTGTATATCTTGAAATACTAAATTTATGTACTGTCACAACTGAATTGCACATTCCTGCCATATCAAAAATAGATATTCTAGAATTAAAGTGTTGTATGTATTGCGATTTAAACCCGGTTTATTAGTTTTTTGCCTAATCTGTGCCAAATTAATTACATGTAATTTCTTTTGTGCTTAGAAAATATTCGGGATCATCATATCGGTAAGTGGTCTACATCTTAAGTTATTATATATATATACATGTATGTATGGATATATTTCATTTATGGTTTATAAATTTCTAAAATAATTGCAGAAACAATGAAGAAAATGTTCCACGGAAATTGAGAGGTTCGGTCCATCTGGATGTCTGGGGCAGTTCTATTATTCTTACAATTCTTTCGCCACAGAGTACTGCCATATATTTTTTAGGTCTTCGGCCACCATAGGCATACGAAGAAGCCACAATATACATGGACTTACAAATAACAGGAATATTCCATTTTTGGTCTATACGTTTGAGCAGGTCAATGCCATCCATGTCTGGTATATGAACCTCCGCTAATACCAGATCATACGATTGGTCCATAACCATGTTTAGAGCCTCGTATGCATGCGTCGCGGTTGTTATTAGCCTACACATTAGATTGTTCAAATTTACGCTCTAGTGATATTAATAGTCTATAAATGAGAGTACACAGAAGTTAAACACGGAACGAATATTAAAACTTCATTGTCTAAATGTCTGTGGTCATATATGCATGACTTGTTATATGACTTTTTTGAATGAAAGTAACTCTTGGATCCGGCTATTGTATTCCTATACAATTCATCATACGTACGTTGTCGTATCTTATGACAAAAAAATATTTTATGTAATTCACGTACACATGATATGTTAATTCAATATATATAACATATGACAGTACGAAATCTTGTTAGTATATAACACCTGGGAGGCCCAAACTAGTTAGGCCCATATGTGGGGTTTTCGTAAAAGTACAAATACGAGCACCAAAAAATTTTCAAAATTTTTAATATATTATATATATAATTAATTTATAACAGTTTTACGCTCACCTAATATCTCCAATGTTCAAGAATCTTCCGAATATATTATAAATATTAGTTATCTTTCATTTTTACTTTACTCGCTAACAAAACACAATGGTCTTTCTTTCGTCTTTTTCCTCTTTTGCTTTATCAAACTTCTCTCTCGATCTTTTCATATTTTATCCCATCTCTCTATCAAACACATATATATGCCTAAATTTTAAAAAACAAAAACATTGTTGTATGTCTTGAAATACTAAATTTATCTACTATCACAACTGAATTGCACATTCAATAAAGCTGCCATATCGAAAATAGATATTCAAAAATTAAAGTCTGGTATATGAACCTCCGCTAATACCAGATCATACGATTGGTCCATAATTAACCATGTTTAGAGCCTCGTATGCATGCGTCGCGGTTGTTATTAGCCTACACATAAGATTGTTCAAATTTACGCTCTAGTGATATTAATAGTCTATAAATGAGAGTACACAGAAGTTAAACACGGAACGAATATTAAAACTTCATTGTCTAAATGTCTGCGGTCATATCTGCATGACTTGTCATATGACTTTTTTGAATGAAAGTAACTCTTGGATCCGGCTATTGTATTCCTATACAATTCATCATACGTACGTTGTGGTATCTTATGACAAAAAAATATGTTATGTAATTCAATACACATGATATGTTAGTTGAATATATATAACATATGACGGGTCGAAATCTAGTTAGTATATAACACATGGGAGGCCCAATCTAGTTAGGCCCATATGTGGGTTTTTTATAAAAGTACAAATATGAGCACCAAAAAGTTTTCAACATTATAATTATATTATATATATAATTAATATGTACCACTTTTACGCTCACCTAATATCTCGAATGTTCTGGAATCTTCCGAATATATTATAAATATTAGTTATCTTTCATATTTACTTTACTCGCTAACAAAACACAATGGTCTTTACTTCGTCTTTTTCCTCTTTTGCTTTATCAACCTTCACTCTTGATCTTTTTATCATTTTATCCCATATCTGTATCAAACACATATATCTGCCTAAATTTTAAAAAACTAATACATTGTTGTATATCTTGAAATACTAAATTTATCTATTATCGCAACTGAATTGCACATTCAATAAAGCTGCCATATCAAAAATAGATATTCGAAAATTAAAGTGTTGTATGTATTGCGCTTTAAACCCAGTTTATTAGTTTTTTTGCCTAATCTGTGCCAAATTAATTACATGTTTTTTCTTTTGTGCTTAGAAAATATTCAGGATGATCATATCGGTAAGTGGTCGACATCTTAAATTATTATTTATATATACATGTATGTATGGATATATTTCATTTATGGTTTATAAATTTGTAAAATAATTGCAGAAACAATGAAGAAAATGCTCGACCGAAATTGAGAGGTTCGGTCTATGTGGCTATCAGGGGCAGTGCTATTATTCTTACAATTCTTCCGCCACTCAGAGTACTGCCATATATTTTCCAGGTCATCAGCCACCATAGGCATACGAAGAAGCCACCATATACATGGACTTACAAATAACAGGAATATTCCATTTTTGGTCTATACGTTTGAGCAGGTCAACGCCATCCATGTCTGGTATATGAACCTCCGCTAATACCAGATAATACGATTGGTCCATAACCATGTTTAGAGCCTCGTATGCATGCGTCGCCGTTGTTATTAGCCTACACATAAGATTGTTCAAATTTACGGTCTAGTGATATTAATAGTCTATAAATGAGAGTACACAGAAGTTAAACACGGAACGAATATTAAAACTTCATTATCTAAATGTCTGCGGTCATATCTGCATGACTTGTCATATGACTTTTTTGAATGAAAGTAACTCTTGGATCCGGCTATTGTATTCCTATACAATTCATCATACGTACGTTGTGGTATCTTATGACAAAAAAATATGTTATGTAATTCAATACACATGATATGTTAGTTGAATATATATAACATATGACGGGTCGAAATCTAGTTAGTATATAACACATGGGATGCCCAATGTAGTTAGGCCCATATGTGGGTTTTTTATAAAAGTACAAATATGAGCACCAAAAAATTTTCAACATTTTAATTATATTATATATATAATTAATTTGTAACACTTTTACGCTCACCTAATATCTCGAATGTTCTAGAATCTTCCAAATATATTATAAATATTAGTTATCTTTCATATTAACTTTACTCGCTAACAAAACACAATGGTCTTTCCTTCGTCTTTTTCCTCTTTTGCTTTATCAAACTTCTCTCTCGATCTTTTTACCATTTTATCCCATATCTGTATCAAACACATATATCTGCGTAAATTTTAAAAAACTAATACATTGTTGTATATCTTGAAATACTAAATTTATCTACTATCGCAGCTGAATTGCACATTCAATAAAGCTGCGATATCAAAAATAGATATTCCAAAATTAAAGTGTTGTATGTATTGCGATTTAAATCCAGTTTATTAGTTTTTTTGCCTAATCTGTGCCAAATTAATTACATGTTTTTTCTTTTGTGCTTAGAAAATATTCAGGATTATCATATCGGTAAGTCGTCGACATCTTTAATTATTATATATATATGTATGTATGAATATATTTCATTTATGGTTTATAAATTTATAAAATAATTGCAGAAACAATGAAGAAAATGCTCGACCGAAATTGAAAGGTTTGGTCTATCTGGCTATCTGGGGCAGTGCAATTATTCTTACAATTCTTCCGCCACTGACAGTTCTGCCATATATTTTCCAGGTCATCGGCCACCATAGGCATACGAAGAAGCCACCATATACATGGACTTACAAATAACAGGAATATTCCATTTTTGGTCTATACGTTTGAGAAGGTCAATGCCATCCATGTCTGGTATATGAACCTCCGCTAATACCAGATCATACGATTGGTCCATAACTATTTTTAAGGTCTCGTATGCATGCATCGCGGTTGTTTTTAGCCTACACATAAGATTGTTCAAATTTACGCTCTAGTGATATTAATAGTCTATAAATGAGATTACACAAAACTTAAACACAAAACGAATATTAAAACTTCATTGTCTAAATGTCTGCCGTCATATCTGCATGACCTGTCATATGACTTTTTTGAATGAAAGTAACTCTTGGATCCGGCTATTGTATTCCTATACAATGCATCATACGTACGTTGTCGTATCTTATGACAAAAAAATATGTTATGTAATTCAGTACACATGATATGTTAGTTAAATATATATAACATATCACAGGTCGGAATCTAGTTAGTATATAACACATGGGAGGCCCAATCTAGTTAGGCCCATATGTGGGGTTTTTTATAAAAGTACAAATATGAGCACCAAAAAAAATTCAACATTTTAATTATATTATATATATAATTAATTTGTAACAGTTTTACGCTCACCTAATATCTCGAATGTTCTAGAATCTTTCGAATATATTATAAATATTAGTTATCTTTCATATTTACTTTACTCGCTAACAAAACACAATGGTCTTTACTTCGTCTTTTTCCTCTTTGCTTTATCAAACTTCTCTCTCGATCTTTTTATCATTTTATCTCATATCTGTATCAAACACATATATTTGCCTAAATTTTAAAAAACTAATACATTGTTGTATATCTTGAAATACTAAATTTATCTATTATCGCAACTGAATTGCACATTCAATAAAGCTGCCATATCAAAAATAGATATTCCAAAATTAAAGTGTTGTATGTATTGCGATTTAAACCCAGTTTATTAGTTTTTTTGCCTAATCTGTGCCAAATTAATTACATGTTTTTTCTTTTGTGCTTAGAAAATATTCGGGATGATCATATCGGTAAGTGGTCGACATCTTAAATTATTATATATATATGTATGTATGGATATATTTCATTTATGGTTTATAAATTTGTAAAATAATTGCAGAAACAATGAAGAAAATGCTCGACCGAAATTGAGAGGTTCGGTCTATGTGGCTATCTGGGGCAGTGCTATTATTCTTACAATTCTTCCGCCACTCAGAGTACTGCCATATATTTTCCAGGTCATCAGCCACCATAGGCATACGAAGAAGCCACCATATACATGGACTTACAAATAACAGGAATATTCCATTTTTGGTCTATACGTTTGAGCAGGTCAACGCCATCCATGTCTGGTATATGAACCTCCGCTAATACCAGATCATATGATTGGTCCATAACCATGTTTAGAGCCTCGTATGCATGCGTCCCGGTTGTTATTAGCCTACACAAAAGATTGTTCAAATTTACGGTCTAGTGATATTAAAAGTCTATAAATGAGAGTACACAGAAGTTAAACACAGAAGGAATATTAAAACTTCATTGTCTAAATGTCTGCGGTCATATCTGCATGACCTGTCATATGACTTTTTTGAATGAAAGTAACTCTTGGATCCGGCTATTATATTTCTATACAATTCATCATATGTACGTTGTAGTATCTTATGACAAAAAAAAGTTATGTAATTCAGTACACATGATATGTTAGTTCAATATATATAACATATCACATGTCGAAATCTAGTTAGTATATAACACATGGGAGGCCCAGTCTAGTTAGGCCCATATGTGGGTTTTTTTTTATAAAAGTACAAATACGAGCCCCAAATTTTTTTTAACATTTTAATTATATTATATATATAATTAATTTGTAACACTTTTACGCTCACCTATTATCTCAAATGTTCTAGAATCTACCTAATATATTATAAATATTAGTTATCTTTCATTTTTACTTATACTCACTAACAAAACACAATGGTCTTTCCTTCGTCTTTTTCCTCTTTTGCTTTATCAAACTTCTCTCTCGATTTTTCATCATTTTATCCCATCTCTGTATCAAACACATATATTTGCCTAAATTTTAAAAAACTAATACATTGTTGTATATCTTGAAATACTAAATCTATCTACTATCGCAACTGAATTGCACATTCAATAAAGCTGCCATAATAAAAATAGATAATCTGAAATTAAAATGTTGTATGTATTACGATTTGAACCCAGTTTATTAGGTTTTTGCCTAATTTGTGCCAAATTAATTGCATTTTTTCTTTCATGCTTAGAAAATATTCAGGATCATCAGATATGTAAGTGGTCTATCTTATATTATATATATACACTATATCTTATATTAAATATATACACATGTGTGTATGTCATTTTTTCTTTATATATTTGTGAAATAATTGCACAAACAATGAGAAAAATGCTCCACCAAAATTTAGTTTGGTTTATATGGTAAAATGGACCTTGAGTGTGATGAATCTGAACAAGGCGACGAGGCAAGGGAAGAACTGGTTCCATCCATCTGTCTGTCGGGGGCAATGCTATTATTCTTACGATTCTTCCGCCACTTAGAGTACTGCCATATATTTTCCAGGTCATCAGCCACTATAGGCTTAAAGAAGAAGCAATGAGCCCCGGTAACAACTCCCTTGCAAATAACTTGGTCTCTGTTATTAGCTGATATCACTGGTTCCCATAAGTTTAATGTTAATTAGTACATAGACCATCAACTTAATTCGATCAATAAATATAGAATGTGATAATAATATGTACATGGACTTACAAATAACAGGAATATTCCATTTTTGGTCTATACGTTTGAGCAGGTCAATGCCATCCATGTCTGGTATATGAACCTCCGCTAATACCAGATCATACGATTGGTCCATAACCATGTTTAGAGCCTCGTATGCATGCGTCGCCGTTGTTACTAGCCTACACATAAGATTGTTCAAATTTACCTCTAATGATATTAATAGTCTATAAATGAGAGTACACAAAAGTTAAACACAGAACAAAATCCAAGCATATAATTGGTAATTTAGCTAAAGCAAACAATGTACAAATTTTTTTGAAACTAAATTTATTATCTTTATCAAAAAATTAACATAATTGTTTAAAAAAAAAAAGATAAGCATTTCATTGACTAAGAATATAATTAGAGCACAAAGACCAGACTACATGGGGTGCATCGTTCTTTGTATAAATACAATGGGACGAGAAACAAACCTCTCTCGCAAGGTAATGAGCGACTCTGTTTGACACATAATTGGAATATACAAACATATCTCCTAACTAAAACATATCTCTAAACAAAATATCTAAATATTATTTCATTAAAATACAAATACAAGTAAATTATATGAAAAAATATAAAAAAAAATAGAGATATAATATTAAATTAAATTTAAATTATTATTATAAAAATAACACTAAAAGTTATTATTGGGCCTAATTTCTAAACTTTAATCTCTTAATAAAAACACATGTAACTTTAATCTCCGAACTAAAACATATCTCTAAACAAAACACCCAAACATTATCCTATTAAAATATAAATAGAAATAAAGGATATGAAAAATTATATAAAAATATACAGATGTAATATTAAATTAAATTTAAAATATTATTCTAAAAATAAAACTAAATTCAAATTATATAAAAAATATTAAAATATTAAAAGAATTCCATCGTGCGATGCAGGGGATATAAACTATTATTATTAAAGTGACAAGGGCAATCTTTGGTGGTCCCTCGCTTGTCCGTACCGTTTGGTCATTTTGTCTCCTACTCAACTTCAAATACACATGTATATGTATGTCTCCTATGTTGGGTTCCGAGGCATAAAACGCAGCGGATTAACGTAAATATAACAAAAAATTTCGGAACCCTAACGCAGGATCATGTATAAGATTGACAGATTATGGTGAAACAGAATTATACCTATTCGGGTCTTGACTTTCACGAACTCAACAGAGATCCTAGCTTTCACGACTTGTGTCTTCCTTTCGAAAAACACATCTATGGTATCCACACGAGCACCTTCAAGAACGTCTCACGATCTTGATTACGGAATGGATGTACTAGCCTCCTTTTGATGATTTCGAATTTTGTCCTTTCTGCCTCCTTGCTGCTGCTGCCTTTTGGGTTTTATTTTCAAAAACGTACCAGCCATTTAACCTATCATTATCTATTTATAATGACTGGTTAACGGGGTATTCAGCAAAACCTAACCCATGTAGGTATAGGATTAAATAATAAAACCGAATTTCTATTATTTAATTAATAACTAAGTCATACTTAATTATTATGGGCAGAAATACTCTTCAAATTCGAATTTATATTATTTCAATTAATTAAGTCTCACTTAATTAATATAATAAAATTCAAATAATCATCAATTAATTTAAATCTATAATTTAAATTAACTATTCCTCTAAGTGCTCCATGCGTGTGACCCTATAGGCTATTATTTAATTGGCAATAATTTTATTCTCCAATAAAATTATAAACAATGAGCGGCATCTAGTAATACATCATTGCTACCCAATTAAACAATAATTAAATCGTGATTCGATAAAACCTTTCGTGATTAATATTTTCGTGTAATATAATTTCTTTAACCATATATATTATAGATTAAACTCGAGGCATGTATTTAGTCATCCTCTACAACATTTAATCCGGGTTTACTTGATCCATGAGTAGACTATGAAAACAAATCATTATTTGAGCACGACCATGCATTTTATAGTCTTAATCAATCAAGAGGCCAATAATATCTCTCCTAATTATAGGAGGGTTAAATCTTTTATCTATCATTCATATTTCTCATACGACTCATGATTTACCCGATGTTCACTTTTATCATCACCCGGTCAAAGGTAACTTTTAATGTAGTCAAAATATATTAATCTTCGTATAGAAATATAATTATCTCAAGTCAAAGGATCATTACACCATTATCACTACGAGTCTTTCTTATGATTTTATTAAACATGAAGAATCTCACTATGGGTCAGTCCAGTATCATGTACTCCTACATGTACCTATGTATTGACTTTAGTATCCCCATACTTATAACCAATGAGATGTGGTTATCAGTCAAACAACATACTAGTCTATTTATGTATTATTATTGTCCTATAATAATAATACTCGACTAGGGACCTTTTAAGAATATGATATATTATATAATCTCAAGTTCAAGTCATGTACTTAAACTATACAATGTGTATCATGATTCTAAGGACATTTATTATGCTAACAAATATATCGCAGTAATTAAAGTCATAATAAATACGTTTAGTGAATAATCAAATGACATAAAGGTCTATCAAAAGGAAACATTGTATTGCCTCTAGGGCACCTACACTAACATCCTATTCAATTTTAAACACATTTTTGAATTAAAATATACAATTATACATACAATCTAATAAAATGTTTCAATTTCTTCATTATCGAATCTCTTTAATTTATTTAAAATCATAACTTATTAGTTAAATTTTATGAATATTAAAATAATAATAATATTTTATTTATATTAATTAAATTTTAATATTATGCTATTTATACTATATTTATATACTATATTATTAAAGTCACAAGGGTCTGTAATCTGTACTATATTATTTTAACTGAAATATTAAAAGTTTTGGTCGTCGTAAAAAAGATCTTAGCCGTCCAACCTTTGAATTTTAATAAAATCTAAATTTAAAAAGAATATAATCATACATACAACTCTAACACTAGCAATTCTCCTTTTATACAACTCATCACAGTTAGGATAATATTATATTATATTTATATTATATTATATATTTTTTATTTTACGAATCCTACTTATCCTATAATTTTTATTTAATATATCATTAAATTTTATCCTATAATTTTAATTTAATATATCATCAAAGTTTATGATAACATTGAAAGTTTGGTGGTCGATAGTTGGGCCGGAGAGTTGATTAATTATTGGGCATAATTTTAAAATATTAATCTTCTAACTAAAATATAATCTCATATTAATCTTCTAACTAACATATCTCACATTAATCTCCTAAGTGAAATACATCACTATACAAAACAAACAAAAATTATCCTATTAAAATATAAATATAAATAAATTATATAAAAATATTTAAATATAATATTAAATAAAATTTGAATTATTATTATAAAAATACAAATAAATTCAAATTATTAAAATAAAAATATTAAAAAACTAAAAAAATTCATCCAGCACTAGATATAAGCTAGTATATTATTAAAGCCGCAAGGGCAAATATTTGGTCACTAGGTCGTCCATCTCATCTAGTCATTTCGTCTTGCACTGAACTTTAAATACACATGCCTCTGTCTATTACTCAATTTCAAACACCGTCTTTTAATTAAAATATACAATTGCACTTACAATACGCTAACATGTGTCAATTTCTATATTACTCAACCTCTTTATATATTTAAAATCGAAACTTATTAATTAAATTTTATGAATATTAAAATAATAACATTATTTTATTTATATTAATTAAATTTTATTACTATGCTATCTATACTATATTTCTATTCAATATTAATAAAGAGAGAAGGGCAGATGTTTGGTCGGTCAATTGGTCGTGGTCCGGTCTCGTCATTTTGTCTCCCACTCAACTACAAATACACATATTTATCTATTACTCAATTTTCTCATTGTTTAACCTCTTTAATTTATTTAAAATCATAATTTATTAATTAAATTTTATGATAATAAAATAATAAAAATATTTTATAAATATTAATTAAATTTTACTATATCTATACTATATTATTAAAGCCACAATGACAAATATTTGGTCGGTGTCTGTGTTTGTGTCCTACTCAACTACAAATACACTCTTTTAATTAAAATATAGAGTTGTATTCTTAATCTACTAATTAACATGTTTCAATTTTATCATCATTCAAACAATTCAATTTATTTAAAATTATAATTTTATAATTAATTTTTTGAATATTAATATAATATCTATAATATATTTTTCCTACTCAACTTTAAACATACTTTTTATAATTAAATTTTAATTTGAATATACTCTATCAAACATATACATTATACATACAACTCTATTTAGAACAAACATATTGTACATACAAATTTATTATCAGTGGAGTTCTCTTTCTTAATAATAAAATGAAATATATTATCATATTAAATTAAAATTTTAAACCATATAAAATAACTATTTTATACTATATATATATATACATACATATAATTCTATCACCGGTGTTGTGCTGTTTTTATACAACTACTCACGCCTAATCTATACTATATTATTAAAGCCGAAAGATTAAAAGTTTTGGTGGTCGGTTGGTTTGGTACTGGGTGAACCATATAAAAGATCTTGACCGTCCAATTTTAAGTGAACCATAGGAACAATCTTAACCGTTGAATTTTAATAAAATATAATTTTAAAAGAATATAGTCGTATATACAACTCTAACACCAGTAATCCTCTTTTTTTCAATTTTAAGTGAACCATAGAAACAATCTTAACCGTTGAATTTTAATAAAATATAATTTTAAAAGAATATAGTCGTACATACAACTCTAACACCAGTAGTCCTCTTTTTATACAACTTATCAGAGATAGAATAATATTATATTATATTTCAATTATATTCTATATTTTTATTTTACAAATAACCATAGAAACAATCTTAACCGTTGAATTTTAATAAAATATAATTTTAAAAGAATATAGTCGTACATATAACTCTAACACCAGTAGTACTCTTTTTATACAACTTATCAGAGATAGAATAATATTATATTATATTTAAATTATATTCTATATTTTTATTTTACAAATCCTACTTATCCTATAATTTTTATTTAATATATCATTAAAATTTATCCTATAATTTTAATTTAATATATCATTGAAATTTATGATAACATTGAAAGTTTGGTAGTCGGTCAATATTTGGGTCGGATAGTTGATTAATTGTTGGGCCTAATTTTAAAATATTAATCTTCTAACTAAAAAACAATCTCATATTAATCTCCTAACTAAAATATCTCACATTAATCTCTTAAGTAAAATACATCTCTATACAAAACAAACAAAAATTATCATATTAAAATATAAATACAAATAAATTATATAAAAATATATACATATAATATTAAATAAAATTTAAATTATTATTATACAAATACAAATAAATTCAAATCATTATAAAATATTAAAATAAAAATATTTAAAAACTAAAAAAATTCATCCGTGCATCGCACGGGATAAAAACTAGTATTATATTATATTTAAATTATAACATATATTTTATTTATTAAGAATAATGTTACAATCCTCTTTCTTAATAATAAAATAAATAAATCACCAAATTAAATTAAATATTTAATTTATATAAAATAAATTATCTCTACTATATATATTATGTATATATTTATCTCAACAATGTAATTCTCTTTTATACTAATATTATTTTATATTTAAATTATAGAGTATAATTTATATTTTAAAAATTATATTATAATATAATTTTTATCTAATACAGTTGTATTAACATTTAACTCAATTTCATCACCGTTTTTTAATTTATTTAAAATTATAACCTATTAATTATTTCTCATGAATATTAAAATAAAAAAACTAACATATCATAATAATATATAAATAACATATAAAAAATTAATAATAAAATAAATTACTATATTAAATTAAAGATTTAAATCATATAAAATAATTAATATATATAATTTATTAATAGCCTCCGAAAATTTACTAATAAAATTAGAATTTGAACACAGCAAAGCCACCCTCTCAAAACCGGTCCAGGCCTATACAACAGAACATCAAGAAGCACAGAAGCCATGGTAAAATTGATCTGCGGCTCTTACTAGCGAGGGCAGTGGTAAAAATGAAATTGCTCAACCTGAGCCACCGGCCATACTTTATAAATCATCCGAAGATGAAGGTTCTGGCAACTAATATCGCCAGGTTACATCAACTAAGGTTATCAATTGCTACAAACTAGAGGTTATTAAGATGTACTCTTAGACATGTGAAGGTTTGGTTTCCCCACTGCCGCGTTGCTGAATACTGGTGGTGATAACAATGCAGCAGTGACCCCAGGCAATTAAGCAAGAGTCATCACATACAGAAGGCGACGTGGCAAGGAAGGAACTGGAAGTACAAGTACTGGTAACGGTAGAAATGGAAATGCGGTCCAAGGAGTGGGAGCGGATTAGTAGAGAAGAGGCAGAAAAGAATTGATATTTTGTAATCCCTAGTCTAGGTAGTGAGGAGATTTTCCATGTGTACAAACATTTTTCTAAAGTTTCACTATAACTTAAAAGATAATTGTGTTTGGCAAACAAGTGCCTCATCAAACATTTTACCAATTTTTTGGTAGTCGCAACCTCTTAACATTCAGCCTTCCTTACATTGACAAGCCGAGGTACGGCTTTTGGTGTTTCATAATTTTCATTTTGCCCAATTTAAAAGTTAAAACAATATTCGGGTGTTGAGAAACACATTGTCAAAGATATATGCATTTCATATATTTCTAATATATATATTGACTCTTTTTAATTAAAAGTTAACTATTTTATCTTATATTCATACTACCGGCTAATTTTTTAAAAATAAAATAAAATAATTAAGAAGGTGCAATTTAGTGCTCAGTTGTTAGAAATGATCAATAATACAACCACTTACCCGAAATATTTTTCCAAAATTATCTTTTTACTTATTTGAGGAAACGGTAAGATTGATATTTATATTACTGGAATATCAAAAAATAAAAACGGCTGCCACCATCATATAAGAACAAACCATGTTAATTTTTTGTTGCAGAAAAAGTGAAAATATTTGCTAATGAATTAACTTGTGATTTCGTACTATCACCATATAATGTGTACCCAAAACAAAATGAACTCAGACTTGATCTTTTATTACATAGATCTACGAAGCATATTCATGATTATTAACAACATACTAGGGGCTAAATGGTAGTTCTACTCAGGATATAAACACACATCCTACCAAAAATAGAGGCAAGTACATTTGAAAATGACATTTTGGCTTCATCATTGTTGAATGGGGTCGTTTCAATAAATACAATTAGATTTAATGGGTTTTTTCTTTTTATCTCACAATAAAACTCTAGTCCCACATCGAGACATGTGGAGACTTTAGTTCACTACATAAGCTAGGTAAAATATTACTACCAAGTGCACCATCTTTTGGGATGTGTGGTGAGCTTGTTGATTATCAAAATTATTGTATTTGGGTCAGTCCCCAAATCTACTTAGGCCCATATGTGGTTTTTTTTATATAAGTACAAATACATAATATATATAATTTGTAACAATTTTACGCTCACCTAAAATCTCGAATGTTCTAGAATATCCCGAAAATATTATAAATATTAGTTATCTTTCGGTTTTACTTTACCCACTAAGAAAACACAATCGTCGTTCCTTCGTCTTTTTCCTATTCCGCTTTATTAAACTTCTCTCTTTTCATCATTTTATCCCGATCTCTATATCTTAAACTCATATCTTCGCCTAAATTTAAAAAAACTCATACATTGTTGTATATCTTGAAAGAATAAATTTATCTACTATTGCACGCACATTTCCACCAACTTAGCTTCCCAATTGCACATTCAATAAAGTTGCCATAATAAAAATAGATAATTTGAAATTAAAGTGTTGTATTTATTACGATTTGAACCCAGTTTATTAGGTTTTTGCCTAATCTGTGCCAAATTAATTGCATATTTTTTCTTTTTTGCTTAGAAAATATTCAGGATCATCTTATATTATATATATACACTATATCTTATATTATATATATACACATGTGTGTGTATGTCATTTTTTCTTTGTATATTTGTGAAATAATTGCAGAAACAAGGAGGAAAATGCTCCACCAAAATTTAGTTTCGGTGTATATGGTAAAATGGACCTCGAGTGATGAATATGAACATGGCGGTGAGGCAAGGGAAGAACTGGTTCCATCCATCTGTCTGTCGGGGGCAATGCTATTATTCTTACGATTCTTCCGCCACTCAGAGTACTGCCATATATTTTCCAGGTCATCAGCCACTATAGGCTTAACGAAGAAGCAATGAGCCCGGGTAACAACTCCCTTGCAAATAACTTCATCTCTCTTATTAGCTAATATCCTGCTTTCCATAAGTTTAATGTTAATTAGTACATAGACCAACAACTTAATTCGATCAATAAATATAGAATGTGAGTGTAATATTATGTACATGGACTTACAAATAACAGGAATATTCCATTTTTGGTCTATACGTTTGAGCAGGTCAATGCCATCCATGTCTGGTATATGAACCTCCGCTAATACCAGATCATACGATTGGTCCATAACCATGTTTAGAGCCTGGTATGCATGCGTCGCCGTTGTTATTAGCCTACACATAAGATTGTTCAAATTTACGCTCTAATGATATTAATAGTCTATAAATGAGAGTACACAGAAGTTAAACACAGACCAAAATTCAAGCATATAAGAGGTTATTTAGCTGAAGCAAACAATGTACCGATTTTTTTGAAACTGAATTTATTATCGTTATTGAAAAAATTAACATAATTGTTTTTTGCCTTATTTACAATTTAAACCCTGTGTTATTATCAATATACAATTAAAACCCTCTTTTAATATATTTAGTAAATTTAATCCTGTATTTTTTAACTATTTACAATTGAAACCTTTTTTAAAATAATTAGTAAATTTAAACTTATGTTTTTGAACTATGTACAATTGAAACATTTTTTATGATAAAATTTTGAATAAATATTCGTCAAATGCACTATTGTCAATTTTTTTTGTATAGATATTATCTAAGCATAATAGATATTTGTAATTATTAGGATTTTTTCTTATAAAATGGATATTTAGATGTTCTTTTCTATATTAATATATCTATATGTATAATATATTATATATGTTCAATAAAATTTTAATATGTGTTTATATTATTTCATCTTCCCATCACACTTCCCCCTCAATATATTCATGAATGTTTATCATCAAATATAATTTTTTTTCAAAAATACTCTTCGGTGAATATATTCTCGAAAATACTTTTTCGTGATAAAATTTATTTTATTCCGAAATTAAAAAGTCGATGTTAAATTTTCTAAATGTTTTAAAACGTAGGGTTAAATTTACTATTTATTTTAAAAAAGGTTTCAATTGTACATAGTTAAAAAACATAGGGTTAAATTTACTAATTATTTTAAAAAAGGTTTCAATTGTAAATAGTTAAAAAACGTAGGACTAAATTTACCAAATATATTAAAAGAAGGTTTCAATTTTATATTGTTGAAAATACAGGGTTATAATTGCATTTAACCCTTGTTTTTTTTTTTTGAAATAAAAGATAACCATTTCATTGACTAAGAATATAATGAGAGCACGAAGACCACACTAGATGGGGTGCATCGTTCTTTGTATAAATACAATCGGACGAGAAACAAGCCTCTCTAGCAAGGTAATGAGCGACTCTGTTTGTATAAAACATAATTGTTATATACATGTGAATAGTGTAAAACGTGAAATCTTTGCTCTAGTTTTCGAAACAACACTACAAGAAAAACAACTTCAGACAACACCGATTGGCTCAGTGAAAAAAGTGTTTCCCAGGATTAACATACAATGGTTTATTTTTTCCGTGAAAAACTATAGTCTGATCCATGTTTTATACAACAGTTTTAAACCCGTTGCCTAAAAAACTCAATCACACAACACTTTTTATAAGTCGTATTGTGCAAAGCAAAACCTCCATACAATTGTTTAATAAATCTGTTGTTTAAATAGATTTCAGACAATTTTATGAGAAACCGTTGTTGATATTAGACAAGTGTTTATTGTGAGGTATTATATAAGACGTTTTCACACAACAGTACAATATTGTGTTATGTGATAGAGCTCATCAGATAACTCTTTTTCAATTTTGTGTTGTGCAAATCAAGATCTCTAAACAACAATTTATTTTACAACGGTTTTATGTAGAAAACCATTCGTTTAACTCATACAACACAATTTCTAAGAAAACCATTGTCTGTTTCACATAAGATGACAAAAATTACCTTTTCATAATAAGATGAAAAATGTTTGTAGAAGATATTTTAATACTTTTGTTCAAAAAATCACACAAAATAAATTTAAAATTCTAATTTTTTTTACACATCACAAACATCGAAATATCTTAACATCCGTATGATTAGATCATCGAAAAAATTAATTTTAATTTAATATGAAAGAAATTATAGATTTATCATAAACTCAATATCTACTTCTTAACTCGTTCATATAAAATGTATACTCATATTTTCGAATTACAAAACTATTACTTATTATTAACAAACTATATACATTTATATGTATCCATATTATAAAATTATAAATTTTTTATTTATTTTGTCTTTGTAAAATGAGTTAATATTTTAAATTTTAATTTTTTTATAAAAGCTTAAACCTGTATTCATAATTTTAATTATAACAACGTGCATACATAATTATTTCGCTCTTCTAACGTATCATATAATTTTAATGTAATATATTATTTATAATTAGTAAAATGAGAATTTTAATTTATTTTATTTTTATAAAATATATATACTATATTTTTATAACCAAACTAGAGATTTTTTTGTAGTTGGTTTGGTTAACCTTTTTCTAATATTATATTTAAATTATATCCTAAATTTATATACTTATATTAAATATTTTATATATAATATAATTAATGTAACTGTACCAAATATTAAAATATCTTAATTTAACCGTTAATAATTGAACTATTAATTTGTTTAAAAATAACGACTCATTATATAAATCAAATGAATACTAAAATGTTATTTTTTATTGTTTTAACATGTTCCCCTTTTCCTGATTATAAATAACACTAATACTATAATAACACGATGTACAATATTAAAAAAATGGGTGCTTATATTTTACCCCAAAATGAATTTGTGCTATACACTCTTTCTCCCTTTCTTTCCCCCAAATACTTCACTTTCCCCCTTGTTGCCTCCCGCTCCACTTGAAATTTTTGTTTGAACACAACCCTTTTTTGTTCCTCAATTTCATGGGGCTTTCTTTCTAGGGCTTTTAATTGAAGGCTTTCTCTCTCCATCTCCCATCTCTCAAGTACGTATGTCCTACACTTCATCTCTCTCGTTTAATCGATTTGAGGATATGAATTAGGGCTTTGGTTTGAAAAAGGCCTTCATCTTCTTCAATTAATTAATTTGAGGCTACGAATTGTTCATGTCCAATGTCATTATGGTACAGCTGGTTTGTCTATTTTATCAATACTTGATATTCGTCTTCGTTTGGATGTTCATGAATATGGCAGGTGCTTGTTGAGAGATCTACTTTTGGTCTTATTATTAATGTGATTGGAGAGCCTGTTTATCATAGATGCGATATTAATAAGTTAATCCTTGTCGATTTGGTCTTAATTTTGTAGGTGATTTAAATTTAGGGATTTCGTTCTAGAGTTTTAGATTTAGGGCTTTTGACTTGTAATTCGTCTAATATTATGGTTGATTGATTTGGGTTTTGGGAATATGATGTTTAATTTATCTTATATTGTTTGAGTACTTAAAGGAGTGATGTATATGTATATTTGCCTTTTTGTGCCCCTGTATTTTGGTTGTCCCCTCTTTTTTTTCACTTTCTTGATATTTATTATTTATGTGGTACCTATTTTTAATAATATTAATGAATTTGTCTAGGTCTCCACATGGGTCTTGCTTTCTTACCCCTACTCATATTATAACTATATATAGCATATATAAGACCTAGGGAGATTACTTTGTTCACTATTTAATCAGTGACCTCTTTTCATATTTGTAGTTTGCGTTGGCAAATCCAGCCCATAATAATATTCATTTGGGGTAAATGGACTCTATTTGAAAAACGCAGCAGTGAATGACATCTCATCATCATGGAAATGTTTCCTGTAGTCATTTCTAATTTGTAAGTGGTCTTTATTATGAGAAGTGTTTTTCATCTTTTATCTTGTAAGTGCCTGTTTCTCCCCTGTCTCTCCTAGTTTAGCTAATTTGTAAGTGGTCTTTATTATGAGAAGTGTTTGTGATAGTATTGATGTTAGACATAGACTTTTAGTTGGAGGTTGTAATTCTCCTTGATAACTTTTGTATATTAAACCATAGTTTCAATTGTTAAACACTTGTGTATATCAATTTCTTTTTGAGACAATAATATAAAACTATTGTCTATTTCAATTAATTTTTGAGACAATGATATAAAACACTTGTCCATTTGAAAAATGAATCATTATCACATTGAATTCTTACAATGAAAATTGAGTTATAAACCATTGTAACAACTGGGTATTGCCAATAGATTCTTATTTACGAATCGTTGTGTTCATTATCTTCAGACATTTCGTCCTTATCGTGAAACCATTGTGATAATGTGATCTCGACAATGGCTTTTATTTTAGAAGCTGTTGAATACAGGAAAGAAGAACAACACTTCCTTTTACAGGAACTGTTGTGTTAAAGAATAATAAACATTATTCTGAGATTAAGAAACGCTTGATTAACCGCAAGTCTTACAATAGTCTATTTACTAAAATCGTTGTTTATACCAACCTTCTAACAACATTTTTTTATGATCTCGTTGTTGTCTTGCTTAAAGACAGACAACGATCACGTACCGTTGTGTCATCCATATATCAGACGGTGGCTCAATATTCAACGGTTTTCCAGGGTATTAGACAACGGGTAAAAACGCTTGTATGAAGCTATTTTTCTTGTAGTGCAAATATTTAAAAGAAGTTTTTATAGATCAATTAAAAATAATTTATTTAAAAACTTTCATTAAGTGTTTGTAATTAAGATTTTTAAGGCAAAAATCTCAAAAACAAAATAAAATGAATGATCAAATATATAATGCTTTCCATTTTAAATTAAAAGAAGTGTACACAATGATGATGATGAAATTAACAAAACTTTTCACAAATTTAAATCGATTCATAGAAATAGCACAACATAAAATTTTTAATCTAGATCGATGTTATGTGAAAAATGTTATGACTGCTGGTTCAACTGAATATGTATTTCGTCGGATAGGATTTGTAATTCACCGAGGACTTGCGGCGCAACTTGTCACCCGTTTATCTCGTATATATGTATTTTAAAATTGATAAATAACATAATTTTTAAATACGATAAGGTAAAATATTACTACCAAATGCACCATCTTTTGGGGATATGTGATGGGCTTCTAGATTATCAAAATTGTTTCATTTGGGATAGTATATACATTAGTATTCGATGACGACTCTCAAAAGGTTGATTCATAAAGTTGGCCGAGGTGGGGCACACAAAGCTGGTTTATTAGCCCATAATAGCAAAAGAAGTCCCAACGTGGTGACACGAAATGAAACGACCCTATAATATCCGGCAATGGCTAGAGAGGTCCAATCTGGGCCTTTGAGCAATAAATTTCGCCTTACAAGGACGACATTAATTTAAGTGGGGCGTTTTTAATATCATAGTCCCACGTGGAGACATGTGGAGACTTTAAATTAGTATCTAAGATAAAATACTACTATTAACTACATCAACATATCACAATTTTTGGGGGCCTTGATAGGCTTGTGGATTACTCATTTTATTGAATTTGAGTGAGACTATTCTAGACTTATATGTGATATAGATTGGGGATTTGACTTGAGTTTTCACACCGCTTTCTCACTGTATATTTCCAAACTTCTCTCTCATTCTCTTATAGTATTTCGACATGTATCTCTTAGAGTCATATATTCTCTTAAATACAAAAAAGAAAATTGAAAAATAATGTATCTCATGAAATTAGAGGTGGCAAAATCAATGATGTCTTAAAATTCGATACGAAATCCACAAGAAATATTATGAATTATGGTAGGAATTTTTGAGTTTCTAGTCTAGTTCGAGTTGAATAAAATAAGGTCAATTTCAAGGCAACCGAAATAACTCAAAGTTACTTGAAGTGTCCAAACAAATGACCCCTTTGGTTGAATTTTAATGTGTTCTTCACTTTAATATATATTTGTTTTGTTTTCAAAAAGTCTTATAATTTATTTCTATATTTATTGAATTTTTATTCAAAATTTTATACTTTCTTGTATAAATGTTTTTAAATAAATATATATAAATATACATATATATTACCTCCAACATATAAATTTATCTTATCTTTTTTAGTAAATGTTTGACCATATAATTTATGGGTTTGACAGTACGTGTATTTTCTCAAATATTAAAAAAAAATTGTCTAAATGTCTGCGGTCATATGTGCATGACCTGTCGTTACATGATAAACTTTTTTGATGAAAGTAAATCCTGGATCGGCATTGTATTCCTATACAATTCATCATACGTACGTTGTCGTATGTTATGACAAAAATATATTTTATGTAATTCACGTACATGATATGTTAGTTCAATATATATAACATATGACACGTGGAAATCTAGATAGTATATAACACATGGGAGGTCCAATCTAGTTAGGCCCATATGTGGGTTTTTTTATAAGAGTACAAATAGGAGCACCAAATTTTTTTAAGCATTTTAGTTATATTAGATATATAATTAATTTGTAACAGTTTTACGCTCACCTAATATCTCGAATGTTCTAGAATCTTCCGAATATATTATAAATATTAGTTATCTTTCATTTTTACTTTACTCGCTAACAAAACACAATGGTCTTTCCGTCTTCTTTTTCCTCTTTTGCTTTATCAAACTTCTCTCTCGATCTTTTCATCATTTTATCCCATCTCTGTATCAAACACATATATATGCCTAAATTTTAAAAAACTATTACATTGTTGTATATCTTGAAATACTAAATTTATCTACAATCGCAACTGAATTGCTCATTCAATAAAGCTGCCATATCAAAAATAGATATTCTAAAATTAAAGTGTTGTATGTATTGCGATTTAAACCTAGTTTATTTGTTTTTTGCCTAATCTGTGCCAAATTAATTACCTGTTTTATCTTTTGTGCTTAGAAAATATTCAGGATGATCATATCGGTAAGTGGTCGACATCTTAAATTATTATATATATATATATATATATGTATGTATGGATATATTTCATTTATGGTTTAAAATTTTCTAAAATAATTGCAGAAACAATGAAGAAAATGCTCCACCAAAATTGAGAGGTTCCGTACATCTGGCTGTCTGGGGCACTGCTATTATTCTGACAATTCTTCCGCCACTCAGAGTATTGCCATATATTTTCCAGGTCATCGGCCACCATAGGCTTACGAAGAAGCCACCATATACGTGGACTTACAAATAACAGGAATATTCCATTTTTGGTCTATACGTTTGAGCCGGTCAATGCCATCCATGTCTGGTATATGAACCTCCGCAAATACCAGATCATACGACTGGTGCATAACCATGTTTAGAGCCTCGTATGCATGCGTTGCCGTTGTTATATGCCTACACATAAGATTGTTCAAATTTACGCTCTAATGATATTAATATTCTATAAATGAGAGTACATAGAAGTTAAACACAGAACAAATATTAAAACTTCATTGTCTAAATGTCTGCGGTCATATCTGCATGACCTGTCATATGACTTTTTTGAATGAAAGTAACTCTTGGATCCGGCTATTGTATTCCTATACAATTCATTGTACGTACGTTGTCGTATCTTAGGACAAAAAAATATGTTATGTAATTCACGTACACATGATATGTTAGTTCAATTCATATAACTTATGACAGGTGGAAATCTAGTTAGTATATAACACATGGGAGGCCCAATCTAGTTAGGCCCATATGTGTGTTTTTTATAAAAGTACAAATACGAACACCAAAAATTTTTCAACATTTTAATTATATTATATATATAATTAATTTGTAAGTTTTACGCTCACCTAATATCTCGAATGTTCTTGAATCTTCCGAATATATTATAAATATTAGTTATCTTTCATTTTTACTTTACCCGCCAACAAAACACAAAGGTCTTTCCTTCGACTTTTTCCTCTTTTGCTTTATCAAACTTCTATCTCGATCTTTTCATCATTTTATCCCATCTCTATATCAAACACATATATTTGCCTAAATTTTAAAAAACTAACACATTGTTGTACATCTTGAAATACTAAATTTATCTACTATCGCAACTCAATTGCTCATTCAATAAACTACCATATCAAAAATAGATATTCTAAAATTAAAGTGTTGTATGTATTGCGATTTAAACCTAATTTATTAGTTTTTTGCCTAATCTGTGCCAAATTAATTACATGTTTTTTCTTTTGTGCTTAGAAAATATTCAGGATCATCGTATCGGTAAGTGGTCTACATCTTAAATTATTATATATATATATATATATATATATATATATATATATATATATATATATATATATATATATACAAGTATGTATGGATATATGTAATTTTTGGATTATAAATTTCTAAAATAATTGCAGAAACAATGAAGAAAATGCTACACTGAAATTGAGAGGTTCGGTCCATCTGGCTCTCTGGGGCAGTTCTATTATTCTTACAATTCTTCCGCCACTTAGAGTACTGCCATATATTTTCCAAGTCAGCAGCCACCATAGGCATACCAAGAAGCCACCATATACATGGACTTACAAATTATAGGAATATTCCATTTTTGATCTATACGTTTGAGCAGGTCAATGCCATCCATGTCTGGTATATGAACCTCCGTTAATACCAGATCATATGATTGGTCCATAACCATGTTTAGAGCCTCGTATGCATGCGTCGCCGTTGTTATTAGCCTACACATAAGATTGTTCAAATTTACGCTCTAATGATATTAATAGTGTTAGGAATCTACATGTGATTTGATGATAACATTAATCTTAGAATCATAGAAATTTTATTTGATGTAACTGATCAATTGATATGAAAGTTATAAATATCAATTGATCAGGAAACCATTTATCAGTTGAAGTGTTTATATGAATCAACTGATAATTTGGATTGTAGCATAGGTGTTCTTAGTTTATTTCAATCGATAAGGTGTAAATCAATTGATATTTTGTTCATCAATTGATGTTAGAGTCGATTGATATAGATCATCAATTGATGTGTAAAGTAAACTGTTAAATTGTAATTATGCGAAGACAGGAAATTACACAAGTGAAGGATGATCAATTGATATTGAAGCATCGATGGATGAAGGATCAATCGAAGAAGCCAAGTCAAGCATTGAAGACCATCAACTGATGTAAAGACCCATCGATTGATATATCGATTGATAAAATCTATCAATCGATAAGCCATCTTTTATCAATCGATGGATAGAAAGATCAATCGAAGAAGTACATCAGTTGATGGATTAAAGGACAGATCAATTGGTATGCCTAACAGCAAATTATCAATTGAGTGTGACAACACAGAAAGAATATATGTTGAAGATCCAGAGAACAAAAGCACTCATATGGAAGATAGTCTAGAGTGGCTGTGAAGACTCAATCTGAAGCTGTCTTTTCAAACCTTTTTAAAAGATAGAAAAAGGTAAAAGAAAGGCAGGTAGAAACAATCCTAGAATAGGAATTGTAAAAGAACACTTGTGGTATATAAACAAGTGTAGCAGCATTATTAGAAAACAGACAAGTTAGACAATATCTCTTAATCAACTGTTCAAGCTTAAGAACACATTTGTAAGAACAGTTGATTTGTTTTCTAATCTTGTAAAAACGCAGCTAGGTTTCTTTTAACCTTGGAACATTGAGCAAAAATATACACTGATGGAAAAACCAATCCATCAGTAATTTTAAATCTCCTTGTTCAATTTACGCTTCAGTCTTAAATTGTTAGAACATATTCTCTCTATATTCTCAAACTTCAAGAACGAATATTAGAACCAGCAAAAAGTTTTAATATTTGTATTCAACCCCCCCTTCTACAAATATTGACATTGTTCTAGGGAATAACAAATAGTCTATAAATGAGAGTACACAGAAGTTATACTCTAGAGAAATTATATGGTATTCTAAAAACATATGAACTGGAGATTCAACAAGATGAAGAGATTGAGAAGAATCAAAGAAAGGAGAAAACTGTGGCTTTGATGGTAAATGGGAATGAAGACAAGAAAGAAAAGAAAAATACTGGTTGTTCAGAAGAAGTCATGATGGTGGCTAATGATGCTGATGAAGAATCATCCAAGGGAAAAGGAAAGACCAAATGTGAGGAAAATGAAACATGCTCACAGGATGATTTGGATGAGATTGATGAGCACCTTGCATTTTTGTCAAGGAAGTTTTCAAAGCTAAAATTTAAAAGGAATCCAAATGCTCAAAGGCCTGGATCCCAGTTTAGAAACAACAATCAAAATAAAAATTTAGTTGATAGATCTAAATTCAGATGTTTTAACTATGGATTGGCTGGTCATTTCTCAAGTGAGTGCATGAAGCCAAAGCAAGAAAAGGCAAAGACATATGAGGGTATTGATTATAAAAAGAAATACTTTGACCTTTTAAAACAGAAAGAAAAGGCTTTTGTCACTGAAGAGAAGGACTGGGCTGCTGAGGACAGTGATTCTGAAGAATATATTAATCTAGCTCTAATGGCCAACCATGAGGATGAAGAAGCTAGTTCAGCATCCAATCAGGTATTAGCTACAAACTTTTCTGAGCTTTCAGCTGATGAATGCAATAGTACTATTAATGAAATGTCCAATGAATTGTATAATTTGCATGTCACTCTAAAATCTCTAAACAAAGAAAATCTCAAGTTAAAGAGCACCATTGATGCCTTAACTGAGAGGAATATTTTTCTTGAAAATGAACTTGTTTGTTTAGAAAGATTTAAGCAGGAAAGAAAGGATGCTAGGAATGAACTAGTAAACAGTTTGAAAAGAGAAGAATTGTTGAAAGAACAATTGGCTGAAGAAATTGAAACCATTAGCAAATGGAATAGGTCTGCTAAAACTGCCAAACAAATTATTGATGTTCAGGGTGTAGATACTCTAGGAGAACTCCCCAAATCAATAGACAAGTCATTGGCTGATACTTCAATGGATAAAGATCAATCGACTGTTAATCCTTCATCAACTGATAAGGATTGTCAATCGATTGATGCTGAATCAATCGATAAGCATCCATCGACAAGTAAATCATCAATGGCTAATAAAAAGAACAAATTTTGCACTCCTATTAAGTTTGTTAAGGAAACCAAAAATCAAGTTGAGGCTGAGGCTGAGAAAATCAACATAGGTAGCTTATCCAAGAAACAACTAAAAGAAAAATTAGAAAATATAGCACCTGTAGAAATTACTCAACCTAAGTCTGAGAAAAAGAAAAAGAATAGGAATGGTAAAGTAGGCATAAATAAGCACAACAACTACACTCCTGATATGTATGCCCCTAGAAAGGTATGTGCTAAATGTGGTAGTGTAAATCATTTGTCCATGCAATGCAAGAATGAAAAGAAATCTATATCTACAAATGATTTAAATATACATGCCATGACTGCAAATGCCATGTTTACCAATCCTATGCTCATGAATGCCATGTCTTCTAATCTGGTTGCACCTAATGTTCATATGCCTTATGCACAAGTTCCATACATGTATAATCCCTTCTTTGCATATCCTAATATGAACATGCCTGGAATGCCATGAAACATGCCTAATGTAAATGATGAAATTCATGGAAATTCTGCCATGAGTTCCAAGGTGTCAAAGCCCCAAAAGTCAACTCCCAAAGTTAAAGTGGATTTAAACCCACCAAAACAAAAGAAACCAAAGTTGACAACAGGGGCTCAAGCTACAGCTAATAAAAGAGGACCCAAGGCAACTTGGGTACCAAAAGCAACTTGATTGTTTTATGTGTGTGCAGGGAAACAGGAAGAAAAATCTCTAGTATTTGGATAGTGGATGTTCAAGGCACATGACTGGAGATTTGTCCCTGCTCACAAAGTTTGTGGAAAAGGCTGGTCCAGGAGTTACTTTTGGAGATAACAGCAAAGGTTTTACTCTGGGATATGGCTCAATTGCAAAAGAAAATGTTATCATTGAACCTGTAGCACTAGTTGATAGATTGAAGCACAATTTGCTCAATATTAGTCAACTGTGTGATAATGGTAATGGTGTGTGGTTTACAACTGAATCATGCATCATAGCCAACAAAGAATGTGGTGAAATTCTCTTAATTGGAGAAAGAAAAGGGAATGTCTATATGGCTGATTTTCTCTCTGTAAAAGCAAATTCAATGACATGCCTTCTTAGCAAAGCCAATACAGATCGATGAAAGTTGGTTGTGGCACAAGAAACTAACTCATTTGAATTTCAAAGCCATGAATTTATTGGTTAGAAAGAATCTGGTTAGAGGCATTCCACAGATGGAATTCACCAAGGATGGACTGTGTGATGCCTGTCAAAAAGGAAAACAAATAAAAGCATCATTCAAGTCAAAGTCTGAATCATCAATTGATAAGCCTCTGGAATTATTGCACATGCATTTATTTGGTCCAGTCAACATCATGTCTATTGCCAAAAAGAAATATGCCTTAGTAATTGTGGATGACTTCACAAGATTTTCATGGGTATATTTCTTATTCTCTAAGGATGAGGCAAGCAAATTAATTATCAATCATGTGAAGAATGTTGAAAATGGCACTGAATAGAAGGTCAAGAAATTTAGAAGTGATAATGGAACTGAATTCAAGAATTCAACCATGAGAGAATTCTGTGAGGAAAAAGGTATCACTCATCTTTTCTTTGCTCCAAGGACTCCACAGCAAAATGGAGTAGTTGAAAGAAAAAATAGGACCTTGATTGAAGCTGCTAGAACTATGTTAGAAGAAGCAAAACTTCCTACATACTTCTGGGCAGAAGCAATTAATACTGCTTGTTACACTCAAAATATTTCCATGGTCAATAAACTTCAAGGCAAAACACCATATCAATTGATAAAGAAAGACAAGAAGCCAACAGTTAACTTTCTTCATGTCTTTGGCTGCAAATGCTTTGTACTGAGAAATCAAGGTGAAAATCTAGGAAAATATGAAGCCAAAGCTGATGAAGCTATATTTGTTGGATATGGAATAACAACCAAAGCATACAGAGTCTACAATCTTAGATTACACATTGTTATGGAATCTATGCATGTAGTCTTTGATGACAAGAAAATTCAAGGGTTGTTTGACGAAGGATTTCATGATCTATTGCATTTTGAAAATGAATCCTCAAGTAATATTGAAGATAGTGATGATGATGAGGAAATTACAAGTATACAAGTTCCTAGAATCCTCCCATCAATTGATGTCATTGCTTCAACAGATAACTTATCAATTGACAATCATCAATCGACTGATAATATATCAATTGATAATCATTCGATGGATAACAACTCTGCTCAACAATCTTCAAATGGAGCGTCCATCACAGTGGGAGGGTTCTCAAATAGTCAATCACTTCACAATGATCATAACTCTTCCAATGATCATGAAACATCATCTTCAAGGACAATCATACCATCTCAAAGGAAATGGACAAAAAGTCATCCCTTTGAACTAATTATTGGAAATGCAAATGATGGTGTCAAAACTAGAAGTGCAACTCAAAATGAATGCTTGTATAGTAGCTTTCTGTCACAAGAAGAACCTAAAAGGATTGAAGAAGCCTTGAATGATCCTGATTGGATAAATGCTATGCAAGAAGAGTTGAATCAGTTTGAATGAAACAAAGTGTGGAAGCTGATGCCCAAACCAAAGAACAAGACTATCATTGGTACAAAATGGGTATTCAGAAACAAAATGGATGAATCTGGTACAGTGACAAGAAATAAGGCAAGATTAGTGGCAAAGGGCTATTCACAAGAAGAAGGCATAGATTTTGATGAAACATTTGCACCAGTTGTAAGGTTGGAAGCAATCAGAATCTTTTTAGCATTTGCTACTCATGCAAATTTCAAAGTATATCAGATGGATGTAAAAAGCGCTTTTCTCAATGGAGAACTAGAAGAAGAAGTATATGTAGAACAACCTCCTGGTTTTATTGATCCTGTTCATCCCGGATTTGTATACTATCTTCTCAAGGCATTTTTTGGATTAAAACAAACACCTAGAGCCTGGTATGACACTCTGTCTAAATTTCTGATTGAGAATTACTTCATTAGAGGTACTGTTGATAAAACTCTCTTTCATAGAAATGTAAATGGCTCTATGATTCTTGTTCAAATCTATGTAGATGATATTATCTTTGGCTCAACTAATGAAAAACTTTGTAAAAAGTTTGCTAAGTTGATGCAGAGTAAATATGAAATGAGCATGATGGGAGAACTAACCTACTTTCTTGGCTTGCAAATCAAACAAGTTAAAGATGGTATTTTCATAAATCAAACCAAATATATTTCTGATTTATTAAAGAGATTTGATTTAAATGAATGTTCCTCTGCAAAAACTCCCATGGCCACTGTAACTAAACTTGAATTAAACACTAAGGAAGCAATAGTGGACATTTCAAGTTATAGAGGCATGGTTGGCTCATTACTTTATTTAACTACAAGTAGGCCAGATATAATGTTTGCTACATGTCTTTGTGCTAGGTTTCAAGCTGATCCTAGAGAATCTCATTTGATTGCAATAAAAAGAATATTCAGATATCTCAAAGGAACTCCAAATCTTGGAATTTGGTATCCTAGAGATTCTGGATTTGATCTAATTGGCTATTCAGATGCAGATTATGCAGGTTGCAGAATTGACAGAAAAAGCACAACAGGCTCCTGTCAATTTCTAGGAAATAAGCTTGTTTCATGGTTTAGCAAGAAGTAGAATTCAGTTTCTACATCTACTGCAGAGGCTGAATACATTGCAGCTGGAAGTTGCTGTGCACAAATTTTATGGATGAGGAATCAACTACTTGACTATGGGTTCAACTTGAACAAGATTCCTATTTTCTGTGATAATACAAGTGCCATTGCTATAACAGAAAATCCTGTGCAACATTCCAGAACCAAGCACATTGATGTAAGGTATCACTTCATTAGGGAACATGTAATGAATGGTACAGTTGAATTACATTTTGTCCCTAGTGAAAGACAACTTGCAGACATTTTTACCAAACCATTAGATGAATCTACCTTCAATAGATTGATCTGTGATTTAGGAATGCTTAATTATATTTAATCCTTTAAATGTCTGACAAGTTATGTAATTATATTGATTGCAGCCATTGATTATGTTAATTTATTGATTCCTCAATAATCAACTGATAAATGTTTTACATATCAATAGATATTATTGGAGCTGTCGACAGATAAATATATCAATTGATGATATATTTATTTATCGATGGATCGGGGTAACTATCGACAGATAGATATATCAATCAATGATATATTTGTCTATCGATGGATAATTGTACCTGTCGATGGATAAGAAATTTATCAATCGATGACCTGGAATTTTAATAGTCCAAGTCATCAATCGATCTGTACAAACTCTAGCCGTTGATTACTTATTTTATCAATTGATTAATACATACACTCCTGTATGTATATCAGTCGATTGCCAAAATTGGTAACTTTTACTCTTAAATACTCTTCCAACGGTCAATTTTGTTCTATTTTGAGTAAGTAATTGATTGAGAAATCAGTAAATATAAATAGTGAGATTAAAACATCTCTTAATTCTTACTTGCAATTTTTACTAACGACTTCTCTATCTCCTTCTCTTTCTCAATCTTAGATCTCTCTCTCTCTGTATCTACACTTTGCTAATAACCCTAATTTACTACTGTTTAATTGTTGTTTCTGCTTTATTACTAACAAGTTTGTCAGATAATTCAATTCTATAACCTTAGACTCGATTATGGCATCATCAAAGAAGGTCTCTCAATCAAGATTCTACTATGAGCTCAACAACTTCGTTGCTTGCACTATGGTGGAGGAAGCCCCAACAGAATTCCATCCTCTAATGGAATTTCGAAAGAATTCAAATTTTTCAAAGTCCCTCTCAGAAGCACCAAAAATAGTGTGCAATCTAGTTGAAGAATTCTGGATAACAGCAGAAGTAGCAGATGATTTATCTTCCATCTCCTTTGATTGCAAAGGACAAAGGTATATTCTAACCACTGTGGTCTTGGGTGAGTGTTTAAATATTCCGTCAAATAATACTGCAAATGCACCCACTGACACAGATATTAGAAACATGCTTAGGGAAATCAATTACCTTGCTCCTGATGCTAGTCTAGGTAGTATTGTTAGAAAGAATCTAAGAAAAGAATGGTCATATTTCTTTGATGCTTTAATAAAGTGTTTTTCTGGTAAGGTTAGTAATTTTGATGCAATAACAACAAGTATACAACAAGTAGGGTATAGCATTTTATATGATAGATATCATAATTTAGGAAGCCTGTTACTCAATGAAATATCTTCCAAATTGGGGAATAAAATAAATAGATCTAATCATATTTATTATGCAAGATTTATTATGATTATTATTAACCACTTTGTCAAGGATATTGAGATTGACAGGAATACAGAAATTTTGGATTGCTGGACTCAAAACAAAAGGGTCTTTAAAGACTTGGTTAGGATCAATCTTCACAACAATGTGGAATTGATCTATCCCCCTTTTGTTCAGGTATTTATCTCTACTCTAAACTCTTCTAAGAAATCAACCTCAACAGGTTCTCAAAAACCTGCTGTTGTAAAAACCAAGAAAAGAAAATCAACTAGTATGGTAGATAGATTAGAGGAGGATGTAGGTGGTGAGGGAACTGGGGAACACCAAAGAACCCAAAAGGATAAGGAGAGTGAGAGTGTGCAACCTCAACCAAGCCACTCCATAGTCTCCCAAAAGACTGTGGATGTTAACATGGAAAATACCACATCCCTATTGCCATTCTCTCAAAAGGATGATAATATTGAAAATAGCCCACATCCAGGGGCACAGAATCAAATTGGGGACACAAAAACCAAAACACTAACACCATACAAAAGAAGAGAAAAGAAAGTCACCTTTGCACTTGGGGAATCACACACTGCAAAACCATAGGAAATTATGGAGGAGCCTTCACAAAGTCTGCTTGATGCATCTCATATAAATGATGAGATGCAGCCCCATTCTCTTTCAATTCCTATCACTTCTATTCTTCTTTCCCCATCTCAAACTTCTTCAGAAAATGTTTTGATAGATTATCGAACATTTTCAAATTCTCCTTCTTTATTTTTCAAGGAGAAGCCAACACTCTCTCTTGAATCTTCTTCTCAGAATTTTCAGGATTCTATTTCCAATATCATCTCAAACATAACTTCACAAATTATCTCAACTGTTTCTTCTCCATCAATTGATGTTCCTTCATCAATTGATATTCAGCCATCGACTGATAAACCATCGATCGATACTCAAGATCAATCGATGGGTATGCATCAATTGATGGATATCCCAAACACCACTTCAACTGATAATGTCAATACATCAATTGATGCTCAATCAATTGATGTTGCACAAACACTCTTAGGATTGAGTGAGTTAAGTGAGAGGAAGGATTGTAACCTGGCAAAAGGAGAGGAAGTGAGTAAAAACATTCTTATTTCTTCCAGGAATGAGAGTGAAACACTTGAGGGCCCCACCTTAGTAGGTGCACAAGAAATGAGTGAGGGAGAGGTGAGATTCCAGGATGAGATCCTGATGCAAAATAGAGAGATGAGTGAAAGTGATAAAAACATTCTACTTTTTGCACAGGAATTGGAAATTGAACTGATGGCAGAAGGAGTAAAGGAGATAAGGGGAACAAATAATGCTGAAGCTAGTGGGAGTGGAATTGCTAAAGACTTTGAAGAGGAAATAGATGCTTGTGAATTGGATCCAAAGAATTTCATTCATCCTGATCCACAATATCAAGGGTTGGCTACTTCAAGTAACAGGAATGCAGAACAACTCTTGGGCATTGATCATACAGATCAAAGGACCAGGAATCTGAAGGAAAGCATTGCCAATACAACAGACACTTGTTATATGGCACCTAAAGAGTTAGAGAGTGATTCTGATGAAGAGTCATGGATGAGCACTATTGATGGTTTCTTAGAAGCTGCTAAGACTGAAATTCTCTCTCAATATAGAAGAACAATGGTGGAAGGAGACATTGAAGATCCTACTCAAAGGAGAATTGCTCACTATATGAGAGAATCAATGAAAATACAAAAGATGACAGTAACAGGAGTAAGGAGGGAACTAGAGAGGATTAAGGACTCTATCTCATCTAACAAGGATGCAATGGACAGGAGATTGGATGAGAAGCTACCATTCAACACCATGAATAGCATCAAAGACAAGCTTTTCAAAGAATCTAAAATTTTTACATCTTTGGAGACAAGAGTAGGTTCTCTGGAAAAGAAGATAGATGATATTATCAGAGGTCAAAATCTCCATGCTTCCATTCTTCAAAAGTTTCTTGACAGACTTCCACCCCCCCTCCAATTGATGATAACAAAAAGGGGGAGAATACAAAGAAGAAGGATGATGGTGATGGTGGTGATGGTAAAGGTGGTTCTAGTATGGATAAGTCAAGTGGCATTGGTGGTTCTGTACCCAGAAGAGATAAAAACAGAAGTAACATGGACAATCAATCTTCAAAGAAAACTAAGTCATCTAATTCTCCAAAAGATAATTTAGAACAGAAAAAGAAAGATTACAAGAAGTTTGATGATGATCTTGAAGCTAGGAGAATTTCTAGGGAGAAAGAAACTCAATCAATGATTGAGAGAGAAAAGAAGAGAATTGAAGATCTAAGGAGAAACACTGAGTTAGTAACATAGGCAGTAGAAGAAGGAGACTTGGATGAGCTCATTGCTCAAACAAGAAAAATAAATGAAGATGTACTAAAGGCTGCCAAGGAAAGCAACTCAGATGCTGAAGCCTTTTTATCAGTTGATCAAGAAGCCCTTAAAGAGAAGAAAAAGGGAAAAGCCATAATGATTGAAGAAAAGAAGAAGAGAAAAGAGCCAGTTGGCCAAAAGCTTCTTCAAGAAGCCATTTCATCAGGATTGTCAGATGCTAAAAAGAAAGAAAAAGAAAATGAGGAAATAGCAAGGCAAATGAAAATGGAATGGGATATGGAAGATCAACTAATAAATCAACCACTGAGGAAAAAGAGAAAAGTTACTATGGCCAAGAAAAGGTCAAGTTCTACTCAAGAAATAGTGGTTCAGGAAAACCTCCAGGGTCAACAAGAAGAAATCAAGCAGGAGGTCACAATTGAAGGATATGATTTGAAGGGAATACCAGTAATCAATGAAAAAGGATTAATTGGAGTAAGGACTCACCCGACAACCTCTAACCATGAAGAATCAATGAGGTTGGAGTATGAAAATGGAGTGAAAACAATCTATTCATTGAAGGTGATAATGAAGCAAAGCTACAATGTTTTAAAGACTATTCTTCCTCTACTCAATAGAAAGTACAAACTCAACACAACAATTGCTCAGGAGATACAACAACAAATTTCAAAGTTAAGAAGATCCAAGGCAGAAGCTGAACCTGATTCACCTCTAAAGCTATGGAAGTCACAGGTCAAAAAGGTGGTGTTGGAGCCAAAGTATGCTATGATTTTTACAGATATAGAGGGCAATACAAAGTTCTTTGATATCTGCAAATATCTGGACAAAATCACAGATGAAGAAATACATTACCTTATGAGGCAACTTGGAGAAACTGACAGGGATGAAGCAATCTTGAGAAGTTCTTTCATGAAGCAACTAAAGGAAAATGCTGAGAAAAGGAGGAAGATGAACTAAATTAAATTATGAAGACATTGAAGCTGCTTGCAGGAGTTATCTATCAATCTGGTACTTCCAAAATTAATGTGCCAATTAAGTTTCTTGATTCTATCTAAATGTAAATTTTAAGGGTTTTTGTTATCATCAAGTAGATTTTTGCATGTTAATAACACAGACACAAATAGGGGGAGATTGTTAGGAATCTACATGTGATTTGATGATAACATTAATCTTAGAATCATAGAAATTTTATTTGATGTAACTGATCAATTGATATGAAAGTTATAAATATCAATTGATCAGGAAACCATTTATCAGTTGAAGTGTTTATATGAATCAACTGATAATTTGGATTGTAGCATAGGTGTTCTTAGTTTATTTCAATCGATAAGGTGTAAATCAATTGATATTTTGTTCATCAATTGATGTTAGAGTCAATTGATATAGATCATCAATTGATGTGTAAATTAAACTGTTAAATTGTAATTATGCGAAGACAGGAAATTACACAAGTGAAGGATGATCAATTGATATTGAAGCATCGATAGATGAAGGATCAATCGAAGAAGCCAAGTCAAGCGTTGAAGACCATCAACTGATGTAAAGACCCATCGATTGATAAAATCTATCAATCGATAAGCCATCTTTTGTCAATCGATGGATAGAAAGATCAATCGAAGAAGTACATCAGTTGATGGATTAAAGGACAGATCAATTGGTATGCCTAACAGCAAATTATCAATTGAGTGTGACAACACAGAAAGAATATATGTTGAAGATCCAGAGAACAAAAGCACTCCTATGGAAGATAGTCTAGAGTGGCTGTGAAGACTCAATCTGAAGCTGTCTTTTCAAACCTTTTTAAAAGATAGAAAAAGGTAAAAGAAAGGCAGGTAGAAACAATCCTAGAATAGGAATTGTAAAAGAACACTTGTGGTATATAAACAAGTTTAGCAGCATTATTAGAAAACAGACAAGTTAGACAATATCTCTTAATCAACTGTTCAAGCTTAAGAACACATTTGTAAGAACAGTTGATTTGTTTTCTAATCTTGTAAAAACGCAGCTAGGTTTCTTTTAACCTAGGAACATTGAGCAAAAATATACACTGATGGAAAAACCAATCCATCAGTAATTTTAAATCTCCTTGTTCAATTTACGTTTCAGTCTTAAATTGTTAGAACATATTCTCTCTATATTCTCAAACTTCAAGAACGAATATTAGAACCAGCAAAAAGTTTTAATATTTGTATTCAACCCCCCCTTCTACAAATATTGATATTGTTCTAGGGAATAACAAATAGTCTATAAATGACAGTACACAGAAGTTAAACACAGAACAAATATTAAGACTTCATTGTCTAAATGTCTGCGGTCATATCGGCATTACCTGTCAGATGAACTTTTTGGAATGAGTGACACCTGGATCTGGTTATTGTATTCTTATACAATTCATCATACGTACGTTGTCGTATCTTATGACAAAAAAATATGTTATGTTATGTTATTTACGTACACATGATATGTTAGTTCAATATATATAACATATGACAGGTCAAAATCTAGTTAGTATATAACACATGGGAGGCCCAATCTAGTTAAGCCCATATGTGGGTTGTTTATAAAAGTACAAATACAAGCACCAAAAAATTTTCAACATTTTAATTATATTATATATATAATTAATTTGTAACAGTTTTACGCTAACCAAATATCTCACATGTTCTAGAATCTTCCGAATTTATTACAATATTAGTTATCTTTCATTTTTACTTTACTCGCTAACAAAACACAATGGTCTTTCCTTCGTCTTTTTCTTCTTTTGCTTTATCAAACTTCTCTCTCGATCTTTTCATCATTTTATCCCATGTCTATATCAAACACATATATTTGCCTAAATTTTAAAAAACTAATACATTGTTGAATATCTTGAAAAACTAAATTTATCTACTATCGCAACTGAATTGCACATTCAATAAAGCTGCAATATCAAAAATAGATATTCTAAAATGAAAGTGTTGTATGTATTGCGATTTAAACCTTGTTTATTAGTTTTTTGCCTAATCTGTGCCAAATTAATTATATGTTTTTTCTTTTGTGCTTAGAAAATATTCAGGATCGTCGTATCGGTAAGTGGTCTACATCTTAAATTATTATATATATATATATATATACAAGTATGTATGGATATATGTAATTTTTGGATTATAAATTTCTAAAATAATTGCAAAAACAATGAAGAAAATGCTCCACCGAAATTGAGAGGTTCGGTCCATCTGGCACTCTGGGGCCGTTCTATTATTCTTACAATTCTTCCGCCACTCAGAGTACTGCCATATATTTTCCAAGTCATCAGCCACCATAGGCATACCAAGAAGCCACCATATACATGAACTTACAGATTATAGGAATATTCCATTTTTGGTCTATACGTTTGAGCAGGTCAATGCCATCCATGTCTGGTATATGAACCTCCGCTAATACCAGATCATACGAATTGTCCATAACCATGTTTAGAGCCTCGTATGCATGCATCGCCATTGTTATTAGCCTACACATAAGATTGTTCAAATTTACGCTCTAATGATATTAATAGTCTATAAATGAGAGTACACACAATTAAACACAGAACAAATATTAAAACTTCATTGTCTAAATGCGTGCCGTCATATCTGCATGACCTGTCGGATGAACTTTTTTGAATGAAAGTTACTCCTGGATCCGGCTATTGTATTCCTATACAATTCATCATACGTAGGTTGTCATATCTTATGACAAAAAAATATGTTATATAATTCACGTACACATGATATGTTAGTTCAATATATATAACATATGACAGGTCAAAATCTAATTAGTATGTAACACATGGGAGGCCCAATCTAGTTAGGCCCATATGTGGGTTTTTTATAAAAGTAGAAATACGAGCACCAAAAAAATTTAAACATTTTAATTATATTATATATATAATTAATTAGTAAAAGTTTTACGCTCACCTAATATCTTGAATTTCTAGAATCTTCCGAATATATTATAAATATTAGTTATCTTTCATTTTTACTTTACGCGCTAACAAAACACAATGGTCTTTCAATCGTCTTTTTCCTCTTTTGCTTTATCAAACTTCTCTCTCGATCTTTTCATCATTTTATCCCATCTCTATATCAAACACATATATTTGCCTAAATTTTAAAAAACTAATACATTGTTGAATATCTTGAAATACTAAATTTATCTACTATCGCAACTGAATTGCAGATTCAATAAAGGTGCCATATCAAAAATAGATATTCTAAAATTAAAGTGTTGTATGTATTGCGATTTAAACCCAGTTTATTAGTTTTTGCCTAATATGTGCCAAATTAATTACATGTTTTTTCTTTTGTGCTTAGAAAATATTCAGGATCATCATATCGGTAAGTGGTCTACATCTTAAATTATTATATATATATAAATATGTATGTATGGATATATTTCATTTATGGTTTAAAAATTTCTAAATTAATTGCAGAAACAAAGAAGAAAATGCTCCACCGAAATTGAAAGGTACGGTCCATGTGGATGTCTGGGGCAGTGCTATTATTCTTACAATTCTTCCGCCACTCAGAGTACTGCCATATATTTTCCAGGTCATCGGCCAACATAGGCATACGAAGAAGCCACCATATACATGGACTTACAAATAACATGAGTATTCCATTTTTGGTCTATACATTTGAGCAGGTCAATGCCATCCATGTCTGGTATATGAACCTCCGCTAATACCAGATTGTATGATCGGTCCATAACCGTTTAGAGCCTCGTATGCATGCGTCGCGGTTGTTACTAGCCTACACATAAGATTGTTCAAATTTACGCTCTAATTATATTAATAGTCTATAAATGAGAGTACACAGAAAGAAGGAAAGGGCTAGCCAAAAAAGGGTGAGAAATTAAACACACAACAAATATTAAAACTTCATTGTCTAAATGTCTGCCTGCATGACCTGTCATATGACTTTTTTGAATGAAAGTAACTCATGGATCCGGCTATTGTATTCCTATACAATTCATCATACGTAGGTTCGTATCTTATGACAAAAAAATATGTTATGTAATTCACGTAGACATGATATGTTAATTCAATATATATCAGGTCGAAATCTAGTTAGTATATAACACATGGGAGGCCCAATCTAGTTAGGCCCATATGTGGGTTTTTTTTTATAAAAGTACAAATACGAGCACCAAATAATTTTCAATATTTTAATTATATTATATATATAATTAATTTGTAACAGTTTTACGCTCACCTAATATCTCGAATGTTCTAGAATCTTCCAAATATATTATAAATATTAGTTAGCTTTCATTTTTACTTTACCCCCTAAAAAAACACAATGGTCTTTCCTATGTCTTTTTCCTCTTTTGCTTTATCAAACTTCTTTCTCGATCTTTTCATCATTTTATCCCCAACTCTATATCAAGCACATGTATTTGCCTAAATTTTAAAAAACAAATACATTGTTGTATATCTTGAAATACTAAATTTATCTACTATCGCAACTGAATTGTACATTCAACAAAGCTGCCATATCAAAAATAGATATCCTAAAATTAAACTGTTGTATGTATTGCGATTTAAACCCAGTTTATTAGCTTTTTCCTAATCTGTACCAAATTAATTACATATTTTTTCTTTTGTGCTTAGAAAATATTCAGGATCATCGTATCGGTAAGTGGTCGACCTCGTAAATTATTATATATATATATATGTATGTATGGATATATTTCATTTATGGTTTATAAATTTCTAAAATAATTGCAGAAACAATGAAGAAAATGCTCCACCGAAATTGAGAGGTTCGGTCCATCTGGCTGTCTGGGGCAGTGCTATTATTCTTACAATTCTTCCGCCACTCAGAGTACTGCCATATATTTTCCCAGTCATCGGCCACCATAGGCATGCGAAGAAGCCACCATATATATGGACTTACAAATAACAGGAATATTCCATTTTTGGTCTATACGTTTGAGCGGGTCAATGCCATCCATGTCTTGTATATGAACTAGGCTAATACCAGATCATACGATTGCTCCATAACCATGTTTAGAGCCTCGTTTGCATGTGTCTCCGTTGTTATTAGCCTACACATAAGATTGTTCAAATTTATGCTATAATGATATTAATAGTCTATAAATGAGAGTACACAGAAGTTAAACACATAACAAATATTAAAACTTCATTGTCTAAATATCTGCCGTCATATTTGCATGACATGTCATATGACTTTTTTGAATGAAAGTAACTCTTGGATCCGGCTATTGTATTCCTATACAATTCATCATACGTACGTTGTCGTATCTTAAGACAAAAAAATATGTTATGTAATTTACGTACACATGATATGGTAGTTCAATATATATAACATATGACAGGTCGAAATCTAGTTAGTATATAACAAATGGGAGGCCCAATCTAGTTAGGCCCATATGTGGGTTTTTTATAAAAGTACAAATACAAGCACCAAAAATTTTTCAACATTCTAATTATATTATATATATAATTAATTTGTAACAGTTTTACGCTCACCAAATATATCGCATGTTCTAGAATCTTCCGAATTTATTACAATATTAGTTATCTTTCATTTTTACTTTACTCGCTAACAAAACACAATGGTCTTTCCTTCGTCTTTTTCCTCTTTTGCTTTATCAAACTTCTCTCTCGATCTTTTCATCATTTTATCCCATGTCTATATCAAACACATATATTTGCCTAAATTTTAAAAAACTAATACATTGTTGAATATCTTGAAAAACTAAATTTATCTACTATCGCAACTGAATTGCACATTCAATAAAGCTGCCATATCAAAAATAGATATTCCAAAATTAAAGTGTTGTATGTATTGCGATTTAAACCCAGTTTATTAGTTTTTTGCCTAATCTGTGCCAAATTATTTACATGTTTATTCTTTTGTGCTTAGAAAATATTCAGGATCTACATCTTAAATTATTATATATATATATATATATGTATGTATGGATATATTTCATTTATGGTTTATAAATTTCTAAAATAATTGCAGAAACAATGAAGAAAATGCTCCACCGAAATTGAGAGATTTGGTCCATCTGGCTGTCTGGGGCAGAGCTATTATTCTTACAATTCTTCCGCCACTCTGCCGTATATTTTCCAGGTCATCGGCCACCATAGGCATACGAAGAAGCCAGCATATACATGGACTTACAAATAACACGAATATTCCATTTTTGGTCTATACGTTTGAGCAGGTCAATGTCATCCATGTCTGGTATATGAACCTCCGCTAATAGCAGATCATAGGATTGGTCCATAACAATGTTTAGTGCCTCGTATGCATGCGGCGCCGTTGTTATTAGCTTACACATAAGATTGGTCAAATTTATTCTCTAAGGATATTAATAGTCTACGCTCTAATGATATTAATAGTCGATAAATTAGAGTACACATAAGTTAAACACAAAACAAATATTAAAACTTCATTGTCTAAATGTCTGCGGTCATATCTGCATGACCTGTCATATGACTTTTTTGAATGAAAGTAACTCTTGGATCCGGCTATTGTATTCATATACAATTCATCGTACGTACATTGTCGTATCTTATGACAAAAAAATAGGTTATGTAATTCAGGTACCCATGATATGTTAGTTCAATATATATAACATATGACAGGTCGAAATCTACTTAGTATATAACACATGGGAGGCCCAATCTAATAAGGCCCATATGCGGGTTTTTTATAAAAGTACAAATACGAGCACCAAAAATTTTTCAACATTTTAAATATATTATATATATAATTAATTTGTAACAGTTTTACGCTCACCTAATATCTCGAATGTTCTAGAATCTTTCGAATATATTATAATTATTAGTTATCTTTCATATCACTACAAGAAAAACGCAATCAGACAACACTTATTACACAACGGTTGCGGAAAAATCCATTGTCCTAATTTGACAAACAACTGTGAAATAATTTTCCTTGAAAAACCGTTGCCTGAGATAGCGCAAGACAAGTGTTATTAAACTTATTTCAGACTATTGTCTATATGATTTTATTCTAAGCATAACAGACAACAACAGTTGTTCGTCGGTATGTTGTGTGATAGAGTTGAACACAACAGCCTACTCACCGTTGTGAATATAGTTCTTTGAGACAATGGTTTTGTTCATGATGTTGTGTAATTTAGACAACGGGTTGTTTAATGTATTGTCTTATTTGACCTCAAGCAATTGTTTACAAATACCATTGTAAGAAAGTACCATTGTTTAACTTATGTCTCTAGCTTATTAGACAACGGTTTTTCTGTGATAATCCATTGTGAGTTAACGACGCTAACAACGGTTTTTAAAGAACAAACCGTTGTAGTATAAATTAAAATTCAGATTTTAAATTTTATTTAAAATAAAAAAATAGTGATGTTATTCTGGATCGTTAGATTAAAGAGCATTTAAATCCTAGCCATTCATTTAATTTATGTGTAAGATATTAGACAACTGTTTTTCTGTGACAATCCATTGTGAGTTACCAAACCTAACAACGGTTTTAAACGAACCAACCATTGTGGCATAAAGTAAAATTTTGATTTTAATTTTGATTTAAAATAAAAAATTAGTGATATTATTCTCGATCGTTAGATTAAATTACATTAAAATCCTAGCCGTTCATTTAATTTATGTATGCGTTATTAGACAACGGTCGGACGAAAAAGTGTTGCCCGAATTTAACACACAATATTTTATTTTTCCCCTCGAAAAACTGTTGTCTGATCCATGTGTTGTACAACGGTTTTACGTGGAAAACCGTTGTCTTAAATTAACTCATACAACACAATTTCTAAGAAAACCGTTATTTGTTTCACAGAAAATGATAAAAATTACCTTTTCATAATAAGACGAAAAATGTTTCTAGAAGATTTTTTAATACTTTTGTTAAAAAAAAGCACACAAAATAATTTTAAAAATTCTAATTTTTTTTACACATCACAAACATTGAAAAATCTTAACATCCGTACGGTTGGATCATCGAAAAAATTAATTTTAATTGAATAAGAAAGAAATTATAGATTTATCATAAACTCAATATCTACTTCTTCACTCGTTCATATAAAATGTATACTCATATTGTTCGAATTACAAAACTATTACTTATTATTAACGAACTATATACATTTATATGTATCCATATTATAAAATTATTATATTTTGGTGATGTATAAATTTTTTAAATATTAATAAATTGATCTTATACGATATTTTAATACAAACCTTATAAAATTAATTCTCATTTTAACTAGTCTCGTCCAGATTAAATGTAATGATTATCTTTTTTTTAAATAAAATTGACGATCCAATCGTACAGATGATAATATATATTGATTTTAGTGATGTATAAAAATTTTACAAATTAATAAATTGATCTTGTATGATTTTTAATATAAAACTTATAAAATTACTTCATGTTTTAAATAGTCTAGTCCCGATTGAACATAACTATTTTTTTGAAACCTTTTCTCGATGATCCAACCGTGTGGATGGTAATATTAGTTATGTATAAAAAAATTAAAAAAATAATAAATTAAAATCATGAAAAATTAGTTCCTATTTTAACCAATCTCTTCGTGATTAAAATTAATAATTTCTAAAAATACATATTTGATGATCCAACCACACGGAAGTTAATATCTAACTATTTTAGTGATTTGTATTTTTTTTTAAAATACATCCAAGTTCATTTTGTGTGATTTTATAATAGTCAAACCGGTTAAAGTACACATTCCCATTAACTAGTCTTGTCCCCAATGATGATTCAATTTTTTAAAAATTCTTTTTCGACGAACCAACCGTACGGATGTTAATATCTAACTAATTTAGTGATGTTAAAATTTTTTAAAAAAATTTCTGGGTTTATTTAGTGTAATTTTCTAATAAGTCAAACCGGTCAAAGTACGCATTTCTCATTAACTAGTCTTGTCCCAAATGATGATTCTTTTTTAAAAAAAAATCTTTTTCAACGATCCAACCGTATGGATGTTAATATCTAACTATTTTATTAGTGTGACAATTTAAAAAATATTTTCAAATTTATTTGGTATAATTTTATAATAGTCAAATCGGTTCCACTAACTAGTATTTGATGTTAATATGGATTGATTTAAAAAATGTGGTTTGTTTTTAAAAAAATTTAATAATCGAAGTGGTCAAAATATTTTTTTGAATGATTTCTTTTAATAAAATATTTTTTCGAGAATTATTTTTTAATTCACAAAAATGATATTTTTAAGAAAAATAAAAGGGCAAAATGGTAGAAATGGAGAAATATATAAATAACAAAAGAAATGAAGGCAAAATAGGTGTGTGGTGAAGGGAAAAAGCTCAAGAGAAAAAGAGGGGTGAAAGCAGAAGACGACAAGAAGGGGATGTTTTGGTTTTGGGGGTGGTTGTGCAGGAGCCCCGTGATTTCTATCTTACAAGCCATTCTCATAATCAACCGCCACTACATGTTCTCTCTGTCTCTCTATACATCTATCTATCTATATCTATACAATTTTTTCGAGCAATCTCTCTGTCATGAACAATGTCATGAACAAAATCGAAGGATGAATTGAAGAACAAATCGAGGACTGCGTATTTGAATACACATATCTATGGCTCCAATTAAAAGCTTATTACTAATTTTTTAATTTTATATGACTTTGCAGGCAATTAGGGCTTCGAATTGGGGATTTAACACATTTGCTACGGGGAACTTTTTCCCAGTTGTGAAGCAGGTTAGTTTTGTTAATTCTTTCTTTTCTCTTAAGATTCTTAAGCAAGAAGCAGTCATGTGCTCTATGTTTGGCACAATATAAAAATGAATATCTTAATATTGGTCATGATTTTTTCTATACAATGTTTAATAGTTGCCTGTGTTTCAAGAGAGTTTGATTTCTATTACTTTGTTCAACAGGTAATATGAGAAACATAACTTCATTTATTCATTCATTTATTCTCGCTTCTTGATTGTCTGAAAAAGTATTTGTAAATATATGCAGCCGGCCTCCTAATGTGATACAAAATAGAGTTGCTGCTACCCAAAAACAAGGAAGCCAGCAGAAGACTTTAGCATTCATGGGCTATGGCCAAACTACAAATATGGATCCTAGCCCGTAAACTGTGACTCTCTCAACTTATTCAAAGATTCTGAGGTATCCACGCACCCATGTTCCCAAAGTTCCTCGCAACATCATACATAATACCTACCTGCACCATATATATAATATTATGATTGCATGCTTCACTAATTACCAATATATGTACATATTACATATCTTGAAAGTAGACTATAAAAGGAATGGCCATCACTAACATGTCCAAGCAGTGATGGCATGAGGTTCTGGGGACACGAATGGGATAAACATGGCACTTGTTCCCAATCATATCTTGGTCAGCATTCTTATTTCAAAGCTACTCTCGACCTGAAAATTAAAGTTAATCTCCTCTAACCCTTAGATAAAATAGGTACACTTATTTTAGAAGATACCACTTGTATTTCACTATACTAAATATAGTCTGTTAACAAATCGAAGAAGGAAGATTGTACTTGTATCTAATTGAAGTTTTTTTTGGGTTTTTTGGAGTTGGTACTTAGTACTATCCGTGAAAGTTTGAGTGTACACTATATATATTTTGATCACATTATATTTCCTATGCTTCCTCCATCTAGAAAGGATATTAAAGATATACATGTTGTTTTTAATCTCATGGAATCTGATTTACGTCAAGTCATTAAAGCCAATGATGACTTAACAAAAGGACACTGTCAATTCTTTCTTTACAAGTTGGTATGAGCTCTATAGTATATTCAAATAGGTAACTGTTAGAATTCCTGATCTTGTCTAATGTAAACAAAGTTATTAACTATTAGGTGCATTTTCGTTTCTACCTCTATTTCAGGTTTTACCTTTTAAGTATTTGGGTGATTGTATTTCATACATGAATTTTATTACTTTCGCGGTAAATATCTTAAATTTGAAGTACTACTGGAATTTCCTACTTTTGTTTATTTCAATTTTTCTCTAATGAATTATAAATATGTATTTTATAGGTGCCAATGTTCATAGCACCTTAAAATCTTTGTGGAGGCCTCACTATATTTAACCAGGTATATATTAACTAGCATATCTTTGAGGTTTGCTTACTTGTCAAGTTCTGCATGTGTTTTATAGCAGTTGTAAAATAATTTATTGGATTTCAAAGATATTAGTTGCATGGCGTGCTGTGTACCAGGCATATAATTAGAGATATATGCAACATTCCTGGCTTTTTAAGGCCTACATCTTCTTGTGGTTAATATTTTTCATATTACAATCTTCTAACTGGTAAATATGTTAATCGTGAATTAAGAGCATCTTAGTTCCACGTTCAAGTGGTAACTTTAATGACATATATGTGGTTTGTGAGCTCATGGACTCAAATCTTGATAAAACTATTAGACTCGATGATGAATTGACACCATAACACCATAGATATTTTACGTATCAGATACTCTGTGCATTAAAGTTTATGCATGTAGGTAAACGACAAAATGGAACATGTTGTAATATTTCTTATCTGCAACTTTGAATTCTAACTTCTCTAAGAGCTTAACAAGTCACTGGATAAGGGGGGATGATCCCCTTCTTTGTATGTTAAGTTTCATTATGGGTTTTTGGTTTCATGTAATGTGTATCATCTGGACCTTAAATAGTAAAATGTATTGGTAGACAGAAATTTCTTGACTAAAAATGTGATTTCTGACTACTAGAGTTGCCTTTAGTCTGCCATCTACAACATGGACCTATATGGTTAGTCTTTCATATCATGTGGCGCACTTTTATTATAATTTTATACATGTACATTGCTTTCTATAATCTTGACTCTCCGGTAATGCCCTATATTCTTACTTGTAATATACTGCAGGGTTATGTTGGTACAAGACATTATAAGGCTCCTCAGATTTGGGATCACACCATGACTTTGATCACATACTGCAAAAGGCTCTTAGAACTTCCAGCGGATCAAATGAGTTGTGCAAGTTATTAATAGTTTCTCTTGAAGACCGTAGAATTTATGCAAGGATGATCAAAGAAACAAAGACATTTATAGTAGTAGCTTAGCATATTTGAACCAGTTTTGTATTAAGTATTTATATTTGAACCAGCTTAGAAACAAATTCATTTCAGACTAGTAGTTGTTCAAGAAAACTGTTGTGTTTATATTATTCCAACAATAGTTTCTACTTTGTTTACGGTTGTATTTTTTTTCTTCTATAAAACTGTTATGGTTAGGATTTCAGACAACAGGGCATTGTAATAATCATTGTTTGAATAAGAGATATACTTGAAGTTTGGAAACAATTAGAACTCTTGCTTGACGTATATTACCCATTGTCTCTTAGTGGTAAAACTGTTGCATTTTTCTTTTTCCAACAATTATTCATAAAAATAGCACCGTTGTGTCTTCTACATTATAATAAGCATGTTGAACCGTTGTCTCTTACTTGTGAAACTGTTGCATTTTTATTTTTTCAACAATTGTTCATAATGATAGGACCCGTTGTCTCTTCTATATTATAACAAGCATGTTGAACCGTTGTGTTCCTCTCTTTGTGTAACAGTTTAAACAAGCGTTGTTTGATCGCAATCACACGGCACCTCAATAGACTACGGAAAATTAAGATGCCAGACAAAGGTGCAAAACCGTTGTATGAGCCTGTTTTTCTTGTAGTGTATTTACTTTACTCGCTAACAAAACACAATGGTCTTTCCTTCGTCTTTTTCCTCTTTTGCTTTATCAAACTTCTCTCTCGATATTTTCATCATTTTATCCCATCTCTATATCAAACACATATATTTGCCTAAATTTTAAAAAACTAATACATTGTTGTATAGCTTGAAATACTAAATTTATCTACTATCGCAACTGAATTGCACATTCAATAAAGCTGCCATATCAAAAATAGATATTCTAAAATTAAAGTGTTGTATGTATTGCGATTTAAACCCAGTTTATTAGTTTTTTGCCTAATCTGTGCCAAATTAATTAATTGTTTTTTCTTTTGTGCTTAGAAAATATTCACGATCATCATATGGGTAAGTGGTCTACATCTTAAATTATTATTATATATATACATGTATGTATGGATATATGTCATTTTTAGTTTATAAATTTCTAAAATAATTGCAAAAACAATGAAGAAAATGCTCCACCGAAATTGAGAGGTTCGGTGCATCTGGCTGTCTGGGGCAGTGCTATTATTCTTACAATTCTTCCTCCACTCAGAGTACTGCCATACATTTTCCAGGTCATCCGCCACCATAGGTATATGAAGAAGCCACCATATACATGGACTTACAAATAACAGGAATATTCCATTTTTGGTCTATACGTTTGAGCAAGTCAATGCCATCCATGTCTCGTATATGAACCTCCGCTATTAGCAGATCATACGATTGGTCCATAACCATGTTTAGAACCTCGTATGCATGCGTCGCCGTTGTTATTAGCCTACACATAAGATTGTTCAAATTAACGCTCTAATGATATTAATAGTCTATAAATGAGAGTACACAGAAGTTAAACACAGAACAAATATTAAAACTTCATTGTCTAAATGTCTGCAGTCATATGTGCATGACCTGTCATATGACTTTTTTGAATGAAAGTAACTCTTGGATCCGGCTATTGTATTCCTATACAATTCATCGTACGTACGTTGTCATATCTTATGACAAAAAAAATATGATATGTAATTCACGTACACATGATATGTTAGTTCAATATATATAACATATGACAGGTCGAAATCTAGTTAGAATATAACACATGGGAGGCCCAATCTAGTTAGGCCCATATGTGGATTTTTTATAAAAGTACAAATTCGAGCACCAAAAAAATTTCAACATTTTAATTATATTATATATATAATTAATTTGTAGCAGTTTTACGCTCACCTGATATCTCGAATGTTCTAGAATCTTCCGAATATATTATAAATATTAGTTATCTTTCATTTTTACTTTACTCGCTAACAAAACACAATGGTCTTTCCATCGTCTTTTTCCTCTTTTGTTTTATCAAACTTCTCTCTCGATCTTTTCATCATTTTATCCCATCTCTATATCAAACACATATATTTGCCAAAATTATAAAAAAACTAATACATTGTTGTATATCTTGAAATACTAAATTTATCTACTATCGCAACTGAATTGCACATTCAATAAAGCTGCCATATCAAAAATAGATATTGTAAAATTAAAGTGTTGTATGTATTGCGATTTAAACCGAGTGTATTAGTTTTTTGCCTAATATGTGCCAAATTAATTACATGTTTTTTCTTTTGTGCTCAGAAAATATTCAGGATCATCATATCGGTAAGTGGTCGATATCTTAAATTATTATATATATATATATATTTATATGTATGTATGGATATATGTCGTTTTTGGTTTATAAATTTCTAAAATAATTGCAGAAACAATGAAGAAAATGATCCACCGAAATTGGGAGGTTCGCGGTAGTAAAAAATTCTTTGACTATTTCATTAATCTCTTTATGACAATTTAATATATATCGAAGTACATTTTTGTCCTTTGCAGACGAGACTTGTATTGAGTGTGAAAGAATTAAGGCCTCAAAAATTACTTATTAAGCACTCTGTATTTGCAATGAGACGAATTATGTTGGCAGAGGTAAACGTGAGACAATATATACAATAGTTGTAGTTAACTAGTTGTTACGAATATATTCATTTGATGATGCAGAAAATACTAGAACAGAGTCTAGCGTAGGTGTATCTGTAATAGAATAAATCTTTTTAGTCTCTGATCTGGAAGTCAATCAGAGTCTGTAAACTATCACAATCTGTAGACTATTAGAGACTGAAGATCATCAGGGTCTATAAAGCTGAAGCTGATTTTGGAAGGTGATTGTAATAAAGGAAAGTTTTCGAAGATAAATGAAATAATATTTTGCAGATATGCTATGGAAGGGAAAGAGAGTCACATTAGGAAACTATTAGCTAATAGATAGGAATTGATTGCTAAATAATTGTAATCTCTTTTATTAGTTGATAGATCTGATGTTGTTGAATTTCTTGAGAGTGCTCAGAAAGTCATGAAAAAAAATGTTATGACTGTTGATTCAACTGAATATGTATTTCGTCGGATAGGATTTGCAATTCACCAAGGACTTACGACGCAACTTGTTACTCGTTTACCTCGTATACATGTATTTTAAAATTGATAAATAACATAATTTTTAAATAGCATAAGGTAAAATATTACTACCAAATGCACCATCTTTTGGGGATATGTTGTGGGCTTCTCGATTAACAAAATTGTTTCATTTGGGTCAATATAAACATTATTATTCAATGCCGACTTTCAAATGGTTGATTCATCAAGTTGTCGGAGGTGGGACATTTAGACAATACCGCTTATTTAAGCATGTTTAGAGCCTCGTTTGATGCGTCGCCGTTGTCACTGAAATCAATTGTCACTGAAATCAATAATACTTAAAATTATTAGCCTACACATAAGATTATCAAAGTATTATTGTTCAAATTTACGCTCTAGTGATATTGATAGTCTGTAAATAAGAGTACACAAAAGTTAAATACATAACAAAATACAAGCATATAAGCGGTAATTTAGCTAAAGCAAACATTGTACGGTTTTTTTTTAAACTAAATTTATTATCATTATCGAAACAATTAACATAATTGTTTTTTTATGAACTAAAATATAAGCATTTTATTGACTAAGAATATCATCAAAGCACAAAGACCACACTATATGGGGTGCATCATTCTTTGTATAAATACAATTGGACGAGAAACAAGCCTCTCTAGCAAGGTAACGAGCGACTCTGTTTGTACAAAACATAATTGTTATATACATGTGAATGGTGTAAAACGTGGAATCTATGCTCTAGTTCTCGAAACAAATATTTAAAAGAAGTTTATATAGATCAATTAAAAATTAATTTATTTAAAAACTTTCGTTAATTGTTTGTAATTAAAATTTTTAAGGCAAAAATCTCAAAAACAAAATAAAATGAATGATCATTTATAATGCTTTCCATTTTAAATTAAAATAAGTGCACACAATGATGATGATGATATTAACATAACATTTTACAAATTTAAATCGATTCATAGAAACAGCATAACATAAAAATTTTAATCTACATATATGTTATGTGAAAAATGTTATTATTGGTTCAGCTAAATATGTATTTCGTCGGATAGGATTTGTAATTCAACGAGCACTTGCGGCGGCGCAACTTGTTATCTGTTTACCTCATATACATGTATTTTAGAATTGATAAATAACGTAATTTTTAAATACCGTAAGGTATAATATTACTACCAAATGCACCATCTTTTGGGGATATGTGGTGGCTTCGGGATTACCCAAATTGTTTCATTTGGGCCAGTATAAACATTGGTATTCGATGCCGACTCTCAAAAGGTTGATTCATCAATTTGGTGGAGGTGGGCCACACAAAGCTGGTTGTATTAGCCCATAATAGCAGAAGAAGTCCGAACGTGGTGACACGAAACGAAACCACCCTGTAATATCCCGCAATGGCTAGAGAGGTCCAATCTGGGCGTTTGAGCAATAAGTTTGGCCTTACAAAGACCACATTAATTTAAGTGGGGAGTTTTTAACATCATAGTTCCACATGGAGACATGCAGAGACTTTAAATTAGTATATCAGGTAAAATACTACTATTAACTACATGAATAAATCATAATTTTTGGGGGCCTTGATGGATTTGTGGATTACTCATTTTATTGAATTTGAGTGAGCATATTCTAGACTTATTTGTGATATAGATTGGGGATTTGACTTGAGTTTTCACAACCCTTTCTGATTGTATATTTCCAAACTTCTCTCTCATTCTCTTATAGTATTTCGACATGAATCTCTTAGAGTCATATATTCTCTTAAATACAAAAAAGAAATTGAAAAATGATGTATCTCATGAAATTAGGGTTGGCAAAATCGATGATGTCTTAAAATTCGATACGAAATCGACAAGAAATATTATGAATTATGGTAGGAATTTTTAAGTTTCTAGTCTAGTTCGAGTTGAATAAAATAAGGTCAATTTCAAGGCAACCCAAATAACTCAAACCAAAATGACCCCTTTGGTTGGATTTTAATGCGTTCTTCACTTTAATATATATTTGTTTGGTTTTCAAAAAGTCTTATAATTTATTTCTATATTTAATGAATTTTTTATTCAAAATTTTATACTTTCTTATATAAATGTTTTTACATATACATACATATATATATATATTATGTCCATCATATAAATCTATCTTATCTTTTTTAGTAAATATTTGACCATATAATTTATGGGTCTGACAGTACGTGTATTTTCTCAAATATTAAAAATTTATTGTCTAAATGTTCGCGATCATATCTGCATGACCTGTCCTTAGATGATAAAATTTTTTGAATGAAAGTAACTCCTGGATCCGGCTATTTTATTATTATACAATTCATCATACGTACGTTGTTGTATCTTATGAGAAAAAATATGTCTTGTAATTCACGTACATAATATGTTAGTTCAATATATATAACATATGAGAGGTCGAAATCTATTTAGTATATAACACATGGGAAGCCCAATCTAGTTAGCCCCATATGTGGGTTTTTTTATAAAAGTACAAATAGGAGCACCAAAATTTTTTTAGCATTTTAATTATATTATATATATAATTAATTTGTAACAGTTTTACGCTTACCTAATATCTCGAATGTTCTAGAATCTTCCGAATATATTATAAATATTAGTTATCTTTCATTTTTACTTTCCCAGCTAACAAAACACAATTGTCTTTCCTTCGTCTTTTTTCATCTTTTGCTTCATCAAACTTCTATCTCGATCTTTTCATCATTTTATACCCATCTCTATATCAAGCACATGTATTTGCCTAAATTTTAAAAAACTAATACATTGTTGTATATCTTGAAATACTAAATTTATCTACTATCACAACCTAATTGCACATTCATTAAAGCTGCCATATCAAAAATAGATATTCTAAAATTAAAGTGTTGTATGTATTGCGATTTAAACCGAGTTTATTAGTTTTATGCCAAATCTGTGCCAAATTAATTACTAGTTTTTTCTTTTGTTCTTAGAAAATATTCAGGATCATCATATCAGTAAATGGTCTACATCTTAAATTATATATATATATATATATGTATGTATATAAGTCATTTTTGGTTTATAAATTTCTGAAATAATTGCACAAACAATGAAGAAAATTCTTCACGGAAATTGAGAGGTTCGGTCCATCTCGCTGTCGGGGGCAGTGCTATTATTCTTACAATTCTTCCGCCACTCAGAGTACTGCCTTATATTTTCCAGGTCATCAGCCACCATTGGCTTACGAAGAAGCCACCATATACATGGATTTACAAATAACAGGAATATTCCATTTTTGGTCTATACGTTTGAGCAAGTCAATGCCATCCATGTCTGGTATATGAACCTCCGCTAATACCAGATCATACGATTGGTCTATAATCATCTTTAGAGCCTCGTTTGATGCGTCGCCGTTGTCACTGAAGTCAATAATACTTAAAATTATTAGCCTACACATTAGATTATCAAAGTATTATTGTTCAAATTTATGCTCTAGTGATATTGATAATCTATAAATGAGTGCACAAAAAATACAGAACAAAATCCAAGCTTATAAGCGGTAATTTAGCTAAAGCAAACAATGTACGGATTTTTTTGAAACTAAATTTATTATCGTTATCGAAACAATTAACATAATTGTTTTTTTATGAATTAAAAGATATGCATTTCATTGACTAAGAATGTCATCAGAGCACAAAGACCACACTATATGGGGTGCATCGTTCTTTGTATAAATACAATTGGACGAGAAACAAGCCTCTCTAGCAAGGTAATGAGCGACTCTGTTTGTATATAACATAATTGTTATATACATGTGAATGGTGTCAAACGTGAAATCTTTGAGAAAATGCCCTATATGTCACAATTTGAGGAGAAAATGTCCTAAATGGCACAACTCGTAACAAAGGCCCTAAATAGCACTTTAAAACGCTACATAGTGTGGCGTGCTGAAAAAGGGGGTGAAAACGCTACTTCTTGTAGCGTTTTGCACTATTTTTAATTTTTTTAACTTTTTTCGGGGAAAAACGCTACTTTATCTTAGGTTCTAGGCTAAAAAACACAACTTAAAGTAGCGTTTTTGGGAGATTTTTTTTCTTCAATACTCTACACGATTTAGCATTTTGTAGTGCTATTTAGGGCCATTTTTTTGGAGTGTGCCATTTAGGGAATTTTCTCCCCAAATTGTGATATATAAGGCCAACACCCGAAATCTTTGCCCTAGTTCTCGAAACAAATATTTAAAAGAAGTTTATATAGATCAATTAAAGAATAATTTATTTAAAAACTTTCGTTAAGTGTTTGTAATTAAGATTTTTAAGGCGAAAATCTCAAAAACAAAATAAAATGAATGATCAAATATATAATGCTTTCCATTTTAAATTAAATTAAGTGCACACAATGATGATGATGATATTAACATTACATTTCACAAATTTAAATCGATTCATAGAAATAACATAACATAAAATTTTTAATCTATATCTATAGTAATGAACCTGCTGATGTATTGTAGCCTGCTACAAATTTATTTCTCTGTCTTTGGTAACGGCATGCCGATAATTGCTTTGGCTTTTGCAGGTCGACTTCGATTTATCTTCTGCTGACAATGAACCCGAGTAGCTGACGAAGTACCAAACCTCCTCCTGGTTTTCTATGCTTTTTCGGTTTTTAGAAAAAAGAATGATAAAGAAAATAAGTAGGGCCAGTCTGTAAAGTTTGGATATTACTTTGGTAGTAAGATGAGGATATCTCTAGAGCTAGGCATCAGGTAACATGAGGTAGCAGAGAGGAGTTATGTGAAAAAGAAAACATCTAGATTAATGTTTTTTTTGAAAACATATCTAGATTAATGTTGATAATAAATTAATTAACAGATATTGACCAACAAATTATACACAGAAAAATTTGATAACATTTTTTCCGTATAAAAAAAACAACGGATCAAGTCATGATATGCATTGTTTTAAATTGGTGTTGTGCAATACATATACACATCCGCATGCATTTTAGATCATATAAATTTTCACAAAAAAAATATAAGATATAGAAGATATATATATATATATATATATATATAAGAAACAGTTATATAGAAACCGTATTTTTGTTGGAGACGTCAGAGACCATATATGTACTACTTGCCAACAATATATTTTGAAATGTTCAATAAGATGTACGTATATGGTCTCCGACGTCTTCAACAAAAGGCGGTCTCCATATAACCCTATATATATATATGTATGTATATATGTAGGTATGTATGTATGTATATATATATATATATGTATGTATGTATGCATATATGGGCAGATACTCAAATGAGAACCCTTTTTAAAATGAGAACTTAGATATAATCTCAGCCATTTATTTATTTTTAATATTAAGCACTGAACAGATCATATACATACACGTGTATATGTCTCACCCACAATCTACCGTGTCTCTCTCTTCTTCATAATTTCTCACTATTCTTCATATCCATCGTTGCTCTGTATAAACTACCAACCACCATCGATTGCTGGAATTTTAGATCTAATTCATACACTCATCTACTTCATTTCCCCATCCCTCTTATTCCTAATCTAATTTATATGTCATATTCTTTTATCGATGTTGCCACTAGTCATCAGATCTATAATTAACGTTTCTCTCTCCTTCGTTATGTAATCTCCATCTATGATTTTAATAGAGCTAACAAACGTTTTCCCCATCGATGTGTTTGGGTGAAATCGATGGAAATGAATGAAAAAGACAGTGGTAAAGATTTGTGATGTTGATTAGAAATAGATTGATAATAGAGATATCCAGATCTATTTATTTTTTGATTTTTACTTAAAAATTTTGGTGATTCACATTAAAAATTTGGTGATTTAAAATTAAAAATTAGTGATTCACGTTTAAAATTTGGTGATTCAAGATAAAATTTGATGATTTGATATAAATTTTGATTATATTCCCGTGATTGGGGTGGTGGTGATTTATGGTGGTGTGGTTGTTTAAATTTAACAATTTTGAATTTAAATTTTGTGATTATATAGGTGGCATGGTAGTGGTAACGTTGTGGATGTGATGGTAGATTGTAATGTCATTAATGTAAGTATTGGTAATAGGATAATGGTGGTAGAGTTGTGACAATGTTGTTGGCAAAATGGCAGTGATGCTGAAGGGGTGATGACAATGTATATAATTGTATATATATGTATGTATCTGTATTTGATTTTAGTGATTTGTATTTAAATTTAGTAATTCTGTGTTGGGTTCTTAGTTCTCATTATAAAATTATAAAATGTTGTCATTAGAGTAGCTCCCTATATATATATATATATATATATATATATATATATATATATATTTATATATATATATATATATATTTAGCGAGTATAAAATATGATTTGTTGAAAGTGCCTTGGTAGTTCCATTTCTCTAGGCACTCTTTTAGGCTAACTAGACTACCATCAAAACGTTTAGCATTTTATTATATAGCAACAAAAAATTATGAAGATAATTTAAATAGTAGTAACTTAGTTCATTCTTAATTTGTATATGAGTGTGTTTTATATGGTGGTGTTCATATGGTGTGGATATAAGGCGATAGCTATTAAATTTTTCACCTAAAAACTTAAGATTACCAATATTTTATCAAATCCATTTGATATTTCTTGGATTTTCAATTCAATTCACCACCATGCTCTTTAATTGCTAACTGTAAAAATTTAAATATTTAGTCAATTACTTAGATTTTATATATATACGGAGTAGAGTATTTTTTTATATATTGGTCTTTGTAATCCATTAATTAGTAGTCATATCTCTGGAAAATCAATGACGTGATTAAACTCCTCCCTCCCTTTCTAATTGTTTTAAAAAAAAATATATTCTCTTCGTCCCACTTTACATGTCATATTTACAAAATTACCTGTATTAAAAAAATTTAATATAAAAATTGTTTTCATTTATTTTTATATTAAATGCAATGATTCATGTAATTTTAATATATATATTACTTTATATTAATTACTAGTACAAGTATAAATATTCTACGAAAAGGGTTGTTTCAAAAATTTACTAATAAAATTACAATTCGAACACAGCAAAGGCCACCCTCTCAAAACGGCTACAGGCCACAATTTATAAATCATCCGAAGATGAAGGTTCTTACAATCTAATATCGCAAGGTTACATCAACTAAGGTTAGTAATTGTTACAGACTAGAGGTTTCACCACTGCGGCATTGCTGAATACTGGTGGTGATAACAATGCAGCAGTACGTGACCCCAGACAATTAAGCAAGAGTCCTCACATTGATCACATACACAAGGCGACGTGGAAAGGAAGAACTGGAAGTACAAGTACTGGTACCGTAGAAATGGAAATGCTGTCCAAGGAGTGGGAGCGGATAAGTAGAGAAGAGACAGAAAAGAATGGATATTTTGTAATCCCTAGTCTAGGAAGTGAGGAGTTTTTCCATGTGTTCAAACATTTTTCTAAAGTTTCATTATACCTGAGAAGATAATTGTGTTTGGCAACCAAGTGCCTATCTAACATTTTGCCAATTTTTTGGTAGTCGCAACCTCTCCAAATAACATTCAGCCTTCCTTACATTGACAAGCTAGATTACATGTGAGGTACGGCTTCTGGTATTTCACAATTTTCATTTTGCCTAATTTTCGTTCATTAAATCTTCTGAGTTGGAGTTAGTTTAACCAATTTAAAAGTTAACACAATATTCGGCGGTTGAGAAACACATTGTCGAAGAAATATGTATTTCATATATTTCTAATATATTGACTCTTTATTAATTAAAAGATAACTATTTTATCTTATTTTCATACTACGGGCTGATATTTTAAAAATAAAATAAAATAATTAAAAAGGTGCAATTTGGTGCTCAATTGTTAGAAATGGTCATTAATACAACCACTTGCCCAAAATATTTTTCAAAAAGGGAAAATAAATTCATTCGTCCCTAAACTATTGGTGTTTTATTGTTTTAGTCCTTGAACTAAATATTCCAATATGCGGGTCCTTCAACTTTTGATTTTTTTGATTGAAGTCCTTCCGTCCAAATTTGACTTAACGGACGTTAGTCAACGCTGACGTGACAGTTACGTGAAAATCAAAAATTCACCGATTGAATTCAAATTTTGATATGTTAATCTACGAGTGATTACAAGAACACAGGTGGTAAAAGTTTTCGATTTCGAGTTCACTAACGTATAGAAGTTTGCACTTTAATTTCAAGAACACGAAATAATAAGTTTTTTCCATACAGATTTCTATACGTTAGTGAACTCGAAATCGAAAACTTTTACCACCTGTGTTCTTGTAATCACTCGTAGATTAACATATCAAAATTTGAATTCAATCGGTGAATTTTTGATTTTCACGTAACTGCCACGTCAGCATACTGTTAACGTCCGTTAGTTTTTTTGGACGGAAGGACTTCAATCAGAAAAATTCAAAAGTTGAAGGACCCGCATATTGGAATATTTAGTTCAAGGACTAAAACAATAAAACACCAATAGTTTAGGGACTAATGAATTTATTTTCCCTTTCAAAAATTATCTTTTTACTCATTTGAGTAAAAGTAAAATTGATATTTACCTGCTATTATCGTATAATTCATTTGTCCTCACAAAATCTTATGGAAGCGGGAGAATTAATAAAGATAACAATATGCATACATGATATATACTCTCTGCCACAACATAATCCAACTTAATTTCATCACTATCGTTCAGCCACGATATCTTTCATAATGTGTACCCAAAACAAAATGAACTCAGACTTGAACTTTTATTACATAGATCTACAAAGCATATTCATGATTATTAACAACATACTAGCCATTATAAGGCTAAATTGTAGCTCTACTCAGGATATAAACAAACATCCTACCAAAAATAGAGGCAATTACATTTGAAAATGACATTTTAGCTTCATCATTGTTGACTGTGGTAATATTGTTTGCGTTGAATACTCTTATTATTTTCGAGTTCTTACCGATCTTTGTATTCTCGAAAATAAAAGGTAATCGCTTCAATTATTTCGAATTCTCGAAAACAAATAACTGAAAAACAGTTGGGGGAATATATCTTTGTATATATCGCCCATAGAGGTGCTACAATTCCAACATTAAAACTGTTAGCTACAATGATAATCGCTTCAATAAATACAATTAGCTTTATTGGTTTTTTCTCTTTCTCTCTCACAATAACAATCTAGTCCCACATTGAGACATGTGGAGACTTTAGTTCAGTATATAAGTTAAAATATTAATACCAAGTGCACCATCTTTTGGGGATTTATGGTGGGCTTGTTGAATACCAAAATTATTGCATTTGGGCCGGTATAAACATTGGTATTCGAAGCCGACTCTCAAATGGTTGATTCATCAAGAAATATTTTAGTATATAAGGTAAAAAACTACTATTAAGTGCACCAACAAATCATGATATTTGGGGATCTTGATGGGCTTGTAGATTACCCATTTTTATTGAATACAGATCACTTATTTGTGATACAGATTCGGGATTTGATTTGATTTCCAAAAGAACTCCGGATTTGACTCAAGTTTTCACACCGCTTTCTAGTTGTACATTTCCAAACTTCTATCTCATTCTGTTATAGTAGCGATACTGGCCAATTGCAGGAAGAGGTTGACTTTCTTTCATTTTGGTTGTGGAAAGTATTTTGATATGTATCTCTTAGTGTCATATATTCTCTTAAATATAAAAAAGAAAATTGAAAAATAATGTATCTCATGAAATTAGGGGTGACAAAATTTGATTTGATTGACAAGAAATATTATGAATTATGGTAGGGATTTTTAAGTTACAAGTCTAGTTCGAATTGATTAAAAGTTAACCTTAAAAAATAAGTTCATTTTCAGGGCAACACGAAACAACTCAAAGTTTAATCAAAATTAAAGTATTATGTAATTGACATACACATTATATGTTAGTTCAACATATATAACATATGACACCCCGAAATCTAGTTAGTATACATACATATATATATATATATATATATATATATATATATATATATATATATATATATATATATTGTAACACTATTAGGCTCATATAATATCTCGATTGTTCTGGAATCTTCCGTATATACTATAAATATTAGTTATCATTCCGTTTAGTTTACCCAGTAACAAAACACAATCATCTTTCCTTTATTTCCTCTTCCGCTTTATCAAACTCCTCTCGCTTTCCATCATTATATCCGGATCTCTATACCTTAAACTCATATCTTCGCCTAAACTTTAAAAAACCGATATGTTGTTGTATATCTTGAAATACTAAATTTATCTGCTATCGCACGCACATTTCCAAAACTTACCTTCCCAATTGCACATTCAATCAAGCTTCCATAATAAAAATAGATAATCTGAAATTAAAGTGTTGTATGTATTGTGATTTAAACCCACTTTATTAGTTTTTTTGCCTAATCTATGCCAAAGTTGCATGTTTTATATGTGTGTGTATGTCATTTCTGGTTTATAAATTTCTGAAATAATTGCAGAAATAATGAAGAAAATGCTCCAACAAAATTGAGTTTCATTTTCTCCACCACCGGTCAGGTACTATTTCTTTATATTTATGAAATTATAATATATATATATATATAATGTTATAAAATTAAACATTTTCAATACATATATAACATAGGTAATAATAATTTATTATATAAAATATTTGTACTTTTTTAATATCTCAAGTGTTGCACATTCTTTTCTTAAGGAGTCTTGCACAAATTTTAAATGTTCTTGTAAAAAATTGATACATTAAAAAACTTGTCCGAATTTGATCAATTAAACATGAATTCATGTTTACTCATATCTTAAATTGGCATTAAGTATATTATTTACAATAAAATTCTATATAAATTTCAATTCAATTTTTATAACTTAATTTTGGTACAATTACATCATATTACTATTTATCTACATAATTTATACACATAAGCAATATAATTGGGGTACAAAATTTTAAAATGACATCTCTCATGGAGTTATTATGGACAAGGGCCTTCTCCCTTCTAACCTCATGTTTAAATCCTTACTATGGCTTTGCTTGGAACCTTCTTATATCAGTTTATATGGCAAAATGGACCTTGAGTGTAATGAAACTGGCGCACCATCTTTCATTGCTTGTAAAAAACTTTACTCTCATTTTGAATATGAACATTCTATCATCTATATCATCAGTGATAATATATTCATGTCTGTCTTGGTTCAATAATGTTTCTTGTTCAAATATAATTGGGACTTTCAGGACAAATGGAGAAATATGAAAACAACAAAGGCCACCCTCTCGAAACGGTTCCAAGCCCGTACAGAAGAACATCAAGAACCCCAGAAGTCACTGTAATCGATCTGGGCCTCTTACTAGCGAGGGCAGTGGTAAAAATAAAATTGCTCAGCCTGAGCCCCCGGCCATAATTTATAGTTGCAGCAGTGACCACTAATATGCCGGATGTATGAAATGTTTGAACCTCCTACACCAATTATATTTTCTGCATACATAAGCGGAATTTGCATTGTTTGTCCTCACACTGTTCACATACACAAGGCGACATGGCAAGGGAAGAACTAGAAGTACAATTGGTGACGGTAGAAATGGAAATGCATCCAAGGAGTGGTAGCGGATAAGTAGAGAAAAAGCAGAAAAGAATTGATATTTTGTAATCCCTATTCTAGGAAGTGAGCAGTTTCTCCATGTGTTACAAAGATTTTTCTAAAGTTTCGTTATACCTTAGAAGATAATTGTGTTTGGCAAACAAGTGCCTGATCAAACATTTTGCCAAATTTTTGGTAGTGGCAACCTCTCCAAATAACATTCAGCCTTCCTTATATTGACAAGCTAGATTACATGTGAGGCACGGCTTCTGGTATTTCACAATTTTCATTTTGCGTAATTTTCGTTCAATAAATCTTCTGAGTTGGAGTTGGCTTAACCAATTTCAAAGTTAAAATAATATTCGGGTGTTGAGAAACACATTATTGAAGAAGAGCCTGTGATCTTAATTATCTAATTGTTAACTTGTTCAATCCAGTTTGTATCTGTTCCATGTGTTCGATCTCTAAACAATATTTGTTTGGTCAACTTCAACCGTCAGATAAACAACAGCTAGCCCACAGGTGTAATTAGTAGCGCCGAAGCTGAAGAATCATATTACATGAGCGTAGTTGCAAAGGAAACCCAATTGAAATTTCTTGAATCATCTAGTCTTCCAATGTACCATTTTCTCAGTTACTCAAGTCTTGGTTACATTCAGTTATGTATTACACATGACATTCAGTTTATATGATTTTATATTATTTTTTAGTGCAGGACGAAAATGAGAAGGAGAGTATATGGAGTTTATGTTACAAATTTCTGGTTACTTGAAAATGAGGAATGTTTCAACAAAATTTTTATTATGGTTTTGCAAATAAAATTATGGTTCTGCTTCTGCAGAATTTGGTGAAATTTTTCAGGGGTTTCACACTAAAAAGTTTTCACCTGAATGTTATCATATACATTAGAAACAATACAGATTTCGTTACATAAGTGAGTCCCTTTTTTGTCATAGGATATACTTTTATCTGTTGTATATCTGAAAACAGAGAAAACAGAGAACCTACAATTCGCCTTTTTTGGGATTGACATGACTAAAATGTTATGTATGGGGCTACAGGCAGATGCTATCCATGTTCTCTGTCAGATCAGTGATGGTACTTTCCTCAGACAAATTGATAGATTCCTAAAACAAACTATGTCGTCAAAGAATCTGGTAGTTGCAAGTGTGGCCCTTGTTAGTAAAATTCGTTACTGCAGGCAGTCTGAACTTCTGATAGTGTATATTAACTTATTTTGGAAATTGAATGATGCATGATTTCAATTTTAATGTCAATTCCCCCTTCCCCCCAAGCACCCTGAAAAAATATGGCTATTTGATCACATATATTTTTTATTTTGGGAAGACGATTGTTGCATGATTTCTACTCTCAATTTTTTCTATCCTTCACAATGTACTGAAGTTGTACTAAACGATTCTAGATACACACATGTTTATTATCTGGAGTATACATTGGAAACATGAAAGTGCTATTATATTGTCATTTGGAATTGTTGGCCATAAAATGCAGTTGGTCCAAACCAAAGGGATGCAAAATGCAATTTATTCTACTATTTATAATCAAAAAGATATATTAGGCATTGGGAGTTCAATGTTAGAAGTAGATGATACTGGGCTGTTGTCTTTCAATTATTGTTGGCCTGCTAAGTTTGATAATGGTTATCAAATCTTTGTACAAGAAGGTGAGGGCAAATTTTTTATCTTAACATGACTGATTTCAAGTTCCCGAGCTATCCGGAGCCCAGATATGAGTAGCCAGTTTGAGACTTTACTCAACCTAGGAAAAAGGAAACTTCAAGTTGAAACTACATATACGGGATGAGTAAGAAATTTTGTTGCAGATCATAAAATAATACCCTTTCGATCTTGCCATTCTCTTGTAGAGTCTCTAGTGTCTTGAAACGGAACTCCACACACATTTATAAACTACTTATATGAAATCCTGCAGCTAGTACCATATTTAAGCTAGTTATGAATGTGTTAAAAGAAGTGTTCCCCCTTTCTGTCTCACGTGGAATAATTATATATATGTAATTGCATTGCTTTCTGATCAATGATTATAAAATCAAATGAGGGTCACTATTAGTGTGTTGGTACTAGCACGCTATTAGCAAATTACAGTTACATTTTAGCATGATTGCATAATTTATTCAGCTGGCAGAGCTTTTATTTTTAAAATTTCTTACTTTGTTACCAAATGGTATACATGTCATGCGGTAAAGAATGTTTGTTTTAGATACATAACATTCCTAGGGACGTACATCAAGTCTTATTCTATGTTTTGTTCGCTGCATTGTGGGCATTCACATACTTGTTTTTGTGTTTTGGTCACTGTGAAAAATATGATGTATGAATTTTGCAAGTTTTTGTCCTCCAATTCTTAATTAGTTTGGTGAAGTTTTATACACTTGGAAATGCCTGATTTAAGTTCAGGACTCTCATTTTTCCTAGGAATTATTATTAGGTAGCGCATATGTTTATATCGGGAGTATTATTATACATTGGAAATGTGAAAGTGCTAGTTATAGATTGTCATTTAAAATCAATGGCCATAAAGAGGTGCCAATGAAGCTTGATGTTAGTGTTGGAAAATGTGGGTAGAAGTCCCACATTATCAAGTCATTTTGAGCCTAAGTTTGAATGCTTCTTGATTGCGTGCGCGCAACAAGTTATGGTTGGAGTACGTTCGTCTTCGAGAGAGCTTTCCAACGCATATTTAAGTATTCAAAATGATCAAGGAATGGATGAGATATGATTATCCAAAGTTGGTACCTTGAAAGTGGAAATCTAGAAATGAGAACTTGAATCCCACATTGAATTGGAAAAGTGTTTTCCATGACTTTATATAGTAGAACACTTATGTAGTGTTTAAGATGTGTTAGTATGGTATTGCTCCACCACCAACGTGCGCGCAGGGGTGGTGCAAATCATGGGATTTCGAGGGCAAATTCGTGGCTTCGCAAGCCTTCGGGCTTTCCGCGTGGGCGACCTGCAGACACGAATACAACAAAATTTTGGGAGAATAAATCCGGACTAGTTTTGCAAAGTTGCTGTCAAGGCATGAATAGTGACACAAAGTTGCTGTCGAGGCATGAACAGATTCAAAGTTGCTGTCGAATTTCCACTGGGCTATAATTCGTTATTGAATTTGATTACGAATTTAATTTTGACAACCGATTACCTTTATTATTTAACGCGTGATTTTTTAGGTAAACGCGTGGTAATTAAAAAAATTGTGTAGCGCACAAGTTTTCCCAGTCTATATATATTCATCTTATTCGGTCTTAGGCTATTATCGAAATAAGCCAGTCTTCTGACCTAAATCCTAAACACAGTCGTCCTCTTCCTGGTGATAGTTTTCTTGCTCTGTTCAAGCTCGCTGAAGGTGCTGTTCTTCATGACATCATCGTGTTCTCGTTTTATCATGGGAGGCTATCGACTCAAACATACGGTGAGAGGCGAAATAGCTTTAAGGAGACAGTTCCGCACTGGACTCGAGACATCCTCTGTTCTCTCCTCTTCCCTTAACAGTTTTGTTTATTGTCATACACTAATCTGTTGTTTGCACACACAATCACTCCGTTTATATTATTGTGTTTTTGGCAGATTATTTCACAGTTAGATCTGATGATATATTCCTTACTCATCTCAAATTTTCCAAGATCTGTCATGTCAAATTCCTTACTCATCTCCCCCTTGAATTTGACAATGTGGGACAAGCTGATACCCGTGATTATTAAGTCATTGACGTACACCCCAACGATCAAAGACTCAATACATGTTCTTCGTGTATACAAAGCGTGTTCGTAAGGGCATTTGACAAAACCCAAATATAGCAAAGACTTGTTCAGTCGAGAATACCAAGCTCTGGGTGCTTGACGTAAACCGTACAAAGCTTTCAACAATTTGTAGACTTTATGTTCTTGACCTTTCTTCTTAGACCCCTTTGGTTGAGACACATATACTTCTTCGAGGAGTACACCATTTAAAAAAGCAGACTTAACATCAAGATGATGAACTTTCAATTCATGCTTAGCTGCAAGACTTAACATATACCAAGCTATTGCTTTCTTCAGCTGTAGAGATTGACAATGGAGATGACAGGAGAGATGCAGGTGTGGCTATAATTGGTATCATGGGAGGTTCTTCACTCTCACTATCTACTTGTATATCTAATGTATAATCGTCAAGTGTAAACTGACCTGTTGCTTCTGTGCCCTTGTGTTCTGATTTTTCCCAAGTCCAACCCTTCTCTTCGTTGAAAACGACATCTCTGCTTATGTGTCTACGCCCGGTCATCAAGTTTGTGTGTAAGAACAGCTGGCACTTTCATATATGAGATGCAACCAAAAACCCTCAATGATTCAATAGATGGCTTATGTTGAAACCATGTCTGGTATGGAGAGATATTCGAGAGTACTCGAGTAGGTGATTTATTCAGAATGCAAATGGCATGTCTAACAGCTTCAGGTACCTTTCTTTCTTTAAGCAAGCTTCGAGTCATGGCCACTACTATTCGATTGCGGTGCTCTACGACACCATTTTGTTATAGTGTGTAGGGCGTTGTGTAATGCCTCAATATACCTATCTCTTCGCAAAAAGATTCAAAAGCTTTGGAGCAAAATTCTCCTCCACGATCAGTACGAAAAACCTGAATGCTCTGCTTTGTCGTCGTATTTTTAACTAATACTTTAAACTTCTTAAAACAGGGCAATGCCTCATCTTTGGTTTTAAGTATATAAACCCACATTATACGAGTATAATCATCAACTAATAACATGAAATAACGATTTCCAGCAGGAGTTGGAAGTGAAATAGGTCTATAAAGATCCCCATGTATCAATTCTAATGCATTCTTAGCAGTAAAATTTGAGTGAGAAGGAAATAACTTACTAGTTTTTTTGACATGAGCCACCCACCACAGAGTTCCTTTGGTTGGTTGAAAGAAGGGAAACCATACACCATTTGCTCTTTGGACATCAGCTACATTGCCCTGAAATTAATGTGTCCAAACCGTAAATGCCATAACCAAGCCTTTTCTTCTCCTTTTATAAGTAAACAAACTTCATTGCTCTCCTCTATATGAATTTTGTAGAGGCGATTGACTGAGATTTTCACGTGCATATGTAACCTTCCACAACTGTCATCGACCCACAGGCTCTCCCCATTGAGCACTACTCGGTTCCCTTCTTCTGAAAGCTGGCCTAAGCTTATAATATTACTTCGTAACGTGGGAATTTAGTATACTCCTTGTAATATGCTAGTCTCACCATTCCTTCAAGCAATTCTTATTGAGCCTTTACCTTCGATTTTTACCAAAGAACCGTCACCAAATTTCACCTGCCCCTTCATTGATTTGTCCAGTTTCTCAAATTTCTCACGACACCCAGTCATGTGATTACTAGTCCCATTGTCTAGATACCAAATGATCTCCTCTAGTGTCTTGGTTTTTTAGCCTGCACCTTTTTCAACCATGGCCATCAAAAGTGCAGGTTCATCATCATTTATTTTGTGTGTCAAGTTGGATTCCCCTCGTTGCAGTCTATCCTTTCTCGATTTTCGACATTCGGCTGCAAAATGTCCATAAGCTCCATAGTTAAAGCATCTAATTTTGCCCATGTCGACTCTGCCACGACCACATTGATTATCTCTTTCCTGATAATCATTTCTAACTTGTTGTCCTCCTCGATTCGATCGTTTTAGCCATTCTTCGCGTGTAAGCAAGAGTTTTCCACCACTGTTCTCCCGCTTTGACCATTCCTCCTTAGTCAACAAGAGTTGTTGTCCTCCTTTGCTATCCTCTGGTCCAGATAATCGTTCTTCATGAGCCTTTAGAGAACCGATTACCTCTTCAACTGACATAGTCTCCAAATCTCTAAACTGTTCAATGGCTGAAGTGATTTGCAAGAATTTGGATGGAATTGCCCTTAGAAATTTTTTCACAACATACTCTTCTTTAATTGTCTCTCCAAGTGCTATGATGTTTACCACCAAACCATTTAAATTCAAACAGAAATCATCTAATTGCTCTGAATCCTTCATATTTAAGGACTCAAACTCGCCTTTTAGAGTTTGTGCCTTAGCTTTCTTAACCTTCTCAGCCCCTAGTGACACGGAGTTGATCGCCTCCCATGCATCTTTAGCCGTTTTTCGTTCTACAAGTGTCAACAACAACTCCTCTGGAATACTGTGATAGATCATGGCCATAGCGCGTTTGTCCATCTTCTCCTACACATTGGACTTTGGGTCTTTAGGTTCTACTACTTCCCATACTTCGTGAGCCTGCATAAATATTTTCATCTTCATAGCCCAGGCAGTATAGTTTATCTTTGATAGCATTGGAAAGACGAGACCAATCTGTCCTTCTTTGTACTTGTTTGACTCTGCCATCTTTCTTGTCTACGAGGTACTGATATTCAACCAGGAAAAGTAATGCTCTGATACCAGATGTTAAAATTAAACTGATAACTATGATATAAGGAAAACATATATGATTTTTCTGAATGTAAACAACTGAGTCGATTCAAACGGAATGAAGTACAAAGAGATATAAAAAAACTAATGTAACTAAGACTCCTACAAACTAGCAGCACACACAACGTGGCTACCTACAAAGACACAACTACCTTGACCACTTCTATCACTACTACAACGTTCAAGTATAACAATAATGCATACACGTTCACATTAGTTTATTCAAATATAAACTAGAAATAAAAGCAATAAATATGTTTAGATAAAACCCAACACTTCATAATTCATAAAATGAAAGAGTGAGTAAGCGAAAATATCCATGCCGATGGTCAAAGAAGGGGTACATTGGTTTACAAGTAAGAACCTAGCATTTTTATATTTTTTTCCCATGGCTTTTTAGATTAAGGTTTCTAATTTAAACGCAGATAGATTCAAGTAAGTTGAAGGCCTGAGAAGAACTCGATCACGCGGCTTTGTGGAAAAAGGCCCGTATTCCAAAGGATATTAGGATAGGTGATGAGATAGCAAAGATAAATGACAAAATTGTAAGAATTTGTCTTATAATTTATTCTCATACTGTAAAATGGTTTTTGTTGATTAATTTGTTAATACATGATAGGATTCCTTATTGGGGGGGAAGCGTAAGAGTGAATTTATACTGATTCTGACATTAACGAGGTCCGGACTGATTTTGTGAAATACTTTATGAAATGCCATGCATGTTAGGTTCTGTAGTTGGGTTCTTTTTTTCTCAACTAGTAGTGAAGTGGAAGTTTTATTTATGTAGTTGGTGATGGTAAACTAAACTTGTGATTATGTTTCGTGTTTAAGTTTTGAACTACCGCAGACTTGTTTAGGTGGATTGATCTCTATTTGCTTGTTTGTGTTTTTGGTGGATTGGTAAATTGGTATGTTTCGGATTGATGGATTTAATTTTATGACGGATTTATGGTAAATTGGTAGATTTGTGTTTTCTGGCGAATTATTAGTTGATGGAATTTAGTTTTAAGTTTCTGCAATTTCTGCTGCTAGGTAGTTTGAAAGGTGAATTTAGTATACAAAAATTTTACACTCCAACATATAATGGTGTTTTAAACAAAAAAAAACTATTATACCAAACAAGTCAGACAATGGTATAACATTGTTATAACAGTTGACTGAAGGCAGATAAACAAATTTGTAAAACTTGAAAACCATTGTGTCTAAAATATTACTAGAACTAGATATTGTTATAAAGTGTTGTCTGAAAACCTGAGCTATAATGTGAGTTAAACATAAAATATGGTCTAAAGAGCTTCCGGATAACAGTTAACCACAACTCAATATTAAAAACAATAGTTCATGATTTAAAGAAATCATTGTTTCAAGGCTTTCCATACAATGGTGCTGGTGCAACTATTGTCTAACCCAAACTAAGATAATTTTTTCCCTATAAAACTGTTGTGGTTAGGATTTCAGGCAACAGGGCATTGTAATAATCGTTGTTTGAATAAGAGATATACATGAAGTTTGGAAACAGTTAGAACTCTTGCTTGACATATATTACCCGTTGTCTCTTAGTGGTGAAGTTGTTGCATTTTTCTTTTTCCAACAATTGTTCATAATAATAGCACCGTTGTGTCTTCTACATTATAGTAAGCATGCTGAACCGTTGTCTCTTACTCGTGAAACTGTTGCGTTTTTATTTTTCCAACAATTGTTCATAATGATAGGATCGTAGTCTCTTCTATATTATAAACCGTTGTCTCTTCTATATTATAACAAGCCTGTTGAACCGTTGTGTCCTTTCTTCGTGTAACAGTTTAAACAAGCGTTGCTTGATCGCAATCACACGGCACCTCAATAGACCACAGAAAATTGAGATGCCAGACAATGGTGCAAAACTGTTGTATGAGCCTGTTTTTCTTGTAGTGTGAGCAACTCGCAGGGTTCAGGGAGTCGGAGGCTTTGTTACCCCAACAACATTCTTCAATCCACCGAATGAGAAGAAGATTCGAATCACTAAGGATGAGTTGTTGGCCCGTGATCGACAATGGTCAGAGGAGTTGGAGAAAACAATGAAAGATCTGATGGCGTAAGGCAATGATTAGTGTCGCATCTAATCTACCCTCTCCAATTTTATCCGACAAAGCAAATTTTCACCCAGATGAATGTAACCTGCTCCACCAGAAATATTAAAGGTAAAAGAAATAGTGTGTATTGTGGTGTATACCATAGATAAAATCCGTCATTATTAAAATTGACCTCTTTTATTTAAATTATAGGCACCGCGATCATGTGAACTAGCAGTTGATATGATAGACAATAAGGTTGCAGTTGGTATTATGTTTGATGACAAGGTGTTTAGAGTTGTGAAGACAATATTTTTGCTTCATGAAAATTTAATAGCATTGTTACAATATGAAATGGTTGGCCAAGCTGTAATATCAACATATATGACGTAAGTATTTTTTGTGTTATTATCAAATTGTGCATTTTTCTTCATTAAGGGAAAATAATTCTAAATGTTAGCATTTTATTTTTAGGTACCTGCATACTGTGATACGTAAAAATGCAGAGTCGAAGATTTTTGCTTTTTGTAATCCGGGAGTTACATATAAGCTTATAGTGATTTTGAACTTTAAATTGTTAAACGTCTTAAGAAAGGTGATATTGATCGTATATTCTACCTGCCACATAATCACAAGTAAGTGTTTTTAATGAATTTTTTCATAATGCATGTATTTATTAATGGATTCTGACTATAATATGGAATGGTGATATTTACATTCTCAATCCACTGTCGCATCCCATACATTTTCCACCACCGGAAAAAGCATTTTCCACCACCGTGTATATATGTATATATATATATAGGAAAAAGTTATATGAAGAACTTTAAATAGAGTACAAAATGGACACCATATATGAACTACAATATATTCTGCTTATAATATAATACAAAAAATATTACAGAACATAATGGAAGACATATTTGTACTCCATTTAAAGGTACTCCATTATGTTTTATTGAGTTTAGATAGAGTCATTTATTTGTGCATTATGGTAATATTTTACAATGCCGAAATTGGAAGAGGAAACAAAGTTCCCAAAGTACAAAATCTTCTTGTATGTAACAGTGTTGCATCATATTTACTTAGAATTGATGATTAATCTATTTGTCGGCTGATATATGAAATTATTTTTGGAATAGGGATCTCCTAAGCAATCTGGTGGTCATGAATGTGGCTACATTGTCATGCGCTACATGAAATTATTGAGGATAAGGATTTATCATTTTCAAAAACAAATATACTTCTATTAATTTGTTGTGCTACAAAATTGTTTGAGCATATATATTTTTTTAAACAGATTGATTTATCTGTTGAATGTTATATTAATTTTGCATTGTACTCTATTATGCGCGTTTGTAGTGGATGAGCAAGAGTCGGAAATCTTACACCAAAAAGGAGTTGATGAGGTGCGGTTTGAGACTCTCGATTATGTCCAAGAGCACATGTAACCATTTGTAATTTTCAGGCTCCCGAATGGTTTTGACCAGCTATGAATGTTTACTTTTGGTCTTGTTAATGGTGTTTTAATATTCTAGTTTTGGTCTACTATGACGATTTTTAAGAGGCCAGTTTTGGCGCTTGAATAGTTTTGACACGTTAGTTATATATACAATTGATTTTGCCTTGCAGTGTAGAATGGTTGTCTTTGTTTTTATAATAAATTCTGGATGGTTTCGTCATGATTATTGTACTGGAATGGTTGTCTTCGGGTTGAACTAAACTATGGATGTTTGTCAATATCTGCTCATTATGGATTTTGGTTAATTTGGTGGAACTTGATGTATGAACAGGATTTAACTGATAAAAAAGACATGTATATATATATAATAATTTAAGATGTAGACCAGTTACCGATATGATGATCCTGAATATTTTCTAAGCACAAAAGAAAAAACATGTAATTAATTTGGCACAGATTAGTCAAAAACCTAATAAACTGGGTTTAAATCGCAATACATACAGCACTTTAATTTTAGAATATCTATTTTTGATATGACAGCTTTATTGAATGTGCAATTCAATTGTGATAGTAGATATATTTAGTATTTCAAGACATACAACAATGTATTAGTTTTTTAAAATTTAGGCATATATATATTTGATAGAGAGATGGGATAAAATGATGAAAAGATGGAGAGAGAAGTTTGATAAAGCAAAAGAGAAAAAAGACGAAGGAAATACCATTGTGTTTTGTTAGCGAGTAAAGTAAAAATGAAAGATAACTAATATTTATAATATATTCGGAAGATTCTAGAACATTCGAGATATTAGGTGAGCGTAAAACTGTTACAAAGTAATTATATATATAATATATTTAAAATGTTGAAAATTTTTTGGTGCTCGTATTTGTACTTTTATAAAAAAAACCCACATATGGGCCTAACTAGATTGGGCCTCCCACGTGTTATATACTAACTAGATTTCGTACTGTTATATGTTATATATATTGAATTAACATATCATGTGTACGTGAATTACATAATATATTTTTTTGTCATAAGATAGACAACGTACGTATGATGAATTGTATAGGAATACAATAGCCAAATCCAAGAGTTACTTTCATTCAAAAAAGTCATATGACAGGTCATGCAGATATGACCGCAAACATTTAGACAATGAAATTTTTATAGAACAAACTCAAAACCTGTCACATGTATGTATATGTAAATATATATATAGGTGCTTGATATAAACTGAGAAAACAAAATAGGAACTTGCGTGGAAACTTGCTGCTATATTTTATTCATCCATGCATTACAATATATAGAAAGGAAAAACTAGAAGTGGCTATAAACTAGGAGCCACGTTACACATGTAAACAAACACCCATGCAGTAACTCCTGAAAAACTAACTCTCCTGGTACTTCTCTAACTAACATGCAACCCTGAAGACTCTCCACGTCTGTGATGACTGATTCAAACATACAGACTAACATGCAAATAATAAACTAAATTATTCCAAGTTGCAAATTAAAATAAAATAAAACCAACAAACACCCCCTTAATTTGAAACTTGCTTCCCCAGCTGCTTGACTCCCAACAAATTCCTCATCCTCTCGAACTTGACAGTAGTGAGTGCCTTGGTTAGAGTATCTGCTCGCTGCAAATCAGTACGTACATGCTTGATAATGATTTCCTTCCTTTCAATGCATTCTCGAATGAAATGGTACCTAATATCTATATGCTTGCTCTTACCATGAAAAACTGAGTTCTTAGCAAGATCAATAGCAGACTTGTTGTCTATATACAGAATGACTGGACCAACATTCTCATCAGTTAACTTTCCAAGTAAATTCTTCAGCCAAATCGCCTGACATGCTGCCGCAGTGGCAGCCATAAACTCTGCCTCACATGATGATAATGCAACACATCTCTGTTTTTGAGAAACCAACGTAATCAAACTATCATTCAAGTAGAAAGCCATCCCTCCTGTGCTCTTCCTGTCATCTGTTTGTCCACCTAAATCACTATCGAAATAACCTACTAGCATATTATTCATACTATTCTTTGAATATACTAACCCAAACTCCAATGTACCCTTTACATACCTTAGAATACGCTTCACAGCATTTTTATGCATCACTGTAGGGCTCTCCATAAAACGACTAACTATCCCCACGGCGTAAGCTATGTTAGGGCGAGTGTGAACGAGATAGCGTAATCCTCCAACCATGCTCTTATATTCTGTTGGATCCACATTTTCCCCTCCTTCGTCTTTGATGATTGGTTCCTTTGGGTCCATGGGATATTTTGTAGGGTTACACTCACCCATTCCAGCCTTGCTCAACACTTTCTTTGCATATCCTGTTTGTCTCAACTCAATGCACCCATCAGCTTGCTTCACTTCTATTCCCAAGTAGTAAGATAACTTACCCAGATCGTTCATTTCGAACTGATCATTCATCTGTTGCTTGAAATCCTCTATGATTGCCACATTGGTGCCCGTGACCAGTAGATCATCGACATATACACCAACAATAAGAATATTGTCAACCTTGCGTCTTACATACACTGCATGTTCATGTGGACATCTAATAAAACCCAGATTCTCAAGACTCTTGTTAAGCTTTGCATACCATGCTCGTGGGGCTTGGCGTAATCCGTAAAGAGCCTTAATTAGCCTGTACACCATGTGCTCATGCCCCTTCTTGACAAATCCTTCAGGCTGGCTTACATACACTTCCTCTTGTATATCTCCGTTTAGAAATGCTGTCTTCATGTCCAAGTGGTGCACCTCCCAGCCACACTTTGCAGCAAGAGCAAGCAATAACCTGACAGTTTCAAGCCTGGTGACTGGAGCGAACAATTCATCAAAGTTTATTCCCCTTTCTTGTACGCATCCCTTGGCCACCAGTCATGCTTTATACTTTGTTATTTTTCTGTTAGCGTCACGTTTGATCTTGTATATCCATTTCAGACCTATCACCTTACGATCAGCGACCTATCACCTTACGATCAGCTGGTAATTCTGTCATTCTCCATGTGTCATTTCGTTCAATCGACTCCATCTCGCTCTGCATGGCTTCCCTCCAGTTATGCTCCTTGGCTGCCTGATTATAATTCCTTGGCTCATCAATTCCCATGAGGAGTAGTTCATCATCTGGTTCAATCTCTTCAGTATCATTATATATATCATTGATAGAACGAAAATATTTTGGTTGACTGCTGCCATCTGTACTTCCGGTTGCAGATTCCTGTAGAATTGTTTGTGACTGTGGAGTGATCTGTGGTGTGGCCATTTCATCATCAGAACTTGAACTTGTCTGCTGGGTATTCGTTGCACTTCCACCACTCATCTCTGGTATATATCCTTCGACCACAGTGAACGTACGATGTTCTGCATTTTACTGAACTCTGTCTGCTTCCATTCCCAACTTTTCCCTTCTTCAAAAACTATATCTCGACTTACCAAAATCTTATTGTTCTCAGGATCAAGGAGACGATACGCCTTTGTTCCAGGCTCACTACCCAGATGAATCACTGTTTTTCTCCGGTCGTCTAGTTTGTTGGTGTGAACTCCAGGGATTTTCATATGGGCAAGACACCCAAACACCCTAATATGCTCGATATTTGGTTTTTTACCCTTCCACGCCTCATACGGAGTATTTTCCTTCAACGAGCGTGTTGGCAGCCTGTTCAACAAATAAACTGAGTGTTTGACAGCTTCACCCCACATCGTTAATGGCAGACTCATTTGTTTCAGCAAACTCCTAGCCATGGCAACTATGGTGCGGTTTCTTCTCTCCACCACCCCATTTTGTTGGGGGGTGTAAGGGGCCGTGTAATGTCTAGTTATACCATTGTCTTCACAATACATCGTGAATGCCTGTGAACAGAACTCTCCCCCTCGATCTGTTCTGAACACCTTGACCTGCTCCTCTGTTTCTTTCTCAACAAGTGCCCTGAACCGTTTAAACATCTCGAAAGCCTCATCCTTGCTTTTTAACATCTCGACCCACATCATACGACTAAGGTCATCTACAAGGAGTAAGAAATACTTAATTACCTCCTGATGTGGGTGGAGATATCGGTTCACAAAGGTCACCATGCACCAGCTACAATCTCCTTTTTGCTCGATAGTTCGCTTGGGGTGGAAACGATTTTCTTGCCTGCTTTGTCATCAGACAATTCGTGCACAGCTCCTTAGGCTGTGTGAACTTAGGTAGGCCATACACCATGTGAGCAGTGTGCATCATATTCAGAGCTTGAAAGTTAACATGTCCCAAACGTGAATGCCACAACCAAGGTAATTCATCTGTTTTAATCATTAAACAAGATGTTTTGCTAGACTGTAAAATTATCTTATACAACCTATTAGGAGATCTTTTAACCTTCATAAGTAATTTCCCTTTCGTATCATATACCCACAGAAATATACCATTCAGAACTACTTTATTTCCCTCCTCAGATAACTGTCCTAAACTAAGAATATTATTGCAAAGCATAGGGATATAATATACCTCACGTATTGTACATTCTTCTCCATTCTTGCAAATAAAGGTGACAGACCCCTTCCCCTTGATTTCTACAGTCGAGCCATCACCAAACTTTACTTGTCCTGTCACATTCTCATCCAACTCTCTGAATTTTGTGCGTTGCCCGGTCATATGATTGCTTGCACCATTATCCAAGTACCACAGATTCGATTCCCCTCTCTCTTCGTTGTGTCCCAGCTTTGGTACTACGTTTTTTTCATTCAACTGTGTCGAGTCGTTTTCTTTTATTTCTTTCTCTGTTAGCAATAGTGCAGGTTCGCTCTCTTCGATCTTGGCCATGTTCACTTCTTGACTCTGGTCTCTTTCCTTTCGTGGCTTTCGACAGTCTGCAGCATAATGTCCAAGTGTTCCACAACTGAAGCACCTCCCTCTACTTTTGTCACGTCCCCTGTCTCTTCCACGAAACCTCTGACCAGATGAGTTTTCAGTTCCACCTTTACCACTTCGCTTAATCCATTCTTCTCTAGTTAGTAGAAGTTTTCCGTCAGAGTTTTCCCGTCTAACCCACTCTTCTTCAGTAAGTAGCAACTGTCCTCTATTCCCATCTGTTTTCCCTTTCATTCGCTCCGCATGAGCCTTGAGTGACCCAACGGCTTCCTCTACCGACATAGTCTCCACCTGGCCAAATTGTTCAATGGTTGAAACAATTTGCAGGAATTTCGCTGGCATTGCACATAGTAATTTCTTCACCACATAACTTTCTTGAACGTCTTCTCCTAGGGCACGTATGTTTGTCACCAGTCCGTTCAATGTTAGACAGAAATCGTGTAACTGTTCATCATCTTTCATGTGCATGGATTCAAATTCACTCTTCAAAGTTTGAATCCTAGCCTTCTTTACATTCTCTGAGCCTTGACACATGGTCTGAATGGCCACCCAGGCCTCCCTTGCCGTCTCCTTGTTGGCTACTGAAAGCAAAACGTTCTCAGGTATCCCCTGGTAGATTATGGCCAGGGCGATTTTGTCTTGCTTTTCCTCAATCATAGCTTCCATCTCCTTGGCCTCCACTGCCTTCCACACCCCCTGAGCCTTCATGAACACTTTCATTTTGAGTGCCCAGGCCGTGTAGTTACTCCTGGCCAACATTGGGTAACTCAAACCCATCCCGCCTTCCTTAACTTTGTTTGTCTCCTTCGTTGTCATTCTTGGTGTGTACTTGGGTCTATGATAAGACCTAAGCTCTGATACCAAATATAGAACAAACTCGAAACCTGTCTGTATGTATATGTAAATATATATATAGGTGCTTGATATAAACTGAGAAAACAAAATAGGAACTTGCGTGGAAACTTGCTGCTATATTTTATTCATCCATGCATTACAATATATAAAAAGGAAAAACTAGAAGTGGCTATAAACTAGGAGCCACGTTACACATGTAAACAAACACCCATGCAGTAACTCATGAAAAACTAACTCTCCTGATACTTCTCTAACTAACAGACAACCCTGAAGACTCTACACGTCTGTGATGACTGATTCAAACATACAGACTAACATGCAAATAATAAACTAAATTATTCAAAGTTGCAAATTAAAATAAAATAAAACCAATAGTTATAATATTTGTTCTGTGTTTAACTTCTGTATACTCTCATTTATAGACTATTAAAATCATTAGAGCGTAAATTTGAACAATCTTATGTGTAGCCTAATAACAACGGCGACGCATGCATACCAGGCTCTAAACATGGTTATGTACCAATCGTGTGATCTGGTATTAACCGAGGTTCATATACCAGACATGGATGGCATTGACCTGCTCAAACGTATAGACCAAAAATGGAATATTCCTGTTATTTGTAGGTCCATGTATATGGTGGCTTCTTCGTATGCCTATGGTGGCCGAAGACCTGGAAAATATATGGCAGTACTCTGAGTGGCGGAAGAATTGTAAGAATAATAGAACTGTCCCAGACATCCAGATGGACCGAACCTCTCAATTTCGGTGGAGCATTTTCTTCAATGTTTCTGCAATTATTTTAGAAATTTATAAACCATAATTGAAATATATCCATACATACATACATATATATATATAATAATTTAAGATGTAGACCACTTACCGATATGATGATCCTGAACATTTTCTAAGCACAAAAGAAAAAACATGTAATTAATTTGGCACAAATTAGGCAAAAAACTAATAAACCGGGTTTAAATCGCAATACATACAATACTTTAATTTTAGAATATTTATTTTTGATATGGCAGCTACATTGAATGTGCAATTGAGTTGCGATAGTAGATAAATTTAGTATTTGAAGATATACGACAATGTATTAGCTTTTTAAAATTTAGGCAAATATATGTGTTTGATATAGAGATGGGATAAAATGATGAAAAGATTGAGAGAGAAGTTTGATTAAGGAAAAGAGGAAAAAGACCAAGGAAAGACCATTGTGTTTTGTTAGCAGGTAAAGTAAAAGTGAAAGATAACTAATATTTATAATATATTAGGAAGATTCTAGAACATTCGAGATATTAGGTGAGCGTAAAACTGTTATAAATTAATTATATATGTAATATAATTAAAATGTTGAAAATTTTTTGGTGCTCGTATTTGTAGTTTTATAAAAAAATCCACATATGGGACTAACTAGATTGGGCCTCCCATGTGTTATATACTAAATAGATTTCGACCTGTCATAGGTTATATATCTTGAACTAACATATCATGTGTACCTGAATTACATAACATATATTTTTGTCATAAGATACGACAACGTACGTATGATAAATTGTATAGGAATACAATTGCCGGATCCAAGAATTACTTTCATTTAAAAAAGTCATATGACAGGTCATGCATATATGACCACAGACATTTAGACAATGAAGTTTTAATATTTGTTCTGTGTTTAACTTCTGTGTACTCTCATTTATAGACTATTAATATCATTAGAGCGTAAATTTGAACAATCTTATGTATAGGTTAATAACAACGGTGATGCATGCATACGAGGCTCTAAACATGGATATGGACCAATCGTATGATCTGGTATTAGCGGAGGTTCATTTACCAGACATGGATGGCATTGACCTGCTCAAACGTATAGACCAAAAATGGAATATTCCTGTTATTTGTAAGTCCATGTATTTGGTGGCTTCTTCGTATGCCTATGGTGGCCGATGACGTGAAAAATATATGGCAGTACTCTGAGTGGCGGAAGAATTGTAAGAATAATAGCACTGCCCCAGACAGCCAGATGGACCGAGCCTCTCAATTTCGGTGCAGCATTTTCTTCATTGTTTCTGCAATTATTTTAGAAATTTATAAACCAAAAATGACATATACCATACATACATGTATATATATATATAATAATTTAAGATGTAGACCACATACCGATATGATGATCCTGAATATTTTCTAACCAGAAAAGGAAAAACATGTAATTAATTTGGCACAGATTAGGCAAAAAACTAATAAACTCGGTTTAAATCGCAATACATACAACACTTTAATTTTAGAATAGGCAGCTTTGTTGAATGTTCAATTCAGTTGCGATAGTAGATAAATTTAGTATTTCAAGATATACAACAATGTATTAGTTTTTTAAAATTTAGGCAAATATATGTGTTTGATATAGAGATGGGATAAAATGATGAAAAGATGGAGAGAGAAGTTTGATAAAGCAAAAGAGGAAAAAGACGAAGGAAAGACCATAGTGTTTTGTTAGCGGGTAAAGTAAAAATGAAAGATAACTAATATTTATAATATATTCGGAAGATTCTAGAAATTTGAGATATTAGGTGAGCGTAAAACTATTACAAATTAATTATATATATAATATAATTAAAATGTTGAAAATTTGTTGGTGCTCGTATTTGTACTTTTATAAAAAACCCACAAATGGGCCTAACTAGATTGGGATTCCCATGTGTTATATACTAACTAGATTTTGACCTGTCATATGTTATATATATTGAACTAACAAATCATGCATGTGTATGTGAATTACATAACATATTTTTTTTTCATAAGATACGACAACGTACGTACGATGAATTGTCTAGGAATACAATAGGGGGAGCCAAGAGTTACTTTCATTGAAAAAAATCATATGACAGGTCATGGGGATATGACCGCAGACATTAAGACAATGAAGTTTTAATAGTTGTTCTGTGTTTAACTTCTGTGTACTCTCATTTATAGACTATTAATATCATTAGAGCGTAAATTTGAACAATCTTATGTGTAGGCTAATAACAACGGCCACCATGCATAGGAGGCTCTAAACATGGTTATGGACCAATCGTATGATCGGGTACTAGCGGAGGTTCATATACCAGACATGGATGGCATTGACCTGCTCAAACGTATAGAACAAAAATGGAATATTCCTGTTATTTGTAAGTCCATGTATATTGTGGATTCTCCGTATGCCTATGGTGGCTGATGACCTGGAAAATATATGGCAGTACTCTGAGTGGCGGAAGAATTGTAAGAATAATAGCACTGCCCCAGATAGCCAGATGGACCGAACCTCTCAATTTCGGTGCAACATTTTCTTCATTGTTTCTGCAATTATTTTAGAAATTTATAAACCAAAAATGACATATACCATACATACATGTATATATATATATAATAATTTAAGATGTAGACCACTTACCGATATGATGATCCTGAATATTTTTTAAGCACAAAAAAAAAACATGTAATTAATTTGGCACAGATTAGGCAAAAAACTAATAAACTTGGTTTAAATCTCAATACATACAACACTTTAATTTTAGAATATCTATTTTTGATATGGCATCTATATTGAATGTGCAATTGAGTTGCGATAGTAGATAAATTTAGTATTTCAAGATATACAACAATGTATTAGTTTTTAAAAATTTAGGCATATATATGTGTTTGACACAGAGATGGGATAAAATGATGAAAAGATCGAGAGAGAAGTTTGATCAACTAAAAGAGAAAAAAGATGAAGGAAAGACCATTGTGTTTTGTTAGCGAGTAAAGTAAAAATTAAAGATAATTAATATTTATAATATATTCCGAAGATTCTAGAACATTCGAGATATTAGGTAAGCGTAAAATTGTTACAAATTAATTATATATATAATATAATTAAAATGTTGAAAATTTTTTGGTGCTCGTATTTGCACTTTTATAAAAAAAAACACATATGGGCCTAACTAGATTGGGCCTCCCATGTGTTATATACTAACTACATTTCCACCTGTCATATGTTATATATATTGAACTAACATATCATGTGTACGTTAATTACATAACATATTTTTTTCTCATAAGATACGACAACGGACGTACGATGAATTGTATAGGAATACAATAGCGGGTTCCAAGAGTTACTTTCATTCAAAAAAGTCATATGACAGGTCATGCAGATATGACCGCACACATTTAGACAATGAAGTTTTAATATTTGTTCTGTGCTTAACTTCTGTGTACTCTCATTTAAAGACTATTAATATCATTAGAGCGTAAATTTAAACAATCTTATGTGTAGGCTAATAACAACGGCGACGCATGCATACGAGGCTCTAAACATGGTTATGGACCAATCGTATGATCCGGTATTAGCGGAGGATCATATACTAGACAGGGATGGCATCGACCTGCCCAAACATATAGACCAAAAATGGAATATTCCTGCTATTTGAAAGTCCATGTATATGGTGGATTCTTCGTATGCCTATGGTGGCTGATGACCTGGAAAATATATGGCAGTACTCTTAGTGGCTGAAGAATTGTAAGAATAATAGCACTGCCCCAGACACCCAGATGGACCGAACATCTCAATTTCGGTGGAGCATTTTCTTCATTGTTTCTGCAATTATTTTAGAAATTTATAAACTAAAAATGACATATACCATACATATATGTATATATATATAATAATTTAAGATGTAGACCACTTACCGATATGATGATGCTGAATATTTTCTAAGCACAAAAGAAAAAACATGTAATTAATTTGGCACAAATTAGGCAAAAAACTAATAAACTGGGTTTAAATCGCAATACATACAGCACTTTAATTTTAGAATATCTATTTTTGATATGGCAGCTTTATTGAATGTGCAATTCAGTCGCCATAGTAGATAAATTTAATATTTCAAGATATTCATCAATGTATTAGTTTTTAAAATTTTAGGCATATATATGTGTTTGATACAGAGATGGGATAAAATGATGAAAAGATCGAGAGAGAAGTTTGATAAAGCAAAAGAGGAAAAAGATGAAGGAAAGGCCATTGTGTTTTGTTAGCGAGTAAAGTAAAAATGAAAGATAACTAATATTTATAATAAATTCCGAAGATTCTAGAACATTCGAGATATTAGGTGAGCGTAAAACTGTTACAAATTAATTATATATATAATATAATTAAAATGTTGAAAAGTTTTTGGTGCTCGTATTTGTACTTTTATAAAAAAAAACCACATATGGGTCTAACTAGATTGGGCCTCCCATGTGTTATATACTAACTAGATTTGGTACTGTCATATGTTATATATATTGAACTAACATATCATGTGTACGTGAATTACCTAACATTTTTTTTGTCATAAGATACGATAAAGTACGTACGATGAATTGTATAGGAATACAATAGCGGGATCCAAGAGTTACTTTCATTCAAAAAAGTCATATGACAGGTCATGCAGATATGACGGCAGACATTTAGACAATGAAGTTTTAATATTTGTTCTGTGTTTAACTTCTGTGTACTCTCTTTTATAGACTATTAATATCATTAGAGCTTAAATTCGAACAATCTTATCTGTAGGCTAATAACAACGGCGACGCATGCATACGAGGCTCTAAACATTGTTATGGACCAATCGTATGTTCCGGTATTAGCGGAGGTTTATATACCAGACATGGATGGCATTGACCTGCTCAAACGTATACACCAAAAATGGAATATTCCTATTATTTGAAAGTCCATGTATATGGTGGATTCTTCGTATGCCTATTGTAGCTGATGACCTGGAAAATATATGGCAGTACTCTGAGTGGCGGAAGACTTGTAAGAATAATAGGACAGCCAGCCAGATGGACCGAACCTCTCAATTTCGGTGGAGCATTTTCTTCATTGTTTCTGCAATTATTTTAGAAATTTATAAACCATAAATGAAATATATCCATACACACATATATATATATATAATAATAATTTAAGATGTCGGCCACTTACCGATATGATGATCCTGAATATTTTCTAAGCACAAAAGAAAAAATCTCTAAATAATTTGGCACAGATTAGGAAAAAAACTAATAAACTGGGTTTAAATTGCAAGACATACAACATTTTAATTTTAGAATATCTATTTTTGATATGGAAGCTTTATTGAGTGTGCAATTCAGTTGCGATAGTAGATAAATTCAGTATTTCAAGATATACAACAATGTATTAGTTTTTTAAAATTTAGGCAAATATATGTGTTTGAAATAGAGATGGGATAAAATAATGAAAAGATTGAGAGAGAAGTTTGATAAAGCAAAAGAGAAAAAAGACGAAGGAAAGACCATTGTGTTTTGTTAGCTGGTAAAGTTAAAATGAAAGATAACTAATATTTATAATATATTAGGAAGATTCTAGAACATTCGAGATATTAGGTGAGCGTAAAACTGTTACAAATTAATTATATATGTAATATAATTAAAATGTTGAAATTTTTTTGGTGCTCGTATTTGTACTTTTATAAAAAATCCACATATGGGATATTAGGTGAGCGTAAAACTGTTAGGAAGATAACTAATATAAAGATAACTAATATTTATAATATATTAGGAAGATTCTAGAACATTCGAGATATTAGGTGAGCGTAAAACTGTTACAAATTAATTATATATGTAATATAATTAAAATGTTGAAATTTTTTTGGTGCTCGTATTTGTACTTTTATAAAAAATCCACATACGGGCCTAACTAGATTGGGCCTCCCATGTGTTATATACTAACTAGATTTCGACCTGTCATGTTATATATATTGAACTAACATATCATGTGTACCTGAATTACATAACATATATTTTTGTCATAAGATACGACTACGTACATATAATGAATTGTATAGGAAATACAATAGCCGGATCCAGGAGTTACTTTCATTCAAAAAAGTCATATGACAGGTCATACACACATTTAGACAATGAAGTTTTAATATTTGTTATGTGTTTAACTTCTGTGTACTCTCATTTATAGACTACTAATATCATTAGAGCGTAAATTTGAACATTCTTATGTGTAGGCTAATAACAACGGCGACGCATGCATACCAGGCTCTAAACATGGTTATGGATCAATCGTATGATCTGGTATTAGCGGAGGTTCATATACGAGACATGGATGGCATTGACCTGCTCAAACGTATAGATCAAAAATGGAATATTCCTGTTATTTGTAAGTCCATTTATATGGTGGCTTCTTCGTATGCCTTTGGTGGCAGATGACCTGGAAAATATATGGCAGTACTCTGAGTGTCCGAAGAATTGTAAGAATAATAGCACTGCCCCAGACAGCAAGATGGACCGAACCTCTCAATTTCGGTGGAGCATTTTCTTCATTGTTTCTGCAATTATTTTAGAAATTTATAAACCATAAATGAAATATATCCATACATATATGTATATATTATAATAATTTAAGATTTAGACCACTTACCGATATGATGATCCTGAATATTTTCTAAACACAAAAGAAAAAACATGTAATTAATTTGGCACAGATTAGGCAAATAACTAATAAACCGGGTTTAAATCGCAATACATACAATACTTTAATTTTAGAATATCTTTTTTTGATATGGCAGCTTTATTGAATGTGCAATTCAGTTGCGATAGTAGATAAATTTAGTATTTCAAGATATACAACAACGTATTAATTTTTTAAAATTTAGGCAAATATATGTGTTTGATATAGAGATGGGATAAAATGATGAAAAGATCGAGAGAGAAGTTTGATAAAGCAAAAGAGAAAAAAGATGAAGGAAAGACCATTGTGTTTTGTTAGCGAGTAAAGTAAAAATGAAAGATAACTAATATTTATAATATATTCCGAAGATTCTAGAACATTCGAGATATTAGGTGAGCGTAAAACTGTTACAAATTAATTATATATATAATATAATTAAAATGTTGAAAATTTTTTGGTGCTCGTATTTGCACTTTTATAAAAAAAACCACATATGGGCATCCCATGTGTTATATACTAACTACATTTCCACCTGTCATATGTTATATATATAGAATTAACATATAATGTGTACGTGAATTACATAACATATTGTTTTGTCATAAGATACGACAACGTACGTACAATGAATTGTATAGGAATACAATAGCGGGTTCCAAGAGTTACTTTCATTCAAAAAAGTCATATGACAGGTCATGCAGATATGACCGCACACATTTAGACAATGAAGTTTTAATATTTGTTCTGTGTTTAACTTCTGTGAACTCTCATTTAAAGACTATTAATATCATTAGAGCGTAAATTTGAACAATCTTATGTGTAGGCTAATAACAACGGCGACACATGCATACGAGGCTCTAAACATGGTTATGGAGCAATCGTATGATCCGGTATTAGCGGAGGTTCATATACCAGACATGGATGGCATTGACCTGCTCAAACATATACACCAATAATGGAATATTCCTATTATTTGTAAGTCCATGTATATGGTGGATTCTTCGTATGCCTATTGTGGCTGATGACCTGGAAAATATATGGCAGTACTATGAGTGGCGGAAGAATTGTAAGAATAATAGCACTGCCAGCCAGATGGACCGAACCTCTCAATTTCGGTGGAGCATTTTCTTCATTGTTTCTGCAATTATTTTAGAAATTTATAAACCATAAATGAAATATATCCATACATACATATATAAATATATATATATATAATAATTTAAGATGTCGTCCACTTACCGATATGATGATCCTGAATATTTTCTAAGAACAAAAGAAAAAACATGTAATTAATTTGGCACAGATTAGGAAAAAAAATTAATAAATTTGGTTTAAATTGCAATACATACAACACTTTAATTTTAGAATATCTATTTTTGATATGGCATCTTTATTGAATGTGCAATTCAGTTGCGATAGTAGATAAATTTAGTATTTCAAGACATACAACAATGTATTAATTTTTTTAAATTTAGGCAAATATATGTGTTTGATATAGAGAAGGGATAAAATGATGAAAAGATCGAGAGAGAAGTTTGATAAAGCAAAAGAGGAAAAAGACGAAGGAAAGACCATTGTGTTTTGTTAGCGGGTAAAGTATAAATGAAAGATAACTAATATTTATAATATATTCCGAAGATTCTAGAAATTCGAGATATTAGGTGAACGTAAAGCTGTTACAAATTAATTATATATGTAATATAATTAAAATTTTGAAAATTTTTTGGTGCTCGTATTTATACTTTTATAAAAAAAACCCACATATGGGCCTAACTAGATTAGGCCTCCCATGTGTTATATACTAACTAGATTTCGACCTGTCATGTTATATATATTGAACTAACATATCATGTGTACCTGAATTACATAACATATATTTTTGTCATAAGATACTATAATGAATTGTATAGGAATACAATAGCCGGATCAAGGAGTTACTTTCATTCAAAAAAGTCATATGACAGGTCATGCAGATATGAACGCACACATTTAGACAATGAAGTTTTAATATTTGTTATGTGTTTAACTTCTGTGTACTCTCATTTATAGACTATTAATATCATTAGAGCGTAAATTTGAACAATCTTATGTATAGGCTAATAACAACGGCGACGCATGCATACCAGGCTCTAAACATGGTTATGGACCAATCGTATGATCTGGTATTAGCGGAGGTTCATATACCAGACATGGATGGCATTGACCTGCTCAAACGTATAGACCAAAAATGGAATATTCCTGTTATTTGTAAGTCCATGTATATGGTGGCTTCTTCGTATGCCTATGGTGACCAATGACCTGGAAAATATATGACAGTACTCTGAGTGGCGGAAGAATTGTAAGAATAATAGCACTGCCCCAGAGAGCCAGATGGACCGAACCTCTCAATTTCGGTGGAGCATTTCTTCATTGTTTCTGCAATTATTTTAGTAATTTATAAACCAAAAATGACATATATCCATACATACATGTATATATATAATAATAATTTAAGATGTAGACCACTTACCGATATGATGATCCTGAATATTTTCTAAGCACAAAAGAAAAAACATGTAATTAATTTGGCACATATTAGGCAAAAAACTAATAAACTGGGCTTAAATCGCGATACATACAACACTTTAATTTTAGAATATCTATTTTTGATATGGAAGCTTTATTGAATGTGCAATTCAGTTGCGATAGTAGATAAATTTTGTATTTCAAGATATTCAATAATGTATTAGTTTTTAAAATTTTAGGCATATATATGTGGTTGATACACAGATGGGATAAAATGATGAAAAGATCGAGAGAGAAGTTTGATAAAGCAAAAGAGGAGAAAGATGAAGGAAAGACCATTGTGTTTTGTTAGCGAGTAAAGTAAAAATGAAAGATAACTAATATTTATAATATATTCCGAAGATTCTAGAACATTCGAGATATTAGGTGAGCGTAAAACTGTTACAAATTAATTATATATATAATATAATTAAAATGTTGAAAAAATTTTGGTGCTCGTATTTGTAATTTTATAAAAAAGAAACCCACATATGAGTCTAACTAGATTGGGCCTCCCATGTGTTATATACTAACTAGATTTCCACCTGTCATATGTTATATATATTGAACTAACATATCATGTGTACGTGAATTACATAACATTTTTTTTGTCATAAGATACGACAATGTACGTATGATGAATTGTATAGGAATACAATAGCGGGATCCAAGAGTTACTTTCATTCAAAAAAGTCATATGACAGGTCATGCAGATATGACGGCAGACATTTAGACAATGAAGTTTTAATATTTATTGTGTGTTTAACTTCTGTGTACTCTCATTTATAGACTATTAATATCGCTAGAGCGTAAATTTGAAAAATCTTATGTGTAGGCTAATAACAACGGCAACGCATGCATACGAGGCTCTAAACATGGTTATGGACCAATCGTATGATGTGGTATTAACCGAGGTTCATATACCAGACATGGATGGCATTGACCTGCTCAAACGTATAGACCAAAAATGGAATATTCCTGTTTTGTGTAAGTCCATGTATATGGTGGCTTCTTCTAAGCCTCTGGTGGCTGATGACTTGGAAAATATATGGCAGTCTCTGAGTGGCAAAAGAATTGTAAGAATAATAGCACTGCCTCAGGCAGCCAGATGGACCGAACCTCTCAATTTCGTTGGAGCATTTTCTTCATTATTTCTGCAATTATTTTGGAAGTTTAGAAACCAAAACTGACATATATCGATACATAAATGTATATATATAATAATTTAAGATGTAGACTACTTACCGATATGATCATCCTGAATATTTTCTAAGCACAAAAGAAAAAACATGTAATTAATTTGGCACAGATTAGGCAAAAAACTAATAAACTAGGTTCAAATCGCAATACATACAACACTTTAATTTTAGAATATTTATTTTTGATATGGCAGCTTTATTGAATGTGCAATTGGGTTGCCAAAGTAGATAAATTTAGTATTTCATGATATACAATAATGTATTAGTTTCTTAAAATTTAGGCAAATACATGTGCTTGATATAGAGATGGGGATAAAATGATGAAAAGATCGAGAGAGAAGTTTGATGAAGCAAAAGAAGAAAAAGTCGAAGGAAAGACGATTGTGTTTTGTTAGCGGGTAAAGTAAAAATGAAAGATAACTAATATTTATAATATATTAGAAAGATTCTAGAACATTCGAGATATTAGGTGAGCATAAAATTGTTACAAATTAATTATATATATAATATAACTAAAATGCTTAAAAAAATTTGGTGCTCCTATTTGTACTTTTGTAAAAAACCCACATATGGGCCTAACTAAATTGGGCCTCCCATTTGTTATATACTATCTAGATTTCCACCTGTCATATGTTATATATATTGAACTAACATATCATGTACGTGAATTACATAAAATATTTTTTTGTCATAACATAGGACAACGTACGTATGATGAATTGTATAGGAATACAATGCTGATCCAGGATTTACTTTCATCAAAAAAGTTTATCAACTAACGACAGGTAATGCAGATATGACCGTGGACATTTAGACAATAAATTTTTAATATTTGAGAAAATACACGTACTGTCAGACCCATAAATTATATGGTCAAACATTTACTAAAAAAGATAAGATAAATTTATATGTTGGAGGTAATATATATGTATATATATTTATTTATTTTAAAACATTTATATAAGAAAGTATAAAATTTTGAATAAAAATTCATTAAATATAAAAATAAATTATAAGACTTTTTGAAAACAAAACAAATATATATTAAAGTGAAGAACACATTAAAATCCAACCAAAGGGGTCATTTGTTTGGACACTTCAAGTAACTTTGAGTTATTTCGGTTGCCTTGAAATTGACCTTATTTTATTCAACTCGAACCAGACTAAAAACTTAAAAATTCCTACCATAATTCATAATATTTCTTGTCGATTTCGTATGGAATTTTAAGACATCATCGATTTTGCCACCTCTAATTTCATGAGATACATTATTTTTCAATTTTCTTTTTTGTATTTAAGAGAATATATGACTCTAAGAGATACATGTCGAAATACTATAAGAGAATGAGAGAGAAGTTTGGAAATATACAGCCAGAAGGCGGTGTGAAAACTCAAGTCAAATCCCCAATCTATATCACATATAAGTCTAGAATAGTCTCACTCAAATTCAATAAAATGAGTAATCCACAAGCCCATCAAGGCCCCCAAAAATTGTGATTTGTTGATGCAGTTAATAGTAGTATTTTACCTTATATACTAATTTAAAGTCTCCATATGTCTACACGTGGGACTATGATATTAAAAACGCCCCACTTAAATTAATGTCGTCCTTGTAAGGCCAAACTTATTGCTCAAAGGCCCAGATTGGACCTCTCTAGCCATTGCGGGATATTATAGGGTCGTTTCATTTCGTGTCACCACGTTCGGACTTCTTTTGCTATTATGGGCTAATACAACCAGCTTTGTGTGCCCCACCTCCGCCAACTTGATGAATCAACCTTTTGAGAGTCGTCATCGAATACTAATGTATATACTGTCCCAAATGAAACAATTTTGGTAATCTAGAAGTCCATCACATATCCCCAAAAGATGGTGCATTTGGTAGTAATATTTTACCTTATGGTATTTAAAAATTATGTTATTTATCAATTTTAAAATACATATATACGAGGTAAACGGGTGACAAGTTGCACCGCAAGTCCTCGGTGAATTACAAATCATATGCGACGAAATACATATCTAGCTGAACCAGCAGTCATGACATTTTTCACATAACATCGATCTAGATTAAAAAATTTATGTTGTGCTATTTCTATGAATCAATTTAAATTTGTGAAAATTTTTGTTAATATCATCATCATCATTATGTGCACTTATTTTAATTTAAAATGGAAAGCATTATATATTTGATCATTCATTTTTTTTTGTTTTTGAGATTTTTGCCTTAAAAATCTTAATTACAAACACTTAATGAAAGTTTTTAAATAAATTATTTTTTAATTGATCTATATAAACTTCTTTTAAATATTTTCACTACAAGAAAAATAGCTTCATACAAGCGTTTTTACCCGTTGTCTGATACCCTGGAAAACCGTTGAATATTGAGCCGCCGTCTGATACACGGATGACACACAGATGACACAACGGTACGTGATCGTTGTCTGTCTTTAAGCAAGACAACAGCGAGATCATGAAAAAATGTTGTTAGAAGGTTGGTATAAACAACGATTTTAGTAAATAGACTATTGTAAGACTTGCGGTTAATCAAGCGTTTCTTAATCTCAGAATAATGTTTATTATTCTTTAACACAACAGTTCCTGTAAAAGGAAGTGTTGTTCTTCTTTCCTGTATTCAACAGCTTCTAAAATAAAAGCCATTGTCGAGATCACATTATCAAAATAGTTTCACGATAATGACGAAATGTCTGAAGATAATGAACACAGCGGTAAGTAAATAAGAATCTGTTGGCTATACCGAGCTGTTACAATGGTTTATAACTCAATTTTCATTGTAAGAATTCAACGTGATAATGATTCATTTTTCAAATGGACAAGTGTTTTATATCATTGTCTCAAAAAATAATTGAAATAGACAATAGTTTTATATTATTGTCTCAAAAAGAAATTGAAATACACAAGTGTTTAACAATTGAAACTATGGTTTAATATACAAAAGTTATCAAGGAGAATTACAACCTCCAACTAAAAGTCTATGTCTAACATCAATACTATCACAAACCCTATTATACTTGTTGGAATCAAATCATGGTTAGAATATTATTCCGATACTTGATAGCTGCTACTACAATTTGTCTTTGTTGAGATTCAACTTGAGCTTCTGTCATTAGAATGGTACTCGGATACTTGATAGATGCTTCTGCATTTATAAACAAACACAGTTGCTTAAACATTAACCATGAAATATATATTATATCATATCTTAACAGATGCACTGAATTGAAACTTAAAGCCTAATAGAAATCACAGAACACGAGCGACCAAACTAGAGTAAATAGCATATATAATTATAGTCTCTAAACAGATAAACAATTATGATATTAATTATATAACTATTGGTTCTAAGCAGATTCAAAATGTCGATACTACATTATAAATAAGCAGATTCAAAATGTCAAAATGTACCATAAAATGAACACATCATAATAAAAAAAAAAAGTACACAAGCTGTTAAGGAATTAAAAGTTAAAACTATATTGTATAAACAGAATGCTAACCTTGATGAAACACAGAAAACATCCAACTAAAGATCCCCCAAACTACAAGAATTGCCAAATATCTGCATCCATAAATAACCTGCAAAATTATAAAATCATAGATTTATCATCAAAGTACTAACAACTTTAATACATACATAAGTTAAGTTTCTCCACCTTCTCTATACCCTCCTCCAACTATATCATTTTCCCATCAAATTCTCCAAACTCATGTGATCCGATATCTGAAACAACTGCCTAGTAAGAACCAGGGGCAGACAACTTGCTGTCATGGGTTGGGCTAGTTCCCAGAGATACCCTGTATTTGACTATAGAATTTCCAAATCAGGATACATAAGTAAATAAGTACCAAACATATATACACATACACATAAAGACCATAAGCATTAGAAATTAGGCATAATCTAAATCATACTCTCACTAATAGCTAAATCATACAATTCATACAATAGCTAAACTGGGAGAGACAGGGGAGAAACAGGCACTTACAGGATAAAAGATGAAAAACACTTCTCATAAAAAAGACCACTTACAAATTAGAAATGACTATAGGAAACATTTCCATGATGATGAGATGTCATTCACTGCTAGATTTTTCAAATAGAGTCCATTTACCCCAAATGAATCTTATTACCGGCTGGATTTGCTAACACAAACTACAAATATGAAAAGAGGTCACTGGTTAAATAGTGAGCAAAGTCATCTCACTAGGTCTTATATATGTTATAGTTATAATATGAGTAGGGGTAAGAAAGTAAGACCCATCAGGAGACCTAGACAAATTCATTAATATTATTAAAAATAGGTACCACATAAATAATAAATATCAAGAAAGTGAAAAAAGAGGGGGGACAACCAAAATAAAGGGGCACAAAAAGGCAAATATACATATACATCACTCCTTTAAGTACTCAAACAATATAAGATAAATTAAATATCATATTCCCAAAACCCAAATCAATGAACCATAATATTAGACGAATTACAAGTCAAGAGCTCTAAATCTACAACTCTAGAACGAAATCCCTAAATTTAAATCACCTACAAAATTAAGACCAAATCGACAAGGATTAACTTATTAATATCGCGTCTATGATAAACAGGCTCTCCAATCACATTAATAATAAGACCAAAAGTAGATCTCTCAACAAGCACCTGCCATATTCAAGAACATCCAAACGAAGACGAATATCAAGTATAGATAAAATAGACAAACCAACTGTACCATAATGACATTGGACATGAACAATTCGTAGCCTCAAATTAATTAATTGAAGAAGATGAAGGCCTTTTTCAAACCAAAGACCTAATTCATAGCCTCAAATCGATTAAACGAGAAAGATGAAGTGTGAGACATACGTACTTCAGAGATGGGAGATGGAGAGAGAAAGCCTTCAATTGAAAGCCCTAGAAAGAAAGCCCCATGAAATCGAGGAACAAAAAAGGGCTCTGTTCAAACAAAAATTTCAAGTGGAGCGGGAAGCAACAAGGGGGAAAGAAAGGGGGAAAGAGTGTATAAAACAAGAAGTGGAGAAGCTCCTAGAGGCTGGTTTCATTAAAGAAATTCACTTTCCCGAATGGCTCGTTAACCCTGTGTTGGTCAAGAAATCCAATGGCAAGTGGAGAATGTGTGTAGACTTTACTGATTTGAATGATGATGTCCAAATGATTACTTCCCTCTTCCAAGGATCGATGCACATATAGATGCCACGGCGGGACATAATTTGTTAAGCTTCATGGAAGGATTTAATGGATACAATCAAATGAGGATGCACGAGGATGACATTGTCAAGGTATCTTTCATCACTGACTTTGGTGTATTTTGTTATCTTGTTATGGCCTTTGGGTAAAAGAATGCAGGAGCCACCTATAAAAGGCTAGTTAAAAAAATATTCAAGCATCTTATTGAAAAAACCATGGAGGTCTTTATTGATGATATGCTAGTTAAAAGCCTTGATAATGGTGATCACATTGAACACCTTAGAGAGGCCTTCGAAGTGCTGAGGCACTATAAAATAATGTTAAACCCTGCGAAATACACCTTTGGCGTAGGGTCTGGAAAATTCTTAGGAATGATGGTCCCTAGTAGGGGGATTGAGGCCAATCCTGAAAAATTTAAGGCTATACTCGGCATAGAACTGCTAAAGACAGTAAGGGATGTCCAAAAGTTGACAAGAAGAGTTGCGGCCCTAGGAAGGTTTGTCTCGATGTCTGGGGATAAATGTCTACCATTCTTCAAGAAATTCAAGAAAGTAAAAGATTTTACGTGGATAGAAGAAAGTCAAGCGGCCTTCGAGGAACTGAAGAAATATATGGTTGAAGCTCTATTGTTGGCCAACCCTAGTCCTGAAGACATCTTATACTTATATTTGGTTGTATCAGAAAAGGCCTTGAGTGTTGTCCTTGTAAAAGAAGAAGAAAAGATTCAAAAGCCGGTTTATTATGTGAGAAAGTTCTTGCATGAAGCAGAACTTAAATACTCGAAGATTGAGAAATTTGCACTACCCTTGGTGATGGCATCAAGAAAGCTCTGGCCTTACTTTCAAGCAAACAAAATCAAGGTGCTAACTGATCAACCTTTGAGAAACATCATACATAGACCTAAGGCAAGTGAAAGATTGATTAAATGAGCCATAGAGCTAGGAGAATTCAACATCAAGTACAAGGCTCGAATGGCCATTAAAGCTCCAAATCTTGCTGACGTCGCGGTCGAATGTACCTTCAATGACCAAGAAGTCAAGGGGGAGGAAAGAGAGGAAACACCCCAAAAGAAAGAAGAAGGACAGGCTCCTAAGGAATATTGGGCACTCAATTTTGATGTGGCCTCAAAAATAAAATCCAGTAGAGCAGGCTTAGGTGCTACAAAGCCCGGAAGGGTTCATCATTGAGTAAGCTATTAAGCTTGATTTCCCAATGACCAACAATGAAGCCGAATATGAAGCTCTGATAGCTGGCATGGTCTTGGCCAAGGCATTGAATGCCAAATACCTTAAAGTCTATGGAGACTCGAAGTTAGTTATATCCTAAGTAAATGGGGATTTTGAAGTAAGAGAAGAAGTCATGGTTAAATACCTCATACTACTGAAAGCTATAATGACTGAGTTTGAAGAATGTCAGATGGAATATTTCCTAGACAAGAGAATTTAAAGGCCAATGCCTTATCAAAGTTTACGTCATCAGAAGTGAACGAATATATGAGAAGTGTCTACTTCCAAGTCTCGAAGACCCCCAGCACCAATGCAAAGCTGGTATCCCCGATATACATGGAAAGTTGTTGGATGGATCCAATAAAAGCCCACCTTCAGTCTGGGTGGACTCTTTTCCATGCTATGGAAGCCAGAAAAATTACTATGAGGGCATTAAGGTACACTCTTATCGATGGAATTCTCTATAAGAAATCTTTTTCTATTCCATACTTGAAATGTCTAAGGCCATATGAAGCTCGTGAGGCCTTGAAACAAGTACACGAAGGAATTTATGGCCAATACATGGGGGACAAAACTTTGGCTCATAAAATTACCCAGCTCGGCTTTTACTGGCCGGACTTGTTGAAAGATTCAAAAGAATATGTGAGAAGGTGTGATAGATGCTAAAGACATGCACCAATTGTCAGACGACCTTCTGAGACGTTGACGTCCATCGATTCCCCCATCCCCTTTACGATGTGGGGAATGGACATCCTTGGGCCCTTTCCAATGGCTAGCGCAAAAAGAAAGTTTTTAATCATTGTGATCGATTATTTCACTAAGTGGATTAAGGCTAAACTACTAGTCAAGATAGTCACCAAGCAATTATCTCAATTCTTCAGAGAAAATATCATATGCAGATACGGAATACCACGAATCCTGGTCACGGACAATGGAACACAATTTAACAATGAAGAATTCAAGGAAATTACAATGATAATGACATCGATCTATACTTTACTTCTGTGGCACACCCCCAAGCAAATGGGTAGGCTGAAGTAGCCAATCGAATAGTCCTTGATGAGCTCAAAAAAAGGATTGAACGATCAGCAAGCACCTGGGTGGATGAACTTTTGCCAATAATCTAGGCATATAGAACCACTCATAAAGTTACCACTGATGCAACTCCATTCTTCTTGGCTTATGGGGACAATGCAGTGGTTCCAGTTGAAATATCACATGTATCCCTAAGAATCAAGGCCTTTGAGCCTCGGGAAAATTAAGAAGGGATGAAGATTGCGTTGGACTTGATTGACGAATTTAGAGACAGGGCTCATGTAAAGATCGTAGAATATCAGAAGAAATCTTCTTTCTACTACAACCTAAGTGTTAAGGAAAGATTCTTCCGACAAGGAAACCTAGTTCTTAAAAGGCTGAAACTTCTGGAGTAGGCCCCAAAGGCAAGTTAGCCCCTAATTGGGAATGCCCTTACAAGATAAAACAAATCAAGGAAGGAGGATCATACATCTTCGAAACCTTAGAAGATGTTGAAGTGCCGAGAACTTGGCATGCCTCAAACCTAAAGGTTTATTATATCTAAAGAATTTGATGGTTAATTTTTATATATATTAAGAACTAAGTGGAAATAAGGTTTGATTAAACCACTAGGATGTAAGACCCTTTTACTTTGAGTAGGATTTTCATTTTGTAAGGGTTGTGCCCACTTTTAGCCTTGAGGGCACTATTAATACAATGAAGTTTCTTTTTTTTGTCTTACACTGGTATTCGGCGTGGATTGGCAATCAAGGTTATTAATTCTTTCATAATCAAAGAATAAAGTCAATCCTGGTTGGCACTTTCTGAATAAAATCTAAGTCATTACCTTTCCTATGTGCTCAAAAAGTATATACTAAGAAATATACTAAGGCAAGAAATGGAAAAGAACGACAACACAAACTTTTTATAAATGAAATTTTTTTGAGTATATAATTTAAACAAAAAAGGAAAAGGAAAGTAATGAAAGAAAAAATAATACAAAGAGGAAAATGAAACTAAGGAAGGTCCTCGATATGCTCATCATCATCCTTCTTCTCATCTTCGGTCCTCTCTTCTTCCTCGATCCCATTTTGAGCATTCTCATCGCCCTCTAAGGAGTCAAAAATCTTATCGTATTCATCAAAGCCCTCACCACCCGAAATATCACCAGAGTTATCCTCGCGGGTGGTGGAATTTAAGGCCAAAGGATGCCCCATGGGAGCAAGGAAGTCAGCCGGATCAAACAAGCCTGGATGGTTAACCAAGATGGTATTGAAACACTCGCCTGAATCTTGGGCAGCGACAGTCGCAAAAATCAAGTCATCGTGTTTATCAATGAAGGCATAGAATTCATCCGACCCCATCTACTTGTTTATCAAGGCCTTCTTCTCTACACTTAGCCCTTGCAGCTCAGCATGGGCTGCTATCAACTCCTAATCCTTCTCGAGCAGCTTCTTCTCGAGCGAGGACACCTTCTCCTCGTCTTTCACTTTGTCCTTCCTTTGGGCCTTCTCAGAATGGCGTCAAGTCTTGGCGTGATGGTCCATGGTCTAGAAGTGAGTATTTACCTATTCAATAGGGATTTAAGTCAAAAAGTGGAAAGACACAAAGAATGACCAAGGACGAATAAAATGAAAAGAAAAGGTTGGGCCTTACCATAGCAACGGTTTGGGCCCCAAGAGTCTCAACCACTTCAATGTCCGTTTTCAGGACAATCTTGTGCTTGTCAGCCGGAGGAATTGCATTCTTGGACCAGTTGACGGATTTTAAGGTACTCTCGACGACGATGTCTTGTTTCCTTATGCCCCAGCTGGGCCACCAAGCTGCCGTAAGTGGGTCCTCCTCCTCCTCACGAGGCCTCTTCCTTCTAGCCTTGCTTTGGGCCCCTTCTCAAGGTTGAAAAAAGCCCGGAAGTTTGGGCTCCTTGATTGGGCCTTCAAGAGCCTCGCGAGCCTTGCGCATTTTGTGGGTTTCTTGGTCACCCACGTCCAAATGAAAATTGATATTTTCAGCAGTTGTGAAACAAACAAGGAAATAAAAAATTGGACTCAGAAAAATTGAGAAAGAAGAAAAGTAAGGTAAGAAAGTTACCATTATCAGAAATATTAGAAAGGCCATATGGCCTTTAAAGAAAACTCCTCCAAAAGCTTTATGTGATGGGTCAGGCCCTTGTCTTAGACTAAATCCGCTGTTATCAGCTTCTCCTCAGGAAACAGTTGGATCAGGCCAGCGTTCCCGTCTTTGACTATACAAAATCTGAGCCTAAACAGGGTGTCCCAATCGCCGCCTTCCCACTCCAAAAATAGAAAGTCCCTCCTCCATTCTTGATTGGAATTGTACAAAGACTTGTTGCTGAAAATTGGGGATACACCTGCCCTATGGCTAATGTAAACCCAGCCCAACATAAAAGTTGGGCTATTTTTGAATGGAAAATACTTTTAAAAACTGCTACAGAAATGGGATAATTTTTCCTAAGGCATAAAACCATAAAGCAAAGAAAGGTCTGCCACGAATTTGGACTTAATTGACATGGGTTGATCCTAACTTCAGCCAAAAGCCAAACAATACACGCATGAAAAGGAAATCTTTGCCCACCTAGGAAGGCATTCCTAAACACACATAGCCTATTGAGTCACCAATGACAGGCCCGATCACCAGGCCCGGCCAAAAAAAACTTATACCTAATGGGAAACTTGTACAAATTTTTGAATTTATCACAATGAACCTGGTTGGTAAAAGTACTGGTGTACCTAAAAGCATCCAACTCCACCAAGGTGGGGAATTCATCACCCATGGTTTGCACCAAATCAAAAATCGAAGAAAATACTGGGTTTACAATGACTACATTACCTCTTTTGGCCGCCCTGGCAAGGAGTTTTTATTGAGCATCATCTTTGTCCGCTATTGATGTTCAACGAATGAAAGTTTGAAAAAAAAGAGATAAGGATTGATCGGAAAAATTTCTTGAAATCGCCCTTACTAAACGAAACTCTAGAGAGAAATTTACTAAGGAAATGAGAAGTGAAAAATGAAGTTCTCACTTCACTGATTTATAGCCGAGGAAAACGGTAACTCAACCAGTTAAAATTTCTATAACAGGTAAAAAAAAGGCCCAAAAACTAATTGGGCCTAGCAAGCCTTTGGCCTAAAAATTGATGTGGACTAAGAGCACCCAATGATTCGAGAGAAATTTAAAGTTCATGGGCTAGGGCGCATTAAACTTCTTAAATTGTCAAGAATCGACCAGGAACCCCTATCGACTAGAGGCCAAAAGTTGGCATAAAATCGACCAAGAACCCATGTCGACTAAAGTCCAAAAGATGGCCTAAAATCAATCAAGAATACCTATCGACCAGAAGCCATTTGATGGCCTAAAACTGACCAGGAGTCCCCATCGACTAAAGTCTCTGAAGTGGCATAAAAATGATCATAATTCTAATCGAATTTAACTAGGAATCACATTCGACCAGGATTCCAAAAGATGCCAAAAACTGACTAGGAAACATGGTAAAACAAGAATTGCCAAGGAAATTCTGGCTGACCAGGAACCCCTATCGACCAGGATTCCAAGATATGCCAAAACCGACTAGGATCCTGGTCGAATTCGATCAGGAACCCTGCTCGACTAGGATCCTCACAAGGAGTCTTGGCCGGCGAGGAACCCCTGTTGACCAGGACTCTCAGACAGCCTAAAATCGACTAGGATTCCTGGTCAAGATTCACCTAGAAAAATGCCAAAAAAATCATTAAAAATAATTTAAATGGAAAATGAATTATGGAAAATTCTCTATAAATAGAGGAAAATTCTTAAAAAATAAGAAAAAATACATGTGGGTACAAATAAATTATGGAAAATTCTTTATAAATAGGGGAAAATTGCTAAAACTTAAGAAAAAATACATGTGGGTATAAATAAATTATGAAAAATTCTCTATAAATATAGGAAAATTCCAAAAAATTAACAAAAAATACATGTGGGTACAGAAAAAGAATTGTGAAAAATTCTCCATAAATAAAGGAAAATCCTTAAGGAAAAAATGAAATTTGGAAAAATTCTAGAAGACATAAAAGTGAACTTTAACGACAACTTCATGAACTTTAACTCCTACAAAGTGTTGCACACTTTATAGAAGTTGGGGGCAAATTATATGGGCTAAAAATAAGCCATAAAGACACAATTAATGTAGCATTAATCAGAACTAGTTTGGTCCGAAAGGAAGGACCATTTAATGATGCTCGAAACCCTAAATTAATAAATAATTTTGGAATTAATTAATTAGCAAAATAAACAACTAATTAATTATGTCCAACTATACGGAAACTACTACAAAGAGTAGCCCCCAAGACACTTCAATCAACAAGGAAACATATTCCTACATAGAAACTACTTCTATCATAAGAAGGATCCAGAATCCTTCAAAGAGGTGTCTTGCCCATCAGGGTTCGTAAACCTATTTTAATTCTTAGACTCAGCAAATATGCCCCCATCGTCTAGTGGTTTAGGACATCTCTCTTTCAAGGAGGCAACGGGGATTCGACTTCCCCTAGGGGTAGGGTACTACAAAGGGAGTTTTTTATATCATGTATTATTCAATCAATAATAAGTAACTAGAATAAAAAAGGAGGATTCCTTGGTTATTACTTATTAGTAGAATGATTGGGCGTAAAGCGTCTGTAGGTGGCTTTTTAAGTCCGCCGTCAAATCCCAAAAAATAAGAGACTTTATTAAGAATTATGGGGCTTATCCCCTCATTCTTAGAACTATTTCTGGCATGATTCTCATACGCACTAAGATACGTAGGCATCTTGTGAGGGCACAACTAAGTTACGAAATACAAGTGCAGCCATTAAAGCTCAATAAACTCCGACAAACATCGCAATAAGTACACCCTTGTTTTTAATCCATAACACAAAGATAACTATTACAAAACCGCAACTAATAACGACAAGTCAATAACCAATCTACTCTCGATCTATGATCCTCAAAATCCAATGCACTTCAACTTCCTCTTACACTAAACTTGAAATATTAAAAGAATGAGCTACGAAGCCTAACAAGCAACTACCGTCCAACGGCTCACAATAAAATTTTATCTTTTTAAAAACATAACTAAAACACATACCACATAATATTTATCACATAATTGCACATAATATACTTGATACAATTATCACAACGAGTCTCACATAATCAATTAAATCACAACAATTCATTCTACACGTCACATATACAAAATTCTTAATCGAGAACTAAATCTAAACAAAGCATCGATATTTTTATTCCCACAATCTTAAATCACGGTGACACTATGCCAATGACCGGCATCTTATTCTTATTCTTATGTCACACTTTGCTAGTGACCGGCATCTTATACTTTATATCACACTTTCCCAGTAGTCGGGATCCTATACTTTTTGTCACACTTTCTCAGTTGTCGGGATCTTATTCTTATCTTTATGTCACACTTTCCTAGTGGCCGGGATCATATACTTTATGTCACACTTTCTCAGTGGCCGGGATATTATTCTTATCCTTATGTCACACTTTCTCAATAGCCGTGATCTTATTTTGATTTCTTAGGTCACACTTTCCCAATAGCCGTGATCTTATTCTTATTTCTTATGACACACTTTCCCAAGTGACTGGGATCTTATACTTTATGTGACTAAGATTGGGGAATTCTGAAAATCTTATCTATTTCTTATTAATCACAAGCCAATATATTATATAAAATATTCAAAAAAATATATTTGATAAGTAATCTAACAATATAAAGTATTTTTCATAATAATACAGAGAAATAGAAGGTTACTTAAACAAATATATGAAAACATGTAATCAATTAATATAAAGCATGATTCACAATTATAGAGCAACAGAAGATTACTTGTATAATAATACGGAGCAACGAATAGTTACTTACCTCATCCACGCAAACAATGAATTCACATCATATTTAGACCAATATTAAATCCTTAGTACCCAATCGAAAATGTCACATCTCAAACGTTGAACATCTTCATAATTCTGAATCTGTCCAGATCTGTATTTGACCATTTTGTCCCTCTATACTATAATTTCTAGCAAAATTTAAAGCACGAAAGTCGTAGAGAACGAAAATATCTTTCCGAAAAATCTGGAATCAACGAATTCTGACTTACGATGAATTTATTACGAATTTTACAACATATCTGATTTGTGTATAGGAAACCCTACGAATTTTATGAACAAAGACGAAGAAAAAAAATAAAGATTTTAGAGAGATTTGCAACTGTTTAGTCTTGGTGGCTCGAAAAGAATACCAAAGAATGAGATCTTAAACAATAGAGTTTTAAAACTCTACAACAAAATCTACTACGATTCGAATCCGACCCATATTCGAAAGCTCATTATTCTAATCCAATTATAATTCCTAATTTCTATCGAATTTTAATCCCTTTTATTATTATTAATCTATTGTATTATTCTAAAAAAATATACGGGATATTACATACTACCCTCCTTAAAAAGAAATTGGTCCCCAAATTCTCAAAAATCCTATAGTCCAAAAAGATCTTACATGTCTATCTGAAAGTTCACTAATAACCCAAGTTACATAGAGTTCAAGTTTAAAGGCAGTCTACGGGTTTCGAACCTAGAGCTCTGGATACCAACTAGAATAACCCGCTCTTTTTCGGACTGTTAATCTTACAAAATCTAAAATACAAAACAATTTACTAATACAAAATTCTATTACAAAGATAAATATTACAAAGGCGCGGCTAACAACGACAAGTCAACAATCAATCTACTCTCGATTTAAGATCCTCAAAATCTAATGCACTTGATCTTTCTCTTACACCAAACCTGAAATATTAAAAGAATAAGTTGTGAAGCCCAACAAGTAACTACCGACGGCTCAAAATAATATTTTATTGTAATATCCCCACATAAAATTTTTATTTATTTTTTTAATTCTAAATATTTTGTATTTGACTTATAATTTAGTATTAATAATAATATTAAATAGATTAATTGTCTAGAAAAGGGGAGGTGATTTATTTTAGAATCGAGATGAGAAAAATTAAAGTTAAGGCATGAAGTTGTTGGAGTTGACTTGAATATTTTAATTTCTATGAATAGAGAAAAATTATTCGAGACTTGTATTATAATTTAGAAATTATTAGATTAGTTTTTGGAGCAAAGATTTTGTAGTGCTTATTAATTAAGAATTAAACAAATAGATTAATTTGTGTATATATATACACGTGTATAAATAGATTTTTGTGTTAATTTTTAACTTATTGAAAGGTGTACAATAAATTTCTACCTTATTAACATGGTTTGTTGTTATATGATGGTAATAGCCGCTTTTATTTTTTGATATTGATTTTTTTCCAGTAATATAAATATCAATCTTACCGTTTACTCAAATGAGTAAAAAGATAATTTTTGAAAAATATTTCGGATAAGTGGTTGTATTAATGATCATTTCTAACAATTGAGCACCAAATTGCACCTTCTTAATTATTTTATATTATTTTTAAAAAAATCAGCCTGTGGTATGAATATAAGATAAAATAGTTATCTTTTAATTAAAAAGAGTCAATATATGTATTAGAAATAAATGAAATGCATATTTCTTCGACAATGTGTTTCTCAACAGCCCAATATTAGAAGATTTAATGAACGAAAATTAGGCAAAATGAAAATTGTGAAATACCAAAAGTCGTCCCTCACAGCTAATCTAGCTTGTCAATGTAAGGAAGGTTGCATGTTTTTTGGAAAGGTTGCCACTATCAAAAAATTGGCAAAATGTTTGATAAGGCACTTATTTGCCAAACACAATTATTTTTGGTCAAAATAATTGTGGTAAAATGAAATTTAGAAAAATGTTTGAACACATGGAGAAACTCCTCACTTCGTAGACTAGACTAGGGATTACAAAATATCAATTCTTTTCTGCCTCTTCTCTACTTATCGGCTCCCACTCCTTGGACTGCATTTTCATTTTTGTCATTACCAGTACTTGTACTTCCAATTCTTCCCTTGTCAGGTCGCCTTATGTATGTGATCAATGTGAGGAACAGAAGATTACTTGCATAATAATACGGAGCACCGAATAGTTACTTCATCAACCACGCAAATAAAAAATCCATAGCATATTTAAACCTATATTCAATCCTTAGTACCCAATCGAAAACGTCACATCTTAAGCATCTCAAACGTCGAATTTCTTCATAATTCCGAATCTGCCCAGATCTATATTTTCTGGAAAAAGTTAATACAGAAGTCGTAGAGAACGAAATATCTTTCCGAAAAGTCCAGAATCAACAAATTCTTACTTACGATGAATTTATTACGAATTTTACAAGATAGTTGATTTGTGTATGGGAAATCTTATGAAATTTATGAACAAAGACGAAGAAAAAAAAAGATTTGTATGGAGAGAGATTTGCAACTACTTAGTCTTGGTGGCTCGAAAAAAATACAAAAGAATGAGAAGATCTTAATCAATATAAAAAGTTTTAAAATCCAATAACAAAACCTATTACGATTCAAATCCGACCCATATTTGAAAGTCCATTATTCTAATTCAATTCTAATTCTTAATTTCTACCCAATTTTAATCTCTTATATTATTATTAATCTATTTTATTATTATAAAAATATACAAGATATTACATATATATTACCCTCATTAAAGAGAATTTCGTCCCTAAATTCTCAAAAATCCAATACTCCAAAAAGATCTCACATGTCTATCTAAAAAGTCACTAATATCTAAAAAGTCACTAATAACCCAAGTTACTTACAGGTCAAGCTTAAAGGCAGTCTACAAGTTTTGAACCTAGAGCTTTGGATACTAACTGGAACAGCCCACCCTTTTTCGGACTGTTAATCTTATAAAATCTAAAATACAAAGCAATTTATTAATACAAAAATTTATTAGAAATATAACTATTACAAAGGCATGGCTAACAACGACAAGGCAACAACCATTCTCCTCTCGAACTAAGATCCTCAAAATCCAATGCACTTTAACTTCCTCTTACACCAACCTGAAATATTAAAAGAACTAGTTACGAAGCCCAGCAAGCAACTACCGTCCAAGGACTCAAAATAATATTTTATCTTTTCAAAAACACAACTTAAACATGTACCACATAATCGAACACAATATACTCGAAATATTATATCGATTCTCACATAATCAATTAAATCACAAAAATATATTACACGTCATATATACAAAATTCTTAATCAATAACTAAATCTAAACAAAGTATCGACATTTTTATTCCCACAATATTAAATCACGGTCATACTATGCTAGTGACTTATATCTTATTCTTATTGTTATGTCACACTTTGTCAATGACCGACATATTATACTTTATGTTACACTTTTCCTGTGGCCAGGATCTTATATTTTATGTCACACTTCCCAGTGGTCGGGATCTTATTCTTATCCTTATGTCACACTTTTTCAGTGGTCGAGATTTTATATTTTATATCACACTTTCCTAATGACCGGGATTTTATTCTTATCCTTATGTCACACTTTCCCGGTGGCCGGGATCTTATTCTTATTCCTTATTTCACATTTTCCCGGTGACCGGGTACTTATACTTTATGTGACTAAGATTGTGGATTTATGAAAATCTTTTCTATTTCTTATTAATCACAAGCCAATATACTACATAAGATATTCGAAAAAATATATTTGATGACAAATAAACTAACAATACAAAACATGTTTCATAATAATATAAAGAAACAGAAAGTTACTTACACAAATATATGAAAACACATAATAGAAGATTACTTACATAATAGTACGGAGGAACGAATAGTTACTTACCCAAAACCACGCAAACAAAGAATCCAAAGCATATTTAAACTTATATTCAATCCTTAGTACTCAATCGAAAACATCACATCTTAAACATCTCAAACGTCCAACTTCTTCATAATTCTGAATCTGTCCAGATCTGTATTTGACTATTTTGACCCTATAAACAATAGTTTCTGCAAAAACTTAAAGCACGAAAGTGATAGAAAACGAAAATATCTTTCCGAAAATTCTAGAATCAATGCATTCCGATTTATGATGAATTTAGTACGAATTTTACAATATAGTTGATTTTTGTATGTGAAATCCTACGAATTTTATGAACAAAGACGAAGAAAAAGAATAAAGATTTGTATCGAGAGAGATTTGCAATTGCTTAGTCTTGGTGGCTCGAAAAGAATACAAACAAATGAGGAGATCTTAATCAATATATAGATTTTTAAAACCCTGCAACAAAACCTACTACGATTCAAATCTGACCCATATTCGAAAACCCATTATTCTAATTCAATTCTAATTCCTAATATCTATCTAATTTTAATTCTTTTTATTATTATTAATCTATTTAATTATTCTAAAAAAATATACGGGATATTACATACTACCCTCCTCAAAAAGAATTTGGTCCCCAAATTCTCAAAAATCCTATACTCCAAAAAGATCTCACATGTCTATCTGAAAAGTTACGAATAACCCAATTTACCTGCAAGTCAAGCATAAAGGCAGTCTATAGGTTTCCAACCTAGAGCTCTGGATACCAACTGATACAGCACGCCCTTTTTCGGACTGTTAATCTTAAAAAATCTAAAATATAAAGAAATTTATTTATACAAAAATCTATTACAAAGATAACTATTACAAAGCCGTATCTAGCAACGCCAAGTCAACAACCAATCTACTCTCGATCTAAAATCCTCAAAATCCAATGCACTTCAACTTCCTCTTATACCAAATTTGAAATATCAAAAGAATGAGCTGGGAATCCCATCAAGCAACTACCATCCAACGGCTTAAAATAATATTTTAGTTTTTCAAAAACACAACTTAAATATGTACCACATAATGCTTATCATATAATTGCAAACAATATACTCGATACAATTATCATAACGATTCTCACATAATCAATTAAATCACAACAATGCATTCTATACGTCACATATACCAAGTTCTTAATCGATAACTAAATCTAAACAAAGTATCGATATTTTTATTCTCACAATCTTAAATCACGGTCACACTATACCAGTGACCGACATCTTATTCTTATTTTTATGTCACACTTAGCCAGTAACCGATATCTTATACTTTGTGTCACACTTTTCCAGTGGTCGGGATCTTATTCTTAATGGCACACTTTGCCAGTGGTCGGGATTTTATTCTTATCCTTATGTCACACTTTCCCAATGGCCGGATCTTATACTTTATGTCACACTTTCCTAGTGGCCGAGATCTTATTCTTATCCTTATGTCACACATTTCCGGTGACCGGGATCTTATTCTTATTCCTCATGTCACATTTTCCCAAGTAACCAGAATCTTTTACTTTATGTGACTAAGATTGGGGATTTCTGAAAAAAAAAATTATTTCTTATTAATCACAAGCCAATATACTATATACGATATTCGAAAAAATATATTTGATAACAAGTAATCTAACAATACATAGCATGTTTCATAATAATACAGAGAACAGAAAGTTATTTGCACCAATACATGAAAATATGTATTCAATTAATATAAAGCATGTTTCATAATTACAGAGAAACATATGATTACTTGCGTAACAATACGAAACAACGAATAGTTACTTACTTCAACCATGCAAACAAAGAATCGAGAGCATATTTAAACCAATATTCAATCCTTAGTACCCAATCAAAAACTTCACATCTCAAACATCGAACTTCTTGATAATTATGAATCTTCCCATATCTGTATTTGACCAGTTTGGCACTCTAAACAATGTTTTCTAAAAAAATGTAAAGTTCGAAAGTTGTAGAGAACGAAAATATCTTTCCGAAAAGTCCAGAATCAACGAATTTTGAATTACGATGAATTTATTACGAATTTTACAAGATAGCTTATTTGTGTGTGGGATATCTTACGAATTTTATGAACAAAGACGGAAAAAAAGAATAAAGATTTGTATCAGCAGAGATTTGCAACTGCTTAGTCTTTGTGGCTCAAAAAGAATACAAAAGAATGTGGAGATCTTAATCAATATATAGAGTTTTAAAACCCTACAATAAATTTACTATGATTCAAATCCGACCCATATTCAAAAGTTCATTATTCTAATCCAATTCTAATTCATAATTTTTATCCAATTTTAATTCTTTTTTTATTATTAATCTCTTTTATTATTTTAAAAAAATATACGGAAAATTACAATAATATATTTTTTTATCATAAGATATGAAAATGTATGATGAATTGTATATGAATACAATAGCCGGATCCAGGAATTACTTTCGTTCAAGAAATTTTATCATCTAATGACAAGTAATGCAGATATGACCGCGGACATTTAGACATGTGGGTTGTGCATCTAGAGTGATAGTGAAATCAACGCAGGCTTCGTTACAACCCACCCACCTAAAAATTAAATGGCTTAAATACAATTATAATCCTGTGTTTTCAACAATATACAATTGAAACCCTCTTTTAATATATTTAGTAAATTTAACCCTACGTTTTTTAACTATTTACAATTGAAACCTTTTTTAAAATAAATAGTAAATTTAACCCTATGTTTTTTAACTATGTGCAATTGAAACCTTTTTTAAAATAAATAGTAAATTTAACCCTAAGTTTTAAAACAATTAGTAAATTTAACCTTACCTTTTTAATTTTGGAATAAAATAAATTTTATCTCGAAAAAGTATTTTCGAGAATATATTCACCGAATAGTATTTTTAAAAATAAATTAAATTCGGTGATGAACATTCATGAATATATTGAGCGGGAAGTGTGATGGCAAGATGGAATAATATAAACACATATTAAAATTTTATTGAACATATATAATATATTATACATATAGATATATTAATATAGAAAAGAACATCTAAATATCCATTTTATAAGAAAAAACCCTAATAATTACAAATATCTATTATGCTTAGATAATATCTATACAAAAAAATTGACAATAGTGCATTTGACGAATATTTATTCAAAATTTTGTCGTAAGATTTATTTTATTCCGAAATTAAAAAGTCAAGGTTAAATTTACTAAATGTTTTAAAACGTAGGGTTAAATTTACTATTTATTTTAAAAAAGGTTTCAATTGTACATAGTTCAAAAACATATGGTTAAATTTACTAATTATTTTAAAAAAGGTTTAAATTGTAAATAGTTAAAAAAACGTAGGGTTAAATTTACTAAATATATTAAAAGAGATCTTCAATTATATATTGTTAATAACACAGGGTTTAAATTGTAAATAAGCCAAATTAAATAGATATGAGTGCAAGTAATCCATGTATATGTTCTAATAGAAATACCCTCGTTAGCAAAATATATTAAAATAGACACATAATTTCAGCTAATTATGATCAAATTACTGAGATTCGATGTGTAAAGATAATGGAAATTTGTTTTGGGAGGGAATCACAAAAGAGGCCCAACACAAGAGCTGCATTAAGAACTTTATAGTAACATAAGTTGAACTGAGAAGATTTAATGAACGAAAACTAGGCAAAATGAAAATTTTGAAATACCAAACGTCGTACCTCACAAGTAATCTAGCTTGTCAATAAAAGGATGGCTGAATGTTCTTTGGAGAGGTTGACACTATGAAAATTTGGCAAAATGTTTGATCAGGTACTTGTTTGCCAAACACAATTATCTTCTAAGTTATAATGAAACTTTAGAAAAATGTTTGAACACATGGAAAACCTCCTAACTTCCTAGACTAGGGATTACAAAATATCAATTCTTTTCTGCCTCTGCTCTACTTATGCGCTCCCACTCCTTGGACCACATTTTCATTTCTACCGTTGTCAGAACCTTCATCTTCGGATGATTTATAAATTCTGCTTATCGATGCAGAAAATAGGAGGTTCCAACATTGCATACATCTGGCGTATTAGTGGTCACTGCTGCAATTATAAATTATGGCTGTTGTCCATAGACAAATGATGGACAAGTTAGGTAGCCTCCAAAAGTAAAGAAATGTCAGCTGTTGTCACCAGGGATTGGTGGTGGAGGTCTCTGGAGATATGATTAATGGCTAAATGGAGGCCATTGCTGTGTTCAAATTTCTCCATTTTCCTGAAAGTCCCAATTAAATTTGAACAAAAGACAGGCATGAATATATTATCGCTGATGTGCATTGGACTTATGCGATTACTGTCAGATTCAAAATGAGAGCAAAGTGGTTTACAAGCAACGAAAGAGGGTGCACCAGTTTAATGACAATCGAGGTCCATTTTGCCATATAAACTGATATAAGAAGGTTCCAATCAAAGCCATAGTAAAGATTCAAACATGAGGTGGGAAGGGAGAAGGCCCTAGCCCATAATAACTCTATGAGAGATGTCATTTTAAAATTTTGTACCCCAATATATTGCTTATGTGTTTGAATTATGTAGATAAAGAATAATATGATGTAATTCTAGCAAAATTTAGTTATAAAAAATGAATTGAAACTTATATAAAATTTTATTGTAAATAATATACAGAAAGCTAATTTAAAATATGAGTAAATGTGAATTTGTGTTTAATTGATCAAATTCAGAAAAACAAATTAATGAATCAAATTTAATAATACAAGAACATTTAAAATTTGTGCAAGATTCCTCATAAAAAAAGAAAGAAAAAGAATGTGCAACACTTGAAATATTAAAAAAATACAAATATTTTATATACTAAATTATTATTACCTATGTTATATATGTAAATATTGAATTTTATAACTACATATATATATATATATATATATAATTTCATAAATATAGAGAAATACTACGTGACCCAATGGAGAAAATGAAACTCAATTTTGGTCGAGTATTTTCTTTATTGTTTCTGCAATTATTTTAGAAATTTATAAACCAAAAAGGACATACACACACAAATATATATATATATATATATATATATATATATATATATATATATATATAACTTAAGACGTATTCTCAATATTTTCTATGCACAAAGAAAAAACATGAAACTTTGGCATAGATTAGGTAAAAACCTAATAAACTCGGTTTAAATCGCAATACATACAACACTTTAGTTGTTGAGATTACCTGTTTTTATTATGGAAGCTTTATTGAATGTGCAATTGGGAAGGTAAGTGGTTGAAATGTGTGAGCAATAGTAGATAAATTTACTATTTCAAGATATACAACAATGTATTGGTTTTTTAAAGTTTAGGTGAAGATATGAGTTTAAGATATAGAGATTGAGATAAAATGATGAAAAGAGAGAAGAGTTTGATAAAGCGGAAGAGGAAATAAACGAAGGAAAGATGATTGTGTTGTGTTAGTGGGTAAAGTAAAACTGAAAGATAACTACTCCCTCCGTCCTTTTGATTTGTTATCATTTCAAAATGGGGTGTCTGACACGCATTTTAAGGTGGATTTTAAGGATAGTTCCATAATTTATTTTTGAATTTTTCTTTTTTTGTATAAATATAGAACAATCCTATTTTTATACAAAAAAAGAAATTTTTAAAAATAAGTTATGGAACTATTCTTAAAATTCACCTTAAAATGCGTGCCAGAAAGTGAAAAAAAAGTGATAAGAATTGGTTGGGACAGAGGGAGTAATATTTATAGTATATAAGGAAGATTCAAGAAAATTCAAGATATTACGTGAGCGTAATAGTGTTAAAATATATATATATATATATATATATATATATATATATATATATATATATATATATATATATATAATTAAAATGCTGAATATTTTTTATTCTCGTTATTGTACTTTTATAAAAAAAAACGCATATGGGCCTAACTAGATTTGGGTCTGCCATATTATAGACTAACTAGATTTCGGCATTTTATATGTTATATACGTTGAAATAAAATATAATGTGTACGTCAATTACATAATACTTTAATCTTGATTAAACTTTGAGTTGTTTCGTGTTGCCTTGAAAATGACTTTATTTTTTAAGGTTAACGTTTAATCAACTCAAACCAGACTATAACTTAAAAATCGCTACCATAATTCATAATATTTTTTGTCGATCGTATAGAATTTTGTCACCCTTAATTTCATGAGATACATAACGAAATACTACAATAGAATGTGATAGAAGTTTGGAAATATAAAACTTGATAGGATCAACTGCACAACTGGATTTCTTTAGTCCTCTGAACATTAGCATTATGGATGGATTTTTATTTTTGTTTATGTGCAACTCTCAGGTGCTAATTTTATATTTAAATGTATCTGTGTTACTATTTATGTGATGAATTGTAATTTATTTATTTTTATAGTTGCTTCCTATTGAGCTGAACTCAAAGTTCACTAGCGGAACCAAGTTCGAGTTGAACCAACTGTCCGACTCAAAGACCTATAGAACTCTGTTTGGTTCGTTAAAATACCAGATTAAAAAAACTGATAGAAGCTAGAACTCGATAACTGATCGAACCTTACTTTGTCGAGTTCAAACCATGCCCAACTCAAGCTTTATTCATCACTGACATCACTATTTATCAAGTTCAAAGAACATGTCAACTTGAATATTATGTGCCTTGTAAAACACAAACAACAATATATTCACTACTTGTCTGCGAAGCTCACAAAATAAAACATTCGAATCAACAAGCAAGGTAAGAATATAAAGAAGTACGTGTTCCTATAAATATGTAACATGGAATACTTTAGACAAACATAATACTAAAAATGAATGCTGTGGATTGTCACCTGAAGAACACGGGGATTCATAAAAACCAAATTTAGCAAAACTAGGTAAAATATGTAGGATAATATAGTTTGTAGTCCTCCAGAATCGAGATCAGAAAAATTTGACTGTTTTGCTTTAAACCGCGTTGAGGAAATAAGATAAAGTTTTTATTGCTCTACAACAGCCGTTGGCTTTGGAGGATGCCATAGAGTTCACACTTTAAATTTTTGAAATTTTTTATGGTCTAAAAGTAGTCGGTTTCCTAAGCTTTAAGCTACAATAAAATCAAAATCTCACGGTTGTTTGGTTATAAATGACATTAGGGAAGATGCCTGACAAGGACCTGGTATTTTCTTCTTCAGTTTTAACAGGGGAATCAGAGAAAAGCTGATTGGACTTGCACTTGACAGAAAATTTTAAGCACTAACAGAAGAACACAGGAATTCTTTAGACAAACATAAGAGTAGCAGCTACAATTGCAGTAAAATACATGTCAGTCAAATATCAAAAGGTATCTATGAAAACCAAGCTCAATAATACTAAATCTTAACCTCAAAGGAAGTTATTATTATTGATAATTAATCTAACCCCATTATAGTAACTGTTAACGTGGCACAAGCGTAATAGTCATTTATGAGATAACTGGAAAACAATAAAACTAATAATTTAACAGTACAATAATAAAAATTATAAAAGGCATCAAGTCAAGAATCATATAACTAGTTTCTCCATATCCATCCATCCAATTAAAAACCACATAAATATTAAAGACAAATATGAAAAAAAATGTAACCATCGTCGTACACCAAAATATTCTACAAAAGGCACATACCCTCATAATCTATCGGCGAATATTAAGCATATCCTTAGCCTCACTCTGCTCCTCAACAAATCATCACTAGCATACCTACTCAGAAGCTCCATCTTCTTTTTCTCCACAAGGACCACAACCATCTTCTCAATCTCCTTGTCATCCGGCAACGGGACGTGCACCATAACCTCTGTTTTGTCCAAATTTTGTAGGGTTAATAACTAAGTCTAATCGATTTCATGTTTGAAGGACAAGTAAAAAAGTAATAAGACAAGCGCATAAAAGTAAATCAAAGAACAAGAACACGAGCAATTCTGGTGACGCGGAAAACCCCGTTGAGAGGTAAAAACCGCTGGTGGGAGTGACCCAGCCAAAGTTATCCACTAGAATAAGTCATACAATTGTTACAAATGACAGGAAACGAAATACAAGTAAAAAATAGCTTATATGTCCACTGCAGTTTGTGCTCGTCCACTGTAGTTTAAACTCGTCGGCTCTGTATATCTACTCGTCGGCTATTCGTCAGTTGTTAATCTACTGCTCTTCGGCTGTATTCTGCAAAAAATATGTTGAAAAAAGGCTATAGAAGTTATAGAAGAAGTATAAATTGTAGTAGCATTGTTGTGTGAATTGTTTGGCATAAGATGATGTAGGTTTAGCCCTATAATATGTAATGTATGTATGTTGTAGTTGATGTAGGTTGTAGAAGTGTGTGTATATTTCTTGTGTAATTATCTAAATATATAGATATGATCCCTCCATGCTAGTTGCTGGTTTGTAGCCCATAATTATCTCACGATCCTATTATTTAGGCATGGCTAAGCACCTTATATCCTATTTTTCTGGGATGGTGGCTGATTTATCTCCTGGATTTTAGGAGTCGTCGGTCGACGAGTAGATTTGGTCAGCTCCCGTCAGTGTATTGTGTACTCGTCAAGTCTTCTCATGTTACTATTTCCATGGAGCTACTTGTTGATCACGTTCCTTGATATTGGGGATGCTTATCTTTATCTTCCCCAAGCATTTGAATTGTTGTTGAAGATGGACTCTATCTATTCCTTAATTTTCGCTCGTCAAGTATTATTCATCCTTACCCGTCAGGACTTGGTCTACCCGTCAGTAGTCAACAACTACTACTTTTCAGGATTCCTTGTTCAATAAGTAAAAATATTAATATAATTAATATTTCTGTAATATAATTAATATTTCTGTTGTAAAACAAGATAAATCAATATATATTGAAATATCTAATAAATATGGATATATATTAAGATTAATTAAAACATCCATCGACTGATTCTGGCTGCTGTCGAGTTGTCATCGGACGCCACTGCCTTCGTCATGTCTTTGATGTCGACAGTTGAATGTTGACGTCGGACATGTGAAAATTCTAGTACAAACAACCTCCATCTACCTACTCTCCTCCTCAACCACATCCTCCTCCTTTGCCACACCCCCAACATTTCCGACACTTTAACCCCGCGCATTGCTTCCTCTTAATGGATTCCATCTCCTCGCACTCCATAACCTTCCCCGCCCTCATCCAATCCTCCACACGCCTCTACAACTTCTCCAAAATCCCATCCTCATTATCCCGATACCCATAATAACTAGCATTGCTCCTCTTGTTGATCTTATTATAAATATCGTCGTACTTAGACCCCCTCTACCTCAATTCAGGAGGCTTAGGCTTATCAAACAACTCATTAACACCAAGTAACTTCTTACAGAGTCGGTCATTTTTGCGGAATGTATCGTATAATCATGTCCACCAAGCTCAATAATCCTATGTTCCCGATGAAATTTCTCTCTCGAAACCCTATTTATCTCATCATTAAGGTCTCTGAGACGGTGTTCACCTAAACCCTCGTTTTCAATTTCGGTGACTTTTTAGCCGATTTCTCGCATAATTTGGTGCCTCCACCCTTCATCTTGGGATAAATCATGACACTCGGAGGCTAAGAAGGGCCGCCGTTATTTGGGCTTCTTATTCTCCTCATTTGTTATGGTTAGGAATCGATTCAGCATTGATTCAGCTTTTTCTTGGTTTCAATCCTTTATATATATAAAGGTTAGGACTTGGGATCCCATGCAGAATAGAATTAGGAGATTTGGTGGGGAAATTACCTTGTAAAAAGGACTACCTCGGTCCCAATTTCCTTCATCAATCTGAATTTTACGTGTAGCGAGCATCGAGTGTATAGGTATATAAATTATTTCTAAAATATTTTTTCTATGAATAAAAATTTAAATATCAAATTTTTATTCACAAAAAAAAAATTAAAAATAACTTAGGCAGTTATACAGTCAATACACCATAAAATATGCGTAAAAGTTATCACTCATCTATTTAAAAAAAACTTCATAATTTTATTAAATAAATTTGTATTTAGACTTAACAGGAGTATCTTTAATTGAAAAAATTATATTTAAAGCCTTAATGTTATAGATTAAAAACTAGGGTGTACTTATTGCGATGTGTGTCGGAGTTTATCGAACTTTAATGGTTACACTTGTGTTTTGTAGCTTAGTTTTGCTCTCACCAGATGTCTACGTATCTCAGTGCGTATGAGAATCAAGTCAAACGTAGTTCTAAGAATGAGGGGTTAGACCCTTTATATAGATGTAGGTAGTTTTAGAATCATATTAGGTTTAGAAACCTTGGCGGACAATGCACCTTCTTGAAGGATTCTCTATTTATAGAGAATTTTTCATAATTTATTTGTACCCACAGGTATTTTTCCTTAATTTCTAGGAATTTTCCTCTATTTATAGATATTTTTCCAAAATTTATTTGTAACCACGGGTATTTTTCTTTAATTTCTCGGAATTGTCCTCTATTTATAGAGATTTTTTCATAATTTATTTACCTTTTAAATTATTTTTAATGATTTTCTGGCATTTTTCAGTATTGTTGCTTCCTTGTGGAATCCTGGTCGACAGGGGTTCCTAGTTGGCCAAGGTTCTTTCTTGGTTCCTGGTCTGTTTTGGTGTCAATCCTAGCATCTGGTCGTAAATGATTCTTGGTTGTTCATTCGACCAGGATCTTAGTCGTATATTTGGCCCTTTTTGAAAGCCTAGCCGTGGAGGATTCCTGGTTGTTCATTCGACCAGGAACCTAGTCGTTCGTGGTTTCAATTTGAACCCTAGTCGACAGGATATCCTAGTCATTTATAGACCATTCATTGGCTTTTAGTCGACAGGAATTCTTAGTCGTGTGGTCCTTTGAGGATTTTAGTAGTGATAACCATTGGGCCTTGACTCATAGGTCTTTGGGCTTTGCTATGGCCCAAACTTTTATATTTCTTTGTTCTATTCAAAACAAAGTTCCATGCCTCATCGATTTTTGGGTCGTATATTGTCGTGGCCAAATTACTTAGTGGGCTTTTTACTAGCCATGGGAAGTTTAACCGGTTGAACTACCATTTTTCTTGGCTATAAATTAGTGAAGTGAAAGTTCATTCCTCACTTCTCACTTTCTCAGTAAAACTCTCTTAGAATTTCTCTATAGAACTTTTTAGTCAAGGCGATTTCCGGTGAACTTTTTTTGATCTTCTTTATCCTCTTCATTTTTCAAGCATTCATCTTTTGAAGATCCATGACGGATTCCCAGGATGCTGCTCAACAAAGACTTCTTGCCAGGGAGCGAAAATCAGTAACGTCGTTACAGTGAATTCTACTTTTTCTTCGGTTTCTGAATTGCTCGAAGTTATGGATGATGAATTCCCTTCAATAGCCGAACTAGATGCCTTTAATTATCAAAGTATTTTCACAAATCAAGTACATTGTGATAAGTTCGGCAAGTTATATAAATTGCCTCATAGTTTCAAATTTGTTTTAGCTGAACCGGGGTATCGAGCTTGTCATTGGCGGCCCAATAGGCTATGTGTGTTTAGGGATGCCCTTATTGGTGGGCTTAGATTTCCTTTCCATAAGTTTATAGTTATACTGTTAGCTAAAGCTAGGGTAAGCCCATGTCATCTTAGCCCAAATTTGTGGCGGACCCTTCTTTGCTTTATAGTTCTTTGCCTTAGGAAGAAATATCATCTCTCAGTTGTCGTTTTTAGAAATATTTTTCAATTTAAAAACAGCCCAACAAACATACTAGGCTGGATCTATATAAATCATAGGCAAGGGGTAAGCCCAATTTTCAGCAACAAATCTTTACCCGATACCAATCCTGATTGGAGGAGGATTTTCTTTATTTGGAGTGGGAAGGTGGTGATTGGGGCACCCTCTTCAAGACCTCATTTTGCAAGGTCAAGGATGGCAATCTGGGCCTTATCTAGTTGACCCCGGAGGAAAAGCTCATAATTGATGATTTGGTGACCCATTATAGAAAAATTTTGGAGGAATTTTCTTTGAAGGCTATGGGCCTTTCTCGTGTCTCGGATAGCGGTATATTTCCTTCTTGACTTGTCATTTTTTTCGATTTTTCTGAGTCCAACTGTTTATTTTCTTGTTTGTTTTACAGCCGCGGAAAACATCAACTTCCATTTGGGCGTGGGTGATCAAGGCTCTCGAAGGCCCAATCAAGGAGCTCAATCTTCCTGGTTTCCTTCAGCCTTGTAACAAGGCCTAGGGAAAGAGGCCTCGAGTTGACGAGGAGGAGAATCCGGAGACTGCGGCTTAGAAGCCCAGTTGGGGAATTAGAAAACAAGACATTGTCGTCGGGAGCACTCTGAATTTCGTCGACTGGTCCCGGAATTCGATCCCTCCGGTCGATAGGGCCAAAATTGTCTTGAAAACGGACATTGAAGAGGCCGAAACACTTGGGGCCCAAGATGATGTCATGGTAAGGCCCTTTCTGTCCACACAACTTTTTTTATATTTGGGTCATCTTTCAAACTTTTGATTTGAATGTATTGTGTCGCAAACATGTCAACACTTATTTTGAGATCATGGCCCATCAGGCCAAGATGTGACATTTTTTTTAGAAGACCCAAAGGAAGGGCAAGGGCAAGGCTGATGCAAAGGTGGCTGTTCTTGAGAAGAAGTTGCTCGGGAATAATGAAGAGTTGATAACAGTCCATGCTGAGTTGCAAGAGCACGGATTTTCACTTTATATTTATAAATTTGTTAAATAGTTTTTTTAAGTAAATAAAAGAGTGTTTATTTAATCAATTATCTTGATCGAATTGAAGTAACAAAAATATTATGAATCTCGAAACCAAAGTCACCAGATTAGTTCATTAGAATTGATAAAAATTATATTTCATATATAATAAACTTGATAGACTCGTTAAAAAAAAGTCGATCAACATAGAAAGTTAACTCCTAAAATTTTTTTATGAAAGATTTTAAGTTTTGAATGTGTAAAAATATATTATAATATTTATTATGATCCAATATATGTTTCTAATATTTATTTTGATATTAAAGTTAACCATCTCACCCCCGAATCAAAAAAAAAAAAAAATTAAAACACATGATTCAAAGATTTTTGTTAATAGGTGGATGAATCTTACAGATCCGCACTAAATAATAAAAATATTATTAGTGTGAACTCTAAACTTTTAGTAATAGGTTGATCGAATTTTGGATTCGAATAAAATAAATAAATGTATCAAACTAAAAAAATTAGTAACATTTTTTTTAGAAATTGAATCTTTCTATAGACCGAGAATAAATAGGTAAAAACAAGATTTAAAAAAATTGCAAACAATAAATGGATATTATGATCTCGTAAGCCCCAACAAAGAACTCTCCCGTTATCTATTATCATCAATACTACAGCCACAGAATATTATGTTAGTTGAGTAAGTTGAGTTAGTTGCACTTCCCGCTAAAATAAAAAATGCTTCTTCACTCTTATAAAATCTCAACTGTTTGCTCATTTTCATCATTTAGAAACCATGGTTCTCAATCCATTTCCTCCATCGAAAACACCCCTCATACCTTCCTCAAGTTTCGTACATCTCACCTACAAAAACTCAGGTACTTAAAAACCATTGGGATCATTAACCCGGAAACAAGAACTCACAACAACTTATCTCAAGAAACCATAGGCCATATTCTGTCAACTGTAGATTTTCTCAAATCCAGGGGCTTTTCGGAACCTGATTTCCCTAGGCTTGCTTACCTCTGTCCCAGGCTTTTCTCGTCCACCTTTAGTCTTATAGAAATTGAGCCTGTGTTTGAATTTTTATACTCTGACTTGGGTGCGTCTGTGGAAGAATCCTGTTCTTTGGTTCTCCGTTGCCCTGGCATTCTTGAATCGAATGTCGAGTATTGTCTAAAGCCAACACTGGTTTACCTGAAAAGCTTAGGCCTTGAGAAGTTGAATTCTCCTACTACTTCGAATGCTCATCTGTTGAATACTCGAGTTGTGAAGCTTGAGGAGAAGGTTAGATTCTTGCAAAGTGTTGGCTTTTCGTACGAAGAATCAGCTAGAGTTTGTGCTAGATTGCCAGCTATATTCGGTTACTGCATTGACCATAATTTGAGGCCTAAATTTGAGTTCTTGGTGAGGGAGATGAAGAGAAGTATTGAAGAAGTAAAGGGTTTTCCTCAGTATTTTGCTTTCAGTTTGAATCAGAGAATAGCACCAAGGCATTTCCATTTGAAGGAGAGAAATGTTAAAGTTAAGTTGAATAGAATGTTGTTGTGGAGTGATAATAGATTTTATGCAAAGTGGAAATGAAGTTTTTTTTTTAGCTTTCTGATTGTTAATTGACTTTTTAGTACCACGCCTTTAGCTTCAGTGAATTATACCACAAATAAAACGCCTTCAAAGAACTACACTCATCCAAATTTTGCTTGCTTCAAAAATTTTTTCACTGATATTGCTATATTTCACAGGAGCTTAATAAGTGGTTCATAATATAAAAGATAGTGGCAAAAAAAACCAACATATAATAGTCTTTTAGTGACCAAAGTCAAGCTTCTGGGCATTACACATTTACACATAACAAAGCTCACATTATATTAGATAGTTAACTAGACTTGGGTTTCTGAAGCTTTCTTCTAAAACATAATATTTTCTATATTCAAAGGAAATATAAATCCTTCCTTGGGAGTTTTAGATCTCAGTTCATATAATCTGCAGTTCATAAACTAGTTAATATACTCAGAGCACTTGCAGCAGTACCCTTTAAAGTGCCTTCCACATAAAGGTTACATATCATAAGCAAAGATGACCTTAGCAAGCAAATGTATTAATGAAATTGACTGATTTATATCGCAATGAAGGGATCTATTTGCAGCCCGTTGCCTCCAACCCCATTTAGGCATGGGAATAATAATACCGACCAGCTAACCGCTTGCTACTATTTCATGAATAGCATCGCTGACAGATATATCATCAGATCTAACAGCTATTTTCATTGCCACCTCTTTGCGGCTATCAATTCCAAATGATAATCTAACTAGCACCTTCAAGTTTCCAATGTATACTCCAGATAATAAACATGTGTGTGATCTAGCATTGCTTGGGACAACTTCAGTGCCCTGTGAAAGAAAGAAAAAAAGAGAAGAAATCATGCATTACTCATCTTCCAGAAAAAACACATGAAGCATGGCATATAGCCCATATAATAGAGAACATATATTTTTTCAATTTTTGTTGGGGGGTTTGGTGCGCGTGGAGGGGGGTGAATGACTTTTTTTTAAGTACCATTAGATGTTTATTTTTTTAAGTATTGGAGAAGGGCGAGGTGAGTACAGAACTTAGAGCTGGTTCAGTGATTTTATAGTGAAATAAATTGAAGTGGTTAGGTTCTGTTTCCTAGCAGCAATTCCAACAAAGATTCAATGAATATGAAGAGTGTTAACCTATGGATACACCAATACAGTACAAAACATTATTAAATAGAATGACAAACCTCGCAAGGCTGCAAACCGAGAAGGTTGATTACAACACTAACAGCTTCTGCCAAGCTTTCTCTGGGACCAAGACCATACTCGTCTACTCGCTCAGTATCCGAGTCCATGCTTTCCCAGGCATTTCTGAAATTTGAAACCCCCACTTTTAGTATGTAATCTGCTGCAACAACTTCAAGGTCTTCCAACTGGTACTCGTCTTCTACACCACCATCCTCAGCTTCACCAGAAGAGGGATCAACCTGATAATGCCAGACCATAAAAATAAGAGATGAAAACGGGGAGAGTGCATATACAACAAGCAGTCCAAGTACAGACATTATTTTTCAAATATATAGTTATCAATCCCGCCCTACAGTTTCACTAAAGAAAACAAATACCAAGAGAGAAACATTTGGAAAAGAAATAAAACTATTAGTGCTAAAATATCAAATATACAACCACATATTCCCAATAAAATTCCAGACATTTCCAATGCATTCTGTCATTCTGAAATGAATCTAAACATTTATGAGTATAGACAAGTTTAACATGACGTTAAACATAGAAAACACATATATACAAATGATGCCAATATATAATACATGCCTTCAACAACTCAAAACCAAACCAAAACAAAAAAAAGCATCATAACTACATAAGAAATTAAGGTACCTCTTTCACAACAAATCTCAAGACATTTAAAAATTTCCCAACAGCAGTGACACCTTCGGGCTTCTCAAAAGCCACATATGTCTGTCCGGGTGAATCATATGGAAGGGATCTTAAAGGTTTGACTGCTAGTTCTGAAAATTCTTCAGCTTCTGAAGCATCCACAATAACCGAAACCTGACAACAAATCCCTTCACTTCAGCATCATAAAATTGTTTACAAATTGACATAATTCTTACAGAAGACAGTTACATTTTCCAATAACTGCTCAGGGATTGTATTTGTGCAATTGTATTGGAACACAACATGCCCATCAAATATGTGCTTGACTACATTAACTGCATATTCCGTTTCCGCTTCTGTGAGCTCCACTGGTGCTGAGGACTAGAGATTAAGATGACAGGTAGATGAGAATCACCAAATTAAATTATGATAGGGAAAGTTACAGATAAATTATATATTGAAATATGACCTTAAAAAGCTTCCCGAAGCTGGAGAACTCTGGGATTGAGGATAGTAGCTTTTCATAAGTATCAACTGTGGATGTGGGAGCAGCAGGAGGAGCATCCAGACCACTGGGCTTTTTACCTGCTGTTTTTTTCTCAGCAAGTTGCTGAGATTTAACCTCCTTGGGTACAGAATTGATATCAAAAGGTTCTTCAGAAGGTTCCTGTAATGCCACAAAAAAACTGTGTTAATTATAAAAAGTTTAACGACCATCTGAAGTGAGAGTGCATCAAGAACACGCACATAGTTCTTTAAACTTGTTTCCAAGTTAACCAGCGGGACATCAAGTGACCCAAAGAGAAATTCCTTCACATCTTTATCAGTTTCAACAACCGCACCATCACCTCCAAGTGTGTTTAGATATAGCGTAGCTCTATCACGAACCTGATAAAAGGGAAAACAGGAGGCTTTTTTAGATATAAATATGGCATGAGAGAAATATCATCTAGCCAATGACAAGTGGTGCCGATGCTAATATTTATGATATTCACATTTTTTGCACCACATTTTTGTTTCTTAATAAAAAAAAGGTTTAGCATCGCAAAACTAATACTGATGTGAAATTCAAATATTTAGCATTTGGCAGTCAGTTGGAACTTATTAGTCAGGTACAGTGAGAAGTAGATAATACATAAACAATTTTAATAAATACTTCAAATTCCAATACTAATATCTTAAGTAAGTTGCATCATGTTATCATCACATTTTAAATAAAAAGTAAAAACAATGTGATAACTTATGCAGCCTGACCTAGTAGCATTAAAATTAACGGCATCTTCCAAGTTTCAAGAAGGGAGAAAAGAAAAGAAAGTAGTTGAGAGAAGAATAGAGGAAAGAAGCTAACAAAAATTTCTTTATGAGCTAAAGAAAGTTGAGATATGATGGGAATAACAAATCTTTTGTGAATAAAAAAATGGTATTAAGGAAATTATCGTGCAATAACCCAGCAGCTGCACCAAAACCTCCTACGATGAATCATGTGAGAAACCGCCCAGGGGTAACAGAGGCAAAGCAACTTGAAATTCTGTTATGCTAGAGAGAATAAAAAGGAAGTAAAATATACAATATGAATTAAGACTAGTTTTGATCACTTTTGTGGGTATTGGACTCAGTCAGTCACTTGAAAAGCTTAAAAAATTGTATCCAATTTCTTTAGAACGACTTAACCATATTCTTTTCTCTCCCCTTCCAAATCTGGCACCTAATCGAACCGTTTGGAATTCAAAAGTGAACGAAATCATTTCATCTACTAATAGTGGTCAAATTGGCATACTACCAAATCACGCCTCTGTAGCTACAGCCGTCAATATAGGTATTTTGAAAATACGTCTTGACGCCCATTATTTACAACGGAATGTATACCAAGTCAACAGCTGTCATTGAATACAATAGGATTTATGGCTAGACAAATTGTGGAGAATGGTTCTAGATCTCATCCACAACCAACTACCGTAGGAAATTAATTGAAACCACTGAATTTGAAACAAGGTAAACGTTTTCCCCCATCCAAGATAAAAAAAGAAGTCCTAAACAAAGTTTCTCCCCTCACTGACAAAGCAGAGTCGCCCTATTACAGTAAGGCCAACTCACCTGCAACCTTTATGCAGCTGATAAATGATGTTCTTAGGCCTTATTTAGATTGGATGAATTCGTCACGGTTTACAACGACGATATATGGTTTATAGCAAGACCTGGAAAGCGCATCTGCAACATGTAGACGCTGTTCTAGAAGTTCTGTAATCAATTACGTTTTATCCTTATCTCAAATTTTTACCAAACTTGGTACCAGAGTAGTAACTAAGATTGGGAGAGAGCATACTCCAGTTGATATTTTAGGGATGTTGTTTAATGATCATGACGCTATCCTCGATTATTTAAGGGTCAAGCACTACATAGCCAACAGTAAAAGAAACTTATAGCAAATTTTCACAAAAGAGAGGAGCAGTTCGAAATAGGACATCGACTTCATCTCAATCTACAACCATGACCTTGCAGCCCATTTTTTGGACCGTAATCTATTCTGCAAAAGGTTGTCTACTTTGCCATATAAGTTGGACTTGCCCACATCCTGCGAAATTCTCCCAGTATTTCATGTTTCCCATACAAAACGTGTTTACCGGGATAAAACCTGCGTCACCCACCATACCTGGGCAACTAGTTGAACCGGAGGCACTGCTGAATGTACGAATACACACTATGGGGCTGTGCAAACAGAAGTTCCATATGACTTCTATATTTTTCAAGAGAGGTCTCCAAATTTACACCTTGGGGACAAAGTGAGACTTCGGGTGCAAGAGGTCACACCAGGGGTAAAAAAGGCAAAGCAACTTAAAATTCTGTTAGATTGTTACTGAGGTGGCAATGTGACATTGAAGAATAAAGTTAGATATGTTACACAGAAAAAACAGGGAGGTCAGAATTGTAATATTCATTAATAAAGTTTGAGATACCTTTTGTGGGTGGTGAGAGTAAGTAAACCACCCACAAAGCTTAGAAAGTTGTACTATATTTTCTTTTAGAGAAAATTAATCAATTCCATTCTCACCTTTCTTCCACATTTCACTTCTCTCGTTGAAAAACTAGGACACGCCTAAAGAATGCTTTTGAAAGATTTAATTACTCTTTTATCGAGGAAAAAAACTCAAGACACAGTGTAAATAATATTATTACAACTATGCACCCATGAACGACAAAAATTAATAAAGAGAACTTCTTACACTTAAATTTCAAAAGATACTAGCATTCCCTGGGCCAAGCTAAAAGCAGAAAAGAAAACATAATGCATACTTTCCCATTCAAACTTTTGATAAGAAGATTAAACAAGCAAGTCACATATTTTGAAAAAATAGAAACTGTGAATATGAAGTACAGAGACTGAATATGAAGTGAAGAGGCTAACCTCATCATCACTGTCATAGAGGCATCGTCTCAACAAAACAAAGATGCGAGGCTGCAAAGTGCAAACATAATACAAAATATATCTTTAAGTTTGTAGTGTAATGTTAGAGATAAAGTGCTGCTGCTAAGTAATTTGAAGCCATTATACCTTCAATGAATCGACCATAGCACCAAATTTAGCCAATGTGCAAACAGCACTAGCCCGAACAGTTGCATTCTCAAGTATCACTCGGTTGTAAATATACCTTATGTACTTGCTTGGGTCAGAAGTTTTTGGGCCCTCATTTCCAAGGAAATGTAGAATCTAACAGTAGATGCATATCAAGCAGATTTAATTTAAATTTCGTGCAATAATATAAGAATAAATAACAGCAATAGGATAAACTTGGTACCTGAGTAGAAAGATATGTGAACTCACAATCCTCGATAAATTCACAAAGGTGAAGCAACCCACTTTCTTTAGCATCTGGAATATCTCTTATGAGGATCACAATTGAGCCAACAATAGCTTTCTTGTATTCAAACCCGCCTTCTTCTCTCAAAATATTGCTCAGGAAATTCATCCTTGTGATTCAAAAAGAAAACATATTTACAATTACTCATTTCATCACCACTAACCCAAGAAAATATGTACTTACACATCAAGGAAAAAGAAGAAAGCGCACTTACAGAGATCTATATTTAAGAGGGAACTTTAGGCAAAGAGATCTAATAGCTTCCACGACAACTATCTTGAACTCGTCAGCAATATCAGACATGAAGTTGGTTATTTGTTTCATCAAACGATCAACACTTGATTCATTGCCTGTTTTTAGCAGTGTGGTGATGGCAAGAGTGGCAATGCTTCTATTCTGGTCAACAATCAAGCTTTCCATATCTATATTACAGTTCGTTACAGCAAGTGGACGGGTCATAGCGACCTGAATAAAACACATAAGAGTAAGCATTTAAGAAAATCTTTTATTTATGACAGCTAAATAATATTCAACAAAAAACAAGTGAATTAGGTGCTTCCATTATAGATGAGTCACCTTGTTTAAAGTACGGACAGCAGCAAATCGAAGTACGGGTTTAGAAGAGCTTAAGAAGAGTTGTAGAACAGTAATTGCAGGAGTTAATTCCCGACTACTAACACCATTCAACTCTGTTATAGCTCTAGCAGCTTCGAAGATGACCATTTCTGCTTTGTGACGAAGACACCCTTCGAGGTAATCATAAAAAGGTCGATCTCCAGTTTGGTTGCTAGTACTCGATTCTCTGATGACCTAAACACAAATTTTTGCCCCACTGCTTGGTCAGAAAAAATAAACAATTAACTAGATCTAAATCATATATGCTAAATAAAATACCTGACTAGTATAGCGAATCAGTAGGCATTGGGCTAAAGGTGAGCGTACAGTTCCCTTGGTCAAGCTTGTAACTAGCTTACTAACAGCCAACCGATCATTTTGCCGTATCTACAAGAAGGTAAGATTAGAAAATAATCAAAGGCAAAGCATCGATATAGTTTGTAAACGATGCTATTAAACTTAAGTGCTCTTAATATTATCAAAAAATCATCTAATCCATGCAAAAAGGGAAAATTGGATGCTTCTCTATCAAAAAAAGTAAAACAGAACTTCGCAGATTCATGTGGTCGTCTCTTAAGAACATACCAGAAAGTAAGAATTATGACCATTTATAAGAGACTCTAGTAATTTTTTCTATAGGGCTGTTTGGCTAATCTAAATATCCACTTGGTTAATATTTATATTAGCGCACATCCTCATAATTTCTCAGATATAACGCCACAACAATTCTGTACCTTGTGGAGCAAAGCAAGAGCATGAAACTGTACAAGAGCAGCCCTTGATTGAACAGCTTCCTGTACCTCATTACTCCATCTTTTCACAATTTCTGGATTCGTCTGAAAAACATTAGAATATAAAAACTGATCAGCCTAATATTTCTGGCAAAACAAGCAATAACTTAACATACACTATTAAGACAACCTGCAGCAAATGGATTCCACTAACAAGGGCCGCACTTGCAACTACCGGATTTTTGTCCACAATAGCTTGTTTCAGATATCTCTCAATTTGTGTCAAAAGAGTGCCATCAATGATCCGACAGAGAACACGGATAGCATTTGCTCTATACATATCAGTCTTGCTGTTCATGTCCTTCATAAGACAGCTTGTAACAATAATAACCTTCATTGCACAATAAAATGTAGGATGTCACCCTCTCCTAATTATGGATAGCTTTGTATAAATAAGCAAAAAATCAATTTTGAAAAGAAGTGTATAGATAACCTCATCTGCACAAGGAGAGAGCTCCTTTATCATCAAATAGACCATTCTCCTTAAACCAATATCTTTTGATTGGAATAGTTTTGTGACAGCAAAGAAAACATCCGTTGCTTCAAACTGTAAAGAGGATTCTAATCTTAGTCAACTCATGTAAATCTTAAGAAGAGAAATTGTAGGTTCTCCGTTTGCAGACATATAAAATATTGAATGTATATGATGCTATGACAATGAAGGACATTAAATTTAACCAAGTTTGTATTTTTCTAATCTATATCCATGTTGTGTATTAAAGAAAGAGACAAGGATACAAGCTTCAATGGGTCATCAGCACAAGTTCCAAGTTTTTTTTAGCTTTCATGGCCTCTCTTATAATAATAATTACACAACCTAATCTTGACAACCTACGCACAAATCAGTATACAAGTTTGAAGGATATAACAGAGTCCGGTGAGAACCCACAGATACTAATAGCCCTAATATCTTATATATGCAACACTACCATTTTTTTATTTGGTCTGTTTGACAGATATGTAGAAGTGAAACTCAACCTTTGTGAATGACTCCCCCTGATTCAGAAGATACAGAAGCTTTGTGATAACCTGAAAGATTGCAAAGGAAAAGGTGCATCAAATGTTAATTAAATCACAAACTATAATTTTCTGAAAATGTAAAGCAAGGTGACTACAACAAATTAATACCTGAGAACATCTCCTTGGATCAAGCTGAGGGTCATTAAAAACTCTAGCTTCTTGAAGAACTGCTCCCTTCTCAATTCCAAGAAAAGGAGAGTAATCAGCTGTGGGAGAAAAGAGTCCAAAAATTTATCAGGAAAGCTCAAGTATATAAAATTTCACCAAACTAAAGAATTGAATGACAAAACACTTATGAAATTCGCACATCATATTGCTTACAGTGACCAACATATAAGCAAGTACCCGAATATCCACAATGCAAAGAGAGTAATTAACAATACAAGTATGTGCTAATCGACGGGTGCAGGACGATCTTTCAAACATTCATGAGAAATCAGTTAGTGACTTGGAAGGAAACCCAGGATAATGCCATACGTAACATAAAATTATCTACATAATGGACAGGAGTCGGCAACAAAAGAAAAATAACTCATGATTGAGTATTAATTATTAAAAAATATTTCTTATGCCATTCGATTCAGCAACCAACAAAGAGATCCTAAATCTTGCATAGCTTTCCAGTTCTACGACATGGCAAGAAAAAATTCAAGGCTGCAATTCTACTGATATTTAAAAAATCAAAATTCATAGTCCAATGCAACTGGAAAGTGGAAAAATAAGTATAAACCAAGGCAATATAATACATATGAAGCCAATCCCGAGCATCGAAAGAATTCAAAGTTCCATGATTGAGCTTCACCAGAAGAACAGGGAGTTACAATTATGTACACAAACACTTCATAGCTGTACGATATCATTGGCTTGTCAAAATCAAATGGACTGATCTAATCTAATAATTATACAAAATAAGCTAAAATTGAGTGTGTATAACACATTACTAATAAATCAATAATGTTATAGAAATGAATGAAATGCAGATCTGAAAGACGAACGAATCGCAATTAGAAACAGAAAATGAAAATGAATCGAACAAACAACTGCAATTCAAAATCATATACATATACATATATATATATATAAGTATTGAATGAGCGAGTTAGTAGGGTACCTTCCTCATCGCGATCGTCATCTTTCTTGACGAGTTGAGCCATTGGGTGATATCAATTTCAAAACTTTCGCAGATCTCAAACGCAATTGCACAATTTTACGAGAGAGAGAGATAGAGGGAGAGAGGGAGAGAGAGAGTGAGGGAGAGAGGGAGAGGGAGAGTGAGAGATGTGTGTGTTTTGTGCGTGTGTGTGTACAAGTGAATTGCGATCTCTTCCGAGCGAGTAAATTTTTAGAAATTGAATATAGGAGGCCACTCGGACATCACAACTCAGTAACTCACTACTACTGAAAATACATTATTTTAAATAATTAAAATGTTCTATTTATTTCTTATGTCTCTATTACTAGTATTTTTTTTAAAATTTAAAAACTTAGAACTTATATAATTTGGATTTTGAAAAATTATTCAAATTTGAGTGTATTTATGCAAGATTTAAGATTATTTTTAAAAATTTGATGGTATTTATTTTGGATTTTGAATAATATTTTTAAAATATAGGGTATTAAATATAAATTATTAATAATTTATTAAAATTTGTTTATTAATTTATCGAATTTATTAATTAATTAAAGTAAAAGATGTTTTATTGTTATTATTATGGGATAAAAGTCTGTATTACAAATATTAATTTATCATGATTTATTAATTAATCGAGGTTTTATTTATATTTATTTTTAAAAATTTATCGAAAGAAACCTTATACCGGAATTATTTGACTGCTTATATTTAAAATAATTTTTATTTATTTTTTAGACTTGTGTTGAACCTCTGCAAGTCTGCCATAAGAAATGAGTACTCTACTCTACTGTTTCTGCTTCTTGTTTTATTTATGCAAATGAGCACGCCAGTGCAAATACACATTTATAAATTTCGAATAATGGTCATATGTGTCACAAATTGGAGATAAAATATTTTCAAAAATAATATTTAAAAAAAATGTGCAATACTCAACTTAAAGTAGCGTTTTTGCCCTAAAAATCTACTTTATCTTGCGTTTTGCCCTAAAATTCTACTTCATCTTGCGTTTTGAACTTTAAAAATTTAACACAAAAAAAAAATACTCAAGACGCGACACGATATAGCGTTTTTATGAAAACTCAACTTCATGTAGCGTTTTGAGTGACATATCAACATACACAAAACTCGAGTCGACATATTAAGATACACAAGACTCGAGTCACTTGACTTCATATTTTGTTGGTTAAGATGGCAAGAAAAATTAGATGTGAACATTAATCCAAAACACATAACCTACTTACACCGTACACAATATCTCATTAGTAAGAAATTATACAAATTCACAAAACATTTCATAAACCCACACAAATTTATGAGTTTACTTGTGAACAATTTTCCAAATCATAATAGTGTGATTCACCATGGACAACAGATGCTCCACCTTCAATTAAGTGTCTTTGAGCACATAAATACGAAAGTATACAGAGAATGCCTTTCCCAAGATGATGATCCAGTCTGTCTCTGCTACATTAGTACTCCTGTAAATCACAGCTCCTCGAAAAGACCACATTTTTGCAGGTCGAACAAATTGCATTTTGAAAATTGATGTCAAACGAAAAGCTCAAGGGGTATTCATCTGGTTCCGGTTTGGACGTGTTTCTCGTGACTGGCTGCCACTTGAATGTCCATACTCACTAGTGTCACCAATCTCGCTGCTAGCATATTCCTGACTTGACCCTCCTGCCTTTCTGAATTTCTTCATGTCAACACTGTATCCATCATACTCGGAGCTAGTACTAGAACCAGTCAATGGACCGGTCCCAGTTTTTACTCCTGCATGCAAGTCCTCCAGTGAGACATCGCCTTCCAGTGCACGAACAATCTGTTTCATTTATTAGTATCAATTAGACCAAAGTACAAACAAAATCGGATAATTTATATTATATATAAGATGAATTGAAAGAGAAAGTACTTGAATAACTTGAAGCATTTCGGTTTTACAAGAAACATTATAAAAAATGTAGAGCAAGCGTTACATTGGCAAGGAGAATCGTGATACAATCAAATTTGATCTATTAGAGAACCAAGTATCAAAATAAATATGTCCAGATATCTTTTACCTGGCTCATTTTTGGGCGTCTTCTAGCAGAATGCCTAATGCATGCAGCAGCACATGCCACCATGCGGAGCATCTCATCAGCATCATAGTTGTCCTCCAAGCGAGGATCTACCAGCTCATCATACTCCCCACCCTCTACTGCACGCATTAAAATAGGCCTAGCCTGCACATCCACAACCATATTAAAATCTACACAAATCTACTAATATCACCATTACTATTCATTGCCTCTCATTACATATTTTTTGTTTCAGTAGGTTGTCAACATCGAAAACATTTTTATATCCTTACTTTTCCAATATTTTGCTTCTATTTTTAGATTTTGGCTTAATGACTGTAACCTAGAAAATGGAGGGTAGTTGTACTTTGACAACCACACAACAAGTGAAATGACAAATAATCATATAAAATTTTAAGCAGTATATTTGATTAATCCTTACCCAGTCAATCAAGGTATCATTTTCATCATCGTCAAGATCCACAGGGCGCTTTCCACTTATCAGTTCAAGGAGCACAACACCATACGAGTAAACATCAGATTTATCAGTGAGCTTGCCGCTTGATGCGTATTCAGGTGCCAAGTATCTGCACCATTCACATATACTCACTGTTAATGCATTAAACTGAAAATTGAGAGTTTGCACTTGCAGCTTCTGTAGGAGCTAATAATGATGGTACACATATATTATATATACCCAAATGTTCCCATGATACGCGTAGAGACGTGTGTATTTGTTTCATTAGACAGCTTAGCCAATCCGAAATCTGCTACCTGTAGAAGTTACATTTTCCACATTACAACTCACTAAAAAAGATGATCATCGAAGCAGGATTCCTTATTAAAACATTATTATTTGGTGAAAAACCTTGGCTTCGAAATGATCATCAATTAGGATATTTGCAGTTTTAATGTCCCTGTGGATAATGCGAGGATGACCTGTAATGGCCAGCAGACAATTAATAGATAACAAAAGTTCAACATTACACATATATCATATATGTAAGAAGAAATTATATGGTGAGAATGAGGAATGATTATCACTAACAATCTTCATGAAGGTATGCAAACCCTTTGGCTGATCCAAGAGCGACTCGGATTCTTGAAGACCAGTCCATGACTGGAACGCCTTTCCCTGCATATTTGACGAAAATCTCATGAATAAGCCCGTCAAAAGACAATTGAATTAATTTCAAGAAAATCAAAAATTCTTGCATCAACTTGTAAATTGAGTTCCACAAAAGAGTATGTACCGTGAAGGTGGTGCTCAAGGGTATTATTTGGAATAAATTCATAAACCAGCATCCTCTGGGATCCTGCAATACAATAACCAACCAAAGAAACAAGGTGCCTGTGATGGACACGGCTAATAATTTCAACCTCAGCTTGAAATTCATTTTCCCCTTGGCCACTATTAGCTTTGAGACTTTTCACAGCAACCTCCTTGCCGTTTGGTAATACTCCTTTGTGAACGTAACCGAAACCACCCTGTCCAATCATATTAGACCGTGCAAATCCGTTAGTGGCAGCTGCTAGGTCATCATATGTAAATGTGCTCTGGTTGAAACCAAGGGCTACTGCTGGGTGGGGAGGTCGCATTGGAGGCTGATACGGACCAGAGTAAGCGGATGAGCTCATATCACTACTGTGTCCCATAGGTGGTGGGGGTGGGGGTGGAGCTCCCCAGCCATATTCAGTACTAGCTGCACCACTCTGAGGCATCTTAAGATGATATTCAGAAGATTGAGGTGGTGGTCCACTGTTGTAGTAGCCATTACCTATGCATATATGAGTGAAAGTTAAATAGCATGTCAAAAAAGAAACAAACATCATGCACAAGCATCACTCAAATTAAACAATTTTAAACAGCAGAAAAGTATCATCTATTAATAACAAAGTAATCATAATATTATCATTATCGTGATCATTATTATCATGGGGCGGACAGAGTATACCATTGACACAACAAGAGTTGAGTTTAATATCAAAGATATTCCTCACTAAGTACTTTTACCATTCTTAATATGGATGAGAAAGTTAACTGTCGGTCTAAACTCCAGAAACTGTTTAAAATTGTGGCTTACACCGACTCTTAAATAATTTCTCAATGATAAAATATACAGCCATAAAAATACATATTAGACAATCTAAAGTAATAAACATTTTTAGGGACAGTAACTCAGAACTGATATATATCCTGTATGTGATAACATCACAAAAAGCAAAGAAAAACCCTCATCAAAGAAAATCACATTCATTAGGAGGAAGTAGATTCCTCATTCGCGGATAATTCAACTTCTAGGCAATACCAGATTTTCCAATCATGAAGGACAGATTCAAGAAAGGGTCCTTATAAATTATCAGTAAAAAGAGTTGTTGATATTGTGAAATAGGAGAAGAACCTTGACGCTAAAGACTAGATTGGCCTCATAACAATACTTAATTAAGTGAAAAGGTTAAAGAACCATATTACAAAGAGCTCCACGTAATATTTGGCATTGTAAAATTTCTATCGTATAATCCCGAAATAATTTAATCTGATTATTTTCTTTTTTCTATGATTTAAAAGAATCAAAATGCATCAGGCACACACAAAATTAAAACAAAGTTCCTAAGAGTATTACTTTGGTTTCTCTGAGAAATGCCCCCGTAGTAATCACCAGCCTTTTTCTTCTTCTTTCTACAACAACAACAGATGCATGCTATGGTAAATAAAAGCAACAATGATGCTGCTCCAATAACTCCTCCCATGATGGCTTTTGTTTTAATGTCTGTGTCATCGGATGATTTGGACTTATGTGGGGGTGCAAGTGCTTTTGCATGGGATTTTCCTGATGGTGAATGTGGGGGTGGAGGGGGTGGACTGCGTGAATTTTTATTGGACGATGAAGGTGGTGGTGGGGACTTACTATTCCCATTGTTGTTATTTCCATTTGATGGTGGAGGTGGTGGAGGTGGCGATGATGATGATGAAGATTCCTGTTTTGGGGGAGGTGGCGATGATGAAGAGTCCTGGTTTGGTGGAGGTGGCGATGATGATGATGATGAAGAGTCCTGGTTTGGTGGAGGTGGCGATGATGATGATGAAGAGTCCTGTTTTGGTGAAGGTGCCGAGCTAGAATCTGAAGACATTTTCAGAGCAATTTGTCTGGATATGGTCTACTGAAACGTTTCAGTAGACCCCGCCGCTCCTCCAAACGACGACCCCTGCTGCTAAAGATTCATAACAAGGAATCAAGTTATGCATGAAAAAAATTATCTTTAAGAATACACATGAATATCTGTCTATACCGCATATTATCAATATATCCATCTATAAAAAAAATAATTAGCTCAATCGATAATATTTTATCCAATCGTTAAATCAAATGATCAAATAAGCAACGCGAGATACATACCAGAAGAAAATAGATGGACAGAGACAATGAAAATTTTAGAGGCAGGGGAGGTACCTGTAGGAGAAGGGGTAGGGAGGACTCTTAAAGGAGGAAGACAAAAAAATGATACTGCATGGGAAATAGTTTCCAACAAAGAAACCAAAAGCTACAATCAAGGGACCTACATTTTGTACATTCTATATTTAGAATACTAAACTTTGTTTTCAGCCTTCAAAATTATACTTTTAAAAAATCTAATCTAATGTATTAAGGTCTTGGTTTAAACAAAATTAGATCCTGTTTTTGTAGGAGTTTTTAAATAATCAACTGATCAATAATATATATTGGCTTCAGTTAAAAGAGGTCAGCTTTCACACACCTCGACTAATCCTGGTAGATGACTAGCTCAGCATCCCACCATAAAAAATCCTTGTCAGGATTTTTTACTTTGTAAGAAAAGCAGGATTTTCCAACAGAACATTTTGTTTGTAAATGTTTTGGTTGCTAATTAAAGTTTATGACGGAATTGCCAAAGGAATAAATCATCACCAATATCTTGATATTGGTAGGAAATACGTTGGGAACGATCTTTACCTTCTGTTGGTAATTTTACATTTGAATGATGTAGAAAATAGTTACATTTAAACAAAATTGATTTATTGGATATGTTGAAGTCCATTTATAAATATAATGAATTTAGTGTCATTACTAATTTACATTTTAATTTCATTTTTATCAATAATAGATATATTAGTTATAATTACAGATAATAGAAGGTGTTTAAAGCCTTGTGTATTTCTGTTTTTATGGTTGCTGGTTCATTCATGTTATAAGTATATACTACATGTTATAATCCAAGAAATTAGGCTCTCAGATCCATGTAAAAGAAATGATAAACATGACAACTGATGAACTGAACCAAAAACCAAAAAAATATCACTTTTTATACAACAAATACACATAATAGAGAAACTCAATCTGGCATTCAGTACAAGCAAACCAGTACTAGCCAACTTAAAAGACACTTATTCTTCTCAACTAGCTATGTGATCGAAGACAAATAAAACGAAGACTTGGGAACATTATATTCTTATGTTACATATAGAGCTTACCATAATATATAGCTCATCCATGCCCATAACATTCCTTTCTTTTCAACTGGGAATCGACGAACCATGCTAGCATCTGGTATAGGAAACTCATCTACATACGAGTTCTTTCCTTTTAGATATATGAGAAGTAACATCTGGTATGGGAAACTCAGCAATAGTTAGTTTCTCATGCACAATGTCCTCTGCAACTTTTGTGTCCTTCCTTTTGTTATAAAGAGAGGAATCAGCAGAAGGTCTCATATCCACAAGGCCTTGAACCATTTGCATTGCCTCGTCGTTCATAACATGCAAGTACTCTCCCATACCAGGCCTTCCATGTGAAGTGTTTGCAATCTGCACAAATGTATAAGTGTTTTAGTGACAAAATAAAGCCAGAGGTTTGTTTAACATTTACCAAATGAAGGGAAAGAAAAGTAGACAAGGCTAATATTGGCTGCATGTTTATCTTAGGATTTTGTATGATAATGCTAAATACGTATCTTACTAGCTACTTGATGAGATTCATAAAAGGAGATGTTCGCTATTTATAGAATATGAAAAATTACTTCTCGGTAGATATCCATTAAATTCAATGAATTTGACATGTAAATAACATTGATTATTCCCACACCAGAAGAATTTTCTGCATAAGAAGATTAAAGGGTCCAGTTCATTCGAATTTAGTGAATATCATTATCACGCATTACATAGCAGTTAGCACAAAAATTATACTCTTCCATCTGGATATAATTTACAGATACTGGCCTTTATAAACAATGAAAGACCAAGAGAATATAAAGGTTTTCTGAAGACTTAAACCAAAAACATAACTCGCTGCAGAAAGGAGCCAACATCGATGCAAGAAAAATTCGAAAAGTGATTTGCATTGGTATCATTCTGGCCCTTCTGGGGCAAGATCAGGTAAATACATCGGAAACAACGTTTTTGTTAATGCTAAATCTGTATTATCAGTAGTCTAGCTCCATTTTTTCCTTCCTTCAAGTAATATTTAGCTTTTTTCTTTTCAATAAGAAACATGTGCTTAGACTATGTTGATACATGCTCTTGAGTCCAGATGCGTGACATGAAATTCACACTTGTTTTTTTCAAGATATTAAGCCAGTTCCTATTTTTTTGACCTATCGCAATGACGAAAATCTTAAGGAATATGATTCTTTTGTGAAAGATATTGAACCAAGGGCCCATGGCTCAGCACGAACATCTCAGAGAAAACGACTCTTATGTGAAAGGTAAGTATGGATATTTCCTTTATATCCTTCTTTGGTACAATTGATACAGGAAGAATATTGATAAAAGTTTATCTCTCTTATTCAATCATAATTGATTGTCCCATCAGACTCTACTTGGAGAGGATATATATATGCAATACTACAATATCATTATTTATGAAAAATACCTAAAAAGATAATATAAATATATATAATTATTATATTTCCTAATATCCTCCTTCAAGTTGGAGCATGTAGATTCGATATATGCCCAACTTGCTAAGATAAAATTCAAATTCCTTCTTTCCAATAGCCATTGTAAATATGTCTGTCAATTTTTCAGTTGTAGGAACGTAAGAAGGAGATATAAGACCATCACGAATAGCATCTCGCACAAAATGACAATTCATCTCAGTATGTTTCATTCGTTCGTGAAAAACTGGATTTTTTGTAATATGTAATGATGACTGACTATCACAAAATAAAGGAATATATTTCTTGTGATGAATCTCAAGACTTAGCAAAAACGCCTTTAACCACTTCAACTCAGAAGTGATAGAGGCCATGGAGCGATATTCAGCTTCAGCCGAAAAATGAGATATTATATGTTGCTTCTTAGTCTTCCAAGAAATTGGAGATTGATCAAGAAACACCAACCAACCTATAAGAGATCGTCGACTAAGAGGACATGCAGCCCAATCTAAGTCGTACCATCCGGTAAGAGATAAATCACTATCTGAACAAAGTAAAATTCCTTGACCACGAGCCTCTTTCAAATAATGAACTGTTTGTAATCTGCATTCCAATGTTCTTCTTGTGGATATTGCAAAAATTGAGAAAAAAACATGAACCGTGTGTGACAAATCCGGGCGTGTTACTACCAAATAAATTAGGCGTCCAACAAATCTTCGATATTTTTCAGGATCAGCAAGATATGCACCGGTAGCATGACCAAGTCTATGATTTTGTTCAATTGGTAAAACTGTAGGCTTAATACCCAACAAACCTGTTTTAGAAATAATATCAAGGGCATACTTCCGTTAGCATAAAAATAAGTCTTGTTCACTACGAGCCAACTCAATACCCAAAAAATATTTTAGCACACTAAAATCTTTCATATGAAAACAAGAAATAATATAATTTTTAAATGTCTTTAACGCACGAGTCATTACCAGAAATAATCAAGTCATCAACATATACAAATTAATTTGCACACCTCCCTTCGTATATGTGAAAAGTGAATAATCTGAATAGGATTGCATGAATCTATATTCCTTTAAAGTTATAACAAGTTTATCAGACCAACAACGAGGTGACTGCCTTAATCCATATATAGACTTACGACGATGACATACCATACCTGGATTTGAAGATTGAAAATCATGTGAAAGTTTTATATACACTTCCTCTTAAGATCACCATGTAAAAAAACATTTTGGACATCCATCTGATGCAATTTCCAATTTTTCAATGAAGCAATAGCTAAGAAATCTCGAATAGTTACCATTTTTGCCATAGGAGCAAAAGTTTCATTATAGTCAATACCTTCCATTTGATGATTATCAAAGACAACCAATCTAGACTTTAATCTCTCAACCGTAGCATCTGAGTTATACTTAATTTTATACACTCATTTACTACCAAGAACTTTCTTCCTAAGAGGAAGATATTCCATAGTCCATGTGCCATTATCCTTCAATGCTCGAATTTCTTTTTTCATAACAGTACACTATCCTGGATCCTTCATAGCCTCTTTAAAAGACTGTGGCTCAACTCTTGTTGTAATAGCTGCAAGAAAATTTTAATGTTTCATAGAAAACTTATCGCAAGATACATATTGTGATATAGGAAAATTTGTACTTGAAGGAGGGTTAAAAGTAGATAAACCATGGGATGGACTTTTCTTTATTGTTGTATTTGTCATAAAATCCTTTAATTTAGACGATGGAAATTTTGTTCGCATTATATGAAGTAGTGGGTATCGATGCTGTTAGTGATTGTGCTTTAGAGACAATACTTTTTATATTTTAAGGAAAATATTTATTATTAAGGATTATGTTTTATTGATTATTATTTATTTATTATGTTTTATTTACTGCGTAATAAATTGGAAGCATAATAAATGTCCTTAGAATTTTGATACGTATTATATATCTTTAAGTATGTGACTTAAAAATGAGATTATATGAATAGTATCTTATTCCTAAAATTCCCTAGTCGAGTATTATTATTTAAGGACAATAATAATGCACAAAGACTAGTATGTTTCTTGACAGATGACCACATCTCATTGGTCATAGGTATGGTGATACTAAAGTCAAGAACATAAGTGCATGTCTCAATGCATGGCACTGGAATGACCCGCCGTGAGATTCTACATGTTAAATAAGTGTCATAAGTAATTCTCACTGTGATAATGGTGTAATGATCCTTAGACCTGCAATCATTATATTTCTATACGATAATTAATATACTTTGATTTCATTAAAAGTTACCTTTGACCGGGTGATGATAAAAGTGGATATTGAGTATATTATGAATTGTATGAGAAATATGAATGATCTAGATGGGATTTAATCCTCCTAATTTTAGGAGTGATATTATTGGCCACTTGTTTAAGTGAGACTATGAAATGCACGGCCGTGCTCAAATGTTGATTTGATTTTAATAGTCTACACATTGATCAAGAAAATAAAGATTAAATTATGAAGATGATGACACGAGACATGCCTTGAGTTTAATCTATAATATCAAGATTAAAGGGATTATATTACATGGAACATTATTCACGAAAGGCTTAATCGAATCACGCATTTATTATTATTACTTGGGTAGCAATGATGTATTACTAGATGTCGCTCATTGTTTACAATTTTAATTAGATATTAAATTTGTTGCCAACGTAATAATAATCTACAGGGTCACACACAAAGAACGCTTGAAGGAGAAATAATTTAAATTATGAATTTAAATTAAATAAGTAATTTATTTTATTTATGATATTAATTAAGTATGACTTAATTAATTATATAAATAGAATAAATGAATTATTTAAACTAATTCTAAAATTAATAATTAATTAAGTGAGACTTAATTAAATAATTTAGAATTTTGGATTAGTATTAATTATAATTGGATTATAATTAGAAAACTTATTCCTCTCTCTATATAATCTCTTTATGGGCTGATTTAATTTAAGAGATATTTTTTTACTAAAACCCTAGTCGTTTTGAGAAAAGAGGAAGATAGAGAGAGAGAGAGAAGCATTTTTCGAGTGCTAGTACACATCAATCCTTCATGAAAAGTGTTCGTGTGGATATCGTAGAGCGTAGATCGCGAGAGCGGGATACGTGGTGATTAAACAAGCTTTGGACCTCCATTAATCTTCCATTAATAAACTGTTAAAACTTTTAAAGGTATTTATTCTTTATCTCCGAATTAAATCTTTTATTTTCGCATGGATCCTGCGGAGGGTTTCGCTATTTTAATTTATTTTTCGCGTTTATTCCACTGCGTTTGTGCCTCGAAACCCTTCAGATGCATCCACATTCGAACCCTCATCTATATGAGATTCTGAAACAACCACCTTCGTTAGTGGTGTCAACACCTCATGTGTAGAAGTTTGCAAGGTTGGGGATTGTAACTCTGTTTTCCCCTCTTACAAGACATGATACTCAAACAATCCTGAATCATCTATATATACATTATTATCCATGGGAGAAAGTAGTTTATCATTCACATAACCATTATCCATAAAAGGAAAATGATTCTCATAAAATTTCTCATCACGAGATATAAAAAATTCTTCACTCTCCAAATCACGTAGCTTCCAACCTTTTTTCCATACGGGTAACCTATAAAAATACACCTTCTGCTATGACTTACAAATTTATCCCCCTTTACTCTTAGGTTATGAGCAAAACACAAACACACAACATCATATGAAGGTAGGGAACCAAACAAAATTTCATATGGGGTTTTATTCTTTAAAACATTAGAGGGTGTACGATTAATTAAATAGGCAGCAGTCAATACACATTCTCCTCAAAATTTGATAGGCAAATTTCCTTGAAATCTCAATGCACGTGCAACATTCAAAATATGTCGATGTTTTCTCTCTACTCGCGCATTCTGCTGAAGAGTACCCACATAACTTGTTTGGAAAAATATGTCATTTGTCAAAAAATATTTTTTCATACAATTGAACTTTATACCATTGTCACTAATTTTTATGTTTTGAGAGAACTAGCGGTCAACAATGACAATGAATGACATAAAAGATTCAAATACCTCTGTTTTATCACTTAATAAATAAATTCATACAACACGAGAAAAATCATCCACCAATGTCAAAAAATAACGAGTTTCACATGAAGAAGGTGTATTATAAGGACCTCATAAATCACAATGGATTAACTCAAATATCCGTGTAGCTTTATTATCAATTATAGGAAAAGTTTCCCTCGGCTGTTTTGCTTGATGACAAACTTCACATGCTTTATTCAAATCCTCTTTTGAATTAAGGAGCTCCAAAATTAATTTTACTTCTTTTTCATACGGATGACCCATTCATTTATGCCACAATTCTAGTGGTGAACTTACAGTTGAAACTGTATTGACATTCGACATATGTCGCAAATAATAAAATCCATCTCGTCTTTCAGCCGTTCCAATACCCTCTCTCGAATGAAAATCTTGTATAACACACGATTCAGACAAAAATTGAACAAAACAATTTTTATCATCATTCAACTGTGAAACCGAAATCAAATTGTAATTTAATTTAGGAACATAAAAAACAAGATTGAGACAAATTTTAGTGGTAAGTTGCACTGTTCCTTCTTTAATTGTTGCAACCTTCTAACCGTTTAGCAAATCAACTGAACAGGGATAAATTTCCCGTAACATGATTTGAAGCCCCAGTATCTATTATCCATTCTTATTCATCAATTTCACTATTTAACTGATGCACAGTAATTTTAGGGTTACCAAAAGCTGTAATCAATAATTGTCGTTGTTCCTTCGAAAATCCTGGCAATATATAATTTTCATATATCATATTCAATTGATTTACATCTGCGGAAGCAAGAGTTACATGACCTGGCTCTGATGCTATGAAGAATATTGATAAAATTTTATCTCTCTTATTCAATCATAATCAATTTTCTCATCATTCTCTACTTGAGAGAATATATATATGCAATATTACAATATCATTATTTATGGTAAATACCTAAAAAGATAATATAAATATATGTAATTATTATATTTCCTAATAATATATTTTTCTGGATGAACCTAAATAAATATAGAAAAAAGAGAAGGTGAGATTACCTTACCATCATAGGCAGGATAAATTAATAAAACTATATCATTTTATGATTATCATTGATACACTAATATTTTTTCCCAACTAAAATCTAACACTATTGCGTAAACAGAATGTTGTGTTCTGCAAGTAGAAGCTGAATTTTGGTATCTATAGCAGAACTCTGGATTTTGCAATAGCACAACAGTATTGTAGAACACAAACTCTACAGCAGAACTTTGTGTTTCGCAGCACAAACACTTAATTCCGCAATAGAACAACATTATTGCAAAAAGAAAAAAACAAAATTCTGCAGCATTTTAGATGTTGGCCTTACATGGCATATTATTAGGATGAAATGCCCAAAATGACACAATCTGGAAAAAAAATCCCTCAAATGGCACTTCAAAATGTGACTTCGGATAGTGTTTTCAGAAGAGTACAAGATGCTACTTCGTGTAGCATTTCTTCCCCAAATAACGCTACATTAAATTACTTTATAAACTTTAAGTTGGGTTAATCTCTTTCTCCATCTCTCCCCATCAGCCCCTCTCTCCCCCAATCTCTCTGTCACCACAAATACATACACACATATACATGTACATACACAAATGGTAGTTACATACCTCTCTCCCTCAGCCCCTCTCTCCCACAATCTCATTTTTTTGTTGTCAAATTGTTTTCTATTATCATAAATTAATTTGTATGGAATCCCATACCTGCAAATGATTGCCCTGTAGACAAACTCCCTTAGCTTCCCAGTAGTAATGGTAGTTAGAGGTTCATATTCTTCCCATTTTGTGAAGTAGTCCATAACTACCACAACATATTTCACACCTCCCTTTCCTTTTGATAGCTCCCTTATTAAATCAATTCCCCTACTATAAACGGCTAAGGGCTAACCAAAGGCTTGAGAGGTGTCGTTGGTCTCCTAATGAAGTTTGCATACCTATGGCAATGATCACATGACTTGGCAAATTTATGGGCATTTGACTTTATAGTGGGCCAATAGTATCCCTGCATTAACACCTTGTAGACAAGAGAGGTACCCCCGAGTGATTTCCGTAAATGTCTTCGTGAACCTCCCTCATAATGTACTTATAGATATTCCCAGCTATGCACTTGAGCATTGGCTGATTGAAATCTCTTTTGTAGAGGTACCCATCATAGATAACATATTTGGCTAACTGGTACCTAATTCTCCTAACTTCATCTTTATCTTCATGAATCTCCCCTTAGTGATATAGGCTCTGATGGGATCTGTCCATAGCTTCTCCCTTATAACCTCAATTTCCATCACCTCCTCTTGTGGGATGCTTGGTTGAGACTGTATCTCAAGGAGAATCACTCCCAACAAGGTTGCAGACCTTTGAGATCACAATTTTGCTAAGGCATCTGCATTAGCATTTTCTGCCCTTGGAATCTGTTCAAGTTTTACCTCGCGGAATCTTCTCATCAGGTCCTGAGCATATCTCATATAGAGGTCTGTTCTTAGTCCCCTAGCTTGATAATCACCTCTAATATGCCAGACTACCAACATTGAGTCACTATAAACATTAACATTATCCACCTTCATTTCAAAGGTCAGCTTCAAACTTGCAATTAGAGCTCCATATTCTGCATCATTATTGATAGCTCTGAATGAGAAGTGAATGGAGTTTTGAAGGCGATGCCCCTCAGGGCTAATGAGTTCAATTCCGGCTCATGCTCCATTGTTGTTTACTGCCCCATCCACGTATAGGTTCCACCAAGGTATCATAGAGTTACCAGGTTTAGGTACCGGATGCATGACTTCCACCTCCGTTTCTGATGGGAACTCCAGTATAAAGTCAGTTAGAACCTGACCTTTAATTATTGTCCTTGGCTTGTAATCAGTATCAAATTTTCCCAACTCTATTGCCCATTTCATGAGTCTCTCAAAAGCTTTTGGCTTGTGCAAGACAGCTCTCAAAGGATATGAGGACCTTACTTCTACTTTGTGGGTCTGAAAATATGGCCTGAGCTTCTTGGATGCAAAGATTAAGGCATATATCAGCTTCTCCATACTTAAGTACCTGGTTTCTGCATCCAAAAGTCTTTTACTTACATAATATACTGAGTATTATACCTATTCCTTTTCCCTTATTAGGACTACACTAACAGAGTATTCTGAAACAGCTATGTACAATATGAGAACCTCCCATTCCAAGGGCTTGGATAGCAATGGGGGATTTCCCAACTGCTCCTTGAGCTTCCGGAAGGCAGCTTCACATTCCTGTGTCCATTGGAACTCCTTCCCTTTCTTGATAGCTTTAAAAAACTCCTTGCACTTATCTGAGCTTCTAGAGACAAACTGTTGAGAGCAGCCACTCTCCATGTCAAACATTTTACCTCCTTAATATTTTTTGGGGACCTCATTTCCACCAAAGCTTTGATTTTTGTAGTGTTAGCTTCAATCCCTCTATGATCGATAATGAACCCTAGAAATTTTCCAGATTCCACCCCAAACACACATTTTTATAGATTGAGGTTCATCCGGTACCTCCTCAGTATGTCAAACATTTCTTTAAGGTGCCTTACATGATCAGTAGCTTCCTTAGATTTGACCAGCATATCATCCACATAAACCTCCATTATTTTGCCAATCTGATCATGAAACATCATATTCACTAACCTCTGGTTGATAGCTCCTGCATTGAGCAACCCAAATGGCATCCCCACATAGCAATATAGGCCTCTATCCGTAATGAAAAAGGTATGCTCCTGGTCAGGTTCGTACATGAGAATCTGATTATAGCCTGAATAAGCATCCATAAAACTGAGCAAGGCATGTCCAGTTGTGGCACCTGTTTTGTTCAAGTCTATGAAATCCACACAAGTCCTCCATTTCCCATTAGGTTTTTTAACCAATATTGGGTTAGCCAACCATATAGGGTAGAATGACTCTTTGACCAGATCGGCTTTGAGTAACCGGTCCACCTCCTCCTTTAAAGCGGAAGCTCTTTCTCCACTTACAACTCTTTTCTTCTATCTTACCCATTTCTTTTCAGGATTAATATTTAGACGTTGACTCATCACTTTGGGGTCAACTCCAATCATGTCTGAATAACACCAGGCAAACACATCTAGATTCTATTTCAGGAACCTAATCAGCATCTCCTTTATACCAAGTTCCAAGTGTTTCCCAATAGTCATTACCTTTGAGGCATCATTGTCGTCCATTACCATAACAATCATATCACTAGTTGGTCCTGTATTTTCACTAGTTTCAGGCATTCTTGGGTCCAGGTCTATTTTAACTTCAACATCTAGAACCTCCTCTATAGTGAGAGTTTCTACTGGTGCAGCTTCCAACATTAACAATCCTGATGGTGCTATCTCCGAAAAAACTGGAACCTCTAGAAGAGGTTCCTCACCAGTTAACTCCACAATTCTGATGCCATTATAAGAAATTTTCCATTTTTCAACAGGTTCCAAGATCAGTACATCATCACATTATTTCTCTATTGCATGGAAGCTCATCTTTGGCCTTTCTGCTACTTGTATTGCTTTGTTGTAGCACTCCCTAGATTCATATTGGCAACCTCTAACACATCCCACCCTATTAGGTGTGGGGAACTTCATGACCATATGGTAAATAGAGGTCACTTTCCTCATATCTTTCAGTACTAGCCTTCCCAAAATTGCATTGTAAGAAATATCCTCATTTACCACCATGAACTTAGCCATCTAGGTGGCCACTTTAGGTTACTCTCTTATAGTGACTGGGAGGTTTATCTTTCCAAGGATCCTCACTGAGTTTCTAGTAAATCCATACAATTCATTTTGGTGGTACTCATTTCTTTATATAGTAGCCTTATCTTTTGGTATGTGGTGTAAGCCAGAATATTCATAGAGCTCCCATAATCAACAAGGACTCTGTGTACATTTAGACCTCTAATCATGATAGTTACCACGAAGGCATCATTGTGGGGATAATGAACCCACCTAGCATCCTCTTCATCAAAGGAGATTTGAGTAGTTTCCCTTTTGAACAGCTTTGGGGACCTTTCTGTTAGATTAAGCACATTTGTCATGTGTTTTCCTTTAGCTTCCCGAGCATATCTATCCATGGTATTTCTGTTGGAACCTACCAAATGTGGACCTCCAATGATGGTCCTGATGCTTCCTGCCCTGATAGTCCTTGTGACACCTGATTGTCCAGCTTCCTTGATTGCATTCTCATCCCGGAACCTCTTGGATTCTCTGGCCACAAATTTTGAGAGGTGCCCATCTCTTATCAACTCCTCAATTTGGTCTTTGAGGTGCCTACAATATGTTGTCTCATGACCATTGCTGTCATGAAAGGCACAATACTTTCCCAGATCCTTCCTTCTAGGGGGACCTACTCTGTGTGGCTTTTTAAATATCCATATCTTCTCTGTAACCTCGTATATATGGCTAATAGAGGTGTTGAGGTTAGTATATTCCTCAAACCTTGAGAACCTGTCAACAGGGGAAAATCTCCTTCCATCATGGGACCTGTCTATGTTAGAATTTATAGAGATGGGTGTTGTTTTGTCATCACGACTATAAGTCCTTGAATCAGAGGTTCCCCTATTAAAGGTTTTTTTCTCAGCATTCTTATCCTTAGGGCTATAAGAGCGATTCCTTTTATTCCTGCTCCACCCCCCGGTACCTCATTGGTTGGCATCCTTTGATAGTTTAGCTAATGATTCCTCCACAATCTTGTGAGGTTCCGCCTTTGTATAAAAGTCAGGAAAGGGTTTCAGGTTCCTTTACTTGGAGCTCCTTCCAAAAGTCAGTTTCTGGCCTCACACCTGCAATAAGGAAGTTCTTCAGGGTTTCATCAGAATCTTTTCTTACCCTGGAAACCTCTTCATTGAACCTCTTAAAGTAGTCCCTTATAGAGTCTCATTGTCCCTCTGTTTGATGTTTGCCAATGTATTGACAGGTAGAGCATAGGCCACAGAAGCTCTAAATTGAGCTACAAACAGGTCCCACATTTACTCCAAGGATTTTATAAAGTTACCTGGCTACCTCTTGAACCATTGGTGAGCATTTCATGTAAGAGTGGCAGCTAGCAGCCTACACTTGGTGAGAGGTTCCACCTGGTACACCTCCATTCCTGTGGTAAATCGACTTAAATATTCCAGAGGATCTGAGCTTCCATCAAACTTGAGGTCCCCGTTCATTCTGTAGAACCTGGGTAAAGGAGATTGTTTCACCCTTTTTGTAAAGGGGAAAGCTATGGCCAAACTGGATTGGGAATTCTTTTTAGCTTGGATTATGTCCAGAACGTCTCTTAATTCCTTAATTTTACGTTTACTAGGTACCTCATCAGTGAGTGGTACCTCCTCCTCAAGTTCCGGGTCATGTTGGGAGCTATCACCTTGTTCAAGTTCCTCCACACTGGGTTCTCTATTTGACTGAGCTTTCTTATTGGTAGCTCGAGTTTTGGAACGAGTCTCATCTCCCTTCTGACTTTTGAGACCTTTAGCCTTGGAACCTTCCTATTGGCCCTTCTTAATTGCCCTTTTGATAGACAATTGGTGACGAATGTCCCTCTCACTGGCTTGATTTTGTGTCGAAGGTCCTGGTCACTTAGCTTGTTTCCCAACCTATCAAACACACTGATAGTGGGGCTAGAGGAACGTGCAGGTTCCTGCTTTTCCTTTTCAACAGCTTTTTATGTTTGGGACCTCACTTTGGCAGCCCCATCCTCGAATTCTTTCTCTCATTCCCCCACTTTCAGAATCAAACACCAACTGTTTGGGGGTTACGCTTTTCTACTTCAATTTCTTTCCAAAAGAAGTCGACTTGAACCTATTTTTCCCCTTCTTAAGAGGTTTCTTCTCGAGTGTTTCCACCATTTCCCCCAACTGTTTCATGAAGTCCAAGACATCGTGAAGAGTAACTTTAGGTTGAGGTTCTCCTGGGGGAACCTCATTACCATTCGATGGCATTTTCTCGCTATCTGAGTTGTTAGACATCTTTCTTCCCTAAAGATGAATTAGAACCCTCATGTTGGCGCCAAAATATTGTGAGAGGAATTTGGTAAAACACTATGGAGACCCATTACTGGAATAGCGGAAAGAAAGTTACAAGGATCTGTCAAGAAATAGCTTCCTAATAGAGGTTCCACGAATGGTGGATAGTGATTTGTGATGATGATGGGACTGAGCTAGCAAAGGTCCAAGGCACCAATGTATAATCCTGAGATTATAAAAGTCAAGTTTCTCAGAATAACAAAGAATATTTGAGTTTTTACGTGCTCTCTCCCCTCTAATTATTTTCGAACCCCTTTGTTAGTTGCTTACATACCCTATTTATAGGGATCAAGTCCATATGTAGTTATTGATTGATAGGACTCCTTGTATGAGTGCTCAGTTGTGATTTGATAAGAATTATCATCTTGCTTGATGTATATCTTGATGTATTTGAGCTACAAGGAGAGTCCAAACCGGTTAGGACTCTTTGGAAGTTGTTTCCTGATGAATAATCGAATTGATATGTGAATATATGTATTTTCCTGATAATTATCCTTAATCTGATCAGAATAATATGGTAATTATCCATCATAATCGTGGAGAGAATGTCTCCTAAAAATCAGGTGACACAGTCCACATATAATTGTCGTTCCAAGTGGTACCAAGTAGTTGTCTTGGAAGCTAGTTTATCAAACCTGTCCAATGGAACCTGAAACCTGTTCTCTGGAAATACTAGCATATCATGACCTCTCAGATTAACTATCGACCTCATTGGACTCATGGAACCTCCTTAAATTAGGTTCCAGCCTGAATATAATGGAAGCTCCTTGGACAATTAAGCTCCTGCCTCCTCAGGGCCTTTTCACCTAGTGGTTTCTCATCCTTGGATGAACCCTTAGCCTCTAGGCACTCTTGGCAGCTTCCAGAATTCACCTTAGCACAATGGAACCTCTGTAATTCCTGTCAACTTGTCTTGGAACCTCTTTAGAAGGCCTCTAACCTAGTGGATTGGACCTCCAAAAGTTTATGGGCCCAAATCCAGCCATTGTAATATTTTGGGCACAACACCAAACATCCCCATTCTTCTCATCATCATTATCACTTCAACTAGAATAGACACCAAGTACCAACGGTAACATTCCTCCAATGAGGATAATGCTCTCGATGGTCATATATTGAGTAACTGGTCTGATGGAACCGGTGGTAACAGTCTTGAACCAGAACATATTGTCAAACAAAAGTAATGCCAAAAAGCCACTTATATCCACCACATTCATTGAAATCTCAGTTGAATGAGGTTAGGTTAGGGGTGTAATTTGAACCGATGCGAGTTTGAACCAATGAGTTTGATTAAACAAGTTGAGACGCTCAAATAAATTAAACAAATTCAAATCTTTGACCAAATTTGACTAATTTGACAGGAGTTGAGTCAATTTTACTTGCGAGTTAATCAAGGTAAGCTTAAACGAGCGGAGTGAGTTTGCTTGCAAGCTCAACAACTAAAAATACAAATAAAAAGTATCTGATAAGTCAAGTGGTGATTGGTTTATCCTCTGTCGTTCCAGGTCCTGAGTTCGACTATCGCTCACTCGAGAATTTATTAGAACATATACACATTTGTAAGGCTATAAGCCTACATATTCAAAAAAAAAATTACAAACAAAAAAATTAAATTAATTTATAATTTATAAATTAAAAAATAATTTCCATTTAAAATTTATCAACGAGTTCGAATTCTAACTTAGCCGAATTATCGAGTTTTAATCGAATTCGGCACAAACTTGGCTCAGCTCGTTTAAACAAACGAATTCAAATCTTTTTTCGACTTCAAGTCGTATGTCGAACTGCTCTCAACTCGAATTACCGCCCCCATATATCCATACTTCTTAAATATCACTTTTGAAATAAAAAGATAAAATTGTAATTTAATAATTAATTATATTCTTTCCATCTAACTTTAACTTAAGAGCACATGCTCCATATTCTTTTAAGCCGAGCATAAATGAGCAAAGTTTAAGGATTTTAAAAATATACATTATGTTAAATTTAAAATTTTAAAAATATAAAGTGACCAAAAAAATTAAAAATTAAAAAATATAACAAAATATCTATTAAAAACGATTTTAAATTTTCTTATTACAAAAAATACGATTTTGATATCTTTTTATAAAAAAACGGTTTTATTTAAAATACGATTAGTAACTTTTGCAACCTAAAAAAGAATTACTCCTATTAATTAACCGATATTTAACCTACCATCACTTAACCGATTCACTCCTACCACCAATAAGTTTAGCCAATGTATCTGAGCAATTTTTTCTTAGAACATCAATAAATTTAGCCAAAGTATTTGAGCAATTTTTTCTCTTTCTAAGAACACAACATCGCCCAATAATACAACGCCAACATTTGTTAACTCAAAATCGATTTAGGTTTATATAGATTACATACCATGAATAATCGAATGAAACATCTGATCAGAGCTAACCAAATGCAATTTTATATTTCTCGCTAGCAGTATCTGAAACACTTGATATACATTCCTCCAACATCTAAGCAGTGTTGAAACTTTTATATGCAGCAAAAATCAATTAATTGCAACTCCATTTTCTACAAGCATCAATCAAATACAAAATAAAAGATAAAGCACCATATTTATAGAAAAAATCACTAGAATCAACATAATCAATCAAATAAATTTCTATCTTTTCCCAATAAACCAAAAAACACCAAATTAAAAAATCACATCACCACCCGAGAATCTGTGATCGTAATTTCAAATATAGATTCCACACATATATACACGAACATATCCCCACAAAAATAGTCTAATTCACTTTACACATAACCATCAGACCTATTCATATATTAAAAACATCAAATTGATAACTATCACATTCCCGTTTTACAAATCTGCACGATCGAAATTGGATCAAGGTCACCAAATTATACCAATATTGTTGAATCGTACTAAATATGTACAAATATCATGTATTCATGTGCGTGCACCCGGCATAGATATAGAATAAAAAGACTCAAAAAGAGTAAAGGAGAAAATAATATAAAGAATAGAAGGGAAAGAAAGACCTTAGCCTGAAAAACAAACCAAACCAAACATTCGGTATTCTAAGAAATAAGTTTGTTTGGACGGTTAGTAAAGTTAGAAGTAAGTTTTAATAAAAGTATTTCGAGTAATTTCTATAAAATTTATTACATTCTACGTTTGTCTACATTCCACTCCTACAAAACAACTCCTATAAAACTTGGGAGGACATCCAAGTTGGCAACAAAATGCAATTGTGTGTTTATAAAAAAAAAAAAATATTGGTAATTTTGCCCCTATGCAAAGGATTTGATGCTTTGCATGATCCTTAAATTAAAGAAAAGGAGGATAAAAAATTGAACTCTTAAATTCTCCACTTAAAATTAATATATCAGCAGATTCCATATGTCCACAATGAAACAGCATGATCTTCCTAGTTCTTGTGTTCCCCGCAAAGCGAAGATCATTTGCCAAGACCAAGAAGCCATTCTCTTGGCTCCTAGAAAAAAGTGCTTGCCATTTCATTTTGACAGAAGAAAGGTTAGATAAAGAAACACAACCAACAGCCTGTACCAATGTATATTTTTAGGAATTGTAACAATCACTGAAATGACTGAGATTTTTAATCTGATCTGAACTGCCGATATATCAATAGCAGGCAATACAACAGATAACGTAACAAACAATTCACAGGACCTTGCATACTTTTAAACAAAGAAGCTTTACTCTTAAAAGGTCAGATGGTCCAAGAGTTCAAAGGTTACAACCAAATATATCCAAATAACTAAATACTTATTGTGAGATCAATAGATCATGTTTTTGTGGACTCAAATAGAACCACATCACACAATGAAGAAAATATACCCCAATGAAATTCACTCGGCTGGCCTTTGCCCCAACACCGAAATGTCTTCGTATCGTTTCTGTATGACAAAAGTTCAATACATCAGAATTTAATTTGATTACCAACTGAAACAGAAGTGGCTGCATTTAGAACACTTACATCGCTCATGCAGTTTATTACTTCAGAAACCAACTTCACATATTGGTACCACGACATCTATGCATATGAACTGCTACCATAAAAAAATCCAAAGGGTTCTTACTCTAGCAGTATTTCTCTCTTATCCCTTTATGGGAGATTGCGTTCAAGCCTTGTGGTATAGTGGGTGGGTGGTTATGTTTAATCAGCAAAAGACATAGCTATTTATAGGCAGCCACCTCCTAGGGGACTAATAAATGGGTACTGCAATGTAATAAAAGATCAATATAGTCACGAAGATAGTATGTTACGACACCAGAAGGTAAAAATGATGGTAGTGATAAAACTACATCCTATGTCTCGTAGAAGACTGCAAAGATATCCTATTTGCAGTTCCCATTTTATATGCAGCGATGGTGATCAAAACACCAGTTGATCTCAAGCAGTCCTAAATCTTTATACATTGGAACAAAATTTCAGTTTTTTTTTTGCATTTCTAAACTAAATAATCAAAATTTTAACTACGGCACCAAAAAATTCATGATATTGCTAAAAGGACATTTTGTACATCAAGCTCGTATGAAGTATGAACTACGAACCATAAGGATGCAATGAGATTTTATTGTTTATGGGCTATGGCAAAATATCATCTGGAATCTTGAAACTTTTATTGAATTATCTCAGAGTATAGTACATTACTAATATCGGAAGAACATCTCCTATTTCTTATTTAGATTATGACTCAAACACAAGTTGTCACACTTCACATTGGCAATCAAAACAGACCTACTTATTTATTTTATACAATGATGAGGATATTACAGAATGCATGCAGCTTTTTTAGTACACTAGTAAAACTCGCACGCACCACAACCGTGCCTATATAAACGCTTGAACACTCAACCAAGGGAGAGGGAAACTGCTAGGCCAGAACCTTTGGTGGAACATGTAAAACTTCATCTAAGAAAACAACGCAAAAACCACTAATATCCAGGCATGCATACTTTATCAGTAAATTTGATTGTTTTAGACATTTTTTAATCCTACTTCTATGCACACAATCACTCTCCAGTTTCCACAGACCCAACGTTATACTGAAATTTTCTTTTATCTTCAAAGATCTTCACAACAGTGACAAGTAATTACTTTTCTTTTAAAACCCAAGACTTTCGTATGAGGATACCAATATTTAATAGTGGCAATGCAATTATTGCATGCACAAAACAACAGTTGAAACAAGTTGCAAAAAGACATTATTCATAAATCATGATAGAAAGTTTCGACAACATTTAAAGCAGTATTGGCTTTGAGATTAAGAATTTTTATCGCTTACCAGAAAATACTTAACAATTAAAGATATCAAAAGCTGTTTAGGAATATCGATTACTATAATAAAAACTTAATAATAATTCATACTTGGTCTCAAATAAAATCAGGTACCACTATCTGAACAAGTTAATGAAGACCAAGAATTATATACCTGCTGTAATTAAAACAATAGTGGATTTTAAACAGTGATACTTAATTAGGCCAGAGTCTATGCTTTCATATATCTTTCTCTTTAAGGCTTGTTAACTTATTCTCCGGCTTACGGTCCTTTTTCCATCCATTAATGTAAGAATAATGTTTGGGGGTACAAAATGGTGTACAAAAATAGTTCTCAAATGCTACCTGGCAGATTTTGGTTTATTGTAATTCTATGAAATGTAATGGACCTCAATATATTCACACAAATCTCACCAATTAAAACTTTCCGAACTGACATGTCATCTCTGTCACATCATTTGGAACCAATTTTTTGTACCCAATTTTGTACTCCTAACATTACTCCTAATGTAAATAGTGGAATTAAATTAAATGGTATCATATATTTACAACAGTAATTCAATACTGTAAAAACCATGCCTCAGAGACATCCTACAACGTTGAAAACTATTAAGAAGGCAATCACGGGCTATCACTATACAGAACACATGTAAAATTGAGCTACATTTGAGAATTAAAGGATATACCCCAACATTATTGATTTCCCATAGCTTGTGGATATTTTTTGATTCTCTAGCATTATTCATTTTTTAATCCCGTCTTTACATTTTATTTTATGTCGGTGTATTTTATGGCCATACTTGCTACCATCATGAATACGTAATTGCTTAGGAGTGGTAACTAACCAGCGGCTTAATTCTCTTGATCGAATAAAAATAAATCTCATTAACACATATCAACAAACGAAAAACATAGTTTGCATAATTAAATCAAACAAACTACCGTTCTAGATTTATTCGAGAACTTGACAAATATTATTGAATCCAAACAAATACCATAAAACTCAATAATTAATTAATTAAAAAAACTGAAGATGAAAATGAGTAAATAAATATACTAACACGCTGTAAAATCCTTCCATTAATCTGTGCCCCGCCAGTAATTTTTAATTTAATTCAATTGTTTTAGGGTTCGTTTATGATTTAATCGGGTAGGCCCCAATTCTAGAAAGCCCATTTAGCGACTGGCCGGGTTGAAGAATTTTTTAAATAAACAAATATGTAGGAAAAAATATAGATAATCGTACTGTTATAAACATTTCATATAATTATTAAGGCTATTAATTCTTAAAATACACCTTTGTATAAAAAATATCAAAGAATATTATAAAATTTTACATACAAATTCATTTAGATAGATTTTAACATGAGATTAACAAAAAATCATAATATTATTACATGTAAATTTCATTTTTACAAAATACATATAAGATTCTATATTTGATTTTATTTAAATTTGATTTTTAAAATTTTGATAAGATTCCGTATTAAACTCAGTATGTTAGTTTTATTGTAATTCAATTTTATGTCCTTAATTTTGACAATATATTTTTAATAAAAAAATGAAGTGTTTTGATATTTTTTTCTGTATTTTTTATATAAGGATATTATTTATCTGGTGGAACCTAATTGTTAATAACTATGTTATTTATATCTTAAATATAAGTACTACAGTAAAAGATATATGACTTTACATATGCAAGGGGACATTAAATGAAATAGAAGATAAAGCGAGAGAGAAAATTAATGTAATAATAGATTTACTGTTTTCCATTACTTTCATTATAACCCTACTTTCGTCCTATTTATAAACAAAATTTGCCGCCATACTTTTACACCACCTTTGACTATACATGAGATAAGTTTTATTTATCTTAAATCATAAGCAATATACATTATCAATTCTTTATAACACCCCCTATCTTCAAATTTGTATCATTCCAAAGATTCACCGTCTCGATTGACTGTCTCGTTAAACCTTATAAGAAAATAACTATTAGGATAAAAACCTAAACGAAGGAAAAATAGTACATTCTCCTAGAATAAAATATTTCATTTTTTGATATTTTGATATAGCAAATTTTTCAATCTTCACACATCAATGTTATTTCGCATTTTTTTAAAAGTTGATGTAGACAATGATTTTGTAACTAAATTCTCCAAATTATCAATTGATCGAATTTATTGTACCTCAATGTCACCATTCTCTTAAATCTCACGAGTGTTGAATAATTTTGGTAACATGTGTTTTGTTTGATCTCATTTATCATTCCTTCAATTGCTTGCTTAATGCAAGCTGAATTATTTTCAAACAGGTTTGCCTGAAATATTTGATAATCCACGTGTAGTCAAAACTCCTAAAGATGTGTGTCATAAAGACAAATATCAATTATTTCCAAACAAAAGGAGTATTTTATAAACGTGCGATGCATAGTTTTTAAATTTTTATAAAATATTTTAAATTAATTGAATAGTTTGAGCGGTGATTAAATTGAAATATTTAAATTATATTTGATATAAAATTTTAACTAAATTTAATATAGATAAAAGAATAATAATAATAATAATATACCACTTATGTGATTTAATTAATTAGTTGCTATTTTTAAACTTAATATAAATAAAAGAATAAACATATACTAATTTTTAAGGTTATAAACCTAATTATTTAAAAAAATTATAATATTCATGAGATTCGATTATGAATGACAATTTTAAATTAATTGTATAATTTGAACGGTGATTAAATTGAAAATTTTAGATTGTATTTGATATAAAATTTAATATAGATAGAAGAATAATATTACTATATCATTAATTAATTGGTAGTTATTTTAAATGAATTAAAGAGTTTTAACAGTGATCAGTTGCTAATTCAAGAAATTAAAACAGTAAAGTTGCTAATAGTGAAAAGGGAATAATTTTTTTTTTTGTAAACAGTAAGTTGCTAATAGTGAAGCACATGCATTGATGCAAAACAGCAGCATCACCAGGACTATTTCAGACTTCAGAGGATACCATTTTCAGCAATTTTCATTCATATTTTTGTGACTTTTTAGGCTCTGATACTCAAAATCATGACCAACCTAACGGTCCCAAAGTAATATCAAATTGAGGACTGCTGTTTCAAAACCAAAAACTGAAAGAACACTTCACAATTAAAACCATAAATATGAAACTACTGATCCATTTGAAGTACACTCATACAACAAAAACCAAGTCAAAATGTTCTTTTCAACCTGATATGTAGGGACAGAGTGACAGACACTACTTATCAACTCCGCCTATTGGGTAAAATCGGTTTGTAGCAGTTGTGTTACCATCACACATGGCAGCAAGGTTTTATCTGTCTTAACGCGAACTGGAATTATTCAATCCTGGACAGGGTCAGAGTTGTTTTCTGTGGATTGGGTTTGCTTTCTTTCTGCTTGAAGAGACCGACATAAAGATTCAAGCTTCTCCTTCTGATTCTTGGTTTTCTCCAACTGTTTCTTCAAGTACTCACGCTGCTCAAACAATAAAATTTAGGGTAATCAGCTTCTGATTTACATACATATTAGGTATCGAGAAAACATGTCATCGCTATTAATTACACAATATAAAGAGAATTACTGTTATCCTATTAAATGGTTCAACGAGCTTCAAAAAATTTCTAGGACACATCTTTGAAGTAGTTACAAACATTTTATTTGCAAAAGCATTTCTGCAACTGATCTACAAGTTTTTTTCATAAAAATAGGGGCATGTTTGACCTTAATGTGTACTATATAGTATATACTAGACATGATGGATCATAAAACCAGCACAAGCACCGCGTTTAACTTGGCAGCATCTGGGTAGGGGGTGGTAGGCTCTGTAATCTTTACTGATGCCGGACAAGTGACAACCAATTAAGAGGCACAAAGAAACAATATGGGCACAATGTAAGAGGCTCTGGAACCCCAATTATTGAGGAATTTATTTAGTATGTTTTATTTTAGTTAAATAGCTTTAGTAACTATCTTTTAGACTGAGGTTTATTAGGAAAGTAGATTAAGTCGATCATAAATAGGAGTTTATTACTTGTAATTTAGCAGATTTAATTATCTCTTGCGAGACTTTTCTACCCTAAAGCCTGATCAGTAATCACCACCCTGTACCACAACATATCTCTTCAGGGTTTTTTTATTTATACCTTCTGTACGGAATTATAAATTATTCTTTATTAATTTAAAATGTTATTATTTTTGGCGGGAGAGCCATAAAAGAACATTGAAGCATAACTCAACCTTGTCTTTAAGTCAAATAGGGCAGTGGACAATAAATGTAGTTTCTATTGTACTTTCAGTATCCCTAGCAAACACACAAGGGAAATAAAAGTATGTACTATGTAGGGAAGTGGGAACCATTCAACATAAATATTTGACTACCAAAAAGCTAAAGCAGAACTAGATGTGTTTTGTGTGCACAAAGATATTTCGTTTTAAGTTCATCTAACTGTCCGGAAAAAAAAGTGATTCGTGTTGGACTTGAGAAATACAACTTTATATGATGTGAAAGTAGACAACAACGCACGATTGTCAGGTCTAAGCAGAACCCTATTAAGAATTCAGACATTCATATTTGTTATTGTTGAGAACTGTCTGCAAAAATCAGGAAGCATGAACACATGACCATTTATAGTTCAGACTAAGCTAATAACAAAATTCCAGAAATAGTAAACAAGGCAAAAAGAGATTGAGCATACGTATAAATATACAGAGACACTACACAAAATGTAAGCAATGATTACCTCTTCAACCAGTTCTATAAGTGTAACATCAGACTTATCGCATTTGCTCTTCAGAAACGCATTTTCCTTTTTAAACTCATTTACTGATTTTTCCATCTAGGCAAAATACAAAAAAGCAGAATCATCAGTTGCTTTAACATATTAATATTTTTGAAACACGGGAAAACCCTGTGGACCTAGAAACAGGAACAAAATCGTTGAAAGAACGTCAAATACCTTCTTGATCTCTTTCTTAAATGTTTCAAACACCTCATTGCTTTTCGTCAAAGCTTCCTGATAATTATATGCAGAACTAGTATATGAGATCCAATAAACAGAGAAAGATATGAGAGGGATGAAGATTCTGATAGCAAACTAAGTTGTTAGCAGTCATAATCTTACTGTTTTATCAACTACGTAAATACTACGGCCATGTGCACTGACACAATCGACACCTGATTACTGAAATTATTAGCTAATATATAGGGACAGACAACTTAAGTATTCCCAGTCCAAAGAAATTTCGAGTTTGATGAGAAAATTTGTGATGTGACGAGACATTTCTAAAACTCAAAACACAGTCATTGAAGCACTTTATACAAGACTTCAAAGGTAAATCACCTTCTGTTGATGCATAGAAGTTAACACAATTAATAGAATGCAAATCTAGCATCCGATTTGGTATGGAGATACTATGAAAATGCATGAAAGTTGAGCTTTAAGCCTCGAACTGAGAATAACACAACTTACACCAGCATAATATAATGGGAATATTAAATCAGGACTCCGCTTATAAGCCACAAGCCAAATGAGATAAGTTGAGGTGGCCAGAATTTATAACCTGAAACTGTTGAAATTTTTCTCCATCAGCTGCTAACTGCAACCTCAAATCCTTTTCGGTGGCCAATAATTGTGACACTTGCTCAGCATACAATTTAATCTGAGATTGTTCGTGGATCAGTTTTCCTTCATGCTGCTGAACTTTAATATCAGCAATCTGAAGTTCCAGTGATTTTTGCTTCAGCTGCACAGTCAAACGCCAGACTATAGGAATGAAACAAAGACCTGTACCAGAAGTGTGAAATTTGAATCCTAAATAACAAGGGGACTTGCCTTCTGTGTAAATTGTTGTTCAGTAAGAGCATACTGATCTGCAAGATGCTTCAACTTGACTTTTAACCTGAAAGATTATACACATATTTCGTAGATACGAACCGGGCCCAAAGCAGAGGATAATCTCGCATTCATGAGGAAACACGAAGGTACTTCTATAAACTGACAGTAAATTTGGTACTCAGTTCTTAAAACTAAGATCCACATAATACTTAGTAGAATATACAATGGTTGCAACTTTTAGCATAGTGATAGTTCAAGCTGATTCACATCTCAATACAAAATACATTTGTGTTTGAAATGGAACAAGTGAAGGTTACAATTGTATCTGAATACTAACAATGCACGTCTGAATAACAACTCCCAATATCCTTCAGCTTATTTCCTCTTATGAGAGACAAAGTTATTTAATTTCAGAGAGCATCCAAGTATATAGATATATTAATCATTGAGCTTCCGTCCAGTGGTATGCTTACAACCATACCCACCAATGTCATATTAAAAAACACTCTAGACCTGGCAAAATACGCCCATAATTGTGGTACCAAGAGCTTTGCAAGAGAATGAGGCTGAATATTCAGTCCAATTTACATATTGCATCCCTCAAATATATGAGTTTCGCAACAGTGTAAATTTATTTTTAAAAGGTTGCAGTTCACCAACGTAAAACCTCCGTCAATGGTAACTTCAAGAAGAGTAATACAGAGGGAAAAAATCTCAACGGGCAAACAGACATTACATAAAAATATAGGGGATTTTATTCCGCTCGTAAGAGGAGGATAAGTACCCCAAATACATACTTTTCTCCTCTTATAAGAGAGGTTAAGAAGCTAAATTAAACAGGCCAATTATTGAATCATCAATGGAACACATTCAGCTGCAGCAACCCTTGAGCAAAACTCAGATTCTACACCAACCACCTTGGCTACACTATCACAGGGAAAGGTGGAAGGAAGAGGTGCTCCACTCTAGACTCTAGAGTGTGTTTTGCTACCTATACCAATAATTTGTATCAACCTAGACTGTTTTAATAAGGTGATGAAGTGTCAGTCTTTTGCTTCCAATTAGTCAGCTTATTATAATAGAAAAGAATAAGAATGCCATTCACCCTGGACATCTATAACAAAATTTTATAAACCTAGGGCGCATTTCCACTCATCTGAGTGTGTAATTATTACTAACAGTGATGATAGAAATGCAAGTGAAAGCCGTAACAAGTCATTAACTTTGGTAGCACAAGACTCTAATGGAACCATTTACCTTGTTAATTTAGCTTTAAATGTCACAGGAAATGAGATATAAAGACTGGAAAAGTTCTTAATGTATCATGAAATCTTCTTACTATATAAAATTCCATGTACCACAGTATAAATTAGATTAAGCCTTTAGAAAATTTTAGACTTACATCTCATTTTCCTTTAGCTGAGTCAATGATTCATCTTTTTGCTCTTCCAGCTTATTGCCTATTTCCTGCCACGATATATAGGAAATAAGTTCCATTATAAAGAAATCACAAAGTCTCAGACAGGCCGGCCGACAGAAAACTGGAGATGTAAAAAGATACAAATATAAACAGAGAGAAAATGCATAACAAATATAAGAAACATTTTTTTGTGAAATTTTGCACAAGAGAAGGTTTTGAATATTATATGGTCAATCATTTTTGCATTTTTTATATTGAGTAAATACTGCGCGTATACTCATCAAAAGAGACACACAACATCTTTAGCAAAAGTATGATTCCCTGCAGAAGTAAAGTATAGCAATTCCTTGTCATTTCACTTAAGAATAGTATCTACAAATTTACTACACAACTAGGTCATTATTGGTGTATAAATTATCAAGGAAAACATTTGAATATTGAGTACATAAATTCCACTTTGTTGGCTACAAGATCTATAGCTTTTCTCTTCCATTACTTCCTAAAAAAGAGAGTAAAAACGAACTAAAGATGAGAATAACGATAAACTCGGGTGGATTCACCACAGAAAACCCACTACCCTAAGGATTTCCCAACAGATTTCCCAACAGAAGGGATAAAAACTATGGATCGCAACCCATGAACACACTCAATTCAACATTCACTAATATCTCAATATTCAAGTCCTATCCAAGTCTTCCTAATATGTGGGGGATTACAGAGATTATATAGGAATAGAAAACTCTGATAATAAAACGTAATGGACTAAGAGCAGGTTTAGTGCAGGCCTAACTCCTGCATTGGGAAGCGTGAAAAGAATCTAGTTTCAAAGTTCAGCACTGCAGCACCAGAAAAACTGTTCAGTCTCACTTTGCCAGGCCAATCCCATCTCCACAACTTGTACCTTATATGTTATATTTTATTCTTATGTGTGTTTCTTGATTGATTTTACTTACAAACTATAATCTAATGTAAAATGTAGGGCCAGTTGAGTGTTAAATATATGAGTTGTGAGTTGGAATAATTTATCCATTTCTATGCCAAATCCAATTTTTGCTTGTTTGGCATTTTAGTGTGACCTAACAAAATAGGACATGGGCTCTCCGTTGGCCATGCTATAAGGCCCATAGACATTTGGACTTATTATAAATTAACTACTTTTTGAATAATTTACTAGCCCTGTATAAAATACATAACTAAATACACTTTAATCTTTACACCAAATGTATTTAAATTAATTAATAACAAATATAACAATTCTTCACTTTTGTTCCCCATGAATGGGTATAACACTTGACAGTTTGTATTAAGCCAAAATCATGTTGAATTTACAAAGTGTTGACGAGCCCAACACCAAACAAGTATCTACATTGGAGGTAACATAGCCTAGACTAATCTTATATTCTTGGTCAAAACCGAATAAGGGAAAATCATAACACAATAATTGTTGAGTTTTCTGTAAAACAATAGCTTTTAAGAAGATTTTACAAATTGAGCATTTATTTTTTCATAGATTACAAAGGAATTATGATCTATATACATTATGCGTAGCTAGTTAGCTATATGGGAATTATGATCTATATCCATTATTCTCATGTTATAATGTCCAAGAAAATGTTAATTAATCATGCATACTCGCAACTTCTATTAGAAACTGAATCAAAGAATGTATTAATCAAATGATTTAACAACACTTGTCAACATGAATAGATTATAAACAAACTGAAAATTTTACACCAACCTTAATTGCATCTTGAAACTTGGTTGACATATCTATTCTCAAGCTTTGACCTTCTGTTGAAACTCGTTTGCATTCGTCCTGCAAAGTATTAGGCAATAAAATCATTATCTTTAGGTATGCAATAAGAACAGTCTTGATAATTTTACCTTTTAAATTTTATTGGAAAAATTAGGATCTTCTTGATATCAGCATATTGCAGAAAATATTATTTTATCTCAACCATAGCTTCACATTATAGGTCTTCTTTTGAGTAGGTAAGGGCTAACATATCACCTTACAATATATTTTAAATATACTATATCTATAAGAATATAATTTAAATGCATCAATGACATACTTATTTAATATTCATTTGAACATATGTCAATGTAAGCAGTTACCAAAAGACAGAATTTCCGACCGACTGGAAGGGATAACAATATGGTATGCCAGACTATAGAATCACTTGTCATATTATAAAATTAACACCATGCCAATTAATTGGTAAAATCTGAATACTACCATGACTAATTATCGAATCACATTACAACAATTCACTAACATCCTTAGAAAGTAGGTTAACAAACATGTTGATATTATATAGGATAATTGATGTCATGAAATAGTAGAAAAGATATTACAATATCTTTGTTTTTATTTTTTTATATAGTGTTACCAAAATTCAACTCTCATACAAAGATTCCATAGATGCACATTTTACATGAAACGCGAAAGCATCATCCGGTTTCTGCAGTCCTTTAATGAGATATTTTAAACTATGCAACAAGCTCCCAATACTGCCTAAAGAGAATTTATCAAATTTATCCTCTGATCCCAGTTACATGTATTGATGTAGGACACAGTTTAAGATGAAAAAGAGGGATTGCATTTCCTTCAACAGGAGTGAAACCTAACTTCAATAACATGACAATAACTCTTAGAATTATCTAGATTCCCTATAGATAGCAACTATCATATGTTCGTCTACTTTATGTCTAGTTTATCTCATAAATATTAAATCACTAATATATGATAGTTACCAATTATTAGATACAATAATTAACAATATTTGACTAGCTTATTCTACCCTAAGTAAAAAAAAAGTCAAATGTGAATTACTGAAGTTTGAAGTAATAAAATGTCATAATCGTCTAACAGGGCTCTAAATAAGGTAGATACGAACATTTGGAAGCCACCAAAAGAAATCACTTGCATCCTTGACTTTATTGAAGAATTTAGGAATAATGAACTCCATACATATGTAAGAATTGGTATGTTCTATGAATTCGATGTTCAATTACAACCTTAGAGACTTGGTCACCTTCAATTTGATTACAAACAAGCTGGTCTTCAATCGGGGCATCGTTATCTTTGATAATACTCTTTGTTTTCTTATGAACATCATGAAAACAGTGTGTCATGGTGTCTGAATTAGCAAGCATGTCATCGAAAAGCTTTGTTTTGGTATAAATCTTAGCCAAATCTTTACCTGCCTCTTAGTAGCATATTTGCTAATAAATAATCATCCATTAATAGTCAAACATGCTTCCACACAAGCAATAGTTTTTGAATTTGCTGTTTCCCTGATTAATTTAAGGTCCTACTTCGATAGGAATCCTATGTGAATATATGACTCTTTCAAAAAGATTCATACATGACTCTTTTTGAAATTTATGTATATCAATCTAAAACTAAGCATACACAGCCATATCTAAAGACCCTTGTATCCTAAAAACCATCTGCGGCATACATATTCGCGAGTTCATGCCCATTTAGTCATGGAACTCCTATTAATATTTGTGATTATACGTTGACATATACAAAAACATATATACATGTATGTTGAACTGACAAGGATAAATCACACACATATGAATCAACCAAAAAAATAAGATCAGATATCAAATTACAAAACCCAAAGGACGAGCTCAGAGCTCAAATACACGAAGATGGAAAGTGATAACAAGACGAGAGTTACATTGCATTACAAGCACAATCGATGCAGCTATAAGTAGGAAGAAGAAACCTAAGCTGGTGTGTGTGTTTGTGACATCTGAGTATAGGAGGATGCTTAACAATAATAATTTGTCTGATGTTATATAGCAATACAAGCACAATTTATAAACCTAAAAGTATGAATAAGAAACCTAAACATATATATAACATCTTTAGTAGGTGGAGCAATTATTCAGTATAGAGGATGCTTACCATTAATATTTTGTTTTGTCGTTGTAATTCCCTACATAATGACTCAAGCTTATCTCGAACAGATATAGCTGAAAAGAATAACCATAAGTACGTTAAATTGATACATACAAATCATGAAAGCATAAATAAAAGAATAAAGAAAATAATAGATGAATCAATTTCCCATGTTGTCAATACTACTGTAAAATGCTTTTTTCACAAACTCGGGTATAAACTTAAAATTTGTATTTTAAACATGCTATATGGTCCTTGCCTTGAACTATAACACTCTTACATGAAGCCTGTTTACTCTTCAACTTCACAACAAGTTATGATTTAACATCTTATGATATACCAGGACTGATTCAACTGTAAACTAAGACAACAGATTGTCGTGGACTTCTAACATGTCAACATCATGTTCTTGTTGATTGATGCATGGGTAGTCCTATAATTAGTAACAAAATGTATGTTAAAATCAATTTGGACTGTGCACTGTATATATTATCAGTCTGTCCTTGTTTTGCAATCAATATGAACAGTAATTATAACAACAAACACAGGTTAGCATCCATGATTATTTACATGTTAATACCAAGAGATCGAAAGATAAAAAACAAATATGGTTTATGATAAAATGATCTACCAGAGTCTCTTTCAGCAATAACTTGTTGATATTTCAAAGTAAACTCCATGAACTCCGTTTCTGATTTAAAGGTGCGCTTAGGCTTGGGAGTTTTACGTTTCACTTCAGTGGAGTCCTGAAATGATAATGACAAAATAGCAAGCAATGAGCATGTGAAATAAACTAATAGAACTAAAACAAATGCTGCCGACGATTTCTAAAAGAAACATTGGCAGAAAATCCCTCTCTTATCTTTAGAAACCGCCGCAACATAATATAACAATCGGGAACACATTCACAGTGCTTTACATCCAAACGAGACAAAAATCCTAGTATCCCCCCTTACGATCGATAATCACATTTTACGGGTTTAATTAGTATACACAAGTGGACCACCAAATTCCTTTATTCCTAAAATCTAAAGTTTCATTCCCTACTAATCTCGATAAAATTAATGAGTGAGGTCTTATCCTAAGTGGATTAATTCAATTAAAGCTTCAGTACTCAATTAACCCCGAAAATCGATACGAATTAGTGTATGTTTCAAGTGGGGTTGTCAAATGAACACATTCTTGATTCTTGAATTACCAATAGCAAATGCAAGCAAGTAATAAACAGCAGCATTGAATTAAGGTTTATATGGATATATAGATACAATTACTGTAAGCAAGTAGATTCAAACACAAAGAGGAGTAAGAAAATAGCGTACCTCCATTCTTCTGTCAAGTTTTTGGTTCTCCTCCGTCAGAGTAGAAACATATTCCACACCTACCAGGTGAACCAAAATATACGATTTGATTTTTCAGTTTAATTTATCAAATTAACGTTTTGCAATTGCACCATTTATATGATTCATTGGAAATTGAATCTGAAATTTTATAATTGAATTTTAAAAATTATTTTAGTGTGGGTTAAAAATGAAATTTTAAATTACAATTATGGATGTGTATATTTTAATTTATTGAATTAAAATATAGAGATTATAATTTTATTAAAAAAATGGAATTCAAAATTATGCATAATTTATTATTAAGTCGTGTATATATATATATAATTATATTTTAAATATTAAAAAAAAATATTATTGAAAGTTGAGTCAATTAATCGATTAGTCGGTCCAACTTTAAACCAAAATATATAATTATGTTAGAATGTAATTTTTCAAAAAAATAATTAAATTTATAATTAAAATAACGATTTTTAATCAAGTAAAGATATAGATCACCCTTACTTCACTCAATGCTAGTTTCGGACATATCATTATGTATTTCTCTCGATTTTTGCCCTTCCACTAATAGTTGCTCTGAGGCTTCCACTTATCGATCCCGACCCAGAAAAGTGACCGACTATAATCCTTCACACCCAAGAAACTTTTACAACCTTTTAGTGATAATAATGTTATATCCACTAATATAGTCATGTTCTGTTTAGAGGAATAAAATTTATAGTCGGAAACAAAGATGGTGAAGGTGAAGGTGAAGGTGAAAGGGGCAATAATGATGTAATAGATGTAAATGGTGACGGTTTGAACTATTGATTTACGTAATTGGAAGTAACCAATTAGGTTTACGACGAGACCTAATCCTTTTTATGATTTTATTCTTCAGTTCTTATCCTTATTATTTCTTTTTTGTATCGTATATTATATGCATTTTTAAACCAAATAAGGATATGAAGCAAGCTAAAAAGCGTTCTTTTTTCTTTCCCGACTCGGCTTAGGGCTCGAACTACAATGATCTGAGACCTTCTTCCCTTAGTCTAGAAGATAGGTTATGTAGTCAGCCATAGTGATCTGGGAGTCTGTTGGTCCCTGATATTGTAAAAGGGGTTGAATACAATATCTAAATTTATCGCGAAATTTTGGATTTAAAAATATTATTTTAATTAATCACGAAATATTAATTTTAATAAAATACTTTTCAAGTAGAAGATATAATTTTTAACTTGAAAAGTATTACAAAATTAATCTGATGAAAATTGTATATAATTGATAAAGTGTTCTAGAACGATTTCGACATGAGTTGTTCAGGTTTAACAATTATATTCCAAACTTGCACAAAAATCTATGAATATTACAATGCATACAAATTTCTGAAAATTGAATATTTTCAATCACTCAAATAATGAAGCCATGATCCTCATATTTATAGAGGAAAAAGCTAGCAAAACTTTTGAATAAAACTTATTTAAAAAATCAAAAAGACTTTATAAAATAGTGTTCAAGACTTTTTAAAAAAGCTGGGCAAACTTTCTAAGCTCGGTAAGACTTTTTAGAGCTCGATAAGACTTTTCAAAGAGTCTTGCCGAGTTCAATCGGTAAAACTTTTTAGAAGGTCTTGCTGAGATAATTCGATAGGACTTTTAGAAAGTCTTACCGAGATAATTCAGTAGGACTTTTAGAAAGGCTTACCGAGACAAATTGGTAGGACTTTTTAGAAAGTCTTGCCGAGTTAATTCGGTAAGACTTTTAATTAGTCTTGTTGAATTAAATTCGGTAAGACTTTTGATTAATAATGCAGCAAGACTTTCTTTAAATGTTAAATTAAATGTTCTTTTTAACTTAATTAATTCCTTCAATTTTAATTAAATAATTTATAAATTAAATTAATTCAAGGTGAATTAATTTAAGTAGATAAATTAAATAATTAATTAACTTTTGATAGTAGAATTAATTTAGTTTCTTCACTGCACCACCACTGTAGATTTGACTTGAATCTTTCTATCTTCTGTCTGAAAATCACTTGAGCTAGGTGATAAATATTTATTAAATTAGTTGACACATAAATATATTGTCTGGTTTATTTGTGTCATACTAAATAAATATTCTTCACTTTTTAACTTTAATAGCTGTGATCTTTTGTCTTGTTCTTGCTTCTAGCTTTGTCTTCAATATTTTCTTTTCTTGGAATCTTTCTGTAGTAGCCATTTGAAATCTTTTGTATCTTCTGAACTCTTCTGAAATACTACTTCTTTATTTTTCACCGACGTTTAAATATATTAATGATCTTCTTCCGGTGTAGAGTAGCAGCTTCATTAGAACACTTCTGTTATTTAGGATTCTTTGTGCCTAGTTAACTTTCTTCGTCTTGATTCATGTTATCATATTTATTATTTACTTTTGTTTCTTATCTGAGTTGAGTTATCATCTAATTATTACAAATAGACATAGTCATATGCCTTTCAATCTCCCCCTATTTGTTGTTTAACATTTAACACACAAATTTCTAGAGGATAACTCAACTAACAACTAAGAAAGTAATATGACATGTAAAAACTGTAAATAATAAAAAGTTCTGGTATTATATTTAACAATTTTCCAGATTCATGTTTTGAAAGATAAATATAAGAGAGATGTTCCTCTAGACTGAACAAATATTACATTATTTCTATCTTGACCCATCTAAGTCTTCAGTCTTCAGACGTATCAACTTCAAATTCTTCTAGGTTTGAACCTTTATGCACTGGTGTCCTTGGTACCTCTTCAGATTCTGATTGTTCTGTTGTAGTGGATTCTCCATACAACCTTCTCTGTTCAACCTTTGCTAACTGAAACATCATCACTTCTTGCTCAACAGGATCTACTACTTCTTCTTCTACATCAAATGGCTGAGTTGAATCTATTTTCTTCATTTGCCCGATGTAAGATGTAATCTTTTTAGATAAACAGTAGCTTCTGATCTTTTGTGCTGCATCTAGCTTGGCTTGGGATCTGAACCCTTTCGACCTCAGCATCTTCTCAACTTCAATCATATACTTGACTGTATAGCCCTTTTATGACTCCTCATCTAGTTTCATGATTTGATAAAATATGTTAGTGTAAAATCTTACTTCATGAGAATCATATATGATTTGAGGACTAACAGCTCTTGCGAAGTCTCTGAGTCTGTCTCTGATAAACTAATTTTCTTCTGAACTCCTTTTGATTTTGTTCAATAGGGTCCATACCACTAACAATGATCTTTGTCTGAAAAACTCTAATGAGATTCTGAATGTGCCATTCCTGTTTGTGTAGACTGTTGGTCCCTAATATTGTAGAAGGGGGTTGAATACAATATCTGAAATTGTCACGGTATTTCTAATTTAAAAATATTATTTTAATTAATCACGAAATATAAATTTTAATGAAATACTGTTCAAGTAGAAGATAATTTTTAACTTGAAAAGTATTACAAAATTTATCTGATGAAAATTGTATATAATTGACAAAGTTATTTAGAACGAATTCGACATGAAGTGTTCGGGTTTAACAATTATATTCCAAACTTTGCACAGAAATCTATAGATATTACAATGCATACAAATTTCTGAATTTGAATGTTTTTCAACGATGTAAAATATGAAGTGGAGACCTCATATTTATAGAGGTTTGTAAAGCTAGCATGACTTTTTCACTATGACCTTTTTAACATGAAAATAAGTCTTGTATGACTTCTGAAAAAGGTTGAGCATGACTTTAAAATTCGGTATGACTTTAGAAAATTCGGTATGACTTTTCTAAAGTCATATTTGGATTTTCTTTTATTTAAATAAATCAGAATGACTTAATTAAAATGAAATCAGTATGACCTTTTATTAAAAAGCTCAGTATGACTTATTTTATATAATTCAGTATGACTTTTATTAATAAAAAACGGTATGACTTTTATTAATAAAAATCGGTATAAATTTTATTAATAAAAATCGGTATGACTTTTATTAATAAAATTCAGTATGACTTATTAACAAGTCATTTGAATTATATTAAAAATCATACTAAGTCATATATTTTATAATAAATTAATTCTACTTAATTTAATTAGTTAATTTATAAATTAAATTAAATTAAATTCAACTTGAATTAATTTAAATAGTTAAATTAAATATTCAATTAACTTTTGATAGTGGAATTAAAATACTATCTTGACTTGTATAACCGTGTAGTCATCTTCAAAATCTTTTCGTCTTTGTTTTGTCTTCTGTCATAAAACCACTTGAGCTAACTGAAGAATAAATATTATTTTATTTGACACACAAATGTATTGTCTGGTTCATTTGTGCCATACTTAATAAATATTCTTCACATATTAACTTTTAAGCTGTGGCCTTCTATCATTCTTTTGTTTTACTGTCTTTCCTCTTCTTCTGGAATCTTTCTGTAGTAACCACTTGAAATCTTTTATATCTTCTAAACTCTTATGAAATACTACCACTTTATTTTTCACTGACGCTTGAACATATTAATAAACTTCTTCCAGTGTTGAGTAGCAATCCCATAAAAATACTTCTGATACTTAGATCCTTTGTGATTAGTTGACTGTCTTCATCTTGATTCATATTTGGTATTTATTATTTACTTCTATTTATAGTTAAAGTTGAGTTGTCATCTAATTATTATAAATAGACCTAGTTATATGTCTTTCATAGACTAAGATCTGTCAATCGTCTAGAATGTGATCAACTATCACTGTGATATAGTCAATTTATTCTTTCAAAGCCTTCATGAAATTATCTAGGCTGTCATTTGAATTTTTCAAGCGTTCAATCAATGAATGTAACTTATAGTCTTCAAATGGTCCTTTTAAATTTTTTCCATGATTTCTCTGGCAGTGTCCCTTTTCTTCTCTATCTTCAACTGCACATCTTTCTTCTTCTCTCTGACTGTAATAGCCCATAAATTCTGCTTCTCTAAGTTTGCTTCTCTTTCAGCTTGAGCCTTTTCCTTGACTAGAGCTTTCAGTTTCTCAGTTTTAGCATTGCTTACCTTGATGTCTTCTTTTAACTTCCCTATGGCTTATTCATAGGTAGGATTAAACTCTTTTTCTTTAGGAAACATAAATTCCTCATCAAAGGCAGCTTCTTCCTCCGCTCTACAATAGTCAGGATTGAATGTTTCATTATGAGCATTATCATCAACGAATTGTTCTTCAGGATAGTACTGTTCTTCTAGAACATAAGACTCATATTGTTCTTCAGAATACAGTTTGGCTTTGCCTTTATCTCTGGAAGCCACTTTTTGTTCATCTCTAATTTCACTTACTTTCTCCTTCTTTTTCTCCCCCTTAGTTGAGGGATCCTCTACAGCTTTTGAAGCTTCAATAGATTTTATGAGTTTAGCCATGGTCTCGTAGACCTGCTTCATTGCTTCATTCAGATGAATCATTCCTTCATCAAGTTTATTGAATCTCTTGGTTGAGATCTTTTCATTTTCAATGATTCTCTGATTCAGGCTCCTCTCAACATCATCAATTCTTTCGTTGATATTGGAAATCTCTTTCATATATTCAGCAATTAAACTTTGCACATTTTGGATATTTTGGGTTTTGAGGAGAATGGTTGACTTGACATTTTCAACATCTTTCCACATGATTGTCAGTTGTTATGTTACAGAGGCAGGCTTGGATTCTGCTTGTGTTTTTTCTTTTGCTAACTCAGCTTGAACAATCTACATTTCTTTTTGGAAAGCTTCCATTTTTTACAATAATCCACTGTGTGTGTGTGCGCGCACTCATCTCACTTGCACTCCTGTTTGTTTGACTATCACTATGTGCATGTTTTCACTCTCTGTTTGCCTCATATCACTAGTGTTTAGTGTGACGCCCTCCAAACCCGGGGTCTAGATTTGGGGATCACCAACCAATTAACAATAAAATATAATAAAATAATGAATCAGAGGCGCACTGACCCCGCCAAACCAAAGATCGCAAACATGTTATAGTATGAAATTAAGCAGCTGAAACTAAAAGTAATCCAAATCACTTTATTACACACCAGAAACTAAATCCAAAACTCAAATCCATAAGTTTAAATAAGTTTTAAGTCTAAATTCATTTTATTACACATTCTATCTACAGCAAAACTGTAAACAACTAAATACCTGGGAAGCCCGAGAAGCGAGCCGCCCTAACACCTGAGGCTCTCTATGCCCGCTAGAGCTATCGCAGTGACTCATACTGGATATCTGACAGAATTTTATAAAAAAAGCAAGAGTGAGCCAAAGAAATGCTCAGCAAGTATATAAACAATTGAAATTAAATCAAGATATGAGATCTGTATAGAGAACAGAATATAAAACAGTTTATTATAAAAACTGAACAGTAAATAAATCACAGTTTATCTCAACTGAAACAATGCAGTATGTCATCAAAATGAATCAACTGCTCAAAATCAATATATAATAGCCATGTTGGCAATATGGATTGGATACACAACACACCACTATTGCCCCCGATCAGGTTCAAAAGCAATAGGACTAGTTATGTCACACCACATAATCTAGATTTCAGTTAGGTACCGTAGGCAAGTAATGTTAGCCTATAGGAAGATGAAATGGTTACCATATCCTCCTTAAAAATGCTGGACCCCCTACATCGGGCCTCCTATGCAATTGCTGGACCCCATACATCGGGCCTCATACGCGATAAATTCCAATCCAATAGAGCAACCCAAACAAAATAAGGTATGCTTAATTTTAAATACAGGTCATATCCCCATTATTTACTACGATAACACCAGATATGACGTGTTTATTATAATCAACTTTCAATATTCAGAGTACGAATAACAAGTAACTCTGATGCACAGAATAAAACAGGAATCATAAATAGTTCTGAACAATAACTATTTATCATGATACGAATAACTGAAAACAGTAAAATAAAAGTGTTTAAGAGGATCAAAGAAGAAATACTTGTCTGATATCGAAGTTGTCCTAAAGCTGGAATGGGACGACTACACTGCTCGTCTATCTACTACCTCGCTCGTATCTACGGATACAATATTCTAGTTTAGTTCTAGTGTCTACCCATGCGTTCTATTAATAATGAACACCAAATAAATAATAAATAAACAAGTAACATCTATTAACATGTAAATAGGCACATAGATCAGTTACTCAAGAACAAACTCAACTGCTATCAATCACAAATAGTTCATATAACAAGAAAGTTGTCAAAATTACTTAGGATTCCAAACCCATCATATATGACAAACACAAATCATATATTCATTAGATTAGCATGCTTTCATGAAGAAACTAATTTACAAGTATATAAATAATATAGAAATCTACAAATTGTATCTTGGACCTTCAAATAATCAATTCGTTAAAAGCTTACAAACTATGACTTCTATTACATCATAAAATCCTCCAATAAACAGATTTTTCTGAGTTACGTTTGATATAAATTGAATAACTTTTTACCATAAAGTCCAAATCAACTCATTCCTTTTTCTGAGAATTCTAGATACTTTGGGCTATAACCTTTCCAAAATTAATTGGAAAATCAGTTCTACACAATCCCCAACATTTATTTGAAGTTAGCCTTGTTTTCCTTCTGCGACACGACCACTGAAATCAGCCTATTCCAGAGCCTGTAACTTCTGTTATAATTATTCAATTCATTGAATTCTTTTTCTCAAGTAAAGTAGACATTCATAACTATGACATATCCAAAATTCACTGCATAATATATATTTTTCAATTTACAGCAGAATTTTAAAGTCTGCTACATTATGCTGCCTACTCTGAAACAGCCTGAGGTACCCCACAAAAATCAGCTATAAAACATAATCTATAGGTCTGGTAAATACAATATTTTACGGACATAACCTTGAGACATAAATCTATAACTTCCGTTATCTGACCATCATTAAATTATTAATGCAAGGGGGTGAAAAAATAGCTTTAAAACAAACCAAAGCTTCTGAAATTTGCAGAATTTCAGAGGTTAACATCAAATTTAATGTTGTAACTCACAATCAGTTTGCAGTGAACATGGTGTGTGATGGACATGTATAGAAGACTGTTTTAATTAACCAAACTGATACAGAGTACATGTTATAGCAGGTGGCAAGAAACATATGATTAATGTAAATTTAGGACAATTGTAGCCGTTAGGCATCTTTATTAGTCTAGCATGTATTGCAATTAAATTATTTTATGTTGCTTAGTCTAAACAGACAGTATGCAGCATATAGCAGATAAGAGTCATAGTAGTGTCAAATATTTAAACAGTGATCCAAGTAGGACAGGCATGCCTAATTGTTTTGTGCCTCAAACATTAAATCCACTTCTAGCAAATAGTGCACATCAGCCCATCATTTGCAAACACCTTTACTTACCTGGAGATCATGCCAGATGTAAAAATTCAACACTTAGCATTGTGTAGACAATAAATTGATCAATGTCTGAGAAATGATTCTTTTGACATTCTTTTTCCAACCTTGAAATAGATTAGCAGGTACAAAGTGCAAGACACATGTGTGTTAAATCCTATTATATTAAGTTTACTTTAGCCGTTTCTACCTTGAACAAAAGCCAATTAAAATACGTGTGAATATTAGGCACATTTAGGTGAAACTTTAAATCCTACCAAATTTACAGTTATACCAGCAACCGGATGATAAAACAAATTTCATGAAATCAATAGAAGATAATTCATTCATGCTTCCACTGAATGGAGTCTATGCATAGTTTCATGAGATCGAAATAGAAACACGAAATATTCAATCATACTAATCAGGTCAGGACACAATACTTCAGTCAAGTCGGAATTAATCCGACGGATCCAACTCCAACAACCAAAAACAGGATCAAAGCTTAATGAAATCAACTGGAAAACAAGTTACAGATTATACACACTGATATACATGGCAGGCAAATACATGACCAGGACGTGAATAAACCGGAGCAAACAAGGAAGATAATCGAAATTTAGAACTCCGGTGACTCGAAACACAATAAACCATACACAAAAAATCATACCCACAAGTTGCCACATATACATACAATCATATATGAACTCAGAACCCAAAAATAAGCTACATAGATAATATTCCGGCCAATCAGAATTAATCCGGCTACTTTAACCTCCAACAACCTCAAAACAAAACAAAACAAAATAAAACTTGAAGCTACAGACTCCGTAACCATATACACACATGCTATATATACGAACAAGCCAAAAATAACTCGGAATATCATCGTTGGCCGGTGAGCTCGATGTTTTCCGGTGACCCACATAGCAGGCATGAAAATTATAATTAAAAATACTAAAAGATTGTACGTTCAACAATCTATTTAAACCCATCAATCAATCAAGCAAATAATTAACAATAAATGACTAACAAAATCTACAAAGAATAGCCAAGAACAGATACCCACAAATTCATGAATTAATACTCTTTGATTGAAATTGATGGTATGTACGAGTAGTAGAGACCACAAGCTTCGCTTTGACTATTAGAACACCATAATCAGACCCCACTAACACTTCCAACTGATTGATTAAATCCAAGATGTTCAAACCCTAATTTGACTAGTTCTTCCCCCAAATTAGCTGCTGTGTTCTGCTATCTTTAGTAAATTTAATAAAAAAAATATATTAATAAAACTCTATTTATATTTTTGAAAAATTTAGGGGCTTAAATTTTGATTAGAAGCTAATTTACCCCATAATTAAAACAAAAAGCCCAAAAATAATTTTTGTGGAATAAAATATAAAAATAAATATTTTCAAATAAATACAATATATATTTCAAAATTTCCCAAAAATTATAAATGTTTCACATATAATAAAATAAAATTATTCTGAGGATTTTACAATTTTCGTAAAAATACAGGAACCAAAAACAAGGTTTCTAGTCCTCTACAGGGTCTGGGTCCGATAATCATAAATCGAAATAGCATTATTCTAACGAAACAAAAATTATAGCAAAATAGAATATAATATTTTATACTACACAGAATTCACATAACATATAACTGGTAATTTTTCTATTTATTAAAAAAAAAACCTACACAAATAAATGCATAGAATGAAAAAAAAATCTAACACACCAAAAATTATATTAAAAACATATTTAAATATTATAAAATACACGTAATTTTTCAGGGCGTTACATTTAGCTCCTTTCCAGATCCCGATGTTGTACCTGCATATACTACTATAGCTTTTGAAGACTCATAATGTTCTTCTGATGCCGGTGAAGGCGCGTCCTCAACAAGATTAACTTGAAGTGGCTCCGTTATTGACGTAGCTACTCCATGAATGGAGTCCCAACTCCCTCTAAAGAGTGGTTGTCTCTCAAATCCACTACTGGATAAGAGAACTTTCTTTGTAAGAACTGGATGTAAGAAATCCAGGGGGGTCACCACCTTAGACAATGTAGTGAGTGGCTCATTAGAGTCTGTGGTGCCCCTCAATACTTGTAAAGGTAACTGATGTTGCACTGCATCAAAAATGTCTTGGTCCATTGTAAATGTGACATCTGTCAGGTTTTCATCAAAAAAAATTCCTTCATTTATTGTGCCTTCATTAGATTATGTTTCTTCAAGTGGAGGTCCTGCTAGTGTGAGTGCTAGTAGTGTGCGTGACTCTTCACGGGATGCCGCGGCTGGACGACAAATTTTAATAGAATCACCCGGTTGATTGAGTGAGTCCAGAGACTGTTGTATTGCCATTTTGAAGTTCATATCCCAATGAGAGGATAAAGACGGGTCTACAGTTGTCTCAGGTTGAATTTTAGATCTTTTTGTAGGTGGAGATAGAGCTGCGGGTTCACTCACTGTGATACCTCTACCTCTTACTTTCCTAACATGTTTCTTCCTTTTTCTGATTTAACTCAAGGAGGTTGATGAAGGAGAAACTGTTTGGGGCTCAATCTCAGCTTGGGATTGAACCTGTGTGTGATCAGGTTCATAGCCGAAGTATAAGACCACAATCATAGTCCGCCACAGATATATTTAAAGGTACATTAGATATATTTATAGGTAGGAAATTAGAAGCCAGGGTTTAAGATATTACCTGGTGTTCATGTGCCTCTTGTTCTGCCTGATGAGCAGCTTCAATTAGTAGCTACACAGAATGTTCTACTTCCATTTGCACCTCTTCTGACTCTTGCTGATGCGGCTGAGCTTGTGCATGATTGGCTATTTGATTGAGAATATTTTCCATGTATTATGTTATTTCTATGGCTACCCCTTCAAATTTGTTCTTGTTATTGAGCCTGGTGAACAAATTCTTTTGAGTTGTTAGGGATTCTTCAACTGGGCTGTTTGCAAATCTAGCTTTGTCTTCTTTTGATAAAACATGATTCATCAAGAGTATTAGAAATCTTGGATAAAAACAAGCTACTTTCTTATCTACATCCAGTCTTCTTCTCTCAACAGTACCCATCTTCCTTATTATTTCTGTCAAGATTAGTTTCCCAAAATTGATTATTCGGTTGTGGGCCACAGAATACCCAATGACTTGCAGGAGAGTTGAGATGTTGTGGATGTTGCTTTTCATTGTATGAGCAAATAATTTGGCTAGAGTGTCGAATAAGTAATCCCATTCAGCCACCAGTTGGGATTTTGACAGCTTTACCAAATCAATCGGGCCTTGATAGTGAATTGACTATAAAAAGTTAGTTATGTCTTCAACTGTGGGTAGGGTCTCGAACTTATCTTTCGGGAACTCTAAGACTCTATTCACATCAACTTTATCTATAATGTACTCCGCCTCACCAATTCTGAATGAAAATTGAACCAGCCTATCATTCGAAATATTTCTTGTTGTTGAGTGCATGGCTCTGAGAGGTTCAATTTGCAGTGGTGTGTTCAGGGTAATAGCAGTCCTTACTAACGAGTGCTCGTTCATAAACCTGATCTAGGGCCTAAACCTAGCTCTTTACAATTTATCGGATCAAAGTAGCCCACAAAATTGGTCTTTGCGATTACAAACATAATAGCCATTTTTAATTAAGAATTAACAAGAAAATTACTAATTAATCCCAAATTAATCAATTCAAAAATTAACACCCTTATTAAACTAAAAACACTCAACTATCAAAACCTTAATTGCAATAACAAACACTTTGATTTTATCACCCAATTACAGTTCAAACTCAGTTAATTAACAATCAAATTAGTTTCAAAACCCAAGTCCTAAAATCGGTCCGGGAAAAAAATGATAGAGGTTCAACTGATTTTGCTCGATTTCCTCAAACTAGCAAGCTTCAAGCTTGTAAACAAGATGAAAGCAGCTGATTTACAGTTATTTAGAGATATAAATCGAGGGTTTTCAAGAGTTCTCGAAAAGTCTTAATGAAGAACTGTGTTCGAATGTATCGATGTGTATGTGTGTATAAATCGCAGCTGGTAAGACTTTTAGAAACAAAGAAAGAAACGATTAAGAAAAGGAATACATCAACTCGGTATGACTTTTTCTCGGTAAGACTTTTGAAAAGTTTTGCCGAGTTTTATAAAAAGTCTTGCTTAGTTATATAAAAATAAAACAAAAAATAAATATTTATGCTCGGTAAGACTTTTAATATTAAAGACTCTTTCGGTAAGAATTTTGGATCGACACTCGGTAAGACTTTTGGAAAGACTTGTCGAGCTGTATTTCAAAAGTCTTAGCGGTTTTATTAAAACAATATATATAAAAAACATCTCAGTAAGACTTTTATAAAAACATTTTAACCAAATCTCGGTAAGACTTTTGAAAAAGTCTTGTCGAGTTTTAAACATATGAAAGTCTTGCCAAGAAATTAAGACAAAAGTCTTTCTGATTTTAAAAATAAAACTATACAAAATATATTTATAAAAATATAAAAACATAATAAATATAAAATAGTAAACAAATATATATAAATTAAGACAATAATTAACAAACAACTAAATTATTAAGGACATATAATAATAATAATTTATATTATTAACTGTTCCAATTAATTTAGGAATTAAATTAATTCAAATTTGATTTAATTAAATAAATTAATTAATTAAATAATTAATAACATAATCATTATTAATGTGCAATAAAAATTAGAAAAGCATATTACAATATTTATATATAATGCTTATAAAATACTTAAAATAAATATAAATACTTAAGTTATAATTGAAAATTTATCTATTAAGAGTATTAAATTATTCTTAAGATAATTTATCCAAATATTCATAATCCATAGGATTTTGTTGATTCAAACTTCATAAATTCCTTAAATATTAACATTTAATATTTATGAACTCAAATCAATTCCTAGCAACCAAAAATTAGTCATTGTTTAACATCTCTAATTCACTAACCAACTTAGAGAAAGTGGATTCATCAAGTGGTTTCGTGAATATGTACAAAGTGTAACACCATAATTCCATTCATGACATGCTCTCTGATAAAATGATACCTTATGTCAATATGCTTGGTTCAAGAGTGTTGTACAGGACTGTTGGAGATTGTTATCGCACTTATGTTGTTGTTAGGAATCTACATGTGATTTGATGATAACATTAATCTTAGAATCATAGAAATTTTATTTGATATAACTGATCAATTGATATGAAAGTTATAAATATCAATTGATCAGGAAACCATTTATCAGTTGAAGTGTTTATATGAATCAACTGATAATTTAGATTGTAGCATAGGTGTACTTAGTCTATTTCAATCGATAAGGTGTAAATCAATTGATATTTTGTTCATCAATTGATGTTGGAGTCGATTGATATAGATCATCAATTGATGTGTAAATTAAACTGTTAAATTGTAATTATGTGAAGACAAGAAATTACACAAGTGAAGGATGATCAATTGATATTGAAGCATCGATGGATGAGGGATCAATCGAAGAAGCCAAGTCAAGCATTGAAGACCATCAACTGATGTGAAGACCCATCGATTGGTATATCGATTGATAACATCTATCAATCGATATGCCATCTTTTATCAATTGATGGATATAAAGATCAATCGAAGAAGAACATCAGTTGATGGATTAAAGGATGGATCAATTGATATGCTTAACAGCAAATTATCAATTGAGTGTGACAACACAGAAAGAATATCTGTTGAAGATCCAGAGAACAAAAGCACTCTTATGGAAGACAGTCTAGAGTGGCTGTGAAGACTCAATCAGAAGCTGTCTTTTCAAACCTTTTCAAAGATAGAAAAAGGTAAAATAAAGGAAGGTAGAAACAATCCTAGAATAGGAATTGTAAACTCTGACGAAGAGTCACATCCTCTGTTAGGAATCTACATGTGATTTGATGATAACATTAATCTTAAAATCATAGAAATTTAGTTTGATGTAACTGATCAATTGATATGAAAGTTATAAATATCAATTGATCAGGAAACCATTTATCAGTTGAAGTGTTTATATGAATCAACTGATAATTTGGATTGTAGCATAGGTGTACTTAGTCTATATCAATCGATAAGGTGTAAATCAATTGATATTTTGTTCATCAATTGATGTTGGAGTCGATTGATATAGATCATCAATTGATGTGTGAATTAAACTGTTAAATTGTAATTATGTGAAGACAGGAAATTACACAAGTGAAGGATGATCAATTGATATTGAAGCATCGATGGATGAGGGATCAATCGAAGAAGCCAAGTCAAGCATTAAAGACCATCAACTGATGTGAAGACCCATCGATTGATAACATCTATCAATCGATAAGCCATCTTTTATCAATCGAAGAAGAACATCAGTTGATGGATTAAAGGATGGATCAATTGATATGCTTCACAGCAAATTATCAATTGAGTGTGACAACACAGAAAGGATATCTGTTGAAGATCCAGAGAACAAAAGCACACCTATGGAAGACAGTCTAGAATGACTGTGAAGACTCAATCAGAAGCTGTCTATTCAAACCTTTTTCAAAGATAGAAAAATGTAAAAAGAAAGGCAGGTAGAAACAATCCTAAAATAGGAATTGTAAAATCACACTTGTGTTATATAAACAAGTGTAGCAGCATTATTAGAACATAGACAAGTTAGACAATATTTCTTAATCAACTGTTCCAGCTTGAGAGCACATTTTTGTAAGAACGGTTGATTTGTTTTCTAATCTTGTAAAAACGCAGGTAGGTTTCTTTTAACCTAGGAACATTGAGCAAAAATATACACTGATGGAAAAACCAATCCATCAGTAATTTTAAATCTCTTTGTTCAGTTTATTTTTCAGTCTTAAATTGTTCGAATATATTTTCACTAATTCTCAAACATCAAGAACAAATATTAGAACAAGCAAAAAGTTTTAATATATGTATTCAACCCCCCCTTCTACAAATATTGACATTGTTCTAGAGGAATAACAATTGGTATCAGAGCAGGCTTTCAACATACAGAAAGTTTAAAGATCAAGAACATTCAATATGGGCCAAAAGGATTCAGGTGTAAAGATCCCAATGTTGGAAAAGGATGAATACTTTCCATGGAAGGTAAAAATGCATCTGCATCTTCTTTCTCTAGACCCTTCTTATGTTCACTGCATAGAGAAAGGTCCTCACATTCCCATGAAGCTAGTTACAGGAGTAAATCCAGATGGAACTCCAACAGTTGATAGACATGTTCCAAAACTCATTTCTGAGTTCACAGATGAGGATGAAAAAGAAGTACTAAAAGACAAAAAGACCATGAACATTCTGTTTAATGGTCTAGATAAAGATATGTTTGATAATGTGATAAACTGTACTTCATCAAAAGAAGTATGGGACACTCTTCAAACTCTGTGTGAAGGAACTGAACAAGTAAGGAAAAACAAGATGCAACTCTTAATTCAAAAATATGAATCATTTCATTTTAAGAGTGGTGAAGCCATCAATGATACCTATAGCAGATTCCAAAAGTTGATGAATGGTCTAAAGCTATATGGTAGGGTTTATGCAACAGAAGATACAAATCTTAAATTTCTCAGATCTCTTCCAAAAGAATGGAAGGCAATGACTGTCTCCATTAGGCAATCTCAAGACTTCAAAGATTATACTCTAGAGAAACTATATGGTATTCTCAAGACATATGAGCTGGAGATTCAACAAAATGAAGAGATTGAGAAAAATCAAAGAAAGGAGAAAACTGTGGCTTTGATGGTCAAAGGGAATGAAGATAAGAAAGAGAAGAAAGAAACTGGTTGTGTAGAAGAAGTCATGATGATGGCTAATGATGCTAATGAAGAATCATCCAAGGGAAAAGGAAAGAACAAGTGTGAAGAAAATGAAACATGCTCACAGGATGATTTGGATGAGATTGATGAGCACCTTGCATTTTTGTCAAGAAAGTTCTCAAAGCTAATATTCAAGAGGAATTCAAATGCTCAAAGGCCTGGATCCCAGTTCAGAAGCAACAATCAAAATAAAAATTTGGTTGATAGATCTAAGTTCAAATGTTTTAACTGTGGATTGGCTGGTCATTTCTCAAGTGAGTGCAGGAAGCCAAAGCAAGAAAAAGCAAAGTCATATGAGGGTATTGATTATAAAAAGAAATACTTTGACCTTTTAAAACAGAAAGAAAAGGCTTTTGTCACCGAAGAGAAGGACTGGGCTGCTGAAGATAGTGATTCTGAAGAATATATCAATCTAGCTCTAATGGCCAACCATGAGGATGAAGAAGCTAGTTCAGCATCTAATCAGGTACTAGCTACAAACTTTTCTGAGCTTTCAGCTGATGAATGCAATAGTACTATTAATGAAATGTCCAATGAATTGTACAATTTGCATGTCACTCTAAAATCTCTAAACAAAGAAAACCTCAAGTTAAAGAACACCATTGATGCCTTAACTGAGAGGAATATTTTTCTTGAAAATGAACTTGTCTATTTAGATAGATTTAAACAAGAAAGAAAGGATGCTAGGAATGAACTAGTAAACAGTTTGAAAAAAGAAGAATTATTGAAAGAACAATTGGCTGAGGAAATTGAAACCATTACCAAATGGAATAGGTCTGCTAAAACTGCCAAACATATTATTGATGTTCAGGGTGTAGATAACCTAGGAGAACTCCCCAAATCAATAGGCAAGCCATTGGCTGATACTTCAATAGATAAAGATCAATTGAACGCTAATCTTTCATCAACTGATAAGGATTATCAATCGATTGATGCTGAATCAATTGATAAGCATCCATCGACAAGTGAATCATTAATGGCTAATAAGAAGAACAAATTTAGCACTCCTATTAAGTTTGTTAAGGAAACCAAAAATCAAGTTGAGGCTGAGACTGAGAAGATCAACATAGGTAGCTTATCTAAGAATCAATTAAAAGCAAAACTAGAAAAGATAGCTCCTGTGGAATCTACTCAACCTAAGTCTGAGAAAAAGAAGAAGAATAGGAATGGGAAAGTAGGTATAAATAAGCATAACAATTACACTCCAGATATGTATGCACCTAGAAAGGTTTGTGCTAAGTGTGGTAGTGTAAATCATTTGTCCATGCAATGCAAGAATGAAAAGAAGAATATGTCTTCAAATGATTTAAATGCACATGCTATGTCTTCAAATGCCATGCTTCTTAATCCTATGCTCATAAATGCCATGTCTTCTAATTTGGTTGCACATAATGTTCATATGCCTTATGCACAAGTTCCATACATGTATAATCCCTTCTTTGCATATCCTAATATAAACATGCCTGGTATGCCATGGAACATGCCTAATATAAATGATGAAATTCATGGAAATTCTGCCATGAGTTCCAAGGTGTCAAAGCCCCAAAAGTTAACTCCCAAAGTTAAAGTGGATTTAAACCCACCAAAACAAAAGGAACCTAAGTTGACAACAAGGGCTCAGGCTGCAACTAATAAAAGAGGACCCAAGGCAACTTGGGTACCAAAAACAACTTGATTGTTTTGTATGTGTGCAGGGAAACATGAAGAAAAATCTCTGGTATTTGGATAGTGGATGTTCAAGACACATGACTGGAGATTTGTCTCTGCTCACAAAGTTTGTGGAAAAGGCTGGCCCATGAGTTACTTTTGGAGATAACAGCAAAGGTTTTACTCTGGGATATGGCTCTATTGCAAAAGAAAATGTTATCATTGAACCTGTAGCACTAGTTGATGGATTGAAGCACAATATGCTCAGTATTAGTCAACTGTGTGATAATGGTAATGGTGTATGGTTTACAACTGGATCAGGCATCATAGCCAACAAAGAATCTGGTGATATTCTCTTAACTGGAGAAAGGAAAGGAAATGTCTATGTGGCTGATTTTCTTTCTGTAAAGGCAAATTCAATGACATGTCTACTTAGCAAAGCCAATACAGATGAAAGTTGGACTAGGCACAAGAAGCTAGCCCATTTGAATTTTAAAGCCATGAATCAATTGGTTAGAAAGAATTTGGTTAGAGGCATTCCACAGATGGAATTCACCAAGGATGGACTGTGTGATGCCTGTCAAAAGGGAAAACAAAGAAAGGCATCATTCAAGTCAAAGTCTGAATCATCAATTGATAAGCCTTTGGAATTATTGCACATGGATTTATTTGGTCCAGTCAACATAATGTCAATTTCCAAAAAGAAATATGCCTTAGTAATTATGGATGATTTCACAAGATTCTCATGGGTATATTTCTTACACTCTAAGGATGAGGCAAGCAAATTAATTATCAATCATGTGAAGAATGTTGACAACAGCACTGAATGGAAGGTCAAGAAATTTAAAAGTGATAATGGTACTGAATTCAAGAATGCATCAATGAAAGAATTCTGTGAAGAAAAAGGTATCACTCATCATTTCTCTGCTCCAAGAACTCCACAACAAAATGGAGTAGTTGAAAGGAAAAATAGGACCTTGATTGAAGCTGCTAGAACTATGTTAGAAGAAGCAAAACTTCCTACATACTTCTGGGCAGAAGCAATTAATACTGCTTGTTACATTCAAAATATTTCCATGGTCAATAGACTTCAAGGCAAAACACCATATCAATTGATAAAGAAAGACAAGAAGCCAACAGTTAATTTTCTTTATGTCTTTGGCTGCAAATGCTTTGTACTGAGAAATCAAGGTGAAAATCTAGGAAAATTTGAAGCCTAAACTGATGAAGCTATATTTGTTGGATATGGAATAACAACCAAAGCATACAGAGTCTACAATCTTAGATTACACATTGTTATGGAATCTATGCATGTAGTCTTTGATGACAAGAAAATTCAAGGGTTGTTTGATGAAGGATTTCATGATCTATTGCATTTTAAAAATGAATCCGCAAGTAATATTGAAGAAAGTGATGATGATGTGGAAATTACAAGAAATCAAGTTCCTAGAATCCTCCCATCAATTGATGTCATTGCATCAACAGATAACTTATCAGTTGACAATCATCAATCGACTGATAATACATCAATTGATAATCATTCGATGGATAACAACTCTGCTCAACAATCTTTAAATAGAGTGTCCATCTCAGGGGGAGGGTTCTCAAATAGTCAATCACATCACAGTGATCATAACACTTCCAATGATCATGAAGAATCATCTTCAAGGACAAATTTATCATCTCAAAGGAAATGGACAAAAAGCCATCCCTTTGAATTAATAATTGGAGATATAAATGATGGTGTCAAAATTAGAAGTACAACTCAAAATGAATGCTTGTATAGTAGCTTCATGTCTCAAGAAGAACCAAAAAGGATTGAATAAGCCTTGAATGATCCTGATTGGATAATTGCTATGCAAGAGGAGTTGAATCAGTTTGAAAGAAACAAGGTATGGAAGCTGGTGCCCAAACCAAAGAACAAGTCTATCATTGGTACAAAATGGGTGTTCAGAAACAAAATGGATGAATCTGGTACAGTGACAAGAAATAAATCAAGATTAGTGGCAAAAGGCTATTCAAAAGAAGAAGGCATAGATTTTGATGAGACATTTGCACCAGTTGCAAGATTGGAAGCAATCAGAATCTTTCTAGCATTTGCTGCTCATACTAATTTCAAAGTGTATAAGATGGATGTAAAAAGTGATTTTCTCAATGGAGAACTAGAAGAAGAAGTATATGTAGATCAGCCTCCTGATTTTATGGATCCTGTTCATCCTAGATTTGTATACTATCTTCTCAAGGCACTTTATGGATTAAAACAAGCACCAAGAGCCTGGTATGACACTTTGTCTAAATTCTTGATTGAGAATCACTTCACAAGAGGTACTGTTGATAAAACTCTCTTTCATAGAATTGTAAATGGCTCTATGATTCTTGTTCAAATCTATGTAGATGACATTATTTTTGGCTCAACTAATGAAAAACTTTGTAAAAGGTTTGCTAAGTTAATGCAGAGTAAATATGAAATGAGCATGATGGGAGAACTTACCTACTTTCTTGGTTTGCAAATCAAACAAGTCAAAGATGGTATTTTCATAAATCAAACCAAATATATTTCTGATCTATTAAAGAGATTTGATTTAAATGAATGTTCTTCTGCAAAAACTCTCATGGCCACTGCAACTAAACTTGAATTAAACACTAAGGAAGCTATAGTAGACATTTCAAGTTATAGAGGCATGGTTGGCTCATTACTTTATTTAACTGCAAGTAGGCCAGATATAATGTTTGCTACATGTCTTTGTGCTAGGTTTCAAGCTGATCCTAGAGAATCTCATTTGATTGCAATAAAAAGAATATTCAGATATCTCAAAGGAACTCCAAATCTTGGAATTTGGTATCCTAGAGATTCTGGATTTGATCTAATTGGCTATTCAGATGCAGACTATGCAGGTTGCAGAATTGACAGAAAAAGCACAACAGGCTCCTGTCAATTTCTAGGAAATAAGCTTGTTTCATGGTTTAGCAAGAAGCAGAACTTCGTGTCTACATCTACTGTAGAGGCTGAATACATTGCAGCTGGAAGTTGCTGTGCACAAATTTTATGGATGAGGAATCAAGTACTTGACTATGGGTTCAACTTGGATAAGATTCCTATTTTCTGTGATAATACAAGTGTCATTGCTATAACAGAAAATCATGTGCAACATTCCAGAACCAAACATATTGACATAAGGTATCACTTCATTAGGGAACATGTAATGAATGGTACAGTTGAATTACATTTTGTCCCTAGTGAAAGACAACTTGCAGACATTTTTACCAAACCACTAGATGAATCTACCTTCAATAGATTGGTCTGTGATTTAGGTATGCTTAATTATATTTAATCTTTTAAAATGTCTGACAAGTTATATATTAATATAATTTGTAACCATTGATTATGTTAAATTATTGATTCTTCAATAATCACCTGATAAACATTTTGTTTATCGATGGATATTTGGAACTATCGACAGATAAATATATCAACTGATGATATATTTATTTATCAATGGATAAATGTACCTGTCGACGGATAAGGTTATTATTATCAATCGATGACCTGGAATTTGATAGGTCCATTTTATCAATCGATCTGTACAAAATCTAGCCGTTGGTTACTTATTTTATCAATTGATTAATACAAACATGCCTGTATCTATAACAATCGATTGCCAAAATTGGTAACATTTACTTTTTAATATTCATTCAACGGTCATTAAGTTCTATTTTGAGGAAGAAATTGATTAAGAAATCAGTAAATATAAATAGTGAGATTAAAACTTCTTTTAATTCTCACTTATATTTTTACTATCCATTTTACTGACTCTTTCTCTTTGTCTTGCTAAGAACCCTAATTGCTACTATTTAATTGTTGTTTCTGTACATCTACTAACAATCCTTCAAGTTAATTTTCTTCTAAATCTTCAAAAACACTAATGGCATCATCAAAGAAAGTCTCACAATCTGGATTCTACTATGAGCTCAACAACTTCGTTGCCTGCACTATGGTGGAGGAAGCCCCAACAGAATTTCATCCACTGATGGAATTTCTCAGGAGTTCAAAGATTTCAAAGGCCCTCTCAGAAGCACCAAAAATAGTGTGCAATCTAGTTGAAGAGTTCTGGACAACAGCAGAAGTAGCAGATGATTTTCTTCAATCTCCTTTGATTGCAAAGGACAAAGGTATATTCTAACCACTGTGGTCTTGGGTGAGTGCTTAAATATTCCTGCAAATAATACATTAGATGCACCCACTGACACATAAATAAGAAACATGCTTAGAGAAATCAATTACTCTACTCCTGATGTTAGTCTAGGTAGTATTGTTAGAAAGAATTTAAGAAAAGAATGGTCATATTTCTTTGATGCTATTATAAAGTGTTTTTCTGGTAAGGTTAGTAATTTTGATGCAATAACAAGTATGCAACAAATAGGGTATAATATTTTATATGATAGATATCATAATTTAGGAAGCCTGTTACTCAATGAAATATCTGCCAAATTGGGGAATAAAGTAAATAGATCTAATCATATTTATTATGCTAGATTTATTATGATTATTATTAACCACTTTGTCAAGGATATTGAGATTGACAGGAGTATAGAAATTTTGGATTGCTGGACTCAAAACAAAAGGGTCTTTAAAGACTTGGTCAGTATCAATCTCCACAGCAATGTGGAATTGATCTATCCTCCTTTTGTTCAGGTATTTATCTCTACTTTAAACTCTTCTCAACCTAATTCTTCTTTGCCTTCTGTGACTATGGAGGGTCGTAGTAATGACCCCAATCCTCATACCCAAGTCACACAACCAATCTCTAAATCCAAATCTAAGAAACCAACCTCAACAGGTTCCCAAAAACCTGCTGTTGTAAAAACAAAGAAAAGAAAAACAATTGTTTTGGTAGATAGATTAGAGGAGGATCTAGGTGGTGAGGGAACTGGGGAACATAAAAGAACCCAGAAGGATAAGGAGAGTGAGAGTGTGCAACCTCAACCAAGCCACTCCATAGTCTCCCAAAAGACTGTGGATGTAAATATGGAAAACACCACATCTCTATTGGCATCCTCTCAAAAGGATGACAGTATTGAAAATAGCCCACAACCAGTTGGGGACACAAAGACCAAAACACTAACACCATACAAAAGGAGAGAAAAGAAAGTCACCTTTGCACTTGGGGAATCACACACTGCAAAATCACAGGAAACTGTGATTGAGCCTTCTCAAAGTCTGTTTGATGCAACTCATACAAATGATGAGATGCAGCCCCATTCTCTTTCTATTCTAATCTCTTCTATTATTCTTTCCCCATCTCAAACTTCTTCAGAAAATGTTCTGATAGATTATCGAACATTTTCAGATTCTCCTTCTTTGTTTTTCAAGGAGAAGCCAACACTCTCTCCTGAATCTTCTTCCCAGGATTTTCAGGATTCTATTTCCCATATCATTTCAAACATCACTTCTCAAATTAATTCAACTGTTTCTTCTCCATCAATTGATGTTCCTTCATCAATTGATATTCAGCCATCGATCGACTCTCAAGATCAATCGATAGGTATGCATCAATCGATGGATGCCCCAAACACCACTTCAACTGATAATGTAAATACATCAATTGATGCTCAATCAATTGATGTTGCCCAAACACTCTTAGGATTGAGTGAGTTGAGTGAGAGGCAGGATTGTAACCTGGCAAAAGGAGAGGAAGTGAGTAAAAATATTCCTATTTCTTCCAGGAATGAGAGTGAAACACTTGAGGGCCCCACCTTAGTAGGTGCACAAGAAATGAGTGAGGGAGAGGTGAGATTCCAGGATGAGATCCTGATGCAAAATCGAGAGATGAGTGAGAGTGATAAAACAATTCTTAAATTTGCACAAGAATTAGAAATTGATCTGATGGCAGAAGAAGAAGGAGAAGGAGTAAAGCAGATAGGGGGAGCCTCTAATGCAGAAGCTAGTGGGAGTGGAGTTGTTAAGGACTTGGAAGACGAAATAGATGCTGGTGAATTGGATCCAAAGCATTTCATTCATCCTGATCCACAATATCAAGGGTTGGCTGCTTCAAGTAACAGGACTGCAGAACAACTTTTAGGAATTGAACATACAGATCAAAGGACCAGGAATCTGAAGGAAAGTATTGCCAATATAACAGACACTTGCTATATGGCACCTGAAGAGTTGGAGAGTGATTCTGATGAGGAGCCATGGATGAGCACTATTGATGGTTCCTTACAAACTGCTGAGACTGAAATTCTCTCTCAATATAGAAGAGCAATGGTAGAAGGAGAAATTGAAGATCCTACTCAAAGGAGAATTGCTCACTGTATGAGAGAATCAATGAAAATTCAAAAGATGACAGTAACAGGAGTAAGGAGGGAACTGGAGATCATCAAGGACTCTATCTCAACTACCAAGGATACAATAGACAGGAGATTGGATGAAAAGCTACCATTCAACACCATGAATAGCATCAAAGACAAGCTTTTCAAGGAATCCAAAAATTTTGCATCTTTGGAGACAAGAGTAGGGTCTCTAGAAAAGAAGATGGATGATATTATCAGAGGTCAAAATCTACATGCTTCCATTCTTCAAAAGATTCTTGACAGAATTCCACCACCCCCTTCAATTGATGATAACAAAAAGGGGGAGAATACAAAGAAGAAGGATGGTGATGGTAATGGCAAAGGCAGTGAGAGTGGTGGCATTGGTGGTTCTGGTATGGATAAGACAAGTGGCATAGGTGGTTCTGCACACAAAAGAGATAAAAGCAGAAGCAACAGGGACAATCAATCTTCAAAGAGATCTAAGTCATCTAATTCTCCAAAAGATAATTTAGAACAGAAAAAGAAAGAATTCAAGAAGTTTGAGGATGATCTTGAAGCTAGGAGAATTTCTAGGGAGAAAGAAACTCAATCAATGATTGAGAGGGAAAAGAAAAGAATTGAAGATCTAAGGAGAAGCACTGAGTTAGTAACAGAGGCAGTAGAAAAAGGAGACTTGGATGAGTTCATTGCTCAAACAAGAAAAATAAATGAAGATGCACAAAAGGCTGCCAAGGAAAGCAACTCAGATGCTGAAGTCTTTTTGTCAGTTGATCAAGAAGCCCTTAAAGAGAAGAAAAAGGGAAAAGCCATAATGATTGAAGAAGAGAAGAAGAGAAAAGAGCCAGTTGGCCAGAAGCTTCTTCAAGGAGCCATTTCAACAGGATTGTCAGATGCTAAAAAGAGAGAAAAAGAAAATGAGGAGATAGCAAGGCAAATGGAATTGGAATGGAAAATGGAGGAACAATTAATAGACCAACCACTGAGGAAAAAGAGAAAAGTTTTAATGGCCAAGAAAAGGCCAGGGTCTACTCAAGAAATAGTGGTTCAGGAAAACCTCCAGGGTCAACAAGAAGAAATCAATGAGGAGGTCACAATTGAAGGATACAATTTGAAGGGAATACCAGTAATCAATGAAAAGGGATTAATTGGAGTAAGGACTCACCCTGCAACCTCTAACCATGAAGAATCAATGAGGTTGGAGTATGAAAATGGAGTAAAAATCCTCTACTCATTAAAGGTGATAATGAAGCAAAGCTACGATGTTTTAAAGACTATTCTTCCTTTACTCAACAGAAAGTGCAAACTCAACATGACAATTGCTCAGGAAATTCAACATCAAATTTCAAGGTTAATGAGATCCAAGGCAGAAGCTGAACCTGATTCACCTCTGAAGCTATGGAAGTCACAGGTCAAAAAGGTAGTGTTGGAGCCAAAGTATGCTATGATTTTTACAGATATAGAGGGCAACACAAAGTTCTTTGATATATGCAAATATCTGGACAAAATCACAGATGAAGAAATACACTATCTTATGAGGCAACTTGGAGAAACTGACAGGGATAAAGCAATCTTGAGAAGTTCTTTCATGAGGCAACTAAAGGAAAATGCAGAGAAGAGAAGGAAGAGGAAATAAGTAAATTATGAAGACATTGAAGCTGCTTGCAGGAGTTATCTATCAATATGGTACTTCCAAAACTAATGTGCCAATTAAATTTCTTGATTTTATCTAAATGTAAATTTTAAGGGTTTTTGTTATCATCAAGTAGATTTATGCCTGTAAATAACACAGACACAAATAGGGGGAGATCGTTAGGAATCTACATGTGATTTGATGATAACATTAATCTTAGAATCATAGAAATTTTATTTGATGTAACTGATCAATTGATATGAAAGTTATAAATATCAATTGATCAGGAAACCATTTATCAGTTGAAGTGTTTATATGAATCAACTGATAATTTGGATTGTAACATAGGTGTACTTAGTCTATTTCAATCGATAAGGTGTAAATCAATTGATATTTTGTTCATCAATTGATGTTGGAGTCGATTGATATAGATCATCAATTGATGTGTAAATTAAACTGTTAAATTGTAATTATGTGAAGACAGGAAATTACACTAGTGAAGGATGATCAATTGATATTGAAGCATCGATGGATGAGGGATCAATCGAAGAAGCCAAGTCAAGCATTGAAGACCATCAACTGATGTGAAGACCCATCGATTGGTATATCGATTGATAACATCTATCAATCGATAAGCCATCTTTTATCAATTGATGGATATAAAGATCAATCGAAGAAGAACATCAGTTGATGGATTAAAGGATGGATCAATTGATATGCTTAACAGCAAATTATCAATTGAGTGTGACAACACAGAAAGAGTATCTGTTGAAGATCCAGAGAACAAAAGCACTCCTATGGAAGACAGTCTAGAGTGGCTGTGAAGACTCAATCAGAAGCTGTCTTTTCAAACCTTTTCAAAGATAGAAAAAGGTAAAAGAAAGGCAGGTAGAAACAATCCTAGAATAGGAATTGTAAAAGCACTTGTGGTATATAAACAAGTGTAGCAGCATTATTAGAAGACAGACAAGTTAGACAATATTTCTTAATCAACTGTTCCAGCTTGAGAGCACATTTTTGTAAGAACAGTTGATTTGTTTTCTAATCTTGTAAAAATGCAGCTAGGTTCTTTTAACCTAGGAACATTGAGCAAAAATATACACTGATGGAAAAACCAATCCATCAGTAATTTTAAATCTCTTTGTTCAGTTTATTTTTCAGTCTTAAATTGTTCGAACATATTTTCACTAATTCTCAATCATCAAGAACAAATATTATAACAAGAAAAAAGTTTTAATATTTGTATTCAACTCCCCATTCTACAAATATTGACTTTGTTCTAAAGGAATAACAGTTGTCGCAGAAAATTGGAATTTTATTCAACGCAAGTCCATAGTCATTTAGATGATTCCTTATCCACAAGATATGTGCACAACAGCTACTTGCCGCAATGTATTCTGCTTCGGCTGTCGAGGTAGATACTGAGTGTTGTTTCTTGCTGTACCAGGAGATCACTGACGTCCTAGAAATTGACATCTTCTAGAAGTACTTTTCTTGTTCATCCTGCATCCTGCATAATCTGAATTTGTATAGCCTATTAGATCAAAACATGTATCTTTAGGGTACCAAATTCCAAGATTTGGTGTACCCTTTAGATATCTAAAAATTCTTTTAACAGCTATAAGATGAGATTCCCCAGGATCAGATTGAAATCTTACACATAAACATGTTGCAAACATTATATCTGGTCTACTAGCAGTTAGATATAATAATGAGCCTATCATACCTCTATAGCTTGTGATGTCAACTTTCTTACCAGTTTCATCCTTGTCAAGCTTTGTAGCAGTTGGCATTGGGGTTTTTACCGATGAAGAATCTTCTAGACTGTATTTTCTCAGAAGATCCCTTACATACTCTGATTGGTAAATAAAAATCTCATCTTCCTTTTACTTTACTTGCAATCCAAGGAAGAATGATAGCTCACCCATCATGCTCATCTCATACCTACTCTGCATTAACTTAGCAAATCTCTTTCACAAATTTTTGTTAGTAAAACTAAATATAATATCGTCAATATAGACTTGGACAAATATCATATCTTTATCATGCAATTTATAAAATAGAGTTTTATCTATGACACCTCTAATGAAACCATTTTCAAGTAAAAACTCAAAGAGAGTGTCATATCATCTCCTCGGTGCTTGCTTGAGTCTATAAAGAGCTTTGAATAGAAAATACACAAAATCAGCAAACTCTGGATTTTCAAAGCCAGGGGCTGTTCCACATATACTTCATCTTCTAACTCTCCATTCAGAAATGCACTCTTCACATCCATTTGATAGACTTTGAAATTGGAATGTGCTGCGAATGCTAGAAATATCCTAATGGCTTCAAGTCTTGCAACTGGTGTGTAGGTCTCGTCATAATCAATTCTCTCTTCCTGAGAGTAACCCTTTGCCACCAGTCTGGCTTTGTTCCTTGTAACAATGTCATCACCGTCTAACTTGTTCCTGTATACCCATTTAGTGCCAATTACAGATCTATCTTTTGGTCTGAGTACTAGTGTCCAGACTTCTTGTCCCTCAAACTGATTGAGCTCTTCTTGCATGGAAATAACCCAATCTGGATCAGTTAATGCATCTTCAATTTTCTTTGGTTCTTCTTGAGATAAAAAAAACTAAAAATTGACATTCATTTGAAGTTGCGCTTCTAGTTCTAACTCCAACATCTGGATCACTTATGATCAATTCAAAATGATGATCTCTGCTCCATATCATTTCCCTTGGTAGGTTTGATCTCGATGATTCGCCTCGATATACATTGTGATGTTGTGTTCTACCATTAGATCCATCATCTCCCCCTGAGTTGCTGCCAGGATAACTGGTTGATCCACCACTGGTATTAGTAGTATCTCTAGTGTTTCCATTGTTTCCATCACTATTACTTGGATCATTATCATTATTGTCATAATCATTTCCTGTTGTAACCTCAGGTTCTTCTTCGTCATCAGAATGTGAGTCTGGATAATTATCAAATTTCAATGACTCAGAAGAATCTTCAGTTTGGATACTTGGGAGTTTAGTGTCATCAAAAGTAACATTAACACTTTCTTTTAATTGGTGTTGATCAATTATGTACACCTTATATGTTCTTCTTGAATAACCGACAAAAATAGCTTCATGTGTCTTAGCCTCGAACTTGTCACGATTTTTATCTCCATCTTTCAGCACATAACATTTGGCTCCAAATACATGAAAGTACTTTAGTTTTGGTTTCTTGCCAACCATTATTTCATAGGGAGTCTTTATATGATCTTTGTTGATTAGAATTCAATTCTGGGTATAACATACTGTGTTAACTGCTTCAACCTAGAAGTAAATAGGTAACCTTGATTCATTTACCATCATTCTTGCAACTTCAATCAGGGTTCAATTTATCCTTTCTACAATTCCATTCTGTTACGGAGTTCTTGGTGCTGAGTGTTGTCTTGTTGCCCTTTGTCTAAGCAAAAGTTATTCAGAACTTTGTTCTTAAATTCTGTTCCATTATCTAACTTGATTGCCTAGACAAATAACTTTGAATCTAACTCAATTAGCTTTACATAATCAATCACCAATTATGGAGTTTCATCCTTAGAGTTCAAGAATAAAATCCACGTGCATTTTGTTAAGTCATCTACAATCAATAATGCATATCTTTTCTTTGACATTGACATAATATTAACTGGACCAAATAAATCCATGTGTAACAGTTGAAGTGGTTCAGTAATGTTTGTAGTGTATATGCCTTTGTGTTCTTTGGCTTCCCTTTCTAACATGCCTCACATAATCCTTTTTGTGTAAATTCCATCGGAGGCAGTCCTCTCACCAAATCCCTCTTGACTAGAGAGTTCATTATTTTGAAATTTAGGTGTGAGTTTCTTGTGTCATAGCCAGCTTTCTTCAGATGAAGCCTTTGAATAGAAACAGTTTGATTTATCTTTAGTTCTTGAGTTTAGATTGGTTACGTACAAGTTTCCTTTCCTTACTCCACATAGGGCTAGTTTGTCGTCTTTAGAATGAGCTATTAAACACTTTTCCTTGATAAAGTTTACTTTATATCCTTTATCACATAATTAATTAACGCTGAATAGATTTTGCTTAAGTCCTTCCATTAAATAGACATTTTCAATGATAACATTCCCAACATTTAACTTGCCATATCCCGTAGTCATTCCTTTGCTGTTATCTCCAAAGGTGATGATTGGGTCAGCTCTTTCAACCACGTCTGATAGCAGGGCTCTATCTCCGGTCATATGCCTTGAAGATCCGCTGTCCAGGATCCATACAACCCTGTTTACTGGTTTACCCGGAGCTCAAATTTGATTAGGCCCTGGTTCTATGGATCCTGGATAGTGGATTTTCAAGGCATACGACCGGAGATAGAGCCCTGTTATCAGATGTGGTTGAAAGAGCTAGCCCAATCGTTACCTTTGGAGATAACAATAAAGGAATTACTACGAGATATGGCAAGTTAAATGCTGGAAATGTTATCATTGAAAATATCTCTTTAGTAGAAGGACTTAAATATAATCTTCTCAGTGTCAGTCAGTTCTATGATAAACGATACAAAGCAAACTTTATCAAGGAAAAATGTTTAATAGCTCATACTAAGGATGACAAACTAGTCTTACGTGGAGTAAGGAAAGGAAACTTGTACGTAGTCGATCTCAACTCAGGAACAGAAGATAAAGCAAATTATTTTTACTCAAAGGCATCATCAGAAGAAAGTTGACTATGGCATAAGAAACTCTCACATTTAAATTTCAAAACAATGAACTCTCTAGTCAAGAGGGATTTAGTGAGAGGACTGCCTCCGATGGAATTTACAAAGAGGAAATTTAAAGAAAGCAAGTCACAAAGGCACAGACCGTACAAACATTACTGAACCACCTCAACTGTTACACATGGATTTATTTGATCTAGTTAATATTATGTCAATGTCAAAGAAAAGGTATGCCTTAGTGATTGTGGATGACTACACAAAATACACGTGGCTTTTATTCTTGAACATAAAGGATGAAACTCCATAATTAGTGATTGATCACGTCAAGTTAATTGAGTTAGATTCAAAGCTTGCAGTCCGGGCAATAAGGTCAAATAATGGAACAGAATTCAAGAATGAAATTCTGAATAGATTTTGCTCAGACAAGGGGATAACAAGACAATACTCGGCACCAAGAACTCCATAACAGAGTAGAGTTGTAGAAAGGAATAATCGAACCCTGATTGAAGCTACAAGAACTATATTAACTGAATCAAGGTTCCCTATCTACTTTTGGGCTGAAGTAGTAAATACAGCATGGTATACCCAGAATCGAACTCTAATAAATAAAGATCATGTGAAGACTCCCTATGAATTAATGGATGGAAAAAAACCAACACTCAAGTACTTTTATGTATTTGGAGCCAAATGTTATGTGCTGAAAGATGGAGATGAACATTGTGGCAAGATCGAGGCCAAGGCACATGAAGCTATTTTTGTTAGTTATTTAAGAATAACATATAAGGTATATATAATTGATCAACACCAAGTGAAATAAAGTGTACTCCCAAGTATCCAAATTGAAGATCCTTCTGAGTCATTAAAATTTGATAATCATCCAGACTCAGATTTAGATAATGAAGAAGAATCTAAAGATGCAACAGGAGATGATAATGGAAATAATGATGATAATGATCCAGGTAATAGTGGTGGAAATAATGGAAACACTAGAGATTCTACTAATACCAGTGGTGGATCAACAAGTCATCCTGATAGCAACTCAGAGGGAGATGGTGGATCGACTAGCAGAACATAACATCCAAATGAATATCAAGGCGAATCATCAAGATTAAACTTACCAAGGGAAAGGATATGGAGCATATATCATCCTTTTGAATTGATCATAGGCGATCCAGATGTTGAGGTTAGAACTAAAAGTACAACTTCGAATGAATGTCTATTTTCAGTTTTTCTATCCTAAAAAGAACCAAAGAAAATTGAAGATGCACTAACTGATCCAGATTGGGTTCTTCCCATACAAGAAGAGCTCAATCAGTTTGAAAGACAAGAAGTGTACATATCTGTGATTGGCACCAAATGGGTATACAGGAAAAAATTAGACGGTGATGGCATTGTTAAAAGGAATAAGGCCAGACTGGTGGCAAAGGGTTACTCCCAGGAAGAGGGAATTGATTATGATGAGACCTACGCACCAGTTACAAGATTTGAAGTTTTCATAATATTTCTAGAATTCACAGCACACTCCAATTTCAAAGTTTATTAAATGGATGTGAAGAGTGCCTTTCTGAATGGAGAGTTAGAAGAGGAAGTATATGTGGAGCAGTCCCCTGGCATTGAAAATTTAGAGTTTACTGATTTTGTATATTTTCTATTCAAAACCCTCTATGGACTCAAGCAAGCACCGATGACATGGTATGACACTCTCTCTGAGTTTTTACTTGAAAACGGTTTTATTAGAGGTGTCATTTATTAGAGGTGTCATAGATAAAACTCTCTTTTATAAATTGCGTAATAAAGATATGATATTTGTCCAAGTTTATGTTGACGATATTATATTTCGTTCTACTAACGAAAACTTGTGCAAGATATTTACTAAGTTGATGCAGAGTAGGTATGAGATGAGCATGATGGGTGAGTTGTAATTCTTCCTTGATCTGCAAGTGAAGCAAAAAGAAGATGGGATTTTTATTTGTCAATCAAAGTACATATTCTGAGAAAATATAATCTAAAAGATTGCTCACCGGTAAAAACCCCAATACCAAGAGCCACCAAGCTTGACAAAGACGAAACTGGTAAAAAGGTTGATATCACAAGCTATAGAGGTATGATAGACTCATTATTATACTTAACTGCAAGTAGACCTGACATAATGTTTGCAACATGCTTATATGCACGGTTTCGGTCTGATCCTAGAGAATCTTATCTTATAGTCGTTTAACGGATTTTTAGATATCTGAAGGGCACACCAAATCTTGGAATTTGGTACCCTAAAGATACAGGTTTTGAACTAATAGGCTTTACAGATTTAGATTATGTAGGTTACAGGATGGACATGAAAATTACTTCTGGAAGCTATCAGTTTTTAGGATGTCGGTTGATCTCCTGGTATAGCAAGAAACAACACTCAGTATCTACCTCGACAGCCAAAACAGAATACATTGCGGCAGGTAGTTGTTGTGCGCAGATCTTGTGGATAAGGAATCAGCTGAATGATTATGGACTTGCGCTAACTAAAATTCCAATATTTTACGATAACACAAGTGTCATAGTAATCTCCAATAATCCTGTACAACATTCAAGAACCAAACACATAGACATAAGGTATCATTTCATCCGAGAGCATGTCATGAACGAAACTGTGGTGTTACGTTTTGTTCCCACAGAAGATCAAATTGCTGACATCTTCGAGAAACCACTTAATGAATCCACTTTCTCTAAGTTGGTTAGTGGGTTATGGATGTTAAACATGAATTGATTATTGCATGATGTTTTAAATTGTGTATTTAATTTTAAGCAATCCTTATAAATATACTGTATATATTCCTTAAAGATATCAAAAAAAACAAATAAAATAAATAAGAAACTCAAACAAGTTTTCCTTATTTTTGTTGTATAGTTTATTCGATTGACATCAGTACTATAAATATCATTTATATTGTTGTTGTTTTCAACTTTTGGTATCATTATTTATATATATGTGTAGATTTATTTTTATTTTTAAATGCAAGTTGACATCTTTATTTTTATTATTTTTATTTTTATTTTCTTTTCTCTATACATATATATAAAAATGTGTTGATAATTTCACGTCACTTTTGAGAAGTGAACCCCAAGAGGAAGTCTTACGAAAGATCTATGAGCTTGATCAACCAATAGTTTCTAATAGTTAGATCCTAATCATTGGCATCAATCTCTATCCAAGATCTTAGAACCAAACACACAAACACTATCACATCCATCTCTCTTACCATTAAACAGAATACCTGATTATTAAGAATGAGGGAGTCAATGCCTTGAGTGTATTTGATAAGGTTGGTGATGTGAGTGAACTAATAGCTCTGTCTCCAGAAAGGTGATTTACATATATAAACTGAGACAACTGTTAGCTCATCTGTGTTCTCTCAAAAGGGTACAGACTTGAAAAAGGCAAAACTATTACTAGGTTCGTCGTTTTAACATGATGAGTCTATTGAATTCGGCCTGTCAGCCAAGGCCACTTGTAAAGAGTTGACTTCATCCGGACACATTCAAATACTACAAATCATAAATGTATATATTCAAATACACTATAAGGATTGTCACACACTAAGGATGAATTGATGGAAACAATTATTCTAAACTTCCATATCAAGGAATGAAGGATGATTGATGATTCTGGCTGAATCAACATGCCTTCATAGGCGTCAGGAGGAACATATCTAGATTCATAACGGAATAGATCATCTTAAATGATCAGTAACTCATTGAATCTATTCCTGAAGCAATTCAGTTTTCAAAGTCCAATATTTTAATAGAGTCAATTGAGAACGGGGATTTACGAAACCCCATTGCACCACCAGTGACCTCTTTTAAAGGGGCCATGGTAATCTTTCTTGCAGGTATAAAAGACTGTGTCATTCGTACTGAGAGAGAATAGTGTTGTGAGAAAATACTGAAACACAAGTAAGAAAGAGTGAATATATATATATATGAGCGAAACACTTGTCAGAAACACAAAGTAAAATCACACACTAGCACAATTACCAAATCCCATTCTCAATTCCCTGTTATAGATTTCTAATGTTACTTAACTAAGGGGGGAATTTCTTCTGTAGAGGATTACTCAACTAAGGGAGAGAATTTTTGAACAAGATCTAAGAGGGATAACAAGATCCAAAGGGGAGAAAATGGAGTATATAACAACATGTTTGGATTGGATAGAAAAGTGATTATTTATTAATTCTTTTATTCCATTTGCTTTTAGAAAATTCTTTTATATAGGATAAACCAGATTTTCTAAAATGCATAACATGTCATAGTTTGCATTTTTTATATATGTGATGGTTTAATGTTGAATATATGTCATGTCTGTTATTACCTCTACTAAAATGGTTAAATAATTCACGTAAGGGGATAATGAATTCACCTTGGGAGAGAAGTGAAGACAGAAGTTTGAGACACAGAGGAGAAGTGGTAAGAAGAGAACAAAACTTCATCTCTGCCATCCTAAGGGGGAGTAATGATGAGTTTGAGAAGTAAAGATGATTTAACATGAAGATTTGTCTTTCATCTCTCATTTCTAGTTTACTTATGAAATATGGAAATGTATTATATGATTCAGAAAACACTTTATTATTTACATAGTTTAATATTTTATTTTTTTTCTTATTGGTTAGTTGAGTTATCCTTTAGGAATTTGTGTGTTAAATGTTTAACAATAAATATGAGGAGATTGAAAGATATATGTTTAGGCCTATTTGTAATAATTAGATGAAAACTCAACTCAATAAGAAAGTGAAGTAAATACTAAATATTGAAACAGGAATCAAGACGAAGAATGTTAACTAGACATGAAGAATCAGAATATCAGAAGAATTCTGACAAGACTACTACTCAACACTGGAAGAAGTTCATTTATATGATCAAGCGTCAGTGTAAAATAAAATAGTAGTATCTCAAGGAGTTCAGAAGATATAGAAGGTTTTGAGTGTCTACTATAGAAAGATTTCAGAAGAAGAAAATTAGAGGAAAAAAGAAAAGAAGGCAAGACAAGACAAGACAAGATATAAAGACCACTACAGCAGAAATGAAAATCAACATTGTAGTTATACATCCGTGAACCAGACCAGTGCACAGAGTTTCAACAATGTCAGTGAAGATTCGTTATCAAAAAGTACAAGTGGTTTTATGACGAAAGATAGAGCAAAATACGGAAAGATTTCGGAGCTATCAAAAAGGTTATACAAGTCAAGATAGTATTTTAATTCTACTATCAAAAGTTAATTAATTATTAAATTTATTTAATTAAATTAATTCAAGTTTAAATTAATTTAATTTATAAATTATTTATTTAAATTAAGTAGAATTAATTTATTATAAAAGATATAACTTGGTACAACTTTTAATAAGTCTTTTTAGTCTATATTAAAAGTCATACCGAATTCTGATAAAAAACACTCATACCGAATAGTTTTGAAAATTCATACTGAACTTCTGAAGAAAGTCATACCGAGTCTATTGAAAAAAGTCATACCGAGCTACAGAACAAAAAGTCATACCGAATTCATTCAGGAAAAGTCATACCGAGCTTCTGATTAAAAAGTCATACTGAAAATGATCTTAAAAAAGGTCATACTGACTTTTGAAAAGTCAAACCGAGCCTTTTCAAAAGTCATACAAGTGTTAATCAAAAGTTATACAGGCTTAAAAAAAGTCTGAAAAATGTCCTGAATTAAAAAGTCATACAAGCCTTAAAATCCTCTATAAATATGAAATGAGCACTTCATATTTTCAAGTTGAAAAAAATATTCAAATTCAGTAATTTGCCTGATTGTAATATTCACGGACTTTCTGTGCTGGCTTGAATTATAATTGTTATCTTAGAACAATTCATGTCAAAATAGTTCTAGAATTCTAAACAGTTATTTACACTTTCAACATATTAATTTTGTAATACTTTTCAAGTTAAAATCATATCTTATACTTGAACAGTATTTCACTAAAATTAATATTTCATGAGAAATTAAAGTAATATTTTTAAATCCATAATTCTGCAATTAAAATAAGATATTATATTCAACCCCCTTCTACAATATCAGGGACTAACACTACTTTTTATTATTTTACGCGAATGTTTAACATAGTAGGTGTCAAGATTCTTCCTTAAATTGTCCCCCTCTATTTACATTTTAGACCTTATCGTATCCTTATCGTATTGCTACATTTAAAATATGATACTCTGGGTATATAACCATTGATTGTGTGGGTACCTTCTATAAAGTTTGTTTGTTGAAACTTGGAAGTTATAGTAATACATGATCACATACGAAGACATGTATTATTTTTCTAATTTCCTTGATGTGGTGTTTCCTTGTCTCGTCTCTTTTCCTTTATTCATTATGTAATAACACTTCAATTTTCTTGCAGGAATTTGACTCATGTTTCACTTAGAGTCATCTCAAAGAGATTTGACTAACTTGAACAAGCTAACTTATTCTGCCCTAGGATATCTTGCTAATGCATGTCAGTTTATTTGATCCCTAAAACTTCATCGCAATATCTTGCCTAATGGATATCTTGCATTCTCTTTGTCATACCTGGCAACATTTTCTCAGTTTTTTTATTTTAATTTGTCCATTTTACTTTTTGGTGTCATTGTGTACTATAATATATTTTGTGTTGAAATGAAGGAAGATGGAAGCCAAATGAGAGGCCACATAATTCATAGCGGTGCCTGGTAATTTATTGATAATATTTTGCAGCACAAATCTTCATCATTTTTCCTTATAGATTTAATATCACTTTCTTTTTTTGGTAATATATTTTGTTAGGAATGAGTTTGTTCAAAACTATACAGGGGTGAATGTACAGGTTGATATCTCTTTTTTGAATGCCTTTGATCTTAGACCTAAATTAGTATTGTACTCTTGTTTAACCTTATCAATGTTTATATAAGATGTAGAATTCAAATTAACACATCACATGTAAATATCAATCTAATCTTTTATTAGAATGATTTGCTACAATCTGAGATTCTTTTTGGAATTCTCAGCTTCTTGCTCTTGAAAGAAAGACAAGGAAAATAGACGAATATACAATTTTCTTCACACTGTCTAGTGAAGCTGTCTTCTATACTATATAGATAAAAAGTCTTGTTTTCACATGCTCTCACTAGACAAGTATGCTAAAACTAGAAACAGACAAAAGATACTTTACATTTAACTACCATTTATTTTTAGCTAACACAAATATATGAGAATCTTTTTATTCTGTTTTTTCCTTCTGTCTTTGTCTTATCTTCCTTTCAAGCTTCATTGTAGACTTGTCATTATCTTCACAAGATAGATTATCTTGATTATGACAATGCTTCAGACCATTTGTCTTATGCTTCTGTAAATTTCCTTGTAAATAATTGTTTGAATCTACCGAATACTCATCTCCTTTATACTTTGAGAAGTCAGGTTTTGAACTGTTTAATTGAGTACTTGTGAGACTTCTCGATTGATCTTTAACTTGAAACTTCTCCAGTGTATAGACTTCTCGATTGGTTTGTTTGTTGATGACTTCTCGATCAGACTATACTTCTCGATTGAGTTAGACTTCTCGATCAAGCTCGATTTCACACACTTCTCGACTGACTTGCTTCATAGACTTCTCAATTGCTTCTTTAGCTAAATTCTTGATTTGTTTAATTGGACTTCTCTAATGAACATTTCTCTGCACTTCTCAAATGACTTTATGTTCATGACTTCTCGATTGAGTAGACTTCTCGGTTGAGTCATTTGAGACTTCTCTACCAGCTTGCATTCATGACTTCTCTATCAACGTGACTTCTCTATCAAAAAATTGCCTTAGGAACAATCTTCTTCTGCAACTCCTTATTTAATGTAATGATTTATTTTCCTGATGCATGATTCACAAAATCTTCTACTAGAACAATTATTTTTTATATTACTTATTTGCATTTGGAGATGCATTAGAAACAAGCTTCTAACTACAAATACATAATTAAAATAAACCAAGTCACTATTTAATACAAGAAGCATTTGAATGTTACAATATGATAAATAAATACAATAATGGTTGGCTTGATTTGGTCCAAATATTCCTTCATATGCTTTGGCTTCAAATTTTCCTAGATGATCAGCATCATCTTTGAGAACAAACACTTTGCTCCAAACACATGCATATACTTGACAGATAATCTTCTGTTTGTCATGATATGATAAGGAGTCTTTCCAACTGATTTTGTGATGAGTGTTCTGTTTTGGGTGTAACATGCAGTCCTGACAACTTCAACCCAAAAGTTTGTTGGTAGAGCTGCTTCTGCTAACATGGTTCTTGCAGCTTCAATCAAGGTTCTATTTTTCCTCTCAACAACTCCATTTTATTGTGGAGTTCTTGAAGCTGAGAATTGGTGAGTGAATTCTTTACTTCTGTAACTGGATCTCTTCATCTTTCCCTTTTGACATGCCTCACACAATCCTTCTATACAGAATTCAAGTAAGGGCAAGTCCTTCACTAACTCTCTTTTGACTAGAGAATTGAGATTCTTGAAATTCAAGTGAGACAACCTCTTGTACCAAAGCCAACTTTCATGCTCAGAGGCTCTAGTATAGAAACAACATATTTTATCCTTATTTGCAGAGTTCAAGTCAGTTACAAATAGGCTTCCATTCCTTACTCCTTGAAGAACAATTTCTTTAGTTTTTCTGTGAGATATGAAGCACATTTCTTTATCAAACTCCACCTTCAAATCCTTTTTGCAGAACTGAGTGATGTTCAATAAGTTGTGCTTCAAACCCTTTACCAAAGCTACATCTTCAATGGCAACATTTTCATGAATCAATTTGCCATATCCCATAGTGAAACCAATGTTGTTGTCTCCAAAGGTCACCATTGAGCCAGCCTCTTCCTTGAATTGTGACAGTAGGGCTTTGTCACTAGTCATGTGCCTTGAGCATCCACTGTCCAAGATCCACATAACCTTCTTCTTCTTACCTCTGCCCTGCAATCAAAGCAATATCAAGTTTTCTTTGCTACCCAAACTAAGTTGGGTCCTTTTTGCTTAGTCACATAACTGCTATTCTTTTTTTCAACAGTCATAGTTGTCTTTTCATGCACAATTTTCTTTTTCTGATGTTCAATTTTAGCTTGATTAGTGCAACCTGGACAAGTGGCATTTTTAGGTGATATAGAATGTTTTCTTCTTTTAGTTGGACTGGTGAATTTTGGTCTAGCAGTATTGTTGTTTCCATTTTGACTGATGCATCCTTTAATAATTTATTTTCTTAATCTAAAGCATGTGTTCATGACATTCAGGTTATATGGCATACAGTCAAATTTTTCACAGAATTTATGATCATCATGCATCAAAGGTTTCACATAACCACAAGAAAATTTAGCATTATCAACAACAGGTTTCTTGCATACATGAGTAAGATGATTTGTTGAACCATAGTTTTTATAAATCTTTCTAGGAGCATTGTGAACAGGTGCATAATTGTTGTGTTTGTTCATGCCTATTTTTCCATTCCTATTTGCCTTTTTCTTCTTAGCATGCATGGAGTCATTTTTCTGGACCTTTTCCTTGATGTCATTGTTTGTGACATCTTCCTTTCTTTTAGGTTTGATAGAGGTGGGATTGGCCTTGACAGTTGGCTCTTCTATTTCAACAGAGGGCACATCATTCTTAGCTTCTAATTCATCCTCATCATTTAACTGTTGCTTGATGATCATATTGGCTTCATCAAATTTAACAGTTCCCTTTTTAAAAATTAGAGCTTTAACATTTTTCAAAATGTGAGGATTTTCAAGAAATTCAGTTTTCTTGCCTTTTGTTGATATAGACTTTTTCTTTTAAAGGTTGTCATAGTCAAATCCAATCCCAACCTTAGAATTTTTTTGGTGTCTTTCATGAAGTCCTTGTAGAACAACAAATGAGTTTTGATAAGATTTTATTTTCAATTCATTTTCAGAGATTTGATCTCTTAGAAACTTTTCAATTTGTTCAAAGCAAGTAATCTTATTTTTCAGATACTCATTATCTTATTACATGGATTTCATGTTAACCAAAGACAATTCTAGGTGTTCATTCTTAATAGTTAGTTCATCATTAACTTTCAAGAGTCTATCAATTTCCTCATAAGCATCATACATACTGGTATATATGTTAAACATTTCAATACTTAGTTATTCCACAGTTTTTATTGAGATTTTGACATTTCAATAGAAGTTAGAATTGGTACCTGATTTGTTGAGGTTGATGCTTCTTCATCTGATTTGACCATGAGTGCCAAATTTCCATATTCTTCTTCTTCATCCTCATCAGAGTCATCCCAGCATTTACCTTTAGTAATATATGTTTTACCAGTTTACTTTTTCAATAAGGCTTCAAACTTGGCCTCCAATTCTAAATATTCTTTGTCTTTTCTGGCTGCATTTGACTTCCTACACTCAGTAGCAAAATGTCCCAATTTATCACAATTATATGACCTTATCTTTGATCTTTCCACAGACCTAGTTTTGTAACCTCCTTTGAAATTGCTCTTTGGTTCTTTGCTTTTGCTTGAAGAGCCAAAGTTTGATTTTGGCTTGAAGCTCTTGTTTTTCTTGAACCTCAAGTTTCCAAATCTTCTAGCCATGAAGGCCATAGATTTGTTGTCCATGTCCTCAAGATCTTCAATGGTGTAGAACTAATCTTCATCAGATTCTTCCTTGACAGGTTCTTCTTCTTCATTGTCTTTTTCAACACTTTTCTCACTTTTCATTCTTTGGCTTGTGCCAACCCTTTCCACCTTTCCTGGTTCTTTGACAATTAAGGCACTAGAGACATTTTCTATCTTACTTCTATTTCCTAGAATAGACTTCTTTTAAAAGTATTCTAGTTCATATGTCTTCAGTATCCCATATAAATTTTCCAGTGGAAGTTTTGCTAAATCTCTTCATTCCCTAATAGCTGTAATTTTGTGCTTTAAATGCTCTGGAAGAGTTAGCAATAACTTCATGTTTTTCTCTTTTTTTCATAAGCCTTTCCATGTAACTGGAGTTCGTTGATTAATTTGTTAAACCTCTCAAAGACCTCAGTTATGCTTTCATTGGGTTTTGACATAAAGGCTTCATATTGTGACATCAACAGTTGTCTCTAATTTTCTCTTACTTCAACTATGACTTCACATAACAACTATATGGTTTCCTAGATATGCTTGGAAGTGATGCAGTTGACAACATTGTTGTATATAACCATATCTAGAGAGCCAATCAGGATGATCATGAGATTGTTGTCAAGAGCTACCTTCTCTCTTTCAGTATCAGTGTACTGGGATGGATCCTTTAGTACTCATGTGGCTAGTATCACCTCTGACCCCTAGTTGTTTCCGGAACTAGTGTCATGGGCATGAAAGGTTCATTCTTCAGAATCTCAGGATACATGTAGTTTACAATCTTGATAAAAGTGAGCATCTTTTTCTTCCATAAGATGTAGTGTTCTCTGTCGAATGGAGGAATCTTGATACTGTTAAGTTTTTTAGAACTCATTCTTGATCTTTAAACTGTTTGTATGTCAACATCCTGCTCTGATACCACTTATTAGGAATGAGTTTGTTCAAAACTATAAAGAGAGGGAGGGGTGAATGTATAGGTTGATATCTCTTTTTCGAATGCCTTTGATCTTAGAACTAAACTAGTATTATAGTCTTGTTTAACCTTATCAGTGTTTATATAATATGCAGAATTCAAATTAACACATCACAGGTAAATATCAATCTAATCTTTTATTAGAATGATTTGCTACAATCTGAGAATCTTTTTGGAATTCTTAGCTTCTTGCTCTTGAAAGAAAGACAAGAAAAATAGATGAATATACAATTTTCTTCACACTGTCTAGTGAAGTTGTCTTCTATACTATATAGATAACAAGTCTTGTTTTCACATGCTCTCACTAGACAAGTATACTAAAACTAGAAACAGATAAAAGATACTTTACATTTGACTACCATCTATTTCTAGCTAACACAAATCTATGACAATCTTTTCATTCTGCTTTCTTCCTTCTGTCTTTGTCTTCTCTTCCTTTCAAGTTTCATTGTAGACTTGTCATTATCTTCACATGATAGACTGTCCTGATTATGATAATGCTTTAGATTATTTGTCTTATGCTTCAGCAAATTTTCTTGAAAATAGTTGTTTGAATCAACTGAATACTCATCTCCTTTATGCTTCGAGAAGTTAGGCTTTGAACTATTTAATCGAGTACTCGTGAGACTTCTCGATTGGTATGCCCGTTGATGGCTTCTCGATAAGGTTATACTTCTCGATTGAGTTAGACTTCTCAATCAAGCTCGATTTCACACACTTCTCGACTGACTTGTTTCACAGACTTCTCGATTGCTTCCTTAGCTAACTTCTCGATTTGTTTAACTGGACTTCTCGAATGAACATTTCTTTGCACTTCTCGAATGACTCTAGGTTCATGACTTCTTGATTGAGTAGACTTCTCGATTGAGTAGACTTCTCGGTTGAGTCATTTGAGACTTCTCTACCAGCTTGCATTCATGACTTCTCTATCAACGTGACTTCTCTATCAGTAAAATTCCTTAGGAACAAACTTCTTCTACAACTCCTTATTTGATGTAATGCTTTATTTTCCTAATGCATGATTCACAGAATCTTCTACCAGAACAATTATTTTTTATATTACTTATTTACATTTGGAGATGCATTAGAAACAAGCTTCTAACTGCAAATACATAATTAAAATAAATCAAGTCACTGTTTAATACAAAAAGCATTTGAATGTTACAATATGACAAATAAATACATTAATGGTTGGCTTGATTTGGTCCAACATATTTTTTTCCTTTTCTCCCTGAGATTTATGGTTTAGTTGCATGGTTTATTTGAGTAGGCTGGGTATATGAATTTGAAAACTCTTTGGGACAGAAGAAATGATGTTATTAACACAATTATTCAACTAGATGAAGCTATGAAACCTAAAGAATTCTTGCAGCCTTATATCTGTTAAATTTCTTTATCAATTATAAATATATTTTTTAGAAGCCAAGCAAAAAATACAGGAAATGTGAATGATGCATAGCAAGGACTTGTATAGATTTATATTATTTTTCATTATTTTCCTTTTATCTATTCCAAACAGTGAAAAACTGGTTTCAGTGTTTCTCCTGCAAGCTTTTACTTCTGTTTTTGTGTTTTTATACTCAAATATTATCGAACTACGTGTCTTTACTTTTACAGGATATTCTAGATCTTTCTAAATATGTAACTATATCGTAATTAATGGACTGACATATTATAACCATCATTGCCAAATTATGATGCCCTCACAATAATCGGAGGCTAGAGTTATGATTGTATGTTACTATAATTTAATGATATGAATCTGTAATAGAGTTTTGTCGTGTCCAAGTTTGGTTCGTGACCAATAAATTATGTTTCCTTATTTTTTAGCTTCATATTGGAGAGCTAATTTGTCTGCTACTTATTTTATCTTCATATGTTAATATTTTACACCAACTTGTTCAAATTTGGGGGGAACAAATAGGAGCATCTCCAAGGCTTTAATTTGGGGGGAACCCATATGTGATTTCTCATATGGGTTTTGAAATTTTTGACATAAGCTTAACAAATATTGGTAGTGTGGGCACTTGAAATTAATTTGCATGCAGGTATAGCGACACTATTATGAACTCTCCCTTTCTATCAAATAATTGTTTAGTAGTGAAAAAATTAGCTTCATTTGTTGTAGGTACTAATCATTTGTCCATTTCTTCTTCAGCTTTCGATTTAACATAATTACAAGAAAATTTTATTCACAAATCAACACAGATTTTAGATGATATATTGAAACAAATCCAGGTGGATGGCTTGCCTGAAAGTTGTAGCGGTAATAGCAGTTCAAATAGCAACGGGAGTCTAAAAAGTACAGTTTTCGCCAGGTTATTTTCTTTATCTTTAGCTTCTAAAAGTATACAATCTCAAACAACTGGATTTAGTATTTTTATTCATGCTACAGCTCAAGCTGATCTTATGCATGACTCTGGACCATCTTTATCAATAGAACTAACTTCCCTTTACCTCACAGCCAATCACAAATCATCAATCTTTGGAACTGCAGGGCAAGAGTGTCACATGTATGGCCTGCCACCATAACCAGTAATGTTTGCAACTGCATTACTACAGAAAGCAGCTCAAATATGTGCAACTGCAACAAATACATCTTTGCTTAGGGGGTATGGAGTTGTCTCTTCTACATCTTCCGGTTGGTAGCAACACTGGAGTGGACAACAATTTGAGTCAGGGTTAGGACTTGATCTGACATATAATAAGGGTCCAGGTTTGAAAGAATTAATCATGGAAACTCCATCTATATTTGATCTGAAATATACTACTCTTGATTTACTGGGCTTAAGATTCAATATTGGAATTTTTATAAAGGGACATTTCCTAGAAACTAAAAAGTTGGTAGCGCCATTGCGAAATAATTAATGAAATAATATATGTATTTTATGAGCTACTTCCGAATAAACTTTATGTATATATAGAATACAATATTTATTTTTGACACTACAACCATGTTTCACCTCAATTTCAACCTTGAAACCTGAGTTTTTATGTTAAAATGTTCTCGCAATATCGGAAGATGTAATTATATGTAACATATGAAGCTCGTACTAATACAATTTAGCAAAGTTTGCATTTTCCATGTCTTTAGAGCTAGTATTTATTTAGAATATGCTCGTGCATCACATGGGCTTTAGAGCTAGTATTTATGAACATACAAACCACCTTATTTTCCTCTTCAAAATTTATTTATAACCAATAAATTTTCTATGTACGAGTACATCACACAACTCCCACTTTTTTTAATTCTATGAACTCACAATTTCATCTTTCATGAATTTCATCCATGACTTACAGATAGGGCTGTAATTCGAGCCGAGTCGAGCCGAGTTCGAGCTTTTTTTTGTCGAGCTCGAGCTTTTTTTTGTCGAGTCGAGTCGAGCCGAAAATTATTCGAGCCTAGAATATGTGTTCGAGCTCGACTCGGGTAGTATTCGAGTCGAGTTCGAGCCGCTCGCGAGTTTTCGAGCTTTTTACGAGTTTTTGAGTTTAACGAGCTTTTAACGAGTGTTCGAGTTTAACGGGCTTTTAACGAGTTTTCGAGTTTTCGAGCTTTAATCGAGCTTCGAGCCTATCGAGCTTTTTTTTTTTTTTTTTTTTTTTGGAAAAAATAGCTTTATCCAAGTTAAGTGGATTATTTGATTTTTATTGTAAAATTGACTAAACTTTAACCGAATATTATATAATTAGACAAAATTAAAAAGTTATACTAATATATTACTAAAAAGTATATATAATTTACTTTAAAATTTTAATTTTCAAAATTGTAAAAAAATTTGTTAATTATTAGTCAATTTGGTTAATTTGAACATTAAATGTGAAATAATAATATGAAATTACATTAGATATTTAGGTGTCTTGGCTATACTTATATGTTACTTATAACTTGCATAATTTTTTCAATTGTAAGTCATTTTATGATTTATTACACAAACAGACATTTTTTAACTCAAAATAAAAATTGACTTTAAACTGGGCTCTTAGTGTATATTAATTTTTTTTAAAATAAATAACTTATTTTTTATTTTAAAAATAAGATCTGGTCTCAAATCTATACTATATTATTAGATCACTACTATATTGACTAGTACTCGTAACTAGTGCTTTGTCACGGATTGTTGTTTCTATTTTTTAAAACATATTTCTCGACGATCCAACCGTACGGATGTCAAGATATATATAATATAATGATATTCCCAAATTTTCAAAAAATAAAAAATTAATTTGATTGGAAATCTTAGTAGATCACTATTTTATTGACTAGTACTCGTAACTAGTGCTTTGTCACAAATTTTTGTTTCTATTTTTTAAAAAATATTTCTCGACGATCCAACCGTACGGATGTCAAGATATATCTAATATAGTGATATTCTCAACTTTTCAAAAAATAAAAAATTAATTTAGTTGGAGATTTTAGTAGATCACTATTATATTAACTAGTACTCGTAACTAGTGCTTTGTCATGAATTATTGTTTCTATTTTTAAAAAAATATTTATCGACGATCCAACCGTACGGATGTCAAGATATATATAATATAACGATATTCCCAATTTTTCAAAAAATAAAAAATTAATTTGGTTAGAGATCTTAGTAGATCACTACTATATTGACTAATACTCGTAACTAGTGCTTTGTCACGGATTGTTATTTCTGTTTTTAAAAAAATATTTCTAGACGATCCAACCGTACGAATGTCAAGATATATCTTTATCCAATATTTCATTACATACCTTTTTAAAAAATAAATAAAATTTTAAATATATTTCTAATTTTATATGAATTTTTCAAAAAAAATCGGATAAAATCCGGATCGGATCGGGCCAGACCGTGCTAAAACCGGGCCCAATCAGATTTTTATCCGGATCGGGCCTAAATCCGGATTTTTTTCGGATCGGGCCTAAATCCGGATTTTTGCCGGATCGGATCGGGCTCTTAGTGTATATTAATATTTTTAAAAATAAATAACTTACTTTTTATTTTAAAAATAAGATTTGGTCTCAAATTTCTAAATTAAATTTTAATATTTAAAAAAGGTATAAAATTACATATTTTTTAATTTTAAGTCATTTTATGATTTATTATACAAAAAGACATTTTTTTTAACTCAAAATGAAAAATGACTTTAAAAATAAGATTTGGTCTCAAATTTCTAAATTAAATTTTTAAAAAATAAATAACTTATAACTTATAAATTCAAGAACACTACAAATTTTAATATATTATATATTTAGAAATCAACTAATTAAAATATTTAAATAAATTAAATTATATATTATAAAATAAATTAATCGAGTTCGAGCTCGAGCCGAGTCGAGTTCGAGTTCGAGCCTTATCGAGTCGAGCCCGAGTCGAGCCTAAAAATACTCGACTCGACTCGAGTTTTTAATCGAGCCCGGAAATCTGTTCGAGCTCGAGCTCGATAACGAGCTCGAGCCGAGTCGAGCCGAGTTAATCGAGTCGAGCTCGAGTCGAGCTCAAAAAAACCCGACTCGAATTACAGCCCTACTTACAGATTCTTGCGATTTGATCACTTACCAAAAATGTGAGGATCAATAATATCTTCTTCTTCTTCTTTTCAGGTCTAAATAGATTTCTCAATTATATTGATAATAGTCATTCACCCAATCTAGCAGAACTTTCGAAGTCTTATTCATCCCTGGTTCATATCAATATTCAAATTCATTTCATTATTCTTGATCGGATCTAGTTCAAAATATATATCAAAATATTAATTCTTTTACGTAAATCACGTAAACTTTAATTTTATTCTCTCTCTATTTTTAGTAACATACAAAAATAACTTCTTATATAGGGTTTCATCTTTTTTAACTGATAGGAATAATTTTCAATATACGTAATATATCAACTTTATCCACCCAATAAAAGTATAATAATTTACAAATACATTAAATAATGTATTTAATTCATTTAAGAGATGTTAGACAAACAAAATTAAAAATCAATATTCAATTTAATTTTTCTTATTTTGGACGCTCTGCTTTATTACCTTTTGAACAATTTGGATACGTTTTCATAAAATATTTTTCACATTTATCACCTCGTTTTTTTATACGCTATGTTTTTGGAGCATTATTAGAATATTTTCCTAAAAAATTATCCTTTTAATGAATATTTTAATCTACCATCTGTGACATTTCATTTTTAGCATCAATGAATAATTAATTCATAAGACATTTAAATATATCAGCATTATCAAAAAGTACATATAAACAAAATTAATTAGGAAAAATAAAGACGCACAATATATTTGGGAGTTATCTCACATCGTTTGTAGGAGGGACAGTTTGCTAGTTTGTTTTCCCAGTTGCACAAGTAGAATTGGGGGTTGAATACTTGTGTGTCTTTTCTGCCCGATTTAAAATCAAATTAATAACAAACTCAAACACGAAGATATGAATAAGAACTGTTTTGTATTATTGATTTGTGAATACAAAACTCTCCTAGGATGTACACAAACCCTAACAGCTTCTCTGTGTTTATCACAGCAACTCTCTCTATCTCTATGCTCTCACAAAAATATTACTAAGACAATTATTTTCCCACACTTTTACAATTATGTTACATAGAGTTTATATAGAGAGCTTCCTATCAACTAATAACAGAAAGATAAATTACAATAGGAATATAATTCCTAATTATTAGTTGACAGTTTCCTTGTAGAATTCTCTTTCTTTCCCATAGCATATCTGTAATTTAAATTATCTTGATCTTCGAAGACTTTCCATTCTTCTGATCTTCTGTATAGACTCTGAAATCTTCAGACTCTGATGATCTCCAGACTCTGATTAGATGTAGACTCTGATAGTTCACAGACTCTGATGGTCTATAGACTCTGACCACCTTCCAGACTCTGATCTTCATGTAGACTCTGGTTTCACTTTCTACAGAAATTCTTCTAAGTACAAATAACATGAATGTTGACTATCTAGACTCTGATTATATATTTCAGAGACTAGAAAGACTTATTACAGATAAACTAATCTAGACCCTGTTCTAGTATTTTGTACATCATCAAATGGATATATTCCTAACAATCTCCCCCTATTTATGCTTTATAAAATGTAAGCATAAATCAAGGTTTGATGATGTCAAAACTAAAGAATAAAACTATTAATCTAGAACAGTATAAAAGAATTATAAGGGAAAAAGAATTACTTCTTATTTAATCTTCTCAAAAGATGGATTATTCTTCAAAAGAGACTTTAACATATTTTCCTCTACAATTGCCAAAGCTTCACCAACAAATTTCTTCAGTTTCTTCATTTCTTCATTTGAACATTTTATTTGACAGTAAGCTGCTCTTAGGTCATTTGCATTGCTTTCTTGAGTTTTTAAGTCCTTCAACATTAGAACACTGACTTTCCCATTCATAGGCTGAAACCCAAAGTAATGACCAACACCTTCTTGAAACTTGATTTGTTTTTCTTCTAATGGCATGACTTGATCATTTCTCTCAGCATCAACATATTTCAAAGAGAATTTGCTCATTTGTCGATTTGCCTGTCTGTGCGGAGTCAGCTTCCTGTCAATTTCTTGAAACCATTTGTGAGTGATAGCCTCTTTGCTTTTGTTCACTTCATAAGCAATTTGCAGTAGGAATCTAATATACTGTAGCTCCTCAGCTTGTTTGAAAAAGATAAAATTTGACTGACTAATCCACCTTACACTTCCACCTTCTAGGAAGTAAACTAGCATCTCATTTTTCACCTTTTCTGTTTCTCCCTGACCTCCTTGTACCTTTCTTTCAAAATTATTATAAACAATTTGAGCAGACACCACTTTGTTTAAATGCTTCTGGGTGATCTTCTCAAACTGCTTATCTGTCAAGGATTGAGGATCCCTGGTTAAGGTAGATGTTCTGTCAATATCTGATTCTTCAAATCCTCCAAGTCCTGTCTTGTTTTTAGCTCTAAGTTGCAGATTTGATTGACTGCATTTCCAGTAAGAAGGTTCTTGAGTGTCATCAGAGTCTGATTTCTTCCTTTGCATATCAGAGTCTGATTTAGACCCTGATTTCCCATGTCCAGTCCCTGACTGGTGTGTTTGAGTTCTTGCTACTCCAGATTGTTTTTGTTGCACACCATCAGGACCCTTAGGACCATGAGAACTATCTCCATCATCACCATCTCTCCTCCTTTTAACTCCCCTTGATTGATCCTTGCATCCCTCATCCTTATGTCTCCTGGAGGATTCACCTTGCTTCTCCTTCTCCCCCTTTTTGACATCATCATTACTGGTGACAGCCAAAAGGATCTGCTCAAGAACTGTGGAGATATTTGCCTGGGCTGCAATAACTGAATCAACCTTAGTGGTCAAAGCAGAAACTGTAGTTTGAAGAGAGGCTTGAGTGGTAGTGATAGCAGCCAGAGTATCTTTAAAAGTGACCTCTTTGGATAATTGAAGGGAGTGAATTCTGTCAAATCTTGTATTGAGAAGAGAAGTGGTATTATCAACACCAGTGAGCTTTGTTTTAATATGAGAAATGTCCTGGACCACACTGGATAATTGAGCAGCAACATCAGGCAGCTTAGCTTTAACAGCTCCATCTAAGACTTGATCTTCTTCACCAGGATAGTAACCATGTTCCTGTTGAAAAGATTTTTTCTGAAAACCTGGAAGCCTCTCAGATTGATGAATTGCCAAAATGCAAGCAAAAGAAGCTTTATCTGTTATTCCCCTTTGCTGTGCAGACTCCCAAGATTGGGGAAACACCTGATCAAAATATACAAAGGAGGGTGGAACTGGATCATCATCTTCAGAAGAGCACTCCTCAGCAACAGGCTCAATCTTTGTAATTGGAGGGGTAGACTCTGGTGGTGTAGACTCCGAAACTGCAAACGGGACTATAGACCCTGACTCCTCCTGAGAGTTATCAGAGACTGTAGACTCTGGAAGTCTAGCCCTTATAGGCATGATTAACAGAGGTTCTTCTGACTTCAAATTCGCAGCCTCAGGTGAAATGACAGGGTTTTCCACCATAGCCTCCATGACTCTATCTGCTCTCCTTGCTAGAGAATCCACCAAATGTAGGTGTGGTCTCTGAGTAAATGATTTCTGAGCAGCAAGAGCCTCCTCCTTCTTTCCAATCTGCACAATCAAACAGTGTGAATTTTCATCCATCCCCTGCTCCAACTCATTGGACCAACTTTGTGGAAAATCTTGATCCCAATAAGTAAAGCTAGGTTCAGGATACCCTAATCTCTCATGCTCACAGTGGGGTTGGGCACCCACTTTCTCAAACTCACTCAGGCTCTCTACAGCCTTTTCTACCTCTCCTTTTGCCTGGTCCAGTGCCAGCCTCTCAGATATTTTTTCACTCAATGTGGAGGGTGCACTCAAAAATCCTACAGAAGAGGGGTTGAGAGATAAGAGTTGTGCTTCAATACCTGAACCACCTTGATGGAGGGGAACCCCTTCAAATGTCTGAAGGCTAGGGGTTTCCACCAAGGGGTGAGCATCAACAGATCCTGAACCCTTACAAGCATCTTCTCTCTTTTCAGAGTCTGTTGGCTCCAGTATTCCAGTCTCAGGGTCTACTCTAGACTCTGACAGCTTCAGTATGACTTCATTAGAAGCCAGAGTCTGAGTGTTGCCATCTTGGACTGTTTGTGCATGAGACTCCCCCTCAAGGTGGATAGACTCTGACAGAATAGATTGGGAAATTTCTTCATGAGCATCTATCAGAGTCTGTCCTCCCATATCACTGGGGTTCTCATCAGCTGTTTGGTGAGTTGTCAAGGAGGGCCTAACAGCATACTCCCCTGCCCCACTATCACCCAACCTCTGACTAGGTGGTTCTTATGTGGGTGAAGCAGACTGAGCATCTTTATCACTGGTGCACTAGTCCCATCCTCCAACTGCCTTGCACTACCTGCTACCTCCTGTTGTTCTTCAAGAATAAATGCATCCAACTTGTGATGAAAGGCCCTGAGATGGATTGCATTGATTGCCTGGGCATCTGTGAGATTGAAGAGGTCCTGCAGTTCCCTTCTTACTTTTTGAAAATAAGTGCCCTTGAATTGATCCAGTCTACTTTGGTATTTTGGATAGATGTATTTGTTGGCAATTGTACCTATATTATGGACAAGATAGTCAGCCACCTGTCTTGACAGAGGTTGAATTTGAGAGATCCATTGAATGGTTGTCCTGTAGGTAACTCCATTATCCCAAATTGCTTCATAGTTAAAAACTGGTTGCTCAATCTCAGTTTCCAACTCAGCAACAGACTCTGATGCTCTCCTTTTGTGGACCTTAAGCTTTTTAGGCTTCTTTGTAATTTGCTGTTCAGAGTCTGGCACACCTAGTGCTTTGAGAACTTCATTTGTCTTGCCTTCTATGAGCCCAGCTGCTTGTACTTGTAATGAAGAGTTGAATAGGTAGCTGTATAGATTTTTGACCACATCCTGTGCAGACATTTGTAGCTCCTGTTCCATTCTCTTCCTTAGGGCTTCATAAGTTGTAAGAAAATCCAAGACTTGAGATTTAGTCTGATATTGCCCTGGATCTTCAACTGATTCCACCAAAGGATATAGGAATAGCAGTACCTCATCACTTGGAATAATGATCTCATCAATTAGACTCGAGGCTGCATCCAATGGCATTCCTTCCCAAAATGTTTCATGATCAGAGTCTAAAGGCAGCCTAGACTCTGACTCAACATTAGACTCTGGTTCAGGAGTTTTCTTGCTTTCAGAGTCTGGCTCTGCAGGAGCCTTGGGAGCATCTGTTTCCTGCAAAACAGGGTTAGTAACAATAAGAGGCTTGTGTGTGTGTGCAGAATAAGCCTTCCTCAATCTTCTGTACTTCTGATCAAAGGATTTGTCAGGAGACTCAATTAGAGAATCCTGAGGTGCATTCCTAGGCTTTTCAGAGTCTGTAGCCTTTTCAGAGACTACAGACTTGGCTTGAAGGTTAGAATCAAGTGTATCATGACCTTCTTTTAACAAAGAAAGACCTTCAACAACTTGTTTCTCTAGAGGGTTGAGCTCTTCCTCACCGTGCTCATCTATCAGCCTAGTTTGAATCAATTTTCTCCTCTTTACAACTGGTGCCTGTTGAGAGACACCAGAGGTTGGTTTCTTTTTGGATTTTGGTTTGGAAGATTGTGGAATTGAAGGGGATTGGGTGACTTGGGTAGGTGCAGGGGGACTCTCCATTACTTGTTCCTGCACCATTTCACCACCAAAAAATGAGGCATTGTAGATAGAAGGTTTGTAGGTTGAGAGTTTTACCTGCATTACCTGTGGATAGTGCATGGCAGGTAGACTTTTCTTCTTGTCATCAATTCTCTTGATGTCAGAGAATATCCTCCTTTGCTGTTTGTATGCCTGCACACAGCAATCATCTGCCAACTTGGTTGACATATCAGGAATGAAATGGTTGAGGAGAATCATAAGAAATCTATGATAGTAGACTTTCTTCCTCCCCTCTTGCACATTATTTAATTTTGCTCCCATTTGAGTGAGCAACATATCACCAATGTTGATCACTTTGTCAAACAGGAGACTGTGACCAATTTGATAAGTTATAGCAGTAATAGCATCAAAACCACTACACTTACCAGTGAAGCACTTAGCAATTTGATCAAAGAAAAAGGACCATTATTTCCTTAAGTAAGGCCTAGTTATTTTACTCATGTTATCTAAGCTAGCAGAATAACCTATTGTTGGGTTCCGAGGCATAAAACGCAGCGGATAAACGTAAATATAACGAAAATTTCGGAACCCAAACGCAGGATCATGTATAAGAATTGACGGATTATGGTGATAATCGAATCATACCTATTAAGATTTTGAATGCCACGAACTCAACGGAGATCCTTGCTATCACGATTTGTGTCTTCCTCTCGAAAGCACCTCTATGGTATCCACACGAGCACCTTCAAGAACGTCTCACGATCTTGAACACGGAACGGAAGTACTAGCCTCCTTTGATAGGTTTCGAATTCTCTCTGCCTCTTCCTATGCTGCCTCTTCTGCTAGGGTTTACACAAAAACGTGCAAGCCATTTAACCTATCATTATCTATTTATAATGATTGGTTAATGGGCCTTTTTAGCAAAAACCTAACCCATGTAGGCATAGGATTAAATAATAAAACATGCTTCTATTATTTAATTAATAATTAAGTCACACTTAATTATTATTGGCAGAAATATAATTCTTCAAATTCGAATTTATTTCAATTAATTAAGTCTCACTTAATTAATACAATAAATTCGAATTAATCATCAATTAATTTAAATCTATAATTTAAATTAACTATTCCTCTAGGTGCTCTATGTGTGTGACCCTATAGGCTATTATTTAATTAGCAATAATTTTATTCTCCAATAAAATTATAAACAATGAGCGGTATCTAGTAATACATCATTGCTACCTAATTAAACAATAATTAAATCGTGATTCGATAAAACCTTTCGTGATTAATGTTTCCGTGTAATATAATCCCTTTAACCATATATATTATAGATTAAACTCGAGGCATGTATTTAGTCATCCTCTTCAACATTTAATCCGGGTTTACTTGATCCATGAGTAGACTATGAAAAACAAATCATTATTTGAGCACGGCCATGCATTTTATAGTCTCACTCAATCAAGAGGCCAATAATATCTCTCCTAATTATAGGAGGGTTAAATCCTTTATCTATCATTCATATTTCTCATACGACTCATGATATACCCGATGTCCACTTTTATCATCACCCGGTCAAAGGTAACTTTTAATGTAGTCAAAGTATATCAATCCTCGTATAGAAATATAATGATCTCAAGTCAGAGGATCATTACACCATTATCACTGTGAGTCTTTCTTATGACTTAATTAAACATGAAGAATCTCACTGTGGGTCTGTCCAGTACCATGTACCCCTACATGTACCTATGTATTGACTTTAGTATCCCCATACTTATAACCAATGAGATGTGGTTATCTGTCAAACAACATACTAGTCTATTTATGTATTATTATTGTCCTATCATAATAATACTCGACTAGGGAACCTTTAAGAATATGATATATTATATAATCTCAAGTTCAAGTCATGTACTTAAACTATATAACGAGTATCATGATTCTAAGGACATTTATTATGCTAACAAATATATCGCAGTAATTAAAGTCATAATAAATACGTTTATTGAATAATCAAATGACATAAATGTTTATTAAAAGGAAAAATTGTATTGCCTCTAGGGCACCTACACTAACACCTATTGCCTTAAACATGCTTTTAATGTCATCATCAGAAACAGTTTCATCAAAAGGTGTTCTTACAGGCAATTTAAACACAGCATTAAGTACATCGGCAGTTACATCAAATGTAGTGGAGCCAAAGGTAAACATGATTTTACCTGGTTGATCCTGAGAAGGATCAACAACCTGTGCAGAACTCCAAGCCTTTGACACAGCATCCATGTGAATCACTGGTGATGCCTTGAGAATGTAACTGAGCTCAGAGTGCTCCATGAAATCCATCATTGGGAAGTAGTCAGCATCTACTCCTTTCTTATCTCCAAGAGCAGCAACATGATTTGTAGTCATGAAATCAAAGTCCCCAAAACTGAAAGCAATCGCCTTGGGTCCCCTCAGGACAGTAGAAATGGCAGCCATTGAAGTTGTTGATGTTGAAAGTGATGGAAAAACTTGAAGAAATTAACTAGGGTTCGCAAAAAGCTCTGTGAATATTTTTGCCTTAGAAAATAATTGCAATAAACAAGTGAGTAAATTGTATGAAAAATTTTCTATTTTGTTTGAATTGCATACAATACACACGAGTCTACAGTCTATCTCTAGTCAAAAGATAACTATTATCGCCTATTTCAAGTCAATTGAAACGTTTAAAAGCAATCAGAGTCTGCAGGCGCGAATATTGACCGATTCAGAGTCTAGGCGATATTTTTTTCAGAGTCTACAGACTCTCCGAGTCGACAGGCTCTTAGAGTCTATAGACTCGTCAGAGTCTAAGAACTGGACTCTGTCAAGGTAAAGTACCAAACAAAATTTTGCAATTTTAATTAATCATAGTGTGTTAAGCCAGGGACTATAATTAAAGTACATACCTTGCTTCTTGTAATTTTGATCACTTACATATTTAACATACCTAATTCACCTACCAGTCTGAGAAAGGTAGATTCATCAAGTGGTTTTGTCAAAATGTCTGCAATCTGTCTGTCAGTTGGAACATAGTGAAGTGTCACAGTGCCATTTTCAACATGTTCTCTAATGAAGTGATACCTGACATCAATGTGCTTTGTTCTGGAGTGTTGGACTGGATTCTCTGCAATTTTAATAGCACTAGTATTATCACAATACATAGGAATATTTGATAATGTTAGTCCATAATCAAGTAATTGATTTCTCATCCACAAAATTTGAGCACAGCAACTTCCAGCTGCAATGTATTCAGCCTCAGCTGTTGAGGTGGATACTGTTTGTTGTTTCTTGCTAAACCAAGAAATTAATCTGTTGCCAAGAAACTGGCATTGTCCTGTTGTGCTTTTCCTGTCTACTTTGCATCCTGCATAGTCAGAATCTGAATAACCAATTAGTGAAAAATCTAACTCTCTAGGATACCAAAGTCCAAGAGTTTGTGCCCCCTTGAGATATCTAAAAATTCTTTTCACAGCTATTAAATGTGATTCTCTAGGGTCAGCTTGAAATCTAGCACACAGACAAGTTGCAAACATTATGTCTGGTCTACTAGCAGTTAAATATAACAATGAGCCAATCATACCTCTGTAGCTAGTGTTGTTAACTTTATTACCCTTTGGGTCAGAGTCTAGCTTTGTGGCAGTTGACATGGGAGTTTTAGCAGTTGCAGAGTCTTGCATATCAAACTTCTTCAACAGTTCTCTTACATACTTTGTTTGATTGATGAAAATTCCATCATCATTCTGTTTGACTTGAAGCCCCAAAAAGAAGTTTAATTCTCCCATCATGCTCATTTCATAATTTGACTGCATTAGTTGACTAAACTTTTCACAGAGTTTATCATTAGTAGATCCAAATATAATATCATCAACATAAATTTGGACAAGCAAAATATCACCTTTACATTTTCTAATAAAGAGAGTTTTGTCAATGGTACCTCTTGTGAATTCATTTTCCAGAAGAAATTTTGAAAGAGTTTCATACCATGCTCTAGGTGCTTGCTTCAATCCATATAGTGCCTTGTCTAACCTGTAAACATGATCAGGAAACTTTGGATCAACAAATCCTGGTGGTTGCTCCACATAGACTTCTTCTTCCAATTCTCCATTTAAGAAGGCACTTTTCACATCCATCTGATACACCTTGAATTTTGAATGAGCTGCAAAGGCAAGAAACATTCTGATAGATTCCAATCTTGCTACTGGTGCAAAAGTTTCATCATAGTCAATTCCTTCCTCCTGTGAGTATCCTTTTGCAACTAGCCTTGCTTTGTTTCTTACTACAGTTCCATTCTCATCAAGTTTGTTTCTGTAAACCCATTTTGCACCAACAACAGATCTATTTCTAGGTCTTGGTACTAGTTTCCACACTTTATTTCTCTCAAATTCATTCAATTCTTCTTGCATTGCAATAATCCAATCAGGGTCTTGCAAAGCTTCCTCAATTTTCTTGGGTTCATTCTTTGAGAGAAAACAACTATAAAGACATTCATTTTGAGTGGTTGTTCTTGTTTGTACACCACTCTCAGGGTCACCAATTATTAAGTCAGGAGTGTGATCCCTTGTCCATTTTCTAGCTGGTGGAAGATTGGTTCTTGAACTTGAAGCTCCCCCTAAGTCATTTGCATCTTCTGTATTTGAGTGAAATTCAAATGAAGAGGCTCCCCCTAAATTGCTCGACTCTGACAAGGTTTCAGAGTTGCTTGATCCAGACCCTGATGAGTTAGACTCTGTCTGTCTAGACTCTGTCTGGGTAGACTCTGTCTGGGTAGACCCTGACCTGTTAGACTCTGAATTATTTGGAGTTGAATTTTCTGACTCCCCCTCAGAATGTGCAGATTCCTGTGTTGGTTCAGGAGTTGTTTGAGGGTCTTCATCCTCTTCTTCTTCATTTATCTCAGAACTTTTTAGATTTTCAAATTCCAGTGTAGTAGACTCTGACTCATCCTGCAATCCTGTAAACTTTTTATCATCAAATGCAACATGAATAGATTCCATAACAATTTTGGTTCTGAGATTAAACACTCTGAATGCTTTTGTGTTTGATGCATATCCAAGAAAAATTGACTCATCTGCCTTGGCTTCAAATTTGCTTAGATTTTCAGGATGTACTTTCAGTACATAACACTTGCATCCAAATATGTGAAAGTGTTTCACACTTGGCTTCTTGTTCTTTATCATTTCATAGGGAGTCTTTCCATGCATGTTTATTAAGGTGCAGTTTTGAGTGAAACATGTTGTATTGACTGCCTCTGCCCAAAAATAGACTGGTAGCTTAGATTCTGCCAGCATTGTTCTGGCAGCTTCTATGAGTGTTCTATTCTTTCTCTCCACAACTCCATTTTGTTGAGGAGTTCCTGGTGCAGAAAATTATTGAGTAATTCCCTTTGATGCACAGTAGTCCTCCATGATTGAATTCTTGAATTCAGTACCATTGTCACTCCTTAGAATTTTAACTATTTTTGTTGATTTCCTTTCCAGAAAGGTGATATGGTCTTTTATGTGTTGTGGAGCTTCATCCTTTGAATGTAGAAAGAAAACCCATGTGAATCTTGTAAAATCATCTACAATAACAAGAGTATATTTCCTTTTGTTAATTGACATAACATTTACTGGACCAAATAAATCAAGATGCAATAAATAAAAGGGTTCAGAAATGGTGTTAATTGTCTTGCTCTTGAAGGATGATTTTCTTTGCTTCCCAAGTTGACATGCTTCACAAAGTCCATCTTGCACAAAATCAACCTGTGGTATTCCTCTTAGAAGATTCTGTTTAACCAACTTATTGAGTGTTTTGAAGTTGATGTGTGACAGTTTCTTGTGCCATTTCCAGCTTTCTTCTGTTGAGGCCTTGCTATATAGACATGTGATTTCACTGTGTATGCAATCCTCCAAGCTGGCTTCATAAATGTTATCATGCCTAAGTCCTTTGAAAACCACAATGCCTGTTTCTTTGTGAGTCACAAGACACTCTTTGTTGTCAAAGCCAGTATGGTAACCTTTATCTCCAAGTTGACTTATGCTTATTAAATTATGCCTTAAGCCATCAACTAGAGCTACTTGTTCAATGATGACATTCCCAAGTACAATCTTGCCATATCCCAGTGTTTGTCCTTTGTTGCCATCTCCAAAGGATACTTCTGGGCCAGCCATTTCCACAAAGTCTGTAAGTAGGGATTTCTTTCCAGTCATGTGTCCTGAGCATCCACTGTCCAGGATTAGGGTTACATTCTTTACCCTGGTTCCCTGCATACATAAAGCAACTAGTTAGATGTTTTGATGACCCAAACAGTTTTGGATCCTTTTTTACTAACTTTAGGAGAAGCAGGCTTTACAATTTTCCCCTTTGATTTACCTGTCTCTTTTGTTGCCTTAGACTCTGGTGGAATCTTGACAGTGTCATACCAACTTTTATCAATAGAAGATTTTAGCTCATAAAAATTGTAATACAAGTCATGATAGTCCTTACACATATAGATAGAATGAAATATGCTACCACAGTGATAACATGGTTTCTGTGGTATGTAGTGACTTTTCAGAGTCTGTGAAGGATTAGACTCTGATTTCTTCTCAATCTTTGCTTTACAATCTATAGCCAAATGGTTGTGGTTGCCACATCTATAACACTTCTTTCTAGGAGCATTAGGATCCTTTTGGTAATTGTTTGCCTTATTAATTCCTTCCTTACCATTCCTATTTCTCCTAGTTTTGGTAGACTCTGATAAGTTCTCTAGCCTTTCTTTTAATTTTGACTTAGACAAGTACCCTATATTAATATTTTTCTTAGAGTTATTTGCTCCTGTTTCATCTGTCTTTTTGTTAACAACAGGGGGACTAATGACAGATGAGTTTGTGGTTTCAGATTTTTCTTTAGGTGTCACAAACTTAACAGGAACAAATGTACTTTTGTCTTTAGTCTTATTAACTTGGCTAGCTTCTTCACTGTTATCATTTTCAATAATAGGTTTTTTGTCTTGACTCTTGTCATAGCCTAGACCAGCAGTTTGACACACATTTTGATTATTGAGAATTTCTTGAACTTTTCTACCAGAGTCTGTCCAGACTCTAAACTTGAGTCTCTCTTCTTCTAGTTCTTTCTTAACATAGTCATAGGCCTTCAAGATTTCAGTGTAGTTATGACTATGTTTCTCAGAATCCTTTTTGTATTGTTCCATTAATATTAACTCAGACTCTAAATGATCATTCCTTTTAGTCAAGGTCAAATTTTCCTCTCTCAACCTTTCACTTTCACTAGTGAGAGACCTACATGTTGTCATTATTTTATTGACCTCACTTTGCACAGTTTCTATACCATCAGAGTCTAAATTAATTAAGGATTCAGGAGTAAATATTGATACCTGAGTTTTAGGAGATGAGGGTTCTTTGGGAGATTGTGATTTTCTTGAGGAGGATGCCATCAGTGCTAGATTTTCATAATCAATTTCATCCTCTGAGCTTGAATCTGCCCAATCCTTTCCAGTTGATAGAAGTGCTTTTCCTTTTCCTTGACTTTTTGACTTTCTGCATTCACTAGCAAAGTGGCCCAATATTCCACAGTTGAAACATTTGACCTTTGCTTTGTCAAGTTTGATTATTGTACTCTTGCTCTTCTCAACCTTCTCATCTTCCTTCTTGAATGATGGCCTCTTGCTAAATTTTCCAGTTCTTTTGTTAAATTTCATTCTTTTGAAATTTTTTGCAAACATAGCCATCATTTGACTTAGGTCAATCTCTTCATCAGAATCAGAGTCTGTGTCAGTAGACTCTGACTCCACAACAGCTTTACCCTTCTTCCTTGAATCCTTGATTCTAGCTTCTGTGGGTTGTTCCTGTTGTTCTTTCTCAGACTCCAGTAAGAGTGCCACAGATTTTGTCTTCACAGACTTCTTATTCTTCCTCTGTTGCATCTCCAAATCATATGTCTTGAGTCTGCCATACAATTCTTCTAGAGTTAGTTCATCCAAATCTCTAGCTTCCCTTATGGCTGTTGTTTTATTGTCCCACTCTTCAGGAAGTGCTCTTAGAAACTTGGTGTTTGTATCTTCAGAATCATAAACCTTACCAAGCATAGCCATCTCATTCAGAAGTTTTGTAAACCTATCATACATCTCAGTGATAGATTCTCCAAATTTAGCTTCAAAATATTCATACTCCTGAATTAGCAAAGACCTTGCATTCTTCTTGACGTCTTTAGTCCCTTGACAGTGCACTTCAAGTTTTGCCCACATCTCCTTAGCAGTGGTGCATGATATAACACAGTTTGTAAGGACAGAATCCAAACTGTTGAAGAGAATGTTTTTGACTTTTGCCTCCTTAAGGACATTCTCCTTGTCCTCTCTTGTCCATTCAGCCTTGGGTTTTCCAATGAAGTGTTCTTCAGTTACTTTACCTTCTTCATTGATTTGAGGCACAAGCTTTAAGGGCACATAGGGTCCTTCATGAATTCTTTCAAGGTAGTCAGGGTCTGTTGCTTCCAGATGGTGCAGCATCTTAACCTTCCAGTGGGCGAACTCGTTTCTTTTAAGCATAGGAATCTTAGAATTGCCATCTTTGTTTCCAGACATCTTTGATCGATTTTATACGTTAGGCTTTGATACCAATTGTTTTCCCAGTTGCACAAGTAGAAGGGGGGGTTGAATACTTGTGTGTCTTTTCTGCCCGATTTAAAATCAAATTAATAACAAACTCAAACACGAAGATATGAATAAGAACTGTTTTGTATTATTGATTTGTGAATACAAAACTCTCCTAGGATGTACACAAACCCTAGCAGCTTCTCTGTGTTTATCACAGCAACTCTCTCTATCTCTATGCTCTCACAAAAATATTACTAAGACAATTATTTTCCCACACTTTTACAATTAGGTTACATAGAGTTTATATAGAGAGCTTCCTATCAACTAATAACAGAAAGATAAATTACAATAGGAATATAATTCCTAATTATTAGTTGACAGTTTCCTTGTAGAATTCTCTTTCTTTCCCATAGCATATCTGTAATTTAAATTATCTTGATCTTCGAAGACTTTCCATTCCTCTGATCTTCTGTATAGACTCTGAAATCTTCAGACTCTAATGATCTCCAGACTCTGATTAGATGTAGACTATGATAGTTCACAGACTCTGATGGTCTATAGACTCTGACCACCTTCCAGACTCTGATCTTCATGTAGACTCTGGTTTCACTTTCTACAGAAATTCTTCTAAGTACAAATAACATGAATGTTGACTATCTAGACTCTGATTATATATTTCAGAGACTAGAAAGACTTATTACAGATAAAATAATCTAGACCCTGTTCTAGTATTTTGTACATCATCAAATGGATATATTCCTAACATAGTTAATAAACAACCATTTAACTCCTTTAGTATGAGACCTTTTGGGGTGTGCCCAAACACAAATCCATGCGGGTTAGGCCCAAAGCGGACAATATCATATTATTGTAGAGTTAAGGTTTGCTTGCGGCCCAACAAATGGTATCAGAGCTGTGGTTATAACGGTTCATAACAATCTCATATGGACTTCCAGAATGGGCCTAAAAAGATGCAGATGGACTTGCCCCATGATGGGCTTAAAGTGAAAGCGGGTGGACCTTCAAGAATGGGTCTAGGGGAGCTAGAAAGCTAGATGGACTTTCAGTATGGGTTAAGGGGGAGCCTGGTCACACTAAAGGAAGCAGATTCGACAGGCATCGAGCCCGATATGTGAAGGGGGAGATTGTTGGGAATTATCCCGCATCATTTGTGGGAGGGGCAATTTGCTAGTTAATAAACTACCAGTTAACTCCTTTATTATGAGGCCTTTTGGGAAATGCCCAATAATAAATTCCTACGGGCTCGGCCCAAAGTGGACAATATCATACTATTGTGGAGTTAAGGCTTGCTTGTGGCCCAACAAATATGACAATTATAATCATACAAGTAAATAATATAAAATCTGAACAAGTGAGGCTAGATGCAGGAATGTACCAAAAAAATTGAATTTGAGATAATAAACAATTAAAAAATATATAAATACATATAAATAATTACTAGTGACTTGTATATTTTAATACGATAACACAAAAAGACCACATAAATTAATTAAAATCAAACACTAAAAAAAAGGGCATATAATAAAAAATCTAAAACACATGATCTATATAAACAGATAATCATAAAAAATACAACTAGGACAATCATGTACATATACATAAAACGAATAGAGAAAGAACTAATATAAAATTTGTATACAAAATAAAAATAAGTTATAAAAGAACATAACTAATATGATAGAATAATCAAACAAATTTTATTAGACTAACATATCAAACCATGGCAACTCTAGAAAAATACTAGCAAGGGAAACAATCTTAAAGGCTACATAAGTTATAGCTTATAGGCATCCTAAAAAAATATATGGGCAAAAGATCCCAAACAAAAACTAAAGCAAAAACTATAATTTATCAAAAAAGGATAAACACATAATAAGAATAATATAATACTAAAAGTAGAAAACAAGTAAAAATGCAAAGATACATAAATCAACATTATGAGACAGGCAAAAACCTTTGCAACAGAAAAATGTGAAAAAACCCCACTTAATTAGGCAAGTATTAAACTAGGCGACACACAAGGTAAATATAAAAAAAATGCATGACACACATATACGTATATGGGAAGGAAAAAAGGTGGAATCAAATATGGAAAGGGGAAGAAAATTTGAAGATAGATGTGATGCCCGAGCAAAGAATAGTAAACAATAGACTAAGAACTAGCTAAAACCAACGGCTGTGACAAGATTATTGACCTGATATCAATGATAGATAATTCGGAATATACACTTATACTGTATTATTATAATTCAAAAATTAAAAAATTTGGTTAATTGGTCGATCGGTCCGTACTTGGCCATGGGCCTAAAAAATATGCATATTAGATATAATTTTATTTATTATAATACGGGTCCTAACTATATACATATTTATATTAACTAAAAAAAATTTAGGTTATAATTTTTTTATTAAATATAATAATATTTATTGCACTCGACTTTTATAAACCCAAATATCAAAAACATTTATGTTAAATAAAAATCTATTTATTATACATAATTAGAAATTATCATCAAAATAACTCTTCTAATTAATTTAGTATCACTCATATCTTTAATAAATTTATATAAAATAATAAAATATATCATATGTATTAACATAAATTTTAAATATTATAAAATTTTATTAGACATTAATAATAAATATAAATAAAAAATAAATTTATTTAAATATTAGTTATAATATCAATATAAACTTGTAGATCTATATTAAAAAAATAATAAGATTTTATTTTGGGATTCCAACAATTGTCTGAAAAACAAATAATTTTCTATGCTTTATTCAATGGATTAAACCACTATATATATGGACTAGACTAATACCTCTTTCATCCCAACAAGTAACTGCCCTTATAATAAATTCACTAACACACCATTAATATATTAATTTAACAATTAATATATATTTTTTAACTCCAATATTATAATTAATATATTTCTTTTATTTGACAAACGAAATCAAATATAACAGTATAGACGACGTGGCCCCTTAATTTACAAATAATTTCCATATTAAACGTATTCACGAAAATTTATAGCGTATAGCTCAATCACTTACTACAAATTCGGACCCTTTAAAAATATTCATGTTAGAAGTTTGAATATAACACAAACTATGAAACATCCAATAAAAAAATATTTGTGTCATTTAATAGTTAATCTAGTTCAATTTTTGGGTCATAAGTGGATGCATATATAAAAATATATTTTGATATATATATATATATATATATATATATATATATGAGTTTAATATATTTTACGTTAATAATTATGATTTTTTGATGTTATAATTCATAATATTTAAGTTTATATTTAATTTTCAGTTATGTTTTAATATTTTAAATGTCTTAATAATAACTTTTATTAAATGACATTTATTACTTAACAAATGACATATATTGGTTCTTTAATTTACTCTAATTTGATACTGGATATTAATTTTCAAAATTTATAGTTGTATTAAATAGTTATATAAGAAGGCCTGATTTTTAAATTTTCAGTTACATTTTTAATTTTTTAAATGAGTTAATAATAATGAGCGGGGGTTACAGTTTATTAGTTTTAAATTTATTAGTTAATTTTGAGCCATAATTTAATTTTTTTATCAATATTTTTAATATTCTTAATGAGCATTAACTACGCCATTATAATTTATATTAATGTTGGTAGTTAATTAGCATTTTAATTTATAAGTACTCATCTTATTTTAGTATATTATTATGATTTATGTGTCAAGTTAAAGAGTTTCATTTTAAATTTATTATTTTAATTTTAACAAGGTTTTGAATAATTTTTGGACAAATATCACATTATAAATGGCTATTATTTACTTATTTATTTTTCTTTTTAGATATAATTTATACCAATAATCTTGGATTATTGCTCGATAATAAATATTTATTTTATAAATTTACTAAAATATGTATATTGTTATATGTTAGTTCTAGGTATCTAACCAAAGGGATCCCCTTTGGTTAGATTTCTTCATCTTGATATTTAATTTATTTATTTCTAATAATATTATATAATATATATTTTTGTAATATATTTTAATTATATTTTCCTTGTTTGATGTTGTATTAATTATTATTTTTTTGAACTTTAATACAATATTAATTATTTTTTTAAATTTTCATTGCAGGTGTTCTATATTCAGACATTAAAGTTGTATTATCTAAATGTCCAGAGACATCTTGCGTGTCTTTTGGTTAGATGATGAAAGAACTCTATTTTCACGAGATTGTATTTCGGTACAAATCATTCACGTGAAAGTTTCTCCTCACAAGTGTGTGTGTGTGTGTGTGTATATATATATATATATATATATGGGTGACGCTTTAGAGAGGGACACTTTATATAATGGTTCGAAGAGAACCATTTGATTCTAACGTAGAATCTCATAAATAACTCTAAAATTAATCATATTTATGATTAATAACGAATAAATTTTGATTGTAATGTAACATATAAACCATGTATAAGATTTACAAATAATTTAATATTTAAAAATTAAGTGAAAAATATGATTTTCAATTTGATTCCATTATAAAATTCTATTCTGAGCAATAAGATTCTGTTGTAGAATCGTTTTACTATTTGTTTATTATTATATGTCATTTTCAATATTTTTATATGTAAATTCATTTTTAATTTATTTATATTTATATTTGATGAGTAACAAAAAATATATATCTATTTTATGTGTATATAAGGTGGTACTCTACGGAACTCTATATAATGTGTCCCTCTTTAGTGCAATGATATATATATATATATATATATATATATATATATGATTTCTGTTCAAATAGAAACTATTAAAATAGAAATAAAGAAAAATCACCCCTATATGACATCACCCACCCCTTATATGACATTACCCACTCGTGGCCCATCTTCGCCCCCTCCCCCTACCCAGCCCACCAAAACCTCATTAAGGCTCTAGACAGGCCTAATAAGCCCCACTAGGCCCGAGTCCGGCCTCACCAGCCCCCACCCCCGACTCATCCTGAGGTTCACCCTCAGACCCAAAATCCTTCACATTCTCCTTGATAGCTTTGGTTTATATTTAAATATTTTTTATTGAAGTAAGACCCTATATATATATATATATATATATATATATATATAGTCCTAGTTTAGTAGAAAATAAATTAGAATAAAAAGTAAAAAGTAGACCACATAAGAACCCAACCCAATACACTCCCACACTAATTAAATACACCCACTTCTCTCCATTTTTATTTTAATTTTTCCCGCTAATTGGTGAATTTTTTTCCAAATCTAACTACATCATATTTTTCTACATCTCCCGACGATCAATTTTCATACCGTATGTGCTATATTCCAACGACTTCCATTTTCCGATGATCTCCTTATATATTTATTTAACAAACATGATGATTCTTATAATACAAATTAGTGATTTTTATAGTACAAATAGTTGATTTATCTAATATAAATTAGTGATCGAATTTTGATCTAGTAATAGATGTTTATAGTACGAACCGATTATTTCGATGATTATTATAATACAAATTAGTAATTTATCTAATACAAATTAGTGATTTATCTAATATAAATTAGTGATCGAATACTTGATGACGTTGCAGTGGATCCCACTGCCACATGGCAGTGCCACATAATCAGGTGATGACGTGACAGGGGTCCATGATAACGTAACAGGAGCTAAAATATAAAATATGTAAACCAGTGCGAAATAATGTAAGATTTAAAAATAAAATAAAATTTATATCCAGGAAATAGCAGAACACCGCCTTAAAAAAGAAAAAAAAGTAAAGCCATGTCATATAAATTTAAAATAAAAAGGAAAGAAAGAAACTCAAGTCATTATTTAGAATGCATATTAACCGATCCTTGTGGGGATAAATAAAATGAGAAAATTTATCAGAGGCACATAATTTTCAAGCCGACGACAAAATGTGTACCGGAAAACAAATAACACCGACCACCATCCTTTCCTTGTAAACCCTAATCTCTCGTCATCATATATATATATATATCGTCTTTATATTTCACAATTTTTTGTTTCCTGTACATTGATTTAAATTAAATTTATATATATTCATCTTATTTTTAGGTTTAATTTACATGTAATTGTGGATCGATGTTAACAATGTGTGTCATTTTGATTATTTGTGGTGTTAAAATTTGTAGATTTGGAGTTTGATTTACATTTTAGTGTCGAATTTCGAGGTGTTGTGAATCAAGGAAAGATTGTTTGATTTTGTTGTGTTGTCATGGAGCCTTTGATCGAGCTCTGTGACTTGATTGCGCAAAATCCTGTACAATTTGCGGATAAGCTTGCGTGGATTTGTGGTAGGTGTCCTCCGTGTGATGCTTTTTTGGGGCAATCGCCTAGGGTTACGCGATCTCAGCTCAATGCTGTGCTTGCGGTTGCTTTGTTTCTTTCGAAATGTGGGAATTGTAAAGAGTCGCGTCCGAAGGAGGTTGTTGTTGAGTTTCTTAGGGCTGTTCCGGTGACGTTTAATTTGGCGTTTTGGCCGCAGTCGTTTAATGTCGCGGCTGTTAGTTTGTTTTATAATGATTTTTTGAGTTATGTTTGTAAGGCGACTGACGTGTCGGTTGAATTGAGGAGTGAAGTTGCGGGATTAATGGGAGATATTGTGATCTCGGTGTATAACAAGAGAGATGGAGATTTAGGGATTGTTAAAGCTTTCTTGAATGCTTTGTCGAAAAATTTCCCTCCTATTCTTCCTTCTGATGCTGATAAGGTGGTTAAGATTTTAATTAATTCTTACGATACTCCTTTTCCGAATTCTTCTATAGATTTCCCTGATGGTTCTCCCTCTCAGAGTTCACCGCCTAGTTCCTCTTCTAGTGGTACAACTTCGGGGATAGTAGATGATGCTACATCCAAGGGATCGGGGGTGAATGGGAGCAGCAGTGCATGGAAGAGTACTGTTGATTTGTTGGGTACTGCTGTTGGTGCCAATGAGGGAGGACAAGCCTCATGCCAAAAATTGGTTGCCTCTTTCGAGAAGGAGTCTGTGGATAACCTTGAGAAACAAGAAATTGCGTTTAAATTAATTGGGCACATATTGGATAAAGCTCAAATTGATCAAAAGTTTTTGGAACAAGTGAGAAGTATTGCAAAGGAGCAAATTCATTCAATGCTGGCTTTTCTAAAAGTAAAAATGTCTTTCTCCGTTATTGCTTTTCTTTCAAAATTTAGTATCTTCTCACTAGAATTGTTTTTACATGGGGAAAACTGTAACTTGTTAAACTCGTGCAGATACAGAAGTTTGATTGGTCAGAGCCAAAGTCTTCTTTAAAAGTTAGAATCAATACAAAGCTCTCAGTTTACCAAGCTGCAGCTACGTTACAAATAAAGAGCCTCATATCTATTGATTCTGATGGGAAGTTGTCAAAGAGATTATTGCATGGAACTCTTGCACTTTTGATAGAAGCAGCTGAAGCATGTTTATTCTGTGTATGGCGAAAGTTAAGAGTCTGTGAAGAGCTCTTTAGCTCATTGCTTGCTGGGATCTCCCAGATTGCTGTTACCCGTGGAGGTCAGCTGCTGCGTGTTCTTCTCATTCGCTTCAAACCCCTTGTTCTCACTATATGTGCTCAGGTAAAGTTCTTGGTTAAGCCCAGGTTGTCAGTTATCTTCTGTAGTCAGCTCATATAAGTGGTGATCTCTATTTTTTGTGCATTATGCTCCAGCAGGCTGATACTTGTGGCAGCAATCGTGGAGTCATGTTCGAGAGTGTCTTAAAGACAAGTTGTGAGATAATTGAATTCGGCTGGAGCAAGGACCGGTCACCAGTTGACACGTTTCTTATGGGATTGGCTACAAGCATTCGTGAACGAAATGATTACGAGGAAGAGGTTTGTTGTGTGTTGTTGATTCTCAAGACTAACACTTGTACTAGTTCTGTTAGAAAACACAGAAAACAGCAAAGATGAGCAAATTGTATTATATACTTCGGCCATTATACTTGTTTTTAAGATGGTAACCGCTTATGATCATTAATTATCTGTACATGACTTTTTCCTGTTAATCCCTTGACCTCAAGTTTTTTGGCTTCTCTATTTTTGATAAAACATTTACTGCACGTGGGATTTCTTACTTGGGTATGTCTCCCATCAAATAAAAGTAAAGATTCAGTAACAGACTTAGGAAATTGATTTGCAGAACAATCTCCACCCCAAGTAGATCACAGTCTGCATACATGTATAATCAAGCATAAAAACCTTAAAATGTAAAAAAGAAAAAATATAGTAGAAATAGTGGTGTGCTAATTAACTAAGACCGAAAACACAATCAAATTATTTGTCAATTAAAATTTGCTTCTATTTCTACCTGTGTTCCTCATCTCTTTAGATTGCCATTACTTGTATTTGTATTGAGTAATGGATAGGTTTTCTTTGCAATTAAGTGCTCCATTGCATACACAATGCTCGATTTAATATGTTGAAGGTCAACTAGTCTGCCAGCAAGTATTTGATATCACTTTTTCTCTTCTAAATCCCATTAAATACATGAGTAACTTGCGAGTTGCCTCTATTAGGGAGGTTACAATCTCTCAATCAAAAATGTCACTGTACCCGGTAGGCTTTAGGGTGAAGCGTTAAGTTCGAACACACCTCTTGAGGAAAGCTTTCAATCTTTGTCTTCACAGATTTACTGCTGCTCTGGAAAATCATCTATTACAGCAAAGTTATGGACCATAGCATGTGCCTTGCTCGTGTATATAAGCACAGGAGCTTTTGTATACATGCACATGAGCTTTCCGAATTGAAGAAGTTGACTGCTGTTGGATTACCTGTCCATGATTTTATTTTAGCCAGTGTTCTTAGAGGTGCGCCAAGGTGCTTGCTTTAATATTTGCAAGGCACAATGGCTTCAATGAGGCATTCCGTCTCGCTCAGTAAACCATGAGGCGCAAGATAAACGCCTCAGTTTGATTTGTCATTTGTATGTGTATAATTGTTAGTAGTTCTACAACTTATGGGCCTCACTTTGTGTGCTCGTGCCTAGGCTTTAGGAGTAGATGGGTCTTGTGCCTCGGTGCATATCTCGCCTATTCATAACACTGATTGTAGCATGTGAGAAACCATCGATGTATTTTGCTAAGACTCGTGTTGATGTATATTTAAATTTACATCAGCCACTATTTCTCCAATTTAAGGTCTCTTGCATACCCTTGTGAAGCTTACAGTTCCTGGAGACATTTCAGAAACTCTTTGGACACAATCCTAGAACTAGAAAAAGTTTGAGTAACTGTATTCTGGAGAATCCAATGTCTCCCAATGTTAGATGAGTGAACAAAATATTGGCCAAAGTGCAAGGTAAAAGAATGTTCTGTTCCTGGGATGGACATGTTGGATAACATGTTGGATAACATGTGTATAATTGATTTGTATATGTTTAGATTTACAATTAATATCAACTACCGATGGAACTAGTTATTGTAACTGGAGTAGACATTTTCACCAAAATACTGATAGGTTTAGGCGTCTGGTTTCAATAATATTTATCTGGCACTTATTGTATTGTACTATTGCCTTTACGTGTTTATTATGCTTCATAAAATTAGAAAGACAACAAAAAGATATTTTAAATTACTCAAGTTCAGATCTCATTACGTGCTCTTTGTTTCAGGCTGGTAGAGATAGGCAAGCTGTTCCCACAGTGAAGCTAAATATCATACGGTTGCTAGCTGATTTGAATGTTTGCGTAAACAAACCTGAAGTCATAGACACTATGTTGCCTCTATTCATAGAAAGTTTGGAGGAGGGTGATGCTTCAACACCTGGCTTATTACGTCTCCGAGTATGAAACTTTGTATTAAAGCATGCATTCAATATATAATCTTCGTATTTGCATACTCAAGACATTGTGCCTGATTTTAAACTATAATTGATCTGTCAACACTTTGTTGCAAAAGATTTTCCCTGCATACTCGTTCTAATATGTATTTTTTTTAAAGACTTCTGTTCATGTCGATATTGTGCATTTTTCTCAACTTCTCTATGTTGACTGACTGCAGCTTCTTGATGCTGTTTCTCGCATGGCGAGTTTAGGTTTTGAAAACTCCTATCGTGAAGCTGTTGTTTTACTGACACGAAGTTATTTGGGCAAGCTTTCGAGTATTGGATCTGCTGAAAGTAAAACCATGGTGCCAGAAGCCACTACAGAACGGGTTGAGGTGTGTGTAATAAGTATCTACATAATTTGGTTGTGACGCCATAGAGCTTAAGCTTTTGGATTTGATAATTAAGAAGTGATCCATATGATACTATCCCTGCGTCTTCACATATGAAAGTGGAGGCTAGGTCTCTGTATATGTTAATCACCACAGAGTCCCAGACCCTAATATAAATTGGGTATGTTTTACTTCTTTTCCCATATAAAGCCCATCCCTAACAATTACTCTTTTTAGAGGTAGAAAACTATTTGGCTGACCTTTAGAGAATTTTTTGACCACTTGTGAGGAGTGTCTGGCATATATTAACTACTTTAGTTACCCTCACTACAGAATGCATGCTGATAACATAAGGTTCTAAGTGGGTGCATAATGTTTTCTAGGGTTTATGTGAGAATCTGTTTTATTAAATTGTATTTTATTACACAGATGCTCACTTGTTCATTTAAATTCTAGACTCTTCCCTCAGGATTTCTCACGATTGCTGGTGGTCTCACCAACACAAAATTGCGGTTGGACTACCGAAACCGTTTGTTATCTTTGTGCTCCGATGTAGGTTTGGCTGCCGAGTCCAAAAGTGGAAGGTATAAGTCTGCCCCCAGATATTGGAAAAGCACATGCTTTGAAAAATGAGAACCAATAATAAAATTAAAACCATGGGAACTACTAAGGTTCAAATAACTGAGGAGGTTTGACATCCCTGTGTATAAAACATTCAAGTTTTATTTTAATGGCAATGGTCCATTCGGGGTTTTCCATCTCAGAATTTGGGTATAAACGTATCAAGTTACTTGGTTATTATGTTTTATTTAATGAAAATGGTATATAACAGCAGATATATAACTAAAGACTAAAGTTCACCACATGTATATTGAACCTTAGTTATATATGTGTTCAACCTTAATGGTTCTCATGGTTCCTATTATATTTGGTTTCTATTCTAATCTGACACACACACACACACACACACACATATTGTTTGATTTGATGTACTATGCTTTGAAGTTTAATAATCAACAATATTGTTTGCTTCAAAGCTTATCTAACAAAAAATGTAAACATTTGCAGCAGTGGGGCAGATTTTCTTGGGCCATTACTTCCTTCTGTAGCTGAAATTTGTTCAGACTTTGATCCAACCGTGGACGTGGAGCCTTCACTTCTGAAATTGTTTCGCAACTTGTGGTTTTACATTGCTCTCTTTGGACTGGCACCTCCTATACAGACATCACTAGCTCCTACAAAGTCTGTTTCTACTTCACTTAACAGTGCAGGAAGCGTGGGTTCTGTTGCCTTTCAGGCTGTGGCTGGACCATACATGTGGAATGCAGAATGGGCTTCTGCTGTTCAACGCATATCCCAAGGAACTCCGCCACTTGTAAGTTAAATCAAATACCCCCTTGGTGTTAGAATAAAATCTGTAACCAGTTTTACCAAGTGTACTTTTATACTCTATAACAGTGGGATTTATACATATGCAACAGGCGCTCTTCTTTCCTGTCAAAAGGCTGATTAATTAGGTGCTAGTAGAGACTATAACTTTTGTAATCATTATGCTTTACATGGAGGACGTGTCTGTAGATATATTTTATTTTAATTTATGTAGGGAAGACAGCCATTTGTACCAACTTGATGAATTGAATAAGCGTAGGAGGCCTGTACGTCCGTAGTACAGACTAGAGAGGAATATGCATGCTTGATATGGTGGCAACCTTTTATGCAACTGATCGGATTAGTTTTGCAAAAAGGTTTAGTCGGGTTGTGGTGATGATTACGATATTAATGAGGTTTAGAGAAATCAATGTCTAGGACAGCCTTAATTCTTAGAAACTACTAAATTTTTTCAAGCACAAATAACTGTGTAGCTCAATTACAATATATTACTTGGTTAATGATAGGATTGTAGGGGAATTTGATTTAGGATTTTGGTCAATTTAAGAACCTTACCCTTGCTCCTGATTTTTCTTAGCAAGTAAAGCAGATGAAAGTTAACAAAAGAGAACACAAACAAATAATGAATTATCCAATCACAATTTTATCTTTCTTAACATAAAAGAAACAATCATAAAAAGTTCATTTGAAGAATTAAGCAAGCGGCTCTTATTAATAAGTGGTGAAGCATTAAAGTATCAGCAGAGGCACGAGTGTTTCAGTATATAAATTTCAGGAAGGATCAATTCAAAATTAAAAAATGAGTGATCTATGAACATGGAACTCCTTAAAAATAGCAAAACAAGTCTAGTGCAAATGTAAATATAATATGTATAGCTTACTAACTCTTAATTAGTGATATAGCTAACCTTACCATTAATTACATAATGTATGAGATTATACGTATAGCTTACATAATGTATGGGATTATGTATATATTTTTCAATGCAATAAAACTATGTGATACCAAATAATTAATGTGTAAGAAGATGAGAGACCACAAGAAAACATTCTGTTACTTATTTATGCAATAAATTAATGCCTCATGTTATAGGTACACTTATCAGAGGTGCTGATATAAGACGACTCACTTCATACACAGTACACTGGGGTGTGGGTGAACGGGAATATTGCAGTATGATCTGTACAAACTTGTGGTTATTCCCATATTTCCTAACTTCAGTCCTAGGAATTCACGAGTCACAAAATTTTATGTATATTGTACAGGCTAATTTTCAATAAAAAGTCAAAGTTTTCTGGTAAATTTTATTGTATTTTTGGTTTCACAAGTCATAACTGGTTCTCGCAAAAAAATTGTGTTTGGTCTCAGTTTGAACATAGATTGGGGGGAAGGGGGGTGGGGATGTTCTGCTGTAACACTGACATTTATCTAGAAAATAAGAAAGAAACATAGTTAACCTGATAAGTATGTGGTTTTGACTCTGGTTGTCAAATGCCAAGTGGATTCTGTATTCTAAATGATATTTCATCACTGTATCTGGTATGCTATTTTATCATGTAGAAATTTGTCAGAATGCTTCTATTTATCTGATGTTTAACTGTATCATACAAGTGCAAAGACATTACGAGAATAAAAGTGAAAGTAAACTTTGGAATACAACTTGATCTGTTCCAGGTTGTCAGTTCAGTGAAATGGCTTGAAGATGAACTAGAACTTAATGCTCTTCATAACCCTCAGAGTCGTCGAGGGAGTGGCAATGATAAGGCTGCTGTAACTCAAAGAACTGCTCTTTCAGCTGCTTTAGGAGGACGGGTAGAGGTTTCTGCTATGAGCACAATCTCAGGTCTAGTTAATTTTCTAAACCCTCTATGTAAAAATGGGTGAATTGTGTCAATGAACGCTATTTTGGTATTTTGCGATTACGTAAGGTATTTGGCTACTTTTCAAATTTGAAGTTTCTTGGTGTGGAAGTGCTTTTAGTATATATGTTGGATGATGTATATTATTTTCCTCTTGTTCTTTGTTTAAAGTTACTTCCAAGACTAAACTAGTTTGTTGTTTTGTTGAGTTCAGGTGTCAAGGCAACTTATTTATTGGCTGTAGCCTTTCTGGAAATAATAAGATTTAGCAGCAATGGTGGCATCCTTAATTGTGGCCCCAGTTCGACTGCTTCTAGGAGTGCCTTCAGCTGTGTCTTTGAATACCTAAAGAGTCCGAACCTTATGCCAGCAGTCTTCCAATGTTTGAATGCGATTGTCCAGAGAGCTTTTAGTACAGCTTTATCGTGGCTGGTAATTATATTTCCATAATATATTCTTATTTAGCTATGCTTTTCCAATTTCCTAGTGTGCGTCTGGCTTATCATAAGTAAAGTTACTTGCTTAAAGTTATTGTTTCTACTTCAAGGTAGAAGTCAATTTTTACTTGTAATTTATTCCTTGTTTGGAGAGTGATGTATAACTTATAAATTACCAAAACTAAAAAAATAAAAAGAAGTGCTAAAAGTTGCATGTTGTGGAGGTATTTAAATTTAATAAAGTACAACTGCTAACTTATATTTTAAGAAAAAAAGTACCTCCATCCAACTTTTTAAAATTTAGCTTATGTGTCTGTTAAAGTGTTAAGGCATAACTCACAAGTTCGTAATTGACTAATGGACCTATTATGTTAATTAGAACTTACAAGTTTAGTTGAATGACTTACGAAACTAAAACAAACAGGACCCTAATCTTCATTCTAATCTCGTGAAAAACATTGATCCACTGAAATGTTTCCCTTTGATCTTGCATGAAATTTTATTTTCTGATAAAAAATTGCTATTTGCATACAAATTAACAATCCAGATAAATTCTCAAGTCATTTCATCATACAATGTTTTTATTAATGTTAAAGATTCTGTGCAGGACGATTTACAGTAGTGCAATAAAAACAAGTTCTTGTTGATAATTTTAGTAACATAGATGTGTTTATGTCTGTTATTTCTCTATTTTTGCCCATTACTACAACTTATTTCATGCTGGTTGATTCATAGTACTTGGTTTTTAATTATGGTGGGAATAGGAGGACCGGGTATCAGAAACCGGAAATGCAGCTGAGAGTAGAGAGTCTGCTCTTTGTGTGCATGCCTGTTTTCTTATAAAAAGTATGTCTCAAAGGGAAGAGCATATCAGAGATACTTCTGTCAGTTTGTTAAATCAAATTAGAGAGAAGTTTCCACAGGTATAAAGATGTATCATTCTTTCAATTTTTAATTTCACTCTATCTTCCTCTCTTATTTATTTATTTGTTTTATTCCTTCATGTGTTACTAGAAAACATCTCCGTGTATATTGTGCAGATATTATGGAATCCGTCTTGTCTGGATCTCCTCCTATTATCGGTGCATAATGACCCACCTTCGGCTCTTGTCAATGATCCTGCTTGGGTGGCTACTGTACGCTCTTTATACCAGAAGATTGTTAGGGAGTGGATCATTGTTTCACTCTCTTATGCTCCATGCACGAGCCAGGGTCTTCTTCAGGTTTTTGTCTCTGCTACACGGGACTCATCATTCTGAGGCCTTTCAATTGTTTTCTTTCTGTGTTTGTTAATGTCTGAAATTTTGCAGTGAGACTTTACCTTTTTGTTTGACATGAGCAATGTTGCATTCATATATATCTTAATATTTCTGATTGTCATTTTGTTTGTTGGTTCTTGTTCAAATTATGCAGTATGATGTTTTGTTGTGTTTTTGACGATAAAACTTTTCCTGGTACATCATACTCTCTTCCGACAAATAGAAAGAATCTACTTTAATAGACATTGTTGATTGTAGCCTTTTAGAACTCATTTCTTGTACCTTTTCTTTGTTTTTTTTGCTTTGGTCTTTGAGTATTTACAATATTTTTATGTTCTTGCTCTCAGGAAAATCTTTGTAAAGCAAATACATGGCAAAGAGCCCAGCCTACTTCAGATGTAGTTTCTCTTCTTTCTGAAATAAGAATCGGTACTGGTAAAACTGAATGCTGGACTGGCACCAGAACTGCAAATATACCTGCAGTTATGGCTGCTGCAGCAGCTGCATCTGGAGCCAATTTCAAACTGACTGAAGCTTTTAATTTGGAAGTCCTTGGCACCGGTGTAGTCAGTGCGACAGGAAAGTGTAATTATGCGGGAGAAATTGCTGGGATGAGAAGATTATATGAGAACATGGAGAGTGTTAATGGACAGGATTCAGACACTTCTATAAGCTCTGGCATTAGTTCCAGTGTTCCAAAAATCACACCTGGACCATATTCTGAACAAACCCAACCTAGAAAGGATTCATTTGATGAATTACTACTTAACAGGTTTGTTCGTCTCCTTCAGAAAATTGTTTACACAGCTGAAAAAGGCGGAGAAGTTGACAAGTCATCATTTCGTGAGACTTGTTCCCAGGCGACTGCATTGCTTCTTTCAAATCTGGTAAGTATTGTCGAACTCTTGCTTTAGTAACTTAACTCACATATATCAATTAATACATTAAAAGGAGTGGGACATATGTGCAGGCTTCAGATTCTAAATCTAAAGTAGAGAGTTTCTCTCAACTCCTACGTCTTCTTTGCTGGTGTCCAGCTTACATTTCCACGCCTGATGCAATGGAGACTGGTGTATATATCTGGACATGGTTAGTGTCTGCTGCTCCTCAATTGGGCTCTCTGGTGCTTGCTGAGCTTGTTGATGCGTGGTTGTGGACAATTGATACCAAGCGAGGTGTTTTTGCATCAGAAGTGAGGTACTTTGGACCTACTGCCAAATTAAGGCCTCACCTGAATCCCGGGGAGCCAGAAATGCAACCTGAAAAGAATCCTGTTGATCAGATAATTGCTCACAGGCTTTGGCTTGGTTTTCTGATAGATCGTTTTGAGGTGAGGAAATTTATATTACATGTTTGAATCGTCATCAGGTGTTCTCCACTGTTATATGGTGAACATTGTGGTTGATATTGCTAATATATATGGTATATTGGCTGGTAACTTGTGCATTTTGGTTGGAATTTAATTGTGCCTCATCTGTATATCTTTTATAGATTATGCCAATTAAAAATTGTAGCTTTATATGCACTTCAGTGGTCTTCGATGTAAAATAACTTCCTAGCATTCATCCTTAAATTTTCTACTTCGGCTTTTGAGTTCAGTTGCGTGTGTTGTTACATTGTTTTTGGTAATTATGATTGTTATTTTTTTTTAATGATGATTGTTATTATCTTTTGTTAATGATGATTGTTATTATTAGTTTATGAAAAAATATGACAACCTAGACAGGAATTTCTCCCTATCATCATATGGAAATTTAAGTATTATTATCATTCGTTGTTAGTTGTTACATTCGGATACTCAATAATTTATCACTTGGCAGCACATGAGAAGTTTAAATAAGAATGTGTGGAAGGATGGGCATTAGAACTGAAGTAACCACCAAATTCTTAAAAAACTATGCTAATTCTGCAAGCCAGGCACATTTGTCTTGTTACATTTCTGAGCCTCGTCATACTTCCTTTTTGTTCATTATCTTGTTTATATGCTTTTTTAATATTATTTCCTTTGCATATCGAATGAACTGAGACAAAGAGGCTCATAATGTGGAACAAATCTTAATAGGAAGCGAAATATTTAATTTCCTATTACGTAACGTGTTTGACATTTGTTAAACCCTTCTCTTGCTCCCACCCCTCTCCAGGTAATCCGCCATGACAGTGTTGAGCAATTGTTGCTTCTTGGTCGGATGTTACAAGGAACAACGAAGCTTCCTTGGAATTTTTCACGCCATCCTGCTGCTACCGGAACCTTTTTCACTCTAATGCTTCTCGGGCTCAAGTTTTGTGCATGCCAGTCACAGGGCCATCTTCAGAGATTCAAACCGGGGCTTCAATTGTTGGAAGATCGAATTTATAGGTATTGCATTTACTTTCTTATACAGTTTTCTGCTACTATGTTACTGAGTTGTTCCCTATTTACGTTCCAGCTTGCTTCTTGCCTCCTATTTCTTCTCACTTTTCTTCCATTGCACTTAATCATACTGCTATCAAGAATATATGTTTGTCTGCAATTTATGCCATTTGAGAGAGAAAATAGAGAGAACATATAGAGAAGAGGAAAACTTCTGATATATCATATATTCTCGGTGTAGGCTGGTATAGAAGTAGCCTCTCTTTTTATTGAATAGTGAAACACTAGCATTAGGGTATATGTGGCATTACAAGTACATATCTTATATAATTACACTACTGTCCTGCATGGTCTAACAATATATTATATATTCCTGTAAATAAATCTAGATCTTGTGTCAATTCTTGAGCACTCCTAGAATATATATATATATATATATATATATATATATATATATATATATATATATATATATATATATATATATTTTGACATGGAAGCACAAGTTTAATTAAAAAAATAAATAAATCCAATTTAACTTGTATCTAAAAACAATTTGTGGTATTCTTAGTGAACTCTGTACTATTTCAATTTTGTATGGAATACATGATCCCAAAGTTTTCTCATAAAAGTTATGTGTTGCCTGTCTAATTCTGCCTTCCAATATTTTTAAGCTGACATCTTGCGTAGAAATTAATAGTATATGGTTGTGAAATTTACAGAACTTCCTTGGGATGGTTTGCACATGAGCCAGAATGGTACGACACAAATAACACAAATTTTGCACCAAGCGAAGCTCAGTCTGTTAGTGTATTTGTTCAACATCTCTTAAATGACCAAGTAGATCCTCCTCATCTGGATGCAAAAGGAAGGGGACATGAAAATGGGAGCTCTTTGATTGATGCGGTAAGATTGCAACACCTTGCAACTCTTTAGATCTGCTGGCAAAAATAATTTCGTATGTGGTTGAATCACTTATGGGTCATCTTTCCAGACATCTAGCTGGCTTAGCCAATGCTAGCTGTGATGTTTAATATCTTATTTAATGGTTATCAGCAGAATGATCATCATCACCCAGTCTGGGGACCAATGGAGAATTATGTGTTGGGGAGAGAAAAAAGGAAGCAGTTACTTCTGATGCTATGCCAGCATGAGGCTGATAGGCTAGAAGTTTGGGCTCAACCTATTAACTCAAAGTAATTCTTTGGAAGATATAAATAAATATTTCATGTCTATTGGGTGTTGAATTGTCTTTCTTAATATTATAGAAATGGTTTTGTTCAGTACTAATATATACAAACTTGTTCCAGGGATAATAATTCTTCTCGGTCGAAAATTAGCTCTGAGAAATGGATTGAATATGCAAGAACGGCATTTTCTGTGGATCCCCGAATTGCTTTTTCTATAGTTGCAAGGTTCCCGACAAACTCTTCTTTGAAGGGTGAAGTTACTCAATTGGTTCAGGTGTGCTATTCACATATTTGGTTACCTAGTCTCCCTTTTGTTATTTGCAGATCAGAATCTACAATTTGGTAGAATCTACTACAAAGTCTTCCCTCCGTCCCACTTATATTACGCATTGATCAAAATCTACATTAAATTAACTAATAACTACTATATATATTATTTCCAAATTTACCTTTGATTCATAGAATGATTATGAAGGGGGGGGGGGGGGGGGAAGGGAGTAATTTTTTAATTTTTTACTACCATATTTTTTTCCTGTTCATATCTTTGTTCATCGTTGTGAGTGCTGATAACACCTTGGAATGGGACACCTAGTGGCCGTTTGGGGTTCCTTAAACTTAAAATAAGTAGCTTATTTTATTTTTATTTTTTACATATTTTCATATTTTTTTTAAAGATAAATATTTGTTTTAGAATTTTAAAATCAGATATTATCTTCAAAATAAAAAATAAGTTACTTATTTTCAGAAAAAGTACATACATCCCTACTTTTTCTGGAAATAAGGGCTTATTTCCAGAATTTAAGTGGAAACAAACGGGGCCCTAACCTTGCTGCTTTGATTGTTTTATTCTTAATTGTGTGTTCTGGTTAAAGTGACACTGTTTTTGTTCATATATGATTTGGATAGAAAATAATAGGTGCAATGAGTTGATACCTTTGTCATTGTTTGTTTAGTATTGCTTTTTGTTGCTTTGATGACTATATCTTCCCTCATCAATTGATTCTTCAGGGTTCATGGTTCTTAAACTGCTTCTTTCTGTTTCAGTCGCACATATTAGAAATCCGCAGCATCCCGGAGGCTTTACCATATTTTGTTAATCCAAAGGCTGTTGATGAGAATTCTACTTTACTTCAACAATTGCCTCACTGGGCTGCCTGTTCAATCACACAAGCATTGGAGTTTCTCACACCAGCTTACAAGGGCCATTCACGTGTGATGGCTTATATTCTCAGAGTGTTGGAATCTTATCCTCCTGAGCGAGTCACGTTCTTCATGCCCCAATTAGTACAGGCTTTAAGATACGATGAAGAGGTGGGTTCTTGATTGGAGATCCTTTTGTTTACTCATATGTATTTTGTAAAATGAGTATTTTTAGATCCCCCAGTCAACTCCTTTCAGGTTCCAGTAAGTACCTCTGAAGGTACTTAGCTTAGGTACTTAATGGAACTTAAAAAAGAGCTTATAAGGTCAACATGCTAGAGCCAACCTTATACTGATGGCTAGTGTTGCAGCATATATCTGGCTGCAGCCCTCCTTGCAAATAGTACTTGTGCTCAAATATTTAAGCGGAAGTCCACTTTTAGTTCACAAAACCTTAATTAAACATGTTCAACAACTCAAGCACGCTTGATCGCCAATTTGAAAATCTTGGTGATCTACACATAATTTCTGTCGATGTGTATTTAATATAATGCATGCTTAAGAACATATAAAAAGTATAAAAGATAATCTAGAAAAACCATGATGTGTTTGGTAAGTTCTTTGCAAGTTTCTCTGTCTAAGCAATGTATAAAGCTTCTGCATAGGGATTGTATTTGCAATACAGTTACATTCTGTTTAGAAATTTGAGAGTTTTCCTCACTTACAGAAATTAGTTGAAGGATACTTGCTTAGGGCTGCTCACAGGAGTGACATATTCGCGCATATTCTGATATGGCATTTACAGGTGGGAGTTTCTTTTTGTTTATTTTTCCCATCATTTAAATGAATAAACCTGTTGATATACTATATTGATTTTATTTATTTATTATTATTGAATTATTTGTAAGTACTTGATCTCAGTTTATTCAGGGTTTATAGTTTAACTATTATATGTAAGAATGGCAGGGTGAGTCTGTTGAACCAGAGACTGGGAAAGAGTCAAAGGAGAAGGATGCAGCGGTTGCCTTAAAGGTATGCTTGCCAAAATTCATAATATAAAAAACTGATGTTGTCATACTCGTTATGAAAATATAATTGTTTAATATTTGGCTTCAATATATGTGAGTCTGTTTCCCCCGAAATCAAACTTATCAATTCCATCTCAATGAATAAAGGAGAAAAGAACATACATTCTGCCCTCGGTCCTATCTTTGATTCTCCAACTTTTCTTGCATAAGTCTTGGGTACTTGTTACAAATTTTAAACAAGGAAAAATTGGTGCAAGGCTGCAAGCATTAAACGAGGACAATATAGTGAAAAGAATCTTAAATGATCTGTTTTCAACACCGACCTGGAATTAATACAGGAAAATATTTCAGATCTTTAGAGATTCTTGTTTAGTTTTTGGTAGATCCGACAATTTATACACGACACACAACTTTAGGTATGGGCTTTGATTTCTGGGTACATGAATTATAAAAGTACACAACACCATATAGTTTATTGTTTGGTATTTTGTTAGATCCGTCAATTTTGTACATGACACAAAAACTTAAGGTAATGGCTTTGATTTCCAGATACATGAACCATATAGCTTTGTGTTTGGGTTTTCATTTTAGGTACACGACAAGGAATGAATTACGCGAAATAAATATATTAATAATTATTTATTTTATACAAAATTGTATGTAAATATAATTTGTACTATATTATTAAAGCCGAATTAAAGATAATTGGCCGGCCAGTACTTTGGGCCTAGGTTGATGGGGCTGATTCTGGGATAATTAGGTTTTATGGGAAGAATTCTCTCGCAAGGGATATTCAAAAGCAACTCAACATAATTCTTGAATAATAGTAATATTGTCTTAATTACAACGATTAAATTCCTATATATAGTAATCTAGTCTAATTAAACTAAACATTTTATATTACTCCCAGATACTTTCTCTAATAAATGGGCTTCCAAAGCCTATTATATTACTCCCAAAAACTATTTCTGGGCTTTTTTAACCCGCTGTCCAGGGGCTCAAAGTTTCTCTGAGCTTTTTTAACCCGCTGTCTAGGGACTCAAAATTTTTAAAATTCTTAACTATTTCATGCTTAATAAATAAATATGAGCCCACTCATGTCTATTTCTTAAATTCTATTTGAAAGAAAATTTACTTATTGTATCTAACTTCTAATCGAATTAGAATAATCCCAAACTATTTGTCAAAAAAAAGAAAAGAATAATCCAAAACTAATTTACTTATGTACATAATAAAAAATTAACAATTAAAAAGAATTATTATTACGTAACTATTATTATTTTAATAATTATTAGTAAAATCAGAATAATTAAAATTAATTATTTTGTAATTTGTTTATGTAATTGTGTTAGATAATCTAGATTCTATAATTTTATGTATGTTATTTTAAGTAGTATAAATAGATATATGTTATATAATTGTAAAAATATGCATGAAAACGTAATATATTTATATATTTGTTTTTATCTAGTCTAACATGAATGTACATGACATGAATGTGCTCAAATGAGGAAGTACACGAATCCATTTTGTGTTGTGTGTTTATGGGTATGATACTCAATTACACAAGGATGAAATTACATGCGACACGATTGCCAAGTGTAATATTTACATCAGTTGTCTTAATTAAATCAAGTCAGAGTATTTATTTGATTATTATATGACTTCTTCCTTTCGTTGATTTGAGTGCAAATTTTCTTTGTTATACTCCCTCTGTATTTACTGGAATGTTCTCATTTCAGATTTCAGTAATATATTTCTTTTCATAAAAGCTTGAAATCCAATCCCATTCATTTGGCTTCTTTATTTAGATGAATAAAGAGTTTTGTCTATGAAGCCCCATATGCTGTCTGCAGGCACAGTTACAAGTGGTGTTGATAAATTTCATGCTTCTTTTGGTATTTATGTCTTTCTTTTCATGAACATGTATCAAATTCCAGCGTTCTAGGTTAGGAATGAATTTTGAGTGGAATGGAAATTCTCACTTTTCTTTTTACAATGTATTATTTATATATGTGCTCCCATCCAATTGGTTTAAATATCTGATGACATAATGAGTGATGTACTGTAGTTTAGCTTCACTCCATTTGGAGTTACTTTTCACACAGACACACACTAATACAAATTCCATCTAACACTCCGCTTTTGGATTCGCTTAAATTTTGTCTTTTTTGGTTTCAGAATAGCTCCTTTCAAGAGCTACTTCCTCTGGTTAGGCAACGAATTATTGACAGTTTTACCCCCAAGGCCCTCGATATGTTTCAAAGAGAATTTGATTTCTTTGACAAAGTTACATCTATATCTGGTGTACTCTTTCCAGTTCCGAAGGAAGAACGGAGAGCTGGTATTCGTAGGTATATCTCTGTTTTGCTTGAATGATGAGGTTGATATAATTTTATGTGTATTGTTGATGCTCTTTTGTTGTGGGTCCCCTATGGGACAGAATCTGAGACTTTTGGAACAAATTACTGCCCCAGCCTTTTACAACTGCATGATTGATTTATTTAAATATAAGCAGAGGAAATAGAAAAGATTACAGTCAAGTCATCCCTTATTTTTTTTGGTGGTACAGAGAGTTGGAGAAAATTGAAATGAATGGAGACGATCTTTATCTGCCTACGGCGACTAATAAATTTGTTAGGGGTATTCAAGTTGATAGTGGAATACCATTACAATCAGCAGCAAAAGTTCCTATTATGATCACATTCAATGTGGTGGATAAAGATGGCAATCCTAATGATATAAGGCCACAAGCATGCATTTTCAAGGTAGCTTAACTAGTTAACCCTTGTATTTTCTTCTCTAAGACGGATTTGAAATAATATGAGTTGTGTTCTCTTGACATCAAGTTCCTTTTGTTAGTATACAGCTTTGTTTCATTAAATGGATATTTGGTTATTTTATTCTATAATTTGTTAAATTGCTTCTCTACCAAATTGTCTCGCTATAGTGCTAAATTTTACACTATATTTATTCTGAAGTCTGCCTAACAAGCGGATAACCATATTATGAACACTCCTGTTTGTTGGGACTTGTGACCTTACAAATATATAGTGTAATGTGGAACGTGAAGATTTAGAGATGAGGTGTTGAGTATTCCTCCATCCTTTGTTCTATATCTATATTTCCCTTTAAACTACTTCTTCCGTGATATTCAACCCGTTATAGTTTACTTAACTTATACTGTTTGTGCTCAAATTAGTAAATGTATGAAAAATATGAATGTAACGAGTATATCCCTCTTAAAGCGGGGTCTGCGGAAGGTCGAACCTCCGTATAAGGATTCGAACCCATGATCTCTCATGGGATAAAGATAGACCTTATCACTAGGTTATTTCATATTATTTTTTAAAATTAATAAATGTGATTATTGTAAAGATATTAGCATTCTATCACAAAACATGTGCTATGTGATTATCGTAAAGATATTAGCATTCTATCACAAAAGGGGTGTATGCTTTTATAGCACCCTTGGAACATCATGACATACTGGCAACACCGACGAGATTTTTCTTTTAAGCTATTCGACTCTACGAGCATCTCTGATGGGACAGTATAACACTAAAATAGTGTAACTTTCACACTATTTTGGTGTAAAATGATCTCCAATGGGACACTATAATAGTGTAAAAGTTACACCAAATGAGTAATGTTGCACCAAATTTGGTGTCAAATATTCATTTGGTGTAACTTTTATACCAAATTTGGTGTCTTTCAAAATGCCCAATACACCCTAATGAATGTTAACACAACAAATTTATTCCTTCTATATCCCATTTATTCCTTTTGTATACAAACAAAACAACGATTGTTCAAAAAGTTGGAACAATATGTATTATTATAGCCAAAAGATTCCTTTTAGTGTAATGTATAGTCTAACATGGTTGGAGTTGATTACATAAATATTGTAATTATTACACCAAAATAGTGTAAAATTTACACTATTTTATTGTTATGCATGGAGATGGTGTAAAGGAAGTGGTTGCTGTTCCAGTACAAAAACAAGGTGGGTTGGGGTTTAGGTATGAGTTCACAATCACTAAAAATATCCTATTTCGATGTTTGTTCCCTGTTTAGAGAATGCTATTTTTTCTGATTCAATAGCAAACATGTTAGAATTTTCTTCAAAAAGGTCTAATGGGTAAGCTGCATAACGAAGGACCCAGTAATGGAGTTTGGTTGAACAAGGACTTATTCTACAGAACCTTTCCACTTTTACCCTCTAAATTATTAAAGAAATAAATGCTTTAAACATGATTTCCCTTTTTGGACAGATTTTACATCTTTTTGAGTTTTCCATTTGAGGGGAACATAGGTTCATAGATAAAATATCTTCCAAGATAAATGAGAAAGACAAGTATTTTCAAATATTAGTTTAAGCATAGACTTCAGATTGAAAAAGGGGGTGTGATTTTATTTTTCCGAAACCTTTAATTTCAAGTATATCTGGAGCAGAATCTGAATTCAGTTGGTTATTACTTATTTAGACTATCGTTTGAATTTTAGTAACTCATCTATGCATACATGCTTTCATAACACACATACTTGTTTTTACGTTCATGGAAGAATTTTCTTGTGGACAGAACAGACTATTTGTTTCTATACATGTGCTTGTCAATTTCACGTTATAATAATATGCAATGTTGCCTGGACTCGCACATTTTGAAGGAATTAAGCGAGCATTTATTTTGCAAATGATTGAATATAATATGGTGACATCCTTACCACCAAATAGGAATTTTTTTAATGTATTTTCATTAACAAGAAATATGTTGTAAAGGGTTGTGTCATGAATTCCGAGCGACAACTTTTCCATGTCTAATCTTTTGACACAAATCTGCACATGGGTGATGCGACAGTAATGGTTACTTCTGTAGTTTTTAGTTTGTTTAGAATTTCTCAAGTTCTGTTATAATTTAGGGAGAACAATATTCAACATATAATGTTAAGAAGTGCTCATCTAATCTGTCTCTGTAACTGCTTACTTCCGGTATGGTTTTTACTTAAACATCCAATTGTACTGAGATGACCACCAACTAAGCACATTTATACACACTCAAGAAGTGCAACAAATCTCATATTGAACTAATAACGCCTATTGGTTACTCAGTTGGTGCTTGTGTGTCATAGCATGTGGTAAATGGTCTTAAACTATGCAAGGACCCAAGTAATTTCTGATGAACTTTTGTGTTGTACCGTAAAATGTTTTAAGTAACTAAGAACCTTAACTTTTTTGAAAATTCATCATAGGGGTTGGTTTTGGTCGGGGGTTTAGATTTGAAGCAGCATCAAATTGTTTTCATCATATGTTTATATTCAAAAAAGCACCATGGTATAGTGATAAGATCTGGTGGTTCTTTTAGTTATCGTGATGGTATTACTCATTGATTATGTCTGTCTTATTGGACAGGAAAATATATTTTATAGATTTTACGGGGACATGATAGTATTTTATCTGTGGTATTTGTTATATATTTTGTGGTTATGTATATCTATTCATATATCTGTAGTTCATAATTTCAAAAGAAAAAATAAAGAATTCATCTCACATAATTTGTAGGAGCATTGGAGTTGGTGTTCAGAATTATTCTCATTAATATAAAAGCTCTTTTTTTCTTCTTTCAAGTCTTTATTAGTTTTCTGCAGATTTTTTTTTTTAGTTGCAATCTGAAAAGCAATTCATCATCTCCTTCTTTGTTACTAATTCAGTTAATGCTGACGTAGGTTGGAGATGATTGTCGACAAGATGTACTCGCTTTACAAGTTATTTCTCTTCTCAAGGACATATTTGAAGCTGTTGGACTCAGTCTATATTTATTTCCTTATGGTGTTCTCCCAACTGGGCCTGAAAGAGGAATCATTGAGGTCAGATTCGCTATTTTATGCGCTAGTGTATCTGTGTATGCTGTCAAGGAAGGCTATCAAAAAACCTTTAATGTTGATGATTTTTTTCACTTAATATGTATTTGGTAGTAGTATATAAAAAATAATCTTTATACGTAAGTATTATCTATGATAAATAAAAATTATTATGTATATATTTATATTACTAAGTCTATGTTATGATCAGTTTTGGGTCTACAGTGGGTTAAGTTGGGGGGGGGGGATGTGTGATTTACATGCTAAAGTTTTACTTGGAGCGGCAGCAAGAAACAAGCTATTTGAGTATATTCTGTTACAAGTACATATACTCTATGTTGTGTTTGGTTGGAGAGATTGGAATGGAATGGAATGGAATGAGTAAAAAGAGAAGAAAATAATTGAGGTAGAATGAGAGATTTGAAAAAAGATTAGTGAATGCAAAATTTCTATGAGAATTGGCAAGAAAATGAGCAAGGAGAATGGAGCATTCCATCTCAAAATGGAGGGTTTGGGTTTTAGTCTAGGTTAATAGGAATGGAATGGGGGAAAGAATGAAATTTTTGAAAATTCACCCAATATTAGTTCAAATCTCATTCCATTCCATTCCAATCTCCCCACCAAACACAACATAAAGCTCATCTTATGTTGAATACCTAATGGTCCTTTTTTCTGCATTGTTTTCACATTAATGTTTAAATTTTTTCTCTTGGTCTTAGGAAACTCATAAATTTATGTTTCTTTTTACCTTCTTTTTAAAATGTTTGTGATGTTTTTAGTTACGTTTTAATTTTCATCTAATGGAAAAGTCTTACTTGAACTGTAGGAAAGTTTATGAAATTATTACACAATTTCTTTTTTGCTGCATGTCTTTTTTTCCCAACTCTCCGTGATTAAGCCTTCCTGCTGGATTGATAGGCTAGGTCTGCCACTGGTTAAGATCTCCTAGACTGCATTGTCCTTAGAAGAAGAGGAATTACTAAAAACCGGAAGTCCTACATGCTAAGAAATAACATTACCTTATCTCAATTGTAGCTTTGGGACTCATTTTGCTTTATGATGTTACGTGCATTTCTTTCCTGTTATTATATGCATATACTTTGAAATATGAGAAGATATTTTTCTGCAGGTTGTGCCGAACACACGAAGCAGAAGTCAGATGGGCGAGACAACAGATGGTGGTCTATATGAGATTTTTCAACAGGATTATGGGACTGTCGGTTCTCCCAATTTTGAAGCTGCACGCGAGAACTTTGTCATTAGCAGTGCTGGTTACGCTGTTGCCAGCTTACTGCTACAACCAAAAGACAGGCATAATGGAAACTTATTGTTTGATAAGTAAGGTTTACTACTTTATGCATGCTTGATGTCTATAAAATATGTAAACTTATATGCATCAAAAATTGAGATAAAATACGTATGTGACTTTGTGAATATATGTAGACAGTAGATCTATCTCGTACAATACTTGTTAAATAATATGATTCAGAGCTTATATAGCAGATGATTCATTTAAGGAATATTCTTTTGCAAAACTAATTAATCGGACGAGAATACTAAATCTATTACCTACAGTATATCATAAACTTGTTTTTTTTATAATGTCTGATTTCATAAGTTACTGATTTGCTTGTTTTACCACTGAAGTGTTGGTAGGCTTGTTCACATTGATTTTGGTTTCATCCTGGAAACTTCACCCGGTGGAAACATGCGTTTTGAAAGTGCCCACTTTAAGCTGAGCCATGAGATGACTCAATTACTAGATCCATCTGGCGTGATGAAAAGTGAGACTTGGTACCATTTTGTGAGGTAAAAAAAATTTCTTTTTACTTTGTTTTGTTCAACTTTAGATGAGGTGTCATTTAGCCGTTGTTTCGAAAGTGGTGGAAATAAAGCAAAATGTATATAAATTAGAAGTGGAAGAGAAGCATGAAAAATGGAAGTGTGAAGAAAAATGAATATAGACTATGTTTATAAGATTTGTGATGGACATGAATAGGAGGGACTAGACCTTCATTTGTAGATTTGTGGGACAGAACTCTAGTTTAAATATTTGGGAATGGATTGGAGGAATAAAAATCATGGATAAATACTTTAAAAGATACTGTACGAATTTTATTTCATAATCCAATTATTATTTACAGCCAAACGGAATGATAGTGCGATTCGTTCACCTTTTTGTTTTGTTGTTTTCTCAGCTTGTGTGTAAAAGGTTACCTTGCCGCTCGTCGACATATGGATGGTATTCTGAACACAGTATTGATGATGTTAGACAGTGGATTACCTTGCTTCAGTAGGGGGGACCCTATTGGAAATCTTCGAAAGAGATTCCATCCTGAGATGACTGAGCGCGAGGCAGCTAATTTTATGATTCGGACGTGCACTGATGCATACAACAAGTGGACCACTGCTGGCTATGATTTGATACAATATTTGCAGCAGGGCATAGAAAAATGAGCAGATCTTTTGGGTCATCATCTGATATGTACATGTGTATCTGTGTTATTTGATCAGCTATTCTTTATTTAAGGTAGGCACATTTTATTTGGAGGAACTACCCACTATTGTTGTGAAAGTTATCTAAGCCAGGAAGTAGGTAAATGAGTTTGTTGTTAGTGGCCAATGGAATCCCTTGGTGGTGGTTGTAAAGATATAGTTTGTAGCTTATAATTATCAATGAAATGTGCATTTACTGAAGCGAAATATTCAAGCTTAGAGACATCAGTTTGCACATGTTAGCGCGACTTCACTTGTTTATATACCATCATCGTAGTGGATACATATATTTCTTCCTTTGGGTGGTTCTGGGACGAGAACTGTGTCCAGTGTCACTATCCTGGTCCGACCAGCATACTATAGGCCTTTTGTGGTATTTGTTATACTGTTGTTTATTTTACAAGTATTCTATCTAAAATATGTTGTTAATTGGTGAGATTTTTATGAATGCAGGGTTCATTATTATTAAGTTAATAATTAAGTTAGAGACATTATGAATATAACATGTGATATTTGAAAAAATTACCTGTAATATTACTCTTTAAATATTTACCTATTGTTTTTAGTTAGTAGCAGTTGGACCTCATTTTTTACTTCAGAATGCCACTGAATGAATGCCACTGAATGGATGGAATGAGACATCTAGGCAGATTTAATTGTTTTGTTCACGTCCTATATGGTTCTCCAACACTCTAGCCCTGGTACACCTCCCCCATCTATTTTTATGGTTGTTCAATAGTTTGACCTTTTTATTTTGTCCAATGGAATCCTATATAAAGATAGTTTGAATCTTTTGTCTACTTTTACATTTGTGAGTTGGTCTATTTTGGTTTAAGGGTTTTGGTCCATAACAATACCATCTATCCGCGTTTTTTTCCATGGATAGGAAAAAATCCTATCTAAACCTGCAGAAGCGTGTATAGATGCGTGTATAGATGACGTGACTCCTGCATTCACAAAAATTTCACGTGTTAATGCTATTTGCGGAAAATTATAGCTGTCCAGACAATCGATTGTTGTTAGGGAATGTGGTGTTAACATTGTAATCAACTAGTGTTACTTAGTCTTAATTTATGATAAGCTAAGTAAAATGTACTATTATATGTATATTGACAGAATGTTTAATCAGACACTTGAAACAATATGTTTAACCATAACATAAATAGGTGACAGTAAGTTTAATAGTTACTGTCTTGTACAAATGTAATAACTTGATCCATGAAGTAGAAGTTCACAAAGTGTTCATGTACAATATGGTTCAAATCCATGACAGTAATATTCAACACTCAAACCTATGACAGCATATTCAAGTGACAACACAAAAGAACGGGTGACTACAACTATTCCCTCGACAGTAAACTTGACAGAGAATGAAGATTTGAAGACAAAAAGTTTTACTGACAGCAACATTTGCGGGGATAGTTGATAGCAGGTTTGGAAACAGTATGTTTTAGTGGACTATCAAAACTTGACAGCAAATTATGCGTAGCCGAAGATGCTGTCACCATAGAGGAGCTAAAAGTTGACAATATACTTTTAGTGAAGCTGACAGTCTGTTCCTGGTAACAGAGTAGATAGGGAAAATACAAGGAATGATTTTGACATCTCAATCTACTGTGTCAAGTCTATTACTGCAACTTGGGAGAAGGCAAGCAAAAAGATAAAGTGTGTTCAATGAGTCAAAGATTTCTTTATATCTCAGAATAACTTTATCTACAAAGGGAATGAAGCCAATGTTGAACAGGAAAAATAAAGTTTCTATTTCAAGCTTTATTCTAAGACAAAGAAAAAGTGCACCTGTAAATAAGATATGTGTTTCAGTATAAATACACATATCCCACAAACACTTTTCCTCAAGGAACTAAGCTAGAACTTGTCGATTCTCTCAAACTTAGTAACAATAGCAAATCTAATTGTTATTGTGACTTTGTAGCTGAAATTATTTTCCAGAACAGTTGTAACAACAAAATTAATAAACATATTAATTTTGAAGTTTAAACACTATGTCTTGATCTTCTTGTTTGTTTGCATTTAAAACGTGTTAAACATTAATCTTATTTGTTGTTAGTGAGATTAATGATTATTTAACAAGTTGCATTCAACCCCCTTCTGCAACACTCATTCTGTTTAACAACTAGTATCAGAGCGGCATGTTTAACATATTTAACCTGAAAAGATCCAAAATGAGTGCACAAAAATAAGTTTAATTGTTGAATTGTAAGTTGGATTGGATAAGTTGTAATATTTTATGGATTTTTGTAGAATTTTTAATTATGTGGATTTAAATAAGTTTGATAATTGTTGGGATGTTAAAGCTGGCACCAGAGCTATGGTTTTATGATTCTGTAGACTTGTTTTAGGCTCGACTTGTGAGGATTGGGTAGATGTAAGATATCTAGATTAAGTTTTATTTCAGTATATGACATTGCATCTATATTTTGGTAATTGTGGACCTGAACAATTCATAATTGTAGGATGCCTACTGGACGATCCACTCGACTTTCTGGTGAGCATCCTTCTGCTGAGGCTGACCGTACTGTATCAGAACGTAGAGGGAGAGGATTTGGTTCATCTGGTATGGGTAGAGGAATGTCTACTCATGCTACTCGGAGGGCACAACCAGAAAATGTACCTCAAGCTGAGCAAAAGGAAAATGTTATGGGGGAAAATGAGCAACAAACACCTGAGCAACCAGCGGCACAACCTTTGAATCGGTTGGGAATTGATCTGAATGTGCTGGCTAATATTGTGACACAGACAGTGGTTAACTGCCTCGAACGAATTATCAATCCTAATGTTGTTGGTCAGGGGAAGAATACAGGGCATGCTACTAATGTGGGGCTGAATAACACTAATAATCAACAAGGGGTTGAACATAATGCAATAGTGGTTCCCGATAACGATACATATGAATATCCTTAGAATCAGGCTATTTACATTCCTATGTTGGAAAGGTTTAATAAACAGAAGCCTAAGAGTTTTAATGGGCAGGGAAGACCGGAATAAGCTGAGAATTGGTTAGGGTACCTTAGAAAGATTTTCCGACTGATTGGGTGTTCTAAAAATACTATGACGAGGTTTGTTGCATATAAGTTAGAGGATGATGCTGATAGATGGTGGACTACTATGACTGCTACCAAACCACAACACTATCTGGACGTTGTGACTTGGAATGAGTTTGAGGAGCTTTTTAATCAGATGTACTTCCCAGTGGCTGATAGGGAGAGGTATGTCCGTGAGTACCAGACAGTAAAATAGGGTGATACCGAGACAGTGGCAGAGTATATCTCCAGGTTTAACAGGCTGACTAGTTTTGCAGCTCCAGAAATTAAGTCTGAGGAAGATAAGGCTAACAAGTTCAAGTGGGGCCTTAGGGTAGAGTACAGGCATAACATCATTTCTACCAGGTTTGTGAATATGGAGCATACGATCAGTGCAGATAAGTATCAGGATTTATCTGTCTTAGATAGGAATGATGATTCTAGTAAGAAGAGGGCTAGAGATGAGCCACAGAGTTTCACTCGTAACCAACAGAGCTTTTGAGTAAATCAGCTTCAGGGTGCTCAGCAGCATGGGCAACACTTTTCTACGCAGAGTGGGCAGTCTTACCCTAAAAATATTAGTGGGAGTCGAGGTTTCCACAGGGGTTACCAGAATGTGGGTAATGGGAGGAGACCAGTGACATATAACGGTAGTAGAGGAAACCTTCAAGGAAACCGACAAGTAAGAGACCGATGCAGGACTTGTGGGGGTAGCCATCCAGGGAAACCACGTTATAGAGAGATAGGAGCTTGTTTTCTATGTGGGAGGACTGAGCATATTGCCAGAGATTGTGCTATGTAACGTAGGGAGCATCAATAGACTGCAACAAATGATAATCCGGGTCAGACACAAAATCAGCAAGGAGGCAATCAGGGTTAGAGAAATGCAGGTCGTGTTTATGCCACCACAACTAGGGATGCAACAAATATCCCTGGTACTATTTCTGGTATTTTATTTATTGGCAGTAGAGATGCTAGAGTGTTATTTGATACTGGTGCTACACATTCTATTATTTCTTCTAGTTTTGTTAAACACCTTGGAATAAAATCATATGAGTTCGTTCCATCGATTTGCATTAGCACTGATGTAGGTATGAGTATTGATGTGCATATTGAGTATCCTAATTGTCCAGTCAGAGTTAGGGATCACATACTACCAGCTACCTTATTACCTTTGTATATGCAAGATTTTGATGTGATTTTAGGTATGGATTGGTTAGAGAAACACATAGCAGTTATTGATTGTGAGAGTAGAGTGGTGAAGTTTAAGTTTGATGATAATTTAGTAGCCTAGTATCATGGCTCCAAACCTAGTGCTTTATACAGGGTTATATCTGCCATGAAGGATGTAAGGTCAATAAAGAAAGGTTATTGTGGTTATCTTGCTTATGTAGTTGATACATATATGGCAGAATTGTAATTGAAAGATGTACCAGTGGTTAAAGAATTTAGTGATGTTTTTCTAAATGACCTTCCCAGATTACCTCCACATAGGGAGGTAGAGTTTTCTGTAGAACTCGTTCCAGGCTTCGAGCCGATTTCCAAGGCTCCTAGAACTAAAGGAGCTGAAAGAGCAATTGCAAGAGTTACTTGACAAGGGCATTGTTCGCCCTAGTGTATCTCCTTGGGGTGCTCCAGTTCTATTTTTGAAGAAGAAAGACGATTCGATGAGATTGTGCATAGATTATAGAGAGTTGAATAAGATCAGTATACGTAATCGATACCCATTACCTCGTATTGACTTGTTTGATTTAACAAGGGGAATTTGTTTTTTTCAAAAATTGATTTACGATCAGGATATCATCAATTACGAGTGAGAGATGAAGATGTACCAAAAACAGCTTTTCGAACACGGTATGAACATTATGAGTTTCTTGTCATGCATTTTGGGTTAACTAATGCTCCGTCAGTTTTTATGGATTTGATGAATATGGTCTTTAAAGACTTTTTGGACAAGTTTGTTATTGTTTTCATAGATGACATTCTTGTATACTCGAAGTCTGAAGAAGAGCATGAAGAACACTTGAGGAAGGTTTTAGAGATTTTGAGGGGTCGTCAGTTATTTGCTAAATTCCCAAAGTGTCAGTTTTGGATGAAACAAGTTTCATTCTTGGGGCATGTTGTTTCCGCAGAAGGGATACAAGTATGTTGAGTCCCGAAGTATCGTAGAAGGGGGGGTTGAATACGATACTCACAATGATTTAAATTCTTTTCAGAATTTGCGGATAAATAAATTATTACTTCAGAGTGGGTTTGGCCATTTGTAGTGTTTAGGTGAACTGCATACTAATTTTCTGTGTGTCCGGATAAATCAATTAGGTTCAAGAAAATTAGCAAACAAAATAAAAGAGACAAGTTTCCGGGAATATATCTTTCGTATATAAACCCAGAGGGGTGCTACACCCAGTTTAAAATATAACTGGTTTTTAAAGAATAAATTAGTTCTTTGCTACTAACACAAAAATATTAGGCTCAGTTCCTATACAGATATATCTAAATTAGTACAAGGAAAAACTGAGTCCGTAGAGAGTGATATGTAGGAGCCCTGAGTATTTTTCGTTAAAGAACCGGGTCCTAATATCTGACTTGGAGCAAGGTATGGGTGTGTATAAATTATCTCTTTTTGCCCCGGCCATGGCAGAAGCTCCCTACATATTTTTTGTGTTGGAGAAGACGACTCTTTGAATGAGTGTGTAGACTTTTAAATCAATAAAGTAGGCTGCTTGAATTTGATTGGCTAAGGGCTAAGTGGGTCCAAGAAATATTTTGTTGCGCCTGTATATTTTTGTTGCGCCTGAAGAGTGTATTCCCTGTGTAGACTTAAGTGGCGCCATTTACATGTCTTTTAAGTTGTGCTTGAGATTAAGTGGCGCCTTGCACAGGTGATGTACAGGGGAGGCGCAATAAAAGGCGCCACATAGAAGTTGATTACTCAACGAAATTAAGTTTGTTGCGCGTGTATAACATACATGGTCAAAGTGCTATTTAGTCACTGCACTTTGACCCTCTATTCATTCCTTGACTGAAGTACGCCAACTTCCATTTCTTGTACCAAAGTCTTGTCACATTACACCCTATACCCTGAGCTGTTTCCGTTCTTCGACTGTAGTTCAGAAACTTTTACTTTTCATATCAAGGTTGTGACACTTTGCACCCTACACCTTTGAGCTGTTTAGCTGTTTGGCTGTTAGCTGTTTGGTTGTAGCCTCTACAAATCACTTTTCGTACCTTAATAAATAACCGTTCTTTCCAAGTACGTTCTTCAACTTACAATTCTTCTATAGTTAATACTCAGATTCCTTTCATAAACTGTTGACGCCTAGTGCAACTGGTCTGGTTCACAGACGACTAACTTTGATCCAGGTCTTCGTATTATTGCTTTACTTGCATTGTTAAGTTTGCAGCAACTTCATTGCTTCGAACACTGACTGTTAATAAACACTGTAACTTCACTGAAATCTTTTCTGGTAATTAGACAACGTCTCCATTATTACCACAATCTTGAATACTTCATTCTCTATTCTTCACTAACGCTTGAACATATAAATGAACTTCTTTCAGTGAGTATAACTTCAAGACTGCAGCTGTCTACTTTAACCTTTGTTTTTACCCTTCTAGATTCCTATGCTTCGAACACTGTCTATCTTCAATCAATGCCTTTACACTGAAATCTTCTAGTGGCACTTCTATACTGAATCTTTAACACTTCTGAAACCCTGAAAGTCTTCAACCATTATTCTTCACTGAGGCATGAACATATTAATGTACTTCTCTCAATGACCTGTAGTAGACTTTAAAACTTCTTCTAATGTCTTGATTCACTGTATCCGCCTTGTCTTCATTTCTTCCTGATTTCTGTGTAGGCATAATATTATTTACTTGTCCTGTTCTAGTGTTGAGTTATCACAATTACTATTCATACAGCTTCGTAATCTCACTAACAAAGTAGATCCGTCAAAAATAGTAGCAGTGTAAGAATGGTCAAGACCTACTACCGTGACAGAGTTTAGGAGTTTTTTGGGTTTAACTGATTATTATCGAAGATTTGTGGAATGTTTTTCGACAATATCTATGCCTTTAACACGGTTGATAATGAAGAATACTCGATTTATCTGGACCGATGAGTGTGGGAAGAGCTTTCAAGAATTAAAGAAGAGGTTAACTATAGCTCAAGTATTGACACTACCATAAGGGATAGATGGATTTGTTATTTATAGCGATGCTTCAAAAAAGGGGTTGGGAGAAGTTTTGATGCAACATGGTGAGGTGATTGCCTATGCGTCTAGACAGTTGAAGACACATGAGGAAAATTATCCGACTCACGACTTATGGCAGCAGTGGTATTTGCTCTAAAGTTATGGAGACATTACTTATATGGAGCTTCTTGTGATATTTGAACTGATCATCAGATCCTAAAATATATTTTCACTCAAAATGAGCTAAATATGAGACAACGGAGATGGCTCGAGTTGATTAAAGACTATCATGTGCGAATTCAATATAAGCCTAGAAAGGCTAATGCTATTGCAGATGCACTTAGTCGTAAAAATTCTGGTCAGATTTCAGTGTTGTTTAAATTGCCTAAGGAGTTGCAAGAAGAAGTACATTATCTCTTAGTGTTCATGGTGTAGATGGTATGTTAGCTAATTTACAGATGGAACGGACATTGAATTCTAGAATTAAGGAGGCACATAAAGAGGACTTAGAGATTCATTAAATTGTCCAAAATATTAAAGGCGGGAAGCAGTCGAACTTTAGTGTGGATGAGCATGGTGTTATTTGGTTTATGGATCGATTATGTGTTCCAAAATCAGCTATTCGAGAGGAGCTTTTAGCATAAGCTCACAATTCACCATTCTCTATATATCCCGGTAGTACCAAAATGTATAGTGACATGAAAGATCAATTTTGGTGGAGTGGCATGAAGAATGATCTTGGTAACTATGTGTCAAAGTGTATGACTTGTCAGCTTGTTAAGATAGAACATCAAAGGCTAGGCGGTGCGTTGCATTCATTGGATGTACCCGAATGGAACTGGGAGCATATATGTATGGACTTATTGATAAATTTATCTAGTACATTGAAGAAGGATGATGCTATTTGGGTGGTTGTAGATCGACTTACAAAATCTTCCCATTTTCTTACTATTCGATTGACTGATTCGGTAGAGAAATTGGCTGAAATTTGTAGAGATGAGATCATGAAATTACATGGGGTTCTAGTCAGTATTGTTTCAGATAGAGATCCACGGTTTACATCTCGATTTTGGGAAGTATTTCAAAAGGCATGGGGTATTAATCTGAGCTTCAACACGACATTTCATCCGCAAACGGATGGTCAATCCGAGAGGACCATTCAAACCTTAGAAGATATATTAAGGGCTTGTGCACTAGATTGGACTGGAAAGTGGGATGAACATTTACCACTTGTGGAGTTTGCTTACAACAATAGTTGGCAAAATAGTATTGGGATGGCACCATACGAAGCGTTATATTGGAGGAGGTGTAGAACACCTATATGTTGAGATGAGGTTAGTGAAAAGAAGTTAGAGGGGCCTGAAATAGTTGAAGAGACTAATGAGAAAGTAATGGTGATAAGAGAAAAATTAAAACAAGCTCAAGATCGACAAAAGAAATATGTAGATGTGCATCGTAGGAGTTTGCATTTTCATCTTGGTGAGAAAGTATTTTTGAAAGTTTCTCCATGGAAGTGAGTGAATCGTTTTGGTCTCAGGGGAAAGTTGAATCCCAGATTTATTGGCCCATTTGAGATTCTAAAAAAAGTAGGAGAGATAACGTATAGATTGGCTTTATCTCCTCAATTGTCAAGGGTTCATAATGTGTTTCATGTATCTTTGTTGAGGGGATACAATTATCATCCGTCACATGTAATAAGTTGTCACTTGGATAAAGTTCGACCAGATTTAACTTATGAGGAGGAACCTGAAAGAATCTTGGAATGTCAAGAAAGGGTAATGTATCGCCGCATGATTCCGTTTGTGAGGATATTCTGGAAAGGTCATTCAGAACGAGAGACTACTTGAGTGACGGAGGAAATTGTTCGGGCGCATTACCCACATCTTTTTGAGCAAAAGTACATAAGATAAATTTCGGGGATGAAATTTCATTTAGAGGGGAAGAATCTAAAATCTTGATATATATAATTAGTATTTAATATTTATTTATTAAATAATATATTATATATATTGTATTTAATTAGAATACTAGTTATTATTAGTTAAAAAAAGGGTTGAGAATAAAAAGAAAAGAATTAGGGATTTGACTTTTACGTTACTTTTGTTAGAGAGGAAGGAGGAAGAAAGGAGGAAGAAGGAGAAGCTTAGTAAAATCTAATTTGAACAAAGATTTTAGTGTTCTAAGGTAAGAGATCAAAACCCTCTTTGATATAAGCAATCATATTTTGTTTAGGATATGATATTTATAGTTTTTCTATTGTTATATATATATGAACTAGGGTTTATTGTGATTGGGACATTTAGAGTTTTTGAGCATCATTCTTATTTTCTGAATTTCAAGGTACGGATACTTTCGTTATACCCTTTATCTCATTTGATTTCAAGAAATTCGTATGTGAACTTTTAACCATGCTGGATTCTTATAAAATTGATTGTAAATTCGTTATATGTTCAAATTTAGTAGTTTTGGACTTTTCGGAAAGGATTTTGAATTTCCTACAACTTTCGTTCTTTAACCTTTTTGAAATTCTGCCTCCAACTATGAGTATTCTGCAATTTATGTAATCTGGCAGTGTGTTTTCGAAACAGAACACTCAACTTTGAAAATTCGTAGTAAATTGAGTTTTGTTCAAAAAATTATGAATAATATCTTTCTGGAAAGCACTTTTTGATATCTGCATTTGTTGTTGATATTCCGTTGGCAAACTCTGTGATTTTGATACCCTAAATATCAAAATACTTGTGTAATCAGGGTCTGATTCTGTGCTAGCAGCCCGCAAATATATATTTTCTGAATTCGTTACTTGTGTATTTTGAACGAGCCGTAGCATTTTAGAAAGGTCTCGAAATTATCTATGAATCTCATGTTTTGTACTTATTTAGATAAAGTCATTTTAGTAGAGTAAATTGTTACATTTCTGGGCAGGTCAAGTATAAAACTGATTTAAGTTGTGTACTTTGTATGATTATTGAGTTTTGTGTTCTAGTAAGTTATTTTGAAATGATATATGTTTTTGTTTGGATTTGGAAGATATTGTAAGACCTCCGTCGTGAGTGGAGTGAATCTCATACTTGACACCACCTATACGGTGTAATTAAATAGTATAGGTGTGTCGCCAGAAATATGGGACACGTATAGTCACGACTAATTTGTGTATGTTTGGCCATTTGGGTAGTATTGTGCTTAGTGTCTTGCAAACTCCTATAAGATTTTGGGTAACATTTGCTTTGTGCTATGCAAACCCCTGTAAATTTTGATGACTACATATTCCTGGATCACCGAAAATGTAGGACATCCTGTAAGTAAGATTATCTCCCATTTGAGTTAGTAAGTTATGCTTTCCGCTAAATTATTGTGATGATGGTTAATAAGTGTAAGAGTAAGATTGTTTTAACTGGAAAGTGTGTGTTGGTTTTGTAAATATCTATCTAGCATTTCTGCTCTTTTCATGGTCTACAATATTTTTTTTAGTTATCATATTATATCCATTTTTTTAATCTATTTCCTGCTCACTTGACTTGTGTTATATCCGTATATGAGTCTTCCGCTCACTGTCTGTCTTTGTTTTGTTTTTATTTCTCCCGGCAGGTAAGAATACTTAGGTGGACTACTTTATGGAGAGAGCGAGAACTGCGAACGTAGAGGAGCTCATTTATTTTTATTTTTGCAGTTTATTACACTCATAGAATTTTATTCGGATTTGATACTTGTGGATTTAAATCCGAATTTGGATGATTTATTTATATTTTAATTGTTGGATTGTAAGTTGGATTGGAGAAGTTGTAATGTTTTATGGATTTTTGGAGAATTGTTAATTATGTAGATTTAAATAAGTTTGATAATTGTTGGGATGTCAAAAATTAGCACTTCTATCAAAAGTTGCTCCTGAGATGGATGAAAAGCTTGGGAGTGACAAGGAGAAGAAAGTTGTAAGGCCTAAGGAGAAAGGCATTGAAATCAGGGAGAATGTGGTGAATGCCCCTGTTTGTGTAAATGGCAAAAGCAATGATAAAATGTTTGAAGTTGATGCAAATGATTTTATTGTTAAAGAAAGGGAAGATTTGAATGATGAAGAAGCCTCTGTGCTAATGGTGGATGAAAATGAGAATAGTAGAGTATTTCAGGATGCTTGTTTCAATTCAAGAATAAATGATCTAAGAAAATCTTCAAACAGAGATCCCAAGAAATTTTCTGATTCTATGAGACAGTCAATAGTTGGTGCTGCTGTGTTGGTGTCTAAGATCAACAAATGGGTGATCACAGTGAGGATAAAAGGAGGATTAAGCCGGTACATTAGCATGTCATATCTGAGCAGATAAGAAATTGATATCATTGAGGCTATAAGATTCAAAATCAAGACAAACAAGTCGTGGCTGAATGAAAATTTGAAGAGAATTCTGCAAGATATGATAAAGGGGAAGCTTCCAGAAATCACTCACAATCCATTATACATTAAGTTCAATAACTCTTCATATGGAAAATATAGATCAACTCTTAAGATAAATGATGACATGAAAGACACGGTCATGGAATATGCTGTCAGGAGTAATAAGGTGGAATCTACTGTCACAACTCAAAAACCTACTGTCACAACAAATTTGACAGCAACTTCTAAAAATACTGTCAGGAGTAATAAGGAGGAAGGTACTGTCAAGAAGATGAGAGTCAGGGTAAAGGTTGACAGGCTTATAGGAGATGGAGTTTATGCAACTGGGACAACTAAGTCCATGGCTAGCAGAGAAAGCAAAAAGAATATGCCCAATATCTCAAACTGGAAGCTTTTTACTAAGAAAGTAAAAGAAGAATGCCCCGATGTCAAGAGACCAACAATCAATAACTTAGCAGAAACCAAAGCAGATTTAATTGATAAAGTTACTGTTGAGTGGTCTGAGTACAACATCTTGAGCAAAGTAAATATTTTCTATTCAAATGGGCTAATTGAAGAAATGGGTTGTGAGTTGAAGGAGGCTTACTACTTAATGATTAGAAGAATGCTGCTAGTCATCAACGAAACAGACATAAAAACTCAAGTTTTTCGAGGTTTTTTGATCAGGAAATTCTTAGAGCTCATGGACTCTTTCAAATCTCATCCCTTGGATTATGTTGATGCTGAAGAAACTGAGCCAGTAATTTACTCAGATGGAGTGATGTTTTCAAATAATGATGGTGTCAAAGAATTCTAGAGTATGGATTCTTTGCAGGTTAAGAACATTGAACTTCTGTTAAAGCTGGTGAAACAATTAAATGAATATCCATATCCTGAGGAGAAAAAATTCATTCTTACACTCCAAAGAATCATTTCCTCAAAGAAGAAGTAGAAGTATGAAAGAAAAGTGGAGTATAAAAGAACTCATGAGTGTCTTCTAAGGAACCTTGAAAGAATCATATTCTACAATACTAGTTGAGCTGCAGACACTATATCTTTTAATGAATTAAGAACTTTGGAAGAGAAGGAGCCTGAATCGTAGAGTTGATTAAAAGACAATTACTGAAGATAACAAATCCTGAAGTAATTGATCCCAAGAATAAAGCTCTAGAAATATGTGATTTCAAGGTGAAAAAGAAAATGGAGGAAAAGGAGAAGGCAAGGAAGAACAATTCTAAAGTTGATGAAGTCTTAAAAAAGATTGAAAGAGTAAAAAGGCAAATTAAAGAAGCTGAAATAGATTTTAAAGTTGCCAAGCTAAATGATAAGTACTCAAGACTTTCTACTTACATTTACCTTGTTCTTTCAAATCCATTAATAATCATCATTGATAGTATTGAAGTCAAGGCTGAAGATTTTGGGATTCTCAACACTGCAATTCTGATAAAAAATTTCAGACTGACAACAGGATCATTTCTGGAAACTGAAAGGAACTTAAGTGCAGTAGCAAGAAGGATTATTGAAGCAAGGTCAAAAGAAGATGATGATATAGACAAACTAAGAGTAGATCAAGTATTCACAACTTCCAAAGCCAGATTTCTTACTGATGAATTTGGGGTTAAATATATCTGCATTTCCAAAGGACCAGTGAAAGACTATTACTCCTACCAGGATTTGAAGAGCAAAACTTATAAATTGATAAAACTGGTACTGGATTGTGTGTCTGATCATGCAAAATCTATTAAAGAGAAGAGGGCTTTTAGATCTTTAGAACTTTTATATGAAAAGAAGAATCCTCAGAAGAAATCAGATCAAGGAAGCTCAAGCAAAATTTGAAGATTTTCTTAGACTAGAGGAACATGTAGTTTGAGAAAGTGTAATATTTGAACTTGTAATTTCTTGAATATTTTATTGTACAAACACATCAATTTTTTAGTTGAGTTAGCACCTGTAATATATTTTGAATTTGTCTTTATTTTTCATAAAAACAAATTGGGGGAGCTTGTTAGGGATTGTGGTGTTAACATTATAATCAACTAGTGTTACTTAGTCTCAATTTATGATAAGCTAAGTAAAATGTACTGTCATATGTATATTGAAGTATGTTTAATCAATCACTTGAAACAATATATTTAACCATAACATAAATAGGTGACAGTATGTTTAATAGTTACTGTCTTGTACAAATGTAATAACTTGATCAATAAAGTAGAAGTTCACAAAGTATTCATGCACAACATGGTTCAAATCCATGACAGTAACATTCAACACTCAAGCCTATGACAGCATATTCAAGTGACAGTACAAAGGAACAGGTGACAACAACTATTCCCTTGATAGTAAACTTGACGGAGAATGGAGATTTGAAGAAAATAAGTTTTACTGACAACAACATTGGCGGGGATAGTTGACATCAACTTTGGATACATTATGTTTTAGTGGACAATCAAAGCTTGACAGCAAAGTATGTGGAGCCGAAGATACTATCACCATAGAGGAGCTAAAAGTTGATAGTATACTTTTACTGAAGCTGACAGTCTGTTCCTGGTAGCAGGGTAGATAGGAAAAACACAAGGAATGATTTTGACATCTCAATCTATTCTGTCAAGTCTACTACTGCAACTTGGAAGAGGACAAACAAAACAATAAAGTGTGTTCAAGGAGTCAAAGATTTATGTATATCTTAGAACAACTTTATCTACAAAGGGATGAAGCCAAGGTTGAACAGAAAAAGTAAAGTTTCTATTTCAAATTTTATTCTAGGACAAAGGAAAAATGCACATGTAAGTGAAATATGTGTTTCAGTGTAAATACACATATCCCACAAGCACTTTTACTCAAGGAACTAAGCTAGAACTTGTCGATTCTCTCAAGCTTAGTAACAATAGCAAATCTAATTGTTATTGTGACTTTGTAGCTGAAATTAATTTCCAGTACAATTATAGCAATAAAATTAATAAATATATTAATTTTGAAGTTTAGACACTGTGCCTTGATCTACTTGTTTGTTTGCATTTAAAACTTGTTAAACATTAATCTTATTTGTTGTTAGTGAGATTAGTGATTATTTAACAAGTTGCATTCAACCCCCCTCTGCAACACTCTTTCTGTTTAACAACAACGGGACCAGGACCAGGACCAGGACCCTTTGTTTAATGGACGTATTGTAAAAGGTACATCTGTTTTTCAAATAAAACTTCTACCAATTTGATTCATTATTAATCATTGGCAAAATATTCATATTTTAGTTGAATCTAATTGTAAAATGGCCATTTAGTTATGTTTAGGTGTAGGCCTGTCAATGGATCGGATCACTTGAAATCCATATCCAAATTCATTTATTTTTTCGGATCAGATTAGATCAAGTGTCGAATATAATGTGTGCGTGTGTATATATATATAAGAAAAAGTTATATGGAGACCCACTTTTAACTAGAGACCGAATAACAACCTTTAGATTAAAATAATATAGATGGTTTAGATTTACTTTTTCTCTCATCTCTCTTCTTTTAATACACACAAATGTGGTATATAATTAAATATAAAACCACATAAATACTCATAAATAATAATTTATATATTCATAACTATGTAAATGTATTCTACGTATTATTTTATATTATAGATTTGTATAATATTTTATATTTATTTTCACTCAATGTATTTATTTAACAATATATATATTTGTTCTGCAAATATAAACATTGTTCTGCAAGTATAAATATTATGTTTTGCAAGTAGAACAATATTTTACAATACATTCTGCGCATATTCATAACTATATAAATGTATTATACTTATTATTTTGCATTTTATAAATTTGTATTATACTTTATATTTTTTTCACTCAATATACTTATTGAATACTATATATATTTGTTCTGCACTATGTTCTGCAAATATAAATGTAATGTTCTGCAAGTAGTACATTATTCAACATGTACAAACACTATGTACTGCATGTATATACAATATGTTCTGTAAACAAAACACTATAATTTGAAAATGAAAATATAATTGTTTTGTAAATGTGATGTAATTTTTGAAATGTGTATTTGATGTATGTATTTTTCTTTTTCATACATATCTTTTTTAGAAATAGCATTAAATGATTTAAGTATTAATTTGTGTCATTTAATTCACTCCTTTAATTTTTAATATAATCTAATAATTATTAGAGTGGTCTTAGGGTCTCCAATTTAATTTGGTCTCCATATAACCCAACTATATATATACATAAATATATATATTTAATGTTAATATATATAGTTTTCCCAGTTACACAAGTATAAAGAGGGTTGAATACTTGTATTGTCTTTTTGCCTGTTTTAAAATCAAACTCAAGATATTTAAGTTTCGAACAAATAACAAAGATTAAACACAAAGTATGAAGAAAATATTGTCTGTATTACTAATGATCAAATACAAACTCTCCTAGTGTGTATACAAACCCTATCAGCTACTCTGTATTTCTCACAATAACTTTCTCTATCTCTATGCTCTCTCAAAAATTCGACAAAAATACATTAGGTTACATAGAGTGTTTATATAGAGAGTTTCCTATCAACTAATAACAAAAAATTAAATTACAATAGGCATATAATTCCTAATTATTAGTTCACATTTTTCTTCTGTAATTCTCCTTCCTTCCCATAGTACATCTGCAATATATTTGCATTTATCTTTAAAAACTTTCCATTACTGTGATCATCTTCAAAATTCAGCTTCAGCTTTATAGACTCTGAAAACCTTCAGACTCTGATGATTTACAGTCTCTGACAGACTATAGACTCTGATTGAACTCCAGGCTATGACTTTATTTCTCCTAAAAATCTTCTAAGTAAAAATACTCTTCATACCTGTACAAGGACTAACTAGACTCTGATTTACATTTACTTTGATCAGAAACTAGAAAGACGTATTATATTACATATATATCTATGCTAGACTCTGTTCTAGTATTTTGTACATCATCAAATGAATATATTCCTAACAATCTCCCCCTATTTATGCTTTATAAAATTTAAGAATAAATCAAGGTTTGATGATGCCAAAACTAAAGAATGAAACAATTAATCTAGAACAGTACAAAATTTACAAGGAAAAAGAACTACTTCTCAATTAATCTTCTCAAATGCTGTGTTGTTTCTCAGAAATTACTTCAACATATTCTCCTCCACAATTTATAGAGCTTCACCAACAAACTTCTTCAATTTCTTCATCTCTTCATTCTCACATTTTATTTTACAGTAAGCTACTATCAAATCATTAGCACTGCAATCTTGTTCTTTTAAATCCTTAAGCATCAAAACATTAATCTTCCCTTCCATAGGTTGAAATCCAAAGTAGTGACCCACAACTTCTTGAAATTTTATTTCCTTTACTTCCAAAGGCATGTCTTGATCATTCCCTTCAGTGTCAACATATTTCAAAGAAAATTTTCCCATCTGCTTATTTGCCTGCCTATGTAGTGTTAATTTTTTGTCAATTTCTATGAACCATTTCTTGGTCACTTCCTTTTTTCTCCTATTCACCTCAGATGCTATTGATAGAAGAAATATGATATATTGTAACTCCCCAACCTGTTTAAAGAATATGAAATTTGATTGGCTTATCCACCTTACAACTCCTCCACTCAAAAAATATACCAGCATTTCATTTTTCACCTTTTCAGTTCCACCCTGTCCTCCTGGTAATCTTTGTTCAAAAACATTATAGATAATTTGAGCAAACATCACTTTATTCAAGTGTTTTTGAGTGAGCTTTTTGAACTGCCTATCTATAAGAGAATGTGGATTAGCTACTAGAGTTGTAGTCTTGTCAATATCAGATGCTGAAAGACCTCCAAGCCCTTTTGTTCTCCTAGCCCTCAATTGTGTATTGGTTTAACTGCACTTCCAATAGCTTGGTTCTTTCACCTCTTATTCCTTCTTCTCATCAGAGTCTGTACTCTGTTTACCTTTACCAGAATCTGGTTTAGACCCTGATTTCCCATGTCCAGTCCTTGACTGGTGTGTCTGTGATTGTGTTTTAACAAACACTCCATATTTCTTTTGTTGCATACCACCAAGACCCCTAAGACCATGTGAACTATCACCAACTTCATCATCATCACAATATCTTCTCCTTTTAGCTCCCCTTGTTTTATCATCCTTGCATGCATCATCCTTATTACTCCTGGAAGAATCACCAACTTTCTTCTCCCACTTTTTGACATCACCATCACATGTGACAGCCAAAAGGATTTGTGCTAGGACTGAGGAGATATTAGCCTGGGAAGCAATAACATAATCCACTTTGGTGGTGAGAGTATTGTTAGTAATTGTGCTCTAGAGACAATCATTTTTATATTTTAAGGAAAATATTTATTATTAAGGATTATATTTTATTGATTATTATTTATTTATTATGTTTTATTTACTGCGTAATAAATTGAAAGCATAATAAATGTCCTTGGAATTTTGATACGTATTATATATCTTTAAGTATGTGACTTAAAAATGAGATTATATGAATATTATCTTATTCCTAAAATTCTCTAGTCGAGTATTATTATTTAAGGGCAATAATAATGCACAAAGACTAGTATGTTTCTTGACAGATGACCACATCTCATTGGTCATAGGTATGGTGATACTAAAGTCAAGAACATAAGTGCATGTCTCAATGCATGACACTGGAATGACCCGCCGTGAGATTCTACATGTTAAATAAGTGTCATAAGTAATTCTCACTGTGATAATGGTGTAATGATCCTTAGACCTGAAATCATTATATTTCCATACGAGAATTAATATACTTTGATTACATTAAAAGTTACCTTTGACCGGGTGATAATAAAAGTGGACATTGGGTATATTATGAATCGTATAAGAAATATGAATGATCTAGATGTGATTTAATCCTCCTAATTTCAGGAGTGATATTATTGGCCTCTTGTTTGAGTGAGACTATGAAATGCATGGCCGTGCTCAAATGTTGATTTGATTTTGATTGTCTACTCATCGATCAAGAAAATAAAGATTAAATTATGAAGAGGATGACACGAGACATGCCTTGAGTTTAATCTATAATATCAAGATTAAATGGATTATATTACATGGAACATTATTCACGAAAGGCTTAATCGAATCACCGATTTATTATTATTACTTGGGTAGCAATGATGTATTACTAGATGCCGCTCATTGTTTACAATTTTAAATAGATATTAAAATTGTTGCCAACGTAATAATAACCTACAGGGTCACACACAAAGAACGCTTGAAGGAGAAATAATTTAAATTATGAATTTAAATTAAATAAGTAATTTATTTTATTTATAATATTAATTAAGTATGACTTAATTAATTATATAAATATAATAAATGAATTATTTAAACTAATTCCAAATTTAATAATTAATTAATTAAGTGAAACTTAAATAAATAATTTAGAATTTTGGATTAGTATTAATTATAATTGGATTATAATTAGAAAACTTGTTCCTCTCTCTATATAATCTCTTTATGGGCTGATTTAATTTAAGAGACAGATTTTTACTAAAACCCTAGCCGTTTTGAGAAAAGAGGAAGATAGGGAGAGAGAAGCAGTTTTCGGGTGCTAGTACACATCAATCCTTCATGAAAAGTGTTCGTGTGGATACCGTAGAGCGTAGATCACGAGAACGGGATACGTGGTGATTAAACAAGCTTTGGACCTCCATTAATCTTCCATTAATGAACTGTTAAAGCTTCTAAAGTTATTTATTCTTTATCTCCGAATTAAATCTTTTGTTTTCGCATGGATCCTGCAGAGGGTTTCGCTATTTTGATTTATTTTTCGCGTTTATTCCGCTGCGTTTGTGCCTCGAAACCCTTCAATGGCATCAGAGCTACTTGTGAAACGTTTTAATTCGGTTATGTGCTTAATAGTTTTCGATATGTAAGCATGTATGCGATCTATCATAATTTTGTATTGATACAATATGTATATGTTTTTATATATTATGAATATATGATATTCATATGATGTATAATCATGTGATGATTGTGTGTATTGATGTATGTATATGATACATATTTGTTCTTATTATGGGAATCGTATTCGATACGAATTCTGAAACAGCTGTCGTAGATTTTCTGAAATCTGTATCCGTTGTCCGATTTTCACAAACGATATGTGTTTTCTGACTGTAATCGGGTCACTGAGCAATACTGACAAAGTCAGCTCTGCGTCTGTAAGCCATTAGATGTCGTTACAGGTCCCAAAACGGTGATTTATTATTTTTTAAAAATTTTTTGATTTTCTAAAATTTTGAGTATATGTATGTATATATTATGAATATATGATATTTATGTGATGTATAATCATGTGATGATTTTATGTATCACTTTGTATGTATATATGATATATTCTTGTTCTTGTTATAGGGATTGTATATGATACGATTTCCGAAATACCGTCAGATTTGGTAAAATCTGATTGCCGAATCCGATTTTCACAAATGATATGTGTTTTCTGACTGGAATCGGGCCAATGAACAAAACTGATAAATATGCTATCACCGACAGGTCTGTAAGGCGTTTGACGTCATTAAGGGCCTCGAAACAGCAATTTATTGTCTTTAGAAATCAGTTTTTAATTTTCTGAAATTTCGAAATTTGTTATATATGATTATATGATATGTTTATATAATCTTAGATATATTATATGTGTTATGTGATAGCATGGTGGATGATTATGGCCTAAAGACCCATAGTATAGTGGTTTTGATTTATGGTTTTGGTTTCTAAATACGACTTGCATGTCGTTTATTCATTATAATTTTATTATCTCGAATGTAACTCGAGTTTTTCTTGTAATTTTATTAGAATAGTTTTATTTTTATTATTCAATGTAATTATAAATGAAGACTTCCAAGCAAGGAGGCGATCCAAAAGGGGATGATGGAGCAATGAAGAAAAAAGACATGTAATAGATAGTATTTTAAAACCACCATAGACTGACCTTGATATTTCCATTAGCTTGGAAAGATCACATAGGATGGGGACATAACCAAACACGTTTAATTTACGCACATTACATATATGTATATGATTGCATGTGTTAGTATGTATGCGTAGATATAATCGAGATGCATGCTTAATATTGATTAATCATGTATGTATTAGATACGACACCCATGCCATGTTTGCTTAAGAAAGATAAAATCTGTAACGATTCAAGATTTTAAAATTGAACAAACGATCATGAGATTCTTGTGCTTATGAACACGGTATTAAATATGAATTTTCTTTTTCTGATATGGGGAGATTTTGTCAAAAGCGGATTATTAGTTTAATTCGTAAGGAAGTTGGGTTTTAAGTGAGACCGCTTGTGACTTCTCCGACGACCTGAAAATCAATCCATTGACGAATATTGAAATGAATTATTTGATCAAGGAAAAATTGAGAATCTCTTTATGACGGGATCTTGATCGTTAAAATAAACAATAAAAATCCCTAAATACATATTAAGTTAATCGGATGCCTTCCAATGTTTAATACTCGTCAAGATCTAGATTGAGAATGAGTGGGCTTGCCAAAGCAAGGTGCTTTTATCAATCATGGGAAGACGTGATAAGTAAGTGTACTTAGTTTGTTGAAACATTGGGTCTAACTTAACTAAATCATCACAATAGGATTGTGGGTTTAGAGGCATAGAGTTTGGTGAGATTTATTGGATAAATGTGTACAAATGGTTGTTCCACCAAACTTTCCAAGAGTTATATTTGATATAATCGACAAATGTTGTCTTCCTAAATATTCATGTTTTGAGTGTATTAGCCAACGCTATCTTAAAACATGGATGAAATATGGATCTTGGCTCACTAGAAAGATTTAAAGAAATATTTTCCGAATTAATAGTTAGGGCTATTAGTTTGATAAAAATAGTGGGAGGTATATGGTGATATACCATAATAACGTAAACATAATTAATATTAAATTTGCAATCTAGTTTATTTTATACACTTTAATATTGTAGATATCAAATGATAAACACAAACAACTTCTCTATGCGATCAGTTCTTGAGAAGGACAAGTTGACGAGAATATATTTCCTTGATTGACATAGTAGCTTGAGGATAGTCCTCGAACACCACGATGTTAGTCAAATCTCTTCCCCTGCTCTTAAAGTTGAGAATTTAACATGTGCAAATCATAGTGCTTATTGGAAGCAAATTGATATTGCGACTGATGTTTCATGTCTCATGCTCGCAAATATGTGTGCTGAGCTTAAGAAGCAACACGAGCATATAGATGCTTATGAGACAATTGAGCACAAGATATATTTGAAAATAAAAGGGCACTATACACTTACAAGTAGGGAGAGTGAGACCCGGTTACACCACATGTTCTAAAAATTATAGGGTATAATGAGTACCTTTGATATTTTGGGTTTCCAGAATGGTCTGGAGACTTAGTTAGATTTGATCTTACAATCCTTGGACAAATATTATTCTTAGTTTGTTATGAACAATAAAATGAATAAGATTGGTAAAACACACATTGAGTTGCTAAGCATGTTGCGAACTGCTGAAAGCAATATGATAAATGCATGAACTACTACTATATTGATGGTAAACATAGGGAATGCAAAAGGGAAAGGAAAATGGAAAGACAAGGAGAAGATTTGATCTAGTTCCGTTGTCAAACCAAAGTCCAATCCCTAAAGTAGACTCTAAAATCTGAATGAGGTGTTGATAAAGAAGACGATTGTCGCTTCTGTGGAAAATTGGGAGACTGGAAATTAAATTGTCATGCTTATTAGGAAGATCTGAAAAAGATGATCAATAAGGGTCAAGCTTTAGGTATCGGGTTGGAATTGGAGTAAAAGTAGTTGCTCTAGTTAAAGGAACTCGTTACTTAACTTTTAACCTATAAGGAAAATTTAGAACTTGATAATTGTTATAACGTGCTTGCAATTGGCAGAGACATTATTTCAGTTTCTTGTTTGGACAAGAAAGGCTTTTTCATTTTAATTAAATAACAATAGTTGTTTATTCTATTTTGATGATGAGGCTTATAATGTTGCACAACTAATTAACAATTTATATGTTCTAAAGTGACTCAAATCAAATATTACCTTTGGCACTGTTGTTGAGGCCATATTAATGAGAAATGCATTTCCAGAATACATAAGGATGCATTCATGGATAAGTTTGATTATGAATTATACAAAAGGATGCGAATCTTGGTTTATTTGGCAAAATGACTAAAGCTCCTTTTACCGGACATGGTGAAGAGGTCATTGAACGGGTATGACTTATACATAGTGATGTATGTGGTCATATGTGTACGATGACAAAAGGTAGATTTTATTAACTTCATAAAATTTACTAATTATTTTAGTAGATACGGATATATGTATCTTTTGAAGAACTAATCCGAATCATTTAAAAAGTTCAAAGACTATAAAGATGAAGTAGAAAATATCAAAGAAAAGTTTTTTGATAGGAGGGATCACACCTTGTTGGACATGGTGCGATCAATGTTGAGTCAAGGAATCTTCCAATTAGTTTCTGGGGTTGCACCCTGGAAACGGCTCCACATACACTTAACCGTGTTCCTACTAATATGGTTCAAAAGACTCCTTAAGAGATATGGACTAAGAAACGTCACAGCATGTCATTTATGAAAATTTAGGGATGTAAAGCGTTTGTGAAACGTCTAATCTCTGACAAGCTAGGACCAAAATCAGATAAATGTAATTTTATGGGATACCCAACTGAAACAGGGGGTTATTCTTTTTATAATCCTTCCGAGAACAAAGTGTTTGTTGCTTGAACTGCCATGTTCCTTGAGAGAGATGCTCTCTAAGAAAGACAGTGAGAGGATAATAGATCTCGATGAAGTTTGAGACCCACATGATAACATTGAACCAATGGAGGAACCTAAGCAGAATGTACAAGAAAACAATACTGCTCAAGAAACACAGGTTATTCGTAGGTCTGGTAGGATTTACCATGAGCCCGAGAGATATTATGGATTTCTCTCGACTCAAGATGGTGATGTGATGCTTGTGGATGAAGATGAGCCTCTCACCTACCAAGACGCTATGAACACTCCAGATTCTAAGAGATGAAACATTTATTTTCATGAAACAGTCAAAAAGAGTTTGACTTTATTCAGAATGAAGATGAAACTTGTGTTTACAAGAAGTTTAGTGGGAGCCATGTGGCATTCCTAGTATTATATGTTGATGATATATTACTAATAGGGAATGACATTCCTTCTCTATAGATTGTGGACACTTGGTTGAGAAATAATTTCTCAATGAAAGACTTAGGCGATGCGACCTATATATTAGGGATCAGGATCTATAGAGATAGATCAAGGAGATTGATCGGCCTAAGTTAGAGTACATACATTGACAAAGTTTTACATCGATTTCGAATGCAAAGAGGCTAAAATGGATATGTCCGAATGTCTCATGGGATAGTGATCTCAAAATAAAATTTGTCCTAAATCATTGGATGATAAGGACCGCATGATTAAAGTTCCATATGCGTCAGCAATTGGTTTTATAATGTATGCAATGATATGTACTCGTCCTGATGTCTCGTATGCTTTAAGCATGACGAGTAGATACCAGTCTAATCCAGGTGAAGGTCACTGGACGACAGTCAAGAATATTCTTAAGTACTTGAAGAAGACTAAAGATTCATTCTTGTTATATGGAGGAGATGTGAAACTAGTTATAAGAACTTTCAGTGATGCTAGTTTCTAGACAGACAATGATGATTTAATGTTTCTGTCTGGCTTTGTGTTTTACCTATTTTTATTGAGATGTTGTTGATTAGTGCATAATTTTACATATTTTAATGCCTATTTTATTGCTCGCTTTCGTATTTTTATTAGTTAATTTATTGCATTTTCCTTATTTTGCAGATAAGTAAATTAAATAATTAAAGGAGAAGGAATGGGTTAGAAAGGGCAAAAAAGGGAAGAAAAGGAAGCCAACAAAGTAAAGAGGAGAAAAGACAAAAGAGCAAGTTGGTGGATGAAATCAAAAATCAATGGTGTAGATTTTACCAACAAACACCTCATTTGAATGGTGGGGATTGACCCAACACCACCCAAAACCCTAGTCCTAGCCTATAAATACATCTCATTCTCTCATTGTAATCATATCTAGTTTTACCCTAGTTTTAGTAGTAGCCTCTCTTTTAATTTTCTAGATCTAGTTTTTAGCTCTCTCAAATATTATAAACACTTTTCATATTAATGCAAGTCTTTATTTTCTTTTATGCTAGTCTCCATCTTATCTTCTTTAAGTCTTAATTTATTTTTATGTTAGTCTTCATCTTATCTTCTTTAAATTTATGGCTCTGATATCTTTCTAAGTACCACAAGTTGTATACTTGGAAAATAAAAGGAGCCTTTTAGATTAATATTCTAGATCTAGTTTACTTATCTCTCTACTTTACTACTTAGTTTTATTGTTTATTATCTTGTCATGAGCCCCTTTAAATCTCTATTTTAAATGTGGGTTCAATGATTTAGATCTCTAAATTTATTATTATTAGTTGGTTTTTTTAATTCTAGATTGTAGAACTAGTTTTGGTTGTTGAGTTTGATATTTACTTGTAGTTGTTTAAATATTTTAGATATAGATTTAGTTGTTGGTAGTGTTAAAACTTAGCTCTTTAAATTTTAGATCTACTTTTATATTTTACTTGTCTCATTCACCTTTATGGCTATGACCCATTTCAATTTCATCAAGTAAAAAAATAAAGTACTTGAGAATTGAAAGGAGCCTCTTTAGTTTAATGTTTTTGAATCTACTTTTCTTTTTATGTTGTAGTTGAACCCCTTTTAAATCTCCATTTTATTAGTGGGTTTAATATTTTAGAGCTAAATTTATTTCTTATTGTGTGTTAGAATTTAGATCTACTTTTTAGTTGTTAGATTTGTTAAAATAGCTTTAATGGTTTGATATTTTATATGTGATTTTGCTTTTGATTTGTATTGAATTTTAGATCTAATTTTAGTAGTATTACTTATGGTCTTTAGTTTGTAGATCTAGATTTAAAAGCACTAGTCTTCCTTTGTCTATTTTTTTTATTTGCCAAGTATTTTAATTAATGTTTAAAGTTTAGTTAGTTTCGTTACTTGAATTTTTAATTAGCTTATTATCATTCTTTTTTTGTTGTCCTTGGTTAATAACTCATCTCAAAATTAATTGGTCTAATTCGCCTAAATTGAAAATTAAAGTTTTTGTAAAAATAATTTTAGTCCTTGCGGAACGAATCTTTAAATTATTAAAACGATGTGAATTGTGCACTTGCAATTTAAAATGTATATTTTTAGCACATCAAGTTTTTGGCGCCGCTGCCGGGGACTATAATTATTTTTCGCACCTTAATTTTTAATTTTTTGAATTAGTTTTACTTGCTCTCTTTGTTTGTATTTTTTAGAAAATTGGAGATTCGGAAAGCTCGTTGGAACGTGGAAATTGCCAGACTTGAAGAAATTTTCGAAAAGCATTTTTCGGTAACCCGTATCTCCCTATTTTCGTCTTTTCATCACTTAGTTATTTTAAAAAAAAAATTTTTAAAAAAAAAACTAAAAAAAAAACTAGTTGGTTAAATACATAATTGTTGCATCATGCATTAATCACTTAGGAGCACATCATTTAGATTTAAATTCTTGTATTTAATTTTTCGTACCTTGTAAATTGTGGTGATTGCTGGAGTAATGAGGTACGTTGAATTCCTTCTTTTCTTTAGATTAGGACACGTAGTTTAAGCATCCATAATTGTTTATCGTTTTTTATAACTCGTTGTGTGTTGCATCATTTAAATAAATTTTAAGGGCAAAACACAATCACAAGATGAGGGGAGAGAATTCATCACTCTTTCCTTAGTCCACAACAATTAATCTCTCATCTTGCATACCCTAGCCTTTTTTTTAATAAAACTAATTAGACGTTAGCCCTAGGATTTCGCGCTCAACTAGGAAGAGAACCTAAAACGAACAAATCTCGAAGTATTCATTCGTTGGTGTCTAGGCTAGCGAAAGCTTACCTGGCCATTTGAATTGGTGTCTTAGGAAGGTGTTTAGCCTCTTGGCAATGCTTGCACCGACCTGGCCAATCAGGACGAGTACTTTTAGTTTTGTGAGTTTTAGTATTATCTTGTTGTTAGGAGCAAGGTCTAGTTAATTTTAGGGAACCCTATATTTAGAATATTTTTTTCTTTCAATTTTCCACATTTTCTTTTGAGTATTTAAATTCTTGCACTTATTTGCTACGTGTTTATGCGAACTGCTTGGGCTAGGAACGAATCATCTAGATTAGTAAGACCGATTGAGTTGTCTTCTTCTTCTTCTTTTTCAGATTCTGAACCCGTAGAAGTTAGTGAAACTGTAGTAAACATGGCTGTTTCTCTTAGAGACCGCTGTTACCCCTCCCGTTCTGCCCAACCCTCGTGTATTACCTTACCACCGGTTAATGGTAATAATTTTGAGATTAAGTCTCACCACATTAGCATGTTACCAAAGTTTACCGGGAGTGAATGTGATGATCCATATCTTTTTATTCACGAATTCGAGGAGGTTTGTGCCTTACAAAAACTCCAACAATTAACTGAGGACTCCATTAGGCTTCGACTAATCAACTTCGCTTTAAAAGAAAATGCTAAAAAATGGTTGTATAGTCTACCAGTCAACTCTATTTCAACGTGGGAGGGATTTGTGGTAATTTTTCTTAAAAAATATTTTCCAAATCACAAGACCACAAAAATCACAAATGAGATAAACCAATTTCATCAAAAAGAAAATGAGTCGTTTTGGAAATATTTTGACCATTTTAAAAATCTTCTATCTCAATGTCCCCACCATGGAATAGAGAAATGGAGACTCTGTAAGATTGTTTACGAAGCCTTAGATAGTCCGACTACTGCTTTGTTAGAGTCTATGTGTCAAGGTAAGTTCATGGAAAAAGATGAGGATCAGGGTTGGGAATTTTTTGAGGAATTGGCAGAAAAGACGATGTTGTGGGAGTCCACTAGGGAGCATGTTAAGTCTAATGAGTCACCGAGTTCGTCTTCTAGGGGTTTGCATGTAGTTAATAATTCGATTGCCACTGAGGCCAAGTTAGCTACCCTTACTAAGCGACTCGAAGCTTTAGAAACCATCGGATCTCCCTCACAAATGTCTATGTGTGCGAACTATAATTCTCTGAACCAAGCACTTCAAAATTTTCAAGAGTTGGAGCAAGTGAATGCTATGTTCCAACCAAGACCTAGAAATGACCCGTTTTCACAAACTTACAACCCCAAGTGGAGAAATTACCCGAACTTTTCATGGAACCAAGGTCAAAACTATCAACTGTCTCAACCCAACTTTCAAAAGCCCAATTCTAGCTCTTACCCAAATCAAAGTCTTGGTCCTTATCCAAACTCAACTCAAACACCTTTGAACCCACCCGATTTTAATGATTCGGATAAGAGACTTAGTTCCTTAGAGAAGAGTATTGAGGCGTTGTTGAAATCACAAACGAATTTGACTCAATCCCAACAAACCTTCATGAAACCCATGACCCAAGATAGGCAAATCTTAAATTCTAATTCTCAAGCCATCTCTAAGTTAGAGGTTCAGATGAGTCAGTTAGCTAGCACGATTTGTGAGCGGGAGAAGAACCGGTTTCCTAGTCAACCCGAGGTGAATCCTAAGTTTCCCATGAACCAAAGACCTCATGACAATGTGAATGTAGTTATTTCCTTAAGGTCTGGCAAGCAAGTTGATAACCAAGTGGGTGATAAGTTTCGTGAGGATGAGGAATTGACTTCTGAACCAAGTCATCCTTTTCCGGGTCCAAGTGGAGAAAAATCCGAGAATTCGAAAAGTCAAGGATCCACAAGTGAACCGATCAATAAACCTTCTTCTGAAGAACCGGGTGAAAGAGTCTATAAACCCAAAGCCCCTTATCCCCAAAGACTCATTTCATCTAAGCAAACAGACCAATTAGACAAGATTTTGGAAGTCTTTAAGCAAGTCAAGATAAACATTCCTCTCTTAGATGCCATCCAACAAATTCCTTCTTATGCTAAGTGTCTAAAGGATTTGTGTACTCATAAGCGCACCAATCATGTCCCGAAAAAAGCCTTTTTGACATCACACGTTAGTTCGATCCTTTCAAATCAAATTCCTGTAAAATATAAGGACCCCGGTTGTCCTACTATTTCGTGTGTCTTAGGCGATACCTTCATCGATAAAGCTTTGCTTGACTTAAGAGCTAGTGTGAACCTTCTTCCATTTTCTGTCTATCAAGCCCTAGGTTTAGGAGAACTTCAAAAGACAAATGTTACACTTCAATTAGCGGATCGTTCTGTCAAGATTCCTAAGGGAGTTGTTGAAGATGTGTTAATTAAAGTAGGTGACTTTGTCTTTCCTGTTGATTTCGTGGTCTTAGAAACCGAACCGGTCAAGAACCCTAAGAATCAAATTCCTATCATTTTAGGAAGACCTTTTCTAGCCACTTCTAATGCCTTGATTAATTGCAGGAATGGATTAATGAAACTAACATTTGGGAATATGATAATAGACTTAAATATTTTTCATGTTGGAAAACAATCCGATGATTTTGATCAACCGATGGGAATCAATTTAATTGATGAAATAGTTGATCAAGATCTCATGACTCCTAGTGATGCTTTTGACTTTTGTTTAAAATACTTTGGTCAGGATTGAGATATTTCCAATTAAACAAATGAGGTCAACCAAATGTTAGAGTCCACCATTTCTACAACTAATCAGGAGATCACACCAAGCCTTTTTTTCGAAGCTAGTGAACTCGTTGAGTCAAGCCCGCTAGAATTAGAACTCAAACCTCTTCCTAACACTCCTAAATATGCCTTTCTAGGACCTAACAATTCTCTTCCGGTTATAATTGCCTCTAATTTGACCAAGTCACAAGAGAAAGAGCTTTTAACTGTACTTAGAGAACATAAGGAAGCGATAGGGTTGAGTATCTCAGATATCAAAGGAATTAGTCCGACTATTGTCCAACATAGGATTCACTTAATTGATGATGCTAAGCCTGTTAGAGAACCTCAAAGGAGATTGAACCCTGCCATGATGGAAGTTGTTAAGAAAGAAATCCTTAAATATCTCGATAATGGGATAATCTATCCCATTTCTGATAGTTTTTGGGTCAGTCCCATTCATGTAGTGACTAAAAAGTCAGGTATTACCATAGTAACCAACGAGAATGATGAGCAAGTTCCTACTCGTATTCAGTCAGGTTGGAGAATGTGCATAGATTTTAGGAAGCTCAATGCCGCCACTAGAAAAGACCATTTTCCTTTACCTTTCATGGACCAAATGTTAGAAAGGTTAGCGGGTCATTCTTACTATTGCTTTCTAGACGGTTATTCTGGGTATTTCCAAATCCCCATTGCTCCCGAGGACCAAGAAAAGACCACGTTCACTTGCCTTTTCGGAACCTTCGCTTAGTATTTCCAAATCCCCATTGCTCCCGAGGACCAAGAAAAGACCACGTTCACTTGCCCTTTCGGAACCTTCGCTTATCGTCGATTAGCTTTTGGCCTAACTACTGGCCCTTCTACCTTTCAAAGGTGCATGACTAGCATCTTTTCTGACATGATAGGAGACTTTCTAGAAGTCTTTATAGATGACTTTTCCATCTTTGGTTCTTCTTTTCATCAGTGTCTACACCATCTCAACTTAGTCTTAAAAAGGTGTAAGGAAACCGACCTCGTTCTTAATTGAGAAAAATGTCATTTCATGGTTAAGGAAGGAATTGTTCTTGGTCACAAAATTTCTGAAAAGGGAATCGAAGTTGATAAGGCCAAAGTCGACCTTATTGCTAATCTCCCGCCACCAAAATCTGTCAAAGAAATTCGCTCCTTTTTAGGACATGCCGGTTTCTATCGACGTTTCATTAAAGATTTTAGTAAGAAAGCTAGACCCTTGACCAACCTTCTTTCTAAGGAGGTCAAATTCGAGTTTACTAGTGAGTGTGTTCAATCTTTTGACCAACTTAAGAAAGAATTGACTTCAGCCCCGATCATCAAGTCCCCCGATTGGAATCAACCTTTTGAGTTAATGTGTGACGCTTCAGATTATGCGGTAGGGGCGGTGTTATGGGCCATTAAGTTGATAGATGCATTATGGGCCTATCGGACTGCTTTCAAGACGATCTTGGGTATGTCTCCCTACAGACTAGTGTTTGGTAAAGCGTGTCATCTCCCTGTTGAACTTGAACATAGGGCCATGTGGGCCATTAGAGGGTTAAACTTTGATTTATCCACTGTTGGTAGTCATCGGAAGTTACAATTGTCTGAGTTAGAGGAAATGAGGAATGATGCCTATGAAAATGCTAAAATCTATAAAGAAAAAACTAAAGTGTTTCATGATAAATCCATCTTGAGAAAATCCTTTTCTCCCGGTTAAAAAGTTCTTTTATATAATTCTAGGCTACATCTTTTTCCTGGAAAGTTGAGATCTAGGTGGGAAGGACCATACATTGTTAAAACAGTTTTTCCTCACGGTGCTATTGAAATTGAAAATCCTAAAAATGCTGACATATTTAAAGTTAATGGACAAAGGCTCAAACCATTTTTAGAATTGCCAATTGATCTCGAGGAAGAGGTCATCCACCTTGTCGATCTTTGAATAAAGTAAGTTTTCAGAATAAACTAGTTTTGCTTCTCCGTCATCCCATGTCAGGTATTATCTCTTCATGTTATTTTATCATATCTCTCTCATTTGCATACATTGGGGACAATGCATGATTTAGGTATGGGGGAGGGTGCTAGTAATGTTAAAATTAAAAAGAAATACAAAAAAATAGAAAATTAAAAATCCAAAAATAGAAATGTTTAGGTTGAGTTGTCCTGTCCTCTATTTGAACTTTAGGACTAGTTGGTGTTAGAATTTGTTTAAAAAAAAATTATATATATAATGCCTTTTAGATAATTTGAACTTAGTCGAGTAAGGTTTTCTTTATGAAACTGGTGTCGAACGATTTTTACACCAAATTTCAAGACGGCACATATGCACAAGACCTTTGTTGGAAAGATTGTATAGGGATGTTATTCGATACCTGAGAGAGAACCCACATGTTAGAACAATGTCGAATCAAATTTTTGCGAAAAATAAATATATAGCCAAAAAAAAAGAGAAAAAAAGAAGAAGCATAAACTACTTCAATACCCAATATTCCTCAAAATAAATAGATGAGATGATGGGCACAAGTAGAATTGACTAGTCTTGTTTCGTGGCCTTTGTTACTCGAGTTATTAAGTCCATTGGGGTATTTCAAAACCTAGTGCCTTAAGACCAACTGGTTTGGGAGTCACTGACCCAAAGCTCGCTACATGGGTAACATAGAAAGCCTAAGAAAACAGACACTATACAGTCGATTAAAAAAAAAGAGAAAAAGAAAAAAAAGAAGGTTATATATATGAATTTGTGATATTTGGCTAGATACTTGTTTTAATAGAGATTGAGTCAGTTCAATATTGGTTGAAAAAGAGAAAATATTTGTATGCAGTTCATCTATCAGAGGCCTTAAATTCACTACACACCTTGAGATTTTTTGTAAACATTTAGATTCAATACCAGTAGATTGAAGTTACCTACAATTCGACTATTATTAGAAAAGACTGCTAAGGCATGTATTTTCCCTATAAAATCTTTTTGTTTACACCATTGAAAACTAGAGTGAAAATTGAGTCGGGACAATTGCAGGAATTATTTCACATATTTTATGGGTATATCTTCTGTAAACCCTTAGGAGACAACACTCCTCTTGTAGAGATCGTCTATGAGTTTAACGGGTTGGTAAACCTAAAATTACCCGTCACGCCTACGAAAAGGAGCCTAGAACTTTTCTTAGTTTACTTTTTAACTGTTGATTTTACTCGAGGATGAGCAAAAGATAGCTATGGGGGCATTTGATTAGTGCATAATTTTACATATTTTAATGCCTATTTTATTGCTCGCTTTCGTATTTTTATTAGTTAATTTATTGCATTTTCCTTATTTTGCAGATAAGTAAATTAAATAATTAAAGGAGAAGGAATGGGTTAGAAAGGGCAAAAAAGGGAAGAAAAGGAAGCCAACAAAGTAAAGAGGAGAAAAAGACAAAAGAGCAAGTTGGTGGATGAAATCAAAAATCAATGGTGTAGATTTTACCAACAAACACCTCATTTGAATGGTGGGGATTGACCCAACACCACCCAAAACCCTAGTCCTAGCCTATAAATACATCTCATTCTCTCATTGTAATCATCTCTAGTTTTACCCTAGTTTTAGTAGTAGCCTCTCTTTTAATTTTCTAGATCTAGTTTTTAGCTCTCTCAAATATTATAAACACTTTTCATATTAATGCAAGTCTTAATTTATTTTTATGTTAGTCTTCATCTTATCTTCTTTAAATTTATGGCTATGATATCTTTCTAAGTACCACAAGTTGTATACTTGGGAAATGAAAGGAGCCTTTTAGATTAATATTCTAGATCTAGTTTACTTATCTCTCTACTTTACTCCTTAGTTTTATTGTTTATTATCTTGTCATGAGCCCCTTTAAATCTCTATTTTAAATGTGGGTTCAATGATTTAGATCTCTAAATTTATTATTATTAGTTGGTTTTTTTTATTCTAGATTGTAGAACTAGTTTTGGTTGTTGAGTTTGATATTTACTTGTAGTTGTTTAAATATTTTAGATATAGATTTAGTTGTTGGTAGTGTTAAAACTTAGCTCTTTAAATTTTAGATCTACTTTTATATTTTACTTGTCTCATTCACCTTTATGGCTATGACCCATTTCAATTTCATCAAGTAAAAAAATAAAGTACTTGAGAATTGAAAGGAGCCTCTTTAGTTTAATGTTCTTGGATCTAATTTTCTTTTTATGTTGTAGTTGAACCCCTTTTAAATCTCCATTTTATTAGTGGGTTTAATATTTTGGAGCTAAATTTATTTCTTGTTGGGTGTTAGAATTTAGATCTACTTTTTAGTTGTTAGGTTTGTTAAAATAGCTTTAATGGTTTGATATTTTAGATGTGATTTTGCTTTTGAGTTGTATTGAATTTTAGATCTAATTTTAGTAGTATTAATTATGGTCTTTAGTTTGTAGATCTAGATTTAAAAGCACTAGTCTTCCTTTGTCCATTTTTTTTTATTTGCCAAGTATTTTAATTAATGTTTAAAGTTTAGTTAGTTTCGTTACTTGAATTTTTAATTAGCTTATTATCATTCTTTTTTTTTTGTCCTTGGTTAATAACTCATCTCAAAATTAATTGGTCTAATTCGCCTAAATTGAAAATTAAAGTTTTTGTAAAAATAATTTTAGTCCTTGCGGAACGAATCTTTAAATTATTAAAACGATGTGAATTGTGCACTTGCAATTTAAAATGTATATTTTTAGCACATCAGTTGTATGCTGGAATGGTTCACAGCAGAGACAGTTGTTGATTTTACATTAGAGCCTGAGTATATTGATGCTTGCGAAGCAGCCAAGGAGGCTGTTTGGGCATGTACTTAGGAGATATCACCTAATTAATGAGAATAATGATCAAGGAGATATACATATATGTAAAGTGCATACTAATAATAATATTGTAGACTCACTGACTAAAGGCTTTGTCGCAGCAGAAGCACGAAAGTCACACTAGTTCCATGAGTATTGGATACTTGGGTAATTGGCTCTAGTGCAAGTGGGGGATTGTTAGTAATTGTGCTCTAGAGACAATCCTTTTTATATTTTAAGGAAAATATTTATTATTAAGGATTATATTTTATTGATTATTATTTATTTATTATGTTTTATTTACTGCGTAATAAATTGAAAGCATAATAAATGTCCTTGGAATTTTGATACGTATTATATATCTTTAAGTATGTGACTTAAAAATGAGATTATATGAATATTATCTTATTCCTAAAATTCTCTAGTCGAGTATTATTATTTAAGGGCAATAATAATGCACAAAGACTAGTATGTTGATTATTCCTAAAATGTTGATTTGATTTTGATTGTCTACTCATCGATCAAGAAAATAAAAATTAAATTATGAAGAGGATGACACGAGACATGCCTTGAGTTTAATCTATAATATCAAGATTAAATGGATTATATTACATGGAACATTAATCACGAAAGGCTTAATCGAATCACCGATTTATTATTATTACTTGGGGTAGCAATGATGTATTACTAGATGCCGCTCATTGTTTACAATTTTAATTAGATATTAAAATTGTTGCCAACGTAATAATAACCTACAGGGTCACACACAAAGAACGCTTGAAGGAGAAATAATTTAAATTATGAATTTAAATTAAATAAGTAATTTATTTTATTTATGATATTAATTAAGTATGACTTAATTAATTATATAAATATAATAAATGAATTATTTAAACTAATTCCAAAATTAATAATTAATTAATTAAGTGAGACTTAATTAAATAATTTAGAATTTTGGATTAGTATTAATTATAATTGGATTATAATTACAAAACTTATTTCTCTCTCTATATAATCTCTTTATGGGCTGATTTAATTTAAGAGACAGATTTTTACTAAAACCCTAGCCGTTTTGAGAAAAGAGGAAGATAGAGAGAGAGAAGCAGTTTTCGGGTGCTAGAACACATCAATCCTTCATGAAAAGTGTTCGTGTGGATACCGTAGAGCGTAGATCGTGAGAGCGGGATACGTGGTGATTAAACAAGCTTTGGACCTCCATTAATATTCCATTAATGAACTGTTAAAGCTTCTAAATGTATTTATTCTTTATCTCCGAATTAAATCTTTTGTTTTCGCATAGATCCTGCGGAGGGTTTCACTATTTTGATTTATTTTTTGCGTTTATTCCGCTGCGTTTGTGCCTCGAAACCCTTCAAGTATTGACAGAGTTTTGAAGTGTGGTCTATTTAGCCTTTAAATCAGCCAAGGAATCTTTGATAACAACGTCCTTAGATTGTTGAAAGAGAGTATAAAGTCTCAAACTTTGTTTGGAGCAGAGCTGTGGTGGTATCCACATTGGTAAATTTAGTCTTAATATGAGATATGTTGATGACCACATTAGCTAGTTGTGCAATAACATTTTCCTGTGTAGATCTGAGGTCAGCAACCATATCTTTTTTTTTTCTTAAATTAGAGAAACATCAGGTTCTTCATAAGGATAATGACCATGTTCTTACAAGAAGGACTTATTTTGAAAGGCCTTAAGTCTCTCAGAGTGGTGAATAGCCAGAATGCTCTCAAAAGTGTCTTTATCATTTATGCCTTTAACCTGTGTTATTTTCCAAGATTGAGGAAAAACTTGATCAAAGTAAGTGAAAGATGGATTCACCTCTCCTTCACCTTCAGAGGATGAATCATTAACAACATCAACAGGCTCAATATTTTTTACTGGAGGTGTAGACTCTGATGGAAATGTAGACTCTGACACTGCATAAAGTACTATAGACCCTGACTCCTCAACAGAGTGATAAGGACCTGCAGACTCCGGAAGCCTTGCATGAATTGACATGATTAAGATAGGTTGTTCTGACTTCAAAGATGCAATATCAGGCCGAATTAATGAATTATAAACCAAAGTCTCCCTAAATCTATCTACTCTGCTGGTTAAAGAATCCATTAAATGGAGTTGTGGTCTCTGTGCAAATGATTTTTGAGCAGCTAGAGCTTCATCCCTTTTTCCAATCTGAAAAATAAGAGTGTAAGTGCTTTCATCCATTCCCTGCCTCAACTCATTGGACCAACTCTTGGGAAAATCTTGATCCCAATAAGTGAAGCTAGGTTCAGGATACCCTAATCTCTCATCCTCACAGTGGGGTTGGGCACCCACTTTCTCAGCCTCACTCTGGCTCTTTACAACCTTTTCTACCTCTCCTTTTGCTTGGACCAGTGTCAACCCCTCATTATTGATTTTTTCAATCATTTGGATGGGTGCACTCATAAGTCCTACAGAAGGGGGGGTTATGAGAATGAATTTGTGCTTCAATACCTGAACCACCTTGATGGAGGGGAACCCCTTCAAATGTCTAAATGCTAGGGGTTTCCATAAAGGGGTGAGCAACAATAGACTCTGAACCCTTACTGTCTTCTTCTTTATTTTCAGGGTCTGTTGGCTCCAGTATCCCAGTATCAGGGTCTACTATAGACTTTGACTGCTTCAATATGACTTCATTAGAAGCCAGAGTCTTAGTGTCACCATCTTTGACTGTTGGTACATGAGACTCCCCCTCAAGGTGGATAGACTCTATCAGAAATGATTGCTGATTTTCTTCTTGAGCATCCATCAGAGTCTGTCCTCCCATATCATTGGGGTTCTCATAATCATTTTGTTGAGTTTTCAAAGAGGGCCTATCAGCATGCTCCCCTACCCCACTATCACCCAACCTCTGACTAGGTGGTTCTTGTGTGGGTGAGGCAGACTATGCACCTTTTTCACTAATCACCACTGGTGTACTAGTCCTATCTCCCAACTTCCTTCCATCACCTACTACCTCATGTGATTCTACCTGTGTTAATGCATCTAATTTAGCATTGACAAAAGTCCTGACATGGATTGAATTGATGGTCTGGGCATAAGTCAAATGAAAGAGATCATCCCTTGCAATTTTCTGATAATAAGAGCCCTTGAGTTGATCAAATCTACCTTGGTAGGTTGGATAGATATATTTGTTGGCCACCTTTCCTAAATTATGGACAAGGTGATCAACCACCTTTCTTGGAAGAGGCTGAATAATGGAAATCCATTCAATGGTTGTCCTGTAGGTAACTCCTTTTTCTAAAATTGTTTCATAGTCTAAAGCTGGTTGCTCAACCTCAGCTTCTAACTCAGCAGCAGACTATGATTCTCTCCTTTTATGGACTTTTATCTTTTTTACCTTTTTGGTTTTTGGCTTTTCAAAGTCTGGCACACCAAGTGCTTTGAGAACTTCATTTGTCCTACTTTCAATGAGCCCAGCTGGTTGATCTTGTAGTGAAGAGTTGAAGAGGTAGATGTATAAATTGGTGAGTGCATCTTGTGCAGAATAATGTATCTCCATCTCCATTATCTTCCTTAGGGCCTCATAAGTTGAGAAAAGATCCAAGACTTGTTGTTGTGTCTTGTAAGATTCAGGATCTTCAATTAATTCAACCAAATGATATAGAAATAGTAGCACCTCATCAATTGGAGTGATTATTGAGTCAATAAGACTTGAGACTGCTTCCTTTGGCATTCCTTCCCAAAATATGTCATGATCAGAGTCTGAAGGCAGTCTAGACTCTGACTCAACATTAGACTCTGGTTCATGAATTTTTTATTTTTTAGAGTCTGGCACTGCAGGAGCCTTGTGAGCATCTGTTTCCTGCAAAGCAGGGTTAATGATAACAATAGGCTTGTGTGTGTGCAGAATAAGCCTTCCTCAACCTCTTGTACTTCTTAGAAAATGATTTTTCAAGAGACTCAAGTTGAGAATCCTGAGGTGCATCCCTAGGTTTATGAGAGTGTGCAACCTTTTGAGAGTCTGCAACCTTTTGAGAGTTTGCATATTTGGTTACAAGGTTAGATCCAGGTGCATCAAAACTTTCTTTTAATAAAGAAAGTCCTTCAACAACCTATTTCTCTAGGGGATTGAGCTCTTCATCACTTTCCTCATCTACAATCCTGGTTTTAATAAATCTTCTCCTCTTTACAACTGGTGTCTGTTGAGAGACACCAGATGTTGATTTCTTTTAGGATTTTGGTTTTTAGATTGTTTGATGGAAGGGGATTTGGCTACTTGGGTAGGTGCATAGGGACTCTCCATAACTTTTTCCTACACCATTTCACCACCAAAAAACGTAGCATTGTAGATGGAGGGTTTGTAAGTTGAGAGTTTTACCTGCATTACCTGAGGGTAGACCATGGCAGGTAAACTCTTCTTTTTGTCATTTATTCTCTTAATATCAGAGAATATCCTCCTTTGTTGTCTATAGGCCTGCACACAACAGTCATCTGCAATCTTGGAAGACATATTAGGAATGAATTGATTAAGGAGAAACATAAGGAATCTATGATAATAGACCTTCTTCCTCCCCTCCTGCACATTATTCAATTTTGCTCCCATTTGAGTACGCAACATATCACCAATGTTGATCACTTTATCAAATAGGAGACTGTGACCAATTTGATAGATAATAAATGTAATAGCATCAAAACCACCACACTTACTAGTGAAACATTTAGCAATTTGATCAAAAAAGAAAAACCATTCTTTCCTCAAGTAAGGCATAGTAATTTTACTCATGTTATCCAAGCTAGCAGAATAACCTAACGATTTAAACATGATTTTGATTTCTGAGTCATCAATAGTTTTATCAAATAGTGTCTTCACAAGCAATTTAAATACAGAGTTTATAATATCAGAAGTGACATCAAATGTAATATCACAAAATGTAAACATAATTTTACCTGGTTGATTATGAGAAGGACCAACAACTATTGCAGAACTCCATGCCATAGATACGACATCCATGTGAATGACTAGAGATGCCTTCAACACATAGCTGAGCACACTTTGCTCCAAGAAGTCCATCACAGGGTAGTAGTCAGCGTCTACATCATTCTTGTCTCCTAGGACTAAGACATGATTGGTCATCACGAATTCAAAGTCACCAAAGGTGAAAGTAATTGCCTTTGGTCCTCACATAACAGCTGATTGAGCAACCATTGAACTGATTAAGTTGAAAGAGATGAAAATTCTTGAAACACTTTGCTAGGGTTCGTGAATAACTCTGAGTATATTTTTGCCTTAGAAAATAGTTTGCAATAAACAGGTGGGTAAAATGTTTATAAATTTTCTATTTTGTTAAAGTTACACACATTACACACGAGTCTGCAACCTGTAACCAGTAAAAAGTAACTGTTACCTCCTATTTCAAGTCAAATGAACGGTTAAAAAATAATCAGAGTCTGCAGATGCGAATTCTAACCGTTTCAGAGTCTAACTGTTATAGCTTTTAAAGTCTACAAAGTCTCAGAATCTACAGACTCGTCAGAGTCTAGAAGTTAGACTCTGTCAAGGTAAAGTACTTCAAGAATATTGCAATAAAAAAATATAGTTTGACAAATCAGAGACTATAATTGAAGTACATACCTTGCTACTTATAATGATTGTGCAATTACATATTTAACATACCTAACTCACCTACCAGTCTGAGAAAGGTAGACTCATCAAGTGGTTTTGTTAAAATGTTGGACTGGATTTTCTGCAATTTTAATAGCACTAGTATTATATCAATACATAAGAATATTTGAAAATGCTAGTCTATAATCAAGTAATTGATTTCTCATCCAAAGAATTTGGGCACAACAACTTCCAGCTGCTATGTATTCAGCTTCAGCTGTTGAGGTTGATACAGTCTGTTGTTTCTTGCTAAACCAAGAAATAAATCTGTTGCCAAGAAATTGGCATTGACCTGTTGTGCTTTTCCTGTCTACCTTGTATCTTGCATAATCAGAGTCTGAGTAGCCAACTAATAAAAAATCAGACTCTCTAGGATACCAAAGTCCCAGAGTTAGTGCACCCTTGACATATCTAAAAATTCTTTTCAAAGCAATTAAATGTGATTCTCTAGGGTCAGCTTGAAATCTGGCACAAAAGCATGTTGTAAATATAATATCTTGTCTACTAGCAGTTAAATATAATAATAAGTCAATCATACATCTGTAGCTAGTATTGTCAACTTTCTTATCCTTTAGGTCAAATTCTAGCTTAGTGGTTGTTGACATGGAAATCTTGGCAGTTGCACAATCTTGTAAATTAAACTTCTTGAAAATTTCTTTCACATACTTTGATTGACTGATAAAAATTCCGTCATCTGTCTGTTAGACTTGAAGTCCCAAAAAGAAGTTCAATTCTCCCATCATGCTCATTTCATATTTAGACTGCATTAATTTGCTAAACTTTTCACAGAGTTTTTCATTAATAAAACCAAATATAATATCATCAACATAAATTTGAACAAACAAAATATAACCTTTATGTTTTCTAATAAAAAGAGTTTTATCAATGGATTCAAGGAGAAATTTTGATAGATTTTTATACCATGCTCTAGGTGCTTGCTTCAATCCATATAGTACCTTGTCAAACTTGTAAACATGATCATGAAATTTTGGATCAACAAATCTTGGTGGTTGCTCCACATAGACTTCTTCCTCCAATTTTCCATTAAAGAAGACACTCTTCACATCCATCTAATAGACTTTGAATTTTAAATGAGCTACAAATGCAAGAAACATTCTGATGGCTTCCAATCTTGCTACTGTTGCAAAGGTTTCATCATAGTCAATTCTTTGCTCTTGTGAGTATCCTTTTGTTACCAGTCTTGCTTTGTTTCTAACCACATTTCCATTCTCATCAAATTTGTTCTTGAACACCCATTTTGCACCAAAAATTTATCTATTTGTAGGTCTTGGTGCAAGTTTCGACAGTTTATTTCTCTCAAATTGATTTAGTTCCTCCTGCATTGCAATACTCCAATCAGGGTCTTGCAAAGCTTCCTTAATTTTCTTTGGTTTATTCTTTGAGAGAAAATAAATGTACATGCATTCATTTTGAGTGGATTTTCTTGTTTGCACATCACTCTCAGGATCACCAATTATCAAATCAGGAGTGAGATCCCTTTCCCATTTTCTAGCTGGTGGAAGATCGGTTCTGGAACTTGAGGTTCCCCCTAAATCATTGGCAGTTTATGTTTGTCAATGAAATTCAAATGAAGAGGCACCCCTGTTGGTCCCTATATAAGATTGTAGAAGGGGGTTTGAATACAATCCTATGTATTTTTCACGGATTATTCTGATTTAAAATAATATTTTAATTATCAAGAATAATTAAAATTATTTAAACAAGATTCAACTTGAATACGTATATTAAACTTAAGTGGGTGTTACAATATTCCGTAGAATATTTCTTAATTCCTAAACCAAATTTGACATTAACTGTTCTACTTAAGGAATTAAATTCAAATCAGCACAGAGAGTCTGTGAATATAACATGCAGACATATTACTGAACTTGAATGGTTTTTCAACATGAAATTATGTAGTTGAGGCCCATATTTATAGAGGTTTCAAAGCTTGTATGAATTTCTGAAAGTCATATGACTAGTCCTATTTGTAATAAGTAGATGACAACTCAACTCAGATAAGAAAGCAAAGTAAATAATAAATATTGAATATAGAGGAAGAACAAAAAGAAGCCAAGACAGGACATGACAAGACACAAAAACCACTACAGCAGAAATGAGAATCAACAATGTAGTTAGTCATCCGTGAACCAGACCAGTGCACAGGGTGTCAACAATGTCAGTGAAGATTCGTCATCAAAAAGTTCAAGTGGTTAAAAAGGTTATTGTTGAAGAACAGAAGAGTCTTATCTACATCAACAATAGTCAAGCCTTTAATTTAATTCTCTATTAATTAATTAAATTAATTAGTTAATTTAATTAGTAAATTAATTCACTCAGAATTAATTTATTTCTTAAATTAATTAAAGGATTAATTAATTTAGAATTATTTTAGAATGACAGAAGACAGAAGCTGGAAGCTCAAAGGGATACAGGTTTGTTTGGAATGCAGTGTACAAGAGTCAGAATCAAAGATTGAATATTTGACTGGGTACATGCAGTGGTGAAAAGAAGTATTGGCTAGTTTAAAGAGTCAAATTATTTGAGGAACTGAGGTACTTCTAATTGCAACTGTAGATACAGCTAAACACGCCTGATGGTACAGACTTTAAGACAAGACGGAAAAAGTATTGACACGGAAGAAATGCAAAGTCATATTCTTAAAGGTGGAACTCCGGTTGGAATTGATTTATCATTTCCAAGTCAAAAGGAGTTCGGTTCCAGACGATCAGGAGACCGCATCTTAGAGCGTAGGAATTTATTTAATTAATAAATATTTTATTTATTTAGTAAATTATATTTATAAATATCTTAATAATATTAGATATTTATTTTTATAATTTCTGAATTAAATTTATTATTTATTAATCAAAGATTATAAGCTGTGCGGGTCGAAAAGCATATCTACGGAGCATGTCTATAATAAGACGTAATAGGCCCCTTTTCAATTTGAATTTGGCAGGATATTTCTTCAACCAATCAGAGGCTGACACTTGTCAATCAAGTGGAAAGAAAAGAAAAAGCTGTTGAATTCAAAGTGTCATACCGAGAGAAATTAACAAGAGTCATACTGAAGCCCAATTCCAAGTCATACCGAGCTTCAATCTAATGAGTCATACCGAAGGATTTCTTTATTGAGTCATGCTGATTTTAATTTTAATTAATTAAGTCATTCTGATTTATTTAATTTAAAAGAAAATCCAGCATGACTTACAATAAGTCATACCGAATTTTGACTGAGTCATACCGAAGGAAACAAGTCTTGCCCAGCCTTTTTATGAGTCATACAAGTGTTAATTTTAGGTGAAAAATGTCATATTGGGATAAGTCATGCTGGCTTTCAACCTCTATAAATATGAGGAGTTGTCTTCATTTTTCAGTAGTAGAAAAACAGTCAAATTCAGCAATTTGTCTGCAACGTCATATTCACAGACTTTCTGTGCTGGTTTGAGTTTAATTCCTTAAGTAGAACAATTCATGTCAAATTTGTTCTAGGAATTAAATGTTTATTATACCGAATATTGTAATACCCTTTCAAGTTTAATATACGTATTTAACTTGAATCTGGTTTACTTACTTGCTAATTTTTTATATCTTAAATGTTTAATCATGAAAATAGAAAGTTAGTAAGTCAGCCTCCCAAACACTACAAAGACCCGAACCCTCAGCTTAAGCAATAATTTAATTTCGCAAATTCTGAAAAGAATTTTAAATTGTTGTAAGTATCGCATTCAACCCCCCTTCTACGATACTTCCGGGACCCAACAATTGGCATCAGAGCAAGCTGATTGATATACAAATCAAGATCCGCAGTCCAGTGAAGCTCAGGGTACCGAAGCTGTTTGAACTCTGAATGTCTAAAGGTCTTGTTAAATAATTTTATTTTATAAATTTAAATTTAGATAAATTTATTTTATAAATGTTATTTAAAATAAATTTATTTTGTGAATTTAATTTAAATGAGTTTATTATTGAAACTTGAAAAAGTTTCTTTTATAAACTTAATTTAAATAAGTTTACTTTATAAATTTTAATTTAAATAAATTTATTCTTTAAATTTAAATAGACTTACTTTTATAATTTAAATTTATTTAGATAATTTTATTTTATGAATTTAAATTTAGATAAATTTCTTTTATAAATGTTATTTAAAATAAATTTATTTTGTGAATTTAATTTAAATGAGTTTATTATTGAAACTTGAAAAAGTTTTTTTTATAAACTTAATTTAAATAAGTTTACTTTATAAATTTTAATTTAAATAAATTTATTCTTTAAATTTAAATAGATTTCCTTTTATAATTTAAATTTATTTAGATAAATTTATTTTATAAATTTAAATTTAGATAAATTTATTTTATAAATTTAAATTTAGATAAATTTATTTTATAAATGTTATTTAAAATAAATTTATTTTGTGAATTTAATTTAAATGAGTTTATTATTTAAACTTGAAAAAGGTTTATTTTATAAACTTAATTTAAATGAATTTATTTTATAAATTTAATTTAAGTAAATTTATTAGTTAAATTTATATAGATTTAATTTATAATCTAAAGATATTAAAACTTGGTCCATTTTTTCAAAAGGGTTTGTACTTGGAAAATTCTTCGTTTTGGCTCAGAATTAATTCGCAGAGCATATGACCCGGTTTCGAGGAAAGTGGTCATTTCGTATTAGTAGGTTTATTCCAGAGCATTTGAATTTTATAGTGGATGATACGATTGTTCATGTTATAGTTCCACAAACTGCTCAAATGTAAAGATATGATAGATTTATTAGTGGGGAACTCTGAAGATTTTTTTTCTGACTCTAAAGATCATTCTAGTTTTTGTACTTATACAAAACGGATTTAAGAATCGTTAGAGGTCACAACTGAAGAAACATATGAGGCTAAAAGTAGTAAGGCAATATCAGGGCTGTGTTACACTATTCAAGGAGCTCCCGAGCATTAAAATAAAAGTCTATTCTGAATCTGTGAAGCTTGACATCTTGTCAGAGTCATATTCAGATATTGATGATGAAACTGAGTTTGCAGAAGGAATCAATGTTAATGATGATGATTCAGATCCTAGTAGTGGAAATGGTAGTGAATCTACACAACTCGTGGACTTTAACAGAATCCACTCAACAAGGTGAAGGATCTTCAACACATCCTAGCAGCAACTCAGGGGGAGCAAATAAAAGAAGGATCTACTAGTCATACTCAATACAATGAAGATCAAAGGAATACATTAAGAACATATCTGCCGAGACAAAGGGTTTGGAGTCAAAGTCATTCATGGAGTCTAGTTCTTAGTGATCTGGATACTAGAGTAAAGACTAGAAGTGCTATGCAAATTAAATGGTTACTCTTCGGGAAAGAACAATTGTTAAACAGTTGGAATCCTAAAGAAGATTGAAGAAGCACTGATTGATCCAGATTGAGTGATTGCAATGCAAGATGATCTCAATCAGTTCGAAGGCAGAATCTACTGAATCTGGAACCCATACCACAAGACAAAGTTGTAATTGGTATTGTAAGGGTTTTCAGAGACTGGATGATTTTTGGCATTGTTATGAGGGACAAAGCCAAACTGGTTGCTATAGAAGGTATCGACGATGATGGAAACAGAATCTTCGGGACTTTCAAGATCTAACTAAAGCACCAGAGACGAGACTTGATCTTATTAGGGCTGAACAAGTTGATATACAACAACTCCTGGACTTTGAAGGTTCATATCCACTGGAATTTGTATATCATTCTTTTCACAAGCTCTCTATGACGGAGGTAAGAGATCAAGCAATCGTCAAGGACATAGTATGACACTCTAACTGATAATTACTTGAATATGATTTTATATTAGAGTCGTTATACCCATATCTCTCTAGAATACAAGGCACACACACATAATGTAATATTAGTGTAAGTATACCATGACTATATTATATGTGGGTCTACTGTGCATAAAGACCATATATTTTATTCTCAATATGCCTATGTGCAAGTTTCCACGTTGATACTAGAGAATCTAATCTTATAGCTAAGATATGAATTGTTAGATATCTTAAGGGATTACCAATTCTAAGAATCAGGTACCCTAAAGATACCAGGTTTAACCTAATTGGCTATATAGACATAGATAATGCAGGTTATAAGAAAGACATGGAGGTAATTACCAGAAGCTGTCAAACTCCATCAACTCTGCTGGATAATCTCTTCACCACTCACGGAACAAGCGCATGGACACCGGGTATCATTTATATCGAGAGTAGTCCTTAGTAGAATAACTTGCAGATATTTACTAAACAGCTTGATAAATTCATTTTGTCTAAGTTGGTTACTAAAGTTGAGATATTATGTATGTGCATATTTGTTGGAAATCTCATCTGCAAGGAATTCTTAAATGAGTTCACAAGTATTAAATTTTCCATATTTAAAGGACTTATGAATTTATTTGAAATCCAGAACCTCATACTTATTGCTATTACTTTAATTATCATGTTTACAATATTATATGCATATGTGGTAATTAGGTGTTCTAGCATAAGTTTGTATATTATCTTAATTGATTTAAAATTATGATGTTAGACAATTCAATGTCATATCAGTCTCATAATTTAAATGAATTAAAATAATATGCAGCATAATTATTTGTATGTTAAATATTTTATGAGTATCAGTTAATGATATCTTGCTTAACTATTTTGATATTTTTCTCTGATATTTTTAAATATTCTGTTACAAATAATTATGACACTTTTAATATTAGTGACATTATTTAGAATTTCTGATCTAAATAATCAATGCTTATTTCAAAAACACTAATATTGGACGACGGAAGTATTTTATAAGTTATACGTATATAAAATTCTCAATATTTTATATACTTAGAAATATTTCCAAAATTGTTTTTACTTCTAGGTATCAACCATTTGTAAAATGATTTATTTTCAAACACTTGTTTCAATGTTTGTTGCACACTGATTCAAAGTACCTAAACAGTGGTTGTTGCTTTGAAGGCCTTCTACTGTATTTCTAAGAATACATCCACCCCTATTGTAATGAAATTTTCTATTTTAAGTTAGGGATAATATTAGGTGGACGAAAATGATGAATATCATAATTGCTTTATGAGTCAGAAAATCATAGTCCTCTATCTGATAAGGATGGTTTGCAAAACTATTTTCAAATAGTACAGTATTAAGGTATAAAGGAAAAAAGTCATTTTATTGAGATATAATTTGGTAAGAGAGTTGAATTTCTTCTTTGGTATAAATTCTCGCGTTTTATAATGGGAAGTTTGCCTTATAGGAAATTCATAAAGGATAAAAATTTTCTTCTATGATACAACTTACCCGCATTTTATTATGGGATATGTATCTTAAAGAAAATTTTGTATCATGGTTTTAAATGATAAATCTTTAGTTCCGACAAAACTCTTTTATTGAAAGTGCTTTAATGCAATCTATTACCATTCCTTATTATATTTTTCCTTCTCTTTCGGATGAAAAATATGTTTTGGAATTTTAAGGTGATTATCTTTTTATCTCGATTGGTTCTTTCCAGTTAGCCCCTAGTGGCTTTAGAAACTGGCCAAGAGGTTGAAAACCCATCAATCTCTTACCCAGGCCATAGTACCAAACACCAATTCATCCACTTCTATATATTAAACCCTGGAGATATAAGGAACTCATGTAAGTTAGAGGTTGATAAGGGAGAAACTGCACTTGATGCAGCAAATAAGGATGATGCCGGAAGTGCATCCACAGCTCTACCTCCAGAGAAGAAAAGGAGTATATAACCGAGGTAACTGTAAGCTCATCTGCATTTTCTCAAAAGGATGCAGAGCTGAAAAGGCAATAAAACTGTCTCTGGAATCATTCTCTTTACAGGATGAGTACATTGAAATCCGCTCGTCAGCCAGAGCACTTTGTAATGAGTCAAGCACACCACCTGCACTCACGCTGATGGTAAGCCTAAATAGATAAATTCTAGGAACACATTGCAAGGCGTGCACAGTGAGAGGTACATGCAACATTTTAAGTTTTGTACAGTTTTATTTAATTGTCAATCATACTGTAAATACATATATATTTTCCTTAAGAGAATTGAATTTCTTCTTTGGTACAAATTCCCGCATTTTATTATGGGAAATTTGTCTTATAGGAAATTCATAAGTGATAGAAACTTTCTTCTCAGATATAATTTTTCCCGCATTTTATGAAGGGATATGTATCTTAAAGAAAATTTCGTTATATGTATGTAAGTTTGTTTTTATTTTGTGTTTATTTTTTTATTTTTTCCCCTATTAAATTGGCATATTTTTATTTTATAGTTTATTTCATTTTATTTTTGTCTACGAGAAATTGTTCTAAGAATCATAAGTATTAAATGTCAATATTTAAAGGACTTGTGAATTTCTTTACATCTACTTTCTCGAGCTTACATATATCTCTGATATAATGTATGAAGTTAAATGCTAATTTTCATTCCTATGATTATTTAGTATTTAGCAAGATTATTTTATCTTATTAAAATTATGAATTGAAGCAATTAAATGTTTATTAGCTTCATAGTTTTAATACGATGAGATATTAAAAGAATAATTACTTGCTTTTTGAAATTATTATTAATTATCATATTTTGATAGTTTGTTATTATTTCATTGCAATTAGTTATGATTTTTGTTGTTAGTGATAATATATATATTGTTTATCTGAAAGTCACTAATAATAAAAGCATATCCGTGTCCTGCCGAACAAGAGCATTCGACTCGAGGTAAAGCAGGTAATCTCGATCTTGATATATTATCTAATCAATTGATATAAAAATATATACAATTGATATATTGAGCCCTCAGTGGCTATAGGACAAGATCAAGGGATTGAAAACCTACAATCTCTAACACAGATCATAGAACCACAAACACTCAAATAGATACAACTTCATCTACTAAACCCCTGAAAAGAAAGGTTTTATCAACAAAAGAGGGTGAGAGAGTAAGTGCCTCTAGTGCACTAGAAAAGAGAAGTATCTATGAGTGTTCCAGCAGCTCTGCCTCTAGTTAGAATATGAAATTGAAACCAAGGCAACTGCTAACTAATTTATATCCTCCCAAAAGGGTATAGATTTGCAAATGGCAAAACTGTTACTAGGTTCGTCATCATTAACATGATGAGTCTGTTGAATTCGGCCTGTCAGCCAAGGCCATTTGTAAAGAGTCAACTTCATCTGGACACTCTCAAACACTGTCAACCATAAATGTAAATATTCAAATGCACTGTAAGGATTGTCACACACTAAGGATGAATTGACGGAAGCAATTATTCTAAACTTCCATATCAAGGAAGGAAGGATGATTGATGATTCTGACTGAATCAACATGCCTTCACAGGCGTCAGGAGGAAACTTGGATCATGAGCTACATTATAGGTCCTTGTCTCCCTCCCCAGATGGAACATATCTGGATTCCTAACGGAATAGATCATCTTAGATGATCAACAACTCATTGAATCTATTACTGAAGCAATTCAGTTTTCAAAGTCAAATATTTTAATAGAATCAATTGAGGACGGGGATTTACGAAACCCCATTGCACCACCAGTGACCTCTCTTGAAGGGGCTATGGTGATCTTTCTTGTAGGTACAAAAGACTATGTCATCCGTACTGAGAGAGAGAAATAGTGTTGTGAGGAAAGAGTGAAACACAAGTGAGAAAGAGTGAAAATATATATTCTATGAGTGAAACACTTAGAGAGTATATGAGCGAAACACTTGTCAGAAACACAAAGGAAAATTACACACTAGCACAATTACCAAATCCCATTTCCAATTCCCTATTACAGATTTCTAATGTTACTCAACTAAGGGGGATGAAATTTCTTCTATTAAGGATTCTGAAGAGGATTACTCAACTAAGGGGGAGAAGTGTTGAACAGTTCGAACTGTTGAACAAGATCCAAAAAGGGAGAAATAGATCCAAAAAGGGATAAGTGTTGAACAAGATCCAAAGGGGAGAATTGTTTAACAAAGACTTTTACTAGAAGAGGATTACTCCATTGTTGAACAAGAAAAAGGGGTATATAACAACATGCTTGGATTGGATCCATTTGATTTTAGAAAATTCTTGTATATAGGATTAACTGGATTTTCTAAAATGCATAACATGTCATAGTTTGCATTTTTTATATCTGCGATGGTTTAATGCTGTATGTATGTCATGTCTGTTGTTACCTCTTTTAAATTGGTTGGATAATTCAAGTAAGGGGAGAATGAATTCACCTTGGGAGAGAAGTGAAGACAGAAGTTGGAGAAATAAAGGATAGATGGTAAGAAGAGAACAAGACTTCATCCCTGCCATCCTAAGGGGGAGCAGTGATGAGTCTGAGAAATGAAGATAATACTACTTATATAATATGTTCAGTACTAGAGGAACAATCATCTTTCATTTCAGTTACTCAAGAAATCTGGAAATGCAGAATTTGATCCAGAGAAACCAGCCACTGAAGATGTACCAATAACACCTGGTCATAAAAGTTAAACTCTAGAAGAAGGTGAAGTTGATACTTCTGAAGTTGGTAATGATAGGTAAGTTAAGATAGAACTTTGTTAAATATGTTCAGTCTAAAGGAACATATATCTTGTTTTTATCTTTCATAATTGAAATCTGGAAATGTATTATATGATCCAGAAAACAATTTATTATTTACAGTTCTTAAATGTCGTTTTATATTCTTAGTTGTTAGTTGAGTTATCCTCTAGGAATTTGTGTGTTAAATATTTAACAACAAATAGGGGGCGATTGAAAGTCATATGACTAGTCCTATTTGTAATAAGTAGATGACAACTCAACTCAGATAAGAAAGCAAAGTAAATAATAAATATTGAATATAGAGGAAGAACAAAAAGAAGCCAAGACAGGACATGACAAGACACAAAAACCACTACAGCAGAAATGAGAATCAACATTGTAGTTAGTCATCCGTGAACCAGACCAGTGAACTCAACAATGTCAGTGAAGATTCATCATCAAAAAGTTCAAGTGGTTAAAAAGGTTATTGTTGAAGAACAGAAGAGTCTTATCTACATCAACAATAATCAAGCCTTTAATTTAATTCTCTATTAATTAATTAAATTAATTAGTTAATTTAATTAGTAAATTAATTCACTCAGAATTAATTTATTTCTTAAATTAATTAAAGGATTAATTAATTTAGAATTATTTTAGAATGACAGAAGACAGAAGCTGGAAGCTCAAAGGGATACAGGTTTGTTTGGAATGCAGTGTACAAGAGTCGGAATCAAAGATTGAATATTTGACTGGGTACATGCAGTGGTGAAAAGAAGTATTGGCTAGTTTAAAGAGTCAAATTATTTGAGGAACAGAGGTACTTCTAATTGCAACTGTAGATACAACTAAACACGCCTGACGGTACAGACTTTAAGACAAGACGGAAAAAGTATTGACACGGAAGAAATGCAAAGTCATATTCTTAAAGGTGGAACCCCGGTTGGAATTGATTTATCATTTCCAAGTCAAAAGGAGTTCGGTTCCAGACGATCAGGAGACCGCAGCTTAGAGCGTAGGGATTTATTTAATTAATAAATATTTTATTTATTTAGTAAATTATATTTATAAATATCTAAATAATATTAGATATTTATTTTTATAATTTCTGAATTAAATTTATTATTTATTAATCAAAGATTATAAGGTGTGCGGGTCGAAAAGCATTTCTACGGAGCCTGTCTATAATAAGACGAAATAGGCCCCTTTTCAATTTGAATTTGGCAGGATATTTCTTCAACCAATCAGAGGCTGACACTTGTCAATCAAGTGGAAAGAAAAGAAAAAGTTGTTGAATTCAAAGTGTCATACCGAGAGAAATTAACAAGAGTCATACTGAAGCCCAATTCCAAGTCATACCGAGCTTCAATCTAATGAGTCATACCGAAGGATTTCTTTATTGAGTCATGCTGATTTTAATTTTAATTAATTAAGTCATTCTGATTTATTTAATTTAAAAGAAAATCCAGCATGACTTACAATAAGTCATACCGAATTTTGACTGAGTCATACCGAAGGAAACAAGTCTTGCCCAGCCTTTTTATGAGTCATACAAGTGTTAATTTTAGGTGAAAAATGTCATATTGGGATAAGTCATGCTGGCTTTCAACCTCTATAAATATGAGGAGTTGTCTTCATTTTTCAGTAGTAGAAAAATAGTCAAATTCAGCAATTTGTCTGCAACGTCATATTCACAGACTTTCTGTGCTGGTTTGAGTTTAATTCCTTAAGTAGAACAATTCATGTCAAATTTGTTCTAAGAATTAAATGTTTATTCTACCGAATATTGTAATACCCTTTCAAGTTTAATATACGTATTTAACTTGAATCTGGTTTACTTACTTGCTAATTTTTTATATCTTAAATGTTTAATCATGAAAATAGAAAGTTAGTAAGTCAGCCTCCCAAACACTACAAAGACCCGAACCCTCAGCTTAAGCAATAATTTAATTTCGCAAATTCTGAAAAGAATTTTAAATTGTTGTAAGTATCGCATTCAACCCCCCTTCTACGATACTTCCGGGACCCAACAATTGGCATCAGAGCAAGCTGATTGATATACAAATCAAGATCCGCAGTCCAGTGAAGCTCAGGGTACCGAAGCTGTTTGAACTCTGAATGTCTAAAGGTCTTGTTAAATAATTTTATTTTATAAATTTAAATTTAGATAAATTTATTTTATAAATGTTATTTAAAATAAATTTATTTTGTGAATTTAATTTAAATGAGTTTATTATTGAAACTTGAAAAAGTTTCTTTTATAAACTTAATTTAAATAAGTTTACTTTATAAATTTTAATTTAAATAAATTTATTCTTTAAATTTAAATAGACTTACTTTTATAATTTAAATTTATTTAGATAATTTTATTTTATGAATTTAAATTTAGATAAATTTCTTTTATAAATGTTATTTAAAATAAATTTATTTTGTGAATTTAATTTAAATGAGTTTATTATTGAAACTTGAAAAAGTTTTTTTTATAAACTTAATTTAAATAAGTTTACTTTATAAATTTTAATTTAAATAAATTTATTCTTTAAATTTAAATAGATTTCCTTTTATAATTTAAATTTATTTAGATAAATTTATTTTATAAATTTAAATTTAGATAAATTTATTTTATAAATTTAAATTTAGATAAATTTATTTTATAAATGTTATTTAAAATAAATTTATTTTGTGAATTTAATTTAAATGAGTTTATTATTTAAACTTGAAAAAGGTTTATTTTATAAACTTAATTTAAATGAATTTATTTTATAAATTTAATTTAAGTAAATTTATTAGTTAAATTTATATAGATTTAATTTATAATCTAAAGATATTAAAACTTGGTCCATTTTTTCAAAAGGGTTTGTACTTGGAAAATTCTTCGTTTTGGCTCAGAATTAATTCGCAGAGCATATGACCCGGTTTCGAGGAAAGTGGTCATTTCGTATTAGTAGGTTTATTCCAGAGCATTTGGATTTTATAGTGGATGATACGATTGTTCATGTTATAGTTCCACAAACTGCTCAAATGTAAAGATATGATAGATTTATTAGTGGGGAACTCTGAAGATTTTTTTTCTGACTCTAAAGATCATTCTAGTTTTTGTACTTATACAAAACGGATTTAAGAATCGTTAGAGGTCACAACTGAAGAAACATATGAGGCTAAAAGTAGTAAGGCAATATCAGGGCTGTGTTACACTATTCAAGGAGCTCCCGAGCATTAAAATAAAAGTCTATTCTGAATCTGTGAAGCTTGACATCTTGTCAGAGTCATATTCAGATATTGATGATGAAACTGAGTTTGCAGAAGGAATCAATGTTAATGATGATGATTCAGATCCTAGTAGTGGAAATGGTAGTGAATCTACACAACTCGTGGACTTTAACAGAATCCACTCAACAAGGTGAAGGATCTTCAACACATCCTAGCAGCAACTCAGGGGGAGCAAATAAAAGAAGGATCTACTAGTCATACTCAATACAATGAAGATCAAAGGAATACATTAAGAACATATATGCCGAGACAAAGGGTTTGGAGTCAAAGTCATTCCTGGAGTCTAGTTCTTAGTGATCTGGATACTAGAGTAAAGACTAGAAGTGCTATGCAAATTAAATGGTTACTCTTCGGGAAAGAACAATTGTTAAACAGTTGGAATCCTAAAGAAGATTGAAGAAGCACTGATTGATCCAGATTGAGTGATTGCAATGCAAGATGATCTCAATCAGTTCGAAGGCAGAATCTACTGAATCTGGAACCCATACCACAAGACAAAGTTGTAATTGGTACTGTAAGGGTTTTCAGAGACTGGATGATTTTTGGCATTGTTATGAGGGACAAAGCCAAACTGGTTGCTATAGAAGGTATCGACGATGATGGAAACAGAATCTTCGGGACTTTCAAGATCTAACTAAAGCACCAGAGACGAGACTTGATCTTATTAGGGCTGAACAAGTTGATATACAACAACTCCTGGACTTTAAAGGTTCATATCCACTGTAATTTGTATATCATTCTTTTCACAAGCTCTCTATGACGGAGGTAAGAGATCAAGCAATCGTCAAGGACATAGTATGACACTCTAACTGATAATTACTTGAATATGATTTTATATTAGAGTCGTTATACCCATATCTCTCTAGAATACAAGGCACACACACATAATGTAATATTAGTGTAAGTATACCATGACTATATTATATGTGGGTCTACTGTGCATAAAGACCATATATTTTATTCTCAATATGCCTATGTGCAAGTTTCCACGTTGATACTAGAGAATCTAATCTTATAGCTAAGATATGAATTGTTAGATATCTTAAGGGATTACCAATTCTAAGAATCAGGTACCCTAAAGATACCAGGTTTAACCTAATTGACTATATAGACATAGATAATGCAGGTTATAAGAAAGACATGGAGGTAATTACCAGAAGCTGTCAAACTCCATCAACTCTGCTGGATAATCTCTTCACCACTCACGGAACAAGCGCATGGACACCGGGTATCATTTATATCGAGAGTAGTCCTTAGTAGAATAACTTGCAGATATTTACTAAACAGCTTGATAAATTCATTTTGTCTAAGTTGGTTACTAAAGTTGAGATATTATGTATGTGCATATTTGTTGGAAATCTCATCTGCAAGGAATTCTTAAATGAGTTCACAAGTATTAAATTTTCCATATTTAAAGGACTTGTGAATTTATTTGAAATCCAGAACCTCATACTTATTGCTACTACTTTAATTATCATGTTTACAATATTATATGCATATGTGGTAATTAGGTGTTCTAGCATAAGTTTGTATATTATCTTAATTGATTTAAAATTATGATGTTAGACAATTCAATGTCATATCAGTCTCATAATTTAAATGAATTAAAATAATATGCAGCATAATTATTTGTATGTTAAATATTTTATGAGTATCAGTTAATGATATCTTGCTTAACTATTTTGATATTTTTCTCTGATATTTTTAAATATTCTGTTACAAATAATTATGACACTTTTAATATTAGTGACATTATTTAGAATTTCTGATCTAAATAATCAATGCTTATTTCAAAAAAACTAATATTGGACGACGGAAGTATTTTATAAGTTATACGTATATAAAATTCTCAATATTTTATATACTTAGAAATATTTCCAAAATTGTTTTTACTTCTAGGTATCAACCATTTGTAAAATGATTTATTTTCAAACACTTGTTTCAATGTTTGTTGCACACTGATTCAAAGTACCTAAACAGTGGTTGTTGCTTTGAAGGCCTTCTACTGTATTTCTAAGAATACATCCACCCCTATTGTAATGAAATTTTCTATTTTAAGTTAGGGATAATATTAGGTGGACGAAAATGATGAATATCATAATTGCTTTATGAGTCAGAAAATCATAGTCCTCTATCTGATAAGGATGGTTTGCAAAACTATTTTCAAATAGTACAGTATTAAGGTATAAAGGAAAAAAGTCATTTTATTGAGATATAATTTGGTAAGAGAGTTGAATTTCTTCTTTGGTATAAATTCTCGCGTTTTATAATGGGAAGTTTGCCTTATAGGAAATTCATAAAGGATAAAAATTTTCTTCTATGATACAACTTACCCGCGTTTTATTATGGGATATGTATCTTAAAGAAAATTTTGTATCATGGTTTTAAATGATAAATCTTTAGTTCCGACAAAACTCTTTTATTGAAAGTGCTTTAATGCAATCTATTACCATTCCTTATTATATTTTTCCTTCTCTTTCGGATGAAAAATATGTTTTGGAATTTTAAGGTGATTATCTTTTTATCTCGATTGGTTCTTTCCAGTTAGCCCCTAGTGGCTTTAGAAACTGGCCAAGAGGTTGAAAACCCATCAATCTCTTACCCAGGCCATAGTACCAAACACCAATTCATCCACTTCTATATATTAAACCCTGGAGATATAAGGAACTCATGTAAGTTAGAGGTTGATAAGGGAGAAACTGCACTTGATGCAGCAAATAAGGATGATGCCGGAAGTGCATCCACAGCTCTACCTCCAGAGAAGAAAAGGAGTATATAACCGAGGTAACTGTAAGCTCATCTGCATTTTCTCAAAAGGATGCAGAGCTGAAAAGGCAATAAAACTGTCTCTGGAATCATTCTCTTTACAGGATGAGTACATTGAAATCCGCTCGTCAGCCAGAGCACTTTGTAATGAGTCAAGCACACCACCTGCACTCACGCTGATGGTAAGCCTAAATAGATAAATTCTAGGAACACATTGCAAGGCGTGCACAGTGAGAGGTACATGCAACATTTTAAGTTTTGTACAGTTTTATTTAATTGTCAATCATACTGTAAATACATATATATTTTCCTTAAGAGAATTGAATTTCTTCTTTGGTACAAATTCCCGCATTTTATTATGGGAAATTTGTCTTATAGGAAATTCATAAGTGATAGAAACTTTCTTCTCAGATATAATTTTTCCCGCATTTTATGAAGGGATATGTATCTTAAAGAAAATTTCGTTATATGTATGTAAGTTTGTTTTTATTTTGTGTTTATTTTTTTATTTTTTCCCCTATTAAATTGGCATATTTTTATTTTATAGTTTATTTCATTTTATTTTTGTCTACGAGAAATTGTTCTAAGAATCATAAGTATTAAATGTCAATATTTAAAGGACTTGTGAATTTCTTTACATCTACTTTCTCGAGCTTACATATATCTCTGATATAATGTATGAAGTTAAATGCTAATTTTCATTCCTATGATTATTTAGTATTTAGCAAGATTATTTTATCTTATTAAAATTATGAATTGAAGCAATTAAATGTTTATTAGCTTCATAGTTTTAATACGATGAGATATTAAAAGAATAATTACTTGCTTTTTGAAATTATTATTAATTATCATATTTTGATAGTTTGTTATTATTTCATTGCAATTAGTTATGATTTTTGTTGTTAGTGATAATATATATATTGTTTATCTGAAAGTCACTAATAATAAAAGCATATCCGTGTCCTGCCGAACAAGAGCATTCGACTCGAGGTAAAGCAGGTAATCTCGATCTTGATATATTATCTAATCAATTGATATAAAAATATATACAATTGATATATTGAGCCCTCAGTGGCTATAGGACAAGATCAAGGGATTGAAAACCTACAATCTCTAACACAGATCATAGAACCACAAACACTCAAATAGATACAACTTCATCTACTAAACCCCTGAAAAGAAAGGTTTTATCAACAAAAGAGGGTGAGAGAGTAAGTGCCTCTAGTGCACTAGAAAAGAGAAGTATCTATGAGTGTTCCAGCAGCTCTGCCTCTAGTTAGAATATGAAATTGAAACCAAGGCAACTGCTAACTAATTTATATCCTCCCAAAAGGGTATAGATTTGCAAATGGCAAAACTGTTACTAGGTTCGTCATCATTAACATGATGAGTCTGTTGAATTCGGCCTGTCAGCCAAGGCCATTTGTAAAGAGTCAACTTCATCTGGACACTCTCAAACACTGTCAACCATAAATGTAAATATTCAAATGCACTGTAAGGATTGTCACACACTAAGGATGAATTGACGGAAGCAATTATTCTAAACTTCCATATCAAGGAAGGAAGGATGATTGATGATTCTGACTGAATCAACATGCCTTCACAGGCGTCAGGAGGAAACTTGGATCATGAGCTACATTATAGGTCCTTGTCTCCCTCCCCAGATGGAACATATCTGGATTCCTAACGGAATAGATCATCTTAGATGATCAACAACTCATTGAATCTATTACTGAAGCAATTCAGTTTTCAAAGTCAAATATTTTAATAGAATCAATTGAGGACGGGGATTTACGAAACCCCATTGCACCACCAGTGACCTCTCTTGAAGGGGCTATGGTGATCTTTCTTGTAGGTACAAAAGACTATGTCATCCGTACTGAGAGAGAGAAATAGTGTTGTGAGGAAAGAGTGAAACACAAGTGAGAAAGAGTGAAAATATATATTCTATGAGTGAAACACTTAGAGAGTATATGAGCGAAACACTTGTCAGAAACACAAAGGAAAATTACACACTAGCACAATTACCAAATCCCATTTCCAATTCCCTATTACAGATTTCTAATGTTACTCAACTAAGGGGGATGAAATTTCTTCTATTAAGGATTCTGAAGAGGATTACTCAACTAAGGGGGAGAAGTGTTGAACAGTTCGAACTGTTGAACAAGATCCAAAAAGGGAGAAATAGATCCAAAAAGGGATAAGTGTTGAACAAGATCCAAAGGGGAGAATTGTTTAACAAAGACTTTTACTAGAAGAGGATTACTCCATTGTTGAACAAGAAAAAGGGGTATATAACAACATGCTTGGATTGGATCCATTTGATTTTAGAAAATTCTTGTATATAGGATTAACTGGATTTTCTAAAATGCATAACATGTCATAGTTTGCATTTTTTATATCTGCGATGGTTTAATGCTGTATGTATGTCATGTCTGTTGTTACCTCTTTTAAATTGGTTGGATAATTCAAGTAAGGGGAGAATGAATTCACCTTGGGAGAGAAGTGAAGACAAAAGTTGGAGAAATAAAGGATAGATGGTAAGAAGAGAACAAGACTTCATCCCTGCCATCCTAAGGGGGAGCAGTGATGAGTCTGAGAAATGAAGATAATACTACTTATATAATATGTTCAGTACTAGAGGAGCAATCATCTTTCATTTCAGTTACTCAAGAAATCTGGAAATGCAGAATTTGATCCAGAGAAACCAGCCACTGAAGATGTACCAATAACACCTGGTCATAAAAGTTAAACTCTAGAAGAAGGTGAAGTTGATACTTCTGAAGCTGGTAATGATAGGTAAGTTAAGATAGAACTTTGTTAAATATGTTCAGTCTAAAGGAACATATATCTTGTTTTTATCTTTCATAATTGAAATCTGGAAATGTATTATATGATCCAGAAAACAATTTATTATTTACAGTTCTTAAATGTCGTTTTATATTCTTAGTTGTTAGTTGAGTTATCCTCTAGGAATTTGTGTGTTAAATATTTAACAACAAATAGGGGGCGATTGAAAGTCATATGACTAGTCCTATTTGTAATAAGTAGATGACAACTCAACTCAGATAAGAAAGCAAAGTAAATAATAAATATTGAATATAGAGGAAGAACAAAAAGAAGCCAAGACAGGACATGACAAGACACAAAAACCACTACAGCAGAAATGAGAATCAACATTGTAGTTAGTCATCCGTGAACCAGACCAGTGAACTCAACAATGTCAGTGAAGATTCGTCATCAAAAAGTTCAAGTGGTTAAAAAGGTTATTGTTGAAGAACAGAAGAGTCTTATCTACATCAACAATAATCAAGCCTTTAATTTAATTCTCTATTAATTAATTAAATTAATTAGTTAATTTAATTAGTAAATTAATTCACTCAGAATTAATTTATTTCTTAAATTAATTAAAGGATTAATTAATTTAGAATTATTTTAGAATGACAGAAGACAGAAGCTGGAAGCTCAAAGGGATACAGGTTTGTTTGGAATGCAGTGTACAAGAGTCGGAATCAAAGATTGAATATTTGACTGGGTACATGCAGTGGTGAAAAGAAGTATTGGCTAGTTTAAAGAGTCAAATTATTTGAGGAACAGAGGTACTTCTAATTGCAACTGTAGATACAACTAAACACACCTGACGGTAATGACTTTAAGACAAGACGGAAAAAGTATTGACACGGAAGAAATGCAAAGTCATATTCTTAAAGGTGGAACCCCGGTTGGAATTGATTTATCATTTCCAAGTCAAAAGGAGTTCGGTTCCAGACGATCAGGAGACCGCAGCTTAGAGCGTAGGGATTTATTTAATTAATAAATATTTTATTTATTTAGTAAATTATATTTATAAATATCTAAATAATATTAGATATTTATTTTTATAATTTCTGAATTAAATTTATTATTTATTAATCAAAGATTATAAGGTGTGCGGGTCGAAAAGCATTTCTACGGAGCCTGTCTATAATAAGACGAAATAGGCCCCTTTTCAATTTGAATTTGGCAGGATATTTCTTCAACCAATCAGAGGCTGACACTTGTCAATCAAGTGGAAATGAAAGAAAAAGCTGTTGAATTCAAAGTGTCATACCGAGAGAAATTAACAAGAGTCATACCGAAGCCCAATTCCAAGTCATACCGAGCTTCAATCTAATGAGTCATACCGAAGGATTTCTTTATTGAGTCATGCTGATTTTAATTTTAATTAATTAAGTCATTCTGATTTATTTAATTTAAAATAAAATCCAGCATGCCTTACAATAAGTCATACCGAATTTTGACTGAGTCATACCGAAGGAAACAAGTCTTGCCCAGCCTTTTTATGAGTCATACAAGTGTTAATTTTAGGTGAAAAAGGTCATATTGGGATAAGTCATGCTGGCTTTCAACCTCTATAAATATGAGGAGTTGTCTTCATTTTTCAGTAGTAGAAAAACAGTCAAATTCAGCAATTTGTCTGCAACGTCATATTCACAGACTTTCTGTGCTGGTTTGAGTTTAATTCCTTAAGTAGAACAATTCATGTCAAATTTGTTCTAGGAATTAAATGTTTATTCTACCGAATATTGTAATACCCTTTCAAGTTTAATATACGTATTTAACTTGAATCTGGTTTACTTACTTGCTAATTTTTTATATCTTAAATGTTTAATCATGAAAATAGAAAGTTAGTAAGTCAGCCTCCCAAACACTACAAAGACCCGAATCCTCAGCTTAAGCAATAATTTAATTTCGCAAATTCTGAAAAGAATTTTAAATTGTTGTAAGTATCGCATTCAACCCCCCTTCTACGATACTTCCGGGACCCAACAATTTCTAGATCAAGACATTTTTCAAACATTTTATAAGCCTTGTATGACATTTTTTGCTCTTGTATGACTTTTCAAATAGCATGGTATGACTTTTCAGAAGCTAGATCAGTATGACTTTTGATCTTAAGCTCGGTATGACTTTTGCAATATCTTTGTATGACTTTTTTTACCAATATTCAGTATGACTTTCTACAATGGCTCAATATGACTTTTTGAATTGAGCTTTTTATGACCTTTTTTAACCAATATTCGGTATGACTTTTTAATATAGTCTAAATGACTTATTAAAAGTTATACCAAATTATTTTTTATAATAAATTAATTCTACTTATTTAAATAAATAATTTATAAATTAAATTAAATTCAACTTGAATTAATTTAATTAAATAAATTAAATAATTAATTTACTTTTAATAGTAGAATTAAAATACTATCTTGACCTATATAATCTTGTTGTTAGCACCGAAATGTTTCCGTCTTTGCTATGTCTTATGTTTTCTTCACTCTGAAATAATTATAAATTAATTAATTCATTAATTAATTTAAGAAATAAATTAATTTTAAGTGAATTAATTTACTAATTAAATTAACTAATTAATTTAATTAATTATTAGAAAATTAAATTAAAGCCTTGACTGTAAGAACATTGTTGATGTACATCAAACTCTTATGTTCTTCAACAATAACCTTTCTAACCACTTGAACTTTTTGATGACGAATCTTCACTGACATTGTTGACACCCTGTGCACTGGTCTGGTTAACGGATGACTAACTACAATGTTGATTCTCATTTCTGTTGTAGTGGTCTTTATATCTTGTCTTGTCCTGTCTTTTCTTCTTTTTATTTTTCCTCTATAATTTTCTTCTTCTGGAATCTTTTTGTAGTAGGCACTAAAAACCTTCTGTATCTTCTGAACTCTTTGAGATACTACTCTTTTATTTTACACCGACGCTTGAACATATAAATGAACTTCTTCTAGTGTTGAGTAGCAGTCTTGTTAGAATTCTTCTGATATTCCGATTCTTCGTGTCTAGTTGACATTCTTCGTCTTCATTCCTTTTTCAATATTTATTATTTACTTTCCTTTCTAATCTAATTTGAGTTGTCATCTCATAATTATAAATAGTCCTTATCATATGACTTTCAATCTCCCCTATTTGTTGTTAAACATTTAACACATAAATTCATAGAGGATAACTCAACTAACAACTAAGAAATAGATAAAACTTTAAACTATGTAAATAATAAAATGTTTTATGGATCATATAATACATTTCCAGATTTCATAAGTGAACTAGAAATGAAAGATGAAAGACAAATCTTTAAGTTAAATCATCTTCACTTCTCAGACTCATCACTACTCCCCCTTAGGATGGCATGAATGAAGTCTTGTCCTCTTCCTACCACTTCTCCTCTGTTTTGTCAAACTTCTATCTTCACTTCACACCCAAGGTGAATTCATTCTCCTCTTATGTGAATTACTAAATAATTTTCTTATTGAACCATTTTAATTGAGGTAATAACAGACATGGCATACATTCAGCATTAAGCCATCGCAGATATAAAAATACAAACTATGACATGTTATGCATTTTAGAAAATCTAATTTATCATATATACAAGAATTTTCTAAAATCAAATGGAATAGAATAATTAATAAATAATCACTAGTTATATCCAATCCAAACATGTTATTATATACCCCCTTTTCTTGTTCAACAATTCTCCCCCTTAGTTGAGTAATCCTTTACAGAAGAAATTTCCTCCCCTTAGTTGAGTAACATTTTTCTTATGTTTCAGAAGTAGGTTTCTTGATGTTAGATACCAATTGTTAAAATACAAAGAAGTAGTAACTTCTGACTAGATAACCAAGTATCAAAGTCAGGTATCCTGGGTGACATGCCTGTAATTCCGTTGCATATTACTAAATTTACCTTAGGCAGTCAATTGTCTTTCAAATCACCAATGTAGTCAGATTCCTTATATCTTCCCTTGAATGTAATCATTAGAAGTATGTAACAGAGAATTGGGAATGAGATTTGGTATTTGTGCTAGTGTGTGCTTTTTCTTTATGTATCTGACAAGTGTTTCGCTCATATACTCTCTAAGTGTTTCACTCATAGAATATATATTTTCACTCTTTCTCACTTATGTTCCACTCTTTTCTCAAAACATTGTTTCTCTCAGTACTGATGAAATAGTCTTTTGTACTTGTAAGAAATATCACCATAGCCCCTCCAAGAGAGGTCACTGGTGGTGCAATGGGGTTTCGTAAATCCACGTCCTCAATTGAATCTATCAAAATATTTGATTTTGATAACTGAATTGCTTCAGGAATAGATTCAATGAGTTGCAAATCATCTAAGATGATCTGTTCCGTTAGGAATCCAGATATGTTCCATCTGGGGAGGGAAACAGAGATCTATAATGTAGTAATTGATCAAAGTTTCATCCTGACACCTGTGAAGGCATGTTGTTTTAAATACTCTTCTTAGTTCATCCGAAAAACTATTACCAAGAAGTTGCCTCCCTTCCTTAGATTAATCTGTACATGAGACTCCCGTGTGGGAACCAGGTATTTTCCACCTTGGAGGGATGATATGTTTGATTCTCTAGCTCTAACTAGAGGCAAAGCTGCTGGTTCACTCATAGATAATTCCTTATCTAGTGCACTAGAAGCACTTACTCACTCATCCTCTTTAGTTGAGAATACTTTTCTTTTCAGGGGTTTAGTAGATGAAGTTGTATCTGTTTGAGTGTATGTAGTTCTATGATCTGTGTTAGAGATTTTAGGTTTTCAATCCCTTGATCTTGTCCTATAGCCACTGAGGGCTCAATATATCAACTGTAATTATTTGATACCAATTGATTAGAGAATATATCAAGATCGAGATTACCTGCTTTACCTCGAGTTGATTGTTCTTGTTCGGCAAGTATTATGACTAAAAACACCAAAAATCAAAATATCTTCAGAAAATTTTGAAAAGAAAAGTATGTTGAAAAGTTTGTGATTTAGAACACAAATATAATTTTATTATTAGTGATTTTCAGATAAACAATATATATTATCACTAACAAAAAATCATAATTCATTACAATGAAACAATAACAAACTATCAATATATGATAATTATTAATAATTTCAAAAAATAAGTAATTATGCTCCTAATATCTCATCGAATTAAAATTATGAAACTAATAAACAATGAATTGCTTCAATTCATAATTTTAATAAGATAAAATACCATCGTTAAATACTAAATAATCATAGGAATGAAAATTAGCATTTAACTTCCTACACTATATCTAATAATTGTTATTCAAGTATATGATAATTATACTCATAACAATTATCAGTGATATATATAACCTCGAGAAAGTAGGTGAAAAGAAATTCACAAGTCCTTTAAATATTGAGATTTAATACCGATGATTTTTATAACAATTCCTCACAGATAAAAACAAATTTTGGAAATATTTTTAAGTATATAAAATATTGAGAATTTTATACACATAACTTATAAAATAAATTAAGTATGATAATTAACGTAGTAGCAACAACCGCGAGGTACTGGATTTAAGATTTCTAACAAATATGTTGTTGGATCAAATTAAGCCTACTCTATGTAATTATTTGTCTTGCTGTAACATGTTTAGAACTTCTGTATTAGGATTATTGACTTAGTCATTTCAATGTATTATTGCAGTTAGAAGTATGATCAAATTATAATTTCAAGTTATTATTAAAGTCAAAGAATAAAGTCTGATAGAAGATTCAAGTTGAATCATGCAACTAGACAAACAAGACTTGTTGAAGAATAATGAATGCAGTCTGAGAATTCGACTAAGGCAAATACACATTCGAGAAGTCACCTCATTCGAGAAGTCAGAAACATGCAACTGGTCGAGAAGTCTAAAATCACTCATTGGCTCAGTATTCGATCGAGAAGTGTTCATTCGAGAAGTCAAGGTACTAAAGCCAATCGAGTAGTGTGAAATGTCATACATTCGATACGTCTAGAATAAACAATTCGAGAAGTTAGCCAAAGGAGCATTCAAGAAGTAATAGGGCTAAACCAATCGATAAGTCTCAGTTTTAAGTATCCATTCGAGAAGTCTAGATTAATCGAGAAGTCATCAAATGAAGTATGCAATCGAGAAGTCTAGTCATTCGAGAAGTAAGTCGTTCAAGGACTAATCGAGAAGCCATAGCATGTACCCAATCGAGAAGTCAATCACCATGACTTCTCGAATCAAAATCAACAGAGTACTCGACTGTCCAAAGAGCTATTTTCAAGAAGAATTGCAGAAGAACAAGACAAGTAATTTGCAGCACTGTCATTATAGGGTCAGTCAAACCTGTAATGATAGAGACAAGTCTACAATGAAGCTTGGAAGATACATAAGGCAAATGACAGAAGAGATAAGGAAGAAAGCTACAGACTGTCAAAAGAGAGTGTTAGCTAGAAATAGATAGAAGTCAAATGTAAAGTTATCTTTGTTTATTTCTAGTTTTAGCTTAACTTACTGATGAGAACATGTGCCAAAAGACATATTTTCTATATAGGCTTAACACTGTTTCATTAGTTAGTATCTTTGAATTTATGAAGTTAATATCTTGTATCTTCTAAGAACAAGAAGCTGAAATTCACACTGAATTTCAGAATGTAGCAAGTTCAATTCTAATACAAATTAGATTGAAAAGTATATTCTGTGTTTGCTTTATTTCTTGCACTATACTTATGTAAATACTTGAATTGTTAAGCAACACACACGAAACACATAGTTCATCAAAATCAAAAAGAGCATAAAAATTTGAAGTATACATTCACCTTCCCTCTATACACTTCTGTGAAACTCTAATTCCTAAAAAATGGTATCAGAGCCAGGTTGTTAAAATACATACAGTTTAAAGATCAAGATGAGTTCTCAGAAGCTAATCAGTATCAAGATTCTAACTTTTGACAGAGAAAATTATAATCTATGGAAGATAAAAATGTTAATGTTCATAAGGGTTGATACCTCCATGTATCTAGAAATTCTGAAGAATGGCCCCTTTATGCCAGTAATATTGGTTCCTGAAACTACCAGTGGTTCTGAGGTAATTCCTGCAACATGGATACCCAAAGATCCATCTCAGTACACAGACACAGAAAAAGAGAAGGTGTCACTTGACAATAGTCTAATGCTCATACTAATAGAATCTCTAGACATTGTTATGTATAACAATATTGTCAACTGCATATCTGTAAAACATATATGAGAAACCATAGAGATTCTGTGTGAAGGAACTGAAGAGGTAAGGGACAACCAAAGGAAACTTCTTGTTTTACAGTATGAGGCTTTCATGTCAAAACAAAATGAAGGTATAACTGAAGTGTTTAAAAGATTCAACAAACTCATTAATGACCTTCAACTCCATGGAAAGTACTATGAAACAGATAGAAGTGAGAGATCTAACAAAACTTCCACTTGAAACCCTTTATGGAATTTTAAAGACATATGAACTGGAGTTCTATCAAAAGAAGGCCATTTTAGCAAATAGAGGAAAAATGGAAAATGTTTCAAATTCCTTTTTTTGCAAATGAACCTTCACGAATTGAGAAGACTAGTACAAGTTGAAAGTTGAAGATTGAAGAACTTGAAGAACATGAATAAAAAGAAAGGGACTTTTTCAAGAGTGAATCGGGTGAAAAAGATTCCTACACTATTGAAGAACTTGAAGGAATGGATAATAAAACCATGGCCTTCATGGCAAAGAAATTTGGAAACTTAAAATTCAAGAAAAACAAAAGTTCTAAACAAAGACAAAATTTCAAATCTTCAAGCAAAGAAAAGACTCCAACAAGAAGCAATATTAATGGAGGGTATAAAACTGCAACAGTTGATAGATCTAAAATAAGATGCTATAACTGTAATGAGCTTGGACACTTTGCAACAGAGTGTATAAAACCTAAAGCAATCAAGAAAGACAAAGATTAATTGGAACTAGAAGCCAAGTTTGTTATTCCTTAGAACAATGCCAATATTTGTAGAGAGGAGGGGGGGTTGAATACAAATATTAAAACTTTTTACTTCTTTTAATATTTGTTCTTGATGTTTGAGAGTTGAGAGAATATGTTTGAACAAAACTGAAAATTAAAACTTAACAAATAGATTTTAAAATTACTGATGGATTGGTTTTTCCATCAGTGTATATTTTTGCTCAATGTTCATAGGTTAAAAGAAACCTAGCTTCATTTTACAAGGTCAGAAAATAAATCAACTGCTCTTACAATGTGCTCTAAATCTAGAACATTTGATTAAGAAAATATTGTCTAACTTGTCTCTCTTCTAACAATGCTACTACACTTGTTTATATACTATAAGTGTGTCTTTACAATTCCTATTCTAGGATTGTTTCTATCTACCTTTCTTTTACCTTTTTCCTTTTTAGGAAAACAGGCTTGAAAGACAGCTACAGATTGAGTCTTCACAGTCATCATTGACTGTCTTCCATAGGTTTACTTTTGTCCTCTGGATCTATAACATATAGTCCTTCTGTGTTGTCACAATCAATTGATAATTTGCTGTTAAGCATATTAATTGATCCATCCTTTAATCCATCAACTGATGTTCTTCTTCGATTGATCTTTATATCCATCGATTGATAAATAATGACTTATCGATTGATAGATGTTGCCAATCGATATATCAATCGATGGGTCTTCACATCAGTCGATGGTCTTGGCTCCTTGAATTGGCTTCTTCGATTGATCTTTCATCCATCGATGCTTCAATATCAATCGATCATCCTTCACTTGTGCAATTTCATGTCTTCAAATAATTATAATTTGACAGTTTAATTTACACATCAATTGATGATCTATATCAATCGACTCTAACATCAATTGATAAGAATAATATCAATTGATTTACACCTTATCGATTGAAATAGACTAAGTACACCTATGCTATAGTCCAAATTATCAGTTGATTCATATAAACATTTCAACTGATAAATGTTTTCCTGATCAATTGATATTTATAATTTTCATATCAATTGATCAGTTATATCAAATAAAATTTCTATGATTCTAAGATCAATGTTATCATCAAATTACATGTAGATTCCTAAGAATATCCCCATATTTGTGTCTGTGATATGAACAGGCATTAATCTACTTGATGATAACAAAACCCCTAATAATTTTCATTCAGATAGAATCAAGAAATTTAAATAGCACTTTTTAATTTTTGAAGTACCAGATTGATAGATAACTCCTGCAAGCAGCTTCAATGTCTTCATTATTCAATTAACTTCTCTTCCTTCTCTTCTCAGCATTTTCCTTCAGTTGCCTTATGAAAGAACTCCTCAATATTGCTTCATCCCTATCAGTCTCTCCAAGTTGCCTCATAAGGTAATGTATTTCTTCATCTGTGATTTTGTCCAGATATTTGCAGATATCAAAGAACTTTGTGTTGCCCTCCACATCTGTAAAAATCATTGCATACTTTGGCTCTAACACCACCTTTTTGACTTGAGACTTCCATAGCTTAAGAGGTGAATTAGGTTCAGCTTCTGCCTTTGATCTCCTTAGCTTTGAAATTCGTTGTTGAATCTCCTGAGCAATTGTTGTGTTGAGTTTGTACTTTCTGTTGAGTAGAGAAAGGATGGTCTTTAGAACATTGTAGCTCTGCTTCATTATCACCTTCAATGAATAAGTGATCTTCACTCCATTTTCATACTCCAATCTCATATATTCTTCTTGATTAGAGGTTGTAGGGTGAGTCCTTACTCCAATTAGCCCTTTTTCATTGATCACTGGTATTCCTTTCATATCATATCCTTCAATTGTAACCTCCTTCTTGATTTCTTCTTGTTGACCTTGGAGGTTTTCCTGAACCACTATTTCTTGAATAGAACTTGACCTTTTCTTGGCCATAGCTATTTTCATCTTTTTCCTCAGTGGTTGTTCCATTAATTGATCTTCCATGTTCCATTCCATTTCCATTTACCTTGCTATTTCTTCATTCTCCTTTTCTTTTCTTGCAGCATCTGACAATCCTGATGAAATGGCTCCTTGAAAAAGCTTCTGTGCAACTGGCTCTTTCCTTCTCTTTTCTTCTTCAATCATTATGGAGTTACCCTTCCTCTTCTTTTCAAGGGCTTTAAGATCAACTGTTAGAAAGGCTTCAGCATCTGATTTGCTTTTTTTGGCAGTTTTTTGTGCATTTTCATTTACTCTTCTTGTTACTTGAATGAACTCATTCAAGTCTCCTTTTTCTACTGCCTCTATCACCAACTTAGTGCTTTTCTTCAAATCTTCAATCATTTTCCTTTCCCTCTCAATCATTGATTGAGTTTCTTTTTCCCTAGAAATCCTCCTAGCTTCAAGATCATCTTCAAACTTCTTGTATTCTTTCTTTTTATGTTCTAAATCATCTTTGGGAGAATTAGATGACTTAGATCTCTTTGAAGATTGATTATCCCTGTTACTCCTGCATTTAATTCTTTTTGTTGCAGAACCACCAATGCCACTAGTCTTGTCCATACTAGAACCACCAACACCACCACTACCACTGCCTTTGCCATCACCATTATCATCATCATCCTTCTTCTTTGTATTATCCCCCTTTTTGTTATCATCAATTGGAGGAGGTGGTGGCATTCTGTCAAGAAACTTTTGAAGAATGAAAGCATGTAGACTCTGACCTGCAATTATGGCATCCATCTTATTTTCTAGAGATCCCACTCTAGTTTCCAAAGCTGCAAAATTTTTGGATTCCTTGAAAAGCTTGTCCGTGATATGACCCATGGTGTTAATTGGTAGCTTCCCATCCAATCTTCTGTCCAATGCATCCTTGTTGGTAGTGATAGAGTCCTTGATAATTTCTAATTCTCTCTTCACTTCTGTCACTGTGATCTTTTGAATTTTCAGTGACTCCCTCATATAGTGAGCAATTCTCCTTTGATTAGGATCTTCAATTTCTCCTTCCACCATTGCCCTCCTATATTGAGAAAGAATCTCAGTTTCAGCAGCTTCTAAGGAACCATCAATTGTGCTCATCCATGGCTCCTCATCAGAATCTTCTTCTAGCTCTTCAGGTGCCATATAACATGTGTCTGTTGTATTGGTAATGCTCTCATTCAGATTCCTGGTCCTTTGTTATGTATGATCAATTCCCAATAGTTATTCTGCATCCCTGTTATTTGAAGCAGCCAACCCTTGATATTGTGGATCAGGATGAAGGAAATTCTGTAGATCCAATTCACCAACATCAACCTCAATTTCCTTAGCAATTCCACTCCCACTTGCTTCTGCATTTGATACTCCCCCTATCTCCTTGACTCCCACCTCTTCTGCCATCAACTCATTTTCCAACTCCTGTGCAAATAGAAGAATTGTTTTATCTCTCTCACTCATCTCTCTATTTTGCATTAGGATCTCATCCTGGACTCTCACCTCTCCCTCACTCATATTCTATGCACCTTCTAAGTTCGGGCCCTCAGGTGTTTCAATCACATTCCTGGAAGAAATAGAAATGTCCTCACTCACTCCCTCTCCTTTTGTCAGGCTGCAATCCTTCCTCTTACTCAACTCACTCAATCCTAAAAGTGTTTGTGCAACATCAATTGATTGAGCATCAATTGATGTATTGATATTATCAATTAAAGTGTTTGGGATATCCATCGATTGATGCATACCCATCGATTGATCTTGAGTATCGATCGATGGCTTATCATTCGATAGCTGAATATCAATTGATGAAGGAACATCAATTGATGGAGTAGAAACAGTTGAGGAAATAATTTAAGAAGTGATATTTGTAATGATATGAGAAATGGAATCCTGAATTTCCTGGGAAGAAGATTCAGGAGAGAGTGTTGGCTTCTCCTTGAAAAATAAAGAAGGAGAATCTGAAAATGTCTGATAATCTATCAGAACATTTTCTGAAGAAATTTGTTGAGATGGAGAAGTAAGAATAGAAAGGATTGGAATTGAGAGAGAATGGGGTTGCATCTCATCATTTATATGAGATGCATCAAACTGACTTTGAGAAGGCTCCACCATAGTTTCCCGTGATTTTACAGTGTGTGATTCCCCATGTACAAAGGTGACTTTCTTCTTTTTCCTTTCATATGGTGTTATTGTTTTGGCCTGTGTGTCCCCAATTTGGTTCTGTGCCCATGGTTGTGGGCTATTTTCAATACTGTCGTCCTTTTGAGAGGATGACAATAGAGGTGTGGTATTGTCCATATTAACATCCACAGTCTTTTGAGAGACTGTGGAGTGGCTTGGCTGAGGTTGCACACCCTCACTCTCCTTATCCTTCTGGGTTCTTTGATGTTCCCCAGTTCCCTTACCACATACATCTCCTTCTAGTCTATCTACCACAACATGTGTTTTTCTTTTATTGGATTTTTCAATAACAGGTTTTTGGGAACCTGTTGAGGTTGGCCTTTTAGATTTGGACTTAGAAACTGGATATATGGCTTGGGTAGGAGGGTTGGGGTCATTACTAACACCCTCCATAGCCACAGAAGGCAAAGAAGATTGGGGATTGGAAGAAGTTAAAGTAGAGATAAATACCTTAACAAAAGGTGGATAAATCAATTCCACATTACTATGAAGATTGATTCTTACCAAGTCTTTGAAGACCCTTTTGTTTTGTGTCCAGCAATCCAAAATTTTTGTACTCCTGTCAATCTCAATATTCTTGACAAAGTGGTTAATAACAATCATAATAAATCTAGCATAATAAATATGATTATATCTATTTACCTTATTTCCCAATTTGGCAGATATGTCATTAAGTAACAGGCTTCCTAAATTATGATATCTATCATATAAAATGCTATACCCTCCTTGTTGTACACTTGTTGTTATTGCATCAAAATTACTAACCTTACCAGAAAAATGTTAGTGTAGGTGCCCTAGAGGCAATACAATGTTTCCTTTAATAAACCTTTATGTCATTTGATTATTCAATAAACGTATTTATTATGACTTTAATTACTGCGATATATTTGTTAGCATAATAAATGTCCTTAGAATCATGATACACGTTATATAGTTTAAGTACATGACTTGAACTTGAGATTATATAATATATCATATTCTTAAATGTCCCTAGTCGAGTATTATTATTATAGGACAATAATAATACATAAATAGACTAGTATGTTGTTTGACAGATAACCATATCTCATTGGTTATAAGTATGGGGATACTAAAGTCAATGCATAGGTACATGTAGGAGTACATGGTACTGGACAGACCCACAGTGAGATTCTTCATGTTTAATAAAGTCATAAGAAAGACTCACAGTGATAATGGTGTAATGATCCTCTGACTTGAGATCATTATATTTCTATACGAGGATTAATATACTCTGACTACATTAAAAGTTACCTTTGACCGGGTGATGATAAAAGTGGACATCGGGTATATCATGAGTCGTATGAGAAATATGAATGATAGATAAAGGATTTAACCCTCCTATAATTAGGAGAGATATTATTGGCCTCTTGATTGAGTGAGACTATAAAATGCATGGCCGTGCTCAAATAATGATTTGTTTTTCCATAGTCTACTCATGGATCAAGTAAACCCGGATTAAATGTTGAAGAGGATGACTAAACACATGCCTCGAGTTTAATCTATAATATATTTGGTTAAAGGGATTATATTACACGGAAACATTAATCATGAAAGGTTTTATCAAATCACGATTTAATTATTGTTTAATTGGATAGCAATGATGTATTACTAGATACCGCTCATTGTTTATAATTTTATTGGAGAATAAAATTATTGCTAATTAAATAATAGCCTATAGGGTCACACACATAGAGCACCTAGTGGAATAGTTAATTTAAATTATAGATTTAAATTAATTGATGATTATTTGAATTTTATTATATTAATTAAGTGAGACTTAATTAATTAAAATAATATAAATTCGAATTTGAATAATTGTATTTCTGCCAATAATAATTAAGTGTGACTTAGTTATTAATTAAATAATAAAAGCATGTTTTATTATTTAATCCTATGCCTACATGGGTTAGGTTTTGCTGAAAAGGCCCATTAACCAATCATTATAAATAGATAATGATAGGTTAAATGAATGGTACGTTTTATATGATAAAACCCTAGAGGCAGAGCAAGGAGGCAGCAAAGGCAGTCATTCGAATTCATCAAAGGAGGCTAGTACATCCATCCCGTGATCAAGATCGTGAGACGTTCTTGAAGGTGCTCGTGTGGATACCATAGAGGTGCTTTCGAGAGGAAGACACAAAATCGTGATAGCAAGGATCTCCGTTGAGTTCGTGAAAGTCAAGACAAGAATAGGTATGATTCTGTTTACCATAATCAGTCAAGTCTTATACATGATCCTGCGTTAGGGTTCCGATTTTTTGTTATTTTTACGTTTATCCGCTGCGTTTTATGCCTCGGAACCCAACAAAAAACACTTTATTATTACATCAAAGAAATATGACCATTCTTTTCTTAGATTCTTTCTAACAATACTACCTAGACTAGCATCAGGAGCAATGTAATTGATTTCTCTAAGCATGCTTCTAATCTCGGTGTTAGTAGATGTATTTTTTGTATTATTTGCAGGAAGATTTAAACACTCACCCAAGACTATAGTGGTTAGAATATACATATGTCCTTTTCAATCAAACGAGATACAATAAAATTATCTTCTACCTCTGCAGTTGTCCAGAACTCTTCAAATAGATTGCACACTATCTTTGGTACTTCTGTGAGGGCCTTTGAGATCCTTGAACTTCTTAGGAATTCCATTAGAGGATGGAATTCTGTTGGGGATTCCTCCACCATAGTTCAAGCAACGAAGTTATTGAGTTCATAGTAGAATCCTGATTGTCAGACTTTCTTTGATGATGCCATAATTGTGTTTAAAGATGTAGATGAGAATTAACTGGAAAACTTGTTAGTAATTATACAGAAACAATAATTAGACAGTAGAGATTAGGGTTATTAGCAAGAGATAGATACAGAGTGAGTTCAAAGATTGAGAAAGAGAAAGAGAGAATTTGTTAGTAAAAATTGCAAGTAAGAACGAACAAATGTTTTAATCTCACTATTTATATTTACTGATTTCTCAATCAATTTCTTACTCAAAATAGAACTTAATCGACCGTTGGAAGAAAAATGAAAAGTAGAAATTACAATTTTTGGCAATATATTGTTATACATACAGGAATGTATGTATTAATCATTTGATAAAATAAGTAATCAACGGCTAGATTTTGTACAGGTCGATTGATGACATGGACCCCTTTAAATTCCAGGTCATCGATTGGTAATTAACTTATCCATCGACAGGTACTTTTATCCATCGATAAATAAATATATCAATAATTGATATATTTATCCGTCGATAGCTACAACTATCCATCGATAAGTAAATATATCATCAATTGATATATTTATCTGTCGATAGCAACCAATATCCATTGATGAGTAAAATGTTTATCAATTGATTATTGAAGAATCAATAGATTAACATAGTCAATTGCTAAAATTAATATAAATACATAACTTATAAGACATTTAAAGGATTAAATATAATTAAGCATACCTAAATCACAGACCAATCTATTGAAAGTAGATTCATCTAATGGCTTGGTAAAAATGTCTGCAAGTTGTCTTTCACTAGGGACAAAAAGTAATTCAACTGTACCATTCATTACATGTTCCCTAATGAAGTGATACCTTATGTCAATGTGTTTGGTTCTGGAATGTTGCAAAGGATTTTCTGTTATTTCAATGGCACTTGTGTTATCACAGAAAATAGGAATCTTGTTCATGTTGAACCCATAGTCAAGTAGTTGATTCCTCATCCATAATATTTGTGCACAGCAACTTCCAGCTGCAATGTATTTAGCTTCTGCAGTAGATGTAGACACTGAATTATGTTTCTTGCTAAACCAATATACAAGTTTATTTCCTAGAAATTGACAGGTGCCTGTAGTGCTTTTTCTGTCAATTCTGCAACCTGCATAGTCTACATCTGAATAACTAATTAGATCAAATCCAGAATCTCTAGGGTACAAAATTCTAAGATTTGGGGTTCCTTTGAGATATCTGAATATTCTTTTTATTGCAATCAAATGAGATTATCTAGGATTAGCCTGAAACCTAGCACAAAGACATGTAACAAACATTATGTCTAGCCTACTTGCAGTTAAATAAAGTAATGAGCCAACCATTCCTCTATAACTTGAAATGTCCACTTTAGCTTCTTTAGTATTCAATTCAAGTTTAGTTACAGTGGCTATGGGAGTTTTAACAGAAGAACATTCATTTAAATCAAATCTCTTTAATAAGTCAGAAATATATTTGGTTTGATTTATGAAAATACCATCCTTGACTTGTTTAACTTGCAAACTAAGAAAATAGGTAAGTTCTCCCATCATGCTCATTTCATATTTACTCTGCATCAACTTAGCAAACTTTTGACAAAGTTTTTCATTAGTTGATCCAAAGATAATGTCATCTACATAGATTTGAACAAGAATCATAGAGCCACTAACATTTCTATGAAAGATAGTTTTATCAACAGTACCTCTTGTGAAGTGATTCCCAATCAGGAATTTAGATAATGTTTCATACCAGGCTCTAGGTGCTTGTTTTAATCCATAAAGTGCCTTGAGAAGATAATATACAAATACATGATGAATATGATCAATAAAACCAGGAGGTTGTTCTACATAAACTTCTTCTTCTTGTTCTCCATTGAGAAAAGCACTTTTCAGATCCATCTGATACACCTTGAAATTAGCATGAGCAGCATATGCTAAAAAGATTCTGATTGCTTCCAACCTTGCAACAGGTGCAAATGTTTCATCAAAATCTATGTCTTCTTCTTGTGAATAGCCCTTCTTTACTAATCTTGCTTTATTCCTTGTCATTGTACCAGATTCATCCATTTTGTTTCTGAACACCCATTTTGTACCAATGACAGACTTATTCTTTGGTTTAGGCACCAGCTTCCTTACCTTGTTTCTTTCAAACTGATTCAACTCTTCTTGCATAGCAATTATCCAATCAGGATCATTCAAGGCTTCTTCAATCCTTTTTTGTTCTTCTTGAGATATGAAGCTACTATACAAACATTCATTTTGAGTTGCACTTCTAGTTTTGACACCATCATTTGCATCTCCAATAATTAATTCAAAGGGATGGCTTTTTGTCCATTTTCTTTGAGATGGTAAATTTGTCCTTGAAGATGATGTTTCATGATCATTGGAAGTGTTATGATCATTGTGATGTGATTGACCATTTGAGAACCGACCCCCTGAGATGGACACTCTACTTGAAGATTGTTGAGCAGAGTTGTTATCCATCGAATGATTATCAATTGATGCATTATTAGTCGATTGATGATTGTCAACTGATAAGTTATCTGTTGATGCATTGACATCAATTGATAGGAGGATTCTAGGTACTTGATTTCTTGAAATTTCCACATCATCATCACTATCTTCAATATTGTTTGTGGATTCATTTTCAAAGTGCAGTAGGTCATGAAATCCTTCACCAAACAACCCTTGAATTTTCTTGTCATCAAAGACTACATGCATAGATTCCATAACAATGTGTAACCTTAGATTGTAGACTCTGTATGCTTTGGTTGTTATCCCATATCCAATAAATATAGCTTCATCAGCCTTGGCTTCAAAGTTTCCTAGATTTTCACCTTGATTTCTCAGTACAAAGCATTTACAGCCAAAGACATGAAGGAAGTTAACAGTTGGCTTTTTGTCTTTCTTCATCAACTGATATGGAGTTTTGCCTTAAAGTTTATTGACCATGGAAATATTTTAAATGTAGCAGGCAGTATACAGAAATTAAGAGAAAAAAAATAAGGGAGTGCCTAGAAATATGTAGGAAGTTTTGCTTCTTCTAACATAGTTCTAGCAGCTTCAATTAAGGTCCTATTTTTCCTTTCAACTACTCCATTTTGTTGTGGAGTTCTTGGTGCAGAGAAATGATGAGTTATACCTTTTTTCTCACAATTCTTTCATTGATGCATTCTTGAATTCAGTACCATTATCACTTCTCATTTTCTTGACCTTCCATTCAGTGCCATTGTCAACATTCTTCACATGATTGATAATTAATTTACTTGCCTCATCCTTAGAGTGTAAGAAAAATACCCATGCAAATCATGTGAAGTCATCCACAATGACTAAGGCATATTTGTTTTTGGCAATTGACATGATGTTAACTGGACCAAATAAGTCCATGTCTAATAATTCCAAAGGCTTGTCAATTGATGATTCAGATTTTGACTTGAATGATGCTTTCCTTTGCTTTCTCTTTTGACAGGCATCACATAGTCAATCCTTGGTGAATTCCATATGTGGAATGCCGCTAACCAAATTCTCTCTAACCAATTGATTCACGGCTTTGAAATTCAAATGGACTAGCTTCTTATGCCAGATCTAACTTTCATCTGTATTGGCTTTGCTAAGTACGTATGTCATTGAGTTTGCCTTTACAGAGTGAAAATCAGCCACATAGACATTTCCTTTTCTTTCTCCAATTAAGAGAATTTCACCAGATTCTTTGTTGGCTATGATGCATGATCAAGTTATAAATCACACACCATTACCATTATCACACAGTTGACTAATACTGAGTAGATTGTACTTCAATCCATCAATTAGTGCTACAGGTTCAATGATAACATTTTCTTTTGTAATTGAGCCATATCCTAGAGTAAAACCTTTGCTGTTATCTCCAAAAGTAACTCCTGAGCCAGCCTTTTCCACAAAATTTGTGAGCAAGGACAAATCTCTAGTCATGTGCCTTGAACATCCACTATCCAAATACCAGAGATTTTTCTTCCGGTTTCCCTGCACACATATAAAACAATCAGTTGTTTTTTATACCCAAGTTTCCTTGGGTCCTCTTTTATTAGTTGCAGCCTGAGCCTTGGTTGTCAACTTTGGTTCCTTTTGTTTTGGGGGGTTTAAATCCACTTTAACTTTGGGAGTTGTCTTTTGGGGCTTAGATACCTTGGAACTCATGGCAGAATTTCCATGCATTTCATTATCTATATTAGGCATATTCCATGGCATACCAGGCATATTCATATTTGCATATGCAAAGAAAGGATTATACATGTATGGAACTTGTGCATAAGGCATATGAACATTAGGTGCAACTAAATTAGAAGACATGGCATTCATGAGTATACGATTGGTAAACATGGCATTTGCAGTCATGACATGTGCATTTAAATCATTTGAAGATATTGAGTTCTTTTCATTTTTGCATTGCATAGACAAATGATTTACACTACCACATTTAGTACATACCTTTATAGGGGCATACATATCAGGATTGTAATTGTTGTGCTTGTTTATGCCTACTTTTCCATTCCTATTCTTTTTCTTTTTCTCAGACTTGGGTTGGATAACTTCCACATGTGCTAACTTTTCTAATTTCTTTTTCAATTGTTTCTTGGATAAGCTACCTATGTTGATCTTCTCACCCTTAGTCTCAACTTAATTTTTGGTTTCCTTAACAAACTTGATAGGAGTGCTAAATTTGTTCTTTTTATTAGCTATTGATGATTTACTTGTCGATGGATGCTTATCAATCGATTGAAAATCCTTATCAGTTGATGAGGGATTAGCAGTCGATTAATCTTTATCCATTGAAGTATCAGCCAATGGCTTGCCTATTAATTTAGGGGAATATTCCTCTCAGTTAGGGCATCAATGGTGTTCTTCAACTTGAGGTTTTCTTTGTTTAGAGATCTTAGAGTGACATTCAAATTATACAATTCATTACACATTTCATTAATAGTACTATTGCATTAATCAGTTGTAAGCTCAGAAAAGTTGGTAGCTAGTACCTGATTAGATGATGAACTAGCTTCTTCATCTTCATGGTTGGCCATTAGAGCTAGATTGATGAACTCTTAAGAATCACTATCCCCAGCAGCCCAGTCCTTCTCCTCAGTAATAAAATCATTTTCTTTCTATTCAGAAGGTCAAAGTATTTCTTTTTGTAATCAATACTTTCATATGACTTTGCCTTTTCTTGTTTTGGCCTTCTACACTCATTAGAGAAATGACCATCCAATCCACAGTTAAAGCATTTGAATTTAGATCTATCTACTAAATTATTGTTTTAATTGTTACCTTTAAACTGGGATCCAGGCCTTTGAGCATTTGGATTCCTCTTAAATTTTAGCTTTGAAAACTTTCTTGAAAGTATTTGCAAGGTGCTCATCAATCTCATCCAAATCATCCTGTGAGTATGTTTCATTCTCTTCACATTTGCCCTTTCCTTTTCTCTTGGATAATTCTTCAATAGCATCACCAGTCACCATGACAGAATCTTCTACACAGTCAGTTTCCTTCCTCTCTTCATTTCCTTTGACCATCAAAGCCACAATTTTCTCCTTTCTTTGATTCTTTTCAATTTCCCCATCTTGATGGATTTCCAACTCATATGTCTTGAGAATTCCATAAAGTTTCTCAAGAGTATAATCCTTGAAATCATGAGATTGTCTAATGAAAACAATCATTAGTTTCCATTCTTTTGGAAGATATCTAAGAAATTTTATGTTTGTATCCTCAGTTGCATAAACCCTACCATACAGCTTTAATCCATTTAATAACTTCTGGAATCTATTATAGGTGTCATTAATAGATTCTCCACTCTTGAAATAAAATGATTCATATTTTTGAATCAAGAGTTGCATCTTGTTCTTTCTTACTTGTTCAATTCCTTCACACAGAGTTTGAAGAGTATCCCATACTTCCTTTGATGAAGTACAGTTTTTCACATTGTCAAACATATCTTTATCTAGACCATTAAACAGAATGTTCATGGCCTTCTTGTCTTTGAGTACTTCTTTTTCATCCTCTTCTGTGAACTCAGAGATGAGTTTTGGAACATGTTTGTCAAGTACAGGAGTTCCATCAGGATTTACACCTGTGACTATCTTCATAGGAATGTGAGGACCTTTCTTTATGTAGTGAACATAGGAAGGGTCGAGAGAAAGAAGATGCCGATACATTTTTACCTTCCATGGAAAGTATTCATCCTTTTCTAACACTGAGATCTTTACACCTGAATCCTTTTGGCCCATATTGACTGTTCTTGATCTTTAAAATTTCTGTATGTTGAAATCCTTCTCTGATATCAATTGTTATTCCTTAGAACAATGCCAATATTTGTAGGGGGGGTTGAATACAAATATTATAACTTTTTACTTCTTTTAATATTTGTTCTTGATGTTTGAGAGTTGAGAGAATATGTTTGAATAAAACTAAAAATTAAAACTGAACAAAGAGATTTTAAAATTACTGATGGATTGGTTTTTCCATCAGTGTATATTTTTGCTGAATGTTCTTAGGTTAAAAGAAACCTAGCTTTATTTTACAAGGTTAGAAAATAAATCAACTGCTCTTACATTGTGCTCTAAATCTAGAACAGTTGATTAAGAAAATATTTTCTAACTTGTCACTCTTCTAACAATGATACTACATTTGTTTATATATTATAAGTGTGTCTTTACAATTCCTATTTTAGGATTGTTTATATCTACCTTTCTTTTACCTTTTTCCTTTTTAGGAAAACAGGCTTGAAAGACAACTATATATTGAGTCTTCACAGTCATCATTGACTATCTTCCATAGGTTTACTTTTGTCCTCTGGATCTACAACAGATAGTCCTTCTGTGTTGTCACAATCAATTGATAATTTACTGTTAAGCATATCAATTGATCTGTCCTTTAATCCATCAACTGATGTTCTTCTTCGATTAATCTTTATATCCATCGATTGATAAATAATGACTTATCGATTGATAGATGTTGTCAATTGATATATCAATCGATGGGTCTTCACATCAGTCGATGGTCTTCAATACTTGACTTTGCTTCTTTGATTGATCTCTCATCCATCGATGCTTCAATATCAATCAATCATCCTTCACTTGTGCAATTTCCTGTCTTCAAATAATTACAATTTGACAGTTTAATTTACACAACAATTGATGATCTATATCAATCGACTCTAACATCAATTGATAAGAATAATATCAATTGATTTACACCTTATCGATTGAAATAGACTAATTACACCTATGCTTCAGTCCAAATTATCAGTTGATTCATATAAACATTTCAACTGATAAATGGTTTTCTAACAATTAATATTTATAATTTTCATATCAATTGATCAGTTATATCAAATAAAATTGCTATGATTCTAACATTAATGTTATCATCAAATTACATGTATATTCCTAACAAAGTATGAGGCACTCCTCAAAAAGCAGACATGAAAGGCTTACATAGTTGAGGGAAAATGCTAGGATGATATAGATGAAGATGATGATGAGGAATATGGGAATCTGGCACTCATGGCTAGCTCACATGATGGAGCATCATCCTCAAATACTCAGGTACCCTCATTAGTCTCACTTGACATATCTAATTCTCAATATAAGAAAACTGTTGAAGAATTGAGCATTGAAATGTTTAATATTCATACCAGTATGATTGCTACATATATATGAGGAAACTGCTAGGTTACTAAAAGCTAATGATGAACTGACTACTAAGAATGAAACCTTAGAATTGTCTTGGATAACTCTGGAAAACTTGAAATAAGAGAATGAGTATCTCAAAAACAAGGTTATTTTCTCTGAGAAAATTGAAAATTTTCTTAAAGAACAAATTTCTGAAAATGAATTGAAAATAAGATCTTATCAAAACTCATATGATATTGTTCAAGAATTCCATGAGAAGCATCAGGAAAATTCTAGAATTGGGATTGGTTTTGATTATGACACTCTCAAGAAAAAGAAATATGTTTCTACAAAAGGCAAGAAAACTGAAATTCTTGGAAATCCTCATATTTTGAAAAATGTAAAGGCACCAATTTTTAAGAAAGCAACTGTTGAACTTGATGAAGTCAGTATGGTCATCAAACAACAGTTGAATGATGAGGATAAGAAAACAACTAAGAATGATGTGCCTTCTGTTGAAATAGAAGAACCAGTTGTCAAGGCCAAATCCATTCCTGCTAAAACTGATTCAAAACAAAATGTCCAGAAAATGACACCATGCATGCTAAGAAGAAAAAGGCAAATAGAAATGGCAAGATAGGCATTAACAAACACAATAACTATGCACATGTTCATAATGCTCCCAGGAAGGTTTGTAAAAATTGTGGATCAATAAATCACCTTACACATATGTGCAAGAAACCTATTGTTAATAATGCTGAATTTGTCCGTGGCTATGTGAAACCCTTCATGCATGATAATGATAAATTCTGCGACAAATTTTATTATATGCCACATAACATGAATATCATGAACACTTGTTTTAGGCTCAAGAAAATTTTTATTGATGGATGCATACATCAAAACCTAAACATCAACATCCCTAGGCCTAAGTCTCAATGTCACCTAATCATGCATATAGCTCTGGAAGTATTAATCAAGCTAAAAATCTATGCATGTTCAAGTGACTAAGACTGTTAAGAACAAGAATGACATTCATGTGACTAAGCATAAAGGACCCAACCTTGTTTGGGTACCAAAGAAAACTTGATTTTTTTGTGTTTGCAGGGCACAGGTAAGAAGAAGGTCATGTGGATCTTGGATAGTGGATGTTCAAGGCATATGACTAGTGACAAAGTCCTGCTGTCACAATTCAAAGATGAGGCTGGCCCAATGGTGACCTTTGGAGACAACAACATTGGTTTCACCATGGGATATGACAACTTGATTTATGGAAATGTTGTCATTGAAGATGTAGCCTTGGTTAGTGGTTTGAAGCATAATCTTCTCAGCATCACTCAATTCTGCAACAAAGATTTAAAGGTGGAGGTTGAACAAGAATTGTGCCTCATATCACACAGAAAGACCAAAGAGATTGCTCTGCAAGGAGTAAGAAAATGGAGCCTATTTGTAGCAGATTTGGACTCTGCAAACAAGGAGAAATTTTTTTGTTTCTTCAGCAAGGCCTCAGAAAATGAAAGTTGGCTTTGGTACAAGAGACTGTCTCATTTAAATTTCAAGAACATTAATTCTCTAGTCAAAAGAGAATTAGTGAAGGATCTGCCCTCACTTGAATTCTGCATAGAAGGATTGTGTGAGGCATGTCAAAAAGGGAAAATGAAGAGATCAAGTCACAAGAGTAAGGAATTTACATCAATCACCAAACCACTACAATTGATTCATATGGATCACTTTGGACCAGTAAATGTCATGTCCATGTCTAAGAAAAGATTTTCACTAGTAATGGTTGATGACCTTTCAAAATACACTTGGGTGGAATTCTTGCATTCAAAAGATGAAGCTCTAGAAGTTATTATTGAAAATTTGAGAAGATTGGACAAAGGCCCTACACCTATTGTAGCCATAAAAAGTGATAATAGAACAAAATTCAAAAATGCTGCACTAAATGAATTCTGCAAAGAAAATGGAATCACTCACCAATTTTCAGCTCCAAGAACTCCACAACAAAATGGAGTTGTTGAAAGAAAGAACAGGACCCTTATTGAAGCTGCAAGAACCATGTTAGCAGAAACAAGTCTTCCAACCAATTTTTGGGCTGAAGCCACCTTCAAAAGGTTGGTTAGTGAAATTGGAATGCTAAATTCTTCAGGATAAGTGGCCAAATAAATATATCTTCCCAACTGTTACAGCAATTGTTTCACCGACATGAAGCTAAATGATTTATCTAAGTGAAACAAAACTGATGTATATTTATAAATATATCAGTTATATTGTTGTACATTATTGTGCTTCGAAATAAAATTATTATGAACTTGGAACTATTTCTTGGTTTTAAGGAAGCCTGAAGAAAACTATTATACTTGTGCATTGTTAAATAACAAGTGTGATAATTAAAATTTCAGGAATATTGATCAAACACATTTCTTACTTTAAAAATGAATAAATAAAATTTATTTATTTAAGAAATGAGGTTTGTAAATTATTACTTTGTTTTCCAAGTGAAAATAGAATAATTTTTCAAAACTGGAGTTTATGATTAATTTGCCATCCTTTCTGACTTCTCGACTAGTTATAATCTTTGAGTTCTCGAATGCCTTGGGTTCTCGAATAGTTCATTTTTAGAGTTCTCAATTGTTTTGAGTTCTCGAATGCTTTAGTTCTCGAACGGTTTAATTCATTTTTTATGAGTTTTCGATTGATACACTTCTAGAATCTTATACACATAAGAGTTCTCGATCAAATTCTGACAGTTTTCTACAAAAGCAACTCTATTTCTTTTTCTGAGTTCTCGATCATTGAAAATCGATTACAATTCTAGTCGAGTTGTCTAAGTCATATAAATAGAAAAGTAGAATTAACATTTCATTTCTACACTTAATTGCAAACTCAAAGAATCCATTGCTCTTAACAGTTATAATTGAAACCCTAGTTTTTATTCTCTCTAAAACCTTCATTTCTTCATTTCACTCTTTCTATACACTAATTCAATGGCGTCTTCAAGTTCTAACTCTGTAACCGAAGTGTGTGTCATCCCTGAATCTAATTTTGTAGCCATAGCAAGGGATGCAGATGTAAAACCTCAGTACAAGTGCTTCACTAGGCTTCTCATTGATTACTACTTGAAAGAAGCATTGCTAACCAACCCCACTCTTTACTTTAATATATTGGAACAATTCTGGAACACTGCAACGTGGAAAGACATAGCTTTGAAGGATGGTAGCTCCATGATTATGGTGACCTGCAAAATCCAAAATGAGGATATAAGCTTTAATGAAGATGATATGAACAAGAGTTTATTATTGCCAATTGAGAAGTTTGATGCTTGACCATCTGAAAATGATCTTCTAGACTTCCTAGAGTTAATTAGGTACTCATACACTGTGGAGAAAGGAGCTGAGAAGTTCAAGCTGGGAAAATTAAACAAGAAATACATGAGGAAGGAGTGATCATTCTTGTTTGACACCATACTTAGGGTGTTTACTTGCAGAAAAATAGGATTTGACCAGATTAGTAGCATTGCCTTGAAGCTGGCCTATTCATTAGCTCACAACCAGAGCTCAATGTTGGGAAACTGATTCTTAGGGAGCTCACAACCAGGATTCATAAGAGAGGTAATGAAGTTTTCTTCCCTCGCTTTATTCAATCAATACTCAACTATAAAAATCCTACTTTGATTGAACTGCCTGGGATGAAAAAAATTAGAATTGGCTACTCCAAATCCATGTCAAAAATCATTTTTGCTACATTGGATATGAGAACCACAGTGAATGTGCCTCTTCAAATCACACCTCATATGGGGAGTATGTTTGAAGGGTATTCACTTGTGCAGCCTACATATGGTTACTTGTATACAGTAAAGGATCCCAAGGTTGCAGAAGTACCAATTGCACCAACCCAGGGAACCTTAACTAAACTGAACCTATTCTTTCAAATCCAATAGATGATAATGAACCAACCTCCACATCCTCTCAATAGAGTGTGGTTGAAAAGAAGAAAAGGAAGAAACCTGCTATAAAGAAGCAATTAGAAGTAGTAGTAAAAAACATTATAGAGGAAATTGATAAGTCACTTGTGGAGCATTTAAAGAGGAGGAAGAAAAATAAAAAGGCCATAACAGACCACTCTACATCCTCCCAACAGGATGTAGAGGTGTACATAAGGGATTAAACCTACTTCTAGGTGCACTTTCTTAACAAGGTACATCTATTGAAATTGGGAGCCAACCCACTCCACCTTATACAGAGTCTACACCATTGCATGAACTCACTCATGTCAATGAAGAAGTTTAAGTAGAAAAAGAAACACAAATGCACATGTATGAACTTCTATTGAAACTTTCCCATTTTCTCAGGAAGAGTTGTCAACACTCACAACTACTCACAATCTCTCTTCTATTCCCCAAATTTCTTCTCAACCAAATGTGTATAGCCAAACATATGAGGTTATTGATCATCAGGATTTCATATTTCCCTTGTGAGCCCAACTCAAGTGACTTAGTGCATGACACCTTGTTCATCACTCAGGACACACATCTAGATGGTGAGGGAATGCATGCTGAGGCATATCCTGATGACACCATCAAAGCCACAGAAGCTTCAGGAGTCTTTACTTCAGACTCTGTGGTGGCTAAGGAATTTGAAAACCAAGTGTTTTCACAGAAATTGGGTAATCTATGGGACCTCCATACCATACAAATGGCATCTCCTAGACATTCCCCAGTCATTCCAAGACTGTCTCCTCAGGAGAAATCACATGTACATCCAGTATCTAAGGATTCATCTGAACAATTGGATGATGAATTTGATGTTGAGGGGACCACTGTCACAAGTGGCCCTAACTCTCACTCTCTATCACAATGACTGAAACATATGCAACATGACAGAGAATCAGGACATCATCTCATGGTGGGTCACTTTCAGATGAACAACTCAATGAATTGTATGGAGATCAATTGGATGGTTTCTACCATATTGCTCAACAACTTCTCACCTCTCACTTACCCAACAAAGATTATGCTGTAATAATGTTGGAGTATGCTAAGGACCAAGATGCAATCAAGGATAAAAATGCTAATATGGATGAAGATGAAGAGGCCAATATAGATGCTTGGTTGGATAACAAAGCCACTGTAAGCATGGAGGAAATGCTACAATGGATGAGGTAGAAATACTTAACCTCTCTTGGATCTTATGAGAAAACCTTCACTCCAAGTGTAATATATAATGTCATACATGAAGCTGCCAAGGTTCAACTTCAATCAAACCACTACCTTGCTAGAGGTGTGCAAGCTGAAATTAATGATCACAGAACAAAAGTGGAAAGGATTTTGCAAGCAATTGAGGAGAAGTTGAGACCATGAGGCTTCAATGCAAATGTGCCCTCTAAAAGTGAATCAGGGAAACTGTCCACTCTCTCCACTAAGATGGATACAATGGAGAAAGCCTTCAAAGAAATGATTCAAAGCAATGCGGCCATCCTTGACAATTAAAGGAGAATCAATAATATGGTTGAAGTTCTCTACACAAATAGACATGCAAATAGGTTTCTTGAAGATGTGCCTCTTCATGCCTTGTCATCACTTCAAGTGGATATTTATTATCAATCCAAGGCTAAGGATGAAGCTACTAAGGCCAAGACAATTGCTGATTTGAATGCCAAAGTTGAATCTCTCTCCTCTACTTTTTCTACAGTTGTGACCAGTGTGAGCACTCTACAAAAGGAGTTTGACACATTTACTGCCACTCAAGGTACCACACTTGTATAAATTTCTGCTCAACTCACATATCTGCAAACTCTTCTCTCAAACTTGGGATATGCTAATCAAGCACCTTCTGCCAACTCAAATCCAACCCAGTCACTCTACATTCATTCAAACATAAGATATCAATCCTAAGGGGGAGAAAGAAAGAAGGGAAGAAATAGAGGCTGAGAGGCAAAAGGCGGTCATGAGAAAGCTGAGAGGAGAAATTCAAAAATCAAATGCTGATAAGGACTTTTTGGACCTTCTGAAACACATCAAAAAGAAAGTCAAAGGAAATCATTGGAGCTATAAGAAAATTATTGACAATGCTATTGTTACAGTAAGGGGAGTTAAGTTTGAAAAAGATGGCAGAATATTTAAAGAACCAATAGTGCAGATAGAGTCTGGTTATTTCAAGGTATTTGTTGGTATATTTCAGAATCTGTCATTTCCTCAACTGGAATGCCTACACAAAGCAGTTGAGTTAGTCACTCAGGAGGATGAGGAATTGAAAAATCAAATATTAGTTCCTCTTCTACCCAATGCTCTTCCTGAGACATACTACAATCCAGATGGTGTGATGTACATGACAAGGGGAAATAAACTTGCTCACTTCAAAATTCTTCAACACCTAAATTCAGGAAACAGAAGTAAAATCATGAATCTTATTGAGATAATTGAGAAGAAAAAGGTTAGGCAAGAAGATGATAAGATGATTCTAGAAAAGATGAAGAATTTTATAAATGATCATATTTCTGACTTTGCAAATGAAGAGTTGAAGAAACAGAATAGAGATGATAAAGACATGGATCAGGACAAGAATGATAAGAAGCCCGAGTTCAGGAGTGATAAGGGAGTAAAGAAAGATGACAAGAAAAGGGAGAATGTGGATAAGAAAAAGAGAGAGGATTCTGCAAAAGAAAAGAAATATGAAAGAAAGAAACCCTCCAAGCAGCAAGCTGTTGGTGTTCATTCTAGTACACCTACCATAATTCAGGGTACTAGTATGATTCCAACAGTTTTTGAAACTGCTATGATCCCTAAATCCAAAGAGCCAAAAAGATTTCTAATCAAGGTGACTGCCTATGGAGTAATAAGGAAGGAAGTGAAAAAGAACCAAATCAAGAATCTGAAGTCATGTCAACAAATCAAGGTCAATTCCGTTACAACAACAAGATTCAAGAAATCTACTAGTTAATTGCTAGTTAGATGTCCTAAATGGAGAAAGCAGCTCATTGTTCCTAACAAAGGCCTACAAATTAAACCTATCCAAGAAATTGATGAAATTGATAAAGTAAAGATCAAGCAATGGAAGGCAAACAGAATTATCAAGGTTGAAATCAAGGACAAGAGAATTTTTGTGACCACTATTGATGGGGAAGAAAGAAGCTTCCATCATGACAACTCATTTTCAACCACTCATGACATTAAAAGAGTGATAAGTCTTTTTGAAAAAAGGTGCATGATTGACAAATTGAAAATGATGGAAATGGGTGAGTACTTGGCTAGGAAGTACCAAAAGAAAATTGATCAAGCCAAGTACTTAGAGGAGATGGTGGAGAAGAGGAAAAAGGAAGATGAAGAAATAGAGAGGTTTTCTGAAGAATTGAGAAGACAGGGAAAGTGCAGAGTATTCAAAGACCCTGATAGAGTTGAGTTCAAGTTGAGAAATGGAGTAACAACCAAAATCAGAATCAAGTTTGTCCTTGATTACCCTATATAAACTCTCAAAGTTGATGCTAACTTGTTAAATGGTGCAATTCTAATTGAAGAGGTCATGGCCAGACAACAAATCATCCATGCAATTGAAGATATCAAATCAAGGCAAGAGAAAGAAAGGAAAGAAAGATATGATCATGCCAATCATCAACAACAACAAAATAGGTAGGCTTGATATCTTGTATTAATTTATGAAATTATTTTTCCCCAAATTGGGAGAGATTGTTGGATCAAATCAAGCCTACTCTATGTAATTATTTATCTTGCTGTAACATGTTTAGAACTTCTATATTAGGATTATGACTTAGTCATTTCATTGTATTATTGCAGTTAGAAGTATGATTAAATTGTAATTTCAAGTTGTAATTAAAGTCAAAGAATAAATTCTGTTAGAAGATTCAAGTTGAATCATGCAACTAGACAAAGAAGACTTGTTGAAGAATAAGAAATGCAGTCTGAGAATTCGACTAAGGCAAATACCCATTCGAGAAGTCACCGCATTCGAGAAGTCAGAAACATGCAACTGGTCGTGAAGTCTCAAATCACTCATTGGCTCAGTATTCGATCGAGAAGTGTTCATTCGAGAAGTCAAGGATCTAAAGCCAATCAAGTAGTGTGAAATGTCATACATTCAAGAAGTTAGCCAAAGGAGCATTCGAGAAGTAATAGGGTTGAACCAATCGAGAAGTCTAAGTTTCAAGTATCCATTCGAGAAGTCTAGATTAATCGAGAAGTCATCAAATGAAGTATGCAATCGAGAAGTCTAATCATTCGAGAAGCAAGTCGTTCAAGGACTAATTGAGAAGTCACAGCATGTACCCAATCGAGAAGTCAATCACCATGACTTCTCGAATCAAAATCAACAGAGTACTAGACTGTCCAAAGAGCTATTTTGAAGAAAAATTATAGAAGAACAAGACAAGTAATTTGCAGCACTTTCATTACAGGGTCAGTCAAACCTGTAATGATAGAGACAAGTCCACAATGAAGCTTGGAAGATACATAAAACAAATGACAGAAGAGATAAGGAAGAAAGTTATAGACTGTCAAAAGAGAGTGTTAGCTAGAAATAGATAGTAGTCAAATGTAAAGCTATCTGTTAGGTCCAAATGTGTTGTAGAGGGGGGGTGAATACAACTTTTTTTACGATTTAAGGAATATGAGAAGCAATGAGAAGCAATAAATATTATGTAATAAATCAACACAGAATTTCAAGAATATATCGTTATATTCATTGAAGGATTTGCTACAACATTCATTATAATAGTACAACAGAAGTAAAGAGAGAGGAGTAAATGATACTAAGCTCTGTAAATATACTCCCTCTCTATTACAAGTGTTTTTCTCAATATTGCTTTACATTGCGTTCTATGCTCTCTGTTGAAATGTTACACAAGTACTTCTATTTATACTACTTTGTAATCTATGACTTGTAGACTTGATCTTGTCCTTTTTGTGTACGTGGCCCAATCAGGACTCGTTAACAAAAAGTACTTTCCCAACCACTCTGGATCAACCGTTCACAATAAGCCACTTGTCCCTTGAACATTAAATGCTACATATCGACCCGCATCTCGATCTAGGCCTGGACCCATCTCGATCTCGATCTTGGTTGACAATCTCGATCTCGATCTCGATCTGTGAAAATCTCGATCTCGATCTGTGAAAATCTCGATCTCGATCTATGAAAATCTCGATCTCGATCTGTGAGAATCTCGATCTCGATCTGCCGTGGACAGAGATTTGCCTTGCAATGTTTTACTTCAATTGTAAATCTCGACCCGCATCTCGATCTGCTGTGGATCGACATTTGCCTTGGCAAATATGCGCTCATCCAATGTTGACCTTCTTTAGTGACTAATTGTGGATTAACCTTTATGAGCAAGTTTCCCTAGCTTCTTCAATATTCTTCAACAAGCTCTTGAACATGGATCTCTACTACTGACATAAACTTGCTATCAATGTCCTGACACTTGATGCAACGGTCTGGTTCATAAGTGACTAGTCTTGATAGGGTTCTTGCTTCTGAATAGATTACCATGTTCAATTGGTAATGTGGCTTCCCAATAAGTGGTTCGAACATTAACTGTCAATAAACAATGTAACTTCACTAGAATCTTTTCTGGTACTTCGACAACGTCTTCATTACTACTACAATCTTGAATACTTCATTCTCTGTTCTTCACTGATTGTCAGTGAGTATAACTTCAAGACTGTAGCTGTCTTCTTTAACCTTTGTCTTTACCATGTCTTCAATTCTTCTAGATTCCTATGCTTCAAACACTGTCTATCTTCAATCAATGCTGTTACACTGAAATCTTTTAGTGGCACTGCTATACTGAATCTTCAACACTTCTGAAACCCTGAAAGTCTTTAAACATTATTCTTCACTGAGGCATGAACATATAAATGAACTTCTTTCAGTGACCTGTAGTAGACTTCAAAACTTCTTCTAATGTCTTGATTCACTGTATTTGCCTTGACTTCATGTCTTGTTGATTTCTGTGTAATCGTAGTATTATTTACTTGTCCTGTTCTAGTGTTGAGTTATCACGATTACTATTTATACAGCTTCGTCATTTCCAACAATCTCCCCCTATTTGATTGTTAAACTTTTAGCAAACAAATAACCTAGGGAGGATAACTCAACTAACAACTAGAAAAAGTAATCGTCCGAGACTTGTAAATAATGCTACTGGATTTTCCGGATCAGATAATGCATTTCCAGATTTCTTGTTTAACTGAAATGAAAGATGTTCGTTCTTCTGACATTAAACTGATATTCAAGTTGTATCATCTTCATTTCTGTCTGTTTGAGCTCTCTCTGCTTCAAAATCCTTCATAGTTTGAACTTAAGGAACTTATCATGAACAGAGCTTCATAAGAATCATTATTCCTGGGAACATCTTCAATAGAACACAGAACATAGCTCATACTGTTCTCCCCCTAAGAATGTGATTCTCCTTCTTATTCTTCTTCTCCCTTTAGAAAATCCATGGAATAGTCAATTCTTTTCTGTTCTTCCCACTTGCATTAGGAATCTTCTTCTGACAACTCCTTTCAAGTCTAGGATACAGTTTCTTGATTCTCCCATCTTCTGTTGTTTCCCCTCAGGATCCGAAGATAAGATTTTCTTTTTCCAGTCTAAAATCTCCCCCTAAGGATACGAACCCCCTTTCTTCAAGGATCTTCCCTTAGAATCCTCCAATGGCCTCTTCCCTTAGAATCATGCGATTCCTTTAGGATATTAGCTTTTCTGAAGGTTATGAAGATAAGACTTTATTAACTTCTCCTTTTTCTTGTTATAACTATAACACTATAACTTCTCCCTGTTTATAAACTTGTTATAACTATAACTTTTTCTTACTATAACTTCTCCCCCTTAGTTGAGGAATCCTCCAAAGGCCCACTTTTCAATGGTTTGTCTTCCAAAGAAGGTTCTCGTCTGACGTTTGAACGGGAAAAAAATATAGTAACTTTTCTTCCAGAAGTAGCAAGTAGCAAGGGTAAGTGTTTGGCTTATGGTTTCCTCACTTCTACTACGTTCTGTCGGTGTTTACACTTTAGCATAGAGCATTTTAAGTGTTTCTCTCTTTCTCTCCCTATCTCTCACTCAAGTGTATCTCTCCCTCACTTTCACTTAAGTGTTTCTCTCTCTCACTTTCACTCTGCATTCCAAATGTAGTCTTCTGTACCTGCAAGTGAAATCCGTCAATTCATTCATATTCTCATCACCTGATTCATCAATATAAATTGAATCACTATCGAGTGGAGAATTGCCTCGTAGAGGTGTTTTTGATCTTTCAGGCATAAGCACTGTCCCACACCAGACTCAATAGCAATTGCTAAATCACTGTTTAGTGGAGCCTCACCTCTTTGAGATGGGTTATCCCAAGATTTTAAAATCTTTTTGGGAATCCTGCCTTGTTCTATCAAGGAGTTGCCTGACACCTTCTCCGTAAACAGGAGGTGGACATTCCTTTTCAGGATCTGGAAATGTTCCTTCCAGGAGGGTCAACGTAGTAGACAATGTAATGAATGGCAATTTAGAGTCTACGTTTCCCTCGTAACCCAATGACGGGTGTTTTGTTAACATGCCTATACCTCACACTGTGCACGTCTTGCAATGTGTCCCTAGAATATATCTGTTTAGGCTTACCATCAGCGTGAGTGCTGGTGGTGTGCTTGACTCATTACAAGATGCTCTGGCTGACGAGCGAATTTCAATGGACTCACCCTGTTGAGAGAATGATTCCAGAGACAGTTTTATTGCCTTTTCAGCTCTGCATCTTTTTGAGAAGATACAGATGAGCTTACAGTTACCTCAGTTATATACTTCTTTACTTCGCTGGAGGTAGAGCTGTGGGTGCACTTCCGACTTCATCCTTATTTCTCCCTTATCAACCTCTAACAAACATATGTTCCTTATAACTCCAAGGGTTAATATATGGAAGTGGATGAAAAGAGTGTTTGGTATTAAGGCCTGGGTCAGAGATTGATGGGTTTTCAACCTTTTGGCCAGCTACTATAGCCACTGGGGGCTAAACAGATAAAATCAATTTAAATAAGATAAAAAGATAATCAGTTTAACATTCCAAAATATATTTTTCATCTCAATGAGAAAATAAAAATATAAAGAGGAATGGTAAAGGGATTGCATTAAAGTACTTTTAATAAAAGAGTTTTGTCAGATCGAAAAAATTAATCATTTAAGAGCATGACACTAATAAAAATTTTCTTTAAGATACTTATCCCATAATAAAACGCGGGAGTATCAGAGAAAAATTCTATCACTATGAATTTCTTATAAGGCAAATTTCCCATAATAAAACGCGGGAATTTACATCAAATAAGAAGTTCAACTCTCTTACCAAATTTTATCTTAATAAAATGACTCTTTTCCATTAAACCTAAGCACCGTATGTTTTGAAAACATCTATATCAGATAGAAGACAATGATTTCCCGACTCATAATTCAATTATGATTTACATCATTTTCTTCTGCCTGATAATATCCCCGACTTTAAATAAAAACAAGACAATTGGGGTTGAATGTATGCTTAACAATACAGTACAAGGCCTTCAAAGCAACAATCACTATTTTGGTGCTATGAATCAATGTGAAACATACATTGAAACAAATATTTGAAAACAAATCATTTTACAAGTGATTGGTATCTCGAAGTTAAAACGCATTTTCAAAAGAGAGAAAAAGCTTTGTTAGATAAAACATTTAAAACAAGCTTTTGGGAGGGAATAAAGTTTCGATAGAATAGAAAGATTATCCTTAAGAAAAGTTTTTCAAAAGAGAAGTTTTGAAAAAGAATTCTTAAGTTTTCTTAACTTAAACTGATAGACAAATGAATGTATCTTTGCATAAAATATTTTGAAAAAGAAATAGACAAAAATTTCTTTTAAATACATTCAGGATTGTAAACCAGTCAAAGAAAGAAAACTAAATATATTTTTCTAAAAATAAAAACTAAGTAAATCCATTAGTATCAATATATCACAATTATTTTGTAATAAAATATTATTCTATTATCACAAAGTAATAAAAGAAAATATTTATACTACTAATAATTATGCTTCGAATTTATTTTAATTTATTTAAATCATGGAACAGATATTTCATTGAATTGTTTTATATCATCATGATTTAAATAAACCAAAATAAATTAAATACTTATGCTGTACTAAGCAATTGCCAATCACATGCATTTATAAAAACTATACATGGCAATTATTCAGTAGAACAATAAGCATATCACAATTAATTGCACGCTGATACCAATTATTCGATATTTATCAATAATTTCAAGATGCAAGAAATTGTGCTTCTGTTATTTTATCAAATTAAAATTATGAAACTAATAACCATTGAATTGCTTCAATCCATAATTTCAATAAGATAAAATAAATTCGCTAAATACTAAAATATTCATTAGATTGAATATTAGCATTTAACTTCCTACGCCATATCTAATAATTGTCAATTTGCACATTGTAAGCGTACTCATAACAATTACTAATTGATTGTTGGGTTCCGAGGCATAAAACGCAGCGGATAAACGTAAAAATAACGAAAATTTCGGAACCCAAACGCAGGATCATGTATAAGAATTGACGGATTATGGTGATAATCGAATCATACCTATTAAGATTTTGAATGCCACGAACTCAACGGAGATCCTTGCTATCACGATTTGTGTCTTCCTCTCGAAAGCACCTCTATGGTATCCACACGAGCACCTTCAAGAACGTCTCACGATCTTGAACACGGAACGGAAGTACTAGCCTCCTTTGATAGGTTTCGAATTCTCTCTGCCTCTTCCTATGCTGCCTCTTCTGCTAGGGTTTACACAAAAACGTGCAAGCCATTTACCCTATCATTATCTATTTATAATGATTGGTTAATGGGCCTTTTTAGCAAAAACCTAACCCATGTAGGCATAGGATTAAATAATAAAACATGCTTCTATTATTTAATTAATAATTAAGTCACACTTAATTATTATTGGCAGAAATATAATTCTTCAAATTCGAATTTATTTCAATTAATTAAGTCTCACTTAATTAATATAATAAATTCGAATTAATCATCAATTAATTTAAATCTATAATTTAAATTAACTATTCCTCTAGGTGCTCTATGTGTGTGACCCTATAGGCTATTATTTAATTAGCAATAATTTTATTCTCCAATAAAATTATAAACAATGAGCGGTATCTAGTAATACATCATTGCTACCTAATTAAACAATAATTAAATCGTGATTCGATAAAACCTTTCGTGATTAATGTTTCCGTGTAATATAATCCCTTTAACCATATATATTATAGATTAAACTCGAGGCATGTATTTAGTCATCCTCTTCAACATTTAATCCGGGTTTACTTGATCCATGAGTAGACTATGAAAAACAAATCATTATTTGAGCACGGCCATGCATTTTATAGTCTCACTCAATCAAGAGGCCAATAATATCTCTCCTAATTATAGGAGGGTTAAATCCTTTATCTATCATTCATATTTCTCATACGACTCATGATATACCCGATGTCCACTTTTATCATCACCCGGTCAAAGGTAACTTTTAATGTAGTCAAAGTATATCAATCCTCGTATAGAAATATAATGATCTCAAGTCAGAGGATCATTACACCATTATCACTGTGAGTCTTTCTTATGACTTAATTAAACATGAAGAATCTCACTGTGGGTCTGTCCAGTACCATGTACCCCTACATGTACCTATGTATTGACTTTAGTATCCCCATACTTATAACCAATGAGATGTGGTTATCTGTCAAACAACATACTAGTCTATTTATGTATTATTATTGTCCTATCATAATAATACTCGACTAGGGAACCTTTAAGAATATGATATATTATATAATCTCAAGTTCAAGTCATGTACTTAAACTATATAACGAGTATCATGATTCTAAGGACATTTATTATGCTAACAAATATATCGCAGTAATTAAAGTCATAATAAATACGTTTATTGAATAATCAAATGACATAAATGTTTATTAAAAGGAAAAATTGTATTGCCTCTAGGGCACCTATACTAACAATCTCCCACTTGCACTAGAGCCAATCACCCATGTATCTAATACCCATGGAACTAGTGTGACCGTCGTGCTTCTGCTGCGACAAGCCTTTGGTCAGTGGGTCTGCAATGTTATCATTTGTGTGCACTTTACATATGTGTATGTCACCCCTCTCATTAATCTCTCGAATGAGGTGATATCTCCTGAGTATATGTTTGGTTCGGGAGTGAGCTCTAGGTTCTTTAGCTTGTGCAATGGCTCCATTATTATCGCAGTATAGATCAATGGGATCTGCGATTGATGGAACCACTCCCAATTCAGTAATGAATTTTCGAATCCAAACTGCTTCCTTAGCCGCTTCACAAGCTGCAATGTACTCAGCCTCCATTGTAGAATCAGCTACTGTTTCTTGTTTTGAACTCTTCCAACTTACAGCACCTCCGTTTAGACAAAACACAAAACCAGACTGTGATACAGTATCATCCCTGTCTGTTTGGAAACTTGCATCGGTGTAACCTTTTACTACTAGTTTCTCCTCTCCTCCATACACCAAGAATGAATCTTTAGTCCTTTTCAAGTACTTTAGAATATTCTTGACAGCCGTCTAGTGACCTTCACCTGGATTAGATTGGTATCTGCTCGTCATGCTTAAAGCATACGAAACATCTGGGCGAGTACATACCATCGCATACATGATGGATCCAATTGCTGAGGCATATGGAACCTTACTCATGCGGTCCTTGTCATCCAATGATTTCGGACACTGATCTTTAGAGATCGTTATCCCTTGAGATACGGGGACATATCCCCTTTTTGCATTTTGCATACCAAAACGGTGCAAAACCTTATCGATGTATGTACTCTGACTTAGACCGATCATCCTTCTAGATCTATCCCTATAGATCCTCATTCCTAGAATGTAGGATGCATCTCCTAAGTCTTTCATAGAGAAATTACTCCCTAACCAAATCTTAACAGCCTTGAGAGAAGGTATGTCATTCCCCATTAGTAGTATGTCATCAACATATAGTACTATGAATGCCACATGGCTCCCACTAACCTTCTTGTAAACACAAGGTTCATCCTCGTTTTGAACAAATCCATACTCTTTGATAGTTTCATCAAAACGGATGTTCCATCTCCTAGAGGCTTGCTTTAATCCATAAATGGATCGACGTAATTTACATATCTTGCTAACATTCCCTGGACTGACAAAACCTTCAGGTTGTGTCATGTACACATCCACATCTTCTTCAAGGCTTCCATTAAGGAAGGCTGTTTTGACATCCATTTGCCAGATTTCATAATCATGGAATGCTGCAATAGCAAGCAAAATCCTTATGGATTTGACCATAGCCACTGGTGAGAAGGTTTCATCATAGTCAATACCATGAATTTGCTTGAAACCTTTTGCAACTAGCCTTGCTTTATAGGTCTGAACATTTCCATCCATGTCAGTTTTCTTCTTGAAAATCCATTTGCACCCTATGGGTTTTACCCCTTCAGGTGGATCAACCAAAGTCCATACTTGGTTTTCATATATGGATTCCATCTCGGATTTCATGGCTTCTAGCCATCTCTTAGATTCTGGACTGCTCATAGCATCTTGGTATGTGAGAGGCTCATCTTCATCTATGAGCATCAAATCACCACATTGAGTCAAAAGAAATCCATATCTCTCTGGCTCATGGCGAATTCTACCAGTTCTACGAACAACCTGTGTTTGTTGAGCGTTATTATTATCCTGCTCTTGTTCCACTTCAGGTTCAATGCTATTTTGTGGTTCTCGATCTTCATCGAGGTCTATAGTTCTCCCACTGTTTCTTTTGGAAACAAAATCCCTTTCCATGAAGACAGCATCTCGAGCAATAAACACTTTTTGCTCAGAAGGACTATAGAAATAATACGCCTTTGTTTCTTTAGGGTATCCCACAAAATTGCACTCTTCAGATTTAGGTCCAAGCTTGTCAGATACTCTTTGATAGTTTCATCAAAACGGATATTCCATCTCCTAGAGGCTTGCTTCAATCCATAAATGGATCGACGTAATTTACATACCTTGCTAACATTCCTTGGATCGACAAAACCTTCAGGTTGTGTCATGTACACATCCACATCCTCTTCAAGGATTCCGTTAAGGAAAGCTGTTTTGACATCCATTTGCCAGATTTCATAATCATGGAATGCTGCAATAGCAAGCAAAATCCTTATGGACTTGACCATAGCCACTGGTGAGAAAGTCTCATCATAGTCAATACCATGAATTTGTCTGAAACCTTTTGCAACCAGCCTTGCTTTATAGGTCTGAACATTTCCATCCATGTCAGTTTTCTTCTTGAAAACCCATTTGCACCCTATGGGTTTTACCCCTTCAGGTGGATCAACCAAGGTCCATACTCGGTTTTCGTACATGGAATCCATCTCGGATTTCATGGCTTCTAGCCATCTCTTAGAGTCTGGACTGTTCGTAGCATCTTGGTATGTGAGAGGCTCATCTTCGTCTATGAGCATCAAATCACCACATTGAGTCAAGAGAAATCCATATCTCTCTGGCTCATGGCGAATTCTACCAGTTCTACGAACAACCTGTGTTAGTTGAGCATTATCATTATCCTGCTCTTGTTCCACTTCAGGTTCAATGCTATTTTGTGGTTCTCGATCTTCATCGAGGTCTATAGTTCTCCCACTGTTTCTTTTGGAAACAAAATCTATTTCCATGAAAACAGCATCTCGAGCAATGAACACTTTCTGCTCAGTAGGACTATAGAAATTGTACGCCTTTGTTTCCTTAGGGTATCCCACAAAATTGCACTCTTCAGATTTAGGTCCAAGCTTGTCAGATACTTGACGCTTCACAAACGCCTTGCATCCCCAAACTTTCATAAAGCTCATGCCTGACCGTTTCTTCTCCCATATCTCATATGGAGTCTTTTGAACCTTCTTAGTAGGAACACGGTTAAGTGTGAAAGCCGCTGTTTCTAGAGCATAACCCCAGAAAGTAATTGGAAGATCTGCATGACTCATCATCGATCGCACCATGTCCAACAAGGTGCGATTTCTCCTCTCTGAAACTCCATTCCATTGAGGTGTACCTGGCGGAGTGAGTTGTGATACAATACCACACTCCTTTAAATAATCTTTAAATTCAGTGCTCAAGTATTCTCCTCCACGATCAGATCGTAAGATTTTAATACTTGCACCTCCACCAATTTGCTTCTCTACTTCAGCCTTGTATTCTTTGAACTTTTCAAAAGAATCGGATTTATTCTTCATAAGATATACATATCCATATCTACTGAAATCATCAGTAAATGTTATGAAGTAGTAGTAGCCTCCTCTAGCCATCACACGCATTGGGCCACATACATCACTATGTATTAGCTCCAAACGTTCAGTGGCCCTTTGACCCTTACCAGTGAAAGGGGCTTTAGTCATTTTACCAAGCAAACAAGATTCGCATTCTTGGTATGATTCAAAATCAAACTTATCCAAATATCCATCCTTATGTAATTTGGATATGCGTTTCTCATTTATATGGCCTAGACGACAATGCCAGAGGTATGTTTGATTTGAGTCATTAACTTTAAGTCGTTTGTTTTCTATATTACAGACAGGATTATCTAAGTCAAGAACATATAAACCATTAAACAAACGCGCAACACCATAGGTTAAATCATTCAAAGCAAAAGAGCAACTGTTGTCCTTTATTGTAAACGAAAAACCTTTCTTGTCCAAACAAGAAACAGAAATAATGTTTCTGCGAATTGCAGGCACGTAATAACAATTCTCCAGTTCTAAAACTAGCCCAGAGGGTAAAGATAAATAATAGGTTCCTACAGCTAAAGCAGCAACTCTTGCTCCGTTGCCAACTCGTAGGTCCATTTCTCCTTTAGCCAATGTCCTACTTCTCTGCATTTCCTGCACATTTATACAAATGTGAGAAGCACATCCGGTATCCAATACCCAAGATGTAGAAATAGACAGATTGACTTCTATAACATATATACCTGAATTAGAAGCTTGCTCAGCCCTCTTCTTCTTCAAATCCTCCAAGTAAACTGAACAGTTTCTCTTCCAGTGACCAGTTTTCTTACAGTAGTGACATTCACCCTTAGCGACCCCACCTTTAGGCTTTAAAGCCTGTTTAGGACCTGACTTTGGCTTGGGTGTAGAATCAGAACCTGTCTTCTTCTTACCCTTCCACTTGCCTTTCCCTTTGGCCTTACCTTTATTGCCCACCATCAGTATGGGAGCAGGTTCAGCCGTCTTCATGTTGGTCTCATATGTTCTCAACATAGCCAACAATTCAGTAGGTGTTTTGTCAAACTCATTCATATTGCAGTTCATAACAAACTGAGTGAATTTGTTGTTCAAAGAATTCAAGATTAGGTCAATACCAGTTTCCGGACCAATCGGGAAACCCAAAGTATCAAGATACTCAATGTAACCAATCATCTTCAGAACATGTGGGCCAACTGGTTCATTTGCCCCTTGTTTGCAGTTAAAGAGTGACTTGCTCGTGTTGAACCTTTCTTGACGAGTTTGGCTTGCAAACATGCTTTGCAAGTGCTCATTGATAGTATATGCATCCATATGCACATGTTGTCTTTGAAGCTCAGCACTCATAGTTGCTAACATAAGACACGCAACATCAGTTGCATCATTCTCATCCTTTGTGTGGGCCGCTCGTTCCTCAACAGTAGCGCCCTCAGGAAGGGGACCTGCCGGAGGAATATCAATGACATGAAGCTTGCGCTCCTGCCTGAGGACAATCCTCAAATTCCTCTGCCAGTCTAGGAAGTTGTTTCCTCCTGTCAGCTTATCCTTCTCAAGGACAGATCGTACGGATAGTGTGTTTGTGTTGTTTGTCATTACTTGGTATCTACAATGATAAAAGCACAAAATTAAACATTAGATTGTCTGAGTTATTTATTATGTTCAAATGATTATGATACATTCATAATATATCTCCCACTATTTTTATCAAATCAATAGCCCTTACTATTAATTTGGAAAGTATATCCCATAATCCTTTCTAGTGAGCCAAGATCCATATTTCGTCATGTCTCAAGTCAACCACTGGAAGTCCTTAAGAATGATTATTTAGGTAGACAACATTTGTCAATTATATCATATATAATTCTTGGATAGTTTGGTGAGCAACGATTGATCTTATCTATCTAATAGATTTTTAACCAAACTCTATGCTTCTAAGTTCATAATGGTTGAATATAACCGTTTACTTTCACCTTATTATGACAACTCAGTTAAGTTTGACCCAATGATACAACGGCCGAATATAACCGTTTATATTCGTCGCATCTCACCACGATAGACAGGAGTCCCCTGCCACTGACAGTCTTTCCCCTAATCGATCTAGGATTCGATGAGTGTTCATTCATTGGAAAGCATCTGATTAAAACTTAATATTTTGTTAAGGGGTTTAGAAAATTTTACGACGATCATGATCACATCATGAAGAGATCCTCAATTTTTCCTTGAACTAAATATTTCAAATTGACATCTTAAATTGTTCATTTCCCAGGTAGATGGAGGATACCAGTGGTCACACTTAAAACCCATCAGCCTTACGAATACGCATATCCGTTTTTGTCAGAAAATCCCAATTATAGATATCAAAATCCATATTCAATTCCGTGTTTTAAAAATCCATATTTCATAAACACAAGAATCTCATGATCGTTTGTTGATTTTAAAATCTTGAATCGTTACAGATTTTATCTTGAGTCGTTACATATTTTATCTTGTTTAAACAAGCATGGCATGGGTGTCGTATCTAATACATACATACATACATACATGATTAATCTAATTAAAGCATGCATCATTCATACATCAATATGTAAAGTGCAGTATGTAAACGTGCTTGGTTATGGCCCCTTTCCTATGTGATCCTTTCGAGCTAATGAAAGGATCAAAGTCAATCTATGGTGGTAAAATATAAATACAATTACATGTCTTCATTCTTCTTGTATCCACTAGTGCCTGCTCCTCTTCTTGGATCATCTTTCAGTCTTCAAGTACATTACATGGAATAATTGAATACAACCTAAGCTAATGTACTTACATAAGAAAACTCGAGTTACATTCGAGGTTAAACAATTACAAGAATGAAGAAAACGACATGCAAGTCGTATTTATAAAACCAAAACCAAAAACCATTAATCTAGGGGTCTAAGGGCCATAACCAGCACCATGCTCAAGTACACAAAATAAAATATTGCGGGGGTCCGGGGGCGGCAGCCCCTGGGCGGGGGTCCGGGGGCGGCAGCCCCTGGGCGGGGTCTGGGGCGGCAGCCCCAGGCGGGGTCTGGGGGCGGCAGCCCCCGGCTGGGGTCGAGCTGACCAGTCCTATTCAGAAATCATCAATTTCTGAACTACAGATCATATCTGTTGGCCCTTTTTCCCACTGCATCTTATACAGTTTCAGAAGCATGTATCATATACATACTTATCATATCCCAGTTAACAGATCATGTCCAACATAATCTGTCCACCAGTTTATATCACTATACAAACTGACCCTCATGCATAATATACAAATCGCAATATGGCATATAAATCAGTCATGACAAATCATTAACATGCTAGTATCATCACCACATATTACAATTCGAATATACATGAAGAACATAGCATGGCAGAAGCATGGCAGTAACAAAGCAGTAGCATGGCAGTGGCATGGCAGTCACCAAAACAGGCATATTTGCATCAAATACAGTTAACACGTAACCAAATCAGTCCCTTATACACGTAGCTCTGATGCCATTGTTGGGTTCCGAGGCATAAAACGCAGCGGATAAACGTAAATATAACGAAAATTTCGGAACCCAAACGCAGGATCATGTATAAGAATTGACGGATTATGGTGATAATCGAATCATACCTATTAAGATTTTGAATGCCACGAACTCAACGGAGATCCTTGCTATCACGATTTGTGTCTTCCTCTCGAAAGCACCTCTATGGTATCCACACGAGCACCTTCAAGAACGTCTCACGATCTTGAACACGGAACGGAAGTACTAGCCTCCTTTGATAGGTTTCGAATTCTCTCTGCCTCTTCCTATGCTGCCTCTTCTGCTAGGGTTTACACAAAAACGTGCAAGCCATTTAACCTATCATTATCTATTTATAATGATTGGTTAATGGGCCTTTTTAGCAAAAACCTAACCCATGTAGGCATAGGATTAAATAATAAAACATGCTTCTATTATTTAATTAATAATTAAGTCACACTTAATTATTATTGGCAGAAATATAATTCTTCAAATTCGAATTTATTTCAATTAATTAAGTCTCACTTAATTAATATAATAAATTCGAATTAATCATCAATTAATTTAAATCTATAATTTAAATTAACTATTCCTCTAGGTGCTCTATGTGTGTGACCCTATAGGCTATTATTTAATTAGTAATAATTTTATTCTCCAATAAAATTATAAACAATGAGCGGTATCTAGTAATACATCATTGCTACCTAATTAAACAATAATTAAATCGTGATTCGATAAAACCTTTCGTGATTAATGTTTCCGTGTAATATAATCCCTTTAACCATATATATTATAGATTAAACTCGAGGCATGTATTTAGTCATCCTCTTCAACATTTAATCCGGGTTTACTTGATCCATGAGTAGACTATGAAAAACAAATCATTATTTGAGCACGGCCATGCATTTTATAGTCTCACTCAATCAAGAGGCCAATAATATCTCTCCTAATTATAGGAGGGTTAAATCCTTTATCTATCATTCATATTTCTCATACGACTCATGATATATCCGATGTCCACTTTTATCATCACCCGGTCAAAGGTAACTTTTAATGTAGTCAAAGTATATCAATCCTCGTATAGAAATATAATGATCTCAAGTCAGAGGATCATTACACCATTATCACTGTGAGTCTTTCTTATGACTTAATTAAACATGAAGAATCTCACTGTGGGTCTGTCCAGTACCATGTACCCCTACATGTACCTATGTATTGACTTTAGTATCCCCATACTTATAACCAATGAGATGTGGTTATCTGTCAAACAACATACTAGTCTATTTATGTATTATTATTGTCCTATCATAATAATACTCGACTAGGGAACCTTTAAGAATATGATATATTATATAATCTCAAGTTCAAGTCATGTACTTAAACTATATAACGAGTATCATGATTCTAAGGACATTTATTATGCTAACAAATATATCGCAGTAATTAAAGTCATAATAAATACGTTTATTGAATAATCAAATGACATAAATGTTTATTAAAAGGAAAAATTGTATTGCCTCTAGGGCACCTACACTAACATTGATATACGTAAGCTTGAGGTTATAGTTGAAAAGAAATTCACAAGTCCTTTAAATAGGGAAAAAGTAATAGTTGTGATTCTTTTTACAACCCCTCGCAATAAAATCAATTTTAGAAATATTTTCTAAGTATATAAAACATTGAGAATTTTATACACGTAACTTGGAAAATACTTCATCTTCCAATATTAGTGAGTTTTGAAATATGCATTAATTATTTAGAACAGAAATTCTAAATACCGTCACTAATATCAAAAGCATTGTTGGTCCCTGATATTGTAGAAGGGGGGTTGAATACAATATCTGAAAATTAACCGCGGAATAATTAGGATTAAAAATATTATTTTAATTACTCGCGAAATATTAATTATAATGAAATACTGTTCAAGTGAAAGATATAATTTTAACTTGATTAGTATTACACAATTAATATGAAGATTAGATTCTATAACTGATATAAAAATCTAGAACGAATTCGACATGAAGTGTTCGAGTTTAATCAATTATATTCAAACTTGCACAGAAATCTGTGAATATTACAATGCAGACAAATTTCTGAATTTGAACTGATTTTCTTAACTCTTAACAAGTTGAACTCTAACAAATGAAGAAATCATCTCATATTTATAGAGATTAGAAAAGGCTGGTATGACCTTTTCTAGCATGACTTAATTTCAAGAAAATAAGTCTGTATGACTTATTTTAACACTTGTATGACTTTTAAAAGACTGGGCATGACTTATTTCTGGTCGGTATGACTTTCTAAATTTCGGTATGACTTATTTGAAAGTCATATTCGAATTATATTTAATTAAAGTAAGTCGGTATGACTTATTATAATTAAACAAAATTCAATCAGCATGACCTTTACTTAAAACTGCTCGGTATGACTTATGAATAGAGCTCGGTATGACTTATGTAAATAGGTCGGTATGACTTATTCAAATAGGTCGGTATGACTTATTTAAATAGGTCGGTATGACTTATTTAAATAGGCTCGGTATGACTTATTTATATATATATATATATAAGAAATTCGGTATGACTTATTTAATAAGTCATACTAACTGATTATATATATGTATATAAGTCATTTTAATCCATTTCTTTTATAGTAAATTAATTCTACTTAAATTAATTAGTTAATTTACAAATTAAATTAAATTCACCTTGAATTAATTTAATTAGATAAATTAAATAATTAATTAACAATTGATAGTAGAATTAAAATACTATCTTTAGTCGCAGCCGTGCTGATAGTCTTGAAATCTTCCTGTCTTTTCTTCGTCTTCTAATCTTGAAACCTCTTGAATTAAATGAAGAATAAATATTATATTAGTTGACACACAAATGTACTGTCTGGTTCATTTGTGTCATCCCAATAAATATTCTCCATTTAAATAACATTTAACTAGAGGCCTTCTGTCATTAATTCTTCTTCATTGTTTGCATTCTTCTTCTGGAATCTGCTTGTAGTAACCACTTGAAATCTTCTATATCTTCTGTCTTCAATAGAAGTACTACTACATTATTAATTTCACTGACGCTTGAACAAATAATTGAACTTCTTCCAGTGTTGAGTAGCAATCCTACAAAATACCTCTGATACTTAGATCCTTTGTGATTAGTTGACTGTCTTCGTCTTGATTCCTGTTTAGTGTTTAGTATTTACTTCTCTTTATTAGTTAGAGTTGAGTTGCCATCTAATTATTACAAATAAGCCTAGTCATATGCCTTTCAATCTCCCCCTATTTGTTGTTAAACATTTAACACACAAATTCCTAGAGGATAACTCAACTAACAACTAAGAAAGTAGTACGACATTTAATGACTTGTAAATAATAAACAAAAGTTCTGGTTTTATATTTAACAATTTTCCAGATTCATACATAAAAGATAAATACAAGATAGATGTTCCTCTAGCACTGAACAAATATTACAAAGTTTCTATCTTGTCCTATCTACATTTTCAGTCTTTAGAAGTATCAACTTCACCTTCTTCCAGGGTTGTACTTTTATGCACAGGTGTCCTTGGTACCTCTTCGGTTACTGATTGTTCTGTTGTAGTGGCCTCTCCATACAACCTTCTTTGCTCAGCTCTTGCTAACTGCCACAGTACTTCCTGTTCAACAGGATCTACTATCTCTTCTTCTACATCAGATGGTTGTGTTGAATCTATCTTTGGTATTTGCCTGATGTATGAATGAATTCTTTTTGACAGACAGTAGTTTCTTATCTTCTCTGCAGCATCCATTTTAGCTTGAGATTTGAAACCTTTTGACCTTAGCATCCTTTCAACTTGAATCATGTACTTAACTGTGTAGCCCTTAAAAGATTCCTCATTTAACTGCATGATTTGATACAACTTGTTTGAGAAAAATCTTACCTCATGAGGATCAAATAAGATCTGAGGACTAACAGCTGTAGCAAAGACTCTAAGTCTATCCCTGAGAAGTTCATTTTCTTCTGAGCTCCTCTTTATTTTGTTCAAGAACGTCCATATTACTGATAAACTTCTTTGCCTGAAAAACTCTAAGGAAATTCTGAATGTTCCATTCCTGTGAGTGTAGACTAGTATCCGCCAGTCTTCAAGAATGTGATCCACTAGGATAGTGATGTAGTCCACTTCCTCTTTCAGAGCTTTCATGAAGTTGTCAATGTTGTCATTTGACTTTTCTAGACGCTCAATTATTGATTTCAGATGCTTGTCTTCAAATGGACCCTTTTGTTGTTTGTCCATTATTTTTCTTGCAGTATCCCATTTCTTTCCAATCTTGAGCTGTACATCTCTCTTCTTTTCTCTGACTGCTATGGCCCAGAGATTTTGCTTTTCTTGGCTTTCTTCTCTTTCTGCCTTTGTTCTTTCTATGACTAGAGCTTTCAGATTTTCAGTTTTTGCATGACTTGCCTTGATGTCTTCTTTTAGTTTCTTCATTGCCTCTTCATAGGCTGGATCAACTTCTTTTTCTTCTGGAAACAGAAAATCTTCATCAAATGCAATCTCTTCCTCAGCTCTGCAGTAGTCAGGAAAGTTTGATTCATCATGAGCACTGTCATCAATGAATTTCTCTTGATCATAAAACTGTTTTTCTGGTTCTGGATCATACGACTGAAATTGATCTTCAGAGTACAGTTTATCTTTCCCTTTTTGTTTATCTTTCCCTTTTTCTTGAGTAGAAGCCCCTCCATCTTTAGCTACTTTCTCTTTTGATTTCTCCCCCTTAGTTGAGGGATCCTCTTGAGTTTTAGAGGCTTCAAAAGATGTCAACATTTTCTGCATAGTCAGATAGACTTGCTTCATTCCTTCATTCAAATGTGTCATTCCATCATCCAGTTTGCTGAATCTTTGTGAAGAGATCTTCTCATTTTCAATGATTGTTAATGTCAAGCTTTTCTCAACCTCATCAATCTTTTCATGTAATTTGCTGACTTCTTTCATGTCTTCAGCAATAAGATTCTGTACACTCTGGATGTCTTGAGTTTTTAGAAGAATGGAGGTTTTGACATCATCAACATCTTTTCGTACTATTGTCAGCTGCTGTGTTACAGAGGCAGATGTAGTTTTTTCTTCTGCTTGTGCTTTTACTTTTACCAACTCAGCCTGAACAATTTGCATTTCTTTCTGGAGAGCTTCCATTTTAGATAATAGAACACTGTGTGTGTGTGCACTCAGCTCACTTGCACTCCTGTTTATCTCACTAGCACTCTGTGCATGTGTTTCACTTTGTGTTTGCCTCACATCACTCGTGTTTAGCTCTTCTCCAGATCCTGAAGCTGTACCTGCATATATAACAATAGCTTTTGAAGAGTCAAATTGCTCTTCTGATGCCTGTGAAGGCGCGTCCTCAACAAGATTAACTTGAAGTGGCTCCGCTACTGACGTAGCTACTCCGTGAATGGAGTCCCATCTCCCTCTATGGAGTGGTTGCTTCTCAAATCCACCAGTGGATTCGAGACCTTTTAAAATCACTGGATGTAATATATCCAGGGGGGTCACCACCTTAGACAATGTAGTGAATGGCTCATTAGAGTCTGTGGTGCCCCTAAGTACCTCAGAGGGTATCTGATGCTGCATTGCATCGAAAGTGTCATGGTCCACATCATAGGTGGCATCCGACCAGTTTTTATTAAAAACATTTTCTTCAACAAATGTGCCCTCATGTGTTTGTGTATCTGCAAGCGGAGGTCCTGCTAGTGTGAGAGCTAGCAGTGTGCTTTCCTCACTATCTGAAGCTGTAGCCGTGCAGCGAATTAGATCACCTGGTTGAGCAAGTGTATCTAAAGAACCTTGGATGGCCATGTCAAAATCCATATCCCATTGAGAGGAAAAGGATGAGTCTGCAGGTGTCTCAGGTTCAACTCTAGAAATTTTTGAAGGAGGAGACAGAGCTGCGGGTTCATCTATATCAGCACCAAGACCCCTAACTATTCTGACAGGTGTCTTCCTTTTTCTGACTTTTAGCGAAGAAGAGGAGGAAGGAAAAACTGTTTGAGGCTCTAATTCAGCTGGGGGCGGAACCTGTGTGTTTTCAGGTTCGTAGCTGATATCCTGGAGTGTAAGAACACCATCATAGTCCGCCACAGATAAATCTAATAGTGCAGTAGATATTTCTATAGGTATTGAACTAGAAGATTGTGATTGAGATATTACCTGTAGATCTTGTGCCATTTGATCGACATGCTGAGCAGCTTCAAGTAGAAGGTGCACAGGATGTTCTAATTGCATAGGCACTTGTTCTTGCTCTTGTTCCTGCACAGGATTAGCAATATGATCTAATATCTCAGCCATGTAATCTGTCCTTACCACTTGCACATCTTGAAACTTGGGGTTGTTGTGGAGCCTTGCAAATAAGTTGTTCTGAGAAGTCGGAGATTCTTCTACAGGACCATTCTGAAATAAGGCTTTGTCTTCTTCCATCAACAAGTCATTCATAAACAGCATCAGGAACCTCGGATAGTAGACTTGAACATTCTGTTCCCTGCTTTCTGGTTTCCCCATTTTCCTGATTATTTCTTTTAGAATCAACTTCCCAAAATTTATCCTCCGATTGTGGGCCACGGAAAACCCTATGATTTGCAGTAGTGAAGATATGTTGTTGAAGTTGTTCTTTGTAGTGGGAGCAAAGACTTTGGCTAACGTGTCAAACACATAGTCCTACTCGCTTACCAACTTGGACTTTGTCAGTCTTACCAAATTGATCTCACCCTGATATCTAATAGAATAGAAAAATTCTAGAATTTCTGGTACAGTGGGTGGATCCACGAAGTTGTCAGTTGGAAAGCCCAAAATTCTGTTCACATCCTCTTCAGTCACCATATATTCATGATCTCCTATGCTGAATGAGAACTGAACTCTGCCTGCAGTACTCCTATTCCTAGCAGTGGAATACAGAGCCCTAAGTGCTAATACTTGCAACGGGGCGTCCAGAGTAATTGCAGTTCTGACGAGTGAATGTTCATTCATAAATACGATCCACGGTCGAAACCTCTCGACTGAACAATTCACCGGATTAAAATATCCAACAAAATTAGTTTTTACTAATTCGCAATAACCAGCCATTTTTTTGATTTAAGCTATTACAAATAATAAAATTATAAAGTGCGATTACAAATTTAAAATTAACAAATACAGCCAATAATTCGAAAATTACAACCAAAGAAAAATTAACAACCCTAATTTTTATTAATCCCCAATTCAACTTTAAGCAACAAAACACTACACAAACAGACCTCTAAATCAATAAAAATCGCATATAACTACGATTTAAATCAAACAACAAGAACAATCGATTTTCTTCGAAAATTGGGCAGAGTTTTGCTTAGCTTTACACGATTTTAACAAACTAGCAAGTAATTATACTTGAAATCTGGGAGCAAAGCAACTGATAGCAGTTGAAAAATGATAAAGATCGATCGTTTTCTTGTTTAAAGAAAAAAAAACTGTTCGATTATATGAGTGTGTGTATGACTGCGTGTGTGTATATGTATGAAAATAGGACTGAGTATGACTTAATTAAGGGAATTAACCTTATATGCTCGGTATGACTTTAATTAAAAACAAGGCACTTGTATTTCTCGGTATGACTTAACAAAAGTCATACCGAGTTTTATTTACATAAAACTGAGTGAATATGTCGGTATGACTTTTTTGATTAACTCTCGGTATGACTTATTTACAAACAAAAAAGGTCATGCCGAGATTTATTCAATAAGTCATGCCGAGATTTTTTAATAAAGTCATACTGTTAAACTAAACCAATAAAATTAAGAAACTATTTTAATAAATATAACAAAAATTTACATACTTATAATTTTTTAAAGACATAAAATAAATAAATATTTACATTACTAATTGTTTTAATTAATTTAGGAATTAAATTAACTCAGCTTGAATTAATTTAATAAGCAAATTAATTGAGTAATTAATAACATAAACATTTATTTTTAAAGTACAATAAAAAATTTGAAAAATAAACAATAATATACACATGCTTAACATAACTATACTAAAAATTAGAAAAATATATTCATTAATTTACTTAATGCTTATAAATGCTTAATTTAAACAAAAGTACTTATGCTTTAATTGAAACAATTATCTTCTAAGAATATTGATTTAATCTTAAGATAATTTTCCAAAGATTCATAAGCTCTAGGATTTTATTAATTCAAGACTCATAAATTCTTTAAATATTAACATTTAATATTTTATGAGCTTAAATTAATTCCTAGCAACCAAACATTTAGCCATAGTTTAACATCCCTAATTCACTAACCAGCTTTGAGAAAGTGGATTCATCAAGTGGTTTTGTGAAGATGTCGGCTAACTGTTCTTCTGTGGGTACAAAATGTAGCACCACAGTTCCGTTCATGACATGCTCTCTGATAAAGTGATACCTTATGTCAATGTGCTTGGTTCGTGAATGTTGTACAGGATTGTTGGAAATAGCTATAGCACTTGTGTTGTCGCAGTAAATTGGAATTTTGTTCAACGCAAGTCCATAGTCATTTAGCTGATTCCTAATCCACAAGATCTGTGCACAACAGCTACCTGCCGCAATGTATTCTGCTTCGGCTGTCGAGGTAGATACTGAATGTTGTTTCTTGCTGTACCAGGAGATCAACCGTCGTCCTAGAAACTGACAGCTTCCAGAGGTACTTTTCCTGTCCATCCTGCACCCTGCATAGTCTGAATCTGTATAGCCTATTAGGTCAAAACCTGTATCCTTAGGGTACCAAATTCCTAGATTTGGTGTACCCTTTAGATATCTAAAAATTCGTTTAACAGCTATTAGATGAGATTCTCTTGGGTCAGATTGAAACCTTGCACATAAGCAAGTTGCGAACATTATGTCGGGTCTACTTGCAGTTAGATATAATAATGAGCCTATCATACCTCTGTAGCTTGTGATGTCAACTTTCTTACCAGTTTCATCTTTGTCAAGCTTCGTGGCTGTTGGCATTGGGGTTTTTGCCGGTGAAGAATCTTCTAGATTGTATTTTCTGAGAAGATCTCTTACATACTTTGATTGGCAAATAAAAATCCCATCTTCCTTTTGCTTTACTTGCAATCCAAGGAAGAATGACAGCTCACCCATCATGCTCATCTCATATCTGCTCTGCATTAACTTAGCAAATCTCTTGCACAAGTTTTCGTTAGTAGAACCAAATATAATATCGTCAACATAAACTTGGACAAATATCATATCTTTTCCATGCAATTTATAAAAGAGAGTTTTATCTATGACACCTCTAGTGAAACCATTTTCAAGTAAAAACTCAGAGAGAGTGTCATACCATGTCCTCGGTGCTTGCTTGAGTCCATAGAGAGCTTTGAAAAGAAAGTACACAAAATCAGCAAACTCTGGATTTTCAAAGCCAGGGGGTTGTTCCACATATACTTCCTCTTCTAGCCTTCCGTTCAGAAATGCACTCTTCACATCCATTTGGTAGACTTTAAAATTGGAATGTGCTGCGAATGCCAGAAATATTCTGATGGCTTCAAGTCTTGCAACTGGTGCGTAGGTTTCGTCATAATCAATTCCCTCTTCCTGGGAGTAACCTTTTGCAACCAGTCTGGCTTTGTTCCTTGTAACAATGCCATCACCGTCTAATTTGTTCCTGTATACCCATTTTGTGCCAATAACAGATCTATCTTTAGGCCTGGGTACCAGTGTCCAGACTTCTTGTCTTTCGAACTGATTGAGCTCTTCTTGCATGGCAAGAACCCAATCTGGGTCAATTAGTGCATCTTCAATCTTCTTTGGTTCTTCTTGAGATAGAAAAACTGAGAATAAACATTCATTTGAAGTTGCACTTCTGGTTCTTACTCCAACATCTGGATCACCTATGATCAATTCAAAAGGATGATCTCTGCTCCATATCCTTTCCCTAGGTAGGTTTGAACTTGATGATTCGCCTCGAAATTCATTGTGATGTTGTGTTCTGCCAGTTGATCCTTCATCTCCCCCTGAGTTGCTGCCAGGATGACTTGTTGATCCACCACTGGTATTAGTAGAATCCCCAGTGTTGCCATTGTTTCCACCATTATTACCTGGATCAATACCATCATTGATGTCATTATTTCCTGCTGCAACCTCAGGTTCTTCTTCATCATCAGTATGTGAGTCTGGATAATTGTCGAATTTTAATGACTCAGAAGAATCTTCAGTTTGGATACTTGGGAGTTTAGTGTCATCAAAAGTTACATTGACACTTTCCTTCACTTGGTGCTGATCAATTATGTAAACCCTATATGCTCTTCTTGAATATCCGACAAAAATAGCTTCATGTGCCTTGGCCTCAAATTTGCCACGATGTTCATCTCCATCCTTTAGCACAAAGCATTTGGCTCCAAATACATGAAAGTACTTGAGAGTAGGTTTCTTGCCAGCCATTAATTCATAGGGAGTTTTCATATGATCTTTGTTGATCAGAGTTCGATTCTGAGTATAACAAGCTGTATTAACTGCTTCAGCCCAGAAGTAGATAGGTAACCTTGATTCACTTAGCATAGTCCTTGCAGCTTCAATCAGGGTTCGATTTTTCCTTTCTACAACTCCATTTTGTTGTGGAGTTCTTGGTGCTGAGTACTGCCTTGTTATCCCCTTGTCTGAGCAGAAGTTATTCAGAACTTCATTTTTGAATTCTGTTCCATTATCTGATCTGATTGCTCGGACAGGTAACTTTGAATCTAACTCAATCAGCTTTATATGATCAATCACCAAATGTGGAGTTTCATCTTTAGAATTCAAGAATAAAACCCATGTATACTTTGTGAAGTCATCCACAGTCACTAAGGCGTATTTCTTCCTTGACATAGACAGAATATTTACTGGACCAAATAAATCCATGTGAAGGAGTTGAAGTGGTTCAGTGATGTTTGTAGTGTCTGTGCCTCTGTGAGTTGCTTTCTTTGACTTGCCTTTTTGACATGCCTCACACAATCCTTCTTGTGTAAATTCCATCGGAGGCAGTCCTCTCACCAAATCCCTCTTGACTAGAGAGTTCATTGTTTTGAAATTCAGGTGTGAGAGCTTCTTGTGCCATAGCCAACTTTCCTCTGTTGAAGCTTTTGAATAGAAACAGTTTGCTTCAGCTTCAGTTCCCGAGTTGAAATCAGCTACGTACAAGTTTCCTTTCCTTACTCCACGCAAGGCTAGTCTGTCTTCTTTAGAATGAGCTATTAAGCACTTCTCCTTGATAAAGTTTACTTTGTAACCTCTATCACAAAATTGACTGACGCTGAGTAGATTGTGCTTAAGTCCTTCCACCAAAGAGACATTTTCAATGATAACATTTCCTGTATTTAACTTGCCATATCCCATAGTCATTCCTTTGCTGTTATCTCCAAAGGTGACGATTGGGCCAGCTCTCTCAACCACGTCTGATAGCAGGGCTCTATCTCCGGTCATATGCCTTGACGATCCGCTGTCCAGGATCCATATAACTCGGTTTACCTGTTTAACTCCCTGCAATTATCAAACAGATTAATTTGTCTTCGGAGCCCAAAATTGATTGGGCCCGGCATACTTAAAAAATTGACCTTTGTCTGCTTTGACAACAGATCCTTTTCGAACAACATCCTTTTCTTCCTTGACTGTTCCTACCTTCCTATAAACAGTCTTAACAACTTTCTGTTTAGACTTAGGAATATATGATTCCTTCTTCTCAGGTGAAGGAGTCGCAGTCTTGGATTTAGCAAATTTACTATTGATGTGCTGTCTAGGTGTCATGTTATCTTTCTTAGCTATCATGCGTTTGAAGTAAGCAGTCATAGCATTAAAGGCACATAACATGCAATTCATTATACCACAAGGTTTATGGAAAGCATCAATAGTAGGCATGTTATTCAATACAGTAGGAGGCTTAACAGATTCTACTTCAATTTTCTCAGCAGATTTGAAGTTTTCAGTAGAGTGAAATTTATTGTTACTGTTCCTACTGTTCACAAATATGTTGGGTCTGTTCATTTTACTCTTTAAGTCTTTTGCACCTACACCAGGTCTGGGGGAATCAGAAGTTCCCACATCTTTCACTGGTGTTTCTAGTGCACATTTTTCTTTCTGGACATTAACTCCTTTTATGTCCTTAACCTGTTCTCCTCTCTTCTTCTCTTCCTCAAGATCTTCCAGCTGCATTTCATATGCAATTATTACAGAGGTCTCAAGGATGGGTTCAGCTATCGGTGTTATGAAGAGAGGTTTCGGTGTGTCTTTAACAACATGTGGGATACCCCTTTCTTCAGCACTTTTTCTAAAGGGGGTTATGTTGCTTGGTTTTCCTACAGATTTGTTATACTCGAAGCCTATTCCAACTTTACGATTTATTTCTTGTTGGTCAACTAGGTTCTTAACAATATATGAGGAATTCTTATAAGCAAGACACTTCTTCTTTTCTTCTTCTATCTGGTTTCTGAGATTAGTTTCTACTACAACATGACAACTGACTTTGCTGACTTGAACAGCTAAGTCTTCAGTCAACTTAATAGTCAACTTGTCATGATTTCTTTTTAACTGTTTAAAAACTTCAGTCTCATCAATTAACTCTTTGACTTTGAGTCTGAGTTTCTTAACTTTATCTCTTTCACCATCTAGTTCTTTACCTAGCAAAGCAAACATCTTAGGACACGAAGGATTTACCTCTATTCCTCTGTCACTGGTGGGAGACAGTGATCCCTTTGATGAAGCCATAAGAGCAAGATTTCCCAGCTCTTCCTCATCATCGTTATCTGAGTCATCCCAGCTTTTGCCTGCTGCTAGATAGGACTTTCCTTGATGCTTTTTCACTAGCGCATCATACTTCTCCTTGAGCTCTTCATAAGACTCTCTCTTCTTCCCTTGCTTAGGCTTCTTGCACTCAGTTGCAAAGTGGCCTAGCTCATTACAGTTGAAGCAACGAAACTTGCTTCTATCAACTAAGCCGGTCTTGTAGCCGCTTTTTGATACTGCTGTCGAAGAACCTCCTCTTTGGAATCTTCCAAAATTAGGCTTACTTCTGAATGAGGAGTTTCTTCGGAATCTCATGTTGCCAAACTTCCTGGCAACCATAGCTAGAGATTCATCTTCTAGCTGATCTAGTTCTTCCAGTGAGTAGAAATCACCATCTTCTTGTTTGTCAGCAGTATGTCCAAGTTCTGGAACCACATACTCTGTTGAACTGTTAGAAGGTGCAACAGCCTTCACTTCTTCTTTCTCTGGTGCTTCTACCATTAATGCCTTGGAGGAACTCAGTACCTTACCTCTTCCATACATTTCTCTGGTTTGGATCTGTTCCAGCTCATAAGTTTTTAAAACTCCGTAGAGTCTTTCTAGGGTTACTTCTTTCATGTCCCTAGATTCCCGGATGGCTGCAATCCTGTGCTCCAGATGCTCTGGTAAGGTCAACAAAAACTTCCTGTTCACCTCTTGGTTCTGATAAAACTTTCCATTCATGTTTAGCTCGTTTATCAATTTGTTTAGTCTCTGAAACACCTCAGAGATACCCTCACCAGGGTTGGATCTAAACTGTTCATATTGGGTGGTCAGGATCTCCAGTCTATTCTCCTTAACTTCTTCAGTTCCCTCATTGATAATTTCAATTGTTTCCCAGATTTGTTTTGCATTCTTGCAATTGACTACTTGGTTGTACATGATGTAGTCTAGGGATTCAATTAATATGAGCTTCAGATTATTATCAAGGGACACAGCTTCTGTTTCCTCATCTGTATAGTCTGCCGGACTTTTCGGAAACTGTCTGTGGGGAATTACGACCCCATCTACTGTATGTTCGAGAACAACTGATATAGGGAGCTCAACACCTTTAGCCATAATCAATGCATACTTAGGATTTGCAATCCCGATAAACAGTAGCATTTTTTGTTTCCACAAGTTGTAGTGTTCTCTGTCGAACTGTGGAATTTTAATACTAGTCACTTTCTGGGTACTCATCTTTAATAAGATTAAAAATTAAGTGTTTCAAAAAATATTTTAATTTTTGACTTAAAACAATTTTTAATCAAAAATAATTTTTCAGAAGAAAAAAAATTATTTCGAATAAAAAAATTATTTCGAATTTAAAATAATTTTTGAGATCTGTATGAGTTCGCGGAATTTGATTTGGATCTGATATTAATTATATCAACCCGCTCTGATACCAATTGTTGGTCCCTGATATTGTAGAAGGGGGGTTGAATACAATATCTGAAAATTAACCGCGGAATAATTAGGATTAAAAATATTATTTTAATTACTCGCGAAATATTAATTATAATGAAATACTGTTCAAGTGAAAGATATAATTTTAACTTGATTAGTATTACACAATTAATATGAAGATTAGATTCTATAACTGATATAAAAATCTAGAACGAATTCGACATGAAGTGTTCGAGTTTAATCAATTATATTCAAACTTGCACAGAAATCTGTGAATATTACAATGCAGACAAATTTCTGAATTTGAACTGATTTTCTTAACTCTTAACAAGTTGAACTCTAACAAATGAAGAAATCATCTCATATTTATAGAGATTAGAAAAGGCTGGTATGACCTTTTCTAGCATGACTTAATTTCAAGAAAATAAGTCTGTATGACTTATTTTAACACTTGTATGACTTTTAAAAGACTGGGCATGACTTATTTCTGGTCGGTATGACTTTCTAAATTTCGGTATGACTTATTTGAAAGTCATATTCGAATTATATTTAATTAAAGTAAGTCGGTATGACTTATTATAATTAAACAAAATTCAATCAGCATGACCTTTACTTAAAACTGCTCGGTATGACTTATGAATAGAGCTCGGTATGACTTATGTAAATAGGTCGGTATGACTTATTCAAATAGGTCGGTATGACTTATTTAAATAGGTCGGTATGACTTATTTAAATAGGCTCGGTATGACTTATTTATATATATATATATATAAGAAATTCGGTATGACTTATTTAATAAGTCATACTAACTGATTATATATATGTATATAAGTCATTTTAATCCATTTCTTTTATAGTAAATTAATTCTACTTAAATTAATTAGTTAATTTACAAATTAAATTAAATTCACCTTGAATTAATTTAATTAGATAAATTAAATAATTAATTAACAATTGATAGTAGAATTAAAATACTATCTTTAGTCGCAGCCGTGCTGATAGTCTTGAAATCTTCCTGTCTTTTCTTCGTCTTCTAATCTTGAAACCTCTTGAATTAAATGAAGAATAAATATTATATTAGTTGACACACAAATGTACTGTCTGGTTCATTTGTGTCATCCCAATAAATATTCTCCATTTAAATAACATTTAACTAGAGGCCTTCTGTCATTAATTCTTCTTCATTGTTTGCATTCTTCTTCTGGAATCTGCTTGTAGTAACCACTTGAAATCTTCTATATCTTCTGTCTTCAATAGAAGTACTACTACATTATTAATTTCACTGACGCTTGAACAAATAATTGAACTTCTTCCAGTGTTGAGTAGCAATCCTACAAAATACCTCTGATACTTAGATCCTTTGTGATTAGTTGACTGTCTTCGTCTTGATTCCTGTTTAGTGTTTAGTATTTACTTCTCTTTATTAGTTAGAGTTGAGTTGCCATCTAATTATTACAAATAGGCCTAGTCATATGCCTTTCAAGCATCACAATTACTTGTAATAAAATATTTTAAGACTCTTAGAGCAAAATATCAAAGCAATTAAGCAAGATATCATTGACTAATTCTTATCTAATATTTAATATACAAATAATTATGCTTCTAATTTATTTTAATTTACTTAAATCATGGAACAGATATTTTACTGAATGGTTTTATATCATCATGATTTAAATAAACCAAAATAAATTAAATACTTATGCTAAATAATTTAACTATCACTTATGCATAATACATTGCAAGCAAGATAATTAAACTAATAGCAAAAAGCATGAGGTACTGGATTTCAAATAAATTCACAAGTCTTTGAATATTGAAAATTTAATACTTGTGAACTTATTTAAGAATTCCTTGCATATGGGATTTCCAACAAATATGCATATAAGTAACATCCCAAATTTACTAACCAACTTAGATAAAATAAATTCACCAAGTTATTTAACAAACATCTGCAAGTTATTCGACTAAGGACAACTCTCAAAATAAATGATACCTGATGTCCATTAGCTTGTTCCTTCAGTGGTATGAAGAGTTCAACAGAGTTGCTGGAAATTGACAGCTTCTAGGAATGACTTCCCTGTCTTTCGTACAACCTGCATTATCTATATCTATATAGCCAATTAGGTTAAACCTATTATCTTAAGGGTCCCAGATTCCAAGAATTGGTGATCCCCTAAGATGTCTAACAATTCATAACTTAGCTATAAGATAAGATTCTCTAATTTCCACTTGGAAACTTGCACATAGGCATATCGAGAATAAAATATATGGTCTTTGTGCACTTGAATAAGTAATGAGCTTATCATACCTCTATAGCTTGTCACTTCAGTTCGTATACCTGATTTGCCCTGATCAAGCTTAGTGGTCTGTTGGAAAGTAGTCTTGGCAGGTCTAGAATCTTCCAAATTGCGCATCTTCAAAAGATCCTTGACTTCCTTTAATTGCCATCATTCTTTCGAATTAATTATAATCCAGAAAGAATTGAAACTCTTCCAACATGCTCATTTTGAACCTACTCTGCATTAACTTAGCAAAAATATATCTTGCCAAATTTTCGTTAGTAGACCCACATATAATATAATCATGGTATACTAGCACATATATATAACATTGAGTGTGCCATGTATTCTAGAGAGATATATGCATATAACTTACTCTACTGTAAAATCATATTAAAGTAATTAACAGTTAGAGTGTCATACCATGTCCTTGACGTTCTGCTTGAATCCCTATCTCCGTCATAGAAGAGCTTGCGAAGAGAATGATATACAAATCGTAATGGATCTGCAACTTCATCTTCTAGCTTCATCATTCAGGAGTGCACTTGTTCACATTCATCTGATAGATCTTCATGCTTGAATGCTCCACATGTGATAGGTCCTAATGGTTGAGTCCCTGAAAATTGTTAGGTCCTCATTGATGAGTCCCAACGGATCAAGTCTCGTCACTGGTGCTTACTACTTGATCTTGAAAGTCCTGAAGATTCTGTTTCTATCATCGTCGATACCTTCTGCTTTAAAGTCCTGTAGCAACCAGTTTGGCTTTGCCCCTCATAACAATGCCAGTAGTCATCCAGTCTCTAAGAACCCTTACTGTACCAATTTCAGCCTCGACTTTAGTGGTCTGGGTTCCAGCTTCAATGGTTTCTGCCTTCTAACTGATTGAGATCATTTTACTTTGCAATCACTCAATCTGGATCAATATGTGCTTTTCTAATATTCTTTGGGATACCAATTGATGGGTGATACCAATTGTTGATACCAATTGTAAGTTGACAATTTCTCTTTCCCAACTTGGTCCCGAAAGATATATGATCATTTCGATTAGCACTTCTAGCCTCTACACAAGAATCCGGATCACTAAGAACGAGACTCCAGGATAGAATTTGACTTCAAACCTTTTGTCTTGGCAGAAATGTTCTTAATGAAATCCTTTGATCTTCATTGTTGAGCATGACTAGTAGATCCATCTTTTATTTGCTCCTCCTGAGTTGCTGCTAGGATGTGTTGAAGATCCTTCACCTTCTACAGTGGATTTCCACTAAGGATCTGAATCATCATCGTTGTCATTGATTCCTTCTGCAACCTCAGCTTCAACATCAGTATCTGAATTTGTCAATGATTCAGAATGGTCGTTCGATTGAATGCTGAAAGGGGAGATAGGAGTGAAGGGAAGTAACTCACTGCACTTTCATGTGTACTAGAAATGCTAAATGTAATCTCTATGTAATGGTTGATGATAACTCAACAATAGAATAGGACATGTAATAATATGCAGGTGCACAGAAATCTTGGATCACAGAGTTCAGTTAAGACAAAGTATCAAAGGATCATCTACAGACTTGAAGCCCACTGGAAGAAGTTCATTAACATGTTCATGCCTCAGTGGAGAATAAAAGATATTGATATCTATTCAAGGATGTGGAAACTATAGAAGATTGTCTTAGTCTATGAAGATTTTAGTGCATCATAATCGAAGCTACAAGTAAGGTTTGCAAAGAAGAATGTGGAATCATGTTCAGAATCAAGAGCCCCTATCAAGACTAGTCACTTATGAACCAGACCGTTGCATCAAGTGTCAGGACATTGGAGGCAAGCTCTCGTCAGTTAATATGGTTTTAATCATTCTAAAGTTGTTGGTTTTCTTGAGTCAAGTGGAGGATCAACAAAGGTGGTAAATCAGTGTTGGAGAAATGTCAGCCTAATGGATAAGGGATAGACGGCACAACCTGATTGGATCTTACTAAAGCTTCACAGATTAGAAGGCCAAATACTTGGACGTGGTGGAGTCACGTATACGGGGCCAAGTATTTGGATAAGGAAGTCTACACAAATTGAAGAGTGGAATGGAAATATTTAATTTAATTAAATAAAGTAATTATTTAATTATTTATATATTTTATAAATAAAGATATTCTTTATTTATATTTTATATATTTATTAAAGATTACTTTTATATTAAATATTTCCAAAGGCATGCTTGGCACATGACTTTGAAGATGAGATTTGAGTGGACAAGAGTAAAAGGTGGAAAAACAAAAAGTAGCACCTTTTTCAATATATAAAGAAGAAACCCAAGTCTTAATATGTGGGGTGAGCATTCGGCAGAGAAAAAATGGGGAGAGAGAGAGAAAATTATTTTCTCTCTCCCCCATGGCCGAACTCATACTTTAATATTATGGGGCCATGAATTTCTTTGTCATACCACTCATCTATCTTCTATTGTAAACATTGCTAAATCTTGTTTAGAAGATAGGTTTGATTTTTGTCTCCTAGATCTAGAATTTGTAATATTTTTAGAGGAGCCAAAAATCATTTCTTTGTTGTGTTCTTGAGCTTTTGTTCTTGAACTTGTTGTAGCATCTACCCCACTTCAATGAATATAAAGTTATATTCTTGGATCTTGTTGTGTTGTGTGTTTTGGATGATTTACCGTTCATTATCTTGGTTATTTTAATGGTGTTCTTGAGGTTGAAGAAGATGATGAACAGTACCTGGGTTTGAACCAAAGTAATTTTTATGTTGTCCCAAAAATAAATAAAAGTCAGATTTTTATTTGGGAATCGTATTCACCCCCCCTCTACGATCTCCAGGACCTAACAATTGGTATCAGAGCTACTCGATTGACATACAAATCGATTGGATCTATTTTTATTTTTGAGATTAAAGAGGGTACATTTGGTTCACTGGGCATCCAGAATTTTTTTGAAGCCCGGAATTTTTCTAAGTACAAAATGTTCTAGATGGCCAAGTAGAACATTCCTATGTAGAATATTCGAGATAGATATTCGAGATGGCCAAGTAGAATATTTCTATGTAGAAATTCGACTTGATGTTCGAGATAGTGTCTAACTAGAACATTTCTATGTAGAAATTCTACTTAATGTTCTAGATAGAACCTAAGTAGAAATTCTGGAGTTAGAAATATTTTCTAAGTCAGAAGTTCTACTTAATGTTCTACATAGAGCCTAAGTAGAACATTTCTATGTAGAAATTCTACTTAATGTTCTAGATAGAACCTAAGTAGAAATTCTGGAGTTAGAAATATTTTCTAAGTCAAAAGTTCTACTTAATGTTCTACATAGAGCCTAAGTAGAACATTTCTATGTAGAAATTCTACTTAATGTTCTAGATAGAACCTAAGTAGAAATTCTGGAGTTAGAAATATTTTCTAAGTCAGAAGTTCTACTTAATGTTCTACATAGAGCCTAAGTAGAACATTTCTAATTGTAAGTTGATAATTTCTCTTTCCCAACTTGGTCCCGAAAGATATATGATCATTTCGATTAGCACTTCTAGCCTCTACACAAGAATCCGGATCACTAAGAACGAGACTCCAGGATAGAATTTGACTTCAAACCTTTTGTCTTGGCAGAAATGTTCTTAATGAAATCCTTTGATCTTCATTGTTGAGCATGACTAGTAGATCCATCTTTTATTTGCTCCTCCTGAGTTGCTGCTAGGATGTGTTGAAGATCCTTCACCTTCTACAGTGGATTTCCACTAAGGATCTGAATCATCATCGTTGTCATTGATTCCTTCTGCAACCTCAGCTTCAACATCAGTATCTGAATTTGTCAATGATTCAGAATGGTCGTTCGATTGAATGCACTGGAGCTTGGTGTAGTTGGTCGTCACATTCAGACTTTTAATCACTTCTGAGTAGCCGAGGAGAATTGTTCCATGAGCCTTAACTTCTTGTCAAGATACTCAAATAAATCTTCATTAAAAATCAATTCCCTCCAAACACACGAAAGAGCTTCAGTGTTTGCTTCTGGTTGGCCATTAACTCAAATGATGTCTTTTCACGATCTTGTTGAATAAAGCAGCATGCTGTGTTAATTGCTTCAGCTTCAAAGTACCTTTTTCAGTGCAGACTTCACTTAGAACTTCACTCGCGAAATGCAGTTCCACTATCTGACTTCAAAGTTCTCACTGCTTACCAATTGTTTCCAACTTGATCTTCCTTATTTGATCAATCACCATTGTGACATTTTGTCTGTTGAATGCTTGAACATCACCAATTTGTAATTAGGGTTATCAATTTCAATCACCACTAAGCATATGACTTTCCTTCAATGTGATGTTTCCATTGACTTCCCTATGTGACATACTTCAAAATGTCCTTCTTGATAGAATTCCATATGAAGCAGTCCTCTCACCAATTTCATCTTTATCAGAGAATCTATTGCCTTGCAGACTAACAAGTGTGAGAGCTTCCTTTGCCATAGCTAACTCTTCATTGATAAAGCTTTACTGAAAAGTTCACTTCATCTTTACATCCAAATTTCATGTCAGCTACGAACAAACTTCCTCAACCGCAGCTGAGTGAGCATCCAACCTTCTTGTTTGAGATCAAACACTTCTCTAGAAAACCTTTGACAAAGAATTCCCTAGTGCCCTTTAGAAAGTGCTTAAGTCCTTCCACAAGAAAGATGCTTCCACTGATGACAGTTCTTAACTCATGATAGCCATATCCCTTGTACATCCTTTGTTGTCATCTCCAAAGGTTACCGTCGGAGAGGCCTTCTCAACCAGTTGTGATAGAAGAGCTTTAATCTTAATCATATGCCTCGAACAATAAATGTTACGAAGTCACATAATTTTTCGCTTTCATAACATACTCTGCGATCACAAAAGATTAAGCTTCTTGGTACTCAACTTCAATTGAGTCCAGATGGGTTAGAGATATTTTCAGAGGTAACAACAGCTTCAACCTTAATATGCACAAGCTAATCTTTGACTGATCACTTCTCATATACTGCAGCCTTGACAAAGTAGTCTTTAGGCTATGAGACTAGTGATTTCAACCTAACTTAAGGTGAACTAGCAGTCTTTACCCTATTGTGACTCTTATACATGCTTTGTCTAAGATTATGCAAGTCCTAAGATATGCATTTTCAAATTTAACTAAACAAGCATGGAAATAAGAACACATGGTAAATATTCAGCTTCACTGCATAAAAGCACATGGATAGAAGAACTAACAAATTAAATTACTAATTCTTTCTAATCCATTCTGTCGTTGTCTAACATTTTTAACTATCTCTAATTACCTAAGTCAGTTTTAGATTAAGCTTCGAATCTACATGACTTACTGACTCTTAGATAATTCTACCATCTTTTAACCAATTATCCCTAACAAGCAATACATGATCTAATATAGCATTTAAGTACAATTATGTGAGTAAAAGCAAATCATATGAAAATAAGCACATAAATAATTAACAAGTCATTTGCTATTAAGAACAAATAAAATCTGATCTATGACCTGTTTGTCTATTAGCAATTTTCATAACATTAGCAGAGGTATTAAATCATATCAGATTTAACTCAAGTTTCAGCAAATGTTTAGGAATGCACCTAACCGTCTAGAACACCATATCTAATTCTAGATATTCATTTTACTGTATATAAAATCAAGTATGAAATGTACTAATTAAACTCATGAATCCTAGCATGCAATCTTATTCTTAGCAATCAATTAAGCATTTAAGTCCTAAGATGCTAGCATGCTATCATGAATATAATACATTCCAAAACTTAATAAACATACAGTTCTGAATTAAATAAACGTATGCTAGTTAGAAGGTATACCTGCGAAGTGCTTAGTGATTCATCTTCAGTGTTGGTCATTGATGCCAGATATCCATTTGGTGCATCATTGTTAGAATCATCCTTGCATTTAACTTCACCAACAAATGCTCTCCCTTGCTGCATCCTCACTAATGCTTGAGATTCATACTTCAACCCAACATAGTGTCTTCATCTTTTGCTTGCTCCTTTTCTGATCTTGTAGGTGCTATACTCCATCTTGAGTAAAAGTGTTTTGTTCTGACCTCAGCTGTACCTTCCATGACGACCTCTATTTCTAGGTTTGTTGAACGAACGTATCGAAAGCTATTTTCTCCTTATCAGCATCTGAAAAGTCCATTCCCTTTTTAGGCTCAGACCGATGTGGTACAATCACATCTCCTTCCATATATGCTCAGGAACAACAACCATCGGAACAAATTCATTCTCAAAACCCATCCTTCATTGTGATCTCGGTCGAACACTGGAATCTTGAATTGATTTTAAGGTGGCATCTTAATATAGATTTAGTGTAGACATAATAAACTTTTCTTATTACTTGAGTAGTAATTAAAAGAAAATTGAATTATCTCCAAATAAATCAAAGTTCCAAAACTGGTCACCAAAAATAATTCTAAGTACCCGACACTAGGCTCTGTAGATAATCTATGTCGATCTCGATCTACATCTCGATCTACATCTCGAGGTCGATCTCGATGTCGATCTATAAAACTTTTGCCAATGTCGAAATTTCACCAAGTCGAAATTTGCTGCCTGTCACTTTCACACTTTTTGACTTTTGTGTCTTTTCTCACCTAACTCACCTAACAACCACGTGCTAGGTACAGAGTCTTCTGATAATTACTTTTTGTGCAGTGAGTATGTCCAATCAAAAGCCAATAACACCTTTTTCACTTTATGTCTTTAGAAAAGGTAATCAAAAAGTTGCTGGGTTTATCTTCTTTACAAGAACAGCGATGAACACGTGAAGAACACCACAAACCAAAGTACCCAGTTTAATTCACAACAATTATCTAAAATACACCCAAGCTAAAAAATTACACCTGGAGTATTTAAATAATTTTAGGACGAGTTTTCACTGTTTAATTAATTTAAGTACACTTTTCAAGAAAATCTTAAAAAGTAGATCTGGACTTGAAAACTACCTAATCTTCTACCAAACACAAGGATCTATGTTTTGTATGTCAAACATTAAGCTCTGATACCAATTGTTAGGTCCAAATGTGTTGTAGAGGGGGGGTGAATACAACTTTTTTTACGATTTAAGGAATATGAGAAGCAATGAGAAGCAATAAATATTATGTAATAAATCAACACAGAATTTCAAGAATATATCGTTATATTCATTGAAGGATTTGCTACAACATTCATTACAATAGTACAACAGAAGTAAAGAGAGAGGAGTAAATGATACTAAGCTCTGTGAATATACTCCCTCTCTATTACAAGTGTTTTTCTCAATATTGCTTTACATTGCGTTCTATGCTCTCTGTTGAAATGTAACACAAGTACTTCTATTTATACTACTTTGTAATCTATGACTTGTAGACTTGATCTTGTCCTTTTTGTGTACGTGGTCCAATCAGGACTCGTTAACAAAAAGTACTTTCCCAACCACTCTGGATCAACCGTTCACAATAAGCCACTTGTCCCTTGAACATTAAATGCTACATATCGACCCGCATCTCGATCTAGGCCTGGACCCATCTCGATCTCGATCTTGGTTGACAATCTCGATCTCGATCTCGATCTGTGAAAATCTCGATCTCGATCTGTGAAAATTTCGATCTCGATCTATGAAAATCTCGATCTCGATCTGTGAGAATCTCGATCTCGATCTTGATCTGCCGTGGACAGAGATTTGCCTTGCAATGTTTTACTTCAATTGTAAATCTCGACCCGCATCTCGATCTGCTGTGGATCGACATTTGCCTTGGCAAATATGCGCTCATCCAATGTTGACCTTCTTTAGTGACTAATTGTGGATTAACCTTTATGAGCAAGTTTCCCTAGCTTCTTCAATATTCTTCAACAAGCTCTTGAACATGGATCTCTACTACTGACATAAACTTGCTATCAATGTCCTGACACTTGATGCAACGGTCTGGTTCATAAGTGACTAGTCTTGATAGGGTTCTTGCTTCTGAATAGATTACCATGTTCAATTGGTAATGTGGCTTCCCAATAAGTGGTTCGAACATTAACTGTCAATAAACAATGTAACTTCACTAGAATCTTTTCTGGTACTTCGACAACGTCTTCATTACTACTACAATCTTGAATACTTCATTCTCTGTTCTTCACTGATTGTCAGTGAGTATAACTTCAAGACTGTAGCTGTCTTCTTTAACCTTTGTCTTTACCATGTCTTCAATTCTTCTAGATTCCTATGCTTCAAACACTGTCTATCTTCAATCAATGCTGTTACACTGAAATCTTTTAGTGGCACTGCTATACTGAATCTTCAACACTTCTGAAACCCTGAAAGTATTTAAACATTATTCTTCACTGAGGCATGAACATATAAATGAACTTCTTTCAGTGACCTGTAGTAGACTTCAAAACTTCTTCTAATGTCTTGATTCACTGTATTTGCCTTGCTTCATGTCTTGTTGATTTCTGTGTAATCGTAGTATTATTTACTTGTCCTGTTCTAGTGTTGAGTTATCACGATTACTATTTATACAGCTTCGTCATTTCCAACAATCTCCCCCTATTTGATTGTTAAACTTTTAGCAAACAAATAACCTAGGGAGGATAACTCAACTAACAACTAGAAAAAGTAATCGTCCGAGACTTGTAAATAATGCTACTGGATTTTCCGGATCAGATAATGCATTTCCAGATTTCTTGTTTAACTGAAATGAAAGATGTTCGTTCTTCTGACATTAAACTGATATTCAAGTTGTATCATCTTCATTTCTGTCTGTTTGAGCTCTCTCTGCTTCAAAATCCTTCATAGTTTGAACTTAAGGAACTTATCATGAACAGAGCTTCATAAGAATCATTATTCCTGGGAACATCTTCAATAGAACACAGAACATAGCTCATACTGTTCTCCCCCTAAGAATGTGATTCTCCTTCTTATTCTTCTTGTCCCTTTAGAAAATCCATGGAATAGTCAATTCTTTTCTGTTCTTCCCACTTGCATTAGGAATCTTCTTCTGACAACTCCTTTCAAGTCTAGGATACAGTTTCTTGATTCTCCCATCTTCTGTTGTTTCCCCTCAGGATCCGAAGATAAGATTTTCTTTTTCCAGTCTAAAATCTCCCCCTAAGGATACGAACCCCCTTTCTTCAAGGATCTTCCCTTAGAATCCTCCAATGGCCTCTTCCCTTAGAATCATGCGATTCCTTTAGGATATTAGCTTTTCCGAAGGTTATGAAGATAAGACTTTATTAACTTCTCCTTTTTCTTGTTATAACTATAACACTATAACTTCTCCCTGTTTATAAACTTGTTATAACTATAACTTTTTCTTACTATAACTTCTCCCCCTTAGTTGAGGAATCCTCCAAAGGCCCACTTTTCAATGGTTTGTCTTCCAAAGAAGGTTCTCGTCTGACGTTTGAACGGGAAAAAAATATAGTAACTTTTCTTCCAGAAGTAGCAAGTAGCAAGGGTAAGTGTTTGGCTTATGGTTTCCTCACTTCTACTACGTTCTGTCGGTGTTTACACTTTAGCATAGAGCATTTTAAGTGTTTCTCTCTTTCTCTCCCTATCTCTCACTCAAGTGTATCTCTCCCTCACTTTCACTTAAGTGTTTCTCTCTCTCACTTTCACTCTGCATTCCAAATATAGTCTTCTGTACCTGCAAGTGAAATCCGTCAATTCATTCATATTCTCATCACCTGATTCATCAATATAAATTGAATCACTATCGAGTGGAGAATTGCCTCGTAGAGGTGTTTTTGATCTTTCATGCATAAGCACTGTCCCACACCAGACTCAATAGCAATTGCTAAATCACTGTCTAGTGGAGCCTCACCTCTTTGAGATGGGTTATCCCAAGATTTTAAAATCTTTTTGGGAATCCTGCCTTGTTCTATCAAGGAGTTGCCTGACACCTTCTCCGTAAACAGGAGGTGGACATTCCTTTTCAGGATCTGGAAATGTTCCTTCCAGGAGGGTCAACGTAGTAGACAATGTAATGAATGGCAATTTAGAGTCTACGTTTCCCTCGTAACCCAATGACGGGTGTTTTGTTAACATGCCTATACCTCACACTGTGCACGTCTTGCAATGTGTCCCTAGAATATATCTGTTTAGGCTTACCATCAGCGTGAGTGCTGGTGGTGTGCTTGACTCATTACAAGATGCTCTGGCTGACGAGCGAATTTCAATGGACTCACCCTGTTGAGAGAATGATTCCAGAGACAGTTTTATTGCCTTTTCAGCTCTGCATCTTTTTGAGAAGATACAGATGAGCTTACAGTTACCTCAGTTATATACTTCTTTACTTCGCTGGAGGTAGAGCTGTGGGTGCACTTCCGACTTCATCCTTATTTCTCCCTTATCAACCTCTAACAAACATATGTTCCTTATAACTCCAAGGGTTAATATATGGAAGTGGATGAAAAGAGTGTTTGGTATTAAGGCCTGGGTCAGAGATTGATGGGTTTTCAACCTTTTGGCCAGCTACTATAGCCACTGGGGGCTAAACAGATAAAATCAATTTAAATAAGATAAAAAGATAATCAGTTTAACATTCCAAAATATATTTTTCATCTCAATGAGAAAATAAAAATATAAAGAGGAATGGTAAAGGGATTGCATTAAAGTACTTTTAATAAAAGAGTTTTGTCAGATCGAAAAAATTAATCATTTAAGAGCATGACACTAATAAAAATTTTCTTTAAGATACTTATCCCATAATAAAACGCGGGAGTATCAGAGAAAAATTCTATCACTATGAATTTCTTATAAGGCAAATTTCCCATAATAAAACGCGGGAATTTACATCAAATAAGAAGTTCAACTCTCTTACCAAATTTTATCTTAATAAAATGACTCTTTTCCATTAAACCTAAGCACCGTATGTTTTGAAAACATCTATATCAGATAGAAGACAATGATTTCCCGACTCATAATTCAATTATGATTTACATCATTTTCTTCTGCCTGATAATATCCCCGACTTTAAATAAAAACAAGACAATTGGGGTTGAATGTATGCTTAACAATACAGTACAAGGCCTTCAAAGCAACAATCACTGTTTTGGTGCTATGAATCAATGTGAAACATACATTGAAACAAATATTTGAAAACAAATCATTTTACAAGTGATTGGTATCTCGAAGTTAAAACGCATTTTCAAAAGAGAGAAAAAGCTTTGTTAGATAAAACATTTAAAACAAGCTTTTGGGAGGGAATAAAGTTTCGATAGAATAGAAAGATTATCCTTAAGAAAAGTTTTTCAAAAGAGAAGTTTTGAAAAAGAATTCTTAAGTTTTCTTAACTTAAACTGATAGACAAATGAATGTATCTTTGCATAAAATATTTTGAAAAAGAAATAGACAAAAATTTCTTTTAAATACATTCAGGATTGTAAACCAGTCAAAGAAAGAAAACTAAATATATTTTTCTAAAAATAAAAACTAAGTAAATCCATTAGTATCAATATATCACAATTATTTTGTAATAAAATATTATTCTATAATCACAAAGTAATAAAAGAAAATATTTATACTACTAATAATTATGCTTCGAATTTATTTTAATTTATTTAAATCATGGAACAGATATTTCATTGAATTGTTTTATATCATCATGATTTAAATAAACCAAAATAAATTAAATACTTATGCTGTACTAAGCAATTGCCAATCACATGCATTTATAAAAACTATACATGGCAATTATTCAGTAGAACAATAAGCATATCACAATTAATTGCACGCTGATACCAATTATTCGATATTTATCAATAATTTCAAGATGCAAGAAATTGTGCTTCTGTTATTTTATCAAATTAAAATTATGAAATTAATAACCATTGAATTGCTTCAATCCATAATTTCAATAAGATAAAATAAATTCGCTAAATATTAAAATATTCATTAGATTGAATATTAGCATTTAACTTCCTACGCCATATCTAATAATTGTCAATTTGCACATTGTAAGCGTACTCATAACAATTACTAATTGATATACGTAAGCTCGAGGTTATAGTTGAAAAGAAATTCACAAGTCCTTTAAATAGGGAAAAAGTAATAGTTGTGATTCTTTTTACAACCCCTCGCAATAAAATCAATTTTAGAAATATTTTCTAAGTATATAAAACATTGAGAATTTTATACACGTAACTTGGAAAATACTTCATCTTCCAATATTAGTGAGTTTTGAAATATGCATTAATTATTTAGAACAGAAATTCTAAATACCGTCACTAATATCAAAAGCATCACAATTACTTGTAATAAAATATTTTAAGACTCTTAGAGCAAAATATCAAAGCAATTAAGCAAGATATCATTGACTAATTCTTATCTAATATTTAATATACAAATAATTATGCTTCTAATTTATTTTAATTTACTTAAATCATGGAACAGATATTTTACTGAATGGTTTTATATCATCATGATTTAAATAAACCAAAATAAATTAAATACTTATGCTAAATAATTTAACTATCACTTATGCATAATACATTGCAAGCAAGATAATTAAACTAATAGCAAAAAGCATGAGGTACTGGATTTCAAATAAATTCACAAGTCTTTGAATATTGAAAATTTAATACTTGTGAACTTATTTAAGAATTCCTTGCATATGGGATTTCCAACAAATATGCATATAAGTAACATCCCAAATTTACTAACCAACTTAGATAAAATAAATTCACCAAGTTATTTAGCAAACATCTGCAAGTTATTCGACTAAGGACAACTCTCAAAATAAATGATACCTGATGTCCATTAGCTTGTTCCTTCAGTGGTATGAAGAGTTCAACAGAGTTGCTGGAAATTGACAGCTTCTAGGAATGACTTCCCTGTCTTTCGTACAACCTGCATTATCTATATCTATATAGCCAATTAGGTTAAACCTATTATCTTAAGGGTCCCAGATTCCAAGAATTGGTGATCCCCTAAGATGTCTAACAATTCATAACTTAGCTATAAGATAAGATTCTCTAATTTCCACTTGGAAACTTGCACATAGGCATATCGAGAATAAAATATATGGTCTTTGTGCACTTGAATAAGTAATGAGCTTATCATACCTCTATAGCTTGTCACTTCAGTTCGTATACCTGATTTGCCCTGATCAAGCTTAGTGGTCTGTTGGAAAGTAGTCTTGGCAGGTCTAGAATCTTCCAAATTGCGCATCTTCAAAAGATCCTTGACTTCCTTTAATTGCCATCATTCTTTCGAATTAATTATAATCCAGAAAGAATTGAAACTCTTCCAACATGCTCATTTTGAACCTACTCTGCATTAACTTAGCAAAAATATATCTTGCCAAATTTTCGTTAGTAGACCCACATATAATATAATCATGGTATACTAGCACATATATATAACATTGAGTGTGCCATGTATTCTAGAGAGATATATGCATATAACTTACTCTACTGTAAAATCATATTAAAGTAATTAACAGTCAGAGTGTCATACCATGTCCTTGACGTTCTGCTTGAATCCCTATCTCCGTCATAGAAGAGCTTGCGAAGAGAATGATATACAAATCGTAATGGATCTGCAACTTCATCTTCTAGCTTCATCATTCAGGAGTGCACTTGTTCACATTCATCTGATAGATCTTCATGCTTGAATGCTCCACATGTGATAGGTCCTAATCGTTGAGTCCCTGAAAATTGTTAGGTCCCCATTGATGAGTCCCAACGGATCAAGTCTCGTCACTGGTGCTTACTGCTTGATCTTGAAAGTCCTGAAGATTCTGTTTCTATCATCGTCGATACCTTCTGCTTTAAAGTCCTGTAGCAACCAGTTTGGCTTTGCCCCTCATAACAATGCCAGTAGTCATCCAGTCTCTAAGAACCCTTACTGTACCAATTTCAGCCTCGACTTTAGTGGTCTGGGTTCCAGCTTCAATGGTTTCTGCCTTCTAACTGATTGAGATCATTTTACTTTGCAATCACTCAATCTGGATCAATCTGTGCTTTTCTAATATTCTTTGGGATACCAATTGATGGGTGATACCAATTGTTGATACCAATTGTAAGTTGACAATTTCTCTTTCCCAACTTGGTCCCGAAAGATATATGATCATTTCGATTAGCACTTCTAGCCTCTACACAAGAATCCGGATCACTAAGAACGAGACTCCAGGATAGAATTTGACTTCAAACCTTTTGTCTTGGCAGAAATGTTCTTAATGAAATCCTTTGATCTTCATTGTTGAGCATGACTAGTAGATCCATCTTTTATTTGCTCCTCCTGAGTTGCTGCTAGGATGTGTTGAAGATCCTTCACCTTCTACAGTGGATTTCCACTAAGGATCTGAATCATCATCGTTGTCATTGATTCCTTCTGCAACCTCAGCTTCAACATCAGTATCTGAATTTGTCAATGATTCAGAATGGTCGTTCGATTGAATGCACTGGAGCTTGGTGTAGTTGGTCGTCACATTCAGACTTTTAATCACTTCTGAGTAGCCGAGGAGAATTGTTCCATGAGCCTTAACTTCTTGTCAAGATACTCAAATAAATCTTCATTAAAAATCAATTCCCTCCAAACACACGAAAGAGCTTCAGTGTTTGCTTCTGGTTGGCCATTAACTCAAATGATGTCTTTTCACGATCTTGTTGAATAAAGCAGCATGCTGTGTTAATTGCTTCAGCTTCAAAGTACCTTTTTCAGTGCAGACTTCACTTAGAACTTCACTCGCGAAATGCAGTTCCACTATCTGACTTCAAAGTTCTCACTGCTTACCAATTGTTTCCAACTTGATCTTCCTTATTTGATCAATCACCATTGTGACATTTTGTCTGTTGAATGCTTGAACATCACCAATTTGTAATTAGGGTTATCAATTTCAATCACCACTAAGCATATGACTTTCCTTCAATGTGATGTTTCCATTGACTTCCCTATGTGACATACTTCAAAATGTCCTTCTTGATAGAATTCCATATGAAGCAGTCCTCTCACCAATTTCATCTTTATCAGAGAATCTATTGCCTTGCAGACTAACAAGTGTGAGAGCTTCCTTTGCCATAGCTAACTCTTCATTGATAAAGCTTTACTGAAAAGTTCACTTCATCTTTACATCCAAATTTCATGTCAGCTACGAACAAACTTCCTCAACCGCAGCTGAGTGAGCATCCAACCTTCTTGTTTGAGATCAAACACTTCTCTAGAAAACCTTTGACAAAGAATTCCCTAGTGCCCTTTAGAAAGTGCTTAAGTCCTTCCACAAGAAAGATGCTTCCACTGATGACAGTTCTTAACTCATGATAGCCATATCCCTTGTACATCCTTTGTTGTCATCTCAAAAGGTTACCGTCGGGGAGGCCTTCTCAACCAGTTGTGATAGAAGAGCTTTAATCTTAATCATATGCCTCGAACAATAAATGTTACGAAGTCACATAATTTTTCGCTTTCATAACATACTCTGCGATCACAAAAGATTAAGCTTCTTGGTACTCAACTTCAATTGAGTCCAGATGGGTTAGAGATATTTTCAGAGTTAACAACAGCTTCAACCTTAATATGCACAAGCTAATCTTTGACTGATCACTTCTCATATACTGCAGCCTTGACAAAGTAGTCTTTAGGCTATGAGACTAGTGATTTCAACCTAACTTAAGGTGAACTAGCAGTCTTTACCCTATTGTGACTCTTATACATGCTTTGTCTAAGATTATGCAAGTCCTAAGATATGCATTTTCAAATTTAACTAAACAAGCATGGAAATAAGAACACATGGTAAATATTCAGCTTCACTGCATAAAAGCACATGGATAGAAGAACTAACAAATTAAATTACTAATTCTTTCTAATCCATTCTGTCGTTGTCTAACATTTTTAACTATCTCTAATTACCTAAGTCAGTTTTAGATTAAGCTTCGAATCTACATGACTTACTGACTCTTAGATAATTCTACCATCTTTTAACCAATTATCCCTAACAAGCAATACATGATCTAATATAGCATTTAAGTACAATTATGTGAGTAAAAGCAAATCATATGAAAATAAGCACATAAACAATTAACAAGTCATTTGCTATTAAGAACAAATAAAATCTGATCTATGACCTGTTTGTCTATTAGCAATTTTCATAACATTAGCAGAGGTATTAAATCATATCAGATTTAACTCAAGTTTCAGCAAATGTTTAGGAATGCACCTAACCGTCTAGAACACCATATCTAATTCTAGATATTCATTTTACTGTATATAAAATCAAGTATGAAATGTACTAATTAAACTCATGAATCCTAGCATGTAATCTTATTCTTAGCAATCAATTAAGCATTTAAGTCCTAAGATGCTAGCATGCTATCATGAATATAATACATTCCAAAACTTAATAAACATACAGTTCTGAATTAAATAAACGTATGCTAGTTAGAAGGTATACCTGTGAAGTGCTTAGTGATTCATCTTCAGTGTTGGTCATTGATGCCAGATATCCATTTGGTGCATCATTGTTAGAATCATCCTTGCATTTAACTTCACCAACAAATGCTCTCCCTTGCTGCATCCTCACTAATGCTTGAGATTCATACTTCAACCCAACATAGTGTCTTCATCTTTTGCTTGCTCCTTTTCTGATCTTGTAGGTGCTATACTCCATCTTGAGTAAAAGTGTTTTGTTCTGACCTCAGCTGTACCTTCCATGACGACCTCTATTTCTAGGTTTGTTGAACGAACGTATCGAAAGCTATTTTCTCCTTATCAGCATCTGAAAAGTCCATTCCCTTTTTAGGCTCAGACCGATGTGGTACAATCACATCTCCTTCCATATGCTCAGGAACAACAACCATCGGAACAAATTCATTCTCAAAACCCATCCTTCATTGTGATCTCGGTCGAACACTGGAATCTTGAATTGATTTTAAGGTGGCATCTTAATATAGATTTAGTGTAGAGATAATAAACTTTTCTTATTACTTGAGTAGTAATTAAAAGAAAATTGAATTATCTCCAAATAAATCAAAGTTCCAAAACTGGTCACCAAAAATAATTCTAAGTACCCGACACTAGGCTCTGTAGATAATCTATGTCGATCTCGATCTACATCTCGATCTACATCTCGAGGTCGATCTCGATGTCGATCTACAAAACTTTTGCCAATGTCGAAATTTCACCAAGTCGAAATTTGCTGCCTGTCACTTTCACACTTTTTGACTTTTGTGTCTTTTCTCACCTAACTCACCTAACAACCACGTGCTAGGTACAGAGTCTTCTGATAATTACTTTTTGTGCAGTGAGTATGTCCAATCAAAAGCCAATAACACCTTTTTCACTTTATGTCTTTAGAAAAGGTAATCAAAAAGTTGCTGGGTTTATCTTCTTTACAAGAACAGCAATGAACACGTGAAGAACACCACAAACCAAAGTACCCAGTTTAATTCACAACAATTATCTAAAATACACCCAAGCTAAAAAATTACACCTGGAGTATTTAAATAATTTTAGGACGAGTTTTCACTGTTTAATTAATTTAAGTACACTTTTCAAGAAAATCTTAAAAAGTAGATCTGGACTTGAAAACTACCTAATCTTCTACCAAACACAAGGATCTATGTTTTGTATGTCAAACATTAAGCTCTGATACCAATTGTTAGGTCCAAATGTGTTGTAGAGGGGGGGTGAATACAACTTTTTTTACGATTTAAGGAATATGAGAAGCAATGAGAAGCAATAAATATTATGTAATAAATCAACACAGAATTTCAAGAATATATCGTTATATTCATTGAAGGATTTGCTACAACATTCATTACAATAGTACAACAGAAGTAAAGAGAGAGGAGTAAATGATACTAAGCTCTGTGAATATACTCCCTCTCTATTACAAGTGTTTTTCTCAATATTGCTTTACATTGCGTTCTATGCTCTCTGTTGAAATGTAACACAAGTACTTCTATTTATACTACTTTGTAATCTATGACTTGTAGACTTGATCTTGTCCTTTTTGTGTACGTGGTCCAATCAGGACTCGTTAACAAAAAGTACTTTCCCAACCACTCTGGATCAACCGTTCACAATAAGCTACTTGTCCCTTGAACATTAAATGCTACATATCGACCCGCATCTCGATCTAGGCCTGGACCCATCTCGATCTCGATCTTGGTTGACAATCTCGATCTCGATCTCGATCTGTGAAAATCTCGATCTCGATCTGTGAAAATCTCGATCTCGATCTGTGAAAATCTCGATCTCGATCTATGAAAATCTCGATCTCGATCTGTGAGAATCTCGATCTCGATCTCGATCTGCCGTGGACAGAGATTTGCCTTGCAATGTTTTACTTCAATTGTAAATCTCGACCCGCATCTCGATCTGCTGTGGATCGACATTTGCCTTGGCAAATATGCGCTCATCCAATGTTGACCTTCTTTAGTGACTAATTGTGGATTAACCTTTATGAGCAAGTTTCCCTAGCTTCTTCAATATTCTTCAACAAGCTCTTGAACATGGATCTCTACTACTGACATAAACTTGCTATCAATGTCCTGACACTTAATGCAACGGTCTGGTTCATAAGTGACTAGTCTTGATAGGGTTCTTGCTTCTGAATAGATTACCATGTTCAATTGGTAATGTGGCTTCCCAATAAGTGGTTCGAACATTAACTGTCAATAAACAATGTAACTTCACTAGAATCTTTTCTGGTACTTCGACAACGTCTTCATTACTACTACAATCTTGAATACTTCATTCTCTGTTCTTCACTGATTGTCAGTGAGTATAACTTCAAAACTGTAGCTGTCTTCTTTAACCTTTGTCTTTACCATGTCTTCAATTCTTCTAGATTCCTATGCTTCAAACACTGTCTATCTTCAATCAATGCTGTTACACTGAAATCTTTTAGTGGCACTGCTATACTGAATCTTCAACACTTCTGAAACCCTGAAAGTTTTTAAACATTATTCTTCACCGAGGCATGAACATATAAATGAACTTCTTTCAGTGACCTGTAATAGACTTCAAAACTTATTCTAATGTCTTGATTCACTGTATTTGCCTTGACTTCATGTCTTGTTGATTTCTGTGTAATCGTAGTATTATTTACTTGTCCTGTTCTAGTGTTGAGTTATCACGATTACTATTTATACAGCTTCGTCATTTCCAACACTATCTTTGTCTATTTCTAGTTTTAGCTTAATTTACTAGTGAGAACATGTGCCAAAATACATGTTGTCTATATAGGCTTAGCACTGTTTCATTAGTTAGTATATTTGAAGTTATCAATTTAATATCTTGTATCTTCTAAGAACAAGAAGCTGAAATTCACACTAAATTTCAGATTGTAACAATTTCAATTCTAATACAAATTAGATTGAAAAGTATATTCTGTGTTTGCTTTATTTCTTGCACTATGCTTATGTAAACACTTGAATTGTTAAGCAACACACACCAAACACATAGTTCATCAAAATCAAAAAGAGCATACAAATTTGAAGTATACATTCACCCCCCTATGTACAGTTCTGTGAAACTCTAATTCCTAACATATGCATATAATTAATATCCTAACTTCACTAACCAAATTAGACAACATGAATTTATCAAGTTTTTTAGCAAATATCTGCAAGTTATTCTTTTAAGGACTACTCTCAAAAGAAATGATACCTGATGTCCATGCATTTGTTCCACACATGGTGTAGAGAGTATCAAACAGAGTTGTTGGAGTTGACAACTTCTAGGAATGACATCACTGTCTTTCTTACAACCTGCATTGTCTATTTCTATTTAGCCAATTAGGTTAAACCTATTATCTTCAGGGTACCAGTTTCTAGAAATTGGTGATCCCTTAAGATATCTAACAACTCATATCTTAGCTATAAGATAAGATTCTCTAGTATCCACTTGGACACTTACACATAGGCATATTGAGAATATATTATATGGTCTTTATGCACTTGAATAAATAATGAGCTGATCATACCTCTATAGCTTGTCACTTTAGTTATATACTTGATTTTCCCTGATCAAGCTTAGTGGTCTGCTGGAAGAAGTCTTGGCAGGTCAAGAATCTTCTAAATTGCGCATCTTCAAAAGATCTTTGACTTACTTTAATTGCCATCATTCTTTTGAATTACTTATAATCCAGGAAGAATTGCAAATCTTCCAAAATGCTCATCTTGTACCTACTCTGCATTAACTTAGCAAAAGTCTCTTGCTAAATTTTCGTTAATAGACTCACATATAATACACTCATGGTATACTTTCACATATTTTACATTATGTGTGCTCGTCTTGCATTCTAGAGAGATATGTGTGTATGATAATCTTACTAAATCATTTTCAAGTAATACATTGTTTGATTCCTTACCTCCATCACAGAGAGCTTCTGAAGAGAATGATATACAAATTCCAATAGATATACAACTTCAAAGTCCAGGAGTTTTTGTACATCAAGTTTAACTTCTTACTCACCATTCAGGAATGCACTTGTTCACATTCATCTGATAGACATTCATGCTTGAATGCTCAACAGGTGTTAGGAATATCCTGTTATTAGGTTCTCAACTTGTTCAGCCCTAATAGTATCAAGTCTTGTCTCTGTTGCTTGTAGTTAACAATTTCTCTTTCTCAAAGAATAATCATTTACTTTGCATAGCACTTCTAGTCTTTACTCTAGTATCCGGATCACTTAAGAACTAGACTCTAGGAATGACTTTGACTCCAAACCCTTTGTCTCGGAAGATATATTCTTATTGTATTTCTTTGATCTTCATTGTGTTGAGTACGACTAGTAGATCCCTTCTTTTATTGCTCCCCCTGAGTTTTATGCTAGGATGTGTTGAAGATCCTTCACCATGTTGAGTAGATTCTGTTAAAGTCCACGAGTTGTGTAGATTCACTATCATTTCCACTACCGGGATCTAAATCATCATCATTTACATTGATTCCTTCTGCAACCTTAGTTCACCATCAGTATCTGAATTTGACTCTGACAGGATGTTAAACTTTAAAGATTCAGAATGGTCTTTCATTTGAATGCTCAGGAGCTTGGTGTAATCAAAAGATACATTCAGATTTTCATTCACCTTCTGGTTTTTAATCACATCTTACTTTGCTTCCAACCTGATCTTCCTAATGTGACCAATCACCATATGTTATGCTTCATCATTTTTTTGAATGAATGAACAACACTAAAATGTAAGTAGGGTTATTATTAACCACCACTAAGCATATCTCTTCCTTAACATAATCTGCTTCAGTGTGATGCTTTCATGACTTCTTCATACGACATATTTCAAAATGTCCTTCAAAATAGAATTCCACATGAAGCAGTCCTCTCACCAGTTTCATCTTAATTGAAGAATCCATTGTCTCTAATATCAAGTGTGAGAGCTTCATGTGCCAAATCTAACTCTTTACTGATGAAGCTTTACTAAGAAACCCACTTCACCTTTATGTATAGAATCCATGTCTGCTACGAATAAATTTTCTCACTCCAAATTTAGTGAGCTTCCATCTCTCTTGCTTGAGATCAAACACTTTTCATTTTCAATGCTTCTCCAAAAAATACTCTTGGCAAATAATTCCCTATTGTCCTGTTGATTGTACCTAAGTTCGTCGACAAGAAAGATAGTTTCAGTGATGACAATTCCAAAATCATGATAGCCAAATCCCTTGTATATCCTTTGCTGTCATCTCCAAAGTTTACTTTTGCGTAGGCTTTCTCAATCAACTGTGATAGTAAAGCTTTAATGCTAGTAATATGTCTCGAACAATAATTGACATGAAATCACTAACATTAGTCTTTTGTTTCATACTCTGCAATCACAAATGATTAAGCTTTTTCGTACTCAACTTCAATTCAGTCCAGATGGGTTAAAGATATTACTTTCAACAGTAGTAACAACATGTTCAACCTTAATATGCACAAACTAATCTTTGATTGATCACTTCTCATTTACATCAATAGTGATTCCAACCTAACTTAAGGTGGACTACCAGTCTTTACCCTATTGTGAATCTTACACATGCTTTGCCTAAGATTATGCAAGTCCTAAGATATGCATTTTTAAATTTAAACGAACAAAAATAAGAGCACATGGTAAACATTTAGCTTCAATGCATTATAGATAAGAATTACGCAATTCAGACATGTTATGCATATTAGAAAATTCAGTATTGTCTACTTTAACCATTCTATACAAATGTGACTGGTGTCAAACAGATTTACAAATATTCAATAATTTTCTAAAAGCACATGGAAGTAAAGAACTAACAATTTAATTACTAATTATGTCTAATCCATTTATGTTGTTATCTAACATTTTAATTATCTCTAATTACCTAACTTAGTTTTAGATTAAGCCTCGAATCTACAAATTTTACTGACTACTTAGATAATTATACCATCTTTTAATCTTCTACTCCTTAACAAGCAATACATGAAGTGATTTGACATTTAAGTGCAACTATGTGAGTGTGAGCAATTCATATGAAAATAAGCACATAAACAATCTCAAGAATATGCAAAATATTTGAATAAAATATTATGAGCAATATCAAATTCTACATACACTTAACAAGTCATTTATCATAATAAGAACGAATATAAAATATCTGATCTATGACCTGTTTATCTATTAGCAATTTTCACAACATTAGCAGATGTATTAAATCATATAAGATTTAAATCAAGTTTAAGCAAATGTTCAGGATACACCTAATCGTCTAGAATAACCTATCTAATTCTAGATATTCATTTTACTGCATTGAAAATTAAGTATGAAATATACTAACTTTAACTCATAAGTCCTAGCATGCAATATTTCATTCTTAGCAATCAATCAAATATTTAAGTCCTAAGATGCTAACATGCTGACATGAATATAATACATTTCAAAACATAATAATCATACAGTTCTGAATTAGATAAAAGTATACTAGTTAGAATGTGTACATGTGAAGTGCTTAGTGATTTATCTCTAGTATTGGTCATTGATGTCAGATATCTATGTGGTTCATCACTGTCACTGATAGAATCAACTTTGCATTTAAATTCACCAACAAATGATTTCCATTGTTGTAACCTTACTAATGCTTGACATTCCTGCTTTTAACCCAACACAGTCTCTGTCATCATTTGCTTGTTTAGGTTTCTGGAATTGTGTAGCACAACCCTGATCTTGTCTTGCTACTTTTAACCATCCATGTTTTGCAACAGTCTCTTGAACTGATCTTGAAATTCTCCCCTATAGAATCTATAGGTAAGGACCTTAGATTAAGAATTGGGATTCTGACTGAATCTGATGTCACTGAACTTACAGTTGTCCTATTTCTCAAGTTATTACAAAGTTTAAGATTCACTTATAACACCTTGAGCTACTACATCTTCAATTCAACTTCTCGGATCATTTCGTTTCTGTTCATAGGTTCTCAACCTTGACTTCAATCAAATTTTGATTCATGTGTCACAAATACAGTGGATATGCTAACAACCTACTTTACCAAATATTATCTTCTTCAGCTCTTGTTCTAGTTCATAAGCCTTCAGCAGACCATATAGTTCTTCTAAAGATAATGTGGTCATATCCCTAGATCCCTGATGGCAGTTATCCTACGTTCCAGGTGATCTGCAGTTTTAGCACAAACTTTTTGTAATCCTCTTTCTTTGCATAAGATAGTCCGTACATGCAGAGATAACATGAAGCTCAGTCTTTTATTCATTAACCTCATATCTTCCTTCAGTTGTGACCTCTAACGATTCTTATATTCGTTTTGTACAAGTACAATTTTACAAAAACTAGAATGATCAGTAGAGTCAGAGAAAAATTCAGCGGAGTTTCCTATTAATAAATCTATCCTTTCTTTACATTTGAGCATTTTGTTGAATTATAACATAAACAATCGTAACATCCAAAATAAAATCCAAACTCTCCGGAATAAACCTATAAATATGAAATGACCACTTTTCTCGAAAAAGGGTCACATGCTCTGAGTCAAAACGAAGAATTTTCCAACAACAAACCCCTTGATCTCCCTTAATTTAATATTTAAGAAAAAATTATATTTCCAAAATTTTTAATTTTCTTAGAAATTAAATTAATCAAAAATAAATATTTAAGAAAAATTTAATATTCAAGAATTTTGAATTTTCTTAAAAATTAAATAAAACGTAAATTAATATTTAAGAAAAAATTACATTTAAGAATTTTAAATTTTTTTAAAAAGTAAATAAAAAAATTACGTAACTATCAGAGTGGACTAAAAGCTAACTTGCTAACTATCGGAAGAAAAAAATACTAGCGCGTGTACCAGACCAGTACCATTTCAACACGGCAACACCACATCTGGCGCGTGACATAGGCGCAAGACTTTCTCAAGCATGCCTAGTGACTTTGACAAATTTGGCTAAGTGAAAACATTTCCAGTACACTATCATTTCCAGTACATTAAATTCAAGCTGCTTCCGAATTCAAACTGCTTATTTTGGAAAAATGGACCAAGATTTTTAATAACTTTAGATTATAAATTAAATCTATATAAATTTAAATAATAAATTAAATTAAATTAATAAAATAAATTTATTTAAATTAAGTTTAAAAAATTAATCTTTTCAAATTTAAATAATAAACTAATTTATATTAAATTTTAAAACAAATTTATTTAATTAAAATTTATAAAATAAATTTATCTAAATTTGAATTCATAAAATAAATTTATTTAAAAAAATTTAAATTATAAAAGGTAATTTATTTAAATTTAGAGAATAAATTTATTTAATATATATTTATAAAATAAATTAGTTTAAATTAAGTTTATAAAATAAACATTTTCAAGTTTAAATAATAAACTCATTTAAATTAAATTTAAAAATTAAATTTATCTAAATAAAATTTATAAAATAAATTTATCTAAATTTAAATTTTTATAAAATAAATTTATTTATCAAGGCCTTTAAATATTTGGAGTCCAAACAGCTTTTGTTTGGTGAGATACACTGGGCTACAGATCCTTATTTGTACGTCAATCAGATAGCTATATAAGATTGTAAAAGGGGGGTTGAATATAATCCTATGTATTTTTCGCGGATTATTCTGATTTAAAATAATATTTTAATTGTCAAGAATAATTAAAATTATTTAAACAAGATTCAAGTTGAATACATATATTAAACTTGAAATGGTCTTAAGCTCAGTATGACTTTTGATCTTAAGCTCGGTATGACTTTTGCAATAGCTTTGTATGACTTTTTTTTAACCAATATTCGGTATGACTTTCTCCAATGGCTCGGTATGACTTTTTAAATTGAGCTTTATATGACTTTTTTAACCAATATTCAGTATGACTTTTTAATATAGTCTAAAAGACTTATTAAAAGTCATACCAAGTCATATATTTTATAATAAATTAATTTTACTTAATATAATTAAATAATTTATAAATTAAATTAAATTTAACTTGAATTAATTTAATTAAATAAAATAATTTATTTATTTATTTATTTTTAATAATAGAATTAAAATATTATCTTGACTTGTATAATCTTGATGTTAGAACCGAAATGTTTCCGTCTTTACTCTGTCTTCTGTCTTCTTCATTCTGAAATAATTCTAAATTCATTAATCCTTTAATTAATTTAAGAAATAAATTAATTCTAAATGAATTAATTTACTAATTAAATTAACTAATTAATTTAATTAATTAATAGAGAATTAAATTAAAGTCTTCACTGTAGAACCATTGCTGATGTAGATCAAACTCTTCTGTTCTTCAACAATAACATTTCTAATCACTTGAACTTTTTGATGACGAATCTTCACTGACATTGTTGACACCTGTGCACTGGTCTGGTTCACGGATGACTAACTACAATGTTGATTCTCATTTCTGCTGTAGTGGTCTTTATATCTTGTCTTGTCATGTCTTGTCTTCTTTTTGTTTTTCCTCTATAATTTTCTTCTTCTGGAATCTTTCTATAGTCAGCACTTAAAACCTTATGTATCTTCTGAACTCCTTGAGATACTACTCTTTTATTTTACACCGACGCTTGAACATATAAATGAACTTCTTCTAGTGTTGAGTAGTAAACATGTCAGAATTTTTCTGATATTCTGATTCTTCGTGTCTAGTTGACATTCTTCGTCTTGATTCCTTTTTCAATATTTATTATTTACTTCACTTTTTAATCTGAGTTGAGTTGTCATCTCATAATTACAAATAGGCCTTATCATATGACTTTCATCCCCCTGAGTTGTTTGACCCTGAAAAAGATTCAAAATTGTCCGATCCAGACCCTGATGAGTTAGACTCTAAAGAACTTAATTATGTCTGGTTAGACCCTGAAATGTGAGACTCTGAGTTGTTTGAAGTTGAATTTCCTGGCTCTCCCTCAGAGTGTGCAAATTCTTTTGTTGATTCAGGAGTGATTTGAGACTCTTCATCCTCATCTATCTCAGAACTTTTGAAATTTTCAAATTTCAGTGTTGTAGACTCTGGTTCATCCTGCAGACTTGTAATCTTTTTGTCATCAAATGCAACATGAATAGATTCCATAACAATTCTGGTTCTGAGATTGAAGACACTGAATGCCTTTGTATTTGGAGCATATCCAAGGAATATAGCTTTATTGACTTTTGCTTCAAATTTACTTAGATTTTCAGGATGTACTTTAAGTACAAAACACTTGCACCCAAATATGTGAAAGTGTTTCACACTTGGCTTCTTGTCCTTTAACATTTCATAGAGAGTCTTTCCATTCATATTTACCAAGGTATAGTTTTGAGTGAAACATGTTGTATTGACTGCCTCAGCCCAGAAATATACTGGCAGTTTAGACTCTTCCATCATTGTCATGGTTGCCTCTATGAGTGTTCTATTCTTTCTCTCCACAACTCCATTTTGTTGGGGTGTTCCTGGTGCAGAAAATTGTTGAGTAATTCCCTTTGATGCACAGTATTCCTCCATGATTGCATTCTTGAATTCAGTACCATTGTCACTCCTTAGTATTCTTAGAGACTTCTTTGATTTAGTTTCCAAAAAAGTGACATGGTCTATTATGTGTTGTGAAGCTTCATCCTTTGAGTGCAAGAAGAAAACCCATGTGAATCTTGTAAAATCATTTACAATGACAAGAGCATATTTCTTTTTATTAATTGACATCACATTTACTGGACCAAATAAATCAAAATGTAATAGATAAAAGGGTTTAGGAATGTTTTTTTATTGTTTTGCTCTTGAAAGATGTTTTCCTTTGTTTTCCAAGTTGACATGCTTCACAAAGTCCATCTTCAACAAAATCAACCTGTGGTAATCCTCTCACAAGACTCTGTTTCACCAAATTATTGAGTGTTTTAAAGTTGATGTGTGACAGTTTCTTGTGTCATTTCCAGCCTTCTTCAGTTAAGGCCTTGCTATATAGACATGTGATTTCATTGTGAGTGCAATCCTCTAAGTTGGCTTCAAATATGTTACCATGTCTATACCCTTTGAAAAGTAAAATGCTTGTTTCTTTCCAACTCACAAGACATTCTTTGTTGTCAAAGCCAGTATGGTAACCTTTATCTCCAAGTTGACTAATATTGATCAAGTTGTGTTTCAAGCCATCAACTAGAGCTACTTCTTCAATGATGACACTTTCAAGTACAATCTTGCCATATCCCAGTATTTTTCCTTTGTTTCCATCTCCAAAGGATACTTCTGGGCCAGCCATCTCCACAAAGTCTATAAGCAGAGCTATCTTTCCAGTCATGTGTCATGAGCATCCACTGTCCAAGAGTATGGATATTTTCGTTGCCCTTGTTCCTTGCATACAGATAATAACTAGTTAGATGTTTTGAGGACCCAAACAGTTTTGGATCCCTTCTTACTAATTTTAGGTGAAACAGGTTTAGAAATTTTTACTTTGCATTTACCAGTTTCCTTTGTTGCCTTAGACTCTAGTGGAGTCTTGACAATGTCATACCAACTTTTATCAATAAAAGATTTTAGCTCATAAAAATTATAATAAAAATCATGATAGACTATACACATATAAATATAGTGAAATATGCTACCATAGTGATAACAGGGTTTCTATGGAATGTAGTGACTAGTTAGAGTCTGAGGGGATTTAGACTCTAATTTCTTCTCAATTTTTATTTTGCAATCTAAAGCAAGATGGTTATTGTTTCCACATCTATAGCATTTCTTCCTAGGAGCATTAGGATCTTTTTGATAGTTGGCTTTTTTAATGTCTTCCTTGCCATTCTTATTCCTCCTAGGTTTGTCAGACTCTAGTAATGAAGGGGTTCGGGCATGAAAACGCAGCGGATATAACGTAAAACAATAAAAAAACCGAAACCCTACCCCAGGATCCATGTATAACTTTGGATGATTATGGTGAAGAAGTTTGTACCTTAACAAAGCTTGCTGTATGATGTTTAATGGAGGTCCAGAAAAGATGAATCACAGCAGCCCTTTGTTGCAAAGATCTACTCTCCAAAGAAGTCCACATGAACACCTGATCGTCCTACGATCACCGGAGTCAGTACTAGCCGAATTGCTTGCCTCTCTCTCTTTCTCTAGCTTCTCTTGATGTTGAGCAGCTATGGTTTTTCTCTAAAACGAAATCTGATGATTAAACCCTAAAACTATACATCATTATGTATATATAGGGGATAGAGAGATTTTGGGCCTAACCCTAATCCAGTGGTTTCTAAAACCCATTATGATTTTGTGTTATTATTATTATTAAATCTGAATTCTAATATAATTAATCAAGTACCACTTAATTAATTCAATGATTAAATTCGAATTATTAATAATTCTTATTAAATTCGAATTCTAATATAATTAATCAAGTCCCACTTAATTAATTTAATAATTAAATTCAAATTAATAATAATAATAATATATCTAAATTCGTTATTTAAATAAACCTCCATTTTGACATTCTTTGTGTGTGACCCTTTAGGTTATTATTACGTTGTCAATCATTTTAATATCCAATAATAAAATTATAAACAATGAGCGGCATCTAGTAATACATCATTGCCACCCATTATAATCCCTTGAACCTTATATTATAGATCAAACTCCAGGCATGTATAGTGTCATCCTCTTCAACGTTTAATCTCGGTTTCCTTGATCAATGAGTAGACTATTTAAACGAATCAATATTTGAGCATGGCCATGCATTTCATAGTCTCACTCAATCAAGAGGCCAATAATATCACTCCTAGAATTGGAGGGTTAAATCATATATCTATCATTCATAGCATACCCATGTCCACCTTTATCATTACCCGGTTAAAGGTAACTTTGAGTGTAATCAAAGTATATTAATTCTCATATAGAAATATAATGATTTCAAGTCAGAGGATCATTACATTATTATTACAGTGAGATTTTTTATGACACTTATTAACATGTAGAATCTCACGGCGGGTCTTTCCAGTGTCATGTATTGATACATACACTTATGTTCTTGACTTTAGTATCACCATACCTATGACCAATGAGATGTGGTCATCTGTCAACAAACATATTAGTCTTGACTAGGGAATTTTAGGAATAAAATAATATTCATATAATCTCATTTTTAAGTCACATACTTAAAGATATATATTATGTATTAATATTCCAAGGAAATTTATTATTCTTTCAATTTATGACGCAGTAAATAAAGACATAATACATATTAATTAAATAATCACATAAAACATAATCCTTAATTATTTTCAATAAAACATTAAAAGTATTGTCGCTAGGACACCAATACTAACAGGTAAATTATCTAGTCTTTCCCTTAGCTTGGAATTAGATAATTAACCTATATTTATGTTTTTCTTTACTTTCTTTTCTCCTGATTCATCTATCTTTTTGTCAACAGCAGGGGGATTATTGACAGATGAGTTTGTGGCTCCTTTAGGTAACTCAGTCTTAACTTCAGAAGTCATGAACTTAACTGGATTAAAGGTGTTCTTGTCCTTAGTCTTATTGACTTGGCTAGCTTCTACATTGTCATCATTCCCAATAATAGGTCTTTTGCTTTGACTCTTGTCATAGCCTAGATCAGCAGTTTGACACACATTTTGATTGTTGAGAATTTCCTGAACTTTTCTTCCAGAGTCTGTCCATACTTTGAAAATAAACCTTTATTCTTCTAGTTCTTTTCTAACATAATCATAGGCCTTTAAGATTTCAGCATGGTTGTGTTTATACTTCTCAAAATCCTTTTTATATTCTTCCATAAGAACTAATTCAGACTCTATGTGGTTATTCCTACATGTTAAGATTAGGTTTTCTTCTGTTAACCTATCATTGTCATTTGTGAGTGATCATGAAAAAAATCCTAAAATTCTTCTTCACTATTCTAGTGACATTCCCCAAGTTTTAAGTCAATTGAACATGTGTAACTATCATTTCGAGAAAAAGATCATTTCGTTGTCCCAATAGCCCCAAACAATATTCGATAGCCATTTGTCAGAATTTGTCCACGTTTAGAATAAAGTTTTGACTTGAAATATATTCAAACGTAATATTCCTAAATTAATAATGATTATGAAATCGCTTGAATTCAAAATGCCTTTTATCTCATTAAATAAGATAGTTATGGTTTTTCGGGATAAAATCTGCATTTTACATTTAGGCAGGACTTTGTTGAAGATAAGTTGAAAACATAAATTTAGAAAATACGTTAAATATATATTCCCTTGAAAACCTTTAAAACAGACACTCTTTTGATTTGATAAAGCATTTTTTGTCTCGTAAAAGCAGTGTAAAAAATACAGTATTTGTTCATTTTCAGTCTTTGCCTCAAAATATAACATATATAAATTATATTTGATTTTATCAATATTTTGATAAATCTTATCTAATTATATGTTGAGATAAAATCATTTTGTTTCGTTTATAAAATAGTTTGACCAAGTTTGACTTTTCACTCATTGACTGTCACTTCGAATAACCTAAGGGAGGATTACTATCTTAATTAGTAATTTTCTAAACCTAATTTAATTTACACTTATCATTAAACCAAAATTAATCAAAACCTAGTGAAAAGGCTGTATCTCATAGATAGAGGGTTGACGGATTCTAAAAAGGTAACGAGTGGTTGGAATAAGAAGAGGTTCGCTCCAAATGGTGGACAATTGTCTCAAAGAGTAACAACTAAGAAACCACATGTGTATGATAATATTGAGGGTCAAGGAGGACAAGATAAATGCACAAGGTGTGGGGGGAACTGAAAGGTATAGGTGTACTAACTTGTAACACTTAATTACTATGTAACTCAACTAAGTAAAAGATAAAACAACAGCAAAACAAGAGAAACTGAAGAAGCACATGGAATCAATCAACTGAAGAAATGGTAATGATACTTGGTAACTACAAGTAACTAATTTGGTTAATCAAGGATGCATAAGTGAGAAGAAGTTCAATCTCAGTATTGCTCATGCCCTAACTTATCTAATGGAGAATTAAATTAATGTCAAAGAAGTATCAAGAAGACCAAAGTGATTTCATGTAATGTATATCAACATTTAGATAATGTAAAGGTTAATCAACAAATGAGAACTGATATTCAGAAGCAAGAACCCCTACAAGACTAGTCACTTATGAACCATACCATTGCATCAAGTGTCAGGACATTGGAGGCAAGTTCATGTCAGTAATAGAAGATCTCATTTGAATTGAGTGAGGAAAAGAAATTGAAGAAGCTAGGGAAACTTGCTCAAAAAGGTTAATCCTCAATTGGTCACTAAAGAAAGTCAACATTCGATGAGTGCATATTTGCCAAGGCAAATGTCGATCCACGGCAGATCGAGATCGAGATCGAGATCTTCATAGATCGAGATCGAGATTCTCCCAGATCGAGATCGAGATCTTCATAGATCGAGATCGAGATTCTCCCAGATCGAGATCGAGATTTTCACAGATCGAGATGGGTCCAGGCGAAGATCGAGATGCGGGTAGATATGTAACATTTAATGTTCAAGAGACAAGTGGCTTATTATGAACGGTTGATCCAGAGTTGTTGGGAAAGTACTTTGTGTTGTCGAAGTCCTGATTGGGCCACGTACACAAAAAGGACAAGATCAAGACTACATGACATTATAAAAGCAGCACTTTGTTTTTATTAGTAGATAGACTTTTATCTCTGTAATTCAACGATATTTTTAAAAGAGAGAGCATTTACTGTAAAACAAAAAGTGAGAGAGAGGATCAGTTGAATCTAGCTTTAATTGCTGTATTTATTGTTCAACTGATCATGATGCCTTTATGAATGTTGTAGCAAATCCTTCAATGAATATAATGATATATTCTTGAAATTCTGTGTCATAATTTATTACCCGCATATTTATACATTCTCTCATTATTCTAAAAAGTTGTATTCACCCCCCCCCCTTTACAACACTTTGGACCTAACAATTGGTATCAGAGCTCTTGTTAAACACATCTAACAGAGATCCTATTGTGTTGTTTGAGTTGGTTCTTGAAAATCCCATATCTAATTTTTTCTTGAAGTTTGTGCCGAAAGTTTTTATTTGTTTCTTCCTGGAAAAGTCATAGATCTAAAAGGTTCTAAGTAATGGTGTAAGGAATATTCGTACAACATTCCAAAACATTGTACTTTAGAGCTTTGTGGGTTTTCTTGTGGTCAAAAATCTGGTTATAAAAGAATATTTGATTGGTTGACTAGGGAACTTGAATCAACTGTTTGGTTGAACAAAAAGAACAAATTCGAACTACTGTCAACTAGATAGTGGACAGCTTTTTGTTTGGACTTGGAAGACTGGTGGACCCTGCTACTGTTCCTGTGATTAAAACTAACTTGCTTGAATCTTAAGTGCAAAATCCGTTGGATATTAAGTGTTGAATATTTAAAGTGAGATAATTAATTTTTCAAGTAAATACAATTTATTGTAATTTGAAAAGTGTATTATCTTAATTTTAAACTTTATTAAAATGGCCGCCGCACACAGATTTACGATACCTCCGTTTGATTCACAACATTATGACGAATGGACCGGAAGGATGAGAGCTTACCTTGAATCAATAAACAAGGTATACTTGAGAATATTGGAAAACGGTCCATACATACCCATGAAAATTGAGCCAGAGCGAATGGAAGGAGGGATACTAATACCATCCCGGTCTGTTCCTAAAGAGGAAATGGAGTTTTCAGACGCAGATAAAGAATTGGTTGGTATGGATGCGTTGTTACGCAACGTCATAATTGAATCCCTAAACTCAGAGTACTATGTTCAGATAAAGGGATTAAAAACAGCTAAAGCCATGTGGGATAAACTGGTTGTGGTGATGGAGGGGACCGAGGAAGTTAGAGATAATCACAAACGCATTCTGATATCTGAATATGAATCGTTCAGATGCGAACGAGGAGAAAGCGTAGCGGATGTTTACAAACGTTACAGTAAATTGCTTATCGAGCTGAGTATAAGAGATAAAGTCTATCCACTAGCAGATTCAAATATCAAGTTTCTCTTGAATTTGCCTAAACATCTGGAACACAGGATCACTGCCATTCGAGAGTCAAGAGACTTGAAAAATACTTCTCTCGAAAAGCTGTATGGTGTTTTGAAGACCTACGAGCTGGAGCAGGAACAAAATGACAGAAGAAGATCCTACAATAGTGGAGAACACAAAGCGGTAAGTGAGTCTGGACTTATAGCTGAAGAGTCTGCTGTAAAGGCACTTGCAGCTGTCTCATTGAAAACTGTTAATCCTGAAAGGGTGGTATTAGACATTGAAGATCCATCCGAAGAAAGTGAGGATGAATACTATACCCTTGAAGAGCTGGACAAATTAGAAGACAAGTCATATGCTTGTATTGCTCAAGAATTTGCTCATATCAGCTTCAGGAAGCAAAGAAGAGGTAAAGGACGATTTGGTAGTTCTTTCAGCCGAAGAGGCAGCAGTAGCAGCAGAGGCAGTAGTGTAAGTGGTCGGGGAAGTTACAGCGGTCGAGGTAGCACATCTGGTAGTGGCTACAGACCTAACCTGGTAGACAAGAACAAGTTCAGATGCTACAACTGCAATGAATTGGGGCACTTCGCAACAGAGTGCAAGAAGCCCAAGTACGTTCATCCCAAGGAATCCTATGCTGATCTGAAAAAGAAATATGATGCCTTGGTTAACAAGCAACAGAAGGGAAGCCGGGCTTATGTTGTGACTGAAGGGAAGGGTTGGGACGAGTCTGATGAAGATGAAGATCAGGAGCTATGCAATTTCGCTTTAATGGCAAAATCTTCAGAACAATCAGAGGGCAGTGAACAGGAAAAGAGTAAAGTCATATGGGTGCTGGACAGTGGAGCATCGAGGCATATGACCGGCAATAAGTCCCTGCTAACAGATTTGGTGTTGAGAGCCGGCTCCGTGGTTACTTTTGGAGATAACAACAAAGGTTACACCAGGGGATATGGCAAGATCGTTTGTGGAAATGTTATCATTGAGGACGTGTCTTTTGTGCAAGGATTGTGACATAATCTCCTCAGCGTTAGTCAGTTCACCGACAGGGGTTTTGACGTCAACTTTGGGAAGCATGATTGTTCGATTCGAAGCCAAAAGGATGGAAGCCTTGCTCTCAAAGGAGTAAGGAAGTCAAATTTGTTCATAGCTGACATGAATTCTGCTGATCAGTCTGAAGTCACGTGTTTCTACAACAAGGCTTCTGCTGATGAAAGTTGGCTATGGCATAAAAGATTATCTCACATGAACTTTAAAGCAATGAATAATCTCGTAAGGAGAGAATTGGTGAGAGGGCTGCCGCAGATGGAGTTCACCCCAGATGGACTCTGCGAAGCATGTGAGATGGGAAAATCGAAAAGAGCCTCGCATAAAGATAAGCAAGTAAATAGCATTACCGAGCCCCTACAACTACTTCACATGGATTTGTTTGGACCCGTTAATGTCATGTCAATGTCAAGGAAAAGATATGCGCTGGTAATTGTCGATGACTTTTCCAAATACACATGGGTGAAGTTTGTGACATCGAAAGATGAAGTGCCACATGAGATCATTAGACATGTACTGGTAATTGAAAATGTAGCAAGTCTGACTGTGAAGACTATCCGATCTGACAACGGGACAGAATTCAAGAACTCAGTGTTAATGGATTTCTGCATATCTAAAGGGATCAGACGACAGTATTCAGCACCTAGAACACTGCAGCAGAATGGGGTGGTAGAAAGGAAGAACAGGACACTGGTTGAAGCAGCTAGGACAATGCTGTATGAGTCAAAACTTCCTTTATATTTTTGGGCTGAAGCAGTTAGCACAGCGTGTTATACACAGAATAGAACCCTGATTACAAAAGACTATAATGAGACGCCATATTATCTGATGAATAAAAGAAAACCTTCTATCAATTACTTCCACGTGTTTGGTGCAAAATGCTTTGTGTTAAGAGACAATGCACAACTTGGAAAGTTTGATGCGAAAGCAGATGAAGGGGTTTTCATTGGATATTCTCTTGAAGCAATAGCAGCGTACAGGGTGTTTGTACTTAATGATCGCAAGGTGGTTGAAAGCCTTAATGTCACATTCGACGACTCAAAGCTCCCGTCTATACTAAAAGAAGACAGTGAGCCCACTTCCCTAAGATTTGAAAATATGGATATTGATGAAGTGGATACAGTTTCTGAGTCTGTAGTGCAGGGTAGTGATCCAACGATAAATAATGAAATTAATCAAGAGTCTAGTGTTTCGCAAATTCAAAACACTAGGGCTGAGGGATCACCTTCCGTCAGACCTGGTACTAACTCAGGGGGAGTCAGTATGCACTCAGGGGGAGCAGCTCACTCAGGGGGAGCCAGTACTAGCTCAAGGGAAGCTAGTGAAAGTGCTTCTAGACTAAGTCACCTTCACTTACAAGATCAAGCTGAATCATCAAGAACATTTGCTAGGGATCGCACTTGGAACAAGGACCATCCGTTCGAGCTAATTATTGGTGATCCAGAAGCCGGAGTGACTACTAGAGGAAAAGCTAGAGCTGAAATTGCCACTGAGAATGAATGTCTATACTCAGTGTTCCTTTCCCAGATGGAACCTAAAGTGGTGGAAGAAGCTCTAGATGACGCTGATTGGGTGATTGCTATGCAAGAAGAACTCAATCAGTTTGAAAGGCAGAAGGTGTGGAAGCTGGTACCCAGACCAAAGAATAGATCTGTTGTTGGGACAAAATGGGTATTCAGAAACAAGCTGGATGAAGACGGACTTGTAACACGAAATAAAGCTCTCCTGGTTGCTAAGGGTTATACTCAAAGAGAAGGAATTGATTATGATGAAACCTATGCACCAGTAGCAAGGCTAGAAGCAGTAAGGATGTTCTTGGCATTCGCAGCACATCATGGTTTTAAAGTCTATCAAATGGATGTCAAGAGTGCATTCTTAAACGGTGAACTGGATGAAGAGGTGTATGTCGAGCAACCTCCCGGGTTTATTGACAGCAAATATTGTGATTATGTTTATCGACTCTTCAAATCAGTATATGGCCTTAAGCAGTCTCCGCGAAAGTGGTATGAAACTCTGTCAGATTTCTTATTAAAAAGTGGTTTCACGAGAGGAGTAATCGACAAGACGCTTTTCTACAAGAAATGCAAAGATGATCTAATAATGATGCAAGTATATGTGGATGACATTATCTTTGGATCTGCAAATGAGAAGCTGTGTGCTAAATTCGCAAAGTTAATGCAATCAAGGTATGAGATGAGCATGATGGGAGAGCTGACGTTCTTTCTCGGTATTCAAGTTAGTCAGAAGAAGGACGGGATATTTATCTGCCAGACCAAGTATATTCATGATCTATTAAAGAAGTATGGTCTCGAAGATGTATCACAAGCTAAGACTCCTATGGCAACAGCCACGAAGCTTGACGAGGATAAAGCGGGAAAACCTGTAGACATCTCAAGCTATCAAGGTATGATCGGCTCTCTTTTGTATTTAACTGCTAGCAGACCTGATATTATGTTCTCTACGTGCTTATGTGCAAGGTTTCAAGCGGATCCTAGAGAGTCACATCTCATAGCCGTAAAGCGTATTTTTAGGTATTTCAAGGGAACATCAAATCTCGGGATTTGGTACCCAAGAGATACAGGGTTTAATCTTGTTGGCTATTCGGATTCAGATTACGCAGGTTGTAGAATAGATAGGAAGAGCACTTCAGGAAGCTGTCAGTTCCTTGGAAGAAGGTTGGTGTCTTGGCAAAGCAAGAAACAACAAACAGTATCTACCTCAACAGCTGAAGCAGAATATATTGCTGCTGGAAGCTGTGTGGCCCAGATACTGTGGATGAAGAACCAACTCAAGGACTACGGTGTGGAAGTATCTAAGATTCCTATCATGTGTGATAACACAAGTGCTATTGCAATGACCAACAATCCTGTGGATCACTCCAGGACCAAGCACATTGACATCAGGTATCATTTTATTAGAGAGCATGTAGAAAATAGAACTGTAGAGTTGCATTTTGTGTCTACTGAACGTCAAATAGCAGATATATTCACTAAACCTCTAGACGAATCAACATTTTCTAGAATGGTTGGTGAATTAGGGATGCTTAACACCAGTTAGTTTTGCTACCTATCTGTTAGAATTCAGTTTGTGTACATATTATTGTTGATCATGAATATTCTTAATTAATAATGTGTACTTAATTTCAAAAATGTATGTGTTGCATGTCAAAAGGGGTTAGAAAGTTTCATGATGTTAATCTTGTGCTGATCTGTATATCTTTATGATTAGTGTCTAAATGGAGAAATGGAAAATTTTCTAAGGCAAATCTCGATCTGGTTCTGGATCGAGATCGAGATCGACTTGCGAAAATTGCTTAAAACTGTCAAGGTACATCTCGATCTATCCACATCGAGATCGACATCGAGATCGACATCGAGATGTAGATCGTGATGCGGATCGAGATCGACATCGAGATCGACATCGAGATGTAAATCGAGATGCGGATCGAGATCGACATCTAGATGAGGATCGAGATGCGGATCTCGAGATCGAGATGTGACTTGTCTTTTCAGTTTCTTTTCAAGCGTGCCTATATATATATATTATAGCATTAAAAAGACTGTTCATTATTTCCATTACCTTTCTCTCTCTTTCAAAAAGCTTAAGATCTTCATATACACACGCGTATACATACATTCACAGAGTTCCCTTCCCTGCCATTACATCAAGTTTTCTTGTGATTTTCTTAAACAAAAATCACTAACTGTTACGTGAAAGCATTAATCACTAAAATGAAACTCTGCTAAAATTTTGTCTAAAACTGTTGAACTTCTTGTGTTGCTTTTAACGTCATTTGTGTTCTTGCAAACTAGTTCTTTAGTTTCTTTTCATTCGAGTGAGTTTATCTTTTTAGTCTCGTGCTTTCTTGTTCTTCAGTTCTTTTGTGTTCTTGAGCGAAATAGTTGTGGGTACTATTGTTTAATCCTTAAAGTGCAACTGAACCGCCACGTTTTGTGTTTTTCCGAAAAATAAGTTTTTTTTAACATAAACGGCTGTTCACTTTAACTTTCGAAAACTCAACCGTCAATCATTAGTGGGGAATTAAGTGGTCATTAGTGGGGAAGTTAATTTGTTTTAATTTGTGTCACTAATTACGTGGGGTAATTAGTGGGGTTCGTGTACGTTTTTTTTTGTTTAAATTTAGAACTTGTTCTCTAAAATTTCCATTGCAAAACCATTTCAGAACATTTCTTTTCTCAAACACAAATTTAAAATGGCAAACCCAAATTTCACAATTCCCAAGACCAACTTTGTTAATCTCTCTGCTGATCGAGCAACTGGTAGATTTATTCACTATCAGTTCTGGATTGAATCCCTCAACAACACTTCAATCATAAGTCATGCGTTAACCGCCCCTCCCATCCTGAATGTCGAAACCCTTCAAGCTGCTTACTCAACACTAGAGATTCAGGGTGGAAAAGCAAATCCAACAGGCCTATCCTTTACTATTGGTGGTGCCAAATATGAAGTCAGTCTGCGGAAGTTCAATGAGTTACTCGGGCTTCCTACAGAAGATTATGCTCCGGAACCCACTATGGAGGATATGTTGCAATTATTCACGGAGATAGGTTGTCGCCCTCCCACAGGTCCTATCAAGGTAACAAAGGTTAACACCGGTATGCTACCAGCTGAGTGGGATTATGTAGTTCAAGCAATTCAACGCTGCATGTTCCCAAAGGACAAAGACTACAGGCCAATGAACAACAGCTGCCGGGTAATACTATATGGAGTGGCAAACAACAGGAAGGTGAATGTGGGCAAACATCTGTTGATTCAGTTGCTTGAGAGGTGGGCATTGGAGAAGAATGCATCTAGGAATCCGGAAGATGGTCCAGTCAAATGCTGGATGCCAAGATTTCTTCAGATGGTTCTGGATGACGTCCTTTCAGAGGAACACAGAAGAGTATTTCAAGGCTCTGAAAGGATGGCATGTTTTGATATGACTCTAAAGAGTATCTCCACCATGGAAACCCAGCAAAAGTCAAGACTTTTTGAGTTGCACCTGACTCCGTACTTCCAGGATCTGCAAGATGAGTATGCTAGGAGGCATGCTTCTCAGTTTACTGCAGTAGAAGCTGAGAGTAGCGGTAACGAAGCTGAAGGTGGAGATCAAGTGCCTAGAAATTTGGAAGAAGCAGGTATGGATGTTGACATGGCCGAGGCAAATGTTGCAGAAGCTGGAGCTGACAAGGATGACGATCTTCTGAGTCAGGTACCTATTCTTGCTGATCTTGATCAATCATCAATTCAACCTGTTTTCTATAGCCGTGGGCCTGAAAACCCCCAGGCTCTATCCCTGGCTGCAATCCCTTCTGTTCATAAACGTTCAGCCAGCCCTAAAACTGGTGCTAAAAGGAAGGCAAGCTTATCTGAGTCGAGTGATTCGAGTGGAGGGAGTGTAGGAGTTGAGAGAGTAGTCACTTCAGCAGCTCTGCCACCTCCAAAGAAGCAAAAGGTGGATTCAAACCCAGTGGCAACTGCACAACCTGTTAAGGCTAGTTCACCTCTCACAGCCACCACACCTCATGCTGGTGGCTCTCCTCTCCAAAACATTTCAACACATTCGCACTCGCCTAGGCATGTTGGTGAGAGTCAAGGAGGGGGTCCAGCTCAACAGCCAATAGGAGCTGGCCCTACCTCCCTTGAGTTGTCCGCTCAGGGCTCTTTGAGCAATTTCTTGGAATGGGAATGGCAAACTGAGACTAGCACTTCTGATGCTAGGATCTCAGGAAGTTTTAATGCGGAAGAGTCTGTCGAATCCAGTACGGATGACGCTTCCTCATCTAAATCAGAAAACAAGTTGCTCGCAGAGCAACGACATCTGGTGACTGGTGGGTCTACGCCTCCAGAACAGCCCAGCGAACCAGAAAAGGTTCTAAGTGAACAAGGGGATGACATGGTCATAACGTCATCTCCTATCGTAGACACAGCGCTTAAAGGCTCAGTCTCACTGACCGATATCGCCGACCAACTCACCGCTAGTCCCCAGCGATTAGTGGATGAGGCTCTAGTACTGTTAGGCTCTAAACACGAGGGAGAGACAGGGAGAGTAGATCCCTTCTTATTAGGGATCTTGAGTGAAACAGAACCCGGCGAGAGTAAACAGTTTAACCCAAGCCAAACACCGTCCCCCAAATTGCAGGATCTAGTGAAGAAAGTGGAGGCTTTGGAGGCTGGAGTTGCTGGTGTTACTGCTGCTGTCTCTTCTCACTCTGGAAGATTGGCGGTTGGAGCTCAGTTCATGGAGAACCTAATTGCCGTCCAAAATCAAATGATTGACAAGATAAACAATCTTGGATTGGCACAGGTGGAGGTTGGGAGGTCAGTAGATGATGTCACTCATGGCATGTCTCAGGTTTGGATGAAGCTGAATGAACTACTTGATGCTGTCTTTGGACGTAACAGGGCTGGACCTGGTCCTTCAACCGGTGGTGGTGGTGACGATAATAATGATGATGATGCTCCTGATGAGGATAACACACCTAAGGGGGAGAAGGAGGATCAGGGTCGGAAAAAGCTGACTAGTAAGGGTCCGGTGATCGAGTCCTCAAACAAATCTGGTGAAAAGGTGGAGGAGGCTCAACCGGCTCTTAAGGACAAAGGCAAGCAGAAGATGGTAGTTGAAGAAGAAGCTGAGAAAGAAACACCTCTCGTCGATGCATTTATGGGAGACTTTATTGAAGATTCTGATGATGACGAGATGGATGTAGAAGCCTTAGTGGCAAGGAGGTCGAGACTCGAGCAACGGGCAAAAGAGTGGGAACAAGAAAGAGGTCTAAATCCTGGCGGATCCGGCGCAGAAGTTGCAGGTGATGCAGGAGACCACTCGGTTGCTGACGAGCATGTGCCAGAAGAAGAAGTTGATGAAGCGGAGATGCAAGGAGAGATTTTCAGGGAAGCCAGAGAAAGAGTAAATGAAGAAGTGCTACAAGGGATAGTTGAAAAAGAACTAATGGCAAAGGAGAAAAGAGCGGCTCAGAAAACTCAGCATGAGTATGAAATGAAAAAGATCAAAGATCCTAAGGTCCAGGCTGACATAAGGAGGGAAGGTCCCGAGTGGGACAAGGCTAGAGAAGCCTTAGCTGGACCAAGAGCCTATGCTCATGACTCAGAAAGATTGAGCTTTCTTCTTCACAAGCTAGAAAATCTAAACCCTGGGCTGCTGAATTATCTAAATTGTATAAGACAGGGATGCACCTCCGTACAAGTCATATTCAAGGAGAAGGCATGGAATCTGATGATCACTTGGACACCCATAACAAAAATCGGGCCGTGTATGGTCGATGAAGCTTTCTTCCATGCAAGGGGTGCAAGTGAACTGGTAGAATTCGCTCACAAGGTAGACACCTCTGTCAAGACTGGAGTGCTGTTTAAGGAGAAATTGTTGAAGATGGCTGAAGACAGAGGGGTTGACATTATTCTAAATCCCTACCAGATCAGATATGTCCATGACAAGGTCTTGAGGATCGTAAATCTGCATGACTCGAAACTAACTCCGAGCGGAAATGTGCTGAAGGCAGTTGCAAAGCTAGTCCTCTCTAAGGGTTTTCTAACAAAGGAAAAGAAGCTGGTGGCTAAGGACTTGGAGAAGCTGATAAGAAGGCAAGACGCTAGATACAAGTTGCTTGAAGCTACACTACCAGTGGTTAAGAAGGAACCTGAAGACTATGCATTCGAGCAGCAAGACGAGGCAATAAGAGAGCATGTGCAAAGATACGGAGATCCAAGAATAGACATTCCAGAAGAAGGGGAAATAAGGGAGGAAGCTAGTGCAGTGGTTAGTGCAAATGTCAAGTTTTTCAAAAGCAAAGCTGAGAATGAGAATGATCTGCTGATCTATACAGACAAGCATCAGGTGGAAACCATCATTGAAATCAAGTATGACATCTTTGCAGAACACAGTCATGAAACACTATGTATCATAAGGGAATTGATTGATGAGATGGATGATGTTGACGAGTTTGATCAGGATTATCTAAGGGTCACATTTGATAATTTCTGTAAGAGAAGAAAACAGCTTGACATTCAGAGGCTACAGCAATGCACCACCGCTATTGTCATTGGATACCCTAAGCAGCTGGTTATAAGGAAGAAAGGGGAAAAGGGGTATCCTGACAAAGTCACGAAGCTGAGGTTTGAAGACATTCCCACGAAGCTTACCACTCGCAGCATGGTTGAAAGGTGGTTGAGGTTGTTTCGAGATTACAAGATCAGAAATCATGTGGAAGCAAAAGGACTTAATCTTCTCAAAAAAAGAATGGATGAAGTCTGCAACCCTGAGTTCATGAAGAAAGAAAAAGCAGCCAACAAGAAAGCTCGTGAGGAAGAGGAGCGCAAGAAATCAAAGTTTTAATGTATTATGCTTGTAATGTTTCTTTGCGTTGTAATTTGTTTTCTTGTTTTCCTGCATTGCAAAAATATATTATATGTTTTCTTGTGTAGTGTAAGGTAGAAGTTAGTTAGCTAAGTGTCTTGAAACTGGTTTATATTAGGCGTCAATTATTTTACGAAGTTCGGCGGTGGTAATACTGCTAAAAGGACTTCAGAAGGATAATTGAAGATTGAGTGGACCGTGCTCTTAAGTACTTAGAGAAAATCTCTAGAAGAGCATGAAGCCATTCAATCGAGCCAACAGGTGTCCAATTTTGGCACTTGAAGTATCTGTAATAGACATGAAGTTAATTAATCAAGCCAAGCATTATGCAAGTTGACATGATCTTTTATGAATGTTATTTTATCTTTTTCAGTCCCTGGTTAGTTGAGTTATCCTCATTGTGAATTTGGTTGTCATTGTTAGACAATCAAATAGGGGGAGATTGAAAGGCATAGGTGTACTAACTTGTAACACTTAATTACTATGTAACTCAACTAAGTAAAAGATAAAACAACAGCAAAACAAGAGAAACTGAAGAAGCACATGGAATCAATCAACTGAAGAAATGGTAATGATACTTGGTAACTACAAGTAACTAATTTGGTTAATCAAGGATGCATAAGTGAGAAGAAGTTCAATCTCAGTATTGCTCATGCCCTAACTTATCTAATGGAGAATTAAATTAATGTCAAAGAAGTATCAAGAAGACCAAAGTGATTTCATGTAATGTATATCAACATCTGGATAATGTAAAGGTTAATCAACAAATGAGAACTGACATTCAGAAGCAAGAACCCCTACAAGACTAGTCACTTATGAACCAGACCATTGCATCAAGTGTCAGGACATTGGAGGCAAGTTCATGTCAGTAATAGAAGATCTCATTTGAATTGAGTGAGGAAAAGAAATTGAAGAAGCTAGGGAAACTTGCTCAAAAAGGTTAATCCTCAATTGGTCACTAAAGAAAGTCAACATTCGATGAGTGCATATTTGCCAAGGCAAATGTCGATCCACGGCAGATCGAGATCGAGATCGAGATCTTCATAGATCGAGATCGAGATTCTCCCAGATCGAGATCGAGATTTTCACAAATCGAGATCGAGATGGGTCCAGGCGAAGATCGAGATGCGGGTAGATATGTAACATTTAATGTTCAAGGGACAAGTGGCTTATTGTGAACGGTTGATCCAGAGTTGTTGGGAAAGTACTTTTTGTTGTCGAAGTCCTGATTGGTCCACGTACACAAAAAGGACAAGATCAAGACTACATGACATTATAAAAGCAGCACTTTGTTTTTATTAGTAGATAGATTTTTATCTCTGTAATTCAACAATATTTTTAAAAGAGAGAGCATTTACTGTAAAACAAAAAGTGAGAGAGAGGATCAGTTGAATATAGCTTTAATTGCTGTATTTATTGTTCAACTGATCATGATGCCTTTATGAATGTTGTAGCAAATCCTTCAATGAATATAATGATATATTCTTGAAATTCTGTGTCATAATTTATTACCCGCATATTTATACATTCTCTCATTATTCTAAAAAGTTGTATTCACCCCCCCCCTTACAACACTTTGGACCTAACAGGAACCATGTAGATACAGAGGGTCGTTGGAACAGATGTGCCTGCTTTCACTACGAGGAAATCAGACACAAGTTGCTCAATGCCCAAATAACCCACCATCAAAGAAGCGGTCAGATAACAAAAAAGGTAATGGACATGTATTTCAACTCACGGGGAGTCATGCCAATGATCGTAATTAAGGTACGATTTCTTTTCAAGTATTAATTATTTTACTTATTTTGAGAATTTAGGGAACAAATTCTTTTAAGGACGAAAGATTGTAACATCCCACATCGAATAAGAAATATGTGTTTGGGCCCAATTATAACAACCCAAACCCACAAATGAATGCATACCGAGCCCAAAAATCCACAACTGGGCAGCCCATAAAATCTAGCAATATTTGGTATACATTTTGTTGTTGAATTTTCCTTATAAAGGGCACAAACAAACATTTCTTATTCGATGTGGGATGTTACAATTTTTAACAACCCAAACCCAAAACTCAATGAATACCGAGTCCAACAACCCGCCATAGGTCAGGTCATAAAAACTATCAATTTTTGGTATGCATTAGTTATTGACTTGTCTTTATAAAGGGTCTAAACACACATTTCTTATTCGATGTGGGATATTACAAACATCCCAACCTTATTGGGTCGATGACCTCGTCGAGCCCACAGACAAACTTACAGAACCCAGCCGGAAGTGCCTCCATTTATAACAATCCAAGCCCACGACTAAATGCATACCAAGCCCAACAACCCATCATAAGTCAGTCCATAAAAGCTAGCAGTTTTTGGTATACATTAGTTGTTGACTTGTCCTTATAAAGGGCCCGAACACACATTTCTTTTTCGATGTGGGATATTACAAACACCCCCACCTTATTGGGTCGACGTCCTCGTCGAGCCCACAGACAAACTTACAGAACCCAACCGGAAGTGCCTTCATTTATAACAACCCAAGCCCACGACTGAATGCATATCGAGCCCAACAACCCACCACAGGTCAGGCCATAAAAGCTAGCAATTTTTTGTATACATTTATTATTGACTTGTCCTTATAAAGGGCCCAAACACACATTTCTTATTCTAAGTGGGATGTTACAAACACCCCCACCTTATTGGATTGACGTCCTCATCGAGCCCACATGCAAACTTACAGAACTCAGGCAGTGCCTCTGCACTTCCTGCCAGGTATGGCTCTGATACCATTTTTAACATCCCAAGCCCACAACTGAATGCATACCGAGCCTAACAATCCACTACATGTCAGCCCATAAAAGCTAAAAAAATTTGGAATACATTAGTTGTTGACTTGTCCTTATCAAGGGCCCAAACACACATTTCTCATTCGTTGTGGGATGTTACAAATACTATTTATAACAACCCAATCCCACAACTGAATGCATACCGAGCCCAACAACCCACCACAAGTCTACCCAAAAAATTTAGCAATTTTTGGTATACATTAGTTGTCGACTTGTCCTTATAAGGGCCCAAACACACATTTCTTATTTAATGTGGGATGTTACAAACACCCCCACCTTATTGGGTCGACAACCTCGTCGAACCCATAGACAAACTTACAGAACCCATACAGTGCCTTTGTGAGTCACAAGACATTCTTTATTTTCAAAGCCAGTATGGTAACCTTTATCTCCAAGTTGACTAATACTGATCAAGTTATGTTTTAAGCTATCAACTAGAGCTACTTCTTCAATGATGTCATTTACTAGTACAATCTTGCCATATCTTAGTGTTTTTTCTTTGTTTCCATCTCCTAAGGATACTTCTAAGTCAGTTATCTCCACAAAGTCTGTAAGCAGGGTTTTCTTTCCAGTCATGTGTCTTGAGTATCCACTGTCCAGGAGTAGGGATATTTTTCTTTCCCTTGTTCCCTGCATACAGATAGCAACTAGTTAGATGTTTTGAAAACCCAAACAGTTTTAGATCCATTCTTACTAACTCCAGGTGAAACAGGTTTAGAAATTTTTACTTTGGATTTACATGTTTTCTTTGTTGCCTTAAACTCTGGTGGAGTCTAGACAGTGTCATTCCAACTTTTATCAATATAAGATTTTAGCTCATAAAAATTGTAATACAAATCATGATAGTCCCTACACATATAAATAGAGTGAAATTTGCTACCACGGTGATAACATGATTTCTGTGGAATGTAGTGACTAGTCAGAGTCTGAGGGGATTTAGACTCAGATTTCTTCTCAATTTTTGTTTTACAATCTAGAGCAAGATGGATGTGGTTTCTACATCTGTAACATTTCTTCCTAGGAGCATTAAGATCTTTTTCATAGTTGTTGGCTTTTTTCATGCCTGCCTTGTCATTCATATTCCTCCTAGCTTTGCCAGAATCTGGTAAATTATCCGGCCTTTCCCTTAACTTGGACTCAGATAAGAAACCTATATTTATATTTTTCTTTGCTTTCTTTTCTCCTGATTAATCTATCTTTTTGTCAACAGCAGGGGGATTATTGACAGATGAGTTCGTGGTTCCTTTAGGCAATTCAGTCTTAACTTCAGAAGTCACAAACTTAACTTGAGTAAAGATGCTTTTGTCCTTGACTTTTGCCTTGTCAAGCTTGATTATGGTACTCTTGCTTCTCTCAACTTTTTCATCATCCTTTCTGAATGTTGGCCTCTCGCCAAATTTTTTAGTTCTTTTGTTGAATTTCATCCTTTTCAAATTCTTAGCAACCATAGCCTGTTGGGTGGTTGAATGCGATACTGACAACAATTTAAAATTCTTTTCAGAATTTGTGGAATTAAATTATTGATTTAGCTGAGGGTTCGAGTCCTTGTAGTATTTTGGAGGCTGACTTACTAGTTTTCTATTTTCATGATTAAACATTTAAGATATAGAAAATTTGCAAGTAAGTAAACAAGATTCAAGTTAAATACTTATATTAAACTTGAATGTGTGTTACAATATTCGGTAGAATAAACCTTAATTCCTATAACAAATTTGACATGAATTGTTCTACTTAAGGAATTAAAATCAAACTAGCACAGAAAGTTTGTGAATATAACTTTGCATACAAATTGCTGAATTTAAAAATTTTTCTACTCTGAAAAATGAGGCCAATTGCCTCATATTTATAGAGGTTAAAGCTAGCAAGACTTTTGAATAAAACTTATTTAAAAAATCAAAAGACTTTATAATTTAGCCTTCAAGACTTTTTAAATAAGCTGGGCAAGACTTTTAAAACTTGACAAGACTTTTAAAAACTCGGTAAGACTTTTTTTCTAATGCCCAGCAAGACTTTTTTCACTTTAAAATTCGGTAAGACTTTTAAAAGGTCTTACCGATTTAATTCGGTAAGACTTTTAAAAAGTCTTAAGGAATTTTCAGTAAGACTTTTTAATATTGCTTTCGGTAAGACTTTTGAAGGTTGCTCGGTAGGACATTTCATTCCACATGCTTTTTCATTTCTTTTCCATTTGTTTGGACACATGGCAGCCTCTGAATGGTTTCTTTTAAAACATCATCTGCCAATTTCAATTTGAAAAGCAAAGGGGCTTATTTCATCTTTTAGTGATAAGCTTCGTAGAAATACTTTTCGACCCACACAGCTTATAATCTTTGATTAATAAATAATAAATTTAATTTAGAAATTATAAAAATAAATATCTAATATTTTTTAGATATTTAAAAATATAATTTACTAAAAAAAATATTTATTAATAAAAATAAATCATTAAGCTCTATTTCAATTTAAAGAATAAATTTATTTAATTTAAATTTATAAAATAAACTTATTTAAATTAAGTTTATAAAATAATTTTTTTTCAATTTTAAATAATAAACTCATTTAAATTAAATTCATAAAATAAATTTATTTTAAATAAAATTTATAAAATAAATTTATCTGAATTTAAATTTATAAAATAAAATTATCTAAACAAATTTAAATTATAAAAGTAAATATATTTAAATTTAATAAATAAATTTATTTAATTTAAATTTATAAAATAAACTTATTTAAATTAAATAAACTTTGTTAGGAAGCAAACACTGATTGCTGTCAGATAATACAAGTCAGAGTTTACATTGCTGACGTCATCAGAGTTTAAGGAACTGTCAGACAGAGTTTACTCTAACAGAGAATGCTCAATCAGAGAATAATAACCGATAGAGTTTAATATCAGAGTTTGTCAAGAAACAATTCAAATCAGAGTCTGAATAGGAAAGTAAGAAAGAATCCGAATGTAAGACTATTTCCTTATGTAAAGTTATTCTATTTCTATTCTGATTTGTAATTGATTTGTAACTGTGTCTATATAAACACAAACATAGGTTAACATTGAGTAATCTTAACAAATCATATTTTTCATAACCTAGCAGCTCTTGAGAACAAACAACTTCTTGAGAGAGTTTTATAACATATTCAATCTTTAATATAAAATCGCATTAATCTTTTACATACTTGTGTTCTTAATCGATTTACTGGTATTATTACATTCAACCCCCCTTCTGTAATAGTTCATCCTTCTGGGCAAACAAGTGGTATCAGAGCAGGCAGTTCAAAATCAACTGTTAGATCTCAAATCATGTCTGGAAACAAGTATGAGAGCATAAAAATTCCAATCTTAAAGAAAGTTGAATACCCTACATGGAGGGTGAAGATGTTGATGTTCCTAGAAGCAACAGATCCTGATTACTTGGATAGGATCAATGAAGGCCAATACATGCCAACAAAACTGGTACCTGCAACCATTGTGGATGGAAGACAAGTACCTGAGCATTATACCCTCAAAGATAAAAAGGAGTGGAGTAATGAGAAAAAATAAGAAGTCCTCAAAGATGCCAAGGTAAGAAACATATTACACAATAGTCTTGACTCTGTAATGTCTAATAGGGTTATAGCATGCAAAACTGCAAAAGAGATCTGGGATGCACTAGAAATTCAATGTCAAGGAACAAGGGAAATCAAGAAAAATAGAAGATCTGTGTTAATTCAGGAGTATGAATATTTTGAATCCAAACATAATGAATCCTTAACAGATATCTATGACAGATTACTAACACTATTAAATAACTTGGCTTTGGTGGATAAAGTATATGATAATGAGGATTCAAACACCAAATTTTTTAGGGCTCTTCCAGAAGAATGGGATTTACAGACATCTTTAATTAGAGACATGGCTGATTTAGATGAGATGTCCTTAGATGAAGTTTATGGAAAATTGAAAACTCATGATCTAGAATTACAGCAAAGAAGAAACAGAAAAAGCAACAAAGCAAGGTCCATTGCTTTGAATGTTGAAACAAAATCTGAAGAACCAAAAGAAAAGGTGCTTAAAGTTTCAACAAGAAAAGGAAAAGAGATAGTGACTCAAGAAAGTAGTGAATCAGAGTCTGAGACAAACTCTGAAGTAAATTCTGATGACTCCACATACTCTGATATGATGGAGATGGTTGCTATGATTGTAAAAGGTTTCAAAAAGATGAAATACAGGAAATACAAGAAGCAAGCAAATTTTCAAAAGAAGCATGGAGAGACAGAAAAGAGAGAAAGGTTCAAGAAAAGAAAAGATAGAGATGGGAAATCAAAGACTATTGACAAGTCAAAAATAAAGTGTTATAAGTGTAACAAGATGGGGCACTTTGCTACTGAATGCAGAAGTAAGGAATCAGGAAAAGCCTTAATCACTTCAAAGAAAGACTGGATGGATTCCTCAGATTCTGAACCAGAAACAAATTATGCACTCATGACAAACACTGAAGCTCCAAACTCTGATAAGGTACCAGACTCTGTCTTTAATTTTCAAACTGATAATATCTGTGAATTAAAGTCTTTTCTTAGATCTTTGCATGTTAGCTTTAAATCTCAGACATTGGAGAATGATAGATTAAAATCTAAAATTCAAACACTGACTACTAGAAGTAACATGCTTGAATCTGAAAACTCTGATATGTTAAAAATTAAGAAAGATTTTGATAATGCTATTCACATGCAAACCCAGTTAGAAATTCAAGTTGAATATTTAAAATCTGAAATAGTAAAAGAAAAGGAAACTTTCAGAGTTTGGACAAACTCTGGAAAGAAAGTTCAACAAATGCTAAATAATAAGAATTGGACTTATGCTTTAGGTTATGAATCTGAAACACACACTAAATCACACATAAAAGGAATATTAAATAAACCTGTGAAATTTGTTAGAGCAAGTATTAAGGAAACTCCCACAGAATGCTCTAAGAACAATAGTGTGACAGAACCTAAAAAGGTAAATATATGATTACTTTCTCAGAAGCAACTTAAGGAAAAGTTGAAAGCAGTCACAAATGAAATTAAACCAAAAAGGGTTAAAAGAAATAGGAATGGCAAAGTAGGAATCAATAAGGAGACAAATTACATGAATATTCCTGATGCTCCTAGGAAAACATGTTTTACTTGTGAAAATTCAAATCACCTTGCTATTGACTGCAAACAAAAGAGAAAGAAAGAACCTGAAAATCCTAGGTTTGAGGCTAGAAAACAAACTAGAAATAATCCATGTTTTCATTGTGGTAAAATGAATCATTCAATTTATACTTGCAAAGAATATCATAATTTGTATTACAGCATTTATAAACCATAGCATCAAATAAAGAATTCTCCAAACAAACTGTCAAGCAAATATATGTGATATAATCTGATAAAAAGAGTGTAAACTCTGACAGTACAAACTTTATGAATGCAAAATCTGTTTCTATAAACTCTGATAAAAGTACTTCTGCTGCAAAAGTTAACAAATTTTCAAAGAAAGGACCCAAACTAGTTTGGGTCCCCAAACCTACTAATTAAGTTACATTTACTGATTGCAGGGAAATAGAAAAAACATCTTAGTAATTGATAGTGGATGTTCTGCACATATGACTGGAAACAAATCCCTGCTTTCAGAGTTTGAGGAGAAGGCTGGCCCAGTAGTATCTTATGGAGATGACAACATAGGAAGAACACTGGGATATGGCAATATTGTGATTGGAAATTTCATCATTGACAATGTAGCTCTGGTTGAAGGACTCAAACATAATCTTCTAAGTGTGAGTCAAATGACAGACATAGGTTATTCTGTAGAATTTCATGGTACTCATTGTGAAGTGAAAAGCAAGAAGAATGGAAAAGTAGTTCTTATTGGTCACATACATAACAATTTATTTGAAGCTAGCTTGCATAATGATTCAGATGGTCCATTAAACTGTTTACTTGGAACGGCATCATCCCTGAAAAGCTGGAACTGACACAAAAAGCCGTGTCACTTGAATTTTGGAAACATCAATGAATTAGTGAAAAAGGACCTAGTCAGAGGTCTACCAAAAGTTCAATTTCATCCTGATGGACTTTGTGATTCATGTCAAAAGGCTAAACAAAAGAAGATATCTTTCAAGAGCAAAACTGAAAACTCAATTGATCAACCATTTCACCTATTGCACCTTGATTTATTTGGTCCTATCAACATAATGTCCAAAGGAAAGAAGAAATACACTCTTGTGATAGTTGATGACTTCACTAGATTTACTTGGGTATACTTTTTGCATAAAAAGGATGAAACTGCAGAAATAATTTTTGAACATATTGCAATGATTGAGAATGGATCAACTCACAAGGTGAAGAATCTATGAAGTGACAATGGAACAGAGTTTAAAAACTCTACAATGGAAGAATTCTGCTCAACAAAAGGTATTATTCAACAATTTTCAGCACCTGGAACACCTCAACAAAATGGTGTAGTTGAAAGAAAGAACAGAACTCTAATTGAAGCTGCTAGAACAATGCTAGAAGGAGCAAAGCTACCTACTTACTTTTGGGCAGAAGCTGTAAACACTTCATATATTACTCAGAATTGTTGTTTGATAAACAAACATGGAATGACCCCATATGAATCTTTGAAGGGAAGAAAACCAAATGTTAAGTACTTTCATATCTTTGGAAGCAAGTGTTTTATTCTTAAAACACACACTGAGCAATTGAAGAAGTTTGAGCTTAAAGCAGATGAAGGAATTTTTATTGGATATGCAACAACTTCTAAAACCTCTTCAAGGGCATTCAAAGTATTCAATCTAAGAACAAGGACAATCATGGAATCAATTAATGTCTCTTTTAATGAAGGGAAAATAGCTGGATTACATGATAAGGATGCACAGGAAACTCTGAGATTTGAGAATGAACTGCAGGAAATAAACTCTGATAGTTCAAACCCTGATAATACAAACTCTGTTCATATAAACACTGGTGAGTAAAACTCTGATTCTTTAAACTCTGATTCAGAATTGATTGAAATAGAAAGTGAAGATTCTGCACATGTTGAGGGGGAGCAACATCATTCAAACACTGACATTAAAGATCAAGATGCTGTAATTGAAATATCTGACTCTGACCAAACTCTGAACAACACAAACTCTAAACCCTTAAACTCTGATCCATCAAACTTTGAAACTACAAACTCTGAAATCTCAAACTCTGAGCATATAAATTCTGAGACATCAAACACTGATGACAGCACATACTCAGGGGGAGGATCAGCATTTACAGAAGAATCTTTCTATGAAGGAACAAATCATGGGGAATCATCTAGCTCTAGAAACTTTTCACAACCAAGAAAGTGGACAAAAGATCACACACCTGGTTTAATTATTGGTGATCTGGAAAGTGGAGTAAAAATAAGAAAAGCTACTCAAAATGAATGTCAATTTCATAGCTTTCTGTCACAAACAGAACCAAAGAAGGTTGAGGATGCTTTGAAAGATGAAAATTGGGTGACTGCAATGCAGGAAGAGTTAAATGAGTTTGAAAGAAATGAAGTTTGGACACTAGTACCTAGGCCAAAGAACAGATCTATTGTAGGCACAAAATGGATATTCAGGAATAAGACAGATTCGGATGGAATCATTACAAGAAATAAGGCAAGACTGGTAGCTAAATGTTATTCTCAACAGGAAGGCATTGATTATGATGAAACATATGCACCAGTAGCCAGACTTGAAGTAATCAAAATTTTTCTTGCTTATGCTACACATAAGAAATTCAAGGTTTACCAGATGGATGTTAATAGTGCATTTTTAAATGGTGAACTTGAAGAAGAAGTTTATGTTGAACAACCACCTGGCTTTGTCAATCCAAAATATCCAAATCATGTCTATAGACTGGATAAAGCTTTGTATGGTCTAAAACAAGCACCAAGGGAATGGTATGAAACTTTAGCTCTATTCTTACTTGAAAGTGGTTTCACTAGAGGTACAATTGATAAAACACTGTTTTATAGAACTCAAGGTAAGGATCTATTATTGGTACAAATATATGTTGATGATATTATATTTGGTTCCACTAATGAGAAGCTTTGTGAAAGATTTTCAAAGCTAATGCAGTCCAGGTATTAAATGAGCATGATGGGGGAAATGAGTTATTTTCTAGGTTTACAAGTAAAATAGACTGAAGAATGCATTTTCATTAATCAGTCTAAATATATAAAGAATCTACTCACAAAATTTTAAATGCAAGACTCATCATCTGCTACAACCCCTATGGCTACTGCGACAAAGCTTGACCAAGATATTGGAAAACCTGTTGACATCACTACATACAGAGGAATGATTGGTTCTTTACTTTATTTGACTGCATGTAGACCAGACATCATGTTTGCAACATGACTATGTGCTAGATTTCAAGCAGATCCAAGGGCACCACATCTGATAGCTGAAAAAAGGATTTTCAGATATCTCAAGGGCACTATTAATCTTGGTTTATGGTATCCTAGAGAGTCTGATTTTAAATTAATTGGCTACTTAGATGCTGACTTTACAGGATGTAAAATTGACAGAAAAAGTATAAGTGGTAGTTGTCAATTTCTGGGAGGAAGACTAGTATCATGGTTTAGCAAGAAGCAGAAATCAATCTCAACATCTACAGCACAGGCTGAATATATAGCTACAGGAAGCTGTTGTGCACAGATCTTATTGATGAGAAATCAACTGATGGATTATGGTTTGAATTTTTCTAAAATTCCTATTTATTGTGATAATCAAAGTGCTATTGCAATGACAGGAAATCCAATTCAACATTCTCTGACAAAGCACATTAGTATTAGATATCATTTCATAAGGGAACATGTTATGGAAGGCACAATTGAATTACATTTTGTTCCCACAGATCAACAAATAGCAGATATATTTACCAAGCCTTTGCCTGAAGCAATATTTAACAGACTGGTTTCTGAATTAGGAATGGTAACAAGTGGCTCAACATGACTTAACAAGTACAGACAATCAGAGAATATGTCAGAGTATGAGATAAACTCTGATGAAATCAAAGTAAACTCTGATCAATGCCGCATCTAATCTCTGTTCACATCTATCAGTGTTTATGGTAATCTCTGTCAGAGGATGTGGTAAACTCTGACTCATCTAAACTCTGACTTGTTAAACTCTGATTATGTGGTAAATTGTGAAATTATTTTTATGACATCATAATTCATTGTTGTGACATCATAATTATTATTCTCTGTTTGGATTCGAAACGAAGCGCGTGTAACTCACGAATGACGGTTCATATACTTACATAGATACATATACACTTGCCGTATTTTGAGACCTTATTCATAATTATTTTCCAATCAATTCTTGCCACGCGTCTCACTACATAAATTATGCATATGAATAGTCATAGATTAATTCCATTAATCATTATCAGTGTCCATTCTATCGGTTACTATTCATTTCTATTCTCTCATTTCTCAAGAACCCTAACTGTCCAAACCTGCAACTTCTCCTTGTTTCAATGGCATCAAAAGGACAAACCTTTCAAACTTATACCTTTGCACCCACAAACTATATATCTTTGTTAAACAAATCTAATGCACCTAATGATTTTCATGTGATTCAAGATTTTTTGGCACAAAGTTATATTGGCTACGCGTTATAGGAACCTTCCAACTTCTTGGCTCAGTCCTTGATAAGGATTTGGTCGACTACTAAGTTTAATGATGCAGGTGATGATGAAGAACCAGTCATCACTTTCAACTGCAATGGCAAGCATTTAATAACCCCAGCCATAGTTCGACAAGCCCTTCATCTCCCAGAAGTGGCTTTGTATGATGATATTGTGGGAGATGCTCAAATAAAAGAATTTTTTATTTCTATAGGCTATGGAGGAAGCCTAACAAAGCTGGGGAGTCTTACCAGACCCCATCTTCGAAGAGAATGGAGTTTCTTCTTCGACTGCATCACAAGGGCCTTCACAGGCAAGTGCACAAATTTTGATGCAATTCCACAGCTTGCACAACAAATTGGGTATTCTCTGACCCATAATCTTAATTTTAATTTTCCTTGTATGATAATTAGGCAGCTGGCTAGCAAAATAAATGATGATGCTCACACTGTTTATTTTGCTAGATTTCTTCAGTTAATTTTTAATTTTTTGTTTCCTGATGTAAATTTTGAGAATGATCAGAGTTTAGCTAGTTTTAGTATGAATATGAGGATTTTTGCTGACCTAACTAGGAAGGATGCTAAGAAAGGTAATCTATCTCCTCTCTTTTATCCCACATGGGTCAGGCTTCTCTTAAATCAGAGAATGCCTACCATGTATGGAAGGGATTTTCTCTCTGTTGCTATGGATCAGAGTTTAGCACCCTCTGATTCAAACCCAAGACACCCTCCAAACACTGACACCCAAACACTGTTGCCAACCTCTACAGTCTCCCAATAGGCTGTAGTTGTAACACAAACCTCTCAACAGGGCACCAGCAAAAGGAAGGGAAAGGCAGTGAAAGAATCCTCTCATAAAAGGAGAAAATTAATAGATTTTGATTCTGATTCTGATGAAGGGTTGGTTTTTTCCAAGAGAAAAACTGTTGAACAGGCTTCTGAGATACCTCCTGCACCTTTTATAAAGCCATTCACAGTAAATCCAATGCCTGAGGTGAAGAAGAAGAGGAGAAGATTAATCAAGGCTATAAACTCTGAGGGTGTAAATAATGAACTAAACTTTGATGCAGCATTAAACTCTGACCTTCCAATCTCTTATCTAAATTCTGATGACTTGGCAAACTCTATTGAAGCATGGCATAGATGGAAGGCAAATATTCCTTGGAAGGAACCTGGATTACCAGTTCCAATTGAGAACATGATTCCTAGGTATGTCAAGTCAAAAGCTGATTGGTGGACAAATTTTTCCCATTATAACTGTGAACGTATTAGACGGGGGCCTACTGTTGACAAGACAGACTGTAGGAAAAATTTGGGGATTCTAAATAATCTTTAGCTCAAGGCTGAACAGGAGTGACAACACAATTATTTAAAAGATGAGCCATATGTCACTCCAGATGAAGCTGGTCCTCTTACAATCTCTGATTCTCCTACAAACTCTCATAAGCAAATTATTAAGGAGATTTCTTATGAAAGAGTAAGGGAGTTGACAGAACAAGTCAGGAAAGAGATGAAATCCAAGCATTCCACATCATCTGCCTCTCCAAGTTCAAAACAATTTACAAGAAGGAAGAAGAAGTCTGTCACTTTTGGCCAGGATACACAAGAACCTATCTCTCAAAGTGAGGTAGCAATCTCTACATGGCCAGACACACAAGAACCTGTTGATCAAAGTTCAACAACAGCCACATTTCCAGCAGATGAAGCCAGCTTAGATCAGGGGTACAACCCACAAGAACCTTCAGCTCAAAGGGTTGAAGAAGTTGTTAAGGCCCCAACAACACAAGAACCATCCAATCAAAGTTTGGATGCAGGCACTTTACCTATTCTTGCAGATCTTGCTGTTGCTGATGCTGAAGGCCGAGTTATGGCAGAGTCAAGCACACAAGAACCTTCACCTCAAAGTGGTGAAGCAGCTGAAGATATGACTCAGGTCCCACAAGAACCAATCATCAGTTTTATGATTGCAGACTAAGATTCTACTATTGGACAGACAGACTCTGATGAAGCTAAACTAGTAACCACTGATGTTATTCTGGTATTACCAATCTCTGCACAGCCAATGGAGACAACATCCACATCTACAACTCAAGGTATAAACTCTGACTTTTCTTCAGAATATGCATTCTCTGATAGTGTAAGTTCAAATTTTACCTTTCCTAATTTAACTACTAGAATGATCATGAATAGTCCTGAAAAGGGTACCCCTACTCATGTAACTACAGTCAACCTTTCTCATCCACCTCTTATTTCTGTAGGACATTGTGTGTTGAGCCTTTCTAGTGAGTCTGAGGTACAATGTGTGAAAAACAGAATTAATGAGAGGCAAACACTAGATATGGCAAAAGGTGAGGTAGATTTGAGAAAGAAGTTAGTTACTTCTAGTGAGCAAAATCTAACTCTTAAAAGTTATGATATGTGTGATGTGAGAAGTAATGAGATTACTTTAAAAAAAATAAGAGTGTCTTAGGATGTTCCATATCTTCTGCAGGTACTCAGAGTTTCTCTGTTGCAAACTCTGATGCTTTGCTAATCTCTGATAAAGCTGCAAACTCTGATGGGATGGACACAAACTCTGATGAGCCTATTTTTGCTGATGAAGAAGTTACAGACTTGTCTATTCCATATTCCCAAAGGTACAATACTAAGAAGTGGCCAGTCAACTCACGTGATGCCCATGAAAGATTGAACATGAGCTATCCAGATTAAATGGTGGTAGAAGATCTGAAAAGAGAGATTGAAGCAGATTTAGATGTTGAAGGTGTTCACAGAGATTTCTCTTCTCAACCAGGAACCTCTCAAGATGTGATAATAGATTCTCTTAAACAGAAAATTTGGGACGGTTCTTAGAAATATTCACATGAAGATATCTTTTGGCCACGTGTTCATGATTTTATTCATAAAGCTGACAAAGAGATTAACTCTGCAGAATTGAAGTCTGTGTTGAAGGCTACTACAGTGTTATCTAAAGGTCTTCACACTGAAGTTGGTGCACTCAATGATACTATTACCAACAACTCTGCCTTTGTCAAATCTTTGCAAAACTCTATGGAAGTCAAGTTCAAGAATGTCTCATCTAGACAAGATGCTCTGGAAGCCAAGGTGGATATTTTGTCAAAATCTATCAGTTCTATGCAGAGGATGTTACACACCATTGCTGATATTCTTACTATCAAGCAATAGTCTGATGTCAGAAAGGGGGAGAGTTCAGTTGCAGACAAATGCAAAGAGGATGCTGTACAAAAACCTGATAAACCTGATGATGCAGATCAAGGGAGTCACGGGGACGGTAAACAAATTATGCAGCAAACTCTGATTGGTCAAAGTCAAACTCTGTCAAATCAAACTCTGATGGCACCAATCTCTGATAAAAAAATCAAGAAACAAACTCTGATAGAAGTTGATTTGGAATTTGCAAGAAGGCTTGAAGAAGAATAGAAGCCTGAGAAAATTAAAGAACAGAATCTAAAAGATGCAGAGCTGGCTAGGAAAGTTTTTGAAAAAGAAAATCTAGGAATGGATCCAGCTGTTGTAGAAGCTGAATTGAAGAAGTCTGGTACTGACAGTGCTCAAGTCTAGAAAAAGAGAAGATATATAAGAAAAGGACCAATTCAGAAGAAGGTATATGTTCAACAGAAGAAGCCAGAAGCTAAGCTCATTCAAATCAAGAGTGTTGAAATTCCCAAGGCAGTCAAACCAGTTGCTCAACCAAAACCAGTCTCAGAAATTTAAACAAGATCATCTTCTAAAATCCAGCAAAATGCTCCAGCTAAGCCAAAGAATCCTATCACTATGTCTGGAACAACTTTTCTTCCAGGTGGTTCAAGTTTTGATGATGAGGAAGAAGAACAACAGCAATCTCTGATAAGGAAGAAAAAGTCTGATCTTCTGTGGACAAACACTTAAACTCTGACACTCAATGCCAGGCTTCGAAAAGATAAAGGTGGTATTGGTGATTCACATGCTAAGGTCTACAGAGGTGAACCAAACATCTTCAGAGATCCTTATTCATTAAAAGACAGACCTGAGGAAGAGCTGTCTCAAGAACATTTGGACAAGCTAATATCTGTTAACATTGTGAAGGATATCTTTGATGGTGCTCAAGATAAGGAGAAACTCATTTATTTCTTGGAGGATGGAAGAGTTATGAAGATTTCTTAAGAAGACTTAATTCAGAAAGCATCTAAAGAACTTGAAAATGTTTTGTTCCTCCTAAATGATGAAAAGAGGTAACTTCTAGATGGGTAAAAATTCTTGAAGGAGCAATAGCTGAAAAGAAGAAAAGTGAAAGGTTAATGATGATAAACTCTGAGGAGTATGAGCCTGGATACTTACATGAAGATGGATCAAGAAGAGCATTGAGAAAGGGAGATGCAAAAGTCAAGATGGTGTTAGGAATTCCTACACTAATCTTAAATCCTGATGGAATGAAGACTTGTTGTATTGTTTTGGATGAAAGAATGGACAGATCATCTATTTATGCTTTGAGGACTGCTATCTATCAGATTGATGATTCTTCTGACCAGATGAAGGAACTGAAAGGGAAGCTGGTTGATCTACTGAGAGCTGCTGAAGACAAACTTCTAAGTCAATTTCTGAAAGATGACTTTTCATACAGAAGAATCTGAGTCAAACATGACAAATAAACTCTGATGCATTTGTCTTGGAGTTCTGACATCATAAGTGGAATTTATGTTTTATTTCCTAAAGCATAAATTGGGGGAGATTGTTAGGAAGAAAACACTGATGGCTGTTAGAGAATACAAGTCAGAGTTTACAATGTTAACGTCATCAAAGTTTAAGGAACTGTAGGACAAAGTTTACTCTAACAGAGAATGCTCAATCAGAGAATAATAACCGACAGAGTTTAATATCAGAGTTTGTCAGGAAACAATTCAAATCAGAGTCTGAATAGGAAAGTAAGAAGGAATCTGAATGCAAGACTATTTCCTTATGTAAAGCTATTCTATTTCTATTCTGATTTGTAATTGATTTGTAACTGTGTCTATATAAACACAGACATAGGTTAACATTGAGTAATCTTAGCAAATCATATTTTTCATAACCTGGCAGCTCTTGAGAACAAACAACTTCTTGAGAGAGTTTTGTAACATGTTCAATCTTTAATACAAAATCCCATTAATCTTTTACATACTTGTGTTCTTAATCGATTTACTGGTACTATTACATTCAACCTCCCTTCTGTAATAGTTCATCTTTCTGGGCAAACAAACTTTTTCAAGTTTAAATAATAAACTCATTTAAATTAAATTCATAAAATAAATTTATTTTAAATAAAATTTATAAAATAAATTTATCTGAATTTAAATTTATAAAATAAAATTATCTAAATAAATTTAAATTATAAAAGTAAATCTATTTAAATTTAAAGAATAAATTTATTTAATTTAAATTTATAAAATAAACTTATTTAAATTAAATTTATAAAATAAATTTTTTCAAGTTTAAATAATAAACTCATTTAAATTAAATTCATAAAATAAATTTATTTTAAATAAAATTTATAACATAAATTTATAAACTAAATTTATTATACAAAGCCTCTAGACATTCAGAGTTCAAACAGCTTCGGTACCCTGAGCTTCACTGGACTACGGATCTTGATTTATATATCAATCAGCTTGCTCTGATGTCAATTGTTGGGTCCCGGAAATATCGTAGAAGGGGGGGTTGAATGCGATACTGACAACAATTTAAAATTCTTGTCAGAATTTGCAGAATTAAATTATTGATTTAGCTGAGGGTTCGAGTCCTTATAGTGTTTGGGAGGCTGACTTACTACCTTTCTATTTTCATGATTAAACATTTAAGATATAGAAAATTAGCAAGCAAGTAAACAAGATTCAAGTTAAATACATATATTAAACTTGAATGGGTTTTACAACATTCGGTAGAATAAACCTTAATTCCTAGAACAAATTTGACATGAATTGTTCTACTTAAGGAATTAAAATCAAACTAGCACAGAAAGTCTGTCAATATAACTTTGTAGATAAATTGCTGAATTTGAAAGTTTTTCTACTCTAAAAAATGAAGCCAATTGCCTCATATTTATAGAGGTTAAAGCTAGCAAGATTTTTGAATAAAACTTATTTAAAAAATCAAAAGACTTTATAATTTAGCATTCAAGACTTTTTAAATAAGCTGGGCAAGACTTTTAATACTCGGTAAGACTTTTAAAAACTTGGTAAGACTTTTTTTCTAATGCCCAGCAAGACTTTTTTTCACTTTAAAATTCGGTAAGACTTTTAAAAAGTCTTACCGATTTAATTCGGTAAGACTTTTAAAAAGTCTTAAGAAATTTTCGGTAAGACTTTTTAATATTGCTTTTGGTAAGACTTTTGAAGGTTGCTCGGTAAGACATTTCACTCCACATGCTTTTTCATTTCTTTTCCAGTTGTTTAGACACATGGCAGCCTCTGAATGGTTTCTTTTAAACATCATCAGCCAATTTCAATTTGAAAAGTAATGGGGCTTTATTTCGTCTTTTAGTGATAAGCTCCGTAGAAATGCTTTTTGACCCACACAGCTTACAATCTTTGATTAATAAATAATAAATTTAATTCAGAAATTATAAAAATAAATATCTAATATTTTTTAGATATTTATAAATATAATTTACTAAATAAATAAAATATTTATTAATAAAAATAAATCCTTACGCTCTAAGCTGCGATCTTCTGAACGTCTAGAACCGAACTTTTTTTGACTTAGAAATGATAAATCAATTCCAACTGGGATTCCACTTTTAAGAATATATGACTCTGCATTTCTTCCGTGTCAATTCTTTTTCCGTTTTTTCTTCAAGTCAGTGTCGTCATGCTATATCTACAGTTGCAATTAGAAGTACCTCTGTTACTGAAATAATCTGACTCTTTAGACTAGACAATACTTATTTTCACCACTGCATGTACCCAGTCAAATATTCAATCTTGGATTCTGACTCTTGTACACTGCATTCCAAACAAACCTGTATCCATTTGAGCTTCTGACTTCTATCTTCTTCATTCTAAAATAATTCTAAATTATTTAATCCTTTAATTAATTTAAGAAATAAATTAATTCTAAGTGAATTAATTTACTAATTAAATTAACTAATTAATTTAATTAATTAATAGAGAATTAAATTAAAGTCTTGACTGTAGGACTATTGTTGATGTAGATAAAACTCTTTTGTTCTTCAACAATAACCTTTCTAATCGCTTGAACTTTTTGATGACGAATCTTCACTGACATTGTTGACACCCTGTGCACTAGTCTGGTTCACGGATGACTAACTACAATGTTGATTCTCATTTCTGCTATAGTGGTCTTTGTGTCTTGTCTTGTCCTGTCTTTGCTTCTTTTTGTTTTTCCTCTATATTCAATATTTATTATTTACTTCGCTTTCTTATCTGAGTTGAGTTGTCATCTACTTATTACAAATAGGACTAGTCATATGACTTTCATAGCCATCATTTGACTCAAATCAATCTCATCATCAGAATCAAAGTCTGTGTTAGTAGACTGTGATTCAACAACAGTTTTACCCTCCTTCTTAGATTCTTTGACCCTTGATTCTTTGGGTTCTTCCTGTTGTTCTTTCTCAGACTCCATCAAGAGTGCCACAGATTTTGCTTTCACATCCTTCTTATTCTTTCTCTGTTACATCTCTAAATCATATGTCTTGAATCTACCATACAATTCTTCTAGAGTTATTTCATCTAAATCTCTAGCTTCCCTTATAACAGTTGTTTTGTTGTCCCGCTCTTCAGGAAGGGGCTCTCAGAAACTTGGTATTTGTGTCTTCAGATTCATACACTTTACCAAGTATAGGCATCTCATTTAGGAGTTTGGTAAACCTATCATACATATCAATGGTGGTCTCTTTAACTTTTGCTTCAAAATAATCATACTCCTTAATTAGCAGAGACCTTGCATTCCTCTTGACATCCTTGGTTCCTTCACAGTGCACTTCAAGTTTTGTCAACATCTCTTTAGTGGTTTTGCATTATATAACACAGTTTGTGAGAACAGAGTCCAGACTGTTAAAGATGATGTTCTTGACTTTTGCCTCTTTAAGGACATTTTCCTTGTCCTCCTTTGACCACTCAGCCTTTGGTTTCAAAGTGTTCTCCAATGATTTTTCATTCAACAGTGGTTTGAGGAATAAGTCTTGAAGGCACATAAGGTCCATCATGAATCCTGTCAAGATAGTCAGGGTGTATAGCCTCCAAACGGTGCAACATCTTAACCTTCCAGTGGGTGTACTCATTCCTTTTGAGCATAGGAATCTTAGAATTATCGTATTTGTTTCCAGACATCTTCGATCGATTTTAAACGTTAGGCTCTGATACCAATTATTTTCTCAGTTACACAAGTAGGGGGGTTATGAAGGGTTTCGAGGCACAAACGCAGCGGAATAAACGTGAAAAATAAATCAAAATAGCGAAACCCTCCACAGGATCTAAGCGAAAACAAAAGATTTAATTCGGAGATAAAGAATAAATACATTTAGAAGCTTTAACAGTTCATTAATGGAAGATTAATGGAGGTCCAAAGCTTGTTTAATCACCACGTATCCCGCTCTCACGATCTACGCTCTACGATATCCACACGAACACTTTTCATGAAGGATTGATGTGTACTAGCACCCGAAAACTTCTTTTCTCTCTCTATCTTCCTCTTTTCTCAAAACGGCTAGGGTTTTAGTAAAAATCTGTCTCATAAATTAAATCAGCCCATAAAGAGATTATATAGAGAGAGGAATAAGTTTTCTAATTATAATCCAATTATAATTAATACTAATCCAAAATTCTAAATTATTTAATTAAGTCTCACTTAATTAATTAATTATTAATTTTGGAATTAGTTTAAATAATTTATTTATTCAATTTATATAATTAATTAAGTCATACTTAATTAATATCATGAATAAAATAAATTAATTATTTAATTTAAACTCACAATTTAAATTATTTCTCCTTCAAGCGTTCTTTGTGTGTGACCCTGTAGGTTATTATTACGTTGACAACAATTTTAATATCTAATTAAAATTGTAAACAATGAGCGGCATCTAGTAATACATCATTGCTACCCAAGTAATAATAATAAATCGGTGATTCGATTAAGCCTTTCGTGAATAATGTTCCATGTAATATAATCCATTTAATCTTGATATTATAGATTAAACTCAAGGCATGTCTCATGTCATCCTCTTCATAATTTAATCTTTATTTTCTTGATCGATGAGTAGACTATTAAAATCAAATCAACAATTGAGGACAGCCGTGCATTTCATAGTCCCACTCAAACAAGAGGCCAATAATATCACTCCTAAAATTAGGAGGATTAAATCCCATCTAGATCCTTCATATTTCTCATACGATTCATAATATATCCAATGTCCACTTTTATCATCACCCGGTCAAAGGTAACTTTTAATGTAATCAAAGTATATTAATTCTCGTATAGAAATATAATGATTTCAGGTCTAAGGATCATTACACCATTATCACAGTGAGAATTACTTATGACACTTATTTAACATGTAGAATCTCACGGCGGTTCATTCCAGTGCCATGCATTGATACATGCACTTATGTTCTTGACTTTAGTATCACCATACATATGACCAATGAGATGTGGTCATCTGTCAAGAAACATACTAGTCTTTTTGCATTATTATTGTCCTTAAATAATAATACTCGACTAGGGAATTTTAGAAATAAGATATTATTCATATAATCTCATTTTTAAGTCACATACTTAAAGATATATAATACGTATCAAAATTCCAAGGACATTTATTATGCTTTCAATTTATTACGCAGTAAATAAATAATAATCAATAAAACATAATCCTTAATAATAAATATTTTCCTTAAAATATAAAAAGTATTGTCTCTAGAGCACAATTACTAACAATCTCCCACTTGCACTAGAGCCAATTACCCAAGTATCCAATACTCATGAAACTAGTGTGACTTTCGTGCTTCTGCTGGGACAAAGCCTTAGTCAGTGGGTCTGCAATATTATTATTAGTATGCACTTTACATATATGTATATCTCCTTGATTATTAATCTTATTAATTAGGTGATATCTCCTAAGTACATACCCAAACAGCCTCCTTGGCTGCTTCGCAAGCATCAATATACTCAGGCTCTATTGTAGAATCAACAACTGTCTCTGCTGTGAACCATTCCAGCATACAACATCTCAATAAAAATAGATAAAACACAAAGCCAGACAGAAACATTAAATCATCGTTGTCTGTCTAGAAACTAGCATCACTGAAACCTCTTACAACTAGCTTCACATCTCCTCCATATAACAAGAATGAATCTTTAGTCCTCTTCACGTACTTAAGAATATTCTTGACTGTCGTCCAGTGACCTTCACCTGGATTAGACCGGTATCCACTCGTCATGCTTAAAGCATACGAGACATCAGGACGAGTACATATCATTGCATACATTATAAAACCAATTGCTAACGCATATGGAACTTTACTCATGCGGTCCTTATCATCCAATGATTTAGGACAAATTTTATTTTGAGATCATTATCCCATGAGACATTGGGACATATCCACTTTGCCTCTTTGCATTCGAAATCGATGTAAAACTTTGTCAATGTATATACTCTAACTTAGGCCGATCAATCTCCTTGATCTATCTCTATAGATCATGATCCCTAATATATATGTCGCATCGCCTAAGTCTTTCATTGAGAAATTATTTCTCAACCACGTCTCCACGGTCTATAGAGAAGGAATGTCATTCCCTATTAGTAATATATCATCAACATATAATACTAGGAATGCCACATGGCTCTCACTAAACTTCTTGTAAACACAAGTTTCATCTTCATTCTGAATAAAGTCAAACTCTTTTTGACTGTTTCATGAAAATAAATGTTCCATCTCTTAGAATCTGGAGTGTTCATAGCGTCTTGGTAGGTGAGAGGCTCATCTTCATCCACAAGCATCGCATCACCATCTTGAGTCAAGAGAAATCCATAATATCTCTCGGGCTCATGGTGAATCCTACCAGACCTACGAACAACCTGTGTTTCTTGAGCAGTATTGTTTTCTTGTACATTCTACTTAGGTTCCTCCATTGGTTCAATGTTATCATGTGGGTCTCGAACTTCATCGAGATCTATTATTCTCCCACTGTCTTTCTTAGAGAGCATCTCTCTCGAGGAACATAACAGTTCAAGCAATAAACACTTTGTTCTTGGAAGGATTATAGAAAGAATAACCCCCTGTTTCAGTTGGGTATCCCACAAAATTACATTTTTCTGATTTTGGTCCTAGCTTGTCAGAGATTAGACGTTTCACAAACGCTTTACATCCCTAAATTTTCTTAAATGACAAGCTGTGACGTTTCTTAGTCCATATCTCATAAGGAGTCTTTTGAACCATTTTAGTAGAAACACGGTTAAGTGTATGTGGAGCCGTTTCTAGGGTGCAACCCCAGAAACTAATTGGAAGATTCTTTGACTCAACATTGATCGCACCATGTCCAACAAGGTGTGATCCCTCCTATCAAAAAAACTTTTCTTTGATATTTTCTACTTCATCTTTATAGTCTTTGAACTTTTCAATTGATTCGGATTAGTTCCTCAAAAGATACATATATCCGTATCTACTAAAATAATTAGTAAATTTTATGAAGTTAATAAAATCTACCTTTTGTCATCGTACACATATGACCACATACATCACTATGTATAAGTCATACCCGTTCAATGACCCCTTCACCATGTCCGGTAAAAGGAGCTTTAGTCATTTTTGCCAAATAAACCAAGATTCGCATCCTTTTGTATAATTCATAATCAAACTTATCCATGAATGCATCCTTATTTATTCTGGAAATGCGTTTCTCATTAATATGGCCTCAACAACAGTGCCAAAGGTAATATTTGATTTGAGTCACTTTAGAACATATAAATTGTTAATTAGTTGTGCAACATTATAAGCCTCATCATCAAAATAGAATAAACAACTATTGTTATATAATTAAAATGAAAAAGCCTTTCTTGTCCAAACAAGAAACTGAAATAATGTTTATGCCAATTGCAAGCACGTTATAACAATTATCAAGTTCTAAATTTTCCTTATAGGTTAAAAGTTAAGTAACGAGTTCCTTTAACTAGAGCAACTACTTTTACTCCAATTCCAACCCGATACCTAAAGCTTGACCCTTATTGATCATCTTTTTCAGATCTTCCAAATAAGCATGACAGTTTAATTTCCAGTCTCCCAATTTTCCACAGAAGCGACAATCGTCTTCTTTATCAACACCTCGTTCAGACTTTAGAGTCTATTTTAGGGATTGGACTTTGGTTTGTCAACGGAACTAGATCAAATCTTCTCCTTGTCTTTCCATTTTCCTTTCCCTTTTGCATTCCCTATGTTTACCATCAATATAGTAGTAGTTCATGCATTTATCATATTGCTTTCAGCAGTTCTCAACATGCTTAGCAACTCAATGGGTGTTTTACCAATCTTATTCATTTTATTGTTCATAACAAACTAAGAATAATATTTGTCCAAAGATTGTAAGATCAAATCTAACTAAGTCTCCAGACCATTCTAGAAACCCAAAATATCAAAGGTACTCATTATACCCTATAATCTTTAAAACATGTGGTGTAATCGGGTCTCACTCTCCCTACTTGTAAGTGTATAGTGCCCTTTTATTTTCAAATATATCTTGTGCTCAATCGTCTCATAAGCATCTATATGCTCGTGTTGCTTCTTAAGCTCAGCACACATATTTGCGAGCATGAGATATGAAACATCAGTCGCAACATCAATTTGCTTCCAATAAGCACTATGATTTGCACATGTTACATTCTCAACTTTAAGAGTAGGGGAAGAGATTTGACTAACATCGTGGTGTCCGAGGACGATCCTCAAGCTCCTATGTCAGTCAAGGAAATATATTCTCGTCAACTTGTCCTTCTCAAGAACTGATCGCATAGAGAAGTTGTTTGTGTTTATCATTTGATATCTACAATATTAAAGTATATAAAATAAACTAGATTGCAAATTTAATATTAATTATGTTTAAGTGATTATGGTATATCACCATATACCTCCCACTATTTTATCAAACTAATAGCCCTAACTATTAATTCGGAAAACATTTCTTTAAATCTTTCTAGTGAGCCAAGATCCATATTTCATCCATATTTTAAGAGTGTGTTGGCTAATACACTCAAAACATGACTATTTAGGTAGACAACATTGGTCGATTATATCAAATATAACTCTTGAAAAGTTTGGTGGAACAACCCTTTGTACACATTTATCCAATAAATCTCACCAAACTCTATGCCTCTAAACCCACAATCCTATTGTGATGATTTAGTTAAGTTAGACCCAATGTTTCAACAAACTAAGTACACTTACTTATCACGTCTTCCCATGATTGATAAAAGCACCTTGCTTTGGCAAGCCCACTCCTTCTCAATCTAGATCTTGACGAGTATTAAACATTGGAAGGCATCCGATTAACTTAATATGTATTTAGGGATTTTTATTGTTTATATGAACGATCATGATCCCATCATAAAGAGATTCTCAATTTTTCCTTGATCAAATAATTCATTTCAATATTCGTCAATGGATTGATTTCCAGGTCGTCGGAGAAGTCACAAGCGGTCTCACTTAAAACCCAACTTCCTTACGAATTAAACTAATAATCCGCTTTTGACAAAATCTCCCCATATCAGAAAAAAAAAATTCATATTTAATACCGTGTTCATAAACACAAGAATCTCATGATCGTTTGTGTTGGTGTAGGTGCCCTAGAGGCAATACAATGTTTCTTTTAATAGACCTTTATGTCATTTGATTATTCAATAAACGTATTTATTATGACTTTAATTTCTGCGATATATTTGTTAGCATAATAAATGTCCTTAGAATCATGATACACATTGTATAGTTTAGTACATGACTTGAACTTCAGATTATATAATATATCATATTCTTAAAGGTTCCTAGTCGAGTATTATTATTATAGGACAATAATAATACATAAATAGACTAGTATGTTGTTTGACAGATAACAACATCTCATTGGTTATAAGTATGGGAATACTAAAGTCAATACATAGGTACATGTAGGAGTACATGGTACTGGACAGACCCACAGTGAGATTTTTCATGTTTAATAAAGTCATAAGAAAGACTCACAGTGATAATGGTGTAATGATCCTCTGACTTGAGATCATTATATTTCTATATGAGGATTATTATACTTTGACTACATTAAAAGTTACCTTTGACCGGGTGATGATAAAAGTGGACATCGGGTATATCATGAGTCGTATGAGAAATATGAATGATAGATAAAGGATTTAACCCTCCTATAATTAGGAGAGATATTATTGGCCTCTTGATTGAGTGAGACTATAAAATGCATGGCCGTGCTCAAATAATGATTTGTTTTTTCATAGTCTACTCATGGATCAAGTAAACACGGATTAAATGTTGTAGAGGATGACTAAATATATGCCTCGAATTTAATCTATAATATATGTGGTTAAAGGGATTATATTACACAGAAACATTAATCACGAAAGGTTTAATTGAATCACCAATTATTATTATTACTTGGGTAGCAATGATGTATTACTAGATGCCACTCATTGTTTATAATTTTATTATTAGAAAATAAAATTACTGCCAACGTAATAATAACCTAAAGGGTCACACACAAAGAACGTTTAAACGGAGCTTTATTTAAATTATGAATTTAAATAATGTTATTATTATTAATTCGAATTTATAATTAATTAAGTAAGACTTGATTAATTATAAACATACTAGAATTCAGATTAATAATTAAACCCAAAATCAGAATGGTTTTTAAGAAGCCCCATGGATTAGGGTTTGACCCATTATCTCTAGCTCATATAAATACATTATGATGTGTTTACAAAGGGATTACTTGTGAATTCATTTTACAACAGAAACCCTAGCAGCTCATAGAAAAGAGAGGCTAGCAAGAGAGAAGAGATAATTCGTGGCTGTTTTGGCTAGTACCATCTCCGCTGATCGTTGGACGAATCGACGTTCGTGTGGACACCGTTAGAGAGCAGTTATTGAAGCAAGGACTACTGTGATTCATCAAGCAAGGATCTCCGTTGAGTTCGTGAAAGTCAAAACCAGAAAAGGTATAATTCTATTTCACCATAATCTGTCCAAGCTTATACATGATCCTGCGTTAGGGTTCCGAAATTTTTCATTATATTTACGTTAATCCGCTGCGTTTTATGCCTCAGAACCCAACAATGGTATCAGAGCTACGTGTATAGGGGATTGATTTGGTTACGTGTTTTTATGTATTTGATGCATATGTGCCTGTTTGATGATTGCCATGCTATTGCCATGTATATTCGAATTATTATTCATATGATGAGTATATAGATGATGATACTAGCATGTTAATGATTTGTCATGACTGATTTATATGCCTTACTGCGATTTGTATATTATGCATGAGGGTCAGTTTGTATAGTGATATAAACTGGTGGACAGATTATGTTGGACATGATCTGTTAACTAGGATATGATAAGTATGTATATGATACATGCTTCTGAAACTGTATAAGTTGCAGTGGGAAAAAAAAAAGGCCAACAGATATGATCTGTAGTTCAGAAATTGATGATTTCTGAATAGGACTGGTCTTCGAAAATAAAAAAATTTCGAGCTGACCTGTCAGCTCGACCCCAGCCGGGGGCTGCCGCCCCCAGACCCCGCCCGGGGCTGCCGCCCCGGACCCCGCCCGGGGCTGCCGCCCCCGAACCCCCGCAATATTTTATTTTGTGTACTTGAGCATGGTGCTGGTTATGGCCCTTAGACCCCTAGATTAATGGTTTTGGTTTTGGTTTTATAAATACGACTTGCATGTCGTTTTCTTCATTTTTGTAATTGTTTAACCTCGAATGTAACTCGAGTTTTCTTATGTAAGTACATTAGTATAGGTTGTATTCAATTATTCCATGTAATGTACTTGAAGATTGAAGGATGATCCAAAAAGAGGAGCAAGCACCCATGGATACAAGAAGATTGAAGACATGTAATTGTATTTATATTTTACCACCATAGATTGACTTTGATCCTTTCATTAGCTCGAAAGGATCACATAGGAAAGGGGTCATAACCAAGCACGTTTACATACTGCACTTTACATATTGATGTATGAATGGTAGTGTAGAATAGTTAATGATGCATGCTTTAATTAGATAAATCATCTATGTATTAGATACGTCACCCATGCCATGCTTGTCATGTTAAACAAGATAAAATCTGTAACGATTTAAGATTTTAAAATTAACAAACGATCATGAGATTCTTGTGTTTATGAAATATGGATTTTTAAAACACGGAATTGAATATGAATTATTGATATCTATAACTGGGATTTTCTGACAAAAGCGGATATGCGTATTCGTAAGGCTGATGGGTTTTAAGTGTGACCACTGGTATCCTCCATCTACCTGGGAAATGAACAATTTAGGATGTCAATTTGAAATATTTGGTTCAAGGAAAAATTGAGGATCTCTTCATGATGTGATCATGATCGTCAGAAATTTTCTAAACCCCTTAACAAAATATTAAGTTTTACTCGGATGCTTTCCAATGAATGAACACTCATCGAATCCTAGATCGATTAGGGGAAAGACTGTCAGTGGCAGGGGACTCCTATCTATCGTGGTGAGATGCGACGAATATAAACGGTTATATTCGGCCGTTGTATCATTGGGTCTAACTTAACTGAGTCGTCATAATAAGGTGAAAATAAACGGTTATATTCAACCATTTATGAACTTAGAAGCATAGAGTTTGGTTAAAAGTCTATTAGATAGATAAGATCAATCGTTGTTCACCAAACTATCCAAGAATTATATATATGATATAATTGACAAATGTTGTCTACCTAAATAATCATTTTTAAGGACTTCCAGTGGTTGACTTAAGACATGACGAAATATGGATCTTGGCTCACTAGAAAGAATTATGGGATATACTTTCCAAATTAATAGTAAGGGCTATTAATTTGATAAAAATAGTGGGAGATATATTATGAATATATTATAATCATTTGAACATAATAAATAACTCAGACAATCTAATGTTTATTTTGTGCTTTTATCATTGTAGATACCAAATAATGGCAAACAACACAAACACACTATCCGTACAATCAGTCCTTGAGAAGGATAAGCTGACAGGAGGAAACAACTTCCTAGACTGGCAGAGGAATTTGAGGATTGTCCTCAGGCAGGAGCGCAAGCTTCATGTCATTGATATTCCTCCGGCAGGTCCCCTTCCTGAGGGCGCTACTGTTGAGGAACGAGCAGCCCACACAAAGGATGAGAATGATGCAAATGATGTTGCATGTCTTATGTTGGCAAGTATGAGTGCTGAGCTTTAAAGACAGCATGTGCATATGGATGCATATACTATCAATGAGCACTTGCAAAGCATGTTTGCAAGCCAAACTCGTAAAGAAAGGTTCAACACGAGTAAGTCACTCTTTAATTGCAAACAAAGGGCAAGTGAACCAGTTGGCCCACATGTTCTGAAGATGATTGGTTACATTGAGTATCTTGATACTTTGGGTTTCCCGATTGGTCCGGAAACTGGTATTGACCTAATCTTGAATTCTTTGAACAATAAATTCACTCAGTTTGTTATGAACTACAATATGAATGAATTTGACAAAACACCTACTGAATTATTGGCTATGTTGAGAACATATGAGACCAACATGAAGATGGTTGATCCTGCTCCCATACTGATGGTGGGCAATAAAGGTAAGGCCAAAGGGAAAGGCAAGTGGAAGGGTAAGAAGAAGACAGGATCTGATTCTACGCCCAAGCCAAAGTCAGGTCCTAAACAGGCTTTAAAGCCTAAAGGTGGGGTCGCTAAGGGTGAATGTCACTACTGTAAGAAAACTGGTCACTGGAAGAGAAACTGTTCAGTTTACTTGGAGGATCTGAAGAAGAAGAGGGCTAAGCAAGCTTCTAATTCAGGTATATATGTTATAGAAGTCAATCTATCTATTTCTACATCTTGGGTATTGGATACTGGATGTGCTTCTTACATTTGTATAAATGTGCAGGAAATGCAGAGAAGTAGGACATTGGCTAAAGGAGAAATGGACCTACGAGTTGGCAATGGAGCAAGAGTTGCTGCTTTAGCTGTAGGAACCTATTATTTATCTTTGCCCTCTAGGCTAGTTTTAGAACTGGAGAATTGTTATTACGTGTCTGCGATTCGCAGAAACATTATTTCTGTTTCTTGTTTGGACAAGAAAGGTTTTTCGTTTACAATAAAGAACAACAGTTGCTCTTTTGCTTTGAATGATTTAACCTATGGTGTTGCGCGTTTGTTTAATGGTTTATATGTTCTTGACTTAGATAATCCTGTCTGTAATATAGAAAATAAACGACTTAAAATTAATGACTCAAATCAAACATACCTCTGGCATTGTCGTCTAGGCCATATAAATGAGAAACGCATATCCAAATTACATAAGGATAGATACTTAGATAAGTTTGATTTTGAATCATACCAAGAATGTGAATCTTGTTTGCTTGGTAAAATGACTAAAGCCCCTTTCACAAGTAAGGGTCAAAGGGCCACTGAACGTCTGGAGCTAATACATAGTGATGTATGGGGCCCAATGCGTGTGATGGCTAGAGGAGGCTACTACTACTTCATAACATTTACTGATGATTTCAGTAGATATGGATATATATATCTTATGAAGAATAAATCCGATTCTTTTGAAAAGTTCAAAGAATACAAGGCTGAAGTAGAGAAGCAAATTGGCGGAGGTGCAAGTATTAAAATCTTACGATCTGATCGTGGAGGAGAATACTTGGGCACTGAATTTAAAGATTATTTAAAGGAGTGTGGTATTGTATCACAACTCACTCCGCCAGGTACACCTCAATGAAATGGAGTTTCAGAGAGGAGAAATCGCACCTTGTTGGACATGGTGCGATCGATGATGAGTCATGCAGATCTTCCAATTAGTTTCCGGGGTTATGCTCTAGAAACAGCGGCTTTCACACTTAACCGTGTTCCTACTAAGAAGGTTCAAAAGACTCCATATGAGATATGGGAGAAGAAATGGTCAGGCATGAGCTTTATGAAAGTTTGGGGATGCAAGGCGTTTGTGAAGCGTCAAGTATCTGACAAGCTTGGACCTAAATCTGAAGAGTGCAATTTTGTGGGATACCCTAGTGAAACAAAGGCGTATTATTTCTATAGTCCTTCTGAGCAGAAAGTGTTCATTGCTCGAGATGCTGTTTTCATGGAAAGAGATTTTGTTTCCAAAAGAAACAGTGGGAGAACTATAAACCTCGATGAAGATCGAGAACCACAAAATAGCATTGAACCTGAAGTGGAACAAGAGCAAGATAATGATAATGCTCAACAAACACAGGTTGTTCGTAGAACTGGTAGAATTCGCCATGAGCCAGAGAGATATGGATTTCTCTTGACTCAATGTGGTGATTTGATGCTCATAGATGAAGATGAGCCTCTCACATACCAAGATGCTATGAACAGTTCAGACTCTAAGAGATGGCTAGAAGCCATGAAATCCGAGATGGATTCCATGTACGAAAACCAAGTATGGACTTTGGTTGATCCACCTGAAGGGGTAAAACCCAAAGGGTGCAAATGGGTTTTCAAGAAGAAAACTGACATGGATGGAAATGTTCAGACCTATAAAGCAAGGCTGGTTGCAAAAGGTTGAGCTTTATGAAAGTTTGGGGATGCAAGGCGTTTGTGAAGCGTCAAGTATCTGACAAGCTTGGACCTAAATCTGAAGAGTGAAATTTTGTGGGATACCCTCGTGAAACAAAGGCGTATTATTTCTATAGTCCTTCTGAGCAGAAAGTGTTCATTGCTCGAGATGCTGTTTTCATGGAAATAGATTTTGTTTCCAAAAGAAATAGTGGGAGAACTATAAACCTCGATGAAGATCGAGAACCACAAAATAGCATTGAACCTGAAGTGGAACAAGAGCAAGATAATGATAATGCTCAACAAACACAGGTTGTTCGTAGAACTGGTAGAATTCGCCATGAGCCAGAGAGATATGGATTTCTCTTGACTCAATGTGGTGATTTGATGCTCATAGATGAAGATGAGCCTCTCACATACCTAGATGCTATGAACAGTCTAGACTCTAAGAGATGGCTAGAAGCCATGAAATCCGAGATGGATTCCATGTACGAAAACCAAGTATGGACTTTGGTTGATCCACCTGAAGGGGTAAAACCCATAGGGTGCAAATGGGTTTTCAAGAAGAAAACTGACATGGATGGAAATGTTAAGACCTATAAAGCAAGGCTGGTTGCAAAATGTTTCAAACAAATTCATGGTACTGACTATGATGAAACTTTCTCACCAGTGGCTATAGTCAAGTCCATAAGGATTTTGCTTGCTATTGCAGCATTCCATGATTATGAAATCTGGCAAATGGATGTCAAAGCTGCCTTCCTTAACGGAAGCCTTGAAGAGGATATGGATGTGTACATGACACAACCTGAAGGTTTTGTCGATCCAAAGAATGTTAGCAAGGTATGTAAATTACGTCGATCCATTTATGGATTGAAGCAAGCCTCAAGGAGATAGAATATCCGTTTTGATGAAACAGTCAAAGAGTATGGCTTTGTTCAAAACAAAGATGAACCTTGTGTTTACAAGAAGGTTAGTGGGAGCCATGTGGCATTCATAGTACTATATGTTGATGACATACTACTAATGGGGAATGACATACCTTCTCTTAAGGCTGTTAAGACTTGGTTAGGGAGTAACTTCTCTATGAAAGACTTAGGAGATGCATCCTACATTCTAGGAATGAGGATCTATAAGGATAGATCTAGAAGGATGATCGGTCTAAGTCAGAATACATACATCGATGTTGTTATTATAGGACAATAATAATACATAAATAGACTAGTATGTTGTTTGACAGATAACCACATCTCATTTGTTATAAGTATGGGGATACTAAAGTCAATACATAGGTACATGTAGGAGTACATGGTACTGGACAGACCCACAGTGAGATTCTTCATATTTAATAAAGTCATAAGAAAGACTCACAGTGATAATGGTGTAATGATCCTCTGACTTGAGATCATTATATTTCTATACGAGGATTATTATACTTTGACTACGTTAAAAGTTACCTTTGACCGGGTGATGATAAAAGTGGACATCGGGTATATCATGAGTCGTATGAGAAATATGAATGATAGATAAATGATTTAACCCTCCTATAATTAGGAGAGATATTATTGGCCTTTTGATTGAGTGAGACTATAAAATGCATGGCCGTGCTCAAATAATGATTTGTTTTTTCATAGTCTACTCATGGATCAAGTAAACCCGGATTAAATGTTGTAGAGGATGACTAAATACATGCCTCGAATTTAATCTATAATATATGTGGTTAAAGGGATTATATTACACAGAAACATTAATCACGAAAGGTTTAATTGAATCACCAATTATTATTACTACTTGGGTAGATATGATGTATTACTAGATGCCACTCATTGTTTATAATTTTATTATTAGAAAATAAAATTATTGTCAACGTAATAATAACCTAAAGGGTCACACACAAAGAACGTTTAAACGGAGCTTTATTTAAATTATGAATTTAAATAATGTTATTATTATTAATTCGAATTTATAATTAATTAAGTAAGACTTGATTAATTATAAACATACTAGAATTCGGATTAATAATTAAACCCAAAATCAGAATGGGTTTTAAGGAATCCCCATGGATTAGGGTTTGGCCCATTATCTCTAGCTCATATAAATACATTATGATGTGTTTACAAGGGGATTACTTGTGAATTCGTTTTACAATAGAAACCCTAGCAGCTCATAGAAAAGAGAGGCTAGCAAGAGAGAAGAGATAATTCGTGGCTGTTTTGGCTAGTACCATCTTCGCTGATCGTTGGACGAATCGACGTTCGTGTGGATACCGTTAGAGAGCAGTTCTTGAAGCAAGGACTACTGTGATTCATCAAGCAAGGATCTCCGTTGAGTTGGGGAAAGTCAAAACCAGAAAAGGTATAATTCTATTTCACCATAATCTGTCCAAGCTTATACATGATCCTGCGTTAGGGTTCTGAAATTTTTCGTTATATTTACGTTTAATCTGCTGCGTTTTATGCCTCGGAACCCAACAGTTTGTTCAATTTTAAAATCTTGAATCGTTACAGATTTTATCTTTCTTAAGCAAACATGGCATGGGTGTCGTATCTAATACATACATGATTAATCAATATTAAGCATGCATCTCGATTATATCTACGCATACATACTAACACATGCAATCATATACATATATGTAATGTGCGTAAATTAAACGTGTTTGGTTATGGCCCCATCCTATGTGATCTTTCCAAGCTAATGGAAATATCAAGGTCAGTCTATGGTGGTTTTAAAATACTATCTATTACATGTCTTCTTTCTTCATTGCTCCAACATCCCCTTTTGGATCGCCTCCTTGCTTGGAAGTCTTCATTGATAATTACATTGAATAATAAAAATAAAACTATTCTAATAAAATTACAAGAAGAACTCGAGTTACATTCGAGATAATTAAATTACAATGAATAAACGACATGCAAGTCGTATTTAGAAACCAAATCCATAAATCAAAACCACTATATTATGGGTCTTTAGGCTATAACCATCCACCATGCTATCACATAACACATATAATATATCTAAGATTATATAAACATATCATATAATCATATATAACAAATTTCGAAATTTCAGAAAATTAAAAATAGATTTCTGAAGACAATAAATCGCTGTTTCGAGGCCCTTAACGACGTCAAACGCCTTACAGACCCGTAGATGATAGAATTTCTATCAGTTATGTTCATTGGCCCGATTCCAGTCAGAAAACACATATCGTTTGCGAAAATCGGATTCGGCAATCAGATTTCACCAAATCTTACGGTGTTTTGGAAATCGTATCATATACAATCCCCATAACAAGAATAAGAATATATCATATATACATACACAGTGATACATACAATCATCACATAATTATACATCATATGAATATCATATATTCATAATATATACATACATATACTCAAAATTTTAGAAAATCAAATAATTTTCAGCAAATAATAAATCACCGTTTTGGAGTCTGTAACGACATCTAATGGCTTACAGACGCAGAGCTGATTTTATCAGTATTTCTCAGTGACCCGATTCCAGTCAGAAAACACATATCGTTTGTGAAAATCGGATAACGGACACAGATTTCAGAAAATCTACGGCAGCCATTTCAGAATTCGTATCGAATACAATTCCCATAATAAGAACAAACATGTATCATATACATACATCAATACACACAATCATCATATGATTATACATCATATGAATATCATATATTCATAATATATAAAAACATATACATATTGTATCAATACAAAATCATGATAGATCGCATACATGCTTACATATCAAAAACTATTAAGCACATAACCGAATTAAAACGTTTCGCAAGTAGCTCTGATGCCATTGAAGGGTTTCGAGGCCCAAACGCAGCGGAATAAACGTGAAAAATAAATCAAAATAGCGAAACCCTCTGCAGGATCCATGCAAAAACAAAAGATTTAATTCGGAGATAAAGAATAAATACCTTTAGAAGTTTTAACAGTTCATTAATGGAAGATTAATGGAGGTCCAAAGCTTGTTTAATCACCACGTATCCCGCTCTCGCGATCTACGCTCTACGATATCCACACGAACACTTTTCATGAAGGATTGATGTGTACTAGCACCCGAAAACTGCTTCTCTCTCTCTATATTCCTCTTTTCTCAAAACGGCTAGGGTTTTAGTAAAAATCTGTCTCATAAATTAAATCAGCCCATAAAGAAATTATATAGAAAGAGGAATAAGTTTTCTAATTATAATCCAATTATAATTAATACTAATCCAAAATTCTAAATTATTTAATTAAGTCTCACTTAATTAATTAATTATTAATTTTGGAATTAGTTTAAATAATTTATTTATTCTATTTATATAATTAATTAAGTCATACTTAATTAATATCATAAATAAAATAAATTACTTATTTAATTTAAATTCACAATTTAAATTATTTTTCCTTCAAGCGTTCTTTGTGTGTGACCCTGTAGGTTATTATTACGTTGACAACAATTTTAATATCTAATTAAAATTGTAAACAATGAGCGGCATCTAGTAATACATAATTGCTACCCAAGTAATAATAATAAATCGGTGATTCGATTAAGCCTTTCGTGAATAATGTTCCATGTAATATAATCCCTTTAATCTTGATATTATAGATTAAACTCAAGGCATGTCTCGTGTCATCCTCTTCATAATTTAATCTTTATTTTCTTGATCGATGAGTAGACTATTAAAATCAAATCAACATTTGAGCACGGCCGTGCATTTCATAGTTTCATTCAAACAAGAGGCCAATAATATCACTCCTAAAACTAGGAGGATTAAATCTCATCTAGATCATTCATATTTCTCATAAGATTCTTAATATACCCAATGTCCACTTTTATCATTACCTGGTCAAAAGTAACTTTTAATGTAATCAAAGTATATTAATTCTCGTATAGAAATATAATGAATTCAGGTCTAAGGATCATTACACCATTATCACAGTGAGAATTACTTATGACACTTATTTAACATGTAGAATCTCACGGCGGGTCATTCCAGTGCCATGCATTGATACATGCACTTATGTTCTTGACTTTAGTATCACCATACATATGACCAATGAGATGTGGTCATCTGTCAAGAAACATACTAGTCTTTGTTCATTATTATTGTCCTTAAATAATAATACTCGACTAGGGAATTTTAGAAATAAGATATTATTCATATAATCTCAATTTTAAGTCACATACTTAAAGATATATAATACGTATCAAAATTCCAAGGACATTTATTATGCTTTCAATTTATTACGCAGTAAAGAAATAATAATCAATAAAACATAATCCTTAATAATAAATATTTTCCTTAAAATATAAAAAGTATTGTCTCTAGAGCACAATTACTAACAGGTTAAATGCTTGCGTTGTCTTTTTGCCTATTTTAAAATCAAACTCAAGGTATTTAAGTTTCGAACAAATAACAAAGATTAAATACAAAGTATGAAGAAAATATTGTCTGTATTATTAATGATCAAATACAAACTCTCATAGGGTGTACACAAACCCTAGCAGCTACTCTGTGTTTCTCACAAAAACTCTCTTTATCTCTATGTTTTCTCAAAAGTTTGGCAAAAATATATTAGGTTACATAGAGTGTTTATATAGAGAGTTGCCTATCAACTAATAACATAAAATCAAATTACAATAGGAATTGAATTCCTAATTATTAGCTAACAGTTTCCTTCTATAATTCCTCTTCCTTCCCATAGCACATCTGCAATATATTTGCATTTATCTTCAAAGACTTTCGATTACTATGATCATCTTCCAAATTCAGCTTCAGCTTTATAGATTCTGAAAACCTTCAGACTCTGATGATCTACAGTCTCTGACAAACAATAGACTCTGATTGTCTATAGACTCTGATTGAACTCTAGACTTTGACTTTATTTCTCCTGAAAATCTTCTAAGTACAAATATTCTTGATACCTGTACAGGGACTAACTAGACTCTGATTTACATTTACTTTGATCAGAGAATGGAAATACTTATTATATTATAAATATATCTAGCTAGACTCTGTTCTAGTATTTTGTACATCAGTAAATGAATATATTCCTAACATATATCGAGTTCGGGCATGAAATTTGACTAATAAACTTTATAACAGAAAAAAATAACAACTATTCACACTAAAACTAAAATACTTATATTTTACATAATATCTATAATTATATTATATATATAATTATATTTATATTTATATTTATTCTGATCGGATCAGATCATATGTAATCCATATCCATATTTATCGGATCAGATTTTAATCGGATCAAATTTTTAATGGATCGGATCGGAACTCTGATCCATTGACTTGCCTACTTAGGTGATTGCTAAGCAGACTCTCATTTGAATTTTTTTTAACTGAGTTTTTAATCTTCATGCTATCTAGGGCTGTAAATTGATCCGGACTATCCAGCATCTCAGCTTACATACGGTTCAAAAATATGATACATGTCTCATATTCATTTTATAAATGATCCAAATCTGACGGAAAAATTAAATCCGGATAAAATATGATCCCAAATATGAGAACTCATATACCCGCTCAAATTAGGTATTGTATCATTATTTATAAAATCATCCTACCCGAATATCCGAATATTATCCCTGGTTCATATTCGATTCTAGTCATAAAATACAATATATTCACCGTGATAAATTATATATATATATATATATATATAAATTTTTAATTCATAATTATTATGTTTTTATACTATTATATGTATTTTAAACTAAATGATAATCATTTTAGTAGTTGAAATAAAAACGATACTTAATGTTAGTGGATCATATTTGACTCGTATTTGGTGGATCATAAACTACCCAGTTAGAAAATAGAAAATACGGTACTAGCTCATATTTGGTTTAGATCCGGAATTCATATACTTGAGATCAGTTTGTATTTGAATGCAATGATCCCGAACCCAAATCTGAGCACATTAAAAATAAAACGATCTCATACTTGAGTACGGGGGTGTCCGGTTGTACCCGGATTATCCTAATGCTATTGTTACGGATCAAAAACGCGGTGTATTTAACGTGTAGTTACTACTAGGGTTTGAAAGAGAGCTTCAAGCTTTAATGGCTGCGTTAATGTTTCGTGACTATCTCGGGTCTTCGTTAACTGCCTACGTATCTCGATGCGTGTGAGAATCAAGCCAAAAACGTAGTTCTAATGTTGAGGGGTTAGGCCCTTTATATAGGCATATGAGGGCCTTGGAATTAGACTAGAGTTAGGAGACTTGGGGGCCAAGTCTCCTAGTGACATGAGGTTGTTGTAACCTCTTAGGACTGAGAGTTCTTGCCAGACTCTGATAGGTGTAGTCTTTATCCTTGTGATAGGATATCCATAGATGAGGGGCCTCGTAGGACTCTTCCCATGTTTGGGCTTCTAGATCTTCCTAGGATTAGGGCCTTCAACAGGTTTTTGGGCCCTTACTGGACCATTGTTAATTAATTACGAAATTAATTAACAACAAGGGCTTAATGGGCTTATGGCTTTAACAGAGCTTTGTGGGCTGGACTTACAAATCCAGTTGATCCTAGGATTTATTTTCCTAGTTCGTTTTAAGGGCCCAAGCCTTTGGACCGTACCAGGTCTAATAAATGAAATAATAAATGCTATATTTATTATTTCCCTAGGGCTATTTTTACCCATATCATTTGCCCCCCAACTTTTGGGAAAACTTCGTGAGTTTTCGTAAAAGTTTCACAAAGGGTCTTAGGTGGCTTACCGGGCTTTTGACTTATTTCAGTCAACCTTATTTCATTTTTTGGGCTCAGGCCTTTCATTAATTCTTTTAAAGAATCAACATCATATGAATTGGTCCCCCAAGGATATTATCTTTAATAAATTTAAAGAAAACGGGAAAACTTTCGAGATTTTGACCAATTCGACCTGGAATGAGGTCGATTTCGACTTCGATTCCCCTTCCAAGTCGATGGGCTTCTGCTGTCCTGACTATTTCGACCTGGAATGAGGTCGATTTCGACCTTAAATTATACCCCAGGTCGATTCTGGGAGTCGAGCTCGATTTCGACTTCGATTGAAGTCGATCAAAATAGAAGAATTACATTGAGGTCGACCATGTGATCGAGGTCGACTGTCGACCTAGAATGAGGTTGATTGGCCTCTTGGCTATAACTCTTTTGTCGACCTCGAATGAGATTGAATTAAGCTTAAAATTTACATCGAGGTCGAATTAAAATCGAGGTCGATGGTCGACCTTAATTGACATCGAATGGACATTAGTTGGGCTTTTATGTTTGGTGGGCCTCACACTTCCTTAGGCCCATGTTCTAGATCCTTCTCAAGAATTCTAGAACATGTGTAACAGGTGTTATTCATTTTTATTTTTCAACCATTGGGCCTTTAACCATGGGCCTTCAATCATGAAGTTAAACGGTCATTTGACCGACTGGGGGTTATATAAGAGTCGTGTGAGACGCCTCACTCCCCACACTCTTCACTTCTTACTCCTCACATTCTTTTACAAATAATCGAGCTCTCCAGCTTTTAGCGAATCCAGCCCCTACTTTATTTAAAAGCATTTAAGTAAGTCGAAGATAGTGATGGCTGATAAGAAAGCTTCAAGATTAGCCGCCATGACCGCGGGATCTGCAAAGAGAGGTAAACTCCTTCGCCGCATTCCCATTTTTTCTCCGTACATGTCTTTACTAGATATGATAAACCAAAGGGGGGATGATCATCCTAGTTTGTCACACCTTGACTCCTACAGCCATAGTAGTAAGTTTTTTGACACTGACCAGGTAGATGAGTATAATAAACTGTTTAATTTTCCCCCTCATTTTACCATTTCCTTGGTCGGTCCTGGTGACAGAACTTGTCACTGGAAGCCCGATAAACTATTTGTATACGTAGATGCACTATTAGAGGGGCTTAGGTTTCCTGTTCATGATTTCATACCCACCCTTCTAGCCGACGTACAAATCAACCCTTGCCAGATTGCACCCAATGGATGGAGATTCATCCATTATTTTATGGTTCTTTGTCTGGAAAAGAAAATAAAAATGACCGTTCCTTTGTTTCGCAAAATCTTTCAATTTAAGAATTCATCCAACCTTTTACTTGGGTTGGATCCATATTGGCCATAGTCCTAACCAACCTCACATCTTCGACAACTCGTCCATTCCTGACAACAATCCCGGTTGGAAGGAAAATTTCTTGCAAATAAAATGGGAAGGGGGTGACTGGGGAACTCTCTTTAGGCCCTCTTTTGGGAAGGTGGCCGATGGGAGTGTCGAAACTATTGGGCTTTCTGGGACGGAGGAAGCCGCATATGCTGCGCTTACCCAAGCCAAGTCCTTGGAGGCGTCCTGGGCTATCCTGGATGAGCGCAGGCTAAAGGCCGTGGGCCTTTCCAGGGCCTCTAACAAAGGTACTAACTTTTAACTCAGATTTCCTTCTCATTTTCACATTGCCAGGTTACTCACCGTTTCTGTGTTTTATTCTCAGCCGCGATGCAAATCAACGAGTGGACTGTTCCACCAGTCGAGGAGACGGGCCGTATGAAGCGACTAAAGCTGAAGCAGGATCCTAGGCAGGTCAAGGATCCATTTGCCTTTTTAAAACCATACAATGAGCCTACTGAGGTTGAGGGCAGCGGGACTGCTAAAATTCCCCGATCTCTATCCTATAAACCAGGATGGGGATTTAGAAAATCCGACACGGTGGTAGGGTGCACAGATCACGCGAAAGATTGGTCCCTTCACTCTATTACCCCTTGTGACTATAAGGAAATTGTGATGGACGCGACGAAGAAATCACTCAAGCTCTTGGGCACAAGCATTAGCATCGGTAAGTCCTCCTGGGCTATTTCTAGGTCCGTTTCTGGTTTGTTAGTTTTCCCATAACTCACATTTGACTCAATGACCTTGCAGGCTAATGTTTACTTCCAGGCCTCCTTGCATCAGACTGAGCTGTGGAAAACTCAGGCAGGGAAGCATAAGAAGGAGCTTTGTGTGGCGCATGCCAAAATCTAGCATTTAGAGGAAAAGCTGACCGAGAAGGAGGAGCTATTGAAGAAGGCTCAGGCTGATGTGATCGAACTCCAGGCTGATCATAACGTCATTATCGACAAATACATGGCCTCAGACGAGTATCAAACCCTGATAGAAGCTCACGATGATCTTGTTTTCCCAGTCAACTATACTATGGGGTGGAATGAGGCCCTTAAGGAAGTGCTGGAGAAGCATTCGGGCCTGTTTGACCCGAGGGTCGATTTGAAAAGCCAATAGTCAGCCGAGGCATTGAAGCGGTTGCTTGAGAATCAAGAAAAGGTAGATACCGACGAAGACGATAGTCCTGACGTTAGGACAAAGAGGGTTCGTGAGCCTTCTCCTACTCTTTCTCCTCGCCATGTTGTGCCAAAGAAAACTACTCTTGTGGTGACTCCTCAAAAGCCAACAGAAGAGAGTTCTTCGGGAGAAGAGGAATCTAATGAAGGTGAAGAAGGTTCATCTTCCTCAAGTGGCGAGGATTCTTCGGGAGAAGAAGAGGGGGATGAGGAGGAGGAAGCGTAGATAGGATTCCCCTTTTTCTTTCTGTTTTTATGTTGCCCTCAGGGGCTTTGTAAAACTTTCAGCCTTCGGGTTTTTATTTATGTATTTCCTGCCTTTTTACTTTGTGCCTTAGTTTTGCTTTGTTTTTCGTGTTTAACTTAAACATAAACAACAAATACTCTCGAGGCTTGTAAAAAGACTAAGTGAAAATGACAAGTGTTATATAGGGAAAACAGATAACATTTCTTGAAACTTATAATTTAGTATAAAAAACATATCCTGCCTCCAAGGCTAATAAATGTCATGCCTTCAAGGCTAATAAACTGATACTTAAACGTTTTGAAAATCAAAATCTAAACATAGTACTTTCTTAAGTTGGCTGCATTCCAGCTTTTGGGGACTTCGACCCCTTCAAGGGTTTGGAGCTTGTACGCGCCTTGTCCTGTGACTTCCTTCACTTGGTATGGTCCTTCCCAATTCGGAGCTAGTTTGCCCTTAGGACCAACTCCAGATGCCTCGATCTTTCGCAGGACTAAGTCTCCTTCGCGGAAGAACCTTTCCTTGACTCTAAGGTTGTAGTAGAACGAAGATTTCTTCTGGCTTTCCACTATCCTGGCATTAGTTTTGTCGCGCAGCTCATCTATTAAGTCTAGAGCCAGCTTCATGCCTTCTTCATTTGCGTCAACATGAAATTCTTGTATCCTTGGTGATGTCTGAGCAATTTCGACGAGAACTACTGCCTCAGCCCCGTAGGCTAGTTGGAATGGTGTAGCACCTGTTGAAGTCCTACAAGTAGTTCTGTATGCCCATAGGATTGGAAGCAACTCGTCAACCCAAGTCCCCTGGGAGCGCTCAATCCTCTTTTTAAGTCCATCCAGGATAATTCTGTTGGCGACCTCAGCTTGCCCGTTTGACTGCGGATGAGCTACTGAAGTAAAGCGTAGTTCAATGTTATAATTCCCACAGTATTCCATGAAGCCCTTGCTGTTGAATTGAGTTCCGTTGTCCGTCACTAGGATTCGGGGTAGCCCATACCTGCATATAACATTCTCCCAGAAGAACTGAGTCACGTTCTTAGTGTCAATCTTGGCCAAGGGCTTTGCTTCTATCCATTTAGTGAAGTAGTCAATGGCGACAACAAGGAACTTTCTTTGTGCACTGGCTATGGGAAACGGCCCTAATATATCCATTACCCACATAGCAAAGGGGAGTGGGGAGCTTATGGATGTCAGCATCTCAGGGGGCTGTCTAACGATGGGTGCAAATCTTTGGCAACGATCGCACTTCTTAACATAAGTTTTGGCATCTTTAAGCATCTCAGGCCAATAGAATCCCAGTCTCATGACTTTGTGAGCAAGAGCTCTGCTTCCTAGGTGCTGACCACATACTCCTTCGTGAACTTCCCTTAGGGCAGCTTCAGCTTCATGGGGTCTCAAACACTTCAAGTAGGGTATCACATATGATTTTTTATAGAGTATTCCTTCTATGAGGGCATACCTCAAGGCCCTTACTGATAGCTTTCGTGCCTCTACGGGGTCGGTTGGTGTTTTCCCCGTTTCCAAGTAGAGCTTGACGAGATCCATCCAACATGCTCCCAGCCCAATCGGGGCTACTAGTTTAGCGTTAATGCTTGGGGTCTTCAAGACTTGGAAATAGACACTGCTAGAGTAATTCTCATTCTCTGATGATGCAAATTTAGACAAGGCATCAACCTTCATATTCTCCTCTCTTGGAATGTACTCAAAGTGGCATTCTTCAAATTGCGTGGCTTGAGCTTTAACAATTCTCAAGTATCTTGCCATAGTCTCTTCTCGGGCTTCAAACTCCCCATTTACTTGGGAGATCACTAACCTTGAATCACCACATACTTTCAATTTGTTCACCCTAAGGGTTCTGGCCAAACCAAGTCCAGCTATCAAAGCTTCATACTCTGCTTCGTTGTTTGTAGTGGGGAAATCCAACTTGATTGCATATTCGACAATAAACCCATCTGGGCTTTGCACAACTAGGCCAGCTCCACTAGTTTTTGTTTTTGAAGCTCCGTCAAAAAAGAGTAGCCAGTATTCTTTGAGTTCCTCCTCTTTTTCCTTTTTCTTTTCAGTTTCTTTATCATCTCCCTGCCCCCCGACTTCTTGGTTGGGAATGGTACATTCAACCACGAAGTCAGCTAGAGCTTGAGCCTTGACGGCCGTTCTCGGCTTGTATTTAATTTCGAATTCTCCAAGTTCAATAGCCCATTTTATTAGCCTCCCACTGGCCTTGGGGCTATGTAGTATGTTTCTTAGTGGCTGGTCTGTCAAGACTTCAATAATATGCACCTGGAAGTACGGACGTAGCTTTCTTGAGGCCATTATCAATGCTAAGGCAAACTTCTCAATCTTTGAGTAATTTAGCTCTGCCCCCATGTAGAATCTTGCTAACATAATAAATGGGTTTCTGAACCTTCTCTTCTTCCTTCACAAGAACAGCACTCAGGGCTGAGCTCGAAACTGCCAGGTATAGGAATAGTACTTCCTCAGGTCTTGGTTTGGCAAGCAAAGGTGGCTCGGCCATATACTTCTTCAGTTTTTCAAATGCCGCCTGACTCTCGTCATTCCATTCAAAGTTCTTGACCTTCTTAAGGGCTTTGAAAAATGGTAGACACTTCTCTCCAGATTTGGATATGAAACGTCCCAGGGCGGCTACCCTTCCAGTGAGCTTTTGGACTTTTTTTACAGTCTTGGGCGGTTCCATGTCCAAGATTGCTTGAATCTTATCAGGATTGGCCTCAATGCCTCTTTTTGAGACCATCAGGCCTAGGAATTTTCCAGAACCTACACCGAAGGCACACTTGGTTGGGTTCAACATCATCTTGTGGGTTCTCAGAACTTCAAATGCCTCGTTCAGGTGCACAAGGTGATCAGCCTTGTCCAGGCTTTTGACTAACATGTCATCTACGTAGACCTCCATGGTCTTACCAATGAGATGTTTGAAGATCTTATTCACGAGCCTTTGATACGTGGCTCCTTCATTCTTAAGTCCAAAAGCCATAACCAGATAACAAAAAATACCAAAGTCAGTGATGAATGATACCTTAGGGATGTCGTCGAGGTGCATTTTAATTTGGTTGTAGCCACTGAATCCATCCATGAAGCTAAGCATCTCGTGCCCAGCTGTGGCATCTATTAATGTGTCTATCATTGGTAAGGGGAAACAGTCCTTAGGACATGCATCATTCAAATCAGTGAAGTCCACGCACATTCTCCACTTCCCATTTCTCTTTTTGACCATCACAGGGTTGGCCAGCCATTCAGGAAATTGAATTTCTTCAATAAATCCGGCTTCCAACAACTTCTTTACTTCTTCTTTAATGGCGTCTTGCCTTTCAGGAGCAAAATTTCTTTTCTTCTGCTTGATAGCTGTCCTTCCAGGATTCACATTCAACTGATGCGTTATGAGTTTGGGGTCTATCCCTGGCATGTCGGCTGCTGTCCAGGCAAAGACATCTCTGTTATTTTGTAAGAATTGGACCAGCTGTTGTTTCAGGTCCTTGGGGAGTGAAGCCCCAACATATGTCACTTTCTCAGGTTCTAAAGGATCCAAGGGAATGGACTCCAAGTCCTTCGCGGGTTTCCCCCCTCCTTTCTTCGTGATCTCTGACATCCATATCTTCAATGGGGAGAACCTGCCCCCCAGTGCCATCAGGCTTTAAAGCAGCCACATAACAGCTTCTGGCCATCTTCTGATCTCCTTTTTCTTCCCCCACTCCATTCCTAGTCGCGAACTTGAGTTTCAAGTGGTACGTAGAAGCTACTGCTTTGAAGGCATGCAACCCTGTCCTCCCAAGGATTGCATTATAGGTAGTGCTCGCCTTAATAACTAAGAAATTCAGCATTTGAGTAGACTGTCGAGGTTCTTCACCCATAGTCAAGGGTAGTTGTATAATTCCTTCTATTTGAGATTCCACTCCATTGAAACCATAGATGGGCATGTTGGAGGGGGTCAGTTGTGAATCGTTATACCCCATTTTCACAAAGGCTTCGTAAAATAGGATGTCTACAGATGACCCACCATCTACTAAGACTCTTTTTACTGGAGAGTTTCCTATGATAGGGGTGATTACCAATGGATCATCATGGGGGAACCTTACCCCTTCTAAGTCAGAATCATCGAATGACAAAGAGACCTCAGTCCTTGCTCTTTTTGGAGGTTCTCCTACGATGCTCATTACCTCCCGGGCATACGCCTTCCTGGAGTTCCGGGAGTTGCCTGCTGCGGTTGGACCTCCTGAGATTACGTTGATCACAGGCCCTCTGGGCTGATTGTTTCTTTGTTTGGGGTCTGAGTCCCTTCGTTTGTCGTTGTTCCCTCTATCATCTCTAGCACCATCATTGGTATATTTTTCCAACTTTTCTCTTCTAATCAGAAATTCGATCTCATCTTTCAACTTACGACAGTCATCAGTGTCGTGTCCCACATCTCTGTGGAACCGGCAATATGCATTCTTATTCCTCTTTTCAGGATCAGTCCTTAGTGGCTTCTGCCATCGAAGGTCTTTATCCTTCTCAATGTCCATCAGTATTTGGCTACGGGCAGTGTTCAGCCTAGCATACTCTGTGAACCTGGATCCTCCCTTCTTTTGGAGTCATTGGCATCACCATTCTTCGCATACTTGGCGTCAACAGTATATTCGGTGTCGTGAGCTCACTTTTTAGAATGAGTGTTAGAGGCTTGAAACCCTTGAGCTTTCCTCATACTTTCTTCGGCCTTAATATACTTCCCAGCTCTCTCCTGGAGCTCATTCATACTCTCAGGGGCTCTCTTGGCTAGTGATCTCCTAAAATTTTCATCAGAAGTCCCTTGCTGTAAAGCTATCATAGCTACCTTCTTGTCTAGATCAGGGACCTTCAAGGCTTCTTTTGTGAACCTATTCATGTAATCCCTCAAGGACTCGTTCTTCCCCTGGTGCATGTTCATTAGCGAAGCTGAGCTCTTCTCATGAGTCTTGTTGCTAATTAATTGTCCAATGAAGGCCCTACTCAGATCCTTGAATGACCCAACAGAGTTTGGTGGTAGACGACTGAACCACCGCTGAGCCATGCCACTCAGGGTTTGGGGGAACGCTCTACACTTGATGGCGTCGTTTACAGGCTGCAGCAACAGTGCATTAGAGAACGTGAGAACATGATTTGAGGGATCCCCCGTTCCATCATAGGTCCTGATTGTTGGCATCTTAAACTTCCTTGATATCTTCTCATTCATAATATTTTCTGTGAAGGAGGGTATGAGATCATCAGGATCTCCAAGTGGCAATAAGTCTTGGGGATCAGCCCTAACATGACACGCCTTTTTTTGCCTTGGGGGCTCATCCAAATCTATTACAGAGGTGTTTCTCATCAACCCTCCAGCTGTTGGTGTAGGTGCCCTAGAGGCAATACAATGTTTATTTTGATAAACCTTTATGTCAATTGATTATTCAATAAACATATTTATTATGACTTTAATTACTGCGATATATTTGTTAGCATAATAAATGTCCTTAGAATCATGATACACATTGTATAGTTTAGTACATGACTTGAACTTGAGATTATATAATATATCATATTCTTAAATGTCCCTAGTCAAGTATTATTATTATAGGACAATAATAATACATAAATAGACTAGTATGTTGTTTGACAGATAACCACATCTCATTGGTTATAAGTATGGGGATACTAAAGTCAACACATAGGTACATGCAGGAGTACATGGTACTGGACAGACCCACAGTGAGATTCTTCATGTTTAATAAAGTCATAAGAAAGACTCACAGTGATAATGGTGTAATGATCCTCTGACTTGAGATCATTATATTTTTATACGAGGATTAATATACTTTGACTACATTAAAAGTTACCTTTGACCGGGTAATGATAAAAGTGGACATCGGGTATATCATGAGTCGTATGAGAAATATGAATGATAGATAAAGGATTTAACCCTCCTATAATTAGGAGAGATATTATTGGCCTCTTGATTGAGTGAGACTATAAAATGCATGGGCGTGCTCAAATAATGATTTGTTTTCATAGTCTACTCATGGATCAAGTAAACCCGGATTAAATGTTGAAGAGGATGACTAAATACATGCCTCGAGTTTAATCTATAATATATATGGTTAAAAGGATTATATTACACGGAAACATTAATCACGAAAGGTTTTATCGAATCACGATTTAATTATTGTTTAATTGGGTAGCAATGATGTATTACTAGATGCCGCTCATTGTTTATAATTTTATTGGAGAATAAAATTATTTCCAATTAAATAATAGCCTATAGGGTCACACGCAAAGAGCACTTAGAGGAATAGTTAATTTAAATTATAGATTTAAATTAATTGATAATTATTTGAATTTTTATTATATTAATTAAGTGAGACTTAATTAATTAAGATAATATAAATTCAAATTAGAATTGTATTTCTGCCCATAATAATTAAGTGTGACTTAGTTATTAATTAAATAATAAAATTCGTTTTATTATTTTCCTAGACCTACATGGGTTAGGCTTTGCTGCTATGGGCCTGTTAACCAAACATTATAAATAGATAATGTAGGGTTAAGAGGCATAACACGTTTTTGATAGAAAAACCCTAGAAGAGGCAGGAAGACAATTCGAATTATCAAAGGTTTGCTAGTACATCCACTCCGTAATCAAGATCGTGAGACGCTCTTGAAGGTGCTCGTGTGGATACCATAGAGGTATTTTCGAGAGGAAGACACAAGTCGTGATAGCAAGGATCTCCGTTGAGTTCGTGACATTCAAGATCGTAATAGGTATGATTCGATTATCACCATAATCCGTCCAATCTTATACATGATCCTGCGTTAGGGTTCCGAAATTTTTCGTTATATTTACGTTTATCCGCTGCGTTTTATGCCTCGGAACCCAATAATGGTATCAGAGCTACGTGTATAAGGGACTGATTTGGTTACGTGTTTTATGTATTTGATGCATACATGCCTGTTTTGGTGACTGCCATGCCATGTTACTGCTTTGTCATAACTGCCATGCCACTGCTTATGCTACTGCCATGCCTCTTATGAAACTGCCATGCCTGTTATGAAACTGCCATGCCTGTTTGATGACTGCCATGCTTCTGCTATGCTACTGCCATGTATATTCGAATTGTTATTCATATGATGAGTAAATAGATGATGATACTAGCATGTTAATGATTTGTCATGACTGATTTATATGCCTGTTTGCGATTTGTATATTTTGCATGAGGGTCAGTTTGTATATGATACAAACTGGTGGAAAGATTATGTTGGACATGATCTGTTAACTGGGATATGATAAGTATGTATATGATACATGCTTCTGAAACTGTGTAAATTGCAGTGGGGAAAAAGGCCAACAGATATGATCTGTAATTCAGAAATTGATGATTTCTGAATAGGACTGGTCTTCGGAAAAAAAAAAATTCCCAAGCTGACCTGGCAGCTCGACCCCAGCTGGGGGCTGCCGCCCCCAGACCCCGCCCGGGGGCTGCCGCCCCCGAACCCCCGCCCAGGGGCTGCCGCCCCCGGACCCCCGCATTATTTTTGTTGTGTACTTGAGCATGGTGCTGGTTATGGCCTTTGGACCCCTAGATTAATGGTTTTTGGTTTTGGTTTTATAAATACGACTTGCATGTCGTTTTCTTCATTCTTGTAATTGTTTAACCTCGAATGTAACTCGAGTTTTCTTATGTAAGTACATTAGTATAGGTTGTATTCAATTATTCTATGTAATGTACTTGAAGATTGAAGGATGATCCAAGAAGAGGAGCAAGCACCCATGGATACAAGAAGAATGAAGACATGTAATTGTATTTATATTTTACCACCATAGATTGACTTTGATCCTTTCATTAGCTCGAAAGGATCACATAGGAAAAGGGCCATAACCAAGCACGTTTACATACTGCACTTTACATATTGATGTATGAATGTATGTGTAGAGTAGAAGATGCATGCTTTAATTAGATTAATGATGTATGCATGTATTAGATACGTCACCCATGCCATGCTTGCCATGCTTGCCATGCTAAACCAGATAAAATCTTTAACGATTTAAGATTTTAAAATTAACAAACGAACGATCATGAGATTCTTGTGTTTATGAAATATGGATTTTAAAACACGGAATTAAATATGAATTTTTGATATCTAAAACTGGGATTTTCTGTCAAAAGCGGATATGCGTATTCGTAAGGCTGATGGGTTTTAAGTGTGACCACTGGTATCCTCCATCTACCTGGGAAATGAACAATTTAAGATGTCAATTTGAAATATTTGGTTCAAGGAAAAATTGAGGATCTCTTCATGATGTGATCATGATCGTCGTAAATTTTCTAAACCCCTTAACAAAATATTAAGTTTTAATCGGATGCTTTCCAATGAATGAACACTCATCGAATCCTAGATCGATTAGGGGAAAGACTGTCAGTGGCAGGGGACTCCTATCTATCGTGGTGAGATGCGACGAATATAAACGGTTATATTCGGCCGTTGTATCATTGGGTCAAACTTAACTGAGTCGTCATAATAAGGTGAAAGTAAACGGTTATATTCAACAATTATGAACTTAGAAGCATGGAGTTTGGTTAAAAATCTATTAGATAGATAAGATCAATCGTTGCTCACCAAACTATCCAAGAATTATATATGATATAATTGACAAATGTTGTCTACCTAAATAATCATTCTTAAGGACTTCCGGTGGTTGACTTAAGACATGACGAAATATGGATCTTGGCTCACTAGAAAGAATTATGGGATATACTTTCCAAATTAATAGTAAGGGCTATTGATTTGATAAAAATAGTGGGAGATATATTATGAATGTATCATAATCATTTGAACATAATAAATAACTCAGACAATCTAATGTTTATTTTGTGCTTTTATCATTGTAGATACCGTTTAATGACAAACAACACAAACACACTATCCGTACGATCTGTCCTTGAGAAGGATAAGCTGACAGGAGGAAACAACTTCCTAGACTGGCAGAGGAATTTGAGGATTGTCCTCAGGCAGGAGCGTAAGCTTCATGTCATTGATATTCCTCCGGCAGGTCCCCTTCCTGAGGGCGCTACTGTTGAGGAACGAGCGGCCCACACAAAGGATGAGAATGATGCAACTGATGTTGCATGTCTTATGTTGGCAACTATGAGTGCTGAGCTTCAAAGACAACATGTGCATATGGATGCATATACTATCAATGAGCACTTGCAAAGCATGTTTGCAAGCCAAACTCGTCAAGAAAGGTTCAACACGAGCAAGTCACTCTTTAACTGCAAACAAGGGGCAAGTGAACCAGTTGGCCCACATGTTCTGAAAATGATTGGTTACATTGAGTATCTTGATACTTTGGGTTTCCCGATTGGTCCGGAAACTGGTATTGACCTAATCTTGAATTCTTTGAACAACAAATTCACTCAGTTTGTTATGAACTACAATATGAATGAATTTGACAAAACACCTACTGAATTGTTGGCTATGTTGAGAACATATGAGACCAACATGAAGACGGCTGAACCCGCTCCCATACTGATGGTGGGCAATAAAGGTAAGGCCAAAGGGAAAGGCAAGTGGAAGGGTAAGAAGAAGACAGGTTCTGATTCTACACCCAAGCCAAAGTCAGGTCCTAAACAGGCTTTAAAGCCTAAAGGTGGGGTCGCTAAGGGTGAATGTCACTACTGTAAGAAAACTGGTCACTGGAAGAGAAACTGTTCAGTTTACTTGGAGGATCTGAAGAAGAAGAGGGCTGAGCAAGCTTCTAATTCAGGTATATATGTTATAGAAGTCAATCTGTCTATTTCTACATTTTGGGTATTGGATACCGGATATGCTTCTCACATTTGTATAAATGTGCAGGAAATGCAGAGAAGTAGGACATTGGCTAAAGGAGAAATGGACCTACGAGTTGGCAACGGAGCAAGAGTTGCTGCTTTAGCTGTAGGAACCTATTATTTATCTTTGCCCTCTGGGCTAGTTTTAGAACTGGAGAATTGTTATTACGTGCCTGCAATTCGCAGAAACATTATTTCTGTTTCTTGTTTGGACAAGAAAGGTTTTTCGTTTACAATAAAGGACAACAGTTGCTCTTTTGCTTTGAATGATTTAACCTATGGTGTTGCGCGTTTGTTTAATGGTTTATATGTTCTTGACTTAGATAATCCTGTCTGTAATATAGAAAACAAACGACTTAAAGTTAATGACTCAAATCAAACATACCTCTGGCATTGTCGTCTAGGCCATATAAATGAGAAACGCATATCCAAATTACATAAGGATGGATATTTGGATAAGTTTGATTTTGAATCATACCAAGAATGCGAATCTTGTTTGCTTGGTAAAATGACTAAAGCCCCTTTCACTGGTAAGGGTCAAAGGGCCACTGAACGTTTGGAACTAATACATAGTGATGTATGTGGCCCAATGCGTGTGATGGCTAGAGGAGGCTACTACTACTTCATAACATTTACTGATGATTTCAGTAGATATGGATATGTATATCTTATGAAGAATAAATCCGATTCTTTTGAAAAGTTCAAAGAATACAAAGCTGAAGTAGAGAAGCAAATTGGCGGAGGTGCAAGTATTAAAATCTTACGATCTGATCGTGGAGGAGAATACTTGAGCACTGAATTTAAAGATTATTTAAAGGAGTGTGGTATTGTATCACAACTCACTCCGCCAGGTACACCTCAATGGAATGGAGTTTCAGAGAGGAGAAATCGCACCTTGTTGGACATGGTGCGATCGATGATGAGTCATGCAGATCTTCCAATTACTTTCTGGGGTTATGCTCTAGAAACAGCGGCTTTCACACTTAACCGTGTTCCTACTAAGAAGGTTTAAAAGACTCCATATGAGATATGGGAGAAGAAACGGTCAGGCATGAGCTTTATGAAAGTTTGGGGATGCAAGGCGTTTGTGAAGCGTCAAGTATCTGACAAGCTTGGACCTAAATCTGAAGAGTGCAATTTTGTGGGATACCCTAAGGAAACAAAGGCGTACAATTTCTATAGTCCTACTGAGCAGAAAGTGTTCATTGCTCGAGATGCTGTTTTCATGGAAATAGATTTTGTTTCCAAAAGAAACAGTGGGAGAACTATAGACCTCGATGAAGATCGAGAACCACAAAATAGCATTGAACCTGAAGTGGAACAAGAGCAGGATAATGATAATGCTCAACAAACACAGGTTGTTCGTAGAACTGGTAGAATTCGCCATGAGCCAGAGAGATATGGATTTCTCTTGACTCAATGTGGTGATTTGATGCTCATAGACGAAGATGAGCCTCTTACATACCAAGATGCTACGAACAGTCCAGACTCTAAGAGATGGCTAGAAGCCATGAAATCCGAGATGGATTCCATGTACGAAAACCGAGTATGGACCTTGGTTGATCCACCTGAAGGGGTAAAACCCATAGGGTGCAAATGGGTTTTCAAGAAGAAAACTGACATGGATGGAAATGTTCAGACCTATAAAGCAAGGCTGGTTGCAAAAGGTTTCAGACAAATTCATGGTATTGACTATGATGAGACTTTCTCACCAGTGGCTATGGTCAAGTCCATAAGGATTTTGCTTGCTATTGCAGCATTCCATGATTATGAAATCTGGCAAATGGATGTCAAAACAGCTTTCCTTAACGGAATCCTTGAAGAGGATGTGGATGTGTACATGACACAACCTGAAGGTTTTGTCGATCCAAGGAATGTTAGCAAGGTATGTAAATTACGTCGATCCATTTATGGATTGAAGCAAGCCTCTAGGAGATGGAATATCCGTTTTGATGAAACAGTCAAGGAGTATGGCTTTGTTCAAAACGAAGATGAACCTTGTGTTTACAAGAAGGTTAGTGGGAGCCATGTGGCATTCATAGTACTATATGTTGATGATATACTACTAATGGGGAATGACATACCTTCTCTCAAGGCTGTTAAGATTTGGTTAGGGAGCAACTTCTCTATGAAAGACTTAGGAGAAGCATCCTACATTCTAGGAATGAGGATCTATAGGGATAGATCTAGAAGGATGATCGGTCTAAGTCAGAGTACATACATCGAAAAGGTTTTGCATCGTTTTGGTATGCAAAATGCAAAAAGGGGATATGTCCCCGTATCTCAAGGGATAACGATCTCTAAAGATCAGTGTCCAAAATCATTGGATGACAAGGACCGCATGAGTAAGGTTCCATATGCCTCAGCAATTGGATCCATCATGTGTGCAATGGTATGTACTCGCCCAGATGTTTCGTATGCTTTAAGCATGACGAGCAGATACCAATCTAATCCAGGTGAAGGTCACTGGACGGCTGTCAAGAATATTCTAAAGTACTTGAAAAGGACTAAAGATTCATTCTTGGTGTATGGAGGAGAGGAGAAACTGGTTGTAAAAGGTTACACCGATGCAAGTTTCCAAACAGACAGGGATGATACTGTATCACAGTCTGGTTTTGTGTTTTGTCTAAACGGAGGTGCTGTGAGTTGGAAGAGTTCAAAGCAAGAAACAGTAGCTGATTCTACAATGGAGGCTGAGTACATTGCAGCTTGTGAAGCGGCTAAGGAAGCTGTTTGGATTCGAAAATTCATTAATGATTTGGGAGTGGTTCAATCGATCGCAGATCCCATTGATCTATACTGCGATAATAATGGAGCCATTGCACAGGCTAAAGAACCTAGAGCTCACTCCCGAACCAAACACATACTCAGGAGATATCACCTCATTCGAGAGATTAATGAAAGGGGTGACATACACATATGTAAAGTGCACACAAATGATAACATTGCAGACCCACTGACCAAAGGCTTATCGCAGAAGAAGCACGACGGTCACACTAGTTCCATGGGTATTAGATACATGGGTGATTGGCTCTAGTGCAAGTGGGAGATTGTTGGTGTAGGTGCCCTAGAGGCAATACAATGTTTATTTTGATAAACCTTTATGTCAATTGATTATTCAATAAACATATTTATTATGACTTTAATTACTGCGATATATTTGTTAGCATAATAAATGTCCTTAGAATCATGATACACATTGTATAGTTTAGTACATGACTTGAACTTGAGATTATATAATATATCATATTCTTAAATGTCCCTAGTCGAGTATTATTATTATAGGACAATAATAATACATAAATAGACTAGTATGTTGTTTGACAGATAACCGCATCTCATTGGTTATAAGTATGGGGATACTAAAGTCAACACATAGGTACATGCAGGAGTACATGGTACTGGACAGACCCACAGTGAGATTCTTCATGTTTAATAAAGTCATAAGAAAGACTCACAGTGATAATGGTGTAATGATCCTCTGACTTGAGATCATTATATTTTTATACGAGGATTAATATACTTTGACTACATTAAAAGTTACCTTTGACCGGGTAATGATAAAAGTGGACATCGGGTATATCATGAGTCGTATGAGAAATATGAATGATAGATAAAGGATTTAACCCTCCTATAATTAGGAGAGATATTATTGGCCTCTTGATTGAGTGAGACTATAAAATGCATGGCCGTGCTCAAATAATGATTTGTTTTCATAGTCTACTCATGGATCAAGTAAACCCGGATTAAATGTTGAAGAGGATGACTAAATACATGCCTCGAGTTTAATCTATAATATATATGGTTAAAAGGATTATATTACACGGAAACATTAATCACGAAAGGTTTTATCGAATCACGATTTAATTATTGTTTAATTGGGTAGCAATGATGTATTACTAGATGCCGCTCATTGTTTATAATTTTATTGGAGAATAAAATTATTGCCAATTAAATAATAGCCTATAGGGTCACACGCAAAGAGCACTTAGAGGAATAGTTAATTTAAATTATAGATTTAAATTAATTGATAATTATTTGAATTTTTATTATATTAATTAAGTGAGACTTAATTAATTAAGATAATATAAATTCAAATTAGAATTGTATTTCTGCCCATAATAATTAAGTGTGACTTAGTTATTAATTAAATAATAAAATTCGTTTTATTATTTTCCTAGACCTACATGGGTTAGGCTTTGCTGCTATGGGCCTGTTAACCAAACATTATAAATAGATAATGTAGGGTTAAGAGGCATAACACGTTTTTGATAGAAAAACCCTAGAAGAGGCAGGAAGACAATTCGAATTATCAAAGGTTTGCTAGTACATCCACTCCGTAATCAAGATCGTGAGACGCTCTTGAAGGTGCTCGTGTGGATACCATAGAGGTGTTTTCGAGAGGAAGACACAAGTCGTGATAGCAAGGATCTCCGTTGAGTTCGTGACATTCAAGATCGTAATAGGTATGATTCGATTATCACCATAATCCGTCCAATCTTATACATGATCCTGCATTAGGGTTCCGAAATTTTTCGTTATATTTACGTTTATCCGCTGCGTTTTATGCCTCGGAACCCAACACCAGCACCCTCAACTCTGGGGCGCTGTCGCCTTGTAAATGTCTTCTCCAGGTCTTTCCTTAGTCGTTGAGCTTCGGCTTCATGAGCGCGTATTCTTTCCTGAAGGTTCAGGGAGTCATTACTTTGAGGCCCTCGGGGCTGGGTACTTGTAACAAAGCCGTGCGGAAGCGTCGACCAACGACTAATTTTTCAAAACTTTTGGCTGAGTGATGCGCCAACTCTACGCCTAGAGCTTGGCCAGCAATGCGCAGCTAACCCTGGGCTTTGTCTTTCATGACGCCTTCCCCACACACCGGGTTAGTCATCTCCTTGATAGGCCGGGCGGCAAACCCGCGCGCCTTGTGTACCTCTTCCTAGATTACCTTCTAGGAGACTCCACCTCATCACAGTGCCTAGTCTCACATACACCCGTGATGCACTCCTTGTGTACCCCTGCCTAGCTCGCCTGCTAGCAGAGTCTAACTCATCACAGTGCCTAGTGTCACATACACCCGTGATGCATTCAATGTGCCTCTCCCTAGCTCACCTGCTAGGAGAGTTCCACTCATCACAACGCCTAATCACATACACCCGTGATGCACACAATGTGCCTCTCCCTAGCTCACCTGCTATGAGAGTTCCACTCATCACAGTGCCTCGTCATATACGTCCGTGATGCATTGACTCCTTGCCCTTCTTCTGTGCTCTCATTTCCTGGCACTCTAGTTCGACAACTCCTGGAACCAGTGTATGATACCTCTGTTAAAAGATATCCCCATCTCAGTCTTGGTATCTCTCTAAACTCTGAGGGTATGCCCTATCTCTGATCAACTATGATAAGCCATGCCTTGATGTATTACTTCATTAGGCATGCCCATCCATGCATGATCCATATAAGCGCATATGTGTGCCTTCCACCTTGAACCTGATTAGGCATATAAGTTTCTTCAACCCTGACCCTGTATCGGCTACCCCTCACAGATTACTGCATGAACTGTAGAACTGTAGAACCCTGGTTGTCTTACACCTTCACCCTGTCTCTCTACTAAGGAACTCTTCCGCCATACGCCTAGGTTTCCTAACGACATACAGTCTAGGTGTCCTTACGCCCTTCGGCCTGGTTCCTCCCAAGAACCAAGTGAACTGCTAAACCCCAAGTCCCTACTGTTTTTCTCCCATGCTCCTTGACTTGGTGCCTTCGATCTCTGTTGATCTAACTAACTCCCAACCTATTCAACTTGTGACAAGGTCTCTTAATGATGTCTGAACACATTTACACCTTCCACCCAGATTCTAGGTAAGCATGCATTCCTCCCCAACCCTGACCCCCATAAAGACTGCCACCCACAAGCTAGATGCACCTTAGAAACATGACTCTACTATACCCCATCTTATTTCATCCCTGCAGAATCCTTCCGCCATGTCTCCACTTCCTGACTACATACGGCCTAGCTTCCCATGAACCAAATGTGTCACTCGAGCCCCTGTTCTCACAATGTGCTCTACCTGCCTTTAGTATCTCTGTACTTGATCTCCGTTGCCTGAATCAATGCCACAACCTGCTATATTGGTACACAGGACTCCATGTGCTACACATCTACCCCAAAGCCTAAGTCTGCCACTTAGCTGCTTCGATCTTTCTCCCAGCTACCCCCCGTAACTAAGATGTCCATCCACTCCCGGATGTGTATGAAGACATAAAGATTAGCAGGATCCCCTAGCCCCACCTATACTGCCCAACACTGTCCCCTTTATCTTTACAACCTTGTTACTGACTTGTATCCTCAGTCACACTTATACTGCCCAACACCATTGCCTTAGTGCTCACAACCTTGTTACTAACTAGAATCCACAGTCACACTTATTGCCCAACATTGTTGCTTGAGTGTTCACAGCCTTATTGATGACTAGATCCCTTCTCAATCTGTCTCCACCATAATCCAAGTCGTCTACCCCCTTCAAAGGCCTGACTCTAAAGATCATCGTTATTCCATAGGAACAACCTTATTCACTTCGCCCAAACCCAATTGGACTTGTCGACTCTGATCCAATTGCCTATGCCTTTAGCACCATTGGACAATTGTACCTATCAGCATGACCGGTCATCGTCTCCCTCGATGCACCGCCACCCTATGGTTGGAGAGTCTTGCTTATGTGAATCATTCACTCGCGAGAGTTCCCATAGATGGTCTGCCCGACTCCCAGCACGGGTCAATCATTACTGATACCAAATTCATTAGACACCTTTCTGCTCTCTTTTGGACTACATGACTGGTTTCACCCTACCTTGGGCTCATCAGGGGAGCGGGTTCAGCTCCCGACCAGTCTTGCGTGCCTGACTACAGTGTGCAGCCCTCGCAAGCACTTGCCATACCATGAAACCCCGTCCCCTGGTCCAACAGCATAACCTGAAACCCTAAAAAATCCTTAGAGCAATCCCATGTCTAATCCTGCCAGTTATCACCTACGCCCAGCGCCGTGTCAAGTCGCTTACGCCTAGTGACTCCCATTGGCACTATTGTGTAGTCACCAATGCTCAACACCTCCTATCAACAGTCGATGCTCGTTGCCTGGGCCTAAGCCTAGCGTTTTGGCAGTCCACGCTAGCCAGCGCCTCAAGTCACCGTTTATGGGTGTAACAGTACTCCTCCCTCCAAGGGGCTCCTTACCGGGTCGTCTCCTTCGTGGGTTAACCTCCTCGTCAGACGACTTCTCGTCATCAGTTGAGTAAGGTCCAGAGAAGTCCCGACTTCTTCGTTGTGAGGTATAGTGGGGCAACAGCCCTTGCTCATAAGGGGGCTCGTAGTTCCTTGGGATCCCATAACGAGGGTCCGGTGTTATAGCAGACGAGACCTGCATAGTAGGAGGAGCAACAAAAGTTGTACGAAGGGGTGGAATTACCTGGAGTGGAGGATCTGAAGCATGAATTGACACATCGGGGTTGGAAGGATGAACGACGATGCTAAGGGGTCCGGCACGCCGGGTGCTTGCTTCAGGGTCTTCAACGGAGGTGGTTGGAACAACAGCTCGTTGCTCCTGAGTTGTAATAGGGGGGACAGGGGTGTCGATAGTGGTGTCAGGGATCTCTCCTTCAAGGGTGCTTGCAGTACTTCGTGTTCTTGCCATGGTTATTATTCGAGATTCCCACAGACGGCGCCAAATGTTACGGATCAAAAACGTATCTCGGGTTTGAGAGATTTAACGTGTAGTTACTGCTAGGGTTTGAGAGAGAGCTTCAAGCTTTAATGGCTGCGTTAATGTTTCGTGACTATCTCGGGTCTTCGTTAACTGCCTACGTATCTCGATGCGTGTGAGAATCATGCCAAAAACGTAGTTCTAATGTTGAGGGGTTAGGCCCTTTATATAGGCATATGAGGGCCTTGGAATTAGACTAGAGTTAGGAGACTTGGGGGCCAAGTCTCCTAGTGACATGAGGTTGTTGTAACCTCTTAGGACTGAGAGTTCTTGCCAGACTCTGATAGGTGTAGTCTTTATCCTTGTGATAGGATATCCATAGATGAGGGGCCTCGTAGGACTCTTCCTATGTTTGGGCTTCTAGATCCTCCTAGGATTAGGACCTTCAACAGGTTTTTTGGGCCCTTACTGGACCATTGTTAATTAATTACGAAATTAATTAACAACAAGGGCTTATGGCTTCAACAGAGCTTTGTGGGCTGGACTTACAAATTCAGTTGATCCTAGGATTTATTTTCCTAGTTCGTTTTAAGGGTCCAAGCCTTTGGACCGTACCAGGTCTAATAAATGAAATAATAAATGCTATATTTATTATTTCCCTAGGGCTATTTTTACCCATATCAGCTATCTAATCTTTTTTGATGAGGAGTGATCTCTTGTAGTTTTTGTAGGTTGATTTCCCAACTTTTCATGTCAGCAAAAAAAAAAAATTCGTAAGTAGCTGAATTGGTAAGCTCAAAAAATCAAGTAAAACGAATCAACAACCAATTTTTGAGCGTATGCCCTCAGAATTTGACTCCATTCTCAATATATATATAAATGAGTTATTTAGATTAAGAAAATTAGTGAAAATAAATAATAAAAAATGGGGTTTTTCAAATATATATTTTTACATATATTTTATTTCAAAAATACGGTTTTGTATAAAATAATTTTCAAAAATATGATATGTGATTTTTGCGATTTAAGATGTGATTTTAATTTTATATTTTCAAATTTAATTTTAAAGTTAATTTAGATGTAAAAAAAATTCAATTGATGCTAATTATATTTTGGGTTGTAAAAGACAGTTACCTGCCATATTTTTGAAAATATTTTTTTTTAAAACTTATCATATATTTTTTTGAATTTAAAAATAAGTTCAAAATTGAGGTGTTGCCTTCCGCGGCCCTTAGGCATGATTTTACCCTTTTCATATCTAGATTTATTGGTTCAAGGATTTCTGGATTAAGGTATAAATTTAAAATACATAAAAGTGTTTGTTTTAATTTTTTTAAATTTCAATCTCATACCTTAAACGCATAAGATATGAATTTTTGATACCACGAAGAGATGTGTATAAGGGAATGGTATGAGTGTATAAGGGAATGGTATGAGTATAGATCTTTATATTATTATTTTATTATTAATCATTAATATTATTAACAATCAAAAAATAATAATTTATACAATCAAATATTATTAATAATAAAAAATTTTGATTTAGCACTTAACAGGTATGAGGTTTAAAGCCATTTCTTTTTATGTGTATATATCGATTGTGAGTATACTCATTGACCCCTTAATTCATTATTTTGATTTCTGTATGTAGAGTAGTAATATGAGAGAGATGAGTAGAACAAAACTGAAAAATGAAGAGGAGGGTGATCCAGTGATTATTGGGGGAATGGTATTGGATATACACGCCACTCCTTCCTTTCCCACCATTCCCAGAACTACCACTCCTGGCAAGGTTCTCTCTCTCACTCTCTCTAATCAAGAATCTACTTTTAAAGTTGCAAACTTTACTTTGTTTAATCTCACTCTCTAGTTGATTGTATTATGTTTGATTCCTTAACTTTTGATTGTGGGGGTTTCTTGAAGGATTATAATATGTTTCTCGGATTTTTTGTGGTACTAAGTCTTAGATATATTCTTTCTAAATTGACATTTCAAAGTAAATGGCCCATATTCCTGGCTTGCACACTTAATGAAATATGACTGTGATAGGAGAATTGGATAAGTCATTGACAAGAGGCATGAAAATTCGTAGATTGAGTTAAATCTCACTGCAGTGTGCTAGTATCGTTTGAAAACCACTTCTAGTAGTAGTATCGTATAGAAATAATATTATGATTGATAACCCTCCAAATATATCATATACTTATCTGGGTCGCAGATTTAGCATTTGGCTATACTAATTCTCGTAACAATGGATTATCTAGTTCCGATATTTCATATGCATTAAAAACCTCAATTAAATAGTTAATTGAATTACAAATATGTGGTGGAAGCGTGTTAATGTGCTCAATGGTTTTACATTTTAACAATGTTGTGAAAATCGCGATTAATCGCACTTCCCGAGTAGGCGAAAGTTTTGCAAGTTGCGTATGAACGATTTAGTGCGATTATCAAAATGGCATAAAATCGCACTTGACTCGGTCCCACTCGCAAAAAAAAATCGCAGTTTAAAACGCCAAAAAAACTAGCATAGAAAGACTGAAATACTCTTGATTTGAAAAAAACCCCAGTCTCATAAATTTTGCACATCAGCTTTTGAGATCTAAATTACTTTTAAATTTATCTTGTGCCACAGCTTTTTTACTGGCTGCACGTTAAATGTTTATAATTACATTCCTTCTTATTTCCTTTATATAGGTGGTCTATACACTCGGGGGTGTAGCCAGAAATGTTGCTGACTGCATGTCTAAGCTTGGAACGAAGCCTTACATGATAAGTGCTGTGGGACATGATATGGCAGGTAAGATACTCTGGTAAAATGAATGATGATACGCAGAGGATATAGGCAGTTTTTATTGAAATCACCTTTCTTCACAAGTGTAGCACTTTTATAGTATTTTATGTGATGAGAAAGTTATACTTTTATAGTATTTTATGTGATGAGAAAGTTATACCACCTCAAAATATCATTGCTTTGGTATCTGCTACTATTACAGCCAATATATTACTTAATAGTCAACCATGTAGATCTGCATTAAACGTTATCTATTTAGATTTAATACTTCTTATAACTTGTATGAATGACTCTCAGTTTTACTTGAGGGTTCTGAATAGTTGACCACCCCTTGTTTCCAAAACATATAGACTAGAAACCAAAATTTCATTTCCGTTGTAGTGTAGATGCTAGTGTATATGCCCAATATATCTGATCGGATTTTGATGTTTCAGACTTTAAAGTTTTAATGCAACCATTAACTATTGTTCCAGACCACTTGCCTTACTTAAGTACTGATAAACCCGTCTTGTAAAGGGATAATTTATAAAAGAGAGGAATTACTTTCTGCCTAAATAAAAAGTTTTACTACCTAACACTTTCTGCAGGAAATTTGCTGTTGGAGCACTGGAATTCTAGTGGACTATCAGTAGAAGGTATATTTCTGAATTGTTCCAGGCATTGCTGACTCGCTGTGTTAAACTGTGCATACATAGTCTAAGCATTAGCCTGGTCATATATCTTGTAAAGGACCTTTTCCACATCTCCATTTGTATTGATCCAACAAGCATTCTAAATGTGATAATGGACTCGGGAGTTTCTTTTTTTGCCAAGTAAAAATTTAATTCAAAAGAAAAAACTGGAACAAATCTGGTGGCATACCCCGGGATAAAAGAAAAGTGAGCACCTACGCACCCCACTAAAGACAATAAAACTACAAACTGATTAAATCCAACACTAGCAAACTAGACAAACATGAACTACTAGCCTAGTAAAGTGCAATATGTACTATCCCGCCTAGTTGCTGCCTGAAATCTCCGGCTAGCTAACAACTTGGCACAAACTATCTCCTTCACACTCCGGGTAATCTGCATAACTGATAATCTGTAGCCAGGTTTATGAATGCGATCATTCTGCTCTTTCCACATTAAGCCCAAACCCCACCATACGATCTTTGGTGAGCAATTGATTATGAAGAGCTAACCATAGGAAAAAATCACATTTAGGAATAAGCCATTAAGCCAAGGAGGGACTAAAGGGAAATCTAGAAATTAAATTCATGTATATATCGGAAGTAGCAGACCACTGGCTACTGTTGGTTAATTTACCTTTCACTTAGTCTCTTCGGTATTTTAGTAAAGTAGTATGCCTTAAGATATGTTTAAGTTATGCTATATCATCCTTATACAGGGAAATTTTGTATGAACGCTTTAAAGCATGACCTGTTAAAGTGTAGTTTGTATTATTCATTTTAAATCAGGCATCCGTAGAGGCAAAGATATTGAGACTGCTGTAGTATGCAACATGTTTGACTCTGAAGGCGAGTTGGCAGCTGCAGTTGCTAGTGTGGAAGCAATAGTAAGTTTTTTATGTAATGCCTTACCTTTAAATAAGAGTGCTCACATTCTAGCCTCACAAGTGTTTGGTAACCATGGAAACAGGAGAAATTTCTCACACCTGAATGGATCCAACAATTTAAAAGCAACATTCGTTGTGCTCCAGTATTGATGATTGATGCAAACTTAAGCCCTATTGCTTTAGAAGAAACATGCCAATGTAAGTATGTGCAATTTTCACCGAGTTCACTCGTTTTCAATGTGCATGCTAACTATCTTTTACATTCTCTTTCATTAGTTTGCATTCAGATGAGTGGTTAGATATAGAGAGACTGTGATACATAACCAAAGGGCTTCAAACCCAACATTTAAGATATTTTTTATGTGCTTAGGTTGTCGAAGTTCTTGTTTTTAGAAGTGTGTATATGAGTAAATGATTGTTTTTTGCTTTAGCATTTATCTCTTACGGTGATACGTCAGTATCATCATACCTATGCTTATCATAGCTGCTGTTAGTTTGCTGCTGATTAGCTAATATCTTGTCCACTGGGTAAATCACTGCAAAGACTAACAAATCTTTTAATTTATTGCTCAGTTTCGTAGTAATCTTAGGTGTTCTTGTATCTTAATTTTTGTGAGTGCAGATTATATGTATAGAAGTTTATGTAAAACTGGGATTTACTTCTTTTTGCTACAGCTACTTGTTGATCAAATCGTCATTTAAATTTATGTTTTGCACAAGTACATTTAAGAGATCAAGACAGATCTCTACTTGTTTCTTCTTACCTTGTTCACTTTGTTTTTTCTTTTTTAAGGTTTAATCTCATACTTGAATACATTATTTCAAACAGTGGCAGCACAATACAGTATTCCTGTGTGGTTTGAACCTGTATCAGTGACAAAATCCAAAAGATTCACTTCAGTTGCCAAGTATGTGAGTGCTATTCTTTCTTTATTAGATGCAATCGGATTTTGAGAGGGATAATCAATTTATCTACTTACAAAATCATAATATTTACGGTTGACTAGTCTACTGATCTTTTTTGTCTGTCATATACTTGAAGAATCAAGTTTTGTGTATAATGGAATGGAAGGTCAATCCCTTTAAGGACACTCTAATTAGTAAATGTAATGTCAATCTTATGTGCCCAATCATAAAGCTTCTTGTTAAACATTTATTACTTAAACTTATTTGTATAGGGCTTCTTATCAAACATTTTTTCTCATACAGATAACTTTTGCTTCGCCTAATGAAGACGAACTTATTGCTATGGCAAATGCTGTCTGCGGTGGTAGTGTATTCCATCCAGTCAAAATAGATAACCATGAAATTAAGTATTCACCAGAATCAGTGTTCCGAATGCTTGAACCAGCAATCTCAGTTGTGCTAGACAGTGGTATCAGAGTACTTGTTGTGACTCTTGGATCTTATGGGGTACTATTATGTTCTCGAGGCATATCTGGCTTTAAGAAAATTGGCGGATTCAAAAGAAACAAATCTAGTGACTTCAGCCAACAGTTATACAAAATTGTCAATTCCCTTTGTACTCCAGATAGATTATTCAATGGTTCCAAAAATGATAAAAGCAATAATCTCTTTGCCATGCACTATCCTGCAATCTCTGCATCTGTTGTGAGGCTTACTGGTGCTGGGGATTGCTTAGTTGGTGGGACCTTAGCTTCTATTTGTGCAGGTTTAGATGTTATGCAAAGCGTTGCAGTCGGTATTGCAGCAGCAAAAGCTACAGTTGAAGCAGAGTCCAATGTGCCTGTGGTGTTTAACTTGGATAACATTGCAGGTACTTGACTTCTCTCATAGCAAGCGAATTTATAATTTAATCCTTTTATACCTTAATTCAGACTATGGCAGCGCGGAAAGAAAATATATACGATAATTACACTTTCTTGAAAGAGAACAGAAAAAGTTTGACCTTGTGAAGCCCCGTGGTCCCACCACCTGATAAATTTAAAATCCCCGTCTTATGCGAATTGACCATTGCATAGTTATAAAAAAATCTTACAGTCTTACCGATACTCCTGGTTTTCTGGTACTGGTTTTATCTGCTTAACAATTCTCTTGATATAAGTTCTATATGCTTTAATATTATTTTAAACTGAATTCTCAGCTTATCAATGGGCTTAATGATATTATTAATTCCCATGAAATGAACTGAAAATTGTCGAAAAAAGCTAGGCGAATTTATATAAAGATTCAAGTACTGCCGTGAAATGAGAGCATATAGTAAATAGCTCCCAGATTATTATCCTTGCAAACAAAAATAGCCTATGTTTTCTAAATAACTTTATACGTTGCGTTTGATGTGATTGCTTCATTTTTTCCAGATGATGCTAGGTCTGTCTACTTTGGTGCTAAAGTTGTTTTCTGCAAATCAATGTTGTGAATCACGTCAAGAACTATTCTAAATGATTACTAATTACGAAGTTTATTCAGATAGTGCTAGTTTGGCTGTTTCCCTTTCGACTTCACTTTACACAGTTTTCTTTGTTGTGGCTTCCTTAGTAATTCCACACAAGTCGTTTGTTGACTTGTTGTACGGAAAAATATTCACAGGAACTTGGCTTGTGTGTAATAGTTACTAGAACTTCTAGGGGATGTTGTTGAGTCCAATATTGAGGCAGGCAGCCCTGCCAGTGTTTCTACTCACCTAGACTGTATATTTTGTTCCTACCCTATGCTGGAGTTGAGTGAAGTCGAGACATAAATTTACAGAGCTTTAGCCTGTTGGCAGAGTATACACAAGCATAAACCGCAAAAGTTCATTATTTTGGAAACCCACTTTGGTATTGTTGCATCTCATTAGAGGCATATGTTTCAACAAATCAATTATACATACTTTCAACGTTCATGATTATAATAAATCGTTAGATTGTTTATTTAAAAATCTTGCATGTTTCAACGATAGGAGCAGTGATGATAGTTTTATTCAAAGAAATATTGATTTGATTTTTATGATGTGTTCGTTAAATTAAAAAATTAATTATGATGGTATCTTGTTAAAATATATGTGTAACTTGTTTTTCTATCGTCCGGAGATTTTATTTTTCGAATGTAGGAAAGGAAAATATATAATAAAAATTGAATTATTTTTCTTTTTCAAAATGTTTTGAATATAAACAAATAAGAATTTTCCCTCAAATTTTTTTGCAAAAATTTTTCCCTCAATTTTTAAGTTCTCTTTCCGAAAAATCATTCAGAAAAGCCGAAAAATATAATCTCTAACTTTTTTTTTTCCAAGTAAAATGTTTCAGAACACAATTTATCATAATTTCTAAATACACTCGGAATTTGCTTTGTGCACTCAGAAGTAATTACCTTAATATCTTTTTATTTTATTTTTTTATTGAATAAGATATGCTTACCTTATTTAAATCCCCACTCATTTTTCCTGCTTTCTTACTTTTCTGTATTATATCATACAAACTTATAGCTCGTGCGAAGTACGGATAACTAATATTTAAGTAAATTAATTTTTTATTTATATTTTTATTGATATTTAATATAAAATTTTATAATATTACGAATTTATGTTAATATTATATGTTTTCTTATTTTACATAAAATTTATTCTATTTAATATAAATATGTTATAAATCTTTTTTTCTTCTCACTCTCTTCACATGTATTCTTGATAAATACAATACATACATATGGGTGTGGGTGTGGGTGTGGGTGTATTCGATATTTGGATATTTGATTATGGTGCTTGTTAATATTCAATCAAATCATTGAGGATTCTTGTTAGTACTAAAGATTGAATATTTTTGGGTATTAGAATATGGGTCATGATTTTTATGTTATGATCTTTTTTATTGCTGCTTAAAGATGTTTCTTTTTTGTTACAGTATTACGTTTGAAGAATTTAATTTTTGTGAATATTTATATATATGTTACTTCTGTATTGAGATTTATAGACATGTGATTACTACTGTCCATTTATCTAGATCGTTTGTATGTATGTGTATATATTTAAATCTATTAGTTTAGATTTATTTTTCCCCCTCTCTTATTTGGTATCATGTCACATATTAATGCTAGTACCGTGTATGATTTGAGTATATATATTACATTATAAGTATTGATTGTTTTATAATAACTAACTTATGTATATCTTTATGGTTTTCATGTGTAGATACTATTCGTCTTTTATTGTATGTCTTTTGTATATTTTTTCGGGTCAGATGGTATTTGATTAACATGTTCTTACTCCTGTTCTTGAGCACTTTTTTTTATTTGAATTAGGTAGAAAATATTTTTATATGTTTATTTTTAATGTATGATAAAATTTATATTTTTATTTAAGAATGTACCATGAATATAATTATTCATTGGAGGTCATATATTATGGCTTGTTTGTACTCTTGGGTAGACCTGACAATTCTGGTAAACGGTTCGGTTTCGGATTGGATTAATTTCGGATCGGATCACTTTTCAGTTATAATATATTTTTATTCGGTTCGGTTCGGATCGGATTTGATTCGGTTCGGATCCAGTTTCGGTTTTGCATAAATTGAATCGGTTTCGGTTCGGATCGGTACGATTTCGGTTTGGGTCAAAATCGGATTAAAATTCGGATAATTTCAGATAAAAATCGGATTAAATTCGGTTCGGATATTTTCCAATTTCTGATTTCAAATTAGATTTTGTTTGGATTTGAAAGTTAAGTTCGGATTATTGTTAAATTAATTTAAATTATCATTGAATTTAAATAAAGATCATTAAGTAAATTTGACAAATTATAGTTAAAATTTGATAAAATAATATCGAACAAAATAATTATCTCGATTAAGTAATATATTTCTTGTTTGTACTCTTGGATAGACCTGGCAATTCGGGTAAACGGTTCAGTTTCGGATCGGATTAATTTCGGATCACTTTTCAGTTATAATATATTTTTATTCGGTTCAGATCGGATCGGATTTGATTCGGTTCGGATCCAGATTCGGTTTTGCATAAATTGAATCGGTTTCGGTTCGGATCGGTACGATTTCGGTTTGGGTCAAAATCGGATTAAAATTCGGATGAATTTCAGATAAAAATAGGATTAAATTCGGTTCGGATATTTTTGGATTTCTGATTTCAAATTAGATTTTGTTTGGATTTGAAAGTTAAGTTCGGATTATTGTTAAATTAATTTGAATTATCATTGAATTTAAATAAAGATCATTAAGTAAATTTGATAAATTATAGTTAAAATTTGATAAAATAATACCGAACAAAATAATTATCTCGATTAAGTAATATATTTCTTCATTTCAGACTTTGGTCAATATGATAAAAGAAATTTTTACTAAATTTTGTAATGTAACAATTTTTAAAAAAAAATCTTGATGTCCAAATAAAAATATAAATAAATTTTATATGTACATATATAATATACAGTATTTATTTCTTTTTAAAATATGAATTTATATTCACTTTTCTTTACTTTCTAGCAAATTCAAAATAAATGTTATTCTTATATTTTTAATATTTTATTTTACGAACACATGTATTATACGTATGAATTATGTATAAGTGTATAATGTACATGTGAGTGTAACGAACCATAAGATTGTATGTATGAAATACACTTAAATTCTATAATTTAGTTTGAGCCATATTCACTTTGTATACTTTTTAGTTTTGATTTAATCGATTTCGGGTTGTTATCGGATGTGTTATTTTGGATTATTTTCGGTTAAAATTCCGGTTTCGGATCATTTTCGGATCAGATCAAATCGATTTTCAAATCATTTTCGGATTTGATTATATTGAACCGATATCGGTTCGGATCGGATTGTTTCAGATTCGGTTACACTTTCGGATTATCAAATTCGGATATAAAATCGGATTTGATTTCTTACATTTCGAGTCGGTTCTTCGGATCCAGACCCAATTTGCCAGGTCTACTCTTGGGCCATATATGATGGCTTGTTTGTACTCTGAATGAATAATTTTGGGTCTTGATTGATTGTTAAAATGGTGTGTAGTTGTATTTTGACAATTTCAAATTTAATTTGTGTCTTAATTTGTTTGTCTTGAGGAGTAATTTTGATTGTGATTAATGATTAATAAGTACAATTAGTGAAATTTATCTTGACAATTTCAAATTATAAATTTATGAATTTTAATTTCATTTATGGTAATTCATTAACAACATTTATTTGTCAGCTTTTATTTTGAATGTCAAGTTTTAATTTCATTTATTAGCTTTTAATGTAATTTATTTAAAATATATAAAAAATAAATTGGGATATTTTTATTTTTAATATTTTAATTATAATTTTAAATGATAAAATTTATTAATTATGTATATTATTATTTGTTAATTTTAGGTATCTAACCAAAGAGATCTCCTTTGGTTAGATAATTATATAATAATATATGAGAATACTTTAAGATATTTTTTGACGATATTTATTGAGACATTTTCTTTTATTTGTTTTCTCTTATGGTTTTCAAGTACACGGAAAAAATGATTAAATTGACTTGGAGTGGGAGACACAATACACATATCAAAAAAGCTGAAGACTTTTCAACTAGTTTATTAGTATTTATTTGTTGATATTTTTGGGAGTTTCCTTTTCAGGTTATAAAGTTTTATTGTCTAAGCGTCCGGAGACATCTTATGTATGTCTCTCGATTAGATGATAAACTTTTTTTTGACAAACAAAAGTTAATGCATTCATTAAAATATTCGAATATAGTCAGGACAAACCTCTGAACTGACAATACAATCTGATTGTGAAACAAATAAATGAGCTAAACAAATAGTCGTTTTGTTTTTAGATTGTTTAACATATAGAATAAAATTCTTTAAATTGAAAAAAACTATAATAGCTTTCCGAGCAATCCAAACTATACCAATCTTGAATCTGGTAGCATCACAATTGACCTTCACATAAATGTCATCTCTAACCCAATTTTCAAAATTTTTAGTTACATCAACTAAAATTAGGGAAACAGATATACCCAAACTATGAACAATTTTTTGTTGTGAAAGGTGAACTCTTGCGATATCCACCACCGTTCCAGTTTTAATGCAAGAATTCCAAATCTCCCAAAAAATTATATAAATCATTTCGAGTGAAACCAATACCAAACTCACAAATATTTCAAATAAAACACACTAACACCCAAAAAGATGGGTACCATTAACAAGTCTTGATAACAAGGTACTAACAAGATCTCACCTAAAAAACAAAATATCGAATTTATTGAAGAAAAAACTGGAAAATAGAAGAAAAGATAGAAGAACGAAGGGGAGGATTGTAGGAGAATGGAAGAGACGGCTAGAAACTAGATCTGAAAATGGGGATCGACTCTCATTTGAGGGAGGGAGGCGGCGGCTAACCCTAACTTAAGACAAAATAGATGATAAATTTTATTGAATGAAAAAAGCCCTTCTGAACATTCAAAATTGTATTTTGATATACTTCATTTATGGAATTATTTCCCTTGACAAAAAATATATATGTTATAATTGGGACCCGTATTATAATAAATATATAATTGGGCCGGAAATTTGAAATTTTAGTTTATATATATATATATATATATAATTAGGGCTCATATTATAATAAATAAAATTATATCTAACAAGTGTATATTTTTTAGACCCGTTGCCAAGTACCGACCGATCGACTGACCAAATTTTTTAATCTTTCAACTATAATAATATAGTATAGATAGCTTATAACTCGTACAAATCATGAATATTATTAATAAATTATATATTAATTATCTTATATAATTTAAATGTTTCATGTAATATGATTTTTATTATTAATTATTTTTTACTTTTTTCTATACAATAATTTTTATATATTAATGTTCATAAAATTTAATGATAAGTCATAATTTTAAATAAATAAAAGAGTTTGAATGGTGATGAAATTGAGTTGAATGTGAGTAAACTATATTAAATAAAAATTATAGGATAAATAAGATTCTTAAAATAGAAAATATATAATGTAATTTAAAGATAATATAATATTATCCGTGGACAGTTGTATAAAAGGAGGACTGTCGGGGATATAGTTTTATATATGATATATTTTTTCTAAAATTATATTTTGTTAAAATTGGATGTTTAGATTCATCTAAAATTGGATGGTTATGATCTTTTCTATGGTTCATCTTATCATAAGATGAAAAAAAGTTCTCTTGTTTAATTATAATACTACAAACTTATAATGAATGACTAATATTTAGATAAATTTATTTTTTATATTATATTTTATTGATATTTACTATAAAATTTTATAATGTTTAGAATTTATGTTAATATAATATAATATTATCCGTTGTATAAATGGATGACTATCGGGGATTAGATTAGTATATTATTATATAATGATATTTATATATTAATATTCATACACTTTAATGATATATTAAATAAAAATTATATGATAAGTAGGATTCTTAAAATAGAAAATATAATATATAATTTAAATATAATATAATATAATATTATGAAGAGTTGTATAAAAGGAGAACTATCAGGGGGTTAGAATTATATGTATGATATATATTCTTTTTAAAATTATATTTTATTAAAATTGAATGGTTAAAATCGTTTTTATGGTTTATCTAAAATTGGACGGTTTGAATATTTTTTATGGTTCACCTTAGACCAAAACTTTTAATATTTTAATTATAATAATATAGTGTAGATAGTATAGATATTTATATATTAATATTCATATAATTTAATAATATATTAAATAAAAATTATAGGATAAGTAAGTTTTTAAATTAAAAAAATATAGAATATAATTTAAATATAATATAATATAATATAATATTATCCGTAAAGAGTTATATAAAATGAGGACTATCGGGAATAGAATATATATATCCTTTCTAAAATTAGATTTTATTAAAATTGAATAGTTATGGGATTGTGGGCCATGCCCGCGCCATGAAAGCTGGTTTAACCTCGACAGTCTTCACTTGCAACCAGCTCATTCACTTGTATGCCAAGCATGGTCTCATACAAGATTCCCGTAAGTTGTTTGATGAAATGCCTGAACGAAATGTGTTTACTTGGAATGCTATTGTCTCTGCTTACATCAAAACTCACAACTTTTCTGAAGCTGAAGCTTTATTCAAAACTGCTCCTGTTAAAGACTTGGTCACTTATAATACTATGTTTTCGGGTTATGTAAATTGTGATGGATACGAGGGGCAGGCGTTGAAGTTGTTTCTTGAAATGCAGGTAATAGGAGATGAAGCTGTGATTGATGAATTTACATTAACTGCAATGCTTAATCTTACTGCTAAGTTATGTAATGTGTGTTATGGTAGGCAGTTGCATTGTCGTATGTTGAAAACTGGTAATGATTTTAGTGATTTTGCTACGAGTGCGTTGATTGACATGTATTCGAAATGTGAGTGTTTTCAGGAAGTGCGTCGAGTGTTTGAGGGGTGTTTTGGTGGTGGTGGTGGTTGTGTTGATTTGGTGACGAAGAATGCAATGGTTGCTGCTTGTTGTAGGGAAGGTGAGTTGGAGAGGGCTTGCGATCTTTTTTGGAGTGAAGTGGGGTTAGCTGATATGGTTTCTTGGAACACGTTAATCTCGGGGTATACTCAAAGTGGGCATGACAAGGAGGCAATCGAGTTGTTTCATTGCATGGCTGAGGAAGGATTTAGGTGGAATGACCACACTATTGTTGGCGTGTTGAGTGCTTGCTCCGGGTTAAAGAATTTGAAGCTCGGGAAGGAAGTCCATGCTTGGGTTCTGAAAGAAAAAATGAATTACAATCCTTTTGTGAGTAGTGGTGTTGTAGATGTTTATTGCAAGTGTGGTAATATGAAGTATGCTGAATCAGTTTATTCATCAACTGGGTTTGAGAACACATTTTCAATCACTTCGATGATAGTTGGATATTCTTTGCGAGGTAACATGGTTGATGCGAAAAGGCTTTTTGATTCGTTGACTGAAAGGAATTCTGTTGTTTGGACTGCTATGTTCTCTGGTTATGTGAAATCCCAGCAATGCGATGAGGTTTTTGAGCTATTCAACGAGTTCAAAGTGAAGGAAGCTACACTGCCGGATCCTCTTATTCTCATGAGTATGCTGGGCTCTTGTGCAGTAAAAGCAATTGTGGATCCTGGAAAGCAAATTCACGCTTATTTATATAGAATGGAAATGGAAATGGATGCGAAGATGTTAAGCGTGATAATTGATATGTACTCTAAATGTGGAAATATAAAATATGCACAGAAAATATTTCGAAAAATTAGTGCCAGGGATACAGTCCTTTATAATGTGATGATAGCTGGGCTATGCTCACCATGGGTTTGAACACCAGGCTCTTAGCCATTTTGAGGAAATGAAGGAGAAGGGAGTCGTGCCAGATGCAGGCACCTTCATCGCTATTCTATCAGCATGTCGTCATTGTGGCATAGTAGAACTGGGTGAATTGTACTTCACCTCCATGACAGAAGATTATGCTATATCACCTGAAATTGATCATTATGCATGCCTGATTGATTTGTATGGAAGAGCTAATCAACTGGAGAAAGCTGTGACCTTAATGAGAGAGATGCCTGTAGAACCAGATGCTGTTATACTGGGGACCTTCCTAAATGCTTGCAAGATGAACAGGAATCTAGAACTTGCAAGAGAAAAGAGGAAAAGCTATTGAAAATCGAACAAGGTAACGGAGCAAGATATGTGCAGCTGGCTAATTTTTACGCCTCTGAAGGAAAATGGGACGAAATGGGAAGGATAAGGAAAAAGATGAGAGGAAACAAAGTGAAGAAGTTTGCTGGTTGCAGTTGGGAACATGTTGGGAATAAAGTTCATATCTTCATGTCTGGTGATAAGTTGCATTCAAAAACAGAGGCGATTTATGATGTTTTAGATAGTTTAAATCCAAAACTTGTAGACGGGGGATTCATTGAGTGCAGATGAAACTGTCAGCTGGAAATTTCATCTTCTAAACGTCGTCAACAAGTAATGAGAATACCTTACTTGGTGGTATTGATATATGGTTTCTGCATCGTGAAACTAATGATTTATTTAAATTCAAAGAACTCTTTTTGGGACCATTGTTATTCTTTTCATCATCAGTACTGCAGGTATGCATGATGCATACAGCTTGTATTTGAAAATTGCTTTTTCTCTTGTGTTTATTGCTTCTTACTGGATATTAACATAACAAAGTTGCTTTGAATATAGCTCCTATTCTATTTCATGCTTAACAATGGAATATAAGTGCTTTTGAATATAGTATAGGATCCAATTAAGGTCTCCTTTTAACACCTTAAGGTTTTAGGAGATTTGGTTACTTAACATAGTATCATAGCTCGGTTTCCACCCTCAATTGTTCAATTTTTATCATTTGTTTGATCTGTTTGCCTGTTGGTCTAGTATTTGTCTGATTGTCCACACATATGAGTGAGAGCGAGTTTTGAATATAGTATATGATCCCATTAAGGCCTCCTTCTAACACTTTAAGGTTTTGGGAGAGTTGGTTACTCAACAATAAGGACATCAATCTTCCATTCATTGTTAATTATGTAGAGTTTATATTCTATTCTTCCAGTTTGTTTGCTAACTTGTATGGGCGGTTTGTCCTTGCAGGCTTGCCATTTGAGGAATCCAATATGTATCAATGAAAAGACACATATATCCCTTGGGACTTCGTCAGACAATTAAAAAGTGATACATATTCTCAGTTTTCACTTGAGATAATGTCTAGAGTCTGCTGCGGCGAAAAGGTACAGGCTGTAGCCACTGTTTTGCTAATGGAAATTTATCTTCTTCAGACGAGGAAAAAGTAAAGGAGTTGGCTTCAAAAGTATGATTAATAAGAGCCCTGAAACTGGAAATTCAAAAAACTTAAGAATAAGTAGTTACCCCAGATGGAAACAAGACTCTTTAGATTTGCTGAGACACTTGGTAGTTTATAAGAATCTGGGTGAGAGCGGACTGCACTATGGTGCCCTATCGGGTGAACCTAGCCTAGTGGCTGGTGCTGGTCTCATAATGTTGTTCCAAGCTTTCAGGTTTTAATTATTTCGGCGCAATATTGATTTAGCTATATCAAACATCTGGAGTGCCTTCAATTGCAGGAGTTTCTGCTATTCTTGTCTATTTATCCAATGTGGGGCCAAGATTGGTGAAGCGGAAGCATTGTTGTAATCATCAAAAGGTATGTACGTTAAAGCGAAATTGTGATACTTAGCCAAAAAACAAATAGAAAGAAAAAGAAAAAGTGTGATGGAGAAGCAAAGAATATCAAGATTGTAAAGCAAATGAACATTAGAATTGTGGTGTGACTTGTGTAAGATATTGACCAGAACTATACTTTACTTAAGTTAGCTCCTTAACACTTCGTGATCTCAGTCAAGATTTGTATCAAATTAAATGGATCAAATTCCATCACAAATTCGGGAGGCAAATCCCTCGGACCACTTCTGTCGTATGTTTTTATAAAAGGGCTGTCTGGTTTGAATTCATCCATCTTCATTATCTGGCCTAGCTGCCCATCGTGTACTTTGTGCTGTTATTAGCCCTTCGTCATACACATTGTATTGATCATCTGTTGCAAAGCCCGAGTCCTTTTCCTTCTTGATTGAAGAGCCTTCCATCACATATCATAGCTTTTTTCCTCCCTCCTGCAGCGAAACCTTTTCATGCCTTCTGTCATATATCATAGCCTCTTTCCTCCTTGCTGTGGGAGCTAACCCTAGGGCAACCTTTGCATGGATATCACTGTATGTGTATTTAGTAATGTTACTTTACTTCCCCGTCATATCTTATTGATCTTACGTTTTGAGCTAGTGCACACAATTCTTCTTCAGGTTTATATATTTGAAGACGGCTGAAGAGTGGCACTTGAATGTCCATTCGCTCTCGGTGCTGCTCAGACTGCAACAGAAGATTGGAAGGGTGCATTAATTTAATCATGTAAAGACCTAATCCTTTTTTGACAAATTTGAATGCATGTCATCTAACGTGATGTTATAAATAACTGCTCTAATCAAAGAAATCAGTTCATTAAAGTATGCGTTAGTAAGCCTGTGAATATGCATAAATATGGAGCTTAGACACTTAGTCTTCTTAAAGCTAGAAAACCCAAATTTCCTCCTAAAGCTACAAAAACCTTTGTGTCACTTAAATCGTGCGTGCGACGGTTGTCTCAAGGCTTAAAGGGTGCAAAGAAAGCCATCAAATTTGATTTACTTAAAGATCATAAGAATCAAACTAAAAATCATGTTGATTATTCTGCTTCTAAGTCTCAGACCCAAATAAGTTTTTTGTACAAAATAAAACTTAATTCATTTATGTTTGCATGATAAAAAGGAAAATAAAAAGGTTCTGTGGATATGGACAATAGGGCTATCATAGTTTTTAGAGAATTTTTAGAGAAATGGTAATAGTTTTCATTATGTGATATGAAAAGTTATTTATCGGAAATGTCATCATTTAATAACGTAGCACTAATTGATTACCACAAACATAACCTGCTAAATGTTACTCACTCTTGTCCTTTATATAGGTTTTTTACATAATTTTAGGAATATTTTCATATTGTTAGAATTGATATTTTTAAAATTTTCTTTTTCTGAATAAAAAACATAATATTTAAATTTTAATTCACAAAAAAAAAATTAAAAATTATTAATTCTAGTTATAAATTATTAAAAATTTAAAAATTATTAATTCTAGTTATAAATAAAAATTCTAGTTATAAATGTAAAAAGTCAAATGATTTATAAATACAACCAGGGCGAATAGTCAATTTTGTGACAGATTCAAAGTAGGATTTGACATGTTTGACTTTTTTCAGAAAAACTAATGAAATTGCTCTTGCACGAGTAAAAAAAAAGTGTTTTCGTTACGATCAATATTAAAGATTATTATTGGTATTTATCAAAAATATTATTTTTTGTAATTGTTTTTTGCGATTTTATAATTTTTTGAATATTTTTGTAAAAATATGATTCACAACTTAAAATAACCAATATACAACTTTTTATATAATTTTTTTAACCAAATTTAATTGAATACTACTTTTAAAAAAAAATTGAAGTTACTCGTGATTGCATTGGAGTTTGATTTTAGCTGCATCAAGTTGCATTTGTTGCAAAACCGTATTTTCACCAAAAAAACTTTAAAATTATATTTTTGTAAAATATAAAATAAAATAAACGTATTTTTGTAAAAAAATAAAATGTTTAGTATTTTTCAAAAAAGCCCTTCCTTTTTTTTATTTGAGTTTGTTACAAATTTATACATAATTAAATTTGGGAAATTTGTATAATATGCCACAAGTTAATGAGATATTTTATGAATATATCTTTTTTTATTCAATAATTATAAATATGTCTCAGAGTTAACTATTAACTTATATAAATATAACTAAGTTATAAATATTAATATTTCTCTAATATATTATGAACTTGTATAAATTGTTGAATAACTAACGTAAAGATTATTTATATATAAATATATATCAAACTCTATATGCACATATTTTTTTTTTTATAATCTGAGAAATAAAATATTAAATTTATACTTTGATAACGTATCATTGGTAATGATATGAATGTATTTTTATGACAAAAAGATTATGAGTTTGATTCATCTTGTTAAATTTTAAAAAATTAATTTGCAAAGGGACAAAATAGTCCATTTAAAAAGGATGGACAAAATAGCCATTTCAAGTGAATAAAATGAGTCACATATTTTTAGGATTTAAATGACTCAATATTTTCAACTTGTCCTCTTATTATATATATATATAATGAAAGAAGGTCATTTTTCTCTTACACAAATCATAAATTATCTTTACCAACTCTTTGAGTACTCATTTTTGGGTAAGAGATAAATTTGATTTAAAATATTAAATTTTCAAATAATTTGAATTATTTTGAAAAATAAAGTATTTCAACGGGCATACATTTTATTTAAAATATTCTCAAAATATTTCACCAAAAATAATATCACAATACTAACATGACATCATGAATATTCGAGAGTTTCATCTCATTTATTATTTTGATAACTAATTATTATTAAATAAATATTATTTAAAAAAAATTAATAAATTATTTCCTATTTCATAATTAATGCTATATTACATAATTAGGAAGGGGGAGAGTAAATCGTTGCAAGACAAGTCAAGCAAAGCAGAGAGAGATGCCGAAACAATAGAGTTTTAACACACACCACCATCCCACAAAATCAAACACTGAGCTGAAATCTAAACGTGATCTGATCGGAGAGTCTAGTAAAATGGGCGGGGGACGCAGAGAGATGGGCCCATTAACAAGAAGCAGCAGCAGTTTATTCCTAAGATCCAAGGTTGGCATCGCTATTCTCATCGGTATCCTTCTGGGCTGTCTCTTCGCTTTCTTATTCCCTCACGGTCTCTTCCTCTCTACTCCTCCTATTCACCACCTCCCCATCACCAAAACCCAGTCCCAGGTCTCTCCTCAAATCCCTTGTATCTATTTATTTTTTCGAATCTCGGGGGAGGCTAATGTGTGCTTGTGTATTTATTATCGGGTTTTGACTGCATAGTTAAAATTATTATTTTAACATTTTCGATAAAATTGTGTAATTAATATTGTAATTGACATGATTTTAAGTATGTTGTCAATGTATTTGAAATGTGTGCATAGGGTTATTATGCTTGGTTGATTTTGGACACATGTTTTTGTTGCGGAACATTTTGTATTTATTATCGGACTCCGAGGATTCCGATATGATCGAGACTGCATATATATATATATAGTGTAAATTATTTGATTGATCTTTTTTAGTAGTGTGGTTTATGTTTTTACTTGTTTACTTCACTCAATTGGAGTAGAGTTGAGCTCTTAACGGAATAAATATTAAGATTTCACTGATAATCGAGTTTAATCAGAGTAATTAATTGAGTTTGTGTGGTTTGTCTTCTAAGATAATGGTATGTAATAAGTGATTTGCCGTATCAGTTTGAGTTTTGCCATTTAGGACTCTAAGTCGTTAAAGTTACCCTGATCAAGCTCCGAACATAGTAATTGAGTGACAATAAAACAGACGAAAAGAGATGGTGTAAATTATCTAACTAAAGGTAAAAGTTAATGTTGAAACAGCAAAGACGAGTGAAGAAATAATCCATGCAAATATTTTTACGATAAGGTTGGTCAAGGATTCAGTAGAAGGTAGGTATCTGCCTTCATCTCTAGATTTGTGGGGTTGGATTCTAGGGTAAATTTGTAGGAATATAGTAAAAGAAGGAATGAAATTTTGAATAAATGCTCACAAAATAGTACTACCTCCATTTCAAATTAGTTGTTTGGTTTGACTTTTGCACGTAATTTAAGGTGCATTAGAAAGGTTGATCCACAAATTATTTTTAAAATTTTCTTTTTCTAAATATTTAAAAATAATTTGTGGATGTACCTTTTCAGTGCCCCTTAAAGTACGTGCAAGAGTCAAACCGGCCTACTAATTTGATACGGAGGGAGTACTAATTTTCATCCCTTCCTCACTCCATAGTATTCGTTCCATCCAACAAAGCTTAAGTGAATTAAATTTGATTTAGATTATGGCATTTATATGCCTTCATAGTCATGCGTATGCGCATCACTGTGAGCTACATTAAAAGCTAAATGAGAGACATTGTAAAAATTAATAACAGTGAATTGTTCATTTGTGTGGAAATCAAAAAGGTAGTGGGAAACTATCTATCTTGCGAGGATCTTATGTACTTGCCTTCATCTTTTAGTGATTTACAATCTTATATAAAAATGCGCAGTTCGTTGTGTGACAGTGAAATAAAGTTAGTAATATTTTTTCCCTTTTGACTGTTTAGTTGCAACGGCTTGACTACTGCTTTTGTTGCATCTGTTGATAATTACGTAGCTCTCAACTTCGATTGTGAATATATTAAGTGTGTTGTCAATTAAAGGTTTCGCTCAGTTCTATTGTTTCTTTTGTATCTGGGCCTTGTTATAGCAGTTATGTTTATTTACTGATACGATGTAGCTTTAACCAAATTGGAAGAATGCAAGTATAATTAATAAGATATCTAAGAAGAATTAATAACTGATCTAGCAAATAGGTATTGGAATTTGTGAATTTAATGTACTATGATTACCTCTTTTTCTTTTTATTTTTTATAATTTCAAGGTTTGTGATTATAAGATGATAGAGGTGTTTGTATATGTGTTTCTGCCGAATCTCTGTACCATTTGTTACCTTGTTGTAATCCTATTGCTTTGTAGACATACCATCTGTATGTGCTAAGGATTGTTTAAACTTGGGAAAACATGAATTCTAATGAATCTGTTTATGGATTCTTTATTAGGTTGGTTCAATCCCATGCGAGTCATCTGAAAGGATCAACATGTTGAAATCAGAGTTCATATCAGCTTCGGAGAAAAATGCGGAACTTAAGAGGCAGATTAGACAGTTAACTGAAAAGCTTCAGTTAGCTGAACAGAGGAAAGATCAAGCACAGAAACAAGTCCTGGTATTAGGTGAGCAGCATAAAGCTGGAAGTTTTGGAACTGTTAAGGGTTTAAGAACGAACCCTACTGTAGTTCCTGATGATTCTGTGAATCCAAGATTATCCAAGATATTACAGAAAATATCAGTTAATAAAGAAGTTATTGTTGCTCTTGCAAATTCTAACGTTAAGGAGATGTTGGAGGTCTGGTTTACTAACATTAAGAGAGTGGGCATTCTTAATTATCTCGTTGTAGCTTTAGATGAAGAAATTGCCAATTTCTGTAAATCAAATAATGTTCCTGTGTACAAGAGAGATCCAGATGAAGGCATTGATTCAGTTGCTAGGACTGGTGGGAATCATGCTGTTTCAGGATTGAAATTTCGCATCTTGAGAGAGTTTTTACAGCTTGGTTATAGTGTGTTGCTTTCTGATGTTGATATTGTTTACTTGCAAAATCCCTTTAATTACCTTTATCGTGATTCAGATGTGGAGTCCATGACTGATGGCCATAATAACATGACGGCTTATGGGTTTAATGATGTTTTTGATGAACCATCAATGGGCTGGGCTCGTTATGCTCATACAATGAGGATTTGGGTTTATAATTCTGGATTCTTTTACATAAGACCAACAATTCCTTCGATTGAGCTTTTGGATCGCGTGGCTGGTCGTCTATCTAGGGAAAATGCTTGGGACCAGGCAGTTTTCAATGAGGAACTCTTCTACCCTTCACATCCTGGGTATGACGGGCTTCATGCATCAAGGAGAACTATGGATTTCTATCTCTTTATGAACAGCAAGGTGCTGTTCAAGACTGTAAGGAAGGATGCAAAGTTGAGCAAGCTTAAACCGGTAATTATTCATGTAAATTACCACCCAGACAAGTTCCCAAGAATGAAAGCAATTGTTGAGTACTACGTAAATGGTAAACAAGATGCATTGAAGCAATTTCCTGATGGTTCAGAGTAGTTGATCTTTCTCTTCAGATCAGAAACTATATCCAAGGTTTCCCTTTCTGCTTGTTTAACGTGTTTGTAATTTAATTACTCATAAACATAGCACACAATTAGGTTAAATATATAGTCGAGCATCTAAGAGCAGTGCGGTTTCTGCTTTCCTAGGCAAATTACTATGACTCGGAACTTCTCGAAGTAACTGCATTTGTATTTTCTCGTCATGTTATACTTCCGCAAGACTTGCATTTGATGTCACATTTTATTCTTTTACCTTGTCAAATAGAACTACTGTTCATGAGATCTTATGACAGCGCACTTGTTTGCACTTTGCCGTACTCCTTTTGGTCTTTAGCAATATTATTTGGAGAATTTACTTCTATACCTTAAGGTTGTGTTCATTTTGATGGAATGGAATGAAGGAAGAATGAAATCAAATTTATAATCTTATTTGGGTGAGATTAGAGAAAATGTTTATAATTTTCATTCATTTTTTCATTTCATTCCAAATTATTTGAACTAGAATTCTAATCCACGTGTTTTGAAAGGAATGTTCCATTCCATTTTTTCACTATTTTTCCTGCAATCCTCATCATAGAAAATTTACATGTTTGTTCACAATTTCATTCTTATATTCTTCTTTTTTATAATTTCTTATTTCAGTCCTTTCTCATTCCATTCTCACAAGTGAACACAACCTAATAGTTTGTACACTGAGATGAATTTTGTAGTTGTCAGAAAAAAGTTAGGCTGATGTTTTATCTACTAAGATGTACCTCTTTATTGCTAATTTGCCTTTACAATCCTTCTGAAGTGACTTCGAGGAAGTCATTAGGTAGATATCTATTTGTTATCTATTATATAAGGATCTATTATATATCTAATAGGATAAAATGAACAAATTTAATCATAAATATCCTTATTAATATCTATTAAATATTATCTTTCTTCCATTAATATCTTTATTAATATATAATATTTTCTTCCCAACATTAATATCTGTAAATTATTATATATTTAATTATTTTTAATTATGTTTAAATTGTATATATTTTTATTATATTAGAACTTTTATAATCTGTTAATAGATTTATAAAAATAAAAACGTATGTATTTTTCTACTAAGTTTAAACATAGTAAATGTTTATGAGCACAATAAGGAGTCGTTGAGACAAAATATTTATAATAAAATGATATGTAATTTTCATTATGTTAAAATGCTATAAATGTATTTGAGTACAGTAAGGGATCGATGAGATAAAATATTTACGATAGAATCACAATTATACCTTTTAACTTTTAAATAACATTTAATCTATCATAAATTAAGAAAATATCTATTGTAAAATAACAACATAAAATTTAAATTTCAAATTTGTTATTTTTAGGTATCTAACCAAAATCCCTTTGGTTAGATAATTATTTGGTAATGCATGATAATATTTTAAAAATTATTGGACAATATTTATTGATATAATTTTCTTTTATTTGTTACTTTCATGATTCTCAAGTATACACAAAAAAAACACTTAAACTAAAGCGGGGGTGAGAGACACAATTAGACGTATTAATTAAGGAAGTTGTAGGCATTTCAACTATTTTACATATAACTATAGTTTAAAATTTATGTTAGTTTCCTCTTAAATTTTAAGTTTATATTATTTAAGTGTCTGGATACATCTTTTATATATATTTTGATAAAACGATGAATTTTATTAAATGAAAGAAACTCTTTCAATCAAAATTGTATTTGATACACTTTATTTACAAAAAAATTTCTTTTGACAAAAAAAATACAAGCAACTCATCTCCATTTAATACAATTATTAGAAGTAGTCAAATAAACAAAATATTTACCTAATTTGATTTTCTTAAGATGTGTAATTTTTTGAAAAATGACATGTAAAATATAACAGATGGAGTATGGAGTATTATATTATAATATTATCTCACCCTTATTTAAATAGTGTTATTAAAACTATATATTATTTATGAATGACCATAATTTTAATTAGCAAACATACCTGTGTGTTTGAAGGAGAAAATATTGGCGTACGTGAAGCATTATCATGGGTAATGGATAAACAGGAAAGGAAGGTGACTGTGGAGACTGACTCCCTACTCACCTTTTATGCGATTCATGGCAAGAACAAAAATCTGTTGGAAGTTGGCCATATAATCGAGCACTGCAAGATTATGTTGCAATTGTCGCCTGAATTTCGTGTTAATCATATTCGAAAGCAAGCTAACAAGGTAGTTCACAGTTTAGCTTGGATTCCTTGTTCAATTCATTGTTTCAATATATTCACGTGTCCTTCTATTCATCTGCTGGAGACTACTTTAAATGATACTCCCTCCGTCCCAACCAATTCTTTACACTTTCCTTTTTGGGACGTCCCACCCAATTCTTTACATTACTAAAAATAGTAACTTTTAACAATAAATATATTATTACATCCACTACTTCACTCCACTTTTTCAACACTTTATACTATTACACCCACTATTTCATTTATTTTAACAATAAAATCACTATTACACCCACTATCCTTGGTCTCCGTGCCCGGACCAAATGTAAACATTTGGCCGGGACGGAGGGAGTATTTCTTATTAATGAAGAAGCTTTTATGTCAAAAAAAAATAAAATTAGCAAACATACCTATAAATGAGTGAAATAAATGAAATTATGTTAACAAGTATATTAGATATGTTGGACAACATATGATACTTTCTTGAAATATTCTAGTTATACTATAATTTTAATAAATATAAATTAGTATGAAATATACAAAAATAAATATTTTTAATAACAAATTTTTTTTTAAAAAAATTGAAATATAGGACAATCCCGTGCCTCGCACGGGTTTAGAGCTAGTTATATTTTTTGAATATTCAATTTAAATTCAATAAACCTCGATAAGAAACTCAAAATTGTGTTAAAAACTCAATAAATTAGAAAACTCATTAAAAACTCGAACTCGACTCGTTTACTATACGAGTTGAATCGATAAATTAGAATTCGTACCTAACACTCGATAAATTTAAAGCTCGACTTGATAGTAAAAATTTAAACTCAAATTAGATATATAAAAACACGACTCGACTCAAATTACGCCTTGATTTCTATATTTAATTTATTATTATTTCCTATTTAACAAGCGAAGCAGCGGGTAACTTATTACCCGTATATCTGATGCACTTAGAAAAAGGCTAGATGATTCAACTTAATTAATACTGGAAAATCAATTTTGTACATTAAAGAGTTATTAAATTTTATTTTAATACAATAGTCATATTTAAAAATTATTAGTTATTAGGTGAGGGTTAAGTTTCGCCAGAGTGTTAAGGGATATATGGAAGTACAAGTTAGATAGATACAGTATATATTAAATATTCGTTGACATCACGCAGGGCCTCACATGGCATCAAATTTACATAAGATGATCCCCTAACATTCATTACAACGGTATTGAAAATTTGGAATGCATAAAAAGATTTGTAAAAGCAAACGAGATTACACTAAACATGCAGCTGGATCGCCAACACAAATTAAATTAAACACGAAAACAGCTAGCAAGAGGAGTTGAACAATGAACCGATTGAACAAGGTTGCATTTCACGGGGAGCTCCATAGCTAGATTCGGGTCGATTCCGAGTGAAGGCAAAAATGCAGAAGTTCTGAGAGCACACATGCATTGCATGTCGGCATTCGAGAGAGCTGCACAACATGCAGTGGAAGGGGGAAGAGGATTTATGGCACGAACTGCCTGTTTGCAGGACATCAAACCTTCTGTCGTTACACCGCAAATGGATTGGCTATAGAGAGACCATTTGAAGTCATGGGTGCTAAGCTCATGGCTGCAATGAAAACCGAAGCGAGTATCACGAATTTTGTGTGTGCTTCCATTTCTTCATCTGGATAATGCAAGGTCTAGCTTGTTTCTGAGTTTGTCACCTGTACTTTGGGTTTATAATGGAAGAATATATATATATATATATATATATATATATATATATATATATATATATATATATATATATATATATATATATTTGTAGTTAAAAATTTGCAATGCATGGGATGAGTTGCATGTGGATAGCGGAATATATTATGTGTTCTAGGTTGGCAAGTTTGGCCATATACATCACGAGTTCGCATAGGCTTGTGGGCTGGTTGGTGCGGGTGAAGGGATATTGGTTTTTAGTGGAAATGTATATCTAAAGTAATTTGTTTCTTTTACCGCTAGTAGTCATATTAATGCGCATATGGGATGGGCTTAATTTATGTTTAATATAGAAAAACAAATGACATATTTTGTCCCGTATATTTTGTTTAATTTTTAGATTTGATTTTATAAATATTAAAATTTTAATTGACAACTCTATAGTAGACTTTCGTTATATAGAATGATTAACGTGTGGGAAGTGCAAAATAAGTTAATGCTTGTTTGCTTACCTTTCACATATATGATAAACGCAAATATTTATAAAGTATATTTTAGAAAAGTTATTTGGTTAACATTAATAAAGAGAATAAAAGTTCATATAAGTTTTGGAGTAATGTCACAAACTCCAAAAACTGTCCCAAATATTTTTATCAAATGATGTGACATGATATGTTTCTTGTTTTAATTCATACACTCAGGTCTCATATTATTATTATTAAGGAAAATTATCAATTACACATGTGATAACTAAGCTACAATTTTTGAGATTCTTAGCATATTTCTAAGTTTTAATAACATATATTATAAGAAATTGTTTGCCTAACTCCCTTGATAACTTACACTTTTTATGAGAAGTTAATTATCACATATCAACCAAACACATTTTTCTACTTTCGATTAATTACAACTTCCATAGCAAGTATAACTTTCATAAAAAATAACTTCCTATCGTGAACCAAACAAGCTCCAAGAGGTGTTTGGATAACATATAAATATATAGAAGGTTTAAGTTTTTAGGAAATAGTAAATTATAATATTGTTCGGTTAATTTCTAAGAAATTAAAATTCTCCACATATAGGAAGTAGGAAGTAACTAGCTCTAAAGCCCATGGAAAACATGTACATTTTTAGTAAACAATTTAGATGTGCTTATACGTTTTTTAAAAATAATTTATTTTTTAAAATTATTCAATAAATTTAATGAATAACATAGTTTTTGTGCTGTCACGGTAAAAATTGGACAATTACTATAACAAAAAATTTCATCAACATTTTCATTACAATGCATTTTATGTTGTTATACTTTAATCGTTCGTGTGTTTGTTTTTGCACTCGATTGTTTTTAATAATAATAATAATAATATGTATTAACTATGAGATGAATTAACTATTTTATAATAAGCAAGTTCTTTTTCTAAATTAATTGATAAGTATATTGAATAAAATACTTTTTTATGTTGTTACGGGAAAAACTTTAAAAATTTTTGAAATAATATAAAAGTGTATAGATGATGAGAACGATGATAGTTTTTTTTTATAATTATTAATATTATTTATTAGTAAATAAAAGATGGGCAAAATCAATATTTTATTAATATTAATTAGGGTATCATGAATCAATAATGTATTAAAATATTATATATAATTATAAATATTAATTATGTAACTATTAATGTGTGTATTAATAAAGAAATATAATTGAAATAAATATTTTATAGATATTAATAAGTGTAACGCCCCCAAATCCGGGGTCAGGGATCTGGTCGTCACGTGAAAAACCTCAATATAAAATCACCTATTTAATAACATTTTTACACCACCTGTAGTCATTCAATATTTGAATTCTACATTTACGACCCCAATTACCGAGATCTTTTAGATTATAGTTCTAGAAACAAGAATCCAAAAACCAAACATCAATTATTATAAACCTCAAATAATCAAATCAAATCTCGCTTGTTACCCCATCCATAAAATTTCACAATTAATTTCAACAATCTCTTTAAACTAATCTTATATTACTAGTATAACTTCGATAAAAAGTATACCAGCAGTTAGGACGGGTCTATAACAAGAAATATATATAATATATAATATACCAATATATATTAAAATATTATATATAATTATAAATATTAATTATGTAACTATTAATGTGTGTATTAATAAAGAAATATAAGTGAAATAAATGTTTTATAGATATTAATAAGTTTATTAATAATGCATGTAACAATGAGGAAGTATAAGTGAAATAAATGTTTTATAGTGTATTAATGAATAAAATGACTCAAATAAACTTTCGGTTGTAACATCATATATATTCTAATTTATCTGTCATATTTAACTTTTTATGGTTAAATTAACTAAAATTTGACTGATAATTAGAAAATATTAGTTTATAATTTTATAAAATTGAAAATTGCAATTTAAGGTAAATTACATACACTTTTCATTTATATAATTTTTTTCAACTGTATGGTATATATAATTTTCAGTCAAAATTGGATTAATTTGACCGTAAAAATCAAACAAGACAAATAATTTGGTAAAGAGGAAGTATCAAATAATAAATTTGTCGTGAAAAACAAAAGTTGAAATAAAAAAATAACTAAACTAACTTTAAATTGAAAATTTTAAATGTAAACAAATAATATAATTATTTATCATGAATATATATATGTATATACAAAAGAGGACATGGTTATGTGGCACCTTTAACATCTTTTTAAAATTATTTTCTAATTTTCTTAAATTTATGTATTAAAACTCTAAATTAATTTTTAATTATTTTTGTAATTAAAAGTCTAATCACTATTTATCTTTTATTATATTAGGAAGTATCTATTTACTAAATATTAAATTATTTTAGCTCTCTCACTGTCTCCAAATAAATAATTTTTTTTATTAGATTTGTAACAATTATAGTTTATACTTCGCATATTAATATCAGTTTATAGCTCAACATCTGGCTTATATGCTTTGTTAACAATGTCATTTATGCAGTGTTCTAAAAAGCGGGCTAAGCGGCCGCTTAAGCGGCCGCCTAGGCGGAGAATGTGTTCTAACCGTCTCGATTTTGGACTAAGCGGGTTTTTAAACGTTTTTTCAATTAAGCGCCGCTTAATTACCGCTTAAGCGGCTTTGACCGATTAATTTTGTTTGACCAGCGGCTGAAAATTGCACATAAAGTAAGCAGCTCATTTTCTTTTCTCAATTATGAATTAGGGATTTAGGTTAACTGCTGAAAACTTGAAGAGTGAAGACTAAAGTGAAGATTCACCACGAATTTAAGGTTAGATGGTATCCCGCATCTGTGTATATCTATATTTGTGTTTGTACTTTGTAACTTGTAAGTTACTTTGTAAATCTTTTTCCAGTTTATGAGAATTTTGTAGATTCAGCTTCCTTATATGTCTATAACTCTGTATGCATATGTTTGTAAATAGTTCTGCAAATAACTACCTTTTTCTTTATAATTCAAGAGATGTACTCGCACTTTTCTGTTTTCAAGATTAATGGTGGTGATGAATTCAAGATTGTGTGTATTTGTGATTTAGTGTAGTTCAGAAATATGAAGTAGTCTAGTAGAAATATGAAACACATATAATCTTGTAATGTGATTGTGTGTTTTCCCTTTTCACTTTTCAGAAATGGAAGGAAACGCTAATATAAGTTCTTCAGGGGCATCAAATTCTGAAACAGACACTTTGAAACGCAAATCTGGTGACGTAGGGTGGGAGTATGGTGAGTTGGTAATACCAAATAGTTATGACAAAATCAAATGTAAACTATGTGACAAAACATTCAGTGGAGGGATATATCGACTAAAACAACATGTAGCATGTATTAGAGGAAATGTAAAGGCTTGTCCAAAGGCTACTCCTTTAGATAAATCCAGATGTTTCCAAGCACTAGAGGGATCTAAAAAGAAGAAACAAGATAAAAAAGATCATGTTGCAGAAGTACGAGAAGATGTTTCAGTTTCTCAAAAAATTATTGATGTTGAGGATGATTTTGATGGCACTAGCCGCACTAGACCTCCGCGTTCACTTGGGCCAATTGACCAGTTTGCACGAGCAATTGATCCTGAAGCATCTCTTGAGTCAGGCAAAAAAAATAGACAGAAAAATATCAATGAAGCACTCTTCAAGAGTAGGATCAGTGAGGTACATGTCTACTTGGCTCGATGGGTTTACGAATCTGGAATTCCTTTTAATGCAATAAACAATGACGGCTTTCACCGATTTGTTGAGGCTGTTGGACAATTTGGTCCCGGATACATACCACCGACCCAATATCAATTGCGGGAACCATTACTAAAGCAGGAAGTTGAGAGGACCAGAAAATCGTTGAAAAGTCAGGAGGATGAATGGAAAAAAACAGGATGTTCAATAATGACTGATGCCTGGTCTGATCGGAAAAGAAGGAGCATAATGAACTTATGTGTGAATTGCAGATTGGGAACAAGCTTTCTTTCTTCTATTGAAAGTTCAAGTGAAGCTCACACAGCAAAGTACATATTTGATTATGTTGATAAGCATATCAGTGAAGTTGGACCTAACAATGTTATCCAAGTGGTGACAGACAATGCATCTAATAACATGGCAGCAGCAAAGCTATTAAAAGAAAAGAGGCCTCAGATATTTTGGACGTCTTGTGCCACTCACACGCTGAATCTTATACTCGAAGGAATAGGTAAAACTACAAATTTCAAGCTCGTTATCGATAAAGCAAAAGCAATGACCATCTTTATTTATGCTCATCATAAAACTTTAGCATTGATGAGAAAGTTCACGAATAAAAGAGACATTGTCAGACCTGGAGTAACACGATTTGCGAGTTCATTTTTAACCATGCAGAGTATACTGGAGAAGAAAGAAAAATTAAAGTTCATGTTTTCTTCAGAAGAATGGAGTAGTTGCTCTTTCTCTAACAATCCAAAAGGTATAAAAGCTTATACTACTATTGTCAATCAATCATTTTGGACTAATCTTGTACTTTGTGTAGAGATTTTCAAACCATTAGTTAAGGTTCTTAGGCTAGTTGATGGTGAGCTGCGTCCATCTATGGGATTTGTGTACGGTGAACTAAAAGATGCCAAAAATGAAATTAAAAAAATCTGTAAGGGTGACATTACATTATATGAGGCCTTAATTAACATTATAGAATCGAAGGCCAGAGATCGAATTGATAGCCCATTACATTTAGTCGGCTACTTGTTGAATCCTTATTATTATTATAGAGATGATGAAGCAAAAAAGGATCCTGCTTGTATGGCTGCCATTCTGACATGTATTGAGACCTTCTTTCCAAATGATTTTGGCATCCAAAATTTGGTATGCAACTCAGAGTTGTTGAAGTACAAAAATATGGAAGGAATGTTTTCAAAAAAATTGGCTATAATGGGAAGAATGACTAATGATGAAAACTTTGATGTTGGTAAGATTGGTTATTTCTTTGATTCTTTCTCATTATATGTATTTTTTTACTTCATGGTTTAATTATATATTTGAATTTTTGATTATTTTCTAGTTGGATGGTGGTCTAATTACGGTGCAGAAACACCAAATTTGCAAATGATGGCCATCAAGATACTATCGCTGACTTCAAGTTCATCCGGGTGCGAAAGAAATTGGAGTGCTTTTGAGGGGGTAAATTGCTTATTCTTGTTGCTTATTTTCTAGTTTTTGGTATGTTTAATATTTGTAACTTGTTGCATATTCGTTTCTGTTTTTTTGTAGATACATACAAAAAAGAGAAATAGGCTAGATTCAGAGAGGTTGAGCCATTTAGTTTATGTCCAGTTCAATTCCAAACTTGTCAACAAGAAGAAAAAGATGAAAGATAAATGTGATGTCCTACTTGCCAGTGATGCTAGTATGGCACAAGGATGGATAGTAGAAGGAGGAGATGATGATGATGAACTATCCACAACTTCTACAATTGCTGAGGAAGATATCAGTGGTGAAACTGGAAATGTGTTGTCTTCTGCAACTGCTACTAGAATGGTAAGAGAACTTGATGAAGACAATTTTCAATCGGAAGATGAAGCAGAGTGTAATGAAGACCTTGTATTTTATGATTCTGATCACCAAGGATGGTGAATGTTTTGTACTTGAAAAAACTTAATGTTTAGTGTATATATTATTATTATTATTATTATTATTATATATTAAAAATAGATTAATTTATAATCCGCTTAATGGTCCGCTTTGAAATCCGATTAAGCGGCCGCTTAACCGATTAAGCGCTAGAAGGTGACACGACCGTTTAGACCCGCTTAACGCTTTTTAGAACACTGCATTTATGTGACTCAGATATGTTTAAATTTGATTTATTTAGTTAAAGAGACTTATTTTCATACTCATGTGGATTATCACTTATTTTATAAGATAAATTTTTGGTTTGGTTAATATATAAGCTTTTTGTGCCCTACTTAAGAGTAGTTCATATGCACCTACAGTCCGGTCCTGAAATTTAGATGGACTTGTTAAAAATATAAAAATGCATCGGTAATAAAATAATTATAAAAAAGTGTATCAGTATTAAAATAATTATAACTATAAAAAATTAGAATTTATTTATTTATATTTTATCTTAAATGTAATTTTTAATTACTTATGTTGAGTGTCATTAACTCGACTACGTGCTGCAAGCATATAGTCTTCGGGGTATGTCTTATTTACTAAATATTATTATATTCACGAACACTAATATAAATATAAATAAGTTAATCAACTGTTGGATATATATGATAGACATTCATTCTACATCCATATCACTATTTAATTTGTTAGTTTGTATACTCTTCAATTTTTATTCCATGTACTTGTAATAATTTTTATAAATAGAAATAATATTATAGTATGTCTTAATTAAATGTTAGTTACATATTATTGAATACGATCTTTTTTTTGATATTTATCAAGCAATTAGTAGATAACATAAATATTTTTTGAGAAGATTGAGAGTGTTGATGTGAGTTCAAATGATTGTCTTAGACATGCTTGTATCATTGCTCATTGCACTACGCCAAAAGTAGCCTAATGTAACGCGCTCCTAATGTTACAATAGGCCTAAAATCCGTTACATTAGTTCTAATGTAACACTAGGGGGTGTTACATCTGCGGCCGCTACATTAGAGTCCTAATGTAACGTGTTTTGGACCCTACTGTAACACCACAAAACTGTTACATTATAATCCTAATGTAACACCAAAACAACCTAATGTAATGCTTTCCAGTGTTACATTAGATAATTACATATCATATAAATATTTACACGTGGCAAGCTTATGTAGTGACACATGGCATCCACGTGGATTCCACGTGGCAGCAAGTGGGGCCCACATGATGACACATAACAGTGCTACGTGGCGCTTATGGGGCCCACTTTTTGCCACACGGCAGATGACCTATTGTAACACTTTTCATTATCTATTGTAACACTGCATATATATAATGTAACAGTAAATAATACTAATGTAACTAGACAAATGTAACACCACAAGTGCAAATGTAACACTAGATAAAAAATATTTTACAAAGTCTGCTTTATTTATGCAGTATTTCCATCCAAAAAACATCCTAAGTTACCATGTTCATAAACCATCCAAAATACAGTCAACCCAAACTCCAACCACCTATCCAACAATCCAACCTCCAACAATCAAAAACCAAAACCACCAACTTCTTCCACATAATTACATAGTATAAAAAAGAAGTTCTAGATAAATATTAAACATGGTAACTACAAAAGTACGATAAAAATAGTAGAGTGTTTAAGATGTAGCTCCGCCGCCTTGAGTTCCAGGAGTGATAGGAGTTCCATTTTCGTCAGCATCGCTAGAAAGGGTTGCGCAGAAGTCAGTAAGGTCGAGTTTCATCTCCGGATTCGCCTCTCCAAGTTTTTTCACGAACCAAACCATGTTCTCCTGAACTTTTCTGTTGACCTTGGCGTCCATTTCATTCTGAAGATTCTGAGTAATCTTCACAGTCAGCTCCTCAACATAGGTATCTGGAACAGCCGGCTTGTCTGTGGAGGAAACGGTTTTACCTTGCCTTCCCACCAACCAATCCGGTCGATTCTTTTTTCTGGGAAACACCACATCTGCATCCTTTCCTTGTTTCACCATATCCTCAATTCCCTTCTGAAATAGAAATAAGCATGTACTAATGAGAGTGTATAATGAGTAGTAGTTGGCTTATGCAACAACAAGCAAAGAAGAAGAGAAATATAATACGTGCAATTTTTGTATGTATATACATAATACATACATATACATAAGCAACTAAGCAGGATACTGGTACCTAGGGATGGAATGCTTGTAGAGGACAGTACAAAAGGAAGTGTAGTAGACACCAAAAGCTTAGAAAATATATACATAATATACATACAAAAAGTGAGAGTGTATAATGAGTAGTAGTTGGCAGGACTGGAGTAAAAAGTTGAATTTACTTGAAAATGTTTTGTTAAGGATAGACTTACCATTTTTTTCTGAAATTCAACCTGATTTGACTTGTACTTGCGCCCAGGCTTGCGCTTACGACTTTTTAGATACATTCTAGCATCTGATGGGGAGGCATGATTTGGATCTTTATTTTTCTGGTATGTATCAGAAACAACATACACATAACATTTCTATGATTAGCCGATAAATTCTACTAGCATAATATACAAGAAATAATAATGTCAGATATGGCAGACTAGTTTTTAAGTTGAGAGGTAATAAAATGAGATGGTAATTTGTACATGTTTCTTAGCAAATTAATCATACCAGCTTGTTTTTAACTTCAGCATAGCTCTTCGGACCGAGAGTGTGAGTCTCGACATAGGAATTTCGACGAGCTTTATTATCCTCAGCTAATGACTGTAACGGGAAAAAATACAAGTATCAGATACAACTTTATATGATGACAAGAGTACAGAAATATAAATAAACTACATACAAAGACAAGAATATAAATAAAGTATTACAAAGACAACATTTTAAGTATTACAAAGAATATAAATAAAGTATTATAAATAAACTTTATATGTATACATAGATATTTGTACCTGAACTCCCTCATCCGACCAATACTTTAACAACATTTTAAATTCCTCGAGTGGAATTTGATCAGGCCTGTTCTGGATCCTCTCCTCATCATTTTGATATTTTGAAAAAAACCTCATCTTCGTACGGGACTTGTGTGTTCTCCATAATGAATTCAATGTCTTTAACACCCACTTTTCCCCTTCTTGTGGAATAACATACCTACCCTGCAATGTATCATGATTGTAATGCTTTAGTCCATGCATATATGTGAAAAACATTGGTAAATTTAAGTTAAGGTAATAGAGGTCACCGAAGTATATTCCAGCATCCACTTCTTTAGTTCTTCTGGAACAACATGCCAATTAACGTAAGTAATCGGCACGTGATCCTTGACTAGTGTCCCCAAGAAATTGCTCAACTCAGCCTTAAGCTTCTTGTCCCCAATTGGTTGACCTTTTTTATTAACGTTAATGACTACCTTTTCATTCACTGTCCTAGCATGAACTTTAAACATTTTTGACCGTCCTCTGCATTTTTTAGGACCTGTCGAGGCATACAAAATAGAAAAGAACATTCAATGTATCGCATTACTACATTAATTCTAATAATCCTATTAATATAAAGTTCATGAGGCATACACATGCATTACCTGCTTCAACAACTTCATCTGCAGGTTGTAAACTCGATTCACCAACGTCGTTCTCTATCCTTGGATCAGCTTCAAGGTTCTGCTTCTGACGTTCCCGAAGCGCAATATAAGCAGCAAGTGAACCACTTGGTACAGAATTGTCAACTGCTTTTAACAGTTTGCTACACGTCGGCTTTAAAATTTTAGCTCGGACAGTAGTAGAGGGAACTTCCTTGTCAGTAGCAGTTTCAACTTGCTTTCCTTCTTTCTCAATAGCATTCTGCATGTCCTTATCTCCTAAATTCGTAGCATTTGCACGTGAACGAGTTGTAGGACCAGGTTTACTGATCCTTTCCTTGACAGATTTAATTCTCCTAAATTCGTAGCATTTGGATCGTCGATAAATATTTTTTAAAAAATAGAAACAATAATCTATGACAAAGCACTAGCTCGAGTACTAGTCAATATAATAGTGATCTACAAATATCTCCAACCAAATTATTTTTTTATTTTTTGAAAATTTGAGAATATCATTTTATTATACATATCTTGACATCCGTACGGTTGGATCGTCGATAAATATTTTTTAAAAAATAGAAACAATAATCTATGACAAAGCACTAGCTCGAGTACTAGTCAATATAATAGTGATCTACAAATATCTCCAACCAAATTATTTTTTTATTTTTTGAAAATTTGAGAATATCATTTTATTATACATATCTTGACATCCGTACGGTTGGATCGTCGATAAATATTTTTTAAAAATAGAAACAATAATCTATGACAAAACACTAGTTACGAGTACTAGTCAATATAATAGTGATCTACAAATATCTCCAACCAAATTAATTTTTTATTTTTTGAAAATTTAGGAATATCATTATATTATATATATCGTTACATCCGTATGGTTGGATCGTCGATAAATATTTTTTTAAAAATAGAAACAATAATCTATGACAAAGCACTAGCTCGAGTACTAGTCAATATAATAGTGATCTACAAATATCTCCAACCAAATTAATTTTTTATTTTTTGAAAATTTGAGAATATCATTTTATTATACATATCTTGACATCCGTACGGTTGGATCGTCGATAAATATTTTTTAAAAATAGAAACAATAATCTATGACAAAACACTAGTTACGAGTACTAGTCAATATAATAGTGATCTACAAATATCTCCAACCAAATTAATTAATTATTAATTAATTTAATTATTAATTAATGTATTAATTTATTAATTATTAATTAATTATTAATTAATTTAATTAGTAATTATTAGTTATTAATTAATTATTTATTATTAATTATTAATTATTAATTATTATTTATTAATTATCATTAATGATTAATGATTAATGATTAATTATTAATTATTAATTATCAATTAATTATTAAATATTAAATATTAATTATTAACTATTAATTATCAATTAATTATTAATTATTAATTATTAATTATTAATTATTAATTATTAATTACTAATGATTAATTAATTATTAATTATTAATTATCATTAATTATTAATTATTAATTAATTATTAATTATTAATGAATTATTAATTATTAATTATTAATTATTAATTATTATTAATTATTAATTATTAATTAATTATTGATTATTAATTATCAATTAATTATTAATTATTAATTAATTATTAATTATCAATTAATTTAATTATTAATTAATTATTAATTATTAATTACTAATTATCATTAATTATTAATTATTAATTAATCATTAATTATTAATTAATTATTAATTATTAATTATCAATTATCAATTATTTATTAATTATCAATTAATTATTAATTAATTATTAATTAATTAATTATTATTTATTAATTAATTATGAATTAAGTTTTAATGTGGGCCCGATGGTGGGGCCCACTTGTGGGGTCCATTTAATTAATTAATTAATTAGTTATTAATTATTAATTATTAATTAATTAATTAATGTGGGAACCACCTCCACCTCAAGCCACGCAGGAGTGCCAAGTGGCATTAATAATAATTAATTATTTGTTTAATTGATAAATACGTCAACTGTAACACTACGTAGTAACTAATGTAACTGTATTTGAGTAGTGTTACAAAATTCTATCAACCGTAACGCCTGTTTTTTGTAACACTACAAAAAGCATTACAGTTGCCCACTTATGGCGTAGTGTTGTGAACAATTATAAATATAAGAACTGTATTATGTTAATTTTGATGTATATAAGATTTATGCCTATTTTTGGATTTTTAATCACGCAATACATGTGTTAGTTTATTCTCGTTAAATAGGTAACTGTTTTACTTTTTCTCATTATATTTTATTTTTAAAAAATAACTATTAAGGTGTCGAATAAATTAATTGAATTTGGAGCGTGATGATATAATTTAGTAATAAATGTTTAATATCTCTGACTTAGTTTTTAAATTTGATTTTCGCTAAATTAAAATGATAATAAATACTATAAAACAAACTCTCATAAACTTATTAATTAAAATAAAAAAGATAAAGTTGAGATCATAATTACAAATACAAGTCATTTTGACAAGTATTACAAACAACTTTCATGTATATTTAATATTTAATTTAAAATATAAATTACGAGATTTAAGAATATATCACTGTGCCCATGTTATTTTGACGGATCTGCACCGGGTCCATGAATGTCTAGAGTGTAAAGTAAAGTACAAATTAATATGATTCTGATTTTGGATAAAATCATAATCACAATCGTAATTGTATACTTTTGGCTTTTAAAATTGAAAATTATAATTGCAATCAAGTTATCGATTTGATTTTTATTAGTTCGATTTCAGTTAAAAATATTAAATAAAATAAAAATAAATTATAATTTACATAAATAAATATTTTTTTAGACAAAACACAACCATTCATTTTCATAGAAAGTTGTTAAACATTTACAACGAAATACTATAAAAAGTAAATAGTACTCGTGAGAGGAATATAATAAAAAGATGAGTGAAGGTAATATTTGTTGCAACAAAAATATTATAATGTTTACAAAGAATTAGCTACAGCTATATTTGCCAAAACTCATATTAATAAACTTGGACATAAGAAGTGGGTAAAATAATCAATTCATGATCATAAACTTACATTGAATGCTAATCATAAAGATAGGTGCATGCCTATGACATCTCTTCCCAAACTCGTTAGAGTCCGAGAGCATATCAGACCAATGGAATCCAATTGGGCGATTCTGTGCATAAAAGATCTGCTGCCCCAAATGTTGACCATAAATTCCTTCGTGGACTCCTCTAAGGACTAACTCAATCTTACGAAGCTTAGACACACTTCAAATACAGGATCACAAAAACTTTTTATATTCCCTCCCTTTTTCCCATATTTTTTTGTCTCATTTTGACTTTTCAAAGTCAAATTAATTAATTTTGACCAACAAATTAAACATGTTATATAATAATATATATTTTTTAGAAAAATATTATAATAAAATTTAACTATTCTATTTTATGAATCAATTTATAAAGTTATACAATTATAAATAAATACTTTTAAATTGTTAGTCAAAGTTTAAAAAAATTATTTAAAAAAATTAAAATGAAACAAAAATTACGGGACGAGGGAAAGTACAGGATTCTCTCAATTAAGACGTATCTCAAAGATCGTACTGACAACTTCCGTGCCTTCACGTGATTGTTGGAAACCGATCCGGTTTTTAAATAAGCATTTATAAGTTGATACATGTTGCCTTTAGCACTTTGAAATAAACATTTTCTACATAATTCTCGATTGCAGTAAAGACAAACTTAGACAAGGCATCGGTCTTCATATTTTCTTCTCTTGAAATGTGTGCTCAATAAAGCATTTTTTGAACTGGGTCATCAGTATCTTAACCATCTCCAGGTACTTAGCATGGTTCCATGTTGGGCTTCGTAATATTATCCATTCACTTATGAGACGGTCAATCTTGAGTTTCCACATGCTCAACTTCCTTATTAGTATTAGGAAAGACTAACTTGATTGCATATTTCACTATACACTTAGAGTTTCATTTGATTTGTTTTGTAATTTGTATTTGGCGGTGCCTCTATATAATCATATATGCCATATACGTTGGTTGCAGGAATTAGATGCCCTCTGATATGTGTATTTCTTATAAAAAAAATATCCAAACCCCTCGTTATCTCATTTTTAAATTACTATTTTATTATAAACTATTGGAATATATATCTTGTTTCCTGTTTGATAAATTGTATTCCAATTCCTATTAGGCATTTTCTTCATGCCCTATTTTTTCTGCTTAGTACTTTTAAGACGGTCTAACATGATTTATACATTATTACTTATTTCCAAGTTTCGGTTTGTCGTATTTTTTTATTTGTATTTTTTTGGAGCTTTAATATTTATTTAGGAGATTTTATTGAATTTATTGAATTATTATGAGTTGGACTTTAGTAGTTTAAATACATACAAGTTTATGGGTAATAAGTAAAGCCTCGTCCAAATATGGGCAGGGAGGTTACATATAACATATCTGAGCACAGGTACACTCTCGTACTTGGTACATAAGTTCTAGACTTCTGGTCCTTCTGGAAGAGCTAGGCCATTTGCAGGGATTTTTCACCTTTGATAGCAAATATTTTGACAAGGACATCCTCAACAACCTGCTCATAGTTACTCCCAATTCATGACTAGAACTTCACCATCTCATTTAGCATATAGTAGAAACGAAAGCGATTATAAGAAATATTTTGCATATAATGCAACTGAGTGAATTACCTTGTCTGGGGTACTTGCACCAGAAGTTACACCTATTGTTACAGGTCCCTCGGGCAACCAATTTTCTTTCTCAACCAATTCACCATGCTGTTACGTTAATTTAGATTTAATTAAATGCGCAATTATATGAAACCAGAAAGATTTATCATATTGAAGTTACAGTGACCGACTTACCATTAACTTGTAAGTTATTTTGTTTCCAGGACCTATTCGCAGATCACTGTCAACCCAGTAGGACGGTATTTTATATTCCTCTGCAATCTCTTGTAGGTGTGAAGTATTGCTTGAATTCCAGCCACCAACAACTAGCATAAGATCCAGCTTATCTTCCACCAGTTTGTACATAGCGTCTTGTCGTTCCTAAAGAAAATTTAGTAGCCAGAAAATATAACATACAGTCGACCGTAGGCCAAATTGTTGGAGGCTTGTATGTGGCAGAATATTAAGATGTATAGTATGACTCCTAAAAAGAAGATCAATGAATTTGGCACTTTCATTATATATTTCAGTAGTGGAAATATGTCGCATGGTTCATAAAAATAACTAGAAGCTGCATGAAATTAATTAAATATGTTTCCTGTTTCAAATTAGCCATTGACATGTCAATAGAATACACGTTTATGGCAAGGAACCTGACATATTTCAGTTATAAACATTTGCTGACTGATTCTGACAGAATGGATTAAAATTGTTATTTGCAACCCTCAGAAACAAAGAAATAAAATAATCATCAATAATTAAATCCCTATACAGAAGAGACTAGCACACTCGTTAATTAACATCCTATTTATTGCTGTTGTTGAACCTGAGCCTCTACCATGAATAGAATCTATCTTAAGTAGTTACTTTATGGTAACGGAACACTGGAATTAAAAGTTTGTTTTCTGTTTCATCCCACTTAACTCTGTACTTTTGCATCTCTCTCTCTCTCTCTCTCTCTCTCTATGTTGCAAATTCTTATCCGATGTGTTATTCCAGTATTACTACAGAGATACCTAATAAACATACTTCAAAACTGAAAAACCAACTTATCCGTTGTGTTTCGACAGGTAGGATTTACTGCCCATTTACCTCGTACATATATAATTTACAAATAATGAAATATTACAGTGAAGATAAATTCAAATACCAGACAGAACAAAATGCTATAAAAGCTCATAATTAATGTCCAGTATCTGTCATCAAAACAAGATCTTAGGTGAACTGGAGAACTTACTTGAGTAGCATCACAGATTGTGTTAAAACTTATAAAGTGATCATTAATATTTTCTACACCATGTTTACGCATCATTGTCCTCTCCGCCAATTTCCCTGTTAATATGAAAATAAAGCAGACATCATAAGCTGTATTGCAGATAAATTGCATAGATCAAATAAACTAGATACAGAACATTAACGCACCAATCTCCTCAGTTTCTCCCTTCAGCATTGTAGTTTGGTTTGCAATTCCAACTTTTACTAGGTCGCAGTCAGGATCGAAACCCTCAGAAACTGCATTTTTGAATTTCTATTGACGAAAGAAAATCACAAATTCAGAATCGTCGGAATTAGATAAATGAAAAGTTGAATGAGGTACATCAGAAAACCACACCTCCAAAAATGCCTCTTTAGTTGAGCTAGACCCATTAAGCTCACCCCCAAGAATGTAATCGCACACATAGGTTGCCTAAGTAGAGCAAATAAACTAATAATTATAAACATATGCAACCAGCTCCGATGTAGCATTGAAAATATTTAGAGAAGAAGAAATGGAAAAAATAATATACCTCAGCCATAGTCTTAACAATGATATATTTTCCTGCAAAGGATGCAGTTGCTACAGTCTCCTCATGAGAATATTTACCATGGATGATCGATGTGTACTCTCCCTTTTTGTGCTTTTCAACAGTATTCCAAACCTTTAAAAAAAATTTATGTTACTTCATTGTGTGCATTGCACTTGGGTAAATCATAACACATGAAACTGTGAATAATACCTTGGATACCCATGGGCATGTTGTGTCAACTATTTGTACATTTTTGTCATCCAAGACCAGCATCTCTTCAACTGAAGCTCCAAAAGCAGGTAGCAGCACAACATCACCCTTATCAATGGCCTCAAATTGTTTCTTTCCACCATCAATCGGGATGTCCACAATTTTCATATTCTTAAATTGCTGGAGTAACAAAACAAAAATTTGCTAATCACTAAGCTACAGCGTTCAAAGATTAATATCAAAGAGACTATATATAACAGCTGCTAATGAAAAAAAAAAGATGTTGGTAGATGGCTGATACAAAGGCTCAGACTCCAGTCCAAACATTACACTTACAATTTTATCTAAAAGTTCAAACTTATGCTAACAACATAACATAAAGAGAAAGAAATGAAAACATTTCTAAACATTATAATACATTTGGTCTTAATAATAAATTCAGAGTGCTTCACACGGCATGTAGGCGTATAGAGGGATTACAATATGCAGATACTTCATTAGTTGGACCCAAAAGTTAAAAATATAATTACCTAAGAAGAGTCATTAGCCTTGTAAAACAAAGTAGGTACAAGATATATGGAAAATCTTCTGTTAAACAAGAGCATAACTGAAGTAGTGTGTCAAATATATGTAGCAAGTCTTTTACAAAAAACACTATATGTATTCTCTTGGGAAAAAATTTGTGCAACAATTAATAGAAAATGTGTATGCCCTATTATAAGAAACTGTCTTCAAAGGTAGGCGGCATCTGAAACGAGACATGCCTAACTTTGGATCATTCACCATACCAATGGTGCAACCTTTACTCAACCTGGAATATATTTAGTCACTGATACAGTACATGCTATATCACTACAAATTAAAGAAAAGCTGTAGAGCACTGTACCATATTAACAGTGGGATTATGAATAATTTCATTTGTGATCCAAATCTTCTCTTCTGGGAACTGTTTTTTTGCTTCGTAAGCAATCTGGATTGCCCGCTCAACACCCCAGCAAAACCCATAAGATTCTGCAAGTTTTATAGTAACGTTTCCCCATGTATATTTATATCCGTTTTCCTTCAGAGTTTGTATTATGTCACCTGGAAATCAATCATGCAAACTATTACTCTGCACCGAATATGTAGAAATAGTGCAGAACAATTGATATGTTTAAACTTTAAATGCAGTAATATGAGCAAATTTTATACAGTATTAAAGAATAAGGAAAATGCATATGTAACCACGTGTCAATCACAACAACCAATGCACTTGCGCACAAGTTCTTTTGAATGTTAAAAGTTGTATGTTTTTTACAATAGGAAATTTCAAAAAGAACATTTCCTGCCCAATTGGCCTCTACACCTGCAGATTTATGATGAGAAGTTAAGAAAGTGCTACTAGTCTTAACTTTGAATAAAATTTTGATTTAAATAGAAACACTCTTCTTCCGCATCCCCAACACAAATCATTCCCTGAAATATTTTGAGCTGTAAGCATAGACTGTGCATATTGTTCTATCCAAGGTAACCAGAGTCTAAACTGTATTCTTAAACCTCAGCATAAATAGCATACTATCCACATGCAACAGCACATGAAAAGAAACCTATTCATTTTAGCATAAAAATTCTCCGAAATCATATTCTTGCGAGTTCTTACCTTGCAGATATTATTACAACAATAATTAAATTACACACCTAATCAGTAGATAAGGAAAAAAACATCAATCCCTCAATTTTCGACAAAGACCCAAAAAAACCCACATTTCTCGAATAATATAAGTAATCCACAGGAATGAGTCTACATTAACAGCAGCAGATATGTACACAAAAAATAAAAAATTAAAAAAAAATCTTGGCCTAAAAATATGATCCAGGAATGAAAACAGTGTGATATACACACTCACGTTATCACATATACTCCTTAAACTTTTATTTTAAAAAACTAATTTATGGAACTATGTTTTTTATGCAGTCCTAACACAATAAATAAAAATCTCGATAAATGAATAAAATTCTTGGTTCCAAGCTAGTACAAGAAAGCTTACTATTATACTCTCTTTTAATATCCTCAAGAGTCTCTTCCTTGCGTCCAAAGCCTTTCCGATTATAATTCGGCTTCCGAGTCAAATTCTTCCTGAACTCCTTAGTGTCAAACTCACCGGACACGGCAGCACACCGGACGGCGGTAACAAGTTTCCGGCAGGGAATAAAGTTGATTTTGGGCCGGAAAATATCGGTGGAAAGAGTAGAAAATTGAAGAGGGACTGACATGGCGGGGACGAGGATAGAGATACAGAGCAAACGGGAATGTTGTTTAAGTTTACTACAACGATTTAGGAAAGCATTGTTCCATTTTATAAATGGCTGAAACAACTAAAATGTGATTTGCTTTTAGATTAGGGGACCAAGTTGAAAATTATGTGACGGAGCTGAAAATTATGTGACGGGAGCTGGCCGGTAGCGGATTAAATTAACTGTTTTGATTATCCGATTCAAATAGTTATTTTGACTAAAGGATTGAATTAACTGTTTCGTATTAAACTGTTTGGTAAATAGTTATTTGAGTAATTTTTGTATTTTAATTAATCACATGTCAATTTTTTAATTGAAAAAACTCCTCAGTAACTTTTTAAAAATTAGTTTTTTAAAGTCCAAACCGTTATTTGAACCTGCTAACTACCGAACAGCAATTATATAGATGATTTATATGATCAAAACTCTAATATGGCTCAAAACTATAATATTTTCTCGAATCTCTAACTTGCCTTCGAATAGGTTTAAAACTCTGATTTTGACTGTTCTACGAGTAGGTCTTTATTTATACGAATATAAATTTTAATTATATTTGATAAATAATTAATTTGTTAGTTGAAAATTATATATATATATATTATAATTTTAAATTATTTATATGAAAGGAAATAGAGTTTTTCTAATATTTTAAATTATTTGTTAGTTAAGTTTTTTTTATTCTACGGATGAAAAATATATAACTAAGATTATTATAATATATTAAAACATCTAAAAACAATAATTATGTGATAAAGGTGTGTGTAAAATAGATTAAAAAATCTTTATGTTAAAATTTATATGTATAAATAATTTTTCTATAATTTTATTATTAAAATACAGTGGTGCTGCACATTATGAGTATAATTGTGTGATTTTTTATATAATGTTTCTTCAAATTTTGCTTAACAAATTACTTTAATATCTATAAATTTTATTGTGCAGAATTTTATATTCATAAAATATACGATTTTTATTCAAGTAGAGTTATTTATTAACCTCTTTTACACTACTAAAGAAATGTATTTCTTTATGATATTTGACTTTTGTTGAATAAATGAAATAAATATATAATTGGGTGTTTCGTACATTTGTTAATAATCTTTTTTAAAAAAAATTCATATTTATCTTTATAAATTTTAATAAATATAATTAATATACATATTTTAATTTTTTATTTAAATATTAATAATTAAATGGAATCGAGTAGTTTTATTTATGATATTTTTGTTAACTCTAAAACGAATCCACACTTTAAAACTAAAATCGTCATATTCAATTTTATCTCCATTAATTTTTAATTATCAATGGAAACTAGCTTTGGCTGGCTAGCTGGCGTATTGTGAAAAAGGATCAATCAAACCAAGATGCCCCACTTGTCAATTGTGATGCGATTGCGAAATGCAAAGACTTTCTCCTCTTACAAATCCAAAACTATACCATACCAATGTCCTAACAATGAAAAAGTAAATAAAATTTAAAATTCAAAGGCCGACTTTGTTAGGTTTCTGATGTATATTTTTCTCTGTAGATCAGATTCACAGCGGAAAAGTAACTTTAGATTGCTTCTATAAAGAATTTAATCACCAAGAAATAAAACAAAGGATCGATTTGCTTAGATTGTTTAAAGAAATTAATCATCCACAAACTAAACGAAATCTAGATAAGAAAGTTTAAAGGAATTAACCACCAACTCTCTAGGGTTTTGCAAGTATAAAACTCACGATTTTATTCATCAAATTCTTCTCTCTTAAAAGATTACAATATATGGGTATATATAGGCAAGAAATATAACCTTAACCTAAAACAATTAGGATTCTCAATTAGATTCAAAATCAGCTAGGAATTTGCTAATACTTGAACCTAAATTGGAAACCAATCAAAAGCCCAATCCAAATAGGAATTACATCAAAACCATATTCAACTAGAAAAATAAATCCTAAGTGCTTAAAACAAGAAAAATCCTTTCAAGTGAAAGGTAAAAACTTGCAAGCCAAAATTTACTTAATATAATTATCTAATAATAACCCCAACATAATAAATCAACCAATGTTGGTAATTAAGCTAATTATTGGCTTCACAATAGATTCCCATGAGATCAAATAGATCAGCCATAATGCTCCTGCATCATACTCCTCTTCTTCGAAAACAATTGTCCTCAATTGTACAATAGATACATATGAATATCTTAATGTCATACTCCGCATCAGTTTCTAAAAGAAATTAAGATTAAGCTTTGCATGTGTATATAATAATTCGCATCAATATATTTGTGAGGACCGGGTTTGGCGGATTCGGTACCACTATCGAACTGTAAATCGCATAATCCATTGAACAGACTCAAATGTCATTATAATTTATAACGCAGCCAACACATTAATAACTATACAAATCACTTTTTATAAAAGAGGAGCAACACTGTGCATAATACATAATACAAATCCCAAAATACTAGATTGAGTCATAAGCTGGCTATAATAACAAGGATGCCAGAACGGAAAACAATAAATATGACCAATCTCTATCGGGCCTTAAAAGTACAGTTCTAAAGCTTTCCCATGCACTTAGGATTCTCGCACTTCACTATAGGAATTAAAAAAATATGGAATAAGCGAAACAATACTCAGCAAATAGACAATCGTCCGATAGTAATATACTGGATCTTAAATAGGGCAAGAAATGTCACAATATAGGAATTTTAACAACAAAATTTTTTTCAACATAATATAAAAGGGAATAGTGATACTGACTGTGATGGAATTTCAAGAAATATCACCTTAGGTCACTGTTCAAATCATCTTTTAACTTTTCAAAATATATCAATAGTACTTTCAAAACAATTTGGTTATCTTATAACTTCACAGTATCCCACAAGGAGATCAACCCCTGTCTGAATACCGTTACCTATGATAATTCATAATTTTATAAGGGCTATAGATGCCACCACTCCCACATCATTTACTAGTATTGGGGACTCTTTCACCCCGCTGAGAAATATTTCATCACGTGTCATTTGACACATAACACGTGAACACGACACGAAAAAAATCAATATGTGTTTTGATTTTCGGTATACGAAACACGAAAGTACACGAATACGAAATTACACAATAAATTTAATATCGGATATGAGTTTTATTTTGGGTACACAAAAAATACACCAAAGTACATAAAATATTAATATATAATTTTTATTTGTTATATATCATAATATATATTATATACATAATATATATATATTTTTAAACATATTATATATATATATATATATACATAATATATAACAATTTAATCATTTTATGTATTCATTAGTATTTCGTGTATATTTTGTGTATATTTCATGTATTCAGATATAATCATTTCGTGTTATTTCGGATTAAAAATTTCGAATTTTTAATAAATTAAAAGTTTCGAATTTTTAATGAATTGAAAGTTTTGAAATTTTTAATACTTAAAAATATTAGGATCTTGATTTTTATGTCAATCAGATGGCTCTGATACCAATTGTTAGGTCCAAATGATTGTTGAAAAGTGGGTTGAATACAATCTCTAATAAATATTAAATTCTGTTTCAGATAATTTTTGATTAAACAATCATAACTTTTATCACGAAATAATAATCAAAGAAACACAGTTCAAGTAAAATACTTATATTAAACTTGAGGTTGGTTACAAGATTAAATCAGAAAATATTCACTAATTAGTTCTGAAAATTCTAGAGTGATTTTGACATGAAATGCTCTTCAAATTTTGTTTTTAGCCAAAATAAAATGTGAATTGAATTACATTAAAGCTTATGATCTTCTTGTATTTATAGGTAAATCTGTCGTATGAGACTTTTTCTGGTCGGGGAGACTTTTTCTTGTGAGACTTTTCTGGCTCGGGGAGACTTTCTGACCCTTGGAAGACTTTTAAAACCTTGGGAGACTATTGAATAAAACTCGGGGAGACTTTTAAGTCTCGGGGAGACCTTTTTCAAAAAGTCTTCCCGTGTAAACAACTAGCCGACCTGCTTGAATTTGAAATGTATATCCTTTTCATTTAATTCAAATTCTATTCCTTTTATTATATATCTTATAAATTAAATTAATTTATTTTGAATTAATCTAAGTAAATAAGATACATAATAAATTATCTTTTTGATAATAGAATTAAATTAAAGTCTTCTTAATTCTAAAATAATTCTAAATTAATTAATTTATTAATCAATTTAAGGAATAAATTAATTCTGATTGAATTAATTTACTAACTAAATAATTTAATCAATTAATAGAGAATTAAATTAAAGTCTTGACTGCACAACCATTGCTGTTATATTTCCAAGTCTTCTGTCTTGACACCAATGTTTCTAACTGACCACTTCTTCTGTAATAAAGAACATTCTCTGTATTTTGCCAACACTCCGTGTACTGTCTGGTTCACGAGTGATTCACAACAAATAGAATTCTTCACTTGACTTTTATAATGGTTCACTTCTGCTCCTTCTGATTTGACTATTTCTGATGTCACACAATCTCTAACACTGTAGCTTCTTCAAACTTAAATACTCCACTGAGGCATGATCAATTAAATTGAGCTTCTTTCAATGTAGTACTACTTCAAGTCTGTAGATTGTCTTTGATCTTCTTTTTCTTGTCAAATAATACCTGCTGAAGATTCATGTGACAGATAATGTATTTACTTACAAATTATCTATGCTTGAGTTGAGTTGTCATCTCGCTAAACAAATACGCTTCTAAACATATGCCTTTCAATCTCCCCCTATTTGTTTGTTAAACAATAACAAGCAAATCACTAGAGGATAACTCAACTAACAAACAAGAAAAAGATATAACAATAAAACTTGTAAATAAACAAACTTAGTTCTGGTTTATATTAAACATTGCCAGATTCAAACATTAATGATAAATACAAGATAGTTGTTCCTCTAGACTGAACAAATAGAATAAAGTTCTATCTTGACTTACCTATCATTACCAGCTTCAGAAGTATCAACTTCACCTTCTTCTAGAGTTTAACTTTTGTGACCATGTGTCATTGGTACCTCTTCAGTGGCTGGTTTCTCTGGATCAGATTGTACATTTCCAGATTTCTTGAGTAACTGAAATGAAAGATGTTTGTTCCTCTAGCACTGAACATATTATATAAGTAGTATTATCTTCATTTCTCAGACTCATCACTACTCTCCCTTAGGATGGCATGGATGAAGTCTTGTTATCTTCTTATTACCATTTATCCTCTATTTCTCCAACTCCTGTCTTCACTTCTCTCCTAAGGTGAATTCATTCTCCCCTTATGTGAATTATCCAACCATTTTAATAGAGGTAACAACAGACATGACATACATTCAGCATTAAACCATCGCAGATATAAAAATGCAAACTATGACATGTTATGGATTTTAGAAAATCCGGTTAATCCTATATAAAAGAATCTTCTAAAATCAAATGGAATAGAAGAACTAATAAATAATCATTAGTTATATCCAATCCAAGCATGTTGTTATATACCCCATTTGGATCTTGTTCAACAATTCTCCCCTAGTTGGATCTTGTTCAAACTTCTCCCCCTTAGTTGAGTAATCCTCTTTAGAAGAAATTTCTTTCCTCTTAGTTGAGTAACATTAGAAATCTGTAACAGGGAATTGGGAATGTGATTTGGTAATTGTGCTAGTGTGTGCTTTTACTTTGTGTTTCTAATAAGTGTTTTGCTCATATACTCTCTAAGTGTTTCACTCATAGAATATATATTTTTACTCTTTCTTACTTGTGTTTCACTTTTCTAACAAAACTATTTCTCTCTTAGTACAGATGACACAGTCTTTTGTACCTGCAAGAAAGATCACCATACCCCCTTCAAGAGAGGTCACTGGTGGTGCAATGGGGTTTCGTAAATCCCCGTCCTCAATTGAATCCATTAGAATATTTGACTTTGAAAACTGAATTGCTTCAGGAATAGATTCAATGAGTTGCTGATCATCTAAGATGATCTATTCCGTTAGGAATCCAGATATGTTCCATCTGGGGAGGGAGACAAGGATCTATAATGTAGCAAATGATCCAAGTTTTCTCCTGACACTTGTGAAGGCATGCTGATTCAGTCAGAATCATCAATCATTCTCCCTTCCTTGATATGGAAGTTTAGAATAATTGCTTTCGTCAATTCATCCTTAGTGTGTGACAATCCTTACAGTGCATTTGAATATTATATATATGGTTTGTAGTGTTTGAGAGTGTCCAGATGAAGTTGACTCTTTACAAATGGCCTTGGCTGACAGGCCGAATTCAATAGATTCATCATGTTAAGATGACAAACCTAGTAACAGTTTTGCCATTTGTAAATCTATACCCTTTTGGGAGGATATAAATTAGTTAGCAGTTACCTTGGTTTCAATTTCACATACGAACTAGAGGCAGAGCTGCTGGAACACTCTTAGATACTTCTCTTTTCTAGTGCACTAGATGCACTTACTCTCTCACCCTCTTTAGTTGATAAAACTTTTCTTTTCAGGGGTTTAGTAGATGAAGTTGTATCTATTTGAGTGTTTGTGGTTTTATGATCTGTGTTAGAGAATGTAGGTTTTCAATCCCTTGATCTCGTCCTATAGCCACTGAGGGCTCAATATATCAATTGATTAGAAAATATATCAAAATCGAGATTACCTGCTTTTATCTCGAGTCGATTGCTCTTGTTCGGCAGGACACATATATGCTTTTATTATTAGTAATTTTTAGATAAACAATATATATATATATATATATATATATATATATATATATATATATATATATATATATATATATATATATATATATATATATTATCACTAACAACAAAAATCACAATTAATTGCAATGAAATAATAATAAACTATCAATTCATGATAATTAATAATAATTTCAAAAAAAACAAGTAATTATGCTCATAATATCTCATCGTATTAAAACTATGAAACTAATAAACAATGAATTGCTTCAATTCATATTTTTAATGAGATAAAATACCCTTGCTAAATACTAAATAATCATAGGAATGAAAATTAGCATTTAACTTCATACATTATATCTAATAATTGTTACTCAAGCATATGACAATTATACTCATAACAATTATCAGTGATATATGTAAGCTCGAGAAAGTAGATGTAAAGAAATTCACAAGTCCTTTAAATATTGACATTTAATACTTATGATTCTTAGAACAATTTCTCGTAGACAAAAATAATTTTTTTTAAAATAAAATGAAATAAAAATAACTATAAAATAAAAATATGACAAAAAGTTCTATTAACCTATTTATTAAACTTAATGTACATATAATAGCTATACTTCAATATTAAATTATTTTCAAATAAAAATAACTTTTACCAAAATTCTAACTTGTAAAATTTTGATTAAATTATTTTTAAAGATAATAATTTAAATTAAAATATAGTAAGATACTATCAAAATAGATAAAATAATATATTATAATAATTTACACTAAACACACATTCGAGAACTAGAATTTAGTAAAATAAATTTACAAGTGTTATGACAAATATTCATATAATAAACACTTGAACTTTTATTCAAGAACATAATGCAGATTTGAACTGGGATTTAAGATGAAAAACTATTCAACATCCCAAGTTCACCAACCAACCTGGTGAATGTGGTTTCATCAAGTGGCTTAGTAAAAATATCTGTAGTCTGTTCTTCTATGGGTACAAAGTGTAACTCCACAATACCATTCATAACGTGTTCTCGAATAAAATGATACCTGATATCTATGTGTTTTGTCCTCGTGTGCTGTACATGGTTGTTGGAGATCGCAATGGCATTTGTGTTATCACATAAAATAGGAATTTTATTTAACACAAAGCCATAATCTCAGAGTTGATTCCTTATCCATAAGATCTTAGCGCAACAGCTTCCCGCAGTAATGTACTCAGCTTCTACTGTAGAATTGGAAACTGTTTGCTGTTTCTTGCTGTACCAGGAAATAAATCTTCATCCTAGAAATTGGCAGCTCCCTGAGGTGCTCTTCCTATCAACAACACTACATGCATAATTAAAATCTGTATATCCTATTAGATTAAAACCAGATTCTTTAGGGTACCAGATACCAAGATTAGGTGTACCCTTAAGATATCTTAAGATTCTTTTCACAGCAACAAGATGAATATCTCTAGGTTCCGTTTGGAACCTTGCACATATACAAGTGGCATACATAATATCTGGTTGGCTTGCAGTTAGGTAAAGTAGAGATCCAATCATACCTCTGTAGCTTGTGATGTCTACCTTTATTGAGTTTTCACTTGCTCCAAGCTTAACAGCTGTAGATGAGGGAATTCTTGCAGATGCTGAATCTTCCATGTGATACTTCTTCAGAAGTTCTTTAAGGTACTTGGACTGACAAATGAATATTCCATCTATTCTTTGACTCACTTGAAGTCCAAGGAAGAATTTTAGCTCTCCCATTAAGCTCATCTCGTACCTTCTCTGCATTAACTTAGCAAACCTCTTGCATAAGTTATCATTAGTAGACCCAAATATTATGTCATCAACATATACTTATACCATTATCAGATCATTATTGTGTTTCTTATAAAATAAAGTTTTGTTTATGACTCCTCTAACAAAACCATTTTTAATAAGGAATTCTGAAAGAGTGTCATACCAAGTTCTGGGTGCTTGTTTGAGACCATAGATAGCCTTGAAAAGAAAATATACAAAGTCCAAGTGATCTGCATCTTCAAAGCTTGGGGGCTGTTGTACATATACCTCTTCAACTAACTTTCCGTTCAGGAATGCACTCTTCATGTCCATTTGATAAACTTTAAAATTGGAGTGAGCTGCGAATGCCAGAAACATCCTGATAACCTCAAGTCTTGCAACTGGAGCATAGGTTTCATCATAATCAATTTCTTCAGCTTGGGAATAACCTTTTGCAACCAGTCTGGCCTTGTTCTTTATCACAATGCCATCTTCATCCAACTTGTTTCTGAATACCCATTGTGTTCCAATTACAGTCTTGTCCTTCGGTTTAGGTACCAGTTTCCAAACATCTTGAGATTCAAATTGATTGAGTTCATCTTGCATAACAATCACCCCATCGGGATCAGACAGTGCTTCTTCTATTTTCTTAGGTTCCATTTCAGATAGAAACCCAGAATAATTACATTGATTCTGTGTAGCACCTCTTGTTCTAACACCAATATCTGGATCACCAATGATTAACTCAAAAGGATGAGCTTTACTCCAAATTCTCTGACTTGGCAGATTAGATCTTGATGATTCGCCTTGATTTTCATTGTGATGTTGTGTTTGATTTGCTGATCCTTCATCTCCTCCCCCTGAGTTGCTGCTAGGATTCCTCGATGAATCTCCCTCTGTGTTAGTGGTATCTCCAGAGTTTCCACTGTTTCCACCAGTAGCACTTGGATCATCAACATTATTATCATTGTTGTTTCCTTTTGCAGCCTCAGGTTCGTTTTCATCATCTGAGTGTGAGTCTGGCATATTGTTAAACTTAAGAGTTTCAGATGGATCATCATTTTGGATGTCAGGGAATTTTGTGTCATCAAAAATTACATTGACACTTTCTTTGACATGATGTTGATCAATAATATACACCCGATAAGATCTTCTAGAATAACTAACAAAAATAGCTTCTTGAGCTTTAGTCTCGAACTTCCCAATACGTTCTTCTCCATCTTTAAGTACAAAGCATTTAGCACCAAATACATGAAAGTACTTGAGCATTGGTTTCTTGTTAGCCATTATTTCGTAGGGTGTCTTCATTAAGTCCTTGTTGATTAGAGTCCGATTCTGGGTGTAACATGCTGTATTTACAGCTTCAGCCCAAAAGTACATTGGAAGCCTTGATTCATTCAACATAATCCTTGCAGCTTCAATTAATGTACGATTCTTCCTTTCTACCACTCCATTCTATTATGAAGTTCTAGGTGCTGAGAATTATCTTGTTATTCTCTTTTCAACACAAAAGTCATTCAGAACTGCATTCTTGAATTCAGTTCCATTGTCTGACCTTATAGCTCTAACTGGAAGCTTCGAATCCAACTCAATCATCTTGATATGATAAATCACCATTTGAGGAGTTTCATCCTTTGAGTGCAGGAATAAAACCCATTTATACTTTGAGTAGTCATCAACAATCACCAAGGCATATCTTTTATGTGATATTGACATAACATTGACTGGACCAAATAAATCCATGTGAATTAATTGCAGTGGTTCAATAATACTAGATGTGTCAGTGCTTGGATGTGATGCTTTCTTTGCTTTCCCTTTCTGACATGCCTCACAAAGTCCTTCTTGTGTGAATTCCAATTGAGGCAGTCATCTCACTAATTCTCTTTTGACTAGAGAATTCATAGATTTGAAATTAAGGTGTGAGAGCTTCTTATGCCATAGCCAACTTTCATCTGACGAAGCTTTAACATAAAAATAATTGACTTCATCTCTGCAACCTGATTTCAGATCGGCTATGAACAAGTTTCATTTCCTTACTCCCTGAAGAGCAAGCTTTTCATCCTTCTTGTGAGAAATCAAACACCCCTCCTTCACAAAGTTTACTATGTATCCCTTGTCACAAAACTGACTGATACTTAGAAGATTGTGTTTGAGACCTTCCACGAAAGATACATTATTAATGATGACATTGTTAGCTTCTAAACAGCCATATCCCTTAGTCATACCCTTGCTGTCATCTCCAAAGATAACTACTGGGCCAGCTCTCTCAACAACATTTGATAGTATGGCTCTATCTCCGGTCATGTGTCGTGAGGATCCACTGTCGAGAATCCATATAACCCGGTTCACTTGTTTTACACCCTGCAATCATCAAATGAGTTAGGCCTTCTTCGGAACCCAACATTGATTGGGTCCGACATATTTGAAAAATTGTCATTTGTCAGGTTTAACAACAGAACCAAACTTGACAAACTCATCTACTACTTTGACTGAACACTTCTCCTTGTAAACAACTTTAACACCTTTGTATGCAGGCTTAGGAGAGAATGTCTCCTTCTGTGAAACAGGAGGACTGACAGTCTTTGATCTAGCATGCCTGTGATTTATGTGTTGTCTAGGTGTAGTATTGACATTTATAGCATGCATGCTTTTAAAATATGCAGACATAACATTGAAAGCACATAGCATACAATTATCTACACCCAAGGTTTATGGCATGCATCAATAATAGGCATTTTATTCACAATAGCAGGAGTCTTAACAATTTCTACCTCAACTTTATTAACATTTTTAAAGTTCTCGGTAGCATGGAATCTGTTGTTACTATTCCTACTATTAACAAACTTATTAGGTCTATTATGATTTTTCTTAAGCTCATTAGCACCTAAACCAGGAGTGGATGAACTAGAAGTATTCACATTTTCTATTGGTCTTTTAGATACATATTTAGCTTTCTGGACATTTATTCCTTTTATGTCCCTAACAGGTTTTTCCTGTACTTTCTCTTTCTCTTTAAGGTCTTCAAGTTTAATTTCATAATCCACTATTACACAACTATCAAGAACTGGTTCTGCAATAGGAGTTATGAAAAGAGGTTTCTTAGTGTCCTTAATAACATGTGGAATACCCCTCTCTATAACAGTTTCTTTAAAAAGGGTGATGTTGCTAGCCTTTCCTACAGATTCATTATATTCAAAACCTATCCCAACTTTCCATTTAATCTCTTGTTGGTCAACTAGGTCTTTCATAACAAATGAAGTAGTTCTATAGGCTTGACACCTGACTTTCTCTTTTTCAATTTTATCCTTCAAGAAAGCTTCAATTTCAACATAGTAGTTGACTCTATTAACTTGAAATGCAACATCTTCAGTTAATTTCTCATTTATAAGTTTCAGCTTTTTCAATTCAAAATTCTCTTCTGATAAAACTTTGTTCTTGAGAACTAAGACTTTTATTTGATCTCTAGCATTAGTTAAATTCTCACCTAATAATTTAAACATTTTAGGACAGCTAGGGTTTATCTCAATTCCTTGTCGAGGTGGAGATTTTGATCCTTTAGAAGAAGAGGCCATTAGAGCAAGATTTCCCATATCTTCTTCTTCATCATTGTCAAAATCATCCCAGCTTTTTCTTTCTACTAAGTATGATCTTTCATGATGCTTCTTCAGTAGAGCTTCATATTTCTGTTTAAGCTCGTCATATGAATCCTTCTTTCTTTCCTGCTTGGGCTTTCTACAATCAGTAGCAAAGTGTCCCATTTTATTGCAGTTGAAGCAACATATCTTGCTTCTATCTACCATACATGTCTTGTATCCACCTCTTGTATTGGATGAGCTAGAAGAACCACCTCTCTGAAATCTGTTTGCCATAGGCTTGAATTTGAAATTAGGGTTCCTCCTAAATCTTGTATTTCCAAATTTTCTAGCAATCAGTGCCAGAGATTCATCCTCAAGTTGATCAAGTTCTTCCATTGAGTAGAATTCACTTTCAGATGAATTCATTTGAGTTGCACCAACTTCTGCAACAATATCCTGATCAATAACTTTGATTGAAGAAGATTCAATCATAGTTTCTTTATATTCTGGTACTTCTGCTACAAGAGCTGTAGACTTGCTGACCACCTTGCCTGTACCATATATTTCCTTTTGTTGAATCTGCTCTAACTCATAGGTCTTCAGTATGCCATAAAGTCTTTCCAATGAAATTTCATTCATGTCCCTTGACTCCCTGATGACAGTAATCATATGCTCTAAGTGAACTGGCATTATCAGCAAAAACTTCCTATTGATCTCCTTCTTCGTATAGTGTTTTCCATTGAGATTTAGATCATTTATCCGTTTGTTGTATCTCTCAAAAACATCAGAGATACCTTCTCTAGGATTTGATCTAAAATGCTCATATTGAGACGTTAAGATTTCCAATCTGTTCTCCCTCACTTCTTCTGTTCCTTCATTCAATATCTCTATCATTTCCCAGATGTGTTTAGCATCTTTGTAATTAACAACATGATTGTGCATTCCGGGATCAAGAGATTTCACCAAAATTAACTGCAGGCTGGTGTCCAAAGAATCAAGTTCCTTTTCTGTTTCAGTGTACTCAGAAATATCTTTTTTAAATTGTCTGAGTGAAATAAGTACACCATCTTTCATATGCTCTAGAATGATTGTTATTAGAACAGTAACACCAGTCTTCAAAATATCATTGTACTTAGTGTTTGCAGTTCGAAAAAACAAGGTCATCTTCATCTTCCAAAGATTATAATTATCTTTATCAAATGGAGGAATTTTAATGCTACTCACTCTTTGAGTACTCATCTTGAAATAAGAGAAGATTAAAAAGATTTGAGATTTTTAGGAGTTAAAGAGATTTTGAATTTTTAAGAAATTAAAAATTTCGAATTTTAATAAATTAAAAGTTTCAAATTTTTAATGAATTAAAATTTTTGAAATTTTTAATACTTAAAAATATTAGGATCTTGATTTTTATGTCAATCCGATGGCTCTGATACCAATTGTTAGGTCCAAATGATTGTAAAAGGGGGTTGAATACAATCTCTAATAAATATTAAATTATGTTTCAGATAATTTTTGATTAAACAATCTTAACTTTTATCACGAAATAATAATCAAAGAAACACAATTCAAGTAAAATACTTATATTAAACTTGTGGTTGGTTACAAGATTAAATCAGAAAATATTCACTAATTAGCTCTGAAAATTCTAGAGTGATTTTGACATGAAATGCTCTTCGAATTTTGTTTTTAGCCAAAATAGAATGTGAATTAAATTACATTAAAGCTTATGATCTTCTTGTATTTATAGACAAATCTGTCGTAGGAGACTTTTTCTTGTCGGGGAGACTTTCTTTAGTCGGGAAGACTTTTTCTGGTTGGGGAGACTTTCTCTTGTGAGACTTTTCTTGCTCGGGGAGACTTTTTGACCCTTGGAAGACTTTTGAAACCTTGGGAGACTATTGAATAAAACTCGGGGAGACTTTTAAGTCTCGGGGAGACCTTTTTAAAAAAGTCTTCCCGTGTAAACAACTGGCTGACCTGCTTGAATTTGAAGTGTATATCCTTTTCTTTTAATTCAAATTCTATTACTTTTATTATATATCTTATAAATTAAATTAATTCATTTTGAATTAATCTAATTAAATAGGATACATAATAAATTATCTTTTTGATAATAGAATTAAATTAAAGTCTTCTTCATTCTAAAATAATTCTAAATTAATTAATTTCTTAATCAATTTAAGGAATAAATTAATTCTGATTGAATTAATTTGCTAACTAAATTAACTAAATAATTTAATCAATTAATAGAGAATTAAATTAAAGTCTTGACTGCACAACCATTGTTGTTATATTTCCAAGTCTTTTATCTTCACACCAATGTTTCTAGCTGACCACTTCTTCTGTAATAAAGAACATTCTCTGTATTTTGTAAACACTCCGTGTACTGTCTGGTTCACGAGTGATTCACAACAAATAGAATTCTTCACTTGGCTTTTATAATGGTTCACTTGTGCTCCTTTTGATTTGACTATTTTTGTTGTCACACAATCTTGAAATCTTTTGACACTGTAGGTTCTTCAAACTTAAATACTCTACTGAGGCATGATCAATTAAATTGAGTTTCTTTCAATGTAGTACTACTTCAAGTCTGTAGATTGACTTTGATTTTCTTTTTCTTGTCAAATAATACTTGCTGAAGATTCCTGTGACAGATAATGTATTTATTTATAAATTATCTATGTTTGATTGAGTTGTCATCTCGTTAAACAAATAGGCTTATAAACATATGCCTTTCATATGGCTTAAAGCAAGCGCCCATGAAGTGGAATGAAAAGTTTCATCATTTTATGATGGAAAACAGCTATAAGGTAAATGAATGCGATAGTTGTGTCTATTACAAGGAGAACGAGAACGAGTATGTCATGATAACACTGTATGTAAATGATCTACTTATTACTCCTAACAGTAGAGAAGTGATCATGTCTACAAAGGACATGTTAAGATCAAGATTTGACATGAAAGATATGGGACAAGCAGATGTGATTTTAGGTGTGAAAATCTCTGGGACATCAGAAGGTATCGTGATAAGTCAATCACACTATGTTGACAAGATCCTTGAGAGGTTTGCCAATGATGATACGGAGATAGCCAAAACACCTGTGGATTTGACTTTACATCTATCCAAGAATAAAGGTGTAGGGATTTCCCAATTGGAATACTCGAGGATAATAGGAAGTCTGATGTACCTAATGAGTTGTACGAGACCAGACATTGCGTACTCAATTAGTAAGTTGAGTAGATTCTCAAGTAATCTAGGAGCTGATCACTGAAAAGCGATCATAAGAGTACTAAGATACTTAAGAGAAACTCGAGACTATGAAATGTATTATGGAAGATATTCAGTTGTACTTGAAGGGTACATAGATGAAAATTGGATATCTAGCAAGAAGGCGTTGAAGTCTACGAGTGGCTACGTGTTTACGCTAGCTGGGGCAGCCGTGTCATGGAAATCCTCCTAACAAACGGTGATAACTCAGTCCACGATGGAAGCTGAGTTCACGGCATTAGACAAATGCGCACAAGAGGCTGAATATTTACGCCAATTCATGGAGGATATTCCTAGATGGCCAAAACATGTGACTGTAATAGGACTACATTGTGATAATCAGTCAGCTATTGGCAAAGCACAGAGTATGTCGTATAATGGTAAGTCTCGTCACATACGATGACACGGTTCCATTAGACAATTAATATCAACCGGAATTATCACTATTAACTTTGTACCGTCAAGAGATAATATCACGGATCCATTAACCAAAAGGTTATCAAGAGAACTGGTTGATAAATTATCTAAGGGGATGGGCCTTAAGCCTATTGTTTAACAGTGTCATGGTGGACATCCAACCTTGCTGACTAGAGGTCCCAAGAACTTGGTTCAAATGGGAAAACTAAATCATGATGACCAAATTGTTGGAGATTACGAAGCTGTATGAATAGTAATCATGATAACTCAACACTAGAACAGGACAAGTAAATAATACTACGCTTACACAGAAATCAGCAAGACATGAAGACATGGCAGATACAGCGAATCAAGACATTAGAAGAAGTTTTGAAGTCTACTACAGGTCATTGAGAGAAGTACATTAATATGTTCATGCCTCAGTGAAGAATAACGGTTGAAGACTTTCAGGGTTTCAGAAGTGTTGAAGATTCAGTATAGAAGTGCCACAAGAAGATTTCAGTGTAAAGGCATTGATTGGAAATAGACAGTGTTCGAAGCATAGGAATCTAGAAGAATTGAAGACATGGTAAAGACAAGTGTCTAAGTACCAGAAAAGATTCCAGTGAAGTTATAGTGTTTATTGACAGTCAGTGTTCGAAGCAATGAAGTTGCTGCAAACTTAACAATGTACGTAAGGCGATAATACGAAGACCTGGAACGAAGTTAGTCGTCTGTGAACCAGACCAGTTGCACTAGGCGTCAGCAGTCTGTGAAAGGAATCTGAGTATTAACTATAGAAGAATTGTCAAGTTGAAGAACGTACTTGAAAAGAACAGTTATTTATTAAGGTACGAAAAGTAATTTGTAGAGGCTACAGCCAAACAGCTAAACAGCTAACAGCTAAATAGCTAAACAGCTCAAAGGGTGCAGGGTGCAAAGTGTCACAACCTTGGTACGAAAAGTGAAAGTTTCTGAACTACAGTTGAAGAATGGAAACAGCTCAAGGTACAGGGTGTAATGTGGCAAGACTTTGGTACAAGAAATGGAAGTTGGTGAACTTCAATCAAGGATTAAATAGAGGGTCAAAGTGCAGTGACCAAACTGCACTTTGACCATGGAAATGAATTACACGCGCATGAATAGTGAAGCGCCACAAAACCTTCAGCGCAACAAAACTCATTTGACTTAACCAAAATGAAGCATCATTCTATGTTGCGCCTCCCCTCTTGGCTCCCTGTAGTGGAGCCACTTGCAGCTAAATAAATATATTAATTAAAGTTTTAAGTGGCGCCTCCCCAGTATACTCCCTGTACTGGCGCCACTTGCTTTCCTTAATATATTAATCAAACAACTGGTAAGTTGCGCCTCCCCTGTATGTCAGCTGTGTAAGGCGCCATTCAGCCCTTAGCCAATCAAATTACAGCAGCTACTTTAATTGATTTAAAGTCTACAAAATAAAAGGAGGCCAGCCACTCATTTGAGGAGTCGTCTTCTTCAACACAAATAAAATGTAGAGAGCTACTGCCATGGCCGGAACAAGAAGAAATAATTTATACACACCCATACCTTGCTCCCGGTCAGATATTAGGACCCGGTTCTTTAATGAAAAATGCTCAGGGCTCCTAGATATCACTCCCTACGGACTCAGTTTTTCCTTGTACTAATTTAGATATATTTGTATAGGAACTGAGTCTAATATTTTTGTGTTAGTAGCAAAGAACTAATTTGTTCTTTGGAATCCAGTTATATTTTTAACTGGGTGTAGCACCCCTCTGGGTTTATATATGAAAGATATATTCCCGGAAACTTGTCTCATTTATTTTACTTGCTAATTTTCTTGAACTTAATTGATTTATCCGGACACACAGAAAATTAGTAGGCAGCTCACCTAAACACTACAAATGGCCAAACCCACTCTGAAGCAATAATTTATTTATCCACAAATTCCGAAAAGAATTTAAATTATTGTTAATATCGTATTCAACCCCCCTTCTACGATACTTCAGGACCTAATAATTGGTATCAGAGCTAACTGATTGATATACAAATCAAGATCCTTAGTTCAGTGAAGCTCACCGTGACGAAGCTGCTTACTAAGAAGGAGGGCTTGTTAAATAAATTTAATTATAAACTTTTAATAAGTTTATTTTATAAACTTTATAAAATTTATTTTATAAACTTTTGTTAGTTTATATTATAAATTTTAATTAGTTTATTTTATAAATTTTAAATAAAATTTATTTTATAAACTTTTATAAAATTTATTTTATAAACTTTTATTAGTTTATGTTATAAATTTTAATTAGTTTATTTTATAAAATTTAAATAAAATTTATTTTATAAACTTTTATAAAATTTATTTTATTAACTTTTATTAGTTTATGTTATAAATTTTAATTAGTTTATTTTATATATTTAAAATAAAGTTTAAAAGTTAAATTTATTACCCAAATTTACTTGGCCAACTTTGAATTCTCGAGGAGGCCAACTTTGAATTCATGAGGAGATCGACTTGTACATGTGAATTCACGCGTATATGTGAATTCAGTCTTTAGTCCACGCGCCAAAGCTTCTATCTAGTCAGTATATGTTGCGCTTGTACAGTTATCCCCGAGGAAAGGCGCCACTTAAATTGAAGGCGCAACAAAGTTCAGTCCACGCGCGGCACTTAGCTGATTTACATCTGATACAGGTTTTTGTTGCGCCTGTACAGGGAATACACTGTACAGGCGCCACAAAAATGCTAAGCGCCACTAACCTAAAATGCAGTTTGGTACCCCCGAGTTTTGTACCCTTTAATTTTTAATTTTTATTTTAGATTTATTTATTTTTTCAGAAAATTTAAAATTCTTGAAAACTAAAATTTTTCTTAAATATTAATTTACGATATTTTAATTTTTAAGAAAATTCGAAATTCTTGAAAATTAATTTATTGTATATTTTTATTTTTGATTAATTTATTTTCTAAGAAAATTAAAAATTCTGTAAATCTAAATTTTTCTTAAATATTAATTCGAGGGTGCTTAAAGGGTTCGTAGTTGAAGATTTTTCCGGGTATTGAAGACAACAAAAATTGACTGAAGATTATCCAATGAAGCTTATTCTGGAACAGGTTGAAGAAATAGTGGTATTAATTTCCTCAGAGGTTTACTCCATAGGATCCCACTAATATTTTGGAAGCTGCAAAAGAAGAAATTAATTTGGGTACAGTTTTTGGTTAATTTGAGTTGTATTTTTGGATGAAGAATCTTAGGGGTTGAAGTAGTGAAGGAGAACAGACTGGACAACCTGGAATCTCAGTACAAGCATTAAAGTCTATTCTACAGGGAGATTGCAGGAAGTTCATGCTAACACTGCAGATCATCTGGAACACAGGATACAGCCAACATGGATTTAAGGATACAACCACATTGTCTGTAAAAGACCTGTATGTGCTGAAGGCCTATGAACTAGAACAAGAGCTGAAGAAGATAATATTTGGTAAAGCAGGTTGTTAGCATATCCACTGTATTTATGACCCAGGAACCAAATGTGATTAACGTCAAGGTTGAGAACCTCTGAACAGAAACGAAATGATCCAAGAAGCTGAATTGAAGATGTTGTAGCTCAAGGTAGTGGTCAAGGTGTTATAAGTGAATCTTACACTTTGGAATAACTTGAGAACTGGACTGCAAGTCAAGCCTGCAGGGCAAATGGAAGTTCAGTGACATCAGATTCAGACGGAATCTCAATTCTTAATCTAAGGTCGTTACCTATAGATTCCATGAAGGAGATTTTCAAGATCAGTTCAAGAGGCGGTTGCAATATAGGGATGGTTGATTGTAGAAGACAAGATCAGGGGTTTGCTACACAGTTTGAAGAAGCCTGTACAAGCAAAAGATGACAGAGACTATTTTGGGCTGAAGCAGGAATATCAGGCATTAGTGAGGATGCAACAAGAGAAAGCTTTTGTTGGTGAAGTTAAATGCAAGGTTGATTCTATCAGTGATGAACCAAATGGATATCTGGCTTCAATGACCAACACTGGAGATGAATCACTAAGCACTTCACAGGTACACTTTCTAACTAGTATACTTTTATCTAATTCAGTACTGCATGATTATTAGGTTTTGATATGTATTATATTCATGATAGCATGTTAGCATCTTAGGACTTAAATGCTTAATTGATTGCTAAGAATAAGATTTCATGCTAGGATTCATGAGTTTAATTAGTACATTTCATACTTGATTTTATATGCAGTAAAATGAATATCTAGAATTAGATAGGGTGTTCTAGACGATTAGGTGTATCCCCAAACATTTAGTGAAACTTGATTTAAATCTTATGTGATTTAATACCTCTGCTAATGTTGTGAAAGTTGCTAATAGACAAACAGGTCATAGATCAGATTTTATTTGTTCTTAATGGCAAATGACTTGTTAATTGTTTATGTTCTTATTTTCATATGATTTGCTTTTACTCACATAGTTGCACTTAAATGTTATATTAGATCATGTATTGCTTGTTAGGGATAATTGGTTAAAAGATGGTAGAATTATCTAAGTAGTCAGTAAGTCATGTAGATTCGAAGCAATATCTAAAACTGACTTAGGTAATTAGAGATAGTTAAGAATGTTAGACAACGACAGAATGGATTAGAAAGAATTAGTAATTAATTTGTTAGTTCTTCTAATCCATGTGCTTTTAGGAAATTAAGTACTGAATTTTCTAATATGCATATTGAAGCTGTTGTTACCTTTGATAATATCTCTAACCCATCTGGACTCAATTAAAATTGAGTACCAAGAAGCTTGATCATTTGTGATTGCAGAGTAGGTTATGAAAGGCAAAAGTTATGTGACTTCATGACATTTAATGTTCGAGGCACGTGATCAAGATTAAAGCTCTACTATCACAGTTGATTGAGAAGGCCTCCCCGATGGTAACCTTTGGAGATGACAGCAAAGGATGTACAAGGGATATGGCTATCATGTTTTAAGAACTGTCATCAGTGGAAGAATCTTTCTTGTTGAAAGAGTTAAGCACTTTTTAAAGGGCATTAGGGAATTCTTCGTCAAGGGTTTTCTGGAGAAGTGTTTGATCTCAAGCAAGAAGGTTGGAATCTCGCTCAACTGAGAGTGAGAAAATTTGTTCGTAGATGACATGTAATTTGGATGCAAAGATGAAGTCAACTTATCAGTGAAGCTTCATCAACGAAGAGTTAGCTATGGCAAAGGAAGCTCTTACACTTGTTAGTCAGCAAGGCAATGGATTCTTTGATAAAGATGAAATTGGTGAGAGGACTGCTTCATATGAAATTCTATCCAGAAGGAAATTTTGAAGTATGTCACATAGGGAAGTCAATGGAAACATCACACTGAAGAAAAGTCATGAAAGAAATATGCTTAGTGGTGATTGAAATTGGTAACCCTAATTATGAATTGGTGATGTTCAAGCATTCAACAGACAAAATGTCACAAATGGTGATTGATCAAATAAGGAAGATCAAGTTGGAAGCAAAGTAAGCTATGAGAACTTTGAAGTCAGATATTGGAAATGCATTTCGCGAGTGAAGTTCTAAATGAAGTCTGCACTGAAAAGGTATTTGGAAGCTGAAGCAATTAACACAGCATGCTGCTTTAATCAACAAGATCGTGAAAAGACATCATTTGAGTTAATGGTCAACCAGAAGCAAACACTGAAGCTCTTTCGTGTGTTTGGAGGGAATTGATTTTTAATGAAGATTTATTTGAGTAACTTGACAAGAAGTTAAGGCTCATGGAACAATTCTCCTCGGCTACTCATAGGTGATCAAATGTCTGAATGTATCGTTCAACTACACCAAGCTCCCAAGCATTCAAATGAACGACTATTCTGAATCTTTGACAAATTCAGATACTGATGTAGAAGCTGAGGTTGCAGAAGGAATTAATGTTTAGCAGCAACTCAGGGGAGCAAATAGAAGAAGGATCTACTAGACGTACTCAACAATGAAGATCAAAGGAATTCATTAAGAACATTTCTGCCAAGACAAAAGGTTTGAAGTCAAATTCTATCCTGGAGTCTCGTTCTTAGTGATCCGGATTCTTGTGTAAAGGCTAGAAGTGCTAATCGAAATGATCATATATTCTTCGGAACCTAACAGTTGGGAAAGAGCAATTGTCAACATCTAACAATTGGTATCACCCATCAATTGGTATCCCAAAGAATACTGAAGAAGCACAGATTGATCCAGATTGGGTGATTGCAATGCAAAATGATCTCAATCAATTCGAAGGCGGAAAACAATGAAGCTGGAACCCAGACCACAGACCACTAAAGTCGAAGCTGAAACTGGTACAGTAAGGGTTCTCAGAGACTAGATGACTATTTGGCATTGTTGTGAGGGACAAAGCCAAACTGGTTGCTACAGGACTTTAAAGCAGAAGGTATCGACGATGATGGAAGCAGAATCTTCGGAACTTTCAAGATCAAACAGTAAGCACCAATGACAAGACTTGATTCTTTTAGGGCCTAACAAGATGAGGACCTAACAAGATATCCCTAGCACATGTTGAGCATTCAAGCATGAATATCTATCAGATGAATGTGAACAAATGCACTCCTGAATGGTGAGTTAGAAGTTGAAGTTGATGTACAACTCCTGGACTTTGAAGTTGCAGATCCATTGGAATTTGTATATCATTCTCTTCCCAAGCTCTTCTATGACGGAGGTAGGGATTCAAGCAAATCGTCAAGGACATGGTATGACACTCTAACTACTAATTACTTGAAAATGATTTTGGTAGAGTCGTTATACACATATCTCTTTAGAATACAAGGCACACAAATAATGTAATATATGTGCAAGTATACCATGATCATATTATATGTGGGTCTACTAATGAAAATTTGGCAAGAGATATTTGCTAAGTTAATGCAGAGTAGGTACAACATGAGCATGTTGGAAGAGTTGCAATTCTTTTTGGATTACAAGTAATTCGAAAGAATGATGGCAATTAAAGTAAGTCAAGGATCTTTTGAAGATGCGCAATTTAGAAGATTCTAGACCTGCCAAGACTTCTTGCCAACAAACCACTAAGCTTGATCAGGGCAAATCAGGTATATGAACTGAAGTGACAAGCTATAGAGGTAATCAACTCATTACTTATTCAAATGCATAAAGACCATATATTTTATTCTCGATATGCCTATGTGCAAGTTTCCAAGTGGATACTAGAGAATCTTATCTTATAGCTAAGTTAAGAATTGTTAGATATCTTAGGGGATCACCAATTCTTGAAATCTGGGACCCTAAAGATACTAGGTTTAACCTAATTGGCTATATAGATATAGATAATGCAGGTTGTAAGAAAGACAGGGAAGTCATTCCTAAAAGCTGTCAATTTCCAGCAACTCTGTTGAACTCTTCCCACCACTGAAGAAACAAACGCATGGACACCAGGTATCATTTCTTTTGAGGTGTTCTTAGTCGAATAACTTACAGATATTTGCTAAATAACCTGATGAATTTATTTTATCTAAGTTGGTTAGTAAACTTGGGATATTATTAATATGCATATTTGTTGAAAATCCCATCTGTAAGGAATTCTCAAATGAGTTCACAAGTATTACTTTTTCCCTATCCAAAGGACTTGTGAATTTATTTGAAATCCAAATCCTCATACTTTTTGCTATTAGTTTAATTATCATGCTTACATTGTCATATGCATAAGTGGTAGTTAAATTACTTAGCATAAGTTAGAAGCATAATTATTTGTATGTTTTAAATATTTGCTGAGTATTAGTCAATGATATCTTGCTTAATTGCTTTGATATTTTGCTCTGATATTCTTAAATATTTTATTACAAATAATTGTGATACTTTTGATATTAGTGAAGGTATTTAGAATTTCTGTTCTAAATAATTAATGCATATTTCAAAACTCACTAATATTGGAAGATGAAATATTTTCTAAGTCATGTGTATAAAATTTTCAATGTTTTATATACTTAGAAAATATTTCTAAAAATAAGTTTGTTTGCGAGGAGTTGCTATTAGAATCACAAGTATTATTTGTTCCCTATTCAAAGGACTTGTGAATTTCTTTTCAACTAATACCTCGGGCTTACGTATGTCAATTAATAATTGTTATGAGCATGCTTACAATGTGCAAAGTGACAATTATTAGATATGGCGTAGGAAGTTAAATGCTAATATTCAATCCAATGAATATTTTAGTATTTAGTGAATTTATTTTATCTTATTGAAATTATGAATTGAAGCAATTCAATGTTTATTAGTTTCATAATTTTGATTTGATAAAATAACAGAAGCACAATTTCTTGCATCTTGAAATTATTGATAAATATCAAATAATTGGTATCAGCGTGCAATTAATTGTGATATTTTTAATATTAGTGATAATACAAGTTGTTTATCTGAAATCACTAATAGTAAAAATATATATGCTTATTGTTCTACTGAATAATTGTCATGTATAGTTTATATAAATGCATGTGATTGACAATTGCTTAGTACAACATAAGTATTTAATTTATTTTGGTTTATTTAAATCATGATGATATAAAACAATTCAGTGAAATATCTGTTCCATGATTTAAGTAAATTAAAATAAATTCAAAGCATAATTATTTGTAGTACAAGTATTATCTTTTATTACTTTGTGATAATTGAATAATATTTTAGTATAAAATAATTGTGATATATTGATACTAATGGATTTACTTAGTTTTTATCCTTAGAAACAATTGGTATCAATATATTTAGTTTTCTTTCCTTGACTGGTTTACGATCCTGAATGTATTTAAAAGAAATTTTTGTCTATTTCTTTTTCAAAACGTTTTATTCAAAGATACATTCATTTCTCTATCAGTTTTAGTTAAGAAAACTTAAGAATTCTTTTTCAAAACTTCTCTTTTGAAAAACTTTTCTTAAGGATAATCTTTCTTTTCTCTCGAAATTCTATGCTCTCCCAAAAGCTTGTTTTAAATGTTTTATCTAACAAAGCTTTTTCTCTCTTTTGAAAGTTAGTTTTAACTTCGAGGTATCAATCACTTGTAAAATGATTTGTTTTCAAATACTTGTTTCAATGTATGTTTCACATTGATTCACAGTAGCAAAACAGTGATTGTTGCTTTGAAGGCCTAGTGCTGTGTTGTTACGCATCCATCCAACCCCAATTGTCATGTTTTTATTTAAAGTCGGGGATATTATCAGGCAGACGAAAATGATGTAAATCATAATTGCATTATGAGTCGGAAAATCATTTTCTTCTATCTAATAAGGATGTTTTGCAAAACTGTTTTTAAAACATACAGTGCTTAGGTTTAATGGAAAAGAGTCATTTTATTGAGATATAATTTGGTAGAAGAGTTGAGTTTCTTATTTGTTGTAAACTCTCGCGTTTTATTATGGGAAGTTTGCCTTATAAGAAATTCATAAAGGATAGACTTTTTCTTTGATACTCCCGCGTTTTATTATGGGATAAGTATTTTAAAGAAAATTTCTATTGATGTCATGCTCTTAAATGTCAAATCTTTAGAACCGACAAAACTCTTTTATTAAAAGTTCTTTAACGCAATCAATTACCATTCCTTCATATATTTTTCTTTCTCATTGAGATGAAAAATATGTTTTGGAATGTTAATTGATTATTTCATTTTATCTTATTTAAATGATTTTATCCGTTTAGCCCCAGTGGCTACAGAAGCTGGCCAGGAGGTTGAAAACCCATCAATCTCTTACCCAGGCCTTAATACCAAACACTGATTCATCCACTTCCATATATTAACCCTTGGAGTTATAAGGAACTTATGTTACTTAGAGGTTGATAAGGGAGAAACTGCACTTGATGCAGCAAATAAGGATGAAGTCGGAAGTGCACCCACAGCTCTACCTCCAGCGAAGTAAAGAAGTATGTAAACTGAGGTAACTGTAAGCTCATCTGTATCTTCTCAAAAGGATGCAGAGCTGAAAAGGCAATAAAACTGTCTCTGGAATCATTCTCTCAACAGGATGAGTCCATTGAAATTCGCTCGTCAGCCAGAGCATCTTGTAATGAGTAAAGCACACCACCGGCACTCACGCTGATGGTAAGCCTAAACAGATATATAATAGGAACCTTATATAATTTTTGGGACCTAACAATCCTAACAGTTATACTAGGGGCCTAACAATTGGACACATTGCAAAGCGTGCACAGTGTGAGGTATAGGCATGTTAACAAAACACCCGTCATTGGGTTACGAGGGAAACGTAGACTCTAATTTGCCATTCATTACATTGTCTACTACGTCGCCCCTCCTGGAAGGAACATTTCCAGATCCTGAAAAGGAATGTCCACCTCCCGTTTACAGATAAGGTGTGAGGCAACTCCTTGATAGAACAAGGCAGGATTCCCAAAAAGATTTTAAAATCTTGGGATAACCCATCTCAAAGAGGTGAGGCTCCACTAGACAGTGATTTAGCAATCGCTATTGAGTCTGGTGTGAGACAGTGCTTATGCATGATAGATCAAGAACACCTCAACGAGGCAATTCTCCACTTGATAGTGATTCATTTCATTTTGATGAATCAGGTGATAAGAATAGAAATGAATTGACGGATTTCACTTGCAGGTACAGAAGGCTAAATTTGGAATGCAGAGTGAAAGTAAGAGAGAGAAACACTTGAGTGAAAGTGAGGGAGAGATACACTTGAGTAAGAGATAGGGAGAGAAAGAGTGAAACACTTCTAAGTGCTTGACACTTAAGTGTAAACACCAACAGAACGTAGTAGAAGTGAGGAAACCACAAGCCAAACACTTACCCTTGCTACTTGCTACTTCTGGAAGAAAAGTTACTATATTTTTCCCGTTCATCGAAAGACGAGAACCTTCTTTGGAAGACAAACCATTTAAAGGAGGACCTATCAATTGGTATTAACATTTGGTATCTTCAAAAGTGGGCCATTGGAGGATTCCTCAACTAAGGGGGAGAATTTATAGGGAGAAAAAGGTGAAGTTAATAAGTCTTATCTTCGTATCCTTCGGAAGAGTTAAGAGTTAATCTCCTAAAGGGTTTCGTATCCTGGACTCTTAAGGTAAGTTCCTGGATCCTGGAAGATCAATCCTGGAGATCCTTTTAGATCCTTGGGAAAAGGGGTTCGTATCCTTGGGAGAAGTTAATAGCCTTAGGGGGAGATTTTAGACAAGAAAAAGAAAATCTTATCTTCTGATCCTGAGGGGAAACAACAGAAATATGGGAGAATCAAGAAGCTGTATCCTATACTTGAAAGGAGTAGTCAGAAGAGGATTCCTAATCCAAGTGGGAAGAACAGAGATGACTATTCCATTGATTTTCTAAAGGGAGAAGAAGAATAAGAAGGAGAATCACATTCGTAGGGGGAGAATATTATTTGAGCTATGTTCAGTATTGGTTAAAGACGTACCCAGGAATAATGATTCTTATGAAGCTCCGTTCATGATAAGTTCTTTAAGTTCAAACTATGAAAGATTTTGAAATGGAGAAAGCTCAAACAGACAGAAATGAAGATGATACAACTTGAATATCAGTTCAACGTCAGAGGAACAAACATCATTCGTTTCAGTCACACAAGAAATCTGGAAATGCAATATCTGATCCAGAAAAACCAGTAGCATTATTTACAAGTCTCGGGCGATTACTTTTTCTAGTTGTTAGTTGAGTTATCCTCCCTAGGTGATTTGTTTGCTAAAAGTTTAACAATCAAATAGGGGGAGATTGTTGGAGATTACGAAGCTGTATGAATAGTAATCATGATAACTCAACACTAGAACAGGACAAGTAAATAATACTACGCTTACACAGAAATCAGCAAGACATGAAGACATGGCAGATACAGCGAATCAAGACATTAGAAGAAGTTTTGAAGTCTACTACAGGTCATTGAGAGAAGTACATTAATATGTTCATGCCTCAGTGAAGAATAACGGTTGAAGACTTTCAGGGTTTCAGAAGTGTTGAAGATTCAGTATAGAAGTGCCACAAGAAGATTTCAGTGTAAAGGCATTGATTGGAAATAGACAGTGTTCGAAGCATAGGAATCTAGAAGAATTGAAGACATGGTAAAGACAAGTGTCTAAGTACCAGAAAAGATTCCAGTGAAGTTATAGTGTTTATTGACAGTCAGTGTTCGAAGCAATGAAGTTGCTGCAAACTTAACAATGTACGTAAGGCGATAATACGAAGACCTGGAACGAAGTTAGTCGTCTGTGAACCAGACCAGTTGCACTAGGCGTCAGCAGTCTGTGAAAGGAATCTGAGTATTAACTATAGAAGAATTGTCAAGTTGAAGAACGTACTTGAAAAGAACAGTTATTTATTAAGGTACGAAAAGTAATTTGTAGAGGCTACAGCCAAACAGCTAAACAGCTAACAGCTAAATAGCTAAACAGCTCAAAGGGTGCAGGGTGCAAAGTGTCACAACCTTGGTACGAAAAGTGAAAGTTTCTGAACTACAGTTGAAGAATGGAAACAGCTCAAGGTACAGGGTGTAATGTGGCAAGACTTTGGTACAAGAAATGGAAGTTGGTGAACTTCAATCAAGGATTAAATAGAGGGTCAAAGTGCAGTGACCAAACTGCACTTTGACCATGGAAATGAATTACACGCGCATGAATAGTGAAGCGCCACAAAACCTTCAGCGCAACAAAACTCATTTGACTTAACCAAAATGAAGCATCATTCTATGTTGCGCCTCCCCTCTTGGCTCCCTGTAGTGGAGCCACTTGCAGCTAAATAAATATATTAATTAAAGTTTTAAGTGGCGCCTCCCCAGTATACTCCCTGTACTGGCGCCACTTGCTTTCCTTAATATATTAATCAAACAACTGGTAAGTTGCGCCTCCCCTGTATGTCAGCTGTGTAAGGCGCCATTCAGCCCTTAGCCAATCAAATTACAGCAGCTACTTTAATTGATTTAAAGTCTACACAAATAAAAGGAGGCCAGCCACTCATTTGAGGAGTCGTCTTCTTCAACACAAATAAAATGTAGAGAGCTACTGCCATGGCCGGAACAAGAAGAAATAATTTATACACACCCATACCTTGCTCCCGGTCAGATATTAGGACCCGGTTCTTTAATGAAAAATGCTCAGGGCTCCTAGATATCACTCCCTACGGACTCAGTTTTTCCTTGTACTAATTTAGATATATTTGTATAGGAACTGAGTCTAATATTTTTGTGTTAGTAGCAAAGAACTAATTTGTTCTTTGGAAGCCAGTTATATTTTTAACTGGGTGTAGCACCCCTCTGGGTTTATATATGAAAGATATATTCCCGGAAACTTGTCTCATTTATTTTACTTGCTAATTTTCTTGAACTTAATTGATTTATCCGGACACACAGAAAATTAGTAGGCAGCTCACCTAAACACTACAAATGGCCAAACCCACTCTGAAGCAATAATTTATTTATCCGCAAATTCCGAAAAGAATTTAAATTATTGTTAATATCGTATTCAACCCCCCTTCTACGATACTTCAGGACCTAACACAAATCACTATGGGGGTGGCCCCTGGCCTGTTCCTATGATGTGAAAATAGTGAGACCCATATGATACAAGGGTAAGCTTACACTTTTAATGATATTTTGGTGAATACATGAAATTCAAGGTTGAATGCATGGAATTCAGTTGAGTAAACACGAGTTACTCTTTAAGATAAAGATCACCTATGTAGGAGAGAAGTGTTGGTGTAGGTGCCCTAGAGGCAATACAATGTTTATTTTGATAAACATTTATGTCAATTGATTATTCAATAAACATATTTATTATGACTTTAATTACTGCGATATATTTGTTAGCATAATAAATGTCCTTAGAATCATGATACACATTGTATAGTTTAGTACATGACTTGAACTTGAGATTATATAATATATCATATTCTTAAATGTCCCTAGTCGAGTATTATTATTATAGGACAATAATAATACATAAATAGACTAGCATGTTGTTTGACAGATAACCACATCTCATTGGTTATAAGTATGGGGATACTAAAGTCAACACATAGGTACATGCAGGAGTACATGGTACTGGACAGACCCACAGTGAGATTCTTCATGTTTAATAAAGTCATAAGAAAGACTCACAGTGATAATGGTGTAATGATCCTCTGACTTGAGATCATTATATTTTTATACGAGGATTAATATACTTTGACTACATTAAAAGTTACCTTTGACCGGGTAATGATAAAAGTGGACATCGGGTATATCATGAGTCGTATGAGAAATATGAATGATAGATAAAGGATTTAACCCTCCTATAATTAGGAGAGATATTATTGGCCTTTTGATTGAGTGAGACTATAAAATGTATGGTCGTGCTCAAATAATGATTTGTTTTCATAGTCTACTCATGGATCAAGTAAACCCGGATTAAATGTTGAAGAGGATGACTAAATACATGCCTCGAGTTTAATCTATAATATATATGGTTAAAAGGATTATATTACACGGAAACATTAATCACGAAAGGTTTTATCGAATCACGATTTAATTATTGTTTAATTGGGTAGCAATGATGTATTACTAGATGCCGCTCATTGTTTATAATTTTATTGGAGAATAAAATTATTGCCAATTAAATAATAGCCTATAGGGTCACACGCAAAGAGCACTTAGAGTAATAGTTAATTTAAATTATAGATTTAAATTAATTGATAATTATTTGAATTTTTATTATATTAATTAAGTGAGACTTAATTAATTAAGATAATATAAATTCAAATTAGAATTGTATTTCTGCCCATAATAATTAAGTATGACTTAGTTATTAATTAAATAATAAAATTCGTTTTATTATTTTCCTAGACCTACATGGGTTAGGTTTTGCTGCTATGGGCCTGTTAACCAAACATTATAAATAGATAATGTAGGGTTAAGAGGCAGAACACGTTTTTTAGAAAAACCCTAGAAGAGGCAGCAAAGAGGCAGGAAGACAATTCAAATTATCAAAGGTTTGCTAGTACATCCACTCCGTAATCAAGATCGTGAGACGCTCTTGAAGGTGCTCGTGTGGATACCATAGAGGTGTTTTCGAGAAGAAGACACAAGTCGTGATAGCAAGGATCTCCGTTGAGTTCGTGACATTCAAGATCGTAATAGGTATGATTCGATTATCACCATAATCCGTCCAATCTTATACATGATCCTGCGTTAGGGTTCCGAAATTTTTCGTTATATTTACGTTTATCCGCTGCATTTTATGTCTCGGAACCCAACAATGGCATCAGAGCTACGTGTATAAGGGACTGATTTGGTTACGTGTTTTATGTATTTGATGCATACATGCCTGTTTTGGTGACTGCCATGCCATGCTACTGCTTTGTCATAACTGTCATGCCACTGCTTATGCTACTGCCATGCCTGTTATGAAACTGCCATGCCTGTTTGATGACTGCCATGATACTGCCATGCTTCTGCTATGCTACCGCCATGCTACTGCCATGTATATTCGAATTGTTATTCATATGATGAGTAAATAGATGATGATACTAGCATGTTAATGATTTGTCATGACTGATTTATATGCCTGTTTGCGATTTGTATATTTTGCATGAGGGTCAGTTTGTATATGATACAAACTGGTGGAAAGATTTATGTTGGACATGATCTGTTAACTGGGATATGATAAGTATGTATATGATACATGCTTCTGAAACTGTGTAAATTGCAGTGGGGAAAAAGGCCAACAGATATGATCTGTAATTCAGAAATTGATGATTTCTGAATAGGACCAGGTCAGCTCGACCCCAGCCGGGGGCTGCCGCCCCCAGACCCCGCCCGGGGGCTGCCGCTCCCGAACCCCCGCCCAGGGGCTGCCGCCCCCGGACCCCCGCATTATTTTTGTTGTGTACTTGAGCATGGTGCTGGTTATGGCCTTTGGACCCCTAGATTAATGGTTTTTGGTTTTATAAATACGACTTGCATGTCGTTTTCTTCATTCTTGTAATTGTTTAACCTCGAATGTAACTCGAGTTTTCTTATGTAAGTACATTAGTATAGATTGTATTCAATTATTCCATGTAATGTACTTGAAGATTGAAGGATGATCCAAGAAGAGGAGCAAGCACCCATGGATACAAGAAGAATGAAGACATGTAATTGTATTTATATTTTACCACCATAGATTGACTTTGATCCTTTCATTAGCTCGAAAGGATCACATAGGAAAAGGGCCATAACCAAGCACGTTTACATACTGCACTTTACATATTGATGTATGAATGTATGTGTAGAGTAGAAGATGCATGCTTTAATTAGATTAATGATGTATGCATGTATTAGATACGTCACCCATGCCATGCTTGCCATGCTAAACAAGATAAAATCTTTAACGATTTAAGATTTTAAAATTAACAAACGAACGATCATGAGATTCTTGTGTTTATGAAATATGGATTTTAAAACACGGAATTAAATATGAATTTTTGATATCTAAAACTGGGATTTTCTGTCAAAAGCGGATATGCGTATTCGTAAGGCTGATGGGTTTTAAGTGTGACCACTGGTATCCTCCATCTACCTGGGAAATGAACAATTTAAGATGTCAATTTGAAATATTTGGTTCAAGGAAAAATTGAGGATCTCTTCATGATGTGATCATGATCGTCGTAAATTTTCTAAACCCCTTAACAAAATATTAAGTTTTAATCGGATGCTTTCCAATGAATGAACACTCATCGAATCCTAGATCGATTAGGGGAAAGACTGTCAGTGGCAGGGGACTCCTATCTATCGTGGTGAGATGCGACGAATATAAACGGTTATATTCGGCCGTTGTATCATTGGGTCAAACTTAACTGAGTCGTCATAATAAGGTGAAAGTAAACGGTTATATTCAACAATTATGAACTTAGAAGCATGGAGTTTGGTTAAAAATCTATTAGATAGATAAGATCAATCGTTGCTCACCAAACTATCCAAGAATTATATATGATATAATTGACAAATGTTGTCTACCTAAATAATCATTCTTAAGGACTTCCAGTGGTTGACTTAAGACATGACGAAATATGGATCTTGGCTCACTAGAAAGAATTATGGGATATACTTTCCAAATTAATAGTAAGGGCTATTGATTTGATAAAAATAGTGGGAGATATATTATGAATGTATCATAATCATTTGAACATAATAAATAACTCAGACAATCTAATGTTTATTTTGTGCTTTTATCATTGTAGATACCGAATAATGACAAACAACACAAACACACTATCCGTACGATCTGTCCTTGAGAAGGATAAGCTGACAGGAGGAAACAACTTCCTAGACTGGCAGAGGAATTTGAGGATTGTCCTCAGGCAGGAGCGCAAGCTTCATGTCATTGATATTCCTCCGGCAGGTCCCCTTCCTGAGGGCGCTACTGTTGAGGAACGAGCGGCCCACACAAAGGATGAGAATGATGCAACTGATGTTACATGTCTTATGTTGGCAACTATGAGTGCTGAGCTTCAAAGACAACATGTGCATTTGGATGCATATACTATCAATGAGCACTTGCAAAGCATGTTTGCAAGCCAAACTCGTCAAGAAAGGTTCAACACGAGCAAGTCACTCTTTAACTGCAAACAAGGGGCAAGTGAACCAGTTGGCCCACATGTTCTGAAGATGATTGGTTACATTGAGTATCTTGATACTTTGGGTTTCCCGATTGGTCCGGAAACTGGTATTGACCTAATCTTGAATTCTTTGAACAACAAATTCACTCAGTTTGTTATGAACTACAATATGAATGAATTTGACAAAACACCTACTGAATTGTTGGCTATGTTGATAACATATGAGACCAACATGAAGACGGCTGAACCCGCTCCCATACTGATGGTGGGCAATAAAGGTAAGGCCAAAGGGAAAGGCAAGTGGAAGGGTAAGAAGAAGACAGGTTCTGATTCTACACCCAAGCCAAAGTCAGGTCCTAAACAGGCTTTAAAGCCTAAAGGTGGGGTCGCTAAGGGTGAATGTCACTACTGTAAGAAAACTGGTCACTGGAAGAGAAACTGTTCAGTTTACTTGGAGGATCTGAAGAAGAAGAGGGCTGAGCAAGCTTCTAATTCAGGTATATATGTTATAGAAGTCAATCTGTCTATTTCTACATCTTGGGTATTGGATACCGGATGTGTTTCTCACATTTGTATAAATGTGCAGGAAATGCAGAGAAGTAGGACATTGGCTAAAGGAGAAATGGACCTACGAGTTGGCAACGGAGCAAGAGTTGCTGCTTTAGCTGTAGGAACCTATTATTTATCTTTGCCCTCTGGGCTAGTTTTAGAACTGGAGAATTGTTATTACGTGCCTGCAATTCGCAGAAACATTATTTCTGTTTCTTGTTTGGACAAGAAAGGTTTTTCGTTTACAATAAAGGACAACAGTTGCTCTTTTACTTTGAATGATTTAACCTATGGTGTTGCGCGTTTGTTTAATGGTTTATATGTTCTTGACTTAGATAATCCTGTCTGTAATATAGAAAACAAACGACTTAAAGTTAATGACTCAAATCAAACATACCTCTGGCATTGTCGTCTAGGCCATATAAATGAGAAACGCATATCCAAATTACATAAGTATGGATATTTGGATAAGTTTGATTTTGAATCATACCAAGAATGCGAATCTTGTTTGCTTGGTAAAATGACTAAAGCCCCTTTCACTGGTAAGGGTCAAAGGGCCACTGAATGTTTGGAGCTAATACATAGTGATGTATGTGGCCCAATGCGTGTGATGGCTAGAGGAGGCTACTACTACTTCATAACATTTACTGATGATTTCAGTAGATATGGATATGTATATCTTATGAAGAATAAATCCGATTCTTTTGAAAAGTTCAAAGAATACAAGGCTGAAGTAGAGAAGCAAATTGGCGGAGGTGCAAGTATTAAAATCTTACGATCTGATCGTGGAGGAGAATACTTGAGCACTGAATTTAAAGATTATTTAAAGGAGTGTGGTATTGTATCACAACTCACTCCGCCAGGTACACCTCAATGGAATGGAGTTTCAGAGAGGAGAAATCGCACCTTGTTGGACATGGTGCGATCGATGATGAGTCATGCAGATCTTCCAATTAGTTTCTGGGGTTATGCTCTAGAAACAGCGGCTTTCACACTTAACCGTGTTCCTACTAAGAAGGTTCAAAAGACTCCATACGAGATATGGGAGAAGAAACGGTCAGGCATGAGCTTTATGAAAGTTTGGGGATGCAAGGCGTTTGTGAAGCGTCAAGTATCTGACAAGCTTGGACCTAAATCTGAAGACTGCAATTTTGTGGGATACCCTAAGGAAACAAAGGCGTACTATTTCTATAGTCCTACTGAGCAGAAAGTGTTCATTGCTCGAGATGCTGTTTTCATGGAAAGAGATTTTGTTTCCAAAAGAAACAGTGGGAGAACTATAGACCTCGATGAAGATCGAGAACCACAAAATAGCATTGAACCTGAAGTGGAACAAGAGCAGGATAATGATAATGCTCAACAAACACAGGTTGTTCGTAGAACTGGTAGAATTCGCCATGAGCCAGAGAGATATGGATTTCTCTTGACTCAATGTGGTGATTTGATGCTCATAGACGAAGATGAGCCTCTCATATACCAAGATGCTACGAACAGTCCAGACTCTAAGAGATGGCTAGAAGCCATGAAATCCGAGATGGATTCCATGTACGAAAACCGAGTATGGACCTTGGTTGATCCACCTGAAGGGGTAAAACCCATAGGGTGCAAATGGGTTTTCAAGAAGAAAACTGACATGGATGGAAATGTTCAGACCTATAAAGCAAGGCTGGTTGCAAAAGGTTTCAGACAAATTCATGGTATTGACTATGATGAGACTTTCTCACCAGTGGCTATGGTCAAGTCCATAAGGATTTTGCTTGCTATTGCAGCATTCCATGATTATGAAATCTGGCAAATGGATGTCAAAACAGCCTTCCTTAACGGAATCCTTGAAGAGGATGTGGATGTGTACATGACACAACCTGAAGGTTTTGTCGATCCAAGGAATGTTAGCAAGGTATGTAAATTACGTAGATCCATTTATGGATTGAAGCAAGCCTCTAGGAGATGGAATATCCGTTTTGATGAAACAATCAAGGAGTATGGCTTTGTTCAAAACGAAGATGAACCTTGTGTTTACAAGAAGGTTAGTAGGAGCCATGTGGCATTCATAGTACTATATGTTGATGATATACTACTAATGGGGAATGACATACCTTCTCTCAAGGCTGTTAAGATTCGGTTAGGGAGCAACTTCTCTATGAAAGACTTAGGAGAAGCATCCTACATTCTAGGAATGAGGATCTATAGGGATAGATCTAGAAGGATGATCGGTCTAAGTCAGAGTACATACATCGAAAAGGTTTTGCATCGTTTTGGTATGCAAAATGCAAAAGGGGGATATGTCCCCGTATCTCAAGGGATAACGATCTCTAAAGATCAGTGTCCGAAATCATTGAATGACAAGGACCGCATGAGTAAGGTTCCATATGCCTCAGCAATTGGATCCATCATGTATGCAATGGTATGTACTCGCCCAGATGTTTCGTATGCTTTAAGCATGACGAGCAGATACCAATCTAATCCAGGTGAAGGTCACTGGACGGCTGTCAAGAATATTCTAAAGTACTTGAAAAGGACTAAAGATTCATTCTTGGTGTATGGAGGAGAGGAGAAACTGGTTGTAAAAGGTTACACCGATGCAAGTTTCCAAACAGACAGGGATGATACTGTATCACAGTCTGGTTTTGTGTTTTGTCTAAACGGAGGTGCTGTAAGTTGGAAGAGTTCAAAGCAAGAAACAGTAGCTGATTCTACAATGGAGGCTGAGTACATTGCAGCTTGTGAAGCGGCTAAAGAAGCTATTTGGATTCGAAAATTCATTAATGATTTGGGAGTGGTTCCATCGATCGCAGATCCTATTGATCTATACTGCGATAATAATGGAGCCATTGCACAGGCTAAAGAACCTAGAGCTCACTCCCGAACCAAACACATACTCAGGAGATATCACCTCATTCGAGAGATTAATGAAAGGGGTGACATACACATATGTAAAGTGCACACAAATGATAACATTGCAGATCCACTGACCAAAGGCTTATCGCAGAAGAAGCACGACGGTCACACTAGTTCCATGGGTATTAGATACATGGGTGATTGGCTCTAGTGCAAGTGGGAGATTGTTGGTGTAGGTGCCCTAGAGGCAATACAATGTTTATTTTGATAAACATTTATGTCAATTGATTATTCAATAAACATATTTATTATGACTTTAATTACTGCGATATATTTGTTAGCATAATAAATGTCCTTAGAATCATGATACACATTGTATAGTTTAGTACATGACTTGAACTTGAGATTATATAATATATCATATTCTTAAATGTCCCTAGTCGAGTATTATTATTATAGGACAATAATAATACATAAATAGACTAGCATGTTGTTTGACAGATAACCACATCTCATTGGTTATAAGTATGGGGATACTAAAGTCAACACATAGGTACATGCAGGAGTACATGGTACTGGACAGACCCACAGTGAGATTCTTCATGTTTAATAAAGTCATAAGAAAGACTCACAGTGATAATGGTGTAATGATCCTCTGACTTGAGATCATTATATTTTTATACGAGGATTAATATACTTTGACTACATTAAAAGTTACCTTTGACCGGGTAATGATAAAAGTGGACATCGGGTATATCATGAGTCGTATGAGAAATATGAATGATAGATAAAGGATTTAACCCTCCTATAATTAGGAGAGATATTATTGGCCTCTTGATTGAGTGAGACTATAAAATGTATGGCCGTGCTCAAATAATGATTTGTTTTCATAGTCTACTCATGGATCAAGTAAACCCGGATTAAATGTTGAAGAGGATGACTAAATACATGCCTCGAGTTTAATCTATAATATATATGGTTAAAAGGATTATATTACACGGAAACATTAATCACGAAAGGTTTTATCGAATCACGATTTAATTATTGTTTAATTGGGTAACAATGATGTATTACTAGATGCCGCTCATTGTTTATAATTTTATTGGAGAATAAAATTATTGCCAATTAAATAATAGCCTATAGGGTCACACGCAAAGAGTACTTAGAGGAATAGTTAATTTAAATTATAGATTTAAATTAATTGATAATTATTTGAATTTTTATTATATTAATTAAGTGAGACTTAATTAATTAAGATAATATAAATTCAAATTAGAATTGTATTTCTGCCCATAATAATTAAGTATGACTTAGTTATTAATTAAATAATAAAATTCGTTTTATTATTTTCCTAGACCTACATGGGTTAGGTTTTGCTGCTATGGGCCTGTTAACCAAACATTATAAATAGATAATGTAGGGTTAAGAGGCAGAACACGTTTTTTAGAAAAACCCTAGAAGAGGCAGCAAAGAGGCAGGAAGACAATTCGAATTATCAAAGGTTTGCTAGTACATCCACTCCGTAATCAAGATCGTGAGACGCTCTTGAAGGTGCTCGTGTGGATACCATAGAGGTGTTTTCGAGAAGAAGACACAAGTCGTGATAGCAAGGATCTCCGTTGAGTTCGTGACATTCAAGATCGTAATAGGTATGATTCGATTATCACCATAATCCGTCCAATCTTATACATGATCCTGCGTTAGGGTTCCGAAATTTTTCGTTATATTTACGTTTATCCGCTGCGTTTTATGCCTCGGAACCCAACAAGAAGTGGGGTCGCTTCAAAGGAGAATTGCGAGACACAATTCTTTAGAAACTCCAGCAGAACTAGGACGATGTCCATGGCCAAAACGGACATAATCATGAGAGCTAAACGAATCAGAAAGGATGTAGTGATAAGTATATCATCGCTTACACAAATGGTCGAACAGTTCAAGGACACTCGCGTCTATTATCTACCAGTAAGGTCGGTATGCTTAATCGAGCGGAGGTTTAAGGAGTATTCTCTACCTATCGTATGCTATATCTGATCGAAGAAACTATCACCAAGACAAATTCTGTGTCTGTTTGTTTGGTGTGTGCTACTGAAACATCAATCTCATCCATGTGAGGGATTGTTGGAAAATGTGGGTAGAAGTCCCACATTGTCAAGTCATTTTGAGCCTAAGTTTGAATTCTTCTTGGGTGCGTGCGCACAACAAGTTATGGTTGGAGTACGTTCTTCTTCGAGAGAGTCTTTCAACGCATATTTAATTATTCAAAATGATCAATAAATGGATGAAATATGATTATCCAAAGTTGGTTCCTTGAAAGTGAAAAATTAAGAATGAGAACTTGAATCCCACATTGAATTGGAAAAGGGGTTTCTATGATTTTATATATTAGAACACTTATGTAGTGTTTAAGTTGTGTTAGTATGGTATTGCTCCACCACCCACGTGCGCGCAGAGGGTGGTGCAAATCATGGGATTTCGAGGGCAAATTCGTGGATTCGCAAGCCTTCGGGCTTTTCGCGTGGGCGACATGCAGACACGAATGCAACAAAATTTGACCGAATAAATCCGGACCAGTTTTGCTGAAATAATAATTTCCACTGGGCTTTGGCTCAATAAATAATTCGTTATTTTATTTTAATAATAATTATTATTATTAATTCGAAGTTGATTATAAAATTTGGGCCGAATAAATCCGGATCAGCTTTGCTGAAATAATAATTTTCACTAGGCTTTGGCTCAATAAATAATTCATTATTTTGTTTTAATAATAATTATTATTATTAATTCGAAGTTGATTACGAATTGATTTTGACAACCTCCTTCCTTAATTAATTAACGTGTGGTTAATAAGGAAATTGTGTAGCGCGACAATTGTGTAGCGCACAAGTATCCTCAAGCCTATATATACATCTCATAGGTCTTAGGGTTAATTATGTAATCTCTCATAACCCTAAACACAGTCGTCCTCAAATAACCATCCCTTCTTCTTGGTGATAGTTTTCTTGCTCTGTTCAAGCTCGCTGAAGGTGTTGTTCGTGACATCATCGTGTTCTTGTTTTATCCTGGGAGTTCCGCACTAGACTCGAGACATCTTCTGTTTTATATCCTTTTACTTTAACAGTTTTAATTCATAGCCTTACATTATTCTATTACTCGCACACACAATCACTCATATTATATTATTGTGTTTTTTGCAGATTGTTTAACAATAACTACCTCATTGTTGTGTTTAATAATTTTTTTATTACACTCAACAGTTTCAAACACCCCAAATGCCTCAGCCTCGAAAGCAACAGTATGAATGTTTATTTTTTAAATAATATATGTGGTGATAACTAATAAAATAACTCTACAGATTAAAATATAATTTGTTGTATAAAGATTGCAGAAGTTTATAAATAAAGCAATGTATAAAAAGATTATATATAAAAAAATAGTAATGTACACGCACGCAGGTTTCCAATGTAATTTACGTAAATAAAATATAAACCGACATTGATAAAATAAAATAAAATAAGCGTACATGCTTACCTTTACTGTAGCAGATAAAATTCAAAATAATTTGAAGGAAATAACTTCAAAAATAATTGGAAAGAATTATTTGAAAACCATGCATGTTTCTAAATTCTAATGCAAGTTCTACGTAAAATTAGAAAATAAAATGTAAAGTGTACCATTAGTTCTAGCAGATAAAAATTCAAAATAATCTGGAGGAGATAACTACAAAAATATAATTTAAAAATATATATAGATGAAGAAGAGGGTATAAAAATATATAAATGTTACTATAACTTTATCACTTTCACCTTTTGATGCAAACAGTTTGAAAATAGAGAAAATAGAAAATGTGTGTGTGAGAGAAAGGTAGAACGTGAAAAGAACAAATCAATTACTCCCTCACTCCCACCCGTTTGTTTACGTTTCATTTGTTTACGTTTCGGAGAGAAGGTCCGACACGTATTTTAAGATGCATATAAAGTATAGTTTCATAACTTATTTTTAAATTTTTTTTCTAAATAAAAATTTAAACATCAAATTTTTATTCACAAAAAAAAATTAAAAATAAGTTATAGAACTATACTTTATATGCATTTTAACGGACCCTCTCTCCGAAACGTTAACAATTGGGTGTGACGGATGTAGTATTAAGTATTATACAAAGTAGAAGTACGAAAAAAAAGCAAGAATATATTTAATGCATTAATTTTTAGGTCAATTACTACGCTTTACAGAAAATAAAATACAATTTTATATAATTTTCGATGATTGCATACATTTTTCACTGCATCCAGAAATTATATAAAAAACAATAAATTGATGGGGGTTGCATATGTTGATAGCATGGGCAGCCGTATTTAAAAGAAAATTTGAATGGCAACAAGGCAACACAAACATACAGGCATATACAGGTGCTAGCGAGGAATTAAAAAATATGATATGTTTGTTTACAATTTATAAAAAAAGAAAAATAATAAATTTAGAAAGAAAATCGAACACCTTATTTATTTACATACAATTTATATTTAGAATAAAGATATGATTTGTGATTTTAATGATTAATTTCATTATATTAATCGAAAAATATTGACTTGCCTGGATTGCTGAGGGATAAAATATTGGATACCGATAAATTTACAAGTTTACCGAAAAAATTAGTGAATTACTATGCAAGAGACTATTTATTATGGAATTTATACATTAACGGAGATGTTGCCCGCAATAATTACAATGTGGAAATAATATATTTATGGAAATGTCGAGTGATTAAATAACTGACTGATTTGAATTGATTTACCACAGAGAAATAATTTATGGTAGAGAATCTGTGAAAAAAATAAAAAGATAGTGTAAAAGAGTTGCCCTGCCTCCTTGATATATATATATACATGCATGCAGATGGATATGTTTTGTAATAGCTAATGGAAGAGATAAAGAATTGTATTGAGGCCAGGAAGAGGCACTTACAAAGCATCGACCCTCAAAACCCTTTAGTGGGAAAGGTAAATTCGTATTAATTTTTAAAAAATTTACTACCAATATTTTGAGTTTGATTTCGTTCCTCAGCTGATGTCAAGTACATTGAATCAGCCTGCACAAGAATTGGCAAAGGAAATTGTTTTTTTGGACATGGAACTTGACAATATGGAGAAGGATCTTCTTTCGATGAAACGGAAAATCTTTGAGAATATTGCAGGGTCCCTTGCTCCAACAGATGACATGCGAAACCCTTCAGGACTTCCTCAAGTTGATTCGATCAGTTCACGATTTTCTCAAGTTGTAAAAGATAATGCAACGAGAAAAAATAGTGTTTGTGGATCATAGACACTGTCGCAATCTGGCATGCTGAACCGTAGTCGCTCACAACTATCGCAGAGTGCATCTTATAGGACTTCTCGTCCTAGAGAAACTGATGCAAAAGCTATGCACTCATTCCACTACTTGCCTTTGTCAGAGCGAGGGGTACTTTATATTTTAAGTTTTTAACCAAAATAATAGGATAAAAGTTTATCCAACACTTGATACTAACAGAAGTTTGTTGCTCAAATGCTATTCACCAGGTTGCTCGAAAGGCTTCTAGTGTTAGTCTTGCAGAGCATCTCGCTGCTGTCCAGTCCACTGATCATGTTAGGCAAACACCGAACAGGATTTCTGAGGAATGGTTAAATGCATTACCGCTATATATTGCCAACTTGCTGAATCAGACAGTACATTTGTGTGTCAACAATAATAATATTTATTCTTCAGTTAGCTTAAGTAGTTTTATGACTGAAGACAAAGCAAAGACGGGAAGACTTCAAGGGTGATAAAAATAGTATTTTAATTCTACTAATAATAGTTAATTTATTATTTAATTTATCCAATTAAATTAATTCAAGTTGAATTTAATTTAATTAATAAATTAACTAATTAAATTAAGAAGAATTAATTTATTACAAAAGAAAATGAATTAATATGACTTATAATATAAGTCATACCGAATAATGACTTATAATAATAAGTCATACCGAGTTTTGACTTAAAAATAAGTCATGCCGACTTATTTATAAATAAGTCATACCGACTTATTGATTAGATAAGTGATACCGATTTTCTGATTATTAAAATAAGTCATTCTGATTTATTTTATTAAAAAAGAAATTCGAATATGACTTTAAGATAAGTCATGCCGAATTTTGAAGAGTCATACGGACAGAAATAAGTCATGCCCAGCCTTTTCAAGAGTCATACAAGGGTTATTTCTTGTCTTTCAAGAGTCATAATGAAAGAGTCATACAAGCTTTACAACCTCTATAAATATGAGGTGTTGGCTTCATATTTCAGCGTCGTTCAAACATTCAAATTCAGAAATTTGTATGCATTGTAATATTCACAGATTTCTGTGCTTAGTTTGGAATATAAATTGTTAAACCTGAACAAGTCATGTCAAAATCATTCTAGACAATTTATCAGATATAAACACTATTCACTATATTAATTATGTAATACTTTTTAAGTTAAAATCAAATATTCTACTTGAACAGTATTTCACCTAAATTATATTTCAGGATTAAAATTAATTTTACATTATTAATCTGAATTCGCGAGTAATTTTAGATATTGTATTCAACCCCCCCCCCCCCTTCTACAATATCAGGGACCAACAATTAGCATCAGAGTCGGTTGATATATTAAATATCAGATGCGAACCAAATATTCCGCAACTCATACAGATCTCAAAAAAATTATTTTTAATTCGAAATATTTTTTCTTCTCGAAATATTTTTTAAAAAAAAAAAATTATTTCTGATCAAAAATTGTTTTAAGTCAAAATTAATTTTTTTTTTTTGAAACCCTTAACTTTTAATCTTATTTAAAGATGAGTACACAAAAGGTAACGAGCATCAAAATTCCATCATTCGACAAAGATCATTATAACCTATGGAAGCACAAGATGCAGTTATTTATTGGGATCGCCAATCCCAAATATGCCTTGATCTTAGAAAAAGGCATTGAACCTCCAATAACAGTTATTCTCGAACACGAGGTAGATGGGGTCGTAATTCCTCATAAACAGATTCTAAAAAGTCCGGCAGACTACAACGATGAAGAAAAGGAAGTTGTATCCCTGGACAATAACCTCAAGCTTACACTGATAGAATCCCTAGACTATGTCATGTGCAATCATGTGGTCAACTGCAAGACTGCCAAGCAAATCTGGGATACTATAGAGGTTATAAATGAAGGGACTGAAGAAGTCAAAGAGAATAGACTGGAGATTCTGACTTCCCAGTACGAGCAGTTTAAATCCAATCATGGTGAGGGTATCTCTGAGGTGTTTCAGAGATTGAACAAACTAATAAACGAGCTCAACCTCAACGGGAAATATTACTTAAACTAGGAGGTCAACAGAAAGTTCCTATTAACCTTGCCAGAGCATCTAGAGCACAGGATCACGGCCATCCGAGAGTCTAGGGACATGAAGGAGATAACCCTAGAGAGACTCTATAGAGTTCTGAAGACATATGAATTGGAGCAGATCCAGACAAGAGAGATGTATGGCAGAGGCAAAGTTTCGAGTTCTTCTAAAGCACTGATAGTAGAAGCACCAGAGAAAGAGGAAGTGAAGGTTGTTGCACCTTCAAAAAGTTCAGAAGAGTATGTTGTTCCAGAATATGGTCATACTCCAAAAATATAGGAAAGTGGTGAATTCTATTCTCTAGAAGAATTGGATCAGCTAGAAGATGAATCTCTAGCTATGTTTGCCAGGAAGTTTGGAAACATGAGATTCAGAAGAAATTCATCATTTAAATCTAAACCCACCTTTGGAAGGTTTCAAAAAGGAAGTTCTTCATCAGCTATATCTAGAAATGGCTACAAGACCGGCTTGGTTGATAGAAGCAAGATCTGTTGCTTCAACTGCAATGAGCTGGGTCATTTTGCAACTGAATGCAAGAAGCCGAAGCAAGGACAGAAGAGAGACTTTATCAAGAGTTAAAAGAGAAATATGATGCCTTAGTGAAAAAGCATCAAGGGAAGTCCTATCTAGCAGAGGGCAAGAGCTGGGATGACTCAGATAATGATGAGGAAGAAGAGCTAGGAAATCTTGCTCTTATGGCTTCATTAGATGGATCAGTGTCTCTACCTCGAACAGATGGAAAAGAGGTAGATCCCTCATACCCTAAAATGTTCAAACTGTTAGGAAAAGATTTGGACGACACCAGAGATAGGGTTAATAAACTACGTCTCAGAATTAAAGAATTAACTGATGAGAATGATAGTTTAAAATTGTTAAAAACTAGAAATATAAAACTGACTGAGGACCTAGCTTTTCAGGTTAATAGAGTCAGTTGTTATGTCAAGGTTGAGGCCTATCTCAGGAACCAAATTGTAGAGGAACAGAAAAAGTGTCTTGCCTATAAACATTCCTCTTACATTGTAAAAGACCTAGTTGACCAACAGGAAAAAAAACGTAAAGTTGTAATAGGTTATGAATATAATCAATCTGTAGGAAAGGCAAGCAACATAACCCCTTTCAGAAAAAGTGCTGAAGAAATGGGTATCCCACGTGTTGTTAAGGACACACCTAAACCTCTTTTCATAATCCCTATAGCAGAACCAATCCTGGAGAGCTCTATACTTATTCAATATGAAATGAAGTTAGAGGATCTCGAGGAAGAAAAGAAAAGAGAGGAACTTGCTAAAGACATAAAAAGAGTTAATGTCCAACAAGAAATGACTGCACCTAAGACATCAGTGAAAGATGTGGGAACCTCTGCTTTCCCCAATCCTGGTATAGGTGTTAAAGACTTAAAGAACAAACCTAACAGACCCAATTCCTTTGTGAATAGTAGGAACAGTAACAACAGATTTCATTCTACTGAAAACTTTAAATTTGCTGAAAAAGTTGAAGTAGAAACTATTAAGACACAAACTGTTAAGTCACCTACTGTTGTGAATAACATGCCTATAATTGAAGTTTGCCATAAACCATGTGGTATTTTAAATTGTATGTTATGTGCTTTTAATGCTATGACTGCTTATTTCAAACGCATGATTGGTAATAAAGATAACATGATGCCTAGACAACACATCAATAATAAATATACAAAATCCAAGACTGCAAGTCCTTCATCTCCCAATAAGGAAGCTTATATTCCTAAGTCTAAACAGAAAGCTGTTGAGACTATCTATAAGAAGTTAGGAACAGTCAAGGAAGATAATGTTGTTATTCGAAAAGAATCTGTTGTCAAAGCTGACAAAGATCAATTCTTTAAGTATGTCGGGCCCAATCAATTTTGGGCTCCGAAGACGAATTAATCTGTTTGATATTTGCAGGGAGTTAAATAGGTAAACCGAGTTATATGGATCCTGGATAGTGGATCTTCAAGGCATATGACCGGAGATAGAGCCCTGCTATCAGACGTGGTTGAAAGAGCTGGCCCAATTGTCACCTTTGGAGATAACAGCAAAGGAATGACTACGGGATATGGCAAGTTAAATACTGGAAATGTTATCATTGAAAACATCTCTTTAGTGGAAGGACTTAAGCACAATCTCCTTAGCGTCAGTCAATTTTGTGATAAAGGTTACAAAGTAAACTTCATCAAAGAAAGGTGTTTAATAGCTCATTCTAAAGACGATAGACTAGCCTTGCGTGGAGTAAGGAAAGGAAACTCGTACGTAGCAGATCTCAACTCAGGAACTGAAGATGTAGCAAACTGTTTTTATTCAAAAGCTTCATAAGAAGAAAGCTGGCTATGGCACAAGAAACTCTCACACCTAAACTTCAAAACAATGAACTCTCTAGTCAAGAGGGATTTGGTGAGAGGACTGCCTCCAATGGAATTTACACAAGAAGGATTGTGTGAGGCATGTCAAAAAGGGAAGTCAAAGAAAGTAACTCACAAAGGAACAGACACTACGAATATCACTTAACCACTGCAACTGCTTCATATGGATTTATTTGGTCCAGTCAATATTTTGTCTATGTCCAGAAAGAAATATGCCTTAGTGATTGTTGATGACTTCACCAAATATAAGTGGGTTTTATTCTTAAACTCTAAAGATGAAACTCCATAGTTGGTGATTGATCATGTAAGGCTGATAGAGTTGGATTCAAAATTAGTTGTCCGGGCAATCAGGTCAGATAATGGTACAGAATTTAAAAACGAAGTTCTGATTGATTTCTGCTCAGACAAAGGGATAACGAGACAATACTCAGCACCAAGAACTCCGCAACAGAATGGAGTTGTAGAAAGGAAGAATCGAACCTTGATTGAAGCTGCAAGAACTATGTTAAGTGAATCAGGTTTACCTATCTACTTTTGGGCTGAAGCAGTTAACACAGCATGTTATACCCAGAATCGAACTCTGATCAACAAAGATCATATGAAGACCCCCTATGAGTTAATGGCTGGTAAGAAACCTACTCTCAAGTACTTTCATGTATTTGGAGCCAAATGTTTTGTGCTAAAAGATGGAAATGAACATCTTGGCAAGTTTGAGGCCAAAACACACGAAGCTATTTTTATTGGTTACTCAAGAAGAGCTTATAGGGTGTACATAATTGATCAACACCAAGTAAATGAAAGTGTCAATGTTACTTTTGATGACACTAAACTCCCAAGTATCCAAAGTGAAGATCCTTCTGAGTCATTGAAATTTAATAATTATCCATACTCAAATTCTGATGACGAAGAAGGACCTGAGGTTGCAACAGGAGATGACAATAATGATGATAATGATCCAGGTAATAGTGGCGGAAACAATGAAAACACTGGAGATATTACCAATACCAGTGGTGGATCAAATAGTCATCCTGGCAGCAACTCAGGGGGAGTTAATGGATCTACAGGCAGACCACAACATCAAAATGAATACAGAGGCGAATCATCTAGATCAAACTTACCAAGAGAAAGGGTATGGAGTAGAGATCATCCATTTGAATTGATTATAGGTGATCCAGATGTTGGAGTGAGAACCAGAAGTGCAACTTCAAATGAATGTCTATTTTCAGTTTTTCTATCCCAAGAAGAACCAAAGAAGATTGAAGAAGCACTAACAGATCCAGATTGGGTTCTTGCCATGCAAGAAGAACTCAATCAATTTGAGAGACAAGAAGTATGGACACTTGTACCCAGACCAAAAGACAAATCTGTAATTGGTACTACATGGGTATATAGGAACAAGTTAGACGGTGATGGCATTGTTACAAGGAACAAGGCCAGACTGGTTGTTAAGGGCTACTCCCAAGAAGAGGGAATCGATTATGATGAAAACTATGCACCAGTTGCAAGACTTGAAGCAATCAAAATTTTTCTGGCATTCGCAGCACATTCCAATTTCAAAGTTTATCAAATGGATGTGAAGAGTGCATTTCTGAATGGAGAGTTAGAAGAAGAAGTATATGTGGAACAGCCCCCTGGCTTTGAAAATCCAGATTTTGATGAGTTTGTATACTTCTTATTCAAAGCTCTTTATGGGCTCAAGCAAGCACCGAGGACATGGTATGACACACTCTCTGTATTTTTACTTGAAAATAGTTTTGTTAGAGGTGTCATAGATAAAACTCTCTTTTATAAACTGCATGAAAAAGATATGATATTTGTTCAAGTGTATGTTGACGATATTATATTTGGTTCTACTAATGAAAACTTGTACAAGAAATTTGCTAAGTTAATGCAGAGTAGGTATGAAATGAGCATGATAGGTGAGCTGTCATTCTTCCTTGGATTACAAGTAAAGCAAAAGGAAGATGGGATTTTCATTTGCCAATCAAAGTACGTAAGAGATCTTCTGAGGAAATACAATCTAGAAGATTCTTCACCGGCAAAAACCCCAATGCCAACAGCCACAAAGCTTGATAAGGATGAAACTGATAAGAAAGTTGACATCACAAGCTATAGAGGTATGATAGGCTCATTATTATACTTAACTGCTAGTAGACCTAATATAATGTTTGCAACTTGCGTATGTGCTAGATTTCAATCAGATCCTAGAGAATCTCATCTTATAGCTGTTAAAAGAATTTTTAGATATCTTAAGGGTACACCAAATCTTGGAATTTGGTACCCTAAAGATACAGGTTTTGACCTAATCGGCTATACAGATTCAGATTATGCAGGTTATAGGATGGACATGAAAAGTACTTCTGGAAGCTGTCGGTTTCTAGGACGTAGCCTGATTTCCTGGTACAGCAATAAACAACACTCAGTGTTTACCTCGACAGCCGAAGCAGAATACATTGCGGCAGACAGCTGTTGTGCTCAAATCTTATGGATAAGGAATCAGCTAAATGACTATGGACTTGCGTTGAACAAAATTTCTATCTTCTGCGACAACACAAATGCTATAGCTATTTCTAACAATCCTGTACAACACTCAAGAACCAAACACATTGACATCATGTATCATTTTATCCGAGAGCATGTCATGGATCGAACTGTGGTGTTACATTTTGTACCCACAGAAGATCAAATAGCCGACATCTTCACGAAACCACTTGATGAATCCACTTTCTCTAAGTTGGTTAGTGAACTAGGGATGTTAAATAATGGCTAATTTTTTTATTTTTGTTGCTAGGAATTAATTCAAGCTCATAAATATTAAATGTTAATATTTAAAGAATTTATGAGACTTGAATTATTAAAGTCCTAGGGCTTATAAATTTTTGGAAAATTATCTCAAGATTAAATTAATATTCTTAATAGATAATTATTTCAATTATAGCATAAGTACTTTTAATTTAAATTAAGCATTTTATGTATTTATTCATTTTTTTTCTAATTATTATTGTACATTAATAATAATTATGTTATTAATTAATTAATTAATTTATTCATTAAATTAATTCTAGTATTGAGTTAATTTAATTCCTAAATTAATTAGAACAATTGATAATATAAATAATTATTATATATCCTTAATAATTTAGCTATATGTAAATTATTACTTGTAAATATTTAATATGTCTTTATTAATTAAATCTAATTTTCGAATAAGATTTTCATTATTTTATCTCTAATATTAGAAACAATTAATAATATACATATTTATTGTTTTCTTATTATTTTATTTTATTTTATGTTATTTAAAACTCAGTATGACTTTGTGTTGAAGTACTTAGCTCGGCATGACTTATTTAAAAAGAAAACTCGGCATGACTTTTTTGTTTTATAAGAAGTCATACCGAGTAATCCCCAAATAAGTCATACCGACTTTTCCTCAACATAAGTCATACCGAGAGTTTGTGTAATATTTTTTTTCTTAAGTCATACCGACAGTTTTTTTTAAAAAAAAAACTCGGTATGACTCTTTAATAAGTCATATCGACCATTTCAAGTTATTTTACTTTCAGCTTTTCTTTTTAAGTCATACTCAATTTAATTATTATACACACACTCTTGCGTTATACACACACACAGCTTGATAGAACTTCTACAAAATCTTTAAATTTCTGTTCTTAATCAACTGCTATCAGTTTCTTGTTTGATTAATACAAGTGATTTCACTTGCTAGTTTGGTTAATCTTGACTGATTTAAACGAGGTGCTGCCCGATTTTTGTAAAATCGAACCGAGTTAATTGATTTTGTGAGTAAATCTTATTGGGTTGTATTCTTGCAATTAGGGTTTCAAATAGTTTGGGTGTTTTTCAAATTTAGTAGTGTGTTTGGTAATAATTGGTAAACTTAATTAAGTGGATTAATTAATTAAGATTATTAAAAATTATTGAAAGATGGTTGGTTATTGCGAAATTATCAAGACCAATTTTATTGGATTTTTTAATCCAGTGAACTGCCCAGTTGAGAGGTTTAGGCCATGGATCATTTTTTAAATGAGCACTCTCTAATTAGAACAGCTATCTCTCTGGACACCCCGTTACAAGTATTAGCACTTAGGGCATTGTACTCAACAACAAGGAACAGAACTGTAGGAGACAGAGTACAATTTTCTTTCACCGTTGGAGAACGTGAATACATGGTGACTGAAGATGATGTGAACAGGATTCTAGGGTTCCCAGACAAAAATTTTGTTGATCCTCCAACTATTCCAGAGATATTTGAATTTTTCAATGCCATTCGGTATCAGGGTGAAATTAATTTGGTGAGGCTAACAAAAGCCAAGTTGGTAAGAGAGTAGGACTACTTCTTTCACACACTAGCTCAAGTGTTTGCTCCAACTACAAAGTACAACTTCAATAATATTTCTTCTCTACTTCAAATTATTGGGTATTCTGTGGCCCATAACCGGGGAATTAATTTTGGGAAGTTAATTCTGAGAGAAATAATAAGGAAGGTGGGAACGCGAGAAAGCAAGGAACTAAATGTGTAAGTCTATTATCCGAGGTTCCCGATGCTATTCATGAATGATCTGTTGTTGGATGAAGATAAAGAGTTGTTTCAGAATAGTCCGATAGAAGTATCTCCAACTTCTCAGAGACAAATATTTTCAAGGCTCAACAACAATCCCAGATTTGAGAATGTGCCAGTGGTGAGACCAAACTACATGGGTCAGATCTTAGATCAAATTGCCAACCCAGAACAGGCTCAGCAAGTACCAGAACAAGAACCGGAAGAAGTGCCAATGGAAACTGATCATATAGTGCACCTACTACTTGAAGCTGCATAACATGCAGAACAAGAAGCTCAGGAATATCAGGTAATATCTCAAACCCTAGCTTCTAATTTCCTACCTATAAGTATAGCAACTGCACTTTTAGATTTATCTGTGGCGGACTATGATTGTGGTTTTACACTTCAGGACATTGGCCATGAACCTGAAAACACACAGGTTCAAACCCAGGCTGAGTTAGAGCCCCAAACAGTTTTTCCTTCACCTTCCTCAATCAGTCATATTCGAAAAAGGAAGAAACCTGTTAGAAAAGTTAGGGGGAGAAGTGTAAGTGCAAGTGAACCAGCAGCTCTGTCACCACCTACAAAAAGATCGAGATCAGAACCTGAGACAACTGCAGACTCATCCTTTTCCTCTCAGTGGGATATGGATTTTGAAACGGCTATCCAAGAATCTCTAGATACACTCGATCAAACGGGTGATTCTATTCGCCGAACAGCCACGACATCCGATTCAGATTCAGATTCTCACACACTACTAGCTCTCACACTAGCAGGACCTCCACTTGCAGAAACACTATCACATAAGGGCACATTTGTTGAAGAAAATGTTTTTGATGAAAACTCGTCGGATGCCACCTATGTTGTGGACCAGGACATTTTAGATGCAGTGCAGCATCAGTTACCCTCAGAGGAACTAAGGGGCATCACAGACTCTCAAGAGCCACTCAATAGATTGTCTAATGTGGTGACCCCGCTGGATTTCTTTCATCCAGTTCTCTTACGAGAAAGTCTCGAATCCACTAGTGGGTTTGAGAGGCAACCACTCTTTAGAGGGAGATGGGGCCACTTCAAGTAAAACTTGTTGATGACATGCCTTCACAGGCTTCAGAAGAGCATTTCGACTCTTCAACTACTTTAGTGGTGTATATAGGTACAGCATCAGGATCTGGAGAAGATAAGGAGCTAAACACGAGTGATGTGAGGCAAACACTGAGTGATACACATGCACGTAGTGATAGTCCAAACAAGAGTGCAAGCGAGGTGAGTGCACACACACACAGTGAACTCATGTTAAAAATGGAAGCTCTTCAGAAACAGATACAGATTGTTCAAACTGAAATAAACAAAGGGAAAGAACAAGCATAAATCAAGTCTGCCTCTGTAACTGAACAGCTGTCAATCATAAGAAAGGATGTTGATAATGTCAAGACAAATGTATTAATCAAAACTCAAAACATCCAGGATGTTCAAAAGTTGATTGCTGATGACATGAATGAGATTTCTAATTTAAATGAAAGAATTGATGATGTGGAAAGAAATTTAATCGAAAGAATTCGTATAAATGAAGAAATCTCCTCAGCAAGATTCAACAAGTTAGATGATGGAATGGAACATCTCAATGAAGGTGTGAAACAGGTCTTCTTGGCCATTGCAAATCTCGGTAAATTTTTAGATGCTTCAAAACCTGTAGAGGATCCCTCAACTAAGAGCGAGAAATGAATGGCTGAAGAAGAAGGGGCTACTAGCAAAGAAAAAGAAAAACTGTACTCTGAGGAAGATCAATTTCAGACGTATATTCCAGAGGAACAGTACTATCAACAAGAACAACTCATTGATGAGGTAAGTATTGAAAATCAAGGTTTCAATCCTGACTACTGCAGAGTTGAAGACGAAGCTGTCTTTGATGATGAATTTCTATTTCTAAAAGAAAAAGAGCATGATCCTGCCTATGAAGAGGCAATAAGGAAGCTGAAAGAAGACATCAAGGCAAGCCATGCCAAAACTATTAATTTAAAAGCTCTAGTCAAGGAAAGAACCCAAGCTGAAAGAGAGGCAAGCTTAGAAAAACAGAAGGTTTGGGCCTTAGCAGTAAAGAAGAAAAAGCAAGATATTGAGATGAAGATAGGGACAGATGGGATGCAGCAAGGAAAGTCCTAGATAAAATTCAGCAAGGTCCCTTTGAAGACAGACAAATGCTTTCATTTATCAAAGTCTTGAAGATTCAAATAATAATCTGGATAACTTCATGAAGGCATTAAAGGAAGAAGTTGATTATATCACTGTCCTAGTGGATCACATTCTTGAAGACTGGTAACTACTAGTCTACACTCATAGGAATGGAACAATTAGAGTATCTTTGGAATTCTTCCGAAAGAGATCACTATAAGTGATATGGGTTCTGTTAAACAAAGTAAAGAAAAGCTCAGAAGTAAATGAACTACTCAGGGACAGACTCAGAGAAATAGCAACAGCTGCTAGTCCTCAGATCTTATTTGATCCTCATGAAGTGAGATTTTTCTCAAACAAGTTGTATCAAATTATGAAGCTAGATGAGGAATCATTAAAGGGTTACACGGTGAGGTATATGATCCAAGTTGAAAGGATGTTGAGATCAAAAGGATTCAGATCCCAAGCCAAGATAGATGCTGCACAGAAAATCAAGAACTACTGTTTATCCAGAAATATCAAATCTTATATCAGGCAAATGCCAAAGATAGATTCCACACAGCCATATGATGTACAATAAGAAACAGTAGATCCTATTGAAGAGGAAGTCATGTTTCAGCTAGCAAATGCTGAACATAGAAGATTGTATGGAGAGTCAACCACAACTCCGGCTGAAGCTGAAGAGGTACCCAGAACACCTGTGCATAAGAGTTCTAATCTAGAAGAAGGTGAATTGGATACCACTGAAGACTGAAATCTTAGATAGGTCAAGATAGAAACTATATTATATTTGTTCAGTACTAGAGGAACAAATATCTTGTACTTATCTTTTATGTATGAATCTGGAAAATTGTTAAATATAAAACCAGAACTTTTGTTTATTATTTACAAGTTCTTACATGTCGTATTTACTTTCTTAGTTATTAGTTGAGTTATCCTCTAGGAATTTGTGTGTTAAATGTTTAACAACAAATATGGGGAGATTGAAAGTCATATGACTAGGCCTATTTGTAATAATTAGATGACAACTCAACTCAATCTAGAAACAGTGGTAAATAATAAATATCTAACAAGAATCAAGACGAAGACAGTCAACTAGTCACAGAGAATTAAAAGAATAAGAAGTACTCAGTTGAACCTGCTACTTAACACTGAAGAAGTTCATTAATATGTTCAAGCGTAAGTGAAGAATAAATAGTAGTAGTTCATAAGAATTCAGAAGATTCAGAAGATTTCAAAGTGCCTACTACGCAAAGATTTCAGAAAAAGAAGATAGACAGTAAAGCTTAGAAAGGACAGAAGGCCACAGCTTAAAATGTTAATAATTGAAGAATATTTATTAGTATGACACAAATGAACCAGACAGTACATTTGTGTGTCAACAATAATAATATTTATTCTTCAGTTAGCTCAAGTGGTTTTATGACTGAAGACAAAGCAAAAATGGGAAGACTTCAAGGGTGATAAAAATAGTATTTTAATTCTACTAACAATAGTTAATTTATTATTTAATTTATCTAATTAAATTAATTCAAGTTGAATTTAATTTAATTAATAAATTAACTAATTAAATTAAGTAGAATTAATTTATTACAAAAGAAAATGAATTAATATGACTTATAATATAAGTCATACCGAATTATGACTTATAATAATAAGTCATACCGAGTTTTGACTTAAAAATAAGTCATCCCGACTTATTTATAAATAAGTCATACCGACTTATTGATTAGATAAGTCATACCGATTTTCTGATTATTAAAATAAGTCATTCTGATTTATTTTATTAAAAAGAAAATTCGAATATGACTTTAAGATAAGTCATACCAAATTTTGAAGAGTCATACCGACAGAAATAAGTCATGCTCAACCTTTTCAAGAGTCATATAAGGGTTATTTCTTGTCTTTCAAGAGTCATAATGAAAGAGTCATACAAGCTTTACAACCTCTATAAATATGAGGTGTTGGCTTCATATTTCAGCGTCGTTCAAACATTCAAATTCAGAAATTTGTATGCATTGTAATATTCACAGATTTCTGTGCTTAGTTTGGAATATAAATTGTTAAACCCGAACAAGTCATGTCAAAATCATTCTAGACAATTTATCAGATATAAAACTATTCACTATATTAATTCTGTAATATTTTTCAAGTTAAAATCAAATATTTTACTTGAACAGTATTTCACCTAAATTAATATTTCAGGATTAAAATTAACTTTACATTATTAATATGAATTCGCGAGTAATTTTAGATATTGTATTTAACCCTACCTTCTACAATATCAGGGACCAACAGAGATGTTGCCCGCAATAATTACAATGTGGAAATAATATATTTATGGAAACATCGTGTGATTAAATAACTGACTGATTTGAATTGATTTACCATAGAGAAATAATTTATGGTAGAGAATCTGTGAAAAAAATAAAAAGATAGTGTAAAAGAGTTGCCCTGCCTCCTTTTTATATATACATGCATGTAGATGAATATGTTTTGTAATAGCTAATGGAACAGATAAAGAATTGTATTGAGGCCAGGAAGAGGCACTTACAAAGCATCGACCCTCAAAACCCTTTAGTGGGAAAGGTAAATTCGTATTAATTTTTAAAAAATTTACTACCAATATTTTGAGTTTGATTTCGTTCCTCAGCTGATGTCAAGTACATTGAATCAGCCTGCACAAGAATTGGCAAAGGAAATTGTTTTTTTGGACATGGAACTTGACAATATGGAGAAGGATCTTCTTTCGATGAAACGGAAAATCTTTGAGAATATTGCAGGGTCCCTTGCTCCAACAGATGACATGCGAAACCCTTCAGGACTTCCTCAAGTTGATTCGATCAGTTCACGATTTTCTCAAGTTGTAAAAGTTAATGCAACGAGAAAAAATAGTGTTTGTGGATCATAGACACTGTCGCAATCTGGCATGCTGAACCGTAGTCGCCACAACTATCGCAGAGTGCATCTTATAGGACTTCTCGTCCTAGAGAAACTGATGCAAAAGCTATGCACTCATTCCACTACTTGCCTTTGTCAGAGCGAGGGGTACTTTATATTTTAAGTTTTTAACCAAAATAATAGGATAAAAGTTTATCCAACACTTGATACTAACAGAAGTTTGTTGCTCAAATGCTATTCACCAGGTTGCTCGAAAGGCTTCTAGTGTTAGTCTTGCAGAGCATCTCGCTGCTGTCCAGTCCACTGATCATGTTAGGCAAACACCGAACAGGATTTCTGAGGAATGGTTAAATGCATTACCGCTATATATTGCCAACTTGCTGAGCCCCCTTTGTTTTATTATAAATCACCCCCATCTCCTATTTCATTCCCCTCATCGATGAGTGAATCATCGCCGCAAGTCCAGTATGATAGGAGTTCACAGCACAGGAAAAACTCATCATCCAACACAAGGTTTAACAATCCCTTTCATATTGAAAATTCAAAAGAATCAAGTAATTCATACTCTGCAATGGCTGAAATTCAAAGAATTTGTTTTGATGCTTCGAGATTAATAGGTGTTCAGCATAAGCTAGAAAACTTTAGGTTAGTACTTTAATTCTTGTCTTTACATTAATTACATACAAAATACATCTTTTTCTTTTTTTGCCAAGTTAAATTACATTAATTTTTACTATATCTAATTCAAGTGTTCCTACGGCTTGGTTATGTACAATCCTGATAATAAAAATTAATTTAGTTAATATATGATTTGAAATGTACTCTTCTAGATGCATTACGTACAAGTATGTTCTAGATTTTATATTCCAAGATTAGTTTTGTATGATTTCAGGACCTGTACTCTGCACACTATACCGCAATATAATGGAACCATCCATTGTTTACTTGAAAAGATGCGTTTCTGTTGGTTCTGTTTTCTACAGGTCCCTAGTCTCTAAGTTGGACAAAGTTGATCCAAGAAAGCTGAAACACGAAGAAAAGCTAGCTTTCTGGATTAATATACACAATGCACTAGTAATGCATGTAAAAATCTACTACGACGACTCCACATATTTTTAAGCCTTCTGTTTGTTATTACTATCAATGTCATGAATAATGCACTGTTTTTAGGTGTTTTTGGTGAACGGGATTCGACAAAATAATCTCAAGAGGAACTCGTTAGTCTTAGAGGTACATAACTAGCTCAGTTAAATGATTCTGTGAACAATACTACGTTATTTTGATTCTATAACCTGATACTACTGCATTGTCCAGGCTGCTTAAAACATTGGAGGCCACATCATAACTGTTGACATGATACAAAGTTCAATATTAGGATGTCGAATGCCTCGTCCTCGTCAAGTATATTTTTTGCCTTCGAATTTACAAGAGTAGCAGTAGTCTTTTACAAGATATTTCATTAATGTATGTTATGGTGTGTCGAAAGATACTTAAAATCTTTGTTATCTTAACTACAGTGGTTCCGGTCATTCTTTTTCCTCAAGTCAAAATCTAAGGATGAAGAAGTAAAAACAGTATATGCAATAGGGCTCCCTCAACCTCTGCTGAAGTTCGCTCTAACTTCAGGAAGCTACTCAGATCCAATGGTAAAATCTTTACAAATATTGACAGGTTTAAAATTTGGTTTTTAAGTGTCTAGCCAATTGCAGAATAACCTAAGCCCAAGCAAAACTGGTCGCAACTTGAAAGTGTTTTTACGTATAAACTGTATCTTAAATGTTCAGGTCAGGGTATATGCACCGAATAGGCTGCTGCAAGAACTTGAAAAGGCGAAACAAGAGTACATTCAGACTACTTGCAAGATAGAAAATGCGAGGAAGATTTTTCTGCCAAAGATTGTGGATTCTTATGCAAAGGAGTTGGGACTATGCTCCGCAGATCTATTTCAGATGATTGCACATTCAACATCCTACTACATTTTACAAAAGTGCATTCATCAACCTCTCCAACAAAACAAGCTCTTCAAGAATGTTGAATGTAACTTCGATTTTCGGTTTTTATCTGAACCAGAATTAGCCAAGTGATTTAAAAAACAACAGATGTTATATGATTAGACATTGATTTTCTTGGATGTTTTGGAATTATCAATCTATTAATAATCAAGTTATGCGCGAGCACGGTTGGATAGCCCAAGTGGTTGAGGGCTTATCCTCTGTCGTCCCAGGTCCTGGGTTCCCCGAGAATTTCTTTAGAACAGATAGTAAGGCTATAAGCCAAATTAGTAAAAAAAAAAAAACAATCAAGTTATGCGCAATTACATTTATTATAGCATTCTTTAGAGAGAAATTATTCAAGAATCTGATGTTCTTAGTGATGATAAATTGATAATTATGTTTTAGGCAGTTTCTAGTTGTCTGCATACTTGATATCTAATACAATATCCCGAAATTTTGGAAGCATGTCATTTGTCACTATTTGAGGCCGTGATTTTTAATCATTATGTTTTTATTAAATATTTATTTAAATAAAATATTAGCATTATTTACTTTAGATACAAATACAAGTAAAACAGATGAAAAATTGTATAAGAATATTTTTATATAATATAATAAATAAAATTAAAATTATTGATGTAAAAAATAGAATTTAAATTATATAAATAAAATATTAAAACAAAAAAAGTAAAATATAATGAAAAATTTGTACAAACATATTGCAAGCTCTAAAAAATGGCTAAACTCTCTTACATAATACGGAAATTTGATAAAAAAAATTGCCTAACATATGTTCCAACAATTTGATAAAAATAGGTGGGAATTTTGATAAATTTGACCGATTTTAAATTCGATTGTTATTTACGTTAATCTTAAATTTAAATGATTTCTATCGAATTTAGACCGTCAAATTTAACCGTCTTTATGTAATGAAGCTAGTATTTATTAAAGAAAAAACTTTTAAATTTCTGTTCTAAAAGTATTTATAAAATCTCTTCTATTTCCCGTCCCATATACAGAAAAATGGATTGAAGTCCGACGGGGCGGATGCCCCCCTTGTGAGCAAGGACAAAATATAATGTCAAACGTACAAAACTAAAATGCGATGACAAATTGCCAAATTAAGCTGTAAGCTAATAGACTAAGTAGATAATGACAAAACACCAACATAAAAACCAAGGAAAGCAGACCTGTACAAACTGTGTAAATAATTGATCGATTATTGAAGCATCAAATTAGGTGATCACGAACATCTTGATTCTACCTTGAACCATGAAACTCAGTCCCGCCCACGCTGACCCCGAGAGCTCATTCTGGTCTCTCGCCCTGACAGAACATTACAACATTGATTGGATTCGACCCCGATAATTTTCACCCTTGTAGTAGTATGCTGTAATGTTGCACTAGCCTTGACTGCCAAGGAACATAAATCTTGTAAAGAAAGTGGTACCTGGGATTTTGATGAAGGCATCAGAAAATAAATTTGTCCAAGCTGCAAATTGTCATCCATGGGCACCTGCGGTGCATACGAGTCTATGTACATGGATTCTGAGCTACATAGAAAATAATTTGGGTTTCGGGAGAGAATGTAACTGGCTTTTATGGACTTCTTGAATTCCTGGACTCTTCCATTCTCGTGAATAACTTTGGTTGTGGATGTGCAATCAATCATGCCTCCATTCTCTCTTAAAAAGTGCGAAGAACTACACATGTTGCCCATAGTACCTGTGTGTGTGTGTGTGTGTGTGTTTGAAGAGGGAAAGACAAGAGGGATACAGTATACACTATAGCCTAAAGGTATATAGGTGTGCTTGGATTGATTTTGCAATAGCCAATATAGCAATGCTAGTAATTTGTACATATACAAAGGAGACAGAAAAGTGTTCTCAATGCCAAGCCAGGCTTTTCTTTTCCTTTAAAATTTTTATAAATTCAAGATAACCTACTCTTTGCCTTGCCACACTCAAAACTGCACAAAATTTTCAAATTAGAAACGTCTTTCCCAAATACACAACTAAAAGAGGGGTTAAAAAACAAACATACAAATGTGATATTTTGAACATTTAATCACTAACTTAAATTATTTTAATATTTATAATATTTCAAACCATTAGTATAATCGGTTTCAAAAAAAAAACATTTGCATCTTTTCTACACCCAAAGTTCTATAGCCATCAGAATATAGAAAGTGAACTTAAACAAATTTTAATTCCACTGATCAGATGTGTAATCAAATATGCTAGTACTTACTAAGTTTTACATATAAAATGATTTCAATCCATGCATTTATAATCCACTGGATGAAGAGGATACTGCTACTCCCATCTTTAAACATGAAAGTACATATTCCATCCTTTTGAGTCCACACCATATCCCATAGCAGCTGCAAGCCATGTATTCATCTAACTGATCAGTCTAGAAGAGAGACATATCTGGAGGAGGGCCATAGACACTTTGCCATGAAAAAGGAATTGTCCATTTACTACCTTCATTGCCTGTCAACGGTAAAGGATTAAAATTATCTATCGACTGCAGAAAAACAACAATAAAAACTTTATATAAAAAAGAGCAAACTTATGGCCCACTGATTCAGTTCAATACAGGTACAGATCTTTTCTAAATATAAACATAATCACATTTCGATAGTGTGAGAGTACGTAGAAATGTTCTTATGCACTAGTACAAGCCTGCTAACTTATGTTTTCAATTCTAATTGAAAACTCTTATATTCCTAAAAACTTAATAGTCTACTTAATTATATTCTTCTGAAACATATCAAAAGCTATATATCTTGTTTATTATAGTACAAGTAAAATAATATAAAATGATTTTGAATAAATCAAATATATTTTTGATGAGTTATTCATGTCATTTATTTTATTATACTTTGTTTTCCCATTTCACGTGCATTAAATTACTTATTAGTTATTACTCCCTCCGTTTGGTTTTATTTGACGTTTGACTTTTTGATACACGTCTTTAGGAGCTTTGACTACACAGTTAAAATTATTATTTTTAAAATTTTCTTTTTTTGAATAAAATTATTAAACTAAAACTTTTATTCACAAAAATAAAATTTAAAAAATAATAATTCTAACTATGTAGTCAAAACTCTTAAAGGTGTGTCAAAAAATCAAACGTCAAATATTAACAAACACAGGTAGTATACTATACCTAGTTACCTACAAATATATTCGCGACCTAAATTGTCCATGAAAGGATAAAATGGGAGAAAAGAATAATTTTATACCTAAATGAGAGGCAATGAACAAAGAGGGAGAGACTAATAATCTTATACCTAGATGAGGCGATGAACAGAACTAAAGTAATTAGAGGGGAGCTATTGGGAAAGCGTGAACTGATGCTATCTAATTAACTTTAAGGTTTGTATTATTGTCCGGTAAAGAGAATGGGTTTTTGTATTATTCAAAGTTATTGGGCCTACACTTAACTTTTTACACTCTACAGGCTCTATAGTTTTACAAACCGAATATAATTTTAAAAATGTTAGTTACATTTAAAATAATTTAGCTAATGAAGGCATAATAGTCAACATATACTACTTTTTTCATTATAAAAATATGTATATTACTTCTCAATAAATATGCATATTTTTCATGTAATACCAATATGTATCCATATTCACGATGGAAACTTCCGGCCGAGTTTAGGCAACACAGGGGCAGCCGGCAGGGCAGGAGAAAGTAGAGGAAAGGGGAAAAAAGTAGCAGGACTCGGGAGGTGGAATGAACTTCAATTATTATTTAAAAGCAAAGAATAAAAATGTTTACATCTCCTTGGCTGCAGAAACACATTAGACGAATTACACTACTTTAGTTTTGCCTCTTCTTTCTTTACAACAATTCTGATTTAAAGAATCTGAAGCATAGATGAATAGAAGTATATAAAAACTATAGTAAAGTTGAGTTTTGGATATCTTATTCATGAAGGAGCTTCAATGGGAACGATGAAAACACAATAAATACGCCTCAGAGTAGAAAGGGAGATTAATTTACTGACATTACAGTATGAAGAATAATAAATACTGAAAGAACTAGGCAACTAGCTCACCTTGAATATTACTATCCCTCAATCCCACTACTTTGCTTGCTGCTTCGGCCAACTGGAAAGAATCAGGCATGTTGTCCCCTTCGGAACAATAGCATAATAAGCAAGTGACCTTCAAACCTTTGGCCTGATTAGACACACAGAAACTAGTTAGATATTCAAACACACAGAAACTAGTTAGATATTCAATCATTGAATATTGTTCTTACTAGTTAAGACATCTTAAAGCCTTTTTAATATATTAAACTAATATTCAGGTTATCAAAAAAACTATAAAACTTTAATAGAGATGCAGTAATGCACTTTTATCAATGTTTTCATTATATACTAAAACTACAGAATCATTTGACTAGAAACATATACTTCCAAAATATAATCAAGTGCAAGGATTCTATGGTATACACAGTATGAAAGTGACATATAGTTCCAAGCTAGAGTCCACATAATAATTACCATGACGCAGGATCTCATATAAATTAAATGCTAACAAACCATATTATGGAAGGTTTAATGCAATGATATCAAAATGATTAAAATGAACAGATAACAACTAAAGGGCTCTAGTCTCTAAGCCTGGCAGTATCAAGTTTATGCCCTTTATTGGAGGTTGAGGGTTCAAACCTTGTCAAAGACGAGGAGGGTATGTAAGTTTGTTCAATTTACAAAAAAATAAAATATGAACAGATAATAATTACAGTAGCATATCAAACATAGAAAATCAAAAATACTTAATCACAAGGACATCTTAATATTCTAAAAGCTTTGCGAAATTAGCTTATTACTTTAAAACAGGAAAACATCGCAGCGAAAGGCAAACTTGGAAAGTAATCTTCATCTTGCAACTCATCTTCCAACAGCAACGTATCTTCTTGCACCACCTTTCCTACAGCTAAATCATTTAAATATTTCCACCTCCTCTGAGCAGGATTATATTCTTGGAGTCTTTTCCATCCATGTTTTTCACAATCTTCATCTGTTCCATCCGTATTGGCACTAGAGAGGTAGTATATCTGCAAACCACTGAAAAATATCACATTATCATTAAAATACAGTTAACAATAAGTTCAGCAGTTACACTGAGGTTTCCTGAAGCTATTGTAGTTAGATTTAAGAGTCACCCATGAGTTATATTTGCGTTGTTTTGTGATACACCCACCCCTACTACCTCCCTCCCTCCCAAATCAAAAAAGAAAAAAGTTGTGCATTGTCATTTCATATACTTCCACAAATCTAGAATTTTTATCCATCATTATTACTAAGTGTAGATATAGAAAGTTCATTAATTTTCGAAATGATTTCGCAAAGCAACAAATTGATTAACTAAAAAAGAAAATGCTAATTATAGAAAAAACTATTACACAACCTTGACATATCTATTGTTTGCCACCGCCCAAAGTCTAAGCTGGAGAGCACCACAACATGTTTCTTGCCGTTAGCAACAGCAAAATCAGCAAGATTCTTTGCATATTCAAGCATCATTCCCTGTTTGATTAGTCCTCTACAGTTAAAAATTCAAAATCCAAGCATGATGAATGAACACATGGACACAAATGTTTCAATACACTACATATAAATCCAAAGCCTTTGTGTATTTCAATAATATAGACAACTTATAATAAACCTACATTCCAACAGAAAATATATACATATTAAAGGCCATCATCGTTAAAATACATAATGGGTACTTGGTGCAGTTATAGCAGGGGAATATATTACATAACTGAAAAACTTCATAAAATATCAAAAAAAATTGCCTTTCGTTTGATAAAAACTCAGTACTTTAGCAGAAAAGCTAAAGCAACACAAATACCAAACTACAGAAATACCTTAACAACAGGAGATCTTTGCTGGATGAAACTGAGTGAATTAGAAGATGACTCATAAGCTGCAACGAGTATGCCAAAGTTATCCAATGCATTCAAATTTCATTCAATATATAAAAGTTACAAACATTTAAGTGCCATTTGGATCATAAATTTAACCCTACTAATTGGAATGGGAACGAGTATACACTACAAAAAAGTAATAAAATCACATTCCCATTCCGAGTTATTAATATATATATGGTCTTTGGATTTGTCAAGTCCAAATCCAAAGACCATATATAAAAGAAATCCTGAGTAACATACTTAATTGCAATTCACATCCGTAAATAACAAACCCAATGTAATTACGAATAAACAAAACGATACGTAAATATACAAGACTAAAAAGAGACCTTCAAGAGAAAGAGCAAGTTGGGGTTGAGAAGAAGGGAAATAAGCATCATTTCCAACACAAGGAAGCACATTCGGGTCATCCAAATACCCGATTCGTTCAGCCCTTGTGGAACTTATTAACAAATCCACACCCAACTGACCCACATTCCCAATTGACAACGCTGGCTGATTCAACAACATACATACAGAAACTGTAAGCATACATCAAACACAAACACAAAACAGTGTAATAAAGAAGCCATCAAAATTAATGCGTGTGTTTAAGAACATACCAGAATAAGAGTTGAACATTCTTGGCTTAAGTGTTTGTCATCTTCACATATAAATTCCATTTTTTGATTATAGATTTGTGGTTTATTTCAAACTGTATATAAGTTGCTTTAATTTAATTCTTGAACATTAAGTTTGTGGTTGGGTATTTGCAAGAATGCATTTTGAATTGGGTGATAATTTGGGTCAGGCCCAAGTTATAGATGATTGGATCAGTCCAAGATTTTCTTTGAAATGAAAATGATTATTATTATAAACATCACACAAGCTTGCAGGCATAGATTTTGCTCACTACGAGTTTTAATTTATTTATTTTTGAAAAATCTCCATAAATTTTCGATTAATCTTTATTATTAGACCAATACGATTTATAAAATTTGATTTATATTTCTAGTGAAATTCATCAGTTTGTGTACTGTTTCTTTTGTTTCTTGATTTTTTACACGTATTTTATCGCGTATAAATATCTTAGTTAAGCACTTCTAACTGACTTTGCACGTGTGATCCTGTGATGTTCATGTATATCATTTTATGCATTTCATATATTGATGTGTATAAGGTCCGAGTACATCTGACCCTCACCGGACTATGCTACATAAGCGTGGGTATGCTCGGTTTGGTTTATATATTCGTGGGTATTCACAATGCTACATTTACCGTCTTATTGCAGTTTTGTGCTTAGCTTTGTGGGCGCTTCTTGATGACTTGATTGATGAAATACTATGTCGCGTACCCGTTAAGCCTCTTCTTCGTTTTCGATGTGTGTTTAAAGGATGGTGCTCTATGATTAATAGTAATGTGTTTATTAAGAGACATCTTGAAACTGCCCTTGAGTGTAATACTGGTGGCGGGCTTATTATTAATGATGAAGGTGAAAGGTGTTATGTGGTTGATTCTGAGTGTTTGGAGGCGAGGGAGTTGATTTTGTGGCTGTACTGTATCAATAAAAGATCCACTCATGGCTCTTCTTCATGGTGCTGAATTTTTCGGTGCTGCAAATGGATTAGGTTGTGTGGTAAAAATTGAGATGAATGAAATTTTGTTGTTCAATCCATTGACTAGGAAGGCTAGAAAGATACCCACTGCCCCAGCTGAGTTTCCACGTTCTTTTCGTATGGGCGAGACTTCTATATGTGGCTTTGGATATGATCATGTTAATGATGATTACAAGGTTGCACATTGTCAATTTCAGTTTCATGGCTTTATGGTTGTAGTCTATAGCCTCAAAACTTATTCTTGGAGACGGATTCAGAGTGTTCCCAGTAACACTAGTTTCCTTGTGAAATGGGCTGTGTTTGCTAGTGGAGCTCTGTATTGGCTGACGAGTAAGAATCCAGGAAATGGCTTGGAGACTATTGTTGGTTTTGATCTCGAGCTCGAACAGTTCAAGGATGTCCCTTTTCCCGCTGTCAATAAAAAATTTGCTTACTTTAATAGAAGGATTATGGTTCTTGTTGGGGAATCACTTTGTATCTTTGATAGCTACCTCAATTGTAATATTGACATGTGGTTGATGAATAACAGCGGGTCAGAAAATCCCTGGTACAAAGCATTTACTGTGAAGAAACCCAGCTCACTCGATTCTGAGTTTCTTAGACCTCTTGCTTTTTCCAAGAGTCGCACAGTTGTACTCCTACAGGTGGGCGACACAAAACTTATGTGGTATGACATTAAACAGAAGACATTCAAGTATGTTATGGTTTGTTGGATTCCGATGAACTTTTATGCTTATCAATACACCGAGAATCTCTTACAGCTTGCCGAGGACAAGCCACTTTAGAAGCTATCTCAAGACAAGCCACCCCAGAAGCCATCACAAGACAAGCCGCCCCTGAAGCCATCGCAAAACAAGCAAAAGAAGAAACAACCAAAAAAAGTATAAAATATTCTGTCACTTGTGCGGTACAAATGAAACTATTTCTTTAACTTTCCTAGTTTTTTGGTTACTTCAATCTTGGACACATGAAACTGGGACATTGATTTACACAGTTTAGGATAGGGTACAAATCACGTTGGCTGTTAGTCGGAAAATTCATATTGTGTGCTAAACATATTATAGTAGGTACTCCAAAGCCTATACTTGAAGTGGCATAAACAAAAACGATCTTGTATAAGTATGAATTGTAGTACATTTATATGTTCATCGTGGATTTGGTGGTTTACTACTGTGGTTATGTCTTCTTTCTCTAGCTCATTTGAGTTTCATTGTACCTAACTACAGATATATGTGATTCCTGCTTAAATTTTCATCTTTCATAAGCTACGGCGGGGGCCTTTGTAGTTTGTGACCTCTGTTTCTTGGGAATATGTTTCAATTCTTTTGGTGAAGTTGTACACATGGAAGTAAGATATTCACTTACACCGTATGGCATACTAATAATTTATTTGACTCTCTTTACTGTAATGTTACAAATGTTTTCCCAGTTGCACAAGTAGAAGGGGGTTGAATACTTGTGTGTCTTTTCTGCCTGATTTAAAATCAACTCAATAGCAATAAACAGATATGAATTCAGAACAAAGATCAAACACAAAGATATGAAAAAGTACTGTTTGTATTATTGATTTGTAAATACAAAACTCTCATAGGGTGTACACAAATCCTAGCAGCTTCTCTGTGTTTATCACAGCAACTCTCTCTATTTCTATGCACTCACAAAATTTCACTCAGACAAATTTTGCTTCTACTTTTCCACTCCTTTACAATTAGGTTACATAGCATTTATATAGAAAGCTACCTATCAGCTAATAACAGAAAAATAAATTACACTAGGAATAAAATTCCTAATTATTAGTTGACAGTTTCCTCCTGCAATTCTTCTTCCTTGTTTTTATAGCGTATCTGCAATATCTTTGGTTTTATCTTCGAAGACTTCCCTTATCTGTGATCATCTTCTAAATTTAGCTTTAACTTTATAGACTCTAAATTCTTTAGACTCTGCCAGACTATAGACTCTGATCATTTATAGACTCTGACAGATCTTAGACTCCGATAGTCTATATACTCTGATCACCTTCCAGACTCTGATCTTCATGCAGACTCTGGTTTTACTTTCTGCAGAAATTCTTCTAAGTACAAGTAACTTGGTTATTGACTACCTAGACTCTGATTATACATTTCAGAGACTAGAAAGATATATTGCAAATAAACTAAGCTAACTTCTGTTCTAGTATTTTATACATCATCAAATGAATCTATTCCTAACAACAAAGAATTACACCTTCTTCACCTTTGAATTTCATGTAATTTTTAAATTCAATTTTCTTTTAGTCCGTATGTATTGTGTGCTCTATCTTAAAGTCAGATGATCAGAAGACAATGTTGATGGTACTTGAGAAAGCGTCAACCGCATTGAACTCTTTCCCTGCTTCCAAACTGTTTCCCTGCTTCTAAATTATTCGATGCAATAATAGCATACTGCACCTCTAGCCAGAAAAGAAGTTAACATTTAACTTTTATATATCGTCTCTTTTTTTTTCTTCCTGTTATTGAGAGTTCATGTGTTAAATGTGGCACTAAAGAAATTTTGTACTACAGAGAAGACATACTTATTGCGTTGCAAATCTCTAATCAGTGTCTAAAACTTTCATAGAATATGAGACAAACATAATAATGGGCCTGTTTGGCTACCCGCAACTTATGGAAATAAGGGCTTATTTCCGGAAAAAAGTAGGGATGTATGTACTTTCCAGAAATAAGCCCTTATTTTCGGAAATAATTAAGTTCATATTTGGTTTTAAAATTCTAAAACAAATATTTATCTTTAAAAAATATATAAAAATATGTAAAAAAATAATAATAAATAAGCTACTTATTTTAAGTTTAAGTAACCCCAAACACCCACAATAGTAGGTGGGGATCATTGAAATAAGGAGAGGAAGAGAGGACAGAGAAATGTATGTGTATATATTATATATATTTAGGTGTAATGCAAAGATTACAATGAAGCCCAAGATATATTTATAGGAAAACTAAAAAAATTATTACCCTCCTGCTATATTACTACTGTGGTAATTATATTACTACTTCACTAACTATTACTACATTAATTTTATTTGTGATACCATGATCGTGGTGGCCTAAGCACGCGTATGTCATTATTGTTGATGATATTTGAAAAAAAATTACCCACATGAACTTGTTTCAGTTTTAAATATTTCTGTTAAAGTTTTCACAAATTTTGGTTGCTCACTATTAAAAGTGTGACATTAATATTTAGTTATTCACTTGCAAATGAATAAGCTATCCAACTAAATTAATTAGAATTGTAACCACATGAACTTGTTTGAGTTTTAAACATTTCTATGAATTAGAAATGACTTGTATCATGACTTCAATCGGGTTGGCTGATAAGATGGTTTGGTTATAAATTTGTGTGTAGGCAGACATGGGAGTGAAGCAGACTAGTAGATCTTTTGGAACGGAAGGGAGTTGAACTAGGGGCGGATATATTGATGTTCTTTAGTTTATTTCCCCCTTTGCTTTTGTTTGTTAAATTTAGTTGCTGTCAAGTATTTTACTGAAACAAACACTGTTTTAGAGTTTGAGAATCAGGACGCAACTGATGCTATTATTCTGACGTTATTGTATATTATTTCTGCTGGCTTGTTCGATTAAAATGATTAATCTCTTTAGTATATATATACTTTAAATTTGGACAGAGTTGCGTTGTTCATCTCTATGAGAGACATTTTTGTGTTTCATTAGGACTTTGCTGCATTAGAAGTTCACCAACATCTTGCATCAAAATTGTGGTTGAAAGTAAAACAGGCAACACTTAACAGAGCCTAATGTATGATCCAGTTGGAATTATTATCTATACTGTTCACTTATTTCTCTCAATTTGTTTATGATCTCTCTCTCTCTCTCTATCTCTCTCTCTCTCTTATCTATCTCTATCTATGGTCAAGTTCCAAAGGGTGTAGTTCTTGTTTTTACTATGTAGATGAATTAACAGGGTACTTACTGTATACTATCTCAATTTTGCTGTATCGATTTTTTCCGATAAATCTGATTAAGTTTTTATCAGAGGCTACAATGGCTAATTGAACCAAAATAATACTATTTGAATTCTATTGTGCCTGACGGGCTAGGTTTCTATCCTTATACCAAATCTGTATTTGATCAATTACATTGCTCTCTGTCTATTTACTCCCTAGCTTGGCATTCACTAAACCCCTTGGGTTTCATTTCTTGAAAATGTGGCTTCCTTGTGAATTACTAGATCAAATACTGTGTCACCTTCCAGTCAAGCCTCTCCTTTGTTTTCGATGTGTGTCTAAAAGATGGTGCTATCTTATTGATAACAATGCGTTTGTTAAGAAACATCTTAAAAATACCTGTGACTGCAATGGGGTTGGTGTGCTTGTTATCTATGGGGATGGTGGGAGGTTTTGGTTGGCGGATTCTTGGTCGTTGGATGATGGTTAATGCTTCTGTTGTTGAAATAAATGATCCAATTAAGACTCTTGTCATCGGTTCTGAATATTGTGGTGCTGCAAATGTGTTAGTTTGTGTGGCAACAAATGAGGTGAATGAGATTTTTCTATTTAATCCATCAACCAAGAAGGTTAAAAAGCTACCCAGTGCCCCACCCGAGTTTCCGCGTTCTTTTCATGGGCTCCAAGACTGCATGTGTGGTTTTGGATATGATCATGTTAATGATGATTATAAAGTTGTCAAGATTACACAGTGTGTTATTCAGCGTGGCTTTTTGGTCATAGTCTACAGCCTTAAAACCAATTCTTAGACATGGATTCAGGATGTTCCTAGTCATTATTTCTTATCCAAATGGGGCATGTTTGGTAGTGGAGCTCTGTATTGGTCTTTGATGAAGAATTCAGGGCATCGCATTGAAACCATTGTTAGTTTTGATCTCGGGCTTGAACAATTCCAGGAGGTCCCCTTTCCTGCTGTCAACGAAAACTTTGTCCAGGTTAATAAGAGGACTTTGGTTCCACCACCTGTTGGAGAATCACTTTGTTTGCTTGATGCCTACCCCGATTTTAGGGTGGATGTGTGGCTGATGAATAAATACAGGATGAAAAATCCTTGGTACAAAGCATTTTCAGTGGTGCAATCGTGCCCTCTCGAGTTTGGGGTTCTTAGGCCTCTTGCTTTTTCCAGGAGTCGCAAAGATGTACTTTTAGAGGTGGACAGCGAAAAACTTGTCTGGTATAACCTTGAAAGGAAGGCGGTAAAAAATTTAGGGCTTCCTCGGATTCCAATTAGGTTTGGTGCATATCTATGCACTGAGAGTCTCTTACAGATCACTGACGATAAGTCGCTACAGAAGCCATCACAAGACAAGCTTGAGAAGAAACGGCAAGAGAAAAGGTGCAAATTGTCTGTCAGTTTTGTGGGTCTATAGTTGAGTCATTATCTGGCATGTATCGCTGTGCTAAGTTGTACGTCTTAGTCATTTTTAAATAATGTTGGCTGGAAAAGTAGTAGTGTGGGCTAAATCTATTGTAGTAGGTATTGTGATACCTATACTTGATAAGCAGTATAAACAAAAATTAAGTATAAATATAAATTCCAGTACATTTCAAGTGTTTGCATCTTTTGGTGGATTACTACTGTAGTTAGGTCTTTGTTTTCTAGCTCATTCTGGGTTTGATTGTGCGCAACTTTGTATGCAAGTGATTTTCTGCTTATGTTTAACGTTTCATTAAATAATTAGAGGCTTATGTAGTTGTCAGCTTTTTGAAGCTATATTACCTCTGTCCTGTCACGGAGCATGATGATATTTTTTAGTTTCCAATTCTTTTGGTTTCCTTGAAGCTATACATAAAACTAGGGTAACCATTCACAAGGGTGGTGTACTATTAATATATATGAGTCTCTTACTGGAATGTTACATAAATGATAAATCACATGTATGTAACCTTTTGCTTTTTTCTTTGAGGTACGTAAGGAGTTACGGAAGTGATGTGTCTTTTGTTTTGCTTGTATCTTATATAGTTCTTAAAATCATATACTTGTAGTTGATAAGTATTATCTGCTCTATCTCACAAGTCAGATAATTAGATGATAGTGATGTAGGTACTTGAAAAAGCTCCAACCTTATTAAACTTGCCCCCTGCTTCCAAATTCTTGAATGCAGTGATGTCTTACTTACTGTACCTCAAACAAGAAGGGAAGTTAACAGTTTTGTCTGGTTTATAATTGTTAGCTATTTTTTAGAGTTCAAGTGTTGACTGGAAGAAAAGAGATCCGTACTGTTGAAAGACATGTTAATTAGCATGAATGAGTTAATTTAGTTTCTTTTTGAACAAATATCATTTGGTATTAGTGTATATCTGTTATTATAAAGAGAGTAATAACTAGTAAGGGCTAGAACTTGCAAATCACATGGCTTGCTCTTTTCTTATTGTTGTTTTTCTTACTAGCTGGGATTTCTTTTGTTTAATTGCGTTGAAGGATAATGCATGCTGGGCTTAATCTTCTCTACTCTTATTTTTGCCGGTTATTGACCTTATGAACGTTATCTGTTGTAGGGATGATTTTCTTTCCAGAAGATTCAATATGAGGCTCTAAGATGCCAGGATTTTTTTGAAGCAATCGTGTTTTCCTGTATTGTTGTAAGTTTAGGTCTTTAGCGTCTCTGCGGAACCCTTTTCTTTTTTCTTTGCTAACTATCTGTGCAACCTTTCCCTGCCAAAGTGCTCACTTATCTGTTGGTTGTAAATCATTTAAAGTTTGTCATTGCTCGAGCGTAATGAGTGGTATTGGAACTACATGAACTTGATTGAGTTTTAACACTTCTTTATATTAAATAACTCGTCATAACTTTAATCTTGTCATCTGATATTACGGTTTGGATATTAATTTCTGTTTCAGAAATGCATCGGAGATGGGAGAGAAATAGAGTACTATAACATTTGGAATTGAAGGGAGTTGACCCGAGTGGTGGATCTTGATGTTCTTTGCACTGTTTATCGCCCCCTTTTCTTTTGTTTGTTATATATACTTAGTTTTTGCCAAGTATTTTAGTGAAGCAAGCACGCTGTTAGTTTGAGAAATAGGATGCAACAGATGGTATGATTCAGATGTTACTGTCAATTACTTGTACATGTTTTGTTTGGTTAAAATTACACCTGTCTTTGGTATATATGTTAAGTTGAAACAGAGAACTGTATTTGTTCATCCAGAAGAGCTATTTGGTTGTTTGCCCAAGTTCTGCAGGCAAAGTTATATCGAGGGTATTTCCATATAATTCAGTGCAATAGCAAGGTAATGCATAAACTGACTGTGCACTAAACGAAATCTGCAATTAAAATGCTTAGATATCTTGTATTCCGTAGCAGGCATAATTTGTAAAAAGAGCTGAATGCGTTATCAAATTCTATTGGAATATACTGTATTTCATTTTGTATATAATTTACTGGGATTATAATGTTAGTTAGTAGTCAGTTAGTTAGATGACAGCTGGAGAGTTAGTTAGATATATACAAGTCCTATGCAGGTCTTTTATACAAAGAGGGAATTGAGTATGAAATACACAATAATTCTAATGACTGGTTTCATCATTCCTGCATCTTAATCACCATAATTTGGTTTTCATGGTGTCAGAGCTAGGTTAAACTCTCTACAGATCTATCTCTCGATCTCAATTTCTATCTCTCTCGATAGGGTATCAAATCTCTTCCAGTTATTCATTGTTTACCAGAAATGAAACTTCTACTGTGATAGTGGCCTATGTCGATGATTTGCTAATAGCTGGTAATTCTTAGGCGTATTAAGCAATCACTTCATACTTCCTTTACAATTAAGGATCTTGGTCCTTTGAAATATTTTTTAGGCATTGAAGTTTTCCGCAATGACTCTGGTATTCAGTTGAATCAAAGGAAATATGTAGTTGATTTTCTACAAGAAACTGGTCTGGAACATTGTTAAGCACCTGCTTTTCCTTTGCCTTCAAATCTGCATTTAAGCATTAAGGATGGTCCACCCTTACCTGATCCTGAATTTTACAGACGTTTGGTTGGAAAATTGCTTTTCTTAAACATGACCAGACCTGACATTTCTTATGCCGTTCAACAGCTCAGTCAATTTCTCTCTTGTCCAGCTGAAACTCATTTGTCTGCTCTTTTTCATGTTATCAAATATCTGAAGGGCACTCTCAACTTGGGTTTGTTTTATTCTGCTTCCAATGATTTTGTTTTAAAGGGTTATTGTGATGCTGACTGGGGCACACGTCCTTATACTGCCAAGTCTTTATCTGGCTATGTGATATTTCTAGGAGATTCATTGATTTCCTGGATAACTAAAAAGCAGAAAACAACTTCGAAAAGCACTTGTGAAATAGAGTATCGAAGCATGAGTTATACTACCACGATTTACTTGTTCCAGTGCCTTCTCCTACTAATTTGTTCTGTCACAACACTGCAGCCAAGTACATTGCTGAGAATCATATTTTTCAGGAATGAACAAAGCATCGCATCTCCGGGTTGATTGTCACTCCATACGAGATTATGTGGACAACAACTTTATTAATATGATACATATCAAATCGTTTCTGCAGCTGGCTGACTTGTTAACTACAGCTTTTGGCGCAAATCGTCATTTGTTTCTTTCTTCCAAGCTGCCCAAGTCTCGCTTGGGGAGGGGGTTAATGGTGTAACATCTCGTATTTTTTTTATAATATATTTAGTTATATTATTTAATATTTAGTATAATATTAGTGAGTTATTATTAATTTATTAGTTGGATATATTTATATTTAGTTTATTAGTAGGATATTTTAGAGAATATTATTAGTGGACAAAAGAAAAAAGAATAAAAAAAAAGGAAAGGCTTAGGGTTTTGGAAAAAAAAAAGTTACGTAAGTTTTGTAGGAGCAGCCATATGGAAAAAAGAAAAAGAGAATGAGAGGAAAAAAAAGATAAAGAGGAGATAGAGAAAAAGTTTAAGAAAATAAGTTATGGTGTTTAAATTGGGGTTCTTGTGATTGAGATCAATTCATAATCTTTGATTCTTAAGGTACGGATATCTTTTCATAACTCTTTATCTTCGCATCATTACTCGAAATTCGTATTGTTGCTTCGAAATTGTATGTATATGGTATATTCATATGTATCAGTTTGTCTCCATTCTGATTCTTATTAAATTCGTATCTCCTTCATTATTTATCGGATTGTTACTATCTTATTGTGTCTAGAAAGATATTTCAATTATCTACAACTTTCGTTCTTTGTGTTTTCTGAAATTCTTCCTACAAACATGTTGAAATCTGCCTTTTGTGCAATCTGATAGAAATTTTGAATTGTTATCTTGTAACTTCGAAAATTCATAGTAAATTGAATATTTGTTCAATAATTATGTGTAATATAATTCTGAAAAGATCTTTTCGAGCACTTCGTTCTTTGTTTATATTCTGTTATGAATATCGAAATATTGTGATTTCGTTGTCATAAATATCGAAATACTACTGTGATCATAGCATGATTCTGTTATGGGGGTCCACATTTTAATTGTTTCTGAATTCGTTACTTATCCGTTTTTAAACGAGGCTTACCATTCTGGAAAGACCTCGGAATTGTCTACGATTTTCGTGATTTTCACTTTTTTATTTGAGTTCAACTTGATATAGTAAATTGTCATTTTTCTGGACCAATCAGGTCTGATTTCATATGTAATAATCTATGATATTTGGTGTGTATGATATTTTGAGCAAAATACTTTCAGTTTATTTGTGATATGTACGATTTGGGAGATTTTGTAAGACCTCCGTCATGAGCGAATAATCTCATATTTTGGCACCACCTATATGGTGTATTTAAATTGTATGGGCGTGTCGCCGAAGTTATGGAACACGTAGAGTCATGATTATTGTGTATGTATGTTTGTCAATTTGGGTAGTATTGTGTTTTGTGCCGTGCAAGCCCCTATAAGATTTTGAGTAGCATTTGATTTGTTCTATAAAAGCCCCTATAAGTTTTGATAACTATATATTCTGGAGAACCGAAATGTAGGGTATTCTGTAAGTGTATGATTGTCTCCCATATCAGTAAGTATATTGGCTTTCAGCTAAATGATTTTGAATATAATTTGTAAGTGGTAAGGTATATATATGTTCATATTGTGATTTTTAAGCATCCCTTTTTCCATTGTTTTCATCACTCATTATTTCACCATTCAGTTTATATTCATATTATCAGCATGTCTAACCTATGTACTCTTTACATTGTTTTATATCCGTATATGAGCCTTTCGATCACTCTTTCGCTCATTGTCGGTCTATGTTTTTTTGTTTCCCTGACAGATAATCATAATTAGGTGGACTACTTTTTGGGAAGAATGCGAATCGTAGTTTTTGAGGAGTTAGACCATAATTTGAATATTTAGTTTTATATTTAATTTATCGAATTTTAAGTTGTTGGATATTGAGGAGTTGTAACGTTTTATTGGATTTTTGAAAAAATTCATGTAAGTGAATAATTTGGGATTTTAAAGTTGGAATATACTGTATTTCATTTACTGGGATTATAATGTTAGTTAATAGTCAGTTAAGTACAATGCAGGTCTTTTATACAATGAGGGAATTGAGTATGAAATACACACACAATAATTCTATCAACTGGTTTCATCATTCCTGCATCTTGATCACCGTGATCAGGGTGGTTTTCAGATTCCGCTGCCTCTCGGTGCTATTGCAAAGCACACAACTAGTAGGTGTATTCATTTTAAAACGAATCATTCGATCTCTAGTCAACAGTCTTTTCCTGAATACCAACTGGGTGTAGAAACCAAATTTCAGAATTTGCACAGGAAACCAAGTCATGGAATGCCAATCGTTATGTCTCTATGCTGTCTAATGGAGTCCCAACCCGGATCAAACACATAATTCCAGGAGATAGTGTCTTGAACTCCAATGCTAACTTTAGCTAACAAATGTCTCAACTCAAACATAATTTGAATATTCTGACGGTGAAACGTGCTAACTAGATCCATTTAAAATACAAGAAATCTTAGCCAAACTCGAAGACTAAAAGCGGGAATTATTGAAGTGTTTAGCTTGTTGATTAAAGGCTTGCAATTAATCCAAGGATCATGCCAAAAGGAGAAATTGAGAGTTTTTCTTCTTTTTGTTAATTTTAGTATATTATCGGTTCTAATTAATTTTTTATTTGAGAACGTAAATGTATTACTAATTGTAGACCATATATGTCCTGCATCATATTTTACTTATAATATATTATAAAATTATTATAGAACATAATGCATAACATATAGATCTCCAATTTGTACTCTATTAAACAAAACCTAAGTATGTTGAATAATATGATCCAGGTAAGTCGGTATTATAATAATATTCACAAGAACCGATAATTTAACATGTATGGTGGGGAACGTTGAATAATATAATCCATAAGTCGGTATCGTTTGAGGAAAACTAAAATATACATACTATGATTGAAAGCATACATTGGAAACTAGCTTTTAAAGAAAAACAAAACTTCTCCTTTGCTGAAATCATGCAACACAACATTCCAGTTCATAACAAGTAATAACCAAAATATATATCATAAAATCTAACAACATGTATACTAATACAAGGTAACAACTGCACCCATATGAATACAAATTATTGACGTATCATGATGGAGCAAAACTGTCCATGAGCATAAACACAGTGGATTCTGAAAGTGTCTTGTCATTTTTGCTCTTTACCATCTTGTGTTGCTGCTCTTCTTCTTGTGATTCAGAACCTTCTCCTAATCCTTTTATTTTGAGCAAAAGAGATTTCTTAATCTTCACTTTCTCTCCCAGCTTTGCTAGTTCTCCAACCCACACATCTACTACAGCTGCCATTACAACTTTTCACAATTCTATATATATGTATATTTCTCTCTAGATTCGCTTGATGTTTACAATAATATATTGCTTCTTCACTATGAGTTTGAGAGAATGAGAGGGAAGGTGGAGGTTCTATTTATTTATAACCATGTGTGTGTATATGTTTTGTCATAAATTAAATTTTTTTTTTTGAATAATATGAAGTATTATATTTTTTTAAAATATGTTTTTTCACAACCAAATGCATCTGAATACAATTAAAATTATCTTTAAATACAATTTCAATTTTTATAAAAAAAATTGCATTCGATTCGATTGTTTAATTACAAATCGTATATAAAGAAATTAATTTTTTTGTTTTCGTTGTAAATTGTATTTTTATATATAATTTCAAAAAATAGCACAATTATAGAAAATATTAAAAGAAATTGTACCTTTTTATAAATTTCCTAAAAAATAATATATAGTGACCAAACGATTTAATTATTGATATAGACAGGATATTCGAATGATATTTTTAGGAAATATCGGGGTGGTAAGGTCCCCCAATTGGGGAAAAGTCTAAAACAGGAGTTGAATATGACACAGAGATATTTAGATAGTCTACCAGGATATTTTATAATTTGATTCCGAATATATGAATCTAGATCCAAATTCATCAAGTAACAAGAAAGTTAATACTTTTGAAATCGATGAATTTTATTTATTTATTGAAATTATTAATTTTTTATTTTTATATTTATATTAAAATGTAAATTTTATTTATTTAAAAAGTATTTTCAAGTATCATATATATGTGCTTTAAAAAAAAGGTATCATATATATGTTTATCAAGATTTACTTGAATGAACATTTACGGTGCTCTTTTGAGAATATCACACAATTACGTTAGGTTATATGTTGTGTATAGTATATAATGTATATAATAACCTGTTTGGAAACTCGAATTTTATTTTAAATTTTGAATTTGATTAAATGACATGTTTAAGTAATTATAAGAATTGGTATTTGGACTTTATTTGAATTCTCAAGAATTTAAGTATTAATATAAATATGAGAATTTAAAATAACAATTTAAATTTTATCATTTGAAATCCATTTAAAATGAAATTCATGAAATAAAATCTAATATAATTTATATGGAGGAAGATATTCAGGCGGCCGTGCATGCATCCAGGAAAAGCGATTCACATAATCAACACTTGTGTTTGAGATTATTTATCGGATTTAAATTTAAATTTAATATTATTTTATTTAAATGTAAATCGATCTTGAGTATTTATATTGTATTATTTTCATTTTAATTTAATAATTTGTGATTCATGGAATATAAATCGGATATAATCTATTAATATTGAGAATAATTTTTATATAGACTATTTATATAATTATTTAATTTATTGATAAATTTAATATTATATAAATATAATAATTACAAAAAAAAATATAAAATATATGATGTATTAAATATGCAAAACTAATAATATATATAAGAATAATTATTTGAATAAATAAATTATATTAATTAAAAATTAAAACTTATAGAAGATATTAAATTCTACATATGGTCTATTAGAATAGAAACACAATAAATTAAAAATATAATTTATACGAAATTATATTTAAATATAATTATTTTATAAAAAAAATATGAATATTTATATTTAGGCACATATTTATGTGATTTAAATTTCACACCAAACATGTATTTCATTTATAAAATTGATATGATATACTCGTACCATATCAAATTATATGTTATGTTTGAATTTTCCTGTCAAATTAATTCAATTTTATCTAAAAAATTATATATATTATATAATTAAAAATATAAAAATTATATTATTAGAAAGTAAATGTAATTTAAAAATTATATAATTTTTTTAAATTTCGGTTTTTAAAAACCTAACCGAACTAACCGAAATATTTTGATTCGGCTGGGTTCGGTTAAGAAGAAACATCGATTTTGTTCGATTCATAAAAAATCAAAAGTTGGTGTTAAGTAAGAAAAGTGTTGTAGAAAGGGGTTTAATGCAACTTGATTAATTATAATAGATTCTTGCTAACAACAAACAAGATCTATAACTAACAAGTTTAATATGCAAACAATCAAAGCAGATAAACAAGACAGTGTTTTAAACTTCAAAAATAATTTTATTATTTTTGTTTTGCTACAATTGACTGGAAATGAATTCCAGTTTCGATAAAAACAGTAACAATGAATTTGCTAATATTTCTATACTTGAGAGAAAATTTAACTAAGTTGCATAAATAAAAGTGCTTATGAGATATGTGTATTTATACTAAAACACATATCTAACTTGCATGTGCACTTTTCCTTAGTCCTAGAATAAAACTTGAAATAGAAACTGTGTTTTTTTCGTTTAACTTTGTCTTCATTCCATTTGTAGATAAAACAGTTCTGAAGTATGCAGAAATCTTTGACTCTTTGAGCACGCTTTAACTTTTGTTTGTCTTCTCCCAAGTTGCAGTAGTAGACTTGACAAACTAGATAGATATGTCCAAATCATTCCTTGTATTTTCACTATCTTAGTCTGCTACTTAGAACAGACTGTCAGTTTCACTAAAAGTTTATTGTCAACTTTTAGCTCCTCTGTGGTGACAGTATCTTCATCTCCATATATTTTGCTGTCAAGTTTTGATAGTCTACTAAAACATACCATCTCCAAATCTGCTGTCAACTATCCCCGTCAATGTTGCTGTTAGTAAAACTTGTTGTCTTCAAATCTTCAATATCTGCCAAGTTTACTGTCATAGGAATAGTTGTTGTCACATGTTCCTTTGTACTGTCACTTGAATATGTTGTCATAGGCTTTTGAGTGTTGAATGTTACTGTCGTGGGTTTGAATCATGTTGTGCAAGAACATTTTGTGAACTTCTACTTCATGGATCAAGTTATTACATTTGTACAATACAGTAATTATTAAACTAATTATTTTCACCTACTTATGCTAGGTTAAACATACTGTTTCAAGTGACTATCTAAATATACTGTCAATATATATATATATATATGACATTACATTTTACTTAGTTTATTATAAATTAAGACTAACTTTAGTTGATTACTATGTTAATACACAATCCCTAACAATCTCCCCCAATTTATTTTTATGTAAAATAAAGACAAATTCAAAGTGAATTGCAGATGCTAACTCAACTAAAATAACTAAAGTGTTTGTACATAAAAATATTCAAGAAATTGCAAGTACAAATTCTACAATTTCGCAAGCTACATGCTCCTCTAGTTTGAGCAGATCTTCAAATTTTGCTTGAACTTCCTTCTTCTGATTTCTTCTGAGGATTCTTTCTTTCATATAGCAATTCCAAAGCTCTTAAGGTTCTATTCTCTTCAGTAGTCTTGGCATGCTCAAACACACACTCAAGCACTAATTTTACCAATTTATGAGATAAGTTCTTCAAGTCTTAATAAGAGTAGTAGTCTTCCATTTGTCCTTTGGAAATGCAGAGATATTTAACTCCAAACTCTTCATTAAGAAATCTGTCTTTGGAAGATTTGAATACTTATTCTACTTTAAGTTTGTCTAGATCATCATCTTCTTTTGACCTTGCTTCAATAATCTGTCCTACTACTGCACTCAAGTTCCTTTCAGTTTCCAGAAGTGATCATGTTGTCAGTCTGAAAATTCTTCTTTGAGTTGCAGTGTTGAGAATTCCAAAATCTTCAGTCTCGACTTCAATACTTTTAATAATGATTCTCAATGGATTTGAAAAGACAGGAGACAAATAATTGGACTTCCTTGAGAATTGATCATTCAGCTTTTCACATTTTAAATCAATCGCAGCTTCTTTAATCTGCCTGTTGATTCTGTCTATCTCCTTCTTAGTGGCTTCAACATCAGTATCAAACTTCCTCTTCTTCTCCCTAACTTCCTTTTTCTTAAAATCATATATCTCCAGGGCTTTGTTTTTAAGATCAAATATTTCAAATTTGGTGATATTGAACAATTATCTCTTGATGAGTTCTGTGATTTGAGGCTCCTTCTCAGCCAATGTCTTCAGATGTTTAAAGGTGATCTCTTCAACTGATCCACCTGTATTGTAGAATATAACTCTCTCTAGATTTCTTAGAAAAGATTGTTGAGTCCTTTCATAATCCACCTTCTTCTCATATTCATGTTTTTTCTTTCTCTTGATAAATCTTTGAATTTTAGGAATAAGTTTATATTCCTCAGGATAAGGATACTTAGATAATTGATCCTCCAATTTGATTAGCAAGTCAGAGTTTTTATCCTGCAAGGAATCCATACCCCAGAATTCTTTAATCCCTTCTTCATTTTCAAACATCAGTCCATCAGATTAGATGGCTGGCTCAGGATCATCAGCTTCAACACCATCTAGAGGATGTGGCTTGAAAGAGTCCATCAATCCTAAAAATTTTCTGATTAGCAACCCTCTAAAAACTTGAGTCTTGATATCTGTTCCTTTTATGGATAACAATATTCTTCTCACCATGAAGTAGTGAGCCTCTTTCATTTCATATCCCATTACTTCAATCTCTCCAGTAGAATAGAAGACATTTACCTTACTCAAAGAATTGAACTCAGTCCACTCAACAACAACCTTGGTGATTGATTCTGCCTTTGATTCAGCCAAATTTTTTATTGTTGGTCTCCTGACATCTAGACAATCTTCTTTGATTTTCTATGTCACGAGCTTTCATCCAACTTTGCTAGGCCTTCTAGCAATACCATTTCCTTTCTTGCTAGACACAAAACAATCTTTTGCACCAAGATAAGCTTCACCTTTCACTTTAATAGTAAAACTTGATGTTTTCAAATATTCAATCTTCGTCAAGTTTAATGTTAAGAAAATAGTTGTTGTCACATGTTCCTTTGTACTGTCACTTGAATATGATGTTATAGGCTTGAGTATTGAATATTATTGTCGTGGGTTTGAACAATGATTTGCATGAGCATTTTGTGAACTTCTACTTCATGGATCAAGTTATTACATTTGTACAAGACAGTAACTATTAAACTTATTTTCACCTACTTATGCTATGTTAAACATATTATTTCAAATGATTGTCTAAACACACTGTCAATATATATATAACAGTACATTTTACTTAGCTTAATATAAATTAAGACTAAATATCTTTAGTTAATACTCTGTTAATACCACAATCCCTAACAGTTTGGTTTTCAAGAATTTCAATAGTTTTGTTTTAACTGAACCGACTGAATGCTTAAACCTAGGTGCAAAGTGTCATTTTTTCTTAATATTATTATTTGCACAAGTTTATACTATAAAAATTACCCGTATATATTATAAAAATCATTAATGTATATCATAAAATCACAATTTTTTTGAGAAAGTATCAAATTTATAGCTAGTTGCTTACCTAATGGCTAGTAGCACTTTTAAAATCCCGAACTTATTCACTTAAATAAATACACCAATAAAAAGATACAATTGTTCAATGTCTAACAACTTACAATCCAAAATTAAAAAAACAACTAAACTCTCCAAATTCAAAGCTAAATATAAAACGTTACAACTTCTCAAAGACGACAACTTGTAATCTCCCCAAGAGGTAGCAGTAGCACACCTAATAATGAATACCTGCCAGGGAAAATCAAGAAACATAGACTGGCAGTGAGTGAAAGGCTCCTATACGAATATAAAATTATGTAAAGAGTATAAGGGTTAGAACGATGATAATATGAATAAACAATATATATGAAAGAAAAATGATGAAACAAACTGAAAGAGACAAAAGATACTGGTCATACTTAACTCACAATATAAACAAATAAAAAGACACGAAATATACTTATCTTACAATATCAACTTCCATACTTTTTAATCACAAATATTCTTACTCTTACTTGTACACTTACTAGTCACATATTATAATGACCAAATACTAAAATGTAAATTTACTTACTGATATAGGAGACAATCTTACACTTATAAGATGTCCTACATTTCGGTTCTCCAGAATATATAGTCATCAAAAGTTACAGGGTGCTTACATAGAACAAATCAAATGATACCCAAAATCTTACAAGGTGTTATTTCCTTTAAGTATAAGAAGTTTGTAGAAGGGGGGTTGAATACAAACTTAAGAATTATTTCAAATTCTTGTGGATTGAAGTTTGTTCATTAACATTGTTTTTCCAATAGTGAATGTTTTGCTTTCAATAATCTTTGGTCTTGGAATTAAAGAGAACCTTGAAAACAAATCTCTTTAAAAATTACTAGTGGATTTGTTTTTCCAATAGTGAATGTTTTGCTTTCAATAATCTTTGGTCTTGGAACCAAACTACTTACTACATATGAATAAAACTAAGAAAGGCATTACAATAATTTTCTAATCTCTCTATTATGTTATTCTTGTTCTATTTCTTATATTTGTTTCAATGAACTGCTAAACTATATATAGTAGCTCAATTTTTACATCTATTTTTCTATCAACTGATATTAGTACAAATTACATTTTTTAAGGTTTGCACTAAAATAGAATGTAGCTTCTTTCACAGTCTTCCTAGGTCTGTGCCTTGTTTTGAAAATGCCTTTGTCCTGATCGTCTCCTTGAAAACTGTGTTCCTTTGAAAGTCTTCACAATCCTGACAGGACTGTCTTCCATTGATTTAGACTCCTGCAAAGATCCCTTTCATTTGCCTTTAACTATTTTGGAAAACTTTGATCAAATGATAATTGTTGTGAAGCTTATCAGTTGAATCTTCTTTGTTTATCTATCGATGGATAAGTTATCCATTGATCAATTAATGTATCAATGGATATTTGAGTATCCATCGATCCCTTATCTATTGATTGTCTTTTATCGGTTGATAGCTTTGACACATTCATCCGTTGATGGAGATCCATTGATTTGACTTTTGTTAACCTTTTTATTCATCGATCAACATTCATATCCATTGACTCCTTCATCCGTGGATCACTTCACTTGGGAGAATTCTGACTTAAAAGATTTACAATTTGTCAGCCATTCTTCACATCTATTGATAAGCTATCAATCGAAGCCAATAAATATCAGTTGATTAGATGATCACATCCATCGACATATTATAATCAATTGATACTATAAGGAATTCTAAATCACTGTTACAGTCAATTTTATCAGTTGGTTTAACAACTTCAACTAATAAATGGTTTTATAGTTAATGGATATTTATAGAACACATATCCATTGTGAAAGGCATATGACTAGGCCTATTTGTAATAATTAGATGACAACTCAACTCTAGCTAATAAAGAGAAGTAAATAATAAACACCAAACATGAATCAAGATGAAGACAATCAACTAATCACAAAGGATCTAAGTATCAGAAGTATTTTATGGGATTACTACTCAACACTGGAAGAAGTTCATTAATATGTTCAAGCGTCAGTGAAAAATAAAGTGGTAGTACTTCTAAAGAATACAGAAGATATAAAAGATTTCAAGTGGTTACTACAGAAAGATTCTAGAAGGAGAGGAAAGACAGTAAAGCAGAAGAATGACAGAAGGCCACAACTTATATGTTATAGATGAAAAATAATTATTATAGTATGACACAAATGAACCAGACAGTACATTTGTGTGTCAACTAAATTAATAATTATTCAACATCGAGCTCAAGTGGTTTATGACATAAGATGAAGAAAAGGGAAGACTTCAAAGCTGACTACTACGTAATAAATGACAGAGATAGTATTTTAATTCTACTATCAAAGATTAATTGATTATTTAATTTATATAATTAAATTAATTCAAGTTAAATTTAATTTAATTTATAAATTAACTAATTAAATTAAGTAGAATTAATTTATTAATAAAATATATGACTTAATATGACTTTTTATATAATTCAAATGACTATTTAATATGTCATACCAAATTATACATATAAGTCATACCGATTTATTATATAATAAGTCATACCGATTTATTATATAAATAAGTCATACCGATTTTTATATAATAAGTCATACCGATTTCTTTTATTAAATAAGTCATACTGATTTATTTAATTAAAAGAAAAATCGAATATGACTTTAATATAAGTCATACCGAATTTTCAAGAGTCATACCGAGTTCTGAAAGTCATGTCCAGCCTTTTTAAGAGTCATACAAGGGTTATTTCTAATCTTTAAGAGTCATATTGGAAGAGTCATGCCAGCTTTACAACCTCTATAAATATAAGGTTTTGGCTTCATTTTTCAGAGTAAGAAAAATAGTTCAAATTCAGAAATTTGTCTGCATTATAATATTCACAGATTTCTGTGCAAGTTTTGAATATAATTGTTAAACTCGAACAAATCATGTCAAAATCGTTCTAAGCTTTTAAACAGTTATATAAACTTTCTACTTATTAATTTTGTAATACTTTTTAAGTTAAAATTATATCTTCTACTTGAACAGTATTTCATAATAATTAATATTTCGTGTGAATTTAAAATAGTATTTTTAAATCCAATATTCCACGATAATTTATAAATATTGTATTCAACCCCCCTTCTACAATACGAGGGACCAACACATTGACCAGTTACAAAATTAATATCAAAATTACAATTCTAGGTAATTTGTTATCATTATACAACATGATTCCTAACACAGGGGCTTGCACGGCACAAAGTACAATACTACCCAAATGGCCAAACATACATACACAATAGTCACGACTCTACGTGTCTCATAACTCCGGTGACACACCCATACAATTTAAATACACTGTATAGATGGTGCCAAAACATGAGATTATCCACTCATGACGGAGGTCTTACGAAATCTCCCAAATCATACATATATCACAAACAAACTGAAAGTATCTTGCTCAAAATATCATACACACCAAATATTATAGACTATTACAAATAAAATCAGACCTGATCGGTCCAGAAAAATGACAATTTACTATATCAAGTTGAACTCAAATGAAAAGTGCAGAACATGAAAATCGTAGACAATTCCGAGATCTTTCCAGAATGGTAAGCCTCGTTAAAAATGGAGAACTAACGAATTCAGAATTAATTAAAATGTGGACTGCCATAATAGACTCAGACTATGATCGCAGTAGTATTTTGATATTTACGATAACGAAATCACAGAATTTCATAGCGGAATGTAAACAAAGAACGAAGTGCTCGAAAAGATATTTCCAGATATATATTACACATAATTATTGAACAAATATTCAATTTACTATAGATTTTCGAAATTACAAGATAGCAACTCAAAATTTCTATCAGATTGCACAAATGACATATTTCAACATGTTTATAGGAAGAATTTCAGAAAATACAAAGAACGAAAGTTGTAGATAATTGAAATAACTTTCTAGGCACAATAAGATCCTGACAATCCGATAAACAATGAAGGAGATACGAATTTAACAAGAATCAGAATGAAGACAAACTGATACATATGAATATACCATATACATACAATTTAGAAGGAACAATACGAATTTTGAGTAATGATGCGAAGATAAAGAGTTCTTAAAAGATATCATTACCTTAAGAGTTAAACATTATGAATTACTCTCAATCACAAGAACCCCAATTTAAACACCATAACCTATCTTCTTAAGTTTTTTCTCTCACTCTTTTTTATCTCTTTCCACTTCTCCATGGCTGCCCAACCCTTCTTACATATCTTTTTTTGTCTAAACCCTAACTCTTTTCCTTTTTTTTTTTATTCTATTCCCTTTTCTTTTCTCTTGTTGCTAATAATATCTTTTAAAATATTCTAATAATAAACTAAATATAAATATATGTAACTAACAAATCAATAACAAATCATTAATAATATTCCTAATATTAAATAAAATATCTAAATATATTACAAAAAATACGGGATATTACAGCACTATACTTTAGAGTATGGTTAATATTATTTAAAATTGTTACCTACCTACCGGCTAGTCCATTATATAGTAGAGTATGATTAGTGTTATTTAAAGTCGTTACCTACCTACCGGCTAGTCCACTATATAGTAGAGTACGGTTAATGTCATTTAAAGTTATTATGTATCTATTGGCTAGTGGTTAATACTAGCACTATACAGTAGAGTATGGTGGTAAAGGAACAACTATGTGACCTGACATATCACATGAAGTTGAAACTAGTTTTATTGGATTTCTTAATATGTGGGCTCGTTAAGTTGTGCCTTTGGGATGTATGTGTAGTATCAATAAATACTGTATTGATTACTGAAATAATAATCAAACGATTGTACAACAAACACAGTTACAGTATGAGGATATATATTAAATACTCTATTAAAGGGATGCTAGCTGTTTATTTGAACATGTATTTTTCACTTTTATGAAGTTTACAATTTCTCGAAAGATTTTCTAGTTTTTTAAAAAAGTTTTCTGAATTTTCTATTTCTTAAAATATTGTTAAAAAATCAAAAAACATGATTTAACCATATACACTTTTTAAGTTAAGAAAAGTAGAAAATATGTTCCAAATTATCTGAATTTTAATTAAATTAATATTCATTTTTCGTCACTTTGATTAAATTTTATTTTCATTTGAAAAATACCAAAACATCAATAGGTTTATTATTTGTTAAATGAAAATAGTGTTGCAGAAAGGGGGTTGAATGCAACTTGACTAATTCTTGCTAATCTTGCTTAACAACCAACAAGAAAAGATATTATCAAGTTAATAAAACATACACCAGTAAGCAAAAGAAAGATACAAGGTGATTTACTTCAAAAAAATAAATTTTATTGATTTTTTGCTTTTGCTACAACTGACTGGAAAGATATTTCCAGCTTCAATAGACACAATAACAAGAGATTGTTAATGTTTCTATGCTTGAGAAAAGTTAAGCTCAGTTGCATAATGGAAAGTGTTTGTGAGATGTGTGTATTTAAACTAAAACACATATCTCACTTACAAGTGTACTTTCCTTTATTTCCTGGACAATCCTCGAAATAAAAACCTCACTTTTTCTTCTCAAGTTTTGTCTTCATTCCATTTATAAATAAAGGTACTCTGAGAGGATTTGACATTCTTGACTCCATGAGCACGCTTCATCTTTATGCTTTCTTTTTCTCAAGTTGCAGTAGTAGTCTTGACAGATTAGGTAGAGATGTCAAGATCAATCTGTGAATCGACTTTACCTAGTATGCTACTTGAAACAGACTGTCAGCTTCCCTAAAAGTTACTGTCAACCTTTAGCTTCTCTTTGGTGACAACATCTTTGTTACCACATACTTTACTGTCAGGCTTACTAGTCTTCTAAAATATGCTATCTCGTTCAAAGGTTCTGTCAACTATTCCGCCAAACATACTGTCAACTCTCCCCGCCAAAGCTACTGTTAGAAAACTTATTGTCTTTGATTCTTCAATCTCCGTCAAGTTTACTGTTAATGGATAGTTGCTGTCAGTAGAACTTGCTGTCATAGAGTCTTTATTCTCCACCAAGTTTACTGTCAAGGAATAGTTGTTGTCGTCTGTTACAAAAGTTACTGTCACTTGAATGTGATGTCGTAGGCTCCAGGATGTAGAATATTACTGTCGAAGAATTGATCTATGATGTGCATGAACACTTTGTGAGCTTCTAATTTATGGATCATTTATTACATTTATACATAATAGTAACTATTGATACTTACTATCACCTACTTGGATTATTATGCATTTTATTACAAGTGACGTTGTAAACATACTGTCAAACTATATATGACAGTATATTTTACTTAGTTAATGATTAATTAATCTAAGTAAATATTAGTTGATTACATTGATAATACACAATCCCTAACAATCTACCCCAATTTGTTTTTATGATGAATAAAGACAAATTTAAAGAAAATTGCAGATGCTATCTCAACTAATAAAAATAGAAGTGTTTGTACAGAAAATGAAAGAAATTACAAGTACACTCTTATCTCAAGTTTAGCTCCTCTAGACTGAGCAAATCTTCAACTTTGACCTGAGCTTCATTTTTCACTTCTTGTCTGTTGTCATCCTTCCATACAGTCCCTCAAGAGCTTTCAGTTCCTTCTTCTCTTCTTTTGTCTTGGCATGATCAGAGACACAATCTAAGACTAGTTTCACCATTTTATGAGAAATATTCCTCAACTCCTTGTAAGTGTAGTAGTTCTTAGTTGGTCCTTTGGATATGCACAAATACTTCATTCCAAACATGTCCTTGATAAATCTTTCCTTTGTAGAAGAGTAGATCTACTTCACCCTGAGTTTGTCAATAGATTCATCCTCTTCTTCTCTAGACTCAATGATCTCCCAGACAATTTTGCTTAAATCCTTTTCAAACTCCAGGAATGAGCCTGTGATCATTCTGAATATCTTCCTTAAGTTTTCATTGTTGAGCACCTTGAAGTTGACAGCCTCCACCTCAATACTATCAACAATGATTCTCAGGGGCCCAAACAGGACTAGAGAAACATAGTTATGCTTTTTAGAGAATTGATCATTCAGCATTACATACTTCATGCCAATCTCAACCTCCTTGATCCTTTTAGAAATTTTCTCTAATTTTTTCTTTGCAGCTTCAACCTCTTCTTCAAATTTATTCCTTTTCTCCTTCTCCTCCTTCCTCTTAGAGTAACATATCTCCAGTGCTCTATTCTTTAGATCAAAAATCTCATAATTTATGATGTTGAGTAGTTGCTTCTTGATTAGCTCAGTGATGTGAGAATCATTCACAACCAAATATTTTAACTCCTCAAAAGTGATCTCTTCAGCAAAACCACCAGTATTGTAGAATATAACTCTGTCAGGATTTCTGAGAAGACATTTATGTGTCCTTTCATACTCAAACTTCTTCTCAATTTCCCTCTTTTTCTTGGCCTGAATGATTCTCATAACACTTGACATATATATGCATTCCTTAGGATAAGGATATCCCTCCACTGCTTCACCAGCATTTCAAATAAATCCAGATTTTTGTCCTGAAGAGACTTTGTGCTCCAAAACTCCTTGATTCCATCTTCACCTTCAAACATCACCCCATCTGAGTAGACAATTATCTCAGGCTCTTTAACATCAGTAAAATCCAAGGGGTAAGGCTTGAAGGAATCCATCAATTCCATCAACTTCTTTATCAACATACCTCTCACCACCTGTGTCCTCATGTCTGTTCCTTGAGTTAAGAGCATCATTTTTCTGACCAGAGAGTAATTCACCTCTTTCATCTCATAACTCAATTCTTCTGCTGCTCCATTTGAATAAAAGAGAATTATCTTGTTGAGAGAATTTACTTCGGACCATTCAACCTTCACCTTGACCAGAGATTCTGCCTTTGATTCTGCTATATTATTTATTATTGGTCTTCTAACATCCAGACAATCTTCATGAAGCACCTCAGACACAAGTTTCCACCCTTTCCTACTAGGCCTCCGGCTTGAATGTGGCTTAGGCCTTTCTGCCCTTGCCTTCATGTATTTCTTTGGAAAAGAGATTTTCTTTGACAGTAACTTTTGAGAGGTTACTGTCAAATCAGGTTCGACAGCAGGTTCTGTGACAGTATGTTTCACCTTATCACTCCTGACAACATCTTTTTCAAAACCATGTATTACTGTCTTCATAACCTTCCTTTCAACACCATCTCTATACTCTTTCTCATCCTTCTCCTTATTTTCCTCCACCTTATTTCCAGTTCCAGATGACCCTTCACCAATATTGTATTGGCTGGAACTACCTATACCTCTATCAGGCTTTTCATTATCATCTCCATCTCTTCTGTCCTGGGTCTTCTTCTTCAATTTCAATTCTTCAAGCCTCCTCAATTCTCCTTCCAACACCATCAACACTTCATCCCTTTCTTCAAATTCTTGGAATCTGCTTGAAGTAGTCAAAGGATTCTTTAACTGACCTTGGCCTACACATGTTCACCCTTTCCAGGTTCATAGATCTGTATTTTTCATCTGTGGAGCTACTGAATTTGATGCCCAATGGATCCTGAGTTACTTCTGGAAACTTCTCCACTATTAGCTTCTGCAAAGCCCTCTTCAAATTCTCATTTAGCCATGACTTATCTGTTTTGATTTTGAGTTTAATTGCTTCAAAAACTGCAATCTCTTGCCTACTCAGATAATACATGCTCATACACCAACTGAAACCTCCTTCAGTTCTGAAAGTGATTACCCATTTGTTGCTCTTAGACACCATCACAGTTGCTCTCACTAATGATTGTCTCATTGAATCAAAAAATTTCTTGGGGTCTCTGTTAAATGAGGCTCTTAGATCATTAATTCTATTTTTGAACTTTACATCCTCAAAAACTCTACTGTTCTCATTCTCATCTACCATCAGAATTGCAGCCTGCTCATCATCAAAATCTTCTCTTTCTTCAATTATCAAATCATCACTTCCATCTTGAAAGAGCTTCTCTTTTTCTTTTCATGTAACATGAACCACTGAATCCTTCTTCACTGCACCCTCCTTAATCACAACACCTTTCTCCTTTGGTCTCTCCACCTTATTTCCACCAAGATGTGTAGTAATCTCAGCAGCCACACTAGACAGTAATGTTAGTTGACTCTCCCCTGAGATGCAACTTGAGTTGTCTCTTTATCACTCCTTTCTGCAAACACTTCATCCTTATCACTTTTCTTCCCCTTAGTTGAGGTAGCAACTGCAGGGTTTGAAAATTTTGCATTGAACTCCTGAAGCTTGTCAAATATGGCCTTGAACCCTTCATTCATTGTTTGCTCCAAACTGGCCATCCTATTCACCAACTTGACTTGATTTCTCCCCCACAGTATGCAGATTCTTTGATAGTTTGGTGACCATACGTTAAAGGGATTTCAACCTTTCATCAGCTTGTTTGGAGGATTTGGAGGTTGTGGTGGTTCTCACACTCTCTTATTTTTTATGAGTGATCTCATCACTCCTCCCAACTCACTCTCAAGGCCTATTGCCTTAGATTTTTGGGCTCCTACATTTTGTTTTTTAATCTGGCCTTGCTCATGGCCCTCTCCTTTTGCATGGGATTTTCCCAGCCCCTCATTTTTATGCTCACTTCTCTTTTCTTTTATCTCTCTTTTTCTTTTCACACTCTCACTCATCCTAGGTGCAAGAGACTGAGCAGGTACATCTTGCAAAAAAGTTATAGATTTTACCTTGAGTAATGAAGAGATGAGAATAGAATCATTATAACTGTTGTGTTGAGAGGAGGCATCCATTGGAGAGTTACTGTCTGGAATTGGAGTGTTGACAACATTTTTGAAAAAGTTATTGTCATGAGGATTGACATCAACTTTGTCATTAACAGCTACTGAGGCTGTGACAACAATCTCTTCCACCCTTTGAGTAGAAGGTTCTTGTGGATTGCTATGATCAGTTGCATTCAATTGTTGAAATAGTACATCAACATTTTGATCTTCAATGTTGGCAAAGTGTGATGTACTATAATTGAATGAACTGTGTTTCACATTTTCTAGCCCTATTGTGTGAGTATCTTCAAGTGTGGGCTCAGGTGAGTGTGTTCAACATGTTGTGCAGACTCTTTACAAAGTGTCATGGGAGACTGACCAAGTTCAATTAGTGCCTCTTGTTGAGATGAAACATCTAAAGGTGTGTTTTTGTCCCTTTTAAGAGATGTGTCCTTTTGAGAGGACACACCCTGGCTAACAGAGGTTGATACCCTTGCGTTCTTTCTCCTAGGCTCACTAGGGCCCTCTATGGGTTCTGTGAACTGACTATCACCCTTATTTCATGCATCTAGTGCAGTTTCACCACCTACTTGTGGAAAGGCTTCTATCCTAGGTTGAGTAGTTCTCATCCTTTTAGAAGCCTGATCCTTTTAAGAGGAACCAGACCCATAGCTAACAGACTTAGTGACTCTAGAAGGCCGGACTCCTTCAAAAGGTTTAGAGTGTAGGTTAGGAATGGAGAGGTCAACACCATTCTCATCACTCAAAGAAAATACATGAGAGTCCCCAATAATTTTTAAATTTAATCTATTGATAGTTGAAAGCATGAAATCAGTTATGAACAGACTCAATTCAGTGTTAAGAGGTTTACTGTTAACAAAGAATGAGTATTTTTCTTTAGTGTTGGGGAATCCATACATTAAACACTGTCTAAATTAAATATGCCTACAACAGAGTTAATTATAAGCATAAAGAATCTAGGATACTAAATTACCAGTTTTCTGGCTTCTTTATTTCCCAGCACCAGCTTGAACAAGGGCATCAGGAGCTTTCCAACATCAATTCTGTAATTGTGCACCATGGAATGCACTATCCTCCTGATGTATGTGGCACTTCATTCCATCCACTTGTTTTGCTTGACATGGACCTGGTGACAGCATCTAGAATCATACTCCATTCTTTGTTGAGATACTTCCTGTCCATTCCTTCCGAAGGATACCATCTATCATTATTAGAACTCAGCTTGGGTCCAGCATACCCAACCATCTTGAAGAACTTGGAGAGTCATTCTTCACTAGCAAGCTCTTGAAAAAGTGGGCCTTCAACCTCTTTCACTTGAAGAGCTTCATTGATGTGAGAGGAATCAATGGTGTAGGAAGAACCATTGATTTGGAAAGATAAGGAGCTATCATCTTGCTCCTCCTCACATACAGCAGAGGTTCAGAATTGAGACAATCTTGGGATTTCTAGATGAGGACTTGCGGTTAGGGCATAGGTAAGGTCTGAGTTGTTCATGAAGCCAACAAAGGGATTGAAGGCTTCACCGGCTTCACCCACTGAAGCCATGGTGGTGAAGTTGGTTTGAGCTAGGGTACATAGAATTTGAGGTCCAGACATGGTTAATTGATGTTAAGGTTAAGAAAGAAAGAAAGGTTTAAGAATTTGAAGAATGGTTTAGAGAAAGAAGTTGCAGAGAAAATGGAGAGTTTTTAGGGTATAGGAGATTGGAGAAGTTATGAGAGAAATAAAGTAAAGTAAAGAGTAAGAGAAATTTTAGTTGTGTTTATATATGATGTGAAAAAGATACTGTGAAGAAAGAATTTTAAACGATTTTAAGTGACAGTTGTCTTCAAGTTCCATTCCTCGACGGTAACTCCTGCGCTAGAAATTTCAAACACTCTTGACAGTAACATTAGCGGTTAAAGAATAAATAAATAAGTAAATAACCCTAATGTTGATTGTTGACAGTATGTTATGCGGGGATTTTAGAAAACAATGTTGTCAAAAGATACTGACAGTAAGTTTCAGAATTTGACAGAAAGTTTTAATCCCGCATACTATGCTGTCACTATTTCTCAATCCTTTGACAGTAGGTTTCACAGGATTTGACAATAAGTTTCAATCCCGCGAACTTTACTGTCAAGACTTCTTAACCATGTGACAGTAAGTTTTCACAGATTTTGATAGTAACTTATCATTATGCGACAGTATGAATAAAGCATATTGTCAAGTAACTTGACAGCATCTTTTATTAGTCACTTAATAATTAAGTTACTTAAAAATAAATTAGTTAACCTCTCAGTTAAATATCATCATGTCTTTTCACTGTGATAGAAATCAAAACACCTCTATGGGCCATTAATTCACAGTGAAATTTAGTTAACTAAATATTTTTCATCAACTAAGCAGAATTACATTAACAGGTTAAGTTTAACATACCCAATTCACTTACTAGCCTGTTGAAAGTCTTTTCATCCAATGGTTTGGTGAAAATATCTGCAAGTTACTTCTCTGTGGGCACATAGATTATCTTGATTGTGCCTTCCTTCACATGCTCTCTAATGAAATGATATCTGATGTCAATGTGCTTAGTTTTGAAATGTTGAACATGATTCTCAGAAATTGCTATGGAACTAGTGTTGTCACAGAAGATAGGAATTCCTTGCAGAGTCAACCCATAGTCCAATAGCTGGTTACTCATCCAAAGTAACTGAGCACAGCAACTACCAGCTGCAATGTATTCAGCCTCTGCAGATGAATTTGACACTGAATGCTGCTTCTTGCTAAACCATGATACCAATCTTTCTCCCAAAAATTGACAGCTTCATGTTGTACTTTTTTGCCTATTTTGCATCCTGCATAGTCTGAGTCTGAATATCCAACCAAGTCAAAACTAGATTCTTTAGGATACCAATGGCCAAGATTTTGAGTGCCTTTCACATATCTAAGAATTCTTTTTACTGCCATTAAATGTGACTCCTAGGGATTAGACTAAAACCTTGCACACAAACCTGTAGCAAACATGATGCCAGGCCTGCTAGCTGTTAGATAGAGAAGAGAGCCAATCATTCCTCTGTACATTTTGTTGTCCACCTTCTTTCCTTTTGGATCTTTGTCAAGTTGAGTTGCTATTGAGATTGGAGTCTTTGCAGGAGATGGGTCTTCCATATCAAATCTTTTCAAAAGATCTTTAACATACTTAGTCTGACAAATAAATATTCCATCTTCTGTTTGATAGACTTGAAGTCCAAGAAAGAATACTAATTCACCCATCATGCTCATCTCATATTTGTTCTGCATCAACTAAGAAAATTTCTTGTATAAGTCTTCATTTGTTGACCCAAAGATAATGTCATCAACATACACTTGAACTAGAATGAGATCCTTTCCATAATTTTTGTAGAAAAGAGTTTTATCCACAATCCCTCTTGTAAAATTGTTATTAAGAAGAAACTCGGAAAGAGTATCATACCAAGCCCTTGGTGCTTGTTTTAGTCCATACAATGCTTTGAGTAGTTTGTACACAAAGTTTCCCATTTTTGGATCTTCAAAGCCTGGGGGCTGTTCAACATATACTTCTTCTTCTAACTGTCCATTAAAGAAAGCACTCTTGTCATCCATTTGAAAGACCTTGAAGTTGTTTTACGCAACAAAAGCCAAAAATATTCTAATTGCCTCTAGTCTGGCAACAGGAGCAAATGTTTCTTCATAATCAATTCCTTCTTGTTGATAGTAACCTTTTGCCACCAGCCTTGCTTTTTTTCTTGTGACAGTACCACAATCATCCATCTTGTTTCTATAAACCCATTTAGTGCCTATTATGGATTTGTTCTTTGGTCTAGACACCAATTCCCAAACACAGCTTCTTTCAAATTGATTAAGCTCTTCGTGCATGGCATTAATCCAATCTGGATCAGTCAAGGCTTCTTTAAGAGTTTTAGGTTCTGTTTGAGAGAGAAAACAAGAGTACATGTATTCATTGGCCACATTTCTTCTTGTTTTGACTCCAATTCCTGGATCACCAATGATTAAATCATTAGTGTGATCTCTGTTCCATTTAGTTCCTCTTTGAGAATCACTAGAGTCTTCAACATTTTGTTGATTGACAACATCTTTTGCTCTTGCACTGTTGACAACATCAATTTCCTCAAGTCCACTGTTCATTGGAACATTCCCAGAAAAATCGGTTGTTTGGGAAGTTCCTTCATTTTCTCCAGATTGGTTAGGAACCATTGTTGGGCCAGAAATTGTGTGATCAATTCTTAGTGAATCCTCTTCAATCTCTTCTAGATAGCCTTGATTTTCAAAGGCTAAGGATTCTGTTTCTTGACTTCCTTCAATTCCAGGGAACTTTGTTTCATCAAAGGTGACGTTTACACTCTCCTCCACAGTCTTGTGATCAATGATATAGACTCTATATGCAGTCCTGTCAATACCATACCCCATGAAGATTCCTTCAAGTTCCTTGGTATCAAATTTTCTTTTGATCTCAGTTGAATCTTTCATGAAGTAGCACTTGCTTCCAAAGACATGAAAATAGTTGACAGTTGGTTTTCTTCCTGTGAGCAATTCATAGGGTGTTTTTCCATAGGCTTTGTTGACTACAGTCATGTTTTGAGTGTAACATGTTATATTGATTGCTGCACCCCAGAAATAGGTAGGAAGTTTTGTTTCACTCAACATTGTTCTTGCAGCCTCAATGAGAGTTCTATTTTTCCTTTCAACAATACCATTTTGCTGAGGAGTTCTTGGTACAAAGAATTGTTGAGTGATTCCATTGTCTTTGCAGAAATCATTCATGATACTGTTTTTGAACTCAGTACCATTGTCACTTCTTAAATTCTGCACTTTGAACTTTGAATTCTTGTCAAGAACCCTAACCAAGTCAATTATTTCTTGTGCAGCTTCATCTTTAGATGCTAGAAACCTCACTTATGTATATCTTGAAAAATCATCAACCATTACTAAAGCATATCTTTTTCTAGCCAGTGATTACACATTCACAGGACCAAATAAGCCTATATGAATTAGTTGAAATGCCTCATTTATTGAACCACTAGGAGTGCTTTTATAAGCAGCTCTCCTTATCTTCCCTTTCTGGCAATCCTCACACAATCTTTCTTGACAGAATTCAAGTTGAGGCAGCCCTTTCACCAACTCTCTCTTCATCAGATGATTCATTTCTTTGAAATTTAAATGAGAGAGCTTCTTATGCCACAACCAACTTTCAGATGGAGAAGCCTTACTGTAGAAACAATAAACTTTATCTTTCCTTACAGAGTCCAAGTTAGCTATGTAGAGGCTTCATTTCCTTACTCCCTGAAGAGCTTTTTCTCTTGTCTTCTTGTTGACAATGGAGCATCTGTCTTGATCAAAACCAACCTTGAAGCCTCTTTCACAAAATTGAGTGACACTCAATAAATTATGCTTCAATCCATTCACTAGAGAAATTTTCTCAATCTTCAGATTTCCAACCTTTAGTATGCCATATCCCATTGTGAAACCAATGCTTTTGTCACCAAAGGTTACATAAGGCCAACCATTTCTTTGAACTGTGATAACAGGGCTTTATCACCTGTCATGTGTCCTGAGCATCCACTGTCAATGATCCACATGATTCTTTTATTTTTCCTGTTGCCCTGCAAAGTAAAATATCTCAAGTTACTTTTGGTACCCAATTCACATTGGGTTCATCTGGTTTAGCTTTATCACATTTTGAAGTTAGATTATTTGAATTTTCTTCTTCTGCTTTTAGCAAAACTCCTGTAGCTACCCATTCTGATTTGATTACTGGTTTGGTAGCTTTTCTCTTGGGTTGCTTGTTCATCCTAACTTTAGGTTGACTTGGAGTCTTTGCCTTTTCAGTTTTAGCATTCTTATGCAGACATTCTTGATTATTAGCAAAAGGCATGTTAAAGAAAATACTCATCAAGTTCATTTTGCAAGAAATACAATCAAAATCACCACAGTGAGTTACTTGTCTGTTCTTTAAAGGCATGCTTTGTAAATTTCCATTACTAGAAGTAGCATTCTCAACATTTGATTTGACCTTATTACAAACATGAGTTAGATGACTAGAAGACCCACAATTATTGCATAACTTTCTATGAGCATTAGGAATATAATCATAATTGTTCTTCTTGTTAACTCCTAATTTTCCATTTCTATTTTTCTTGGTCTTCATGACAGTATATTTAGAAGTTATTGTCATGCTGGTATTAATAGTAGGTTTAGATGAAGTTGTCTTGACAGTAAGTTTGGATCTTACAGTCTTGACAGCAGCTTCTGAACTCACTGTCTTGCCAGTATTGACAGCATCTTTTAAACCTAAGTTACTGTCAGTGTCAAAACTAACTGTCTTGGGGATTTTGACAGTCTCTTTTGCCTTAAGGGATTTACTGACAACATCACTGTCCTCATCATCTATCTCTTGTTTGATCACTAATGCTTCTTCATCAAATTCAAATTTAGCCTTTTTGAACAAAGGATTTTTAAATTTCTTTAAAGTGGAAGGTTTGACAGTATGTTTGCCTTCTTCTTCTACAGCATGTTTCTTTCCATTTTTCTTCTCATAGTTAAAACCTATACCTACCTTTTGATTTTCATTGTTATCATTATGGTAAGATTTTAACAAGGAAGAGGAATTCTTGTAGGCCTTGATTTTTAATTCATTCTCAGAGATCTGTTTCCTAAGAAATTCCTCAATCTGAGAAGCACAAATAATCTTGTTCTTAAGAATTTAATTTTCTTGTTGTAGAGACTCAAAAGAATTCTGTTTTAGTTCAAGTTCATGATTCTTAATTTTTAATGACTCATTAGCACTAGATAATCTAACTATCTCCTTATTTGCAGCTAACATGCTTGTATGAATATTAAAAATCTCTGAACTTAGACTTTCAACAGTTTTCTTATACTGGGATATAGTCATATCAACAATAGTAAGTAAGGGTACCTGAATTGATGAAGTGGATGAACCTTCTCCAGAGCTTGCCATGAGAGTAAGATTTTCATATTCTTCTTCTTCTTCTTCATCAGATTCTTCCCAGCATTTTCCTTCAGCCACAAAGGCTCTTCCCTGTTGCTTTTTCAGCAAGGCTTCATAATTTGCTTTGAGTTCCTCATAGTCACTGTCATTTCTTCTCACTTGTTTTGACTTCTTGCACTCTGTTGCAAAATGCCTCATTTCACTGCAGTTGTAACACCTTATTTTGGATCTATCCACCATACCTGTCTTGTATCCACCTTTTCCACTTCCTCCAGGTTTTGAGGTATTTGGCTTGTTGAACTTGGAGCGTTGTCCTCTTGGTTTGAAGGCTTTTTTCTTCTTGAATCTCAAGTTGGAGAACTTTCTTGCCATGTAGGTCATTGTTTTATTTTCCATGTTGTCCAGTTTTTCCAAAGTGTAGAACTCATCTTCTTCACCATCCTCGAGTTCCAGAGTCACACCTTCATCTTCATCTGTAATTTCTTCAATCTGGATCTAATGTTGATGTTGTGATTCTTTGAACTGCATCAGCTGTGGATCCTGAGCTACTAGAGCATTAGATGTGTTGGCCATCTTTCTTCTTTGACCAGCTTGGATAGCTCTCTTTTGTAGCAACTCTAGCTCAAAGGTTTTAAGGATGCCATACAAAGTTTCAAGAGAAACTTTTGATAAATCCTTTCCTTCTTTTATGGCAGAAACCTTGTGCTCTAGGTGGTCAGGAAGTGTCAACATAAATTTCATGTTTACCTCCTTTTTGTCATAAAACTTTCCATGCAGCTGTAGGTCATTTATCAGCCTATTAAGCCTCTCAAACATCTCAGTCAACCCTTAACTTGGTTTAGCCATAAAGGCTTCATACTGAGACACTAGAATCTTTCTTTGATTCTTTTTTACTTCCTCTGTCCCTTCACAGAGTATCTCAATAGTTTCCCATATTTGTTTTGCACTGGTGCAGTTGACAATGTTGCTGTACATGACATTGTCAAGTGCCTCAATGATAATAAATTGTAAGCAATCATTTAGAGATATTTTTTCCTTTTTAGGAACCCAGTAGGCTGGTATAGTTTCACCATCTATTGTGGTTTCAGGTACATAAGTTTGAGGGATGAAGGGCCCATTCTTCAGGATTCTAGGGTAGAGTGGGTTGGCTGTTTTTGTTGGGTCCCGGAGATCGTAGAGGGGGGGTGAATACGATTCCCAAATTAAAATTATGACTTTTAATTATTTTTGGGACAACATAAAGATTACTTTGGTTCAAACCCAGGTACTGTTCATCATCTTCTTCAACCTCAAGAACACCATTAAAATAACCAAGATAATGAACGGTAAATCATCCAAAACACACAACACAACAAGATCCAAGAATATAACTTTATATTCATTGAAGTGGGGTAGATGCTACAACAAGTTCAAGAACAAAAGCTCAAGAACACAACAAAGAAATGATTTTTGGCTCCTCTAAAAATATTACAAATTCTAGATCTAGGAGACAAAAATCAAACCTATCTTCTAAACAAGATTTAGCAATGTTTACAATAGAAGAATAGATGAGTGGTGAAACAAAGAAATTCATGGCCCCATAATATTCAAGATATGGAGTATGGCCACGGGGGAGAGAAAAATAATTTTTCTCTCTCTCCCCTTTTCTTTTCTCATCCGGATTCCTACAACCACACAACTAGAAAAACAAGTATGGAAGACTTTTATTCAAAGTGAAAAAGGTTACTTTTTCACTTTTTCTCCTTTTGCTCATGTCCACCCAAATCTTATCTTCAAAGTCATGTGCCAAGCATGCCTTTGGAAATATTTAATGTAAAAGTAATATTTAATAAATATATAAAATATAAATGAAGAATATCTTTATTTATAAAATATATAAATAATTAAATAAATACTTTATTTAATTAAATTAAATATTTCCATTCCACTCTTCAATTTGTGTAGACTTCCTTATCCAAATACTTGGCCCCGTATACGTGACTCCACCACGTCCAAGTATTTGGCCTTCTAATCTGTGAAGCTTTAGTAAGATCCAATCAGGTTGTGCTGTCTGTCCCTTATCCATTAGGCTGACATTTCTCCAACACTGATTTACCACCTTTGTTGATCCTCCACATGTCTTAAGAAAATCAACAACTTTAGAATGATTAAAACCATAATAACCGACGAGAGCTTGCCTCCAATGTTCTAACACTTGATGCAACGGTCTGGTTCATAAGTGACTAGTCTTGATAGGGGCTCTTGATTCTGAACATGATTCCACATTCTTCTTTGCAAACCTTACTTGTAGCTTCGATTATAATGCACTAAAATCTTCATAGACTAAGACAATCTTCTATAGTTTCCACATCCTTGAATAGATATCAATATCTTTTATTCTCCACTGAGGCATGAACATGTTAATGAACTTCTTCCAATGGGCTTCAAGTCTGTAGATGATCCTTTGATACTTTGTCTTAACTGAACTCTGTGATCCAAGATTTCTGTGCACCTGCATATTATTACATGTCCTATTCTATTGTTGAGTTATCATCAACCATTACATAGAGATTACATTTAGCATTTCTAGTACACATGAAAGTGCAGTGAGTTACTTCCCTTCACTCCTATCTCCCCTTTCAGTTTTTATGAACAACATCATCTTAATTTTCCAGAGGTTGTAGTGTTCTTTGTCAAAGGTGGGTATTTTTATACTGCTTACTTTTTGTGCACTCATTTTTGGATCTTTTCAGGTTATATAGGTATAACTTGCTGCTTTGATACCAGTTATTAAATGAAAAGAGTGTTGCAGAAGGGGGGTGAATGCAACTTGACTAATTCTTGCTAATCTTGCTTAACAACCAACAAGAAAAGATATTATCAAGTTAAGAAAACATACACCAGTAAGAAAAAGAAAGATACAAGGTGATTTACTTTAAAAAATTAATTTTATTAATTTTTTGCTTCTGTTACAACTGACTGAAAAGATTTTTTCAGCTTCAATAGACACAATAACAAGAGATTGCTAATGTTTCTATGCTTTAGAAAAGTTAAGCTCAGTTGTATAAGGGAAAGTGTTTGTGAGATGTGTGTATTTAAACTAAAATACATATCTCACTTACAAGTGTATTTTCCCTTGTTTCTTAGACAATACTCAAAATAGAAACCTCATTTTTTCTTCTCAAGTCTTGTCTCCATTCCATTTGTAGATAAAGGTACTCTGAGAGGATTTGACATTCTTGACTCCATGAGCACGCTTCATCTTTATGCTTACTTTTTCTCAAGTTACAGTAGTAGTCTTGACAGACTAGGTAGAGATGTCAAGATCAATCTGTGAATCGACTTTACCTAGTCTGCTACTTGAAACAGACTGTCAGCTTCCCTAAAAGTTACTGTCAACCTTTAGCTTCTCTTTGGTGACAGCATCTTTATTACCGCATACTTTACTGTCAGGCTCACCAGTCTTTTAAAACATGCTGTCGTTCAAAGGTACTGTCAACTATTACGCCAAACATGTTGTCAACTCTCCCCGTCAAAGCTACTGTCAGAAAACTTGTTGTCTTTGATTCTTCAATCTCCGCCAAGTTTACTGTCAAGGGATAGTTTCTGTCAGTAGAACTTGATGTCATAGAGTTTTCATTCTCCACCAAGTTTACTGTCAAGGAATAGTTGTTGTCGTCTGTTTCAAAAGTTACTGTCACTTGAATGTGATGTCGTAGGCTCCAGGATGTAGAATATTACTGTCGAAGAATTGATCTATGATGTGCATGAACACTTTGTGAACTTCTAATTCATGGATCATTTATTACATTTATACATGACAGTAATTATTGATACTTACTGTCACCTACTTGGCTTATTATGCATTTTATTACAAGTGACATTGTAAACATACTATTAAACTATATATGATCGTATATTTTACTTAGTTAATGATTAATTAATCTAAGTAAATATTAGTTTATTACATTGATAATACACAATCCCTAACATTATTTTTTTCAAATTTTTTTATAGTTTTGTGAAAACTCAATAACTAAACAAATGGGTTCGTCCCAGTTGCTTACATGCACTACTATATATAAGGTTAAATCGAACAACCGTCAACCAAATGTGGCCAGCAAGTAAAAAGTCTTTATCTTAGTTTTTTATGGCTGATCATCCTTCATCTTCTTCATCTATTGCTACTGATCATTCTTCATCTGGTCATTCTTCTGTGAATCAGGGTCATACAAATTTTATTGTTAGTCTTCCTCAAACACTATAAGTTGTATCAAATTTCCCTCGATCTCAACATCAAAATTATCCCTTCGATGAGATAAGAACATCAAATGATAATCAACTTCTTCACTTTCTTGAATCCTACTTTCGTAATATGTTGGATCATGATTTTCCTATCCAACCTTGGATTTTACTAAATACAATATCTATGATTTGAATACTCGTTACGCAAATTGGCAGAGCCGTATCTGAGATTAAAAAAAGTTATCTAATAACTAAAACAACTATAAAAGTACATGAAATAATAAAAATTAACTAACAGTTGTAAAAAAATAAATAAATTAGTGTACACATTTAAATTAATTAACTTTAATGAAATCATTAAAACTACTATGTTAAAGAAGAGCAGGTGACACGTACCGTTATATATATTTATTTTTTAATTTTAGAATACATGTATGTAACACTTACCTGAAAAAATATGACCTACTATATTTGAGGGCTCTGTTCCGTGACTGTACTTTTTTCACCATTAGGGAGCACATCCAGAAAAGCATAATATAGACATGACCCAAAAAACAATAAATACTGATGGGGAGATATTTTTTTGGCAAAAAACGGGAAGAATGAAAACAATCCTAGAACATTCCTTTTATTTTGGTTTGAGACACACATTTAGTTTGGTTCAAAAATTATTGGAGGGTAAAAACTCGAGTACGAGATATAAATTATATTTACATCAGTTAGCAGTACAGGTGTATGATAGAGTTTAAATCCCTGTACTTGGAGCACATCCTGAAAAGCATAATCTGGACATGACCCAAAAAAAGATAAATCCTGATATGGAGATATTTGTTTGGCAAAAAAATGGAAGAATTAAAACAATCTTGGAACGTTCCTTTTATTTTGGTTTGAGACACACATTCACTTTGGTTGAAAAATTATTTGAAGGTAAAGACTCGAGTACGAGATATAAATTATATTATATCGGTTAACAATATAGGAGTATCATACCGAGATAAGTAACTAAAGTTAACATTGTAAAGCATAATGTAACGTAACGTAACATGTAACCGAGGAAACTAACTCAACACAGATGGTCGGTAACTTATATTAAAATGAAGCACGGAATCGACTACGAATCGTTTACAAGTTGAATACAAAAGACCAAAACATTAGATGAAGCTTTGAAGATATTGAAGATCACTGAAAAAAGTTCATTAACATGTTCAAGCCTCAGTGAAGAATAAAGATGTAGTGTTTCAGAGGTTCAGAAGATGTTAGAGGTTTTACAAAAGAGAAGTCAAGGGATTCAAGTGAATTACAGAAGCACTTCTTAACAGCTAGAGAAACAGGGCCAATTGAATAGTCAAGAAGATGTGAAGATCAAGCTCGTGTTAGTCGTTTGTGAACCAGACTAGTTGCACTAAATGTCAGCACAAAAGGAATTGAGAACCGCATCCATGTTAGAAAAGAATTGGCTGTATAATCGTTGTGTGCTAAAGCTCAGAGAAAATCAAGTTCAAGTAGTAAAGGTAAATTTATTAACTTGGTTGCAGTGAAAGAAAATATTGCAGAGCTTTGAATCGTTGGAAAAATGGCTAAGGTGAACTACCGTTTAGCTGTTTGACTGTTTTGTCTTATTCACCGACGGTTGGGTCTCCTGTTTGGCTATTTCGTCTTATTTACCGACAGTTAGCAAATCATTCGACGGTTAGCACTTTTGGATATATTATTAATTCTATTTCCTCGATGGTTATGGTTTTAATAATTATTATGAGTCGATAGTTATAACTGATAGTTGGTTTGACTGTTTCGTCTTAATTCACTCGACGGTTACAGCATCTCGATAGTTAAGATACTCAGATAAATATCCAGATTATTTATTCCATCGACGGTTAAGTCATTCGATAGTTATGGCACTTCGATAGTTGAGGTTGTTTAATCTACAGCCAGCCACAGCATGCCACCTATCATTGATTTCCTTGATCAGAATTGTTTTAAGTGATTTATTTCTCTCGACGGTTATCAACAGACTCACCGATGGTTATAAATTAAATGTCTCGACGGCTGTTAAATCAAGAAGTGAGAAGCAATCTATTTACTTGGTTCTCAGAAGGCCACGTAGAAGATTGAAAAAGCCTACACAATAAAGCAGCAAAGCCAAGCCTTTGTGATTCATTCATTAATTCATTCAGTTACAGAGAGAAAGCATACAGAGCAAAGAAGAGAGACACAGAGAAACCATTAACGTCGTTTGAGCTAGTGTCATATTTATTGTTCGTATTGATTGTTGTTGTTGTATTGTAACTGTACTAGTGAATCAGTTGAAGCTAATCTACGGATTAGAGTTGTGTAGCACCTTCGTGGTTTATATTAATAAAACGATATATTCCCCGAACGAACTGTGTTTGTGTTAACTGTGTGCATACCTTGTGTTTGATTTAATATCTGTTCGAACTGTCAACTAGTCCATAACAAATCATTCCGCGAATATTTTATAAATTGGACAATATCGTATTCAACCCCCCTTCTACGATATCTGAGACTAACAAACATTTTAATTTTTATCTATAATTTTCTTAATCAAAATAAATTGAAATATGATACTTTATTGGATTTTTTTAAACAGAAATCTATATGGGTTTTGATGAAATTATATCATCGTTAAATGGAGGAGGTAAGAAATGAGTTCGGTTTGGGGACATTCATTTATGCGAGTAGGAATCATGTTCATGACACAAGTACTCTTTTTTCTGCAGTTTATTATGTATTTTTTAGTTGATAATTGATTTTTAGACGTTTTTGATAGAGATGGAAGGTTAAGAGAGTTGTAAATTTGATATCGTCGGTATAAAATATAATTATTCACAAATATTTTAAAATAAATTACTTATACTTTCTATCAATATAAATTTTATTTTAATTTAATAATTTGTGATTCATCAAATATAAATCGGATATAATCTATTAATAATGAGAATCATTTTTATTTAGACTATTTATATAATTATTTAATTTATTGATAAATTTAATATTATATAGATATTATAATTACAAAACAAAATATTAAATATACGATGTATTATATATGTGAACTAATAATATATATAAGAATAATTATTTGAGTAATTAAATTATATTAATAAAAAATTGAAACTTGTAGAAGATATTAAATTCTACCGATGGTCTATAAGAATAGAAACACAATAAGTCAAAAATATAATTCGTACAAGAGTATATGTAAAAATAATTATTTTATAAAAAAAAAATATGAGACCAAGTGAGTGAATATTTATATTTAGGCACATATTTATGTGGATTTAAATTTTACACCAAGCATGTGTCGTTTATAAAATTGATATAATATGCTCTTATGTTCTCAAATTATCTGTTAAATTAATTCAATTTTATCTAAAAATTACATATATTATATAATTAAAAAATATATAAAATATATTGTTAGAAAGTATAAATAATTTATTTTAAAATATAATTTTCAATGATACATTCAAATAATAGTATAAGGTATAAATAGACATGGCCACGGTTCGTGAACCGCCGGTTCCGGTTTGTGAAAATCTTGAACCGGAACCTGAACCTTAACAAGATATAAACCGCCGGTTCCGGTTCAAACGGTTCAGGTTCAAGGTTTGACCCGGTTCACGATCCGGTTCCGGTTCAGGTTCGAACCTTATAAATAAAAAAATAATTTATATAAGAAATATCGTTAAATTAATTTGTATTTTTTATTAAAAACAATTAAATATATTACAATAAATTTTATATGTTTTATAACTTACAAGAATACAACAAACCATATAATTTATTACAATAATATTTATAACATATACTAACTCGATCCACCCGATTCGGAGGTGGTGAGAATTGTTGTAAGATCTCCACAATATTCGTCTGATGAGGATGATGAAGCGATGTTGGATTGTGTTCTTAATTCTGCTCTTTTCCAATCATTCACACAAACTTGTGTTTCTAAAGATTCGGGAGCCAATCTTGATCTCCTTGGATCCAAAATATTTCCTCCTATACTGAATGTTTGTTCCACGGTTCGTGAAAATCTTGAACCGGAACCTGAACCTTAACAAGATATAAACCGCCGGTCCCGGTTTAAACGGTTCAGGTTCCGATTTTGACCGATTTTGACCCGCTCCGGTTCCGGTTCGGTTTGCCGGTTCCGATTCGATTTGCCAATGTCTAGGTATAATGTTATCTTATGTTTTTCAATTCACAAGCCGTGTTCACATATTTCCAAACTAACAGTCCCACACTCACTGAGTGGACTTACAAAATTTGTTCTTTGTCGTATATTTTCCTGTTTTATATTTTCATATTTTATGTATTTGGAGAGTTTACATAAAAATGACACAAAATTAAATCGTATATTTAAAATTTGGATACAAACAAGACATGATTAAAAAATGAGCCAACACAAAATGATACGAAATTAAGTCATATATTTCCTCTGTCCCTGGTTACATGTCTTTTTTTTTACTTTTGTGATCAAATTAACTAGTTTTTGACTAAAAATTGAAAATTATTCTTATATAATTTTTAAAAATTAAGAATACATTTTAAAGTAAACTATATATATTCCATAAAATTAAAAATTTTAATTTTTAAATTATATATTATTTTTAAATTACAGTGAAATATTAATTAATTTGACTGCATAAAAAATAAATTGATAACTAATTAGGGATGGAAGGAGTACTTATTATGTACATGAAATGAAATGAAACAAAACTGAAACGAAACAAAAGTGACACTAAATTTAAATCAAATTTTCAAATTAAAATTAAAAATGTCTATTATCTATTTTCTCTATGTTGTAAACTCGTATAAGCCTACAAGGTATAATTTTGACCGTTGAGTATTTACCGGTTGACCATTGTTATCTTGTGTTTTTCTATTTGTTTTCTTTTTAAATTAATATATATATATATATATATATATATATAATATTTATTTTTATTTCGTCTGGTGTACTCAAAAACTAAACACAACACTAATACTAAATTTCAATAGTGTACATTCATATACTTTCCTATCGCGTAGTTAAAATGTCAATACAAACGCTAAATTTTTGTATTTTTTTTGTGTATAAATTACCGGGTCTATACAGCACTAATTAGGAAACTGATGGTTTTGGAAATTCATTGGCCTCCGCTCATTATTTTAATTTCTTTTATTTGCAATTCACTTTAACAAGTCTTGACTGTGATAGGTCTCAAATAATTGATAGTAATGACGTAATTAAGATAAAAAGAGGTTGAATAACTTAATTGAGTCCAGATTTATTCGGTTATGGGTGAGGGTAATTCATAACCCGAGGTTTGAAATCCTGCATTAATATGGAATAGTTCCTCGTTAAAAAAAAAATTGAACCGAAACAACCGAAATATTGTTTAGAAGAAACTTTGATTCTAGCTGTTTGTAAAAAAAATTCAATTTCAATTTTAATTTTTCAGTAGTTCGGTTTTAACTAAACCTGAATCTAAACCAGAATGCTTAGCCTCAGGTACAAAGCGTCATTTTCTCTTAATATTATTATTAGCACAAATTTATTTTATAAAAATCACCCATGTATATTATAAAAATCTTTAATGTGTATCATAAAATCACAAAATTCTCTAGAAGTATCAAATTTATAGCAAAAATTCGTTGATTTTTATTAACAGATACACAAGCCTAACTATAGCCTTGAAATTATTAATTTGCATCTTAACAAATTTGACTATTAATTAAAGTATGTTTCATTTGGGACAATTCACCAACCACCACCTAAAACAACCATCACATTTATAAATTCCACATCTGAAATTTAAACCTTATATAATATATATGTATACAAATTATTCCATTTGACAAATTACAATTTATCAGCAAAATTAGAAGTTCAAATTATGGTCATTTAGTCACTTATTACTGTAACTGTATCCAGATAGAACAAACAGAAAGAAGGGCTGAATAAACTACATACGTATAAAGTAATCATTTGATCAGCTGATCGTAATCTTCCATGATTGAATACAATAATGGCAAGCAGAACAATATGCTAAACTTATTCATAACAAGCACTAAAGGATACTTCGGTTGATAAATATAGTGTAGTAGTAATAAATATTAAGTTTTAAAAAGACAGGCTTGTGTGTATACAGAGGATAAGAGCAATCGCATATAGTGTAGTAGTATCGATAAATATTAAGTTCTAAAAAGACAGGCTTGTGTGTATACAGAGGATAAGAGCACTCGCATTGAGGTGATTTCCTCTGGCACAAGCAACATTATTCTCTTGTGGCCAACAAGACTCGGCTTAGCTTGTTAGCTTGTACCTGTTGTCGAGTATCAGATCTCCCAACATAACGGAAGCATTGCATATCAGGGACATTATGCCGACAGCTTTCACCAGGAAAGGAAGAGCAACCTCTTAGAATAGCTGTTGAGAAATCAGCTTCAAGCATTTAAAAAGAGTTCTGAATTCCTTGCCATCATACAACTGTTAACGTTCCAGACATTAATGCTCAAGTGCGTTATTTGTAGTGTCTGATTCAGAGTTCACTTTTTGCTGGAGGCTAACTGGTCCATGATTCAAGAGGTCAGAATACAGACGTTGCAGTGATGCTCCCATGTTCTAGAATAGAACATAGCTATTATCCCATGATCTTATCACAATTCCTTCACTAATCATTACAACCTAGGAGTAGCTGCTACCATCCACTATTGATGAAACAGTTCACTAGGGAGAATAATTGACTTGGATAGACCAGGTAACTCCTATCTTCAGCTGGAATCTGTTATCAAACACTTCTGCATCATATTACAGCTTCAGATTATCAAATCCATGGAGTCCAACCTTCATACATATTGCAAAGATTATCCACACTAGTCGCTTGCTTAATTAGATGGTCAACTTGATCTGCAATACTAATTTCTCTGAAGACAAAACCACCCAGAAACAAACAATGAGATCTTAAATATATAACATGCAATATCAGCAAAAACCAATATAAGCAGAGGGCTGAATGTATCTGGAAGTATGCACCTTTTATTAGCAATATCTTGACCATCGAGTTTCATCTCTACTCGTCTTAAAACTGACATTGCATAAGCATTTTTACCTGGAGTACAACAATTATAAAGAAAACAAAGAGTAAAATGGACCATATTGATATATCATCTAGAAAAATCGAAGCTGTTGCCTATGAGAGAAGCAGCAAACACATTAATCTAGAAATAACTGAAAAAAATATTAGAAAAGGCTAATTAGTACGATCTTAGGTCTACTTCAAGAAATTAATCTATTTTTACCCCTTGTGATTCTGATGACATCCATATTAGGAAGAGGAGCCTGATTAATATGCCCTTCAACTTTATCCTGCTTCGGAAGAGGTCTTTCAACAACCTTCACCTCAGTTTCTTCTGAGCCTAAAGAATGTGAAGGTGACAACCGAGTTTGCAACTGTTTCTCCTCCAAGTCTATACCACTGCTCTTAACAAGAGACTCTGACTGCATATTTTCTGAAATAATGTATTCAGTAGACGAAACAGAGCTCATAACATTATTGGCCTCCCTGATGTCATGCCCATCAGAAAGCTGTTCCATCAAAACTGAGTCACCAACATTCTTTTCATTAGCTTCGGCTGACAATTCGTCACATTCTAAGCTGCTACTGTAGATACTGTTAGGAGGAGATATCCATCCTTTGTCTTGCATGGACAGCAGCTTCATGTCTACAAAATCCTCATCACATTCTCTATCAGGCTTAGAGACAATATTGACATCTTTATTATTAAAATCTGGGTCATTTTCTTCCATGTCTGGCCTCGACAAATTCACTTCTTGAGACCTTGTCTCCTGGCTTTCTCCTAATCCTTCCAAAGCCTGTTAGAAGATTACAATTATTTACTATAATGCAGTAGTTTAAGCGCTTGCCCACACAATTACCCTACAAGCATGATCTGAAAGAATAAATAAAACTGTCTTGAAACACATTACTTTATGAAGGTTCCCTGCATGCAGACTAGCAGCCCTCGCCAACCTAGTCAACATTGAATGCAGTCCCTTTACAGAGGACGTGAGAGATGGAACCAAAGGTTTGTAGGATTGACAGGCCTCCTTAATTCTTGAATAGTAAGACTGGTATATAGCTTGTCCATGAATAGGAGATATCTCCATTTTAGTCTCTCTTTCTCTTGCCATAGCATCAGTCATTGCAGTAACATCCTTGGATAACACAGATTCAAGTGGAAGCAGGATGGTGTTTGCCTGATAATATTAAAACAAGTGCATATATTGTTTGATCAAATAAAACTGATCAGCAAAATGTGTTTCCCGAGTCCCGCCACAACAACGAAAGTATACAAGAATCATAAAAAAAGAGAAACAAACCTTAGTAAGATCTTCCATCAGAGAAATGTGTAATGCAGCTGCCTCTTTGCCTAAGCTGTAAACATCGTGTAAGCCTTCAGTTATGGCCAGAACCTAGAAAACCACTAAGGTATAAGCCACAAAAGAATACACCAACCACTTACCGTTCTAGATAGAATAACTGTTACCAGGTCCATGTACTTATTTAAGTGAAGCAAAATTAAACATCACATATAGTCATGTGGCCGAATAAATACATTCATAATCATACAGACTACTTTAAGATAGAATCATACAGACTGCATTCATAATCATACAGTCATGTAAACATCGTGTAGGCTCAGAACCTAGAAAACCACAAAGGTACAAGCCACAAAAGAATTCACCAACCTCCTACGGTTCAAGACAGAATACCTGTTATCAGTTCCTTGTACTTATTGAAGTGAAGCAAACTAAACATAACATCTAGTCATGTGGCCGAATAAATACGTTCATAATCATACAGACTACTTTCAGATTGGTTTGTGCTGAAGAGAGCCCTGAATTTACAGATCGCCTGTTGTTTTCAAAACCGTTTCCTTTTGTGAATTTTCTCATACTGGGCAAAGACCCAAAATTCACGATTGATATAAAGCAAACATATAAATGTTAGAATATTTGAACTGAAGTCTAAATATCAGGAATGCTAACAGGAAACTGTCATCATAAAATATTGTAGGCACCAACAAGAATTCTAGATTAAAAATCATCTCACAAGAAATGCTTTGCTACGTCAAATACGAATATGTGTGTGTGTGTATGTGTATATATATATATATAAAAAAACCTCTTCAAGCATAGAGCCACACTCAGAAGTCAAAGCCGCATGGCCCCGAGTTACACGTGCAAAAGCAGATAGCACCAAACTAGCTTCATAGGCACAATCCTTCATTGCAACAAGAGTGCTCTGCAAATCATCTGCAAAGACAAAAGTTGGCAGTTTGGCTGAACCAAAAGAATAGTCTGAAGTTTATAGATAAGAGTGTTTATCGGTATATTGATCTTATGCATGTACTTAATATACAGATATTCAGATAAAATAAATGAAAAATTAGAGACCTGCTGCCAACTTTGCTTTAGCAGAAGCGATAGATAATTCATTACTTGCAGAAGATAAATTACTGGAAGCAGTTTCCATGTTGCTCCGTGCAAGCTGCAATTCTTGTTCAGCACCTGATTATGTGAGAAAAGCATGTGTTTATCTCCGTGAAGGAAAAAAACAAAACAAACAACATAAAACAGCATTAGAGAACTAATTATCCTTAGGAACTCACACATAAATGAGTGAAAAGTCACTTCCAATCTTGTTAGTGCGTATGAGTAAATTTGCTGCCAGATCCTAGCATCAGCACCACTCTGGAAGGAATGTAGCTCTCCTAAATTTTGGAAAATACCATCTCTTGATGCTTCAAACTCTAAAACAGAAATGCATACTTTGATCATCTCAGACCCCTTTTCTTGAGCTGTCAGTAACAATTGGCCTCGTCTTATAAGATGATCATGAAATTCAGGAGGAATTCCTGAATTTCTAACAGAGGTATTTCCAGATGAACTGGAATTTGAACCACCACAAGCCCACCCCATGGCTCTCTCAAGCTGTCTTTCGGCTGTAGCAGAATTTTGTTCACAAGCCTGCAGACCCTCAAGGGACCTTACCAATTTTGCAACAGATGATTTTATACTTTCCAACAACTTGGGTCTGCTAAGGTTCAATATTACTGGAAGTAAGTTATCCTCACTCGCAAGAAATTTGTGGGATATGAGCCTGTAATTGCACAATGGGTTAAAGGTAACATCATATATCCATTCCATTTGAACAATATCCAAAGTAGTTTTGAGAAGAGACTCCCTCAGTTCATTGACCTGCGTATTCATGAGGGAAGCTGCTGACCTAGCAGCCCTGACAGTTTCATGTGCATTACAGTACTCTTCAAGCATAAGCTTTACTCTCTTTACAGCCCCAAACTCTTTATTCATATCATCCAATGTGATATCTTTTGTTGACAGTGCTATTTGCTTTAGAAGTTCACTTTCCGTGTCTAGCTTTGTTAAGAGAACAGGTGAAACTCGTTGTCTCGCGTACTGATTAAGATGCCCTTGAAGTTGGCTCTTAAGTTTTCTCTGGACATTATTGACAAGTTGGTCAAATCCTAAATTGTAGTCTGCTGATGAAGCTGCATCATGTATGCATGAATTAAGAAAAGAATCAATCACGACCACTTTCCATATGAAAAAGGAGTGGCTACTTAGTATGCCAGAAAACGTCCATATGCATTCAGACATTGGGAATCCAGAATTAGCTAAATTTTTAAGGCCAGACATATCACTTGGCCGAGAAGAAACGGGTCCAGCAAAGGAAGACAGTGCTTTATCAACTGATTCCAAGTCTGCGAGAGGTTGCATTAGAGATAATAAAAGAGTCTTGACTTTAGAGATCTGAGGTTCTTTATTCTGTTCGTTGCTAACTAAAGACTGAAAACGGTGTTCTGCAGAAAACAAAGCACTTTTAATACTAGCTTCCCTTTTCAACAAGGTAGCATTTCGCATATCCTTCTGGTTCCATGAGTGGTGGAGTTTGTCCAACTGCGCTCTACAAGCTTCTTCCTGAGAAGCAAGTTCCTCAGCCTCTTCCCATGACAGATGGTCACGGCCCTTCAGGGAAGCCTCCTCAAGAGCCAATTGTTTCTCAGTAATGAGGCCAACTTTTAAAAAGTACTTTTGCACCAGTTCAACTAAAGATGCTCTCTCTATTTCAACTTGTATAAGATCCTCCAGTGCTGTATCAATGGATCCCTTGATCTGTGAAAGAGATCCAAATGAATCCATGACCTCCGAACTATAAGAGATAACAGCCCTTATGGCATCAGGAACCATATCAAGCATTTTTTCAGCCAAGTCCTTGCAGGATATTAAGCTGGCATTGAATACGGAAGCCCAGTTCCTGTGAAAAGAATAGTTTGAACTATCCAGACTTGTAATGGAAACAGGTATATTGCTTTTGATGATGTATTCATGAAGTTCATCAACAAACCCTGCTAGGAGAACACACTTCTCTACTTGCTCTTCAAACTCGGAGAAAATAGTTACAGTATCATCTTGACTTCCATCAGCAGTATGGTTTAAGATGTCTAGCACTCTATGTTTAACCTCATCATACAGAGAACTAACTGCTATATTTAGAACAGTTGTAGTCTTCTCCTTCTCTTCAATCTTCCCTTCTAATCTGGATTCAAGTGTCCTTACATGCTTTGACAATCCAAAACTCGTAGAAGGCAAAGGATCTTCATCTACAAGATCAGCTGATCGCATGTAGCTGCTAAAAATTGCTAAAAGATGATCCTTGGCTTTTGATTCAGCCTCTGAACCGATAGAATTGACCAGTCCCAAGCGCTCTTCTTCCAGCTTTTCGATACGCTCTCCATATTTCTCTACATTGTGGCAGAGATCATCGTAACAACATTCGACAGAACCAAATCCATCCGCACGTACCTTTGCATTAAGTTCAGTTGCTTGTCTTCGGGAAAGGGACAGTATATCGGAAGAGATGGTGCTGTTCACAAGGACATGCAAAACTTGGGCCCACTTATGTACTGGACTGGTTGAAAGGTAATTAAGAGGCAGGAAGCGTTGCAAAGCTAAAGAGTATGTTTGAAGACCAGTCACTGCAGTAGAAAGTCCATGATCTAACTCAGACATAAGCTGAGAGACTTCTCTATCGATTTCATGGCACTGAACTTGTGTTGGTTCAGGAACGATAGTTAAGGGAACTCCAGCCACAAGAACAGCAGATGTAAGGGACAAAGATTCTTCCTTGACAGAAAGATTTATGCTGGCTTTGATTTCTGGGATTGAATTAGTCCGTATAGCATCAATAAACTTTCCATGTTGCTCAATCCAAGACGCCGCCTCTTGAGCTTTTTCAGCTACCAAAGCCTTTGCTTGAGCAAATTCCTGAGTCTGCATTTCATATGTTGCAAGACTTTTCTCCAGATTAGAGGTCGCTTCAGCAACAACCGACTTCGCAGAGGTCTCGTTGTGAACAAGGTTAGATCTCTCTTTGTCAGCACAAGAGAAAAGCGTGGATATGATCTCATATTCATTAAGGATATTTGTGAATCTCTGCAAAACAAATATAAATATAGTTGCACATCAACATAATATAAGAATAGCAAGAAGAAAATTTAAGACCATACGTACAACCACTCCCAAACAAATACATACCATAAGAGCAGATTCGATAGCTGGGAAGGAAGCCACTAAAAGATCGTGATGTTCCTGGTCCATTCAAAAGGATAAGAATCATTAATGTTTTTTGAGGGAATCCAAACGAATGTATTGACACGTTCACTCTATGAAATACCAAATAAATACAAGCAGGTGAGTCCAACGTTTTACGTATATAGGAAAAGAAAAAGAGAGTACAAAGAGTTGGCCAAAATTAGAGAAGTAACTGTAAAAAATTGCAACATGTTGGAGGAAATAAGTGGCACACAACCAAGAAAAATATATACTATGGAAGCACCTGCAATGGAACTCGAATTTCCTGAACGCGAGATGCAAAGAGGCTCAAGCTCACTGCCAGCTCCATGCCCTTCCTTTCTTCACCAACTATTGCCGCATCATCATGAAAATCTCCACGTGTCCACTCCACAAGAGGATCCCAAACAAAAACCTCCAACAACATCAATAGTATGTCCTTGTTACTCTTTAAAACACTAAGAACTGCTTCACAGTTTGCTCTGAAAGTCCCTTCAACCCCAGTCAATCCCAAAGCCGCTTCAAGTATTTGAGTGAGGCGAAATGGCACAATTTCAGCAATCTTTAGTCTGTGCCCTTTATCAAAACAGACATTATAATCAATGTGGACGACATCGCCACTACTAAAGTCCATTAGAATATTATCCAAATGCCTATCCCCCAGCCCCAGAATGTGGCCAATCATGCTCATGGCTGCTAAACTACCCGAATACCTGCATCAACATTCATTTTAACATGTCAATCACTAGCCTCGTTATCTTTCCTATTGTTTTTTAAATAGAATAAAGTGAAAAATTTATTTGTTTTCCATGCATCAGCCAAGAAACTACCATGCGTTATAGTTTTACACTTGAGCGTATTTTAATATTAAAAAAAAAAAAATTAAATGATATGCTACCTCTTCAACTTTGAGCTGAAGGCTTTAAACCCTTCACTAGCACACCAGAGTTCTTGATGAAGAAGCTGTTTAGGAGTCTCCTTTGTAAGATCCAGAAAAACTTTACGCTTGACTTCTTGCGGCCAGTCCCTTCGAGATATAACTCTTCTGATACCTTTCTCTTTCAGTGCAGGTATAATTTTGCCATAGAACATATCACTTGGCCTGGGAACAGGTGGGGGAACAGAGTTCTTCAGACTACCAGCCAAAGTGGAGAGCTGTGCTAACTGGATGCGGCTCTGCCATGATTTGAAGACACTATAGATACTTGTGACATTGTCCACCCACTGAATGAGACCAGCTCGACCACTTATTGGTGTCACGGAATAATATCGAATTTGAAAGACCCTATCACAACTCGCAGAAGATGAGTGCAGAAAACCATTTATAGCTTGCAGTATCTGCATAATTCTAGCATCAAGACGAAGGTCCTCCCGACCTTTCAACAAATAAGGATATTCCTGACCATCTGACCCCAGTATAACAAGCTTCTTAGGTCTCGTTTTTGTTGGTAAAATAGTTATATGTTCTGAGAAAGAAGCAATTGTAACTATTCCCTGGATAGCAGTTGTGAGTTCCCTTTCAGAATCAGATATTGTAATTTGCTTCTCTAGACCAGGCATTGGAACATCAGAGGATGATAATTGTGCCAGTTGTGGTGCCACATCTCCCAAGGTTACCGATGACTTCCTCTGATAAGATGCCAATGATGCAGCAATGCTGTCAAATGGTCGCCACACATCCCCTATTGCTGAAGCAGTTGGAGGGGGTGTCTTAAAATTTATAATTGCCATTTTGATTTGTTCTTTATACTCCTGATGGAACCATGTCTCATGGGGTGTTTCAGGTTTCCGAGAAGTGGAAGCTAAGCGGCGTTCTAAGGCTACAAAAATAGGAGCCATCATAGCTGAGTATTTTGCAGCATTTATCTTATTCTTTTCAGCATGACTAAGGGTACTATTCTCAGCAATACGTGCAGCCTCCTCTTTCAGTAAATTTATCCTTCTGATTACATCTACATATATAAATTCCAAACACTAGAGTTAAATTGCCCACAACAAACACAAATAAAGAGAAATAACTTAAAGCATATTATACAATGAAGTGTCCAGATAAGGTAAAAAAAATGTATGTTTTAATTAATAGTTACACAAGCATGCTGGCTTATTGTTTCACAAAATTATTGACAGCTTCAATTATTTCTCGAAGTTCCATAAAGATTTTTGTTCATGTAAATTAATGTTTCACATTTAATTAGATCGAAGCCATACACAAAGCCACTAGTCCATCGGGTATAAGTGTGATAACATGTTTCCACAGACTCGCAACTAGAGAAACTTAAACAAAACACCTAAATCTTATCATGCACCACTTAAAACTTCAAATAACCTAGTAGATTTTCACTTGTTCCTAGACAAATAAATATATTAGACATTGACATTCAATGTCGACTCTTTATTAGCAACAATAATTTAGAATTAAATTAATATACATTATTTTCTTTGAATCAAGATGATTCAACATAATGTGAAAGCATAGTCCTCAAATATATTAGCATAAAACATGTACATTCAGTAAACAAGCCAAATGAGTTACCTGTGTGAAGATCTTGGAGTGTACTAAGCCAAAGTTCTTCCCAAAGAACTGTCACATTTTCAAGCTCCTTTATCACAAGTTGGACATCCTGGATCAATTTGGGATAAAGCTTACTCTGCATGTAAATATCAATGCGCTGAGTTATGTTCAGGCTACCAAAATTATAGGACACTCACTCAAGCTCCACGCGACCATAGAATTTTACTTCCAGTTAACTAGAGAATATAAGAAAATTGGATCGACTAGATACAAGGTAATCACTAATCAGTGGAGGAGCCAGAAACAAGAGAGCTACATACTTATTTGATAAGAAAGCAAGAGTCCAACTACAGTGCATTACTTCAAGTTCTTATAAATATTTGGTTTTCATGTAATCTCCAGGTACAGTAGCATGCCAGCTTCTGGAGGTGCTTTGCATGGGATTCTCAACTTCACTAATAAGAGCACCTCCTGAGACTCTCTACTTAGGCTCTTAAGTTAAAATTTAAGCATGAATTGCTAAAAAGTTGTTCCAAGAGATTCCTAGGGGCTGCTCAAACTTTTAGGTGCCGCCCTACCCTCCTCAATTGGAGCCACCTCCCACTAAGTTTTATTTGGTAATAAAGCATCAAAGTCATTTCCTTTCCATGTCCCATTCATATAGTACTTTTACCGTGTAAAAGTACTTCTAATAATCAATGTTTTAAGGGATATTTTTAATGATACCACTGTGGTATTGGCTCTTCCGGTGGTGTACAATAGTCCCATGGTACCAGTGTTATCCTTAATGGTACCATACACATAACTATTTGTCAGAATTATAGCATAAATCAAAAGGATAACTATGGGCATCACACTTTAGAAACAAGTTGTTGGGAAACCTTGTAATTCATTTTGAACTAGATTGCTTCGGGGTGAAGTCTCCAGTTTTTACATGAAGGATCCACTGCAGATCTCATACTCGCACCTATGTCATGTCCGGTGGACACGGGTATGAGGGCAAAATTGAAGAGTCGGGTAACGAGCACTTCGTCAGCTACTTGGGTTAATATCAGCGAAAAGAAGACAAATAGAGATAAGAATGTAAAAAGAAGATGACTGAATATGAATACCACAAATTGTTAGCTGCTTCAAGTGATGAAGAATATCGACGGGGATTATCCCCAATCTTCATTTACAATAATTGATAATATTTAAACATCTTCTTAACGTTGTCCTAAGGCAAGGGTATAAGACTAATGAAGTCAAAAATATGTAATGGTGCCACTAGGAAAAGCCACAGTGGTTCCCAAAAATAAATACGGAGTATTTATATCTAATTTATCATTTGAAGTAGAAGATACACAAATAAAAGACACGGGTGGTTGTTTTTATTATTATCATCATTAACATCATCGTCGTCGTCATTATTTTATTATTATTATTATTATCTTTTTCCCTTTTCACAATTTTAAAGATGACGAAAACAATCTATTTCTGAGAATCTACTCTAGTAAGAACATCCACAATTTGCATTATTGCTTTCATGCCTTTCACCTTAACTACTATTAGAATTCAATTATCTTATTTTCCTAGTCTACGACCAAGTCATGAAGTGTGTCAAGAAAACAGAAATATATCTTAAAAACATCCGAAGCATATCAGGAATCACAACCAACACTATATATGTCACGGTTGTTAGAACACTAAGGCCTCATTTGTTTACTTCTTAATGTAGCTGAACGTTCCTTATCTTAACGATTCAACTGATAAGATTGTTTGGTTTTAGTTTTATTTTTGTTGAACCATTAATATTTAACAGAAGCGCTCAGACCCAAACTTCAAGCCGAACGATTCAGAAAATATTTATGTGTTTATCACGTTGTTGGTTTCAATATTCCTGTAGTCAAGTCATGACCCATGTATACGTGCTCATATGCATTTTAAAGATTAGTTTTATTTTCCATTCAAAAAAAATTAGTTTTATTTTTGTATTTCTTTCAATGTGTGAATATATGATTTATTAATTATTATGTTGCTATATATGTTTAGTGTACAATACATTTTTTTATTTATTGATATTAAAGCTATCAAAAAAATAATAATATAACACCATATTATAAGAATAATTAAATTATATATTGAGAAGTAATTTTTTTAAATAATTAAGATTATTATTATAATTAATTATACCTTTTATTTTATACATGGGTCTTGTTCCGTGACAATCGCTTGATGCATCCATCTATCCGCGATTTTTTATAGCGGATAGTAATTAAACTAGGTGTTTGATGTGAATGTTGGAGGCTACGTCACCTTATCCGCGGTTCTAGATTAGCTCCTAGAAATTTTTTCTATCCGCTATAAAAAGCGCGGATATATGGTTGTTAACGATCTCTGGTCAGGGACCAGGTGCCTTTATACATTACTTCTATCAAGATTTATTGTATTATAATATATACATTTAGTTTAATTCATTTTTTTGTCACAACCATATGTAATTACACTGTGTTCGTTTCCTTAATATTTATTCTTATGTTTTTTTTCAGTGTACAAAAATAAATTCTATTTATATTCATATAATATATGTAAGGATAATATAAGAAATTAACATGATTCAGATATTTGAAAATTTTATTTGTCAAATAATATTATTCATTAAGTATTCAGATTTCTTATTAATTCAAATATTTTTCAAATATTTTAATCATTCAGATAATTTTATTCAGATTTGCCAAAAGACCCCTAAGTGATCAAGCGAGAGGAATAGTCATCTGCTAGTCAACGAGTCAGAATTAACAATTAATGAATATAATATGGTGTTTACAAATTGGAGATGTAAAAAACCAATTTTTGTTTGTTACCGGTAAAACAGTTATATTTGAAACCAGACTTATATTTATCGAGAACATAATCAATATGTTTATAATATAATCAAACAATTTTAACTTATTTACTTTAATTAGAACCGAGTAAAACAAAACAGTTTTTGTCTATAAATACAAGTTATATATAATGTTACAGTTGTCTGTAAGAGAAAAACAGAAAAAAAATAATTAATTATTTAACGTATGCATGGGACCATGTCGTGTCCATGTTTATATATAATATAAGCATTAAATATAGGAAAACAAAAGAAATAAGATGTCGGTAATAGGAGTTCTGACAACCAACGGCACTAATTCCAAATTGTTAACCCCTCTCCCCCTCGCACACACACAAACATGATGTTCTTCTGTTAGATCTAGGGTATCAACTGCCTTGCTTCAAGACCTAGTCGTGAAATTCAGTCGATCATAATCTACCAACTAGTTGGGAGTAGACTAACCATGATGGTATTCCAGAAATTCAATACATATAAAGGTCAAGTGTTTCTCCTCTTATAAGAGGGAACACGTACCTAAATGGGAACTCGTATCCTTTTACAGGAGCCAAGCAGGCCCAAAGTCATCAATCATGGTCTTTAGAGGAATACCAACTACCTGCCATCTCGCACCAGAATTGTAAACTTAAATTTGAACAAAAACTTCATATTTCAGCAATTGTTGCTTCATAGTATGACTATGTCATGCCTAATCTACGACAACTATCAATATACTCTAATCAAACTAATTAAAAAACAAATTGATTAATATTTAAGGTATATGTGGTAGACACATAGATTAACATCATAATAATAACAGAAAGAGGCCATATTACTCTAAAATTCTGTATTAAAGGGAATTTTTTTAACTACTGTGCAACAATCTTGCGAGTATGATGAATTGAAGTTACTAATAAGGTATAAACCTTCTTTTCTTTATAATCATTGCCACATGGCATACTTTTTTTTATGATGACATTATACTCCACTAACTTTAAATATTTCTCTCTTAACTATTACTACATCCCAGTATTTTTCTCACTTTCTCATTTCAAATTATATTTTTCATTTTTTAACTCCTAATTTTACTTTTCAAAAATATATTTTTTAATCTTTTAATGTGTTCGCTAAATTTTTATGTTACGGAAATTATTTTTATTATCTTTTTCAATCATTGTTATATTTTTTCTCAATATATTATTTACTTTTTTGCCACATTGATATATTTTTCATCAATTGTTAACATAATATTGTACCATCACAATCGATTATCTCTGCCTATTTATAACATTTATGCACTTCTCTATTTTACTCCTTTTTGTTTATCTTCCGAGTTTTTTTATTTGTCATTACTTATTTTAACAAATAATTTATTATTTTCATAAATTAATACTATAACGTAAACGTGCATCACATGGGAAACTAATCTAGTAAAACTATAAATTACAGGTGTTACTATAAACAAATGCTCCAACATGGAAACAGTAAATGACAATCTATCATCATATCATCACACAAACTGACAACACAAGAGTTCTCCAAAATCAAAGATACACGTACCAAACATGCCAGTACATGCTGAAGCTCTTCAGATGGTTCCTCTTCATAAGAATTTACATCAACAAGGGATGGGTAAACTACTGACCAAGGAGATAGCTTTGCCAGCATAACCAGCATACCCTCTAATTGTTTTCTAACCACATGTTCAGGATGAGAACTTAATCGAGCAAATAGTTGGGGGGTTATTTCCTTCAAAATAAAATAACCATCAGAATGCAACACCGTCATTATATATGTAAAACAATGAAGTTTGATAATTACCTGCCAAGGCAACAGCGGAACTGTTAAAAGTGCAGGTTCAAGTGTATCTTTCAGCTCCACCCCATAATTGAGAAGTATGTGCAAGACATAAAGTGTAGCCCTTAAGGAGTGACTGGCAGATTTCTGACTTATATCACTACCAGAGCCAGCTAAATGACTATCTGAATCCCGAAGAGATGAATACCTAAGGTGATTCACATAAGCTTGAGCTGCATGCCCAAAGAGAGAAACTCGTCTACATCTCAGAGACCACCAAACATCAACTAGATCACTAACAAAGGATTTAGAGCTAGTGCTTTCTGTCCCAACATCATCACATCGAAAGCATTTTTGCAATTGAGAAGCAAGAGTAGCAGAAAGGCATTCACCAGAAACATTTTCTGCTCCAGGTGCTCCAGCTGCAGCTTCAATCATATTTATGACCTTCTGTACTAATACATCTCTCTCATGTTCAGAAGATTCAGTATCAAAGTTGCAAACTTCCTGTACCTTATCAAAATCTTCAAAATTATTAATTTCCGAAAGATACTGTGAAACAATATTTTTAACACTTGTAAGCTCTTCTTCAGATAACTTGAATCTCTCAGGTACAATTTCTGAAATGAGATTGGGAGAGAAAGAACAAGACTCAAGCACAGTCTCACGTGAACCAAAGAGATCCGCTTTAGCTTGACTGAAACACCAGGAGGCATAAGAAATCCATGACTTACCCAGAGTGGGACAAAGGCATGTGGATAACTTCGTAAATGTACCAACTAGTTCCTCAATGACTATACTTATTCTTGGTTTTGAGCTCAGGTTACCAGTGTTAGAGTTTGGTGACCCTCTAACAGAAGAATTCTCATTTATTTTAAGATCCGCAAATACTTGAAGAACAAAGTTCTCCATACTAGTATCAGAAAAATTCTGCCGCACCCAATCTGAAAGTTTTAAGCATGCGTCTGCCAACAAAAAGTTATCATCTCCATTAGTAACAGTGTTTGAAGGTGAAATTAAGCAAGGTTTCACAAGTGTCCAAAGATTTATAAGCGCATCTTCGAACTTCTTCTCAGCATGCATCAGTAGGATTCCTTCATATTCCATACTTGAAATCATAAAATCGAGGGACCCTCCCTTGGAGCAATTTAAAATGTGATGTCTTAAATAAGTGTTCAGACGATTTGCTAACATTAAATTGCTTTGCTTACGAGCTAAACTCAATAAATTCTTACAGAGCTTTAAAGTCACTGGAGCATTTGGGAGGATGTTTTTATAAACGCGTAGAATTTTTAGCCATAACTTACAATCTTGGTTCCCTTGGTTGATTGGAGATTGCATAGCCTGGATATATGAACTTAACAGAGACTGAAGTTGTTTATCTTGGTCACCACTAAGTTTGCAGTTTTCTTCGAGTGCAAAGATGCAATGTAAATGGCTCAGATGCGCTGATGCTTCTGACAAACCGTCAAGTGGTAAGATGGACAGTGTTTCCTCCAGTATTGACTTGGCCTTCTGGATTTCTGTTGACACCTTGTCCGCCTTCCCCTCATTGTTAAGAAGCATAGCCTGCAAAAGCATCTGTTCACTCCTTTGCAGAGCTAGTTTTGGATCAAGTGTAAGTTCACTGCTACTTTTGGGAGTTAGATCAAGGTATGCCCATGCAGCCTGAAAATCACCTTCATCAAAGTGTGCCAGGGCATGAACAGCATTCATTTCAATTCCAGCCATAGTTAGAGCACCAGAATAGCTCTTCCCAGCATGCCTAGCACGAAGATTGTGGAGCTCTGATAGCCAGGAATCTAGAGATTTCCAATCAGAAACAGCAGTGTAACTATCGATTATACGCGCAATTGCAAAATGTACACCATCAGAACCCATTGTACTCAGGGAATCCTCAATCTGAAGCAAATGAGTGAAATGAGCAGCAGCCTTCTCATATTGGCCCTCTGCTTGATATATGAGCCCTGTAATCCACAATAAAGGTCCAGCACTCCCATGGTCAACAAGACTCCGGTTATCCTCAGAAAACAAGGGAAAGAATGACGTACGAGCCCATTTTTGTAAACCAGTCAAAGCCTCTGGGTCATGCATTTTACACAGCGCCAATGCCATGTGCCTTAAAACCCTCAACACATCCCCAATAAACCTGTCCTTAATGTTATGAAAGTTCTTTTCCATTGAAGATGTAGCAACTTGATTACTAAGCTCCTGCAAACGCAAAGTCGAATAATGAACTGTAGCATCATGACATTGCAAAGCCAGTCCAGCATTCATCATTGGTTCACATATACGAGAAAACCACTCCTCGCAGACTTTCTTGTTTGCTCTAAAGAACAAGGAACTCTGACGAGAAGCACATGTTAAAACAATTGATCCATCATAAGCATTGTAAACATTTTTCTTAAGGGCCTCAACAAATTCTAGTAATAACCTCAGAGGTAGCAAGTGTGCATATGAAGAACCAACAAGGTTTAAGTTTCCGTCACTTTGCTCACTATCAAGGTGCAGCACCAGTGCAATGTCCAAGAGCATACGTTCCAGAGCGGCAAAAGTTTGAGTGGGTCCACCAAGGTTGGTTCGAAGCCGTGTGGTAATACAGTATCTAGCTGCCTCGTGTATAGCCCACCATGCACCCGCAATAATATTAACTGAACATATTCTTTCAAGAATATCACCTTCAACTTCTTTGTCCCACCACAAGGCATTAACAGTAACATTTCCCGTTTCCTCTTGTAGCATTAAACCTAAGTCTTTTGAGTGCCGACAGGTATAAATAAGTCGCTGGATCCAAGTTGATAGGGGCACCTTCCACCTTTGTGAAATGTAGCTCAGGATAGAAACAAGCTGCTGGGAGTGAAGCTGCTGAGGAAGTTGCTTAAGAGCAAATATTTGTTTCCAGAGCAAGTTAGATCTATTGAGTAAATTACGAGTTCCCAATGTGCATGCACTGCTCATTCCATTATCACGCATGCCACATGCAAACAATGTCATTGGAAACATGTCAGAAAGTAGCCTCATGAAAGCATTTCTTACATCCTTGTCTGGATCACCAAGTCTTTCGAGGACAACTTCGGTAATTATGTAGAAGTGGGTGCTAGGAATCAGCTTTGCTTGCAGAAGCACGTCCAAGACTAATGACACTTGAGTTCTCACTTTTGGTTCCTTATCGGATGCAGCATCCAACAATGACATCACTAAATTACTAACAACGTTAGTACACTCATGTGCTTGGCAAGGATAAATTGTTCCCCTTGTGTTCTTATACTCACTAATAACACTTTCACAAAAAAAATTGATCCATTGCATTGCCTCTAGCTTAACCGCCAAAGCAGAAGATATTTGGAAAGCATTCACAAATATCATGGTGTACTTCTCTAAATACTCAAAGATGATCATCAAGAGTTCATCTCTCGAGTTAACCAGGAGAACTTTCTCAATCTCTAGACCTGGACCTGGAAAGTCATTTTGTCTCTTTGTGGAACACTTGTTTAAAAAATCAATTGCAGTTAACCGACCTAATATGTTGACAACGGTAGCTTGTAACTCTACATAGTCTTTTACAGGAGAGTCAAACGGATTCAGTTTCTTAATAATAAACTGTATCAATTTATCAGACCTACTCATATGAAATTTTACAATTTCTGGTTGGCTAATCAAATTGCTATCCCCGCCCAATGACACACAGCATAATAGAACTTTCAAGTCAAATTTCAGGAAAGCAAATAATTCAGATCTTGAATAGGATTTAAAAGCCACTGAACTTCCAAGATCCTCGGCATTTGCTGCAGTTTTCAACAGCATACTCTTCAGGAGTTCTAATTCTTCAATCAAGGAATTCACTGCTTGTTCAACAACTTCCTTATTCCTATGTTGGAGTAAAAAAATATAAGCAGCAGCAGAACTTCCGGTGACCAAGTGATTGGGATGCAAACGCAACTGAGATATTGGTCCATAAAATTGTAAGATTGTGCGTGCAGATGAAGGAAGAAGACCATGCTTCTGAAGAGATAATAATTGAAGGTTAGTTCTAAGAACACCATGAATTTGAATCGAATTTATTTTTGCAACCCCAAAGGTCTGGCTAGTATTGTCCATCTCCAAGCTTTGGAACAAGATGTCAACTGCAGAAGAATAAAAGCTTGAAAACTTTTCACCCAGAATCTCCGCTAAAAGAGTCAGGCACCTCCAGGACTCCCCAATCCATTTCGACCACCCAAATTTTTTTCCTACCATAGACAGACCTGCCAGTAAAGGAGGAAGCATTTTTGCAAGAGGTTCCCATATCTGTTCAAGTAGATTAATTTCTAGCAAACCGGATGCTGTAGACTGCAAAACGGTAGAAAAACAAGACAGTAATACAAGCAATCTCTGACATTGCTGTGGACTTCCAGGACTTGCATCCTGAAGCATAACATCCATGTCGCCCAAAAACTTTGAAAGTAGACCCATTGAGAAGGGAAGATTGTTCACCCAGTGTTTCTGAAATTGCAAAAAGCTGTCCATAATAGTACGCCTATCAGTGTCAGCAAGATCAGGTACCATTGCCCATCCAAGAAGCAGATCGACGATATCAACAAAATGAGGTTGGAAGCATCTGAAGAATTTTAAAGATATCAGAGTCAAAACTCCCAAAAGCCTATGCAGTAAACTCAAGGAGGTTCTCTCATCCTCGAGAAGTTCTTGACATGCTTTAAGAACTGGTAAAGCATATCTCTCAATGGTCCCAATATCCCCAACACTAAGAAACTCGCGAAGACTTTCAAGCGCCAGTTCTGATGGCCCATCTCCAACTCTGACCAAAGGCAACGCCCAACCAATAAATCTATCAACCAGATTGGTAAGTAGAGCATGATTTTGCCTTCCATTTGATGTTATAGGTACTGAACATAATACAGCACACAAAGCACCATATGCTGTGGCTGCTGCTTGACGCACAGCATTCGATCTACACCACAGTTAAAGGAGCAAAGAAAGATTAGCAACGACAAGTCTACAACCACCTATAAATTAAAATGCAGTAGTAAAAAGCATGATATCTACAATATAGCATATATTTGTTCACAAATAAAAAACAAGAGCACGCAGCATATTAAAGACCTTTCACCACTCATAACCACAACAGCTAACGAATTTCTAAATTTAGCCCTAGAAGCAACTATCTGTTTCCACACTATTACAAATGCAATCCGGAGCCTACGTGCCCCGACAGGAAAGAAACGGAAAAAAAAGACTCCTCACTCCTACACTAACCTTTTTCAGCACCCGCTCTACATGGTAGAAAACAACAAAACTACTCATACAAAACAATAATCCAAAAGAGTAGAAAATTTTACTTTATCGGGAACAATGAAAACAAAATCAAATTCTAACACAAAACAACCCTACACTAACACAATACGACAAGACGCATTAACTATACCATCAAATCAAATAACATTTCACAATACCCTGTTATTACAAAACTACACAAATAACATTTCCCAATAACTACACGATAACTATTACAAATTATCGTGTTACAAAACAACTCGTACTACAATACATTAACCTATCTTCCTAGGCCAAATACAAATTCAATCAGGAAACAAAAACTCGCAATACAACAATAATCAATAAACAACAGGCACACACAATAGCAACTAAATATAAACACAAACATTACGCAATTCAACGAAAACAGAATCATACTTGTCGACGAGAAGAGTGGACAAGGCGTGAAAGAGATAAGAAGCGGAGTGGTGAACGAGTAGAGAATTAGGAGGGAATAGAATAGCTCTGTGTAGAGAAGTAAGGGCTCCGATTCGACGAGACTCATCGTCTTGTGCTTCTTGCGATTGAGGCTGACTAGTACTTTGTGTCTGTGTTGTAGAAGAAGAAGAAGAGGAGTTGGTGGTGGTGTCTTTGGGCAGAGCAGCAGAGACCAGAGCGGCTAGTTGTTGTTGTTGTTGTTGAAGACTTTGCATCATATCAGAGCAATATACTAGTTGGATTACTACTATTATATCACAGTATTTACAATCTTGCTTGTTCTTTGGCTTGTTTCATTCGATTCAACTGGATTTAAGAGCATCTCTTTGTCTTGCCGCTCATCCCTTTCTCTCTCAAATTTACTTTTTTGTTGGTGCCTCCAAATCGATGGAAAATAATTTTTTGGGGCTTAAAAATTAAAACCGGTTCGGTTTCATTTTTTTAAAATTCGGTCGATTTGGTTTATTTGATTTGAATCGAAATAAATTACAATTAGATTCGGTTAAGTTTTTAATTAAAAATGAAATTTTTGTTTAAAATATAGTTTGGATGGAGCAGAATAAAAACTAGTTATGCAAAAAAGTTATTAAGAAGGTAATTTCATTGCTTGGAATCGGCTACCTATCATAGAGGAAGAAACTTTATTCATTGTTGGTTTCAGATGTCTCATTTTTATCTTTCAATCCTAAAATTATTAAAGTAAAATTAAATTTTTAATTCACTCGTGGGTTTGACTTTGACTGTGACCAGATCAGATTGACTTTCGGAAAATATTTGAACTAAGAGTACTTACGGTTTAGATATTCTAATCCAATTGCATCCAACCGACTCTACTTCTAGCCGATCCAATTTGGTCGTATTTAAGTCAAAAATTAATTGAATTATAAATTATTAAAATTGGATTAAATGAATTGGGTAAGGACTTTGTAAATTTTGGACCAATCCAACTCAACACGACATTGGATTTGCACTCCTAATTTATTAGTTTTGGACTTGAACTCTTAATTTAGTAGTACCGACCTCTTAAACTCCGTTTGAGAGTGCTGTTGAAAATTGTTGTGTTGTGAGAAAAAGTGCTTGTGAAAAAAGTGTTATCAGGAAAATTAGATGATTGTTTGGTAATTTTTTATTTATGCATATTTTGATATATAATATATAAAAATAATGTTTTTGGAAAGGTTTGATGATGAAACTGATAGTTATTTCGTGCAAAAGCTGAAAGCATCTTTTTCCAAAAGAATGGGGAACATGTTTTTACTAACGTCAGCTTTTAAACTAAAAGCGCTTTTTGACTAAAAGCGCTTTTCGACACAACAGTTTTTATAATTTACCAAACACCTTTCTGACAATTTTTCAGTAAAAAGCTGTTGTAACTGTCTGTAGCAGCAATACCAAACGGGGTCTTAGTCTACTCATTCTACTAGACTCATGCTTATTTTTAATATTTTTCTTTCATCTGTAAGATTGGTTCAAGTGTCTTATGCTCCAAATATATGTAAATAAAATTAGAGGTCCTTTGGAACATTCAACCGTTATTTCTTTAGAATAGAATTCATGATTGATTCTTTTAATTGTCAACTAGTTTCAGGATTGTTGCATCTTACAAATGATAAAATAATGTAAACAAACATGATAAAATAACCAAGAAGTTATACTTAAATAGTTTATTTATCAGATAAACCTTTTTTTGGTGTATAATTTAATACTTAAATTTGTTAGGAACTATGAGTTTTGATGATAACAAATTTCTTAGAATTACAGTAGGGACTTAAAATTTGTGTGTAACTGGTCGATGGATATGACTTATAAATATCCATTGACTAGGAAACCAGTTATCAGTTGAAGCTTGTTTATCAACTGATAAACTGGATTGTAGCATTGATTTATGTTTCACTATCAATCGATTGTATTGCCTCGATGGATGCTATGAAGTAGTCGACTGATGTTATTGACTTCAATTTCTAGCTTCTCAACAGATGTGAAGAATGGCTGATCAATTGTAAATATTCTAAGTCAGAATTCTCACAAATGAAGTGATCAACTGATGTTGGAGTCGATGGATGAAGACACTACTCAACTGATGTTGAAGTTATAGAGGCATGGTAGGCTCTCTTTTGTATTTAACTGCTAGTAGGCTAGATTTCAGGATGATCCTAGAGAATCTCATTTAGTGGCTATTAAAAGAATCTTTAGATATCTCAAAGGTACATCAAATTTAGGTATTTGGTATCCTAGAGATTCTGGTTTTGATCTAATAGGCTACTCAGATGCAGATTATGCAGGTTGCAAAATAGACAGGAAAAGTACTACAGGCACCTGTCAATTTCTAGGGAACAAACTTGTGTCATGGTTTAGTAAAAAGCAACATTCAGTGTCAACTTCAACTGCAGAAGCTGAGTACATTGCTGCTGGGAGTTACTGTGCACAAATATTGTGGATGAGGAATCAACTATTTGACTATGGGTTCAACTTGAACAAGATTCCCATCTTCTGTGACAATACAAGTGCTATTGCAATAACAGAAAATCATGTGCAACATTCCAGAACCAAACACATTGACATAAGGTATCATTTCATTAGGGAACATGTAATGAATGGTACAGTTGAATTACATTTTGTCCCTAGTGAACAACAACTTGCAGACATCTTTACCAAACCTCTAGATGAATCTACTTTTAATAGATTAGTTTGTGAGTTAGGTATGCTCAATTTTGCTCAATCTTAAAATATCTGTCAAGTTTTCTTTGTTTTGTAGCCATTGTTCATAATTATCTGTTGAAATCAAGTAATCAATTGATAAATGTGTTAATTATCAATGGATATTTTATTCCATCAATGGATATTTATCTATCGACAGATAATTACCTTAGTAATTGTTTATCGATGGATAAATTCTTTCGTATTTGATCAACAGATAAATTTTATTCCTATCGATGGATATTTATCTATCGACAGATAATTACTCTAGTAGTGAGTGATCGATTGATAAATGATTAACTCTTTATTTTATCTGTCGATAGTAATAGAATTTCTACAGTTTTATTCATCCGTTGATCATATTATAGCTGTTGGATAATTACCATTTAGGGTAACATACTACTGTCTTTTATTCATCAACGGTTATATCCTTAATTAAAAAGATTTTTTAGTCATTTTAATATCAGAAAATATAAATAGCAGTTACAATTAACAATTCATTCTTACTTGCTATTCTATTTTCTATCTCTAATCTATGTCTCTTTCTCAAGCTCATTTTCTCTAATCCTCTCGAATTCTCTAAATCTCTTCCAAGTTCTCTTTAATCTCTTAAGAATAAACTAACAAATGGCACCACAAAAGAAGATTGTTTCCTCCACTGGGTTCATCTATGAGCAGAACAACTTCACAGCATGCCTGACGTTGAACGATGCTCCCGTGGATTTCCATCCCTTGATGCGATTCCTGGGTGACTGCAAAGTGTCCAAAGCTCTCAGCGAAGCACCCACGATTGTGTGTTCATTTGTTGAGGAATTGTGGAACTCTGCAGAAGTATCACAAGACGGGAAGGTAATTACTTACACTTGCAGAGGTAATTCCTACACCATTACTAGTACTTCTTTATCTGAATGCTTAGAATTACCTGCAAATAACTGTGATAAGCCTCCAACTGAAGAAGAAATTAGGGACATGCTAGAATCTGTTAATTATGCAAATGCTGAAAAAGGATTAGGAGAAGTTGTTAGGAAAAATCTAAGAAAAGAATGGAGTTACTTCTTTGATGCCATTATTAAAGTATTTTCAGGAAAAATAAGTAATTTTGATGCAATTACTACTAGTATGCAAGAAATTGCTTATTCTGTCATGTTTGATAAATACTTCAATTTTGGCACACTACTCCTAAATGAATTAACTGCTAAGTTAGGAACCAAGGCATCTAGGAAAAATAACATTTATTTTGCTAGATTTTTCATGATGATTATTAATGCCTCCATTGGAGAATATAAGATTAGTGCAGATATGGAGTCCTTGGAGCCATGGATGCAAAACAAGAGGGTTTTCAAGGATCTTGTGAGAATCAACTTACATCCCAGGTTGTGTCTCATTTATCCTCCTCTTGTGCAGGTATATCTCAAGAATCTCAATCTTTTAACTTCTTCCTCAAACCCTCAAATTTCTTTGCCTTCTGCAACAATGGAGGGAGATGGAAATGCCTCCATCCCTCCTACCCAAGTTGCACAACCTTCCAAACACAAGTCTAAACAAACCACCTCAGTAGTTTCTCAAAAGACTACTGTTGTAAAATCTAAGAAAAGAAAGACCACTGAGGGGAGTGTGAAGGTGGTTGATAAGGGTGAGGGAACTGACCAACATTAAGAAAGCCAGAAGGATAAGGAGAGTGAGATTGAGAGAAACCAGCCAGCCACCAGCCCAATCTCCCAACAGATTGAGGTTGTAGTAAAGGACTTAAACACATCCCTAGGTGCATCTTCTCAAAAAGGTGTAACTATTGAAAAGAGGTCTCAACCAGGACCATTAGATGGGGATAAGGGTCACAGAACAATACAGCCATACAAAAGGAGAAAGAAGGTTACAAATACTGCACAGGGTACACACACACATACAAAGTCAAATGAAAATTTGGTGGAGCCTTCACTATCTTCTTTTGATGTGTCTCAGAAACTTCCTGAGGCACAGCCCCATTCTATATCTGTATCTTCTCCTCAATCTCCTTCAAAATCTATTTCTTCAGAAACAGTGTTGATTGACAACTTCATTGTTTCAAATTCACCCTCTTTGCAACTCAGGGTGGAGCCAACACTCTCACCTGCATCACCAAATAAGGTTAACACCTTGGTTGATCAGGAAAATACTGACAATTCTCTCCAGTCAATGGATATTACTCTATCAACTGATAATTTCCAACATCCATTGACTAGTTCACTTCCATCGATGGATATCCTTACATCCATCGACGAGCTCCCATCAACGGATATTCATCCATCGATGAATACTTCTTATCCATCGATTGAAACATTAATTCCAATTCATGAATCATCCAATGAAACACTTCAAGTGACCAATACTCTACTAGGATTGAGTGGAGTGGGTGAGGTGTGTGAGAGGCAAGGTTTGCATACCTTGGCAAAATGAGAGTGTGTGAATGAGGGGCCCTCAAATTCTTCTGAGGTGGCAAAAGGAGAGGGTGTGAGAAAAGAGAGTTCCACCTTAGCAGGTGATGCAAAAGGAGAGAAATGTAAGGGAGATGTGAGAATCCAGGATGAGATCCTGATGCAAGAAAAGAGAGAAGAGAGTGAGAGAGAAAAGAATAGAGAGAAACAAATTTCACCATCTCATGAAGCATCAACTTCTAAAACTGAGCAGGTTGCAGCAGAACTCTCCCAGGAGTTGGGGCTAGAGTCAGGGGGAGTTGTAGGCCATGGAGTTCCTGCAGGAGTTATAGAAGTCAACCTGGAGGTGGAGGATGAAATTGAAGTCAATCTTGATGCTTCAACCTTTCAACATGGAGATCCTCATTATCAAGAACTAGCAGTAGCATCTAATCAAGTAGCTGAACAAATGCTGGGTTTGGTGCAGACAGAAGAGCAATTCAGGAATAGGAAGGAGTTTTTGGCAAGTCAACCTGATGATGTATCTCACATGAACCCTGAAGATTTTGAAGACAGCTCTGATGATGAGCTTATGGATCCACAAGTGGCCAGTGATGAAACTAGCTTGTCTGACACAGAAAGGGCTATCATCTCTCACTACAGAAGATCAATGGCAGAGGTGGATGTGGTGGATCCCTTGCACAGAAGAATTCTGAACTTCTACAGAGACAACCTGAAGATCCAGAAGATGCATGTCACGGGCTCCAAATATGAGTTGAAGAAGATAAGGGAAGCAATTGACAGTTCTAGGATGCATTTTGACACCACCATTGATTCTAGACTCAGTCTCACAATGTTGACCAGAATCAAGCAAAGGTTAGATACTGAGTATTCAGCCAAGGACAAGGTAGTTGCATTGGAGAAAAGAGTAACTGCCATGGAGCTCTCCATGCAGCAAATCCTGAAGAATCAAACCACTAAAATCAATCTCCTAGGCAGACTCTTGGAAACTCCTCTCATGTCCCAGTCATTAGCACAAGAGCCAGTTGCTGATAACAAAAAGGGGGAGAAGCAGGAAAGTGAAGCTGTGGTGACAAAGTCTACAGATCCAAAGAATTAGTTAGCTCAGAATATTGTAAGGCAATTTGATTCAATTGCCAGTAAAATCAAGGAGATCAATTCAAATAGCTCAGAACCTGGTGACAGGAAAGGAAAGGGCAAACTGAATGAAGATGGCAAAAAGAAAGTGGAAGCTGTCACAGGTGGAGGTGAAAAATTGTTGAACAAAGCCATAGTAGTTGGCATAAAAGAAAGGGAGCAACAAGAAAAATTGCAAGAAGAATTAACTATTCAATTACAAAGGGAATATGATGAGGAGGATAGGCTAATTAAAGAAGCCAGAAGAAAAGAAGGTGAAAGGAGGCCAAGAATGAAGCAAAGAGCAAACAAGCCTGTAGATGCACCAAGAACTTCTGGAGTTAAGAGAAAATTGGATGTTGAAGACAAAGAGAAGAAGCCAAAAGAAGTCAAGGTTGAAGGTCAAGCTTCTGGGAGTAATCAAGCTAGAGAGATAGAGGTGTTCAAACCCAAATCTGAAGATTTTGTGCCAATCAAAGCTGAAGGAATGATTGCAGCAAAAGGACAAAGGAAGAAGGATGTTGATCTTCTTCACATTGAATATGAAGATAGATCACATTCAACTTTTACATTCAATCAAGTCTTGGATCAAGGATATGGCATCTTAAGGAAAATCTACAATATGCTCAACATGAAGTATTATCTCACTGAAGAGCTAGGAAAGGCCATCCTTGAGAGAATGAAGAAGATGAGGGAGGCACCGGTTCAAGAAGAAAGGGATGACAGGATAAAGATTTGGAACCCTGAAGGAAGAAAAGTTCTTCATGAGCCATTCTACTTGATGATATATAAGGACAGAGAAGGCAGAGAAAAGTGTATTGACATTTGTCAAGAAATAGACAAACTGCCTAATCTGGAATTGAATCATCTAGCAAGTCAATTGGACTACAGGGTGGAAGATGAGAAGATCTTGAAGGGAACTCTTTACAGAAAGATGAAAGAAAATGAAGACAAGATGAATGAGTCAAAGGGAAAAAGAAGAAGATAGAAGATTCAATCTCAATCATCAAAATTATCAGAATTCATCTTTTACTGGTATCTGATTACTCTGTCTCAAACTATCTTTGTCAATATTGTAATTCTTGCTAAGAATAAAAATGTTTAGGAGTTTTGTTATCATCAACAGAAAATTTATGCATATTTTTCATATTCATAAATAGGGGGAGATTGTTAGGAACTATGAGTTTTGATGATAACAAATTTCTTAGAATTACAGTAGGGACTTAAAATTTGTGTGTAACTGGTCGATGGATATGACTTATAAATATCCATTGACTAGGAAACCAGTTATCAGTTGAAGCTTGCTTATCAACTGATAAACTGGATTGTAGCATTGATTTATGTTTCACTATCAATCGATTGTATTGCCTCGATGGATGCTATGAAGTAGTCGACTGATGTTATTGACTTCAATTTCTAGCTTCTCAACAGATGTGAAGAATGGCTGGTCAATTGTAAATATTCTAAGTCAGAATTCTCACAAATGAAGTGATCAACTGATGTTGGAGTCGATGGATGAAGACACTACTCAACGGATGAAAGTTATCAATAGATACAAGTCATCAATGGATGAAGGCAGTCAACGGATAAGGAACCATCAATGGATAGGGAGTCGATGGATAACTCATTTATCCATCGACACATCAACTGATCAACAGATATCCTATCCATCGATGGATAAGTAAAGGAGAATCAACTGATAAGCTTAACAGCATCTATCAGTTGATTAAGGTTTCCCAATTTAGTTAAAGACAAGAAGTATGGGAAATGTGTAAAAACTGAATCAATGGAAGACAGTCCTGTCAGGATTGTGAAGACTTTCAAGACAACACAGTATTCAAGGAATGTATCAAGACAAAGATACTTTCAGGACTAGTCAGTTCAAAAAGAAGACTGTGCAAGTAGCTAGTTTCTATTGTCATGTAAACAATATAAGTTGTAATTTTATATTGCTATCTATCGATAGAAATTAGGTGTAAAGAAAACTTCTATATAGTTGTTAGAAATACACAGTAGCAGATAACAAAATTCCTAGAACATTTATTATGATTCAGTTTTTATTTTAATGATTTTATTTTATGTTCAACCTAAACTAACCTATTCTCTACCCTAGATACAGCTGCTAACTTTCAGTGTTCTTACTTACTTTTACAATATTTTCTAACTCAGAACTAAGCAAGTAAGATTCTATCAACTTATATTTAGAACACTACCACTACTCTTTATTATATATTACAATAGTTTACAAGATATTACATTTTCTAAAGATAAGATAAAACAAACCAAATAGAATATACTTGTTCACATTTATGGAAATCTACTTATTTTCTCATATTTCTAATCCTTTGACTTATTCTCCATTGATACGTAATTATCAACTGAATTACCTGTTAAGCTTATTACTCAATTACTCCCTGCATCCATCGATTGATTTTGTATCCATCAATGACTATTTTATCTCTCGATTGCTTTTGTGGATTCATTCATCGAGGCTTTGTTAGGAATCATGTAATTTGATGATAATATTATACTTAGAATCACAAAAGTCATAATTTGTAACTAGTCAATGAATATGGGATATATAAATATTCATTGATTAGGCAACCATATCAGTTGAATGCAATTTTAATCAACTGATAGATTGGTTTATAGCAGTTGATCTAGAGTTCTTTTAATTTTCGATCGGTTGTAATATTCAATGGATGTGTAATAATTAGTCAACTGATATTTATTGGCTTCGATTGATAGCTCTTCAACGGATATAAAATATGGTTGACAAATTGTAAATATTCTAAGTCAGAATTCTCATAAGTGAAGTTATCAACAAATAAAGAAGTTAATGGATATTAATCAATGAATGTTGGTCGATGGATGCTAGTCAACAGATATCAATCAATGGATCCTCATCAACGGATGAATCTATCAAAAGCAATCAACGGATAAAGAAGCAATCAATGGATAAGAGATCGATGGATACTCAAATATCCATTGATACATTAATTGATCAATGGATAACCTATATGTCGATGGATGAGCAAAAAAGGATCAATGGATATGTTTTACAACAATTATCAATTGATTAATGTTTCCTAAAATGGTTAAAGACAAGATGGATGGAATCTTTAACCATCCATCCAAAGACAAGACAAGATAAATGTACTTTTTCAGGAAAAAACAAGACAAGTACTTTTTTAGTAAAAGGCCAAGACTTATGAAGGCTTTGGAAGAAGCTACATTATATTTTAGTGCAAATATTGTAAAATGCAATTTGTACTCTTATCAGACGATAGAAATAGATACATAGGTAGTGAACTACTATATGTTATGTAGTAGTACATTGTAACAAGTGTGGTAGAAAAATAGATGTTATTTCCCAGAACAATGTCAATATAATTTATAGAAGGGGGTTGAATACAAATTATCAAAACTTTTTCTGTTTTAATATTTGTTCTTGAAGTTTGTGTGTTTAAGAGAAAATATATTAACAAATGAAACTGAAACTAAATCAAAAATATATATTTTAAAATTACTGATGGATTGATTTCCATCAGTGTATATTTTGCTCAATTTTTCTAGGTAAATAAAACCTAGCTTCGTTTTTACAAAATTAGAAAATAAATCAATTGTTCTTACAAAGTGCTCTAAGACTGAATAGTTGATTCAAGAATATTGTATAACTTGTATCACACCTTTTCTAACAATGCTACCACACTTGTTTATATACCATAAGTGTTTTTACAATATCTATTCTAGGATTGTTTCAATTTTATCTTTCCTTTTACCTTTTTCTATTTTGGGAAAACGTTGGAAAGACAGCTTCTGTTTGAATCTTCACAGTCATCATAGACTGTCTTCCATAGGTGTGCTTTTGTCCTTTAGATCTCTGACAAATAGTCTTTTTGTGTTGTATCAATCAATTGATAATTTGTTGTTAAGCATATCAATTGATCCTTTCGTTTATCCATCAACTGATATTCTTATTCTATTGATCTTGATATTCATCGATCGATAAAGGTTATTGACTTATCGATTGATAAATGATATCAATCGATGGGTCTTCATATTAGTTGATGGTCTTCAATACTTTAACTTGGCTTCTTCAATTGATCTTCTATCCATTGATACTTCAATATCAACTGATCATCTTTCACTTGTATAATTTTCCTGTCTTCAAATAATTATAATTTGACATCCTAAGTTACACATCAGTTGATGACCTATATCAATCGACTCTAACATCAATTGATGAGAATAATTTCAATTAACGTACACCTTATCAATTGAAATAGACTAAGTACACATATGCTACAATCCATATTATTAGTTGATTCAAATAAACATTTCAACTGATAAATAGTTTCCTGATCAATTGATATTTATAAACTTCATATCAATTGATCAATTACAACAATTGAAATTTCTATGATTCTAAGATTAAAATTATCATCAAGTTACATGTAGATTCCTAACAATAGAACACACAGACAAGAAAAGCACCTTAGAAGATAGAATTATTTGTAGTGTTTTCTGTGTGTTCTTTCATGAACTTGTAAGCAACTTGATTTTTAGACCAAGATCAATTGAAAGCAAATCAATTCACTAGTGGAAAAACCAATCCACTAGTAATTTTTAAATACTGATTTTCAATTGCTTAGTTTGCATTATTTTGTTATTTTATTTTAGTTCAAGTTTCAAACACTCAACACCATAAAATACAGACTCTTTAATCCGCAAGAATTTGATAAAAAAATTGATTTTGTATTTAATCTCCCTTCTACAAACTCATTGTTAGTTTAAGGGCAAAAAAACAGGCTTTATTCTTGCATCCATTGACTCCTGCCATCCATCGATCCATCATTCACTTGTGAGAATTTATATCTTCAAGTATATATATTTTGACACCTTATTCTTTACATATGTTATTGAAACAATTGACATTAGTTGAGTCAATAAATATCTATTGACCCCTTTCTGGATTATTCATCGATTAGGTCGGAATTTATCAATAGATAAAAGTTCATGCAATTTATTACAAATAAATACATATCTTGACTATCAATTGAATATCAACCTATACTTAGCATTTTACAAGAATGATGGCAACATTCACTGATATAAAGTTACCTCATCAATAGATATTTAATAAAATATATATCGAATAAAATCAAAATATATATTCTATTTACAAGTCATCATCAAAATTACCATAACTCATAACAAAGAGTAAGTGAAACATACAATTTACACAAAATATTATATTTCTTGTACGTAATATGTAAATGACAGTAAGTTCTCAAAAATTACTCTTTAAGACTTCAAATAAATGGTGTACTTATAGAAGTTTATTAAAATGTTCAGGTATAAGGTTGATGCGTTTTATTTATTCTATGACCGCAAGCGCACAGTAGGAGTGTGTAAGGTGCGGTATGGGACGGTCCCGTGCATTAATCGTAACCAAACCGTTGATTTCAGTTTAGTTCAGTTAATTAACATAAACCGTAACTAAACCATTTAAAACAATTCTTCGGTTTCTGTTAACCATGTGTCGGTTATGGGTTTTTTTCGATTTTTTTTAACTTTTTTATACTATTTCATGTTGTAGACAAATATTATTAATAAACTTGCATCTTTTTTTCTACAATTTATAACTAACTTTATTGGTATAAGGATTAAATTTATCAAAAGAATAAATATTTTTATTTCTTCCTTTATTTATTAAAATGATTTTATTGAAAAAGATGACATTTTTTTATAATAGGTACTCATACACTTTGTAATGAAGTTCTCACTAGATTATACTAAAATTCATATATCATAAAGTTGAATATATATAAACATTATTAATATTAGTGTTATTAATTTTTAAATAATATATATTATATACTTAATATATGCATATATATAATATTCGGTTCAGTTAATTTCGGTGCAGTTTTAACACAAAACCGAAACCACACCATTAATTTCGGTTTTTTGTTTCCGATTTTTTTATTTTTTTCAGTTTGGTTATTTTCGGTGTGGTTTTTTGATTTTTTTAGGGGGGGTTTTCGATTTTGGTTTTTTCTGCTCACCCATAGCGCATGGTGTCTGTTATGAGCATCGATTGGCAAATTGGTCGTATCCATAAGGAGACATGTTTTATCGATTTTAATACAATTATCACAGATTGTTTCAAGAGTAAAACGAGAATATGAGAATATTAATTAACTAAGCTAACACTAATTAAATACACTAAATTAATATATTAAAAACCTAGGGCAATCAAGTCCACCATGTTTACACAATAACTGGCTTTTAAGCTAAAGCAATTAAAGTGGTCATGCAACTAGAGTTTGTCAATCTCCTCAAGTATCAACACTCTCGAAACATGCTTACACAAATAATAATTTTTAGTAATTCAATTAATCAGGTAACTAGAGCAGTGTTAATGTCTCTCGAGTATTAATGCGCTCAGAAATCCAATGATACTCTCGCACTCAAATTCAATTCTGTTAATCGTATATGTGTCTCTAGTAAGTATATGTCTCGATCATACCCCTATTGCATAAAATCAATTCATGATATCGGCCAATTATATAAATCAATAATTAAAACATATCAATCAGAATCATACATAACTCATCAAACCACTGTGAAAAATATGTCAATATTATAGTATAAATATGGCTTCCCCTTAAATCCTAGAAACAACTACTCGTTAATAATTAAACAAGTAAAACAACTAAGAAATTAAAGAAACATAATTAAACTAATAAGAATACATAAAAGATTTAGAGAACAAAATCTTCAAACTTCAATCATGTCACTAGAGAGAAGAGTCATGGTGTTTCTCTTTCTATGTCTTTCTAACCCTAATAATAAAACTACTCTAATCTAATAATAATAATATCTAATAATACACATAATGAAAATCTGATATATCTCTATATAAAAAGTATTTTAATGCTTTAAAACAATTACAAAAGGGTTTTCTAAACCGAGTCGAATTCTCAATGTAAAAATCGTAGTTATCTTTACAACTCTATTTCTGGGCTGATCTAGTTGGCTTTTGCTTGTTGTCACATTCCTGAATTAAAGATAATTTCATAAGTTCGCGTGGACTATAAAATCGTTCAATTCTACATTCTGAAACTCAAGATATGGCTCAGATAGTGTAAGCAGCGTGTGCAACCCAATAAATACGAATTTCCTTTTACTTGAAAAACTAGGATTTTTGTGAGCGGCCGTTCAAGGAGGTAACCAAAAATTAGGGTCCCAAGATCTTAAAGCTAGAAGGGAGACAACCTTGGGAGGATCAAAAGCGACACTTCGCTCAAGGTGAATACAAGAATATATTAGAAGACGTGGATTTGAATCGCTTACGCTGTAGCGATTAAGGTAAACTTTATATTCAAACTCGTTCGTTTTCATATCATAAAACGCAGTATCATGATTCGATTGTCTCAACACATGCTACATCAACTTAATTTTTTTTTTATATTTATGTTGTATATTAACAACGTACACGCGAATCTGCATCTTAAAATCATTGAGGAGATGAATGCCACCTTTTTAGGTCATTACATGTAAATATTTGACATACTTACAATTAAAGAAAACTTATACCTATCTTACATGGGTTATAGAAATATTATTATATAAATAAATTATATATAATATATTTTATTTATTAATTAAATTTTAATATTATACTTTATGTATTAATATATAATTAATCTAATAAAGTACAATAAGATATATGACACTGTGTGTAAAAAGAAAATATATTAGTTAACACATTTATTAATATATTTTTAAACGAAAATAAATGTACATCACGTAATATTATTAACAAATTTATAAAATGAGTTGAGTACGTAATTATATGCAAAATAATATAATCAAATGTCAAGTTATGTGATTAATATAAACGATCATTATATTTTACTTAAAAATTAAAATAAAAAATAAATATATGATAAAATAAAAGGGCTGACTGCTTGACTAGTGTAAAAGATTTTAAAAATAAAACTAACAATTCTTTAACTTAATAGTTATAATTTAAATTTTTTATATGAAATTAAAGGTTCAATTTCTCGGAATAGTACATGTTGAATTATTTGAAATGGTGTACTACACTTTTAAGATAATATACTTGCTCTTATATCCATGCAAGGCACAAATAATCTCTAAAATTCGAGTTATGTTTTGCATTGTATTTAAATGTATTGTTCTTTGAAATTCACGAGTTAGTATAATTTAAAAATATATAATCAGTAGTCGCGCTAATTTTCAAAAAATATGTACTGTAGGAAAGTTCCATCCTTTTAATACATGTGTGGATTCCTGGGGCAAAAATGGATACACCAAAGGCCAACAAGATTTGGAAATCACATTGAAAATCATAATAGCATTCATAATCAAATCCCAGAAAGCTTGTGAAGATCTTATGAACAATTTCACATTACGAAAAAGAGCCTTTTCAATAATGAAGATTGCGAAGCAATTATTACGAAATCGAATAAGAGATCGTTGGATGAGTGATTGCTTATTAACTTACATAGAGAAGGAAATATTTGAAAATGTCTCAATGGAGAAAATTATCAAACAACTTTAAAAAATGAAGACTAGAAGAATCTCATTATGATAATTCATGAGAAAGTAAAGAAAGTTGTGCATTTTTTATTTTACATAGGAGACAATTTTTGTTGTAATATGAGTCCTAACGGTGATATATTTAGTTAATCAATTGACATTATATATTTTGGTACTGAAATGATGCACATGGTCTGCATTTTTCTTTATTCATTAGAGATTGTTTTTGCCTTTTTTGGGGGGGTTTTACGGCACTTTTGATAACACACTTTTACTCTCGATTGTCCATGCTATTCGTTTCCGGTTAATAGTGTGTAGTAACCTTACATCTTCATATGCATATTACAGTTCCTACTACTTATATCTTCCTATTCTTATTACAGTTCCTAATCCTACTCGCTCACCCTTGCCCTGGTGGAAAAATATTTCGTTACTAACTTGCATAAACAGTAATGTACTCAGACAAAAATCTTCCTCTTCATCTCCAAACTCCCTCCGGGATGGAGGGCAGCTCAACAATTCAGTCCCGTGTCGAATCAGAAGCAACACTGATACATTATGTTTAGAATGTTAGCTGCTTTTTGTGCAGTATTAAATTTAGTTCTACAATATACAAAAATAACGAAATTGAAGGGCAGATAACAGTATCTTCACCATGTTTGAAGAATCGAATTTCATAGAGTTTAAAATGATAAAAAGAATATGAATAAATTTAGAGAAGTTTTGTGTAGTTGAGGGTAAACTGAAAAATCTAGGCTAAAACAGAAAGTCTGATGTTCACTACCTCTATTTCACTTCTAGTCCTATCTATACAGCATCTACATATTGATTTCAGATAGTGAATTTGAGGGATAAATAGTGAAGACTGAAAACTGGTGTCAGAAGATGCGGAACTACATTGAGCGCGCAAAGGCACCATGGATACTACAAAAAATGTTCTCACAAATTATGTTGGATTGTCGCTACGCTTTTCTTTAACAGCTCACTTATCAGACCCGATATGAGGTTTCCAACTTTGCGAGATTGTGGAAGATATCCTCAGTAACAAGGCCAGATATTACGTTACTGCCACAATTGAATTCAAAAGTTGTCCAATGAACTATATAGTCTGGTGCTTTAATAAATTTTTCCAAAGCCCAATTAGAAAGCCTTGGATAGTTAAATAGGTCAATTTAGGAGAAGTACAAATTCTTTAAAATATTAAAGTTAAGATGCACACCAGAATCTATCAACATTGTTGTTCATTATCCCTCGAAAGATCAAGATATTATAAGCTGGAGATATTTTGTAGATGATGGAGAACCTTACCATGAAAGTCTGTAGAACAGCGATTCAGACTGATCAGGGAACCACAGGTATCAGAAATCTGCATTTTTCTAAAAACCATACTTGCTTAGTCTAAGTGTGTAAGATGATTCAGTCTAGTTGCACCATGGCCACTTGGCCTGCTGCACTGATTTCCATGTCCTTCATAACAGTTGTCTTTGGTGCATGAGGATAAGCGATATGATCTATCAAGGAGCCCAGTCCTGGAACTCCAAAGGAGGATTTTTCACAATCTCCCAATAACTAATGTTGGACCGTCTTGTAAATATGGTCCACAAGCAAAGTGAAGCTAAATATGGTCCACTAGCAAAGTGAAGCCTTTCCAGGACAAGCTAAGATTATGACCTAAGCCTAAACCACACAGACAGAGGTATTTTCTGTTGTAGTGGCTAAGCACTTGAGTTAAAATTGATGATTTTCTGTTTCAATACATGTTTCAACTTTGAGGTACCAGCCATTTATTTAATAGCGAGCATCCAAAACAATTCTAAATATACGACAAGAAATACCACAATCAAGAGCTCCATTTTGTATTAAGCAAATCAAGATATCGCATATTAATCACTGAAAGTTAGTTGCACAAGGAGTTGTTTCTTTGTTCATAGAATAAACTCTAGAATTTTCTAAGTTTACATGTATAGATTACATCTCAAAGATATAAATTTAAAACTCGGTTTGCGAATTAATTACTCTATACATCATATATCACAAAAGTATAAAATACAATGCTCACCATTCTACGACGAAGACACACTTTGAAAACTCTGAAACGACGAATCCAAGTGATCAAACTCACAACCACCATCAAGCATCTTCAACAACGCACTCGCCTTACTCTTCCCCTTAACACTCCCATTCTTCACAACCTCCCCAATCCCCTCAACCAAACCCGCCCCCACACTCCTCAAACTCTCCACAACCTCCTCCCCTCCAAACTTCACCAAATTCAACAACCCCGACACCGCATTCTCCCTAATCCTATCACTCCCTCCCGTCGACAAATCCAACAAATCAACCAACACTTCCACACCCGCAACCTTCCCAAACTCCTCCCACGCTTCCTCACACCCCGCAACCTGTCCAATAACCGCAGTCACATCCTCCACAATCCCAACCCTCCCATCTTTCATAACCAACGAAAACAAAACCGGAACCGCCCCCAACTCGATCACACTCCTCCTATTCCCTTTCCACAAACAAATCCCAAACAAAGCCTTCAACCCATCCTTAACAGACCTCGGATGAGCCCTCCCATTCCTAATCAAATCCACAAGAGCATAAATAATATCCCGTTTCGACCCGATAACAGGCCTATACTCCTCCTCCATCAACAAACTAAACAACAACGCACAAGTCGACTGACTAGCCGTAGCACTAGTGGGGTTCCTCAGCGCGTGAGAAAGCGCGTCGAGAACCCCATTAGCAGACATAACAGCTTCACGGCTATGAATAGAGAGGTTCAACAGAGTTGCAGCAGCGTTTTCTTGGGAAACGGGACAAGGGGAATAAAGGGTTTCTGAGATGTAAGGGACAGCGCCGGCGGAGATGATGACGGGTCGGGTTTCAGGGTCGTATTTGGAGAGGAGACGGAGCTCACAAAGAGACTCGGTTCGAGTTTGTTCGGAAACGGAGCTTAATTTGTTTACGAGGGTTTCAACTGTTGTTTCAACACGAGCTTCTTCCATTTGTTTTGTGTTTGGGTTATTACAGATCTGGGCGTGTAAGTATTATGTGTGTTTGTTTGGATAATCATAGTTGGGTGGGTGTATGTAAGAATGGTCGCACACGCATTTTTTATTTTGACTCTTGTGATTTCATCCACAATAAAATGTGTTAAATCAGCGTGGTCTCCTGTAAAATTTTGTTTGATTAATTTTAAAATATAATTAACTTATATTTAGGGTAAAATATGAGTTTTTATTTATGTTTATTAATTTTTCACAAATGATTGTCGGGAAAGTCTTACACAGAAAATGACTTTTAAACTGTTGGATGGCTAATTGAATTGTTAGGATTTTTTTTTTTTTTAATATGAACCGGGGTTAATATATACTAGCTGTTTTTATTAACAGCGGTTCATCTACGTGTAAACCTAGAAATTATATATAAGTCTAAAATATTATATTTTTACAAGTTATGTACTATTTTTCTTGTATTAATATTTGTTTTTTATAGTTGTTTTGATTCATAAAAAAATATTATTATTTTATTTCTTATTTAAACTATTAAATTTGATAATGTATTATTTTAATATTGTTTTAATATACAACATCTTAATAACCAAAGTTAAAGCAAAATTTTGGATTCTTGTAAATTTATATTTCAATTTATACTTTTCAATAATATAATAAATTGTATGTGAATATAAAATGTTTTAGTTAATAATTATAATTTTGATGATATTTATAAGATTGGTTATTTATATTATAATTTATATTTATATAATTGGTAATATGTTAGTAAATAAAAACAATCGTATGGAACATAGTTTAGAATACATATTAGTAAACTCTACGTGGCAAACCCCTAACACGAGATAATATGTAATAATATTTTCTTTATAACTTTTTTTTGTAAAATAATATTATATAATATAATATAAGACATATAATGTAAAGAAACTATTAGAATATTATAAATATAATATAATAAATAGCGATTTGATATGACAAAATTTAAAATATAATATAAGCTATTTATATTTTAGTTTATAATTTTAATAACATAAATTATTTTAAATTTAAAAATTAATACTAATAATTTAATACATACATGTGTAAAATAATTTGACACATACATATGTATATCTAGGTTTAATATAATAAAAATGTGATGTAAATTGATTAAAAAAATATAAATTAATTATATTTTAGTTTATAATTTTAAAAATATATACTTCCTCCGTCCCATAATTCTTGTCTCATTTTGATTTTTCAAAGTCAAATTTTTTTAACTTTGACTAACAATTTAAAAATATTTATTTATAATTTAACGACTTTATAAATTAATTCATAAAATAGAATAGTTAAATTTTATTATAATATTTTTCTAAAAAATATATATTATTGTATAATATGTTTAATTTGTTGATCAAAATTGATTAATTTGACTTTGAAAAGTTAAAATGAGACAAGAAATATGGGACCGAGGGAGTAATGTTTTAAGTTTAAACATGATTTAGGTTTAAACATGATGTAGTTTTGCATGAGCTGCCGTTAACAAGAGCGAGTGAGCCTCGCTTAATAACAACGTCTCATATTAAAAAGAAAAATTAATCCTGACCATTCATTTAGCCATCCAACGGTTTAAAAGCCATTTGTTGTATAAGACTTGCCAGGATCTCACCCCATTTTATAAGACTAATTTTAAGAATTTATTATAAAATTGAAATAAATGAAGAGAAAATATAAAACAATGTTTTTTGTTTTTAAAGAGATTACAATTTTGAAAGAGTGGGAGTATATCATAGTAAGTTAATCCAATAATTCTGCGCAAATATGTAAAAAACAAAATATGGAAAAATGATTACATGTGTTCCAAATTAAATGTGTTATTTAGTTTTTTATGGTTAAACTAACCGAATTTTGACAAAAATTTAGGAATTGATATTTTATAAGTTTAAAAAATTGAAAATTATATTTTAAAGTAAATTAAATATGTGATATATATTTCTTTCCCGTTAAATATTTAAAAGTTTGGAAAGACATTTACAAGCTTGGTGAAACAAGTACATGTAACTTTTACTATTAACTTATAATTTTTGATTCTATATGAAATTATACATTTTTTTTCCAACAAGATATTCTGTGTCACTATTATTATCACAACATGAAATTGACCAGACCAAACCGAGTTTCGCATGCCAGAATTAATATTTATATTAAGATAAGGTAATGCCGTGATGGATATATCTACTAAAGTTGCAAGAAAAGAGAGAGGGACAAAAATAGACGTTAACAAAATCTGAAAACTTCAAAGATCAACTGTTGGCTGCACATTTTAGCATAAGTTCTTCACGGTGAATGCTACCAGCTACCAAGATGCCGAATCAAGACCGATTCAAGTCAAATTCTTGTCAAAATACTCAACTACTCTAATAAGAGTCCTCTCCACTCGAGTCATGAGAATCAGTAGCATCATAATCTTCATCTGTTCCACCTTGTTTATTGTTGGCAGATACTTCTAACACATTGTTGTGATCTGGTTGAGGAGACTCACCATCAATTAGTTTAGATACTCCATCTGCATCTGCAACTGCCTGTGACCCGTCTTCAGGATTTGGATCTTTGGTGGTTGACTGGTCTTCGATTTTGTGTTCCATTCGAGTTTCAATGAGATAATGGGCCACAGACTTGTACCCCTGCTTTTTAACCTGAAATACGAAAAATATGCAGTAGCCAATTCTTTTTAAAGATGCAAGGCCTGTGTTCTTCATATGTGTGCTGTTTTTTTTCATTGTCTCAACTCTCAATAACCAAAGAAACTGATGAATAACATTTCTGAAATGATAACGTTTTCTAAGTGGCAATGCTGCATCTTGTTTGATGCAAAAATGAAAGGTGCTGTAACATAACAAGACTATAGTCGCTAAATAAATTACAATCTTCTATAGAGGTTAGGAATGACCTTCCAATAAATGTCCCCGGTAGGCTCCCATCCTTTTGCTCGGCGGCATCGACTACAATTGCAAATTCCTCGACATAACAGGGCAAGTCCAGCTTAAATTCTCATTTGCTTCTATAACATTCTCACCATATCTGCACAAAGTAACAAAATTGTTGCCACTAGTCTGGAACAGAATTCACAATGTAAATGATGAGTTTTAAACTAATATTTACTTATCAATAGTTTCTGCATAAAAAAATGTTATGGAAACTACAGATTATGATCGTTGTTAAGATGTGCACTAATTAAGACCTTACCCTACCTAGTAAATAAGCAATCCCCGCACAACTGCCCTTCAACTGCCTTGCAACTGCTGCACTTGGTATGATGCCCAAGAGTTGTCAGCCTGCATGACATTAAGCGGTCACCACTTTGCATGCATCTTAGCCAATGAAGACACTAATATTCTAAGCACTTACTTTGGCAACTAATATTAACATATTATTACATGTTTCATAATAACTGTAAGGAGGCATGGTCAGCATTCATATAGTACAGAATCATCAGAGTACAGATACATGACAATCATTCATTCAATAGACTGTGACGTCTGCCCTTTACTGTCTATAATGTAGCTCGTCTGATTGTACAATCACCAATTACCACAATTGCTCAAGCCTATTCATAGAGGATAGATTACATTATAGGATTTTAAGAAAGAAGGGTATGTTTTCTATATATAGTAGTATTTAGTACCGCTAAAAAAAGAAAATATATAAAGCTTTTCTAAAATAGTGTTGTAAGAGTCTAGCATCTTATTTTGAACCACCAGTCATCAAGATATTAAAACAAATACTCCATCTGAAATGATAACCCCACTAAAGTAGACCATAAATATAATATACTCCATAATTTAAAGTGAGTACCTGCATTGATGGCAATGCTTCCCCTCAAACTGATCATATATACGCTGCCCATCTTCATCATATCCATCAACATCCAAAGTCCACGCCATCTTACAATCACCCAAAAGCTTTTCATGCTCCTCAGTGTAAATCTCTGGACTAGAATTATCTTTAATACAGATTTCCTCATCGTCAGAGTGTTTCCTCCCTTTCTTAGACTTCATAACGCTAACACTCCCCTTCCTCTCTCTCACTGGCGAGGAAATAATAACATATTGCGCTTGTTTTAAACTTTTTTCAGCATAATCGACCCGCTCTGCCCAGTCAACCTAAACAAAACCATAAAGAGAAAAAAGAAACATAATAACATCTTACACACGAAGATTCCATTTGCCTCCAACCAAAATGCAACAGATATTAAAATTTGTAATCACATGAAATCGAAAACGCCCAACTATGCCCACAAGGCTTGTACTTATAGTTTTTCCTCATCCGTACAAACACAGCCAAAGGAAATGCAGAAAAATACATAGAACTTCATATACACTTGCTTTTAACATATTTGAAACCAAACAAAGCAACACAACAAACAAACAAATCACTCTTTTCATTCCAAGAAAACAATGAAAAAAATACATGATCCAATCAAGTCTATCTACTAACACTTCAAGACTTTGACCGATACAGGTAACTTAACATGCTATCAAAATGTGTCTCGAAAGAGTTCTCGAATTTAAACCCTCCTACCTCAAATATTCTAAAAAAATAAAATAAAATTTCAATAATAAGTTTTTAATAGCCCCAAAAGATGGGTTCAAAGTAATACACTTCTAGGAATCATAACTTTACTAAATAATAACAATGACAATGAAATGGACACTAGGATCAAACATAACCCTAAAAAAAGATATAAACAAAACACCCCATAAACAAAAAAAACAAGAAAAATACAAGTCATATATACACAACCACTAGGATTAAAACCCAATTATTATAAAAACTGATTATCATTTCACAAACATTTGGCGGGAAACAAAAAGGGGTGGGTCAAATGAACAAATATATATATATATATATATATAGACACACAAATATTTGTATGTAATATATACCTGGAAGATCTTCTAGTAGGTAAACTAGGAGGAGGCGGCGGAAAAGGACGCTTAATAAGAGGCTTGACAGGCTTGGTTTTGAGATTGTTAGCAAGGGCTAAAATGCCCATCTTCTCCCACCTCTCTTTGCTTTCTTTGATTCTCTGTTTTCTAATCTTCTCATACTCTGACACATTGTTGTAACTCCCTCCTCTGTTTCTGTTTCTCTTGTGCTTGGCTTACTCCCCATGTATGTCCTGTCCACTCAGTGTCTTACACACCAAAGACAACAATGTGGGGATTGTTGGCAGGGGATGCATCAGGGGTGAACATGGGTTGGTTCGGGTTGGGTTTTCGTCAAATCCCGACCCAACCCGATTAGTTCGGTTTTATAAAAAATCAACCCATTAATTGTAAAAAAAAATCGTAACCCAACCCAACCCAATTAGTTCGGTTTTTTATAATCGTAACCCAATCCAACCCAGAAATTTCTGCACTGTTGCAGAAATTTGTAGAAAATATTCTGCACTGTTGCAGAAATTTATATAGTGCAGAAATTTGTAGAAAATATTCTGCACTGTTGCAGAAAATTTATATAGTGCAGAAATTTGTAGAAAAAATTCTGCACTGTTGCAGAAAATTCTGCTTGTTGCAGAAAATGTTGCAAGAGCCGGAAAGTGTTGCAGAATGTGTTGCAAAAAATTTATATAGTGCAGAAAATTTATATAGTGCAGAAATTTGTAGAAAATATGTAAAAAATATATAGAATATGCAGAAAATATGCAAAAAATTCTGCATTTTATGTAATCGGTTTGGTTCGGGTTGGGTAAGGGTTAAAATTTATTAAACCCTTACCCAACCCAATTAGTTCGGGTTTTTTAAAAATTAACCCATTTATATTTCGGTTTCGGACGGTTCGGTTTATTCGGCCGAAAAAAGGGGAGGGTTGGTTCGGTTTCGCGGTTTAATCGGATTTTTGTTCACCCCTAGGATGCATAACAAAGCCGTTTCATTCTCTTTTTCTTTGTCCTTTTTTTATTCTTTTGAAATTTACTTCCTTCCTTTTCCTAATTATTATTGATTAATTCGTAATCGGAATTAATGGGTGGAAATATTTTATTATGATTAATCGGGGAATCGATGATTAATTAGATTGATTAATTAAAATATTAATCGAAAGTAATTTAATTTAATAAATAATAATATAAATTATATTTAAACACAATCAAATTATCATATAATTTATATAAAAAGTTGCCATATAATTTATATGAATCAATATTGATTCGATATATATTTAGGTATTCAAATCAATAAATAAATTATTTATTATTAACATTTGAAGGGTTTAGATTAATTGGAAAATACTTCTTTTTTTAAAACACGGGTGACTACAAAAAAATATGGTAATTATATATTATAAATGCATCTAGAGAGGTGAATATGTGTATTGGGCTGATTATGTCTAATTTTAATTTTTACCGAAATGTTATAGCTGACTGTAATGTATTCAGTCTGTTGTGCGTTGTAAAACAGCTTACTATTTTAAATAGACACAATGTTATAGCAAGATATAATGTATGCAATGCAGAAAATGTTAAGTGTAGAAATGTAAAGGAGGCACAAGACATTTAGCCAAATTCGACTCCAAGTTTTAATGGTTTACATCCTAGTCTCTTCTTACCAACTTTGTAAGATAATATCTTATTAATCATTATAAAATGATTACAAGATAATAATATATCTCCATGTTTCCCAATTACTGAAATTGCCTTCTATAATCCCAAATAGCTTGAACAAATGACTTTAAGCACTCCACTAATCTTCCTTGCAACATGTTCCTCTAACCATCAAAATTACTTGAGTTCCACTCATGAATTCTCTTTTTCTCGAACTATTGCGAAGCTGTATGAACAGAAATCGTGATAACTCAACACTAGAACAAGACAGGTAAATAATACTACGTCTACACGAAAATCAGGAAGAAATGAAGATAATGTAGATACAATGAATCAATACATTATAAGAAGTTTTGAAGTCTACTATAGGTCACTGAAAGAAGTTCATTAATATGTCCATGCCTCAGTGAAGAATAATGTGTAAAGACTTTCAGGATTTCAGAAGTGTTGAAGATTCAGTATAAAAGTGCCACTAGAAGATTTTAGTGTATTAGCATGATTGAAGATAGACAGTGTTTGAAGCATAGGAATCTAGAAGTATTGAAGACAGGGTAAAGACAAAGGTTAAAGAAGATAGCAACAGTCTTGAAGTTATACTCATTGAAAGAAGTTCATTTATATGTTCAAACATCAGTGAAGAACAGAAAATGAAGTATTAAAGATTTTAGTAGTAATGAAGACGTTGTCTAAGTACCAGAAAAGATTCCAGTGAAAGTACATTATTTATTGATAGTATGTGTTCGAAGTAATGAAACAGATGAGGCAATGTCAACTGGAATTGTACAGAGTTAAGAGAATTCAATTAAGTGTTAGTCGTTTGTGAACCAGACCAGTGCACTAAACGTCAGCATATCAAGAAAAGAATTGTCTTTACAAATCAGAAGAAAATAGTTGACTGCAAATTGAATCAATGACAGACGAAGAAATAAATACAGTGATCAAATCAAAAGGAATTTATGAAGTCAAGCTTAAGTCAAGGTCAAGGATCAAGTCAACTCAAGTCAATCCAAAAGAAATGATGTCCTAAAATGTTTAAATTGATAGGCGAGAATTTAACTGATGCTAGAGATCAAATAAAAGTCTTAATTCTCAAGAACAAAGTTTTATCAGAAGAGAATTTTGAATTGAAAAAGCTAGCTTTATAAATGAGAAATTAACTGAAGATGTTGCATTTCAAGTTAATAGAGTCAACTGCTATGTTGAAATTGAAGCTTTTTTGAAGGATAAAATTGAAAAAGAGAAAGTTAGGTGTCAAGCCTATAGAACTGCTTCATTTGTTATGAAAGACCTTGTTGACCAACAAGAGATTAAACGGAAAGTTGGGATAGGTTTTGAATATAATGAATCTGTAGGAAAGGCTAGCAACATCACTCCTTTTAAAGAGACTGCTATAGAGAGGGGTATTTCACATGTTATTAATGACACTAAGAAACCTCTTTTCATAACTCCTATTGCAGAACCAGTTCTTGATAGTTGTGTAATAGTGGATTATGAAATTAAACTTGAAGACCTTAAAGAAAAAGAGAAAGAACAGGAAAAACCTGTTAAGGACATAAAAGGAATAAATGTCCAGAAAGCTAAATATGTACCTAAAAGACCAATAAAAAATGTGAACACTACTAGTTCATCCACTCCTGGTTTAGGTGCTAATGAGCTTAAGAAAAATCGTAACAGACCTAATAAGTTTGTTAATAGTAGGAATAGTAACAACATATTCCATGCTATTGAGAACTTTAAAAATATTAATAAAGTTGAGGTAGAAACTGTTAAGACTCCTGCTATTGTGAATAAAATGCCTACTATTGATGCATGCCATAAACCCTGTGGTGTAGATAACTGTATGCTATGTGCTTTCAATGTTATGTCTGCATATTTTAAAAGCATGCAAGCTATGAATGTCAATACTACACCTAGACAGCACATAAATCACAAACATGCTAGATCAAAGACTGTCAGTCCTCTTGTTTCACAGAAGGAGACATTCTCTCTTAAGTCTGCATACAAAGGTGTTAAGGTTGTTTACAAGGAGAAGTGTTCAGTCAAAGTAGTAGATGAGTTTGTCAAGTTGGGTTCTGTTGTTAAACCTGACAAAGGACAATTTTTCAAATATGCCGGACCCAATCAATGTTGGGTTCCGAAGAAGGCCTAACTCATTTGATGATTACAGGGTGTGAAACAGGTGAATCGGGTCATTTAGATTCTCGATAGTGGATCCTCACGACACATGACCGCAGATAGAGCCCTGCTATCAAATGTTGTTGAGAGAGCTGGCCCAGTAGTTACCTTTGGAGATGACATCAAGGGTATGACTAAGGGTTATGGCTGTTTAGAAGATGGTAATGTCGTCATTGATAATGTATCTTTAGTGGAAGGTCTCAAACACAATCTTCTGAGTATCAGTCAGTTTTGTGACAAGGGATACACAGTGAACTTTGTGAAGGAGAGGTGTTTGATTTCTCACAAGAATGATGAAAAGCTTGCTCATCAGGGAGTAAGGAAAGGAAAATTGTTTGTAACTGATCTTAACTCAGGTTGCAGAGATGAAGTCAATTGTTTTTATGCTAAAGCTTCGTTAGATGAAAGTTGGCTATGGCACAAGAAGCTCTTACACCTTAATTTCAAATATATGAATTCTCTAGTCAAGAGAGAATTAGTGAGAGGACTGCCGCAATTGGAATTCACACAAGAAGGACTTTGTGAGGCATGTCAAAAAGGGAAAGCAAAGAAAGCATCACATCCAAGCACTGACACATCTAGTATTACTGAACCACTGCAATTATTTTACATGGATTTATTTGGTCTAGTCAATGTTATGTCAATATCACATAAAAGATATGCCTTGGTGATTGTTGATGACTACTCAAAGTATACATGGGTTTTATTCCTGTACTCAAAGAATGAAACTCCTCAAATGGTGATTGATCATATCAAGATGATTGAGTTGGATTCGAAGCTTCCAGTTAGAGCTATAAGGTCAGACAATGGAACTGAGTCCAAGAATACAGTTCTGAATGACTTTTGTGTTGAAAAGGGAATAACAAGGCAATTCTCAGCGCCTAAAACTCCGCAACAGAATGGAGTGGTAGAAAGGAAGAATCGTACATTAATTGAAGCTGCAAGGACTATGATGAGTGAATCAAGGCTTCCAATGTACTTTTGGGCTGAAGCTGTAAATACTGCATGTTATACCCAGAATCGGACTCTGATTAACAAGGACTTAATGAAGACACCCTACGAAATAATGGCTAACAAGAAACCAACACTCAAGTACTTTCATGTATTTGGTGCTAAATGCTTTGTACTTAAAGATGGAGAAGAACGTATTGGGAAGTTGGAGGCTAAAGCTCAAGAAGCTATTTTTGTTGGTTATTCCAGAAGATCTTATCGGGTGTATATTATTGATCAACATCATGTCAAAGAAAGTGTCAATGTAACTTTTGATGACATAAAATTCCCTGACATCCAAAATGATGATCCATCTGAAACTCTTAAGTTTAACAATATGCCAGACTCACACTCAGATGATGAAAACGAACCTAAAGCTGCAAAAGGAAACAACAATGATAATAATGCTGATGATGCAAGTACTACTGGTGGAAACAGTGGAAACTTTAGAGATACTACTAACACATAGGGAGATTCATCAAGGGATCCTAGCAGCAACTCATGAGGAGGAGATGAAGGATCGGCAAATCAAACACAACATCACAATGAAAATCAAGCCGAATCATAAAGATCTAATCTGCCAAGTCAGAGATTTTGGAGTAAAGCTCATCCTTTTGAGTTGATCATTGGTGATCCAGATGTTGGTGTTAGAACAAGAGGTGCTACACAGAATCAATGCAATTATTCTGGGTTTCTATCTGACATGGAACCTAAGAAAGTAGAAGAAGCACTATCTGATCCTGATTGGGTGATTGCTATGCAAGATTAACTCAATCAATTTGAATCTCAAGAAGTTTGGAAATTGGTACCCAGACCAAATGACAAGACTGTAATTAGCACACGATGGGTATTCAGAAACAAGTTGGATGAAGATGGCATTGTGATAAGGAACAAGGCTAGACTGGTTGCAAAAGGTTATTCCCAGGCTGAAGGAATTGATTATGATGAAACCTACGCTCTAGTTGCAAGACTTGAGGCTATCAGGATGTTTTTGGCATTCGCAGCTCACTCCAATTTTAAAGTTTATCAAATGGACATGAATAGTGCATTCCTGAACGAAAATTTAGCTGAAGAGGTATATGTTCAACAGCCCCCAGGCTTTGAAGATCCAGATCACTTGGACTTTGTATATTTTCTTTTTAAGGCTATCTATGGTCTCAAACAAGTACCCAGAACATGGTATGACACTCTTTCTAAATTCCTTCTTGAAAATGGTTTCGTTAGAGGAGTCATAGATAAACTTTATTTTATAAGAAACACAATAATGATATGATAATGGTACAAGTATATGTTGATGACATAATATTTGGGTCTACTAATGATAACTTGTGCAAGAGGTTTGCTAAGTTAATGCAGAGTAGGTACGAGATGAACTTAATGAGAGAGCTGAAATTCTTCCTTGGACTTCAAGTGAGTCAAAGAATAAATGGAATATTCATTTGTCAGTCCAAGTACCTTAAAGAACTTCTGAAGAAGTATCACATGGAAGATTCAACATCTGCAAGAACTCCCTCATCTACAGCCTAGAGTGCATGAATAACATAAAGTTATATATATATATATATATATATATATATATATATATATATATATATATATATATATATATATATATATATATATATATATATATATATGGGGGAGCCTAGAGTGCATGAATAACATAAAGTTTTATTGATTTACTAGTCAGGTGACATGTGAGATTATCATGTAATATTTTGTTTGGTCGTGGACCATTAAAACCATGGTGTCCTGAATTTATTGGCTAACACTAAGATTAATATAGATTTATATTATCTGTTAATTATATAATAATATATAACACGTATATTTGATTCATAAGGCTTTATATAATAATCTGTATTAATAATAAGTTATAATTCTGTAATTAGATCGGGAGCCGGGTGTCTAGCGGATCGTTTACAGATTTTGTTAATAAACGAGGTTGCTATATTTAAGATACAGATTTCGTTCCCTTTCTCTTCAGCGCTACTCTTTTTAGGATTAATTATATTTAATTCATTACGTTCATAAATCTGTTCCTTCCGTTATTATTCGTTTTAAACTTTTTTATTTTCGAAAATTATTTTAAAATATGTTTTGAAATATTTAAATATATGTTTCCGCGATTTTTTAAAAATTATGTATGTTACATATCTGTGTAGAATATTCGAAATATCTGTTCAGGTGGTTTTAAAATTATGAAAATTATTTTATTTGGACTTTTAGAGTGATATTAGGGTATACCGAGTTAACTAGTTGTAGGAGTACTACAACCATGTCATTGCGGCACTAGTGGCATGACACTTCCGTGGTAGTGTAATTGGTCACGGCGTATCCTTCTGTTAGCTCAGGAGGTGAGCTTTGACCATTGTGATATTTGTTTGAGGATACGTGGGTGCACCCAAAATTTGATTGGATTTGTGATTTGACATTTGACGGTGACGTTGTATATGCCGTACACGTTGTTTGGTTTGTTGCACGCATTAGGCACCCTATGATGTATGTATTTATTTTCTGTTTTGGTAGTGGTATGAAATATCATAACCCCTCTTTGCTTCAACCTTATTTTTAAAATTTAAAGTATATTTATTTTTTTCAAATTATATATCTTGCTTCTTATTTTATAAACTGTATTCCAATCCGTACTGGGCATTTGGCTCATACCATATTCTTCTTCTAGCAGGTACTTAGGGGGATTTCAGACTGTGTGATGAAGAGCTACCTTTATTTCATTTATTAGGACGTTTGAACTTCTCGCATTTCTTTTTAAACATTGTTTATTATTCGAGGTTTTGGATTAATTCGCATTTATCACATTGAATTATTTTAGAGGTTTTAATATTATTTTGGAGACCTGTTGGACCTATTTAATTATTATAAGATGGCTTTAGTACTCTGTATATATGTTTGTGGTTTAAAAGTAACCTCTCGTCTCATTTTGGGAATAGGGTGTTACAGCTACCCCTGAGACATTATATTTCCTCAGGTGAATACTAGTAAACTAGTCAACTTCCGTTGTTAGCTATTGATGGATATTGAGGAACCTCTAAGCTTCAGGTTAAAATTATGAAATCTGTAAGCTGTTAGGTGAGAGCTTCATCTGTATAGATCAAGATGAGAACCTCTTCAAGCTTCCTAAGCCAACTGAGATGGCTGATAGCTCCATTCTGTATAGTAAGCCTTGAATATTTTTCCAAGCTGAGTAATAATGAGGTAAGAGAGCTAGATCGAGCACCTTTTTCTAAAAGGGCATGACTTGATAGGGTAAAAGTATTATTTTGTCTTAAACCTCTTTCCAAGATAAGAAAGGTAAGAACTCCGTCTTGAACCTTTTTGTTGACTTACTAGATGCGAGCTCCTTTAATGCAAATTCTCACAAGGGATGTGAAGGAGATGAAGCTTATGAAGTCCAACAAGAAGCTAAAGATTGTTGAATCCAATCTGATAAAAAAGAACGAACAGCTCGTGGCCTAATTCAGGGCTTGGAACGTGAGAAAGAGATTATGTTACCCTTATAACGAGAAGGTGACAAAACTTTAACTCTAGGAGAAGTTTTCATTCCAATGATAGAGAAATTTATGTAGGAGTTGGAAGTTATTGGAGCAGGGATGCAGGTTCCAATACTAACGGAGGTTGTAGAAATGATATATGATCAGGTCAAGGTTCCACCTAGCGGCCAGGTGGAGGTTCCTATAGACCCTCAAGGAGACGTGGTCTCTCAAATGGATCCTGTCAAAGATGGATCTGTGATAGAAGTTGTTCCAAAAGACCTCCCAGCCTAATTTTCTTTGAATTTGATCTTCTCGTAAGAACATTTTAGTATCCTTTTTTCGAACAACCTGATATTTTTTGAATAACTTATTGATTTAAATGAGGTAGCGGTTACATCGTATGACTTGCAAGTAGTATCAATAATTCTCATTCCTTTATACTAGTATATGAATTATTCGTTGCATGAGAAAGATGGATAAAATGATATCACATGATAACAAATGGGGTGTTCGGCATAAAAGACCTCCCGAACTCCTGCACTTGTTGAAGATTTGTAAACCAAGATGCCATAAGAGGACGATGAACCTCAACCATTAAAGATGTTTGTAGACCGAAGCCTGTAAACATGAAGCTTGTAACCCGGAAGCTGAAGTTGTAACTGAAGGTGTAGCTATAGTTGAAGTTGAAGTTGTAGCTATTGAGAAGGTTTGTAAGTCAAAGCTTGTAAACCGGAAGCTAAAGTTGTTAGTTGTAGCTGAAGCTGAAGCTGTTGAGAAGGTTTGTAAGTCAAAGCTTGTTGTAAACTGGAAGCTACAACTGTATCTATAGCTGAAGCTGAACCCATAGCTATTGAGAAGTTTGCAAGTCAAAGCTTGTAAACCGGAAGCTGAAGCTGTAGCTATATCTATATTTGTATGCTCAAGGAGGTTTGTAAGTAAAAGCTTGTAAACATGAAACTGTTGAGATCATATTCTGATTTAAGTAATATGAATTTAAGTTAAGCACCAAGTGAATCTTATGGGCTCTATGTGAATCCCCATAGGGCATAAAGTGAAGCCAATTGGATTCTAAATGAACTTTTGGCCAGGAGACTAAGCAGATCCAGTTGGGCACTAAATGAATCCTTAGGGCACATAGAGAACCCACTAAGGCACTGGGTGAATTCATGAGAGCGTCTGGGCACTAAATGAATCCTATAGGGCTCCAAGTGACTCTTGAAAAGGGCACTAGGAGAATCCATAAGGGCACTAGGTGAGTCCATGAGAGCGCTTGCGCACCAAGTGAATCCTATGTGGCTCTAAGTGAATTCCGATAAGGGCACTAAGAGAATCCATAAGGGCACTAAGTGTGTCCATGAGAGTGCTTGGGCACCAAGTGCATCCTATAGGGCTCCAAGTGAATCCTGATACGGGCATAATGAGAATTATATAAAAGGCACATAAATTGTGTAGTAGGTACACCTAGTCCAACATCCATTAAAGGTTTCCTAGTCATTTATAAATAAGTGGACCCTTAGGAGCTAGGACAAGGCACCTCCTGGGTCGTAAATCAAGAACCTCAAGAGCCAGGACAAGGCACCTCCTGGATTTTAAATCAGGAACCTCATGAGCCATGGCAAGATCCTCATGGGTTATATGTCAAGTATTTGTTTTAAAATCAGCTACTTTCATGATATCATTCTAGGTAGCATATCCACTACCCCTGGTTCTTTAGTGCATCTTGTATGTGGTGGAGAACTAGATCTGAGGATGAGTTTCTCATGTCTTCAAATAGTTTAAAATAGTTAACCTCGTTATCATATTTATAGAGCTCTATGATTTTACCAATTTCATCATCATAAATCATGTCGACCATCTTTTTGTATAACACTCCCGTATTTATCAATATAGAAGCTTGTTCTCAACAAAATTTTAAAAAAAGATCTCATAATTCCATTAAAAGATACTTGAAAGAAATAGATTGCTTACTATGGAGGTACGCATGTGCTACTCCTCAGCTTTAGAAAAGGAAATACATATGAAAATAAGGGCTTTTAACTCATTGTACACTTTATCTTACTATTCATTTAAGCTTGACATATTTATTGGAGGTACCCCAAAGGTATGCTCTTTTTGGAGAGCTCTCCTACTTTCAACTACTTGTCACTGCAAGCTACCCATTCTGCAAGTTGCCCATCTCAAACTAGATCTTAAACTTGGTCCTTCAATGCTCTACACTCAGTAGTATCATGACAATTAATCTCATGAAAGTCATAATATTTTTTCAAATCTCTTCTTGATCCCACGGCTAAAGGTGCATGCTTCACAAATATTCCTTCTTTCTCATAGATTTTAAAAAAAAATTCCACTGAAGTGACCAAAGAGGTATAACTACCATACTTTTTTTTAGTTTCTCTTTGTTTCTTTTGGAGGGAGCTCGATTTTCTATAGCATAAGCATTTGGCTCGAACACCTATCTCGTTTGCTTCATTTCCAACCATCTTATCCTCATGACCTTCTAATTTTCTTAATTCGAACGATGATTCTTCCACACATTTGTATTGGTCAACATATTTATAAAACTTATTTAGAGTTTTAGGTTCACTAACTTGTAATGATTTCTAGAAATATGAACCAACTCTAACCCCAATAATCAAAAAGCTCTTAATGACTATGTAAAGAGTTATTCTAGCCCTGGGGACATCCGTGTTGAAGCGTTTGAAGTAAGATTGTATTGATTCTCCGTCATGTTACTTAACGTTAACGAGTACATGAAATGATGGTAGGTATGTCACAGAATTCTGGAACTGGGTAACGAAAAGCTCTCTCATTTGTTCCTGTTATTTTCCCTTGAGTACAAGAAGTTTGTAGGAGGGGGAGGGGTTTGAATACAAACTTAAGAATTTTAAGGAATTCTTGCGAATTCAAGTTTGTACTTTGATAGATTTTGTGTTTGGATATATATATAGTGAAGAGAACTATTTAAACTATGGATTGAAGACTAACAAAACAAAGCAATTTAACCTTGGTAAAGTTACCAAGCTGCTTACAAAATGTAATTTGAACTAAGAAAAGCACTACAAATATTTTCTAACTTTCTACTGTGCTTTTTCTTGAGTTCTTGATTTTTCTACGCACTTTGCTACAATGAACTACTAGTCAATATATTTTACTTCTATTTTCTATCGACTGATAACATCATACAATGCATTTTACAATGTTTACATGAAAATAGAAATTAGTTACTTTCACAGTCTTCATTAGACTTTGTCTAGTTTTGGAAATAACTTTGTCTTGATCCATTCCTTGAAGACTGTGTTGCCTTGAAAGTCTTTACAATCCTGACAGGACTGTCTTCCATTGATTTAGTTTCTGCAAAGATCTCATTTCATTTGTCTTTAACTGATTTGGGAATCTTTGATCAACTGATAATTGATGTTAAGCTTATCATTTGATCCTCTTTTGCTCATCCATTGATGGATAGGTTATCCATTGATCAATTGATGTATCGATGGATAATTAGGTTATCCATCGAATCCTTATCCATTGATGGTCCTTTATCCGTTGATTGTCTTTATCCGTTGATAGCCTTTATCCATTGAGCAGTGTCTTTATCCATCGACTTCAATATCTGTTGATTACTTCATTTGTGAGAATTCTGACTTAGAATATTTACAGTTGATAAGCCATTCTTTACATCCATTGAGAAGCTATAAATTGAAGTCAATAAACATCAGTCGACTACTTCACATCATCCATCGAGGCATTACAATCAATTGATAATGAAACATAAATCAAATGTTACAATCCAATTTATCAGTTGAGTAACAAGTTTCAACTGATAATTGGTTTCCTAGTCAATGGATATTTATAAGTCATATATCCATTAACCAGTTACAATGAAATTGAAATCCCTATTGTAATTCTAAGTAATTTGTTATCATCAAATCTCATAATTCCTAACAATCTCTCTTTATTTATGAGTATGTGAAATATGCATAAATTTTCTGTTGATGATAACAAAATTCCTAAATATTTTCATTCTAGCAAGAATTACAATATTGACAAGAGTAATTTTGAGACAGAGTGATCAAATACCAGTAACAGATGAATTCTGATAACTTTAATGTTGAGTCTAAATCTTCTACCTTCTTCTTCTTCCCCTTGACTCATTCATCTTATCTTTATTATCCTTCATCTTTATGTATAGGGATCCCTTCAAAATCTTCTCATCTTTAACCCTGTAGTCTAGTTGGCTTGCAAGATAATTTAATTCCAGATTGGGCAGTTTGTCCAACTCTTGACAGATATCAATACATTTTTCCCTGCCTTCCCTGTCCTTGTAAATCATCATGTAGAATGGTTCATGAAGTACCTTCCTTCCTTCAGGGTTCCAAATTTTGATTCTATCATCCCTTTCTTCTTGAAGAGGTGTCTCCCTTATCTTCTTCATCTTTTCTAAGATGGCTTTACCTAGCTCTCCAGTTAAATAATACTTCATGTTGAGCATGGTATAAATCTTCCTTAAGGTGACATAGCCTTGTTCCATGACTTGATCAAATGTAAAAATTGAATGTGACCCATCTTCATAGTCAATGTGAAGTAGATCTACATCCTTTTTCCTTTGTCCTTTTATTACAGTCATTCCCTCAATTTTGATTGAAACAAAATTTTGAGGTTTAGATTTGAACACCTCTATTTCCTTGGATTGACCACTGCCAGATGCTTGACTCTGAAAATATGTCTTTTTTGGCTTTTTCTCCTTAGCCACTTCTTCATCAACCACAAGTTCCCTTTTAACTACAGAATTTTTAGGTTTGTCTACAGGCTTCTTTGCTCTTTGTTTCACCCTTGGCCTCTTCTCACCTTCTTTTCTCTAGGCTTCTCTAATTAGCCTATCATCCTCATCAAATTCTCTTTGCAGTTGAATGGCTAGTTCTTCTTATATTTTTTCTTGTTGCTCCATTTCTTTCATACCAACAACTATTGCTTTGCTCAATAGTTTTTCACTACCACTTATGACAAATTTCTTCTTCTTTTCTTCTTCAATTAAAATGCCATTTCCTTTTCTGTCACCAGGTTTTGAGCTACCTTCTTCCATCCTTATGTCTCCTTTCTTCACAGCTTCAAGAATTTCTGGCATTAAGGCAACTGGCTTTTATGCATCAATTTCCTTGTTTTTGCTTGCAATTGAATCAAATTGCCTTATAACTTGTTACTTGATTCTTCAAAATTTGCTCCATGCCAACTTCCATAACATTCACTCTTTTCTCCAATGCTATCACCTTATCCTTAGCTGTAAACTCAGTGTCAAGTCTTTGCTTAATTCTTGACATTAGGGTTAAATTGAGCCTAGAATCTATGGTTGTATCAAAATGAGTCCTGACACTCTCAATTTCATACTTGATCTGTTTTAATTCATTTCTGGACCCTGTCACATGCATCTTCTGTAGCTTGAGGTTATCCCTGTAATAATTAAGAATTCTTCTTTGAATAGAATCCTATACATTCACCTCATCCATGGATCTTCTATAGTGTGAAACTATTGCTTTTTCAGTGTCAACCAAATTAGTTTCATCACTAGCCAATGTAGGCTCCAACAAATCATCATCAGAATCATCTTCAAAATCCTCAGGGTTCATATGAGACACATCAATAGGCTGTCTTGCCAAATTCTCCTTGCCACTCCTGAACTACTCTTTTGTTTGTACCAACCCTGACATCTTCTCAGCTTCTTGATTTGTGGCTGCTGCCAATTCTTGGTAGTGTGGATCCTCATGTTGAAATGTATCAGCATCAACGTTAAATTCAACCTCATCATCCACCTCCTTGTGGGCATCTGCAACTCCTGCAGGAACTTCATGCTCTCCATTACCTACATCTCCCCTAACTCCAATCCCAACTCCTGGGTGAGTTCAGCTACAACTGATCCGTTTTAGAAGTTGATGCTTCATGAGATGAAGAACTTGGTTTCTCTTTATTCTTTTCTCTCTCACTCTCTTCTCTCTGTTTTTGCATCAGGATCTCATCCTGGATTCTCACCTCTCCCACACAATGCTCTCCTTTTGCATCACCTACTAAGGTGGAACTCTCTTTGCTCACACCCTCTCCTTTTACCACCTCAGAAGAAATTGAGGGCCTCTCATTCACACTCACTCCTTTTGCCAAGGTATGAAAACATTGCCTCTCACACACCTTACCCACTTCACTCAATCCTAGAAGTGTATTTGCTACATGAATTGCTTCAATGGATGATTCAATAGTTTCAATGGAAGTGTTAATCGATGGATGAGGAATATCTATCGATTGATGAATATCAGTTGATTGGAGCTCGTCGATGGATGTAAGGATATCCATCAATGGAAGTGAACTAGTCAATAGATGTTGAAAATTATCAGTTGATTGGAAAATATCCATTGACTTAGAAAAGTTTTCAATTTCAACATGTTCATCCAAGGTGTTACCCTTTTGTGATGAAACAGGTGAGAGTGTTGGCTCCACCCTAAGTTGTAAAGAGGGTGAATTTGAAACATTGAAGTTATCAATCATCAAAGTTTATGAAGAAATAGATTTTGAAGAAGATTATGGAGAAGGAATAGATAATGAATCGGGTTGTGCCTCGGGAAAATTCCGAGACACATTAATTGAAGAAACTGAAGGCTCCACTAAATTTACATTTGGCTTTGCAAGTGTGTGTGATCCTTGTGCATTGTTACTGTCCTTCTTTTTCCTTTTGTAGGGTTGAACTACTTTGTGTCCCTTATCCCCATCAATTGATCCTGGTTGAGACCTCTTTTCAATAGATACACCTTGTTGAGAAGGTGCAACTAGGGATGTGCTACTATCTTTTAACACATCATCAATCTTTTAAGAGATTGGGCTGGTGGCTGACTGGACAATCTCAGTCTCTCTTACCTTATTCTTCTGGCTTTCTTGATGTTGACCAGTTCCCTCACCCTTATCAACCACCTTCACACTCCCCTCAGTTATTTTTCTTTTCTTGGATTTTACAACAATAGTCTTTTGGGAAACTACTGAGGTGGTTTGTTTAGATTTGGATTTAGAAGGTTGTGCAACTTGAGTAGGAGGGATGGTGGCATTTCCAACTCCCTCCATTGTTGCAGAAGGCAAAAAAAGTGATATATCCACATTAGAAAAAAGAATGTTGTGAGTTTTGAGATATACCTTCACAAAGGGAGGATAGATGAGGCACAACCTACTATGTAAGTTGATTCTCACCAAATCCTTGAAGACACTTTTGTTTTGAGTCCAAGGCTCCAGTGTTTCCATCTCTGCAGTAATCTCATATTCTCCAATAGCAGCATTAATCAAAGATGCCTTATTTCCTAAATGTTGTTCTTCCTAGGTGCCTTATTTCCTAATTTAGCAGTTAACTCATTTAGGAGCAATGTGCTAAAATTAAAGTATTTATCAAATAGGATAGAATAAGCAACTTCTTGCATACTTGTGGTAATTGCATCAAAGTTACTTATCTTTTCAGAAAATACTTTAATAATTGCATCAAATAAGTAACTCCATTCTTTTCTAAGATTTTTCCTGACAACATCATCTAATCCAGTTTCAGCATTAGCATAATTAACAGTTGCTAACATATCCCTAATATCAGTATCAGTGGGTGACTTATCACAATTATTTTCAGGTAATTCTAAACATTCAGAGAGAGTAGTACTTGTAATGGAGTAGGGTTTACCTTTGTAAGTATAAGAAATTACCTTCCCATCTTGTGAGACTTCTGCGGTGTTCCATAGCTCTTCAACAAATGAGCATATGATAGTTGGTGCTTCATTAAAAGCTTTGGACACCTTGCAGTCTCCCAGAAACCTCATCAATGGATGAAAGTCTACAGGAGCATCATCCACTGTTAGGCATGCAACAAAATTGTTCTGTTCATAGATGAACCTGGTTGAGGAAATAATCTTCTTTTGAGGTGCCATTGCTGTTCTTAGAGAGATTAGAAAAGAAACTTGAAGAAAAGTTAGAGAAATTGCCTTAAGAGTTCTTGAGAGAGAGAGAAATAGAGATACAGAGTTTTAGAGATAGAGAATAAAATAGCAAGTAAGATTGAAATGAGAAATGAAATTGCTATTTATATTTTTGACATTAAAATGACTTGAATAGTCAGTTTAATTAAGAATATAACCATTGAAAGATAAAAAGAATTAAAGTAAATTACTCTAAATGGAAATCGATTGATATATACAAATGGATATATTCATCTGTTGATAAATAAAGTAAAGAATCAACAGCTATAATTTGATCAATGGATGTGTAAAACTGTAGAAATTTTATTACCATCGATAGGTAATTACATCCATTGATTCAGAAAATTTAATTTATCGATCAAAAAACAATTACCAGGTAAATTATCTGTCAATATATAAATATCCATCGATAGGTATATATTTTATCAGTTGATCAAATATATCCATCGATGGCTGCAGAATATCTATTGATAGTTAACACAAATATCAATTGATCACTTTGTTTCAACAGATAAATGTGAACAATGGCTACATTGAGAAAAACAAGTGACTTAGCAAACATTTAGGATTTAAGCAAAATTAAGCATTCCTAACTCACAGACTAATCTATTAAAAGTAGATTCATCTAGAGGTTTGGTAAAAATGTCTGCAAGTTGTTGTTCACTAGGGATAAAATGTAATTCAACTGTACAATTCATTACATGTTCCCTAATGAAATGATACCTTATGTCAATGTGTTTGGTTCTGGAATGTTGCACATGAATTTCTTTTATTTCAATGGCACTTGTGTTATCACAGAAAATAGGAATATTATTCATATTGAACCCATAGTCAAATAATTGATTCCTCATCCATAATATTTGTACACATCAACTTCCAGCAGTAATGTACTCAGCTTCTGCAGTTGAAGTTGATACTGAGTGTTGCTTTTTGCTAAACCATGACACAAGTTTGTTTCCTAGAAATTGACAGGTGCCTGTAGTACTTTTCCTGTCTATTTTGTAACCTGCATAATCTGCATATGAGTAGCCTATTAGATTAAAACCAGAGTCTCTAAGATACCAAATACCTAAGTTTGATGTACCCTTGAGATATCTAAAAATCCTCTTAATAGCCACTAAATGAGATTCTCTAGGATCAGCCTGAAACCTAGCACACAAACATGTAGAGAACATTATGTCTGGCCTACTAGCAGTTAAATATAGAAGTGAGCCTACCATGCCTCTATAACTTGAAATGTCCACTTTAGCTTTCTTAGTATTCAATTCAAGTTTATTAGTAGTGGTCATGTGAGTTTTTACAGAAGAACATTCACTTAAGTCAAATTTCTTCAACAAGTCATGAATGTACTTTGTTTGATTTATAAAAATACCATCCTTAACTTGTTTAACTTGCAAACCAAGAAAGTAAGTAAGTTCTCCCATCATGCTCATTTCATACTTACTCTACATTAATTTGGTAAACTTTTTGAAAAATCCCTCATTAGTTGAGCCAAATATAATGTCATCCACATAGATTTGGACAAGAATAATTGAGTCATTAACATTTCTACAAAATAGAGTTTTATCAACAGTACCTCTTGTGAAGTAATTTTCAATGAGAAACTGAGATAAGGTATCATACCAGGCCCTTGGTGCTTGTTTTAAACCTTAGAGTGCTTTGAGTAGATAATAGACAAAGTCAGGGAAATTTGGATATTCAAAACCAGGAGGTTGTTCCACATAGACTTCTTCTTCTAGTACTCCATTCAAAAATGCACTCTTCACATCTATCTGGTAGACCTTAAAATTAGCATGTGCAACATAAGCTAGAAAGATTCTGATTGCTTCCAGCCTTGCCATTGGTACAAAAGTCTCATCAAAATCAATTCCTTCTTCTTGTGAGTACCCCTTTGCCACAAGCCTTGCCGTGTTTCTAGTCACTGTACCAGTTTCGTCCATCTTGTTCCTGAATACCCATTTTGTACCAATGACTTATTTGTCTTTTGGTTTGGGCACCAGCTTCTAAACTTTATTCCTTTCAAATTGATTGAGTTCCTCTTGTATAACTAAAACCCAATCAGGATCCTTGAGAGCATCTTCAACTCTTTTAGGTTCTTCTTGAGATAGGAAGCTGCTATACAGACACTCATTTTGAGTAGCACTTCTTATCTTGACACCATCTTCTGCATTTCCAATGATTAATTCAAATGGGTGACTTTTTGTCCATTTTCTTTGTGGAGGCTAATTTTTCCTTAATGATGAGGCTTCATGATCATTGATATTGTACTCAAACTGATTTGAATTTGAGGATTGATTTTGAAACCATCCCCCTGAATTGGATACCCTAGATGTAGAGTGTTGATTATCCATTGAAGAATTATCAGTTGATGCATTATCAGTCGATGGATGTCTGTCATTTGATAAATTATCCATTGATGCTGTGACATCAACTGATATTGGGTTTCTGAGTACTTGTGAATTTATGATTTCTACTTCTTCATCATCATCTACACCATTTGATTCATTCTCAAAATGCAGTGTTTCATGATTTCCTTCATCAAACAAGTCTTGAATCTTTTTATCATCAAATACTACATGTACAGATTTCATAACAATGTGTAGTCTAAGATTATAGACTCTATAGGCTATGCTTGATAGTGCATACCCAACAAATATAGCTTCATCAGCCTTGGCCTTAAATTTTCCTAGGTTTTCACCTTGATTTCTTAGAACATAACATTTGCAGCCAAAGAGATGAAGAAATCCCACTTTTAGCTTTTTGTCTTTCTTGATCAATTGATAAGGTGTTTTTCCTTGAGCTTGATTCACTATGGAGATATTTTGAATATAGCCTGATGTATTAATGGCCTCAGCCTAAAAGTATGTTGGTAATTTAGCATCTTCCAACATAGTTCTAGCTGCTTCAATTAATGTCCTATTTTTTCTATCAACTACCCCATTTTGTTGAGGTTTCCTTGGTGCAGAGAAGGTGTGTATGGTTTTTTTAGATTCATAAAACTCCTTCATTGTGGAATTCTTAAATTCTGTTCCATTGTCACTTCTTATTTTCTTTACATCCAATCTAAGACTTTTCTCAACTTCTCTGATGTGCTTGATGATGAGATCAATTGCTTCATCTTTTAAATGCAGAAAATAAGTCCATGAGAATCTTGAAAAGTCATCCACAATGACTAGAGCATACTTCTTATTTGCAATGGACATGATATTCACAGGACCAAACAAATCCATATGTAATAACTCAAGTGGCTTCTCAATTGATGATTCCAATTTTGACTTGAATGATGCCTTCCTTTGTTTTCCTTTCTGACAAGCATCACATAGTCCATCCTTGACAAATTCCATCTGTGGTAGACCTCTCACTTGATTTTTCTTGACCAACTGATTCATGGGTTTGAAGTTTAAGTGACCTAATTTCTTATGACATAGCCAACTTTTATTTGTACTTGCCTTAGAGAGAAGAGAAGTCATTGAGTCTGTCTTAGTTGAGTTGAATTCAGCTATGTACACATTTCCTTTTCTATTCTCAGTCATAACTAGGCTTCCATCTTTCTTGTTGGAAATTATGCATGCTTCAGTTGTGAAGCAAACTTTATTTCCATTGTCACATAGTTGACTTATACTTAACAAATTGTGTCTTAAGAAATCAACTAATGCAACAGGTTCAATGATGACATTCTCTTTTGAAATCAAGCCATATCCCATGGTGTATCCTTTACTGTCATCTTCAAAAGTTACTCCAGGGCAAGCTTTCTCCTCAAACTTTGTGAGCAGGGATTTATCTCCAGTCATATGTCTTGAACACCCATTGTCCAAGTACCAAATATTTCTTCTTTTTCCCTGCACACATCCAAACACAATCAAGTTGATTTTGGTACCCAAGTTGCCTAGGGTCCTTTCTTATTAGTTGCTACCTTTGGTTTGGTTTCCAACTTTGGTACCTTTGGTTTAGGTGGTTTTACTTCCACTTCAACCTTAGGTGTTGGTTTCCTCACCTCATGATTCTCATTGCTAATACTTGGAATATTCATGCTTGCAGAATTAGAGAAATTTGGAGCATGAAAATTGTTGTGCATATTCTAGGGCATAGCAGACATATTCATGTTGGTAAATGCAAGATATGGATTAAACATATAGGGCATTGATGCACATTGAGCATGAATAACATGAGGATTAACTAATTGAGGATAAACAGAATTAGAATGCATGTTAGGTTAACAGACATATTGGATGTTGCAGGCATATTGGACTTGCATTGCACAGATAAGTGATTATTACTAACACACTTAGCACATATCTTTCTAGGAGCATACTTGTCAGGTGTGTAGTTATTGTGCTTGTTTATGTCTACTTTACCATTTCTGTTATTTTTCTTTCTTTCATTAGGCTCAACATCCGGTTTTATCTTTTCTAATCTTTCCTTCAATTGGTCTTTAGATAAGAACCCTATGTTGGCCTTTTCAACTTTGATTTGAGGTTTAGAGGAGCTACCTTCTTTTACAAATGTAACAGGTCTGTTAAGCTTGGTTTTTAAAACAGATTGTTTAACAGTTGATGATTCTTTAATGGATGGATAATTATCCATTGGGATAACATTATCAATTGATGGATAATCCTTATCAGTTGATTCAGGATTAGCAATCGATTGCTTCTTTTCCAAGGATTGATTTTCATCAATTGCTAATTTCTTCAGAGTCTCAGGCAGCATGGTGAAAGAATTTGTTCCATGAATGTCATTCTTCTTCTTACTAGCTTTACTTGACCTGTTCCATTTGTCAATGGTTCTTAGTTCTTCTTCTAATTTTTCTTTCAAGTTTTCTATTTCCTTTTTACACTCAATTAATTCTTTTCTAGCATCTCTGTTTTTTACCTTGAGTCTGTCCATTTGCACTAGCTCACTCTCTAGATGAATATTTCTTTCAGTAAGAAATTCTAAGTAGTTCATGAGCCTAGTGTTATCTTTATGTAAAGACTTGAGAGTTACATGCAAATTATACAATTCATTTGACATTTAGTAATGGTAATATTGCATTCATCTTTGGATAACTCTGATAGATTTGTAGAAATTACCTGATTGCTAGAGGAACTAGCTTCTTGGTCATCATGATTGGCCATTAGTGCAAGGTTGATGTATTCCTCTTCTTCATAATCATCCTCAGCAGCCCAGCCCTTTTCTTCTATTACAAAAGTCTTTTCTCTTTGTTTGAGCAAATCAAAGTACTTCTTTTTATAGTCAATATCATCACTAAACTTTGATTTCTTCTCCATTTTTGGCTTTTTGCATTCATTAGAAAATGACCAGCCAATCCATAGTTAAAGCATTTGAATTGAGTCCTGTCAACAAAATTTTTGCCTTGTTGATTGTCTCTCTTAAACTGAGATCCAGGCCTTTGCATAGGATTCCTCTTGAATTTGAGTTTTGAAAATTTCCTTGATAGAAAAGCCAAATGATCATCTATTTCATCCATTTCATCTTTGGTATATGACTCATCATCTTCAACTATTTCTTTTCTTTTGTTAGTTAAAGATTCATCATACTAATACCACTTGCACTTTTACCATGACTTTCCTTCTTCCCTTCTTTGACAACAACATCTTCACAGGATTCTGCAACTTGCTTATCCTTGACTACCAAGGCAACAGACTTTTCTTTCTCCTGACTTTTCTCAATCTCCTCATCTTGTTGTAGTTCCAACTCATAGGTTTTCAAGATTCCATATAGCTTGTCAAGAGTATATTCTTTAAAATCAGAAGATTGTCTTATAGAAACAGTCATTAGTTTCCATTCCTTGGGTAAGGACCTCAAGAATTTTATGTTGGTATGTTCAACAGCATATACTCTTCCATATAGTTTTAGCTCATTCAATAGCTTTTGAAACCTACTATATGTATCATTTATTTCTTCACCACTCTTGAAGTGAAAGGCCTCATATTTTTGAATCAAGAGTTGCATCTTGTTCTTTCTTACTTGCTCAGAGCCTTCACATAGAGTTTGAAGAGTATCCCAGACTTCTTTGGAGGTTGTACAGTTGATAACATTGTCAAACATATCATTGTCAAGACCATTAAACAAAATGTTCATAGCCTTTTTATCCTTGTGTACTTCCTTTTCATCATCATCTGTGTATTCACTCACAGGTTTTGGAATAAGTTTGTCTGGTGCTTGAGTACCATCTGCATTCACACTTGTAACTATCTTCATAGGCACATGTAGACCTTTCTATATGCAGTTGACATAGGAAGGAACAATGGATAGCAGATGCAAGTGCATTTTGACTTTTCAGGGAAAGTACTCATCTTTTTCCAGAACTGGAATCTTCACTCCTATGTCTTTTTGACTCATACTTGACGTACTTAGATCTTAAATTTCTATATGTTGAAAGCTAGGTTGTGATACCAATTGTTATTTTTCCTTGAGTACAAGAAGTTTGTAAAAGGGGGGGGGGGTTGAATACAAACTTAAGAATTTTAAGGAATTATTGTGGATTCAAGTTTGTACTTTGATAGATTTTGTGTTTGGAGATATATATAGTGAAGAGAACTATTTAAACTATGGATTGAAGACTAACAAAAGCAATTTAAAAATTACTAGTGGATTGGTTTTTCCACTAGTGTATTTTTGCTTTCAATTAACCTTGGTAAAGTTACCAAGCTGCTTACAAAATGTAATTTGAACTAAGAAAAGCACTACAAATATTTTCTAACTTTCTATTGTGCTTTTTCTTGAGTTCTTGATTTTTCTACAATGAACTACTAATCAATATATAGTAGTTCACTTCTACTTCTATTTTCTATCGACTGATAACAGCATATAATACATTTTACAATGTTTACATGAAAATAGAAATTAGTTACTGAAAGGCAGAGTGTCCAAACTTGTAACACTATAACTTAAGTAACTCAACTAAAAGAAAAGATACTTAACCAGAAGACAATCAAGAACTTGAAGCCACAAAGAAATCAATGCTAAATGAAGACAGTGTAATTGATACAATTCAACATGTTTAACTATGATCAAATAAAGAAGAAATCATTGAAAGAAGTTCAAGACAGAGTTGTTCATGCCTCAGTGATTTGTAACTAAAGATTCAAGATCATATCTATCAGTATCAATAAGACAAATTGATTTCAAGTGAACAAGAAGGAAAGCAATATTTGGAAAGCCACATTACTAATTGAATATGGTAATCTATTCAAGAAGCAGAAACACTATCAAGACTAGTCACTTATGAATCAGACCATTGCATCAAGTGTCAGGACATTGATAGCAAGTTTATGTCAATAATAGAGATCCAGGTTCAAGAGCTTGTTGAAGAATATGGAAGACATAAAGAAATCACAAGTTCAAGATGTTGCATTGAAGTTTCAAGTTGAAGCCCAGAATTTTTCTAAGTACAAAATGTTCTAGATAGCCAAGTAGAACATTTCTATGTAGAAATTCTACTTAGATGTTCGAGATAGCCAAGTAGAACATTTCTATGTAGAAATTCTACTTAGATGTTCGAGATAGCCAAGTAGAACATTCCTATGTAGAAATTCTACTTAGATATTCGAGATAGCCAAGTAGAACATTCCTATGTAGAAATTCGAGTTAGATGTTCGAGATGGCCAAGTAGAAATTCTCAAGTGGAGGGCAGTTTCAACATGACACATGGCATCATCTAATTGGCAGATTTCCAAGCTTTCAAGATAAGATAAGATTTATGTGGACATCATTGGGCCACGTACATCTTAGTCTTTGAAGACTACAGGACATAGATTACAAGTAGTATAAATAGAAGTACTTGTGTTTTATATAAAAATAGAGCAATATTTTCGAGATAAACACTTGAAAAAGAGAGATAGTATATTCACAGAGCTCAGTATCATTTACTACCCTCTTTACTTCTGGTGTACTTTGTAATGAATGTTGTAGCAACCTTTTCAAGTTATATATAAAACATATATTCCTTGAATCAGTGTGTTCATTTATTACATTGCATTTATTGCTTCTTAAATTTGAAAAGTTGTATTCACCCCCCCCTCTACAACACATTTGGACCTAACAATTGGTATCAGAGCTACATGTTTAATATACATAACATAGATCCTTGTGTTTGGTAGAAGATTTGTGAGTTTTCATCTTCCAGAACTACTTTTCAATTTGTCTCGAAAAGTGGGCCTTAATTTGTTTCTAGTGAAAACTCATCCGAAAAATTATTTAAATACTCCAGGTGTGATTAATTAGCTTGGATGGATTTTAGATAATTTTTGTGAATTAATCTGGGTACTTTGATATTTGGTGTTCTTGAGTGTTCATCATTGTTCTTGTTAAAGAAGACAAACCCAGCAACTTTTTGATTTCCTTTTCAAAAAGACAAAAAGGTGTTATTGGCTTTTGATTTGACATATATCTCACAGCAAAAAGTATTACAGAAGATATTCAGTACCTTGCACGTGTGTTAGGTGAGTTAGGTGAGAAAAGCCACAAAAGTCAAAAAGTGTGAAAAGTGACCTGCAGCAAAATTTTATCTAAGGCAAAAGTTCTACATAGAATATTCTACTTGAATATTCTACTTGAATATTCGACTTGAGAATTTCTACTTGGACAAAAATTCGACTTGAAAAAAAAAAAAAAAAAAAAAAAAAAATTTCTACTTGGACAAAAGTTCGACTTAGAAAAGTTCGACTTAGAAAAGTTCGACTTGGAGAATTTCGACTTAGGCAGAAGTTCTACATAGATATTCTACTTAGCCTTGTCCTGGTACTTAGAATTTTTTTTGGTGATCAAAATTTGAAGTTTGATTTATTTTGAGATAATTTAATTTTCTTTTAATTACTACTCAAGTAATAAGAAAAGTTTATTATCTTTACTTTAAATCCACATTTAGATGGCACCTAAAAACAATTTCAAGATTCCAATGTTCGACCGAGATCATTATGAAGAGTGGGTGTTGAGAATGAAACTTTACCTTGAGTCTGTCAATCCTGAATATCTGGAAGTCCTTGACAAAGGTAAATTTGTACCAATGGTTGTTGTTCCTGAGCACATGGAAGGAGATGTGGTAGTACCACAACGGTCTGAGCCTAAGAAGGCAGTAGACTTTTCAGATGCTGATAAGGAGCAGATATCTTTCGATACATCCGTTCGACAAACACTGATGGAATCCCTAAATCATGAGATGTTTAATGTAGTTAAAGGATTAACTACAGCGAAGAAGATTTGGGATAAGCTTGAGGTCGTCATGGAAGGAACTGCAGAGGTCAGAAGCAACAAGACACTAATACTCAAGATGGAGTATGATACCTTTAGAATAAGAAAAGGAGAAAGTATAACTGATGTCTACCTAAGATTCAGTCAGTTGGTTTTGGATTTGAATCTGAGAGGTGTAACTCTCCCCATGGTTGAAGTCAATACGAGATATCTAAGGAACCAGCCAAAAAGCATTGAACATAGAGTCTACGCTGTTAGAGAAACCAGAGATTTGCACACAACTTCTCTGGAAGAATATTATGGAATTCTGAAGACCTATGAGCTGGAAACCCTTCAAGATCAAGCATGGGACAATGATTCAAGAGGAAAAGAAGTTGCATCAGGATTAGTTGCTGATGAGGAAGAGTCTAAGAAGGCAATGGTTGCAGAAAAACCTAGATCATCACCTACATCACATCAAGTTGAAAATGATGATGATTGTACGTCAAATAGTGATGATGATTACTTCACCCAAGAGGAGCTGGACAACATGGACGATAGTGTCGTGGCATACATGGCAAGGAAGTTCAGCAATATAAGATTCAGAAAGAGTAACCGACCGCAGAGTAAATCTTCATCTTATTATCGGGTTACTAGGGGTGGTGGTAGTTCTCAAGGTTACAGAGGAAAAGGCAAAAGTACCAGCTACAAATCTCCTTTGGATTTCAAAATGAAGTTCAAATGCTATAACTGTGGTGAAGCTGGACATTTTGCTACCGACTGCAAGAAGCCAAAACAGACTTATCCCAAAGAAACATATGAAGCCCTCAAAAGCAAGTATGAATCACTGGTGAAGGAGAGACATGGCAAAAGAGCTTTAGTTGTGACAGAAGGAAGAGCTTGGGATGATTCAGACGAGGAAGAAGTTACTCATGTAGCAAACTTTGCCCTCATGGCTGAGACATCAGATGAACCAGAGGTACCAGTTCTAACCCTTAGAGAAGAAATGTCTATTAATGATTATAAGGTGCAGAACGGGGCTCTTAGCGAAGAGATCTATATGTTGTGCAAAAGCCTAAACACTTCACAAAAAGAACAAAAAACACTCGTTGTCAAATGCAGAATGCTCGAGGCAAAAGTGGAAGAATTAGAGGCTGCTTGCACCATAGATACTTCCCTAAGAGACTCGATTAAAACTTTGGAACACAAGCTCAACCTTAAGGAAGAAATAGAAGCATGTCTAAGGAACAAACTAGCTGAGTTAGAAACTAAATGCGAAGCTTTTAAACTAGCAGCTAGTAAAGTGAATGTTGATAGTGGAACATTTAAGAAGATAACTGGAGTAGGTGTAGGACTTGACTATTCTAACTTATCAAAGAAGGATGGAAAAAGACCTATAGATACTAGTTCCAGTAAGATTAAAAATGAAATACCTAGCATTCTTAAATCTACTGTCAAACCAATTTTTAAACACTTCGTTCCTCAAGAAGAAGAAGAGACTGAATTATTAGTTAGATATGAGATAGAGATGGAAGATCGCCAGAGAGAACAACCGGTAACTCCTATTAAGCAAGTTAAAATCAAATCCCCTAGAGAAGAATCTAGACCAGGATTAGGAGCTAAGGCTGTTAAAAATCAGGGTAAGAAGGAAAAGGGCATAAAGGAGGTGAAGGCAGAACGACTAAAGAAAGCATGTTATCACTGTAAATCTACTGAACATCTTTCTTATGCATGTAAATCTAACATGAATATTCCTGTTGCACATGCCATGCCTGTACCACATACAATGAACAACATGCATCAGAATCATGCACAATGTGGTCAACCTAATTGTATGCCATGCACTTTTAACGTCATGCAAACTTTTGTAAATTTGATGAATGCAACTAGTCAAACATGTTTAAATACTGCTACTAGTTCTAATATCAAGAAGAAGCATGTGAGAGCTAAGACTGCCAGTCCTCCTAAAGTTAGGAGTGACAAGCCTTCTCCTAAGACTGACAAATTTGTCAAGTCTGAAAAAGGGAAAGACAAAGTCGAAAGCTCTAGTAATGTTAAAAAGAGTGCATCTCCTGTTGTTATATCTGATAACTATCGATCTTATAGAAAAGCCGGGCCCAATCAAAGTTGGGTTCCGAAGAACGCCTAACCAATCTGTCATTGCAGGGCATTAAGCAGAAAAGAAATAAAGTCTTATGGGTGCTAGATAGTGGAGCATCAAGGCATATGACAGGAAATAAGTCCCTGCTTACAGAGTTGGTTATGAAAGCTGGCCCTTATGTTACTTTTGGAGATGACAGCAAAGGTGTGACGAAGGGATATGGCAAACTAAAGACCGGCAATGTCATCATTGAAGATATTTCTTATGTTGAGGGATTGAAGCACAATCTATTGAGTATCAGTCAGTTCTGTGACAAAGGATACGAAATTGTCTTCAATAAGAAAGGCGTGTCAATCACTCACATTAAGGAAGGTTCATTGGCTTTAAGAGGAGTTCGTAAGGCAGATCTTTTTGTTGCAGATATGGATTCAGCAAATCAGAATGAAGTCACCTGTTTCTACAGCAAAGCTTCAGATGATGAAAGCTGGTTATGGCACAAGAAGCTATCTCACTTAAACTTCAAAACGATGAATGCTCTCGCGAGGCGAGAATTAGTGAGAGATCTACCACAGATGGAGTTTGCTCCTAAAGGACTCTGTGAAGCTTGTGAAATGGGAAAGTCAAAGCGAGCATCGCATAAAAGTAAAGAAATTTCTAGTATCACTGAGCCTCTACAACTTCTTCATATGGATTTGTTTGGCCCAGTGAATGTCCTATCCTTATCTAGGAAAAGATATGCTTTGGTAATCGTGGATGACTTCTCCAAGTATACATGGGTATTGTTTGCAATGACGAAAGACGAAGTACCTTTCCTAATCATTGATCACATCACTCAAATTGAGAATGTTTCAACACTTACTGTAAAGACGATTAGAACAGACAACGGTACTGAATTTAAGAATGCAGTGCTGAATGACTTCTGTGTATCTAAGGGAATACGTCGTCAGTACTCAGCCCCGAGAACTCCACAGCAAAATGGAGTAGTTGAAAGGAAGAACAGAACTTTGGTTGAAGCAGCAAGAACATTGTTGTATGATTCAAAACTTCCTCTTTACTTTTGGGCCGAAGCAGTGAGTACAGTGTGTTACACTCAGAATAGAACCCTGATCATAAAAGATAAAGAAAAGACACCATGTGAACTAATGAATAACAGAAGACCTACAATCAAATACTTTCATGTCTTTGGAGCTAAATGCTATGTGCTTATAGATGATGAAAATCTAGGCAAATTTGCAGCAAAAGCTCGAGAAGGAATCTTTGTTGGTTATTCTACAGATGTGGTGGCAGCTTATCGGGTATTCTTAGTGAATGATAGAAAAGTGACTGAGAGCTACAACGTCAGATTCGACGATACCAAACTCCCATCAAAATCTAAAGATTCTAGTGAACCTGAGTCCCTTAAATTTCAGAATCTGGACTTAGATGAACTTGAAGATGAACCTGAGTTGGTTGTCATTTCAAATGTTCCAAGTGTTCGTGAAGAAACACCTGAGCTTAATAAACAATCGAATCCTACAAGATCAGAAGAAGCTTCTTCCGCACGATCCGGCAACAACTCAGGGGGAGTAAACAGCAGCTCAAGGACAAGTGTTCAAGGCTCAAGACGAGATGACACTAGTTCTGTAGGAGCTGGCACTATCTCAGGGGGAGTTAGTGGAAATACCACAAGTAGTCAACATAACAACTCAGAAAGTCAAACTGAATCATCAAGACAATTTCCAAGAGAACGAGTATGGAGTAGAGACCATCCGTTTGAATTAATAATTGGTGATCCAGATGCCGGTGTGACTACTAGAAGAACTGCAAGAGCTGACATGGCTAATATTTGCTTATATTCTGGGTTCTTATCCAAGCTTGAACCTAAAGAAATAGAAGAAGCTCTTGTTGATACTGATTGGGTGATTGCAATGCAAGAGGAACTCAATCAGTTTGAAAGGCAGAAAGTTTGGAAGCTGGTACCCCGACCGAAGAACAGATCAGTAATAGGAACTAAGTGGGTATTCAGAAATAAACTGGATGAAGACGGACTTGTAACACGAAACAAGGCTCGTCTGGTAGCGAAGGGTTATTCTCAGAAAGAAGGTATTGATTATGATGAGACCTACGCTCCAGTTGCAAGACTTGAGGCAGTCAGGATGTTCTTGGCCTTTGCAGCACACAAGAACTTCAAGGTTTTTCAGATGGATGTGAAAAGTGCCTTCCTGAATGGAGAGCTAGAAGAAGAAGTATATCTGGAACAGCCACCTGGCTTTATTGATCCTGAACTTGTAGACTTTGTGTACCTTCTCTTCAAAGCTGTCTATGGCCTCAAACAATCCCCAAGACGATGGTATGAAACCCTATCCTTGTTCTTAATTGCAAGTGGTTTTACTAGGGGAGTAATTGATAAAACATTGTTCTATAAAAATGTAAAAAGTGATTTAATACTTGTTCAAGTCTATGTAGACGATATTATTTTTGGGTCATCTAATGAGCGCTTGTGCGAGAAATTTGCCAAGTTAATGCAGGATAAGTATGAGATGAGCATGATGGGAGAGCTGTCCTTCTTCCTTGGATTACAGATCAGTCAAAGAAAAGATGGAATCCTTATCTGTCAGTCCAAGTACATCAAAGATTTACTCAAGAAGTATAATCTAGAAGATGCATCAACAGCTAAGACTCCCATGGCAACAGCCACGAAGCTTGATGAAGACAAATCAGGTAAACCAGTTGACATCACAAGCTATCGAGGTATGATTGGCTCACTCCTCTATTTAACTGCAAGTAGACCTGATATTATGTTCGCAACTTGTTTGTGTGCAAGGTTCCAAGTGGATCCTAGAGAATCACATCTCATAGCCGTCAAACGAATCTTTAGGTATCTCAAGGGAACATCAAATCTAGGGATTTGGTACCCAAGAGATACAGGTTTTAATCTAATTGGCTATTCGGATTCAGACTATGCAGGTTGCAGGATTGATAGAAAAAGCACATCTGGTGCATGTCAATTTCTTGGCAGAAGATTGGTGTCCTGGCAAAGCAAAAAGCAACACACAGTATCTACTTCTACTGCTGAAGCTGAGTACATTGCTGCTGGAAGCTGTGTAGCTCAAATACTGTGGATAAGGAACCAATTGAAAGATTATGGCATGGAGCACAAAAAGATTCCAATCATGTGTGACAACACAAGTGCCATTGCCATGACCAACAATCCTGTAGACCACTCAAGAACCAAGCATATAGACATCAGGTATCACTTCATTAGAGAACATGTCGAGGAGGGGACTGTGGAGTTACATTTTGTGCCCACAATGCAACAAATTGCAGATATATTCACTAAACCTCTTGATGAAGTAACATTCACAAGGTTGGTTGGTGAATTGGGGATGCTTAACACAAGTTAGTGATTTCTCCTATCTGTAAAATTCCAGTTTTGAACATGTACATATGTTTTTAGTCTTGTCAATTTCTCATTTTATTTGTGCATAGTTGGAAACATATGTAAATAATCTCTACAATTGCTCAAAATATCACTTCTGCATGCTTATTAATCATTATGGATTTAGACTTTAAAATGTTTAATTAATGAGTATAATAGGATGCATATGGTGTTATTTTACATAAATTCATTGTGCTTTATGTGTAATTATTGGGTAATCTTTGAATTTATGCTGGTTAGATTGCATGAACATAGGGGGAGTTAAATTCATATTACTTTCAATTTTTCATGATTTTTCGATGAATTTACCTGTGTTTTTCATGTAATTATTATTAATTTAGAGGCCTTAGAATTATCCAGGAATGTTTTTAATTGTTTGCTTTATTAAAATTCCTTGAATTGATATTTATAACAATTTGGCAAAATCTTAATTGTTGTTGTTATTGCAAAAATTGCCAAATTATTATGACTATCTTCAAAATTAAAATTTTGAAAATTCTAAGTCTGGGAAGAATATTTGAGAAAAATTCCAAGTCTGGGAAATTGTTCGAGTTAATCTCTATCTCGCACATTATCTCGAATATTCGACTTGATGTTCGACTTGAGTCCCATCTCGAACATTATCTCGAATATTCGACTTGATGTTCGACTTGAGTCCCATCTCGAACATTATCTCGAATATTCGACTTGATGTTCGACTTGAGTCCCATCTCGAACATTATCTCGAATATTCGACTTGATGTTCGACTTGAGTCCCATCTCGAACATTATCTCGAATATTCGACTTGATGTTCGACTTGAGTCCCATCTCGAACATTATCTCGAACATTCGACTTCAGGTTCGAGATAGTGTTCCCCGGTTTGTACTTGCAATTTTTACTCATTTCTTTTGGAATTTTGTCTTGTTATTCGACATGGGATTCCCTGGTGGGTTAATTAAGCTGTATTAATTGATTAAGTGATTATTTGTTCGAGTTAGTGTCATCTCGAACTTTATCTCGAATATTTTTTGACTTGATGTTCGAGATAGTTCCTATCTCGAAACTCATCTCGAATTTCGACTTAAATGTTCGAGATAGTGTTCGACTTGGGTTCCCCAGTACGTACTTAACATTTTTTTCTTGTTTTTACAGGGGTATTATTGTCTTTGCTCATATATGCCTATATATACATCTCTAACACGCCTAAATTTTCACTTTTACCTAATTGTTTTAACCCTAAGTTTTTACAGCCCCCACCCTCCCTCCCTGCGATTTCAAACAATCATTCCCTGTTCATTCGAGTTGTGTTAAATCTATTACATATCTCGAACTACTGCCCGTTTTATATTTACTATTCTCTGTTTGCCCTGTTTTTTGTGTATTTGGACCCGTCTGTTCATCTGATCAGTTTGTCATATACACACACGTATACACACAACTATCACGGTTATTCACAAACTTAGTTTAGTTTTTTATATTACTGATTTGGGGTTGCAGTTTTACTGGACTGGATTTTGGTTGTTTTGAGTTTGATCATAATTAATTCCGTAGTTTAGTTCAAATCGGCCGTTCATCTTCTCGATTCTCTAAAAGGAATTAATTAGATTACATTTTTTTCCTTAAGTGTTTACGTTAATTGTTTCTTTTCAAAATATCACATTAACACCAGGAAAATTATTTTACAAATGGCTCACCAATTTATTCTTGCGAAAAATAATTTTTATAACATTAGTACAGAAATTGGTGATCATCTCCCGCGCTTCAAGTTTTGGATACGATTTCTTAATTTGTACTCCAAGGCTAGTGTTGCTTTTACTGCTAAACCAACATTAGTCCATGATGCTTTACAGCAATTATGGACTAGTGCGGTTACTTTTGGGAGCAAAAATACCCCCTATGGTTTCAGGTTTACCTTGGCGGGTCAGGAATATGAAGTAACGGAGGAAGTGTTCAACAGGGTTCTGGGATTTCCAGTTAAAGATGTTTATGACCCTGAACCTTCAACGGCAGATCGTCTCAAATTCTTTGAGGAGATTGGATGCTATCCTCCTTCTGGCCGGATATTAGCTGGTGCCATCCAGAAACAATACTTCCAGGTGGAATGGAATTACTTTTTCGAGGCCATCACGAGATGTTTTCGGCCGCGCGAAAAAGATTATCATCAAATTCCAATTCCAATACAGATCTTTGCCGTTTCCCTAGCCCGTGAACTGGACATTAATTATGGAAGAATAGTTCTTTCCGAAATAGTGGCTACAATGGGATCAACTGCAAACAGAGACCTTGCAACTACTAACGTTGTATGCTGGTATCCTCGTTTCTTACAAATGCTTATTAATCATTTAGTACTGACTAATGCTTTAGCTGTAAGACAGGCATTTGCAACGAGTAAAACATCTGCATCACTTGGCATGGGCACCAAGTCACTAACAACAATTGCTAACCAGGATAAACATCACGCTAAAGCGCTGATTATTCCTGCTAATATTCAAGTGTGGCTTCAGTATGATGCAGGTATTACTACTATGGCGGGAACCTCGCACGTATCATCACATGCTCAGAATCCATCTGCACATGCTGACGCATTTCAAGGGATTCCTGAAGAGCCTCAAAGTGATGAGGATGATGATGGCCACTCTCACGGTCAAACCTCTGCCGGTCAAAGGGAAAGACAACCTACTCCACATGCTGATCCTGATCCCTTCACTGGACAAGGTAATGAAGGAGGTAACTTCTATGAACACGAGCAATTCTCTGTTCACACTACTGATACTTCTTCAACTAAATCCGATTCCGTGGCCCAAGATTCTGCTAGCCCGCAGGATCTATCCCAGGGTGCGAGCTATATTTCTGATTCTGAGTCTGAAACTCTTGCTTCTTCTCTTTCACCCTTGCTCACGGGAGTTAAAAGGCTGGCATCTGTAGATTTAGGTGAGGGCTCTGAGAGTGACCCAGAAGAGCGGCCAATTTTACGGAAGAAAGCCAAATTTTTGCATGCTGCTACTTCTTCAGCCCAGTCCAAACCTAGAATGTCAATCACACCCACTCCACCTCACGAGAGTGGTTCTACCTTTGCACATTCTACACCTAAGAATCTTGGTGAGGATCTGGAGCCTTCTGAAGAGCCTGTTGCTTCAAGAAGGCCAGAAGCTTTCATTGCTTCAGAAGTACCTTCACCGGTACATACTGATGCTGCAGAGAGGATCGGTTCTGATGTTGTACTAGAACACTCTGCAGCCTCTCAACCTGAGATTCCACCTCAGGATATGACAGGAACAGATCCCATAACTGCTACTAACTTTACTTATCAAGTTTCTGCAGGTACTGCTTTCACTTTCAGGAATATTATTGAAGACATACACGAGCGTGAGACAGGGAGTGTGTGTGAGCGATTAGGGAGTGAGGGACCTTCATTTTCAAGGCCCGCAACCGAGCGACAAACAGTAACAGAACGATTTTTAGAGCGAGGACACCCAAGCCAAACACCGTCCCTTAATCTTGAAAATCTTCACACTCGTATGACAACAATGGAAAATGCAATAAAACAGTTCGGGCAGTCGATGGGGCAGTTAGGGATCAGTGTTGGTGACAACAAGCGAGCTCTTGATGACTACGCAGCACGAATGGCAAGTCAAGCAACAGCATTCGATGAATTGACACACAAGATCAATGACTTGGGCCATGCTGGTGGTGTCTTGGGCAGCACTCTTTATGAAAGAATGGGGGCAGTGGAGAGCATAATGCATACAATGGCAACGGCGATAAGCAGAATGATGTATGCAGTTAGGAGCTTTGTTCCCCCAGAGTGCTTTGACGATCAATATAATCAGCCTCCCCCTGATACTGATGGTACTGGTGGTGCTGGAGGTGCTGGTGGAGCTAGACCCTCGGGTTCTGGTTTTGGTGGTTCCTATGCTACTGGTGGCTCTGGAGAGAAGGGTGATGGTCAGGATAACTCACCTAAGGGGGAGAGTGGAAAAGAGACGAGACAGCAGTCACTAATTATTGAAGAAATTGAAGAACAGACTGATCTTGTCAAAGAAAATGAGCCAGTAATTGATGAGGAGGCTCAGAGGAAGCGAAAGGGTAAGGCGGTGATGGTTGAAGAAAAAGAACCATTCGCTGACCTTGGTAGTCGACAGGAAGGAGTACATGTTATTGATTCAGACTCTGATATGGAAGACGTACCCCTGGCACATGCTATTAAAAGATCTTTGAAGGAACAAGGTGGAGGTGCTGGGATGTCTACTGGAGAGACTGAGGAGATACCTGTTGATAAAGAGACCCTGGAAGCTCAACAGTTGGCCTGGGAACAAGCTCAATTCCATAAAATGAAGATGATGAAAGATGAGGCTGTTTTCCTTGAAAAGCAAGCGGAGCTCAAGGAGAAACAGTATGATCATGAGCTTGCAAGGTTAGCTGATCCTCAAGTTGATCTGGACAAGAGAAGGATCGGACAGAAATGGGATGACGCAAGGAAGATTCTATTGGGAGTTTGTACGAAAGGAACTCATAACAAAGAGGCAGAAGACTTATTCTACAACTTGAACTTGCAAAATCCACTGATTGTTGACTATATAAATGCTCTGAAAAGGTTGATCTCTAAAGTCAGAGTTGGATACAATGCGATGGTTAAGGAGTGGCAGGTCATCTTGTCTTTAGTCGAAGGAGTCCCGACATCTTTCTTGTATGTGGATGATCAATTCATCTCGAGAAGATCTGCGTCAGAGTTGTTCTTGCTAGCAACAAAAATTCAATATTCTCAAGCTGAGGAGCTTAGCATTCTGTATAGAGATCAGTTAATGCAGCTAGCAGAGGACAAGGGACCAGAATTCTCAGCAAATCCTGATGTTGTCCGGATGGTAGTTGATGGAAAGATGAAGAGGGTTAGTTTAGAAGAAAATGATCTAATGGCTCTACCGGTAGAATCCCTAAAAGCTGTCTGTAGGCAAATGATGAGTAAGGGATTCACCTCTAACATTAAGGAGAAGTCAGTAGAGTTTATTGAGAGGATCATATTCAAAATGAGCAATGAAATTTGGAAGTGTGACATTATTGCTCCAAACCCTCTAGACAATGTTAAGGTTGAACCGGAGCTTATTGAAAGAAGATGGAATATTCTACAAGCTGTTAAAAATGTAGATGAAGCTCTGATTCTTCCTTCTGGATCACTGGAACAAGGAGAAATAAGGGAGGCAATTGGTGTTCCAGGGAGAGATACTGTATACTGGATACACTCATTTAACGATGACACAGCTGATGCTTTAGCATTCATAGATGCAGACCAGAATCAAACTTTATTGCATATGAGTAGAAAATGGCTGCTGCAGACTCAAGATGCTGCATTTTTGGAGAAAGTTTTAGAAATATTCAAATGGGGCGAAGTGGAGAATGAGAATGTGGATGAGAAGCAGAGACTTCTGAAGTACTTGGCTGAAGTAGTGGGGGAAAAGAAGCGAATGGAGAGAGATGCGGCTAGTGTCCACAATACTAACCGTGTCAAGGGCTACCCCAAAATGATCTATTGTCAGTTCAAGGCTGATAAATCGCATTGGAAATCACAGCTCATAATGAAGAATTTTGAGGATATTCCAAAGATCAGAACTACTCAGGAGGTTGACAAACTTAGAAGGCTTTTCAGGCATCCTTATCCAGAGCCCAAGAATCCTCTAGAAATGGAAGCAGTAAGTCTATTGAATGCAAGGTGGAAGCAGCTTCATGATCCAGTCTACAAGAGAGATCAACAGCAGAAGCAAAGGCGCAAAAAGCAGAAAGAAGAGAAGCGCCAAGCTGAAGAAGCTAGGAAAAGGAGACGGAATTAGAACTAAAGGTCAGAGTGGTGTGAACTTGAAGTTGGAAAAACTTCATATCTGTTGGTTGCTTTAACTCACTTGAGGAAAATTCACCTGATCACGGTATGCAGATAGGCTAACTTACCATACTGTAACCGTGAATCAGAGTGGATCCAATAAGGTGATACAAGTTTGACTGAAAGGTATGAAATAATCCAGGTGATAGGAATCACTCAAATGGTCTTTAATTCGAAGTTCGAATTCTTTGTCTAGCTTAAGTTTATTTATTCTAGTTCTTTGAATTGTTTTCCAAGTTTATTTCAGTTGTAATTTAAACAAGACAGTAATGTTATTTATCTTTTTCTCGTCTCACTGTTTAGTTGAGTTATCCCTTGTTAATTTGAATGTCATTGTTAGACTATCAAATAGGGGGAGATTGAAAGGCAGAGTGTCCAAACTTGTAACACTATAACTTAAGTAACTCAACTAAAAGAAAAGATACTTAACCAGAAGACAATCAAGAACTTGAAGCCACAAAGAAATCAATGCTAAATGAAGACAGTGTAATTGATACAATTCAACATGTTTAACTATGATCAAATAAAGAAGAAATCATTGAAAGAAGTTCAAGACAGAGTTGTTCATGCCTCAGTGATTTGTAACTAAAGATTCAAGATCATATCTATCAGTATCAATAAGACAAATTGATTTCAAGTGAACAAGAAGGAAAGCAATATTTGGAAAGCCACATTACTAATTGAATATGGTAATCTATTCAAGAAGCAGAAACACTATCAAGACTAGTCACTTATGAATCAGACCATTGCATCAAGTGTCAGGACATTGATAGCAAGTTTATGTCAATAATAGAGATCCAGGTTCAAGAGCTTGTTGAAGAATATGGAAGACATAAAGAAATCACAAGTTCAAGATGTTGCATTGAAGTTTCAAGTTGAAGCCCAGAATTTTTCTAAGTACAAAATGTTCTAGATAGCCAAGTAGAACATTTCTATGTAGAAATTCTACTTAGATGTTCGAGATAGCCAAGTAGAACATTTCTATGTAGAAATTCTACTTAGATGTTCGAGATAGCCAAGTAGAACATTCCTATGTAGAAATTCTACTTAGATATTCGAGATAGCCAAGTAGAACATTCCTATGTAGAAATTCGAGTTAGATGTTCGAGATGGCCAAGTAGAAATTCTCAAGTGGAGGGCAGTTTCAACATGACACATGGCATCATCTAATTGGCAGATTTCCAAGCTTTCAAGATAAGATAAGATTTATGTGGACATCATTGGGCCACGTACATCTTAGTCTTTGAAGACTACAGGACATAGATTACAAGTAGTATAAATAGAAGTACTTGTGTTTTATATAAAAATAGAGCAATATTTTCGAGATAAACACTTGAAAAAGAGAGATAGTATATTCACAGAGCTCAGTATCATTTACTACCCTCTTTACTTCTGGTGTACTTTGTAATGAATGTTGTAGCAACCTTTTCAAGTTATATATAAAACATATATTCCTTGAATCAGTGTGTTCATTTATTACATTGCATTTATTGCTTCTTAAATTTGAAAAGTTGTATTCACCCCCCCCCCTCTACAACACATTTGGACCTAACAGTTACTTTCACAGTCTTCATTAGACTTTGTCTAGTTCTGGAAATATCTTTGTCTTGATCCATTCCTTGAAGATTGTGTTGCCTTGAAAGTCTTCACAATCCTGACATGACTGTCTTCCATTGATTTAGTTTCTGCAAAGATCACATTTCATTTGTCTTTAACTATTTTCGGAAACTTTGATCAACTGATAATTGTTGTTAAGCTTATCAGTTGATCCTCTTTTTCTCATCCATCGATAGATAAGTTATCCATTGATCAATTGATGTATCGATGGATAATTAGGTTATCCATCGACTCCTTATCCATTGATGGTCCTTTATCCGTATCCATCGAACAGTGTCTTTATCCATCGACTTCAATATATGTTGATCACTTCATTTATGAGAATTCTAAGTTAGAATATTTACAGTTGATCAGGCATTCTTCACATCTGTTGAGAAGCTATAAACATCCATCGAGTACTTCACAGCATCCATCGAGGCATTACAATCAATTGATAATGAAATATAAATCAAATGTTACAATCCAATTTATCAGTTGAGTAACAAGTTTCAACTGATAATTGGTTTCCTAGTCAATGGATATTTATATGTCATATATCCATTGACCAGTTACAGTGAAAGTTAAATCCCTATTGTAATTCTAAGTAATTTGTTATCATCAAATCTCATAATTCCTAACAGTTCCAATGAGCATATTGACTCGGTAATCACCTCTTGAACCATTGATATGCATCACCAATGAGGTGGCTACCAAAAGCCTGCATCTTGCAGGTTTCACCAATTGATATACCTCCATCTCAGTATTGAATCGACTAATATACTATGTTGGATCGGAACCTCCATCAAACTTGAGGTTACTTGTCATCTATTATATATTATATATATAATAATGCTGCAACACATAGTTTGATTGAGCCATTTTAATCATTAATACACTCATTAATATCTACAAAATATTACTCCCTCCGTTCCATAAAAAGTGACGGTTTATAAAAATTAAAAGTCAAATTTATATAACTTTGAATATTACTGATTTATATTTTTTCAAAAACAAAAATAAAGCTAATAGTTAATGTAATATATTTTTTAATGATTTATTTTTCATAATTTTTATTTTTAACAATAATTAATAATTGATTGCCAAAGTTGAATTAGTTTGACTTTTAATTTTTATAAACCACCACTTTTTATGGAATGGATGGAGTAGTTTAATTTATGTTTTCTCATTATTACATGCATTATTAATACACTTATTATTATCTACATTAATACACGCATTATTAATATACTTATTAACATCTACAAAACATTTATTTCACTTATATTTACTCATCATTACATGCATTAATAGTTACACAATTAATATTTATAATTATATTTGAAAAATAATTGAGTGAAATTTAATAAATAACTAAACGATTGAAGTATAATAATTGTTTTATATTTATATTTGGAAGATGTTTAGCATATCATTTCCTAATATTTTAACTAGAAATGAATAATTATAAAATTTCTCATCACTTTATCATCAATTAATACTCATAACAAAGTCAGAAATACCTATTAAATAAGGCTTATTTCAATATATTTAAACAATTTTAATTTATTTTTTAAATATTTACTTTATCTCATAATTAATACTTGATATTATTATTATTTAAAAATATAATTGAGTTCAAACTAATAAACTCCTAAATGACTGAATTATAAAATAAATATAGACAATACAGTTACAATAACAAAAAAAATTGCCAACCTTCTCATCATCTATGCCTTTATATCATTTCAAAAGTTTTTTCAATTTTTGTTGTAACAATGCAAAATTCTATTGTATTAAATATACCTATCAATTAATTTACAAATGAATAAACTTACTTACTAAAAAATGTTTATTTCATCTTATAATTAGTACATATTATTATTATTTTAAAAAAATAATTGAGTGCAAAATAATAAACACTCAAACGATTAAAATACAAGATAAAAAAATTATTACATTAACTATAATAAAAAAAATACATCAATTTTCTCATCATTTATGTATTTTATGTTATTTTAAATTATTTACGATTTTTCTGTGACAATATAAAAAACTATTTTATTCATTATATTTAATAATTAATTTATTAAAAATATGTAAACACATATAAAACTTTTACTAGTTTGTTTTATATGATGGTTGAAGAAGTGTCTACCTTACTATCTTAGTAAATGGAGATGTCAAAGAATAATAGATGTATTTATTTTTAAATTTATATTAAACTACAAAATAATTTTTATTTCTTTGTACTTAGTTGACAAATAAAAATATAATAAATTATATATATAACAATTAACCGGTCCGGTTCGGATTTTACTGATCCCGGTTTTATCGATCCAGTCCCAAACCAAGTATAACCGATTTCGGTCCACACATTTAAAACGGTCATGTCCCAAATCAAGTATAATCGATTTAATTTTCGGTCCACACATTTAAAATATTCTAGTCCGGGTCATTTCAGTCTATTTTTGACCTTTTGTGTAGGCCCATGTATGGGTCATGTTTGTGTGGTTTCATCTTCATATCTGATTTTTATGTGTTTTTTTTATTATGATGTTTTTTTTTTTAAGATAATCAAGTATTTGTTATTATTATCAAGTATTTGTTATTACCAGGGTGTTTTCTATTTGAATATTAAAATTTTATTATTTTTACTTTACTTTAATATTATTATTTTTTAAGAAAAACTTTTTTATTATGATATTTTCTGTATTTTAATGCAATTTATTTAAGAAAAACTTATTTAATTGAAAGAAACCTCTTTCTATAGATATTTTTGACAATTCATTTACGAAAAATATAACTTATTGAAAAAAAAGACTGCACAATCAAAGGCTTGAAGTCGAAAAGAACACAACAAAAAACTGTAAGAATGTGAGAGTAATCCCGCTAACTTAGGTAAGATAGGCAAGAACATCTGCAATGTAATCTGATTAATTATTATATCATATAATATATAGGTGTATATATAGTTGTATTTAGTGTTCTAAAAGACGGGAATCAGAATTATACGATTAAGGTACCGTTCAGTGATTAATCGGGTAATTAGTGATTAATCGGATTGATTAATCATAGCATTAATCGGAAATAATTTAATTTAATAAATAATAATATATAATTATATTTAAACATTTTCAAATTATTATAAAATTATAATGAAAAAAATATCATATATCATTAATCCATATATATTTAGATGTTAAAATTTATGAAAAAATCACTTATCATTAATATTTTAAGTGGTTTATATTTAATAATTAATATTAATAGTTATTACATAATATATCATATAATTATTAGTAATTTGAGAGAGTATTAAAATTTACGAAGGATTTAGATTCATACAACTCATATTTATTGTAAATTTGTAATAAAAATATAATAGTTATTATTTTTTAAAAAAATTTAACTTTTTTAAAAATAAAATAAATTTTTACCGATTTTGACCGTTTCAACCGATTTTTGACTGTCTCGGCCGATTTTTGACCGATTTTTTTTAAAAAAATGTCTTTTGACCCAATTTTCGATTAATCGAGACGGAACCCGGTTGTTTTACTGATTAAATTGGTAAGTCGGCCGTCTTTTAGAACACTTGTTGTATTAGTTTAATATAGTGTTAATATTAATTTATTAAAATTTATCAAGTTCTTATTTTTAAATATATGATCACATGTTTAAAATCAATTAGCGTTACTATTAATTTATTAAATTTTATTTTTTACTGAAAAAGTATAATTTAATACATAACAATATTATCTTTAAAATATTGTCAATTATTATAACCAACTCTACTGGAGCAAAACACCTTACATATTAAACAAATTTTAGTCAATTAATATTGTGTACTCCCTCCATCACAATTCAAGTGTTTTGTTTGATTTTTAGAGGTAATCTGACTAATTTTTGATCAAAAATTACATATATAATATAATTATAAAAAATATATTATTAGAAAATATATTTAATCTACTTTAAAATGTAACTTTTATTTTCAAAAATTGTAAAAAAATAATATTCAATCTTCGGTCAAAATTTACAAATTAACTACAAAAAATCAAACAAACACTTAAATTGGAAATATTGGCGGTGTTTGACCCCCATTAAATTGTGAAAATAAGCATTTATTTTCGAAAAAAAAGTAGAGTAAAGTGTACTTTTTTTATAAGTAAAATTTTATTTTTCAAAAATAAGTTTAGTTTTTAGTTTGTTTTTCAAGAATAAGTACTTATTTCTAGAAAAAAAGGTAAATGTATACTCTTTTTTAGAAATAATTACTTATTTTTCAAAAATAAATTTAATCAAACGGACTAATTATTTTAGTCAACCATTTTAACCAATATCATCGGCAATACTCTAAAATGTGTACATGAAGTCTTTATTTGAAGAGTGACATAAGCTTGACGCTACATCATAAATGAATATACTTGAAACTAAAATTATATATTTATTTAGTGAAATTATTTATCTATTTGTGTTATTTTTAACCTACTTTTTTTAAATCATAACAAAAGTTTATCTTTTCTTTAAACTAAATCAAGTTTACTGTTAATGTAAAAACACTTTGAAATAAAATTTTAAATTTTAAAAAATTTAAAAATTAAAAATTAACAATAATAATATATACATAACTAAAACTTTAAAATAATTTAACTACATATTATAGATATAAATAGTATTAAATAATAAAATATAAATTAATTGTTTTATAAAAGAAGAAAATGAGAAAATTTATTTTATATTATTATGCTATAAAAATAACATTTGTTTGTTGTAATTATATCTTATTTTTATTATATTTAGAGTCATATCAATCAAAATTTTCTCACGTTCATATTCCTTTTTATTTCACTTTGTTTCATGTACTTTACTCCTTTACTAAGATATGAAGAAAAAAAAAAGTAAGAATATTTTTTTTTCTAATTTAGCCATGAAGCAAAACATTAAGAAAAAAAATACAATTAACACTTAAAATATATTAATAGGTTTTTTTTTGTTTCTTATGTCTTATTTTAATTTTTATAAAATAGAATTTATCACATAAATAGAATTTATGATTCACGCTTTTATATTATTTAGAGGACTTCCAGTAATTTTGTTCTTCCATTTCAAATTTAAAAAATAAAACATGTCATTCTGCCATTATTTTTGCAGAGGTGTATGTATTTTATAAAAAAAAAAAATTATATTTTATTATTGATTACTATTTATATCTATAATATGTATTTAAATTATTTTAAAATTTGTTCTTATGTATACATTATCGTTGTTAATTTTTAAACCTTTTAAAATTTGAAATTATACTTCAAGTTTTTTAACATACATGAGATAACTGTTTCCTAATATTGGTAGTGACTTAACAGTACATAGTACTTGCGTGTTTTTGAGAATTTTTTTTATTATTATCATTTTCACAGAATATGCATATTGCATTTGCTTGGTCTCAAAATCTGAGCTAATTTTTTTTTATCAGATATGCATGTTATCCCTACTGGTCTTTAATCTTTATGCTTTAATTATTTTACTAATAATAGCAGCTGCTCTGTTTTGTGTTCTTCTTTGATGATTAGAGTGATGGATTAAAAATAGAAAAATGCTAGTGAATCCAAAAATCATCCCAAAATTTATTTCAAATGCTGAGTTGTCATCTATTTAATTGATAATTTTTCTATAATAATATGAGACCCCGAGTTTATAAATATGTGCCCATAAATTAAAATAAAACATATATCATGTCACGTCATTTGAAAAAAAAATTAGGATAATTTTTGGGTACGTCATATTACTCTTAAAAATATAGGCTACGCATACTCTACATGCCTGCATGGTGAATAAAAAGGGTCATGCTTCCGCAGTGACGACTCTAGAAGAAAAACTGAGTGGTGACACCACCATATAAATTATAATATAATTTCTATACTATGTTATTAAAATTAAAAAAATTGAAAGTTTGGTGATCCTTGATCGGTATTTGGGTCGAATAGTCATATTGGACCTAATATTTAAACAATAATATCCTAATTAAAATATATGTCACATTAATCTGTTAAATAAAACACATCTTTAAATAAAACACGCAAACATTATTCTACTAAAATACAAATAAAGTATATAAAAAATATATAAAATATATACATATAACATTAAATAAAAATTAAATTATAATTATAAAAATAAAAATATATTCAAATTATATAAAGAAAATATTAAAATAATTCGATTCGTGCATCGCACGGGATATAAACTAATAAATAATTAATATAATATTATTAAAAATATAATAATTTATATGTGTATATTTTTACTGATGTTTTCTTTTTCTAAAATATTATTTTATTTTTATTAGTAATATTGATATGTGTTTCTTTTTTTCCCTTTTGTTACTAGTTATTTTCATTATTTTTCGTATTTTCATAAATTTTGTGGTAACATTTATAGTTTTTGAATGGGTGCACTGTAACCATGATCTCATAATTAAACTAGTAACCTCAGAATTGAGTGTGGACTCTCCCCCACTATCTTATATATATAGGTCCGCCTCCAACTTCCCTGTATAGGTATATTAGGTCATATATATTAAAATGTAGGTATTTTAATCAATTTCTCATTTTTAAACTTTTTTTCTTATAATTATATGTTTTATATATCTAAAATTCAAAATTGTTATAATTTTTATATAGAATTTAATCACTAAATAATGAGAATGATCTCAAACCGGATGATAGTATCAACATACATGTACTCAAAAGAAGCTAAAATGCATTTTTATGAAAATAAGAATCTCAAGAATAGAGTAAAATAAAAACACCTATTTTAGGAATGTTATTACACTATCTTTATAATAATTTATATGTGTATATTTTTACTGATATTTTCTTTTTCTAAAATATTATTTCATTTTTATTAATAATATTGATATGTTTCTTTTTTTCCTTTTGTTACTAGTTATTTTCATTATTTTTTCTTATTTTCATAAATTTTGTGGTGACATTTATAGTTTTTGAATGGGGCACTATAACCATGATTTCATAATTTAATTAGTAACTTCAAAATTGAGTGGGGACTCTCCTCCCACTATCTTGCATGTAGATCCTGTAACATCCCACATCGAATAGATAAAGTGTATTTGAGCCCTTTATAAGGACAAGTCAATAACTAATATATATCAAATTGCTAGCTCTTTTGGGTTGACCTGTGGTGGATTGTTGGGTCCGGTATCCGTTAAGTTCGGACTTGGGTTGTTATAAATGATATCAAAGCCTTGCCCGGGCAGAAGTGCTAATGCATTGCCCGGGTTCCGTAAGTTTGTACATGGGTTCGACGAGGACGTCGACCTAATAAGTTAGGGTGTTTGTAACATCCCACATCGAATAGATAAAGTGTATTTGGGCCCTTTATAAGGACAAATCAATAACTAATGTATACCAAATTGCTAGCTCTTTTGGGCTGACCTGTGGCGGGTTGTTGGACCCAGTATGCGTTAAGTTCTGACCTTGAGTTGTTATAAATCCGCCTCCCGCTTCCACCTAATAGGTATATTAGGTCACATATATTAAAATATAAGTATTTTAATCAATTTCTCATTTTTAAACCTTTTTTCTTATAATTATATGTTTTATATATCTAAAATTCAAAATTGTTATGATTTTTATGTAGAATTTAATTACTAAATAATGAGAATGATCTCAAACCGGATAGTATCAACATACATGTACTCAAAAGAAACTAAAACGCATTTTTATGAAAATAAGAAACAATCAATTTTAAATACATTTTTCAAAAAGATATTATTTATTAATGTGTATGAAAATTATTTATGTGATGAAATACTCATATATTATTATAAATATAACATATTATTTGAAATATAGTGATTATTCGTTAATACATTTAATGAGGTTATTTGTTAAATTCATTGGTTCAAATCGGGACGAAAATTTTTATTAATTTATCGAGGTAATTCGTTTATCAAACATTCATTGTGTAGCTAGAAAAACAAGCACGCTTTGAGAAAGTAATGTTGGATCATGGAATAAAATAAACACAAAAATGTACTAATAGGTAGAAAGCGAACACAAAAAGATATACTTCTGTACAGTTTCCACTTACAAGCTTTGTATAGTCTGCTTGGGAGGGAAACAGACTGCCTTCATACATGTAACCAATATTAGAATTTGACTATACTGCCTGTTTGTTGACAAAACATAACATTACTAGAAAAGCCATTTGATTTTAACGCCTTGAAGCCAAATCCATGACTTGCCAATACAAAGGTATGAGATTGTGGGGAGTCCGGACACATTTTCTCCACTATCCCGTGGAACGGGGATGACAAGGATAGCAAAGACAATCAAGCAGCCGTCTCATAGAGGTTGAGCTCACATTTTTTCATGCATATCCAAAACAATAGTACGCATCTCGGGGAAGATAGATACAAGTACAAGTTCAAGTATTTCGTATGTTACTTGCTTCAAACAGACAGTAGACTGCATTATGCATGACAGATAGTATTAGTCAAAAACATTATGGGAGATTAAGGGTCCAAATGATGTCAAAGGAAATGTGGGTGTGAGTCTTTTTAACCATCAAAAAGTAATAAAATTTAGCTTCTGAAGTTACATTACCTGGAGGAAATAATATATGTCTCTAGCACAACGCTTGTATTGCTTGTGTCCAATTAAGCTGACTAGCGCAGTAGGAGCTCCACCTTTTATTAAAAGAAAAAAGAGATTGATTAAACTTCATTTTTCATCAAATTATGATGCCTAAACCATAAGACTACACGAACACATCACCAAGCTTAGGTAATTGTTACCCCCTAATCAAACACTTTCAAAGGTAGACTTTCATATCGAAGTTTGTAGAAAGAATGTTAAACTAGTATGTGACATTCTAACCCGTGAAAAAAATGGATACTGCTTCACTTATATCTAAAAGACTGCAAAACAAGTGTTTCAGAAAAGATTAAGCATAAACTTATAGGCATGCGTAAGGTATGAGGATAAACTTGCACATTTGCATAACAGTCATTTTTCAGCCCACCACACTTACAAATAGCTTAAAACTTGTCTTTTTTGTCCAAAGGTGCTTTTTAGACAAAATCTTTCCTGGTTAGTACACAAGATGTGTATGGTGTACTGCATTTACAAGAGGCGTATGTTTATGCTTCTATAAATTATAACAAAGATAATGTTTCCCATTCACGTTATAGTGCTCTTGACGTCAGCATCCTATCTAGGGTCCTCTAGGACAATGATAGCGTAAAACTTTTAATTCTAAAGAAATTCGAGTCTATGTTGAGGAATATTGACCAATGTTTGAGAACTAAAATTCCCATTCACGTTATAGTGCTCCTGGAGCACAACTACGTCAGCATCCTATCTAGGGTCCTCTAGGACAATGAGAACGTAGAACTTTTAATTCTAAAGAAATTCGAGTGTATGTTGAGGATTATTGACCAATGCTTGAGAACTGAAATTCAGCAGACATCTACACATTTGCTTAATACTGTAAACTTCCTAACAATGACTGCAAAAGCAAAGGAAGACGTAAATTGTTTAGAACCTTGACTAAATATGCAAGGACATATAGGGCCTACCTGATTAGCTCTGAATGGCTTGATTTATGATATATGACCACTTGCAGAGGAATGTTGTTTGTTTACGCAAGACACCTCACATAAAATTATATATAGCCTGTTGTGCTCTGAGCGAATGCATTGTTAATTTATTTATTTCATTCGTGTTTTATTTAAAGTCGTGCAACCTGGTTGTAGCTCAATAAATGCAGTGGAGGGGATTTTCCATTTAAAGAATATAACACAAGACATGCGTAAGAATATATGCGTGTATTTATTAATTTATGGAGGAGAAAGTAGTAGTTACTAGTTAGTAGTATTATAATTATTGTCTAGGCGATTATAAATTTAGCATCCTTATTTTTATCACTTCATCGCCTAAAAATTTACCTTATTTTTATCACTTCATCGCCTAAAAATTTACCTTATTTTTATCACTTCATCGCCTAAAAATTTACTTGGTTTGCAATTTCAAAATCTAAAAAATCAACTAAATGCCACCAAGACAAAACTCAAAAGTGGTGTGATTGTTCATATTTATATGTCATTTAATAGATTATTATTAATTGAAAATTATAAAGAATTCCAAAATATCAGCCATTGTATTTTAAACATCAGTCTTTGAATATTAAAATAATTATGTAGCATAAAGATTAAATATGAACAATAAGTTACAGGTTAAAATAATTATGTATCATAAATATTAAAATTTAATTCCTATAATTAACGGGAACAAAAAACAGGTTAAAATACTAGTCGCAAAAGGCTCATCCCCATATTCCCACCCACTTTCTTCCCACATAATAAGTTATAGGTTGAAGCTTTCAACTATTCAGTTCTCGCTTCTCAAATCGCCAATAACTGATGCATGCCTAGAGGTAAGAATATAAGTAACTTTAAATCACCTACTCTTCCAAAATCTTAAGGTATTGTAAAAAGATACTATTAAGATAAATTATAGGCTTAATATATGTAATTGTCTGCTTTATAAGGGTTTCCTTATTAGTATTTATGTGAGGCTATATATAAGGATCTCTAGTTAAAGTATTGATTAACAAACCTTAATAATATAGAATTCTTCGTACATCAATATGGTATCAGAGCTTTCACATACACAACCCTAGCAGCTGCAAAAATATATGTATACAAGCTATATATAATATATACAATTATACATACATACATAACTACATACATAACTATACATGCAGTATTAAAACACCATCATCGCTGCAGACTCCAATCCGTTTTGTTACGGAGGTCTATTAATATTTTTTTTTCTCAAACAGGTGACTGTGCTTAGTTGAATCTTTTGTTCCCAGTTTTGTGTTTTAGTTGGATATATGGACAACTATTTGAAGTTTTACTGTGTGAGGCTGAAGTATATGTTTATTGCCAGGGTTTCGAGGGGCTGAGGTATATGTATTTGGTGTTTATGTACTAGCGTTGGCTTTGTTTTATGGTTGGAATTTGTGGGGATATTGTTTGAGGATTTCAGGGCTGAGTACAAATTATCAGTCATATTATTTTATATTTTTATTGGTTTGATTTGGCTTTGAAGTATGTCGGGCTCTAGTGTTTAGAGTACAACCGTTACAGAGGTGTTTTCGGCCGGTACAGAGAAAAAATTAGAAGGTGTTGGTAATTATCAACAATGGAAAAAGATTATAAAACTGGCATTGGTGAGTAGGGATCAGGGAGATCATTTAATGTCTTTTAAATCTAATGCTTCATGAGAAGTAGCTGGTGCGCGCATACTCTACCAGATGTTGAATTCTATGGAGGGTCATATTGTTGATTTGGTCACTAACATCGACACGGTTAAAGAACTGTGGGATTATTTGGAGGTTTTGTATTCGAGCCAGAATAATATGGCTCGTATTTTGTAAGTGGGATGGACGCCCACTTACTCAATTCTTTGCAGATTTTAAAAAGTTATACGCGGAATATAATTCATTATTCCCTGTATCGTCCGAAGTCAAGAAAATGAAGACTCAAAGAGAACAACTTGCTATTATGGGTTTTCTTGGATCGCTTGGTCGTGAATTTGAAAGTGTTCGTTCACAGCTTCTTAGTAGCACTGAATTACCATCGTTAACTGATACATATGCTCGAGTTTTACAAATATCTAGAGAAGCTTCTAGTGTTGATGCTGAAACTAATAAATATGCATCAAAATCTGCACTTCTCACATCTGATAGTAGGCCACTGCTTTACAATGGTGGTAGTCGTGGCAGATTTCCTTCACGTGATCGTGGAGTTCCTTCTAGTGGACGGGGTATTGTTGTGAATGTTCGTAATGGAGTACAGGCCCATGTTATCATTGCGGAGAATATGGTCGTTCTCGGACTAATGACGCCTCTAGAGACATGGTGCCTCCTCCTTCCACTTCGTCGACAGATCCAACTCCCTCTTCAGACTTGGATCTTCCCATTGCTTTCCGCAAAGGTACACGCTTGTGTACACAACACTCTATTTCAGCCTCTATCTCTTATTCATGTATATCTCCTACTTATTATACTAGACTATCTACGATGAATGCTTATCCTCTTCCTAAGACAATTAAAGAAGCTCAGGCAAATCCTAGTTGGACAAAGGCTATGTTTGAGGAACTAGAGGCACTTGAGAAGAATGGTACTCGGAAATTGGTGCAACCCCCTGCTAATGCTATGGTTATTGGTTGTAAATGGGTTTTGCGGCGAAGTTGCAACCTAATGGCTCATTGGCCAGGCTCAATTGGTCAATTGGTCTGAGCACCGCCCTAGATGTTAAAAATGTTTTCTTGCATGGTGAACTTCATGAAACAGTATATATGGAGCAACCACCTGGGTTTATTGCTCTCCCTTATTGCTCAGGGGGAGCATGGTCTAGTTTGTAAATTAAAAAAAGACTATTTATGGTCTAAAATAGTCACCTCGAGAATGGTTCGGAAAGTTTTCTTTGGCATTAATTGAATTGGACTGAAATGTGGCATCCTGCTATGTTTTAAGGGGGAGTCTGGTAAAAGCATTTTCTTGGTTGTTTATGTCAATGATATTGGAAAACTAGGAGATGACAAACAAAGGATTCAAGCTCTCTAAGTCCTTTTTGATGAATAAATTTGAGACTAAAGATTTGGGAAAATTACAGTATTTTCTGGGTATTGAAGTTGCTTAATCAGAAAAAGGTATTGTTTTTTCGCAGCACAAGTACGTCTTGGATTTATTGAAAGAGACAGGGTTGGGAGCAAAACCAGCTAATTCACCCCATGGATGGCAGCCAAAAATTCACAGATGAAGAAGATGCTTTATTTGGGGATCACAAAAGATATCGTCTATTAGTTGGCAAACTCAAACTACCTTACTGTCACTAGATCAGACATAGCTTTTCCCGTAAGTGTTGTGAGTCAATTCCTTTCATCTCCGCGAGAACCTCATTGGGATGCGGTCATTCGGTCATTCGAATATTAAAATATCTTAGAGGTGCTTCTGAAAAATATTTACTATTGCATGATCATGGACATATGAAACTATCTACATATTCTGATGTTGATTTGGCGGTTAAGCGATCTACTACTAGATATTTTGGAAAAAAAAATCATAGGTAATCTAGTTTCATGGAAAAGTAAGAAACAACAAGTTGTTTCAAGATCTAGCGCAGACCATGGCAGACAGGTGTTGTGAGATTGAATGGTACAAACATTTGTTAACAGAGTTGGGATTTCAAAACTTACTACTGATGACCCTTTATTGTGAAAATAAAGCTGCTCATCATATTGCATTGTAGCTAATTCAGTTTTCCACAAACGAACAAAGCATATTGAGAGGGACTGTCATTTTACTCGTAAAAAGGTTGAAGCTGGAACAATCATCATCATACATGTGCGAACTGCTGAACCAGTTGCAGATGCTATGTTACTCGGACTCTTCATTTACATTCGAGTACCCGTGTCGGACACTCGACACTCGGACATGGACACTCGGACTTGGACATTTATTTTAGGCCAAAAACATGTATATTTTTCTAAATGTTGCCGAGTCCAATATTTGGACACGTATCCATCTTGGACACTTCTAGCCGAGTTCGAGTAACATAATGCAGATGTGTTCACTAAGCCTCTAAGTCCATCAAAAATATCATATTTTTGTGACAAGCTAGGCATGATTGACATATATGCTCCGGCTTCACGGGGATGGGTTACCTTATTAGTCTTTATGTGAAGCTATATATAAGGATCTCTAGTTAATGCATCGATTAACAAATCTTAATAATATAGAATTCTTCGCACATCAATATAGATATATTCTACTCCCTCCGTCCCATATTAAACGTCCTAATTTTTTTCAAGTTTTTTTTACGCATTTCCATGCAAATAAAAAATATACTTGTAGATATTATTTTTTCATTTTTTTCGTCTTGTATTAAAGTTTGAACATCCTATTTTAATACAATATAATAAAAATGAGAAAAATAATATTTACGAGTATGTTTTTTATTTGCGTGGAAATGCTTGAAAAAAATTAGGACGTTTAATATGGGACATAGGGAGTATATCTTTAAGGTTCCACTAATTTAAAAGCCCATTTCTGGAATAGAAGAGAGATAATTGGTTGGGGGCAGGTGCCATGAGACCTTTCGGTAATCATTATTCAGTATTGCATAAGCCTTTGATGCCATTTTAGATGACCAACTCTTCCAAAACCATAAGTTATTTGGAGACATTAAATGGATCTTGTACATAATGTTACTTGGAAAACAAAAACACATGGATGCCAACAAATGATGGTAAGAACTAAGGTAAAACAAAAAAATTAAATTAAATGCAATATAAAAAACATCTATGGGAAAAGCAACTCACTCAAGATCATTTTCTTGACATTACTAGCTCGCCGAGCCGCCTCAAGCTGGAGCTCAAAAGACCCTGGTTTGGAGGTATTGTTGCTTGCTGAAAGGCTTGTACTTTGCAAAGATATGTCATTAGTTTCATTGTCATCCATTTTGCTTCTAATGTTGAGTTTCAGGAAGAATTTACCACCAGGCCAAAGAACCTGAAATACAAACATGCTGTCAGTAAAATTGATACCTCAGAGAAGGCATACAAGGAAATAAAAATATGTGCTAACTGTGTGGGCTATATCTACAGTTATTGGCATTCAAGAATTATACAAACACGATACATGTGAAGCCACTATACAGGATTCTTAATTGGATCAGATCTATTTAAAGTACAGTACTGGAGTTTAACAATTTAGCTGACTGATGCAGGACAACCTGTAAAGAAAGTATTTAGGAACAATACTATAGGCTATGGGAGTCCAATAAAAGGAATATTCTAGAATATATATTATTCATTATCTTTAAGTAATTTAGGAAAAGTTATCTTTTAGAATCATCTTTTAGTTAGGGAAGTATTATATAGGTTTATTATAGACTAATTTACACTTTGCATCCCTTTGGTTTTGAAGAATTGCATTTTGGGTCTCATAGTTTTCAAATCAACACTTTGCATCCCAGAACTTTTAAAACCATCTCACTTTGCACCCCTTGAACTAAATTCCATCAATTATCAACTTTAATTTCATATTCTGGAGGGTTAATATGGGTATTTAATATTTAAACAATTATTTCATTGTTCATATTTCTTAGATTTTGTGTTCAATTCATTACAAATATCTCATTTACATGGCTGAAATGTGTTATTAGTAGATTATATATAAGTATACATTTTTACAATTCAAATTACGTATTAAAAAGTCAAACATCAGTTAAAATGGGACACATATAATTACTAATAACACATTTCAACCATGTAAATGAGATATTTGTAATGAATTGAACACAAACTCTAAGAAATATGAACATTGAAATAACTGTTTTAAATATTAAATACATATATTAACCCTCCACAATATGAAATTAACGTTGATAATTGACGGAATTTAACTCAAGGGGTGCAAAGTGAGATGGTTTTTAAAGTTCTGGGATGCAAAGTGTTGATTTGAAAACTATGAGACCCAAAGTGCAATTCTTCAAAACCAAAGGGATGTAAAGTGTAAATTAGTCTTTATTATATATAGTGAGTAGCTATATTGTGATTGAGGATACTATTATCATTGACTTGTCAGAGAAACAATTGAGTTGCGTTTACTCTCTTGCGTGAGCATTCCTGTGAACCTTAATCCTTGTTTTCCAGCCCTTTTTCCCCATCACTGACTTTATAGTGTTCGTTACTGTTACAACTGCAAGTACTGCAAAACCAGTCTCCCTATATAGCATGTGTGACAATCATCAATATGAAAGGTTTTAAAGCTAATACAAACATACCTACAGGTTTTAACATGTCGGGTGAGTCTGGAGGTGAAAGCTGACTCAAGTAGTTGCATCTGGGTCAGCCAATTGAGCTTATTATACTACAATTAGAAATTTGACCTGGACTTTACAAGTATGCACTTTGTATGACTTATAATGTACACTACTTGCATGCAAAAGCATAATACTGCTATAACTGCAGTCACTCCTACCCTATATTTTGTGGTCTTTGAATTGATAACAAAATCTAAACAGAGTATCACTATTAGGATTTCAATTGTAATACTTTCGAAAAAATGTGGTCATGATTTCATCTAATGTTCAAGTCCTTCAGTCAACATCCATAAATAAAAATTACTCTACAAAATGACTAGAAGCTTACATCCTGGATCCATCGAATTCCTTGAGCAACTGTATCGTCTCTACGGAGCCAATGTATTTGCATCAAGAGCCAGTCATCAATAGCATCTTCCATCATTAGCTGTAGTATTTGCTTTGATATCCAAAATACCTGCCGTCTAAATTAACAAAAACAAGAAACAGTATCCAGACGAACTAGATCAATTTATCCATAATGACAGATATTTAGTAAAATTTGCATGAAGCAAAATTTGCAAGCAGTTTGTCAGGTTGTCAGTTTGAGGAAGCTTATATAAGACACGTGTACGTCTGACTTCTTATTCAAAGGGATGCAACATATAGTGTGTAAACTGATTATAGACGCATAACATCATGAGCACCCAAAGAAGCATAAATTGAAGGCAACAAAAGAAAATATTGACACACTTGTTAGAGTAAGTAGATTAAAACTGTGCCCACAGCAGCTTTTTTAATTATTAAGTAGAATGTGACAGAATTCAAGTTTGCTTTGTTGTAGATAGCAAGAAAAGCCGTAGAAGTATAAATGTGGGAAGACAATACCTCGTAGATGAGAAAAGCAGAGACACTCTTTAATGTATTAGTAGATTTGGATTAGTAGAAAGGGAAAAACTTTTATGATTGTCTCAAGCAATGAACTTGAAACTATTACGTGCACACTGAAGGAGGGCACACGTAGATGTGGATTGCTTGCCTCAATTAAAATGAACTATAAATTTTTAAGACCTGATTTGTAGATGCACCATGGTTCGTTACTTGGACTCTTTGGCTAACCCATCCTACCCACATTGGACACTTAAACACTACATTTATTCCGACAATTTTACGCTCAAACTTACTATTTTATCCTCATATGTTGTACCAATAATGCGTTCCAGGAAATAATTGTCTTAGTTGTTAATCATTATATATTATTTATATATGTGTATTTGAAATTGGATATTTGTATTAGTTAATTAGTATTATTCTAGAATTTAGATACACATTGATGGGGAATGGAAGTGGAGTTCATACACATGTTATTAATTAGTGTCTATATATATATTTATTGTAGAGATAATAACATATTTATCGATATGTTTTATATGCGGGGTTAGAAGTTTACTAATTATGTAATAGGTTATGTATAATTAGCCCAATTGTTAATGGGTCTTAGTGTCATTTTTAGTTCGTATAATCATTTTATCAAATCCTACATCATATATTTATAGTTACATATTAAGAATCTGCATATTTGTTAGTTGTAGTTTGTTATCATCCAATATGAGATTTATTTATATTCAAAGAGATTTATTTATCGAGCCCCAATCGGAGATAGACATAATAAATTCATGAATATTTAATGAATCACAAGATTTATTATATTTCTATTGATTTTATACAAATATAAGTTTTATCACTTGTTTCAACCCTTTCTTAACCTTGCCCTAATTTCAAGTGAATAATATTTGCTAATAATTTATTTTTATTCCACCCAAGTTTCAGTCATGCCCGTTCGTCTAAGCTCGCTAGATAAACGACACTCTACCAAATTGAAAGCACGATTACTACAAGAATCATAGTTCCTTAGTCTCAATTAAAATGTCTTGTATAAAAAATGATGGTATTCAAAGTCCAAATTTTAAACTTGGACTAATTTATGATCATAAATTCTTAATGGTATCCTTCAACAATCTTATCCACATGATTTCATGATGGGGAACAATAGTGAAAACAGGTTAAAATCTTTATATATGTTATTATTTAACTTATCTAGATTAGTGTGGAGGAAAATTAGTGTATTTATTATATGTCTAGTTATGCAGAGGCTATAATTTTATTGAATATGTAGGTTATTTATATAAAGCCGAGTTGTTAGGCCTTGGTCCATTAGGTTATTCTTCATATAACTCTATATAAGTGATGTGCTCCCTGCATATTATCTTAGAGTTGACTTGATTATCGAAATACTAAATATTAAACTAAGTCTCATTTAAGGGTTGTGATCCGTCTTATTTTCTCCCTTCCGGCAGTTGGAACATCTTTAGCGTAGTGATTTTTTCACTGTTGAATCACCCTAAATACCTATTTAAATCTTTTTTATTCTATATTTACTTCCTTATTATATATGTCACGCATCACCCAACTATCCAACTAATAGGCAACCATTAATAGATGCAAAGAGAATTGAAGAAAGAAAGTCAACAATTGCATGATGAGTATAAAAAATCAAAAACAAATCAAGCAAAGCTATTTGATGATTTATGCATCTAAGTAAAAAAACTTATATGTCCGTTGATGACATGAAACGTGACAACTCCAAACAATTTTGGAGATAATTGGGATGTGCACGTTAATGATACAGAGCTAGTTTCTCTAAAATTTATGATTAGGTTCTTCCAATACTTGAGTACAAGTTAATTGATGTAGAAATCAAACAAGAAGATGCTAATTATCAAAAGCCTCTCCTTCAAAATGACTGTCCAAATACTACACATTGACCTTGTTATTCCAACTGTTTCAATGAAGTTAACTATATGACTGGTATCTATCACTGCTTCCGTGGATTCGAATTATCAACTAATCATTCAAGGTTGTGCTATCATGTATGTTTGTTCCAGCTTCTTGATTATTCTTCACTTCAAAAATTAAAGTCATCAATTTTTTTCAAAGGGAATATGCGTAGCAAGAAATAACTAAATTAATTGTTTTTTTTTCTATACTATTTAGATATAAGCCTATTTGTATTTAATATTTTTATTAGCTAATTAGCAATATCCTAGAATTTTGATTCATGATAATAGTTACTTTTAGGAATCTACATAATTATAACGATTTGTTTCATATTGTCCAAAATAGGCCTACTCCTATATAAAGAGATATAATCCTCGAGTATTAATTACAAGAATATTCCGAATTGATGAATATTTAATAGTTCTAAGGATTTGTGATTATACCGATTCTCTACGCATCTATATTGTTTCAACTATTTCTTATCCTCATCCTATACCAATCAACCATGTACAGTACTGGAATTATTTCGCTGAATACAACTCTTTCATGCGCACAGCTCCACCTACTTCGCTATGACCAGATTCCTCTTTAGAAAAATGTTAATGACACTGACACAAGGGTGCCTTCGATCACAGATATTCATAATCAATCTTTATCTACAAAATCTAGAGAGGCAAAAGTGAGAAACTCGAACTACCGCCTACCTAAATGGATTTCTTGTAATTTAAATTTCCAATAGGAAGGTATACCACTATTCCATAAATTATCAGATGATCACGAGTGTTTCTATGTTAGAAGATTTAAAATATCAAGAAGGAAGGTATAAAACCATATTAATGCTAATTTATTTAAACAATTTCTCACCTTAGCCAGCCTCTCCTCTTTAACTGGAAGACATTATCGACTAAATTCAACAGGGGTACACTTAAATTTGGTGGTGTCCACTGCAAAATATAAGCAGTAAAGAAATTATTGGTATAACACATAAGTTCTAAACAAATTTGTAATCAGCAAGGGAATTATTATCTATTCAATTTTAGTGGGCCTATCTAATGAATAGAGAGCAGATCTGCTGAGCCAGCAATGTTTTATATTTAAAAACTTTTGTCCTAAATCATGGTCCATTCCTCAACATAAAAACCCATTTTGGACATGGATAAGAATTCAGAACATGAAACAATAATAAACTAAATGAGGTTATAAATCCAAGCAACTATGTTTCCAACAATTAGAATTCAGTTCGCATGCACAATACCTCAGGTGGTACTCCAATTGTATCGTCCAGTTGTTCGGAGGTTAATGGAAATTTCACCCCGGGAGAAGCACGGAGATTAAACAATTCGGACTGCAAAGTAGAAAAAGCTTTTTCATTGGAACCAACGCTTCTTAACTCGTCACTAGGTTTAACAACCCTTGGTGGAAATTCCTTTGAGTTCAATTCATTGTCTGAATGCCACCCATTAGTTTGTACACTAGATTTTGTCTCCTCACCACAAGGGTTGGCACTTCTATCATCATCCTCCTTATCAGAAAAACTATTAGCTGAATCTGCAGTATGCTGTCTTATAATTAGCTTATTTATCTCATCTTCTTTCAAGGATAAGTTCCTGCCATAAACCGAAGAAGCTGCTTCAGAAACCGAGGAAGATGGGCTGGCGACTTTCCGCATTAAACCATCCGAAACCCCTTTGAACTGGCGTACAATGTCATCCATGGCATCATCCACATTGACTGGTTAATGAAATTAAAACACACAAAACCACAATTGAACTGTATTTCAGTCAGTCATAAAATCAAAATAATCAGCCAAGTATATGACATGAACCAGACGGCATAGCATTATTAATACATTTTAAGAGGCAAATATATTGGTCGACTCGTCAAACATCCTGCTGACATTTTCCCTCGAAAAGTTTACTTTTTTTTTTTGGTAAAATGTTGAAAAACCAGATTTCTATGCAGTAGACAAGATATGTGTTGTAATAGAAAGACATCATTATCATACATAACTGTACATAAATATACACTTTTAATCAATAATGTCTTACTGACATTTCATGACTACGTATGAATATAGGACACTACAGGTGCAGCAAAGAACTTGGTCCAAAGCCTAAAAAAAAATACGTTGAATAATACATCATAAAATATAAAATGCTATCCATAGACCGCTTCCTAGCTGATAAAGAGAATTATAGGAATACGTTCTAAACTCTATAAATTGAAGGGTATCAAATACACAGTACACTCTCAACTAGGTTATGATATATAATATAGACCACTACAACTGAGACCAATACACATACATAACTAAACTCTAACTCTAACTCAAGTACAAGAGAATTAGAGGGAATTAAGAAGTTTTCATCAACTATTAGTCAAATATATTCAAGAACTCAGATATATAATGCAGTTAAAACACAAACAGAAGGGTTAGTACCTGCCAAGGATTTCATCACAGAGGGCGATTTCCCGAAAGAATAATTCTTAAAATAATAAAATAAAAGGTGTTAGTTTTACTTATAAGTGTCTTCAATGTCTGTAATGGAAAACATAGAATGAAGAAGAAGAAACAATATCACCTTTGATGAAACACTCAAGAAATCCCACACTTCATGTTGCTCAGCAACATTAGCAAGTGATAAGAGATCCTAGTAGATTTAAAATACTCAAAAATTATAATGCATAAGATTAAACCTTCCATTAGCAGAATAGGGAGAAAATTATACTTGCAAATACTTGTCAAGCTGAATGCAGCGTTGATGAACAAAAGCATCCTCAGTGCTGGAAGAAAATATTCTTTTGGGAGGCAAATGTAATGTATAGTTGGGAATATCCTTAAGTTGACGATGCAATCTCTCAAAATTTCTGTATCTGCTCAGACAATCTAACAAACATATTAAAAAAGAAGAAAGAATCCATAATACTGGGCTCAACAATCCAGCCCACACTTCAGTAGCTGTTGCATTGAGATAATGATCAAAACAATATTTATACTTATCAGAAGCATTTAAAATCAATAAAATATACCCACAAGAGGGAAATGAGTGTTGTACCTTCTTTTAACAAACCAGGTTATTCCATCAATATCTGTAACCGCAATTGAATAGACTGCAAAAGATTTTGACCCAAGTTTTTCAAAATATGCTCCCACAACCTGCAAAGGCCAAAAGAGCATCAGGAGCTTCCCTTTGCATATGGCATGGATAAAAGACATAAATAAATGGTGATTACTATATATTCTTTCAGTAACACACCCACACCCACACCCACATCCACACACCCACACCCACACCCACACCCACATCCACACACACACACTTTGTTACGCGGACTCAGCTAGAAGTGTCCAACATGGATACGTGTCCAAGTGTCGGACTCGGCAATATTTTGAAAAATTTACATGTTTTTGGCTTTATATAAGTGTCCAAGTGTCTATACCCATGTCCAAGTGTCGAGTGTCCAACAAGGGTACACGAGGCAAAATGAAGAGTCAGGGTAACAGAGCTGACACACACACGCACTCTATCTCTCTCACACACTATGTTACTCGGACTCGGCTAGAAGTGTCCAACATGGATACGTGTCCAAGTATCGGACTCGGCAACATTTTGAAAAATATACATGCTTTTGGCCTAAAATAAGTGTCCAAGTCCGAGTGTCCATGTCCGAGTGTCGAGTGTCCGACACGGGTACTCGAAGGTAAAATGAAGAGTCCGAGTAACATAGCTCACACACACACAGATATATATATATATATATATATATATATATATATATATATATATATATATATATATATATATATATATATTCAGTAACACTCTAGTACTTAGTTCGATAAAGCAGATGTGACTAGATATCTGCATATTACAACTGGGCCCCTCACTGTCTGATAAAGAGTACAAATCATGAGCATGTTTGGCAATCAAGAGAGAAAAGGTATATACCCGACACCTTAGCTTCACCGCGTGTTGTCCCTCGCTGGATAAAACCATATTTGGATCACTTTTTGCATCAAGCGCTCGACTCTTTCTGCTAAGATCTTTAATGTAAAACTCTGATATGACTGGTCCACCACTCTTACTGGTAGAACCAGTTCCCAGTTCTGGTTCAATATTCAAATCTGGGGTGCTATTTGATCTTGTCAGCCTATTTTTATTTCCACTAGCAACAGAAGAAGGGGAGTTCTCACTTTCCTCAGCAATGCAGTTTCCCTTGAAAGATTCTACTTTGTTCAGAATTGGTGTATAACAGGTTGTACTACTGATTGGATTACTTGGTCGAGAATCTAGTGGAGGCCTTGGTGGTGTTGGAATTAAAGTTTGATCTTCCATTCTTGTTAATGCTTCAGCCTTGTGAGGTAATATATCCTTATCCAAATTGGTAAAAATTGCAGTGCTTGAATCTGACCCCTTTATTAAAGGAGTCTGACCGCCTGCAGCAGCAAGTTTCTGAACCTTCTTTTTGTAATTTCTTCCTATGGCCCACATATTCTCTAGATTTTCAGGCATAAGAACTTCTGTTCTTCTTTGGTTTGCTGCCTCAAGGACTCTAGCCCATTCAGCAGATCGTGGGTGCATGGCCTCATTATGACTTGTGTTTCTAACGGAATTTCCTGAACCATCCAATGAACTATCTTTTGTGGTTTCATATCTAGACAGTGTCAAGTCAGTCCCTTCATTGTGAGAAGACGTAGTCATATTCGTGGCAGCTTCAACATGATGTTGATCTGAAGGAACAACGTGATCACCTTTATGACCCTCTACATTAGGCAATTGACCAGTACCTATCTGTTTAATGCCCACATCTTTAAGAGCAAGCAAAATATGCTCTATCAACTCATTTATATACCTGTAAAGTGTGTAGACACAAAACAATAAATACCTAAATCTTATAATGTTACAAACAAAGGTGACAAGCCACACATGTAAATTTCAATAATTATAGAGTCCTTGAATGTAGTCATCAACAAACAGAATGATCAAAATGAATATTACATGTAGGGGGACGAAAAGCATTGCCCAAATCAGATAATTACATATTGTAGAATGTTAATTCATATTATCACAATATTAGAATCAAAATGGAGAGGGTCCTAGACACAGGTTAGTTTATTTAATAATGCAATGATTAAAAGAATGCAGAAAATAAAATCCTGATCATGACAAAGCACCAAATAAAAATCAATATTATATTCACGACCAAAAAATAGAAAGGATAAATCTAAATCTAGAAACATTTAAGTATTTACGTTACTAGGTCCATTACTGAACATTCCAATTGAAAACCTATACTTCGGAGATATACAAGCTCATCTAGCAGAATAACTAAAAGATCATTACATACATGATCGTGGCCCAAATTTTGGAAAAACAAATCAAAACCTAGATACTATTTACAAATCCAAGAACATGAACACCGGCTGTAAGTTTCTTGAGACAGCCATGAACCATGTAGATAAAGAAACAAACATAGAAAAGAAGACACTGAATACAAAATTATAAAGATATTTCCATTGACTCACGCAGGGCTGGCCAAATTTATGAGAGGTTGCATCACCAAACAAGTCAATAACTCCCGGGAAATGCATCGGATGAGTGGACATTGGGCTTCCCGTGGTCTAAGTGCTACTGCTAAGAGCCCGCCCGTAAGCCGTTGAAGAACCTACAGAAACTACAAGTGTCAGATGATACGGCACACATAGAGCTCTATAATAAAATTAATTATGCATAGATACACTCAACTCACACCTTGTACTCACACTCTGTAGATATCAATGCCGGGTGTAGCTCCTTGGAAGTCAAGAGATGATGCTTCAACCTTTCATCCCTTTCTTCAGAAGATAGTGTCCCCATAACTTCCATACCGATAGCAGCTTGGTTTCTTCTAAATAGATCTAGATTTTTACCTATGAGGTCTACAATATCCCTGAAAACAATAACAAAATATTTAGTATGAAACTCGTATATGCACAACCTTGGAAAGGTTCCAAGAAGACTTTTAAGAACATGGAGAGAAATACTTGTGTAAACAACCTTGTCAACAATTCAACCAAGTTTATCTCTTTTACTCTTCCACTCACTTCTCCAAGTACATCCATGACTACCGCATGTATAAGCTCGGGGGCCTCTTTATCCGGTGTTATATCTGAATACCATAAATCTACAACAAAATCCTGCAAAATCTTGTTAACAAACTCGTCCATTGCAGCCTCCACAACCGGAGAGTCAATTTTGCCCTTCCATTTTGGAAGTGGAGGGGAACTTGAAAGGCGAGAATCATTAACAGATAATTGCTTCTTTTCTAAGTGGGAAAGATAGGTCTGCCTACGGATATTGCGGACCTTCCAGCGGAACTCTACCTCATTACACAATATCCGTAATCCACAAACTATGAGAACAGATATGGGAACATTCATCCACATTGATTTACTTGTATCTGCATGAAGATTATTTAATTACAACAACGTGAAACCATTACATATTTTACAAAGATACAGAGCGAGCAAGAAGCTGAGAAACAAACCCCACAATTTCCTCGTCCAACCACAGAAAGTATCCCTCGCATTGTGGTCAAGTGGACACCCTCTTGTTTTGGTAACAAGAGGTTAAGGGTTCAAGCCTCAATGAGTGTATATGTAAGAGCATGTCCAATGCAATGCTATAAGAGATGCATTATAAAACACACCCTTCCAATGCAATGCTATACTTGGTTCTAAAATAGAAAAATGTTATATTTGGTTCTATATTTAGAACCAACTATTGATGTTGTTATAGTTGCCACATTGGCATGCTAGTGTGAAAATGGATGAAAATGAATAATTAAAACAATGGTGACAAATGTATTTGTGCATTTAAAAGTAAAACAATTAAAAAGTAAGTTCAATTTTGATCTATTTTGTGTACTTTTAGAACTATGCATTGGTCTATGACTTCTATTTTAACATCAAAATCACTTTTTGGTTTCATGATATAGCAATAACTATACGTATTTTAGCACTAGCATTGGACATGCTCTAAACAAGTAGTAATTAAATTTTTGTAATTGATCCACTAAAAACAAAAAACCCTCCATTACTTAAAATTTGACGATTATAACCTACAATAAGTACCCAAGAAAGGGCCAACAAGATTTACTCGTAACTTAAAATTTCCATTACGCAAAAGTAGTACAACATAAACTGAACTACACACGCTAGCCAAAATTTATCAAACTCGACGAATAAAAACCTAAAGGGTAATACAAAAGGGTATGTGGCATGCCAAATTACAACGAAAACACAAATCATAACTAATTAGCCTATTCTAACCTTCAAGAATCACTAAAAAACAACCACCTTAACTTAATTTACACCAAAAGATTAAATCTTGTAAAACTAAATAATTAATTATGATTAAGAAAAGCAAATCACACACACACAAAAAAAAAGATTAAGAAAAGAATAGTATTAATAAGGAGGATACATACGTGTTAAGAAGTAAGAGACACAGAATATACAAAGGGCCCACCAAACAGTTCGAATCTTTGCTTCTTCGATCAGATCTTCAATAGTTTCCATGGCCTTCATCTTTTATTTATATCAAAAACAACCCCACAAAATTAAATTTATATCTCACAATTCAACTCTTTACTATATATTCTTGAATACCCAGATTATATATATACAATTCAAACAAATTAACTGTATGTATAGGCAAGCGGTAAAAAGTTGAATTTGGGTTTGTTTTTCGATTCAATTTGTGGGGAGAGGAGAGAATGAAAAATAACGTGGGAAAGGAGAAAGAGATACACAAGTTGTCAGCTTCTCCGATCCCGACTAATAAATTATCAAAAGGTTGGGGTAAAGTTAAACCGACCAACCGAACATATTTCACCCGATCTGAACCGATTTTTTTTAAATTAAAAAATAGTTATATCTATATTTTATAAATTGTTACATAATTTATTCCTAAATTTTGGTATCCATTTTAAAATTTAAATAAGATTCTTAATTTAAATTTGACCCATGAATTATCTATTTTTAGATTTTGTATCCATATTATAGTTTATAAAAAATCTATATTCATTTTGATTTTTAAGTTTAACTACTATTGATGCAATTCAAAATTTTATGATAAACTCGTTAATAAAAATTTGAATAAATATTCAAAATTTTGGTATGTTCATTAATATAAATTATCACATAGCATATTTAATTAAATATTAATATACCTATATTAAATCACATATATAAATTATTTATTTATATATTTTTTATCATGATTTAGTTTAACGTTAATATTACTAACATCTAATGCATTTTATTTATATTTTTAAAAATAACATTATCATTAACAATTTCATGAAATTTGAAATCACAATCACAATTTTGTAATTCAACGATTATAAGTTACCGTGTGCGTAGCACGGGCTATAATTTAGTTTGAATTGAAAAATCATAAATTCAATTTAAATGAGTTGAATACGGGTTTCGACTTTTTTAAATCAATCCAACCTAACCTGATTAAAAATATATATTAATTTATACACATATTACAGACCCATTAGATAGGCTCATTTACCATTAATAGTCGCACGCTAAATCATAAACTCATAACCTTATAATCTCGAATCTCTCTAGCGCCTCTTTAATAACTTGTTGAAAAAAGTTCGAAAAAAGATTTATATACACGCACAATATGATGCTCAGAAAATTTAGTTCTTTTTGCGTATGCATATATGGGACAACTACCATCATTTTTCACATAAATGCTTTTCTACTTCTTAATTGTCATTATTTGTAAGTTAAACAATAATGCATCAATCCAATTCAATCTCAACATGTATATGATTGACATAATCTTTGTCTCTTAACAGAATCGTGAAAGCAAAACAACACCAAATCAAATGTTGGCAATGCGGAATTATATTCAATTTATTTTTTAACTTTCTTTTTCAATTTATTTATTGTTTGATAGGAAAAATAATTTATTTATTTGTTAATCTGACCAACCCGACTCAAATCAATCCAAACCGATTCGATTGGATTGGATTATAAATTTGATTTTAATGGATTGGGTTGAAAAAATTTTAAACCGACTAAATTGGGTTGGGTCATAAAACCCGCTCAACCCGAACCGTGTACAACCCTATCAAATGGACAAAAAGAAAATTAATGATTTTTTATTTTTTATTTTTCATTTTAATTATTTTTATATTTAGTATTTTTAAAATAATTTGAAATTAATTATTTCTTGAAGTCAATTTAAAATTAATTTAATTAATCAAAAGTTGAGTGACCATCGAGTTTTATGGTGATGTAATAGAAACTATCACATATAAATGTACTTATTAAAATATTGATTTATATAAGAACTATCATATTTTATATTAATTTTTTTGATAAAAGTTTTTAAAAATTATTTTAAATAAATCTTTGTAAAGGATAATAGTAATTCTTTCAGTGTATTTATTTTTTTAACAGTTTTCTTTTTATGATGTTTAATATATTTGTTCACATTTTTAAAAATAATATATTTTTCTATATTAATTTTAATAAGTGTCATTATTTTATGTGCATTTTATGTGCATTTTATTTTATTCAGTTTTTTAAATTTTATGTCTCATCAAATATTAAGAATTAGATGAAATATAAGAATATTAACGTAGATAAATGAATTAGAAACAATGATTAGCATATATAAAATTTATGTATAATTATAACATAATTGAAAATAATATATATATATATATATATAATATTGTAATCAATTAATTAATAATATTACAATCAAACAATAAATTTAATTATTAATTTTAAAATATTAATAAAAATTTAAACCCATAAAATGTAATTATTAATTATAAAATATTGTTTCCTGAATTATATATAAATTTTAATTAAATTTAATTTATAATTCAACTTGATATAATGAGAAAATGTCTTAAATGCCAACATTTGAGACTCGTTGGCCTGATATACCTCTCTCCCCAAACTTATGGCTCTGTCAACCGATTCAATACACCAAATCGTATTGCGTATCCCATATACATATAATATGTAATTCCAATCATATAAACATATAAATATAAATTTTCTAATGCTTTGTTTGTTTTACATTGAATTATAATGAATGTATTATAATATATCAACTGTCACGGAGGCGTGCAGAAGCATCAAAGGTGACTGTTTTTTTTTGCCTTTGTGATTCCCACCAAACCCCTTGGTGTCCACCAATTCCCTTGGTGCCCCACGGCCAACTGGTCCTTGATTACCTGCAAGATGGTTAGTAGCACAAGATACTTTTACTTGGAAGAGACACAACCTTTTTATTACCTTAAAAAGGACCCTAACAAATTAGGCTTGATGTCGTACAACCTTTTGGCAATCTACCTTCTAGCTGCTAGCACTTCTCTAGAAGAGTGCTTACAAACTATCCTCACTACAACAGCTCTCACACTCAGAATTATTTAGTTATCTCCCTCTCTATTGCTCTCCTTGTGAATGTGTGGATCAATGAGAATGAAGTATCTCCTCCTTATATAGGCAGCTAAGAGGGTTTTGGATGGCTCAAGCCCATCCAAACATTCCTTCTATAACGAAAATCCTCTAAGATATGCTCCCATGAAATGCTCCTTTTGGAATATTCTCAAGGACAATCCTCCTTCTAGAATATTCTCGAAGATATGCTGAGTCACCTTCCTTGATTTCTGCCATTAGAAGATATTGCATTATACCATATCAATTATGACATGTCCTCTCTTACTTTCCTTATTTTTAAGATAGGCCCATCTATACATGATATGTATAAGCCCAAATCCATCTTGCACCTTGAACCCATGTCATGCCTGTATAATGCTTCAACTCTGGTCCACATTAACTGCATCACCCAACCAGCTATGCCATGGAACCATGCCCCAGCTGCGCCCCACTATGTCTGACTCTATAGAACTTCAATGCCATGTCGTCTGGGTGTCATTGAGCTGAGCCTGTCTCTCTTGCCCTTGCGCTATTTTGCTTGGCTCCTCTAGAATTAAGTGTGCCTACTAGAAACCATGTTCCCTCTAACTTTGACATATCCAACCTGTGCAAGTGCCTACATAAGTCACAAGTGTCCCATGAGCCCCAATGTTCCCCATGCTCCCCAATGTGCCCCATGTGGTCCATGTGCCCCAAGTTCACATCAATGCCAAGCCCCACGCCCGGCTTCCATTCCTGGTGCTGAAATCCAACGTCTTAAGCCTCTCAACTAAGCCACCGCCCCAGCCCGCAGCACCAGACTTAGGCCCAATGCCTAAGGGTCTAACAAACCACCCTCATTTGAAGAGTTTAATGTCCTTATCGAGTGACTCCAACTTCCAAAATGCCAATGACTAGCAGCCCTCCTAGTTTGCTCCTTACATCTTGCGACTTACGTCCAGTGCCTGGTGCTAACACCAACGTCTTTCACCCCATGCCTTGCACGATTAGTATATGCCCTATACATTGTTCCTGTGACCAACACCGCCTTGTGTGCCTTGTACTTTGCACTACTCCCCCTTCTTGTTGTTGCCTTTGAAAACCCCTCACCAAAATACCTTGGTTCCCTTTGTTGGTTGTACCGATCCCTGGCCCTTGTCACAACGCCCCTGATCCAACCCATTGCCATCAAGAACAAGTCCCACAATCCCGTCACTCATATGACCCATGGATGACCTGTGTACACGCTCGACGCCTACACGCCCGCCACTGATTAATGTTCCCCAATACAAGGCCCCTTTGTTGGGTCTGAACTAGACTCTCCTGGAGGCTGGTCCGCCTTTTCCTTGGCTAAACCCTTCCTTGAATTTACCTTGCTCATTAATGGCTTGAGATAAGGCATAGCACTATCCATTTCTTGGTCTGCCATTTTTGCGCACACTTTGTCCCCGTTCACCACCTACATTGCATTAATCAAGCGTAAGGGTGACAATCTTCCCACTCCCTCCCTTGGACCTTCATTCACCACTAGTGCTTTCACATTTTCCTTGTCTTTTCTCTTCGGACATTCCCTCTTGAAATGTGGCCCTCTACAGATGAAACAACCATTTACATCTTTTGGCTTCCCACTCTTCTCGAATTTCCCTTGACTTCCTTCAGCTTTTTCCCTCTTTCTCATTTTCTCGTTCCAGACCCTATTCTTCTCTCTAAGACCTTCGTCCTCAGATGACGAACTATCAACCTGGTAGTCGCCCAAGCTATCAGCTGTCGCAATTTCCATTATCAAATCCTTGACATCCCTCCTGTGAAGCTCCACCTATGCATCTGTCTTTAGTCCCGAGACAAAGTTAAACAGCTTGTCTACTTCAGCCATGTCCTGAATATCCAACAACAGAGATGTGAATTTCTTCACGTACTCCCTCACAGTACCTGTCTGCCTCAAGTTCCTCAGGTTCTCCCTTGCAATCCAACTAGCATTGTTAGGAAAGAAATTATTCTTGAGCTCCTTCTTCATGACATCCCATGTCTTAATGCCTGGCCTTCTGAAAGGCATATGACTAGACCTATTTGTAATAATTAGATGACAACTCAACTCAGATAAGAAAAAGAAGTAAATAATAAATATGATAAGAGGAATCAAGATGAAGAAAGTCAACTAGACACGAAGAATCTTAGTATCAGAAGTATTTTGATGAGATTGCTGCTCAACACTGGAACAAGTTCATTAAAATGTTCAAGCGTCAGTGAAAAATAAAGAAGTAATATTTCAGAAGAATTCAGAAGATACAGAAGATTTTAAGTGGCTAATACTCGAAGATTCTAACAAAAGAAAACAAAAGAGGAAAAACATTAAAGCAGATAAAGGATAGAAGATCACAACTTTTAAAGTTAAAAGGTGAAAAATATTAATTTTAGTATGACACAAATGAACCAGATAGTACATTTGTGTGTCAACTAATTAATAAATATTTATCATCTAGCTTGTAATATTCCTAATTTCCAGTACTTTCTGAAACTTTTGTTAATGAATAGTAAATACGCGTTATAAGTAAAAACGACCGCGTCACCTTAATTACGTGTCGAAAAGTAGAGTTTCGAAGCCGTATCATTAATATGTGATACAAATGAGTGTATGTAAATCTCATCAGAATTCGGAGATTCATAACAAGAAAATATTTCGTAATTTATATTTTCAAGTTAGTCTACGTAATATACGTAGTACTTCTGTAATATGTTTTATCTGACGAATCGCAAGTGAACTCTTTCGAATAAATAGGAAAGAGTTTAAATAATAGTATATAATGAATAATAATTAAGGAATGATGTTTTTGTGGGTATTCAATTTATTAGAATTCCCGGAACGAGTAATAGTTATTAAACTCGTCATAGCGGATCGTTACGAAAATGTATATTAAATTACTTCCTTAAATTAGTAAATAACCAAAATTTAAAACAAAACAAGTAATAATACTTGCATTAGTTGGTGTATGGAAGAAGCAAGTACTCTTGACCAAGGTCAAAGGAGACTAATGTTGACTTGCCCCTTTATTAATCAAGAAGCTAAGCTATATATTAACAATTATCAAAAATAGAAAAAAAATCTAGCAAGACCCCTTTTATGAAGAAAAGCTCTCAGCCAAGGGAAGAAGAAGGAGAGGAAAAAATTCAAAGCTCATCCAAATCTTGCTAGATCATCTTGTTTAGTAGCTCAAAAGAAAGGTATACACTAGCCTAACAACAATCCATGCTTGTTTCAAGTACCCATCCATGCATACTCTAATTTTTCCACGAAACACAAGATGATGAATAATAACTTTCCTTATAGATAAAATCCAAAACTCATGATTTATGATTCCTTAAGCTTAGTTAGTGTTTGATAAGTGTTTTTTGGAGTATGGGTAGTTGATGTTATGCATATAAAGTCATGGAAATCATGAGTTAATAATTTGATGATTACATCATTTTGTATGCTATGTTTTGGTTATGATCATAGTATAAAGATTTATTATTTTGTTGATTATAGTTATGAAATGAGGATATTATTTTATTAAGGTTTGGTGGATTAAAATGGTATGGAATGGTTATGAAATAAATTGATTGATTATGAAGTAGTATGGTTTTTTAGAAATGAGATGAGTTGGTGGATGAATTTGGGTGAATTGTTGATAATGATTCGATGATTGGAAAAATGAGAAATTACTTGGGATTGCTTGTTTATATGTTCAAGTTTTAGTATAAAATGTGTTGTAGTTGCTTGGGTGCATTTTAGTAGTTTAAAAATTGGAAAACATTGAGTGTACAAACGTCGTATTGACCATTTTATTTCGTACCTAAACTTCCCAGGGGACCCGAAGGGGATACCCTAAATTCCTAGACCAGTTCTGGGCATGGTTGCGTAGAGAACGGTCTCTAGATTGTATACGCGTAAATTTCATGTCAATCGGAGTTATGAGCGAAAAGTTATGAATTAATTAGTAATGGTAGCGCAGAATCTTGAAAATCTGTTTTCACCTAACTTGGAGGCTATGATCACACTAGCTAGGCTACTCCGCAACAGAATGGAGTTGTAGAAAGGAAGAATCGAACCCTGATTGAAGTTGCAAGAACTATGTTAAGTGAATCAATGTTACCTATCTACTTTTGGGCTAAAGCAGTAAATACAACATGTTATACCCAGAATGAAACTCTAATCAATAAAGATGATATGAAGACTCCTTATGAATTAATGGCTGGCAAGAAACCAACACTCAAGTACTTTCATGTATCTGGAGCCAAATATTATATGCTGAAAGATGGAGATGAACATCGTGGCAAGTTCGAGGCCAAGGTACACGAAGCTACTTTTGTCGATTATTCAAGAAAAACATATAGGGTGTACATAATTGATCAGTACCAAGTGAAAGAAAGTGTCATTGTTACATTTGATGACACTAAACTCCCAAGTATCCAAACTGAAGATCCTTCTGAGTCATTAAAATTTGATAATCATCCAGACTCACAACCCGATGATGAAGAAGAACATGAGGCTGCAACAGGAGATGATAATGACAATAATGATGATAATGATCCAGGTAATAGTGGTGGAAACAATGGAAACACTGGAGATACTATTAATACCAGTGGTGGATCAATAAATCATCCTAGCAGCAACTCAGGGGGGGATGGTGAATCTATTGGCAGAACACAACATCATAATGAATACCAAGACGAATCATCAAGGTCAGTCCTACCAAGGGAAATGATATGGAGCATAGATCATCCTTTTGAATTGATCATAGGTGATCCAGATGTTGGGGTTAGAACTAGAAGTCCAACTTCAAATGAATGTCTATTTTCAGTTTTTCTATCCCAAAAAGAAGCAAAGAAAACTGAAGATGTACTAATTGATTCAGATTGGATTCTTGCCATGCAAGAAGAGCTCAATCAGTTTGAAAGACAAGAAGTGTAGACACTAGCACCCAGGCCAAAAGACAGATCCGTAATTGGCACCAAATGGGTATACAGGAACAAATTAGATGATGATGGCATTGTTACAAGGAACAAGGCCAAACTAGGAAGATGGAATTGATTATGATGAGACCTATGCACCAGTTGCAAAACTTGAAGCTATCAGAATGTTTCTAGCATTCGCAGCACACTCCAATTTCAAAGTTTAACAAATGGATGTGAAGAGTGCCTTTCTGAATGGAGAGTTAGAAGAGGAAGTATATGTGGAGCAGCCCCCTAGCTTTGAAAATCCAGAGTTTGCTGATTTTGTATATTTTCTATTCAAATCCCTCTATGGACTCAAACAAGCACCAATGACATGGTATGACACTCTCTATGAGTTTTTACTTGAAAATGATTTTATTAGAGGTGTCGTAGATAAAACTCTCTTTTATAAATTGCATGATAAAGATATGATATTTTTCCAAGTATATGTTGATGATATTATATTTGCTTTTACTAACGAAAACTTGTGCAAGAGATTTTCTAAGTTAATGCAGAGTAGGTATGAGATGAGCATGATGGGTGAGCTGTCATTTTTCCTTAGACTGCAAGTGAAGCAAAATGAAGAAGGGATTTTTATTTGCCAATCAAAGTGTTTTTGAGATTACGAAACTGTATGAATAGTAATCGTGATAACTCAATACTAGAACATGACAAGTAAATAATATTAGGCCTACACAGAAATCAGGAAGAAATGAAGACAAAGCAAATGCAGTGAATCAAGATATTAGAAGAAGTTTTGAAGTCTACTATAGGTCATTGAGAGAAGTTCATTAATTTGTTCATGCCTCAGTGAAGAATAATTTATAAAGACTTTCAGGATTACTGAAGTGTTGAAGATTCAGTATAAAAGTGCCACTAGAAGATTTCAGTGTATTAGCATTGATTTAGTTAATAAAAGTCATACCGACTAACTGACCGTGTTTATTAAAAAAAGTCGATATGATATTTTAAAAAGTCATACCGAGTTTTACACCTAAAAAAAGTCATACGACCACAGTATATTAAAAGTCAATCAACCATTTTGAAAAGTCATATTGAGTAGTTCATCAGACTTATAGACACACACATATACACATGAACACAACTCCTAAGACTTTTACAAAACTTTCGATTGTGATCTCTTATTCAACTGCTATCAGTTGCTGTATTTGTTTTACAAGCTTGATTGCTTGCTGGGTTGGTTTAATTCGACAATATCAGTTGTTACTCTGCCCATTTTTGTTAAAATCGAACTGATTTAGGACTGATTGGTTGATGACTGATTTTGGTTGATTATTGAAGATTAAAGGACTGGTATTAGAGTAATCTTCTGTTAAGAATCGAATTTGGAGATTAAGTTGGACTAATTTTTGAATTAATTGGGCATTATTTTTTAATTTAGAGATTAATTCGAATTATTTGATGATTTAATTTTAAGAGTGTTAAATATGGCTGGAGTGTGTGATATTGTCAGGATAAATTTTGTACGTTATTTTAACCCGGTGAATTGTTCAGTAGAGAGGTTCAAGCCCTGGATTATTTTTATGAATGAACATTCACTCGTACGGACTGTAATTACAGTGGACGCCCCGTTACAAATTGATGCACTACGGGCCCTATACACGACAGCAAGGAATAGAACAGTTGCAGTAAAAGCACAGTTTTCCTTCACTATTGGTGAACAAGAATATATGGTGACCGAAGATGACGTGAACAGAATTTAGGTTTTTCGACTGAGGATTTCGTTGACTCACCAATAATATCGGATATAATTGAGTTCTTCCAGGCTATAATGTATCAAGGTGATATTAATCTTGTAAAAATGTCCAAAGAGAAGCTAGTCAGTGAATGAGACTATTTCTTTGATACATTGGCTAAAGTGTTTTCCCCTACAACGAAGAGAAACTTCAACAACATATTATCGCTTCTATAAATTATTGGGTATTCTGTAGCGCATAATAGAAGGATAAATTTTGGGAAGCTAGTCTTGACTGAGATCATCAGGAAGATGGGGACTCCAGAAAGTAGGGAACTGAATGTCGCATGCTATTATCCAAGATTTTTAATGCTATTTATGAATGATCTGAAGGGTTTCGAGGCACAAATGCAACGGAAAAATGCGAAAATTAAATACAAAATGTAATATAAATCGAAACCCTCCACAGGATCCATGTGAAAACAAAAGATTTAATTCGGAGATTAAGAACAAATATCTTAAAAAGCTTTAACAGTTCATCAATGGAAGACTAATGGAGGTCCAAAACTTGTTTAATTACCACGTATCCCGCTCACGCGATCTACGCTGTACGGTATCCACATGAACACTTTTCATGAAGGATTGATGTGTACTAGCACCTGAAAACTGCTTCACTCTCTTTATCTTCCTCTTTTCTCAAAACGACTAGGGTTTTAGAAAAATATGTGTCTTTCTATTAAATCAACCCATAAAAAGATTATATAGATAGAGGAATAAGTTTTCTAATTATAATCTAATTATTTTCCTTATATAATAATACTCGACTAGGGAATTTTAGGAATAAGATACTATTCATATAATCTCATTTTTAAGTCACATACTTAAAGATATATAATACATATCAAAATTCCAAGGATATTTATTATGCTTTCAATTTATTACGCAGTAAATAAAACATAATAATCAATAAAACATAATCCTTAATAATAAGATATTTTCCTTCAAATATAAAATTAATTGTCTCTAGGGCACAATTACTAACAATCTCCCACTTGTACTAGAGCCAATTACCCAAGTATCCAATACTCATGGAACTAGTGTGACTTTCATGCTTCTGCTGCGACAAAGCCTTAGTCAATGGGTCTGCAATATTATTATTAGTATGCACTTTACATATATGTATATCTCCTTGATCATTAATCTCATTAATTAGGTGGTAGCTCCTAAGTACATGCCCAAACAGCCTCTTTGGCTGCTTCACAAGCATCAATATACTTAAGCACTACTATAGAATCAATAAATGTCTCTGCTGTGAACCATTCCAGCATACAACATTTCAATTTAAATAGATAAAATGCAAATTCAGACAGGAACACTAAATGATCGTTATCTGTCTAGAAACTAGCATCGGTGTAACCTTTTACAACCAGCTTATCTTCTTCTCCATATACCAAGAATTGATCTTTAGTCCTCTTCAAGTACTTAAGAATATTCTTGATTATCGTCCAGTGACCTTCACCTGGATTAGACTGGTATCTACTCGTCATGCCTAAAGTATACGAGACATCAAGACGAGTACATATCATTGTATACATTATAGAACCAATTGCCGATGCATATGGAACTTTACTCATACGGTCCTTATCATCCAATGATTTAGGACTATTTTCTTTCGAGATCGATATCCCATGAGACATTGGGACAAATTCCCTTTTAGCCTCTTGCATTCCAAATCGATGCAAAACTTTGTCAATGTATATATTCTGACTTAGGCCGATCAATCTCCTTGATTTATCTCTATAGATCCTGATCCCTAGTATATAGGTCGCATCGCCTAAGTCTTTCATTGAGAAATTATTTCTCAACCAAGTCTTCATAGTTTGTAAAGAAGGAATGTCATTCCCTATTAATAATATATCATCAACATATAATACTAGGAATGCCATATGACTCCCACTAACCTTCTTGTAAACACGTGGTTCATCTTCATTTTGAATAAACCCAAACTATTTGACAGTTTCATCAAAATGAATGTTACATCTCCTCGAGGCTTGTCTCAATCCATAAATGGATCGACGCAACTTACATACCTTTCTAGCATCCTTTGGATCAACAAACCCTCAGACTGTGTCATGTACACATCCGCATCTTCTTCAAGGCTCCCATTTAAGAAAGAGGTTTTGACATCCATTTTCCAGATTTCATAGTCATACTAAGCAACTATAGCAAGCAAAATCCTGATGGACTTAACCATAACCACTGGTGAAAAGGTCTCATCATAGTCAATACAATGAATTTGCTTGAAACCTTTTGTCACCAATCGTGCCTTATAGGTCTGTACGTTACCATCCATATCGGTCTTCTTCTTAAAAACTCACTTGCACCCTATAGGTTTTACCCCTACAGGTGGATCAACCAAAGTCCATACTTGATTAGTATACATGGATTCCATCTCAGATTTCATGGTATCCAACCATCTCTTAGAATCTGGAGTGTTCATAGCGTCTTGGTAGGTGAGAGGCTCATATTCGTCCACAAGCATGACACACCATCTTGAGTCAAGAAAAATCCATAATATTTCTCGGCTCATGGCGAATCCTACTAGACCTACAAATAACATGTGTTTCTTGAGCAGTATTATTTTCTTGTACATTCTGCTCAGGTTCTTCCATTGGTTCAATGTTATCATGTGGGTCTCGAACTTCATCAAGATCTATTATCCTCTCACTGTCTTTCTTAGAAAGCATTTCTCTTACAAGGAACACTACAGTTCGAGCAACAAACACTTTGTTCTCGGAAGGATTATAGAAAGAATAACCCTTTATTTCAGTTGGGTATCCCATAATGTTACATTTGTCTGATTTACGTCCTAGCTTGTCAGAATTTAGACGTTTCAGAAACGCCTCACATCCCCAAATTTTCATAAATGACCTGCTATGACGTTTCTCAGTCCATATCTCATACGGAGTCTTCTGTACCATTTTAGTATGAACTCGATTAAATGTATAAGCAGTTGTCTCCAAGGCATAGCCCCAGAAACTAATTAGAAGATTCCTTGACTCAACATTGATAGCACCATGTCCAAAAAGGTATAATCCCTCCTATAAAAAAAAAACTTTTATTTAATATTTTCTACTTCATCTTTATAGTCTTTGAACTTTTCAAATGATTCGGATTTGTTCATTAAAAGATGCATATATCTGTATCTACTAAAATAATTAGTAAATTTTATGAAGTTAATAAAAGCTACCTTTTGTCATTGTACGCATATGACAACATACATCACTATGTATAAGTCATACTCGTTCAGTGACCCTTTCACATGTCCGGTAAAAGGAGTTTTAGTCATTTTACCAAATAAACCAAGATTCACATCCTTTTGTATAATTTTTTCATAATCAAACTTATCCAAGAATGCATCATTATGTATTCTGGAAATGTGTTTCTCATTAATATGGCATCAACGACAGTGCCAAAGGTAATGTTTGATTTGAGTCACTTTAGAATATATAAATTGTTAACTAGTTGTGCAACATTATAAGCCTCGTCATCGAAATAGAATAAACAACTCTTATTATTTAATTAAAATGAAAAAGACTTTCTTGTCTAAACAAGAAACTAATATAATGTCTCTGCTAGTTATAAGCACGTTATAACAATTCTCAAGTTCTAAATTTTCCTTGTAGGCCTAAAATTAAGTAACGAGTTCCTTCAACCAGAGAAACTACCTTTACTCCAATTCCAACCTGATACTCGAAACTTGACCCTTATTGATCAACTTCTTCCGATCTTCAAAATAAGCATGACATTTTAATTTCCAGTTTTCCAATTTTTCATAGAAGCGACAATCGTCTTCTTTGTCAACACCTCATTCATACTTTAGAGCCTGTTTTGGGATTGGACTTTGGTTTGATAAGGAAACTAGTTCAAATCTTCTCCTTGCCTTTCTATTTTCATTTCCCTTTTGCATTCCCTATGTTTATCATCAATATAGTAGTAGTTCATGCATTTATCATGTTGGTTTCAGTAGTTCTCAACATGCTTAGCAACTCAATAGGTGTTTCACCAATCTTATTCATTTTTTTGTTCATAACAAACTAAGAACATTTGTTATACGGAGATTGTAAGATCAAATCTAGGTGAGCCTCCAGACCAATCTGGAAACCCAAAATGTCAAGGTACTCATTATACCATATAGTCTTTAGAACATGTGGTGTAACCGGGTCTCACTCTCCCTACTTGTAAGTGTATAGTACCCTTTAATCATCAAATATATCTTGAAGAGTTTGTCCCTCAAATATCCTTTAAAGGTGCTTAATCGTCTCACAAGCATCTATATGCTCGTGTTGCTTCTTAAGCTCAGCACTCATAGTTGCAAGCATGAGACATGAAACATCAATCGCAACATCAATTTACTTCCAATAAGTACTATCATTTGCACATGTTACATTCTCAGCTTTAATAGCATGGAAAGAGATTTGACTAACATCGTGGTGCCTGAGGACGATCCTCAAGCTCCTATGTCAGTCGAGGAAATTTGTTCTCGTCAATTTGTCCTTCTCAAGAACTGATCGTATAGAGAAGTTGTTTGTGTTTATCATTTGATATCTACAATATTAAAGTGTATAAAATAAACTAGATTGCAGAATTAATATTAATTATGTTTAAGTGATTATGGCATATTACCATATACCTCCCATAATTTTTATCAAACTAATAGCCCTAACTATTAGTTCGGAAAATATTTCTTTAAATCTTTCTAGTGAGCCAAGATCCATATTTCATCCATGTTTTAAGATAACGTTGGCTAATACACTCAAAACATGACTATTTAGGTAGACAACATTTGTCGATTATATCAAATATAACTCTTGGAAAGTTTGGTGGAACAACACATTGTACACATTTATCCAATAAATCTCACCAAACTCTATGCCTCTAAACCCACAATCCTATTGTGATGATTTAGTTAATTTAGACCCAACGTTTCAATAAACTAAGTACATTTACTTATCACATTTTCCCATGATTGATAAGAGCATTTCACTTTGGTAAACCCACTCCTTCTCAATCTAGATCTTGATGTGTATTAACATTGGAAGACATCTTTATTAACTTAATATTTATTTAGGGATTTATTGTTTAACGAGTATAATTCCATCATAAAGAGATTCTCAATTTTTCCTTGATCAAATAATCCATTTAAATATTCATCATTGGTTTGATTTCCAGATCATCGGAGAAGTCATAAGCGGTCTCACTTAAAACCCAACTTTCTTACGAATAATAATTCGTTTTTGACAAAATCTCCCCATATCAGAAAAAGAAAATTCATATTCAATACCGTGTTTCCAAAACGGCGATTCATATTCATCATGTGTTTTGTCAGTATTGCTCAGTGACACGATTCCAGTCAGAAAACACATATCGTTTGCGAAAATCGAACACTGGACACAGATTTCAAAAAATTTACAGAAGTCATTTCAGAATTCGTATCGAATACGATTATCATAATAAGAACAAACATGTATCATATACATACAGCAATACACACAATCATCACATGATTATACATTACATGAATATCATATATTCAAAATCATATAAAACATATATAACAAATTTTGAAATTTCAGAAAATCAAATAAATTTCATTAAATAATAAATCGCCATTTTGGGGCCTCTAACGATATCTAATGGCTTACAGACGCCAAGCTGACTATGTCAGTATTACTTAATGACACGATTTCAAATAGAAAACATACATCATTTGCAAAAATCGGACACTGGACACAGATTTCAGAAAATCTACAGAAGTCATTTTAGAATTCGTATTGAATATGATTCTAATAATAAGAACAAACATGTATCATATACATACAATAATACAAACAATCATCACATGATTATACATTACATGAATATCATATATTCAAAATCATATAAAATATATATCAATATATAGTCATGGCATATCTTATACATGTTTATATACATCGAAAAAATGGTAAACACATAACCAAATTAAAATGTTTTGCAAGTATCTCTGATGCCTTTGAAGGGTTTTGAGGCACAAACGTATTGGAAAAACACGAAAATTAAATACAAAAAGTAATGTAAATCGAAACCCTCCACAGGATCCATGAGAAAACAAAAGATTTAATTCGGAGATTAAGAACAAATACCTTAAAAAGCTTTAACAGTTCATCAATGGAAGATTAATGGAGGTCTAAAGTTTGTTTAATTACCACGTATCCCGCTCACGCGATCTACGCTCTGCGGTATCCACATGAACACTTTTCATGAAGGATTGATGTATACTGACACCTAAAAACTGCTTCTCTCTATCTATCTTCCTCTTTTCTCAAAACGACTAGGGTTTTAGAAAAATATGTTTCTTTCTATTAAATCAGCCCATAAAGAGATTATATAGAGAGATGAATAAGTTTTCTAATTACAATTAATTCTAATCCAAAATTTCAAATTATTTAATTAAGTATCACTTAATTAATTAATTAATAATTTTGGAATTAGTTTAAGTAATCCATTTATTATATTTATATAATTAATTAAGTCATACTTAATTAATATCATAAATAAAATAAATTTCTTATATAATTTAAATTATTTTTCCTTCAAGCATTCTTTGTATGTGACCCTGTAGGTTATTATTACGTTGGCAAAAATTTTAATATCTAATTAAAATTGTAAACAATGAGCAGCATCTAGTAATACATCATTGCTACCCAAATAATAATAATAAAATCAGTGATTTGATTAAGCCTTTCGTGAATAATGTTTCACGAAATATAATCCCTTTAACCTTATATTATAGATCAAACTCGAGGCATATATTGTGTCATCCTCTTCAACGTTTAATCTGGGTTTCCTTGATCAATGAGTAGACTATTAAACAAATCAACATTTGAGCACGGCTATACATTTTATAGTCTCACTCGGTCAAGAGGCCAATAATATCACTCATAAATAGAAAGGTTAAATCATTTATCTATCATTCATATTTCTCATACGATTCATAGTTGTTAGTCCCAAATATCATAGAAGGGGGGTTGAATACGATATTGTCCAATTTATAAAATATTCGCAGAATGATTTGTAATGGCTTCTCTGTGTCTCTCTTCTTTGCTCTGTATGTTTTCTCTCTGTAACTGAATGAATTAATGAATGAATCACAAAGGCTTGGCTTTGCTGCTTTATTGTGTAGGCTTTTTCAATCTTCTACGTGGCCTTCTTAGAACCAAGTAAATAGATTTCTTCTCACTTCTTGAATTAACAACCGTCGAGACATTTAATTTATAACCATCGGTGAGTCTGTTGATAACCGTCGAGAGAAATAAATCACTTAAAACAATTCTTGCTCAAGGATATCAATGATATGTGGCATGTTGTGGTTGGCTGTAGATTAAACAATCTTAAACCCTCAACTATCGAAGTGCCATAACTATCGAGACTTAACCGTCGATGGAATAAATAATCTGGATATTTATCTGAGTCCCTTAGCTATCGAGATGCTGTAACCGTCGAGTGAATTAAGACGAAATAGTCAAACCAACTATCAGTTATAACTATCGACTCAAATGAATTATTAAAACCATAACCGTCGAGGAAATAGAATTAATAATATATCCAAAAGTGCTAACCGTCGAGTGATTTGCTAACCGTCGGTAAATAAGACGAAATAGCCAAACAGGAGACCCAACCGTCGGTAAATAAGACGAAACAGTCAAACAGCTAAACCAACTATCGGTAGTTCACCTTGGCCATTTTTCCAACGATTCAAAGCTCTGTATTATTTTCTTTCACTGCAACCAAGTTAATAAATTTACCTTTACTACTTGAACTTGATTTTCTCCGAGCTTTAGCACACAACGGTTATACAGCCAATTCTTTTCTAACATAGATGCAGTTCTCAATTCCTTTTGTGCTGATGTTTAGTGCAACTGGTCTGGTTCACAAACGACTAACACGAACTTGATCTTCACATCTTCTTGACTATTCAATTGGCCCTGTTTCTCTAGCTGTTAAGAAGTGCTTCTGTAATTCACTGGAATCCCTTGACTTCTCTGTTGTAAAACCTCTGACATCTTCTGAACCTCTGAAACACTACATCTTTATTCTTCACTGAGGCTTGAACATGTTAATGAACTTCTTTCAGTGATCTTCAATGTCTTTAAGGCTTCATCTAATGTTTTGGTCTTTTGTATTCAACTTATAAATGATTCGTAGTCGATTCCGTGCTTCATTTTAATATAAGTTACCGACCATCAGTGTTGAGTTAGTTTCCTCGGTTACATGTTACATTACGTTACATTATGCTTTACAATCTCCCCCTATTTGATTGTTAGAGTTCGACAAGCAAATCCCGTAAGAGGATAACTAAACTAACTTACAAGAAAAAGTAAATAGAAGACGGTAAACTAATATTAAATACATTCTGGATCATATTATACATTTCCAGATTTCAAAAACAATTACAATGTAGAATGTATGTTCCTCTAGCCTGAACTGATATACATTATGTCATTCTCATTGTACAAGACTTGCAAGCTGGTCATTCACTAGATCCAGCGCTTCTTATTCTAGCATATTTCTTGGCTTGGGATCTGACAAAGCTTCCTGAAGTGTTTGCAAGATAGCTACTCTCCTGATCTGCTTAACCTGTTCGAATGTAAATTCAAGAATTTTTGTCTTTCCTTTAACACTCAACCTTTTTGGAATTGCTTTAACTCGATCAGTGTTGTAACATGATTCTGCTCCCAACTTCTCCATGTAAAGCTTAGAGATTTCTGCCAATGCTGATTTGTCTTTATAGTTCGTCGAAGTCTTGATTTGATCAAGTATAAAACTCAGTTCCTTAGAAGTCATGTAAGACATCTTGTGGATATCAACTATTACAGTTTTTCCTTTGGGGTTCTTGTACCTGATTGTTGGAGGATCCTTTAACACCATTGTCTCTGTCTCCCTGATTACATCAAAATCTGGAAAGACAATTGGAAAATCTGGCTTCTTTGTATACTCGAACACTTTCCATGGATGGTTAAATCTGAATTCACTCATTGCCTTGACTTTTTCAAAGTCCCAATTTCCTTCTTCTTTTGTATACATAGGAAATTTTGGTTGAGATCCGTTTGAAGGATCTATTCTTCTAACCTTGGAAATATCTACAGATTGATTTGATAATAAATTAAGTCTATAAGCATAGATGCGCTCTGCAGCTTTCCACTTTTCTTCTGTTCTAAGTCCTTCACTCCTAAGAAGCCCTTCAACATATTTCAGACGCTTCAGAGGATATAAACTTAGTCTTTCATCACTCAAACACAGTGTCTGAACTAACTTGTCTTTGTAGAATATCACTGTATAAGGAGTTGTGTGAACTTCAACTTCTACTTTGCTCATTTGATCTTCAATCATATCAGTAAGAAGTTCATTCACATGAGATCTCTTGTCCACTCTAATCTTCATGACATACAATTCTGTGAGAGACCTCAACTTGATAAAATTAGAAGAAATGGTCTTAGTAGTCGAATTATTGAATTGAATCTGAATTCGCCATTCATTGATGTTAGACGTGATGAATATCAATCTAATTGTTTGTCTCAATGCATGAAAGAACTGGTTTATTGATGGATGACTCTTGTGAGCTTCTTGCAATGCTTCCAGAACTTTTTGATCTTCATTTTGAATCACTCCTAAATCTGGTTTCTGCAAAAGACTCATAGCCTTGTCCCATGCACTTCCTTCTCTTGATAACACCAACGACCTTTGTCTCCTTATAATATAGTGGTTGTAGTGTTCTTTTCTGACTTTCTCTTGAGACATTCGTGCAATTTCACATGCCCTTATCCTGGATTGATTTGCATCTAGCAAACCAAACGTTTCCACAAAGTCCGTTTCAGTGAACTGATAAGCGACACCATTTACAAATTCATCAAACAAATCATCTTCCTGAGCTGTAGGAGCAGTATGAGAAGGTTCCCATATTTCTCCTTCTTTAAGTGTGAGCCTTACCTCCAGCGGTATATCTTGCTCCCCCTGAGATGTATAAATGTTTGCTTCTTTTTCTACTTCTACCAACTTGCCTTTCCCTTTGTCTGTACTCCCCATATCAGCACCAGATTCTTTTTCTTGCTCTCGCACTATCATCTCCCCCTTAGTTGTGTTATCCTCCGATGCAGGGATTTGAGTAGTTTGAGATTTATACATTTCAAACAAATCTGTAACAAACTTCTTCATATCAGTCTTGAAATTCTGTAAATCCTGCAACATGTTGTATTGAACAGATTTTATTTCCATAACATTGCTGTGAAATTCAGATTTCATTTCGGTGACAGTAGTCTCCAGGTTATAAACCCTTTGACTTAGAGATTGTGTGTGCATTGTGAGGGTATCTATTTGGCTGGTAGGTGTCTCACTGACAGGTTCTGTAGGTGTTTGTCTCTTAATTCTCTCGCTCGGTCTTAGAGGTGTGGGTGGATTATGATCTCTCAATCGTTCTGTTGGTGTTTCACTCACTCTCCTTGACCCCAACAAGTCTTCTGTACCTGCAGTTAAAATCCTAAATGGCTCATCCGAAGAACTATTGCCAAGTAGTTGCTTCTAATTTCGACTAATAGTGGTGGAGACCTCCTTATTAGGATCCAGGAATGTTCCTCCTAGGGGGATTATCACATTGGATCCTGTAATGTTTAGCAATGAAGGACCCGTGACTCCCGCAATAGCCTGTGAAGGCATGACCTGTACAGGATCTACCTGTATAGGTTTTGCTACAGTAGTAGCAACATCCGTCAATTCCTCCTGTGTGTGTGCTCCTTTCAGTGCAACATATAACTTGGTTGGAGGCTCAATTATTGACACTCTTTCAGATGCCCTGGCCGACGGGCGAATTTCAATAGGTTCACCCTATTGAGAGGATGTCCCCAGAGACTGTGTATTTGCCTTTTGCAGCTCTATATCCTGTTGAGAAGGTATAGATGGGCTAACAGATACCTCAGTTTCTTCTAATCGACGTCTAGTCAGAGGTAGAGCTATTTGGGTTCCCTCACCTTCCTTATGTGGTGCTTCTGAGGCACTATCTCCCTCACTCACAAATTTTCTTTTTAGGGGTTGGAGAGAAGATAAAGGTAAGGTTTTTATAGTGTTTGGTTCTGAGGCAGTGGTTAGAATCTGTTGGGTTTCAGATTCATTGCCTTGTCCTACAGCCACAGAGGGCTCAGCTGATAAGTTCATGATACTTTCTCCAAAAAGATCTTGCAAATTAGAATAAGCTGAAGAGTCAGAGACATGAAGACTACCTTGAGTACTACCTGTAGGAGTCCAAGGATGATATGATTTCTGACTGTCAGCATGACCTACAGAATCTCCTCCAGATATACTTTGAAATTCATCTCCTGAAATTTGTACTTCCTCTGTCACTTGAACCACTTCCTCTTCTTGAGCTAAATCCTCTACAGGAGTAGCTACTGGAACTGATTCGTGCACTGGTTCAGGGACCTGATCATCTTCTTAAGGACCTTGAGGCTCGTCTCTTTCCATGTCCACTACACAACCCTGCATGTATTCAGTCATTTGAGCAGGTGCTTCGTTGATGTAGTTTCTGTTATTGTTCAGAGTGTTGGCTATCCTGTTTTTCTGTTTCATACACAAAGAGGTAACACTACTAGTATATAGTAGTTTTTCCTCGTTAGTCGTTAGATCATTAGGGATAAGCTGTAGGAACCGTGGAAAGTAACACTCCACATTAGTGACTTGAAGGTTTATGTACTCCACTGATCCCATAACATATAACATCTGATTCAATAATTGAAAGTGTTTGTCCTAAATCCAATCATGTATGATGAGTTAGGAAGAACTTTCTTGTATTCTTATTTGATTTCATTAATATTAATAAAAGACTTATTTGTTTTATTACGGGCTTTATCTGTTTAAAGTGTCTTAAATAAGATGTTCCATAGTTTAGAGTGAAGCTTCTAGAATTATAATGAGATTATAATAGTGAGATCTAGAAGATGATGACTCTTGACTTAAACAGTTCCTGATCATAGGATAACTAATTGGAAGTTAGTGAATCCGCAAAGATTGGTACATACTATGCTTGCTCCTTTAAGGAGGATGTCTGTTCTCATAGGCATTTGTGTGGTGACACTATAGCTAGTATGTAGGTGCTTATTAAGGAATAAGTTCACTGAACGTGACTCGATAAATTGAACAACTAATGGAGTTTACTCATGTGTCAATAGTTGTTCACTAAGTGATAGTTGCGCAAGTATCCTTAGACTTGAGATCGTTAAAGTTATCTTGTATATAATGAACTATGTTTTGGTTTAGTCCTTAGTCTCAAGGACATCCATTAGGTCTATTCTGGGCATAGGGATTTGTGTATGAAGATAGTTAACGTCAATAGAGGATCCACCCCTTCCAGTATGGGAAGAGAATATCCTATGTTATTCTTAGTATGCGAGTTCTGGAATCTCTGGCCAGAGTGAATGAAATTAGAAAGGAGTTTCTAATTTGCATTAATATGAACTTTGCACTATGAATAAGAAAACATATGATTAAATTTAATAGGCTTGACACGAGTTCCATGCCTTGTATTTAATCGGGATATTGTAGGGTGGAAGGAATTGATTGTGCGGTAACTAGTCACTGACAGGTTCTTGGCAGTGAATTCATATTATCCGGATAGTCGCGATATGTTGAGAAGCATCACTCACGATGTAGAATAAATATAATTAATCAGTTAATTATATTTAATGAATTATTAGAATTCATATAAATAATAAATAAAAAGTTTATTATTATTTATTTCTACTACCGGTTTAATATTGAACCTACATGGTCACACCATAAAAGAATATTTTCTTTGATGAAAAGATTTAAATTATGAGAGAGAGAATTATTTTCTAAATAGTTTAGAAAAGGAAATAATGATTAAAATAGTTTTAATTATTATTAAAGCATTTTATTAAAATATGGGGTTTAATATAATAATATATATTGATATATTATTTATGGAAAAACCCTAGGATGGTCCTATAAATAGAATGAGATGCATCATTCTAAACACACTTCTAGGTTTTGGAGAAAACACAAGCCTCCATCTCTCTCTCTCTTTTCTCTCTAAAAGGTTTTAGAAATTTTTGAAGATCTTCATCAAAGGAAGAATTCTTGGTGGATACAGGTAGAGTACTTCACACTCTGAGAAGTAGCTGCTAGGATCTCTTGTTCACACACTTGGATCGCTTTAAAGGTATGGTTTCGATTCCATCTCGATTTATATGATAATATGCGATCATATATATGAGTTTACGGTATAAAATTGTAATATCACGCTTCCGTACCTCCGTAAATTCCTTCAATGGTATCAAAGCCAGGTTGTGCATATAGAGATTCATGTAAAAAATTTCAGATTTTTTGGAGCATGTATGGATTTATTATGATTTTTGCAAGTTTATTTAGATTTAATTATGAATTAATTCGAAATATTTTTTGCATGAGATTTTGACCACTGATCTGGATTCTACAAGTGTTGTGGATCATCTGGGTATTTTTTCCATAATTTTCTGATGTATAGATTATTTGTTATGAATTTTTAAAAATTGTTTTAATTAAAATTCATATAATAATTATGCATGTTGAAATATATGGATTAATATTTGCACTAGGACCCTTGGCTGATCTGGTTATTTTAATCTGCTGTTGGATATCAAAAATGATGTTTTTATGTTTTTTTATTAATTTATTAATTAATAGTTAATTAATTTATTAATATTAAAATATAAAGATATTAATAATAGTTATTATAATAGTTAATATATAATCGAAACGGCAGTACAAGCAACGGTCCGTTTTTTTATTTTTTTTTATGTCAGCCACGGTCACGCGCGCGTGGCTAACAGACAAGAATATGGGCTGTTGCGCATTAAAGGAATGCGCGACAGTGTCTATTACGCATTTATGAAATGCGTTACAGCTTGTAACGCATACGACACACGCGTTACACCGGAAAATTGGCTTTAATGGCTGTAACGCGTGTGATAAATGCGTTACGCCCCTCCTGTCCACATTAAATTTGATTTTTTGGGAGTTCCGTAACTCCGATTTGGGCGTGCAATATATCGTTGGATTCGTTTTTCCGAGACGGATTTAATGGAGTGGTCAAATAATTTTAATATAAAAGTTTTGAACTGTCCATATTCCCCAAAATGTTTTAAAGCATGTATTAATTGTTTTTTTTTTTTAATAAATCCATACATCATTATATCATTGTATGACATGATATTTCTTGCATGCTTACTTGTTTATTTAATTTTATATATGAGATATATGCCTAGATTTACCATGCGATGATAGATTTAGGTGGACCTAAATTAACATAAGGCGTGCTCTAGAAAATCTAGAATAGGAATCGTTTCTTGCCCTAACAATAATATTATATATACAATCATGAGATTCTTGTGTTTGCAAAACACGTAATTAAATATGAATTTTCAATATTGAGAGAAAGGATGATTCTGTCTAAGAAAGGGGTATTAAGTGACGCCTCTTGACAATGCTCCCCCCGATCTGGGAATTATCCGATTATCGATTATTGATTTGAAATATTTAATTTAAAAGGAAGAATCTCTTTATAATATGATTATGATTGTTAAATAATATTGTTTAATTAATAATAGTTGATAATTATTTATTTATGAAATAAATAATCAGTTAACAAATTTTATTAATTGATTAAATAAGATTTATTCGATTATAAAATAGTTAAGATGTGATCTTATTATTATTAATTATTGATTTAATTTAAAAATTAAATCAAGGGAGATATTTATTTTCTAAAAGGGTTTAGAAATAGTATTAATAATTAAAAGAGTTTTGATTATTAATTAATTATTTGGTTAGTAATTGTAATACTTTATAGAAAACATTTAATTGAAATTTGTGTCTATAAAATATGTGTAATTATAAACCTTATAATAAAAATCCCTCTTAATTAAAAAATAATATCAAGTAGTAATTGGCCAATGACACAACGGGCATGTGTCGGTCATAGCCTTCCAACATGATAGAAAGTAGTTCTTATTTTTGAATCATTGTCGTTTCGTGCTACAGCCGAGGGCTTTGATTTCGAAATAAGAAATACTTGTCTATTACATAGAGATGTATACAATGAGTTAGAATCTAATAGTCGTTACGTGCCACAGCCGTGGACAGTTGGAGACTGATTCAGTTGTATGAAATGTTGGGTTAGACTTGACTTAGAATATTGAGTTTGTCGTGCCACAGCCGTGACTCAATTATTCAAGAGGCTAAAGTTTTAATTAGGGAATGACATGAGATGTTATTGACAAGAGTTGTCTGCCTACTGAACATCACATGGCGTTTCGTGCTACAGCCGAGGTTGTGTGATGGAATGTAGGATCCCTATTCCCACTAGCATTATGAATGCTTAATTTTTCACTTAGAGGGTTGTATAAATTAGATAAACTAAGGGGAGCCACTTATGAATAAAGACCCGATTCATATAGTGTTTTAATAATGAAATTGATTATTTGCTAAGTGTTGTTATGTGTTTGTCATTTACAGATCTTAGATATACATCATGTCTTCTGCACTATCACTACGAAGCATACTAGATGCTCACAAGTTGACTGGTCCAAACTTTGCTGATTGGCTTCGAAACCTGAGAATTGTTCTTAGGGCTGAGAAGTTGGACTATGTGCTGAACTCACCAGTACCCGATGCTCCTGCCGAAGATGCTCATGATGATGAGCATGTAACTTACAGGAAGTGGATGGATGAAGCAAATGTTGCTCAGTGCATCATGCTGGCATCTATGAACTCTGAGCTGCAAAAACAGCATGAGAACATGGATGCTCATACCATTCTAGTACGCCTACAAGAGTTGTATGATGTACAAAGCAGGACTGCTCGATATGAGATATCGAGGGAGCTATTCCGTTGTAGAATGGCGGAGGGATCATCTGTGAATGATCATGTGCTTAAGATAATCAATCTGATTGAGCGTCTTGGGCAACTTGGTTTTGTCATGGATGGGGAGTTGAGCCAAGACTTGGTCTTGCAATCACTCCCAGATTCGTTCTCGCAGTTTGTTGTGAACTTTCACATGAACAAATTGGATGTCAGCCTGCCTGAACTCCATAACATGTTGAAGACTGCTGAGTCGAACTTTCCCTCTAAGAAAGGTTCTGTTTTTCTGATTGGTGGTAGATCCACTTCCAAGAAAAGGAAGTGGAATCCTCCCAAGAAGAAGAAAGTAGGTGAGAAGAAGCCAGTTCCACCAAAAGCTGAAGACCCCAAAAGCAAAGCTGTTTGCTTTCACTGTAACAAGGTGGGGCACTGGAAGAGGAACTGTAAGGTTTACCTTGCAGAACTGAAGAAGAAGAAGGGTAGTGAGACTACCGCTTCTGGCTCAGGTATGTTTATGATTGAAGTAAACATGTCACTAAATCAAATTTCTACTTGGGTATTAGATACCGCCTGTGGTTCTCACATTTGCAATTCATTGCAGGGACTAAGGGATAGTAGGACTCTTGAGGAAGAGGAGGTTATTCTGCGGATGGGCAATGGAGCAAGAGTTGCTGCTGTATCTGTAGGATTATTTGATTTACATATGCCTACGGGCAAGACTATTGTTTTAAATAATTGTTATTTTGTTCCCTCGATTGTGAGGAATATTATTTCTATTCCCATGTTAGACAAGGCTGGATTTTCGTTTATTATTAAGAATAATGAATGTTCAATTCTTAGAGATAATGTTCTTTATGGTAGTGGTATTTTGAATAATGGTCTGTATGTATGTGACGTAGAGCATAGTTTACTACAAGTTGAACATACTAATAAAAGGAAAAGGGATGATGAAAATCTCACATATTTATGGCACTGCAGACTTGGTCATATTAGTGAAAATAGACTACGGACATTGCACAAGGAAGGGTTACTTGAACCTTTTGATTTTGAATCATATCCTACATGTGAGTCTTGTCTATTGGGAAAAATGACCAAATCTCCATTTAGTGGACATGGAGAAAGGGCTGCAGATTTGCTAGGATTGGTACACACAGATGTATGTGGACCGATGTCTACGCAAGCCATGGGTGGTTTTTCGTACTTCATTACTTTCACAGATGATCGATCTAGATTCGGATATGTGTATTTGATGAAACATAAATCTGAAGCCTTTGAAAGGTTCAAAGAATATAAGTGTGAAGTAGAGAAACAAACCAAACATAGTATTAAAACCCTTCGATCAGATCGAGGCGGTGAATACTTGAATGGAGAGTTTCTAGATTATCTCAAAGAAAATGGTATAGTCTCTCAATGGACTCCTCCATATACTCCACAGTTAAATGGAGTATCAGAAAGGAGAAATCGAACTTTGTTAGACATGGTTCGATCCATAATGAGCTATGCAAATCTTCCAGTATTCCTATGGGGTTATGCATTGGAAACCTCAGCATATTTACTGAATAAGGTGCCTTCCAAATCTGTTCCTCAAACTCCGTATGAGATATGGAAAGAAAGGAAACCGAGTCTTAAACACGTTAAGATATGGGGATGTCCAGCTTATGTCAAGAAAGTTGACCCTGATAAACTGGAATCTCGATCTGTAAAATGTAGATTTGTGGGATATCCTAAAGAGACTTTAGGGTATTACTTTTACACCGATCATAGGGTGTTTGTCTCCAGACATGCTACCTTCTTGGAAAAACAGTTTATCCTTGAAGGAAACAGTGGGAGCAAAATAGAACTTAATGAAGTTCAAGAAACACAAACTACTACAGTTCAAGAGGAAACACCTGTTCAGACTGAACAACCTTCTGTGGAACAGCCCATTCGTAGGTCAGAGAGAGTGTCTCGCCAACCTGAGAGGTATTATGGCCTTGTCATTGAGAATGACAATGAGTTAACAATCGTTAATGATGACGACCCAATGACCTATAATGAGGCTATAAGTAGTATTGACTCAGAGAAATGGCTAAGTGCCATGAAATCCGAAATGGATTCTATGTATACCAACCAAGTATGGACTTTGGTTGAAGCACCCAAGGATGTGAAACCTGTAGGGTGCAAATGGATATACAAAAGAAAGATTGGAGCGGAAGGCCAGGTGGAGACCTATAAGGCCAGGCTCGTGGCAAAAGGATTCAAACAAAGGCAAGGGATTGACTTTGATGAAACTTTTTCGCCTGTAGCCCTGCTTAAATCAATTCGGATTTTGCTTGCGATTGCAGCTTACTATGACTATGAGATCTGGCAAATGGACGTGAAAACGGCCTTCCTCAATGGGAAACTTGAAGAGGAAGTGTATATGACACAGCCAGAGGGTTTTATTTCCAAAGGGAATGAACACCTAGTGTGCAAGCTGCTACGAACCATATATGGATTGAGGCAAGCTTCTCGTAGATGGAACATCCGTTTTGATGAGACAATCAAAGAGTTTGGTTTTATCAAAAACATAGATGAACCATGTATCTACAAGAAGGTTAGTGGGAGCGCGGTAACATTTCTTGTGTTGTATGTGGATGACATACTTCTTATAGGAAATGATATACCGATGCTTCAATCAGTCAAAGTGTGGCTATCAAAGAACTTCACTATGAAGGACTTGGGAGAAGCATCCTACATTCTCGGTATAAAGATCTATAGAGATAGATCTAGAAGAATGATAGGTCTTACCCAGGGTACATACATCGAGAAAGTGCTTAAAAGATTTAGCATGGAAAACTCCAAGAGAGGTCTCATGCCGATGAGCCATGGAGTGTCCCTTTCCGAAAAAATGTCTCCTAAGACAGCTGAGGAAAGAGAGCGTATGAGTAAGATTCCTTATGCTTCAGCAATAGGATCTATCATGTACGCGATGATATGTACTAGGCCTGATGTTGCTCATTCAATCAGTGTGACGAGCAGATATCAGTCCGATCCAGGTGAAGATCACTGGAAAGCAGTAAAGAACATCCTTAAGTACTTGCGAAGGACTAAGGATATTTTTCTTGTTTTTGGTGGTGGTTCTGAATTGATAATAGAAGGTTATACCGACTCTAGTTTTCAATCAGAATGTGATGATAGCAAATCTATGTCAGGGTACGTGTTTACTCTGAATGGTGGTGCGATTAGTTGGAAGAGTTCCAAACAGTCTACAACGGCTGACTCCACAGCGGAAGCAGAGTATATAGCTGCAAGTGAGGCTGCAAAAGAAGCCGTTTGGATGAGGAAATTTGTTTCTGAGTTGGGAGTTGTTCCTAGTGTTGAGGAGCCTATTGTATTGTATTGTGATAACAATGCAGCAATAGCACAAGCCAAGGAACCTAGGTCTCATAAAAATTCCAAACATGTTTTGCGGCGCTTTCATTTGATTAGGGAGATCATAGAAAGGGGAGATGTCAAAATAGAGAGAGTTGACACACATAACAACATAGCAGACCCACTTACAAAGCCGTTGTCTCAGATTCTTTTTGATCGTCATAAAAGGAAGATGGGTATTACTTACCAGGGTAATTGGCTTTAGTCCAAGTGGGAGATTGAAAGTGTTTGTCCTAAATCCAATCATGTATGATGAGTTAGGAAGAACTTTCTTGTATTCTTATTTGATTTCATTAATATTAATAAAAGACTTATTTGTTTTATTACGGGCTTTATCTGTTTAAAGTGTCTTAAATAAGATGTTCCATAGTTTAGAGTGAAGCTTCTAGAATTATAATGAGATTATAATAGTGAGATCTAGAAGATGATGACTCTTGACTTAAACAGTTCCTGATCATAGGATAACTAATTGGAAGTTAGTGAATCCGTAAAGATTGGTACATACTATGCTTGCTCCTTTAAGGAGGATGTCTGTTCTCATAGGCATTTGTGTGGTGACACTATAGCTAGTATGTAGGTGCTTATTAAGGAATAAGTTCACTGAACGTGACTCGATAAATTGAACAACTAATGGAGTTTACTCATGTGTCAATAGTTGTTCACTAAGTGATAGTTGCGCAAGTATCCTTAGACTTGAGATCGTTAAAGTTATCTTGTATATAATGAACTATGTTTTGGTTTAGTCCTTAGTCTCAAGGACATCCATTAGGTCTATTCTGGGCATAGGGATTTGTGTATGAAGATAGTTAACGTCAATAGAGGATCCACCCCTTCCAGTATGGGAAGAGAATATCCTATGTTATTCTTAGTATGCGAGTTCTGGAATCTCTGGCCAGAGTGAATGAAATTAGAAAGGAGTTTCTAATTTGCATTAATATGAACTTTGCACTATGAATAAGAAAACATATGATTAAATTTAATAGGCTTGACACGAGTTCCATGCCTTGTATTTAATCGGGATATTGTAGGGTGGAAGGAATTGATTGTGCGGTAACTAGTCACTGACAGGTTCTTGGCAGTGAATTCATATTATCCGGATAGTCGCGATATGTTGAGAAGCATCACTCACGATGTAGAATAAATATAATTAATCAGTTAATTATATTTAATGAATTATTAGAATTCATATAAATAATAAATAAAAAGTTTATTATTATTTATTTCTACTACCGGTTTAATATTGAACCTACATGGTCACACCATAAAAGAATATTTTCTTTGATGAAAAGATTTAAATTATGAGAGAGAGAATTATTTTCTAAATAGTTTAGAAAAGGAAATAATGATTAAAATAGTTTTAATTATTATTAAAGCATTTTATTAAAATATGGGGTTTAATATAATAATATATATTGATATATTATTTATGGAAAAACCCTAGGATGGTCCTATAAATAGAATGAGATGCATCATTCTAAACACACTTCTAGGTTTTGGAGAAAACACAAGCCTCCATCTCTCTCTCTCTTTTCTCTCTAAAAGGTTTTAGAAATTTTTGAAGATCTTCATCAAAGGAAGAATTCTTGGTGGATACAGGTAGAGTACTTCACACTCTGAGAAGTAGCTGCTAGGATCTCTTGTTCACACACTTGGATCGCTTTAAAGGTATGGTTTCGATTCCATCTCGATTTATATGATAATATGCGATCATATATATGAGTTTACGGTATAAAATTGTAATATCACGCTTCCGTACCTCCGTAAATTCCTTCAATAATAACCTACCAAAATTTATCCTACAATTATTAGCAACACTGAAGCCTAAAGTTCGATAAAAACTTGAAATACTGTGTGTGTTGAACTTTTTGTAAGAGAAACATTGCATAAGAGTGTGGAAAAAGAAATTCCATTCCTTAGGTAAATGATGTTTACACCTTTCATCCGAGTCGTGGAGATTAGGATTAACGTAGTTGATAGTCGTGAAGAACTGAGTTAATTGTTCGGAATTGGGATAAGGGACTAGATTATTCTCAGGGAATCTTAAGATACGAATCAAATCTAGCTCCGTCACTCGGATTTCCCGATTAGCAATATTAAATGTAAAAGCCAGTTCATCAACAACTAAAGAGTTATATGCAGAACAGTAACAGTCTCGTAGCATATTATGATTTAATATCACGTCTGTTACTAAGGCATACCTCACTCGAGAATATTCGAGTAACACTCGTGCCCAGGCCCGATAATTAGCAGGAAGGGACTGAATGTCAAACTCGGCAACTAAATTCGTTTTGGTAATAGTAAAAATTCCAACCATTTTTAACTAGTAAAAATTATCAAAAATTTTAACTTTAAACAATTAATTACGAATTTAATTAGACTCGATAACGAATCGAAAGCACTAAAATTCAAAACTCCTCCAAAAATCGTGAAAAAAATATATGCTAAACTAGGAGAGATTTGAACGGTGAAACTATTTTTTTTAATTTTTAGACCTCAAACAAACCCTAGAAAAATTCCAAAGTTTGAAATACCCGAAACAAAACTGAAACCAAACGATACAAGGCTGGTATCAAATAATTCGGGATGACTGGATCTAGAATTCTATCGGTTTAGATTTTCAAAACTAGTACTAAAATGGTAGAAAAAGGAGGAAAAAAGATCAATTTTCTGGGTCGATGGTTAGCTAACTGGCGAGCATGTTGTTTACTTAACTGGCGAGTGGTAGAAACATACATATATATATATATATATATATATATATATATATATAAACTAGTACTAGAATGGTAGAAAAAGAGGAAAAAAGATCAATTTTCTGGGTCGATGGTTAGCTAACTGGCGAGCATGTTGTTTACTTAACTGGCGAGTGGTAGAAACACACACACACACACACACACACACACACACACATATATATATATATATATATATATATATATATATATATATATATATATATATATATATATATATATATATATATATATATATATATATATATCTGTGTGTGTGTTAACTATCGAGATGGTGAGTAAAGAAAAATAATACCTGCCACCTACCACTTGCCACCTGATTTCACTTTTTACGTAACTATGGAAAGATTAATTAATAAAATTGTCCACTTCGACGGTTAGCTAATAAAAATAACTATCGAAGTAGATAAAACAATTAACCAGATAAATATAGTAACTATCGAGGTGCACACTAATAAATAAAATAAAACCAACTTAACCCATTTGATAGTTAGTTATAGAATAAAAATAATGATTTACCATAACTATCGAGATGGATAGTTTTCTATTATATATATATATTAACCAAAAACTATTTCGATTGTTATAATATAATATATTTTATCATAACTATCGAGTACTGTTTAAAACCACTTCGATGGTTACGAAAAATATATCTAATTGTAACTGTCGAGAGTTTTAAAAATAATAAGAATCATTTAAATACACTTACAAAATAATTTCAAATATTCATAAAATTAATTAAATAGAGATTTCTTAAATTAATGAATTAATATTCCTAAAATAGAAATATTAGAATCTTAATTTGGAAATAACTATCGAATTAATAATAATCCAATTTGAAATCCACAAACAGGCAATATTAACAATTATTATAATAATACTAATAAACACAGGTGGTTGCTTTAAAATCTTTGGAACCAAATTTTTTTTTTGTTCCATACTCTGTTACTTTTAAAATTTCTAAAAATTTTAAACCAACCCAATCACAATCCAAATGATCATACAAGCATACTATGAATAAACATACAGACAGTTTAGCAAAATAAGACCATGAAAAGTAATTGATACACATGTTTTCAGTGATAACCAGTACCTTAAATAAAAAAGTCTGTACAACCAATTTCTCACTAAAAATCACAACCTGTCTGATATAGAATCTCTCAGCCAGATCTCATTACATTGAAATCCACCAATTAATTCTAAATCACAGACTGTTATGCTTCTTGTTAACTACAAAACACTTATGTAGCAGTTAACTACTTATGCTATATCGAATAATTACCACAAAGCATAACTGGTATACTTATGATAATTAATATCGATATTCATAAGCCCGAGATTATAAGTTAGACTGGAGGTCACAAGTCCTTTGGATATAAAAATTCAATAACTTGTGAATCCATACAACTCCTCGCAAACAAAAATTAATTTAAATTTAACATCCCTAATTCACCAACCAAGCTAGAGAAAGTGGATTCGTCTAGTGGTTTCGTGAAGATGTCTGTAAGTTGTTGTTCTGTGGGTACAAAATGCAACTCCACAATTCCATTCATGACATGCTCTCGTATAAAGTGATACCTGATATCAATGTGCTTGGTTCGTGAGTGCTGAACCGGATTGTTGGTTATAGCTATGGCGCTTGTGTTGTCGCAGAATATTGGAATCTTGTTCAACATAATGCCATAGTCTTGGAGTTGGTTTCTCATCCATAGGATCTGAGCACAACAGCTACCTGCTGCGATGTATTCTGCCTCTGCTGTTGAGGTAGACACTGAGTGCTTCTTCTTGCTATACCATGAGACCAATCTTCTTCCCAAGAATTGACAGCTTCTAGAAGTACTCTTCCTTTCAATCTTACAACCTGCAAAATCTGAGTCTGTATAGCTATTAGGTCAAAACCAGTACCTTTAGGATACCAAATTCCCAAATTTGGAGTACCCTTCAGGTATCTAAAAATTCTTTTGACAGCTATAAGGTGAGACTCTTTTGGGTTAGCTTGGAACCGTGCACATAGGCAAGTTGAAAACATAATATCTGGCCTACTTGCAGTTAAGTAAAGTAGAGATCCAATCATACCTCTATAGCTTGTGATGTCGACATATTTACCTGATTTGTCCTCATCAAGCTTTGTGGCAGTTGGCATTGGAGTCTTGGCGGGGGCTGAATCTTCAAGTCCATACTTCTTTAGAAGATCTCTGATGTACTTTGCCTGGCAAATGAAGATCCCATCTTTCTTCTGACTCACTTGTAGTCCAAGGAAGAAAGTAAGCTCGCCCATCATACTCATCTCGTACCTACTCTGCATTAACTTAGCAAATCTCTTGCATAGCTCATCATTAGTAGAACCGAATATAATATCATCAACATACACTTGAACTAATATCAAATTATTTTTATGCATTTTATGAAAGAGAGTCTTATCTATAACACCTCTGATAAAACCATTTTCAATTAAAAATTCAGATAGTGTTTCATACCATGTTCGAGGCGCCTGCTGAGTCCATAAAGAGCTTTAAAAAGGAAGTACACAAAGTCCATATGATCTTTGTTCTCGAAACCCGGAGGTTGCTCTACATATACTTCTTCTTCCAGCTCCCCATTCAGGAATGCACTCTTCACATCCATTTGATAAACTTTAAAGTCTGAATGTGTTGCGAATGCCAAAAACATCCTGATGGCTTCAAGTCTTGCTACTGGTGCATAGGTCTCGTCATAATCTATTCCTTCTTCTTGAGAATACCCCTTAGCAACCAGTCTGGCCTTGTTCCTCGTAACAATGCCATCTTCATCCAACTTATTCCTGAATACCCATTTAGTGCCAATAACAGATTTGTCTTTAGGTCTGGGTACCAGTTTCCAAACTTTCTGCCTATCAAACTGATTGAGTTCATCTTGCATCGCAGTCACCCAATCTGGATCTTCTAGAGCATCTTCAACCTTTTTAGGTTCTTCATCTGATAGAAAACCAGAGTACAGACATTCATTCTCCGTTGCTCTTCTAGTCCTCACACAACTCTCTAGGTCACCAATGATTAATTCAAAGGGATGATCTCTGTTCCATACCCTCTGTTTAGGCAGATTAGCCCTTGATGATTGTCCTTCTTCGTAGTTGTGTTGAGAGCGACTAGCTGATCCTTCTTCACCTCCCCCTGAGTTGCTGCCTTCATTATTTGATGATCCACCAGTTGAGCTAGCAGGTTCAGTAACAGACTGATTTTGAAATACAGACTGTGACTGTAACTGTGTGGTATTACCAACACTTCCACTGCTTTGCTCTGGATTATCAATCTCTGTGTGTTCATGACTACCAGATGCAGCACCAGGTACGTCTTCATCTCCTAAGTAGTATTCTGATAGATTTTCAATTTCCAGAGATTCAGAATTTTTATCCTTTTGAAGACTTGGGAGTTTGGTGTCATCAAACGTTACATTAAGGCTTTCAATGACCTTACGAGTTTCAATCACATATACCCTGTACGTCTTAGACTCCAGTGAGTAACCAAGGAAAATCCCTTCATCTGCTTTAGCATCAAACTTGCCCAGATGTTCATCTTTCAATACATAGCATTTTCCACCAAACACATGAAAGTACTTCAGTGATGGTTTTCTGTTGGTCATAACCTCATCTGATGTCTTTTCTAAGTCTTTGTTGATTAGGGTTCTGTTCTGAGTGTAACAAGCTGTGTTGACTGCTTCTGCCCAAAAATATGTAGGTAGCTTTGACTGGCTTAACATTGTCCTTGCTGCTTCAATCAAAGTCCTGTTTTTCCTTTCTACCACTCCATTCTGTTGTGGAGTTCTTGGGGCTGAGTATTGTCTTGAAATTCCTCGCTCTGTGCAAAATTCATTTAGAACTGTATTTCTGAATTCAGTTCCATTATCTGATCTGATCGTCCGCACAGGGAATCCAACTTCCACCTCAATCTTTTTAATGTGATCGATTACCATTTGAGGTGTTTCATCCTTAGAATGCAAAAACAACACCCACGTGTACTTGGAGTAGTCGTCGACAATCACTAATACATATTTTTTCTTTGAAACTGACATGACATTAACCGGTCCAAACAGATCCATATGAATCAACTGGAGAGGTTCGCTGATGCTTGACATGTCCTTACTTCTATGTGACGCCTTCTTTGACTTACCCTTTTCACATGCTTCACAGAGTCCTTCTTGGTAGAATTCTATCTGTGGTAACCCTCTCACTAATTCTCTTCTTACTAAAGAATTCATCGCCTTGAAGTTCAGGTGAGATAGTTTTCTGTGCCATAACCAACTCAATTCAGAGGATGCTTTACTGTAGAACAATTTGCTTCTCCTCTGCTTACAGTGTTTAAGTCAGCTACGAACAGATTTCCTTTTCTTACTCCTTTAAGAGCAAGATTTTCATCTTTCCTGTTGGTGATCAGACACTTTTCCTTCCTGAAGTCCACATTGTATCCTTTATCTGTAAATTGACTGACACTTAGCAAGTTGTGCTTCAGACCGTCAACAAGAGAAATATTTTCAATGATGACATTTCCAACTTCCAAACTACCATATCCCTTAGTAAAGCCTTTGTTGTCATCTTCAAAGGTTACAACTGGGCCGGTCTTCTCAACCACATTGGTCAGCAGGGACTTGTCTCCTGTCATGTGCCTTGAACATCCACTATCCAGAATCCACATGACTTTTTCATTAATACCTATGCCCTGCAACCACAAAGTGATTAAAGTTTCTTTGGCACACAAACTTGTTTGGGTCCAAGAAATTTATAGGTTCTTGCAGATGGTGTAACAGGTTCAGTTTTCACATCTTTAAGTTCTAGTTTGACTGAACTCGAATCATGTTCCTTTGCCTTGACAGATTTATCTTTTGGCCTAGGAGATTGAGTCTCCTTCTTAACCTTAGGAGGACTAGCAGTCTTTGCCCTTACCTTTTTCTTATTCATGCTTCTTTCTATACCTATGCAATTACTAGAAGTAGATGCATTCATCAAATTGAAATAAGCATGCATAATATTAAAAGCACATGGCATACATCCAGTAATACCACAAGGCAAATGAGAACTATTCATGCTAAACATGTTCTGCACAACAGGAATATTAGATTCTACTTTAACCTTATTACATGCATGACTAAGGTGTCCATCAGAATTGCAATTAGTACACAATTTCCTAGGTGCAATGGGTGCAGGTGTAGCAGAATTAGCAATTTTAACACCTACTTTCCCATTCCTATTACTCTTTGACTTGTTCTTGTTACCACCTAGTTCAGTTTTATCATATTCAGTTTTAACTGGCTCATTAGGTGTAACTTCTTCTACATTATTTTCCTCAACTTCTTTCTCTTTTAACTTATCCTCAACAAGCATTTCTTGTTTCCATATGATAGTATCTTCGTCTAAGGGTTCTGAGAGTGGGAGCTTAAAGATAGGATTACTACTCTTCTTAATGACAAAAGGAACATTTTCATTTTCTAATAAAACAGTACTAGAAGCATTGAAAATTACATTCCTTTTATCCTTCTTATTTTTCCTTTTATGTTCATCGTAGTCAAAGCCTATACATGTCTTATTATCTAAGCTCTGCTTATCCATTATGTCTTTAGCAATATTAGCTGAGTTCTTAAAAGCTTCCAATTTTAACTCTAGCTCAGAAATCTTAGCCATAAGTGCTGTCTCAACCTCTGCATTACAGTTAACCTTATTCTCTAAATATTCATTTCTTTCCTTAAGGTTATTAACTGTTATTCCTACAAGCTCTAGTTGTTCCTTTCCATATTCTAGCTTTTTAATCTCAGCAACTAGTCCTAGCATTTTCTCCTTTAGAAGCTAGCATGCTTGTATGAATGTTAAACATCTCTATACTCAAGTCATTAACAGTATTTTTATATTCAGATAGAGACATATCTACAGTGGTGAGAATAGGTACCTGTGCTGATGATGGAGATTCTTCTAAAGTGTCTGCCATTAATGCAAGATTTCCATATTCTTCTTCTTCAGAATCTGTGTCATCCCAGCTTCTACCTTCAACAATGTAAGCCTTGCCTTGTTGTTTTGCAACCAAAGCATCCAATCTCTGTTTCAACTTCTCATTCTCCCTTTTCAACTCATCATAGCTTTTCTTCTCGTAGGAACTTTTCTTCTCATAAACCTTCTTGTCTTTTGCTTGTCTTGGTTTCTTACATTCAGTGGCGAAATGCCCTAGTTCATTGCAGTTGTAGCACCGGAACTTACTATGGTCTGCCATGTTTGACTTGTAACCACCTCTTGAGTTGGATCCCGAAAATGATCCTGTCTTCTGAAATCTGCTACCAAAACTTTTCTTGTACTTGGTATTCCTTCTGAATCTTATATGCTTGAAACGCCCTGCCAAGTACGCCATAGATTTGTCTTCCATCTCATCAAGCTCTTCCAATGTATAAAAATCATCTTCCTCTTCAGCTTGTGATTCTGTAGCCATTTCAGCTTCAATGATCAATTCTCCACCAATCTTGGTTTCAACGACCTTTGCTTCAGAAGTTTTAACTTCATCTGCCACAAGAGCTATGGTCTTCATTAGTGCTGCACTCTTATTGTCCACTGAGCCGGAACCATAGATAATCAACCTCTGTTCTTGTTCCATTTCATAAGTCTTCAATTTTCCATATAGCTTTTCAAAGGGCATGACATTGAAGTTGTCCCTTTCTCTAATTGAAGAAACTTTATGCTCAACATGATGTGGAAGAGTCAACATAAACTTCCTGTTCGTTTCCCTTAACGGATAGTTCTTCCCTTGGATACTCAACTCATTTAATAATTTATTGTACCGCTCAAAAACTTGAGTTACTGTTTCTCCAGGGGTAGATTTGAACGCTTCATATCTTGATGTCAGTATATCAAACCGGTTCTCTTTTACTTCTTCTGTTCCTTCCATAATCAGTTCGATGGTTTCCCACATGTGCTTTCCAGATATACAATTTAGAATTTGATGGCATATGTCTTCATCCATTGAGTCAACAATAATCAACTGAAGGCCTGTGTCCAATGCAACAATTTCTTTCTCTGTATCAGTGAACTCTGTAGGATCTTTTGGAGTAGACCTTTAAGGAACTCTTACTCCGTCCACTGTAGATTCAGGAATCATCTTCATTGGTACAAACGGTCCATTCTCTAAGATACCCATGTACAACAGATTTGCAGCCTTAATAAACAGGGTCATCTTCTTTTTCCAGAGATTATAATTCACTCTATCAAACTGAGGAACCTTAATACTTCCTACTTTCTAAGAACTCATGATATTGAACTTTTCAAAATTATTTAAAGTTCAAAAAACTTCTGAGTGAAATATTTTGAAAATTAAAAAATTCGCGAAAAAATTCCAGAAGCTTAATACTGAAGTCCGAACAATAGATCCTGATTTGTAAACTCAATCAGTAAGCTTTGATACCAATTGTTAGTCCCAAATATCGTAGAAGGGGGGTTGAATACGATATTGTCCAATTTATAAAATATTCGCGGAATGATTTGTTATGGACTAGTTGACAGTTCGAACAAATATTAAATCAAACACAAGGTATGCACACAGTTAACAGAAACACAGTTCGTTCGGGGAATATATCGTTTTATTAATATAAACCACGATGGTGCTACACAACTCTAATCCGTAGATTAGCTTCAATCGATTCACTTGTACAGTTACAATACAACAACAATAATCAATACGAACAATAATTGTGACACTAGCTCAAACGACGTTAATGGCTTCTCTGTGTCTCTCTTCTTTGCTCTGTATGTTTTCTCTCTGTAACTGAATGAATTAATGAATGAATCACAAAGGCTTGGCTTTGCTGCTTTATTGTGTAGGCTTTTTCAATCTTCTACGTGGCCTTCTTAGAACCAAGTAAATAGATTGCTTCTCACTTCTTGAATTAACAACCGTCGAGACATTTAATTTATAACCATCGGTGAGTCTGTTGATAACCGTCGAGAGAAATAAATCACTTAAAACAATTCTTGCTCAAGGATATCAATGATATGTGGCATGTTGTGGCTGGCTGTAGATTAAACAATCTTAAACCCTCAACTATTGAAGTGCCATAACTATCGAGACTTAACCGTCGATGGAATAAATAATCTGGATATTTATCTGAGTCCCTTAACTATCGAGATGCTGTAACCGTCGAGTGAATTAAGACGAAACAGTCAAACCAACTATCAGTTATAACTATCGACTTAAATGAATTATTAAAACCATAACCGTCGAGGAAATAGAATTAATAATATATCCAAAAGTGCTAACCGTCGAGTGATTTGCTAACCGTCGGTAAATAAGACGAAATAGCCAAACAGGAGACCCAATCGTCGGTAAATAAGACGAAACAGTCAAACAGCTAAACCAACTATCGGTAGTTCACCTTAGCCATTTTTCCAACGATTCAAAGCTCTGTATTATTTTCTTTCACTGCAACCAAGTTAATAAATTTACCTTTACTACTTGAACTTGATTTTCTCCGAGCTTTAGCACACAACGGTTATACAGCCAATTCTTTTCTAACATAGATGCAGTTCTCAATTCCTTTTGTGCTGACGTTTAGTGCAACTGGTCTGGTTCACAAACGACTAACACGAACTTGATCTTCACATCTTCTTGACTATTCAATTGGCCCTGTTTCTCTAGCTGTTAAGAAGTGCTTCTGTAATTCACTGGAATCCTTTGACTTCTCTGTTATAAAACCTCTGACATCTTCTGAACCTCTGAAACACTACATCTTTATTCTTCACTGAGGCTTGAACATGTTAATGAACTTCTTTCAGTGATATTCAATGTCTTCAAAGCTTCATCTAATGTTTTGATCTTTTGTATTCAACTTATAAACGATTCGTAGTCGATTCTGTGCTTCATTTTAATATAAGTTACCGACCATCAGTGTTGAGTTAGTTTCCTCGGTTACATGTTACATTACGTTACATTATGCTTTACAATAGTATACCCAATGTCCACTTTTATCATCACCCGGTTAAAGATAACTTTTAGTGTAATCAAAGTATATTAATTCTCGTATAGAAATATAATGATTTCAAGTCAGAGGATCATTACATCATTATCACAGTGAAAATTTCTTATGACACTTATTAACATGTAGAATCTCACGGCGGGTCATTCCAATGCCATTCATTGAGACATGCACTTATGTTCTTGACTTTAGTATCACCATACATATGACCAATGAGATGTGGTCATCTGTCAACAAACATACTAGTCTTATTACATTATTATTGTCTTTATATAATAATACTCGACTAGGAAATTTTAGGAATAAGATACTATTCATATAATCTCATTTTTAAGTCACATACTTAAAGATATATAATACGTATTAAAATTCCAAGGACATTTATTATGCTTTCAATTTATTACGCAGTAAATAAAACATAATAAATAAATAATAATCAATAAAACATTATCCTTAATAATAAAATATTTTTCTTAAAATATAAAAGTAATTGTCTCTAGGGCACAATTACTAACATGATCTTCTTTCAGATGAAGACAAAGCCATGTTCCAGAACAGCCTAGTGGAAGTATCTCCTACTTCACAGAAAAATCTATTTACAAGGCTCAGGAACCAGAACAAGTTCCCAGGGGGTTCCAATAGTCAAGACTCAATATATGGCTGATATATTAGATCAGATTACAAATCCTGCACAGGCTCAACCGCTTTAACAAGAGTCAAATCAAGTGTCAATGGAAGTTGATCATCCTGCGCAGCTACTACTTGAAGCTGCTCAAGTTGCAGACCAAGAGACACAGACACAGGTAATATCTGAAACCTTAGCAAATGATTTCTTACCTTTAAATATATCTGTGGAAGACTATGATTGTGGTCTTACACTTCAGGATTTCGGCTATGAACCTGAAAACATACAGGTTCAATCCTAAGATAGTTTCTTCTTCTTCAACCTCCTTGAGTCAAATCATAAAATGGAAGAAACCTGTTAGAAAAGTTAGAGGAAGAAGTCAAGATAGTTCAGTGAGTGAACCCGCAGCTTTGTCTCCATGGCAGAAAAGATCGGGAAGTGAACCTGAAACAACTGCAGACCCATCCTTATCCTCTCAACATGATTTGGATTTTGAAATGGTAATTCAACAGTCTCTGGATTCACTCTATCAAGAGGGTGAATCTATTGAAATTCGCCATCCAGCTTCGACATCTTGTGAAGAGTCAAGCACATTGATGGCGCCCACTCTAGCAGGACCTCAAATAATACAAGATACACACATAGACAAGAGCACAACAGATGTTGAAGAAAATGTTTTGGACGCAAAACTTTTAAATGCCACATTCATAGTGGATCAAAACTTTTTAAATGCTTTAAAATTTCAAGTGCCTTTACAGGATTTGTGGGGCACCACAGACTCTAACAAGCCACTCGTTACATTATCTAAGGTGGTGATCCCCATGGAATTAACTCCAACAGTTCCTAGAAAAGAAGTTCTCTCATCCACTAGTGGATTAGGTGAGAGGCAACCACTCCATAGAGGGAGTTGGGGCTCTATTCACGGAGTAGCTACGTCAGTAGCGGAGCCATTTTAGGTTAATCCTGTTGTGGACATACCTTCACAGGTTTTAGAGGAACATTACGAGTCCTCAACTGCTATAGTTATATATATAAGTACAGTGAAGGATTCTGGAATGGAGCTAAACACGAGTGTTTTGAGGTAAACACCGAGCTAAATACATGCACATAGTGATAGTGAAATCAACATGAGTGCAAGTGAGGTGAGTGCACACACATACAGTGATTTATTATTAAAGATGGAAGCTCTCTAGAAGGAAATGCAGGTTGTTCAGGCTACATTAGCACAAGTTAAAGCACAAGCAGAAACTAAGCCTACATCTGCCTCTATAACAGAACAGCTGACAATCGTAACGCAATGAAGTTACTAATGTGAAATCAAGCATTCTCCTTAAGACTCAATATATCCAGAATGTTCAAAGTCTCATTGCTGAGGATATGAAGGAGATCAGTAACATAAATGAAAGAATTGATGATGTTGAAAAGAGCTTGAATCTGAGAATAATAGAAAATGAAGAAATCTCCACAAAATGGTTCAACAAGTTAGATGAAGGAATGGTTCATTTGAATAAAGGGATGAAGCAGGTCTACGAGACCATGACGAAACTAATCAAATCTTTTGAAGCTTCAAATTTTGTAAAGGATCCCTCAACTAAGGGGGAGAAAAGAGTAGAGAAAAAAGTGGAGAAGGATGTGAAAGATAAGGGCAAAGCCAAGCTATATCCTGAAGATGAATTTGTGTCGAATGTACAAAATGAACAATACTATCCTGAAGATTAGTTTGTAGATGATAGTGGTCAAGATGACACCTTTAATCCAGACTACTGAAAAGCTGAGGTCCAAGATGTTTTTTATGAAGAATTTTTGTTTCCCAGAGAAGAACAGTTTGATCCTGCCTATGAAGAAGCCATGAGGAAGCTGAAAGAAGACATCAAAGCTAGTGATGCTAAATTTAAATAGCTGCAGGCTCTAGTCCAGGAGAAAGCAAAGGCTGAAAGAAAAGTAAGCCTAGAAAAATAGAAGCTATGGGCTATGGGTAACTCATACAGATATCAAAAATTATTTTTCATTCGAAATAATTTTTATTCGAAATAATTTTTACCCGGAAATTATTTTTGATCAGAAATTATTTTAAGTCAAAAATTATTTTTCGAAACACTTAATTTTTAATCTTATTTAGGATGAGTACACAAAAAGTAACTAGCATTAAAATCTCACCATTTGACAAAGATCACTACAACTTGTGGAAGCATAAGATGCTATTATTTCTTGGGACTGCCAATACAAAATATACAAAGATTTTGGCCAAAAGTATTGAGCTCCCGATTGCAGTAATACACGAGCATGAGGTAAATGGGATTATAATTCCTCACAGATAGTTCTCTAAAGATCCGGCTGATTATACAGAGGACGAGAAGGAAAATGTAACCCTGGATAATAGTCTCAAACTCATACTGGTAGAATCCGTAGATTATGTTATGTACAATCATGTTGTCAATTGCCAAAATGCCAAGCAAATCTGGGATACAATAGAGATAAAAAATGAGGGGACTAAAGAAGTCAGAGAAAATAGACTCGAGGTCCTGACCTCCCAATATGAGCACTTTAGATCCAACCTTGGTGAGGGTGTCTCTGAGGTGTTTCAGAGACTGAACAAATTGATGAACGAACTAAACCTCAATGGCAAATATTACAAGAACCAGGAGGTGAACAGGAAGTTTTTGCTAACCTTACCAAAGCATTTGGAACATAGGATCACGACCATCCAAGAGTCTAGGGACATGAAAGAAGTAACACTAGACAGACTCAACGGAGTTCTGAAGACCTATGAATTGGAACAGATCCAGACTAGAGAAACGTATGGTAGAGGTAAGGTTGTTAGTTCTTCTAAAGCATTGTTTGTGGAAGCACTAGAAAAGAAAGAAGTGAAGGCTATTATACCTTCAAATAGTTCAATGGAGTATGTGGTTCCAAAACTTGGACATACTTCAGATAACCAAGAAAATGGTGAGTTCTACTCATTGAAAGAACTGGATCAGCTGGAAGATGAATCTCTGGCTATGGTTGCCAGGAGGTTTGGCAACATGAGATTCCGAAAGAACTCCTCCTATAAAATCAAACCTAATTTTAGAAGGTTCCATAAAGGAGGTTCTTCATCAGCTGTATCAAAAAGTGGCTACAAGACTGGACTAGTTGACAGAAGCAAGTTTCGTTGCTTTAACTGTAATGAGCTAGGTCACTTTGCAGCTGAATGCAAGAAGCCGAAGCAAGGGAAGAAGAGAGAGTCTTATGAAGAGCTCAAAGAAAAGTATGATGCACTTGTGAAAAAGCATCAAGGCAAGTCTTATCTAGTAGAGGGCAAAAGCTGGGACGACTCAAACAACGATGATGAGAAAAAGCTCGGAAATCTTGCTCTTATGGCTTCATCTGAAGAATCAGTGTCTCCAACTCGTCAAGGAGGAAAAGAGGTAGATCCTTCATGCCCTAAAATGTTTAAACTACTTGGTAAAGAACTAGATGATACAAGAGATAAAGTTTAAGAAACTAATTTTCCAAAACAAAGTCTTACATGATGAGAATGATGTTTTAAAATTGTTAAAAACCAGAAATGCCAAATTGACTGAGGACTTAGCTTTTCAAATAAATAGAGTCAGTTGTTATGTTAAGGTTGAAGCTTATCTCAGAAATCAGATAGTGGAAGAATAGAAGAAGTGTCTGGCCTATAAAAATTCTTCTTACATTGTAAAAGACCTAATTGACCAACAGGAGATAAAACGTAAAGTTGGAATAGGCTTTGAGTATAATAAATCTGTAGGAAAGGCAAGCAATATCACCCCGTTCAGGCAAAGTGCTGAAGAAAGGGGTATTCCACAAGTTGTTAATGACACACTTAAACCTCTTTTTATAACACCTATTGCAGAATCAATCATTGAGAGCTCTATATTAATTGCTTACGAAATTAATTTAGAGGACCTCGAGGAGGAAAAGAAAAGAGAGGAACAAGCTAAGGACATACAAGGAGTTAATGTCCAAAAAGAGAAATGGGAACACAAGACACCAGTGAAAGATGTGGGAACTTCTGATTCCCCCAATCCTTGTATAGGTGCTAAAGACTTAAAGAATAATCTGAACACACCTAATAAGTTTGTTAATAGTAGGAATAATAATAACATATATCATTCTACTGAGAACTTTAAGACTGTTGATAAAGTTGAAGTAGAAATTGTTAAGACACCTACTATTTTGAATAACATGCCTATTATTGATGTATGCCATAAACCATGTGGTGTTGTAAACTGTATGTTATGTGCTTTTAATGTTATGTCTGCATATTTTAAAAGTATGCTTGCAAATAAAAATAACATGACACCTAGACAACATATTAATAATAAATTTATGAAATCCAAGACTGCAATTCCTTCACCTGTCAGGAAAGAAACATATGTTCCGAAGTCTAAATAAAAAGTGGTTAAGATTGCTTACAGGAAGGTAAGAACAGTCAAGGTGAATACTGTTGTTGTTCAAAAGGGATCTGTTGTCAAAGCTGACAAAGGTCAATATTTTAAGTATAACGGGCCCAATCAAATTTGGGCTTCGAAGAAGATTTAACCATTTGATGATTGCAGGGATTTAAATTGGTAAACCAGGTTCTATCGATCTTGGATAGCGGATCTTCAAGGCATATGACCGGAGATAGAGCCCTGCTATCAGATATAGTTAAAAGAGCTGGCCCAATCTTCACCTTTGGAGATAACAGCAAAGGAATGACTACGGGATATGTCAAGTTAAATGCTGGAAATGTTATCATTGAAAATGTCTCTTTAGTAAGAGGATTAAACACAATCTTCTCAGTGTCAGTCAGTTCTTGGATAAAGGATACAAAGTAAACTTTATCAAGGAAAAATGTTTAATAGCTCATAAAACTGAAGATGTACTAACTGATCCAGATTGGGTTCTTGCCATGCAAGAAGAGCTCAATCAGTTTGAAAGACAAGAAGTGTAGACACTGGTACCTAGGCCAAAAGACAGAACCATAATTGGCATCAAATAGGTATATAGGAACAAATTAGATGGTGATGACATTGTTACAAGGAACAAGGCCAGACTAGTAGCAAAGGGTTACTCCCAGGAAGAGGGAATTGATTATGATGAGACCTATGCACCAATTGTAAGACTTGAAGCTATCAGAGTATTTCTAGCATTCGCAGCACACTCCAATTTCAAAGTTTATCAAATGGATATGAAGAGTGCCTTTCTGAATGGAGAGTTAGAAGATGAAGTATATGTGGAGCAGCCCCCTGACTTTGAAAATCCAAAGTTTGCTAATTTTGTATATTTTCTATTCAAAGCCCTCTATGGACTCAAACAAGCACCAAGGACATGGTATGACACTCTCTTTGAGTTTTTACTTGAAAACGATTTTATTAGAGGTGTCATAAATAAAACTCTCTTTTATAAATTGCATGATAAAGATATGATATTTGTCCAAGTATATGTTAACGATATTATATTTAGTTCTACTAACGAAAACTTGTGCAAGAGATTTGCTATATGAGATGAGCATAATGGGTGATCTGTCATTCTTCCTTGGAATGCAAGTGAAGTAAAATGAAGATGAAATTTTTATTTACCAATCAAAGTGTTGGTGAGATTATGAAACTGTATGAAAAGTAATAGTGATAACTCAACACTAGAGTAAGACAAGTAAATAATACTACGCCAACACAGAAATCAGGAATAAATGAAGACAAGACAAATACAAATTAAGACATTAGAAGAAATTTTGAAGTCTACTACAGGTCATTGAGAGAAGTTAATGAATATGTTCATGCCTCAGTGAAGAATAATGTGTAAAGACTTTTAGGATTTTAGAAGTGTTGAAGATTCAGTATAAAAGTGTCACTAGAAGATTTCAGCGTATTAGCATTGATTGAAGATAGACAGTATTCAAAGCATAGAAATCAAGAAAAATTGAAGACAGGGTAAAGACATAGGTTAAAGAAGACTACTACAGTCTTGAAGTTATACTCACTGAAGAAAGTTCATTTATATGTTCAAGCGTTAGTGAAGAATAGATAATGAAGTATTCAAGATTGTAGTTGTAATTAAGATGTTGTCTAAGTACCAAAAAAGATTCTAGTGAAAGTACTGTGTTTATTGACAGTCAGTGTTCGAAGCAATAAAGAACTGTAACACTCTTGTCAATTGATTTAAATGAGATGTGAAGATCAGGATTACTGTTAGTCGTTTGTGAACCAGACCAGTGCACTAAACATCAACATGAAAGATAATAGTAATTACATCTATGAAGTAGAGCATTGATTAAGTGTATGGAGTGAAGGAAATAGAAGAAAAGGTTCGAGGATTGAAGCGCTTGTAAAGGTTCAAGGGTACAAGGAAAAATAGTTGAATAACTCAATTGTCAAACAGCTGAACAGATCAACAACCAAACCGCAAGTGACTAAACCGCAAGTAACCAAAATGAAGAAGTGCCAAACTTTGGTGACTAAATGATAGTTTGACCATTTCACCACCAAAGTGTCAACACTTGAATATGTTGATTTTATATTTTAAGACATGTTCATGTGAGAGGAATTCAACACATGAAATATAAATCATCAAGGCATGTACAAGGGGAGTAAAGTCGACACATATAAATTTGACACATATAATTTATATTCTAAGGCAAGTACATTGACGGAAAAAGTCGACACATAGCCTTTAAATGCCTAAAAAGAATCTAATTCTTTTATACATGGGATAAAATTTGACACATGCATCTACATAGAGATAAGATTCGACACATGGGTTCTTGGAATCATATGAATTATTCTAAGGCACGTACATGGAAGAAAAGTCGACACATAGGTCATACATGGAGATTAAATTCGACACATGTGATCAAGTCAGCATACATGACACTATAAATCAACACATCCTCTCTCCATAAAGGATGAATTATTTTCCAAGTGTTAATACATGGAAATAATATTTGACACATAGAAAATATCCACGGGTTTGTCAAAGTCAACACCTAGGGGAGAAGAATTCGACACTCAGAAAGTAGTTCAATTATTGTAAAGCCTATATTATATAAACAAATGAATTTAATTCATTTGGGGTGTATGAGTGAATACACACCACCACAGAGAGAGATACAGAGAGAGAAACAGAAGCCGGAGAAGAAGAGATACAAAACTATATGCATACCTTCTTCACTGGAGTTTTATAATCTAGCCGGTTCATTATGTTGTAAATATATAGAGCTATTATAAAACACTCTCTGTTAGATTGATTTCTTTTTGTACATTCACATATCTATACATTGTAATATGAATCAGTCATATCTCTTTGTTGTAGCGAAGAACTAATTTATTCTTAAAAAACCGGTTCATTAAAATCGGGTGTAGCACCCCTCTGGGTTTATATACGGAAGATATATTCACCGAAACTTGTCTCGCATAATTTACTTGCTAATTTTTTAGAACTTTATTATTTATTCATAAAAATAGAAAATTAGTAAGTCTGCCTCCTAAATACTACAAGGACTCGAACCACTAACCGAACTCTAAATTATTTATCCGCAAAAGATTCAATTTTTTTTTAATTTAGTGAGTATCGTATTCAACCCTCCTTCTATGATACTTCCGGGACCTAACAATTGGTATCAGAGCTTGCTGATTGATATACAAATCAAGATCTGTAGCCCAGTAAAACTCACCGTGCCGAAGCTATTTGGACTCAGAATGAGGAAGCATTGTTAAATATGTTTAATTATAAACTTTTAATAAGTTTATTTTATAAACTTTATAAACTTTATTTTATAAACTTTTATTAGTTTATGTTATAAATTTTAATTAGTTCATTTTATAAATTTTAAAATAAAATTTATTTTATAAACTTTTGTAAAATCTATTTTATAAACTTTTATAAGTTTAAGTTATAAATTTAATTAGTTTATTTTATAAATTTTAAAATAAAATTTATTTTATTAAATTTTGTAAAATTTATTTTATAAACTTTTATTAGTTTATGTTATAAATTTTAATTAGTTTATTTTATAAATTTTCAATTAAATTTGTTTTATAAAGTTTTATAAAATTTACTTCATAAACTTTTATTAGTTTATATTATAAATTTAAATTAGTTTATTTTATAAATTTGATAATTTTTTTTTTACTTTTTAACAATCAAAGTTGGCCGGTTCATGTTAGTACATTCGATAGTGGGGCGATATTCACGTGAACCAATTAAAGGATGAAGAAATCTCCAAGTCCTATACTAGGAAGGAGAGATCGACACATAGTTTTGAAAGGGCTTAAATTTTCTAAGGCATACGAAGCAACTTAACTTATCGACACATACACCAAATTGCTATTTGGTACCCCAAGTTTTGTATCCTTTAATTTTTATTTTAGATTTATTTATTTTTCCAGAAAATTTAAAATTCTTGAAAACTAAAATTTTTCTTAAAATATTAATTTACGGATTTTTGATTTTTAAGAAATTTCAAATATTCTTGAAAATTAATAATTTGTAAAATTTTATTTTTGATTAATTTATTTTCTAAGAAAATTAAAAATTCTGTAAATTTAAATTTTTCTTAAATATTAATTAAGGGTATTCAAGTAATTTGTAGTTGAAGATTTTTCCGGGTATTGAAGACAACTAAAATTGACTGAAGATTATCCAATGAAGTTAATTCTGGAACAGGTTGAAGAAAAAGTGGTACTAATTTCCTCAGAGGTTTACTCCATAGGATTCCACTTGTTATTCAGAAGCTGGAAAAGAAGAAATTAATTTGGGTTCAGTTTTTGATTGATTTAAGTTGAATTATTGGATGAAAAATCTTAGGGGTTAAAGTAGTAAAGGAGAACAGACTGGACTACCTGACATCTCAGTACAAACCTTAAAGTTTATTCTACAGGGATATTATTTGCCCTTGAGTACAAAAAATTTGGAGAAGGGGGGGTTTTGAATACAAACTTAAAAATTAATTCTGATTCTTGAAGATTTAAGTTTGTTCAAGATTTTAGTGTGTTTTGAAGTGTATGGTTAAGATAGAACTAAATGAACTCAGAGTGAAATACTTGTGATATTGAAAACAACACAAACAATATAAAAATTACTAGTGGATTGGTTTTTCCATTGATATGTTTTTACTTTCAAATAATCTTGGTAGAATTACTAAGCTGCTTACCAAGTGTTGTTCTTGAACTACAATGCTTACATTCACTCACACTTTGTTACAATAGACTACTACTTACTATATAGTAGTTTTCTTCTACTACTATTTCCTATCGACATATAACATTATAAAATACACTTTACAATGTTTACATGAAAATTGAAATTAGTTACTTTCCCAGTCTTCATTAGACTTTGTCTAGTCCTGGAAATATCTTTGTCTTGATCCATTCCTTGAAGATTGTGTTGCCTTGAAAGTCTTCACAATCCTGACAGGACTGTCTTCCATTAATTTAGTTTTTCTAAAGTTCACATTCCTTTTGTCTTTAACTAAATTGGGAAAACTTAATCAACTGATAAATGATGTTAAGCTTATCAGTTGATTCTCATGTGCTCATCCATCGATGGATAGAATATCCATTGATCAATTGATGTATCGATGGCTAATTGAGTTATCCATCGACTCCTTATCCATTGATGGTCCTTTATCCGTTGATTGCCTTTATCCGTTGATAGCTTTTATCCATTGATAACTTTTATCCGTTGATGGTTTTTATCCGTTGATGGCTTTTATCCGTTGAGTTGTGTCTTTATCCATCGACTCCAATATCTGTTGATCACTTTATTTATGAGAATTCTGACTTGGAATATTTACAATTGATCAGTCATTCTTCACATCCGTTGAGAAGCTATAAATTGAAGTCAATAACATCAATCGACTACTTCACAGCATCAATCGAGACAATACAATTAATTGATAATGAAACATGAATCAAATGTTACAATCCAATTTATTAGTTGATTAACAAGCTTCAACTGATAACTGGTTTCCTAGTCAATGGATATTTATAAGTCATATATCCATCGACTAGTTACAATGAATTTTAAATCCCTATTATAATTCTATGTAATTTGTTATCATCAAATCTCATAATTCCTAACAAGGGAGATTACAGGAAGTTCGTGCTAACACTGCAGATCATCTGGAACGTAGGATTACAGCCAACAGGGATCTGAAGATAAAACCACATTGTCTGTAGAAAAACTGTATGTGGTAAAGGCCTATGAACTAGAACAAGAGCTCAAGAAGATAATATTTGGTAAAACAGGTTGTTCGCATATCCACTGTATTTGTGACCTAGGAACCAAATTTGATTGAAGTCAAGGTTGAGAACCTCTGAACAGAAACAAAATGATCCAAAAAGATGAATTGAAGATGTAGTAGCTCAAGGTAGTAGTCAAGGTGTTATAAGTGAATTTGACACTTTGGAATAACTTGAGAATCTGGACAACAAGTCAAGCCTGCAAGGCAACTGGAAGTTCAGGGACATCATATTCAGACGAAATCCTAATTCTTGATCTAAGGTCTTTACCTATAGATTCCCTAAAGGAGATTTTTAAGATCAGTTTAAGAGGCGGTTGAAACAAAGGGATGGTTGAAAATAAAAGACAAGATCAGGGTTGTGCTACACAGTTCAAGAAGCCTGAACAGACAAATGATGACAGACACTGTGTTGGGTTGTAGCAGGAATCTCAATCATTAGTGAGGATGCAGAAAGGAAAAGCATATGTTAGTGAAGTTAAATGCAAGGCTGATTCTACCAGTGACAGTGATGAACCAAATGGATATCTGGCATCAATGACCAACACTGGAGATGAATCACTAAGCACTTAACATGTACACATTCTAACTAGTATACATTTATTTAATTCAGAACTGTATGATTATTAAGTACTGAAATGTATTATATTCATGTCAGCATGTTAGCATCTTAGGACTTAAATGCTTAATGGATTGCTAAGAATGAGATTTGCATGCTAGGATTCATGAGTTTAAATAAGTACATTTCATACTTGATTTTATATGTAGTAAAATGAATATCTAGAATTAGATAGGGTATTCTAGACAGTTAGGTGTATCCCTGAACATTTGCTGGAACTTGATTTAAATCTTCTATGATTTAATATCTCTGCTAATGTTGTGAAAATTGCTAAATAGATTAATAGGTCATAGATCAGATATTTTATATTTGTTCTTATTGTGATAAATGACTTGATAAGTTTATGTAGAATTTGATAATGCTCATAATATTTTATTCAAATATTCTGCATATTGTTAAATTATTTATGTGCTTATTTTCATATAATTTTCTTCCATTCACATAGTTGCACTTAAATGTCATATCATATCATGTATTGCTTGTTAAGGAGTGGAATATTAAAAGATGGTAGAAAAGTAATCGGTAAAACTTGTAGATTCGAGGATTAATCTAAACCTGATTTAGGTAATTAGAGATAGTTAAAATTCTAGATAACAATATAAATGGATTAAGAAGAATTAGTAATTAATTTGTTAGTTCTTCTATTTCATTTGCTTTTAGAAAATTATTGGATATCTGTAAATCTGCTTGTCTGTTACACTTGTGTAGAATGATTAAAGTAGATAGTACTGGATTTTTTAATATTCATATTGAAGCTGTCGTTACCACTGTTGAAAGTAATATCTCTACCCATTTGGACTCAATTGAAGTTGAGTACCAAAAAACTTAATCATTTGTGATTGCAGAGTATGTAACAAAAGTTATGTGATTTTGTGACATTTATTGCACGAGGCATATGATTAAGATTGGAGCTCTAACACCACAGTTGGTTGAGAAAGCCTACCCAACGGTAACCTTTGGAGATGACATCAAAGGATGTATAAGGGATTTGGCTATCATGATTTTGGAATTGTCATAATTGGAAGCATCTTTCTTGTCAACGGACTTAAGCACTATCTACAGGGCACTAAGAAATTCTTTGTCAAGGGTTTTCTGGAAATGCATGGAAAAGAAAAAGTGTTTGATTTCAAGCAAGAAAGATGGAAGCTCACTTAACAGAGAGTGATGAAGTTTGTTCGTAGATGACATGGATTCTATATGAAAAGGTGAAGTGAGGTTCTTAGTAAAGCTTCATTAGTAAAGAGTTAGATATGGCATAGGAAGCTCTCACACTTGATAAAGATGAAATTGGTGAGAGGACTGCTTTATATGGAATTCTATCTTGAAGGACGTTTTGAAGTATATATTATAAGGAAGTCAATGAAAACATCACACTGAAACAAATTATTCTATAGAAGAAATGTGCTTAGTGGTGGTTAATGACAACCCTAGTTACAAATTGGTGATGTTCGTGCATTCAATAGATAATATATCACATATGGTAATTGATCACATCAGGAAGATCAAGTTCGAAGCAAAGCTGTGAGAACTTTGAAATCAGATAGTGGAACTGAATTTCATGAATGAAGTTCTAAATGAAGTCTGCACTTAAAAAGGTACTTTAAAGTTGAAGCATTTTAACATAGCATACTGCTTTAATCAACAAAGATTGAGAAAAGACATCATATGAGTTAATGGCCAACCAGAAGCAAACACTGAAGCTCCTTCCTGTGTTTGGAGGAAATTAATATTTATCGAAGATTAATATGAGTATCTTGGCAAGATGTTAAGGCTCGTGGAACAATTTCCACACTTTATTTCTTTCAAATTGATTGAGTTTCTCTTGCATAGCTAAAATCCAATCAGGATCCATAAGAGCATCTTCAACTCTTTTAGGTTCTTCTTGAGATAGAAAGCTGCTATACAGACACTCGTTTTGAGTAGCACTTCTTGTCTTGACAACATCTTCTGCATTTCCAATGATTAGTTCAAATGTATGGCTTTTTGTCCATTTTCTTTGAGGAGGCAAATTTTTCCTTGATGATGAGGCTTCATGATCATTAGTATTATACTCAAATTGATTTGAATTTGTGGATTGATTCTGAAACCCTCCCACTGAATTGGATACCCTAGATGTAGAGCGTTGATTATTCATTGAAGAATTATCAGTTGATGGATTTCTATGAACAGATAAATTATCCATTGATGCTGTAACATCAACTGATATTGGGTTTCTGAGTACTTGTGATTTTATAATTTCTGCTTCTTCATCATCATCTACATCATTTGATTCATTCTCAAAATGCAGTGTGTCATGATTTCCTTCATCAAACAGTCCTTGAATATTTTTATCATCAAATACTACATGTACAGATTTCATAATAATGTGTAGTCTAAGATTATAGACTCTATAGGCTATGCTTGATAGTGCATACCCAACAAATATAGCTTCTTCAGCCTTGGCTTTAAATTTTCCTAGGGTTTCACCTTAATTCCTTAGCACATAGCATTTGCAGCCAAACACATGAAGAAACCCTACTTTTGGCTTTTTGTCTTTCTTGATCAATTGATAAGGTGTCTTTCCTTGAGTTTCATTCACTATGGAGATGTTTTGACTATAACATGTTGTATTAATGGCCTCAGCCCAGAAATATGCTGGTAGTTTAGCATCTTCCAACATAGTTCTAGCTGCTTCAATCAATGTCCTATTTTTCCTCTCAACTATTCCATTTTGTTGAGGTGTCCTTGGTGCAGAGAAGGTGTGTATGATTCCTTTTGATTCACAGAACTCCTTCATTGTGGAATTCTTAAATTCTGTTACATTATCACTTCTTATTTTCTTTACATCCAATCCAATACTTTTCTCAACTTCTCTTATGTGCTTGATGATGAGATTACTGGCTTCATCTTTTGAATGCAGAAAATAATTCCATGAGAATCTTGAAAAGTCATCCACAACGACTAAAACATACTTCTTCTTTGCAATGAACCTGGTATTTACAGGACCAAACAAATCCATGTGTAATAACTCAAGTGGCTTCTCAATTAATGATTCCAATTTTGACTTGAATGATGCCTTTCTTTGTTTTCCTTTCTGACAGGCATCACATAGTCCATCCTTGACAAATTCCATTTGTGGTAATCCTCTCACTTGATTTTTTTTTGACCAACTGATTCATGGCTTTGAAATTTAAGTGAGCTAATTTCTTGTGCCATAGCCAACTTTAATTTGTACTTGCCTTAGAGAGAAGACAAGTCATTGAGTCTGCATTTGTTGAGTTAAAGTTAGCTATGTACACATTTCATTTTCTATTCTTAGTCATAACCAGACTTCCATCTTTCTTGTTGGAAATTATGCATGCTTCAGTTGTGAAGCAAACTTTATTTCCATTGTCACATAGTTGACTTATGCTTAACAAATTGTGTCTTAAGCCATCAACTAATGAAACAGGTTCAATGATGACATTCTCTTCTGAAATCAAGCCATATCTCATGGTGTATCATTTACTGTCATCTCCAAAAGTTACCCCAGGGTCAGCTTTCTTCTCAAACTTTGTGAGCATGGATTTTTCTTCAATCATGTGTCTTGAACACCCACTGTCCAAGTACCAAAAATTTCTTCTTTTTCCTTGCACACATCCAAAAACAATCAAGTTGATTTTGGTACCCAAGTTTCCTTAGGTCCTTTCTTATTAGTTGCTACCTTTGGTTTGGTTTCCAATTTTTGTACCTTTGGTTTAGGTGGTTTTACTTCCACTTCAACCTTAGGTGTTGGTTTCCTCACCTCAGGATTCTCAGTGCTAATATTTGGAATATTCATGCTTGCAGAATTAGAGAAATTTGGAGCATGAAAATTGTTGTGCATATTCCAGGGCATAGTCAGCATATTCATGTTGGCAAATGCAAGATATGGATTAAACATATAAGGCATTGATGCATATTGAGCATGAATAGCATGAGGATCAACTAAATGAGGATAAACAGAATTAGAATGCATGTTAGGTATAACATGCACATTGGTTGTTGCAGGCATAATGGACTTGCATTGCACATATAAGTGATTCTTACTACCACACTTAGCACATATCTTTCTAGGAGCATACTTGTCATGTGTGTAGTTATTGTGCTTGTTTATGCCTACTTTACCATTTCTGTTCTTCTTCCTCTTTTCATTTGGCTTAATATTAAGCTCTATCTTTTCTAATTTTTCCTTCAATTAATCTTTAGATAAGAACCTTATATTAGCCTTTTCAACTTTGACTTGAGATTTAGAGGAGCTACCTTCTTTTACAAATTTAACAGGTATGTTAAGCTTGGTTTTTAAGACAGATTGCTTAACAGTTGATGATTCCTCAATCGATGGATAATTATCCGTTGGGATAACATTATCAATCGATGGATAATTATCCGTTGGGATAACATCATTAATCGATGGATAATCCTTATTAGTTAATTCAGGATTAACAATTGATTACTTCTTTTCCAAGGATTAATTCTCATCAATGGCTAATTTTTCAAGAGTCTCAAACAACATGGTGAAAGAATTTGTTCCATGTATGTCATTCATCTTTTTGATAGCTTTACTTGACCTGTTTCATCTGTCAATGGTCCTTAGTTCTTCTTCCAATTTTTTCTTCAACTTTTCTATTTCCTTTTTACACTCAACTAGTTCTTTTTTAGCATCTCTGTTTTCTACTTTGAGTTTATCCATTTGCACTAGCTCACTCTCTAGATAATTGTTTCTTTCAGTGAGAGTTTCTAAGGTGATTTTGAGCCTAGTATTCTCTTTGTTTAAGGACTTAAGAGTGACATGCAAATTATACAATTCATTTGACATTTCAGTAATTGTAATATTGCATTCAGCTTTGGATAACTCAGATAAATTTGTAGAAATTACCTGATTGCTAGAAGAACTAGCTTCCTGGTCATCATGATTGGCCATTAGTGCAAGGTTGATGTATTCTTCTTCTTCAGAATCATCCTCAGCAGCCCAATCCTTTTCTTCTGTTACAAAACCCTTATCTCTTTGTTTGAGCAAGTCAAAGTACTTTTTCTTATAATCAATACCATCACTAAACTTTGACTTCTTCTCAATTTTTGGCTTTCTGCATTCATTAGAAAAATGACCAGCCAATCCACAGTTAAAGCATTTGAATTGAGTCATGTCAACAACATTTTTGCCTTGTTGATTGTCTCTCTTGAACTGAGATCCAAGCATTTGCATATGATTCCTCTTGAATTTGAGTTTTGAAAATTTACTTGATAGAAAAGCCAAATTCTCATCTATTTCACCCTTGGTGTATGACTCATCATCCTCAACTGTTTCTTTTCCTTTCCCAGTTGAAGATTCATCATATCTAACACCACTTGCACTATTGCCATGACTTCATTTCTTCCCTTCTCTGACAACAACATCTTCACTTGATTCTGCAACTTGCTTATCCTTGACCACCAAGGCAACACACTTGTCTCTCTTCTAACTTTTCTCAATTTCCTCATCCTGCTGTAGTTCCAACTCATAGGTTTTCAAGATTCCATACAGTTTGTCAAGAGTATATTCTTTAAGGTCAGGAGATTGTCTTATAGAAACAGTCATTGGTTTACATTCCTTGGGTAAGGACCTCAAGAATTTGAGTTTGGTATCTTCAACAACATATACTCTTCCATATAGTTTTAGCTCATTCAACAGCTTTTGAAACCTATTATATGTGTCATTGATTGCTTCACCACTCTTGAAGTGAAAAGCCTCATATTTTTGAATCAAGAGTTGCATCTTGTTCTTTCTTACTTGTTCATGCCTTCACATAGAGTTTAAAGAGTATTCCAGACTTCCTTGGAGGTTGTACAATTGATAACATTGTCAAACATATCCTTGTCAAGACCATTAAACAAAATGCCCATAGCCTTTTTATCCTTGTGTACTTCCTTCTCATCTTCATCTGTGTATTCACTCACAGGTTTTGGAATAAATTTGTCTGGTGCCTGAGTACCATCTGCATTCACACTTGTAACTATCTTCATAGGCACATATGAACCTTTCTCTATGCAGTGGACATAGGAAGGATCAATAGATAGCAAATGCAAGTGCATTTTTACTTTCCAGGGAAAGTACTCGTCTTTCTCTAGAACTGGAATCTTCACTCCTGTGTCTTTTTGACCCATACACTATGAACTTTAGACCTTAACTTTCTATATGTTGAAAGTTAGGCTCTAATACCAATTGTTATTTTCCTTGAGTACAAGAAGTTTGGAGAAGGGGGGGGTTAATACAAACTTAAGAATTAATTCTGATTCTTGCGGATTTAAGTTTGTTCAAGATTTTAGTGTGTTTCGAAGTGTATGGTTAAGATAGAAATAAATGAACTCAGAGTGAAATACTTATGATATTGAAAACAAGACAAACAATATAAAAATTACTAGTGGATTGGTTTTTCTACTAGTATATTTTTGCTTTCAAATAATCTTGGTAGAATTACCAAGCTGCATACAAAGTGTTGTTCTTAAACTACAATGCTTACATTCATTCACACTTTGTTACAATAGACTACTACTTACTATATAGTAGTTTTCTTCTACTACTATTTCATATCGACAAATAACATTATAAAATACACTTTACAATATTTAGTTGAAAATAGAAATTAGTTACTTTCCCAGTCTTCATTAGACTTTGTCTAGTCCTGGAAATATCTTTGTCTTGATCCATTCCTTGAAGACTGTGTTGCCTTGAAAGTCTTCACAATCCTGACAAGACTGTCTTCCATTAATTCAGTTTCTGCAAAGTTCACATTCCTTTTGTCTTTAACTAAATTAGGAAAACTTAATCAACTGATAAATGATGTTAAGCTTATCAGTTGATTCTCCTGTGCTCATCCATCGATGGATAGAATATCCATTGATCAATTGATGTATCGATGGCTAATTGAGTTATCCATCGAATCCTTATCCATTAATGGTCCTTTATCCGTTGATTGCCTTTATCCGTTGATAGCTTTTATCCGTTGATGGCTTTTATCTGTTGAGTTGTCTTTATCCATCGACTTCAATATCTGTTGATCACTTTATTTGTGAGAATTCTGACTTGGAATATTTACAATTGATCAGCTGTTACGCCCCCAAATCCGGGGTCAGGGATTTGAGTCGCCACATCATCATCCAATCATTTACAACCTGCAATAACTCAATAATCCAATGAAATCACATCGTAGACCCCTCTCTCTCACATACACATAAGTTATAGTCTTAGAAACGATATACAACAAGTATCATTAGTTATTACAAACCAAATGTACTTATCCAGGATCTCATACTATCAATGATAACCTCTTCATGAAGTAACATTAATAACTAGCTCAATACTGAAAACTTATCCAACTTACTTTCGTAGAATATGGTTGAACTGAACCATCTCAAAGGTGAATTTTCTACTTTCCTCTCTCTAGGCATGAAGCCAATCGAACATGTTATCACTTTCTCTGAAAAATATAATATAAGCAAGAATGAGCGAAAGAATGCTCAGCAAGTTATTCACCCAATTAGCTATGTGACTCTCATTCAAGAATATGATAATCACTACTATCTTAATAGTATAATCATAAGGTTTAACAATATATGGTAAGCATAATAAAGTATCCTTCAACGATACACATGATCAGAGTTTTTCTGCTAAAAACATTTGTACTAAACATAAAGTTTATAAAATATCATACGAACAATTTGGTTCGGTATATAACATAAGACACTATCAAATATAGTGTTACCACACTTTCATACCTCCTATAAAGCTTTTTAAGATAAAACTCACTGAACTTATTACATTCATGGTTTTGAAATAATCTTTCCATAACTTAGCAAAATAGCTTCAACTATAGTTTTGCTAAACTCCCCTAATATACGGGGTACACCATTCAAGATACAACAATCATAGTTGCTTATCTTTGAGAAAATTAACTCACTTTGAACCATACCATTTATAAGGTTTAAAATCCCATAAAATATCTTTTAAGGTCCTGTTATGTTGTGATATATAAAGAAAGCAAGGGTGAGCAATATAGCTCAGCAATAGACAATATACTTCTGAAAACATGTTGTAAATCTGTAAGCTTTCTCCTTTATCAAATATATTCTGAAAACATGCTGTAAGTTATTTGTAAAAGCATTATGAACAAACAACTGAAGTTTAAAATAACTTTCGTCAAAACATGATGAGTAAGATAAATCTTTCAGAATGTTTCACCGCTAACACACCATCGGTAACTCAGCTCCTAGGCTTTCGTTACGGTACGTAGCACAATTCCAATTGGAAGAAGGGACTGTAACTGGAGCATCAACACGCCTGCTACCACACATCCACGATGATCAGTCGTAGCACGTGGCAACCTTCATCAGCAACCTATGGAAGCCTTCCGTTTCTTTACATGTAGAAGGGGGAGCCCCGGTACTCGCTACCGTTAACGGGTAATCACCCTTGACCGCATACGGGTCAAAGTGCTGGACCGTGCGTCACTCGGCCTCTTACGCTATCTCTAAGTCCGCTGAATCAAACTATAAGTCTGGAACTAGAACATTAATCCAAGCTCCCCAAGTATATAATACTTGTTAATAGATTTGTCTATCTAACCTAGAACCGGAAGTAATCCTAGTTCCCCAAGTATATCGTACTGGTTGATAGACCCTCATAGCTATGAGCATATACTGTCAGATTAAGTGATGTCGCCACCTTACCACACAGGTAAGTTGACCTTCATCATATAATCTCCTTTCTCAAGGACTGAATTCATTTTGAAAACCATGACTCGGGAGTTTGTCGGAAACCTCTCTGCTTTTGATAAGTTGAAAAGCTCTTGCTACTATGGAAACTAGTTCCAAAACTTGACTGCTTTCGAGAAGTAAATAGGTATTCACTTCCTATACCGAGTTCCCTATTTTTGATAACTCTGAACGTATTTTATTCTTATTAAAAGAATAAAATAAAATAATTAAATTAAAATATTAAGGAGCTCTCACTATCTTTAAATCATTTTCTGAAGGTCGGAAAGTATTTAAAATAATTATCGAAAGCTTCGAATAATTATTAAAGACCTAAAATAATTTGTAAATGAATTTTAAATAATTAATAAATAATTAAATAATATTTATTAATTATAATTAATAAATAATCCTCTATAAATGAATATTCAAAATAATATTCATTAATTAAATAAATATTAAAATAATTTTTATTATCTCCTTCAAATGAATATTCAAAATAATATTCCTTAATTAAATAAATATTAAAATAATATTTATTATCCTCATTTAATTCTTTTATCAAAAGAATATCAAAATATAAATATCGAAATATTTATATCGTCATTTCAAAATAATCTGTCTTTGGCTTCTTCCGGATTCCGACAGTACTTAACATAACCTTCCGACTCCCGGTCTACGTTCGAAAATACATAACTCGTTATGCACTTAGAGCCTTTTTCTTTTACCGGCTTATATCTATATTTCTTATAGCATATAACCGAAACATTTACGAAATATGTAACAATACATAAAACAGTTCATACTTTTCAACATACAGTTATATCACAACAACAACAGTCTTTCGACAAAACAATAGTACATTAGGTACAAGTTTTGAAAACTTGCATACGTAGCAATACATATATTTTGATATGTAAAAATGTAGGTTAGAAAACTTGCCTGGAGTCCAAGATACGTTCTCAGAGTCCCACTCGTTCCAGATTTTCTATCAATAGATATCATAATCCTGATTAGTACTCTTAATCCCAACAACTACTTATATTACTAATAAGTATAATCACATAATGAGTCCAATTATGATAACTTCAATTTGGTACTTAGTCTCTTTTACTTAACACTTATCTTACCCGGTATTCACCTCCTCGAGTCTATCTTAACCATTCGTAAACCATTTCGTCAACGGATTTTAATCTAATCTTTTACTCCAATACGTAGTCATGTTATTCCTCAACATCTTTGGTGTTTTAACCGACTCAAAATTATCCTTTTATCTTAGCCAAAACAGCTGGTCAAAATAGTACCCTAAGAGTTGACTTTCCTGAGAATTACTATTACGCGACTCGCACTCCAACAATTTTAATAAATCAGAAAACATATAATTAAATGCGAAACCACCTCAAGCAGCTTCTTGAGTAATTGAAATATTTATCAAAAATATTTTGATTTGGAACACATGAGTGTGACTTGGTGAAAGCATTTTTAAAAGTCGAGTCAACTACGAGGTTTTACTATTTGCGCTAGTTTTACTAAAACGCTCATAACTCGTTAACCGTTAACTCAAATGACGCACCGTTTTCGCATACACGATCTAGAGAATGTCTAAAATACAATCCATCAAAAGTTTATTCCTGGACAGAGGGACAATTTTCCCGAATTTACTGAAGAAGTTAGTAGCTTTTCAATGAATAGTGTCATCGCACAACTTTGGTTCCGACATTTTATTAAAATCGAAAAATTAACTTTTTAATACGAAACCTTTTTGGTGATCTTACTAACTATCCAAGGTATATATCATCCAAGTTTCATAGTTTTAGTCCACTCATAACTAGTTCGTTTATAGCATCAAAGTGAGTACAAGGCAGCAGTTTGGTCTCCTTGCGCGACTTTCACTAAAACGAACTTAACTCCTAAACCGTAAATCGTATCGACATGATTCAAGTGTCAAAACAAACGATGAAATAAGGTATACACATCCATGGTCAGTGGTGTCCAGAAATATTGCATTGACAGTTCTTAAATCTTGTTCAAAACAATCCTTAATCGAACGGGCATTACGCGGCTATAAACTTAACGTTTTCCGAATTTAACTATGTTAAATCCATTAACCAACAACCCAATCATCAAACCTATGTCTTTAATAACCAAATCAGTTTATAAACTTTATGAATACACTACCAACATCAATTCATAATAAACAACCATCAAGATCCAAACATTTGACATCCAAACTCCATGAACTAACATGTACTTGAACATAACTCAAACTCAAGATTATAACTCAAAGTAAATCAAAGGGTGGGTGGAGTTTATACCTTTCTTGGATAGTTAAACATACTAACAAGAGCTTGTAAGCCTTAAGGGAGACTTGATCTATGCTTATCATCCTCAAACTTGCAAGAGAACATCAAGAAACAAGTTAGAAATTTTCGGAGTTACTATTTAGCCTCAACTTCTATGATTTATTTACACAATCAAAACACCTCCAAAAATTATGAAATTAAATACGTACCTTCTACATATAGTAGAGAATCTATGGTTAAAATTTGGTGATTTATGGATGAGTAGAACTGAAGTTATGAATTTTTCTTTCTCTGCCTCTCTTGAAACTCCGAACTGAAGAGAGAAAATGGGGGAGAGAAAGTTGCTTGGCTACTTGACTTGCTTTTTGGAAAGTGAGATATGTGATAAAGTGGAAGTATGGCTGTGTTTTATTTGTCAAAGAAGTAAAGTAGCTTGGCTTCCTTTTCCTTATATTAAGGAACTATGTTTCCAAGTACTTGGTTACTTTTTCTTGGCTAGTTGTATTTCTAGTTACTTGGCTTAGTTGATCCCACTTGATCCCCCCAATCTTATTAATTGGTTGCATGGCTCTTTTCATGGGAATTGTCCTTAGTCACTTATCATTCAACACTTAACCATTAATCATCCACGTAAGTTCGATTAATTTCCGAAAGCTTTTCATCGTAGGAATTTCATAGCGTAAATCCTTAATATTCTAAATATTCTAATTCGATTATAACCATGAACTTTCTAAATTATAATCCTCCCGGTCATAACATAATTCTCTTATTCCTCGATACCTCATAAATTACGAAATAAATCGTAAAAGTGAAAATCTTCAAATTCTGATGACTTTTACATTCACTCATTTTCTTCATACAGCAATATGACATCTCCAGTTTTCTATTATTCAAACACTTACTTAGTGTGGGCTAATTTTTTTTCATAAACCGTAGAATCACTATTCATCAAGGTCTTAAAATAAATTTAAAAAAAAATGCATCAAAAATCCGGGTTATTACATCAGCCATTCTTCACATCCGTTGAGAAGCTATAAATTGAAGTCAATAACATCAATCGACTACTTCATAGCATCCATCGAGGCAATACAACTAATTGATAATGAAACATGAATCAAATGTTACAATCCAATTTATCAGTTGATTAACAAGCTTCAACTGATAACTGATTTTCTAGTCAATGGATATTTATAAGTCATATATCCATCGACTAGTTATAATGAATTTTAAATCCCTATTGTAATTCTATGTAATTTATTATCATCAAATCTCATAATTCCTAATAAGGGAGATTATAGGAAGTTCGTGTTAACACTGCAGATCATCTGGAACGTAGGATTACAGCCAACAGGGATCTAAGGATACAACCACATTGTCTGTAGAAGAACTGTATGTGCTAAAGGCCTATGAACTAGAACAAGAGCTCAAGAAGATAATATTTGGTAAAACAGGTTGTTGGCATATCCACTGTATTTGTGGCCTAGGAACCAAATTTGATTGAACTCAAGGTTGAGAACCTCTGAACAGAAACGAAATGATCCAAAAAGATGAATTGAAGATGTAGTAGCTCAAGGTAGTAGTCAAGGTGTTATAAGTGAATTTGACACTTTGGAATAACTTGAGAATATGGACAACAAGTCAAGCCTGCAAGGCAACTGGAAGTTCAGGGACATCATATTCAGACGAAATCCTAATTCTTGATCTAAGGTCCTTACCTATAGATTCCCTAAAGGAGATTTTTAAGATCAGTTTAAGAGGCGGTTGAAACAAAGGGATGGTTGAAAATAAAAGACAAGATCAGGGTTGTGCTACACAGTTCAAGAAGCCTGAACAGGCAAATGATGACAGACCCTGTGTTGGGTTGTAGCAGGAATCTCAATCATTAGTGAGGATGCAGAAAGGAAAAGCATATGTTAGTGAAGTTAAATGCAAGGCTGATTCTACCAGTGACAGTGATGAACCAAATGGATATCTGGCATCAATGACCAACACTGGAGATGAATCACTAAGCACTTAACATGTACACATTCTAACTAGTATACATTTATCTAATTCAGAACTGTATGATTATTAAGTACTGAAATGTATTATATTCATGTCAGCATGTTAGCATCTTAGGACTTAAATGCTTAATGGATTGCTAAGAATGAGATTTGCATGCTAGGATTCATGAGTTTAAATAAGTACATTTCATACTTGATTTTATATGTAGTAAAATGAATATCTAGAATTAGATAGGGTGTTCTAGACAGTTAGGTGTATCCCTGAACATTTGCTGGAACTTGATTTAAATCTTCTATGATTTAATATCTCTGCTAATGTTGTGAAAATTGCTAAATAGATAAATAGGTCATAGATCAGATATTTTATATTTGTTCTTATTGTGATAAATGACTTGATAAGTTTATGTAGAATTTGATAATGCTCATAATATTTTATTCAAATATTCTGCATATTGTTAAATTATTTATGTGCTTATTTTCATATAATTTTCTTCCATTAACATAGTTGCACTTAAATGTCATATCATATCATGTATTGCTTGTTAAGGAGTGGAATATTAAAAGATGGTAGAATTATCTAAGTAGTCGGTAAAATTTGTAGATTCGAGGATTAATCTAAACCTGACTTAGGTAATTAGAGATAATTAAAATGCTAGATAACAATATAAATGGATTAAGAAGAATTAATAATTAATTTGTTAGTTCTTCTTTTTCATTTGCTTTTAGAAAATTATTGGATATCTGTAAATTTGCTTGTCTGTTACACTTGTGTAGAATGATTAAAGTAGATAGTATTGGATTTTCTAATATTCATATTGAAGTTGTTGTTACCATTGTTGAAAGTAATATCTCTACCCATCTGGACTCAATTGAAGTTGAGTACCAAAAATCTTAATCATTTGTGATTGCAGAGTATGTAACAAAAGACAAAAGTTATGTGATTTCGTGACATTTATTGCATGAGGCATATGATTAAGATTGGAGCTCTGACATCACAGTTGGTTGAGAAAGCCTACCCAACGGTAACTTTTGGAGATGACATCAAAGGATGTATAAGGGATTTGGTTATCATGATTTTGGACTTGTCATAATTGGAAGCATCTTTCTTGTCAACGGACTTAAGTACTATCTACAAGGCACTAAGAAATTCTTTGTCAAGGGTTTTCTGGAAAAGCATGGAAAAAGAAAAGTGTTTGATTTCAAGCAAGAAATATGGAAGCTCACTTAACAGATAGTGATGAAGTTTGTTCGTAGAAGACATGGATTCTATATGAAAAGGTGAAGTGAGGTTCTTAGTAAAGATTCATTAGTAAAGAGTTAGATATGGCATATGAAGCTCTCACACTTGGTCAACAAAATAATGGATTCTTCGATAATGATGAAATTGGTGAGATGACTGCTTCATATGGAATTCTATCTTGAAGGAAATTTTGAAGTATGTCATATAAGGAAGTCAATGAAAACATCACACTAAAGCAAATTATTCCATGGAAGAAATATGCTTAGTGGTGGTTGATGACAACCCTAGTTACAAATTGGTGATGTTCGTGCATTCAACAGATAATATATCACATATGGTAATTGATCACATCAGGAAGATCAAGTTGGAAGCAAAGATGTGAGAACTTTGAAGTTAGATAGTGGAACTGAATTTCACGAATGAAGTTCTAAATGAAGTCTGCACTTAAAAAGGTACTTTGAAGCTGAAGCAATTTAACATAGCATGCTGCTTTAATCAACAAAGATTGAGAAAAGACATCATATGAGTTAATGGCCAACCAGAAGCAAACACTGAAGCTCCTTCGTGTATTTGGAGGAAATTAATATTTATCGAAGATTAATATGAGTATCTTGGCAAGATGTTAAGGCTCGTGGAACAATTTCCTAGGCTTCTCATTGAAGTCGAAAGCTTATGAGGCATGAAGGTGATTGAAAGTATGAATGTATCATTCAACCACACCAAGCTCCCGAGCATTCAAATGAAAGGCTATTCTGAATCTTTGAAGTTTGACATATTGTCATTGTCAAATTCAGATACTGAAGATGAAACTGAGATTACAGAAGGAAACAAGGTTAATGATGATGATTCAGATCCTAGTAGTGGAATTGGTAGTGAAACTATACAACTCGTGAACTTTAACAGAATCTACTTAATAAGGTGAATGATCTTCAATACATCCTAGCAGCAACTCAGGGGGAGCAAATAAAAGAAGGATCTACTAGTCGTACTCAACACAATGAAGATCAAAGGAATACATTAAGAACATATCTACCAAGACAAAAGGTTTGAAGTCAAAGTCATTCCTAGAGTCTAGTTCTTAGTAAACCGGATTATTGAGTAAAGGCTAGAAGTGCTAATCAAAATGAACATATATTTTTCGGGAACTAACATCTGGAATCCCAAAGAATACTGAAGAAGCACTAATTGATCCAGATTGAGTGATTGCAATGCAAGATGATCTCAATCTGTTCAAAGCCAGAAACTACTGAAGCTGGAACCCAGACCACAATACGAAGCTTAAATTGGTACAGTAAGGGTTTACAGAAACTGGATAATTATTGGCATTGTTACGAGGGACAAAGTCAAACTGGTTGCTATAGGTTCATATCAAGTAGAAGGTATCGACGATGATGGAAACCAAAATTTTGGGACTTTCAAGATAAAACAGTAAGCACCAATGACGAGACATGATCTTATTAGGACCAACAAGATGAGGACCTAATAACAGGATATCCCTAGCACATGTTGAGCATTCAAGCATTAATATCTATCAGATGAATGTGAACAAGTGCACTCTTGAATGGTGAGTTAGAAGTTGAAGTTCATGTACAACATTTCCTGGACTTTGAAGTTGTAGATCATTGGAATTTGTATATCATTCTCTTACTAAGCTCTTCCATGAATGGAGTTAGGGATTCAAGAAAATTGTCAAGGACATGGTATGACATTCTAACTTGTGTATTACTTGAAAATGATTTTATATTAGAGTCGTAATATATATATCTCTCTAGAATACAAGACACACACATAATGTAATATTAATGCAAGTATACCATGAATATATTATATGTGGGTCTACTAACAAAACTTGTACAAGAGATATTTTACTAAGTAAATGCACAATAGGTACAACATGAACATGTTGAAAGAGTTGCAATTCTTTTTAGATTATAATTAATTCGAAAGAATGATGGCAATTAAAATAAGTCAAAGATCTTTTGAAGATGCGCAATTTAGAAGATTCTAGACCTGCCAAGACTTCTTGCCAACAAACCACTAAGCTTGATCAGGGAAAATCACGTATATGAACTGAAGTGACAATCTATAGAGGTATGATCAGCTCATTACTTATTCAAGTGCATAAAGACCATATATTTTTATTCTCGATATGCCTATGTGCAAGTTTCTAAGTGGATACTAGAGAATCTTATCTTATAGCTAAGTTATGAATTGTTAGATATCTTAGGGGATCGCCAATTCTTAGAATCAGGTACCCTGAACATAATATGTTTAACTTAATTGGCTATATAGATATAGATGATGCAGGTTGTAAGAAAGACATGTAAGTAATTCCTAGAAGCTGTCAATTTGGTGGAAGAAGCTGATTTCTTGCTGAAATGAGAAGAAGCACTCAATACACAGTTACAACAAAAGCGGAAATTAAAGCAACTTGTGAATGTGATGCTCTGATCTTCTGGACAAGGAAACTTCTTCAACTCCAATAATTCTACTGGATATTCTCTACACCACGTATGAAACAAGCTCATGGACACCAGGTGTCATTTCTTTCGAGATTGTCCTTAGTAGAAAAACTTGCATATATTTGCTGTACAACTTGATAAATTCATTTTGTCTAAGTTGGTTAGTAAACTTGGGATATTATTTATGTGCATATTTGTTGGAAATCTTATCTGCAAGTAATTCTTAAATGAGTTCACAAGTATTAAATTTTCCATATTTAAAAGACTTGTGTATTTGTTTGAAATCCAGTACCTCGTACTTTTTGCTATTAGTTTAATCATCATGCTTACAATATTTTATGCATATGTAGTAGTTAAATTTTCTAGCATAAGTTAGCAAATTAATTATTTGTTTGTTAAATATTTAATGAGCTAGTTTTAGTCAATGATATCTTGCTTAATTGCTCTGATATTTTGCTATGATATTTTTAAATATTTTATTGTAAATAATTGTGGTACTTTTGGTATTAGTGACATTATTTAGAATTTTTGTTCTAAGTAATTAATGTTTATTTCAAAAATCACAAATATTGGAAGGCGAAGTATTTTCTAAGTTATGTGTATAAGATTCTCAATATTTTATATACTTAGAAAATATTTCTAAAATATGATTTTATTTTCAAGAAGTTGTAATTAGGATCACAAGTATTAAATGTCAATATTTAAAGTACTTGTGAATTCCTTTTCAATTATTTTTTTGAGCTTACGTATATCATTAATAATTGTTATGAATATAATTGCAATATTCTTGAGTAACGATTATTAGATATAACGTAGGAAGTTAGATGCTAATATTCAAAATTATGGATATTTAGTATTTAGCGAAATTATTTTATCTTATTAAAGTTATGGATTGAAGCAATTCAATGTTCATTAGTTTCATAATTTAATTTGATAAAATATTAGAAGCATAATTTTTTTCATTTTGAAATTATCGATAAATATCAAGTAATGATATTTTGTTAATATTTCCGAACAATTAATTATGATATTTTTAATATTAGTGATAATACATGTTGTTTATCTGAAATCACTAATAATAAAAATATGTCTTAATGCTTATTGTTCTACTGGATAATTGTCATGTGTTATTTGATTTATATATGCATGTCTGTGATAACTATTTAGTATTGCATGAGTATTACTATTAGTTTTCTTTCTTTGACTGAGTTTTAAACTTGAATGTATTAAAAATAATTTCTTGTCTATTTATTTTTCAAAATGTGTTATTCAAATATACATTCATTTTTCTATCAGTATTAAAGAAGAAAACTTCAATATTCTTTTTTCAAAACTTCTCTTTTGAAAATCTTTTGATTTACAGCCCTGCTTTGATTTCTAAATTCTTGGGTGTGAATCAAATTTTTCTTGAGGATAATATTTCTTTAAATCTCAAAATATTTTATCCTCTATCAAAAGCTAGTTTTAAATGCTACATTTACAAAACATTTTTCTCTCTTAATTTTTCATTTTAAAGTGGTAGAAACTTTGTGACTGCTATTTTATTCGGAGAAATTATTTTTACTTTGAGGTACCAATCACTTGTAAAATTATTTGCTTTCAAATAATTGTTTCAATGTATGTTTCACATTGATTCATAGTACCAAAATAGTGATTGTTGTTTTGAAAGCCTTGTACTGTATTGTTAAGCATACATTCACCCAAATTGTCATATTTTTATTTTAAGTCGGGGATATTATCAGGCAGACGAAAATGATGTAAATCATAATTACATTATGAGTAGAAAATCATTGTATTCTATCTGATAAGGATGTTTTGAAAAACTGTTTTCAAAACTCACAGTACTTTTATTCTAAGATTCAGTGTTAAAAAAAACATATTTATATTTTTAGAAAAAATTATTTTTCAACTTTTACAAAAAACACCTACAAGTTTCATTATCAAATTTCCTTAAAAATATTACGAGTAATTTTTTATATTATACTTGAAAATACACGTAATTAAAAAAAATACTCGTAAGAAACAGGGCAATGGTCCTATGTGTCATTATTACACCAACAAATACCCAAAATGACACAATCAGGTAGAATGACTCAAAATATCATCCCAAAACGCTACATGAAGTTGAGTTTTCATAAAACGCTATATCGTGTCGCGTCTTGAGCAATTTTTTTTAATTAAATTTTTAAAGTTCAAAACGTAAGATGAAGTAGAGTTTTAGGACAAAACGCTATTTTAAGTTGAATTTTGCACAATTTTTTAAAAAATATTTGTCGAAAACGTGACACTAAATGACGTTTTGTATTCAAAAATCAAAATAACAAAAACGTTATACTATGTTGAATTTTAAAATGACATTTATAACCATTTTTATAAATTTAACATTTTGAGCATTTTGTGTCCACTTTGTCACCTGTTGGGGCCGTTATTCTGAGAAACAATGATTAAATTTTTCTCGCAGTTTTGAACAGGCATCGTTACCAAAAACCCAAAAAATCACTTGAGGGTTTTTCCCATACAATTGCTACTTGTCTCCGTTGTTGATACAATACTAGGATGGATTCAGAAACTGCTTTAGAGGTGGTTAGGAAATCCACTACTCTCCTCCTCCTCGATGTTCCACAATTCACTCTTATTGCTATTGATACTCAGGTATGCTCTATCAAATTCAATTTATATTCAAATTTATGTTCCCTAATTAGTTCAAATTGATGGGTACAGGTGTTTTCCTCGGGTCCTGCTTTCAAGGGTATCAAGATGATTCCTCCTGGTCCTCACTTCTTCTATTATAGTCCATCCAACAGGTTGCCTTTTCGTCTCTTGTCAATTTTATTTGTTTACATATCGTCTCAGCCCTCAGGACTCGCATTTCTTGTATTGTGGAGAATTTGTGTTTTTCGTGTCATGTTTATATCCCGTGGACAAAATGTATTCTATGTTTATATTAAAAAATGTTTCGAGACTAGTTTCTTTATATGTGATAAGGGAGATTGGGCATGAGTTTTAGTTCTGGGGTTTAGTCTAGTAGAGTTTTAAAATGTGATAATTTAGGTGGCAAGGGTATATTTTTCATGTAAAATATAATGGCTACCTAATGTTTTAAAAAACTTGAGCCACGTTCCTACTGGTGGCAATGGGTAGTTCTAATACCATAGCATCGTAGAGCATCTAAACCAGTATGTCATTGCAATGTGTGGAGGCACCAATATTTGATATCTTCTGAAGTTAAATGTAAACCAATCGGCAGAGCTATCAACATGACCTGTTGCCTGTTGGCTAATATACTTTAAAGTTGCCTGGGTAGTCAGCTTTCCTATTTTCAGTTGCTACCAATATCTCTCCATTTTTTTCTAAATAAGTTAAAGATCATTCTTGTACTTCTTCAAGCAGAGATGGAAATGAGTTTTCACCGATTGTAGGCTTCTTCATTGATGCAAGCCCTTCAAAGGTAGATATGATTCTATTTACAGTTTGAATACAATGACAATGGCATGCTTAATTTTCATATTACTACTATAAACCATACTGTAACATGATCTTATCATTATAATTCTGTTAAGATCTCATCGAAACAATTGTGATTACATACATTAATTACGTTACTGATGTAAGATTGATGGCTCAGCTATCAATGGGCTGAAACCTTGACTAATCTTAAGCATGCAGTGACCCATTGGATAGTGATGTGTATGCATTGAACACACTTCTCTTTTAGTGTCGTAGTACGTAAGTGTTCTTTATGCTGTTATCTCTTTCTGTTACTATATAGCTTAAGTATTATTATAAACTAAAGGGGGTGTATTTCATGCACTGGTATCCGATTAAGCTTATGTCGAAATTTTGTTAAAACATAAACAGCATGTAAATTTCATCCATGCCATTTTGAAAAAAAATTATTTTGTGAAATTTTAACTGAATTGCATTCTTTAAGTTCTTAAGTTCAAATTAGTTGCAGTATATTAATTCATCATTTAAATGGAAGAGACTGCATGAGAAGGAATATTTTCCTGCATCTTTAAGTTTCTCAATTAGTATCGTCACTGATTCAGCAATTGTATATGGTAGCTTAATACTGTATGTCAAGCCATACATACTGTTGACCATCATGTTTTTCTAATTTGTTAATTATATATTGTATTAGGTTCGGACTTGTTAACTACAGCTGATCTGTAAAGTGTATAATATTTGTTTGGCTACATAAAAGTTTTTACAAAGAACCCACTTGTTCTATGACTCATGGCGACGTGACAGGTGATCACCCGTAAATGGAATCCAGAAGAAGAGCGTTTCGTCAAACTACCGGAAGAAGAGGTCTGCAAATTTCTAAAAAATGCATGCTGATTTTCTTCTTATCATCATGCTTTTGTGCATTGGTTATATATGAATATTGGGAATCACAGCTTTCTTCCTAAAATATGAACCAAATACATGTACTTGGGGGAGTATGGGCCGGTTCGGCTCACTTTTGGGATAAAACCGAAACCGGAACCATAATCCTTCGTTTTTTAAAATAAAAAACTGCAACTGCAATCAAATCAACGGTTTTGATCAGTTTACACAACAAAGCAGGCGTCCCCTTCCATACCAAATATAAATACTAAGAAATTGAGTTCAGGGCGTCGACTTGTTTTCTCCGCGAAAGGACTAATGTAACTCAATCAATACCTTCTAGTTCAACAAGCTGATCAGCCATATAGCTAGAACTAAATTGTTAAAAAAAAGTGTAATCTGGAGTCTGTAGACCCATTAGTTATAGAACTTATAATTAATATCAATAAGAAGAAATATAAATTAAATCTTAAAATGATATTAGTATATACAGTCCAAAAAATGAAATCAATAAACATATTTAAAATTTTATACTATTTATTATAGTTTACTGCTGTAGTATGTTGCAGATTTATTTGTATTATCTAGCTGAAATCCCGCTACCCCGTTATTGTATTTGCTAGAGCTTCAAGTCTAAGCAGTAATCTAGCTAGTGCAGTTTTTACTATTTCAGTAAGTGCAAACGCCGTATATTTTTTCATGGCGGTTGTATAAAAGTTTTAGTTGCATTTCAGTATTAACATCACTTGAATTTTTGCATACCTATATGCTATAGTACATAATTATTTATACAAATTGAGTTGGACTTTTATGTTCTTGTTAGCACGTGCTAATTGCTGATTAGGTTCTCATTTTTAGGAAGAGAGATATGCTCAAGCAGTGAGAAGTCTGGAGTTTGATAGGGAACTTGGACCTTATGCATTGGAACAGTTTAAAGAATGGAAGTTGTTATCAAACTACATCACAAAGAGTATTATCGAACGAATTCGTAAGTGTACTTGCCACACTTGCTACATTCTAAAACCAATACACTTATATTCTTATACATTTGTTCTAGCTGTCTTCTTTTATGCTCAGGTGTAGTGTTTCTTATCCAGTTTTCCTTCAATGCTATGGAATGGGCAGTGTTATTAAACCCGCACCGAAGCGCAGCTTAAGCGCGAAGCGCGGATTCATCGAAGATAACAAAATATACATATATATATATATATATATATATATGTATATAATGGTAAACATTATAAACATATAATAATAACACAGTAATAAACAAATCAAATTGTCATAAAATAGGCAAATTAAGAGATTCAAGGTCTAAAACATATTATAGTCATAATAAAAACGAAATACATAGCTAATTAACTATTCTTCATCTTCTTCAAGATTCACAAAGTCTTCTTCGCTATCATTATTTGGATTTTCATCAAATTCAACTTCAACTTCGTCTTCAATGACATTGACTTCATTCTTGTCAATTAAATGTTTTTTAGATGATGATGATCCCTCCGAGGCACGCGACCTATAATAATAAATAATAATGTATCATATGTATTAATTTAGCTCTTAATCTTTAAAGTTTTAACTTCAAACTTCTAACCTTCTAGTAGAATAACGAGACTCTCCGACTCCGGAAGCAATAACAACATCCTTATATCGTAATCCATCCGATTCAGAAAAAACATAGTCATCATCTTCATCATCCACTCCATCAAACTTACCAACCAACCATTCAACTTTCGACCAATATGACAGGATCAATGGTGTCACGGAGTTCATATCTACGCTTCAAAGCTCTATTATATTTCACAAACACCAAATCATTCAACTTTTGTTGTTCAAGTCGATTTCTTTTCTTGCTGTGAAGCTACAATTTGTTGATGTAGAAATATTAATAGTTTTATAAAACAGATTAAGAGAGGAAGAGACTATATAAATAGGTTACTACTTAAAATAACTTACATGCTCAAATACACTCCAATTCCTCTCACATCCAGATGAGCTATATGTGAGGCTAAGGACTCGGATTGCAAAGTTTTGTAGCTCCGGAGTGTGTTTGCCATAAGCACCCCACCATGAAGCTAAAAAGATAACTTTAGAGCTTAGGGCAACTTGCATAATTTGATAAACATGGCAGATTTTTAAGCTATAATACCGGACAATGACTATAAAGTAATACCTGGAGATTTGATTGATCTTTGCCTAACAGCCATAGGCAAGCCAAAGAAGCCTTCTGCCCTCTTATATATCTCCAATTGTTCTCCAACCTTATCTTGCACCGTCACATCGGATATCATTTTCTCAATGCATTTGTACAATTCAATTGTGACCTCTTTATCCATGTCAATGTTTGCATTTGCGTAATAAAACTTAGGATTGAGATAGTATGCAACAGCATGTAAAGGTTGATGGAGTTGAACATCCCATCTCCTGTCAATAATATCAAAAAACTCTTGATATCTCCCCACGTTCTTGAAAGAAGCAGCAATAGCCTCTTTGGCTCTATCCATATCCTCATAAATGTATCCCATAGAAGGTTTTCTTTCTCCATCAACCAATCGAAGAACTTTCACAAGAGGGCCTGCCACCTTTAGCGAACAAACAACATTGTTCCAAAAACTAGGCTGCAACTCATAGCTAGCTACCTTTCTTCCATTTGGGTCCTTGTAGCAGTTGCTGGTGATCCATCTTTGTGAAATGAACATCTTCCGGAGATTAATCTTCTGTTTATGAATTCTAGCCAAAGTGAGAAAAGCTGTGGCAAATCTTGTCTTTGCTGGCCTTATCAAGTCCTTCCGTCCCGTGAATTCTCTTAACCAACGCGGACTTTGTGTATATAAATGAATTCAAGGACATGGCCTTTCCGATGCAACCCTTCAATCGAGGAATGTTGAAAATGTCTTCCAACATGAGATCAATGCAATGAGGAGCACATGGTGTCCAAAACAAATGTGGATATCGAACCGTCAACATCCGACCGGCTGCCTTATTATTAGCAGCACTATCTGTAACCACCTGAACTACATGTTTTGGCCCAATTTGCTCCACATACTTGGATATGAGTTCAAATAACATATCACCAGTTTTTGCAACAGCAGAGGCATCAATTGATTCAAGAAAGAAACTACCTCGAGGAGTATTGACTAAGAAATTGATGAGGTGCCGATGCTTTCTATCTTCCCATCCATCGCACATAATAGAACAACCGCTCTTCACCCACTCTGCTTCATGAGTTTTCATCAGATTTTTAGTCTCCTCACCTTTTTCTTTCAGTAAAGGAACTCTGACTTCATGATAACTATGTGGTTTCATCCCCTGTCCAAACTGCCCTTGAGCTTCAACATACACAACAAAACTTGGATGATTGACAGCATTAAAAGGAATGCCTGCGTCATACATCCATCTTGCAAATGCCTTGCAAGCTCTCTTTCTTAACTCCTTTCTTTCACCATCATTTTCATCAATCTTCGGCTGCACTCCTTTTCTTTTCTTTACTACAAGCTCCGGGTCAGGTGTCAAGTAAACATCCATAGGTCCCTTTTTCCTAGTCGTCTGTTTTAAGGAAGAAGCTGTACTCCCTGCGGATGCTTGAGGCCATGTAACTCTCACTTCGTCATCTGAATTTTCAGCTTCAAAATCATCTAAATTCCAAGTTTCTTTCACTCTCTTTTTTGATTCCATGTAATCCTTGACTTCCTTTCTAATATCCTCCGGGATTTTCGTGCAAGCCTTTGCATTTCGAAAGCCTCCAACAAGATGCTCTTTCATTCGAAATACTCCACCTGTTGTAACTTTTGCACAAAAATTACACCTCATTTTCTCTCTTTTATTGGGATCACATAGAGTTGCATATTTCCATGCTGGGTCCTTTTTACTATCATTGGAATTGGCCATTTGAACTACAATTAACAGAAATATTAAATATTAAATACTAAATACAAATAGAAATAATAAAGTAAAATATTAAATAGAAATAAAAATATTAAATAGAAATAAAAATACTAAATAGAAATAGAAATATTAAATAGAAATAAAAATATTAAATACTAAATATAAATAGAAATAATAAAGTAAAATATTAAATATATACACATAGCAGCGGTAGGTATTGATACATATATACACACATAGTAGTTGAACACAACAGCCTCTCAAATAGCATGTACATATATACATACATACATATATATACATACATACATACATACATATATATATATATATGTATATATATATACGTATATACATACATATATACATCAGAGAAGAAGATACATGGAGATTATAATTGATAGTTGTGTGCTGCGCTGCTGGGTTTCATTATAATTAGGGTTTTTGGGTTTATATAAGGTATGTTGTGTGCATCGTGTGTATATATTTTTTAACCCGGTCAAACTTGACGGGTCAAACATAACAAAGCGCGCTTCACGTACCGCGCTTCAGCGCATGAAGCGAGCGTTTTTTGCACATCGATGCGCTCCACCAGTACGACACGATTTTGGTGCGCTCCGGGGGGATTCTCGCTTAAGCACGTTTTTAATAACACTGGGAATGGGCATTAAAAATTGCATGACATCACACCATTTACTTTCTAAATTTACTTTCACTGTGATATATGCTCTTATTCAAAATCTGGATACTTATACTTTTAACTTGTGGAAACTTATCAGTGCAAATGAGGTTTCCTTATATTATTGCTAATTTCACAATATTAAATTTATGAGCACTTATGTTACTGTTCATTTCCTTCGTTGTGAAAATTTATATGTTCAATATTTTCTGTTGTAATATTTCTCTGTAGTTATGTTTGAATAGATACAAGAATCAAGCAAAGAAAAAGTTATGTAAAATGGTACGTGTCAGGAATTGGTAAATTCCTGAACTGTTTGAAGCTTTTTTTTTGGTTGGTATTTTCTATGTTTTATGAAAGTAAAAATAACAGATAACAGAGAAATAGAGAGATTAGAACAGATTAGAGACAGAGACAAGAGAGAATCGGCGCGGAGAGGCAGAGAGATAGCAGAGAGAAAGACAGAGAGATAGAAAGATAGCTTCCTGAGGAAGATATCTAGAGACAGAGAATTCAGTTAGAGAGAAGAGAGAGAAAGTTTGGTGGAAACAAGTTCCATTTTCTGTTATTTCATAATGCATAACTGAAATAAAAAGCTTCCATCTACTATTTGTAGACTCAACCAATAAGGGAAAAGACAAAATTGCCCTTACTAGTATTACTTGTATTACTATACTGCATTTCCTAACAGTATGTTATAGCGCACAACTTTTGCAAGCCATTATTAGATATTATTATTTTATATAAAATGTTATGTGTAAGGAAATTCATCACTAGCTGAAAATTGCAACACCAAAAAGAGAGTAAGATGTATATAATATCAGTTTCCTTTTACTTCAGTAAAAGGCCATAAAATTGTGATGACATATTATACATTACCCTCGAAATCTATCCGCAAAAGCGTCCTCATAATTACAATGAAATATATGTGTACAATTATATTCTCCAGAATGAGCAGATTATCTCATATAAATAATGAATTAGTTGGCTCAATAAATCTCTAGAATTTGAGGTCTTGTGTAATAAAAGTTTTTGAATCGTCTTTGACATTTAATGATTCCCTGTAGCTCCCCTTAGGATCGCTCTGTAAATTATTGTTTTCAATTGAAAATATATTATGTTCGGTTACTAGAAGGGAATTTATAATGAAAATAATCCTGTTACATATCATTTTGCAGAACCTATAGGAGGGGAAATTACAATTGCCTCTGAACCTGAGATGGTTGGGAACAGTCCTAAAACAGCAAAGGAGAAAGCTCTTGCTGACCAGTTATGTAGCAGTAAATTCTCAAAATCCCCTGATAAACAGCAAAAAGTACATTGTTATTACACATCAGTTCCACGAATTGTTAAGCACAAGGGGTTGTGCGCAAATCAACTTACCTCATTGAACCTTGACAAGGTATGCTAAATTTTTAGATTCTACTTTATAATGAGAGTAATACACATATGATATATTTGCTAGTTTTGATTTATTTTATTACCCTTTGTGTAGACACAATTGTTAGAAGAGTTATTGATAAAAGAGTTTGGAGGTTCTGAAGACTTGCTTCTGGCAGAGTTGCAATTTGCATTTATTGCATTCTTGGTATGGAGGAGTCAACTTATCTGAACTTTTATCACAACTTGCATTCTAAAATTCTGGGATATTAATCAAATATTCAACTGACAGATGGGGCAATCACTGGAATCTTTTCTACAGTGGAAAACCTTAGTTACCCTCTTCTTTGGCTGTACTGAAGCAGTAAGTATTGAGATAGTTGAAGCTTTTATATTAGTATGGTTACTGCTTCTGTTGTGTGTGCCTTAATGCTCTAGATGTGTGTATTTATGAACTCATTGCTTGATAATTCACATCAATTGAACAGGTCTTCAAGCCCCCAAATTCTCTTGCATAAATTAAGGCATGAAGTGATTTATTTTCAAAATATGTCATAAGTTGTAACTCTAGGTGCCGTATAGATTGCACAAGGGAGACCCCACCCTGTCAGAAGTAGATGGCGAGTAGTGTACTTTTATTTTGAAGTACTTTACCAATTCACCTAAAACCTTATGGTGTTAGGAGGAGGGCTTAATTGGATCCATCATAGTATCTTCAACGAATTCTATATTGAAGTATTGAACTTTTTGATTTTGTAATTGACAGTTCATATATCATTCATTCAGAATCTACCTTAAATTTGAGTTCCTGTAATTTATGACCTTTTACACCAACATTAGAGGTTCTGAAGTTATTACCAAAACTTTCTGAAATTTGGTCATCACTAAAATTGGAAATTAAAAAGGTCAGTGATAATTTTTTTTTTCTTGATTTGCTAAACCTCCGTGCTCTGTGATAATATTTTTTTTTCTTGATTTGCTAAATTTTGTGATACATTTTTGGCTGTTCATCTATTGATATGTTATGATTGTCTGCATTTAATTGTTTGTCTCTGCCTCGGGTTCTTTTGATTTAAGTTTTCCACACAAGTTATTTGTTCTTGCGTATGTTAATTTGTAATTTCTTTATCTAATCAGGCATATAATTTGCACGCTTATCTTCATGTTCTTTGTATGTTAAGCCTTTTGTTGAGCTTCATTCTCACTAATTTGCACACTTATCTTGAGTTTTTTTATGTTACGCCTTTGGTTTAGCTTTAGTCTCACTAATTCTTATTTGATTTTTTTTATGCACTTTGTGTAGCTGAAGTATGCAACTTAAAACTATCAATTGTGCAATTTTAGTTTGTGAACTTTATAAAGTAATCAATTTTGTAATTGAACTTTAATTATGCACTTTGTGTACTTGAACTATATAGAAATAATCAAATTTGTGTACCTACCTAAACTTTATATGCATGTAAAAAGTTTAATATTTTGAATAAATATCTAAAAATTGTTATTCAAAAATATAAATTAAATTACATATTATATATGGGAATTGGTCCCTGACTGGTAATCACTCGTAGTGGATAGAAAAAAATTCTAGAATCCTCCAAAGCGGATAGTTGTAATCACCTGATTTGTAAAAATGTCTAAAAAGTCAATACAATATATATAATTATTTTGAAATTTTATTTATATCATATCGGGTTATTTTATTTTTCCGTGCTTCATGTTGTTTTTCAAATATTCATTTTTATATATTTATTTAATACATACATATTTATATATAATTATATATCAAATGTTTTTGCACACTTTAAGTACATAATTTGGTCAATTTTGATAGTCGAGGTACAAAAATTGTACAATTGAATATACAAAAAGGTGGTACACAAATTGTGTGTTTTTGCATAATTCAGGTACACAAAGTGCACAATTGATAGTTTAGAATTTAGATACACAAAGTGCGAAACGTATAGTTTAGGTACACAAATTGTATTAATTTTTTTTTAATTAAATATATTGAGTAAAAAACATTTAAATTTAGTCATTATACTCAGAGGGAGTATCATTTTTTCTAGGCTAACTGAAGTATTATACAACCCTATTATTTTAATGTATACCTATTCAGTTAAATTTTTGCTTGGTGATATTACATGGCCTCTTGCTTGACTCGTTCAAGTTTAATAAATAAAAAATAACTTTGTGGAACCTTATTTTGATAAAATTGTCATTTTTTTGGGGATTCGAAGCAGGATTTGCTAGAACTTTGTGTTCTTCTTTTTATCATTTTCTCCAATGTTGTGACCTTTCAATCCCATTTTAATCTTTTATTTATTTTCTCCTTGCAGCCTTTCCGCACAAGGAGTAAACTATTTACCAAGGTAAAATTTTAAAACCTTTTGTCGCTTCTATTAATATTGGGTAGTGAATCTACTACAAGAAACAAACGTTATCTAATTTCTAGAGAATAAGCCAAGAAATGGTGATGTGAATGGTCCTTGAGGTTTCTATATCTTTACATATGCTCTAGTAGTTGCACTAACAAATTCATAATTAGGCCAAATATTTCAATTGCCATGTCCTTAAGATGATTCATTTTGATGAATAGTTAATGGATTTGTTATCCCTCTATTCCTAAATTCCTACTACTCCTAGGGGGTTTTGAACTTTACCAAATGTAGGTTGATCAAAATTTTTATATTTTTCTCTTTCCTATCTTGGTTAAAGGTGACAGCTATATCTTATTTATTAATATTCGTCCCCGCCTAATTAATGTTAGTGGGCTTTCTCCTATAAATATTTAATATAAATTCCAAGTATCACTTTCAGTCTTAAGGTGCTGAATTTTAATTTCTCATCCTGTTTGCAGTTTATCAAAGTCATGTACAATCAGCTCAAGTTTGGACTCCAAGAAAATAAAAAGGATATTGTTGTTGAACGGAAGAGTGCATCTGTACTGTTTGATGAATCTTGGTTATCCGCTGATAGTTTTATGCACCATCTCTGCAAGGTATTCATGATTTGGTCGAACTAATGTTCTATAGCTATTTCTAATTATTATCGCAAACTGCACTATGGTCGATCAGTAAAAACTGTTCATAGTTACAAAATTTTATGGTGCAGGAGTTCTTTCTGTTGATTCTTGAAGCACCTGTAGTTGATGGAGATCTTCTTTCTTGGGTGTGTATTTTAGTCATTTGCTTGACTTCTGTTGCATACTTGCATGTAATATCAAACTTCTCATTTCTCAGAGACTTCCAAGCAATTAAATGTTCTTTATAAATTCCAATTTTTATTGTGAAGTACTACAAGTTAAGTGTTGTCTAATATTCTTTTGTTGTTTTACTAGACAAGAAAACTGAAGGAGCTACTTGAGACAACTCTTGGATGGAGTTTTAGGCAAATGGATACAGTCAATGGAATTTACTTTGAAGAAGGTGATGAGGTTGGTATCTTTTTATCTGAAATATCAAGGAAGAAAAATTATTGATATATGATCATGAAATTTCATGTTTCTCTGTCTCGGCCTGCTCACAGCCATATTGATTTTATGCAGTTTGCTCCGGTTGTTGAGATGTTGGATGATCATGTTCAGTAACAGAGGTTAAAGGGGAGCCAGTAGAGTATGAAATTATGTTTCTTCAATATTATGTGCGCAGTAGTTATTTTATACAGAGACTGTTCAGACAATTCAGCTTTTTGTATATGTGAATATTTGTAATATTTGTTATATCATCGCATGTTCAAATGTTCTGTACTTGGTTCAAATTAAGTGCTTTGTTTTCACAAATTCCTTTATGTAGGGAGTATTTATACCAAAGAGTAGTGTTCGAACCAGATCATTTGTTTTTCATTGTATTCATTCTAATGGCACAATTGTCTTCACATTGCTAATACACATTTAATATTATTACTTGTAAATAGTTTAAATCATTTTTTGTCATATTTTATATTTTGATTATGAATTTTTATTCTATATTTGATTATAATATTTTTTTTAAAATTCATTTTTTATTCAATTATTAACATCCTCACACATAAAATTAATCAAGATTCTAAAATATCTCCAATAAAATCATAATTAAATTTTATTTGTCGCAAAATTATATTACTAACTAAAAAAGATAATAATAGGCCATTTATATTTATACAAATTTTAAGAGTTTGTCAATATATTATCATCGAAAGTTAATGAATTTAAAAAACAAGTATTCTTTTTGCGAAAAAAAGAGAGAAATATTCTTATAATGAAAATTTTAAAAATAGTGTTTTTTATTCAGTATGATATCTTCAATCTGAAAACTTCTTCGACGTAACCAGTGAAACATAACACTTTGTCACTTGATTTGCCACACAACAAAATACATACGAAGATGTTGTGACTTGGGAGTTGGGACTAACATATTGAAGTAGGGGGATCCCTAGCAGTGAGCAACATCGCCGTAACACAATTACATAATACTCCCTCGCTTTGGAAATAGAAATAATTGATGTTTGATTTTTTGACACAAAAAAGTTTTGATTAAATAGTTAAAATTATTGTTTTTATTTTTATTTTTATATAAAAAATTTAGTTTAATATTTTTAGTCATAAAAAGAAAATTTTAAAAATAATAATTTTAACCCTGTAGTCAAAACTCCTAAACTTATGTGTGAAAAAGTCAAACGTCAATTATTTCCAAAAAGAGGGAATAATACTTGTGCATGGCTTCTTTTATTTCTTACATCAATATTAATACTAAATCCCGAATCTTTTTTTCACACAATTCCACATACTATCCTCAGGGGTCGTTTGTGAACATGAATTTCATTTTAAATCCAGAATTTGAAATCGAAATTAGCTGTTTGGGAAATACGAGAATTTCAATTCCAGAATTTGAAATTCTAGTATCCTGTTTGGGAATTTATATAATTTCAAATGCTAAATTTCAAATCCAACAAATGTTTGATAAAAAAATGGAATTATAATTTTGGAATATATTTAATTTCAAATGCTAAAGTTCAAATCCAACAGTTTTTTTTATAACAAAATGAGATGAAAATAAAATTATTTTAAAATACACACCATTAAGATAAATGTTTAATCTTCCATAATACACACCATTAAGATAAATGTTTAATCTCGGATAATACAACAAATTATCCCAAATGAAAAAACTCTAAGTAGTCTTTAATGTGTAATAAAACCCAATCTAATTTATCATCATCCGGTAGACTCTTAAGCATGTCAAACATATCTGTAGTGCCATTCACGAAACTTTTTACACCCTTCAAGATTTCCATTCAAGAAATACTTGGAACATCATATATAACATCATATATCTCTTTGTTAGACTGTTTTGGAGAGCCTTGTTCTTTAGTCACATACTCACTATTAGAGTCCGCAAATCTAGTAACTGCATCTGCAAGATGATCTCTTTTTATCCTCTTGTTTGACTCTCCATAAACTGTATCTGAGTCACTACCAACTTAATTCTCCATCTCCATTGTTGTAGCTGACTCTTCATGTTGCTCTGCACCATCACGGGTGGCTCTATCCGAAACAAAAAGAAATCCCAATTTTCAATGCACCTATTTTGATATGCGGAAGCATGTGAATTTTCCTATAGAAGCAACAATATACAATCAAATTCTAAAACTAATAATAACAGCACATAATATACAAAATTCAGATCAATACAACTCAAATTACTCCAAGTGCATATAAATGAAAAGCCTGTGACCATGATGATCTCGTTACTATCACATAGGCCTCGTTTGGTTTCCCGGTTTTATAGTTACTTAGGCAACTTAAAGTTCCTTTTAACTAAGTTACAATACACACTTCCTATGAGCTATTAAAATCTCGTGTTTGGTTTATGCATAGTAACCCGAAGTTACAGAGTTGATTTTGTTTGGATAATTTATCCACTTCCCAGGAACTTGAGGTATAATATCAATACTAAACCTTATTATCAAATAAATAAATAAATGAATATAAATAACAAACCAAGTACTGATGCTTTACATATACGAATTCAAACCAAATTGCAAACATTCAGACTAGACTAAACAAGTGAAATGACAATCCTAAAAAAATTAAGAAAGTATACAAACGAAAATCCTCCGGTCAACCCTTTTCCGCATAGTTCATTAATTTCAATAACAAAATTTCGTTGACATCAAACTCACTAACTGATCAAGAATCCGGAAGAAGCAAAGAATGCACATATGTGGATCGAAAGTCTTCTGGTAGGCTAAAAAAGTAGTTTGTCTCTAAAGGATCCAATACTATTTTTCTCCCCGCCTTAATGATTTCTTCCGGTGTCATCCTCGAAACCTTCATAAGCTCAGAATTCACAAGCATTTTTTTCTTTGCACCGTCAGATTCGTGCCGGAAATAACTAATTAATTTTGCAATATTTTTATTTCCATTTTCTATCACATCTGTAATTTTTTGTAAACCAATCATAAGTTCTTTTACAATTTCTACCGAGTTAGTTTTCAGTCTTTTACTCCCCCGAGAAGTTGGATCAGCACATTGAATATTTATCTTAGGACTCACCCCATCTTCAAAATTATCATTTTGTTGTTCAAATTGTTGTTAAGGACTATTCTCTTCATCATTAGTAATTTCTTCTACAACATCAGCGGGACTTTCAACACCTTCCCCATTAGCTCTATCTTTGCCAAACACTTGTGATAACTCATCATAAAATGGAAAAGATTTATTCCTTAATCCCTTAGCATTTGGATGACTCTATAAAAGAAAATTTTAGTCCGTTTTAGAACATCAAAATCCCACTGACATAGAATTCAAGCTATATATATATATATATGGAAAAAGGTATATAAAATTAACTTTAGATAACTTACCTAAAGTTACTAGCTAGAGTATAAAAAATGGATGACATTTTTGTAATAATAGAATTTGCTCCTTATATTTATAAAAATAACCTTGATATTATATTATAATAAATGTTAACTTAAAATAGTTATCTAAAGGTAATTTTAAGATCATTAAACACACACACACACACATATATCAAAAAATGTAACAATGTCTATTTAATTAGAACGGTGTATATTTAATTAGAATTGTTAAGGACATATATGTTGATTAATTAGATTTTGAGATATTAAACTAGCTAGGATTTTACAAAATTTATTGATATTTTGAGAGTTAATTACATTTTGAATCCCAATGATTTGAATTGATGACACTTTAGTACTCATACTATAGATAATTGCACAATGCATTCCACAATTATTTTGGACGCTGCAATTTGCACCCTGTCCATTAAAATGCTAGAGGTAGTTTAGAAAATTAAAAATATTTAATTATAATCAGACCTTTATTTGAGGTTTTTGACCCTTTAAATGATATATTTTGGAAATTTTTAAACAACGGAAGTTGGAGTGAGCGAAAAGATTTTTCAAAATAATAAGACTCAAAATTTTCGTGATTATAACAAAATTGAAATTAAATAAAACATAATCTTAATGAATTTGTAAATTCTTTTTGACCCTCTAGAAGATATTTTCGGAAAAAATTTGAAGAACGAAAGTTATAGAGAACGAAAAGGTCTTTTCAAAATAATAAGGTATAAAATTTTCAGGAGAATTAAATAAAACAACCTTTAATAAATTTGTAAATTAAAATTTATTTCAAAATTTTTTATTTTTATTTTTAAGAATAGTTCAAAATATAATATGAGGAAACATCATGAAGAAAGTTGTAAATTATTAAAAATGATTTCCGAATCATCAAAATTCATCAAAATCCGAACTGCATTGAATTTATTACGAAATTTACAAGATTACTAAATTGGAAAATTATTAAAAATAATTATAAAAAAGATTCTGAAAATTTTCAAACTTATTATTTTGAAAAGATCTTTTCGTCATCTACAATTTTCGTTCTTTAAATTTTTTCAAAAAATATCGTTTAAAAAGTCAAAAATCTCAAATAAAGGTCTGATTATAATTAAATATTTTTAATTTCCTCAACTACCCCTAGCATTTTAATGGAAATGGAGCAAATTGCAGCGTCCAAAATAGTTGTGGGATGTATTGTGCAATTATCTAAAGTATGAGTACTAAAATGCCATTAATCCAAACGATTGAGATGCAAAATGCAATTAACTCATATCTATATAAAGTTCGATGTTCGATGTGCATTCATGATTTTTTTTTAAAATCGTTATGTTTAAATCAAATCTGAAATATGTTTAGTATTCTCGTGATATTCAAAAATTAATTTGTTTTTGTGAATATTTTAAACTTGTGAATTTTATAAAATTTCTAAATAACTTAATATTCTTAAAAATTGGGAGAAAATCCATGTTGAATCTTATATAAACATCTATCAAAATATCCTCTTCAAAAAAAAACTTTAAAAAGCCATATATATTATTAGTTGTCTATCAGATTTGAATCCGAATCATGAATATATGAAATGGTAATCGTTAATTCTTTTAGCGGTTAATCGAAAAAAATAATATTTTTTTCTAAAAATGTACATAATATTTTTATTATGTTCCTACTCATTTGTCAAATTAACATTAAATTTTAATTAATTTCTTTCTAAATTGAGCAATCTTATACTATTTTTCCATCTATGGGTTGAATACAAAAATATGAAATCATCCCTTTTTGGTAATAATATAATCAAAGATATTCAATATCTTAACGAATATATGACCAACTCATAAATTAGAGCTTAAAAATCATCTATAAATTGTTCACCTCCTAGTGCAACATTTAAACACACCTCCTTTCATATAATCGCGTGAGATCAATTTTTTTGTCCTAATGGACAATTTAAAAAGGGTTATCCCATCTTCATCACCACTTATCTCTGAAGAGAACAGTGAAGAACCTATTCCTAGAACTGTACCACACCAACATTTTTTAACAAGCCCAAACTCATCCAATGCCCATCCTATGCCTAGAGCCTTGTCACTCCCACATGTTTTAACAAACCCTAACTCATTCAATGCTCATTTTTATGATCCATCTATACCTCGAAATTCCATGCATCCCCCTACTTTTGCTCCCATGCAACCAGCTCCAGTGATCTATAAAGGATCTCGATATTGGATCAATCCTGATGGCTACATAGTTGGCAATACAACTGTTGGGATATATGATGAGATCCAAACTTTCAAAGATAAACCACTCATCTTCGAAATCGCTAATGGAGTTGATATCATACGTGCTATCATACTATTTGCAAAACGTTATGACCTTTCTATAAGTGTACTTAGTGGCAAAGGACTAATATCTGAAATTGATTTTATGTATCCGCATTCTGAAAAACCTCCGGTGCACATTTCTGGATATTACCAGATGCTTTCGTTTTCTGGGACTTATAAATGTTTAGGTGTCGCTCGTGGAGAAGTTGAATGTTGTTTTACTACTTCACTAATCGATGCTCAGGGAAATTATATAGGAGGATTAATTGCATCATCAATGAAAGCAGCAAGTAACGTAACGTTGGTATTAGTGTTAGTGGCTTAGAGGCAATTTATTATGTTTTAGATAATTTATTATTATATTATGTTTTATTGATTATTGAATGATATGTTTATTATGTTATATTTTCTACGTTATATAAATGTTGGCATAATAAATGACCTTAAAATTCTGATACAAATTATATAAATTCAAATATGTGAATTGAACATGAGATTATATAATATATAATATGTATTATTATTCTTAAATGTCCTTAGTCAAGTAATATCGTTAATAGGACACCATCAATTATAAATTTTGACTACTATGTTGACTAATGATCACATCTCACTGATCATTGGTATGGTGATACCAAGTTAGTGGATATGTACATATAATTGTTAGGAATAATGACACCTTAATAATAATTGTACTTAACAATTAATTTTATTTTATTTCTTTAACCGATCACTAAATATATATTCAATAAATATCCGTTAACTAGGAAACTGATATCAGCGTTAATATTGTCAAAATCCTTTGTATATGTTGATATTCATGTTGTAGTTAGGATTTTTATATATAACAAATAACAAAAACTCACATCCATTGATGTACTGCAAATCAACGGATAATCCAGAAAGGGTCGACAAATAATTCTTGATTCAACTGATATAAAAACATCAACAGATGTGTAGTCTAAAGTGTCAAAGTGTAAATATTTAAAGATGTGAATTCTCACAAGTAAAGTTTCGATCAATGGATAAAATCGAATCAATAGATAAATACATAAAGATCTCGATGGATAAAGCTAATCTAAGTAGTCGATAGATGAATGATCAATCGATAAATGCATAAAGCAATCGACTGATAAGTTTAACAGTTAGTTATTACTCCATATATCCCAAATTAACTGTCCTATTTAACTTTTCTGTGGTCATATTGACGAAAGTTTGACAAAAAATTATATATAATATATAATTAGAAAAAATTATAAAAAATATATCGCTGAAAAGTATATTTAATTTTCTTTAAAATATATTTTTTAGTTTTTTGAAAGTATAAAAAATAATTTTTAATTCATAGCAAAATGGAGTCAAATTGATAAAAAAGGTCAACATGACTAATTTGGGATGAAGGGAGTAGTTGATAGCAACTCAGAATGAATAAAACAAAGTGATAGGAATATTTCTATACAATTTACAGTGATGTTTGGAAGCCAATCAAACATATTTGACTTACAAAAATATTGAAGAATGAAACATGTTGTTCTAGGATTTATTTCATTTAGTTGCCCTTGGTAGATTTTTATATTGATCACCATGTGAGAATGAGTAAGTCTGATCATTTGAAGCTCTCCCTGAGCTATTACAGACTTTAGTTTCTTCTAATAAATTTTCTAAAGGAATATTCCTAGAGAACTCAAGAGTTTATACAAAATCTTGATTTGAAATTTCTGATCGCTTGCATTTGAATTATTACCCGAAATATTCTGCTCCATTCTTGGCGATTCTTCTTCTTCATCTATTTCCTCCAAGTTGCCTTGATTATCAAATGTAAGTGCTTCTATATCCGGATTATCTTCTCATCCAAGAAATTTAGTTTAATCAAAAGTGACATTAACACTTTTTTCCACAATTTTGTTATCAATTACATAGACTGTATATGTAGCTCTTTCTATGCCATAACCCATGAATATTCCTTCCATTACTTTAGAATCAAATTTTCGTTTTATTTCTGTAGCATCTTTCGGTATAAAATATTTTCTTTTAAATACTAGAAAGTTCTTGACAAAGGGTTTGTTTTTTATCAGTAATTACTACGATTTCATTCCAAACATGTTCAACACTGTCCTGATTGCTTCACCCCAAAAAATATGTAGGTTATTTTAATTTTCAACATTATCCTTGATATTTCTATTAATGTTCTATTTTGCCTCTTAACCACGCCATTTTGTTGAGGTTTTCTAGGAGCTGAGAATTATTGACTAATTTCATTGTCCTTACAGAAATCATTTATGATACTATTTTAAAATCGGTGCCATTATGACTTCTCAAGATATGCAGCTTGTACTTTGAATTCTTATATGAAATCTACACAAATCAATAATCCCTTGTACATATTTGTCTTTAGTTTCCAAGAATCTCAACCATATATGCATGGAGTAGTCATCCATCATTACTAATGCATACTTCTTTCTTGCAAGTGATTGAATAATAAAGGACCAACTTGATTTATGTGAATTAGTTGAAAAGCTTCATTGATTGTTTCACCAGAGTCTTATATGAGCAGGCCTTTTTAATTTTCCTTTTTGACAATCCTTACACAATCGTTTTTGACAGATTTCATGTTGAGGAAGTCATTTCACAACATCTTTCTTCATAAAGTAGTTAATAGTTTTGAAATTGAGATGTGAAAGTTTCTTATGCCACAACCAACTCTCATTTAATGAAACTTTGTTACAAAAATAATAGAGTTTATCTTTCCTAACAGAATCCTATCCACAAATAAGCTTTTTGGAAGTAATTGACAAATTAAAGCAAGTACTTAATAGATTGATCTCATAAGGCATGGTCTATCTAGCACAAAATTAACCTGTGGCAATCTTCTCACATGATTCTGTTTCATCAACTTGGTGAGAGTCTTGAAGTTTTGGTGAAAAAATTTCTTGTACCATTTCGAATATTTTTTAGTTAAGGCTTTACTGTAGAGACAAGTTACATTTCCTGCACAATTATCAATGCTAGATTCATATATGTTATCATGCCTGAGACCTTTGAAAAATAGAATGCATGTTACTTTGTGTGTGACTAGACATTCCTTGTTACCAAACCCTACCTGATAAAATTTATCTCCAAGTTGACTAATACTTATTAAATTGTGATCCTTCAATTAGAACTACTTCATCAATGATGATATTTCCAAAAATAATCTTTCCATATCCAAGTACTTTTCATTTATTGTCATCTCTAAAAGATATTTTTGAGCCAACCATCTTTCCAAAGTCTGTAAGAAGCGATTTCTTTCCAGTCATATGTCCTAAATAACCACAGCCAAGACTAGGGTAACCTTTTTCCTCATGGTTCCCTGCACACAGTCAACAACTAGTTAGATATTTTAAGGACCCAAATAGATTCAGATCCCTTCTTACTAGTCTTAGTAGTAACCGGTAGGCAACAAGTTTATTTGGTTTACCTGTTTTCTTAACTTTTGTAGACTCTAACTGAGTCTTGATAGTTTCATACCAACCGTTATCGATAGAATCTTTAAGCTAATAGAAGTTATAATAAATATTTTGATATTCTCTATACATGTATGCGGAATGAAAAATACTACTATAATGATAACATGTATAATGTGGCATGTATTAACTTGGTAGAATCTGAGTGGGTCAAGACTCTGATTTCTTAACTATCTTAGCCTTGCATTCTACATGTAATTTGATGATAACATTAATCTTAGAATCATAGTAACTGATCAATTGATATGAAAATTATAAATATCAATTGATCAGGAAACCATTTATCAGTTGAAATGTTTATATGAATCAACTGATAATTTGGACTGTAGCATAGGTGTACTTAGTCTATTTCAATCGATAAGGTGTAAATCAATTGATATTATTCTTATCAATTGATGTTAGAGTCGATTGATATAGATCATCAATTGATGTGTAAATTAAACTATCAAATTGTAATTATTTGAAAACAGGAAATTGCACAAGTGAAGGATGATTGATTGATATTGAAGCATCGATGGATGAGAGATCAATCGAAGAAGCCGAGTCAAGTATTGAAGACCATCGACTGATGTGAAGACCTATCGATTGATATATCAATTGATAACATCTATCAATCGATAAGTCATTATTTTTCAATCGATGAATATAAAGATCAATCGAAGAAGAACATCAATTGATGGATTAAAGGATGGATCAATTGATATGTTTAACAACAAATTATCAATTGATCATGACAACACAGAAGGACTATCTGTTGTAGATCCAGAGGACAAAAGTAAACCTATGGAAGACAGTCAATGATGACTGTGAAGACTCAATCTGTAGCTGTCTTTCAAGCCTGTTTTCTTAAAAAGGAAAAAGGTAAAAAGAAAGGTAGATAGAAACAATCCTAGAATAAGAATTGTAAAGACACACTTTTAGTATATAAACAAGTGTAATAGCATTGTTAGAAAATAGACAAGTTAGACAATATTTTCTTAATCAACTGTTCTAGATTTAGAGCACATTGTAAGAGCAGTTGATTTATTTTTTCTAACCTTACAAAACGAAGTTAGGTTTCTTTTCAGTGACACTAATGTTCTGATACTAAGCAAGCAAAACAAGCAACAAATAGTTATTTCCCGAAACATCCGTTTTCCTAACATAATTCTGATACTGTCAGAGTTTTATGATATATGTCAGAAACCTCGTCTTTGTGCTAGAAGTTTAAATTTGTGGTACCTAATGGAACTGGAAAAGAATAAATCTGTTTGGGAAGAAAAATGTGGAAAATTGAAGAATGAGTCACGTAGGTGCAACTGTTTCTGCATGCTGCTAAATATAACAACTCTCAAAACTCTAGAAATATGAAGTTTAACCACTTGTAATTGTCCAAACACATGCAAGATCTGAATAGACTCATCGGGATCGAGTAGTTGGATGTATTTACAGTTATACATCATCGTATGATCCATCATGTAATCATGTGCTGGAAAATGGACAAATTTTTTTGCCGAGGTGTAGCAATTAGGACTGGCAGAATGGATGAATATTTATTCACTAACAATAACATTCAAGCTTGTTTGTTGGGTTACCAACTCCATACATGATAATGGACAGAAGAAACCATGAGTTAAATTATACAATTCCATACAGCAGTACATCAGTCAGTGCACACATTGCGTCTAAAATAGGATTGTATAAAAGCACAGAATTTGCTTGACTTGAAAATAAATCTATTTTAGGCAGTTCAATCTTCCTTTTGTGCTTGCTTTTCTTTTGTTAACATACCAAACATCCATACGTTTGAAAATTTGCTTCCAGTTCTCTTGCCAGTATTTTCCTTACTATCTTGTTGGTTTACAAATGAACAGTTCAGTTCAACCAAGATCTCTTGGTACAGCACAAGCTAAATCTTCTGTTGCTATAAGATGCTGGTTCTCAAATCTTAGTTTCACATAAATTAGATGTGATGGTCCAATACTTCGCAAAAACAAAAAAGGGGACGAAGGGAGTATGTTCCAAAAGGTGAAAAAAGCCAGTGCTCTTTATAATTTCTCCAGTCTTTACTAAAAACTAACTGCATTCTACGACTGTAGAATTGGATGTTAACTGCCAAGGCATAAAAGCTATGCCAAGGCTATATTTTCGCTGAGCAAGTACAGGGCAGTAGGAGCGTAAATCAAGATTCAGGTAAAAAAAACAAGAGAAGAAAATCTTGTTACTGCCAGAAATAGCCGATGTTGCATGATTATCGCTCATAATAATACTGAAACCATTACATTTACAAATGGTGATTAAAAAAAAGGTGCAAGCACTACAACACGAATGTCTTGACAATTAGGCTTTCCCTTATTTACATCAAATCAGTAACTGGAATGAACTGGAATTCTAATCAAAAGACACATAACAAAATGTCCAGTTACAATGATAAAAGATTAAATAGAAACACAAATGCTAAACATACCTCGCTAGACTAATCTATCACTTTGAGTCCATATTAAAGGGTACCAACGGCTATTTATAGTTGGTAGACACTGGAAATCACCAATGCACTACACAAGAATGTGCACTATACAAGTATGTTACAGGATACATGAAGTAACTATGTTCTTACCAGCATATACAGCTTTCCTATAACTCTAAGACATGATTCAGTAATAGCCTAGTCAAGAATTAAAATCCGCATTCCCCCTCCCCTATAGAACGATAGTTAAAAACATGTAATGCATATTCATAGCATTTGGATACCTTACTTCTCTTGGTAAAGAGAGGATTTAGAGGGTTTGAGCCTCAACGAAGACATGTGTGTGAGGAAATTGGCCTTGAAAAAACTACATAACATACCCAAACAAAAAGAACAAGATGCAATTGTGTAGATCATCGAATTCCTAGTCTTACAGTATATATCAGCAATGATGCTTTCTGCTATTCGGTATGCATAATCAACTAAAAAAGAAATCAAAGCATTAACATCTTTCGAAACATTGAACATAACTAAAATGAATCTAAACCTAGTATCTGTTTGTCAAGATACAATAAGCTGCCCTCTAAAACAAGTTAGATTGACCAGGTGGAGTATATTCTTACATGTGAGTACAAGAAGAAACCCGTTTTCCAAAGAATTCAGAATATCGCCTCATCTTAAAGATAGCCTTTGGTACAAATCATCAGCCAATGCCTGCCTTAAGCTTTCCCCAAAATAGTAATGCGACTTCTCGTTTTCCAATATCCCCGCGGCTTGTCCATTTTCTTCCGGTTCCTTCCACAGCTCTGGCTCAGGCTCCCCAGCAATCTGACACAAATTATGCAACACACAACACGCAACAATCGTCTGAGGTGCATGATTAATATCCACATTCAAGTCCTGCATAATCCTCCACCTCGCCTTTAGCAAACCAATTGCTTCCTCGACATTCTTCCTCCCCTTCATCAACGCTTCATCAAACGCATTCTGTGCAGGACTCCCCGTCCTATTCCAAGAAAACGGGGTCATCAAAAACGACAACAAAGGATAACACCAATCCCCAACAATGTAAGGCCTCGAATGATGTCCTCTCACATTCATAACCTTATCCCACACAATATCACCCGAAATCAACCTATTATACAACAAACTATCCCTCAAATGAGTAGCATCATCAACCCCTCCTGGTGCTTTCACACAAACATCCCAAAAAATCTTGTTATGATCCGAAACAACCTGCAATAAAACCGAACGAAACCCATGTTTGCAAACAAAAGCATCAGACAAATTCTTAGCCCTCACCCTCACAGCAGTAGTATCAACCGCTCCACAAATATTAGGCAACAAAGTGATTTCCTCAAAACCTCGTGTGGTCTTATGAAGTCTACGACGCGAACCAGGAAGCTTAACAAACTCAGGGTAAACCTTAGTAGCCAAAAGCCGAGTAACCATATTAGTAATCTTGGAGATCAAGTAAGGTTCAAGTGAGTACCGAGCAGCCAATGTTTTCGCAGAAAGGCCTAATGAAAGCCTCGAGAGCACCATCGCAACCGCGTAATCAGATGGCAATGAAAGACTAGATTGAGCAATGTAGGGCTCAAGCTTATCCACAAGCCTTGTGAAAACAGGGTAAGAAAGCCCGTAAAGCGAGCGCCATTGGGCATTGTCACGAAGAGGGGCTCGAAAAGTGGAAAGTGAGAACTGTTGTTGTTGTTGTGGTGGTGGTGGTGGGGTTTGGTTGTTGTTGATGGCAGTGAGATAAGAGAGGATGGAGGAGATGATGAACAAGAGGAGAGGAGCGGATGTGGTGGAAGTGAGTAGAGTGGTGGTGGGGTTCAATGAAGAAGAAGAAGAACAAGAGGGGTCTAGTTCGTTTTGGAGATGGAGGAGAATTGTAAGCATTATCAACAATGATTCATCCATCAATGGGGTCAACTTTCGCTAATGCCAGGGGTAACCGTCGGGGAGGTGAATTTTTTTTTTTTCCGAATCCGGGGTTAAATTAGGATTTTTATGATATCGGCTCGGATTGGGTCGGATTTTATCGAAAAATAATAAATTTAAGATCCACGAATTTGGTTATAATACTAGAATTTTTTAGGTGAAAACCCTATTTAATTTACTTTGAGAAATGTGGTTCAAAATAATGATCGAATATGGAACACGAAATACCGGGTCTTCTTATTACGTTACCACATATGATGTATTTCTTGGATACACATCAGTCACCAACGTATAATTTTAATACAGATTAAAATAGTATTTTATTTTAATACGGAAATGGCGTATGTTAGATGATGATTCAGATCATCAACTTATGCATTATTACGATATACAAAATTAAATAACGTATTGTTGTATAAAATTACTATCACAGTTCGAAATCTCAAATGTTTAATACAAACCCTAACCTTACTACAAATACAAAAGACAGAATGCTAAAAAACGTAAAAAAGCATATACATGAATACATACAGATGTATATATGAGTGTATAGATCCTGTATGTACAAGAGTATTTGAGATTGGAGTTAATTTGGTGTGAAACGACTAAGGGGAGAGATAAAAGGAGAAGCCTGTCTTCTTTTTGCGTGTCTTGTTTTGGTAGATATATTTATGATATGTTTCTATAAATCACGTATTGAGTTGGTATATTGGGCCACACATCCGCCAATGAGTATATCGGCCCAAATTATATAAAAATTAGTATTTTGTTAATTTTCTCGATTTTTTTTCAAATCGAGTTTTATAAAATTAAATATGTAAACAATATGAAATCCTAAGGAGTATTGAGTGCTTCATTTAATTATATAAGTTTGTGTTCATTTAGATGGAATGAAATTGAGGGAGAATGTAATGAATTTGGTACTTACGTTATCTTTGGTTGAGAAGAATGAAATTATATAGAATGAAATTAAATTTTAATTACAATGCTCAGAAAACTTATTCTTATCTTCGTGTTCTTTTAATTTAAAGTTTCAAGTCATTCTAACAATTATTTAGATCAAAATAATATAAAAATGTGTCACAGATCTAAATAAAATTTCGATAGGCTTTGGACGAAATAAATCGACACTTAAACTAACGTTTTGACTTGAATACGATACTTTACTAGTATTCTCATTTAAAAAATAAAATTAAAATCATCTGAAAAGTTAGTAGTGTATTTAAAATATATTTTTCCGAATAAAAAGATAAAATGGAACAATATGAGGAAAATTTATTTTAAATATTAGGTAAAGGTGAAGGTTCCACATATAATATTTTTATTCTACTAGTATCCTTTAGGAAACTCTACGTTTCAATAAACAATATTATCCGAATAAATATTTATAATTAAAGATACCGAAAAGATTTACATTTTTTTAATATAGTAATAATCTTCTAAAAAATACCAATATCATGTCTTTTTTCGAACTTTTTACTTTAAAAGATAGAATATTTTAGAAAAAATCACCACTTGTAAAAATTAACATTAAACTCTCGAATATATCACTTGAATAATTGTATGAGAGGTTAACTAAGTGATTTGGTTACTTCATAAATTATATTTAAATTATATAATAATAGACAAACATTAAAACACTAAAAGTGAATAAAAGGACATTTTTTCGGTCATTGATTTGCCTTTTCCTCCAAGGCTTTCCTTCTTAATATTTCCGGTTTCCAATTCTGAAACAGTTTTTATAGATTCTGATCATTCCTTGGCTCTGACAGTAGTCAGACTCTAACAATATTAGAGACTGTGGTAAGGCTTTAGACTCTGACTTATTCATTTGGAATTCTCTTAAATACAATTTCACTATGAACACCTGTACAAGGTATGATATACCACAGTAATACATTCTAGATTCTAACAATATTTACATTCGACCATAGACTATAATATATTTATACTTTTTAATTACAAGTATATATATGTTATTATATACTTTGTTATATTATTTTGTACATCATCAAATTACAAGTGCTTAATCAGTTTGCATTTAAAAACTCTCGAAGAAGTTGAATCAATTGCTTGTATTAACGGTCAGAAAGTTTTATATTGTCATTTGTGTGCATTACTGAAACATTAGAGTCAGAAGTAGAGGATATTACATCCCTTTATTGTAGAAATCTATGCAGAAATAACATTTCTAGAACCTGAATTGGATAGAGTATTTGTAAAATCCCTCGTATTAATTTTCTTTATAGTTTTTTTAATAATTATTTTACTTGGTAATAAATTGTGTTCTATAAATTAAATGTAATATCTAGTGATTTTTTTTAAAAAAATTATTATTTTTAGATAAGTCACATATTAGAGTTAATTCAAAAATTGGTTATATGTAGTGCCGTGCCAACTACTATTAAATGTGTTATCAACATGGATATATCTAATTCACTGTGTTCTCTCTGGAGCCGCTTCCCCTTCTTCTTTTTCAAATATAGTCGTCGGGGTTTCCACCGGTTTTCTCCGGTGGAAAGCCCCAATCACTTAGTTCTCTTTCATCATTCAATAAAACTTTTTAGATCAAAAACCATCGGAGCATCCAGATTTTCTGTCTTCCGATCAAAAGGGTGATTTTTCGATTTCGAGGGATCTGGTTTCTCTTGTTTTTGTGGTTTTGTTTTTTGGATCTAAAATTTGCTGTTATTTTGTAATTTTAGTTTTAATTTACAATTTTAATTTGGTTGTAGTCTCTCCTTGATGAGAGTTTTGATGTTTCTCTCCTTTGTTTGTGAGAGTATGGTTTTTGATTTAGTGATAAAAGTTTTTAGGGTATTGCAAATATGGTCAATAGCTCAAACTGGATTAGCTCCAACTGGATATGGTGAAACGGGTACGTGTAAATATATCATCTTCAACAAATGGCGTGATTGTATCTCCAAAAAGAATGCATTAATCGGCCGTTGTTTCCGATTTATGTTTGTTCGACGCGACTATTTTTGTAGATGCCGTATGACTTTTTATTATTGAATTAATACTTACTAAAAAAAACATGGATATATGTTTTCAATATTTTTGGGGCTTTATTTTAGGAAGGTGTTAAACAAATTGATTATAAAAGAAAAATAGTTTATTGGCACATGAGTTGTGTATAGAAGAAAAACGGACGGATAGAAGGTAGGGCAGAGGAAGGAAAGGTGTTGGTTAACACATGTAGTACAGACTTTATTTCAGGTACCCATTTAACTATAGTTACATGTGTACATGTGTAATAATATCAATTAAATTTTACTTCTTTTCTATGCCTTTATTTGAGTTCTACTTAATTCTCTTATTATTGAAATTGACATCTAGCATGCCCCTTTGATTTACATGCGTGTAATTGTTATTTTTTTATAAAATTTAACGTCTTTGATAATAAAGACCCATTAATAGAATTGAAGCACCGTTAATTTGATATAGTTTTAGTTGACACTAATAATTCATAGCATGCAATTAATATGAATACATTTTTTTTTAAAACGAAGAATCGTTTTATTGATAAATAATATCCGATAATACATCATAAAGATAATAAAAGCTTATCATCTAATTGAAATATATGTTTAATCAATTCATGGGTCGAAATAATATCCGATAATACATCATAAAGATAATAAAAACTTATCATCTAATTGAAAGATATGTTTAATCAATTCATGGGTCGAACGACCCATAAGAAAGAAAGAGATTCCCCGGAAGTTTAGATAATAAACACCTTTATATATGACAAAACGGATCTCGTTAAAATCCCGTAAGAGTAAAACCCTATGGAAAAAAACCTCAAAGGGGAAAAAGAATGTCCTAAAATGATCATAAAAAACAATATACATAGTGGCTCCTAATAGAAAGACCGGAATTTTTTGAAGCTTTTTGAGTCACCAATGCTGAAAAACTAGTCATGTCTTGCTCCTTCCACCATTAAATCCAAGTTCTCATCTTCATCTCTCTTCTCTTTACCCTTCTTCTCATCTAAGTGAGTATCAAAATCCTGCTTCTATTCATCTTCCATCTACACACAATAACACATCCAATTAAATCTGAAAAATAAAAAATAAACCAACAAAGATAAATAAGTCGATGAACATGTAATAAAATATATAGTATGAAATTGTAGCATAAAACTTTCAATTTATAATAAAAGTCATCTAATATGATATAGAATCGTCATAAACGACAACCACCGGCATCAAAAATTGTCATACCCCATATAAATACAAAAAGTCATCACATATGACACTAAAATCGTTAAAAAATTCAGATCTGAAAGATTTGAAAACAGATACAAATAATTTGAATCAAATCCGAACGAAACGAAAATAGATACGAAGATTTAGAAGATTAAAATTTTTAAATTTGAAAAGAGAATATATGTGTTATATAATGAATACATATTTAATTATATGTGTAACTACAGTCACAATTTGAAACCCCTTATCTGCTTGTATTGTGTAGATCAATAGAGAGCATAACACTTGATTTTAATATATATTATTTATTAGCTAACTTTAATAGATTTAATCAATAAGACTTTATTGCACAATTTTCTTATCATTCGGATTATGTATGTGTATTGAATTCTTTGATAGCGACTGATTATATCTAATTACTATACATGTTTATAGTGTATTAAAACAAAATATGTGCTATTTGAATCAAATTTTATGAATTACAGCTATTTACTTTTAATATTTAATTTAAGTTTTAAAGTTTGAACTTTGTTAACCATTATATTTTACTAGGTTATACCCCGTACGCTGCACAGATTGAATTGTTTTAATATTTTAAATAATTTTTATTTTAATATTTTCTTTAAATGATTTGAATTTAAATTTTTATAATAATAGTTTAAACTTTATTTTAATATTATATGTATATTTTTTTTAAAAAAAAATCATATACTTTTGTATTTTAATAAAATAATTTTTGTGTGTTTTATTTAGAAATGTGTATTAGTTAGAAGATTAATGTGAGATATGTTTTAGTTAGGAGGTTAATGTATAATAAAATAATATTTGTGTGTTTTGTTTAGAGATATGTATTAGTTATGAGATTAATTTGAGATATTTTTTAGTTAGGAGATTAATGTTCAATAAGATAATATTTTGTGTTTTATTTAGAGACGTGTATTAGTTAGAATATTAATTTGTGATTTTTTAGTAAGTAGATTAATTTTTAAAATTTAGGCCCAATAATAATTATCCGGCTCAAATACGGACGGACTACTAAATTTTTAATATTTAGATTTTAATAATATAGTATAGATTTGCACTTTTATACATTATTTTAATTGAATATATACATTAAAGATATGTTGCAATCTTTATATATGCTAATTATTAATTTAATTAGTATAATGATTATTATTGTTATATATCAAGTTTTAGCTTTAGCATCTGTTTGATTGTAAATTTGTATGTTCTTTTACTCCGCCTCGTGCATTAAATTAGTTGATTATATTCTTCTTACCATGTGTTAGCATAAGGATTTTTTTGAAAATAAAATATATTATTTAAATATTGGTGTCATGCGATATTAATAATTTAAATATGTTATTATGTTTTTATTACCCTGCTTGTGCAAACTAAATGATAATATAAGAGAGATCGATTTCTAAATAAATGTTTGGTTTATTAATTGAGTAACTTGTTACTGGTTTGTTTAATATGATATAATTATACAGGCCTTATATGTATAAATGATTAATGTTAAATAACATCATTTTTTGGTTATGCAGGTGTTATGGGAGAAATTTGGTTACAACACTATGGAAACCCTTTACTGGAATAACGGAAAGAAAAGTAACAGAAATTGACCAAGAAACAGGTTCCCCATCGAGCTTCCACTGAGGATGGATGGTGATTTGTGATGATAAAGGGACTGAGCTAGCAAAGGTCCAAGACACCAATGTATAATCCTGAGATTATACAAGTCAAACACCTCAAAATAACAAATAATACTTGACTTTTCTACGTGATCTCTCCTCTCTCAGTATTTTCGAACCGAACCCCTTTGCTAGTTGCCTACATACCCTATTTATAAGGATCAAGTCCATATGTAGTTCTTGGCATTTATGACTCCTTTAATGAGTTATCATCTGAGATTTGATAAGCTTTATCCTCTGATTCGATGTATATCTCGAAGTGTTTGAGCTAGTTAAAAACTAACATGGAATCATTATTATCATAATCGAATAGAGAGAGTAGAATCTAACATGGAATCAAAACTCTAAACCTTAAAAAAAATTGTTCTCACTGCATAAAGTAAAATCTAGCATAGAATTAAAACTCTGAAAAAAGATCTAAACACATAGCATAAAATCTAACAAAGAATCAAAATTCTAAAAAAACTGCTCTAAATACATAAAGTAGAATTTAGAACACAATCAATACTCTAAAATTTCAAAAAATGCTTAAAATAATTGAAACCAAATAAAACAGAATTACTAGAATATATTCAAACACATAAAAAATGAAAGTAGAGCATAAACTAAAAACTCAAAAAAAATGAACCTAAATTATAGAATCTCAGACAAAATCAATCATATGTATACCTAGATGTCTTGGAAACATTTTTTTTATTTTTTGTTCCTTAGATATGGGAGATCGGCTTCATTTAAACTGAAATACAATTGTACAACATAATTACGGCCTGTATTTGCTACCGAATCGAAATTACAAGCTCGGAACCCTAATTTTATAAAATATAACTAAAATGAGGTGTAGATTAGAACCCTAATTAGTGAATAAGGGCAATTTAAGTTCAAAATAAATAAAATTAGTAGATTAGAATCCTAGTTTATGTAATTTTACTAAAGTAACCGTAGATTTAAGGTCTACATCGTATTACCTAATCAATTAAGGGGATTAGCTACTATTCTTCGATGAACTCTTCAATTTTTTCTTCGATTTGAGTCTCAATTCTTCGATTTATGCTTCGATTCGTCGAATATGGGTTTTAATTTCTTCGTTTATTAGTTTTAGTAGAGTGTTAGGGTTTAGTAGATTAGAATCCTAGTTTATGTTTTGTATGTATAACGGTTGTTTTGTTTTAAGTTTTTAATTTTTCATCTTTTAATCAATTGTGTGCGTCCAAAAATCAACGGTGATGATGACTGTTTTTTATTGTTCTTTTTTTAAAATATTCTTTGTAGACTACAACTATATATATATTGATGATTGTAATCTTATATATACTTATATATATATATATATATATATATATATATATATATATATATATATATATATATATATACTTTTTTGTTTTTTAGGGACCTTTATTTATTAATTATGAGAAATTATTTGCTTCCAGAGTGAAATCATGAGGTGTTTTTTGTTCCTCAATTCTTGAATCTAGTCGAGGGAAGACTTCAAAACCAAAAACTCCAGTGTCAAATTGATTGATTATGATAATTTATAATTAAAATCTACTTCCTCTGTCTCAACCAATTATTTATACTTTCCTTTTTTAGATGTCTCACCTAATTCTTTACATTTCAAACTTTCAAAAAATAGTAAAATTTTATATTATAAAATTTACTCTCACCCACTACTTTACTCCACCTTTTCAAATCTATCAATTAAATATCAAATGACCCTGTTATGGATTAAAAACTAGGGTGTAGTTAATGCGATGTATGTTGGAGCTTAACGAGCTTTAATGGCTGAACTTGTGTTTCATAGCTTGATTCTGCCCTCACAAGATGCATACGCATCTCTGTTGTGTTTAGAGAATCAAGCCAAAATATAGTTCTAAGAATGAGGGGTTAGACCCTTTATATAGACGTAGAGAGTCTAAGAATTAGAGTAGGTTTATAAACCTTGGTGGGCAGGCCACCTCTAGAAGGATTCTGGATTATTCTTGTGATAGAAGTACTTTTCAAGTAGGAATAAGTTTCATTGTTGATTGAGGTGTATTGGGGGCTACTCCTTGGAGTAGTTTCCATGTATTTGGACATAATTAATTAGCTGTATATTTAGCCAATCAATTAATTACGAATTTATTTACTAATTAGGGTTTCAAGTCTCATTAATTGGGCCTCCCTCTTGGACCAGACTAGGTCTAATTAATGCCATATTAATTGTGTCTTTAGGGCTTACTTTCAGCCTATATCATTTCCCCCACAACTTCTGTAAAGTGTGCAATACTTTAGCGAAGTTAAGGTTCATGACTCTGTTACTCAAGTTTCCATTTATGAAGAATTTTTACAATTCTTTTCTTGTGCCCATCACTATTTTTCATTAATTTCTAGGATTTTTTTTCTATTTTTAGAGAATTTTCCATAATTTATTGGTACTCACATGTATTTTTCCTTAATTTCTAAGAATTTTTCTCTATTTTTAGAGAATTTTCCATAATTTATTGGTACCCACATGTATTTTTCCTTAATTTCTAAGAATTTTTCTCTATTTTTAGAGAATTTTCCATAATTTATTGGTACCCACTGGTATTTTTCCTTAATTTCTAAGATTTTTTCTCTATTTTTAGAGAATTTTCCATAATTTATTTGTCTTTTAAATTATTTTTAATGATTTTTTTTTGTGGCATTTTTAGCATTATTTTCGACCAGGAATCCTAGTCGAATTCGACCAGGATCCTTGTCGGTTTTTGCCTTCAACTGTAGCCTGGTCGACAGGGGATCCTGGTCGATTTTTGACCAGGATCCTGGTCGATTTTAGGATTCATTTGAATCCTGGTCGATCAGGATTCCTGGTCGATTTTTGACCAGGATCCTAATCGGTTTTAGGATTCATTTGAATCCTGGTCGAGTAGGATTCTTGGTCGATTGTTGACCAGGATCCTAGTCGATTATGGGATTCATTTGAATCCTGGTCATGTAGGATTCCTGGTCGATTATTGACAAGGATCCTAGTCGATTCTGGGATTCATTTGAATCATGGTTGTGTAGGATTCCTGGTCGATTGTTGACCAGGATCCTAGTCGATTCTGAGATTCATTTGAATCCTGGTCGTGCAAGATTCCTGGTCGATTGTTGACCAGGATCCTAGTCGATTCTAGGATTCATTTGAATCCTGGTCGTGCATGATTCTTGGTCGATTGTTGACCAGGATCCGAATCAATTCTGAGATTCACTTAAATCCTGGTCGTGTAGGATTCCTGGTCGATTGCCGACCAAGATCCTAGTCGATTCTAGACCTCATTTGAGTCCTGGTCATGCAGGATTCTTGGTCGATTATTGACCAGGATTCTAATTGGTTCTTGTAAAGGCCCTAGAATATGATGGTTTAGTAGACCTTGGCCCACTTTACTTCTTTACTTCATTTTAGTTCACATCGATTATTGGGCCATAGGCCTTTCTAGGCCCAATTATTTTATGGGCCTTAATTTTACCGACTATAGAAAGTTAAGCCAGTTGAGTTACCGTTTCCTTTGGCTATAAAACAGTGAAGTGAGAACTTCACATTTCACATATCACTTTCTCAGTAAAATTCTCTCAGATTTCTCTCTTGTTCATTTTGTCAAGGCGATTTCCGGCGAGCCCTCTCCGATCAATCTTCACCTTTCAAACCTTCATCCGTTGAATATCCATGGCGGAGCAAGATGCTGCTCAACAACGACTCATTGCCCGGGCGGCAAAAAGAGGTAATGTTGTTGTTGTAAATCTAGTCTTTTCTTCGCTTTCTGATCTTTTGCAAACATGGGCAATGAATTTCCCACATTAGCTGAGTTAGATGCTTTTAGGTTCACTAGCACCTTTACCAATCAGGTCCATTATGATAAATTCACAAGACTGTATAAACTCCCCCTGGGTATAAGTTTGTTTTGGCCGAGCTCGGATACCGGCCCTGCCATTGGAGGCCCAATAGGCTATGTATTTTTAGAGACGCTCTTTTGAGTGAGCTTAGATTCCCTTTCAACGAGTTTGTAGTTAGGTTATTAGCTGAAGTTAGGATAAACTCATGTCAACTGAGCCCAAATTCGTGGCGAACACTTCTTTGTTTTATTGTTTTATGTCTTAGAAAGAATTATCCTCTCTCTGTTGCCATTTTTAGAAGTATCTTTCAGTTTAAGAATAGCCCGTCAAACATATTGGGCTGGATCTACATAAGTCACAGGCAGGGGATTAGCCCAATATTTTGCAACAAGTCTTTGCCCGACAATAACACAGATTGGCGGAGGGACTTTTTGTATTTGGAATAAGAATGAGGAGATTGGGGCATTCTTTTTAGGCCCAAGTTCTGCAAAGTCAAGGATGGGAATGCAGGCCTGATCCAGCTCACTCCCGAAGAGAAACTCATTATTGCTGACTTGGGCCAGGATAAGGGCTCGACCCATCACATGAAGATATTAGATGAATTTTCTCTGAAGGCCGTCGGCCTTTCAAATGTTTCTGATAATGATATCTTCTTTTCCTGACTTGTTGTTTTGTTTCGACTTTTCTGAGTTTAGTTGTTTATTTTCTTGTTTGTTTTGCAGCCGCGGAAAATATCAATTTTCATTTGGGCGTGGGCGATCAAGAGACCCACAAGATGAGGAAGGCCCGCGAGGCTATTGAAGGCCCAATTAAGGAGCTCAACCTTCCTGGGTTTCTTCAGCCTTGTGATAAAACCCAAGGGAAGAGGCCTCGGGTTGACGAAGAGGAGGACCCAGATACCGCAGCTTGGAGGCCCAGCTGGGGTTTGAGGAGGCAGGACACCGTCATTGGGAGTACTTTGAACTCCCTCGACTGGTCACAGAATTCTATTCCTCCGGTCGATAAGGCCATGATTGTCCTGAAGACGGACATAGAAGAGGCCAAGACTCTGGGGCCCCAAGCTGTTGCCATGGTAAGGCCCACTCATTTCCTATCCCCTCATTCTTAGTTGTTTTTTTAATTTTCTTAACTTCTTACTAAGCCGTTTTTTTAGCAGGTCAATACATACTTTTAGACCATGGCTCACCAGGCCAAAACCTAGCGCTTCTCGGAGAAGGCCCAAAGGAAGGGCAAGGCCAAAGCAGAGTCGAAGGTAGCTGTTCTTGAAAAGAAGCTACTCGAGAAGGAGCAAGAACTGGTGGCGGCCCACGCAGAGTTGCAAGAGTTAAGGGTCGGGAAGAAGGCTGTGATCGACGAATACCTGGAGTCGGAGGACTTTTATGCTTTTATCGATAAGCATGACGATATGGTCTTTTCGGCTACATGGGCTCAGGCCTGGGAAAAGTGCCTTAACGCCATCTTGGTCAAGCACCCCGGTCTTTTCGATCATGCCGAATTCCCTTGTCCTATGGGTCAACCTTTGGCCTTGACTTCTGCCCCCGAAGGTACAGGTTCAGAAGATTTGTCGGGCGGCGAGGCCTTATACGAGTTTGATCGGGTCTTCGACTCCTCTCCAGAGGCCGAGGAGAATGCTAGGAAGGGAGCAGAGGAAGAAAAGAAGGCAGGGGAGGATGAGGATATCGAAGACCTCCCATAGTTTCTTTTATTTTCGGTATCTCTTGTATTCCCCTTTCAGTTTGCAAACTATGTAATCCTTAAGACTTTTTATTTATAACAAGTCCTTCATTTTTTCTTTCCTTTTCTGTGCATTAGCAAATTTTATAAAATATACTTTATTGAGCATAGAAAAATAGGATATTCATCGAGGTGCCAAACAGGTATTTTATTCTTTTGTCATGAAAGAAATAATAAAGTTGCCAAACTAGGCCGAACACACATGTTTTCGAAGGTGCCATAAAACTGAGTAATTTTATTAATAATGCCTTCGAGGCTTAATGTGGGCACATCCCTTACAAAATGGGAATTTTAAATGGAGCGAAAGGTTCTTACATCCTAATGGTTTCATCGAACCTTATTTCTACTTTGTTCCTACTAAATATAAGAACTCATAGTTAAATTCTTTAACCATAATAAACCTTCAGGTTTGAAGCATGCCAAGTCCTTGGCACCTCAACATCTTCTAGGGTTTCAAGGATGTATGATCCTCCTCCCTTTACTTGTTTTATCTTATACGGTCTTTCCCAGTTGGGGGCTAATTTGCCTTTGGGGCCTACCCCAGAAGCTTCAGCTTTCCTGAGGACTAATTCCCCTTGTCTAAAAAATCTTTCTTTAACCCTTAAATTGTAGTAGAAAGATGGCTTCTTTTGATATTCAATGATTTTTGCATGAGCTTTGTCCCTGAATTCATCTATCATGTCTAATGCAAGTTTCATTCCTTCTTCATTATCCTCGGGCTCAAAGGCCTTAATTCTTGGGGATACGTGTGATATTTCAACTGGGACCACTGCCTCGGCTCCATAAGCTAGAAAAATGGAGTTGCATTAGTAGTGACTCTACGAGTGGTTCTATAAGCCAAGAGTATTGGTAAAAGATCATCCACCCAAGTGTTGGCAGAAAGCTCGATCCTTTTCTTAAGACCATCTAGAATGATTCGATTAGCTACCTCAGCATGCCCATTTGCTTGAGGATGTGCAACAGAAGTGAAGCGTAGAGCGATGTCATTATCGTCGCAATATCCCTTAAATTCCTAGTTGTTGAATTGTGTTTCATTGTCTGTTACCAGAATTCGTTGTATTCCATACCTACATATGATGTTTTCCCAGAAGAATTGAGCTACTTGTTTTGTGGTTATCTTAGCTAGTGGTTTTGCCTCAATCCATTTAGTGAAGTAATCAATTGCAACGATTAGGAACTTCCTTTGTCCGCTAGCCATTGGAAAGGGCCCAAGAATGTCCATTCCCCACATTGCAAATGGGATGGGTGAATTGATGGATGTTAACATCTCAGGAGGTTGCCTAACGATCGGTGCATGCCTTTGGCACCTGTCACACCTTTTCACATACTCCTTTGAATCTTTTAACAAGTCAGGCCAGTAAAAGCCTAGACGGGTGATCTTGTGAGCCAAAGCTCTGCCCCCCAAGTGTTGGCCACAAATTCCTTCGTGTACTTCTTTTAAAGCCTCATGGGCTTCATCTGGCCTTAGGCATTTCAAGTATAGAATAATAAAAGATTTCTTGTAGAGAATTCCATCAATAAGAGCGTACCATAAGGCCCTTAAAGTGAGTTTTCTAGCTTCCATGGTGTTGGCGAGCCTCCATCCAGATTGAAGGTGGGCTCTAATTGGGTCCATCCAGCAACTGCCCATGTTTATCATGGCTACCAGCTTTACATTGATGCTGGGGGTCTTCAAGATTTGGAAGTAAACACTCCCCACATATTCATCTTTTTCTGACGTGGCGAATTTTGACAAGGCATCGGCCTTCATATTTTCTTCTCTAGGAACATACTCAACTTGACATTCTTCAAACTGAATCATTATAGCTTTGACTAATCGGAGGTATTTGACCATGATTTCTTCCCTTGTTTCAAAATCCCCATTTACTTGGGATATAACCAGCTTTGAGTCTCCACAAACTTTGAGATGTTTGGCATTTACACCTTGGCCAAGCCCATGCCTACTATCAAAGCTTCATATTCGGCTTCATTGTTGGTTGTTGGGAAGTCAAGCTTAATAGCATATTCAATAATGAATCCTTCGGGACTTTGTAGCACCATACCTGCTTCACTAGATTTTGTTTTTGATGCCTCATCAAAATTGAGCACCCAATATTCTTTAGGAGTTTGTTTTGTTTCTTGTGTTTCTATCATACTATCCTTATCATGCCCCCCGACTTCTTGGTTGTTAATAGTATATTTGACCACAAAGTCAACAAGGGCTTAAGCTTTTATGGTCGTTTGAGGCTTATACTTGATGTCGAACTCTCCTAACTCTATGGCCTACTTGATCAACCTCCAACTTGCCTTAGGGCTGTATAAGATGTTTCTTAGCATTTGATCAGTTAGTACCTCTATGGACATAGTTTTCTCGAGGCCATTACTAAGGCCAGTGCAAACTTCTCAATCTTGGAGTAGTGTTGGGTCCAGGAGATCGTAGAGGGGGGGTGAATACGATTCCCAAATTAAAATTATGACTTTTAATTATTTTTGGGACAACATAAAGATTACTTTGGTTCAAACCCAGGTACTGTTCATCATCTTCTTCAACCTCAAGAACACCATTAAAATAACCAAGATAATGAACGGTAAATCATCCAAAACACACAACACAACAAGATCCAAGAATATAACTTTATATTCATTGAAGTGGGGTAGATGCTACAAACAAGTTCAAGAACATAAGCTCAAGAACACAACAAAGAAGTGATTTTTGTCTCCTCTAAAACTATTACATTTTGTAGATCTAGGAGATAAAAATCAGCCCTATCTTCTATACAAGATTTAACAAGTGTTTACAATAGAAAGATAGAGGAGTGGTATGATAAAGAAAATCATGGCTACAAATATATTCAAGATTTAGTTTGGCCATGGGGGAGAGAAATTTTTTCTCTCTCTCCCCTTTTCTTTTCTCATCCGAATGCACACACTCACCACACATATTAAGACTTGGGTTTCTTCTTTATATATTGAAAAAGGTGCTACTTTTTGTTTTTCCACCTTTTACTCTTGTCCACTCAAATCTCATCTTCAAAGTCATGTGCCAAGTATGCCTTTGGAAATATTTAATGTAAAAGTAATATTTAAATAAATATATATAATATAAATAAAGAATGTCTTTATTTATAAAATATATAAATAATTAAATAAATACTTTATTTAATTAAATTAAATATTTCCATTCCACTCTTCAATTTGTGTAGACTTCATTATCCAAATACTAGGCCCCGTATACGTGACTCCACCACGTCCAAGTATTTGGCCTTCTAATCTGTGAAGCTTTAGTAAGATCCAATCAGGTTGTGTCGTCTGTCCCTTATCCATTAGGCTGGCATTTCTCCAACACTGATTTACCACCTTTGTTGATCCTCTACATGACTCAAGAAAACCAACAACTTTAGAATGATTAAAACCATATTAACCGACGAGAGCTTGCCTCTAATGTCCTGACACTTGATGCAACGGTCTGGTTCATAAGTGACTAGTCTTGATAGGGGCTCTTGATTCCGAACATGATTCCACATTCTTCTTTGCAAACCTTACTTGTTGCTTCGATTGTAATGCACTAAAATCGTCATAGACTAAGACAATCTTCTGTAGCTTCCACATCCTTGAATAGATGTCAACATCTTTTATTCTCCACTGAGGCATGAACATGTTAATGAACTTCTTCCAGTGAGCTTCAAGTCTGTAGATGATCCTTTGATACTTTGTCTTAACTGAACTCTGTGATCCAAGATTTCTGTGCACCTGCATATTATTACATGTCCTGTTCTATTGTTGAGTTATCATCAACCATTACATAGAGATTACATTTAGCATTCTTAGTACACATGAAAGTGCAGTGAGTTACTTCCCTTCACTCCTATCTCCCCTTTCAATCTCCCCCTATTTGGTTGATATGGAATAACAATCAAATACTATTTCCATTTACAATTTCCCCCAAAAGCAATTAAATAAAATTAACTACTAGAGGATAACTCAACTAACATACAAGAAACAATTAAAGTACTGGACATGAAAATAATATATAAAAGGTTCTGGAAAGATATAATCAGTTAAATCCAGATTTCCTGAGTTGCTGAAAATGAATGATGAATTTCTGAATTTCATTTTCCTTTAGCTTCCTCCACTTCAATGTTCTTCAAAGATGGGGTTATTTCAATAAAGAAACAAATCATTAGTAAAGACTTCTGAACAATCATTCTTGTTCATCTTGCAATTCAAACTAGAACATACAGCTCTCTATGTTCCCCATAAGAGGTCAACTCATTCTCCCCTTAAGGTTGTTCTCTCTTGGAATGAAAGTCACTTCCTCTTTTTCTTTAGGATGTTCTATTTCCAGGAAACATATTTTTCTTTCTTCCCTGCACTACTCCACTGACTTCATCTATCACTGAAACAAGAAATAGAACACACTTGGACACTTTTCAGATGCCCCTTGAAAATCTCCTTCACATTCTTCTTTACCCAGAAAACTTCTACTTAGCAAAAACTCCCCCTGAGTTGATACTCTTCAAAGAAATCTTCATTTTCATTCATTGATCGTGCTAGAAAGAATTCTTCTGCCGAACCTCTCCTAAGAATGTTCCAAGGACAAATCTTCAAACAAATAGAGAAAAATCCCTTAGATATCTTTTCAGAATAAGATATAGCATTGCAAACCAAGATGTTAAGATTCTCCATAACTTCTCCCCTTAGTACGACAAGTAACTTCTTCCCAATTGACAAAAAGTAACTTCTCCACTTCAGACGAAAAATCAGTTAAATCTACAATACCTTTAGGGATTAGACTTCAACCAATTACTAAGAAACTCCCCCTTAGTAATTCTCCATTGCATCACTAAGGTTTCAATTTTATCTAATTCTCCCCCTTAGTTCATGCAAGCTCCAATCCACCCTTGTGTCTTTAGATATCCTCTAAGTAACCTCCACAAGATAGGATTGACAGATCTCATTTCTTGTATCACCAAGAGATCTCGTTTCTTGTATCACCAAATTCTCCCCCTTAGTTGAGAATATCCTTTAAAACAATAAAAGTATCATCTACATCCAATCGAAAAAGAAACTCTCCTCCAATTGAATATAAAATCCTCCTTAGGCCTAAAAATTAATGTCTACCCCTTTGAGATTGAGAACAACATAAATTAATAGACCCAAAGGTAATAGTTTGGACATTCCCACTAAGCTTCAGCTAGACTCTTCTTCAGCTTGTCTTCCAGAAAAGAATCTCTTCAACATTTCAGAGCTGGAAAATTCAGTAACAGGATTCAAGCATAGTAGCAAGGTTAGTGTTTGGTCTATGGTTTTCTCACTTCTACTACGTTCTGTTGGTGTTTACACTTTCAAGCGTAAGTGTTCCACTCATTTCTCTCCCTATTTCTCTCACTCAAGTGTATCACTCCCTCACTTCACTCAAGTGTTTCTGTCCCTTACTTGCACTCATTCCATTTATAGCAATTTGTACCTGCAAGTAAATCCATACTAGTCTCACCAAGATATTATGGATCGTTGACTATAGCATGTTGTCGATCACTAAAGATCTAGGTTCTGAGATGGAATCTCAGACAGGGTTTCAGTTAGGCCGTCACCCAACTCACCATGAGCAAATCCATGCACACGTGGCTCGTCGTCGGGGAATAACCCTTCTGAAATTGGAATCTCCTCCATTCCAGGAGTGACTGAAATCCCAACACCCTGATCCTCAAAAGACTCATCAAATTGGTAAACCAACTGAATCATAGTCTACGAGTTGTTGCTCAGCTACTTTCAGCATCAACAATTTCCCATATGCAAATCCATGCACTGGATCGTTGAATGTGGTATGCGTACTAGCAGCTATCTAAGCATCAACCGACTCCCCATATGCAAATCCATGCACTGGATCGTTGACGGTGATATGCCTTTAAGTTTTGAGCGATCCATGTATTCCAGAATTTGAATTCCTGGGAGAGTAGACGTGTAAAACATCTCTCTCAATCACCTGTGAAGATGAATTAACTCACTATTTTCAGTCATGGAAAACTGTTAGTGATTGCCTCTCAACATCAACAGATTGCTCTGCGGATGTGAAATCCCGTTAGGGAACTAGGACTGTTCCTCCTAGGAAGGTTGACAAGGATTCTAATATATGGCAAGAAATCTAAGTTTCCCTCAAATGCCTGTGAAGGTGGCTCAACAACTTTATTCACCATGAATGGTAAACAAAGAAGTTTAGGGGTTTTACCTATACCTCACAATGTGCACTTCTTGCAATGTGTCCTCACAATTGTTAGTCCCAAGAGAGGCTAGAGAACTGTTAGGTCCTATAACATCCCTTAGAAGTAAAAACTTTAGGATTACCATCAGCGTGAATGCTTTTGGTGTGCTTGACTCATTACAAGGTGCTCTGGCTGACGAGCGAATTTTCAATGAAATCACCCTGTTGAGAGAGTTCATTCAGAAACGGTTGAATTGCCTTTTCAGCTCTGCATCCTTTTGAGAGAATACAGATGAGCTACAGATACCTCAATTTGTATACTTCTTTCCTTCTCTGGAGGTAGAGCTGTGGGTGCACTTCCGACTTCATCCTTATTTGCTGCATCAAGTGCAGTTTCTCCCTTAACAACCGCTAATCTACATAAGTTCCTTATATCACCAAGGGTTGAAAGTTTGAATTAGAATGACAGTGTTTGGTACTAAGGCCTTGGTTAGAAATTGATGGATTATTCAACTTCTTGACCTTCCCCTATAGCCACTAAGGCCAAGCCATTACAGCTAAATAGATAGAGTTGATCAGAGCTATATAAAATTTGGTAGAGTATGATTAAACTTATTCTCTATTCCTTCTCAGAAATATAGCATCGGAGCAATGTGTCCTCAAGAAACAATGCACCAGGGCTAAAATGTGGGAATTAATAAAGAATAGGTAAAAGAATATTAAGCCAAATTTCATAAACTCACAATTTTGAAAAAAAAGTTTAACAGATTAACAAAAGTGTTCTTTTCAATTTCTCTTAGACAAATATCCAATTGAAATTCAACTCTTTTAACAAAAACACTTTGATTAATAACTCAAATCTATTTCATCTTGCTCACTGTATGTTTTCAGAAATTGTTTTGCAATTCATTCTTATCGAATATTATCTCCGACTTAAAACATAAATCATTTTAAAAAAAATCGAATGAATGCTTTAGTCATACAGTCCAAGGCACTAATCCCAAAGCAAACAACCATTGTTTTAATACTACAGGTCAATGTGAAACAGACATTAACAAGAGTTTTGAAAAATGTTTTACCAATAGTTGATACCTCAAGATCAAAACAATTTACTCAAATAAAATAGCCTGATACCATGCAACCTAAGTTACAAGTTATCAAGTAACTTTATTTAAACAAATCGTGGAGAGAAAACAGTTTTCATTACAAAATATTTAGAGATAATCCTCAAGAAACGTTTTCTTTCAAAGGGAGAAAAAAAAACTTTTAGTGGCTTTTCATTCTCTGGCAAATGAATGCATGTTTAGATAAAACATTTTTAACAAGAAATAGACAAGAAATTTCTTTATGCATTCAAGTTCTAAAGAATGAAAAGCATATGTTAATACTAATGAATTATCAAAGATATGAATGACAAGACATTCAAAAGTACTAACATCATTCAATCATTTTGTAATAAAATGCATCTTACTACAAAAAAATCAAGCACATAAGATACTTACATTATGCTAGACAATTACCATTTGTTGCTTGAAACAAACACATATTGCAATATAGATCATGGTAATTTTAAAGCATAAAAATAAGCATCCGCTAAACACTGAACATACATTGACCGAATGACAACATTTAACTTCTTACACTACATCTCAACAATTATCACATAAGCATATTGAAAATACTCATGACAATCAGAATGTATGTAAGCTCGAGGTACTAGTTGCATCAGAGATCAAATACCTTTAAATATTAATGCTAAAATTTATGATCTTTGACAACCCCTCGCGATGTAGTAAATTACTTTCAATATCAGTGTTTTTGAAATAATCTTTTTGTCACTTAGTGCAGAAATTCTAAGTGACATCACTAATATCAAAAGAATGACAACTAATATTAATGGATTTTACAAAAGACATGAATTACATCACTTAAACTACATATTAAGTGGTTCCATTAATATTAGCATTAAACAATTAAAAGTAAATAAAATTACAATTAATTAATATATACAAATACTTATGCTGAAACATTTGATACATATAGCATGAATAACATATGACAGCACAAAGTACGAGATCCTGGATATAAATTGACTATACAAAGAGATGATACAATGTTAGGTCCCTAGGTCCCGGGTGATCATAGGTAATCTCATACCGATAATATTGGGTCCTGGGTGGTCACAAGCCAAATATTAATCAGTTCCTAGAGATCGTAGACATCTAAATAGCATGAACACTCTCTATAAACATTATGTTTAAATAAATCAATATTAGACTAGAGTGACATACCTTAGTCAATAGAGCTTTTACTGGTGTATGATCGTTGAATGAACAATTACTCCTCTTTGCCCTAGAGATCGAACGTTTACTCCTTTCGGACAGGAATAACTTTTCAGCTACCAGTTAACATTGTTCCTCGAAACAATACCACGCTCATCCAGACGGAAACTGCATTACCTTCAGCACCCAAATATTTTCTTGTAGATATTGGTCTTGGCAGCAGCTTCACTAAACTCAGCACTCTAGAAACCAGTAGTCTTGACACTAGCAGAGTAGAACCTTCAAAAACTCCGAACTACCCTTCAGCTTCTGTATCAATACCAAGTCTTCATGTGGATTGATTCCTTGTGCTAAGTGTATCTGCCTCTGGTTCAATTGAGTTAGTTCCTTGATTCGAACCCTACTCAATCTTGATTAGTTAGTGCATCTTCAATCTTCATTGAATTCACTCAGAAAAACTAATGAAATACTCTTATACATGCACGGTACTACCAATCACTACTCTACTACCCAGATTCATCAAGAACTGACTCTAGGAAATGTTGTTACACAAAACCCTTTGTCATGACAGATGTGTCATTAATGTTTCCTTAGATATTCAGTGGGTAGAGTAGTCTTCTTCAAATATGATTGAGATCATCTTGCATTATCTTTAAATTGACAATTTCCTTTCTAATATGCAATCACTAAATCTGGATCACTAAGTGCTCCTAAGAATCTCAACTCTTACTCAATGAGCACTGCTAGCCTTTGAACATTAAACACGACTAGTTGATCCAACTTACTGATGCTCCCCCTGTGATGCTGCTTGCAGCTTTTCTTCATCTGGTGTCATCTGATCTTGAGCCCTAAACAGGATGTCAACCTTTAGAAATTCAGAGCTAAAATCAAACGAATGCTAGGGAGCTTGATGATGATGTTCACTGCATCTAGATTATCTTAAATCAATCACAGACTCTGTGTAAGCTCTTAACTCCAAATAAGATAGCCTTCCATCACACCATGTGACTTCAGGCATGATTAATCTTACTTGATGTCTTCTCTTTATATTTTCTTATTAGACTTGCTGTGTCAACTGATTCAGCCGTAGTGAATAGGAAACCTTAAGTCTATCCATTATCCTTGTAATTTCACTCAAGGTCTGGATTTCCCTATTAACTCCTCCATTTGGTCATGAAGTCCGAAAACTGAACTTTACTCTAGAATACTCCTTTTAGTGCAGACATAACATAGAATTTAATTCGTCAACAAATTCCATTACCTGCCCTCAAAGTGTTCTTACAGCAATCTGCCTAATCCTTTGAATGTGATTAATCACTGAGATGCTTCATCTATCGAATGCATGAACAAACACCAAAACTAAACAGGGTAGCCTTTGACTTGACTTCCCTTCAACTGACATACTTCACTAATGTCCTTCTTAAAAGAATTTCATTAGAAGTAGTCCTTTCTCACCAACTTCATCTTTACCGTCGAATCCGTTATCTTGATAAACCAAGTATTAGTTGATAAACCAAGTGTGAGAGCATCACTTGTTGTTGCAGCTAACTCCATTCTGATAAACTTCAACGAATAGTTGACTTCATCATAAACATTACATTTCGTGTCAGCAATAACCTCACTTCCAGTAGAGTGAGCTTCTATTTCTCTTGACCCCGATCAATACTGTTCATCGTCGAACTGATATTAGGAAACCCTTCACAAAGAATCCCCTAGGTCTTTCTTAATATTGTGCTTCAGATCATTCAAGAAAAATAGGTAACCTTGCTTAACCATTTGAATACCAAAGCAAAAGTAGTTACATGCCTCAAACATGAAAATGTCAGAGATATATAACTTGTACATGTTGAAAGATACTCTGCATTCACAAATGATTAAGACACGTGGTCCTCAATTTGATTGAGTCTAAGGGTTAGAGATATTTCTAAACATAGTTAACAACAAAGCATTCAAGTTCAACATGCTCATTCTTATCTGACTGATCACTCCTCATCTATATCAGCCTCAACAAGTAGTCTTGGCTATGAGCTCAGTGATCCCAACCTAACTTAAGGTGGACTAGCAGTCTATAAGAATCATGTCGTACATATATGTAGTCATAGAAGAATCAATCACTCAGATTCCTAATTCTTCTAAATCACCTTTGTTGTTCACTTTAACATTATATTATCTCTAATTACCTGAGTCAGTTTAAATTTAAAAAAAATTAATTCATGGTTTATTATACTGACCCCTAGACAATTCCCAAAATAGAAACAAACTCATCTTAACAAGCACATGATCAAATATAACATTTAATATAACCATGCGAGTATAAACAGATTATTGACAATGTAAACATCAAGGCACTTAGCATGCAGCAAATACTCTTTCCGGTAAATGTACCCCTACAAATACCTAAGACTCTATATGCTAACATGATCAATTATCGTAAAGCAAGCATTAAATCACACAAGATCTAATCATGAAGTCAAATACTGATAAACAAGCAACACTAACAAACTAGCATAAGTTATCTAATTTATATAGAAATCAAGGTGAGACATGCATTACATCAAACTTATAATATAATGCAGTTCAGCACTTAATACTCTATAATTAAATCAAACAAGTATAAACTAGTTAGAAAGTATACCTGTGCAATGCTTAACATTCCATCTCGAGTGATAATCAATTGATCCAAATCAATTTCTACTGACACTCATGGAAGTATCCTTGCATTTGACCTCAATAACCAATGTTGTTCCTGCTTCAACCCAAACTGATACCTGATTGTTCTGCTTAAAGACCCCGACATAGAATGTCTCATGTTCTGCTTGAAAATATCACTCTTCTTTGTTGTGTAGCAATAACCCCTTGATTATCATATGTCAGTGATAATCAAACCTTGTGTATTTCTGCCACTGATGTCCTTTAACCAAATCTTCAATTGTTGTTTTGGTTCTTTGACCGTTAAACTGAATTCCTTTTCAAAATCCCAAATTCTTCAGATATTGATTCGAAAACCACTGATCGAAGACTCTTCCCTAAATGAACTAATCCCCTTTCAATAACTAAATGATCCACTGAGTAGATCGATGTAGAAATACATCTCCAATGGTAAGATCAGGTCTCAACTCTATTAGAATGTTCTTCAGTCAGTTCGTTTGTCCTCAACGAACGAAGAATCAACTCCTGTTGTTTCGTTTAATAAAACATTTTATTCAAACAGAAGTATTTAATTTTTAGGAATTTAAATAATCAAAATAAATTGAAAATGCATTTTTGATAAATAATAATAAATTTCTCATTTTCAAATTATAAATAAAATAAAATAATTCGAAAAGAAAGTTTTGATATAGAGATAACAAAATTTTCAAGGTATATTAAATAATCCTGAAAAAGAAATTATTTCAAATCAAAATTAATTTCCAAAGAATTTTATAGAATTTATAATCCAAAACAGTTTCAATTATAATTAAAATAAAACAGATTGAAAATATAAGTTTAATATAAAAATAATAAATTTTCAAGTCATCTTAGATATTCTTGAAAATAAATTATTTCAACCAAAATGATTTTCCAAAAAGTTTTATGAGATTTATAATTAAAACTTCCAAGCTTAAATTATAATTAAAATAAAACAACTCGAAAACATAATTTTGAAATAGAAATACTAAATTCTCAAAATATTTAAAATGTTCATGAAAATAAATTATTTCAATCCAAAAATATTTTCCAAAGAGTTTTATAAAATTTATAATTAAAGTTTTATGAAAAATAAATTATTAAACCTCAAAAATAATTCTCAAAATACTTTTAAGAATATTAAACTCAAAAGAAATTAAATTGGATTTTAAGATTAATTTTAGTTTTCAAATTAATAAAATTCTTAACTAAGAATATTAAAAATATAAAATATTTGACTCTAAAATTTAAAAGAAAATAAAATATTTTCCAAGAGGTAAGATAAACTTGAAAAATAAATTATTTAAATTTAAAATTATTTTCAAAATATTTTATATAATTAAATTCAAATTTAATTATTAATTTAATTATTAAACTAAAAATAATTTAAGAAAAGAAATTAAAAAAAATTTCTATCTCATGTTGAAACTGCTCTCTAAGTAAAAAAACTTCTACATAGGAATGTTCAACATAGACTCTATCTAGAACATCAAGTAGAAATTCTACATAGGAATGTTCTACTTAGGCTCTATCTAGAACATTAAGTAGAACTTCTGACTTGGAAAATATTTCTAACTCCAGAATTTCTACTTAGGTTCTATCTAGAACATTAAGTAGAATTTCTACATAGAAATGTTCTACTTAGGCTCTATCTAGAACATTAAGTAGAACTTCTGACTTAGAAAATATTTCTAACTCCAGAATTTCTACTTAGGTTCTATCTAGAACATTAAGTAGAATTTCTACATAGAAATGTTCTACTTAGGCTCTATCTAGAACATTAAGTAGAACTTCTGACTTAGAAAATATTTCTAACTCCAGAATTTCTACTTAGGTTCTATCTAGAACATTAAGTAGAATTTCTACATAGAAATGTTCTACTTAGGCTCTATCTAGAACATTAAGTAGAACTTCTGACTTAGAAAATATTTCTAACTCCAGAATTTCTACTTAGGTTCTATCTAGAACATTAAGTAGAATTTCTACATAGAAATGTTCTACTTAGGCTCTATCTAGAACATTAAGTAGAACTTCTGACTTAGAAAATATTTCTAACTCCAGAATTTCTACTTAGGTTCTATCTAGAACATTAAGTAGAATTTCTACATAGAAATGTTCTACTTAGGTTCTATCTCGAACATTAAGTAGAATATTCGAGATAATGTTCGAGTTAGACACTATCTCGAACATCAAGTCGAATATTCGAGATAATGTTCGAGTTAGACACTATCTCGAATATCTAAGTAGAATTTCTACATAGAAATGTTCTACTTGGCTATCTCGAACATCTTGTACTTAGAAAAATTCCGGGCTTCAAAAAAAAATTCTGGATGCCCAGTGAACCAATCGTACCCTCTTTAATCTCAAAAATAAAAATAGATCCAATCGATTTGTATGTCAATCGAGTAGCTCTGATACCAATTGTTGGGTCCAGGAGATCGTAGAGGGGGGGTGAATACGATTCCCAAATTAAAATTATGACTTTTAATTATTTTTGGGACAACATAAAGATTACTTTGGTTCAAACCCAGGTACTGTTCATCATCTTCTTCAACCTCAAGAACACCATTAAAATAACCAAGATAATGAACGGTAAATCATCCAAAACACACAACACGACAAGATCCAAGAATATAACTTTATATTTATTGAAGTGGGGTAGATGCTACAAACAAGTTCAAGAACATAAGCTCAAGAACACAACAAAGAAGTGATTTTTGTCTCCTCTAAAACTATTACATTTTGTAGATCTAGGAGATAAAAATTAGCCCTATCTTCTATACAAGATTTAACAAGTGTTTACAATAGAAAGATAGAGGAGTGGTATGATAAAGAAAATCATGGCTACAATATATTCAAGATTTAGTTTGGCCATGGGGGAGAGAAATTTTTTCTCTCTCTCCCCTTTTCTTTTCTCATCCGAATGCACACACTCACCACACATATTAAGACTTGGGTTTCTTCTTTATATATTGAAAAAGGTGCTACTTTTTGTTTTTCCACCTTTTACTCTTGTCCACTCAAATCTCATCTTCAAAGTCATGTGCCAAGTATGCCTTTGGAAATATTTAATATAAAAGTAATATTTAAATAAATATATATAATATAAATAAAGAATGTCTTTATTTATAAAATATATAAATAATTAAATAAATACTTTATTTAATTAAATTAAATATTTCCATTCCACTCTTCAATTTGTGTAGATTTCCTTATCCAAATACTAGGCCCCGTATACGTGACTCCACCACGTCCAAGTATTTGGCCTTCTAATCTGTGAAGCTTTAGTAAGATCCAATCAGGTTGTGTCGTCTGTCCCTTATCCATTAGGCTGGCATTTCTCCAACACTGATTTACCACCTTTGTTGATCCTCTACATGACTCAAGAAAACCAACAACTTTAGAATGATTAAAACCATATTAACCGACGAGAGCTTGCCTCTAATGTCCTGACACTTGATGCAACGGTCTGGTTCATAAGTGACTAGTCTTGATAGGGGCTCTTGATTCCGAACATGATTCCACATTCTTCTTTGCAAACCTTACTTGTTGCTTCGATTGTAATGCACTAAAATCGTCATAGACTAAGACAATCTTCTGTAGCTTCCACATCCTTGAATAGATGTCAACATCTTTTATTCTCCACTGAGGCATGAACATGTTAATGAACTTCTTCCAGTGAGCTTCAAGTCTGTAGATGATCCTTTGATACTTTGTCTTAACTGAACTCTGTGATCCAAGATTTCTGTGCACCTGCATATTATTACATGTCCTGTTCTATTGTTGAGTTATCATCAACCATTACATAGAGATTACATTTAGCATTCTTAGTACACATGAAAGTGCAGTGAGTTACTTCCCTTCACTCCTATCTCCCCTTTCAAGTAGTTAAGTTCTGCTCCGTGTAAGACCTTGCTTACATAATACACTGGTTTTTGAATCTTTTCTTCTTCATTTATAAGGACAGCGCTCAGGGCTTTATCAGATACAACCAAGTACAAGTATAAAACGTCTTCAGGACTAGGCTTGGCCAATAATGGAGCTTTAGTTATATATTTTTTCAGTTCTTCGAAAGCTGCCTGACTTTCCTCCGTCCACACGAAGTCCTTCACTTTCTTCAATGTTTAGAAGAAGGCTAGACACTTATCCCTGGACTTTGAGACAAACCTTCCTAGGGCTGCAATTTTCCTGTTAATTTTTGGACATCCGTTACTGTCTTTGGGGATTCCATGTCGAGTATAGCTTTCATTTTGTCAAGGTTGGCCTCAATCCCACTTTTAGAGACCATCATTCCTAATAATTTCCCAGATCCTACACCAAAGGTGCATTTTACGGGGTTTAACATCATTCTCTGGTGTCTCAACACTTCGAACGCCTCTCTTAAGTGTTGAATATGGTCGGCCTTGTCGAGGCTTTTGACTAGCATGTCATCAATGTAGACCTCCATGGTTTTCCGATGAGATGCTTAAATATTTTGTTTACTAGCCTTCGATAGGTGGCTCCTTCATTCTTTAAACCAAAGGCCATAACTAGATAACAAAATACACCAAAGTCAGTGATGAAAGATACCTTGGCAATGTCATCATCATGCATCCTGATCTGATTATATCCACTAAAGCCATCCATGAAGCTTAACATCTCATGTCCTGCCGTGGCATCTATTAGTGCATCGATCCTCGGAAGGGGGAAACAATCCTTTGGGCAGACGTCATTTAAATCAGTGAAGTCCACGCACATCTTCCACTTTCCATTGGATTTCCTGACCATTATAGAATTAGCAAGCCATTCAGGGAATTGAATTTCCATGATGAATCCAGCCTCTAAGAGCTTTTCCACTTCTTGCTTTATGGCTTCTTGCCTTTCTGGAGCGAAATTCCTCTTCTTTTGTTTTATTATTTTTCACCGTGGATCCACATTAAGCTTATGAGTAATTAGATTGGGATCAATTCCTGACATATCAGCGGCTGTCCAAGCAAATAAGTCCCCATTCTCTTGCAAGAATTTGGTCAGTTTCTCTTTCATAGGCTCTTCTAATGAGGCTCCAATATATGTGACCTTTTCAGGCTCTCCTGGTACTAAGGGAATTGGAACCAAGTCTTCGGCTGTCTTTCCCCTTCGTTCCCCTTCTTTCTTCGTCTTCTCTTGAGTCCATGTCCTCTATGGGTAGGACTTGCCCCCCGACTCCATCGGGTCTCAGGGCTACCACGTAGCAGCTGTTCGCCATTTTCTAGTCTCCTTTCTCCTCTCCAACACCGTTTCTGGTGGGGAACTTGATTTTTAAGTGATAACTTGAGGCTACAGCCTTGAAAGCATGCAAACCTGTTCTTCCAAGGATGGCGTTATATGTAGAAGATGTTTTGACCACCAGAAAAGTTAGAATCTGAGTAACCTCTCTAGGTTCTCTCCCCATTGTCATGGGTAGCTGAATGGTTCCTTCTACTTTTGACTCCACTCCATTAAAGCCATAAATGGGAACATCTGAAAGGGTTAGCTGGGAATCATTATATCCCATTTTTACAAATGCATTATGGAACAACATATCAACAGATGCTCCATTGTCCACCAGGACTCTCTTTACTTCTGAATTGCCTATCAAAGGGGCAATAACGAGAGGATCATCGTGAGGAAACTTTATCCCTTCCAGGTCCGAGTCATCAAAGGATATGACTGCCTCCGTCCTAGCACGTTTAGGTACTTCTCCTACAACTTGCATAACTTCTCTTGTGTATGCTTTTCTTGAATTCCTTGAATTCCCCACAGCAGTGAGTCCTCCGAAAATCATATTAATAACCGGTCCTCTAGGTTGAGGATTCCTATCCCGACCATCGTTTTTTTTTGTTATTGTCGCGCCTATCATGACTTCCATACTTTGTGTACTTAGAAAGTTTTCCTCTTCTGATAAGGAATTCGATTTCATCCTTCAATTATCTACAGTCATCCGTATCATGCCCGGTATCCCTATGAAACTGACAAAACGCGTTCTTGTTCCTTTTCTCAGGATCAGATTTTAGGGGTTTCGGCCATCTCAGGTCTCGATCTCTTTCGATATCCATCATGATTTGACTTCGAGGTGCGTTTAGCCTTGCGTATTCGGCAAACTTTTGCTCCAAATTATTTTTCTTAGGGGGGATTCTGAATTCTTCTCCATTTTAGAGTACTTGTGACGGGCGTCATATTCTTGATCACCTTTTCTCTTCTTGTTATTATTCCCATGTGTTGCCACTGATATAGTTGTTTTCTTCATACTTTCCTCCACTTTAATGTATTTCTCTGCCCGGTCTTGGAGAAGAAGCATGTTCTCGGGTGGATGTTTACCCAGAGATCTCTTGAAGTAAGGATCGGTTGTTCCCTGTTGTAAGGCTATCATGGCCACTTTGTCGTCCAAGTCCGGGACTTTCAAGGCTTCCTTGATGAAGCGGTTCAAGTAGTCTCTTAAAGATTCATTCTTTCCCTGTTCCAGATTCATGAGAGAAGCCGAACTTTTTTCGTATACTCTTCCGCTTATAAACTGGCTTATGAAGGCCTTGCTGAGCTCTTTGAAGGATCCAATGGAGTTGGGCGGCAATCGGCTATACCAATATTGGGCCATGTCCCCCAGGGTTTGGGGAAACGCCCTACACTTCACAGCATCATTGATAGGTTGTAGTAGCAATGCATTCGAGAAGGTCCTCACGTGATTGGCTGGATCGCCTGCTCCATCATAAACTTTGATGGTGGGCATCTTGAACTTACTTGAGATGTGAGCGTTCATGATGGTTTCGGTGAAGGGCGGCTTGGGATCATCAGGATCTCTGAGTGGCAATAACTCAGCGGGGTCAGCCCTTGTAATTTCCGTTCTTTTCCCTCGTGGGGTTTCATCCAGTTCTATGACGTCGGGGTCTTCATACCTCGAGGCTGGCCTTCTATCCTGCCGATCCAGGCTTTTCTTTAGTTCTTTGAGTTCAGCCTCGTAGGAAGCAATTTTCTGTTCCAGTGTCCTACGGGACTGTGAACACCGGCTTCCTACGGGTTCTTTACGAGCTTTCTTCTCTTGGGATTGACATCGGTGCCTTCTGAGCTTTCATCTTCAGTTGAGTATGGTCCTGAGAAATCACGGACATCTACTCTACGCCCATAGTTCTGTGGTTCCAACCCTCTGATGTAAGGAGGGGGATAGGTTTGCGAGAGTCCAAGTCTTGCTTGGGCAACAGTGCTACTAGGGATAACAATAGTGGAAATTTGTGTGTGAGGAGCAGTAGCCATAAAAAGAGTTTGAGTTACCTGAGATAGTGGGTTGGATCCATGGACAATTTCCTCAGGATTGGGGGAGTGAACGATCTCACTAAACGGGCCAAGCCTTTGAGTGTTAGGACCTTGAGTTCCAGCGGGAATAGTGGTGGTAACGAGGACCTCGGTAGTTTGGGTCTCATCAGGAGGGATGATAGCAGTCGGAACACCTGTGGTAAGGACGATATCTCCGTCAGTTCGTCGTGTTATTGCCATGGTTGATGTCTTCTTCCCACAGACGGCGCCAAATGTTATGGATTAAAAATTAGGGTGTAGTTAAAGCGATGTATGTCGGAGCTTAACGAGCTTTAATGGCTGAGCTTGTGTTTCATAGCTTGGTTCTGCCCTCACAAGATGCCTACGTATCTCTGTTGTGTTTAGAGAATCAAGTCAAAACGTAGTTCTAAGAATGAGGGGTTAGGCCCTTTATATAGACGTAGAGAGTCTAAGAATTAGAGTAGGTTTAGGAACCTTGATGGGCAGGCCACCTCCTAGAAGGATTCTGGATTCTTCTTGTGATAGAAGTAGTTTTCAAGTATGAATAGGTTTTCTTGTTGATTGAGGTGTCTTGGGGGCTACTCCTTGGAATAGTTTCCATGTATTTGGACATAATTAATTAGTTGTATATTTAGTCAATTATTTACGAATTTATTTACTAATTAGGGTTTCAAGCCTCATTAATTGGGCCTCCCTTTTGGACCAGACTAGGTCTAATTAATGCCACATTAATTGTGTCTTTAGGGCTTACTTTCAGCCCATATCAGACCCCACCACTTTACCCAATTTTCTTTCTCTTTCATCCACTTTTCCTTCACTTTCATAATACTTTATATAATTTTCTTAACCTCCGTGTCCAACCCAAATGTAAACAATTGGGTGAGACGGACGGAGTAACATTTATTAACATTACTGTTAACAAACCGAGCAATTCTATGTACGCAAAAATTATTCAATTTTTTTCTCAAATGACGTGGCATGACACAAGACTTATTTTAATTGGTAAGCGCATATGTATATACGCGGGGTCTCATATTATTATATATTATTATAGAAAAATTATCAATTACACACGTGACTACTTAGAATTTGAGACAATTTTTGGATAACTAGCATTTTTCTAACCAATTAGGATTTTGAGTCATATTACGGTCTTACATTCTGTCCCAAATAATGTTTTCCTTTAATAATGTGAGATTTACGGGAATACAAAAGGGTCCATAACATTTTCTCAACTGCATGCACCTTTACAAAATTCACGAACACCGGGATCAAGATCAGAACAGCCCATCAGAGTTTTCTTGTAAGGCAAGAATGTTTTCCTTCTCATCTCCTCCGCCGCAGCCCTATTATTTATATAATGCCTCTCATGAAGAGAAATCCCATCCTTCTTACTCCAATTAACTACCCCTGAACCTAAAGTCTTGTGAGTTTTTCTAATAATTACATAATTATCTCTGCGTGCGTGACCTTCGAATGCACTCCTAAACAATGACAAATCTTTGAGCTTCCATTTGTGACACCAACTCCTCGAACCCGAACCCGAACTCGAACCTGAAGGCCTTGAACTTGAAGTGGTGGCAATTGTTTGTTTTAAAGTTTGTTTCTTTGAATGGCGGGAGGTGTTTTTAGATGAGTTTTCTTTCTCTACTTTTGGCACCAATGGATCGGAATCTTCATCTACGTTGAGAGATCGAGGCTTGATCTTCCCCTTATGGAAGACTTTATGAGCAGAAACATATGTAGGAGTTTCATGCAATTGCTTATAATTGAAACCGAAATCTATATTATTAAACATATTTATGGAGAATAGATGCCTCACAAATATGTTTGGTATCACATATTTATACAGAAAGTGAAACAAGAGAATGTGTGTGTATATATAAAATAAAGGTAGATTGACACTACAAGTTATTTGCCTTGATATGTGCCGATTGATTATATTTCAGTATTTGGGTAATTTTGAATAAGGAAATGTATTATTTTGACTAGCTATGTTATAGGGAATTAATTATTTTTACGAGATTTGAATTGAAAATTATTTGTGAATTTCGGATATACACTAGATAAATTTTAAATGGTTATAAAATATAAATTGAATTGTGGGTTATTTGAAATGTGCAATATTTTACAAGGAAAGAAAGTAAAGAAGCCCGCCTAATTTTTGTGGGTCAATGTTTTTTTTTCTCTTTTAAAAGGACGGTAAACCGTATAATCAATTGCATCCGAATACAATAGTCAGAATAAGGAGTTTCTTTAATTCAAAAAAGTTTATATCTAACCTATAGGTCATGTAAGATGGCCGTGGACATTTAGACAATAAAATTTTAATGTCCGATAAGAAAACAGCCGTAGTGCCAATATCTCCCCTTCCCGTGTACTTGAAAATTAAGAAAAATAAATAAATACATAAATCTCAATAATATTATCAACCATTTACTACAAAATAAGATAAATTAATATGGTGGAAGTAACATTTTTAAATAAATTATCAGAGTTAAAATTTAAAAAATAACAATAAAATTTTCTAAAAAATTTAAAAATAAGAAAAATCTAAACCAAAAGATGATTTTTGGTTAGATACTAATATACTATTAATCAACAAATGCACACTAAAATTACAAATATTTCCTTATTTCTGATTAAAACAAATGAAATAGCAAAGTAAAATCTAACCAATGGGATCAGTTTGGTTAAATATAAACTCAAAAAACAATATATAATTGAATACAAATTTTATTTGAAACTAATAAATATAATTTTAATAGTTTACAACCAATACTGCATTTAATAATAATAAATAAATTTTAAAAACTATTCATTCAAAAACAAAAATTGAAGAATAAATATTGTTAATAAGTTACCATAAATAAAATTAAATACAAAAAATAATATGAAAACTGACAAATCAATTTCACACGTTATACAAATCTGCCATCAATCATGACCAAAATTATTTCTTAAGAGTATAAAACAAGCCATCATGTATGGCCTCCAATGATGAATAATAGTACGGTAGAGATAGTGAGAATCAAAATATAAAACTAGTACACATTGAAAACTAATAAAAACTTTCCATATTTAGTTTACTCATTCATGGCCTAAAAATACTATTATATCAAAATCAAATCCCAACATATATCATCACTCGCATATAGATACACATATAGTCACACCCATATGTCAAAATAAGAACACAACAATAATTCAAATAATTAATCAAATATTCAAAGCGTCGAAACAAGAATAACATAAAATTAAACAACTACCCAAAAGTTAAACCAACTAGACAAAAGAATCACTAGATTCGTTTACTTAAAAACCCTCTTCGACATGCAAAGAATTGGCCACAAATTCAAAAACCCAAAATAATAAATCTGACATGAATCAAATATATTATATCAATCAACAAAATCACTGAAGCATAATCCAAACTGAGTTTATAAATGTTGAAATTTATTCAAATTAACAAATCAAATATAAAATTTAGGAAAAACACGTACACATGGATAAATTATAAATCTATTATATCTCTTATAGGAGAACATCCCCTTCTCTCCTGAGCAAATTTATTAAGTATAAAAAGATTTTTTTATCCTTCCAAGCCTATTTATTCAATGTAAAATAATTGCTATATCCCCCGAACCAATTTATTTGACATATGAAAAAATTGTCATCCACTCCGAACCTGCTCCCCAACCATAGCTGTCTATTTACCTTGATAGCTCTCACCTCTCTCCGAAGTAAAACTGCACATGAGCACATTTAAATCCTAATCAAGCACATTTAAGTGTTGTTTAAGGTTTTCTTGCACATATAGAGGGATGTTATTATTGCATTAAATTTATGATTAAAAAAAATTTTATTTTATCTTTTCCGGCATAAAAAGCTTTTAAATCTTTATATTTGCTCATATTTGGTTATGGAACCATAAAGTTTATAATTTTAAAAAAAAACTTCAAGACTTTTATAGCTGAGAACAAAACTCTCTCATCATTCTATAATCTTTACTAATTAACATTTTTTCCCATTTAACAACAAACATCCCACTAAAAATGTAAAATACTTACTTTAATTATACTAATAGTATAAGTTAAATACTTATGTAATCTATTTATTTTCTTTTTAATATACATGTCCCTTGCAGTGGTGGAACCAGAGGGGTTAGGAGATGCTAAAGCCACCCCTGACCTCCTAAACACGGTATAATACATTTTGTCAAACCCATCTAAATTAGAGAGGTTAGTGTGATTATTTTCAGGTTTAGTGAGGAAAACAATAGTAGACTTAGGGTTGGATAAGAAGATAAGAGATTAATAATGATTTTTCATAGAAATATATGATTACTCTTTGCATGACTTTTTAATTTTTGGAAATTTAATTCTGAGTTTCGATAATGTAATTTTTTTTTTTTGAATTGCACAATTTTATCAAAAAAATCTAGTACTTGAGATAACTCTAACTATAATTACTGTTATAATTACTGCGACTGACGAATGTTTCTTACAATGTAAATATGATGAGTGACGGATAACTAAATATAAGCCATAAAAATAATTGGCGAATAACTAAATATAAGCTATAAAAATTTGAGCCCCTCCTACTACTTAGCCTTGGTTCCACCACTACCCTCTCACACCGCTCTTTGTAATGTTGGTACATATAGTAAACCCTAACCTACATCATTTAATTTTAATGTGTTAAATATTAAAATATATTATTTATTTAGAACGATCAAACACATATAAGATTAAATGAAAATTAATTTATATGAAAAAGTGCACGTATTTGGCTCTCAAATATAAGAATTCACCCGAGACTCGTGCCTTGCACGGGCTCTAATGCTAGTACAATATATATAGAGGAAAAGTCTAGACACAACAACATACAACCTCTGTCTAGATTGAGATTGGAAAAATATAGATACAGAAACATACATACCTGTCTGAATTGAGATAGAGTGAGGAAGATAAGAATTCACGATTCACGGTTAGATATTATACATTTTTTAACGATTTCGATCTCGGCATCGACACAATAAACAAATAAGAGAACCCTTTATTCATTCCTTTATTCATTAGATATCATACCTTCTAAAATTATTTTTTCAATACCGCAGCATGCTTTTGATGGCATCACGTATAGCAGAAAGAGAAGAGATCGTTGGGACATAACCAATCTAATAAAGTATTGAATATGTTCTTGACAATTTTGTAGGTGTAGATTTGTGGGAATGAGAGGAGTGTAGGTCAAAATATTATAATATAATATAATATAAACATGTTTCATAACACTTTAACATTTCAGATGAAGAGATAACTTAACATGATATTGGAGTTTCGGTTCATAAAAGTTTGAGGTCGGACCCAACATCTTATTGATTTTCCTGATATTATGATTTAATGTAACCCCTATTTGAGATTACTTTAACTGAATCTAAAAAATAAAATATATAAACATAATTTTTAATTTATAAATTATTTATAAAATAAATCAAACTAACACTTAATATCACAATTTTTTAGAAAAAGGAGATAAGATTTCAGATAACATGGGTCATGCCACATGCATTTAACAATTTGGCTTTCGGGACCATCACTTTAAATATATAACGACGGAGTAATTAAATTATTCCGTAGAATGTGCATGAATAGATATTTTTAAAGGCTCATAACAAAAAAAATGGATATTTTATGACAAATTATTTTGTTACAATAATATATTTATTTTTCCTTGCTAGTCAAGATGTTTGAACCGATCATCTTTGCTAGTAATACATGACCAGTATTTTGTTGCTACTGTGCAAATACTAATCTTTTTGGATTAATCCTAACATATAAAATGTTACCAAACGTGTTTCAAATTTTATTTAAAAAATTAAGGACTCTAATATACATTTTAGGTAACTTACTAAAAATACATATAATTTTATATGTAAATATGGAAAGGGTACTTTATAAAATCAGAATTAATTTAAATTTTTATTAATATAATATTATTTTGTACTAAAATCTTAGAAAACTATCTAAAACTTAACTAGATTCCTTCTTCTCTTTATTAAAACACAAACTCTAATATATAGAAGAATATATATGAGATTGACAAAATATTTATATATATATATATATGAGAAGAATATTTCTTAAATCCAAAATGTACCTAAGTTTATAAATATTCTATATATGAATATTAATAACAATTTTGAAAATATGAAATTTATTTCTTACATTCAGAATTATTTCGTGTATTTATATATAAATTTCAATTAACTTTATATAGTTTCACATATATATCCTGAAGTCGCACCCTTTATTAGTATATAATTATATACTAATTAATTAGTAATTCTTTAAACAATATTGTATGATTAAGTATAATATATAATTTTAAATTTTAATCATGTAATACGGCTTAATTAATTACTAAAAATATATAATGAACTTGTTTCCTTTTATTATACATGCAACTTTCCATCGACATGATGAATGTGAAACAAATTGAATAAAACATACAAGGACGAAAAAACAAAACAAAAAGATAAGTAGTGGGAAGATGAAGTTGAAAAAAAGTGGATTGAAAAGTTGAGTGACATTACATACAGAGAGCACAATATAATAATACAAGGTGATTCATACTTTGAGGATTAAAGACTTTACAAATAGTTCACGTCTCCACTATCTGGGCCTTGTGATAGTCATGTCCTCTAAAAGAAGACCCGGTTTTTAGCGTATGTCTTTTAAATTATCATGCGGTGGCACTTGATAGAATGATAGGGTCTGGAATCGAATTAAAAATATTTAGACTGGATTTCTACTTAGAACTGAATTAAACTTATTTTTCCATGTTCTCTTTAGAGTCGCCTCCCTTTTTTTTTTCAAACATAGCCGTTGGGTTTTTCACTGATTTTCTAAATTTTTTTCATTTTTCAATAAAAATTCATAGATTAAAAACTATCGGGGCATCCAGATTTTCTGTCTTCTCCAATCAAACGGGTGATTATTCGGTTTCAAGGGGTCTGATTTCTCTTATTTTTGTGGTTTCGTTTTCTGGATCTAAGGCTTGCTTTTATTTTATAATTTTAGTTTAATTTGCAATTTCGGTTTGATTATAGTCACTCATCGGTGAGAGTTTTGGTGTTTCTCTTCTTCGTTTGTGAGAGTATCATGTTTGATTTAGTGATAAAAGTTTTAGGGGATTACAATTATGGTCGATAACTTAAAGTGGATTAGCCCCAACTGGATATGGTAAAGCGGGTACATGTAAATATATCATCTTCAAAAAATGGTGTGATTGTATTTACAAAAAGAATGAATTAATTAGCTATTGTTTATGTTTTATGTTTGTTCAACGCGACTTTTTTTGTACATTCTATAAGACTTTTAATATTGAATTAGTACTTACTAAAAAAACTTTGAACTCAATTATAAATTTCAATTTGGAGGAACAGCCGAATCAATCAGCGAGGGCATATGTATTAAGAGCTAATTTATATTTGCTTATTTACTCAATTTTTTAAAATATTAATAGAAATTCAAATATAATAAATTTTATTACAATTTCCCTAGTTTATATATATGGTTTGATATTGTGTTAATCCAATTCAAATTTTGAGTCTTTTTCGAAAATCAGGTCAAATCCCGACTTCCGAATCCGAAATAAGTCAAAGTAAATTAGCACAAATGCAACAATTTGGGTAATCTACCCAAAAGATCTCTGAACCTCTGTCGATTATGAGATAATATCACCATCCTTCGTATCCCTATTTCGGTAACTTAATGAATCAAACATTCAAGAATTGGCTCTGAATACCATATGTGATAAGCCGGGTCAAATCCTGAGTGTTTTTCAAAAATCGAGTCAAGTCCCGACATCCGAATCATAAATAAATCAAAGTAAACTAGACCAAATGCAACAACTTGGATAATCTACAAGCCCGCCACAAATTCTCAAAATATCATTGTTAGGAATTATGTAGTTTAATGATAATTTTGCATTTAAAATCATATATTTCTTGTAACTGGTTAATTGATATGTGTTCTATAAATATTCATTAAATAGAAAAAATATTATCAATTGAGGCTCATGTCATCAACTGATAATATGGATTAATAGGAACAATTGTTGCTTTAGTCAATTATCCATTGATAGTCTAAAAGTCGATGTATAATGTGTCCTAGAGTCAACTAATAGGAATTAACAGATATTGGTCAGCAACAGATGTGTATAAACAGACTGTTAATTATAATTATTTGAAGACATGTCAAATACACAAATGAAGGATGGTCGATGGATAATAAAGACTCGATAGATGTAGTGAATAGGAGATGTCAACGGATAAAGAAGCTTATCACTTGGTGTATTAGTCGACAAATATTATCATCAATCGATGGATGAATGAAGATCAGTCGATGGATGTAAGAAATATCAGCTGATATGCTTAATAACAAATTATCAGTTGATGGTGAGAAATCATGAAGACCGGTGTCAGGAATCATGCAGACTAAAAGACAACAATTGGAAGATAGTTAAATTTGTCTTGACTGTGAAATCTCAAAAGAAACTGTCTTTCTTGGGAGAATGTAGGACAAAAGTATTACCCAACTTGCACAATGCAGAAAGGAAAGACAGAAGTAGCAGAATTAAACTAGTCTAAAAATTATTTGTTTCATTTATTGAGTACTAATCTATAAAAATTAATTGTGGTAATAAACAAGTCATGTAGCAAATTAACAGCAGGTTTTACAAGTTTCATTGAGAGTAAAATAATGTTCAAGAGCTAAAAAGCAAATTGTAAGAACATATTATACTTATACTTTGTAATAATAGCTGGTTTTTAAGACCTAGATACATTCAGTCCACCAAAAAATTTAAAATCTCTGTATTTTTTATTTTGGCAAGTTTCATTTTATTTTTTAGTTCAAGATTTATGCGTTGATTAACAAATTTTCAAGTAAAACAAAAATCTGTAATTTGTATCCAACCCCCCTTCTACAAATTACTTAATGACTTAGTGAGATTATCTAACTAATGATTGGTATCAGAGCAGCGCTTTCGACATACAGAAAGTTTAAAGATCAAAATCACTATGGATCACAAAGATACATGTAGGGTTATACAAAGGGTCAAAACTGAACCGGATCGACCCAGACCAGACCGACCAGGACCGGACCGAAGACTGGAAATTTAAATATGTGGACTGAAGATCAGACCAATTATATTTGGTCTTGGGACTAGACCGATAAAACCTGGACCGACTGGAACCAGACCGATATGGACCGATTAATTATTATTTATATAATTTTTTATGGTTATTATATTTTTATTTGTATAATATATTGAAAAAAATAAATATTATTTGGTAAATTAATATAAATTTAATAATAAATACATATGTCATCCTTTATATGATAATTATAATATAACTCTCATTTATATATATATATACTAAATAAATTTATTTTTTAATTTTGTTAAGTCCCAGGTAATGGGCGGTATTAGCTAAAAAGGGGGGGGGGTTGAATAGCTTAACACCCTTTTAAAATTTAGAGCTTGACATTTAAAAATTTCATTTTCTCTTTATAAAATTGTTATCAGTCAACTAGTAAATCCAGTGCGGAAAGTAAAACAGAAAAGAGATAGAGCACAACACACATAATTTTTATCCTGGTTTGCGATGGCGCAATCCCCTAACAGATCCGCTCACCCCTAGTCCAGTCCTTGAGTCCCTCCCTGGACTCGAGATTTTCTACTATAAAAAATGCACTTCTGATACCAGCGGAGAAGCCTTTAGAACCAAGAAGAGAAAACCTAAGGGGAGTGTTAAGGTAGAGCAAGTTGGTGAAGGAATAGGGGAATATTTAGGAACCCTGAAGAATAAGGTGGGTGAGGGTGAGGGTGAGTGTAACCAGCCTAGCCACCCTGTATCCTCCAAAAACGATACAACGGTTAAAAAGGATACAAATACATCCCTATTGGCATCCTCCCAACATGTTATCAATATTGAAAATAGTCCTCCTCTAAGAACACAGATCCCCAGGGTTACACCATCCATATCCTATGATACAACCTTTGAAAGAAGGAAGTGTTAGGGAGTATACTGAACTATTCGTTTGAAGTATATGACATTGTCTTTTTTTATTGAGAATCTTGAATGCGTATTTTAACACTGTTTGTATATTATATATTGTGGATAATCTAGTATCAAATGGGATAACAGAAGATTAGATTGTCAGTGTCTATATATAATATAATAAATGTTCACAGTTTAAGTGGAGTTAAACAAACCACTGGAATGACTGAAGTATTATTTGGAAATAATCTATCTTGATTATTGAATAATACTTGTATGCTTTGTGTATATTGAACGGGATTAAAATATTAGAATTGTTCTTCTATTCTGATAATAAAGAAGAACTAAGATTCTATAATATTATTATTGCTTAGGTTCTTAATCCGGATACAGTGATTGACACTTGTATGCAATGCACATGTTTTGATTCATATGTGATGTGATTTTTTGTTAATCACAATATTATGTTTTGGACAATGACATTGCATACAGAGTGGGATATTGACTATAAAAGGAAACCGTATCCGAAAATATTCGGGTGATGATGTCCTCTTGAAAGCTCATAAAGATAATTATGCTTTAGTCCTGCAGGCAGATTTGTTCTTGCATAATTATAAGGTTTAGTGGATGATCAAGGATAAAAGATATTGATTAAATTAATTATCAGAAATTAATTTAATTAATGGACATTCGATATCTTAAACATGGGGAATTTAATAAGCAAATAATATTGGAGCCGAATTAAATAATTAAATTACGGCATTAGAAGAGGTAGTGCAAATATTAATTCTTTAGTGGATTGAATTAATATTTAATGACATTGGGCTTGACCCAGAATGTCATTGGAAGGCCCGACCTAATTATCCAGGATCCCTACTGTAGCCTATATATTCATCTTATTCTCTTCTAGCTATGAGTTGGAAAATACTAGGGTTTTTATGAGCAGCCGTTCAAGGAGGCAACCAAGAACTAGGGTTCCAAGATCTCAAAGCTAGAAGGGAGGCAACCTTGGGAGAATCGAAGGCCACACTTCGCTCAAGGTGAATACGGGAATACAGTAGAAGACGTGGATTTGAATCGCTTGCGCCGTAGCGATTAAGGTTAATTTTCTATTCAAACTCGTTCGTTTTCATATCATAAAACGCAGCATCATGATTCGATTGTCCCAACAATTGGCATCAAGAGCCAGGTTCTAGGGTTCTGCGTTATATGATATGATGTCCATGTCGTAATTATGTATGTATATAGTGGTGGGTTTGCATTGTTTTTTGATGCAGGTTGTTATCCACTATTATGGCCATGGTTGTAATTATGTTTTTGGATCCCACGTGGTTTATCGTGGTTGTAAATTAAATCATGAGGGTTGATCATGATTAGTTTTAATTTTTGATTTCTATTTTGATTGTAATCTTGTAATTTGAATTGTATTCAATTTAGATTATGATCTGATGTAATAGAATAGATTTTTCTGTTGTATTTGTCGTATGTAATTGTTTGATCGACGAAGATGCGAGAAATAGAGTTTTTCCGCTGCTATATGCTGTTTTTGTGGCTGCTTCGCTGTTCTGGCTACAGATTTTGCATACGATATCCGATTGGGGCGAATAATATCTTTTCGGAAACGGCAGAGCGAGACCTACAGGCTGAGATGGAAACCATCTCCAGATTTTTCAAGCCATTCTGAGCTCGTTTAGGCAGTCAAACAGGCGGCTGAAGATTTTCGAAAATTTATCGATGGATGATTTTGAAGATTATTCTTCGGGGCCATAATAGTGGATGTATTTTATTATGTTTTACATAATGTTTGCTGATCTTGATTATTACTACTATGTGTTCCATGTTTGTTTGTTATGCCATGTGATACTAACCCTTCGCATGCTAGAACGACATGGACATAGGGCTGTTTTATTATGCTTTAATCATGATGAGTATGCTGCTATGTTATGTGTTATATGTATTGTTATTATGATACACGTGGACTGCGAAAAAATAACATAGGACGATGCATCTAGATAAAATCCTCATAGTAAAATACTAAGTGGGAGAGGGAATTAATTTGGTATTAAATTCCATGGTCTCCATTATTGTTTGTATGTAATTTAACACTAAGTCGAATATAAATTATGTATACGTCACCCATCGTGGCATGTAATTTATGGTGTCTAGAGTGTTATGGAAATTACTAGAACAAACTTCTAAAATTAATTATGAATATTGGAAGGTACATATGTCACCCAACGTGGCGTACTAAGTTTCATAGAATTCAAATAATAAAAGGATACCCTATTTTTTGATAGCTTTCACGCTCAACTAGGAAGAGAATCTAAAATAACACATCTTTGAGTATTCTTGCGTTGGTGTCTAGGAAAGCGTGCAGCTTACCTGGCCATTTAGATTGGTGTCTAGAAAAGTGGTTAGGCTCTTGGCAATGCTTCCACCGGCCTGGCCAGTCAGTCTGAATACTCTTTAGATTTGTAATTTTAGTAGTATCTTATTGTTAGGAGCAAGAATTTATCATAGTCAAAAGGCGCATCTGGTATTATTATTATTAATTTAAGATTTAATAATGGTATACACTTAGCTATGAAAAATAATATAGATCACCCTAACGTGGCTAATTATTTAGTAGTAGGACCGAAGTAACATTTAAATAAATTTAGGTGGTATATAAGTCACCCAACGTGGCATACCGGAAACCTATGGTGTTTAAGTGTTGATGTTCTATTTTTAAATAATTGTTAGAGGAACCAATTTTTTTAAACACCCTCTAATTATGTGTTATATGTATGATTCTCAGGATATAATGAGCTTTAATCCACTTTTTACCATACTTAAGGATAACAAACTTACTAGACCTAACTATATTGAATGGAAACGTAATTTGGACATTGTGTTGACCGCTGAGGAGTACAAATTTTGCATTAATGAACCCAAGCCAGAGGAGCTTGCTAAGAATGCTTCTGAAGTTGAGAAGGAGTATTATAAGAAGTGGATTAAGGCTGATGAGATGTCGCGATGTTACATTCTGGCAGCAATGTCAGGTGTTTTGCAGCATCAGCATCAGGCTATGGCCACTGCTTCAGATATGTTCTTTAATCTCAAAGAACTTTTTGGAGATCAGAATAGGGCTGCAAGGCAAGTAGCAATGAAAGCTTTAATGAACACTCAGATGGCTGAAGGGACACCTGTAAGGGATCATGTTCTCAGGATGATGTCACATCTGAATGAGATGGAGATCCTTGGTGATGAGGTTGATGGGGAAACCCAGATCGATATCATCCTTATGAGTTTACCCAAAAGTTTTGAGCAGTTCCGCTTGAATTACACCATGAACAAAAGGATGTATAGTCTTGCGGAACTTCTGACAGAACTTCAGGCAGCTGAAGGACTTTTTCAGCAGAGTGTTCAAGTCAATGTGGCTGAGAAACCTTCTTCTTCTAAGCCGAAAGCCAAGAAGAAGAAAAAGGCTCAGACACAGAAAGTTGTGAAAGCTGTGGGAGTTCAAGGTGGTGCTGTGAAAAAGCCCAAGGGCAAGTGCTTCAGGTGCAAGCAGTCGGGTCACTGGAAACAGGATTGTCCTCTTCCTAAGAAGAAAAACAATACTGGTATGTCTCTTTCTCTAGTTACAGAAACATATATAGCGGCTATATCTACGAGCACTTGGTGTGTAGATACAGGAGCCACTGATCATGTTTGTAATTCTATGCAGGGGTTCCAGCAATCCAGAATGCTTAGAGATGGCGAGATATATGTGTTCATGGGAGATGCTACGAAAGTAGCAGTAGTTGCAGTGGGAGACGTTAATTTATCTTTTGGTGATGATAGGAATTTGGTTTTGAACAATTGTCTTTATGTACCTTCGTTTAGAAGGAATTTAATTTCGGTTTCTAAACTTGCTTTGGATGGTTATAATGTTTGTTTGGATCATAATGTTTCAATTATGAGGAATAAACTAGTTATATGTTCTGGTACATTGCAAGACAATTTATACATAATCACTCCTAATCAACCTGCACTGCAACTACAACATAGGGTATTAAATAACACATCTTCTATCACTACTAAAAGAAAGGAACCTTCTTCTTTGAACCAAACATATCTTTGGCACTTAAGATTAGGTCATATTAACTTGAGGAGGATTCAAAGACTGGTAGTAGATGGGCCTTTAGGCTCATTGGCAGTGGAGCCATTTCCAGTCTGTGAATCCTGTTTGGAAGGTAAAATGACCACTAGGCCTTTTAAGGCAAAGGGGAATAGAGCAAAAGAAGTGTTAGAATTGGTTCATACTGATTTATGTGGACCCATGAATATTCAAGCAAGAGGTGGTTGTGAATATTTTGTCACTTTTATTGATGATTATTCTAGATATGGATACATTTATTTGTTGCGCCGTAAATCAGAGTGCTTTGACAAGTTCAAGGAGTACAAAACTGTAACGGAGAAGCGACATGGAAAATGTATCAAGTCACTACGATCAGATCGTGGTGGCGAATACTTGCTTAGAGAATTTAGGGATTACTTATCAAAGAATGGGATCATGTCTCAGTTGACTGCACCTGGAACACCCCAACATAATGGTGTAGCGGAGAGAAGGAATCGTACTCTTTTGGAGAGTGTTAGATCGATGATGAGTTATTCAGAATTACCCAAGTCGTTTTGGGGACATGCTTTAGAAACAACAGCTTATCTTTTGAATTTAGTTCCTTCTAAGTCAGTTCCTAAGACTCCAAAAGAATTGTGGACTGGTTCAAAACCTAGTCTAAGACATATTCGGATATGGGGTTGTCCAGCACATGTGTTGAACAAGAACGTGACTAAGTTAGAATCTCGTACAGAAGTAAGGCTTTTTGTAGGCTATCCCATGGGAATGAAAGGATATTTATTTTATAGTCCTAAAGATCAGGATGTCATTGTTAGTACCAATGCTAGATTCCTAGAGGAGGACTATATGATGAACCATAAACCCATGAGCAGTGTCGTTTTAGAGGAACTAGTGGGAGAAACAAATAATGAACAAGTGCCAATAGTACAAGTAGAACAGCCATAAGAGAACACACAACCTATCACTAATACCACACCGGTGTCTCGTCGTAGTGGGAGGGTTATTCGTAAACCCAGCAGATTCATGTTATTGGGAGAGTCTTCGGACTTGGTCTCTGAGGAACATGATGAGGATCCCATGACATACGAGGAAGCACTGCAAGACAAAGATGCAGATCTATGGCAAAAAGCAATGAAATCTGAGATGGAATCTATGTATTCAAATCAAGTCTGGGAGCTCGTGGAACCACCCAAAGGTGTAAAACCCATTGGATGTAAGTGGATCTACAAGAGAAAAAGAGGATCTGACAAAAAGGTAAAAGCTTGGAAAGCAAGACTTGTTGCGAAAGGGTATACTCAGAAAGAAGGGATCGATTATGAGGAAACCTTTTCGCCAGTAGTCATGCTAAAGTCGATCCGGATTCTTTTATCTATAGCAGCTCATCTCGATTATGAGATTTGGCAAATGGATGTCAAGACAGCTTTCCTAAATGGGAGTCTTGATGATGAGATCATCTATATGCAACAACCAGAAGGATTCATTAAGGAAGGCCAAGAGCATCTGGTATGTAAGCTTAAGAAGTCCATTTATGGACTTAAACAAGCTTCTAGGTATTGGAATATTCACTTTGATCAGGTAATCCAGTCATACGGATTTGATCAATGTCCAAGCGAGTCATGTGTGTACAAGAAATGTGAGGGTAGTTCAGTGACTTTTCTAGTGCTATACGTAGATGATATTTTACTCATTGGAAACAATGTAGGGATGTTATCAGCGGTAAAGGCATGGTTGTTCAAACAGTTCAAAATGAAGGACTTAGGTGAAGCGGCATACATCCTTGGGATCAAAGTTATAAGGGATCGCAAGAAAAGGATGTTGGCTTTATCCCAAGAGCCCTATATTGATGAGGTATTGGCTCGTTTTAACATGCAGGACTCCAAGAAGGGTAACCTACCTTATAAACATGGAGTTGCTCTATCAAAGAAACAGTGTCCTAAGACACCAGAGGCGATAGAGAGCATGAAAGCGGTTCCCTATGCTTCGGCATGCGGAAGCTTAATGTATTCAATGTTATGTACGAGACCTGATATTTGTTTTGCCGTGGGCATGGTTAGCAGATATCAGTCAAACCCAGGACAGGAACATTGGAGTGCAGTAAAGGCTATACTCAAGTACCTGAGAAGGACTAAGGAGTATATGCTAATTTACAAGGCCTCAGATTTGTTACCTCTAGGATATACCGATTCAGATTTCCAAGCAGATAGAGATAAGAGGAAATCAACCTCGGGATATGTGTTTACCTTAGGAGGTGGAGCTGTAATATGGAGGAGTGTAAAGCAGAAATGCGTTGCTGACTCTACCATGGAAGCCGAATATGTGGCAGCTTCGGAGGCAGCCAAAGAGGCAATATGGTTCAGAAACTTTCTATTGGACATAGATGTGGTACCTAATTTACCTAGGAGCTTGACAGTGTATTGTGATAACACTGGTGCTGTGGCAAATGCAAAGGAACCGCGAGACCATAAGGCAGCAAAACACATCGAGCGTAAGTATCACCTTATACGACAATTCGTTAAGCGAGGAGATATTATTGTGACTGATATAGCATCAAAGGACAACCGGGCAGATCCTTTCACAAAGAGCTTACCAGCTAAGGCTTTTGAGCAGCATTTGGAGGTGATAGGAGTCAGATGTATGGTCACATAATAGTTATTTAATTGGTAGTGGATTGCTTGTAATATAACACTGATATACTCAAAGAATAGCTTGAGTATAAGTGGGAGATTGTTAGGGAGTATACTGAACTATTCGTTTGAAGTATATGACATTGTCTTTTTTTATTGAGAATCTTGAATGCGTATTTTAACACTGTTTGTATATTATATATTGTGGATAATCTAGTATCAAATGGGATAACAGAAGATTAGATTGTCAGTGTCTATATATAATATAATAAATGTTCACAGTTTAAGTGGAGTTAAACAAACCACTGGAATGACTGAAGTATTATTTGGAAATAATCTATCTTGATTATTGAATAATACTTGTATGCTTTGTGTATATTGAACGGGATTAAAATATTAGAATTGTTCTTCTATTCTGATAATAAAGAAGAACTAAGATTCTATAATATTATTATTGCTTAGGTTCTTAATCCGGATACAGTGATTGACACTTGTATGCAATGCACATGTTTTGATTCATATGTGATGTGATTTTTTGTTAATCACAATATTATGTTTTGGACAATGACATTGCATACAGAGTGGGATATTGACTATAAAAGGAAACCGTGTCCGAAAATATTCGGGTGATGATGTCCTCTTGAAAGCTCATAAAGATAATTATGCTTTAGTCCTGCAGGCAGATTTGTTCTTGCATAATTATAAGGTTGAGTGGATGATCAAGGATAAAAGATATTGATTAAATTAATTATCAGAAATTAATTTAATTAATGGACATTCGATATCTTAAACATGGGGAATTTAATAAGCAAATAATATTGGAACCGAATTAAATAATTAAATTACGGCATTAGGAGAGGTAGTGCAAATATTAATTCTTTAGTGGATTGAATTAATATTTAATGACATTGGGCTTGACCCAGAATGTCATTGGAAGGCCCGACCTAATTATCCAGGATCCCTACTGTAGCCTATATATTCATCTTATTCTCTTCTAGCTATGAGTTGGAAAATACTAGGGTTTTTGTGAGCAGCCGTTCAAGGAGGCAACCAAGAACTAGGGTTCCAAGATCTCAAAGCTAGAAGGGAGGCAACCTTGGGAGGATCGAAGGCCACACTTCGCTCAAGGTGAATACGGGAATACAGTAGAAGACGTGGATTTGAATCGCTTGCGCCGTAGCGATTAAGGTTAATTTTCTATTCAAACTCGTTCGTTTTCATATCATAAAACGCAGCATCATGATTCGATTGTCCCAACAGGAAGAAGCAAAAGACATGCAAAACTAATAATCAAGTAAATGTGGAGGTTCAGCCCCACTTTTTATCTATCTCTTTACCTCTCACACATATTTTCTGAAATTAAATTTCTTCAGAAAATATCTTGATTGATAATCAAGTATTTTCGAATTCTCCTTCTTTACAACTCAATGAGAAGCCAACAATCCCTTTTGTTCCTTAAAATGAGTGTAACACCTTTGAGAAACAGGTATTTCTTTCTAAATTAATTTCAAATATTGATTCTGAATTCACTCCTTTATCCCCTACTGACGTTTCTAAATCGATGGATATCTAATCAACTGATATTCTACATCCATCGAATACTATTCTCTCTTCGATGGATGTTCATGAATTGATGAATATCACACATCCGTCGAAAGATGTTCATTAATCATCTGTTGACGCGGCTAAAACACTTTTAAATTTGAGTGAGTTGAGAGAGAGACGGGATTTAAACTTGGAAAAAGAAGAGGAGTGAGTGAGAGGCTATCTACTTCTTTCAGGGAGGCAAATGGAGAGTTCACACAAACAGTTGCACATGCCGTGAGTAAGGATGATGTGAGCTTCCAGGGTGAGATTCTAATGAAAAATAGACAAAACGAGAGTGCACACTCACAATATGAGTCCAAGTTATTAAATTTTTCCCATGAACTTGAAGATGAATTGAGCTTGCATAAATGGGGAGATAGAGAGATAGGAATTGAAGAAAATATTGAAGCTGAAGTGGTAATTAAGCAAGAAGGAGTTGCTAAGACAGTTGTGGTGGATTGAGAAGTAGCTATTGAAGACCAGATAGATGTGAATCTTGATGCATCAATTTTTCAACACCAAGAAATTGTATATCAAGTGTTGGCCTCAATCTCAAATGCAATGATGAAATGCCTGTTGGGTTCCGAGGCATAAAACGCAGCGGATAAACGTAAATATAACGAAAAATTTCGGAACCCTAACGCAGGATCATGTATAAGATTGGACGGATTATGGTGATAATCGAATCATACCTATTACGATCTTGAATGTCACGAACTCAACGGAGATCCTTGCTATCACGACTTGTGTCTTCTTCTCGAAAACACCTCTATGGTATCCACACGAGTACCTTCAAGAGCGTCTCACGATCTTGATTACGGAGTGGATGTACTAGCAAACCTTTGATAATTCGAATTGTCTTCCTGCCTCTTTGCTGCCTCTTCTAGGGTTTTTCTATCAAAACGTGTTCTGCCTCTTAACCCTACATTATCTATTTATAATGTTTGGTTAACAGGCCCATAGTAGCAAAACCTAACCCATGTAGGTCTAGGAAAATAATAAAACGAATTTTATTATTTAATTAATAACTAAGTCATACTTAATTATTATGGGCAGAAATACAATTCTAATTTAAATTTATATTATCTTAATTAATTAAGTCTCACTTAATTAATATAATAAAAATTCAAATAATTATCAATTAATTTAAATCTATAATTTAAATTAACTATTCCTCTAAGTGCTCTTTGCGTGTGACCCTATAGGCTATTATTTAATTGGCAATAATTTTATTCTCCAATAAAATTATAAACAATGAGCGGCATCTAGTAATACATCATTGCTACCCAATTAAACAATAATTAAATCGTGATTCGATAAAACCTTTCGTGATTAATGTTTCCGTGTAATATAATCCTTTTAACCATATATATTATAGATTAAACTCGAGGCATGTATTTAGTCATCCTCTTCAACATTTAATCCGGGTTTACTTGATCCATGAGTAGACTATGAAAACAAATCATTATTTGAGCACGGCCATGCATTTTATAGTCTCACTCAATCAAGAGGCCAATAATATCTCTCCTAATTATAGGAGGGTTAAATCCTTTATCTATCATTCATATTTCTCATACGACTCATGATATACCCGATGTCCACTTTTATCATTACCCGGTCAAAGGTAACTTTTAATGTAGTCAAAGTATATTAATCCTCGTATAAAAATATAATGATCTCAAGTCAGAGGATCATTACACCATTATCACTGTGAGTCTTTCTTATGACTTTATTAAACATGAAGAATCTCACTGTGGGTCTGTCCAGTACCATGTACTCCTGCATGTACCTATGTGTTGACTTTAGTATCCCCATACTAATAACCAATGAGATGTGGTTATCTGTCAAACAACATACTAGTCTATTTATGTATTATTATTGTCCTATAATAATAATACTCGACTAGGGACATTTAAGAATATGATATATTATATAATCTCAAGTTCAAGTCATGTACTAAACTATACAATGTGTATCATGATTCTAAGGACATTTATTATGCTAACAAATATATCGCAGTAATTAAAGTCATAATAAATATGTTTATTGAATAATCAATTGATATAAAGGTTTATCAAAATAAACATTGTATTGCCTCTAGGGCACCTACACCAACAATCTCCCACTTGCACTAGAGCCAATCACCCATGTATCTAATACCCATGGAACTAGTGTGACCGTCGTGCTTCTTCTGCGATAAGCCTTTGGTCAGTGGGTCTGCAATGTTATCATTTGTGTGCACTTTACATATGTGTATGTCACCCCTTTCATTAATCTCTCGAATGAGGTGATATCTCCTGAGTATGTGTTTGGTTCGGGAGTGAGCTCTAGGTTCTTTAGCCTGTGCAATGGCTCCATTATTATCGCAGTATAGATCAATGGGATCTGCGATCGATGGAACCACTCCCAAATCATTAATGAATTTTCGAATCCAAACAGCTTCCTTAGCCGCTTCACAAGCTGCAATGTACTCAGCCTCCATTGTAGAATCAGCTACTGTTTCTTGCTTTGAACTCTTCCAACTTACAGCACCTCCGTTTAGACAAAACACAAAACCAGACTGTGATACAGTATCATCCCTGTCTGTTTGGAAACTTGCATCGGTGTAACCTTTTACAACCAGTTTCTCCTCTCCTCCATACACCAAGAATGAATCTTTAGTCCTTTTCAAGTACTTTAGAATATTCTTGACAGCCGTCCAGTGACCTTCACCTGGATTAGATTGGTATCTGCTCGTCATGCTTAAAGCATACGAAACATCTGGGCGAGTACATACCATTGCATACATGATGGATCCAATTGCTGAGGCATATGGAACCTTACTCATGCGGTCCTTGTCATCCAATGATTTCGGACACTGATCTTTAGAGATCGTTATCCCTTGAGATACGGGGACATATCCCCTTTTTGCATTTTGCATACCAAAACGATGCAAAACCTTTTCGATGTATATACTCTGACTTAGACCGATCATCCTTCTAGGTCTATCCATATAGATCCTCATTCCTAGAATGTAGGATGCTTCTCCTAAGTCTTTCATAGAGAAGTTGCTCCCTAACCAAATCTTAACAGCCTTGAGAGAAGGTATGTCATTCCCCATTAGTAGTATATCATCAACATATAGTACTATGAATGCCACATGGCTCCCACTAACCTTCTTGTAAACACAAGGTTCATCTTCGTTTTGAACAAAGCCATACTCCTTGATTGTTTCATCAAAACGGATATTCCATCTCCTAGAGGCTTGCTTCAATCCATAAATGGATCTACGTAATTTACATACCTTGGATCGACAAAACCTTCAGGTTGTGTCATGTACACATCCACATCCTCTTCAAGGATTCCGTTAAGGAAGGCTGTTTTGACATCCATTTGCCAGATTTCATAATCATGGAATGCTGCAATAGCAAGCAAAATCCTTATGGACTTGACCATAGCCACTGGTGAGAAAGTCTCATCATAGTCAATACCATGAATTTGTCTGAAACCTTTTGCAACCAGCCTTGCTTTATAGGTCTGAACATTTCCATCCATGTCAGTTTTCTTCTTGAAAACCAATTTGCACCCTATGGGTTTTACCCCTTCAGGTGGATCAACCAAGGTCCATACTCGGTTTTCGTACATGGAATCCATCTCGGATTTCATGGCTTCTAGCCATCTCTTAGAGTCTGGACTGTTCGTAGCATCTTGGTATGTGAGAGGCTCATCTTCGTCTATGAGCATCAAATCACCACATTGAGTCAAGAGAAATCCATATCTCTCTGGCTCATGGCGAATTCTACCAGTTCTACGAACAACCTGTGTTTGTTGAGCATTATCATTATCCTGCTCTTGTTCCACTTCAGGTTCAAATTTATTTTGTGGTTCTCGATCTTCATCGAGGTCTATAGTTCTCCCACTGTTTCTTTTGGAAACAAAATCTCTTTCCATGAAAACAGCATCTCGAGCAATGAACACTTTCTGCTCAGTAGGACTATAGAAATAGTACGCCTTTGTTTCCTTAGGGTATCCCACAAAATTGCACTCTTCAGATTTAGGTCCAAGCTTGTCAGATACTTGACGCTTCACAAACGCCTTGCATCCCCAAACTTTCATAAAGCTCATGCCTGACCGTTTCTTCTCCCATATCTCATATGGAGTCTTTTGAACCTTCTTAGTAGGAACACGGTTAAGTGTGAAAGCCGCTGTTTCTAGAGCATAACCCCAGAAACTAATTGGAAGATCTGCATGACTCATCATCGATCGCACCATGTCCAACAAGGTGCGATTTCTCCTCTCTGAAACTCCATTCCATTGAGGTGTACCTGGCGGAGTGAGTTGTGATACAATACCACACTCCTTTAAATAATCTTTAAATTCAGTGCTCAAGTATTCTCCTCCACGATCAGATCGTAAGATTTTAATACTTGCACCTCCGCCAATTTGCTTCTCTACTTCAGCCTTGTATTCTTTGAACTTTTCAAAAGAATCGGATTTATTCTTCATAAGATATACATATCCATATCTACTGAAATCATCAGTAAATGTTATGAAGTAGTAGTAGTCTCCTCTAGCCATCACACGCATTGGGCCACATACATCACTATGTATTAGCTCCAAACGTTCAGTGGCCCTTTGACCCTTACCAGTGAAAGGGGCTTTAGTCATTTTACCAAGCAAACAAGATTCGCATTCTTGGTATGATTCAAAATCAAACTTATCCAAATATCCATCCTTATGTAATTTGGATATGCGTTTCTCATTTATGTGGCCTAGACGACAATGCCAGAGGTATGTTTGATTTGAGTCATTAACTTTAAGTCGTTTGTTTTCTATATTACAGACAGGATTATCTAAGTCAAGAACATATAAACCATTAAACAAACGCGCAACACCATAGGTTAAATCATTCAAAGCAAAAGAGCAACTGTTGTCCTTTATTGTAAACGAAAAACCTTTCTTGTCCAAACAAGAAACAGAAATAATGTTTCTGCGAATTGCAGGCACGTAATAACAATTCTCCAGTTCTAAAACTAGCCCAGATGGCAAAGATAAATAATAGGTTCCTACAGCTAAAGCAGCAACTCTTGCTCCGTTGCCAACTCGTAGGTCCATTTCTCCTTTAGCCAATGTCCTACTTCTCTGCATTTCCTGCACATTTATACAAATGTGAGAAGCACATCCGGTATCCAATACCCAAGATGTAGAAATAGACAGATTGATTTCTATAACATATATACCTAAATTAGAAGCTTGCTCAGCCCTCTTCTTCTTCAGATCCTCCAAGTAAACTGAACAGTTTCTCTTCCAGTGACCAGTTTTCTTACAGTAGTGACATTCACCCTTAGCGACCCCACCTTTAGGCTTTAAAGCCTGTTTAGGACCTGACTTTGGCTTGGGTGTAGAATCAGAACCTGTCTTCTTCTTACCCTTCCACTTGCCTTTCCCTTTGGCCTTACCTTTATTGCCCACCATCAGTATGGGAGCGGGTTCAGCCGTCTTCATGTTGGTCTCATATGTTCTCAACATAGCCAACAATTCAGTAGGTGTTTTGTCAAATTCATTCATATTGTAGTTCATAACAAACTGAGTGAATTTGTTGTTCAAAGAATTCAAGATTAGGTCAATACCAGTTTCCGGACCAATCGGGAAACCCAAAGTATCAAGATACTCAATGTAACCAATCATCTTCAGAACATGTGGGCCAACTGGTTCACTTGCCCCTTGTTTGCAGTTAAAGAGTGACTTGCTCGTGTTGAACCTTTCTTGACGAGTTTGGCTTGCAAACATGCTTTGCAAGTGCTCATTGATAGTATATGCATCCATATGCACATGTTGTCTTTGAAGCTCAGCACTCATAGTTGCCAACATAAGACATGCAACATCAGTTGCATCATTCTCATCCTTTGTGTGGGCCGCTCGTTCCTCAACAGTAGCGCCCTCAGGAAGGGGACCTGCCTGAGGAATATCAATGACATGAAGCTTGCGCTCCTGCCTGAGGACAATCCTCAAATTCCTCTGCCAGTCTAGGAAGTTGTTTCCTCCTGTCAGCTTATCCTTCTCAAGGACAGATCGTACGGATAGTGTGTTTGTGTTGTTTGTCATTATTCGGTATCTACAATGATAAAAGCACAAAATAAACATTAGATTGTCTGAGTTATTTATTATGTTCAAATGATTATGATACATTCATAATATATCTCCCACTATTTTTATCAAATCAATAGCCCTTACTATTAATTTGGAAAGTATATCCCATAATTCTTTCTAGTGAGCCAAGATCCATATTTCGTCATGTCTTAAGTCAACCACTGGAAGTCCTTAAGAATGATTATTTAGGTAGACAACATTTGTCAATTATATCATATATAATTCTTGGATAGTTTGGTGAGCAACGATTGATCTTATCTATCTAATAGATTTTTAACCAAACTCCATGCTTCTAAGTTCATAATTGTTGAATATAACCGTTTACTTTCACCTTATTATGACGACTCAGTTAAGTTTGACCCAATGATACAACGGCCGAATATAACCGTTTATATTCGTCGCATCTCACCACGATAGATAGGAGTCCCCTGCCACTGACAGTCTTTCCCCTAATCGATCTAGGATTCGATGAGTGTTCATTCATTGGAAAGCATCCGATTAAAACTTAATATTTTGTTAAGGGGTTTAGAAAATTTACGACGATCATGATCACATCATGAAGAGATCCTCAATTTTTCCTTGAACCAAATATTTCAAATTGACATCTTAAATTGTTCATTTCCCAGGTAGATGGAGGATACCAGTGGTCACACTTAAAACCCATCAGCCTTACGAATACGCATATCCGCTTTTGACAGAAAATCCCAGTTTTAGATATCAAAAATTCATATTTAATTCCGTGTTTTAAAATCCATATTTCATAAACACAAGAATCTCATGATCGTTCGTTTGTTAATTTTAAAATCTTAAATCGTTAAAGATTTTATCTTGTTTAGCATGGCAAGCATGGCAAGCATGGCATGGGTGACGTATCTAATACATGCATACATCATTAATCTAATTAAAGCATGCATCTTCTACTCTACACATACATTCATACATCAATATGTAAAGTGCAGTATGTAAACGTGCTTGGTTATGGCCCTTTTCCTATGTGATCCTTTCGAGCTAATGAAAGGATCAAAGTCAATCTATGGTGGTAAAATATAAATACAATTACATGTCTTCATTCTTCTTGTATCCATGGGTGCTTGCTCCTCTTCTTGGATCATCCTTCAATCTTCAAGTACATTACATGGAATAATTGAATACAATCTATACTAATGTACTTACATAAGAAAACTCGAGTTACATTCGAGGTTAAACAATTACAAGAATGAAGAAAACGACATGCAAGTCGTATTTATAAAACCAAAACCAAAAACCATTAATCTAGGGGTCCAAAGGCCATAACCAGCACCATGCTCAAGTACACAACAAAAATAATGCAGGGGTCCGGGGGCGGCAGCCCCTGGGCGGGGGTTCGGGGGCGGCAGCCCCCGGGCGGGGTCTGGGGGCGGCAGCCCCCGGCTGTTGTAAATTTTTTTATTTTCGAAGACCAGTCCTATTCAGAAATCATCAATTTCTGAATTACAGATCATATCTGTTGGCCTTTTTCCCCACTGCAATTTACACAGTTTCAGAAGCATGTATCATATACATACTTATCATATCCCAGTTAACAGATCATGTCCAACATAAATCTTTCCACCAGTTTGTATCATATACAAACTGACCCTCATGCAAAATATACAAATCACAAACAGGCATATAAATCAGTCATGACAAATCATTAACATGCTAGTATCATCATCTATTTACTCACAATATGAGTCCAAGTTATTAAATTTTCCCCATGAACTTGAAGATGAATTGAGCTTGCATAAATGGGGAGATAGAGAGATAGGAATTGAAGAAAATATTGAAGATGAAGTGGTAATTAAGCAAGAAGGAGTTGCTAAGACAGTTGTGGTGGATTGAGAAGTAGCTATTGAAGACCAGATAGATGTGAATCTTGATGCATCAATTTTTCAACACCAAGAAATTGTATATCAAGTGTTGGCCTCAATCTCAAATGCAATGATGAAATGCCTGTTGGGTTCCGAGGCATAAAACGTAGCGGATAAACGTAAATATAACGAAAAATTTCGGAACCCTAACGCAGGATCATGTATAAGATTGGACGGATTATGGTGATAATCGAATCATACCTATTACGATCTTGAATGTCACGAACTCAACGGAGATCCTTGCTATCACGACTTGTGTCTTCTTCTCGAAAACACCTCTATGGTATCCACACGAGCACCTTCAAGAGCGTCTCACGATCTTGATTACGGAGTGGATGTACTAGCAAACCTTTGATAATTCGAATTGTCTTCCTGCCTCTTTGCTGCCTCTTCTAGGGTTTTTCTATCAAAACGTGTTCTGCCTCTTAACCCTACATTATCTATTTATAATGTTTGGTTAACAGGCCCATAGCAGCAAAACCTAACCCATGTAGGTCTAGGAAAATAATAAAATGAATTTTATTATTTAATTAATAACTAAGTCATACTTAATTATTATGGGCAGAAATACAATTCTAATTTGAATTTATATTATCTTAATTAATTAAGTCTCACTTAATTAACATAATAAAAATTCAAATAATTATCAATTAATTTAAATTAACTATTCCTCTAAGTGCTCTTTGCGTGTGACCCTATAGGCTATTATTTAATTGGCAATAATTTTATTCTCCAATAAAATTATAAACAATGAGCGGCATCTAGTAATACATCATTGCTACCCAATTAAACAATAATTAAATCGTGATTCGATAAAACCTTTCGTGATTAATATTTCCGTGTAATATAATCCTTTTAACCATATATATTATAGATTAAACTCGAGGCATGTATTTAGTCATCCTCTTCAACATTTAATCCGGGTTTACTTGATCCATGAGTAGACTATGAAAACAAATCATTATTTGAGCACGGCCATGCATTTTATAGTCTCACTCAATCAAGAGGCCAATAATATCTCTCCTAATTATAGGAGGGTTAAATCCTTTATCTATCATTCATATTTCTCATACGACTCATGATATACCCGATGTCCACTTTTATCATTACCCGGTCAAAGGTAACTTTTAATGTAGTCAAAGTATATTAATCCTCGTATAAAAATATAATGATCTCAAGTCAGAGGATCATTACACCATTATCACTGTGAGTCTTTCTTATGACTTTACTAAACATGAAGAATCTCACTGTGGGTCTGTCCAGTACCATGTACTCCTGCATGTACCTATGTGTTGACTTTAGTATCCCCATACTAATAACCAATGAGATGTGGTTATCTGTCAAACAACATACTAGTCTATTTATGTATTATTATTGTCCTATAATAATAATACTCGACTAGGGACATTTAAGAATATGATATATTATATAATCTCAAGTTCAAGTCATGTACTAAATTATACAATGTGTATCATGATTCTAAGGACATTTATTATGCTAACAAATATATCGCAGTAATTAAAGTCATAATAAATATGTTTATTGAATAATCAATTGACATAAAGGTTTATCAAAATAAACATTGTATTGCCTCTAGGGCACCTACACCAACAATGCCTGGGTGCACATACATGATAATAATAATATGAGGGTCTATTCCCTCGCCTTTACTATGAGTTTTAAGAATTTTGGGATTGGTTCACACTATAGAAAGGACAAGGAGTTACAAGGGGAGTATAATAGGAGCTTTAGACACAGCACACATAACTCTAGAGGAATTAGAAGCAGACTCTGAAGAGTAGGATAGAGATCCTTAGATATATGTAGCCACAACATGTCTAGGTGATGTGGAAGATGTTGTAGTTGCATAGTACATGAGAGCAATGATGGAACTTGTAACTGAATATCTCATTCAGAAGAAGGTACTACAGTTCTATAAGGAGAATCTCAAGCTGACTAAGATACAAGCAACAACTACGAGGAATCAAAAGAAAACAATGAGTGATGCCATTGAAAGTTCTAAATCAACTATTGAGAGGCTAGATAAAAATTTGAAGATATGGGTCATGTTAGTATTGGTGTCCAAGAGACAATACTTTTAATATTTTATTGAAACAATAAAGAATTATGTTATGTGATTATTTAATTAATATTTATTATGTCTTTATTTACTGCGTCATAAATTGAAAGAATAATAAATGTCCTTGGAATATTAATACATAATATATATCTTTAAGTATGTGACTTAAAAATGAGATTATATGAATAGTATTTTATTCCTAAAATTCCCTAGTCAAGTATTATTATTTAAGAACAATAATAATGCAATAAGATTAGTATATTTGTTGACAGATGACCACATCTCATTGGTCATATGTATGGTGATACTAAAGTCAAGAACATAAGTGTATGTATCAATACATGACACTGGAAAGACCCGCCGTGAGATTCTACATGTTAATAAGTGTCATAAGAAATCTCACGGTGATAATGATATAATGAGCCTCTGACTTGAAATCATTATATTTCAATACGAGAATTAATATACTTTGATTACACTCAAGGTTACCTTTAACCGGGTAATGATAAAGGTGGACATTGAGTATGCTATAAATCATATTATGAATATGAATGATAGATATAGGATTTAACCCTCCAATTCTAGGAGTGATATTATTGGCCTCTTGATTGAGTGAGACTATGAAATACATGGCCATGCTCAAATATTGATTTGTTTAAATAGTCTACTCATTGATCAAGGAAACCAAGATTAAACGTTGAAGAGAATGATACTATATATACCTCAAGTTTAATCTATAATATAAGGTTAAAAGGATTATATTACATGGAATATTATTCACGAAAGGTTTAATTGAATCACCAATTATTATTGTTACTTGGGTAACAATGATGTATTACTAGATATCACTCATTGTTTATAATTTTATTATTAGATAATAAAATTATTGCCAACGTAATAATAACATAAATGGCCACACACAAAGAACGTCAAAACGGAGGTTTATTTAAATTACGAATTTAGATATATTATTGTTTATTCGAATTCAATTATTGAATTAATTAAGAGGGACTTGATTAATTATATTAGAATTAGGATTTAATAAGTATTATTATTATTCAAATTTAATTATTGAATTAATTAAGTGGGACTTGATTAATTATATTAGATTCAGATTTAATTATAATAATAACATAAAATCAGAATGGGTTTTGGAAACCACATGGATTAGGGTTAGGCCCAAAATCTATCTCTCTCTCTCTCTCTCCCCTGTATATACATAATGATGTATAGTATTAGGTTTAATCATCAGATTTCATTTTAGAAAAAAAAACTAGCTGCTCAACATCAAGAGAGGTTAGAGAAAAAGAGAGAGGAAGAGGCAAGCAATTCGGCTAGTACCGACTCCGGTGATCGTTGGACGATCGGGCGTTCATGTGGACTTCTTTGGAGAGCAGATCTTTGCAACAAAGGGCTGCTGTGATTCGTTTTTCTGGACCTCCATTAATCATCATACAGAAAGTTTTGTTAAGGTACAAACTTCTTCACCATAATCATCCAAGATTATATATGGATCATGCGGTAGGGTTTCGGTTTTTTATTGATTTTACGTTAATTCCGCTGCGTTTTCATGCCCAAAACGCTTCAAGTCATGTCTAACATTGAGATGAGGTTGAAGAATGAGAAAAAAATAGAGGATCAGGTGAAGGTCTTAGATCTAGAATGACTCCAATGGAGCTAGACATGAAGATCATTCTCTAGAATAATGTCACACAAGTTAGTCTCTTAGACAACCTTTTAAAGACTCCATTTGTTCTTTAAGCCGCAGGTGATGATAACAAAAAGGGGGGAGAAGTCAGGTGAGAAAGATGATGAGAGTAGTAAGAGGATTGAGAAATAAATTGTAACTCAGCCAAAGGAATCTCATCAGCAATTAGTGGAAACAATGAGAACTGTAAGGGAAAAAGAAACTCTAGAACAAATCAATGAAGAGAACAAGGTGGTTGAAAAACTAAGGAGGGATACATAAAAGATCAAATCAAAAAGTTAATATTATCCCAATCCCTATTGAAAGACTAAGATAAGAAGCCAAATTGATTCCATCAAACAAGGAAGCAGGTAGGTCCTCATCATGAGGCTCATCAAGTCAGCCACTAGTGAAGGCAATTCCTGAAGAAATTGGTAAGAAGAAGTATGGTAAAGGTCTGATGTTACTAGAGAAGAAAAAAAGCTTATAGAAAATACACAAGGGAAGGTCAGAAGCCGATGAGTGGAGCCATTACATCTGGGATAATGTAAAGGGATGAGAAAATGAAGAAAAATGAAGGATTAGCTCTATAGCTAGCTAAACAAATTGATGGAATTGTCCAGGGAAGAAGAACAAAGAAAGACAAAGAAAAATAAACACAGAAGTATGAAGCACTCTTTGAGAAAGCCAAAGGGTTAAGAACAGAGAAGAGAAGAAACAATTTTAAGAAAATTCAAATGTTGTCAAGGAGGATGAAGTGGAACCACAAGGCTATGATTTCAAGTTTGAATTAGAAGTCATAACTCAAGGAGAAATTTCCTGCAAGGTACAAGCCTTTGAAGATATGGAACCCTGAGAATAAGAAAGTGTTGATGAAGCCCTTCTACATAATGATCTACAAGGAAATTTCCTGCAAGGTACAAGCCTTTGAAGATGTGAAACCCTGAGAATAATAAAGTATTGATGAAGCCCTTCTACATGATGATCTATAAGGGCATGGAAGGAGTCTCAAAGTACCTAGACATTGTAAAGATTTTGGAGGTGTTACCTAACATGGAGTTGAGCTATCTTGAAAACCAACTGTTAGAAACAATTGAAGATGAAAAATGACTTCGGTAAGCCTTTGTCAATCAGATGAAGAGGAATGATGACAAGATAAAGGGAGGAAAGAATAAGGACTATGAGACATGAAGACCTGAAGATCAAGTTCATGCCTTCAAAAAGTTTCTCTAGAATAGTACCTCTAAAAATTTATTTGATGAACTCTATTTAAATTCCTATTTCTATCTGTAACGTTTTATTATGTATAATGTTTTGTTATCATCAATCTGATTTATGTCTAAAAAAATTCAGAAACATAAATAGGGGCAGATTGTTAGGAATTATGTAGTTTGATGATAACTTAGCATTTAGAATCATGAATTTATGTTTATTTCTTATAATTGGCCAATGGATATATGTTCTATAAATATCCATTGACTAGGAAACTTATTATCAGTTGAGGCTCATTTCATCAACTGATAATATTGATTAATATGAACCATTGTTGTTTTAGTAATTTATCCATTGATAGTGTAAAATTCGGTGAATAATGTGTCATAGAGTCAACTGATAGGAATCAACCGATATTGGTCATCAACGAATGTGTATAAATAGACTGTTAATTGTAATTATTTAAAAACAAGTAAAATACACAAATGAAGGATGATCAATGGATAATAAAGACTAGATGGATATTGTGAATAGGAGACTATCAATGGATAAAGAAGACTCATTGATTGGTGTATCAGTCGATAGATAAATGAAGATTAGTCGATGGATGCAAGAAATATCATAATTTTTTAGAAAAATGGTAAACCAAACAAAAAGTACAAACATAACAGTAGTCCATGTGGACAGCCCATATTTGCTCACATGTGATAATAAATTAAATTTTAATTAGAATATATGAACTTATTACATGGTTTCTTCTCGTCAGATTAGCGAGATGAAATCCATGAGATGATTCTTTTTATATAATATATATTTATGTATTTATGTATATAAAGGTTTTGTTTAACAAGTTGAGGAATTTCTGGTTTCTTATCTCGGTATTCCACGCAAACTCATAATTTGTTTTAAAAAAATTTCAATTTGAGGCGTTCTATTAAGTCGTCCATTGATCATTCCCCATAATTTTCTATCATATGGCAGGTTATAAATCATATATTCATTGTCCTTTCAAAGGGGTTGATAAATGCTCATATGGTTGATAAATGTTCATATGGTGGTATCGAGGAAAGAGGGCTTACACATGCATACTTCGTTACTCATCTCCATAAGCAGTATCTTCACTCTAATTCTCAGATTACTTTCTATAGAGACTTGATTAGCAAAGATGTTAATATTTTTAATGCGATTAATGGTGCGCTCTGTCAAGTGGAAAAATGGCTTTGTGGTGATTTCTTGAACTTTCAATCACTTCACAAATATTGTAAACACCCTAATGGGCAATCTTTCCCACTTTCCGTATATGAGTTAGATGGTTATATTTCTTGTTATATTTGAGGTATTTCTTTATCACAGTGTATCCCAAAAAGAGATGCTAATTCCATAGTACTTGTATCTACAGCCCAATCTCGTGTTTTGAATGGCGCGATGCTTGAAAATTTGTTTAAGTACTCATTTTGCACCGTAAAAAGTATTCCTATTGCATGTAGGTTTGCCTTTTTTGGGGCACTTAAAGCTAATTTAGCTATGATTGTTGGTAATCCTTCCTCGTGTGAAATATGGGTGCAACTTCTCATTTTACCTGCATGTAAGTTAAGGGTTTTTATACCCCGTGATCGACATAGAAAAAGATCGAGTAATAAAAAGGCCTTGCAGCAGAAGCACATTCTTAGTGCTTTGAAAATTTGGAGGGAGTCAGGGGGCCTTTCAAACTACTTGATATGTTATTTTAGAAGACATCTCTACCAGTTAATCTTAAAACGGATGCAGACCCTACGAGAGATAATGTTAAGTAGTGCCTAAGGAAATTTTCTGACAATCATTTTTCTGCAGCGGTTAAGGTTTTGACATCATCTGGTGTTGTCCCAGACACTCCAGAAACTAGGGCTCATCTTGAAATAAAGCACCCTTATGCTCTACTCCCTACATTACCTACTCCACTGGGTGACGAGATTCATCTATTAGTTAACGTGGAAACTATTAATCATTGTATTAAATCTTTTCCAAAAGGAACTTCTTATGGATGAGAAGGGTTGAGATCTCAACACTTGTTAGATGCATTTTGTGGTGCTGAATCTACTTTGAGTAAAGAGATTCTTGCGGTACTCACTCCAGTTGTGAACTAATTTGTAGCGAGTGCCCCCTTAACGTCTCTTCTTAAAGCGAATGGCGGTGTGCGACCTATCACGGTTGGAACAATATAGAGGCCGCCTGGTTTCCAAAGTGGCGATGAAAAGTGTTAGTAAGGAAATGGCTATTCAGTTTGGTGTGGGTATTCCAGGAGGTGTTGAAGTTGTGTTACATGCAGTTAGTCGATTTATTGAGGCTCATGGGGAAAATTCTAATCTTTCAATGCTCTTGGTAGATTTTAAAAATTCTTTTAATATGGTTGATAGAGGGAAGATGCTACATGAAGTTAGGAGTAAGTGTCCATCTATCTACCCTTGGGTGGAGTTTCTATACGGGCAACCCGCTAGGCTTTTTCTAGGAGCCAATTTCATTTGGTCCGCTTGTGGGATTCAACAAAAGGATCTGTTGGGACCTGTCATCTATGCTCGTACCTTACATCTATTGATTCTCAGACTTCATGACACTTGTAATCTTTCGATTCAGGCATAGTACTTGAATGACGGTACAATAATTGGAGATTCAGTTGAGGTCGCTAATGCTTTAAGTATCATGCAGTCTGAAAGTCTTAACTTGGGTTTTGAGCTTAATATTGGTAAGACAAAGGTTTTTTGGCCAGTTATTGATCCTTGTATTACCCAAGATGGGTTATTTCCTCCTGATATTGGTAGCCTTCAGGGTGGTGTCAAACTTTTTCGTGGGGCGATAAGCATTGATGTCGGTTTCATTGAGAATTTTACTAAAAAGATGGTGTCAAAATCTATAGAGCTTATGGGTACATTGGAGAAAATTAATGATCCTCAATGTGAGCTTGTACTCTTTAGAGTTTGCATGGGGCCCAGTAAAATTTATTACGCTTTACGCACTTGCCCGCCACAATTTTTTAAAGAGGCTTCAACTCAATTTGACACCGCTTTAAGGAAGGCATTAGATAATATTGTGACGTCTGAAGGGCCTGGATTTGGTGCTCTTCAGTAGAGATTGGCCACTTACCTATCTAAATGGGTGGGTTAGGCATATATACTTTAAAATCCTGAACTTATTCACTTAAATAAAATTCTTAAAAAATCCAATAAAAAGTTACAATTGTTCAATATCCAACAACTTATAATCTAAAATTTGAAAGTACAACTCAAATATCCGAATTCAAATCTAAATCCATATTTATTAACTCCAACAGATAAAAACTAAGAATTAAACAAGCTCCTCAAGTCAGCAACTCACACATTTCCCAACAGATAGCCCACCTAATAATGAATACATGTTGGGGGAAATCAAGAAACATAGTCCGGCAGTGAGTGAAAGGCTCATATACGGATATATAACAATGCAAAGAGTACAAAGGTTAAAACGATGACAATATGAATAAATAAAATATCTGAATAAAGAATGATGAACCAAATCAAATGAGACAAAAGATAGTGGATACTTAACTCACAATATAAACAAGTAATAAAAATAATAAAAAGAAATGATACATACTTATCTTACAATTCCAACGTACATACTTTTTAATCACAAGTATTCTTACTCTTACTCGTACACTTACTAACCACATATTATAATGACTAAATACTGAAATGCAAATTTACTTACTGATATGGGAGACAATCTTACACTTACAGGATGTCCTACATTTCAGTCTTCCAGAATATATAGTCATCAAAACTTATAGGAACTTGCATAAAACAAATCAAATACTACCCAAAATCTTACAAGGGCTTGCACGGTACAAAACACAATACTACTCAAATGGCCCAAAATATACATACACAATAGTCATGACTCTACGTGTCCCATAACTCCGGCAACACGTCCATACTATTTAAATACAATGTATAGGTGGTGCCAAGCACGAGATTCTCTCCACTCATGACAGAGTCGTACAATGTCTCCCAAGTCATACATACATCACAAAAAGACCAAAAATATCTCACTCAAAATATCACACACACCAAATACATTCAATACTGACTATTAAAATAAAATCAGAACTGACCAGTCCAGAAAACTAGAAATTTATTCTATCAAGATGACCTCAAATGTAAAAGTATAAAATATGAAACTTGTAGACGATTCAAAGATCTTTCGAGAATGATAAAGTCCGTCAAAAAAGAAGAAGTAACAAATTCAGAAATTAAACAAATACGGGCTGGTATAACAGAATCAGCACCTGATAATAGTAGTAATTTAAGATTTAAGACCACACGATCACATAATTTGATAGAAGAAAACAAAGAATGAAGATCTCGAAAATACCTTTCCAGAATGATATTACACATAATTATTGAACAAATATTCAAATTACTATGAATTTTAGAAGTTATAGCGTATGAACTTGAATAAACCATCAGATTACACAAAAGGCAGATTTTCACATACTCGTAAGCAGAATTTGAGAAAATGCAAAGAACAAAGGTTGCAAATGATTGAAATAAATTTCCAGGTAGTATAAAATCGTAACAATTTGATAAAGAATGAATGAGATACGAAGTTTACAAGAATCAAAGTAGACACAAACTATATACAATATACATACAATTTTCAAAGATCAATACGAGAACAAAGAAAGTGTTAAGAATACAAAGAGAGTGTATCAAAGATATCCATATCTTAAGAGAAAAAAGATTATGAATGATTTTCAAGAAATTCAGATGTCCCAATCACAATAACCCTAGGTTAAACACCAAAACACATCTTCTTAAGCCTTTTTCTTTTCTTTCTCTTTTTCTATCTTCCCTATGATTGCTCCTACAACACTTACGTAACTTATAAAACCCAAAATCCTTTTCTTTTTCCCTTTTTATTCCCTTTTTATCTCTTTTCTTTTAACTAAAAATATCTTATAATAATATCCTAATATAAAATAAATATATACATATTAAAATAATAATATCAATAATAACTTACTAATATTATTCTTAATATTAAATAAATAACTAAATATATTCTAAAAATACGGGATGTTAAATATTCTGCCTGCGATGCTAGTTTATTTATTTTGTGGCTTCCTGGATTCAGTCCATAGATTTGCAAAGCCATATTTTACGTGATGGTTGCACAATTTCCATGGGAGAACATTTTGTTTTGGCGCAAGAATCTCTGTAAATAATTCTCTCAGATGTGGATTTGGTACAACTAACCAATAAAGAGTATGTCCCTCCAAAACCAATGCATTATTTGGCAGATCTTTACTTTAGAGGTATTTGTAAAAATTTACATACTGAGTTTGACTTTTCAGAGCGTCAAGCTAAAATATTTCATTGTTTGAGATCCAATCATGCTCATTATTTTCTTTTGGCTACCCCTATAGAAGGTTTGGGAAAATGCATGACGCCATCAGAGTACCAAATGACTTTACGTTATAGGCTCATGATTCCCTTATTTTCAGAGAGTGCTCTATGCCCATTGTGCTTGACTCGTATGGATATATATAGAGAGCATGTTGTGCATTGTCAAAAATAACGGGGGTTCAAATATCGACATGATATGGTTAGAAATGTATTATTTGATGTATTTGGAGGGCTGGGATCCCAGCTAAGAAGGAGGCACCGATCAATTTCCTTACCCCACCCGAGATACGAGATCAACACTTAGACTTGCTGATATTTTAGTTTACAATTGGAATGGAGGTAAACATACTTGCGTCAATCTTACTGGAGTCTCTCCCTTAAGTGGACTTGGTAGTGGAATATTTTTGGTGGGTCAGACAGCGAACAAAGCAGTAGAGGAAAAAGTGCATAAACATGATCGGGCGTATAGAGATAATCAACACAGTTTTATGTCATTTGCTTTTGATACCTTTGGATTCTTTGTTTCTGATGCTATTGAATTTTTTGGAGAGTTCAGAAAGTCATGAATAAAAATGTTATGACTGTTGGTTCAGCTGAATATGTATTTCATCGGATAGGATTTGCAATTCAACGAGGACTTGTGGCATAACTTCTTGCCCGTTTATCTCGTGTACATGTATTTTAAAATTCTTTTTAAATAATAACTTTGGAAAAAAAGTATAATAAATTTTTTATTTGCATGGAAAAAAGGCATTGAAGAGAATGCTCCATGTACCCACCCTTATGAGCTAATACATGATTTTCCCACTTGTTTGAAGTTCTCTTCCCATGTCGATGAGGAACTTAAAATAAGGGCTTTCGGTTCTTTGCACCCCGTTTTGGAAATGCCATAAAGCGCGAACTAAGACCCATGATACAAAAACCAAAATCTAAAGTTCTCCTTTTATTTTAAAACTCAAAATTCATATGCTTAACTATAAATTATCAGTTGATGGTGACAAATAATGAAGACTAGTGTCAGAAATCTTGCCTAGAAGACAACAATTGGAAGATAGTCAAATTTGTCTTGATTGTGAAGTCTCTGAAGGAACTATCTTTCTTGGGAGAATGTAGGACAAAATTATTACCCAATTTGCACAATACATAAAAGAAAGACAGATGTAGCAGAACACTAGTCTAGAAATTATTTGTTTTCATTTGTTGACTAGTTTTCTCTAAAAATCACTTGTGGTATATAAATAAGTGATGTAGCAAAGTAGAAGTAGTTTTTACAAGTTTCATTGAGAGTACAATATTGTTCAAGAGCTAAAAATCAAATTGTAAGAGCATATTATACTTCTACTTTGTAATAGTAGTTATTTTTTTAAGACCTAGATAAATCAGAGGAAAAACATATCTGGTGAATACATTCAATCCACAATAAATTTTAAAAGCATTGTGTTTTTAATTTTTGCAAGTTTGATTATGTTTCTCAGTTCAAGATTTATCAGTTGATTAACAAATTTTCAAGTAAAATAAAAATTTGTAATTTGTATTCAACCCTCCTTTATAAATTACTTAGTGACTTAGTGGGATTCTCTAACTAACAATCATGATTTATTGGTGCAGTTATTAGTAATATTTTTTCTTATATATTAAACAAATTATCTTAATTTACTCGACGTGTAATTGAGGTGTTACAGATATTACTAAGGGTGACTTAAGGTAATAAGTGAAGTACCTATGGTTAAGGTTAAATGAAATTTACATATAAATGTATGAGGGTATAATTATAAATACGGGAAGTGAATTTTAAAATTATAAAATTATAAAATTCTCATTAATATTTATATAAAAAAGCTTATAAGATTAGGTATATTTTTGTTAATATGACCTAATCATAAATATTTTTTTCTTATATATATGATACAAGTGTGTCAAAAGAAAAGTTTTCTTTAAAATAATGTTTATAATATATGATACATAATAATAATTTGATGAGAATATTTATGAGCCAATTAATGTTAAAATAAAATTTGTTATATGAGTAAATAAAAACTTCGTTTGGGCGGGATTCTATTTCGGTATAACTCATTGACGTGAAAGTTTCTATTGACATAAAAGGGAAAAAAACCTCGTTTGGTAAATATTTATATATGTTAGTTCAATACCTCATCCTATTTTTGTGAATCTTTCGTCAATTTGTAAGCAAAATAATTGAAAGAGGGAGTCAGAGCCGGCACTAGGGCAAACAATACAAGTCATCGCATTGGGTATCCATCATTTAACGATAAATGTTTTTTTTTTAAATCTAGGAAAGTAACTTAGAAATGAAAGGTAATATTGATTTTTTAAAGTATGATTTTGTTTCTCATATTGATGGAAATGACATGTTCCCGATCTAAGAATTATAAAAGAATGTGTATCTGTAGATTTAAAAAAAGTGATTGATATGTTGAACTTTTTGACGATTATAGAATGTTGCTATCCAACTGCAATAATTGCTAACTATTCTGGTTACGATGGTTTTTGCAGAACTTAGTTTTTCAAAATTGAAGCTTATTAAATCGTATCTCAGTTCTAGTATGTTACAACAACAGTTGAATGAGTTTTGCTATGTTATCAATTGAGAACGAAATGCTATCCAATTCCAGTTTTGAAGGATTGATTAATGATTTTGCTAAGAAAAATGCGAGAAGAATGACTTTTAAGTCATGAGAGTTTAGTATCTAATAATGAGAGTGGAGGTTTCTGATTTTTGTTATTAATATTCTTGGGACAATTTTTTTTGAGGTGGCATTGAAAATCTCAAAATTCAGAGTCTGTCCTGCAGAGAGCCTCTGTATAATCTGACCCTTTTTTGTTCATCAAGTTGCAAGGAAAATGACTAGGTTGAGAAAAATAAAATACGCCATTATCATTGGTTAACATTAGATCTCTTATCTTCGTATCTATTTTCTTATCAACTTCTGTGCAATCCATTCTTCAGTTTCAATGCGAAGGTGGAAGCTTTCCTTCCAAGAATGACGTGAAGAAGGAAAGAGCGCGAGAAGGTTGATAACTAGGAACAAAGTGTCCAGAACCTCTAATTGTCACAAATGTTAAGTTCTGATATCCAACTGCGTATCCTCCAACCTTAAAAAAGTGACAAGGGCTATATCAGCACTTCATAAACTAAAGAATGACAGAATGGCGTAAAACAACGCATTAATAAAGATGTTTTTAGGCTCTTCGTACCTCGCCTTGTGTGTACCAGGGGTACCATGGAGTTGTAACTGATGTTTCGAGTTTGTCTATGGCGTATCTACTTGATGTTACTGGAACAATACCATCTGTATCTCCACTGCAATTTTATTTGGATAACATTAAACATGAAAGCGCTATATTAATGTTTAGTTGATAGCATTAGTCAGGTTACCTGTAGATCCAAACTCTAATGCCACTGGCCATTAGTTCCTTGATGACAGGCAAGACTGTCAATGGCTTGTCCATCCAATCAATATTAATATTTAGGCTGCATTTAAATAAGATACAGATTAATATTATGCCGTGAAGATCAGCTTTACAGTTAAGCCCATTTGAACTTATCAATGTATAAGAGAAAATTTTGCAGAGTGAAAAGATATACTTGCAAGATTCCCAAGGATATGGAAGATTAGTAATGTTTGCATGAAGTGATTTCTGAACTTCAGGGGTATTCAAGTAGGCGTCGATATAATCATCCGAGCATGGATCAAATGCTGATAACTGTTCCAGGATAATAATTGATAATTCATTACCAGGAAACTCGAAGAAATAAACTATAGATGTAATAGTTCGAGAGGAAAAATCAGAATCGTACTGATGGAGAACTGCTTGGAGGCAAAGTACATAAAGGAGCATATACATCGTAAATAAAGATCTTGCCAATTCTTGCTTGATTGCGAAAGGCTTGACATGTGTCTGAAATAGTTGCAGCAGAAGTAAAATTGCAGTTTAAAGTGATGCCAGCATGAACTTCATCAGAAATGAAAGCATGTGACCATAAAAAGTCATACATTCCTTCGAATCTTGCTTTATAATCGACGTATGCATTGCCAATCTGAGCATCGTGATAAATTCATGTTAGTCTTTCAATTCAAGATTAAGATAAAAGTTTGGTTCACATAAACTTACAGCTATTCCTTTTAGATTAATGACTGTTTGGTTGGTGTTTTTGTTGTAATGAAGTACAAGTTGTGCAAATTGGGGCACATAATGTCCTGCATAGCTTTCTCCAGCTATGAAGAAATCCCGTGTTTTGTATTCAGGAAATCTTTCTAGCCAGTTTGCTAGAAAAGTGTAAGTATCTACAGCCGTTTGTTTATCTCCAGTTACATAGTCTGATGTTCTATTTGAATAAGAAAATCCTACACCAGCCGGTGATTCCAAGAAAAGAATATTTGCCACTGCATTGCCAATAGAACAACTGTCGTGAAATGTAGATGATAGTAGTTTTTCAACAAAAGATTGATAGCAGAATGTATGTACTAGTGCAGGAAATAGATTCTACTTACCATTGTTCCAAGCATATATGTTTTTGGACAAGGTTTTACCATCACTATTGACTCTATAGGGTCCAAGTTCCATCATTGCTCCATTTCCAAATGAAGAACAACCAGGTCCTGCCATTCATTTAAAATTACACATCTATCAATTACGTTACAAAGAACAAAATGTGCCATACTTTGGAGACTTTTCTTACATGACTGTGATCAGGTTTTCTTTCAAAATTACTAATCATATATAAATTTATTGCAAATGCCACCGAATTCAGTATTACCTCCATTAAGCCATAGCACAAGAGGCTTGCTAGATGAGTCCTGGGATTCGACAAAGTAATAGAATAGTGCTCTACCAGCTGTGGGATCAACAGTCACATAACCTGAGTACTGGTAAAGACTTTCCCCATCTGGTTGGCCTGGCAATGCCACAATCTTATCCACTTCCTTCAGTCCATCTTGAGGGCCTATATAAACTGGAGAGTACTCATTTGGTGGAACGTTTTTGTAGAGATGAAACGGCTTCTCAGACGACTTCTGTTGTTCGACAAGTTTACCAAGAGGATCATATCCATTTCCACCATAACTATGTACAGACGACACAATTCTTAACAGTAGAAGTAGCAGAAGGGGTGTAATATTGGTCATTCTTCCTACAAGAAAAGTGGTTCGCTTGTTTATTCTACATTGATAAATGATAAACCCCGTTTATTATATGAATTTTTGTAAGAAATGTCGGAAGTATCACTATAATTCTTGTTAACATCTATTCTTGTTGGGTTTAGTTCATGACCTCAAACAGGGCATTCTATGTACTTGTCTCAACCAAATTGACTCTACTACTAGTATGGGCTACCTGTTTGGCTTTTTCCAAAACACAGCTAATACAGACGAACTACTTCCTTAACTTGTATAGAACGCAAGACAGAAGTCTGTGATATTTTGGAGGTTTGGGTCAGGATGTGAAGAATGTGACCCTAATGGCCTAATGTTAAGTTTTTGACAAAAAGTTAGACACAATCACACAAGTCACACAGTTAATCTCAGATATTACTTATTAGTGACTAAATTTCATTTAATCCAAAATATTTATGCAAATACTAACATTATGATAGTTTCATAACTTAAGTGTAAAAAATTAAACTGGCCATTGAATTGTAATATCATAAATGACTGAAATTTAGTAAGAACTTCGGCAATGAAATAAATAAGTAGATTAAATGTGTAAAAGATCAAAAAAGTTCCAAGAAGATGATTTTGGTCAATCATGTCTTTTTCTCATAAATAGTCAACAATTATTACAACAGAAATGTATATAAATCAATCATCACACACAAATGATAACTTATTATTATGTTTCATAAATAAATTCTAATCATTTGTCGAATACTTGTGAGATTGTATCAACTATTATGTTACAGAGTCGCAAATTTATTAGAGGCCTGTTATGAACCTCTTTAACAGAGACAGAGATCTTTGCGGCTGAACTCGTGGGACTTCATGGCCAGCAGCCCGGACTGTTGAGAAGGTCAATCCTTGATAAACAATCTGATATCCACCAACCTGCAGATTGGACGAGGTCAATTGATGAAGATAAACGCCTAACTTCACAATAAAAATTGATATGTTGCAAGAGACAAAAACGTAGAAGCTTGTAATGGACTTACATCTCCTGTATTATCTAACCAAAAATGCCAAGGTTTAATTATCGTAAGATTCAAGGCGTCAAGAGAGTACCGTGTACTGGTAACCGGAACCACTGCATCCATATCACCACTGTCCACAACATGTTCACACTAAAAATCTTGAACTGTTTTCTTCCAAAAGTTCGGAAAGTAGGCAATCAATCTTGGCCTACTAGTTAGTATTTAATTACCTGTAAATGAGTATTCGGAGGCCATAGTTTATGAGCCTTTCATATACTAAGAACATGCTTGATGGGCTATCTGTCCAGTATTCGTAAACCATTGCACTGAAAATGAAAGGAAAAAAAGGAAATAAATGACGTTCAGTTCTTCATTTTTGTTAATTATACATACAACTTGTATCAACAAAAAAGGGGAATAAACTGTCAAATAAAGACTAAACCTGCAAGCATTCCAAGTGTAAGGCAGTTTAGTTATGTTTGCATGCAAAGTTTCCTGTACTTTGGGAACATTGAGATAGTTTATAGCATATGAAAGTTCACAAGGATCATAACCACCGGTGGGTTTAGTCTTCCGTGATGCATTAGAGAAATGTGAGCATACAGGACCATAAATATTGTAAAAATCAATATTTCCAGCTTCCCTGTCAACTTTAGATTGTATTTCATTACATTTTAATTGGTTATAGTGTGGACTGGTGCAGTATCGCTGAAGTCCTCGATAAGTTTCATCTGAAATCATTGCATGGCTCCACATATAATCAAATGTTCCTTTGTTGTCTGTAGCATCATTCATTATCCCATTTCCTACCTAATAAAATTTACGAGAATATAAATGAAGAGAAACCAATGTAGAGCGAATAAAATCTTCAAGTTAAATGTGTTACTAAAGGAAGTTCAAATTTTACCATGATCCCCTTAAGTTGAATTTTCATGACAGGTGAGAAGTTTTTCTTGATGATTACATCTGCTAGCTCAGGAATATAAAACCCTGTACAATTGATTGTGTGTGAAGTTGGAAGCCAGTGGAGCAATGGCAAAGCTTTTATTAAGTATAACCATTGGTGTACCAGTATCATTTTCTTTATACCAACTTTTTGTATAGAAACAGTAAATTTTCAAGCTTACCGGCATAGCTTTCTCCAATTATATAGAAATCTCTAGTCTTGTACTGTGGGAATCGTTTGAACCAATTCAACAAAAATGTATGTGCGTCCAGAGCTGCATGCAATAAAAAGAATCCTTGAAATGACTTTAGAAAGTGCCGACCAGAACCATTATCTCCCCACTCAAAGTATATATAGGACCAAGATCATGTGATTTACAGTAATGATTGCTTTTTTAGAAGAGAGGTGTTAATCTGTGGAGGAGCCTACCAGTCCTTTTATCCCCTGACAACTTGTAGTCATTTGTAGTGTTGGAGTAAGAGAATCCCACACCTGCAGGTGACTCTAAATACAGTGTATTCACAACTGCATGATTAAAATATATTTCACACAATTAGAAGAAATAAAATGCACAACAAATTATCCCATATATATTGAAGATGCAGGATTATTATGAATCCGTTAATAACTGTGAGTTACAAGACCTTTGTTCCACGCGAATTGTCTTGCGTAGAGTCTTTTGCCATCAGATTTGACACCAAAAGGTCCATTCTCTACCATTGCTCCTACTCCAAGTGATGAACAACCAGGACCTATAATATAACATTGTTAGGTATTTTCAACGCAAAACTACAAAAGATAAGAGCCTGCATTGTTTTTATATTATCAGGGAAGTTTCAATACACATGGGGAGTGCTTCAAACCTCATCTGGTATCTAGAATGCATTTATTGAAATGAAAACTAGCATACCGCTATAGAAGCTTTTTTAACTTTTAACTTTACCGGAAAAGTTGAAGTAATATTTTCAAGTACAGAACAAAAAATAACATCGTTAAGTGTCTACCATGAAGTCAACTAAAATTGAATGTCTTAAAATACATGATATCTTACCTCCATTTAACCAAAGTATAAGTGGTTTTGAAGATGGATCATGGACAGCCTCGGCAAAATAATAGAAAAGGCTTCTACCGTTTGATGAATCTACATTAATATACCCTGCATACTGCTTAAACTTGGCTTCAGAAGGCTGACCTGGAAGTCCTTGTGCAATAAGATCGTCTTCCATTGTCCCAACGATTGCAGAGACTCTACTTTCTTCATCAAAGTTCGTGGTGGTCCATTTGTCATTGGAACCACCATGAAATTGCATTTTGGAACGTCGTAAGGCTGTCAAAAGACCAGCTTGATCATTCCCGGAACAATAACAATGACCATGGAACATCCAAACGAGGAAGATGAGCAAATTCGTCCTACAATACTTCATCATTCCTTAAGAGTTGCAGGAATAAATGTAAACTTGAACACTCCCACATCATAGTGTTATTAATATATGTATATATTACCCGGTTTGCATTTGGCACATGATCTTTAGGGTAGTTCTGTCATTTGAAAAAGAAGGTAGTTATCATTGTGTCCCTGTTCACATGTATTACCTCACTAATCTAGTACAAAGATTTGTAGAAACTCTTCAATGAACAAAATTTAAAGTTAAACACCCTTTTATTTCAAATTAACGATCCTTGTTTTCATGACCAGCCATTGGGTCACGTTATACTACAAATCATTTGAGAATGCAAATTCCACAAACTAGCTACAAATCACCAAAGTATATTTGTCGTTAGAGACTGAAAAACGGAATATACATATATATCCTTGCGGTTACACAACTAAATAAGCTCTTGCTTTGGCTAGGAATGTCAGTGACAACATATGGTCATGGTGGATTGCCATATTCGATTTTTCACGAAGGTTAGTTTAAATTTGGACGAGGGAAGGACTATGCTAAATACACAAGCTCCCAACCAAGATAACTACATAATTTCTGTGCAAATTTTCAGTTTTTTACCTGGCATTAGTAGTTCTGTTAGAGTTTGGACATCCGCTATTCGACAAGATATCAGAAACTACTGTAGAACTGGAACCCCCATTACAATATAATGCATAATTCTGATGCTTACCACAGAAAAAAGTACAAATTAGTAGGTAAGTAAGAATGACTTGGTTAACCACCAAAATGGTCTTAATTTTCTTTTCCAATTCTACCCAAAAACCGACCCTAGTTTCATTATTTTCTCTGTAAAGAAAGTAGGAAAATCAAGCAAGCAACTAAATGAGTAGCAATCTTATTCCTTACAGAGTGGAAAAGGTATGTCAAGGCATGTTTAGTTAGTTCTACTTTTTACCATAGTTTCTCCAGATCTTCTCATATCTTCCTCCTCTTTTTCTTTTCCTTGAGAGGGCTGAATTTAAAAACCTGCCTTTAACTTTGCTTTAGACCTTTGGAAAATGTGAGGCATGTTATACTTATACTTCAACAGTTCGATTACTCTTTTCATGCAAAATCATGAGATTTGAACTTGTGTTTATGCGGTGCATACGAAAACAGGGTAACTTCATATACTGGCGTAACCAGGATTTCAAGATAGCCGGGACTCAAAATTTTAATATAAATAAGATTTTCTTTGTTCAAAAAACTCGTAAACTCACCGTGACTTCAAAAATGAAGCTCATGTTGTAAAACAGGGAATCACAACTAAATATATATTCAAGAGTTTGTGAAACTAAACCTCTGTTTCGTAACATTGTTATCTCATATATAGGAAAAATATGTGATAGGTTCTGTTTTTTATTTTTAAATACTTGAAATTTTCTTATACCAGTCGAAAGAATACTTCTAATATTTTTTTTTCAATTTTTTAATTGTTATAAAAACATAGATAATGTGTCTTCTCCGACTCAAGAAAATGAATATAAACAGTATAGCTCCCCTAAACATAGTATAGTCCAAGCGAATTCACTTAAAATTTTTGTTGAACCATAACCTGACCGTGCATCATATTAGCAAATAAACGTATTCATGAGCTTAATGCGCGAAAAAAATGAGAACTGAAAATCCATTTCTTTGAAATCCTACGAGAGTAATGTAATAGTGTATTCTAACCAATCATACTGTGTAAATTAATTTAATTGAAAATTTATTTTAGTTTTAATGTATTCTACTTCTTTGGAAAACTGTAATCAAACGGTTGTAAAATAAGGAGTAAAATCTAGAAATTTGGATAAATGTATAAAGTTTTTTGTGACAATTATAATTTAACTATCCAAGAACGAATCGTGTGATAGCGTGGGAAATAATAACAACCAACAAGTACTAGAGTTGTAAGTAAAGGCATTAGAATTGCAAAAAACAGAAATTATTATACAGGAGCTTTAAAATGATCAAAAAAAATTATATTGATTATTTTTGCTCCAGCCGGGACTTCAGCCTCCCTTAATCCCCTAGTTCAGCCCCTGCATATACAAGTACACATATTCTACGGAGCATCTTGTCAAAAAGGAAATAAGCAAAGCAACCTCAATCTCCATGCAACACTACTATAGTGTATATCTAACACATAATGAGTAACCGTAGAGTCATAGACTATTGCTAAACTCTACATGAGCGTAAATGCACTATTGTATATCTAACAAAACTGATATTGTTAAAGAATAGTATAGGATTAACACCATAAAGTTTTAGATAAGCTGATTACTCAATATGGTATCGGAGTTTAGATCCATTTTTTTCCATTTGTTTCTTCTTCTACATACTATCAATGGCTTCTGCTGATTCCCAATCTACCATTCCCAACAATTCTGATCCTACAAAACCCATCATTCTTGTTTCTCTAAATCACATAATCAAGCTCACATCCACTAACTATATCTCATGAAAAACTCAACTAGAGGCAACACTCCTTAGATATGACTTGTACAAATTCATTGATGGCTCTTTTTCTGCTCCTTCCAAAACAATTACCCATGGTCAAACCACATCTCCAAATCCTGCTTATATAACATGGTTCCATCAAGACAAAATAATTTTTGGAGCCCTTGTTGGAACGTTATCACCATCTCTTGTCCCTCTCATCTCTCAATGTCATACCACCCACGAGGCTTGGCAAACTCTTGCGAAAACTTATGTTAACCCGTCCAAAGGACATCTCAAGAAAATTATGGTTTACCCATAGCCAACACGGGTTCTACATCTTTTTTAACACCTTCTTCTCGATTTTATCTTCGAAACATTCTTCATGTTCCCTCTGTATCTCGTAATATAATTTCTATATCTAAATTTTGTCGTGATAATAATTCATCAATTACTTTCTCACCTAACTCTTTTCATGTGAAGGATCTTCGCACGGGGGTATCACTTCTCTAAGGACCAACTAAATCTGGCATTTATGAATGGCATCCACCCTCACATACCATTTACACCGCCACTTGCTCTCTCTCCACCAATAACTAGCATCATCGTTTAGGACATTCCTCGTACTCTATTTTGCAGCTTATTATTTCAAATTTTAATCTCTTTATTCCTAAATGTATCGGTTTCCAATGTAACTCTTGCGATTGTAATAAAAGTCATAAGATACCATTTTATCAAAACTCTATTTCCTCCAATGGTCCTCTTGACATTATTTATACTGATGTCTGGTCATCCCCTATCCCCTCCTATGATGGTTACAAGTACTATATTCTTTTTGTTGATCACTTTACAAAATATATGTGGTACTACCCCCTCAAAAATAAATCTGAATCTAAAGAAGTCTTTATTCGATTCAAATTGAAAGTGGATAAGTATTTTCAAAGGTCAATTATTACCATTTTCAGTGACAATGGGGGTGAATATAAAGGACTTGATACCCTTCTTGCTAGTCATGATATCAAAGTGAGGTTGGTAGGGATCACAAGCTCGACTCTCTGCCTCTCTAATATTCTCATAATTTATGAGAGATACGAACGCAAAAATTATGCCAAAAAATGGGTGCCCGTGATCCACTCTTCAACCCAAAAAATGGGATTTCGAGTGAGAGAAAATGTTAAAGAATAGTATAAGATCCATTTGGGCCTCTCTCGCTGGTTACTCAACAGATACATGTACTGCAATATATATTTTCTCCTGCATCACAGACAGACAATGTTCATATGATGCCTTACGAGCTATATATGACTTGTTAAAATAAAACATGAAATGCACAACAAAAAATTATCCAAAGTCCAAGATATATAAAATCTGAGCAACAAAATTCAGCAAACTACGTTGGTCGAAACAATGCCCTTTCTGCACATTATAGATTTTCACAACTCAAAACTTTAAAGTACAACTGAAATTTTGTTTACAGGCTACTATGGTTTCCATAACCATTTGTGGGTGCCTGTAACCAGAACCACAAGCATATATGTTCGGGTCCTGCTGATTTTGCAGCACTATCCCCATCAGGCCATAACCTTGATTCCTTAACAACTTCCACTCCACTGATTACCAGAGTCCATTCTCAGCTGCAAATCCATTTAAAATTAAACAAGAGGAGCTTATCAGAAAATTTTAAATAACAGGCATATATTACGACTATAAAAGTTTGAAGACCAGAGGTTCCTTTAGTATTTCGGCAACAGCACTAAACATATGACCTGAAAAGACTGCTCATGGACAGTACTTTCTGAAGAGCTTTGATAGAATAAGCAAAACAGAAAGAATTACATATATAATCTAAAGGGATGTCTTGATTAATCCAGGATTTACTTGGTAATTTTATAAACAAAAATAGTAAGCTGTATCTGCATGTATGTGCAATTGAAGTGAGGAAATACATTAGTGAGAAAGTGAATAGATGAGTGATTACCCCCCCCCCCCCACCAATTAGAATTTTGTAAGAAATGTTGGACGTATCATTTTCGGTATTTGATAAGTAAATGATCATATTAACAGAAACTATGTAACATTACAAGTACCAAGGCATTTCAAACAAACAATATCATTCATGCCAACAAGCTAGATCCAAACTAACTCATTACTCAAAGTTAAGCTAACAAATAGAAAATACAACACCGGAAATAGTATTCAGAGTCAAATACTCAAATTCAGTATTACATAACTATAATGAATGGCTCCTTTTGCATCTGGGAAGTGAGAGTAGAAAATATTCTCTTTCGCATTGTTGCTTTACAAGACTAGCCATTTAAACTCCAGTAAGCTTTGCATCTCAAGTGTGAATGGTAAAACTGTCCTTTCATTCCAGATGTTACTATAGCAATCGATGATAATAGGTGAGCCAACTGTCCGCTAGCAGAAACACAGGAGGGCATTAACCATATAAATCTAGTTGTAGATAGGAGTGGTAATACTGGGATCGAGAACAACTTTTAATAAGACCTTTGTTCCACGCGAATTGTCTTGAATAAAGTGTTTTACCATCAGGTTTGACACCAAAATGTCTATTCTCTAACATTGCTCCACAGCCCAGTGATAAACAACCAGGACCTGTTATCATACTGTTACACTGTTAGACTTTTCTATTATATTTTCAGAAGAGTTCCAACAACATAAAGGGAATGATTTATTTTCCGGGTGCTGGAATGCATGCATTAAAATGAAACTAATATACTGGTTGGATATATATGCATATTATCCCTCTTTTCCAACCCCAAGTTACAAGGTTTATACTTCAAAACACATAATCAATCCCTTCATATACCTTATTTTATATATGTTTCAATTTCATGGAATATAAAATGTTTTTCAATATCAGTTGTGAAGGTTCCAGTTTGTCAAACAGGAAGCTGATTTTACTTTAATTGAAAAGCTAATGTGAAATGGTCAAGTACAGAACGGGAGAGTACATCAAAAGGTGTCTACCATGAAGTTAATTCAAATTGAATGTCTGGAAAATTAAGATGTTGTACCTCCATTCAACCAAAGAATAAGTGATTTTAAAGATGGATTCTGTACAGCTTCGGGAAAAAAATTCAACGAATCTACATTGATATACCCTGCATACTGCTTCAACTTGGCTTCTGAAGGCTGGCCTGGAACTCCTTGTCCATTTGCCATTGTCAGTAAAACAATCATGAGATTGCATTTTGGAACGCTGTAAGGCTGTCAGTAGACCAGCTTGGACTTCCCCTGAAACTTGGCAATGGCCAGGGAGCATCCAAATCAGAAAGATGACCAAAATATAGGGCAAACTATTTCATTATGGTTTAAGATTTGCAGGAAGAAGTGCAAGTTCATCCACTTTTAGAGCACTGTGTACTACTGTTTATAACTCTGGGATTTTATTGGCAGAAGATAAAGAAAGTTGCCATTCTGTCGGTGCTTCATAGGTCGATCATACATTACATTATTACCTCAATCTCAGATATATATAAACTTTTGCTTGTGCAAACCTTACCAGGCGGGCGTTTGGTTCACGAGATTTGAATCCGGCAAAGGCAATCGATATCTTATATTCATAGTTTATTCTGTGTATCAGGGATTTTGATCATGACAATTTTTCTCTTTCACAAGCAAAAATAGATGCCAAGGCATCAATTTCGCTTAGTTTGACGACATCTTTTGTTGTACTCTCCATTTGTGATTTGTTCCTTCCACTTTGCTTTTTACCTTGAAAAATTAGAGAAATATTATTCTTTAACCACTTTATCTTGCACAACCAAGAACGATAGATTTGCCTTCGTGTGGGGATGTAGCAGCAGAACATAGAATCTTCGTACAGAAGCAGAGCACAAAGGAAGCTCTGAAGCTTTACTCTCGAGCCTTTTTGGAATAAATTCTCTTATGGATGAACTTATGCCAAGTAGAGATCGGTTCGATTAGAGCCTTTTTGGAATAAATTCTCTTATGGATGAACTTATGCCAAGTAGAGATCGGTTCGATTAGTAAGCCGATCAAAATTCCAGTTCCATAGAGCAGTATTATAGTGCATATCACATACAGCTCGCATTTACTGCTACAACACCAGTTGAGTGTCTACTGTCCATGGTATATTTACTACAGGTTGAGCAACCCTTGAGACTGTTAAACTCCGCACACTAATAAACAAGCCTTTATATTAGTTTCAAACAAATGTACTTTTAGTATATCTAACTAAACTGAGTTATTTACTAATTACTGCAACATGGCTATTCTCAGGCATTATAGATTGACACCAGTTGTATGAAGCCTCACAGGCTAGAACTGTAAAAATAGAAGACCAACAAATATTCCAACAAAGAGTTATTCAAACTTCGAGAGTTTATAAAATAAATCTGAGCTACAAAAATTCGGCATGCTACATGGCTCTAATAAATATCCTTATGCTCATTATATGTTTTGATGACTCAAAACTTTTGAAGCGCCACTGAATATCAGTTTAAAGGCTGCTAGTGGTTTCCATACCCATTTGTAGGTGCCCCATAACCAGCACCAGAAGCATACATGTTTGGATCCTGGCTCTGCGGCACTGTATACCCATAACCTTGCTTTCCATAATAATTTCCATTCCACTGATTACCGGAATCCATTCTCAACTGCAAAACCAGTAAAAATGTAAACAAGAAGGAAAACACAAAACACATTAATATGAGTAAGATACATGCCATTCAATCTTATTCATTCTTTGTTTTATAACTAGGTCGCAGAATCTATTAAGACTATAAGGTTGCGTCCACTTCGAGTGAATGGAATGAAAAATTATGAACAAAACTTATGGAGAAAGAAAGAAGGTAGGGGAAAATAGTGAACAAATATGGAAGAGTAAAATTTTATATGATGAAGATTGTAGGAAAAAATAAGGAGGGAGGGGAATGGAGCATTCCTTTCAAATATGGTGGATTAGAGTTCTAGTTTAAATTGTTGGGTTAGAGTTCTAGTTTAAATTGCTTGGAAAAGAATGAAAGGAATAAAAATTATAAACAATCTTCCTAGATATAAGTATAGATCTTATTCCATTCTCCTCGATTTCATCACATCCAAGTGAACACCACCTAAAGGTCTTAAATCCAGAGGGTTGGTATAATAGTTAGGCAAAAGCTCCAAAATATTTTTTTTTAAAATGAAATACAGCTCAGACTCAGAGAGAATGCCTTCTAAAGAGGTTAGATAGAATAGTCGATATTAGAAAGTGTATGATGACCAGGTTCAGTGGGATCAAAACTAGTGGAAAATCAACTTATTCAAGAATTCTAAAGGGAGATCATATTTGTTAAATCTGGTGTCGTATGTGATTTGTCAGATATAAATAAAGGAGAAAATTGAATATTACGTGAAAGGAAAGAGGCAACACAAGGATGAGAGCAAAGAAGATAAATTTGTGAAAGGCACTGATTTTTGCAAACCAAAAAATAAAGTCTTGATCAAATTTAGGGAAGCCAGTGCTTGACAAGATTGATTTACGCGTATATTCCGTATCAGTGTCATCATGTGCCATGGTGATGATGGCGTCCTGGTTGACATGTTCTTCATCTGTTTTCCCCAGACCAAATCTAGTTTATTGTCTACTGGATAAGTTTTTATCCAAGAACATAAATATAGGGTTAAGATAATAATTAATCTCTAGTTCAGTTTGTAACTTAATGGCGACTGCTTGAGCTACTTCACCAATCTACAGACCTTCTCTGGCGACTTCTACTGTTTCTTCTTCTTCTAATTCATTATGTTTTCTAGTTACATTATTATCCTGACCTTTCTTTTGATTTTCCTTTTCTATAATACATTTTATATCGTATGATACTAGAGACTTTTTTACAGCATCCAATATATATGTTTGGAGCACTGGAACTTTGACAACAAGGAAGGTAATATTTCTACAATACATTTACATATTATAGGTAAAAAGTTGATATCCGGGTAATGAAGAGCATGTTATCTTAAACATAAAATATGTTTAAAACGGTTATTAACAGGCATGGTGTCACGGCGGTCAGTCGAGTCAAGTCGACAGAGGTCCGGCTAGTCGACTAGTCTGACTAGTCGAGACTAGTCGTCGACTAGTCGATAAATTATATATATATAATTTAATTAATAAATTTATATATATTATATCTATTAGATTATATATGTTATATAATTCCAACTTTTTAAATTTATGAGTTATCCAAAACTTGTAATTTACTCCCACAATGTACTCCACTCAAGCTCAGTGTTCTACTTACTGCCTGGAACATAGACAGAAAATTGAAAATTGAAATTTTTTTGAACCAGTCGACTCGACTAGTCGACCAGTCAGTCGACTAGTCGACCAGTCAGTCGACTAGTCGACCAGTCAGTCGACTAGTCGACCAGTCAGTCGACTAGTCGACCAGTCAGTCGACTAGTCGACCGAAATATCATTTTTTTCAAGTCGGCAGTTTCAGTCGACTCTTCCACCTCGACTGCTCGACTAGTCGTCGACTAGTCGCGACTAGTCGAGCGCCGTGACAACCATGTTAACAGGTAATAGATAGTAAGTGAACATCTGTATAGCTTAGCGTGCTGGTCCTTTGATAGGGTAAATCAACAAGCTACGTATTAACATTGCTGAGCTAAAGATCCAAAATCTTACCTGCTTATTTGCTGGAGTTCGACCCCAGGATAGACGTACCGTCTGCTTGCCAATAACTGTATTATTCAACTGCTGAATCGAGTCCTCGGCACTGGATCTGCGTACAAAAATATATAAATAGGTCATTAATTTATCTTTCTAATAACACAGTTATACCTCAGATTTCGGGATCTACCGCTCTCAATATTTAGATTTCTAAAATAAACACCGAACACTTTAACATGATTGTTTAAACGAATAAAGCAACCTATATAATAAACAGATGATAATCAGATTGAAAAGTAACCCAACCACAGCAAAATACCTGTTTGAAAATTGAACAAAACCACATCCTTTCCCAACAGGAATTTTCACTGAAAGAACCTCGCCAAAATCGGAAAAAGTCTGCCTAAGTTCTTCATCAGTTATTTCAGAATCAAGCCCTCCCACAAATACCTATACACGAAACAAACAAATCAGACAGAGTATCTGGAAGGTGTTCCAATATTTATGAAGAGAACCAGACTCACTGTTGTGTTTGATGTATCATTCTCAGACTGGGCACCATTTGCAGCAGCTCCTCCAGACAACACTACAGCTAATCGAAAAATATAATTTAATATATAAAAAGTATTCACAGAAAAAGGAAAAGACAGTTTTTACTGCTTATGCAAAAAACTTAAAATTAAGTTGTTCTCTGTTGTGCAAGATTCTCCAAGCTTCATAATCCAATGTAAATATGTAATAATGATATGGTAAAACAGGCCATAAAATTTCTATTAAGACATATCCTTATGCAGATAGAGATGCTTAATATTTGAAAAGAAAATCTATACAGTAATAACTTGGTGCATATCATTCATTGGCAATGTGACGTTGCAACAATATATCCATCCTTTTACTAAAACTTACAATATTGAAAAAAAAGGGAACTTATACAAGATATATATGTACACACAGAATATAAAGACAAAGACAAACAAGATCTATTTCTTGGCTAGAACTGGAAACAAGGCTCTAAAAATAATGGTTCACCTTGAGAAGGATATTGCTGTTGTGCAGATGGCTTCTTAGGAGTTGCAACACCTATGCGCATGGGTCTGCTCGAACAATACTGACCATTCATTTCAGTCATGGCCCTCGACCTCTCGGCTTCATCTCCAAACCTAACAAATCCATAACCTTTTGAACGACCAGTGTTTGCGTCAACTACAACTTTTGCACCTCTAACTGAGGGATATCTCGTAGCAAATGTTTCGTGTAAAATTGTATCGGTAACATCTGAAGCCAAATCACCTACAAACACAGAAAGATCAGAACCAGCATCTTGACGCCTTTCACCAGTGCTAAAGGTTGCCCAGTTCAACCGGAACGCTAATTGGTCTGCATTAGGCATAGCAGTGCCATTATAGGTCTGGAGGACCTTCTCAGCTGCTTCATGAGAAAGAAACTCAATGAATCCAAATCTCTCTGACTGGCCTGTCTGTTTATTACGGATGATCTTTACAGCAATAGCCTGTTGTGTCATAGCACTAAAAGTCAGTAATCAGTGACATGAAAGATGAGAGCGAGAGGGAGAGGGGTGAAATTAGACTATAAAGATCTTCGCCAATAAAAATGTATAAATGTAGACTATGTCATGAAATTATATGATAACACAAGTGATTGTTTGCGGCCACCAACTACCAACAAATGATGAAATACTTTTAGTCAATTGAAAGTACACACTACTTTCTGCATAGGCATGTAAGAATTAAGCATTTAAAGGTAAATCATTTATCAGCTATGATGATTTCCTATAAGCCCAATCTGAGTTTTTCAATTTTCATAAGCATTTAAAGGTAAATCATTTATCAGCTATGATGATTTCCTATAAGCCCAATGTGAGTTTTTCAATTTTCATAAGGAGTTTGATAAGGTTTGAATTCCTCACCTTCATTATATTTGTTTCCCTCAACATAGAATGAAATTTGTTTGATGGAGGACAAGATATTTTAAAACGAAGGAAAACAAGAAAAAGTACAGGTTTAGGAGGATAAATAGCTTAATAACCCATTTAGTAGCAAACAGAAAAGCTGAAAAGTTAAGAAAGAGCCCGCTTGGGTTACCTTAAAAACAGTTACTTATAACTTAAAGTATAATTTATTTGCTTCAAGTTAAAAGTGATATTTTTTATTTTAAGTTAGATGTATCTGTTTGGCTAATTTTACTTAAAAGTGATTTTCAAAAGTAAATTTTATATTATTTAAATATAAAATAAAAGTATAAGGTACATATATATATATATATAACAAATAAAAAGTAAGTTAAAATATGTCTCAAATGTGTATGTTTATGTTACAGTTTGATGTGGAAAAAAATAAGTCGAAAAAAGTACTCAAACGTACTTAATTTTTTCAATAAAGCAAACTTTAAACTGAAAAATTAAGTGTACAATTAAAGTGTACAGAATCAGTCAGACAACAACTTAAAACAGATTGGGAGCTGCCCCAAATAGACTCAAAGTGTTAAGTAAAATTAGAAGTTGCTTTCTATATAGTGTTTTTGATCTAAAAACTACTTTCACATTCCCGTACTGAAGCTTTTGCGGGAAGGAAGCACCTACATGTTTCATCATCAAACCTCCCCAAAATCATTTTTTTCTCTATGATTTATCAAAAATATTACCACATAGTCATCTTATTTAAAAAATCGAACAGTTTCAATATTGTAAGCTTACAACAATACCAAACAGAGCCTAAATCCACTAGCCCTCAATACATACAAATTAACATTTTAATTCCTTGCTCCTCGCTATTCAAAATTTAATATTTAGATATCATCACTATCAACCAATCAACCTCATTTACTCAGGTTTTAAAATTGAAAGTCCAAGTAAAAAAGGCCTATGCAATAAATCAAAATATATTAGCCATTTCATAAATTAACAAAGAATTCCCAAGCCTCCATGTGTGTGTGCATAAATATATATAAATATGGCTTCCGTGTCAACCAATGCTTCCACCTCCCACAGATTTAATCCCGAGGGGGCCAAATTAGTATACTGAAGGTCCATTCCTGTAATGTATTCAACCTAAACTCAGGATCTAATCATTCTAGTTCAAAAACATATAAACACGAACGTCCATTTACTTTGTTTTCTTTATAATAAATAATTCGTGAACTACACAAGCATAATTACAAATACAAATAAAAGCACCAGTTTGAAGTGTGGAATAATAAATAACCCATGACACATCTCATTGCAAGTAGCACAAATTTAAACATAACATCAACATTAAAAACAATAAGCACATGAAATACAACACCAAAAAGGCACATATTAATATCAACCATCTATCCGCGCTTTTTTATAACAGATAATTAAAAACCCTGGAACACGGATAGAGTGACGTAGCCCCTCCATTCACATTAAATATATATATATATGTGTGTGTGTGTGTGTGTGTTTACGAGTATTGGTTACCTCGCCAGTAGGAGCAAAGCAAGACTGTAGATAATGTTCATCCATCCACGGCTGAAGATCACCGATCCAGATAGTTTTATTATCTTCCGAAGTATTCTGAATCTGCGTAACCTGCTGAGCCTGAGGCGGCGGCGCCACTTGACTCTGTTGATAATAATGATAAGGCAAGTAATGAGGTTGATGATACATAGCCATCTGTTGTTGTTGCAGAGCCGCCGCCGCCGCAGCCGCCGGAGGATACTGTTGCATGGCCATCCATTGTTGTTGATACTGTTGTTGCATAGCCAACCATTGTTGTTGTTGTTGACTCATATCTCCCCCGCCGTTACTCGCTGGTTGCATTCTCAGATGTCTAGATTTGGATTTGATAGATTTGCCTCCCCTCTTCTCTCTCTTACTAAAACAAGATGTGATGTGTGTGCGAGTGTGTGTTTTTTTAGAGAGAGGAGAGAGGAAAACAATGAAAAGGGCTGACGAAAGAGGAGTTGTGTGTAATTTATGTGAGGTGTTTGGATTGCTTGTATGCATCCAAATACAAACATACAGCTGTGTGTGTTTTCATCCTTATCGGACCTTGGCTTGTTATTTTTTTCGTTTGGACTTTATTTTTGTGGACCTTTTCTTTAAACTTTCGACTTCGGATTCGGTATGCTTATTTTTATTATTATTACTAAATTTTAAGCCGTATAACATATGCATATTAAATTTTTTGATTATATATATTTATTTATTTTATATAAATATAAATATTTATTTTATAAATTTTTTGTATTTTTATTTATGTAAATTAATTTTTTTTATATTTATTGCTCCCTTTGTCTCATTCAATTCTTTACACTTTTCTTTTTTGGATGTTCCACTCAATTCTTTATATTCAAAACTTTCTGAAAATAGTAAACTTTTTTATTATAAAATTTAATCACACCTACTACTTTTCTACACTTTTTCAAATTTATCAATTAAATATCGATTGATCCCACCACTTTACTCATTTTTCCTTCTATTTCACACTGCTTTATACAATTTTCTTAACCTCCGTACCCAATCCAAAAAAAAATAAATGGGTGGGACGGAGGGAGGGAGGGAGTAATATTTAAAACTAATAATATGAATACTAAATTTTAGGGAAATTATAAATGATATCTTTCTGTTTTTGGTTTTTTTAAGTAATGTCATTTTGTGTTTTTGACTTACGAATAGCACTCTTGAACTATGTGATTTACTAAATATGACATTGATAATGCATTGGTCCTCTGGTGGGTCGGAAATGTCCTCTACCGGTGGTTTTAAGGCTAGAAATGTGGTTAGTTGCCGGTGTGGGTCATGCAAAACAATACATGACCAGGGGTGTGGGGCCATCAAGTACTTCCGGCGTGAGAATAAGTATAATTTATTGGGAGGAGATACCCAAAGCAATATATCAGAAATTAATACTTCTGATTGAAAGGATGTTGTTCTTTTTATATTTTCTAATTTTTTTGTATTTTAATGTTTGTCTAATATTACTAAATTTAAATAGATTTTAGGAAGTAACTAAATCACTTAGTAACCTCTTATAGGATTATTCAGGTGATTCTTTCGAGAGTTCAATGATTATTTCTGCAAGTGGTTATTTTCCTAAAAGTTCAAAAAAGAAATATCATGTTATGGTATTTTTTAGAAGACTATTGCTATATTGATATGGCAAAGTAAAGATTATTCAATACTTTAAATTATAAATCTTTTTCTGAATAATATTATTTATAGAGATATGGTGTTTCTTAAATATTTTATTATTATTTCGAATTTAATTATTGTATTAATTAAGTGGGACTTGATTAATTATATTATAATTCGAATTTAATAATAACCCAAAAATCAGAATGAGTTTTTTTTTAAAGAGACCTCATGGATTAGGGTTTGGCCCAACTATATCAGGCTCATATAAATACATAAGGATGTGTTTAGGAGCTCAAGATTTGACAACTCGTTTTTATCAGAAAAACCCTAGCAGCTCTACACAAGAGAAAGGCTAGCAAGTGAGAGAGAAAGAAGAGATAAATCGGGGTTGTTTTTGGCTAGTATCATCTCTGTTGATCGTTAGACGAATCAACGTTTGTGTGGATACCGTTAAAGAGTAGTTCTTGAAGAAGGGGCTGCTGTGATTCATTAAGCAAGGACCTCCCATTAAACAGCAATTCGTAAAGCTTTTAAGGTACAGACTTCATTCACCATAATCATTCAATGTTATACATGGATCCTGTGATTCGGTTTCAATTTTGTTTTGGTTTTTACGTTACTTTCGCTGCATTTTCATGCCCGAAACCCATCAATGGCATCAAAGCTACGTGTATAATGAGATGATTTGGTTATGTGTTTAACAGTTTTTCGATGTATGTAAACATATATATGATATGTCATGGCTATATGTTGATATATATGTTTTATATGATTTTGAATATATGATATTCATGTGTAGTATAATCATGGGATGATTGTGTGTATTGTTGTATGTTTATGATACATGTTTGTTCTTGTTATGAGAATCGTATTCGATACGAATTCTAAAACGGCTTTTGTAGATTTTCTGAAATCTGTGTCCAGTGTCCGATTTTCGCAAAAGATATGTGTTTTCTGACTGGAATCGTGTCACTGAGCAATACTGAAAAAGTCATATTGGCGTCTGTAAGCCATTCAATGTCGTTACAGGCACCAAAATGGTGATTTTTTTTTAAATTTATTTGATTTTCTGAAATTTCAAAATTTGTTATATATGATTATATGATATGTTTATATAATCTGAGATATATTACATGTGTTATGTGATAGCATGGTGGATGGTTATGGCCTAAAGACCCATAAGATAATGGTTTTGAATTATGGTTTAGGTTTTTAAATACGACTTGCATGTCGTTTATTCATTGTAATTGTTAATCTCGAATGTAACTCGAGTTCTTCTTGTAATTTCATTAGAATAGATTTATTTATCATTCAATGTAATTGTTCAATGGAGACTTGGAAGCAAGGAAGCAAGGAGGCAATCTAGATGATGGAGCAATGAAGAAGATAAAGATATGTAATAGTGTAGTATTTGAAACCACCATAGATTGACCTTGATAATTCCATTAGCTTGGAAATATCACATGGGATGGGGCCATAACCAAACACGTTTAATTTACGCACAATACATATATGTATATAAATGCATGTGTAGATATGTATGTGTTGGAATGATGTATGTATTAGATACGATACCCATGTCATGCCTGCTTAAGAAAGATAAAATCTGTAACGATTCAAGATTTTAAAATTAAATAAATGATCATGAGATTCTTGTGTTTATGAAACACATTATTGAATATGAATTTTCTTTTTCTGATATGGGGAGATTTTTTCAAAAGCGAATTATTATTCGTAAGAAAGTTGGGTTTTAAGTGAGACCACTTGTGACTTCTCCGACGATCTGAAAATCGAACCATTGACGAATATTGAAATGGATTATTTGATCAAAGAAAAATTGAGAATCTCTTTATGATGAGATCATGATCGTTAAACAATAAATTCCTAAATAAATATTAAGTTAATAAAGATGCCTTCCAATGTTAATACACATCAAGATCTAGATTGAGAAGGAGTGGGTTTGCCAAAATGAAGTTCTCTTATCAATCATGGAAAAATGTGATAAGTAAATGTACTTAGTTTATTGAAACGTTGGGTCTAACTTAACTAAATCATCACAATAGGATTGTGAGTTTAGAGGCATAGAGTTTGGTGAGATTTATTGGATAAATGTGTACAAAGGGTTATTCCACCAAACTTTCCAAGAGTTATATTTGATATAATCCACAAATATTGTCTACCTAAATAGTCATGTTTTGGGTTTATTAGCCAACGCTATATTAAAACATGGATAAAATATGGATCTTGGTTCACTAGAAAGATTTAAAGAAATGTTTTCCGAATTAATAGTTAAGGCTATTGATTTGATGAAAAATAGCGGGTGATATATATTATGAATGTATATGATAACCACTGGAACATAATTAAACTTCTGCAAACTAACTAATATGCATTTTAAACATTGTAGATATTTAATGGAAAACAACACAAATAACTTTTCTGTGCGAGCAACCCTTGAGAAGGACAAGCTGATAGGAACTAACTTCCTTGATTGGTATAAGAATTTGAGGATTGTCCTCAGGCAAGAGCGAAAGCTCCACATCATTAAAATTCCTTCACCTGCTCCTCATGCTCCTCCTACTGAGAATGCAACTCGCATTCAACAAACTGCTTATCAGAAGTATATTGATGATGTGAATGATATTGCATGTCTTATGCTGGCAACCATGAGTTCTGAGCTTCAAAAACAACATGACATATGGATGCTTGTGAGATGATTTAACACCTTCAAAGAATGTTTGAGGGACATGCTCATCAAGAAAGGTTCGACACGAGCAAAGCTCTATATACTTGCAAACAGGGAGAGCGTGAACATGTTCAACCACATGTTCTAAAGATGATAGGTTATATTGAGTATCTTGATACTTTGGGTTTCACTGTGGGTCCGGAATCTCAGATTGACTTGATATTGCAATCTTTGAACAAAAATTATACTTATTTTGTTATGAACTACAATATGAATGAGATAGACAAAATACCCACTGAATTATTGGCTATATTACGAACTGCTGAAACCAATATGAAAAGGCTGAACCTGCTCCCACATTGATGGTAGACAATAAAGGTAAGGCTAAAAGGAAAGGCAAATGGAAGGGAAAGAAGAAGATTGGATCTGCTTCTGGTCCCAAGCCAAAGGCTAATCCCAAACAGGCTTTAAAGCCTAAGGGTGCTATTACAAAGGGTGATTGTCACTACTATGGTAAACTAGGTTATTAGAAGAGAAACCGTCATGCTTATTTGGAGGATCTAAAGAAGAAGAAGGCTGGTCAAGTTTCTGATTTAGGTATTTATATTATAGAGGTCAATTTGTCTACTTCTATATCATGGGTATTAGATACTGGATGTGGTTCTCACATTTGTATAAATATGAAGGAACTACAAAGGAGTAGGACATTCGCTAAAGGAGAGGTCGACATACGAGTTGGCAATGGAGCAAAGGTTGTTGTTTTGGCTGTAGGGACATATTATTTATCATTGCCCACTGGGCTTATTTTAGAACTTGAGAACTGTTTTTACGTGCCTGCAATTTGCAGAAACATTATTTCAGTTTCTTGTTTGGACAAGAAAGGTTTTGCATTTTCAATTCAGAACAATAGTTGTTCCTTTTCTTTGAATAATGTTACCTATGGGGTTACACGTTTATTTAACGGTTTATATGTTATTGATTTAGACACTCTTATCTATAATGTGAATAACAAATGTATTAAAACTAATGACTTAAATCAAACATACCTCTGGCACTGTTGTTTAGGTCATATAAATGAGAAGTGCATTTCCAAGTTATATAAGGATGGATACTTGGATAAGTTTGACTTTGGATCATATGAAGCATGTGAACCTTGTATCATTGGAAAAATGACTAAAACTCCTTTTATTGGACAAGGTGAAAGAGCCACTGAACGATTAGAACTTATACATAGTGATGTATATGGTCCTATGCGTACTATGGCAAGAGGTGGCTTTTACTACTTTATCATGTTTACTAATGATTTCAGTAGATATGGATATGTGTATCTTATGAAGAACGAATCTGACTCTTTTGAAAAGTTTAAAGAATACAAAGCTGAAGTAGAAAAGCAAACTGACGGAAGTATTAAGACTCTACAATATGATCGTGGAGGTGAATACTTGAGCCATGGATTTAAGAGTTTCTTAAAAGAATGTGGTATTGTATCACAACTTACTCCTCCCGGAACACCATAATGAAATGGAGTTTCTGAGATGAGGAATCGTACCTTGTTGGACATGGTACGATCAATGATGAGTCATGCAGATCTTCCAATTAGTTTCTGGGGCTACGCCCTGAAGAGGGCTACTTATACACTTAACCGAGTTCCTACTAAAATGGTTCAGAAGACTACGTATGAGATATGGACTAAGAAACGTCATAGCATGTCATTTATGAAAATTTGGGGATGTGATGCATTTGTGAAACGTCTAACTTCTGACAAGCTAGGACCTAAATCAGAAAAATATAACTTTATGGGATACTCAATTGAAACAAAGGGTTATTCTTTCTATAATTCTTCCGAGAATAAAATGCTTGTTGCTCGAACTGCTGTGTTCCTTGAAAGAGAAATGCTTTCGAAGAAAGACATTGGGAGGATAGTAGATCTCGATGAAATTCGAGACCCACATGATAACATTGAAACAATGGAGGAACCTGAGCAGAATGTACAAGAAAACAATACTGCTTAAGAAACACAGGTTGTTCGTAGGTCTGGTAGGATTCGCCATTAGCGCGAGAAATATTATGGATTTCTCTTAACTCAAGATCGTGATGTTATGCTTGTGGACGAAGATGAGCCTCTCACATACCAAGACGCTATGAACACTCTAGAATCTAAGAGATGGTTGGATGCCATGAAATCTGAGATGGAATCCATGTATACTAATCAAGTGTGGACTTTAGTTGATCCACCTGAAGGGGTAAAACCTATAGGATGCAAGTGGGTTTTCAAGAAGAAGATCGACATGGATGGTAATGTATAGACCTATAAGGCACAGTTGGTGGCAAAAGGTTTCAAGCAAATTCATGGTATTGACTATGATGAAACCTTTTCACCAGTGGCTATGGTCAAGTCCATCAGGATTTTGCTTGTTATAGTTGCTTACCATGACTATGAAATTTGGCAAATGGATGTCAAAACCGCTTTCTTAAATGGGTGCCTTGAAGAAGATGTGGATGTGTACATGACACAGTCTGAAGGTTTTGTTGATCCAAAGGATGCTGGAAAGGTGTGTAACTTGCGTCGATCCATTTATGGATGGAACATTCATTTTGATGAAACTGTCAAAGAGTTTGGGTTTATTCAAAATGAAGATAAATCATGTGTTTACAAGAAGGTTAGTGGGAGCAATGTGGCATTCCTAGTACTATATGCGGATGATATATTATTAATAAGGAATTTCATTCCTTCTTTACAAGCTGTTAAGACTTGGTTGAGTAAGAATTTCTCAATGAAAGACTTAGGTGATGCGACCTATATTTTAGGAATCAGGATCTATAGAGATAGATCAAGAAGAATGATCGGCCTAAGTTATAATACATACATTGACAAAGTTTTACATCGATTTGGGATACAAGAGGCTAAAAGGAGATATGTCCCGATGTCTCGTGGAATATCGATCTCAAAAGAAAACAGTCCTAAATTATTGGATGATAAGGATCGTATGAGTGAAGTTCCATATGCTTCAGCAATTGGTTCTATAATGTATGCAATAATATGTACTCGTCCTGATGTCTCATATGCTTTGAGCATGACGAGTAGATACCAGTCTAATCTAGGTGAAGGTCATTGGACGACAGTCAAGAATATTCTTAAGTACCTAAAGAGGACTAAAGATCAATTCTTGGTATATGGAGGAGAAGAAAAGCTAGTTGTAAAAGGTTACACCGATGCTAGTTTCCAGACTTACAAGGATGATTTGATTTCTCAGTTTGGAATTGTGTTTTGTCTAAATGGAAATGTTGTATGCTGGAATGGTTCACAGCAGAGACAATTGTTGATTCTACAATAGAGCCAGAGTATATTGATGCTTGCGAAGCAGCCAAGGAGGCTGTTTGGGGATGTACTTAGGAGATATCACCTAATTAATGAGATTAATGATCAAGGAGATATACATATATGTAAAGTGCATACTAATAAGAATATTGCAGACCCACTAACTAAGGCTTTGTCGTAAAAAAAGCATGAAGGTCATACTAGTTCCATGAGTATTAGATACATGAGAGATTGACTCTAGTACAAGTGGGAGATTGTTAGTATTTGTGTCCTAGAGACAATACTTTTATGTTTTATTGAAAATAATTGAGGATTATGTTTTATTTTATTATTTAATTAATATTTTTTATGTCTTTATTTACTGCGTTATAAATTGAAAGCATAATAAATATCCTTATAATATTAATACGCATTATATACCTTTAAGTATGTGACTTAAAAATGAGATTATTTTAATAATATTTTATTCCTAAAATTTCCTAGTCGAGTATTATTATTTAAGGACAATAATAATGCAATAAGACTAGTATGTTTGTTGACAAATGACCGCATTTCATTGGTTATTGGTATGGTGATACTAAAGTCAAGAACATAAGTGCATGTCTCAATGCATGACACTAGAAAGACCCGCCATGATATACTACATGTTAATAAGTGTCATAAGGAATTCTCACTGTGATAATGATATAATGATTCTCTGACTTGAAATCATTATATTTCTATACGAGAATTAATATACTTCGATTACACTCAAAGTTACCTTTAACCGGGTAATGATAAAGTTGGACATTGGGTATGCTATGAATCGTATGAGGAATATGAATGATAGATATAGGATTTAACCCTCCGATTTTAGGAGTGATATTATTGGCCTCTTGATTGAGTGAGACTATGAAATGCATGGACGTGCTCAAATATTGATTTGTTTAATAGTCTACTCATTGATCAAAGAAACCAAGGTTAAACGTTGAAGAAAATGACACAATACATGCCTCGAGTTTGATCTATAATATAAGGTTAAAGGGATTATATTACATTGCACATTATTCATGAAAAGTTTAATTGAATCACCAATTATTATTGTTACTTGGGTAACAATGATGTATTACTAGATGCCGCTCATTGTTTATAATTTTTTTATTAGAAAAATAAATTATTGCCAACGTAATAATAACCTAAAGGGTCAAACACAAAGAACGTCTAAACAGAGCTTTATTTAAATTACGAATTTAAATATTTTATTATTATTTCAAATTTAATTATTGAATTAATTAAGTGGGACTTGATTAATTATATTATAATTCAAATTTAATAATAACCCAAAAATCAGAATGGGTTTTTTTTAAGAGACCTCATGGATTAGGGTTTAGTCCAATTATCTCGAGCTCATATAAATATATAAGGATGTGTTTAGGAGCCCAAGACTTGACATCTCGTTTTTATCTGAAAAACTCTAGCAACTCTACACAAGAGAGAGGCTAGCAAGTGAGAGAGAAAGAAGTGATAAATCAGGGCTGTTCTTGGCTAGTACTATCTCCGATGATCGTTAAACGAATCGACATTCGTGTGCATACCGTTAGAGAGTAGTTCTTGAAGAAGGGGATGCTGTGATTCATTAAGAAAGGACTTCCTATTGAATAACAATTCGTAAAGCTTCTAAGGTACAGACTTCATTCACCACAGTCATCCAACGTTATACAAGGATCCTGCGATTGGGTTTCAATTTTTTTTGGTTTTTACATTACTTTCGTTGCGTGTTCATGCCCAAAACCCATCATGGATATGTGATCTATAAATATCCATTGACTAGGGAACCATTTATCAGTTGAAATTGTTGTTAATTAACTGATAAAATGGATTGTAACAGTGATTTAGAATTCCTTTTATTATCAATTGATTGTAATATGTCGATGGATGTGATCGTCTAATCAACTGATATTTATTGGATTTGATTGATAGATCATTAATGGATGTGAAGAATGACTGGCAAAATGTAAATATTCTAAGTCAGAATTCTCTCAAATGAAGTGATCAACGGATAAAGGAGTCAATTGATATGGATGATTAACCGATGGATAAAAGGTCATCAAAAGTCAAATCAATGGATCTCCATCAACGGATAAAGGCAATCAACGGATAAAAGACAATCAATGGATGCTCAAATATCCATCGATACATCAATTGATCAATGGATAACTTAACCATCGATGGATAAACAAAGAGGACTCAACTGATAAGCTTCACAGCATTTATCAGTTGATCAAAGTTTCCCAAAATAGTTAAAGGCAAATGAAAGGGATCTTTGCAGGAGTCTAAATCAATGGAAGACAGTTCTGTCAAGACTGTGAAGATTTTCAAGGGAACACGGTTTCAAGGAGAAGATCAAGACAAAGACTTGTCCAGAATAAGGCAAAGGCCTATGAAGACTGTGAAAGGAGCTACATTCTATTTTAATGTAAACAATGTAAAATGTATTTTATGCATTTTATCAATCAATAGAAAATAGAAGTAGAAATGAGCTACTATATATAGTTTAGCATTTCATTGTAGCAAAATAAGAAAGTGGAAAAAGAATAGCACACTAGATATAGATAATTATTTGTAATGCTTTTCTTAGCTCAGTTTTTATATGTTGTAAGCAGCTTGGTTCTAAGACCAAGGTTAATTGAAAGCAAAAACACTTACTAGTGGAATAACCAAACCACTATTAATTTTAAAATAGATTTTTTTTAAGTTTCTTTTAATACTTCGAGTTCCTTCTTCTTTGTTTTTGAACAAACTTAAATCAGTAAGAATTTGAAATAATTCTTAAGTTTGTATTCAACCCCCCCTGTTATTCCCTAGAACAATGTCAATATTTATAGAAGGGGGGTTGAACACAAATATTAAAACTTTTTGCTGGTTCTAATATTCGTTCTTGAAGTTTGAGAATATAGAGAGAATATGTTCTAATAATTTAAGACTGAAACGTAAATTGAACAAGGAGATTTAAAATTACTGATGGATTGGTTTTTCCATCAGTGTATATTTTTGCTCAATGTTCCTAGGTTAAAAGAAACCTAGCTGCGTTTTTACAAGATTAGAAAACAAATCAACTGTTCTTACAAATGTGCTCTCGAGCTTGAACAGTTGATTAAGAAATATTGTCTAACTTGTCTGTTTTCTAATAATGCTGCTACACTTGTTTTTATACTACAAGTGTGATTTTACAATTCCTATACTAGGATTGTTTCTACCTACCTTCCTTTTTCTTTTTGACATTTTATCAAAAAGGAGTTTGAAAGACAGCTTCTGATTGAGTCTTCACAGTCACTCTAGACTGTTTTCCATAGGTGTGTTTTTCTTCTTTGGATCTTCAACAGATATTCTTTCTATGTTGTCACACTCAATTGATAATTTGCTATTAAGCATATCAATTGATCCATTCTTTAATCCATCAACTGATGTACTTCTTCGATTGATCTTTCTATCCATCGATTGATAAAAGATGGCTTATCGATTGATAGATGTTATCAATTGATATATCAATCGATGGGTCTTCACATCAGTTGATGGTCTTCAATGCTTGACTTGGCTTCTTCGATTGATCCCTCATTCATCGATGCTTCAATATCAATTGATCATCCTTCACTTGTGTAATTTCATGTCTTCACATAATTACAATTCAACATTTTAATTTACACATCAATTGATGATCTATATCAATCGACTCTAACATCAATTGATGAACAAAATATCAATTGATTTACACCTTATAGATTGAAATAGACTAAGTACACCTATGTTACTATCCAAGTTATCAGTTGATTCACATAAACACTTCAACTGATAAATGGTTTCCTGATCAATTGATATTTATAACTTTCATATCAATTGATCAGTTACATCAAATAAAATTTCTCTGATTCTAAGATTAATGTTATCATCAAATCACATGTAGATTCCTAACAATCTCCCCCTATTTGTGTCTGTGTTATTAACAGGCATAAATCTACTTGATGATAACAAAAACCCTTAAAATTTACATTTAGATAAAATCAAGAAACTTAATTGGCACATTAATTTTGGAAGTACCAGATTGATGGATAACTCCTGCAAGCAGATTCAATGTCTTCATGATTTAAATTAGTTCATCTTCCTTCTTTTCTCAGCATTTTCCTTTAGTTGCCTCATGAAAAAACTTCTCAAGATTGCTTCATCCCTGTCAGTTTCTCCAAGTTGCCTCATAAGGTAATGTATTTCTTCATCTGTGATTTTGTCCAGATATTTACAGATATCAAAGAACTTTGTATTGCCCTCTATATCTGTAAAAATCATAGCATACTTTGGTTCCAACACCACCTTTTTGACCTGTGACTTCCATAGCTTTAGAGGTGAATCAGGTTCAGCTTCTGCCTTGGATCTTCTTAACTTTGAAATTTGTTGTTGTATCTCATGAGCAATTGTTGTGTTGAGTTTGTACTTTCTGTTGAGTAGAGGAAGAATAGTCTTTAAAACATTGTAGCTTTGCTTCATTATCACCTTCAATGAATAGATTGTTTTCACTCCATTTTCATACTCCAACCTCATTGATTCTTCATGGTTAGAGGTTGTCGGGTGAGTCCTTACTCCAATTAATCCTTTTTCATTGATTACTGGTATTCCCTTCAAATCATATCCTTCAATTGTGACCTCCTGCTTGATTTCTTCTTGTTGACCCTGGAGGTTTTCCTGAACCACTATTTTTTGAGTAGAACTTGACCTTTTCTTGGCCATAGTAACTTTTCTCTTTTTCCTCAGTGGTTGATCCATTAGTTGATCTTCCATATCCCATTCCATTTTCATTTGCATTGCTATTTCCTCATTTTCTTTTTCTTTTTTTTTAGCATCTGACAATCCTGATGAAATGGCTTCTTGAAGAAGCTTCTGGCCAACTGGCTCTTTTCTCTTCTTCTTTTCTTCAATCATTATGGCTTTTCCCTTTTTCTTCTCTTTAAGGGCTTCTTGATCAACTGATAAAAAGGCTTCAGCATCTGAGTTGCTTTCCTTGGCAGCCTTTAGTGCATCTTCATTTATTTTTCTTGTTTGAGCAATGAACTCATCCAAGTCTCCTTTTTCTACTGCCTCTGTTACTAACTCAGTGTTTCTCCTTAGATTTTCAATTCTCTTCTTTTCTCTCTCAATCATTGATTGAGTTTCTTTCTCCCTAGAAATTCTCCTAGCTTCAAGATCATCATCAAACTTCTTGTAATCTTTCTTTTTCTGTTCTAAATCATCTTTTGGAGAATTAGATGACTTAGATTTCTTTGAAGATTGATTGTCCATGTTACTTCTGCTTTTATCTCTTCTGTGTGTAGAGCTGCCAATACCACCACTGCCTTTGCCATCACCACCATCATCATCTTTCCTCTTCTTTGTATTCTCCCCCTTTTTGTTATCATCAAATAAAGAGGGTGGTGGAAGTCTGTCAAGAATCCTTTGAAGAATGGAAGAATGTAGATTTTAACTTCTGAGGATATCATCCATTTTCTTCTCTAGAGACCCTACTCTTGTCTCCAAAGATGTAAAGTTCTTGGATTCCTTGAAAAGCTTGTCCTTGATGCTATTCATGGTGTTGAACGGTAACTTTTCATCCAATCTTCTGTCTATAGTATCCTTGGTTGTGGAGATAGAGTTCTTGATAATCTCCAGTTCCCTTCTTACTCCTGTAACTGTCATCTTGTGGATCTTCATTGTGTCTCTCATGTAGTGAGCAATTCTTCTTTGTGCAGGATCTGCAATTTCTTCTTCCACCATTGCTCTTCTGTATTGAGACATAATTTCAGTTTCAGCAGCTTCTAATGAACCATCAATAGTGCTCATCCATGGTTCCTCATCAGAATCACTCTCCAATTCTTCAGGTGCCATATAACAAGTGTCTGTTGTATTGGCAATGCTTTCATTCAGATTCCTGGTCCTTTGTTCTGTATGTTCAATTCCCAAAAGTTGTTCGGCAGTCCTGTTACTTGAAGTTGCCAACCCTTGATATTGAGGATCAGGATGAATGAAATTCCTTGGATCCAGTTCACCAGCATCTATTTCTTCTTCAAGGTCCTTAAGAACTCCACTCCCACTAGCTTCTGCATCATAGGCTCCCCCTATCTGCTTTACTCCTTCCTTTACTTCTTCTTCCATCAGATCATTTTCCAATTCTTGTGCAAATTGAAGAATTGTTTTATCACTCTCACTCATCTCTCTATTTTGCATCAGGATCTCATCCTGGAATCTCACCTCTCCCTCACTTATTTGTTGTGCACCTTCTAAGGTGGGGCCCTTAAGTGTTTCACTCTCATCCCTGGAAGAAATAGGAATGTTTTTGCTCACTTCCTCTCCTTTTGCCAGGTTACAATCCTGCCTCTCACTCAACTCACTCATTCCTAAGAGTGTTTGGGCAACATCAATTGATTGATCATCAATTGATGTATTGACAATATTAGTTGAAGTGGTGTTTGGGACATCCATCGATTGATGCATACCCATCGATTGATCTTGAGTATCGATCGATGGCTTATCAGTCGATGGCTGAATATCAATTGATGAAGGAACATCAATCGATGGAGAAGAAACAGTTGAGATAATTTGTGAAGTTATGTTTGAAATGATATTGGAAATAGAATCCTGAAAATTCTGAGAAGAAGATTCAGGAGAGAGTGTTGGCTTCTCCTTGAAAAACAAAGAAGGAGAATCTGAAAATGTTCGATAATCTATCAAAACATTTTCTGAAGAAGTTTGAGATGGGGAAAGAAGAATAGAAGAGATAGGAATTGAAAGAGAATGGGGCTACATCTCATCATTTATATGAGATGCATCAAGTAGACTTTGTGAAGGCTCCACCACAGTTTCCTGTGGTTTTGCAGTGTGTGATTCCCCAAGTGCAAAGGTGACTTTCTTTTCTCTCCTCTTATATGGGGTTATTGGTTTAGACTTTGTGTCCCCAACTTTGTTATGTGCCCCTGGTTGTGGGCTATTTTCAATACTGTCATCCTTTTGAGAGGATGGCAATAGGAATGTGGTGTTTTCCATATTTACATCCACAATCTTTTGGGAGACTGTGGAGTGGCTTGGCTGAGGTTGCACACTCTCACTCTCCTTATCCTTCTGGGTTCTTTGATGTTCCCCAGTTCCCTCACCACCTAAATCCTCCTCTAGTCTATCTACCAAAACATTTGATTTTCTTTTCTTTGATTTTACAACAACAGGTTTTTGGGAACCTGTTGAGGATGGTTTCTTAGATTTGGATTTAGAGATTGGTTGTGTGACTTGGGCAGGAGGGTTGGGGTCATTACTACCACCCTCCATAGTCACAGAAGGCAAAGAAGAATTAGGTTGGGAAGAGTTTAAAGTAGAGACATATACCTGAACAAAAGGGGGATAGATCAATTCCACATTGCTGTGAAGATTGATCCTTACCAGGTCTTTAAAGACCCTTTTGTTTTGAGTCCAGCACTCAAGGGTTTCAGTTTTCCTGCAAAACTCAATTTCTTTGACTAAGTGGTTAATTATAATCATGATAAATCTAGCATAGTATATATGATTAGATCTATCATGCTTCTTTCCTAACTTAGCAACAATTTCATATAACAATATAGAAGAAAAATCATGATATTCATCAAACAAAACACTATATGCTATCTGTTGCATGCTTGAAGTTATGGCATCAAAATTACTAATTTTACCACTAAAGCATTTTATTATTGCATCAAAGAAATATGACCATTCTCTCCTAAGGTGTTTTCTAACTACTTGTCCTAAATTGATATCAGGATTTGCATAATTAACAGCCCTAAGCATGTTTATAATATCTGATTCACTAGGAACATTATCAGTATTATTAACAGGCAAATCTAAACATTCATTTAAAATTAAAGTAGTAAGAATGTACTCTTGTCCTTTACAGTTGAACTTGATGCTCGAGAAGTCATCGGCAACTTCTGCAGAGGACCAAAATTCTTCCACCAAATTGTAGATTATTGTTGGTGCTTCCTTCAATGCTTTCTGTATCTTTCCACTTCCCAGGAATTGCATCAATGGATGAAATTCCTTTGGAGCCTCTTCAACAACAGTGCAGGCCACAAAATTATTCAATTCGTAGATGAACCCTGTTTGAGAGATTTTCTTGGATGAAAATGTCATTTTAGTAGAAGATTAGTAGTACAAAAGCTTTGAAGATATTAGAAGAGTTGAGTACTGAGAGACAGAGGGTTGTGATTAAGTTCGTAGAATGAGAGAGAGAGAGAGAAAGAGTTAGAGAAATTGTTAGTAAAAAAAACGTAAGTAAGAATGAATAATGTTTTAATCTCATTATTTATATTTACTAGTTTCTCCATCAATTTCTTACTCAAAATAGAACTTAATCGACCGTTAAAAGAAAATGAAAGGTAAAAGTTACCTATCTTGGCAATCGACTGTTATACATACATGAATATACGTATTAATCAATTGATAAAATAAGTAATCAACGACTACATTTTGTACAGATCGACTGATGACATGGACCAATCAAATTCCAGGTCTTCGATCGATAGCAATCTTATCCATCGATAGGTACATTTATCCATCGATAAATAAATATATCATCAATTGATATATTTATCTGTCGACAGCTTCAGATATCCATCGATAAACAAATATATCATCAATTGATATATTTATCTGTCGACAGCTCCAGATATCCATCGATATGTAAAAATGTTTATCAGTTGATTATTGAAGAATCAATAATTTAACATAATCAATGGCTAAAATTAATATTAATACATAACTTGTCAGACATTTAAAGGATTAAATATAATTAAGCATACCTAAATCACAGACCAATCTATTGAAAGTAGATTCATCTAGTGGTTTGGTAAAAATGTCTGCAAGTTGTCTTTCACTAAGGACAAAATGTAATTCAACTGTACCATTCATTACATGTTCCCTAATGAAGTGATACCTTATGTCAATATGCTTGGTTCTGGAATGTTGCACAGGATTTTCTGTTATAGCAATGGCACTTGTATTGTCACAGAAAATAGGAATTTTGTTCAAGTTGAACCCATAGTCAAGTAGTTGATTCCTCATCCATAAAATTTGTGCACAGCAACTTCCAGCTGCAATGTACTCAGCCTCTGCAGTAGATGTAGAAACCGAATTCTGCTTTTTGCTAAACCATGACACAAGCTTATTTCCTAGAAATTGACAGGAACCTGTTGTACTTTTTCTGTCAATTCTGCAACCTGCATAGTCTGCATCTGAATAGCCAATTAGTTCAAATCCAGAATCTCTAGGATACCAAATTCCAAGATTTGGAGTTCCTTTGAGATATCTAAATATTCTTTTTATTGCAATCAAATGAGATTCTCTAGGATCAGCTTGAAACCTAGCACAAAGACATGTAGCAAACATTATATCTGGCCTACTTGTAGTTAAATAAAGTAATGAGCCAACCATGCCTCTATAACTTGAAATGTCCACTATTGCTTCCTTAGTGTTTAATTCAAGTTTAGTTACAGTGGCCATGGGAGTTTTTGCAGAAGAACATTCATTTAAATCAAATCTCTTTAATAAATCATAAATATATTTGGTTTGATTTATGAAAATACCATTTTTAACTTGTTTGATTTGCAAGCCAAGAAAGTAGGTTAGTTCTCCCATCATGCTCATTTCATATTTACTCTGCATCAACTTAGCAAACTTTTTACAAAGTTTTTCATTAGTTGAGCCAAAGATAATATCATCTACATAGATTTGAACAAGAATCATAGAGCCATTTACATTTCTATGAAAGAGAGTTTTATCAACAGTACCTCTAATGAAGTAATTCTCAATCAGGAATTTAGACAGAGTGTCATACCAGGCTCTAGGTGTTTGTTTTAATCCATAAAGTGCTTTGAGAAGATAGTATACAAATCCGGGGTGAACAGGATCAATAAAACCAGGAGGTTGTTCTACATATACTTCTTCTTCTAGTTCTCCATTGAGAAAAACACTTTTTACATCCATCTGATATACTTTGAAATTTGCATGAGCAGCAAATGCTAAAAAGATTCTGATTGCTTCCAACCTTGCAACTGGTGCAAATGTTTCATCAAAATCTATGCCTTCTTCTTGTGAATAGCCCTTTGCCACTAATCTTGCCTTATTTCTTGTCACTGTACCAGATTCATCCATTTTGTTTCTGAATACCCATTTTGTACTAATGATAGTCTTGTTCTTTGGTTTGGGCATTAGCTTCCACACTTTGTTTCTTTCAAACTGATTCAACTCTTCTTGCATAGCATTTATCCAATCAGGATCATTCAAGGCTTCTTCAATCCTTTTCGGTTCTTCTTGTGACAGAAAGCTACTATACAAGCATTCATTTTGAGTTGCACTTCTAGTTTTGACACCATCATTTGCATTTCCAATAATTAGTTCAAAGGGATGACTTTTGGCCATTTCCTTTGAGATGGTAAGATTGTCCTTGAAGATGATGTTTCATGATCATTGGAAGTGTTATGATCATTGTGAAGTGATTGACTATTTGAGAACCCTCCCCCTGTGATGGACACTCTATTTGAAGATTGTTGAGCAGAGTTGTTATCCATCGAATGATTATCAATTGATGTATTATCAGTCGATTGATGATTGTCAACTGATAAGTTATCTGTTGAAGCAATGACATCAATTGATGGGAGGATTCTAGGAACTTGTATACTTGTAATTTCCTCATTATCATCACTATCTTCAATATTACTTGAGGATTCATTTTCAAAATGCAATAGATCATGAAATCCTTCATCAAACAACCCTTGAATTTTCTTGTCATCAAAGACTACATGCATAGATTCCATAACAATGTGTAATCTAAGATTGTAGACTCTGTATGCTTTGGTTGTTATTCCATATCCAACAAATATAGCTTCATCAGCTTTGGCTTCAAATTTTCCTAGATTTTCACCTTGATTTCTCAGTACAAAGCATTTGCAGCCAAAGACATGAAGAAAGTTAACTGTTGGCTTCTTGTCTTTCTTCATCAATTGATATGGTGTTTTGCCTTGAAGTTTATTGACCATGGAAACATTTTGAGTGTAACAAGCAGTATTAATTGTTTCTGCCCAGAAGTATGTAGGAAGTTTTGCTTCTTCTAACATAGTTCTAGCAGCTTCAATTAAGGTCCTATTTTTCCTTTCAACTATTACATTTTGCTGTGGAGTCCTTGGAGCAGAGAAAAGATGAGTGATACCTTTTTCTTCACAGAATTCTCTCATGGTTGAATTCTTGAATTCAGTTCCATTATCACTTCTAAATTTCTTGACCTTCCATTCAGTGCCATTTTCAACATTCTTCACATGATTGATAATTAATTTGCTTGCCTCATCCTTAGAGAATAAGAAATATACCCATGAAAATCTTGTGAAGTCATCCATAATTACTAAGGCATATTTATTTTTGGCAATTGACATGATATTGACTGGACCAAATAAATCCATGTGCAATAATTCCAGAGGCTTATCAATTGATGATTCAGACTTTGACTTGAATGATGCTTTTATTTGTTTTCCTTTTTGACAGGCATCACACAGTCCATCCTTGGTGAATTCCATCTGTGGAATTCCTCTAACCAGATTCTTTCTAACCAATAAATTCATGGCTTTGAAATTCAAATGGGCTAGTTTCTTGTGCCACAACCAACTTTCATCAGTATTGGCTTTGCTAAGTAGGCATGTCATTGAATTTGCTTTTACAGAGAGAAAATCAGCCACATAGACATTTCCTTTTCTTTCTCCAGTTAAGAGAATTTCACCAAATTCTTTGTTGGCTATGATGCATGATCCAGTTGTAAACCACACACCATTACCATTATCACACAGTTGACTTATACTGAGCAGATTGTGCTTCAATCCATCAACTAGTGCTACAGATTCAATGATAACATTTTCTTTTACAATTGATCCATATCCCAGAGTAAAACCTTTGCTGTTATCTCCAAAAGTAACTCTTGGGCCAGCCTTTTCCACAAACTTTGTGAGCAGGGACAAATCTCCAGTCATGTGCCTTGAACATCCACTATCCAAATACCAGAGATTTTTCTTCCTGTTTCCCTACACACACATAAAACAATCAAGTTTCTTTTGGTACCCAAGTTGCCTTGGGTCCTCTTTTATTAGTTGCAGCATGAGCCCCTGTTGTCAACTTCGGTTCCTTTTGTTTTGGTGGGTTTAAATCCACTTTAACTTTAGAAGTTGACTTTTGGGGCTTTGACACCTTGGAACTCATGGCAGAATTTCCAAGAATTTCATCATTTACATTAGGCATGTTCCATGGCATTCCAGGCATGTTCATATTAGGATATGCAAAGAAGGGATTATACATGTATGGAACTTGTGCATAAGGCATATGAACATTAGGTGCAACCAAATTAGAAGACATGGCATTCATGAGCATAGGATTGGTAAACATGGCATTTGCAGTCATGGCATGTATATTTAAATCATTTGAAGATATAGATTTCTTTTCAATTTTGCATTGCATGGACAAATGATTTACACTACCACATTTAGCACAGACTTTTCTAGGTGCATACATATCAGGAGTGTAGTTGTTGTGCTTATTTATGCCTACTTTACCATTCCTATTCTTTTTCCTTTTCTCAGACTTAGATTGAGTAATTTCCACAGGTGCTATCTTTTCTAATTTTTCTTTTAATTGTTTCTTGGATAAGCTACCTATGTTGATCTTCTCAGTCTCAGCCTCAACTTGATATTTGGTTTCCTTAACAAACTTAATATGAGTGCTAAATTTGTTCTTCTTATTAGCCATTGATGATTTACTTGTCGATGGATGCTTATCAATTGATTCAGCATCAATCGATTGATAATCCTTATCAGTTGATGAAGGATTAGCAGTCGATTGATCTTTATCCATTGAAGTATCAGCCAATGGCTTGCCTATTGATTTGGGGAGTTCTCCTAGAGTATCTACACCCTGAACATCAATAATTTGTTTGGCAGTTTTAGCAGACCTATTCCATTTGCTAATGGTTTCAATTTCTTCAGCCAATTGTTCTTTCAACAATTCTTCTCTTTTCAAACTGTTTACTAGTTCATTCCTAGCATCCTTTCTTTCCTGCTTAAATCTTTCTAAACAGAAAAGTTCATTTTCAAGAAAAACATTCCTCTCAGTTAAGGCATCAATGGTGCTCTTTAACTTGAGATTTTCTTTGTTTAGAGATTTTAGAGTGACATGCAAATTGTACAATTCATTGGACATTTAATTAATAGTACTATTGCATTCATCAACTGAAAGCTCAGAAAAGTTTGTAGCTAATACCTGATTGGATGCTGAACTAGCTTCTTCATCCTCATGGTTGGCCATTAGAGCTAGATTGATATATTCTTCAGAATCACTGTCCTCAGCAGCCCAGTCCTTCTCTTCAGTGACAAAAGCCTTTTCTTTCTGTTTTAAAAGGTCAAAGTATTTCTTTTTATAATCAATACCCTCATATGTCTTTGCCTTTTCTTGCTTTGGCTTCCTGCACTCACTTGAGAAATGACCAGCCAATCCATAGTTAAAACATCTGAATTTAGATCTATCAACCAAATTTTTATTTTGATTGTTGTTTCTAAACTGGGATCCAGGCCTTTGAGCATTTGGATTCCTTTTGAATTTTAGCTTTGAAAACTTCCTTGACAAAAATGCAAGGTGCTCATCAATCTCATCCAAATCATCCTGTGAGCATGTTTCATTTTCCTCACATTTGGTCTTTCCTTTTCCCTTGGATGATTCTTCATCAGCATCATTAGACACCATCATGACTTCTTCTGAACAACCAGTATTTTTCTTTTCTTTCTTGTCTTCATTCCCATTGACCATCAAAGCCACAGTTTTCTCCTTTCTTTGATTCTTCTCAATCTCTTCATCTTGTTGAATCTCCAGTTTATATTTTTTAGAATACCATATAATTTCTCTAGAGTATAATCTTTGAAGTCTTGAGATTGTCTAATGGAGACAGTCATTGCCTTCCATTCCTTTGGAAGAGATCTTAGAAATTTGAGATTTGTATCTTCTGTTGCATAAACCCTACCATATAGCTTTAGACCATTCAATAACTTTTAGAATCTGCTATAGGTATCATTGATGGCTTCACCACTCTTAAAATGAAATGATTCATATTTTTGAATTAAGATTTGCATCTTGTTTTTCCTAACTTGTTCAGTTCCTTCACACAGAGTTTGAAGAGTGTCCCACACTTCTTTTGATGAAGTACAGTTTATCACATTATCAAACATATCTTTATCTAGACCATTAAACAGAATGTTCATGGTCTTTTTGTCTTTTAGTACTTCTTTTTCATCCTCTTCTGTGAATTCAGAAATAAGTTTTGGAATATGTCTATCAACTGTAGGAGTTCCATCTGGGTTTACTCCTGTAACTAGCTTCATGGGAATGTGAGGACCTTTCTCTATGCAGTGAACATAAGAAGGATCTAGAGAAAGAAGATGCAGATGCATTTTTACCTTCCATGGAAAGTATTCATCCTTTTCCAACATTGGAATCTTTACACCTGAATCTTTTTGGCCCATATTGATTGTTCTTGAACTTTAAACTTTCTGTATGTTGAAAGCCTGCTCTGATACCAATTGTTATTCCCTAGAACAATGTCAATATTTGTAGAAGGGGGGTTGAATACAAATATTAAAACTTTTTGCTGGTTCTAATATTCGTTCTTGAAGTTTGAGAATATAGAGAGAATATGTTCTAACAATTTAAGACTGAAACGTAAATTGAACAAGGAGATTTAAAATTACTGATGGATTGGTTTTTCCATCAGTGTATATTTTTTCTCAATGTTCCTAGGTTAAAAGAAACCTAGCTGCGTTTTTACAAGATTAGAAAACAAATCAACTGTTCTTACAAATGTGTTCTCAAGCTTGAACAGTTGATTAAGAAATATTGTCTAACTTGTCTGTTTTCTAATAATCCTGCTACACTTGTTTTTATACTACAAGTGTGCTTTTATAATTCCTATACTAAGATTGTTTCTACCTACCTTCCTTTTTCTTTTTGACATTTTATCAAAAAGGAGTTTGAAAGACAGCTTCTGATTGAGTCTTCACAGTCACTCTAGACTGTTTTCCATAGGTGTGCTTTTCTTCTTTGGATCTTTAACAGATATTCTTTCTGTGTTGTCACATTCAATTGATAATTTGCTATTAAGCATATCAATTGATCCATTCTTTAATCCATCAACTGATGTACTTCTTCGATTGATCTTTCTATTCATCGATTGATAAAAGATGGCTTATCGATTGATAGATGTTATCAATTGATATATCAATCGATGGGTCTTCACATCAGTTGATGGTCTTCAATGCTTGACTTGGCTTCTTCAATTGATCCCTCATCCATCGATGCTTCAATATCAATTGATCATCATTCACTTGTGTAATTTCCTGTCTTCACATAATTACAATTCAACAGTTTAATTTACACATCAATTGATGATCTATATCAATCGACTCTAATATCAATTGATGAACAAAATATCAATTGATTTACACCTTATAGATTGAAATAGACTAAGTACACCTATATTACTATCCAAGTTATCAGTTGATTCACATAAACACTTCAACTGATAAATGATTTCCTGATCAATTGATATTTATAACTTTCATATCAATTGATCAGTTATATCAAATAAAATTTCTGTGATTCTAAGATTAATGTTATCATCAAATCACATGTAGATTCCTAACACCCCCTTCTACAAACTTCTTATACTTAAGGCAAATAACAATTGGTATCAGAGCCCTCTTTCAACACACAGAAAGTTAAGATCTAAGTACATCAAGTATGGGTCAAAGAGACATAGTGGTAAAAATTCTAGTTCTTGAAAAAGATGAGTACTTTCCCTGGAAGGTTTAAATGAACTTGCACTAGTTGATGTCTTGATTTCAACAGAGAATGTCATCATTGAACCTGTTGCACTAGTTGATGGCTTAAGACACAATTTGCTAAGCATCAGTCAATTATGTGACAATGGAAATAAAGTTTATTTCACAACTGAAGCATGCATAATCTCTAACAGAAAAAATGGAAGCCTAGTAATGACTGGAAATAGAAAAGGAAATGTGTGCATAGTTGACTTCAACTCAACAAATGCAAACTCAATGACTTGCCTTCTCTCAAAAGTAAGTACAAATGAAAGTTGGTCATGGCACAGAAAATTAGCTCACTTAAACTTCAAAGCCATGAATCAATTGGTCAAGAAAAATCAAGTGAGAGGATTACCACAGATGGAATTTGTCAAAGATGGACTTTGTGATGCTTGTCAAAAAGGCAAACAAAGAAAGGCATCATTCAAGTCAAAATTGGAGTCATCAATTGAGAAATTACTTGAGCTATTATACATGGATTTGTTTGTTCCTGTAAACATCATGTCCTTTCCAGTAGTATTGCGGCTGTCTTTTTTGGTTTATACTAACCAACACAAAAATAACACCATAGCAAAGAAAAGTCATGACTTAGTCATTGTGAATGACTTTTCAAGATTTTCATGGACCTATTTCTTACATTCAAAAGATGAAGCAAGTGAGCTCATCATCAAACACAACAGAGAAGTTAAAAAGAGTCTTGAGTTAGATGTAAAGAAAATAAGAAGTGATAATGGAACAGAATTCAACAATTCCACATTGAAGGATTTTTGTGAAGCTAAAGGAATCATACATACTTTTTCTGCACCAAGAACTCCTCAACAAAATGGGGTTGTTGAAAGAAAAAACAGAACACTGATTGAAGCAGCTAAAAAAATGTTGAAAGATGCCATTAATGCAACATGTTATATACAGAACATATCCATAGTAAATCAAGTACAAGAAAAGACTCCATATCAATTGATTAAAAAATACAAAAAGCCTAAAGTGGGGTTTTATCATGTATTTAGATGCAAATGCCATGTCTTGAGAAATCAAGGTAAAAATCTAGGAAAATTTGAGGTCAAGGCTGATGAAGCTATATTTGTTGGGTATGCACTATCAAGCATAGCCTACAGAGTCTATAATCTCAGACAACACATTGTTATGGAATCTGTACATGTAGTATTTGATGATAAAAAGATTCAAGGCTTGTTTGATGAAGGAAATCATGACATACTGTAATTTGAGAATGAATCAAATGAGATGCATGAAGAAAGTGATGAAGAAACATGTCCAGTAAAATCACAAGTACTCAGAAACCCAAGATCAGTTGATGTTACAGAATCAATGGATAATTTATCAGTTGACAAACATCCATCGACTAATAATACATCAACTGATAATTCATCAATGGATAACCAACACTCTACATCTAGGGTATTCAACTCATGGGGAGGATTTCAAAATCAATCATCAAATTCAAATCAATATGAGTACAACAACAATAATAGTGAAGCTTCATCATCAAGGAGGAATTTGTCTCCACAAAGAAAATGGACAAAAAGTCATCCATTTGAGTTAATCATTGGAAATGAAGAAGACGGTGTCAAAACAAGGAGTGCTACTCAAAATGACTATCTGTATAGCAGCTTCCTATCTCAAGAAGAATCCAAAAGAGTTGAAGATACTCTCAAGGATCCTGATTGGGTATTGGTTATGCAAGAGAAACTCAATCAATTTGAAAGAAATAGAGTATGGAAGCTGGTGCCCAAACTAAAAGACAGATTAGAAATTGATTCAAAATGGGTATTCAGAAACAAGATGGATGAAACTGGTACTGTGACTAGAAATAAGGCAAGGCTTGTGGCAAAGGGCTACTCATAAGAAGAAGGAATTGATTTTGATGAGACTTTTGCACCAGTTGCAAGATTGGAAGAAATCAGAATATTTCTAGCCTATGCTGCACATGCAAATTTCAAAGTCTACTAGATGGATGTGAAGAGTACATTTTTGAATGGAAAATTAGAAGAAGAAGTCTATGTTGAACAACCTCCTGGTTTTGAATATCCAAATTTCCCTAACTTTGTCTACTATTTACTCAAAGCACTCTATGGTTTGAAACAAGCACCAAGGGCCTGGTATGACACTTTATCTCAGTTTCTCATTGAGAGTCACTTCACAAGAGGTACTATAGATAAAACGTTATTTCATAGAAACGTTAATGGGTCAATTATTCTTGTTCAAATTTTTGTGGATGATATCATATTTGGCTCAATTGATGAGGGACTTTACAAAAAATTTGCTAAATTAATGCAAAGTAAGTATGAAATGAGTATGATGGGAGAACTTATTTACTTTCTTGATTTGCAAGTCAAAAAAGTTAAGAATGGTATTTTTATAAATCAAACTAAGTACATTCATGATCTGTTAAAGAAATTTGACTTAAGTGAATGTTCTTCTGCAAAAACTCTCATGGCCACTGCCACTAAACTTGAATTGAATACTAAGGAATCCAAGGTGAGCATTTCAAGTTATAGAGGCATGGTAGGCTCACTTTTGTACTTAACTGCTAGTAGGCCGGATATAATGTTTTCTACATGTTTGTGTGCTAGATTTCAGGCTGATCCTAGAGAATCTCATCTAGTGGCTATTTAAAGAATTTTTAGATATCTCAAGGGTACACCAAATTTAGGTATTTGGTATCCTAGAGATTCTGGTTTTGATCTAATAGACTAATCAAATGCAGATTATGCAAGTTACAAATTAGACAGGAAAAGTATAACATGCACCTTTCAATTTCTAGGAAACTAACTTGTGTCATGGTTTAGCACGAAGCAACACTCAGTGTCAACTTCAACTACAGAAGTTGAGTACATTGCTGCTGGAAGCTGTTGTGCACAACTATTGTGGATGAGAAATCAGTTATTTGACTATGGGTTCAACATGAACAAGATTCCTATTTTTTGTGACAATACAAGTGCCAATGCAATAACAGAGAATCCTGTGCAACATTCAAAAACCAAACACATTGACATATGATATCATTTCATTGGGGAACATGTAATGAATGGTACAGTTGAATTAAATTTTGTTCCTAGTGAACCACAACTTGCTTACATTTTTACCAAACCACTTGATGAATCTACCTTTAATAGATTGGTCTGTGAATTATGTATGCTCAATTTCACTTAAATTTTGAAAATGTCCAATAAGTTTTCTTTATTTCTTTGAATGCAGCCATTTTTTACATATATCTGTTTAATCTATGTGATCAATTGATAAATGGATTAACTATCAATTAATATTTCTCAGCCATCGATGAATATATTTCATCAATTGATAAAATATATACCTATCGATGGATGTTTATCTGTCGACAAATAATTACCCTGGTAATTGTTTATCAATTGATAAGTCATTTATTGTGTATCAATAGATGTAATTATCAATCGATGGTAATAGAATTTTATTCGTTTCCAAATATCCATCGACTATTGTCTAAATTAGCCGTTGATGCTCTATTTTATATATCGATAAATATATACAGTCATGTATGTATAAAGTCAATTGTTATTTAGAGCACATCTATTTATTTTATTTTCAAACGGTCATTTATTTTCACTAAAAGAGCAAAATTAACTGATGTGACTTATTTTTAGTCAGTTTATTCTTGAAAAAAAATATACTAGGTTCATTTCCTATTTCATTTTACCTGTTATTTTTGCTAAACAATATTTTTTCTAAGAATCCTAAGTAGATTTTCACTCTTCTTCTTCAAGTCTCTTTCTCTAATCTCTTCAAAAACAGTAATGGCACCACAAAAGAAAATCCAATCATCAACAGGCTTCATCTATGAATAGAACAACTTCATTGCCTGCTTGACAGTGGAGGATGCCCTTGCTGATTTTCATCCATTAATGAAGTTTCTAAACAAATGTAAACTCTCCAAAGCATTAAGTGAAGCACCAACAATCGTTTTTGAACTGCTGGAAGAGTTTTGGAAGTCTGTAGAGGTATCAAAAGATGGGAAGGTAATCTCTTACACTTGCAAAGGTAAACCCTATACTCTCACTAGGGTTATTATCTCTTAATGCTTAGAAATTTCCAATAATAATTGTGATGCCATGCCTAAAGATGAAGACATTATGAATATGTTAGCTTCTGTTAATTATGTTAAAAATGACTGTAATTTTTAATTATGCAAATAAAAGAGGACCCGAGGCAACTTGGGTGCCAAAAATAACTTGATTATTTTTAATTGTGTGCAGGGAAACAAGAAGAAAAATATCTGGTATCTAGACAGTGGATATTCTAGGCACGTGACAGGAGATATGTCCCTGCTCACAAAGTTTGTGGAAAAGGTTGGCCTAGGAGTTACTTTTGGAGATAACAACAAAGGTTTTGCTCCAGGACATGGCTCTATTGCAAGTGAAAATGTTATCACTGAACCTGTAGCACTGGTTGATGGATTGAAGCACAATTTGCTGAGCATTAGTCAACTATGTGATAATGGAAATGATTTGTGGTTTTCAACTGGATCATGCATCATAGCCAACAAAGAATCTGGTGAAATTTTCTTAACTGGAGGAAGGAAAGAAAATGTCTATGTGGCTGATTTCAATTCTGTGAAGGCAAATTCAATGACATGTCTACTAAGCAAGGCCAACACAGATGAAAGCTGGATTTGGCATAAGAAACTAGCCCATCTAAATTTCAATGCCATTAATCAATTGGTTAGAAAGAATTTGGTTAGAGGCGTTTCACAGAAGAAATTCACCAAGGATGGTTTATGTGATACTTGTTAAAAAGGAAGGCATCATTTAAGTCAAAGTCAGAATAATCAATTGACAAGCCTTTGGAGTTATTGCACATGAATTTATTTGGTCCTGTCAACATCATGTCTATTGCCAAAAAGAAATATGCCTTAGTAATTGTGGATGAATTTATAAGATATACATGGGTACATTTCTTACATTCCAAGGATGAGGCAAGCAAATTTATTATCAATCATGTGAAGAATGTTGATAATGGTACTGAATGGAAGGTTAAAAAAATAAGGAGTGATAATGGTACTGAATTTAAGAATACAACAATGACATAATTATGTGAAGAAAAAGGTATCACTCATCACTTATCTGCTCCTAGAAATCCCCAACAAAATGGAGTTGTTGAAAGGAAAAATAGAACCTTAATCGAAGTTGCTAAAACTATGTTAGAAGAACCAAAACTTCGTACATATTTCTGGGCAGAAGCAATGAATACTGCATGTTACATTCAGAATGTTTCCATGATCAATCAATTACAAGGTAAAACTCCATATCAATTAATGAAGAAAGACAGGAAGCCAACAGTAAATTTTCTTCATGTCTTTGGTTGCAAATGTTTTGTCCTAGGAAATCAGGGAGAAAATTTGGGAATGTTTGAAGCCAAGGCTGATGAGGCAATATTTTTTGGATATGGAATAACAACTAAGCCTTAAAGAGTCTACAATCTTAGATTACACATTGTTATGGAATATATGCATGTAGTCTTTGTTGACAAGAAAATTCAAGGGTTATTTGATGAAGGATATCATGACTCTTTGCATTTTTAGAATGAATCAACTAGTAATGGTGAAGAAAGTGATGATGAAGTGGATATTTCAAGAAATCAAATATTCAGAAATTCCCCATCAATTGATGTCAATACACCAAAAAATAACTTAACAGTTGATGATCATCAATCGACTGATAATACATCAATTGATAACCCATCGATGGATAATAATTCTACTCAACAATCCTCGAATAGAGTATCCATCTCAGGGGGATGGTTCTCAACCACTCAATCACATCACAATAATCATAGCAATGTTAATGATCATGAAGCATCTTCCTCAAGGATAAACTTACCACCACAAAGGAAATAGACCAAAAGTCATCCCTTTGAGTTGATAATTGGAAATGCAAATGATGTTGTCAAAACTAGAAGTGCAACTCAAAATGAAAGGTTGTATAATAGCTTCTTGTCTCAAGAAGAACCAAAAAGGATTGAAGAAGCCTTGAATGATCCTGATTGGGTAATAGCTATGCAAGAAGGGTTGAATCGGCTTGAAAAAACAATGTATGGAAGTTGGTGCCCAAACCAAAAAAAAATCTGTTATTGGTACAAAATGGGTATTCAGGAATAAAATGGATGAATCTGGTACAGTCACGAGGAATAAAGCAAGATTGGTGACAAAGGTCTACTCATAAGAAGAGGGCATATATTTTGATGAAATGTTTGCACCTGTTGCAAGGCTGGAAGCAATCAAAATCTTTCTAGCTTATATTGCTCATGCTAATTTCAAAATCTACCAGATGCATGTAAAAAGTGCTTTTCTCAATGGAGAATTAGAGGAAGAAATATATGTGGAACAACCTTCTAGTTTTGTAGATCATGTTCATCCTGGATTTGTGTACTATCTTCTCAAAGCACTGTATGGTTTGAAACAAGCACCTAGAACTTGGCATGACACACTGTCCAAATTTTTGATTGAGAATCACTTTACAAGAGATACTATTGATAAAACTCTCTTTCATATGAATGTCAATGGTTTTATTATTCTTGTTCAAATCTATGTAGATGACATTATTTTTGGCTCAACTAATGAAAAACTTTGTCAAAAACTTTGTAGATCATGTTGAAGATGTATGTCATCTGGCTCCTGGTGATATTGAAAATGACAGTGATGAGGAGCCATGGATGAGCACAATTAATGGTGGCCTGGAAGATGCTAAAGAAGAAATACTTTCTTAATATAGAAGATATATGATGGAGGTGGAGTTTGCAGATTCTACTCACAGGAAAATTGCAACTTGTTTGACAGACCAATTAAGAGTTCAAAAATGAAAGTGATTGGAGTTAGACATGAATTGACCTCAATCCAGGATTCCATTTCTTCTACCAAAGATGTATTGGAGAGAAGGTTGGATGAAAATTTGCCCCATGGCATTCTCTATCATATTCAACAGAAGCTTCTTAAGGATGCTAAGGGCTTTAATGACTTGGAGAAGAGGGTCTCCTCTATTGAATCCAAAAAGGATGACATCATTAGGGGATAGGCTCTCCATGCCCAAATTTTGTAGAAGTTTCTTAATAGGATGCCACCACATCCCTATTGTGAAGTTTCTTGACAGGACAAGGATGGCTGTGGTGGGAATGAAGCTGGAGGAGTTGGAGACAGTAACAGGTTTGTAGGGGCTAGTATGAGCAACAGGGAGTCAGGAGGAAGCAGGAGCAAGAAATCATCAAATTACTCCAAGGATGATTTGGAAAAGAAAAGAAGCAGTGCACATCAATTTGATGCTGACTTGGAAGGTAGAAGAATCTCTAGAGAAAAGGAAACCAAGGAGTTAATTTAAAGAGAAAGGAGAAGGTTTGAGCAATTAAAACAAAGCACTGAGATGGTGACAAAGGTTGCTCAAGCAAGAAGCTTAAATAATTTCATTGCACAGTCCAAGGCTGTAAATGAAAATGCAACTAAAACTGCTAATGCAGATAAATTTCTTCAGTTAGTAGAAAAGAAAAAAAGGAAAGCCATCATGGTTAAAGAGGAGAAGAAAAAGAAGAGCAGATTCTCAGAAGAAAAATTGCTACAAGTAGCCATTACTTTAGGTATTGCAGATGCTTCTAGGAGAGAAAATGAGAATGCAGAGTTAGCAATGCAAATGCAACTGGAATGAAATCAAATGGATGCAACTGAAGATCAGGATCATTCTTCTAAGTCAAAGAGGCAAATAAAAATGGCAAGAAAGAAAACTGTGAAGCCCCTAAAATCTATCTAACAAGAACAATCTTCAATCAAGGAGATACAAGGAGTCTCAAAATAAATTGTTCTTAAAGGATATGAATTGCAGGAACTGCCAAGAATCAGTGAAAAATGATTGATAGGTTGCAAAAATTATCCAGAAACTTTAAATCATGAGGAGTGCATGAGTTTAGAATATGAAGATGAACACGAGGTAACTTATCTAATGAGGCTGATCATGATGCACGGTTACGATACTTTGAAAACAATTCTGCCTCTACTCAACAAAAGATTCAAGTTAATTATCACAGTTGCTTAGGAGTTACAACATCAAATCACAAAGCTAAGGAGATTGCCTGCAGAAGCTGATCCAAACCCTCCTTTGAAGCTTTGGGAGTCTTAAGTGAGGACTGTGGTGCTGGAACCAGTTTATGCCATGATATTCACCAATGTCGAAGGAAAGAAAAAGTACTTTGACATTTGTAAATATCTTGACAAAATCACAGATCAGGAAATTATTTATCTAATAAGGAAGCTTGGAGACTCAGACAGGGATGAACAAATATTGAGAGGTTCATTCATGAGGCAACTAAAGGAGAATGCTAAGAAGAAGAAGAAGATGAAGAAGTAAGTGAAACTCTGGGAAGATTGAAGCAGTCTACAAAATTCATAACACTGGTACTTTTAAATTTAAGTGCTACTTAATTTCTTGATTCTATATGAATGCAATTGTATTAGGGGTTTTGTTATCATCAAATAGATTTATGTTTGTTTGTGTCACAAACATAAATATGGAGAGATTGTTAGGAATCTATGTAGCTTTGATTATAACACTAATACCTTATAATCATAGAATTATATTTTATTGTAACTGATCAATTGATATGAAAATTATAAATATCGATTGATCAGGAAACCATTTATCAGTTGATATGTTTATATTAATCAACAGATAATATGGATGGTAGCATAGGTGTACTTAGTCTATTTCAATTGATATGGATTTAGGCGATTAATAATTGTCTCATCAATTGATACTAGAGTAGATTGATATTGGTCATCAATTGATGTGTAACTTAGACTGTCAAATTGTAATTATTTGAAGACAGGAAAACTACACAAGTGAATGATGATCAATTGATATGAAAGCATCGATAGATAGAAGATCAATTGATCGAAGTCAAATCAAAGATTGAAGACCATCAAATGATATGAAGAACCATCGATTGATATATCAATTGATAACATCTATGAATCGATAAGTCAATAACTATTATCAATCGATGGATATCAAGATCAATCGAAGAAGAATATCAGTTGATGAATACAAGGAAGAATCAATTGATATGTTTAACAGCAAATTATCAATTGATAGGGACTGCACGACAAGACATAAAGCATACCTATGGAAGACAGTCTATACATACTGTGAAGACTTAGATTGAAGTTGTCTTTCCAAGTCTGAAGACCTTTTTCAAAATAGAAAAAAGCAAAAGGAAAGATATATCAGAAACAATCCTAGAATAGATTAATTGTTTTATATTCCTTCTAGGAATTGTAAACACACTTGTGTTATATAAATAAATGTAGCAACATTGTTAGGAATAAACAAGGTAGACAATAGCTTAGAATCAACTGTTCAGCCTTAGAGAACTTGTAAGAACAGTTGGTTTTATTTCCTAATCTTGTAATCGCAGGTATGTTTGATTAACCTAGATCAGTTGAGAAAAAATACACACTGATGGAAAAATTAATCCATCAATAATTTTAAACATCTTGTGTTTGTTCAAATACTTATCTCAGTTTTAATTGTTCATACTTTAAATCTTTTCAAACATTATCCATAAAATTGTTAAAAGTTTTAAAAGTCCCTTCTATAAATATTGATATTGTTCTAGGGAATAACACAAACATTATGTTTGGCCTAGTAGTAGTTAAATATAGTAATGAGACAACCATGCCTCTATAACTTGAAATATTCACTTTAGCTTCCTTAGTATTCAATTCAAGTTTAGTTGCGGTGGTCATGGGAGTTTTTACAGAAGAACATTCATTTAAATCAATTTTCCTTAATAATTCAGAAAACTATTTGGTTTGATTTACGAAAATACCATCTTTAACTTGTTTGACTTGCAAATCAAGAAAATAAGTAAGTTTTCCCATCATGCTCATTTCATATTTACTCTGCATCAACTTAGCAAAATTTTGACAAAGTTTCTCATCAATTGAGCCAAAAATAATGTCATCTACATAGATTTGAACAAGAATAATAAAACCATTGACATTTCTATGAAAGGGATTTTTAGCAACAGTACTTCTTGTGAAGTGATTTTCAATCAAAAAATTTAAAAGTGTGTCATACCAGGCTCTAAGTGCTTGTTTCAAACCATATAGTGCTTTGCAAAGATAGTACACAAATCTAGGATGAATATGATCCATAAAACCAGGAGGTTATTTCACATATACTTCTTCTTCTAATTCTCCATTGAGAAAAACACTTTTCACTTCCATCTGGCAGATTTTGAAGTTGGCATGAGTAGCATAAGCTAGAAAGATTCTGATAGCTTATAATCTAGCAACAGGTGCAAACGTTTCATTAAAATCTATTCCTCTTTCTTGTGAATAACCGTTTGCCGCCAATCTTGCCTTATTCCTTGTTACAATACCAGATTCATCCATTTTATTTCTGAATACCCATTTTGTACCAATAACATACTTATTTTTTGGTTTGGGCACCAGCTTTCATACTTTGTTTCTTTCAACCTGATTCAAATTTTCTTGTATAGCTATTATCCAATTAGGATCATTCAAGGATTATTCAATCCTTTTTGTTCTTCTTAAGACAAGAAGCTGCTATACAAGCTTTCATTTTGAGTTGCACTTCTAGTTTTGACACAATCATTTGCATTTCTAATAATCAACTCAAAGGGATGACTTTTGGTTCATTTCCATTATGGAGGCAAATTGGTTCTTGAGGATGATGCTTCATGATCATCAATATGATTATGATCACTATGATGTGATTGATTATTTGAGAACCCTCCTCATGAGATGGATGCTCTACTTAATGATTGTTGAGCAAAATTGTTATCCATTGAATGGTTATCAATTGATGTATTATCAGTTGATTGATGACCATCAACTGATAAGTTATCTGTTGGTGAATTGCCATCAATTGATGGGGAATTTCTGGGTACTTGATTTCTTGGAATTTCCACATCATCATCACTTTCTTCACGATTACCAGTTCATTTATTCTCAAAATGCAAAGAGTCATGGTATCCTTTATCAAACAACCTTTGAATTTTCTTATCATAAAAGACTGCATCCATGGATTCCATAACAATGTGTAATCTAAGATTATAGACTCTATAAGCCTTGGTTGTTATTCTATATCCAACAAATATAGCCTCATCGGCTTTGGCTTCAAATTTTTCCAAATTGTCACCTTGATTCCTTAGGACAAAACATTTGCAGCCAAAAACATGAAGAAAATTTACTGTTGGCTTCTTGTCTTTCTTCATTAGTTGATATAAAGTTTTGCCTTATAATTGATTGACCATAGAAATGTTTTGAATGTAGCATCCAATGTTGATTGCTTCTGCCTAGAAGTATGTAGGAAGTTTGGCTTCCACTAACATAGTTCTTCCAACTTAAATTAAGGTTTTATTCTTCATTTCAACAACTCCATTTTTTTGAGGAGTTCAGGGAGCAGAGAAATAATGAGTGATACCTTTTTCTTCATAGAATTATGTCATTGTTGCATTCTTAAATTCAGTACCATTATCACTTCTTATTTTCTTGACCTTCCATTCAGTGCTAGTGTAAACATTCTTCACATGGTTGATAATAAACTTACTTATCTCATCCTTAGAGTGTAGAAAATCATCTACAATGAGAAGTGAAATCATCTACAATTACTAAGGCATATTTCTTTTTGGCAATAGACATGATGTTAACAGGACCAAATAAATCCATGTGAAATATTCCAGAAGCTTATCAATTAACGATTCTGACTTGGACTTGAATGATGTTTTCCTTTGCTTTCCATTTTGACAAGCATCACATAATCCATCCTTGTGAATTTCATTTGTGGAATGCCTCTAACCAAATTCTTTTAACCAATTGATTCATGGCTTTGAAATTCAAATGGGTTAGCTTCTTGTGCCAAATCCAACTTCATCTGCATTGGCCTTGCTGAGTAGACATGTCATAGAGTTTGCCTTTACAGAGTTGAAATCAGCCACATAGACATTTCCTTTTCTCCCACCAATTAAAAGAATTTCACCAGATTCTTTATTGGATATGATGCATAATCCACTTGAAAACTATACACCATTTCCATTATCACACAGTTGACTAATACTTAGCAAATTATGTTTCAATCCATCAACTAGTACTACAGGCTCAATGATGACATTTTCACTTGTAATTGATCCATATCCCAGAGTTAATTCTTTGCTATTATCTCTAAAAGTAACTCCTGGGCCAGCTTTCTACACAAACTTTGTGAGCAGGGACATATCTCCAATCATATGCCTAGAACATCCATTGTCTAAATACCTTTCTTTTATTTCCCTGCATACAATTAAAACAATCAAGTTGCATTTGGTACTCAAGTTGCCTTGGGTCCTCTTTTATTAGTTGCAGCCTGAGCCTTGGTTGCCAACTTTGATTCCTTTTGTTTTGGTGGATTTAAATCCACTTTAATTTTGGGAGTTGACTTTTGAGGCTCAAACACATTCGAACTCATAGTAGGGATATCATGCATATTTTTAGACTTGACAGTTTGAATAACATGATTGTTATCGGTTATAGGCATGTTCATATTCGCATATGCAAATAATGGATTATACATGTATGGAACTTGTGCATATGGAATATGAACATTTGGTGCAACCAAATTAGAGGTCATGGCATTCATGAGCATAGGATTGGCAAGCATGGCATCTGTAGACATGGTTTGTGCATTTGAATCATTCATAGACATAGAAGGTTTTTCTTTCTTTCAATGCATAGATAAATGATTTACACTACCACATTTAGCACAAACCTTTCTATGTGTATATATATAAGGAGTGTAATTAATGTGCTTATTTATGCCTACATTCTCATTTCTCTTCTTTTTCTTTTTCTCAAACTTAGGATGAGTGACTTCAACGGGTGCTTATCTTTTAACTGTTTCTTAGATAAGCTATCTATGTTGATCTTATCAACCTTAGTCTCAACTTGATCTTTGGAATCATTTTCCTTAACAAACTTAATAGGGGTGCTAAGATTATTCTTCTTGTTAGCCATTGATGATTTACCTGTCAATGGATGATTATTAGTTGACTCAACATCAATCGATTGATAATCCTTATCAATTGATAAAGAATGAGCAGTCGATTATTCTTTATCCATTGAGGTGTTAACCAATGGCTTGCCAACAGATTTAGGTGATTCTCCCAGAGTATCTAAACCCTGAACATCAATGATCTGTTTGGTAGTTTTAGCAGACCTTTTCCATTTGTTAATGGTTTCAACTTCTTCAGCTAATTCTTCTTTTAACAATTCTTTTCTTCTCAAATTATTCACAAGTTCATCCCTAGAATCCTTACTTTCCTTCTTAAATCTATATAAACAAACAAGTTCATTTTTAAGCAATGCATTTCTCTCAGTTAAGGCATCAATGGTGTTCCTTAACTTGAGATTTTCTTTTTTTAGAGATTTCAGAGTGACATGCAAGTTATACAATTCATTTGACATTTTATTTATGGTACTATTGCATTCATCTTTTGACAATTCAGAAAAGTTAGTAGCTAGTACCTGATTTGATGATGAACTTGCCTCTTCATCTTCATTGTTTGCCATTAGAGCTAGATCGATGAATTCTTCATAATCACTGTCCTCAGCAGCCCAGTCTTTCTCTTCAGTCATAAAAGTCTTTTCTTTTTGTTTGAGAAGGTCAAAGTACTTTTTTTATAGGCAATGCCATCATATGACTTTGCCTTCTTTTCTTGTTTTCGCTTTCTACATTCATTTGAGAAATGACCAGGCAATCCACATTTGTAACATTTGAATTTAGATCTGTCAACCAAATTTTTGTTTTGATTGTCACTCCTAAACTGTGTTGGTCCCTAATATTATAGAAGAGGGGTTAAATACAATATCTAAATTTATTCACGGAATTATGGATCTAAAAATATTATTTTAAATTCTCACAAAATATTAATTATAATGAAATAATGTTCAAGTATAAGATATGATTATTTAACTTAAAAAGTATTACACAATTAATATGTTGAAAGTGTAAATAACTGTTTAGAATTCTAGAATGATTTAGGCATGAACTGTTTAAAAATAATAATTATTATTCAAACCAGCACAGAAATCTGTGAATATTACAATCAGAAAAATTACTGAATTTGAATGTTTTTCCAATGTATTTCAACGTGTACGAAATATGAAGTTGTGACCTTATATTTATAGAGACGGTAAGCTAATATGACTTTCTAGATCATGACTTTTTACAAACATTATTTAAGCCTGTATGACTTTCAATTAACACTTGTATAACTTTCGAAATCATTCGGTATGACCTTTTGAAAGCTTCGGTATAACTTTCCAATCAAAAGCTCGGTATGACTTTTTGGTCAGCTTTGTATGACCTTTTTCTTCAAGCATTGATATGACCTTTTTCTGCATCTTTTATGACTTTTGACTCTGAATATTCGGTATGGCCTTCGTCTTATGGTTTCAGTATGACTTTTTTAATTGCTTTGGTATGACTTATTTAATTAAATTCGGTATGACTTTCTATACTAAAACTTTTTGAGTTCTTAGTACTTGTTCTTTGTATAGACTGAGTATTTTGAGAAGTGTTTATAAGAATAATATAAACTAAAACATCAATTGAACAAGATATTAAAAATTATTGATGGATTGTTTTTTCCATCAATGTATATATTGCTCAAATAATCTAGGTTTGTAAAAACCTAGCTGTTTTTTAAGAAGTTAGAAAATAAATCAACCGTTCTTACAAAATGCTCTAAGGTTTGAACAGTTGATTCTGAATGCTCTTCTAACAATGCTACCACTCTTGTTTATATATTACAAGAGTGTTTACAATCTCAAGAATAGAGTACAAAAAAATACCTATTCTAGGAATGTTACTAATCTATCTTTCCATTCTGACTATTTCCATTTTGGAAAATGACTTGAGTCTTGGAAAGACAACTTCAATTTGAGTCTTCACAGTCAGTGTAGACTTTATTCCATAGTTGTACTTTTGTTTGAAGATTTCTGATATTTTATCTCTTTGTGCAGTCCCTATCAATTGATAATTTATTATTAAGCATATCAATTGATTCTTCCTTGCATCCATCAACTGATGTTCTTTTTCAATTGATCTTGATATTCATCGATTGATAATATTTGTTGACTTATCGATTGATAGATGTTATCAATCGATATATCAGTCGATGGGTCTTCATATCAGTTGATGGTTTTCAATCTTTGACTTGACTTGTTATTAATTGATCTTTCATCCATTGATGCTTCCATATCAATTGATCACCCTTCACTTGTACAATTTTCTTGTCTTCAAATAATTACAATTTTATAGCCTAAGTTATACATCAGTTAATGACCTATATCAATCGACTCTAGTATCAATTGATGAGAACACTATCAATGGATTTAACCAATATCAATTGAAATAGACTAAGTACAACTATGATACCATCCATATTATCAGTTGATTCATATAAATATTTCAACTGATAAATGGTTCCTAATCAATTGATATTTATAACATATATCAATTGATCAGTTACAAATAATAAAATTTCTATAATTCTAAGGTTAAAGTTATCATCAAGCCTATATAGATTCATAACAAGAGATGGGAAGAAATAAAGCACAATCATCAAGTTAGATAAAACTAAAGTAAAATGTTTTAACCATGGTAAATTGGGACACTTTGCTGGAGAATGCATGAAAGGCAAATATAAAGGCACAGGGAAAGCACTCATAATTACAGGAAAGGACTGAGCTAACTCTAGTAGTTCTATTGAAAATTTTGACTATGAGAACAAAATATTGATGGCAATCTTCTCAGACAAGTAGGACTCACCAAGCTCCTCATCCATGTCCTCATCTTAGGTATAAATCTTTTATGCTGCTTCCATTGAAAATTTAGACTCCGATGGTGTTAAAACTATTCAATTAGAGTTGAGAAATTTACTTGTCAATTTTAGATCACTTAGTAAAGAAAATTACATAATAAAACTAAAAAATAGTGACGTCAATACTAGAAATAGCTTTCTCGAATATGAACTAGTCATATTAAAATGATCGAGAACAATGTTGATTATAAATGAATAATCAATTCTTTGGAGTTAGATATGAAGACAACTTTTGAGATAATGGTTAAGAGGGCAAAAGAACATAAAATGCATAACATGAAGTCCAACTCTGTATTGGAAGTCAAGTACAAGAATATGGATGCATATATGTTACCTCGGGATGTCCCTATCCCGAGGTCGAGATATGAGAAAAGGAGAACTTCAACTATTGCCAATATTAAAAAACAAGTGCATGACTTTTAAGAAAATAAAAAAACTAGTCTCTAATATAGAAACTGGGATCATGGCCATGTTAGTCACTGTGCCTTCTTCTACAATTGATGCTCCTATTGCAATGCTCATAGACTCACACTAAAAAATATTCAATACCTACCTTTCAACCCAAAAATAACAAGCCTAGGGGGAGAAGTCTAAGGTTAACAAAGAATATATAGAAACGCTAAGACAAGCTTCATTATTGGGTATCTTGAAAGAAGAGGTTATGAAGCCATACATGGACCAGAAGTTCTACAAAACTCTACACACATTGAAATAGAGTGTCAATGACAATTATTGGGAGTTTAAAAAATTGTTGAAAAGAGAAATTGTGAGTGTGAGAGTTGTCATTCTAAAAAAATAATCTATTCACTATGGAAATAATAGTGCAGCTAGAGATCGACTATTTTCATGTGACAAGAGGGCTACTTAAGGATCTAGTTTACTCAAAATTAAAGTGTCTACATAGTAATTTGGAGAATATACGTTAGAAGATGTTGAACTTAAAAGCATTATGTGCAAACATGCCTTCAAGAGTTCTTGAAATCACTTGAAATTCCTATGTTGTTCATTATCTATCTTCAAGTGGGCAATTGATACACTTTAGAATTCCGGATCATATCAAGGAACAGAATAAAACTCAAATTATCAATTTATCTGAGATGTTGATAAAGAATGTGATTATTAAAAAATAAGACAGAGAGATCTTAAGAATTTTATGGTAATTCATCATAAAATAAAAGGCTAATTTCTCTAGTTAGGAGCTAAACAAAGAGAGAAAAGAAAAAAAGGATAAGAAGAAAGGGAAGAGGCAAAGGAAGCAACAATAAAGGAATGATAAAGATGAAGATATGTAGAAAAAGGAAAATAAAGAGAAGAAAGATGACAGAAAAGATAATGATGGCAAGGAGAAGAAGACTGTCAAGACGCAAAATCAAAAATAACAAGCCAAAGACAACTATGGTAGCATACCTAATTAAACTCTGGAAGATGTCGTTGTTGATTCCTCTATCTCAAAATCTATGCCTTCTGAAACTATTTTGCTCCACCAACTCCTAAATCCGAAGCATCCACGTTAACATAAGGATTCGTACTCAAAGTCACAACATATGGAGTTCTAAGAAGAAAATTGAAGCATTGCAAACATATTCCTGTCAATACAAAATTTAAGCCAAGATTCAAGAAGCTAACTACTTCTCTGTTAGTTAGACCAATAAAAGACTAAAAAACACATATTTTTATTATGGACAAAAGTATCTTTATAAAAAATTTAGCTACAGAAGAAGTGGTGATAAAATGAGGTTTAAAATCTTCAAGGCTGAAAGGATTGTGAAGGTGAAAATAGATGGAGCCAATGTTTTTGTAACTACCGTGGATGGAACAATAAAGAGATTCAATTTTTTGATCCAACTAATAATTTCTCCACTTATGGTCTCAAAAGAATGATAAGTTTACTTGACAAAAACTGTCATATAAACATATTATTGAAAAAAGATCTTAAAATTTTGAACCGTATACTAGAGAAAAAGATTAGAAAAGTAGCTTAATAGAAAGTTAGGGAATAAGAAATAAGGAAAGAGAAAAAAGAAATAGAAAGAAAATCTTAAATCCTTAGAGAACAAGGAAAATGCAGTATTTTTATAAATCCTGACAGAATTGAATTCAAATCCAGCACATGAAGCACTGCGAAAATTAGACTTGACTTTTTGTCTGACTATCCTCAATTCATGCTAGGATTAGCTGCAGATACTCTCAAAGGATTCCTTTCTCATTGAAGAAATCATGGCAAGACTCCAGTGTTTAGATTTTATTAATGAGATTTAAATAAAGAGAGAAGCCAAGGCCAATGCACAAGCTTAAAGTACTACTACTTCCGTCCCACCCAATTGTTATCCTTTCGGAGAGAAGGTCCGGCAGGCATTTTAAGGTGCATATAAATTATAGTTTCATAACTTATTTTTAATTTTTTTTTAGAAAATTACCTAGGTAGGCTTGTTGTCTTGTAATTTACTTTCCAATTTTCTTTTATAACATAGGTAGGCTTGTTGTCTTGTAATTTTTTTTAAAATAATTTTCTCATAAATTGTGGGAGATTGTTGGAATAGACAAGCTAACACTATATGTTGTATTTTGTTTATTGAACGACACTCTCTGGATTAGCTATTTAATATATAAATTTTGGCCTCTCCCCTTCTCAAATAAAATAAAAAAAAATTGTTAATAAATGGAACCATTTATTCACATATTCAAAATAAATCAATTAGATTATTCAGAAATTTTAATAACTTAAAAAATATAGTTCAAATTTAATAATGATTCTTATGGCCAGTTTGGGAATATGGTTTTTATTTAAATTTTTGAATTTGATTAAACGACATGTTTGGTTAATGATAAGAATTTAGATTTGGAATTCATTTGAATTACAAGGCATTCAAATATTTGTACAAATATGAAAATTTAAAATGACAACTCAAATTCTGTCATTTAAAATGAAATCAAATTTTCATAACATAATCTTAAGTTTTTTCTTTTGAAACAAAATTTCATTAAAATCTTAACTTTAGGGACAATTATATGTGCTTCATTGCTATTATAGTTTTAGTCTTATTTTATTTGTTAAATACTAAAATGATCCATCTTAATTAAAAGAATTATATTGTTATATAATTACTATATATTTTAAAATATATTTATTAAAATATTTAAGGGGAATTACTTAAAATATTACCTTTTTAAACTTATTTTAAAAAATATAACAAGTTTTAAAAATAATCCTAAAAATAATATTCTCAAAATTTCATTTTCAAAAATAGTGTCAGCAATTTTTGCAACCCAGAATGTAACTTTATTATTTATAAAAAAAATTATTTTAAGATTCATTTATATTTTATTAATTTGTACTTGTGGTTGCAAATCAAATCAATTTAAAAAATTACATTGTAGATCGCAAAAGTTTTATATCATATTTTTGAAAATAAAAATTAAAATATCGTATTTTTGAATTTTTTTAGAAATAGAGTTTTTAGAAAAATATATAAAAAAGTTATTTTTTTGAAAACCCCCAAAATTTAATCAATCATTTATACGAAGAAATTTATAGATTTCATAAATTTTAAATATAAATAAGAAATTAATTAATCTAACCTTGTAAAACATAAAATATCTAAATTATACGGAAAATGGTTTTACGGACACACAGTAGAATGGGCCCAACCAGTACAACCTTAGTACTAACTAGTTTACTAACCCGCGCTACGCAGCAGTTTTATAATATTTTTATAAATCTATTAAAAATTATATTGAATTAATTTTATAATTTAAGAAAAAATATTTATCAAACAAACAATAGTAAAGTGCTTTTATCCGAAGTAACTTTAGGAACATACATTTTGTTGGTTGTAATTAAACAAACTACTACACAACAATGAGACAGTTATATATACAATTAACAAGAACATGCAGATTAAATCAATTAACAAAATAAAACAAAACACGAAGGTCGAAACAAGACATATAAATCAGTTACCGCAAAGATAAGAGAAACTATAGAAAACTTAGCTCTAACAGAAACCTTAAGCATACAATGATAGAACCAATATAACTGTTGAGTTGTCAAGCCTTGCAAGAAGTCTTAACAGTTCTTGAATAGATTAATGCCCCACTACGCTGTGTTGGGTTGCAGCAATATCACTTACATGATAAAATAACACAGAGTACTTCGTCCACAGATACGTAGCACTCAACAGCGACCTGCACCTTAGTTCACCCAGAAAACCTATGTATAATCTGTATGAATAAGTGTGTAGCAGATACAGAGTATGGCTGCTAGGGTTTTCTCAAACTTGTCACTTGTATATCTCACTTTTATCTCCAACGTTTTTTCTGTATATATAATACAATAAAATGTAACAGTAGATAAAACATTAATTAAAATTATTATTCTAACTTTAAGTGCTTTTAATAGAATATATTTCAAAATTAGCAACAACCATCAGAGTTTAGCTAAATTCTTATAGGCCCATCAGAGTATATAAACTCTGACCATCAGAATTCCCATCAGAGTTTATAAACTATGACCATCAGAATTCTCATCAGAGTTTGTCAAACTCTTACCTGACCATTAGAGTTTGTTAAACTCTTACCTGACTATCAGAGTTTGTTAAACTCTGATGAACTAGTTCATCAGAGTTTATTAACAAACTCTGACCCAGCTCAAGTCACAAAATATATATACTCTGACGGTAACTCTGACCCAGCTCAAGTCATAGAATATATATACTCTGACAGTAACATACTAACTCAATATTCATATTAAAATATTTTTTTAAGTCATTATTAAATTAATTAATCAAGTAATAAAATTTAACTCATTTTAAGCAAGCAAGTAACTTGTACTCAATTTATTTATGGATTACACTAAGAAAATGTCTTAGATCCAAACATGAAAGTTTAAATCCTCATAGCAAAGAACAACCTCCATTAATTAGTTTTCGGAAATTTCATCAAGAACATATATAAAATATGTCTTAAACTTTCCATTTTCTAACAATCCCCTACAAATCCATATAAAAAATCAGGTTATACTCATGACTTGCTTTTCAGAGTCGGTACCAGTCAAAGTTTGAACCCTCCTAAGTCCTCTACTTTGATGCCTACCAGATATAGATGAAATGTTTTACCTTAAATCTTTATCCATTTTTGTGTATCCACACTCCATAGAAGACGACAAGTCAAAGGCTATGGTGCCGATCTATGGCTTTGAGACGTTAATGGTCATGTCTCAATCCTGTTCGTCGAATGCTTCGAGGAATAACCCTATCCTCTAATTGTGACCTCACAATAACATTCCCTTAGTTGGGCATCTTCAAAGATGTACTGCCAACATCTCGTCTCACGACTTGACCCCATTCAGAGTTTGTTAAAGCTCTTGCTAACTAGCAGTTACAGTACCTCTTGAGGTTTACAGGGAAAAGACTTAGATACGTGAGTATCCTGATATATGTAGTAGAGGTACCACTGAATCATCCTCACAACTTGTTATTACCACATTGAATACACTTCGTGGGATCTCCTCTCAGGTGTATTGGGTTCCCGCTGTTGATGACTCAAAATGGGTTGTCAGTCTCATCCCCAACCTCGACTTAAGGACAACAGCATGCTCAATTCCCTTAATCAAAGGATCAACCAGGTTGTCTTGAGTTCCAATAAACTCAATAGCAATGATCCTGTTAGACACCAAACCCCTTATAGACTTTAGTCTAAGTTGGATGTGCCTATTTATTTTCACATTATACTTCTTACCGTTTATCTTGTCGATAGTTGTACGACTATCACAATGAACAATAAGAGTAGGAAGCGGTAGTCTTACTACAGGAATCATAGACATAAGTCCATGCAACCATTCAGGCTTCGTTCATGTGGCATCTAATGCACACAACTCAGCCTCAAAAGTAGACCGAGTTACAATAGTCTATCTAGGAGACTTCCAGGATATAGCTCTACCCGCAAGGGTAAACACGTATCCAGTCACTCCATTGGAATCAGATTTCTTAGCTATCCAATTTGCATCACTATATCCCTCTACCACTCCAGGAAACCTCCTGTAATGCAAACCAAGGTAGATAGTGCCTTTTAGATATCTAAGCACTCTGTCAAGAGCATCCCAATGAGTCTTGTTTGGACAGCTTGTATATCTAGCTAACTTAGACACAGAATATAAAATATCTGGTCTAGTACCATTAGCAAGATATTGCAAACTCCCAATAACATGATAATATCATAACTAAGACACATGAACTCCTGACTTATTCTTAACAAGCACAACTTTTGAATCATATGGTGTGCTAGCAATTCTATAATTTGAATAACCATACTTCTCAAGTATAGATTTCTCTATATAATGAGATTGTGACAAAGTTATTCCATCAGCTGACTGAGTCATCTTGATAACAAGAATCACATTAGCCACACCCATATTTTTCATTTCAAAGTGCCTTTTCAAGAAACTTTTTGTCTCATTAATAATCTCAATATTGGTTTCAAACAACAGTATGTCATCCACATACAAGCACAAAATCGCTTTATCATTTCCTTTAATCTTATAGTAGACACACTTGTCACTTTCATTAACCAAAAAATTCGAAGTCAAAACAGTCTCATCCAACTTTTTGTGCTAGTCTCTAGGAGCTTGTTTCAAGCCATAAATATATTTAACTAATTTATAAATTTTCCTCTCGTTGGCAGAAGCAACAAATCCCTCAGGCTGATCCATATAAATCTCTTCTTCAAGATCATCATGAAGAAAAGTTGTCTTTACATCCATTTGATGGATGATAAGACCATGTATGGAAGCCAATGCTATAAACATTCGAATTGTTGTCATTCTTGCAACGGGAGAGTATGTGTCAAAATAGTCAATGCCTTCCATTTTCCTAAAACCCTTAGCTACTAGCCTAGCCTTGTATTTATCTATTGAGCCATTCGGGGTCATCTTTCTTTTGAAGATCCACTTACATCCTATAGTAGTACGCCCAGGAGGGAGATCAACTAACTCCCATGTTCCATTAGAAACAATAGATTCGATCTCACTCTTTACAGCGCCTTTTGTTGGGTCCCGGAAGTATCGTAGAAGGGGGGTTGAATGCGATACTGACAACAATTTAAAATTCTTCTCAGAATTTACGGAATTAAATTATTGCTTTAGCTGAGGGTTCGGGTCTTTGTAGTGTTTGGGAGGCTGACTTACTAACTTTCTATTTTTATGATATAACAATTAAGATATAGAAATTAGCAAGTAAGTAAACAAGATTCAAGTTAAATATGTATATTAAACTTGAAAGGGTATTACAATATTCGGTAGAATAAACATTTAATTCCTAGAACAAATTTGACATGAATTGTTCTACTTAAGGAATTAAAACCAAACTAGCACAGAAAGTCTGTGAATATGACGTTGCAGACAAATTGTTGAATTTGACTGTTTTTCTACTACTGAATTATGAAGCTCAAGCCTCATATTTATAGAGGTGGAAAGCCAGCATGACTCTTCCAATATGACTCTTTTTCTCATCAAATTAAGCCTTGTATGACTCTTCAGAAAGCTGGGCATGACTTATTTCTGTCGGTATGACTCTTCAAAATTCGGTATGACTTATCTTAAAGTCATATTCGATTTTTCTTTTAATTAAATAAATCAGTATGACTTATTTAATAAAGAAAACAATTCGGTATGACTTGTCATATAATAAATCAAAGCTCGGTATGACTCATTTAGAATCCGGTATGACTCATCAGAAATTCGGTATGACTTATTTTGATCGACCTCGGTATGACTTAATTTAATTAAATAAATCGGTATGACTTATTTTAATTAAATTAAATCAGCTCGGTATGACTTTCCAGAATCAATTCTCTCGGTATGACTTTATTTGAATTGTTCTCGGTATGACCTTCTTCTCTGCAAGCTTTTCATTTTCTTTTCAATTGAATTGACAAGTGTCAGCATGTAATTGGTTCCTTTGAAAAACATCACCTGCCATTTCAATTTGTAAAAGCAAGGGGCCTATTTCGTCCTGTAGTGGATAGGCTCCATAGAAATATTTTTCGATCCGCACACCTTATAATCTTTGATTAATAAATAATAAATTTAATTCAGAAATTATAAAAATAAATATCTAATATTATTTAGATATTTATAAATATAATTTACTAAATAAATAAAATATTTATTAATTAAATAAATCCTTACGCTCTAAGCCGCGGTCTCCTAATCGTCTGGAACCGAACTCCTTTTGACTTGGAAATGATAAATCAATTCCAACCGGGATTCCACTTTTAAGAATATATTACTCTGTATTTCTTCCGTGTCAATTCTTTTTCCGTCTTGTCTTAAAGTCTGTACCGTCAGGCCTGTTTAGCTGTATCTACAGTTGCAATTAGAAGTACCTCTGTTCCTTAAATAATCTGATTCTTTAAACTAGACCATACTTCTTTTCACCACTGCATGTACCCAGTCAAATATTCAATCTTGGATTCTGACTCTTGTACACTGCATTCCAAACAAACCTGTATCCCTTTGAGCTTCCAGCTTCTGTCTTCTGTCATTCTTTTTAACCACTTGAACTTGTTGATGACGAATCTTCACTGACATTGTTGACACCCTGTGCACTGGTCTGGTTCACGGATGACTAACTACAATGTTGATTCTCATTTCTGCTGTAGTGGTCTTTGTGACTTGTCTTGTCCTGTCATGGCTTCTTTTTGTTCTTCCTCTATATTCAATATTTATTATTTACTTCGCTTTCTTATCTGAGTTGAGTTGTCATCTACTTATTACAAATAGGACTAGTCATATGACTTTCACCTTTCCAGTGCCTTGACTCTGAAGAGTCCATGGCCTGCCGAAAAGATAAAGGTTCGTCCTCAACATTGTAAGTGATAAAATCACTTCCAAAGTCCTTGACCACCTTTTCCCGCTTACTCCTTCTAGGTTCCTCTACTTCTTTAGGATTAGAGGTACTAGCATAATCCGCCCCCACATTTGTCATCCTTTCCACATGATCAGGAATGGAACTCGATGTGCGAGTATGATCATCATCAGAAATACCCTGAGGTATACCAGTCTTCATAGGGAATACATTCTCAAAGAATTTTGCATCACGAAACTCAACTATAGTGTTTGCCACTATACCATCTATGTTAGATTTTAACATTAAAAATCTCATAGCGGTAGTGGTTTCAATATATCCCAGAAGGATGCAATCAATAGTTTTCGGTCCCAGTTTCTTTCTCTTGTGTTTATGGACAAATACCTTTGCAAGGCAGCCCCACACATGAAGATACTTTAAACTAGTCTTTTTGACTTTTCATAACTCATACGGTGTCTTGTCCATATATTTTAGAGGGACTATGTTCAGAATATGACAAGCTGTATTCAGAGCCTCTCACCACATATACTTAGGCAACCCAGAATTAATTAGCATACTGTTAATCATATCTTTAAAAGTTCTGTTCTTTCGTTCCGCCACCCCATTAGACTCAGGAGTTAATGGTGGAGTCACCTTATGAACTATACCATTGCTTTTGCAAAATTCATTAAATGAGGTACTCGTATACTCTCCACCTCTATGAGATCTCAAACGTTTAAGTACTTTACCAGTTTGTGTTTCAGCTTCATTTTTATACATAATAAATTTATCAAGTGCTTCATCTTTATGTTTAATCAAATAAACATGGCAATATCTACTACAATCATCGAAAAAGGTAATTAAATATATTTTATTATCTTTAGTCAAAACACCACCGAATTCACATATGTTTGTGTGAAGTAATTCTAAAACTTATGAATCCCTAACAACATTATGAAAAGATTTCCTAGTTAGTTTAGCAGTCATGCATACTTGACATTTAGATTTCTTTTCAATGACATGCTTTGGAATCAACTCTAAATTCATCATATTCTTTAGAGCACCAAAATTTAGATGAACAAGACGTGAGTGCCATAAATCGGATGATTCAACACTATTTACAGAAGGAAAAGCATTATCATTAATAAAACTGCCCAAAACAGGCTCCACATTTATTAAAAATAATCCTTCAGACAAGTAACATTTATCAAAAAATACACCAGTATGTGTAATGACTATTTTATTACACTTCAAAGAAAGTTCGAAACCATTTCTAACTAAACAGCTTCCACTTATTATGTTTCTACGAATGTCAGAAACATGATGCACTCTAGTAAGGGATAGAGCACGCCCAAAAAAAACTTCAGGTCCACGTTTCCTACTCCAAGTACTTGAGCAGCACTAGCATTCCCCATCATCACTCTCATGCCTTGAATCTGTTGATAAGATACAAACAGAGTAATATCAGTACAAATATGTACATTAACCATTCATTTGACAGATAAGTGGAAAGTAGTGTAGGGTTGTAGGTAACATATCCGTCATTGGTTTCAGAAGCAATAGCCTCACCAACAATCATGTTAACCACAGGCCCACCAGTGGTTCCAAGCACAGTATTAGCTTTTATTACCACATTAGGTTTCTTTGCAGGACAGTCCTTGCTCTAGTGACCAACCTGTCCACAAGACCAACATAGTTTGTTTGCATTTGGTTTCTTAGCCTTGTTCTTGTCATTTTTAGGTTTAGTGTTTTCCTTCATAGTGATAGACTTTCTTTTCTGTCCTACAGTCACTACGTTCACCTTCGAACTCTTATTTTCAGAAGGCATCACATGTCCCTATTTGGACTTCTGTTGTTCCTGCACAGAGATGTCCAATATCAGGTTAGTCCATGTGATCTCTCCTTTCTGTCTTTTCAGGGAGAGAGCAAACTCTTCCCAAGACTTTGGGAGCTTTTCAATCACCGACATAACCTGAAACTTCTCAGGAAGGTCCATTCCAGACTCCTTCAAATCATGTACCAACATCTCAAACTCATGCACTTTCTCCGTCATGGATTTAGTATCCACAAGTTTGAAATCAAGGAACTGAGCCACAGAATACTTTTCCAGAACTTGTGAGTCAGTATTATGTGTTCGGTCTAACTTCTCCCATAAGAGTTTAGTAGTGTAGGAATCCGATGAGTAAACATCGAACATAGTGTTCACTCAAGCTGCCAAAATTGCATCCCTAGTCACCCCATCCTTTTCTTCCCACATAGCATAAGCCTTAACAGAGTCAGCATTCTCTTGATCAACAACTTGTGAAGCATACTGCACCACCGGCCATAAACCCTTTACCATTAGCCACAGTTTCATTTTTTCTCTACCAACGAGAAAAACAAACACCCTCGCCGAATTTATCAGGCATGCCCGACAAATCAATGGGTTGTGGGAAACAGTACGTGGTCCAATCAATGGTGGATGCAGTAACCCCAGATCCGGAACCAGTAGCACCAACAACATGAGTTTCAGTTTCGTTAACCATCTTGTTAATTACAATATATAACAAATAATCTCTTCAAGATTGTTGGGTGTAATTAAAAAAACTACTACACAACAATGGGGCAGTTATATAAACAATTAACAAGAACAGACAGATTAAACCAATTAACAAAACAAAACAAAGCACGAAGGTCGAAACAAGATATATAAATCAGTAACTGCAAAAACAAGAGAAAAGATAGAAAACTTAGTTCTAACAGAAGCCTTAAGCATACACTGATAGAACCAATAGAACTGCTAGGTTGCCAAGTCTTGCAAGAATTCTTGACTGTTCTTGAAGAGATTATTGCCCCCACTATGCTGTGTTGGGTTGTAGAAATATCACTTCCAGGATAAAAAAAAACACAGAGTATTTCGTCCACAGATACGTAGTACTCAACAGCGACCTGCACCTCAGTTCGCCCAGAAAACCTATGTATAATCTGCATGAATAAGTGTGTAGGAGATACATATTATGGCTGCTAGGGTTTTCTCAAACTTGTCACTTATATATCTCACTTTTATCTCTAACATTTTTTCTGTATATATAATACAATAAAACGCAACAACAGATAAAACATTAATTAAAATAATTATTCTAACTTTAATTGCCTTTAAAGGAATATATTTCAGAATCAGCAATACCATCAGAGTTTAGCTAAATTCTGATAGGCCCATCAGAGTTTATAAACTCTGACCATCAGAATTCTCATCAGAGTTTGTTGACCTGACCATCAGAGTTTGTTAAACTCTGACTATCAGTTCCATCAGAGTTTGTTAAACTCTAACCTGACTATCAGAGTTTGTTAAACTCTGATGAACTAGTCCCTCAGAGTTTATTAATAAACTCTAACCCAGTTCAAGTCACAGAATATATATACTCTGACAGTAACTCTGACCCAGCTCAGGTCACAGAATATATATACTCTGACAGTAACATACTGACTTAATATTCATATTAAAATAATATTTAAAGTCATAATTAAATTAATTAATCAAGTAATAAAATTTAACACATTTTAAGTAAGCAACTTCTACTCAATTTATCTATGAATTATACTAAGACAATGTCTTAGATCCAAACATGAAAGTTTAAGTCCTCATAGAAAGGAACAACCTCATTAGTTAGTTTCCGGAAATTTCATCAAAACATATATAAAATATGTATTAAACTTTCCATTTTCTAATACATTTTACTCTCATAATAATATATAAATTAGACAAAATAATAATTTGTAAATTAATTATTAAATAAATAATTAATCAATATATATATATATATATATGTGTGTGAAATATTTAAATACTACCGAACTAAAGTGAGCTGAAAATTAAATATTTATCTATAATCAATACGATATAAATAATATCAATTAAAATCTAACTTAAAAGTTTCTTACATATTCTTTAATGTCATTTTTTATATGATTTGCCCACCCAATTAAAAATAAAAATAGAATTATTATCTTAAATGCTATTATGAATATAATCATGATTTTTCTCAAAATTCAAGTGAGTTTAATTTTTAAAGATAATAAAATAAATTGTTACATTTTAACATTTTTTTACACTTTTTCTAACTGGATCACTCTCCTTTTAAACACATTTTTCCTGCGAATAAGCCATTTTTTTATTATTTATTTAAATCACACGTAGACTCTACATCAACAATATACTAAATAAATTTTATAATTTATAAATAAAAATCATAACATGTGGATTAATTTGTAAAAATTATCATGTTTTTCCTTAGCCATTTTCTCGTTAATCACATTTCTCGCCAATGAGTCGTTGTATCATTTTTCTTTGATCTCTTAAAAAATATTTTTTTATCAAAGAATCAATCAACTTATATTTCATAAATTTTACTTTTACAAAACTTACAATTAGAATATGTTAATATTTAATAATTAGATTTCTAACTAGAAGATAAGTAGTAATAGAAATCTTAATTAGTAAACACTAATTCAACTAGACTTTCAATTAAAATAATTTTATATTTCCTTATAATACACCTGATTAGAACAAAAATAGTACTTATTAGAAGATAAATATGAATTTATATAATATTTTAAATATATAAATTTTAAAAAATTAGAAAAATAATTTTGACCAATTTGAGTCTGCCAAAAAATTCTCATTACCATAATAACATGAGTAATAAATTTTAATGATTAACATGTTTTCTCTTTACCGAGTCACTCACTCGATAGACATATTTATTGTTAATGAGTCACTCTATTGTTCCTTTTTTAGAACTAACATAAAATTATTTTTATTAGAGAATAAGTCAACTTATATTTAGTAAAATTTATTTTTATAAGACTTACAATTAGAATATGTTAATATTTAATAATAAAACTATTAATTAGAAGATAAGTAGTAATTAAAATCGTAATTAAAAGATAAGTTAATATTGGCTTATAAGACACATAATTAGAAGAAAAATAGTGATTAGACTATTTTTAGAAGGTAAATAAGAATTTTTATATATTTTTTAAATACATAAATTCTAAAAAATTAGAAGGTTTCTCTTTACTAGGCCCCTCTCTCATCAAATATATTTTTCGTCAATAAGTCGCTTTATCGGATCTTTTTTATATTTCTCATAAAATTATTTTTATTAAAGAATAAATCGATTCATATTTAGTAAATTTTATTTTTATAAGATTTACAATTAAAATATTCTTATATTTACTAATTAGACTTTTAATTACAGGTAAGTAATAATTGAAATCCTAATTAAATGGTAAGTATTAATTTTATTATACTTTCAATTAGTATAGGTTAATATTTTCTTATAAGACTCTCAATTATAATAAAATCATAATTAGAAGTTAAGTATTAATTTTATTAGACTTTTAATTAGAGTAAGTTAATATTTTCTTATAAAATTTCCAATTAGAAGGCAAGTAATAATTAGATTTTTATTAGAAAGCAAATATAATTTATATAAAAATTTTAATACATAAATTTTAGAAAAATAATTTCGAACGATTTGAGAGCGTATGGAGATTCTCCTTTATTATGTACTCCATCCGTCCCATTTTATTTCTTCACGGATAAAATTTTACTTTTTATTCAATTACATTAAACAAACTAAAACTTACTAAAATTGTGTATTATTTTTCATTAAATTTAACAAAACTAACTCTTAATTTACCAAATGTGGACAATATTTTTGGAACAAACAAATGAGGAAATGAGGTAAAGAAAACCCGGACAGAGGAAGTATATAGATAGATATAGATAACAGTGTTAGTATCTTAAAAATATTTTTAAAATTTTGATTTAATAATGTGATATAACATATAACACATATTAATTTGTGAGTGTATATATGTATATACATGCGGAGTCTCATATCAAATCAAAATATAAAAACTATAACAAAAAATAGAGATCGAAGAGACTCTGACTCTTAAAAACCTTAGAAGTTTGTTATCTTTTCTCTAATTTATGAGCAAATACATGACTCTTAACTAGTTTTTATTAATAAAAAAAGGTATTTCTAATGTGTACCCATGGACACACTCTAAATCCTAATTTTTTACAACTTTTGATGAGTTGGTTGATTTTTATTTGCGGGAATTTTTATGCATAAGGGGGTCTATCATTATTAATGAATAAAAAGCCAATAAAAAATTGACAACTAAACTTCTAATGTGTGCCTATGAATACACATTAAAAAAATCGATAAAAAATTCATTCTCTCCAAATCATTCATTATTTTTCCTTTTTTTTGTCATTAAAAAATATTGTTGAAGTTGACATTTTTAATAATATGTTAATTTATTAAAAATTATTTATTTATATTATATTTAAGAGTTAATTTGGAGACTTTCGAAGATACACGCTAAGGGCATTTCCAACTACTCTAAACTTTATATTACTTTATTCTTAATTTTATAAATGAAATAATTCACCTCCAATCACACATTACTTATCTTTATATATAAAGTAAAATATTATACAACTCTATATTTGAAGATGCACTGTACATATAAAGTAAAACTTTTTTCACCAAAACACCATCCAAAAACATACATTAATACATGCAGATCCTATACATCCTATACGCTAGTAACTTATTATACCCGTACATTCTTCATACTCACCAAAACACCATCCAAAAACATACATTAATACATGCAGATCCTATACATCCTATACGCTAGTAACTTATTATACCCGTACATTCTTCATACTCTGGACAATCATATTAATATAATTACTAGGAATTTCAATTAAATAATAAAAATTAAAATTTCATAATTTATATTAATATAAATTTATTAAAATATTAACTAAAATACAAGTATCTTTGACTAAATAATTAAAAATATATTTTTTAATTATTATTACAAATAAATATATTTAAAATAAGTACTCTCTCCGTCCCATATTAATAGTCTGTCTTGAAAAAATATCGCATATTAAGAAAAATTAATTGTACAATAATTTTTCGTGTGTATCATATTTATTATGACTATATTATACTAAATAAAGTAAATTTTATATCGGAAATGACAAAAAAGAGGGTAACTTTAAATTTTTTTACATTGAAAAGAGAAATGTATAATTATTATGGGGGAAAGGGAGTATAATGTTATATATGATTGATAATTGTGCAAATAACTAAAGTTTAAGTTAGTAAAAGAAAGATAAATAATTTTTAAAATTAATAATTGGAGATAAAATAATAATTTAAAGTGAAAAAAGTGAAAATATAAAGATAAACCTATTTTAAAATAGAGTACTGGTTGTAAATCATTTAACATTTATGAAAATTTCGTAAAACTGTCCGCATTTTCGCAATAATAAATTCACAAGTGGGAAAACACAATGATTGCCGACAAGAACAAGTTGTAGTTAATGGGGTCCATAAATTTCAGTAAAATGCAATTTGAAATCTTAAATTTATAAATATAGGTACCTACAGAATTCGTGCCTGCCTACTTGGTTTAAAAACTGAAACTGGTCCGGTGTGACCATCATGTTCTTACTTTTTGTTTTTCTTTTCGGGGATGGACAGTGCTCACGTGATCTCTCACTGTGTCTTCAATGCCCTTTTCATTTTGTGTACATAATTTGTGATGCAAAAGAAATTTATATATATATATATATATATATTTTTTTAATTTTTAGTTTTTATATAAAAATTTAATATATTAAATTGTTATTAGTGAGAAAAAATTTAAAAATGATATATATATAAAACTTTTTTATATCTAAAATTCGATTAAAAAAATTAAAAAGATACTTATTTTGGGATCGAACAGCCAAGTTCTGACCGGAGTTCTTAATAATTAATAGACTTTTATATAACTGGGACATTCAAGTGTGTGGGCTGCTATTCAAGTTTGTATTTCATTTGATTATTCGTTTAATTTTTAAATTAAGGATGATTTAAGGTTAATTTTGAAATTATATTTTTATCCATTTTTTTACTGATAATTATAATGTGTTTATAATTTTTTGATATATTTGTAAAATTTGTTGAATGTCTATTTGTTTTTGGTATTACAAATTTCCTGGCTTTGTAGGGCACTTTGCTTCATTTGCTATAGTTATTTACATAATTGTTATCTGCTTTACTATAGTTATAAGAGGGAGATAAAAGACCTTAGTTTGACATCTATTTGTACTTTTGTTGCAATTACAAGACCTAGTTTGTTATATATGTGTTTTTATGGCCAGAGTCTTGAATTTGAACATGTGATCTTATAAATTAAGTCAAAGTGTGTAGTTGAACATGTTTTTGTATGTCCTATTATTTGCTTAATTCTATTTTGTGCTTATGTGTTTTATTAAGAGATGTCTTCAGATGCATAAAAATAGCCATAATATATTAGATATGATATTGATTTCATGCCTTATGTATGGTGATTCCATACGTTATGTGTTCCGTCTGTAATAAGAAATTAAGATAAGATATTAACCAAATGTCTCTCTATTGGTATTGAACTGATACCAATAGAAAGAGTTGCAGTGAAATACACAGAGAAACTGCTAGGATTTATGTACACTTTAGGAGAGTTTGTTTTTATATATCAATAAAACAAACAGTTGTTATTCATATCTTTGTGTTTCATTTATGTTTTTAATTCAAATCTTCAATATATATTGAATTGATTTTAATCAGGCAGAAAAAGCACACAAGTATTCAACCCCGCTCTAATTGTGCAACTGGGAAAACAAATGGTATCAAAGTCTAACGTTTAAAATCGATCAAAAATGTCTGGAAACAAAGATGACAATTCTAAGATTCCTATGTTTAAGATAAACGAGTACACTCACCGGAAGATTAAGATGCTGCACCATCAGGAAGTTACAAACCCTGACTATCTTGAAAGGATTAGTGAAGGACCCTTTATGCCCTTAATTCAAATCTTCAATATATATTGAATTGATTTTAATCAGGCAGAAAAAACACACAAATATTCAACCCCGCTCTAATTGTGCAACTGGGAAAACAAATGGTATCAAAGTCTAACGTTTAAAATCGATCAAAAATGTCTGGAAACAAAGATGACAATTCTAAGATTCCTATGTTTAAGATAAACGAGTACACCCACCGGAAGGTTAAGATGCTGCACCATCAGGAAGTTACAAACCCTGACTATCTTGAAAGAATTAGTGAAGGACCCTTTATGCCCTTAAATATTGTGCCTCAAATTAATGAAGAAGGCAAAATAACTGAAGAATATCTCATTGAAAATGAAACCAAAGGCTGAATGGACAAAAGAGGACAAGGAAAATGCAAAACTGTACAAAACTCGGCTAACTTGTACACGGATAAGTTTTACGTAGTCACAGGCCTACTAACAAGGAAAACCAACCAAATAACTATAAAACCATCATATTTAAGAAGGAAAAAAAAACTTCTTACACTTAAACTAAGGATAAATATGACTAAACCAACTACAGTGGAATTGAGTAAACTAAGGACACTTAATGACCAAAATTTCAACAGGAGGCTTCTGTCTGATTAGCAGATATTAGCTTCCCTTGATATAACAAATACAAATTAACTATGAGAACCATTAAATCAGCTATGTACAGTACTGTGTACCACACAGCAATCTACAATTTATAATCTGCATCAAGGAAGCTCTCATAGGGTGTTCCCCACAGTGTCTTCTTTATATCAACCCAGTTTGTAACTTGTTCGTTCAAGGACCCTTTGTGTATCTTCACCTGACGACTAGTTAGGCTCATCCGAGGTACCTTCAAAAAATCTTGAACCTCGTCTAGTTTCTGGAAGCAGAAAAAATTATTGATTACTAATTTTAAACCAAATGTAAATGCTGGGAGCTCATACTACAACTATATGCATGCCACCAGTTACATGCAATAAAAACTGATTCATGGAAAGCATATATGTCTTACAGTCTGATTCTTTATAATATCCTCGTAGTAAACTACAATGTGCCTGGTGCTCCTGAAATATTCTAAAGCTTTTGTAGTCATCTCATCGACTTCCCTCAGGTTGGGTATGAGTAACGTGGTATTTATAGTAGGTTGAAATTTTGCAAGTATCTCAGCCTGAAACAGTAGCCTATCATTTGAGAGGAAAATAGAGATGGGGAGGGGAGAGGGGGGAGGGGGGAGGGGGGAGGGGGGAGAGGGAGGGAGGCAGGGAGGGAGGGAAGAGGCAGGGAGAGGGAGAGGGAGGGAGAGAGAAAATGACAAACCTCGTGGGATGAATGCACATGAGATTTGTGCGTTCCATTTAGTGGCTTAGCATTCTGATCATAGGAGTTTGCAAGTATAGAAATCATCCTTCGAAGAAGATTTCGTCTGAAAAGAAATATAACTAAAACTCCCCTACTTTTAAAGTACTCTACAATTTCTTCATGATGCTGCATCAGACCCTGCAACAAGAAGTTAAAATTAATATCAATCTGCCACAAAATTTTCCATTATAAGAATTAAACCTTCTAGAGTTTATATACATGGTAAAGGTAGTAGTGTAACAACACTGTAGTATTGATAATAACTTCAGATATATATTTGTTAGAATTGTATCAACAATAGATGTATATCAGCAAATATTTACAGGAAAATTGAACCTGTATGTGGTTTTAACACACTGGGAGACATCTGAAAGAACAAGTGATATAATCAATGACTAGAAGTAAAACTACGAGGACCTAAACCTGGAACTGGTTTTATTATACAAGAAGAAATCAGTCGGATAGTCCATTAGAGGAAGAAATAATTTATAGAAAACAATTGCTAGTTAAATGTAATTATTCCAACTTCACTCTACGCCCTTGTAAGATATAACAGAAAGGAGATTGCCAAGCCCAGTCACGAACCAGAAACAGAAGAAATATATGCCTACCATTAATGCGAGTAAACTGAACCTACAGAATATATGACTGGTAGCACCATGAGACAGCTGAACCTAGAGCTAGTTATATCATGCTCAGTTACGGACGAAGAAAAATATTGTGGTAGGTCCAACATATAATCCAATAAAAATAAACAGAATATTAATTTATTTTATAAATATTTAATTAACTTCTAAATATAATTTAATAAGAAATAAATAAAACTTATAATTAGGACATGTCTAATTGATACAGAACATTAAAAAGGTGAAAAACCGGTATAGAAGAAAACCTTATCAGAAACATAGGTGTAAAGTAACGGAGAAGGTTATTGAAGACAAACCAACCAAGTTAGGCTACGCAATGTACCATTAAAAACAGCAACCAGCCTACCATACATATAGACAGTAAACTGGATTTTTAACTACTCGCAGATTCAAGGAAGACATATATGCGCAATAAACCAAAATATCTGAGGGGGCTATGGACCGCTAGGTCTGTCCCTGATCACATTAGGAGACACATACAATAATGCACTTTCTAGTAACATACACTATTAACATTGAGTTCAAAATTGCAACCAATATTAGCAAGTTCCTCTGTTACATGTGGAAAGTAATATGCAGCACTCATGTAGTTTAGCTATCTCTTCCTGACCCACGTCACAGATTCCCTTTACTAATAAATGTTGAAAAGGTACAAAACTTGAATACCTACTTTAAGGGTCACTTGCTCAGTTACTCAACCAAATAGAAGCCTGACACATTGACATGACTATAAATACATGTGCGAATATGCTCCATGTAATTGAACAGTTCCAGGCTGGAAAACAAAACTAGAGAGAAAATTGATCAAAACATAAAGATTAGCAATACACAGAAACAAAATGGAACTAGCATTAGAATGGATGGAGATATGATATATTGTAGCATATATAGAAAAAATAAATTGTCAGATTGCACAATGCGGCACGCAGCTCCAACACGGCAGGAACTCGTTCCCTTTTTCTTAGTGATGCAAAGTAGGGTGGGGAGAGGGTTCAACATGACAGATGATCTAGAAGTGTTCTTTAATTTAGTTTGGATAATTCCAGAAATATACTAGGTGGTATATACAGAGTAATTGCTATGGTCAAGAGCAAATCTCAATAAACACAAAACCCATGATGCTTAAGATAGGTTGTAGAAACAAAATTTGCCAACATGCATTTCTGGGATCAACCAGTACATGTAATGTAAATGGATTAAACAAGTCTTCGTATATACAAGGGGGGAAATAGATGTCGAACAATCATAACTTGCTAATCTTTATCACCTTGTGTCTTCTTAGCGCACAAGCCAAGTCTTGACACAGTACTCTTGATAGTATATATGACATTCAGTCAGAAGCACAAGGCCCTGAAGATATATAGGAATTTGAATAAACCCCCACGAATATATGTAAACTAGATTTAGCTATAAAGGACAATCATATAGCTGGAAGCCTGGACATACACACAATGAACCGGTGCTTAAAAGACTGGAACAAGAAGTTCTATTTTATACGTCTATTGCTATATTTCCTTAACAACCTCATGCAAGATTGTGCATATAAATTAAAATTACAAACATGTCATATCACCACTATATTAATCAGTAAATTACATCATGAATTATTATTAGAAACATGTATAACAGACTTGTCCATTGTTGTGATTATAATTTAGAGGGCCAGCACCCACCTGATTCAGCATCCATTTTAAGCCAACTGCGGCTGTACACTCACTCTTTGAAGCACTAGTGAACCAGTCTAAATTGTACAATTTATCCAATGTTTCCGTAATTGTTGAAATGTTACTTCTGCGAACTTTGACTGAGAAGATCTCTCCATTGGAACTTATGTTGATATGGCTATTCAATAACGTCTCAAACCATCCACTCCCAGATCTCTGTGTAGACAAAATAGCAAAGGATCGCACTGGATTGCATGCACACTCATCTCTAGTTAAGCAATGAAAAACAAGATGTCAGCAACCATTTTTCAAGAAAAACCTAAATCAATTACACCTAGTACCTTCTAAAAGTTTCAGGATCTGGGTAATGCACAAAAGATTTTTCCCATGGTTCAACACGTGGTGCCAGACATTGTCTCTTTACTACGTGAACGTTTAAAACTTCATCACTCGTTCCGGTACTGATTCGTTTTAGATGCATTGAACATGCATAAATCCCTAAAAGCATCGCACATACCAACACAATTACTCTCAACAAAAGTGAAGATTTCTTTTGCGGCTTTAAAATCAAGTTATCCTGTCCCCAAACAATATAACCATCAGCCCTCGAAAAGCACAAGCAAATCACACAAACAAAGTTACACAATTCCTCCTACATAATTCACAACTCGAAAGGACTTAAATCCAAAAATCATTACATGGCTATGTAACTACACTCCTCTAACCTAAAATTAAATAAAGATTCAACAAAAGCTACAATAATCAAATACCCAGATGAGAAAAACACATTGTGAAGTCAAAAAGTACACAAAGATAAAATATTTTCAATAATTTAAATAATAACATTACAGTCTAAAATTAAATACACTAAATAATATATATAAAAAAGAGTTACCTTGAAGAAGAAACATAGATCGTCAGGCATAATTTTAGGTTTTTACACAAAGCTTCAAATCAACTTTCCCCTTTTCTTTCTAGCTTTACTCATCTTTTTTCCTATATACATACATACATGTATGGTAAGTATATTACTATTGTATATATAGACAGAGAGAGATAGTTAGCTAGCTTTTTCTCGTGAAGCTAGGCAATATAATGACAATATTCTAGCGTTGTTGCACGCTCTATAGTGTACTCCTTCTCCCTCTCTCTCTCTCTTTCTCTCTCTCTCGCTGGCTGTAGTTATATGTACATGCACTGTTTTGTATCTATCTGTTCGAGATTTACAGGGGGTGCTTTGATGCTCCGTCGCCGACTTGTTTTTAGAATCCGGATCCAAACGAGGGTTAGGAGTATATACGACGTCGTGTTAAGCGGTAGTTCTAAAGAAAGTCAACTGTTGGTGAATTAGTCAAACTTGGACTCTTTTGCTTTTGTGTCCCGGCAACATATGTCAAATGCTAAATCTAGAATGGAGGACCTTGTCATCATCGTCCAGCTGGGGAGAAGGTAGGATAGTAATGTACAATTTGTATGTAAATTGTTTTTAAGTACTCTAATCCGGTAGAATCTCGATAAACAAATAATCTTCACTAATGAATAAATTTCTTCGGTCTCAATTTGGGTTAATGGATTTAATAAATAACCTCTCTAAATTCATAAACGAATAAATAAAAATATAATTTTTATAGATTCTATATAAATATAAATGAATAATCACTATATTTCAAATAATATATTTTTATTTTTATAATTATATGAATACATTTTATCCAATAATTATTTTCAAACATATTATTAAGTCATATTTTTTCGAAAAATGCATCTGAAATGTTTTGTTTCTTCCCTCCACCAAAATGCAGCTTATCTTTAATTTTGTGTAATACGTGATATTGTGCACTTTATTTATTTTATGCACGTATGTAGAGTACAATTAATTTAAAATTCGTTGTTAGTTTGGAAAATTAATTTTACAATCATCTTGTCGTTATATGACTAATTAATTGCGAATGTTCTTTTTAATATAGATAACTTTATAAATGAGTATTTATTTTAAGAAATTTCGGATTGGGTCAAGGTCGAATCTGGGGTCGAGAACAAGTCATTTATCATTTGTATTATCCAATCGTGCTTAATTAAAAATGTTTAAATAAAGGAAAAATAAATTTTTTATCACTCACCTATTTAGTCCTTTATAAACTTATTATTGAATTACAAAACAATTTATTTAATTGATTATAATCATTCCATTAAGCTTTACATCTTACTGTTAAGTTTAATTAAATTAATGATTTGTTTATATTTTTATATATCACTTAAATATTTATATTTTTTAAAACTTAGTACTAAATTATGAAATTATTTAAATTAGATGCATACTAATTTTAGTGTTAGTAATTAATCATGTACAAGTTATTTTGAAATCATATAAGAATAATGAATTTCTTCATAGTAAAAATACAAGGGCAAATTATTATAACAAAACAAAAATAAGCTTGAACTAAAATAAAAGGCTAATATTAAAATAAAAAACTATTCGTCGGTCAAACTAGCTAAAGTATACAAGTGCATAAATAAAAACATACCCCTTAACAAAAATTCAATATAAATTGTTTATTCTGAGTAAAAGCTTGTACTGTACACACCATTTATTTACCATAACATTGTTCATGCTTAAGAAAACACACACAACTTATCCAAAAACAATTCATAACTTCTGATTTCACGAATCCTAATAGGGGTTTTGTTAAAATTATTATATATATATATATATATATATATATATATATATCTAACTTGAAGTAATTTCATAAATCAGTATTGAGTTCTTAAAAGTATAAATAAGTGAGTGATATATAAGAGTATAAACACATCATCAATTAAATCAAATTTAACAAAGATGTAAAAATTAACAAAATGGATATAATTATATAAAATTATAACGTTACTGCCTTAATAAATTATTTCATGGTTGAGTGATAAATTTTTAAAAGACTAAATAATTACTAAAATATTAGTAATATAAATAAGTATTTAAAATCTGGGTAAAGTTGTTTGATGTGCCTAGTTAATTGAAATACATCAATATTAGTTTAGGCCGTCAGATATTACATATTGTGTGGTTAAAATTAAAAAGTTGGTGGTGGTAAAATTTGATAATTAATAAATATTAGATATTTTTTGTCCAAAAAAACTTTAAAGACCGAATATTAATAGAAAATAGCTGAAGGGGTGGTTTTTGTATAGTTGGTGGATGATATAGTATAAGATTGGGATCATTATTGTCTTTTTTGACAAATAAAATAGGTTTTCTTAGTCAGCCTTTAACTCTAATTTCTCAACCAACCCTTATAATACGCCTACATATTCCTATCTACAGGGAATTATACCCACGCAATTCTTAGTGGATAAGCAATTTAATCAAATTTGGTTTCATATCCTAAATCGAAGTGCACTTGGAAGTGGTTATCGCCACGAGACGCAGTCACAAAAGGCCCGAGGCTCAATTATGGCTCAAGGACTTCATTAATCGAACCCTAACTTGAATATGTCGAGTTCATGCCCGATCACTACCAGATGTTTCATCAAAACTCATGATTGCAGCTATAGCCACGACTCACCCCAAATGTAAAACATACACGTCCTAAACTCCCAGTGAGGACAACCTCCTTGAATACAAAAAAAAGATATCTCAAGCTAAGGGCGGATGACATCCCATAATTCCTTAACAAGGACAACTCACCAGAATACAAATACATTGTCTTCAAATAGCCACAACATATGTCTTCATTATAAAGTATCCATCCGGGCAATGCATTTATTGGCCCTAGACCACCCAGGGCGTGATCTTAATAGCCTTGACGTGCTTGAACTAGGCCATGTGAAACCCACAACTTGATCTCTTCCTTAAATGGTTAGGAATGAGATCCTAGAAACTTTTACCGGGGAGGGGGAATGTATAATTTATAACTTTAAATTTTAATTACTTTTCTTCTGTAACTAATTCGTGGCTTTAATTATATGTATTTGAATGTGTGGAATTTTAAGAGAAAAAATACACACAAGAAACTTTCAATCTAATTTGAATTAGAATTGAAATTGCTACAAATATGAAATTTAGTTTGAATTTCAGCCTTTTCTTCTTGAGAGAAAATAAGAAACTTAGATATTCAAGAATAGTTCAAATGAAGGATTACAATCTGCTAAATAGACATGTTGTCTTATTTGCACATGCCTCGCAGAACTCTATATTATAACTAGAAATAGACAAATACTACTTTACATTTGATATAACCTATTTATGGCTAAGTCTTGGGAGATAACAGTATTCTGCTTTTGCTTTAGTTTCCCTGGCACTTTGTCTTGTCCTATCTTTAAGCTACCTTTGTAGACGTCATTATCACTTACAGGTTTGATTAATCCTGATCATGACAATGCTTCTGTAGTTTGTCTGTTACTTCTGCACAATTCCTTGAAATTAACTAAGTGTTGATGTCGATAACTCTTATATCCTCTTTACTTCTCGATAAGTCATATTTTAGACTTCACAACATGTTGTATAGCTGAATTCTTGACATTTTCCTTGATGACTTCACGATATACATATTAACTGACTTCTCGATATGTTCCTTCTAGACATCTCGACATGTTCCTTCTAGACTGTTGGGTTCCGAGGCATAAAACGCAGCGGATTAAACGTAAATATAACGAAAAAATTTTGGAACCCTAACGCAGGATCATGTATAATCATGGACTGATTATGGTGAAACGGAATCATACCTTTGTTTGGTCTTGACTTTCACGAACTCAACGGAGATCTTAGCTTTCACGACTTGTGTCTTCCTCTCGAAAACACCTCTATGGTATCCACACGAGCACCTTCAAGAACGTCTCACGATCTTGATTACGGAATGGATGTACTAGCCTCCTTTGATGATTTCAAATTTGTCTCTGCCTTTTTTATGTGGCTGCTCTTCTAGGGTTTTCTTATAAAAACATTAACCCTTATTAACCCTACATTATCTATTTATAATGGTTGGTTAATAGGCCCATAATAGCAACCCATAACAGCAAAGCCTAACCCATGTAGGTTTAGGATTAAATAATAAAACCGAATTTTATTATTTAATTAATAACTAAGTCACACTTAATTATTAATGGCAGAATTCAAATTCGAATTTATATTATTTCAATTAATTAAGTCTCACTTAATTAATATAATAAAATTTAAATAATCATCAATTAATTTAAATCTATAATTTAAATTAATTATTCCTTTAAGTACTCTATGTGTGTGACCCTATAGGCTATTATTTAATTAGCAATAATTTTATTCTCCAATAAAATTATAAACAATGAGCGGTATCTAGTAATACATCATTGCTACCCAATTAAATAATAATTAAATCGTGATTCGATAAAACCTTTCGAGATTAATGTGTCCGTGTAATATAATCCCTTTAACCATATATATTATAGATTAAACTCGAGGCATGTATTTAGTCATCCTCTTCAACATTTAATCCGGGTTTACTTGATCCATGAGTAGACTATGAAAACAAATCATTATTTGAGCACGACCATGCATTTTATAGTCTCACTCAATCAAGAGGCCAATAATATCTCTCCTAATTATAGGAGGGTTAAATCCTTTATCTATCATTCATATTTCTCATACGACTCATGATATACCCGATGTCCACTTTTATCATTACCCGGTCAAAGGTAACTTTTAATGTAGTCAAAGTATATTAATCCTCGTATAGAAATATAATGATCTCAAGTCAGAAGATCATTACACCATTATCACTGTGAGTCTTTCTTATGACTTTATTAAACATGAAAAATCTCACTGTGGATCTGTCCAGTACCATGTACTCCTGCATGTACCTATGTGTTGACTTTAGTATCCCCATACTTATAACCAGTGAGATGTGGTTATCTGTCAAACAACATACTAGTTTATTTATGTATTATTATTGTCCTATAATAATAATACTCGACTAGGGACATTTAAGAATATGATATATTATATAATCTCAAGTTCAAGTCATGTACTAAACTATACAATGTGTATCATGATTCTAAGGACATTTATTATGCTAACAAATATATCGCAGTAATTAAAGTCATAATAAATACGTTTATTGAATAATCAATTGACATAAAGGTTTATCAAAATAAACATTGTATTGCATCTAGGGCACCTACACCAACATAGACATCTCGACATGTTGCATAGTACTTTTCACGATATCTATTTCTCTGCACTTCACGATACAAGGGTTTAAGTGACTTCACGACATATCCACTTCTCGATATCCTAACTTTCCAATATGCACACTTCATTACATTACTTACTTTAAGACATGCTTTAAGATTGGACTTCATGACATCTTCATTCAGAATTTGCTATATAGCTTGTTGAGACTTCTCGATCAGTTCATTTATAGATTTAACGATATGTAGCACTTCTCGACTTAACGACATCTGCCTTTGATAATTTTTCATATCTGCAATCCTTATTCCTCCTAGCTTTATTTCTATTGATGCATGATCAATCTATTTGAGATTCTATCAGGAGCATTATTTCAAGGCCATCAATTACATTTGAATTACAGCATGATCAATTCTTCTAAACTGCAGGTTTACAATAAGACACTTAGGTCTAGGATTCCTATACAAGTGAGTCTATAAATTTTGTATATCAACAGAAAAAACTATTTATTACATAAATAAGTTAGTCTTGTCTAGATCCAACAAAAATGAATTCCAATATCATCTAATAAAGTCTAACTAATAAGAAACCCTAATAATAAATATTTAAATAAAAATTTGGGCATAACAACTACCTTCTCCCCCAAGTACTTGAAATATTAGAAATATGAGAGGACTTTTAAATTTAAGTAGAAGACATCCTCCATTACTTGAGGCGTGCCTGAAACTAGGGCACGTCTTATTGCGGTTTACCCAATTTATCTTTCATTTTTTCAGAAATTCTACCGTTGTGGTATGTATTTATGTAAAAAACTAAAATTTAAATCTTACAACTCCCATTATTATTTACCTTGAAACGAGTCTCGAGGCACCAATAACTAGTTGCGATGTGTCCCATGACTCATTCTCTATCTAAACTCGTCATCTCTCTTTTTCTCTCCCCCTCCCCTTTCGACACATCCATCTTGAGTTTCTCTCTCCTCAAGAACATACATACAACCATCATCATTTTTAAGTAAAAAACTCAATCTTTCTACCATAGAACATCGAATTTTTAGCACATAAAATTTTGCACAATTCGTGGGTACATAATGCACTATATAACAATCCAAGCCCATAACTGAATGCATACCGGACACAACAACCCACCACAGTTCAACCCAAAATTGCTAGCAAATTGGTATACATTAGTTGTTGACTTGTCCTTATAAAGGGCCCAAACACACACTTTCTATTAGATGGGGGATGTTACAAACACCTCACCTTATTGGGTCGACGTCCTCATTGAGCCCACAGACAAACTTGCAGAACCCGAGCAGTGCCTCTACACTTCCGGTCGGGTATGGCTCTGATACCATTTATAAGAACCCAATCCTATTACTGTATGCATACCGGGTCCAACAACCCACCACAGATTAGCCCAAAAGTGCTAGCAAATTGGTATACATTAGTTGTTGACTTGTCCTTATAAAGGGCCCAAACACACACTTTATATTCGATGTGTGATGTTGTTCTTGCTTAATTTCATTTAGCAGATTGTTCTAAAATGGTGCTTGAATGTTGAAGATATATGATATATATTCCTAATTAGTATATATGTATATGTATACATGTTTGATCTTTATTTTTCCCTATAAATCCCATGTCTGAGTATTTCTAATATTAGGCTAAAATATGCCAAATGCGGGTCTAGCCTTAAAGACACATATTAACACTCTCCTTAGATTTGCATACACACCTACCTCTTATGAACTCAATAAATTGACCTACTAATCACACACTTTAATAAAATTATCATATTAATTATGAGATGTGCTATAACAATTCTCCTAGGATATCCTTCTTCAATAAAGAAAGGCTTATTTATTTACTGTTTAACTTACACCTTGTACATACCACAAACCTCTTCAAACTTAATCCACTTGTTCGAATATCTTATAGGGTGCGAGTCTATATACTGCCATACTAATAAATGATTTTCATTTCAAATGGTTAGTAAAGGTGTGTCTATCCCTTTTCACCCCTTCAAAGGAGTTCAATTGGAGTATAGGTCTCCCAACATCTTCCTTTCAAGTATTTCCACCAGAACACATCTCACCACGATCATTCTACAGACTTCATAAATATCAATAGATCAGTTAATATTACAATGATAAAATTGATATAGAGATCAAAATATTGAAATGCTATATGTATAGACCTATATGTAACATAGGGTTATAACTCAATACAAGAACATGACGTGTAAATAATATGAAGTTATCACCAGAATCAGGAAGACATGAAGATTGAGTAAATATAAAGGACAAAGAAGACATTTAAAAACTTGAAGGATTAACTCACTAAAAGAAGTTCATCAATATGTTCATGCCTCAATGAAGAATAAATGTTGAATTATTCAAGAATGTGGAAGCAGTGAAGCAGTTTTCTAAGTGCCAGAAAGATTCTAGAGATATTGATTATTCTTAATCATTGTTTGTGAATTAGTCAAACAATAATTTGCAAAACTTAAGTACAGGAATCGAGAAGATTTGAAGATACAACAAATATAAAGAATCAAAATATTAGATAAAATCTTGGAGTCTACTATAGATTGTTGGAAGAAGTTCATTCATATGTTCAGATGTTATGTCCCAAACCATCATAGAAAGGGGGTTGAATATGATGTTGGTAGTTTTTCACTTTTAATTGCGGATTAAGATTTGTGTTTTTGTGTTCTTGAGATATAAAAATGGTAGGTAAACAAACACAAACGATTCAGAGAAATATATGTATATTAATAAATCCCTGAGATGCTACACTCTAATCAAATGATTAGCTACAATGGTTTTACAATCAACACAACAACAAATACAGGTGAATGTTTTTGAGGTTCTTTAATGGAGTTCCCGTAAGTTGTTATGTATACTGAAGATGATGCACACTAATTCTTTCTGATTTAAATCCCATATATAGTGTAGACTTTAAAATCAATTTGAATTTATTTCTTCATAATGTAAGTGCCAAGTTACCCTTGACACATGGAATGCCTTGTATAGAATTAAGTGGCACCTTGTACATTTAAATGACGCCTCAACTTAAGTTGCGCCTCACCATGGAGGCCTTGCAAGTTACGCCTTACTCTTGAGTTGCCTTGTATGTCGCGAGTTGATCTTCAAAAGAAATAATAAACTCTCAAGTGGAGTCATATCCCTTAAACCTTTCAAGTAATCTTTAAGTGACACCTCGACTAAATAAGTGGCACCTAGCACATTGCTTACCTAGTGTTGGAACCAGTTGGGTGTTATTGGTGCCTATTTACTTGAATTGAAAAACTCACAACTCGAAGTGGTGCCCTATACATTGGTTGCCTTGTATAAGAGTCATTTAGATGTTAGTGGAGCCTAAACATGTGTATTTGCCTTAGAGAAATTCTTGATGTGCCTTGAGTGGATTCCACTTTGATTTTCACTCAACTGTTTGATCAACTGATTTCTTCTGAATAAATAAGATAATTCTTTACTTAATGTGCTGACGCTTAGTACACTTCTCTGGTTCATAAGCGACTAACAACGCATTAAATTTTCTTATATTCTTTGCATTTCTTATTGATCATTTCTCAGCTTTTCCATTGCTTCAATTCACTGAAACCCTTTTGACACTTATACTTGAATCACTGCATTTTCTTGACTCTGAATATCTTCTGATCTTTTATTCGTCACTGAGGCTTGAACATATTAATGAAATTCTTTCATTGATGCTTCTCAAGGCTTCAGACTTTAATTCCCTGTAATGATTCATGTATGCATTCTGTTGTATGTCATTCTGGATTTCTGTGTTACATATTAATATTATTATCTGTCTTTCTTCTTGTGTTGAGTTATCGTTACCTCTATTACATATTACATTACATTATGCTTTACAATCTCCCTCTATTTGTTTGTTAGAGCTCGACAAGAAAATCCTTTAAGAGGATAACTCAACTAACAATAAAAGAAAAATTAAAGCGCAGAAAGACTAAAAATAATATTAATTACATTCTGGATTGAATTGATACATTTTTAGATTTCTTAAATTTAACAAGTACAAAACTTCGTGTTCCTATAGCCGGAACATGTATTCTATGGTCTTCTGCTTTGTTGACTTGAGCTTTCTTTCTTCTTCTGCTGAATCTCTTGGTATCTTTTTCTAAGCTCTTCCATCTTTGTTTCAAGTCTTGATTTTACCAAGTTATGGCCTTCGAATTATAAAGTATTCTTGGGAGGAGGATTTTCCAGCTTCTTGAGCAATTCTTGAAGGTAGACAGTGCTATTGATTCCAAAAACTCCATCAAAATTTATAGATGTCTTCTTAGAAATTATGAATACAGTGATTCTTTTTGGGAACTCTTGAACTCAGTCAGTATCATTTACTTTCTCTATCATCTCTTTTTCCTTAAGAGCTTTTATAGTTTCTTCCAAGGCGTACTTATCTTCCTTGCAAGTTGATCTTTTTAACTTGGATAAGGCACTTCTGATTGCTATTGAGTTATTATTTACGAAGTCTTTTAATTCGAACTTTCCTTGACCTCCTGCCCTCTTTTTGACAATGAACCACATCTTTCCATCTTTATGTTTGATTAAGGGTTTTTAGTCCTGTACTACTTCAAGATATTTTATTTCATCTTCTTTTCTCAGAATTACTGGCTTCAGGTAGTATCATTATGTTTTTCTGAGGGTGTTCTTTGAAGTACTTATTGCTCGATTAAACCTGAAAGCATAAGTCAATTCAGCTACCTTTAGATCTTGATCAGTTCTATTTTCCTTGCATTTCAGCCGTCCATCTACAAACATCATGAATTCCAAATGGATTAGATCAAAACTATCATTAATCAGCGTCATATTGTGTAGAGTTGATGGCTTGAAGTACTTGACCACTGGAGGATCCGAGAATGCTTCAACACTAATGTCTTCGATCCTCTTTTCAATTAGGCTTCTCATTAGTTCATTAACCTTATGACCCCCTTTTATGACTTTCCTCATTAGCATGAACAACTCTATTATGTTGATCTTTTCAATGCTTTTGGTTAACAGAACCCTTGATCCAAGAGTAGAGAAATTGATGTACATCATTCATCCATTCTTCTGAGCACTGACTGAGACATTTGTCACTTCATCACTTAGCTTCTCATAGAATGTGTGAATGTTGGGAAATAATTATTTTAGCTCGCTGATTCTGTCAAGTACATGACGATCTTATCTCCTTTCCAAGCCTTGTCCCTCCTATCAAAAAACCCTTTCTTTGAGATTTTACACTTCATCTTTATAGTCTTTGAACTTTTCAAAGGATTCATATTTATTCTTCAAAAGATACATATATTAGTATCTACCCAAATAATTAGTAAATTTAATGAAGTTAATAAAAACTACCTTTTACCGTCATACACTTATGACCACATATAACACTATATATAAGTCATACCCAGGTAGTGACCCTTTCACCATGTCTGGTAAAAGGAGTTTAGTCATTTACCAAATAAACCAAGATTCACATTCTTTTTGTATAATTCATAAGCAAACTTATCCAAGAATGCATCCTTACTTATTCTGGAAATGTGTTTCTCATTAATATGGCCTAAACGACAGTGCCAAATGTAATGTTTGATTTGAGTCACTTTAGAACATATAAATTGTTAACTAGTTATGCAACATTGTAAGCATAGTCATTGAAATAGAATAAATAACTATTGTTATTTAATTAAAATGAAAAAGTCTTTCATGTCCAAACAAGAAACTGATTTAATGTTTTCGCTAATTGCATGCACATTATAGCAATTATCAAGTTCTAAATTTTCCTTGTAGGCCAACAGTTAAGTAACGAGTTCCTCTAACTAGAGCAACTATATTTACTCTAATTCCAATCTGATACCCGAAGCTTGACCCTTACTGGTCATCTTCTTCCGATCTTCTAAAAATGCATGACAGTTTTGTTAAGGATTGTGGTGTAATAAACTAATGTACTTAATTTAAGTTTAAACTAAGTAAAACTTACTGTCATGTGAATATTGACAGTATGGTTAGTAGTCACTTGTAGATAGTATATTTGAAAAGTATTAGGTAGGTGACAGTACATTTGAAAGTTACTGTCTTGTATAAAAGAATAAACATGAGTCATGTAGTAGAAGTTCACTAAGTGTTCATGCACAACATGATTCAAAATTCAGACAACAATATTTCAAGTACTCAAGCCTATGACAGTACATTACAAGTGACAACACATTTGGAATAGACGACAACAACTATTCTATTGACAGTAAACTTGACGGAGAATGAAGATTTGAAGACAACAAGTATTACTGACATCAACTATTCCATAGACAATAAACTTGGCGGAGAATGAAGATTTGAAGACATAAAGTATTACTGATAGCAACTATTCCATCGACATTAAACTTGGTAGAGAATGAAGATTTGAAGACAGAATGTATTACTGACAGCAACTATTCCATCGACAGTAAACTTGGTGGAGAATGAGGATTTGAAGACAACAAGTATTATTGACAGTAACTATTCCATTGACAGTAAACTTGGCGGAGAACGAAAATTTGTAGACAACAAGTTTTACTAACAACAACTTTGGCGGGGATAGTTGACAGTAATATTAGCGGGGATAGTTGACAATAGCTTTGGAGACAATATGTTTTAGAAGACTATCAAGCTTGATAGCAAAGTATGAGGAGCAGAAGATACTGTCACCAAAGGGAATCTAAAAGTTGACAATAAACTTTTAGTGAAGCTAACAGTCTATTTCATGTAGCAGACTAGATAGTGAAAATATAAGGAATTATTTTGACATTACTATCTAGGCTGTCAAGTCTACTACTGCAATTTGGGAGAATTCAAGCAAAAGGTAAAGTGTGCTTAAAGAGTCAAAGATTTTTGCATATCTCATAGCTGCTTTATCTACAAATGGAATGAAGACAAATTTGAATGGAAAAAGTAGAGTTTCTATTTTAAGCTTTGTTCTAGGAACAAGGGAAAGTACACTTATAAATGAGATATGTGTTTAAGTATAAATACACATATCTCACAAGTACTTTCTCCTATTCAATTGAGCTAGAATTTTCTCAAGCATAGAAACATTAGCAAACTCATTGCTATTGTATTTATCGAAGCTAGAATTATTTTCCAGAAAGTTGTAGCGAAACAAAAATTAATAAAATTAATTTTTGAAGTTTAAACACTTTGTCATTTTATCTGCTTAGTTTATATGCATCTCTAACTGATTAATTATTATCATTATTGTTGTTAACAAGAATTTGTAATAATTAATAGAGTTGCATTCAACTCCCCCTTCTGAAACACTCTTCTTGATTAACAACTGGTATTAGAGCAGGATGTTTAACTCATCTAACCTGAAAAGATCCAAGATGAGTGCACAGAAAATAAGCAACATAAAAATACCCACATTTGATAAAGAACATTTCAATCTTTGGAGAAGAAAAATTATGTTGTTCATAAAAACAGCCAACCCACTTTACCCCGACATTTTGGAAAATGGTCTTTTTATCCCTCATTCATATGTACCAGAAATCACAGTGGAAGGTGTGACAATATTTGCCCACTGGGTTCTTAAAAAGGTTACAGAGTACAATGATACAGAAAAAAAGAAGTATATTTAGATGATTGTTTACCGTTCATAATTATTGAAGTAGTTGACAATGTTATGTACAATAACATTGTCAACTACACAAGTGCCAAACAAATATGGGAAACCATTGAGATACTGTGTGAAGGAACAGAAGAAGTAAAAGACAATCAAAGACAAATCCTGGTGTCTCAGTATGAGGCTTTTATGACAAAGTCAAATGAAGGGTTGACTGAGATGTTTGAGAGGTTCAACAGATTGATAAATGACTTGCAGCTGCATGGAAAGTTTTATGACAAGAAGGAAGTAAACATGAAATTCATGTTGACACTTCCTGATCATCTGGAGCATAAGGTTACTTCCATAAGAGAAGGAAAGGATGTATCAAAAGTTTCTCTTCAAACTTTATATGGCATACTCAAAACCTATGAACTAGAGCTATTACAAAAGAGAGTTATTCAGTCTGGTCAAAGAGGAAAGAAGGCCAACACCTCAAATGCTCTGGTGGATCAGGATCCAAAAATACTGCAGTTCCAAGAACCCCAACATCAACAACAGATCAAGATTGAAGAGGTCACTGATGAGGATAAGAGTATCACTCTTAAACTCAAGGATAGTGGTGAAGATGAGTTCTACACCCTGGAAGAACTAGACAACATGGAAAACAAAAAAATGGCCTACATGGCAAGAAAGTTCTCAAACCCGAGGTTCAAGAAAAACAGGTCCTTCAAACCTAAAGCTCAAAACTCCAAGTTCAACAAAGGAAACACATCAAAATATGGAGGAACTAGCAAAGGTGGATATAAGACAAGGCTAGTGGATAGATCCACAATAAGATGCTACAATTGTAGTGAGATGGGGCATTTTGCAACTGAATGCAAAAAGCCAAAGCAAGTGAGAAGAAACGACAATGACTATGAGGAACTCAAGGCAAAGTATGATGCCTTGCTCAAGAAGCAACAAGCTAGGGCATTTATAGCTGAAGACAAATGCTGGGAGAAATCTGATGATGAATTTGGGAACCTAGCTCTAATGGAAAATTTTGGAGAAGAGTCACCTCCTTCATCAAGACAGGTACTTTTTCTTACTACTGTTGATATGACTGCATCTCAGTACAAGAAAATAGTTCAAAGTTTAAGTTCTAAAATCTTTAATATTCATAAAAGCATGTTAGTTGCTAATGAAGAGATTGTTAAACTGACAAATGCTAATGAATTATTAAAATGCAAAAATGAAGAACTAGAACTAAGGCAAAATGCTTTTGAGTCCTTATAGCAAGAAAATGAGTTTCTAAAGAACAAGGTAGTTTGTGCTTCTCAGATTGAGGAGTTTATCAGATAATAGATAAGTGAAAATGAAATTAGAATCAAAGCCTACAAAAATTCTTCTTCATTGTTAAAATCATACCATACTGATAATATTGAAAATCAAAAGGTAGGTATAGGATTTAACTATGAGAAGAAAAATGACAAGAAGTATGTGGTAAAGGAGGACACTATTTTGGATAAACTTACTGTCAGACCCTCTATACTTAAGAATGTCAAGAATCCAATGTTTAAAAAGGTTGATCTTGAATTTGATGAGGAATCTATAATTCTTAAGCAAATTCTAAATGATGAGGACGATGTTACTGTCACAAAAAACCCTAGGTCAAAAGATACTATTAAACTCCCCAAGACAGTTATTTTTGCCCTTGACAGTACTCAGGGTCTAGAAGATTCTGTCAACACTAGCAAGACAACAGGTTCAGAAGTTGTTGTCGAGACAGTAAGATTAAAACATATTGTCAAGACAGTCTCATTTAAACCTATTGTCAACACTAGTAAGATAGTAACTTCTAAACCTACTGTCATGAAGACCAAGAAGAACAGGAATGGAAAGTTGGGAATAAATAAGAAAAATGATTATGGTTTTATTCCTAATGCTCCAAGGAAACTGTGTAACAACTGTAGGTCCTCTAGTCACTTAACTCATGCATGTACCAAGAGTAAGTCTGAAGAAAAACATGCCATCTCTGTTAATGAAAACTTGTATAGCACTCCCATGTTAAATAGACAAGTATCTCATTGTGAAAATGTTAATTGCATGTCGTGTAATTTAATATGCTAAGCATATGCTTTAACATGTCCATTGCTTCCAATGATGTATGTTTACATAAATCAGTCAAAATTGAAAAGCAAAAGACTCCAAGCCCTCCTAAAGCTAGGATAGGCAAGCCACCCAGAAACAAGAACCCAAAACCAAGTATTAAATCTAAATGAGAGTTGGGTACCAAAAGTAACTTGAAAACTTTGCATTAGAGGGAACACATGAAAAATAAAAGAGTCATATGGATCATTGTCAATAGATGCTCAGGACACATGACTGGTGATAAAGCCCTACTATCACAATTTAAGGAAATGGCTGACCCATATATAACCTTTGGTGATAACAACATTGGTTTCACAATGGGATATGACATGCTGGAAGTTATTAACTTGAATATTGAGAAAATTGCTCTAGTGAATGGTTTGAAGCACAATCTATTGAGTGTTACTCAATTTTGTGAGAAAGGTTTCAAAGTTGAGTTTGATCAAGAAGGATGCTCAATTGTCAACAAGAAGGCAGGAGAAGAAGCTTTTCAAGGAGTACGGAAAGGAAGCCTATTCATTACTGACCTTGACTTAGTAAGAAAGGAAAAAATCTAATGTTTCTACAGTAAAGCTTCATCTTCTGAAAGCTGTCTGTGGCACAAGAAGCTCCCTCATTTGAATTTAAAAGCAATGAATTATCTGATGAAGAGAGAATTGGTGAAAGGCATTCCTCAACTTGAATTCTGTCAAGAAGGATTGTGTGAGGATTGTCAAAAAGGGAAGCTAAGAAGAGATACTCACAAAAGCACTCCCAGTGATTCAATAAATAAAGCTTTTCAACTCATTCATCTAGACTTATTTGGTCCTGTGAATTTGCAGTCACTGGAAAAGAAAAGATATGTCCTTATAAGAGTTGATGATTTTGCAAGATACACTTGGGTGAGGTTCTTGGCAACCAAGGATAAAGCTACACAAGAGATTATTGATCTAGTAAGAGTTCTTGACAAGAATCCTAAGTTTAAAGTTCAATTCTTGAGAAGTGACAATGGTACTAAATTTAAAAATAGTATCATGAATGACTTCAGCAAAGACAATGACATCACTCAACAATTCTCTGCACCAAGGAAACCTCAACAAAATGGTGTTGTGGAAAGAAAAAACAGAACTCTCATTATGGCTGCAAGAACCATGTTGAGTGAAGCAAATCTTCCTACTCATTTATGGGGTGAAGCTATTAATACAACTTGTTATACTCAAAATAGGACAATTGTCAACAAAGCTTTTGGAAAAACACCCTATGAGCTGCTAAGTGGATGGAAACCTACTGTCAAGTACTTTCGTGTGTTTGGAAGAAAATGTTGTATGATGAAAGACTCAACAGAGGTCAAAGGGAAGTTTGATACTAAAGCTTATTAAGGGATATTCATGGGCTATGGTATTGACGGAACAACTTACAGATTCTATATCATTGATCACAAAGTTATTGATGAAAGTGTGAATGTCACCTTTGATGAAATAAAGTTTCCTGGTGTTGAAGGTAGTCAAGAATCAGAGTTCTTAGTCTTTGAGAATCAAGGCTATTTGGAGGATGTTGGTGATGAAGAATCACCAAGAGTTGAACACACAATTTCTAGTCCAACTAAGGTTCCTAATCAATCTTTAGAAAATGAAGGAATTGTTCAAACAACAGATTACTCTAAGAATGTTCCCATGGATAGTGGACTTGAAGAAATTGATGATGTCAATAGTGCTAGAGCAAAGAAGGCTGTCAATCAATAGAATGCAGAAGATTCTGGAGTTTCTATAAGAGAAACTAAGTGGAACATGGATCACACTAATGATTTAATTATTGGTGATCCAGGAACTGAAGTAAAGACTAGAAGAAATGTAACCAATGAATTCATGTACTCCTTCTTCCTATCTCAAGTTGAGCCTAAAACTTTAGATGAAGTTATTCTTGATCCAGATTGGATTAATGCAATGCAAGAAGAACTTAACCAGTTTGAAAGTAGCTGTGTTTCTAAAATGGTGCCAATACCAAAGAATAAGTCTGTAATTAGTACTAAGTGGGTCTTCAGAAACAATATGGATTAAGTGGAGTTGTCACCAGAAAAAAAGCAAGCTGGTAGCAAAAGGATACTGTCAACATGAGCGAATTGATTATTATGAAACATTTGCCCCTGTTGCCAGACTTAAAGCCATAACAATTTTTTTGGCTTTTATTGCATTCAAAAACTTCATGGTATTTCAAATGGATGTAAAAAGTGCTTTCCTAACTGAAGAACTAGAAGAAAAAGTTTATGTTGAACAGCCTCCAGGATTTGAAGATCCAAAGATTCAAAAATTTGTGTATAGGCTACTCAAAGCATTGTATGGTTTTAAGCAAGCACTAAGGGCCTGGTATGACACCCTTTCCAAGTTCTCCTTGAGAACAATTTCATAAGAGGGATTGTGGATAAGACTCTGTTTAATAAAAAGTATGGAAATGATATCATACTAGTCCAAATCTATGTGGATTATATCATTTTTGGCTCAACAAATGAAGAATTGTGCAAAGAATTCTCTGAGTTAATGCAGAACCAATATGAGATGAGTATGATGGATGAATTAGTATTTTTTCTTGGACTTCAGCTCTATAAAAAGAAAGATTTAATATTCATTTGCCAAATTGAATATGTCAAATATCTTTTGAAGAAATTTGATATGGAAGACTCATCACCTGCACGGACTCCAATCTCAACAGCAAATCAACTAGACAAGGATTCGAAAGGAAAGAAGGTGGATAATAAGATGTATAGAAGAATGATTGGCTCTCTCCTCTATCTAACTGCTAGCAGGCCTGACATCATGTTTGCTACAGGTCTATGTGCAAGGTTTTAGTCTAATCGAAAAGAGTCACATTTGAAGGCAGTTAAAAGAATCTTTAGATACTTGAAAGGCACTCAAGATTTAGGCCTTTGGTATCCTAAAGAATCTAGTTTTGACTTGGTTGGCTACTCAGACTCAGACTATGATGGATGTGGAATTGACAGAAAAAGTACAATAGGAAGCTGTCAGTTTATGGAAGAGAGATTGGTTTCATGGTTTAGCAAGTAGTAGCACTCTATATCTAATTCAACTGCTGAGGCTGAATACATTGCAGCTGGTAGTTGATGTGCTCAATTACTTTGGATGAGGAATCAATTGTTAGACTATGGCTTGGCATTGCAAGGGATCCCTATTTTCCGTGACAACATTAGTGCAATAGCCATTTCTGAAAATCCTATTCAACACTCCAAGATTAAGCACATTGACATCAGACATCATTTCATTAGATATCATGTGGAGCAAGGCACAATCAAGCTAATCAATGTGTCCATAGAGAAACAACTTACAGACATTTTCACCAAACCATTGTATGAAATGACATTCAACATGCTAGTGAGTGAATTGGGTATGCTAAATTTATCTTGTTAATTTATTTCTGTAGCAAGTTGATTTAGTGATTAAAAAAATGTTAGTTAATAGAAATTCACTGTGAAGTAATGGCCTGTTAAGGTACTTTGTTTTCTATCACAGTGGGTATACATGATGAAATTTTACTGAGAGGTTAACTAATTTATTTTTAGTTATTTATCTCATATGGATTAATAAAAAGACTGTCAAGTGACTTGACAATATATTTTATCTATGTTGTCATATTATGATAAGTTACTGTCAATCACTTGAAGGAGTCTTGACAACATAGTATGCGGGACTGAAACTTACTGTCAATAACTTACTGTCAGTATTCATTGACAGTATATTTTCTAAAATCCCTGCATAACATACTGTCAACGGTTAAATTAGGGTTATTGGTTATTTATTTATTTATTCTCTAACCTCTAATGTTACTGTTAAGAGTGTTTGTGATTTCTATTGCAGGAGTTACTATAAAAAAAGGAGTGGATTGAGCATACAACTGTCAATTTAAATCGATTAAAATTCCTACTTGACAGTTTCTTTTTTATTTAATATAAATACATACAGTAAAATCACTCTCACTCTTTACTCCTGCTAAAACTCTTCTACTCTCAAAAGCTCTAAACCTTCTACTCTCTCTTTACAATCCAGTTTGTTTCATTCTCTTTTCTAGCCAAATTTCTTAATCCTTAACCTTTCTGAAATCATGTCTGGACCTCAAATTTTTTGTACTCTTGCCCAAACCAACTTCACTACCATGGCTATAGTGGGTGAAGCCGGAGAAGCCTTCAAACCGTTTATTGGATTTATGAATAACTCCTTCTTATCATATGCCCTAAAGGAGAGCCCACTGTTAGAAATTCTAAGATTATCTCAGCTCTGGACTTCTGCTATATGTGAGGGGGAACAAGATGTAAGCACCATAACCTTCCAAATCAACAACACATCTTACACCATTAACTCAACCCACATCAATGCTGCTCTCCACGTTGAAGCTGATGAAGGTTCACAATTCCAAGAACCTGCCAGTGATGCTCAGTTGTCCAAATTCTTTAATATGATTGGGTATACTGGGCCCAAAACAAGCCCAACCTTTGACGAGTGGTATCCATCAGGGGGGATGGATAGGAAGTACCTTGTCAAAGAGTGAAGCATGATAATGGATGCTGTCACTCGAACCATGTCGAGCAAAACCAGCGGATGGAATAAAGTTCCTGCAAACATCAAGAAGATTGTGCACTCTATGGTGCTTAACTACAGAATCGACATTGGAAAGATCCTGACGCCTCTCTTCAAGCTAGTACTAGGCAAGAAGGAAAGCAGAAAGCCGGTAATATACGATCCTAGATTCTTTAGGCTTATGATTAATTGTGTTGTAGGCATAATTAATTGAGATAATATACAATGTATGAAGTCCCCCACTTTAAACAAAAATACTCACTCCATACTTTCCAACAAACCCTTAATTCATAGTTGGGTCTGTTTATTACAGACCACATGAGGTCTATAATAAACTCACACAATTTAAGAATTGTGGGAGATTTTTATGTCTTCTCTTTGAGTGATGAGAATGGAGTTAACCTCTCCATTCCTATCCCACACTCATAACCTTTCAAGTCTGTTAGAGCCTCTAGGCAGTCTAGGGTTATAAGCCAAGAGCATGTGTCCTCTCAACAGGATCAGGTTCCTACAAAGAAGAGATCCTCAACCTCTAGGTTAGAAACAGTAACTAAAGATGTTAACGGAGTTACTGCACACAGTGCAGCACATAAGGTTGGTACTGTCAATGAACCCATTGAGGGTTCTGGTATGCCTAAGAGGAAGAAGGCAAGGACATCAACCTCTATCACACAGTCTGTGTCCTCTCAAAAGGACACAGAACTTAATAGGGAAAATAGCTCCTTTCTAGGTGTCTCCTCTCAACAGGGGGAACGTATTAAACTTAGCCAATCTCCCGAAAAACCCTGTACAGAGTCTGCACCTCATGTTGAACTCACTCAACATGAGCCTCCACTTGTAGATACACACAATTTTGTTATTGAGCATATGGAGGAATCCTCATTTCAATATAATGTAACTCATTTTGATTTGGGGGAGCAGCCTACCATGGAGTCTATATTTGGCAGTACAAAAGAACCTTTCACTCAAAGGGTGGAAGACACTGTCACTCTATTGGGACAAGATACTGTCACATCCTTTGCTGCTGTTAATGACACAGTTACTGTCAACACTCCTATTGACAGTAACCTTGATGCTGAAGATGTTATCAACTCTCTTCATCATGACAATAACTCTCCTGAATCTGCAGCTCCTAAAGATTGTGATTCAACTCCTATATCCTCCATCCTAAAGGTAAATTCCAAATCTAAAGTGCAAGGTGTACCTGCTCATTCCCTTGCACCTAAGGTGAGTGAGGGAGTGAAAAATAAAAAGAGAAAAAGAACAGAGAAAAGTGGGCTTAAAAAATTAGAGAGGCAGGGAAAAACCCCGACAAAATGAGAGGGTCTTGAGTATGGCCAGAAAATAAAAGAGAGCACCAAAAAATCTAGGGAACTAGGCCCTGAGAGTGAGAGTGTGGGGGATGATGAGATCATCCATAAAAAACCAGAGTGTGTGAGCACCCCAACAGCCCCTGGTTCTAAATAAGTCGATGGAAGGTTGAAATCGCTTTCAAGAAAATGGACAAAATTATCTAAGCATATGGAAACTGTGGGGATAAATCTAGTCAAGATGGTAGCCAAGATGGAGCAGTTTGAAAAATATATGAATGATGGCTTTCAAGCTGTATTTGCTCAATTGAAGGAGATGAAGACTCAATTGACAATCCCTGCAACTGCCAACTCAAATAAGGGGGAGAAGGTTGGTGATGGTGAAGTGTTTATTATTGAGAAGGTTGAAAAAGTTAACAGGAGTGATAAGGAGACTCAATTTGCATCTCATGGAGAGGAGAGCCAATTGAAATTACTGTCCAAGGTGGCTATTGAGATGACTGAAAAGCTTGGAGGGAATAAGGTTGAGAAAGGGATTGTGATCAGGGAAGGTGTTGTGAAGGCCCCTGCTCATGTAGCTGGTAAAGGAAAGGAGAAGTTATTCAAGGATGATACTGATGACTTTATTGTTGAAGAAAAGGAAGATTTAAATGATGAAGAAGCATATCTACTAACGGTGGATGAAAATAAAAACATCAGAGTGTTTCAAGAGGCCAGCTTCAATGATAGGATCAATGCACTAAGAAACTCTTCCAACAGAGATCCCAGGAAATTTTCTGAAGCCATGAAAGAGTCAACAGTTGGAGTAGCTGTCATGGTTTCTAAGAACAACAAATGGGTGATCTCTGTTAGGACTGAAAGAGGTTTCAGTTGGTACATCAGCATGGGATACTTGAGTAGATAAGAGATTGCAGTAATTGAAGCCATAAAGCTAAAAATCAAGAGAAACAAGTCCTGACTCAATCAAAACCTGAAGAGAATTCTACAGAAAATGGTGGTTGAAAAGCTACCTGAAATTACTTTCAATTCTCTCTGTATCAAGTTCAGCAGTTCAACAGATAGAAAATGCATATCAATGAACTTGGACAGGATTAGTTTGTGCATATCTAGATCTGTAAAGGAGGCTTTCAATTACTTTAATCAACTGCCAAGAACTGAAGATAAAAGTGAAGTGATAAGGGTTTTGGTTGAGGAATTAAGGAGGATGGAAGAGATGAAATCAAGGAAGACTGTGAAGAAGATTCAGGGAAGAAGAGATGAGGATAATGATGATGAAAAGCCTGAGGATGGCGCAGGTAGTTCTAAGTGAACAACAATAATATTGGTGATGTAGGGACCTCTGGAACTGGGAATAAGGATGGAGAAGATGAGAAGATAGTTGGTGAGATTGAAGGTAGGGTCATGAAGGCAGTGGTACTTGGTTTTGAAGCAGATAAGCATGATACTGTCAAGAGAAATAAGGAGGAGGTTGTTATCAAGAACTCTGAACCTGATGTCAAGCCTGTGTTGAAAGTAACTTTAAAATCACTATCAAAAGAAGTGAAGGAAGATTTACTGTCAAAGAAAATCTCTTTATCTAAAAAACACATGAAGGCAAAATCTGAGAAACCAAAACCACATTCAAGCAGGAAGCCCAGTAAAAGGAGTTGAAAGATGACAACTGAAGTGCTTCATGAAGATTGTCTGGATATCAGAAGACCTACAATCAACAACCTAGCTCAATTAAAGGCAGAAAAATGAATAAAGGTGAATGCTGAATGGTCTGAGGTCAACTCTCTAAGTAAGATTATTCTTCTCTACTCAAATGGAGATATTGAAGGGATGAGCTATTAAATGAAAGTTTCCAGCTATTTCCTGATCAATAAGAAGCTATTAATCATCCATGGGACAGATATAAGAACCCAAGTCTTGAGAGAGATGCTGATCAGAAAATTTCTGGATTTAATGGATAATTTCAAACCTAACCCCTTGGACTTTACTGATGAAAAAGAACCTGAGATAGTTGTATACTTAGATGTGGTGATGTTTGCAAATGAAGATGGAATCAAGGAGTTCTGGAGTATGGATTCCTTACAAGAAAAGAATGTGGAACTCCTGGTAAAGTTGGTGGAGCAGTTGGAAGAGTATTCATATCCTGAGGAGAAAATATTCATTCTAAATATTCATAGAATCATTCAAGTCAAGAAGAAGAAGGAATTTGAAAGGAAGGTTGAGTATGAGAAAACTCAACAATGTCTTCTCAGAAATCCTGACATGATAATCTTCTACAACAGTGGTGGATCTGGAGAAGAGATCACCTTTGACCAACTGAGGATTCTAGCTGAGAAGGAATAACAAATCACAGAACTCATCAAGAGACAACACTTCAACATTACAAATTTTGAGGTGTTTGATCTCAAGAAGAAAGCTCTAGAAATCTATGATTTAAAGGAGAAAAAGAAGAGGGTGGAGGAAGAAAAGAGAAGAAAGGTTGTAGATGATGTTGAAGTCACAAAGAAAGAGATAGAAGAAATCAACAAAAGAATCAAAGACGCTGATATTGATCTAAAGTGTGTCAAGCTTAATGATCAATTCTCCAGAAAAGCTGACTATGTATCCCCTATCTTTACAAATCCATTCAGAATCATCATTGACAACATTGAAGTCAAAGTTGAAGATTTTTGAGTACTCAACACTGCAAGCCTAAGAAGAATTTTCAAATTAACCACATGATCTCTTCTAGAAGTTGAAAGAAATCAGAGTGCAGGAGCAGGAATGATAATTGATGTTAGATCCAAAGAAGATGATGATTTGGACAAACTCAGGGTAAATCAAATATATACATCTTCGAAAGCCAGATTTCTTTCTGAGGAAGTTGGACTTAAATTTCTATGCAACTCCAAAGGACAAGTGAAAGCCTATTACTCTTATCAAGACTTGCAGAACATATATCATAAATTGGTGAAGCTAGTACTTGACTGTGTGACTGATCATGCCAAGACCACAGAAAAGAAGAGGGTCTTGAGATCCTTGGAGTTGCTGAATGAAAGGAAGAATCCACAGAAAAAATCAGATCAAGAAAGCTTAAACTGAAATTGAAGATTTGCTCAACCTAGAGGAGCTTAGTTTGAGAAAAATTTATACTTGTAATTTTTTTCTGTATACATTACTTGTACAAACACTTTAAGTTATGTTAGTTGAGTTTGCATTTGGAATTAACTTTTAATTTGTCATTATTTCTATAAAAACAAATTGGGGGAGATTATTAGGGATTGTGGTGTAATCAACTAATGTACTTAGTTTAAGTTTAAGCTAAGTAAAACTTACTGTCATGTGAATATTGACAGTATGGTTAGTAGTCACTTGTATACACTATATTTGAAAAGTATTAGATAGGTGACAGTACATTTGAAAGTTACTGTCTTGTATAAAAGAATAAACATGAGTCATGTAGTAGAAATTCACTAATTGTTCATGCACAGCATGATTCAAAATTCAGACAACAACATTTCAAGTACTCAAGCCTATGACATTACATTACAAGTGACAGCACAATTGGAATAGACGACAAAAACTATTCTATTGATAGTGAACATGGCAGAGAATGAAGATTTGAAGACAACAAGTATTACTGACATCAACTATTCCATAGAGAGTAAACTTGGCGGAGAATGATGATTTGAAGACAGAACGTATTACTGACAGCAACTATTCCATCGACAGTAAACTTGGTAGAGAATGAAGATTTGAAGACAGAACGTATTACTGATAGCAACTATTCCATCGACAGTAAACTTGGTGGAGAATGAAGATTTGAAGACAACAAGTATTACTGACAACAACTATTCCATTGACAACAAACTTGGTGGAGAATGAAGATTTGTAGACAACAAGTTTTTATTGAAAACAACTTTGGCGGGGATAGTTGACAACAACATTAGCGGGGATAGTTGACAATAGCTTTGGAGAGAGTATATTTTAGAAGACTATTAAGCTTGACAGCAAAGTATGTGAAGCAGAAGATACTGTCGCTAAAGGGAAGCTAAAAGTTGATAGTAAACTTTTAGTGAAGCTGACAATCTGTTTCATGTAACATACTAGATAGTGAAAATACAAGGAATGATTTTGATATTACTATCTAGTCTGTCAAGTCTACTACTGCAACTTGGGAGAATTCAAGCAAAAGGTAAAGCGTGCTTAAAGAGTAAAAGATTTCTGTATATCTTACATCTACTTTATCTACAAATGGAATGAAGATAAATTTGAATGGAAAAAGTAGAGTTTCTATTTTAAGATTTGTTCTAGGAACAAGGAAAAGTACACTTGTAAATGGGATATGTGTTTAAGTATAAATACATATATCTCACAAGTACTTTCTCCTATGCAACTGAGCTAGAATTTTCTCAAGAATAGAAACATTAGCAAACTCATTGCTATTGTATTTATCAAAGATGGAATTATTTTCCAAACAGTTGTAGCGAAACAAAAATTAATAAAATTAATTTTTGAAGTTTAAACACTTTGTCATTTTATATGCTAATTTATATGCATCTCTAACTGATTAATTATTATGCTTGTTATTGTTAGCAAGAATCTGTAATAATTAATAGAGTTGCATTCAACCCCCCCTTCTGCAACACTCATCTTGATTAATAAGTTTAATTTCCAGTCTCCCGATTTTCCATAGAAGCGGAAATCATCTTCTTTATCAACACCTCATTCAGACTTTAGAGCCTGTTGTGGGATTGGACTTTGGTTTGACAACGTAACTATATCAAATCTTCTCCATGCCTTTCCATTTTCCTCTCCCTATTCCATTCCCTATGTTTACCAACAATATAGTAGTAGTTCATGCGTTTATCATATTGCTTTAGCATTTCTCAACAAGCTTAGCAACTCAATGGGTGTTTCACTAATCTTATTCATTCTGTTGTTCATAACAAACTAAGAATATTTGTTGTCCAAAAATATCGTATAATCAAATTTAGGTGAGTCTCCAGACCAATCTGGATACTCAAAATGTCAAGGTACTCATACCCTATAATCTTTAGAACTTGTGGTGTAACCGGGTCTCACTTTCCCTACTTATAAGTGTATAATTCCCTTTTATTGTCAAATATATCCTGTGCTCAATCGTCTCATAAGCATCTATATGCTCATGTTGCTTTTTAAACTCAGCACTCATAGTTGGAAGCATGAGACATGAAACATTAGTCGCAACATCAATTTGCTTCTAATAAGCACTATCATTTGCACATGTTACACTCTCAACTTTAAGAGCAGGGGAAGGGATTTGACTAACATCGTGGAGTCCGAAGACGATCCTCAAGCTCCTATGTCAGTCAATGAAATTTGTTCTCATCAATATGTCCTTCTCAAGAACTGATCGCATAGAGAAGTTTTTTGTGTTTATCACTTTATATCTACAATATTGAAGTGTATAAAATAAAATAGATTGCAGATTTAATATTAATTATGTTCAAGTGATTATCATATACATTTATAATATATATCTCCTACTATTTTCTTCAAATTAATAGCCCTAACTACTAATTCGGAAATCATTTCTTTAAATCTTTCTAGTGAGCCAAGATCCATATTTCATCCATGTTTTAAGATAGAGTTGACTAATACACCCAAAACATTACTATTTAGGTAGACAACATTTGTTGAATATATCAAATATAACTCTTGGAAAATTTGGTGGAACAACCATTTGTACACATTTATCCAATAAATCTCACCAAACTCTATGTCTCTAAACCCACAATCCTATTATGATGATTTAATTAAGTTATACCCAATATTTTAACAAACGAAGTACACTTACTTATCATGTCTTCCCATGATTGATAAGAACACCTTGCTTTGGAAAACCCATTCCTTCTCAATCTAGATCTTGACGAGTATTAAACATTGGAAGGCATCCGATTAACTTAATATGTATTTAGGGATTTTATTGTTTATATGAACGATCATGAACCCATCATAAAGATATTCTCAATTTTTCCTTGAACAAATAATTCATTTCAATATTCATCAATGGATTGATTTCCAGGTCGTCGGAGAAGTCACAAGCGGTCTCTCTTAAAAACTAACTTCCTTATGAATTTACTAATAATCCATGTTTGACAAAATCTCCCCATATCAGGAAAAGAAAATTCATATTTAATACTGTGTTTCATAAACACAAGAATCTCATGAATGTTTATTCAATTTCAAAATCTTGAATCGTTACAAATTTTATCTTTCTTAAGCAAGCATGTCATGGGTGTCGTATCTATTACATACATGATTAATCAAAATTAAGCATGCATCTTCATTATATCTATGCATACATACTAATACATGAAATCATATACATATATGTAATGTGCTTAAAATAAATGTGATTGGTTATGGCCCCATCCTATGTGATCTTTCCAAGCTAATGGAAATATCAAGGTCAGACTATGGTCATTTAAACAATATTATCTATTACATGTCTTCTTTATTTATTGCTTAATCATCCCATTTTGGATCACCTCCTTGCTTGCAAGCCTTCATTGATAAATACATTGAATATTGAAATAAAACTATTCTAATGAAATTACAAGAAGAACTCGAGTTACATTCGAGATAATTAAATTATAATTAATAAAGGACATGCAAGTCATATTTAGAAACCAAAACCATAAATAAATAAAAACCTTAACTAATGGGTCTTAAGGCCATAACCATACACCATGCTATCACATAACACATAAAATATATCTCAAATTATATAAACATATTATATAATCATATATAACAAATTTTGAAATTTCAGAAAATCAATTAATTTTCAGAAAATAATAAATCACCGTTTTGGGGCCTGTAACAACATCGAATGGCATACAGACGTCAATCAGACTTTGTCACTATTCCTCAGTGATCCAATTCCAGTCAAAAACCATATACATTTTGCGAAAATCGGACAATGAACACAGATTTCAGAAAATATATAACAGTCGTTTCAGAATTTGTATCGAATACGATTCCCATAATAAGAACAAATATGTATCATATACTTACAACAATACACACAATCATCACATGATTATACATCACATGAATATTATATATTCATAATATATATACATATTATATCAATACAAAACCATGGTAGGTCGCAGATATGCTTACATATCAAAACTGTTAAGCAAGTAATCGAATTAAAATGTTTTACAAGTACCTCTGATGCCATCGTAGGGTTTTGAGGAACAAACGCAGCGGAATAAACACGAAATGTAATATAAATCGAAACCCTCCGCATGATCCATGCGAAAACAAAAGATTTAATTTGGAGATAAAGATCAAATACCTTAAATTGCTTTAACAGTTCATTAATAGAAGATTAATAGAGGTCCAAAGCTTGTTTAATCACCACGTATCCCGCTCTCGCGATCTACACTCTACGGTATCCACACGAACACTTTTCATGAAGGATTGATGTGTACTAGAACCCAAAAACTGTTTCTCTCTCTATATTTCTCTTTTCTCAAAACGGTTAGGGTTTTAGTAAAATATGTATTACCTATTAAATCAGCCCATCAGAGACTATATAGAGAGAGGAATAAGTTTTCTAATTATAATGCAATTATAATTAATACTAATCTAAAATTCCAAATTATTTAATTAAGTCTCACTTAATTAATTAATTACTAATTTTGAATTAGTTTATGTAATTCATTTATTTTATTTATATAATTAATTAAGTCATACTTAATTAATATCATAAATAAAATAAATTACTTATTTAATTTAAATTTATAATTTAAATTATTTCACCTTCAAACGTTCTTTGTGTGTGACCATGTAGGTTATTATTACGTTGACAATAATTTTAATATCTAATTAAAATTGTAAATAACGAACGACATCTAATAATACATCATTGTTACCCAAGTAATAATAATAAAATCAGTGATTTGATTAAACTTTTCGTGAATAATGTTCCATGTAATATAATCCATTTAATCTTGATATTATAGATTAATCTCAAGGCATGTCTCGTGTCAACCTCTTCATAATTTAATCTTTATTTTCTTGATCGATGAGTAGACTATTAAAATCGAATCAATATTTGAGCACGACTGTGCATTTGATAGTCTCACTCAAATAAGAGGCCAATAATATCAATCCTAAAATTAGGAGAATTAAATCACATCTAGATCATTCATATTTCACATACTATTAATAATATACCCAATGTCCACTTTTATCATTACCTGGTCAAATGTAACTTTTAATGTAATCAAAGTATATTAATCTTGTATAAAAATATAATGATTTCAGGTCTAAGGATCATTACACCATTATCACAATGAAAATTACTTATGACACCTTTAACTTATAGAATCTCATGGCGGGTCAATTCAGTGCCATATACTCTTACATGGTTTGGTTTCCAACTTTTGTTCCTTTAGTTTAGATGATTTTAATTCCACTTCAACTTTAGGTGTTGGTTTCTTTACCTCTGGGTTCTCAGAGCTAATCCTTGGGTTATTCATGCTTGCAGAACTAGAGAAATTTGATGCATAAATATTGGTGTTCACATTCCAAGGCATAGCAGACATATTCATGTTGGCAAATGTAAGATATGGATTAAACATATAAGGCATAGATGCATATTGAGCATGAATAGCATGTAGAGCAACTAATTGAGAAAAAACAGAATTTGCAAACATGTTAGGTATGGTAGACATTTCAGATTTGCAATGCAAATATATATGATTTTTACTACCACATTTAACACATATTTTTCTAAGAGCATACATGCCAGGTGTGTAGTTGTGCTTATTTATGCCTACCTTACTATTTCTATTCTTTTTCTTTTTCCCATTAGGCTTAGTTTCAGGCTTTATCTTTTCTAATTTTTCTTTTAACTGATTCTTATATAAATACCCTATATTGGCCTTCTTAACTTTGTTTTGAGGATTAGAGGAGCTACCTTCTTTCATAAATTTAACAGGTCTGTTAAGCTTGGTTTCTAACTTGGATTGTTTAGCAGTTGATGATTTCTCAATTGATGGATAATTATTCATTGATTCAACATTATCAATCGATGGATAATTCTTAATAGTTGATTCATGATTAGCAATCGATTACTCCTTATTCAATGATTGATTTTCATCAATAGCTAATATCTCAAGAGTTTCATACAACATGGTGAAAGAGTTAGATCCATGAATGTCATTCATCTTTTTGCTAGCTTTATTGTACATGTTACATTTATCAATGATATTTAGTTCTTCTTCTAATTTTTCTTTTAAAGTTTCAATCTCCTTTTTACACTCAACTAATTCCTCTCTAGCATCTCTATTCTCTACCTTGAGTCTATCCATTTATACTAGCTCACTCTCTAAGTGTATGTTTCTTTCAATTAGAGATTCCATGTTATTTTTTAGTCTAGTGTTTTCTTTGTTTAGGGATTTGAGATTGATATGCAAGTTATACAATTCATTAGACATTTCAGTAATTGTAGTATTGCATTCATCTTTAGATAACTCAGATAGGTTTGTAGAAATTACCTGATTGCTAGAAGAACTAGCTTCTTGGTCATCATGGTTGGCCATAAGTGCAAGATTGATGAACTCTTCCTCTTCAAAATCATCCTCAGCAGCCCAATCCTTTTCTTATCTTACAAAAGTTTTTTTTATTTCAGTAAATCAAAGTACTTTTTCTTGTAATCAATACCATCACTGAACTTTGATTTCTTTTCCATTTTTGACTTTCTACATTCATTAGAAATGTGACCATCCAATCCAGAGTTGAAACATTTGAATTGAGTTTGTCAACAAGATTCTTGTTTTGTTGACTCTCTTTTCTGAACTGTGATCCAGGCCTTTGCATTGGATTTCTTTTGAATTTGAGCTTCGAAAATTTTCTTTATAGAAAAGATAGATGCTCATCTATTTCATCAATATATTCCTTGGTATATGACTCATCATCCTCAACAAATCCTTTTATTTTGTTAGTTGAAGATTCATCGTACCTATATCCACTTGCAGTTTTTCCATGAGAACTTTTCTTTCATTCTTCAACAACAACATCTTCACAGGGCTCTACAACTTTCTTATCCTTTACCACCAAATCCAGAGACTTGTCCTTCCTTTGACTCTTCTCAATTTCTTCATCCTGTTATAGTTCCAACTCATAGGTTTCAGAATTCTATACAACTTTTCAAGAGTATAATCTTTGAAATTAAGAGACCGTCTTATGGACAAAGTCATAGGTTTCCATTCCTTAGGTAAGGACCTCAAGAATTTGAGATTGGTATCTTTAATAGCATATACTCTTCCATATAGCTATAACTCATTTAAGAGTTTCTGAAACATTCTATATGTGTCATTGATTGACTCATGACTCTTGAAGTGAAAGGCCTCATATCTCTGAATTAAGAGTTGCATCTTGTTCTTTCTTACTTACTCAGTGCCTTCACATAGAGTTTGAAGAGTATTCCAGACTTCTTTAGAGGTTGTGCAATTGATAACATTGCCAAAAATATCTTTGTCAAGACCATTAAATAAAATGTTCATAACCTTTTTATCCTTGTGCACTTCCTTCTCATCCCCATCTGTGTATTCAGACACTGACTTTGGAATCAGCTTGTCTAATGCTTGAGTACCACATGCATTTACACTTGTCACTATTTTCATAGGTACATGTGGGCCTTTTTCTATGCAGTGAATATAGGAGGTGTCAAGAGATAGCAGATGCAGATGCAGTTTAAGTTTAACTTTCCAGTGAAAATAGCTTTCTTTCTCAAGAATTGGAATCTTCACTCATGTGTCTTTGTGACTCATTTTTGACGTACTTAGATCTTAATTTTCTGTATATTGAAACCTGACTCTGATAGCAATTGTTATTTCTCTTAGTACAAGTTTATAGAAGGGGGGTTGAATACAAAATTAAGAATTATGAGAAATTCTTACGGATTTAAGTTTATATTCAACAGTGTTTAAGTGTTTGAGATATTAAAACTATGAAAGAGGATCAAAAGAAATTAAACTAACTATTTAGAAATAGATCTTTTAAAAATTACTAGTGGATTAGTTTTCCAATAGTGAATATTTTTCTTTCAACTAACCTTGGTCTTAAAACCAAGCTTCTTACAAATCGTAATTTGAACAAAGAAAAGCACTACAAATATTTCCTATCTCTTACTATGTTTTTCTTGAGTTCATTTTCTATAACTTCTATGCTTTGTTATAATGAACTATTAAACTATATATAGTAGTTCATTTTCTACATCTATTTTATATCAACTGATAAAAGTAAAAATTACATTTTACAATGTTTGCACTAAAATAGAAATTTAGCTTCTTTCATAGTCTTCCTAGTTCTTTGCCTTATTCTAGAAAAGTCTTTGTCTTATGCTTTTCCTTGAAGATTGTGTTTCTTGAAAGCCTTCACAATCCTGACACAAACAGTCTTTCATTGATTCAGACTACTACAAAGATTCCATTCCATTTGTCCTTAGCCATTTTGAGAAACTTTGATCAATTGATAAATGTTGTCAAGCTTATCAATCGATCCATCTTTTCTTATTCATCGATAGATAGGTTATGCATTGATTAATTGAAGTATCAATGGATATTTAGATATCCATCGATCGCTCTTTTATCCCTTGATTGCTTTGACAGATTCATCCGCTGATGAGGATCCATTAGTTTGACTTTTTTGACTGGCATCCATCTCCGACATCCGTTGACTAATAACCATTGACTCCTTTATCTGTTGATCACTTCATTTATGAGAATTCTGATTTTGAATATTTACAATTTTTCAGCCATTCTTCAAATATGTTGAAGAGCTATCAATCGAAGCTAACAAACATCAGTTGACTATCAAATTATATCCATCGAAATATTACAATAAATTGACAATACAAGGAATTCTGATCACCGTTACAATCCATTTTATCAGTTAATTAATAACAACTCCAACTGATAAATGGTTCCCTAGTCAATGGATATTTATAGGCCATATATCCATTTACCAGTTATAAAATTAAGATCAAATTTCTGATTCTAAGGAATTTGTTATCATCACACTAAATGATTCTTAACATGATCTAAGATTAGTCATTAACTTTTTAACCTCACTTTAAACAATCTTTATACCATCAAAGTCTAAATGAAGTAAAGATTCAGCAGAAAAGATTGATACCTGAGATTTTGGAGATTAGGGTTCTTTGGGAGATTCTGATTTTTCTGAGGAGATAGCTACCAATGCTAGATTTTCATAATCAATTTCTTCCTCTGAGCTTGAATCTGTCCAGTCCTTTCTTATTGAGATGAGTGCCTTTCCTTTGCCTTAATTCTTAGCCTTTCTACACTCACTAGAAAAATGCCCCAATATTCCATAGTGGAAGCACTTGACTTTTGCCTTGTCAAGCTTAATTATGGTGCTCTTTCTTTTCTCAACTTTTTCATCCTCATTTTTGAATGTTGGCCTCTTGCTAAATTTTCTATTTCTTTTGTTGAATTTCATCCTTTTGAAATTCTTAGGAAACATAGCCATCATTTGAGTCATCACCAGAATCAGAGTCTCTTTCAGTAGACTCTGACTCAACAACAATTTTACCCTTTTTCTTTGATTCTTTAATTCTAGTTTCTGTGGGTTCTTTTTGTTGTTCTTTCTCAGACTCCATTAAGAGTTCCACAAATTTTTCTTTTCCAGATTTCTTATTCTTTCACTAATGCATCTCTAAATCATATGTCTTGAGTCTGCCATACAATTCTTCTAGAGTTATTTCATGCAAATCACTAGCTTCCCTTATAGCAGTTATTTTGTTGTCCCACTCTTTAGGCAGGGCCCTCAGAAACATGGTATTTATTTCTTTAGAGTCATACACTTTACCAAGAACACCAATCTCATTCAGGTGTTTGGTAAACCTATCATACATCTCAGTGATGGTCTCTCCATCTTTTGCTTCAAAATACTCATACTCCTGAATTAGCATAGACCTTGCATTCTTTTTGACATCCTTGGTTCCTTCACAGTGCACTTCAAGTTTTGTCCACATCTTCTTAGCAGTTTTGCATGATATAACACATTTTGTAAGAACAAAGTCTAAACTGTTAAAGATGATGTTCTTGACTTTTGCCTCCTTAAGGACATTCTCCTTGTCCTCGTTTGACCATTCAACCTTTGGTTTGTCAATGAAGTGCTCTCCAATGATTTTTCATTCAACAGTGGTTTGAGGAACAAGTCTTGAGGGCTTGTAAGGTCCATCATGAATCCTGTCAAGATAGTCAGGGTCTGTAGCCTCCAGATGGTGAAGCATCTTAACCTTTCAACGATTGTAGTCATTCCTTTTGAGCGTGAGGATCTTAGAATTGACATCTTTGTTTCTGAACATCTTCGATCGATTTTAAACTTTAGGCTCTGATACCAATTACTTTTCTAGTTACACAAGTAGAATGGGGGTTGAATACTTGTATGCTTTTTTTTTATTCTGATTAAAATCAACTCAATGTAAATTAAAGTTTTGAATTAAGAACAAAAAACAAACACAAAGATATGAATGAATATTGTTTGTATTATTGATGTATGAATACAAACTCTCATAGGGTGTACACAAACTTTACAGCTTCTTGAATCCCTAGTTTGAGAACTTTCTTGCCATGTAGGCCATGGTTTTATTTTCCATGTTGTCTAGTTCTTCCAGGGTGTAGAACTTATCTTCACCACTATCCTTGAGTTCAAGAGTGGTACTTTCATCCTCATCAGTGACCTCTTCAATCTTGATCTGTTGTTGATGTTGGGGTTCTTGAAAATGCAGTATTTTTGGATCCTGAGCCACTAGAGTATTTGAGGTGTTGGCCATCTTTCCTCTTTGACCAGTTTGAATAGCTCTCTTTTTTAACAGCTCTAGGTCATAGGTTTTGAGTATGCCATATAAAGTTTCAAGAGAAACTTTTGATAAATCTTTTCCTTATCTTATGACAGTAAACTTGTGCTCCAAATGGTCAGGAAGTGTCAACATGAATTTCATGTTTACTTCCTTCTTGTCATAAAAATTTTCATTCAACTTCAAGTCATTTATCAATTTGTTGAACCTCTCAAACATCTCAGTCAACCCTTCATTTGACTTGTCCATAAAAGCCTCAAACTGAGACACCAGGATTTGTCTTTTGTTGTCTTTTACCTCGTTTGTTCCTTCACACAGTATCTCAAAGGTTTCCCATATTTGTTTGGCAGTTGTGCAGTTGACAATGTTGTTATACATAACATTGTCAAGTGCTTCAATAATTATGAACTATAAACAATCATCCAAAGATAGTTTTTCTTTTTCTGTATCATTGTACTCTAAAACCTTTTTAGGAACCCAATGGGCAGGTATTGTCTCACCTTCCACTGTGATTTCAGGTACATATGATTGAGGGATAAAATGACCATTTTCTAAAATGTCAGGATAAAATGGGTTGGATGTTTTTATAAACAAAATCATTTTTCTTTTTCAAAGATTGTAATGCTCTTTTTCAAAGTGGGTATTTTATGCTTCTTACTTTCGGGGCACTCATCTCGGATCTTTTCATGTTAGATATGTTAAACCTGTTACTCTCAGTTATTAGTTAAGATGAGTGTTACAGAAGGGGGGGTTGAATACAACTCGATTAATTATTAAAGATTCTCGCTAACAACAATAAGAATAATAATTAACGAGTTAGAGCTGCAAACAAACTAAGCTGATAAAATAGCAAAGTGTTTAAACTTCAAAAATTAATTTCATTAATTTTTATTTCGCTACAACTGTGTCGAAAATAATTCCAGCTTCGATAGATACAATAACAATGAGTTTTCAAAAGTTTCTATACTTGAGGAAATTCTAGCTTCATTTCATAAGAGAAAATACTTGTAAGATATGTGTATATATACTGAAACACGTATCCCACTTACAAGTGTACTTTCCCTTATTCCTAGGACAAAACTTAAAATAGAAACTCTGTTTTTCCATTCAAATTTGTCTTCATTCCATTTATAGATAAAACAACTCTGAGATATGCAAAAATCTTTGACTCTTTAAGAAACGAAATATCCCTGTTTCAGAAACGAAAGTGGTGGACTAGTATGTTACAGTACTAGACCAAGGTGACAAACAAATATATATAAAATAGCCGAAGCAACAGTATATATAAATGTGAGTCGGGGTAAGTCACCTAGAGACAAGGACGAACCACTCGAAAGGGTTAGTCACTTAGTCAGAAGGACGAACCACACGTTGTGTGCTAACGTGTATGCAGTAAAGTAAATGCGTATGCTAAAGTAAATTGCGTATGTAAAGCGTATGAATGCAAGTACTTTAAAGTAAACGTGCTAAAGTAAATTGCGTTATGTAAAGCGTATGAATGCAATGCAGTGCTTTAAAGTAAATATGCTAAAGTAAAGTGCGATATGTAAAGCGTATGATGCAATGCAAGTACAGAATGTAAATATATATATATAGTATATATATAGGAAATATAAGGTCAAGATATAGACCAAATATTTTTGACTTGAATGTGATCAAGTACGTTTTCTAACTACTTTGTTATTAAAGGCCTTGACAAATAATAATATAACTAACCTATGGCCTTTAAAACAACACAAACCAAACTCACGAAAATAAGACTCGACGTGTGAGTTGGTTTATTACACTTTATAAATCAAGGAGTATTTATGTTTATGTCGTACCTCGACTTATACACAAAAACTCAACTCAAAATTAAAGTGAGTTACCTTGCAAATATTCGAGGAGTCTTTAGCTTATATCTATATATAAGATTTATACTAATCGACTCAAACTCGTAATAAGAGCTTGGTTTAGATACTAAAACTCAACAAGAAAGCCTTTTGCTTATGTCGTATATATCGACTTATACAAAGTAGCTTCGACTCGGAATTAAAGTAAATATGTGTTGTATTTAATCCTTAAATAAATTAAGAATATTAACAACCAACTAAGGAGAAAGAAAGACTACTAACTCACTTAGTTTAGTTCACTCTTTATATATACGAGAAAAGAAGAGAAGATTAAAGCTCGTGTATATATAAATCGCAACCAAGACCAACTATATATATATACTTAAAAATCGAAACAAGCAAGATCTATATATATATAGTATGGCCGAATATTATATATATAATATAGACAAGAAATAACTAACTTATGACCCTTGTGCTCTATAGTGAGAGACAACAATATTTCTTACGAAATCAAGGGATACGAGTTAGGATCTTGTACAAGAGTTCGTATATACACTTAAAAATCTAGCAAGCAAGGTGTATACACTACTAAACATGTACCAACTGATATTATATATATAATATAACTAACTAACTTATAACCCTTGAGATCTAGGAAGAAATCAAGAGAAAAAGCTAGTTTGAAGCCTAAAACACACAAAAAGGGTCGCCGGAAAAAGTCGCCGGAATAACAACTTTTGGTACAACTTTGGGGGCAAAAAAACAAGTCTAGGGGCTGCTAAGATATGGTAAGTGGGTAGCCAAAAGATACTTGTATGGTGTGTGTGTGTTATTTGAGCATGCAAATGTGTTTATAAGCTTGATAGGGGTTAGATCTATGAAAGAACTAAGCTTATAACTCAAGAACTCTTAGAGATGAAATATATCAGTTGTGTAGAGCTTCTTGGGAGAGAAATTTGCAGCATAAACTTGGCTCAAATGGCTTGAGGAAAATGAATGGGGGTGGGGTGTATTTAAAGAGAGAAATTAGGGTTTTGGGTGGGGGATGAGGGGACAAGAAGTACAAAGGGATAAGGTAAGGTACAAAAATTCAAATTTATGTTCCGTCAGCAGTACTAACCCACTAGGATGCATGGAAAAACATGCAAACAACATTCAGTTAATTAATAAAGCTAATAAATGCGAAACCGAACGTTACAATGACGTATATGACGTTTTTCAAAATATGCTCCAAAAATTATGAAAATTTGGGAACCATCTGGAAATATTCCAAGTAGGTCATGGTCAAAATCCTACTCAATTTCGAGTTGACCTTCATTGACTTTTAATTAACCGAACAATCAATTACGTATCGAAAGTACATGCCAAAAATAAAAGTCACCCAAAAATCATGAAAAAAAATCCTAAAATTCTTTTTAAATATTCTAGTGACATTCCCCAAGTTTCAAGTCAATTGGACATGTGTAGCTATTATTTCGAGAAAAGGATCGTTTCGTTGTCCTTATAGCCCGAAACAATATTCGATAGCCATTTGTCGGAACTAGTCGACGTTTGGACTAAAGTTTTGACTTGTAATATATTCAAACATAATATTCCCAAATTAATAATGACTATGAAGTCCAAGGAATATTTATGCTTGAATTAAAATGCATTTTATCCGAATAAATAAGACAGTTAGAGACTTTAGGGATAAAATCTGCATTTTACATTTAGGCAGGACTTTGTTGAAGATAAGTTGAACAAATAAATTTAGAAAATATATTCAAAATATATTCCCTTGAAAACCTTTAAAACAGACACTCTTTTAATTTAATAAAGCATTTTCTGTCTCGTAAAAGCAGTGTCAAAAATACAGTATTTGTTCGTCTTCAGTCTTTGCCTCAAAATAAATTAGATTTGATTTTATCATTATTTTGATAAATCTTATCTAATTATATGTCGAGAGAAAATCATTTTGTTTCGTTTATAAAACGGTTTGACCCAGTTTGACTTTCCACTCGTTGACTGTCACTTCGAATATCCTAAGGGAGGATTACTATGTTAATTAGTAACTTCCTAACCCTAATTTAATTTACACTTAGCGTTAAGACAAAATTAATCAAAACCTAATGAAAAGGCTGTATCTCACAATCTTCCCCTTTTTGATATTTTGTCGAAACATTCGAGTGTAAAATTAAATATGTGTGTGACAGCCTAGAACTTCCCCTACGTGTATGCAACTATCTAATTTATGCATTTTTAGATTATTAAAATCTAATTAACACTTCCCCTACAGTGTTTAAAATCTTTTCCAATTTTAAATGCATAACAGATAAGCATACAAATATTATGCAGCAAATAGAATGCATAGAAACAATTGAGTATATACCCCTTGATAAGTGAATACTTATTATTTTTCCATTTCCAGCTTGGTATACTTCATTTCCATATTTTGATAAGAATTTTGGAAATTCTTTATCAATTTTCCATTATGTTCATATATGCTGCAAAATATTTTGAGTAGGTAAGAGTTCAAAAAAATCTAGACTTTTGAAAATAAATTCTCTTTTTAGAATTTTATTTACTCTCATCTTCCCATTGTGTAGTAAAAAAATTTAATTTTACCCCTCTAAACATCTTCCCCTTTTTGACAAACTATCAAAAAGATTTGTAATAGAGTATGTTTTTCGAAAAATAATTTTCTGATGTGTTAACATTTCTATTAGTTTAGAGAGTAAGAGTGTACTTCCCTTTTAATTTCAAATATGTATATTTGAAATATGTATACGTCCCTTTTTATTGCAGTTGACTTTGTTCAATTTCAATTGCATTTAATCAAAAATTCAAAATCTCCTTGAGCCATCAAAATTCGACTAAAGCTTCAGTTGCCATCTGTTTCTTGATATGAAATGTGATCCACATGCATTCAATAATTGGTAGAAACCTGTGCTAAACAGAAGTAATGCAAATATTTATCAACTGTTAGGCCTCTACATATTACTATAATTACTTTGAGATGTCAAAGTGAATCTAAGCATCAAGCAAAATAATCCTGTAGTATTTAATTAACTAAGACAAGAACTTATATTAAATTTTTAACTGTTTACAAATTTAAATTACACTACACAAGGAAATAATCTTCACAACTGCTTAGTTCTTATAGAACCAAAAGAAGATTATTTTTGAGACTTTGTGTCAGGTGCTCCACCTCTTGCAAGCTTGGCTTGCCTAAAACCTGAAAAAAAAAATTAGTCAGTGTATGCAATGGTGTTCCAGAAATCACAGAAGAATTAAATCTGATAGACTGCAATTTGTGTTACAAACTAAAGATTAATTTTTGACTGGAACAAAAACTTCATTAGTGCCTAATCCAACTTGATGTTACCTGAAAATCAAATGATTAGTAGTAGAACAAGTATAACTCAAACTACTAAATAATGAAGGTACTAGAACTGTTAAACATCATATATTTCATTAAAAAAAACAGCTTCATCCCATTACATCTTCATTTAACTGGCAGGGATAGACAAAAGTAGTATTCCTAAATTGACCAATCACACACAAAGGTCAACTTACATACTAAACAAGCTGTAGGCATACTAGTAGCTAACAAAAGTAAAGTACAGGATAACAACTAGGTCATCTAAGTACTAAACTAACAAAAGCAATCACATATGATTGTTGCAGCCACACAAGCAGTTATAAAAGTAAACACATAAGACATAAAAAGATGCAGACACACTTATGAGACTCTAACACCACCACCAACACAGAACTACTCCATATTTATCAGAAATCAGACACAAGGCCAGTTTAATCCATGACATCATAGTCAGGATTGTTGATCACTGCAAGATTAGCCATATCTGTTTCCATGTCTTCTTCTCCTCCATCAACTGGAGCATCAATAAACTGTACTATCCTTGGAGTTTGTCCCATAACATCTAGCCTTGGTATCACTGCTCCATCAGACATGCCCATTTGCATGTGGATATAGTGGGACAGGCCAGATTCAAGTCTACCAGCTCTTTGAAAGGTGTGACTAATGACATTAACAAGAACAACAAGTTTGGCTTCTGTAAGCTCATGCTTTTCAACTAGGGCTTTGAAGGATGTTTGAAGTTCTAGGAATAAAGCTTCTAGTTCATTGTGTTTAGAGAGAAGGAGTTGAAGTTCTTTATCAAAATCAAATGTAGGTGTAGGAGGATGTGGTGCTGGAATAGGTGTAAAGGGTGCAGGAGGAATAGATGAGTCAAGCACATTTGGTGAAGTAGGGTCAAGATCAATGAAAGGTGCACCAATGTACCCAACTAGAGGAATCCTTTCTCTCTTTGTCTTGTCAGAAATAGTGGATGAAACTTGAAAATTAGGAATTTGATTGACATTGATTTTAAAGTGCTCAAAGATCTTGGTTAGTAGCAAACCATATGACATGTACCCCTTTTTGTAAGATGAAATCATGTGCACAAGTATCATATATGGCAAATTAAAATTCACCTTGTGGCTTACAAGCTTATACATTAGTTTAACTTCACAAAATTTCATAAGCTTGTCACCAGAGGTGTTAGGAAATATGTTGCCCCTTATGATCAGTGCTAGAGTTTGAAAAACTGGAGTAAAATGCTCATATGATATGCCACTATCAACACAGAACAAGTTTTGAGGCACTTCATAACCACAAAGCACAGAAAGATACAATTTGAGCTCACTTTGATTAAAGACAAATTCTTGAGAAATGTCAATGTTAGGTAAATTAAGCAGTTTGTGAGAAATTTTTAGTGCTTTACCCAACTTAATGTGATCAAGTAGCAAGGGCTTGCCATTGATCACAGTGGTGACAAAGACAGTACCATGAGCACCATATCTGACTTGCATATTAGAATAGAATTCAGTGACAAGGTTTGGTAAAACTCTTCTGTTTGGATGAAAGAGAATAGGTTCCCAGTTGGCTCTACTGAACATGGAATACAACTCAGACCTTTTGTCAAGATGAATGAGACAACTAGGTTGTAGTTTGTGTTTGACACTCAACAAATGAGGTGGAGTTGAAGACATAGAAATATCACCAGCCATTTTCTTGTGTTTCTTCCTATTTCTGTTTCTTATGGTGGAACTGGAAGGGGTGGTGTTTGGTTGTCCTAGACTTAAAGTAGTGTTAACTAAATGACTCTGCATTTTTAAGAATGAAGAGCAATTAAGTGCAGTTAAGAGCAAGAAGACACACAACTTTATGAATATAACACTCAAACCAAGAATGCAGACACAAGGAATGAATTACAAGAACTCAGAGACTGTATTTAAGGCACACAGGGACTTAATGCACACAAATATTACTTATATAGCCAAGAAAGAGCAAATATGCAGCACCAAAATCTATAAACTGCAGTTTTTGTGACCAAATAATAAAATAAGAACATACAGTTGCAGTTTGCACAGAAACAGGACAAACAGTGCAGAAAAAGTGGCAGTTAAGTGCAGGCAAACAGTGTACACAGTCCTTTATAGCAGTTTTAAGAATAGGTAAGTACAAGCAAGCACCATGCTCATTTAATGAAATGCACAGCTTCTTATCATTTAGGAAATGCCAATACCATATAATCTTGCCAGCACACCATGTCTATATATTTATCTAAACCTGTAACAGACTAGATTATATAAAAATAATCAAAAGAAAGCCAGTTCTTACAGAGCTAGGCATGGAAACCATAATCTACTCTGTACAAGTACTCATGTATTCATCAATTATAGTACAATATTGCATATGATCATCAATAACATATAAGTTCCAGCAATTTTGTTACTATGAGTAGAATACAAGAATTAAATGTAACTGAGGTTGCAAATACTTAGGCAGCAGTTGTAACTGGCAGTTGTAACAGGTAAGACATATTTTTCAAATAATTAGAAAGCTTACACTATTAAATGAATGTGCAAGAATTTAGATAGGCATTTTAGTAATTTTCATATTACATAGTAATGCAAAAACATGCTTGAATCTCTATTTTTATTACACAAGTCATATATGTGACAAATTAGCATTTAGTACAGGATTCACCATGGTAGTCACATAGTCATGCATTTTCAATACACACAGATCAATAAACCAATTAGGCAAAGAAAATCAATTTTTCATGCAAGTCTGTGTTAAAAAAAATATTCAGTTAGCACAATTTTCCATATCTGAAAATAAAGAGCATTCAATGTTAAATATTGTCAGATCATGGAGATTCACATAATTACAGATCATGGAGATTCACATAATTGCAGGTAGACTCACAGATATGATCAGACATGCAACTATAGCAATTAGGCACATAAGCAATTTTGCACACATTACACACATAATTAACAATAAATTTGTAGGGTTTCGTGACGCAAACGCAGCGGAATAAACGCGAAAAATAAATCAAAATAGCGAAACCCTCCGCAGGATCCATGCGAAAACAAAAGATTTAATTCGGAGATAAAGAATAAATACCTTTAGAAGCTTTAACAGTTCATTAATGGAAGATTAATGGAGGTCCAAAGCTTGTTTAATCACCACGTATCCCGCTCTCGCGATCTACGCTCTACGGTATCCACACGAACACTTTTCATGAAGGATTGATGTGTACTAGCACCCAAAAACTTCTTCTCTCTCTATCTTCCTCCTCTCTCAGAGCGGCTAGGGTTTTTGTAAAATCTCTATATTATTAAATCAACCCATAAAGAGATTATATAGAGAGAGGAATAAGTTTTCTAATTATAATCCAATTATAATTAATACTAATCCAAAATTCTAAATTATTTAATTAAGTCTCACTTAATTAATTAATTATTAATTTTGGAATTAGTTTAAGTAATTCATTTATTCTATTTATATAATTAATTAAGTCATACTTAATTAATATCATAAATAAAATAAATTACTTATTTAATTTAAATTCATAATTTAAATTATTTTTCCTTCAAGCGTTCTTTGTGTGTGACCCTGTAGGTTATTATTACGTTGGCAACAATTTTAATATCTAATTAAAATTGTAAACAATGAGCGGCATCTAGTAATACATCATTGCTACCCAAGTAATAATAATAAATCGGTGATTCGATTAAGCCTTTCGTGAATAATGTTCCATGTAATATAATCCCTTTAATCTTGATATTATAGATTAAACTCAAGGCATGTCTCGTGTCATCCTCTTCATAATTTAATCTTTATTTTCTTGATCGATGAGTAGACTATTAAAATCAAATCAACATTTGAGCACGGCCGTGCATTTCTTAGTCTCACTCAAACAAGAGACCAATAATATCACTCCTAAAATTAGGAGGATTAAATCCCATCTAGATCATTCATATTTCTCATACGATTCATAATATACCCAATGTCTACTTTTATCATCACCCGGTCAAAGGTAACTTTTAATGTAATCAAAGTATATTAATTCTCGTATAGAAATATAATGATTTCAGGTCTAAGGATCATTACACCATTATCACAGTGAGAATTACTTATGACACTTACTTAACATGTAGAATCTCACAGCGGGTCATTCCAGTGCCATGCATTGAGACATGCACTTATGTTCTTGACTTTAGTATCCCCATACCTATGACCAATGAGATGTGGTCATCTGTCAAGAAACATACTAGTCTTTGTGCATTATTATTGTCCTTAAATAATAATACTCGACTAGGGAATTTTAGGAATAAGATACTATTCATATAATCTCATTTTTAAGTCACATACTTAAAGATATAGAATACGTATCAAAATTCCAAGGACATTTACTATGCTTTCAATTTATTACGCAGTAAACAAAACATAATAAATAAATAATAATCAATAAAACATAATCCTTAATAATAAATATTTTCCTTAAAATATAAAAAGTATTGTCTCTAGAGCACAATTACTAACAAAATTTACATTAAGGAATGATGCAAATGATTATGCAGTGAATTTAAGTTTATAGGTTATGCAAGATGCTTCTATCTATGACCTGTTGGGCTGGGAACAGATCAAGGGCCAATCAAGTTGTCCCAGGCAGTCCATACCCAAGAGGCTTTGGTGTGCCCTGTGATAAAGATGATTTAATGGTAAGAGAATTTGAGGCTTTTCTTATTAAACACACATATACAAACTTATCTTGCAAATAAACTCTTGCTCATAGAGAACTAAAAGTAAGATAATTTTCACATTTTTGATTACCAGGTGAGACAAATACAATGTATGATACATTTAACAGATCATGACTCATATAATAGATAATATCAAGCAGTCCTCAACTGGAATGAAAAATTAGACAAATTTGCATTTAAAACCTACAGGAATTCTTCAGGACATCTTTAACAAATGTATCTAACATGTAAAACAGAGATTTAAATCACAGATATCATCAAGTAATCATATCAGGACATGCTAAATTTATCACATGGACAATTTATCAAACTTGTTATATCAAATATGCAGATGCATGAACATTTACCAGTAATGATTTGAAGATATAGGGCCCTACTAGAAATTAGCAAATCTCAACTTAGTAAGATTGAGGGCCAAAATTACTAAATAATACATACCAGACAGCCATATTCACTTAATTAACAACCATAACAATGGACAAAGTCAACTGTTATCAAATGTCCTTCATAACTTACAATTAAAGATGCAACCTGATACCATCAAATACCTTTCCATTTCATTGTGAGACTCAAAAAGAGAATACAAATAGAAATGGAACTTAACAATCTCAACTATCACTGAATCTTGCACCAGCTAAAACCAAATTACTGTGTCAAAATCTAAATTTCACCAACCATGATTCCAATTACTCAAGAAAACTCAGCAATTTCCAACTATCATCATTTAAGCAGGGAATCAATTCATACCTGAGTCATGCCCCTTTTATTGGACCATGATCTTACCTTTGTACATCCTCGCGGAGGATGAACAAACTGCTTCCATCACTTCCTTCTAACACCTCCTTCTTCAATCAACTGGTTGACCTCAATTGTCTTCATATCACCAACTCTCTTCATGCTTTCATCGATAATCCTGTGAACAATTTGTGTTAGTTATCATATATGCAATATGACAGTACTATAGATTGAAAGAGAGTTGAGATATGGTATAATTGTGAGAGATTGATACTGATTCCCACAGATATATCATAAATTCCTGTTTAATACATCACACCATCATTTGGATTGACTTCGAAGAACACTATTGAACTCAAATCGAACAGTATCGAGAGATCTTGAATAGATTTGATCAGACAACTTGAAGATGCATTGAACTAAGGCTTAGAGAGTACTAATTCAATCATAGATAAATTCAGAAGATCAATCAAGAAATCATCAACTAGGGTTTCGATCGATGTGGGTTTGATTTCGATTGAATCGATTGAGGATACAAGTTGTAACAAAATTGATATCAATCGAGAGCCTGAGGAACAGAGATGATGATTTTGTCATCGAATTAAACGAGAAATATGTGAATAAGAAGAATTTTTTATCGAGATAATTAGGGTTTTCAAGAACAGTCGACTGTACTGTGCGGCTTGAAAATGAATTAGAAAATAGAAATAAACTTTCTATTTATATTTTCACAATTGATGGTCAAGATAAAATCCCCAATAGATCTAATGGCTGTGATTAAACGGTTCAAAAATTTAATTAAATTTGATTTTATATATTATAAATAATATATACTTTGCAAATTTACTCTTGTATTTTATATTTTAATTACAATTAAATTGTAATCAATTTATAAAATATTCTCTCATTTTTATAGATTATTTTATAATTTTAATTGCAAGAGAGAGTACAATTAATTTTTATAAAATAATATTCAACCAAGAAAAATATTTTCTAAATTTGAGATTTATTTCTAAATTCCCACAAATTTATTTTAGAAAATAATTATTGGGACAGTTTAATTAACACTCACTATTTTCCCGAATTTTGAAATATAGCATATTCCAAGGCCAATCAATAGCTGTGTTAATTAAAATTATTTTATTGAGCTTAATTTCACAATAAAGCTTGAACAACTTATAATTAACGTCATTATTGACAAATCTGAATTTCACCTTGAAATCCGGTCAAATAATAACCTAAACTACAAGCGGAGCAAATTTCATTGAAAATTAATTCAACAAAATTAAAGACACTTTGTGTCTTACTTTGAACACTCAAGCATTCCTAACTCCAAACGGAGTTTGTTGAATCTTTCCGAGCTCAAAGGTTTTGTAAAAATGTCGGCAATATTATGTTCGGTATCTATGTATACCATCTTAATATTGCCCTTGGAGACATGGTCTCGTAGAAAATGATGTCGTATATCAATATGTTTTGATAATGAGTGCAACACAAAATTTTTACTCAAATTGATTGCACTAATATTATCACATTGAATTGATACTACATCAAATTTCACAATATAGTCAGCTAGTGTTTGCTTCATCCAAAGGATTTGAGCACAACATTTTGCAGCTGCTATATACTCAGCTTCTGTAGTGGATATTGACACAGAATTTTATTTCTTAGAAAACCAAGAAACTAGGCATCCACCAAGAAACTGACACGTACCACTTGTGCTTTTTCTATCAATTAAGTGACCGGCATAATCCGAATCAGAAAAGCACACCAAGTCAAATGGTTGTCCTTTCGGATACCATAGACCCATTTCAGTGGTTCCCTTGAGGTATCTAAATATCCGCTTTACAGCAGCTACATGAGATTCCTTAGGGTTCACTTGAAAGCGGGCACACTTACACACACTAAATTGTATGTCAGGCCTACTAGCAGTGATATAGAGAAGACTTCCGATCATTCCTCGATATTTCTTTGTATCTACAGAAATACCACTAGGATCTTCCGTCATCTTTAAGGCAGGTGACATAGGGGTACTAATTGCTTTACAATTTTCCATATCAAATTTCTTAAGCATTTCTTTACAATATTTCGATTGCGAAATATGAATGCCTTCATCAGATTGCTTAATTTGCAACCCTAAAAAGAAATTTAATTCCCCCATCATGCTCATTTCAAATTATTTACTCATAATATCTGAGAATTCCTTACATAGAGATTCCTTGGTAGACCCAAAGATAATATCATCTACGTAAATTTGAACGAGCAGGATATCATCACCTTCATACTTCGTAAAGAGAGTGGTATTAACAATTCCTATTTTGAAACCATTTTCAATTAAGAATTTGCTTAACCTCTCATACCAAGCTCTAAGAGCTTGCTTTAGTCCGTATAAAGCCTTGTATAATTTGTATACATACTCAGGATGTAAGTGATCTTCAAATCCCGGTGGTTGTCTTACGTATACTTCTTCTTCTAAGACACCATTTAGGAAAGCAGATTTAACATCCATTTGATAGACTTTGAAACCCTTATGACAAGCGTAGGCTAAAAACATCCGAATAGATTCAATTCGAGCCACCGGAGCATAGGTTTCATCAAAATCTATTCCTTCCATTTGAGTATAGCCTTGAGCAACTAAACGTGCTTTGTTTCTTACCACTGTTCCACTTTCGTCTAATTTGTTACGAAAGACCCACTTTGTTCCAATAATGGAAGTTTCAGGGGGATGTGGAACTAGTTCCCAAACTTTATTATGAGTGAATTGGTTTAACTCTTCTTGCATAGCAAGGATCCAATCCTCATCTAATAAAGCTTCCTTGGCGGTTTTGGGTTCTATTTGTGATAGAAAGGCCAGGTGACTCACAATATTTTGAACTTGAGCACGAGTTTGAACACCTTTAGTTAGATCTCCTAAGACACAGTCAATAGGATGATCTTTAAGCAACGGTATTTCTGTAGGCAATTCAAGTTCGTTCTCAACTTTTTCAAGATGATTCTTTGGAATTGCAGATCCAAGATTCATATCTCCAATTTGTCGAATAACATTTTCAACATCACTTGGAATTTGACCATTTGAATCTGGTTCTTCCTCTATTAAATCTTTATACTTTGAATTTGGTTTAGATTCATCGAATACTACATTCATTGATTCTTCCACAACCAAAGTATTAAGATTGAAAACTCGATAAGCTTTGCTATTACTAGAATATCCTAGAAATACACCCTCACCAGATTTAGGTTCGAATTTCGTTAGGTAATCCTTAGTATTCATAATATAGCACTTACTTCCAAAAACTTTGAAGTAACTAAGCTTAGGAGTTTTACCAAAATAAAGCTCATAAGGAGTCTTCATTTTGATAGGTCGTAGTAATACTCTGTTAAGAACATGGCATGCAGAGGACATGGCTTCGGCCCAAAAATATTTTGGTCGACGATATTCATTTAGCATAGTCGTTGCCATTTCTTGTAATGTTCTGTTTTTCCTTTCAACTACCCCATTTGACTGAGGTGTATAAAGAGCAGAAAAGTTATGAGTAATACCATACGCCTCACAAAAATCAACAAATTTTGCATTTTCAAACTCTTTTCCATAATCCGTCCGGATATAGATAATCGAGTTATTGTGTTGATTTTGTATACGTTTGCAAAGAGCCGTAAAAGATTCAAATGCGTCACTCTTTGATCTTAGGAACTCAGTCCACGTATAGCGAGAATAGTCATCAACTACCACTAGGGTGTATTGACTTCCTCCTAGGCTTTGCACGGGAACAGGTCCAATAAGATCCATATGTAATAGCTCAAGTGGTCTAAACGTAGACACCGTGAATTTGGCTTTATGAGTTGCTCTTATTTGTTTGCCAATTTCACAAGCTTCACATATGTGATCTTTAACGAAATTGAGTTTCGGTAATCCTAGTACATGTTCTTTCGAACATATAGTCTTAATGAGTTTCATGTTTATATGACCCAACCTTCGGTGCCATAGCCATGGATCATCATTAAAGGATACCAAATATACATTCTCATATTTTGTAGTGTCACACGTATATACATTTTTGTTACGTGGACAATTTAAGGCTAGTCTTCCGTCTACATTGTAAATAGAACAATGTGTTGATCGGAAGACTACTTTGCAACCATTATCACATAGTTGACTTATTGAAAGCAAGTTGTACTTTAGTCCCATGACTAATTGTACATTTGTTATTTTAAAGCTTTCATTTCCAATATCCCCAATGCCAATGATGTTGCCTTTACTGCTGTCTCCAAAGGTTACACTTCCGGCGGCTATCTTTCTAATGTTGTTCAACAATGACTTATTACCGGTCATATGACGTGAACATCCACTATCAAGATACCACACATCTTTTGCAGCAGTAAGGCATACCTACACAAAGGATTAGTTAAACCTTTTGGTACCCTTTTGTCTTAAGGGTCCTTGAGTTAGTACATCATGAGGCATATATGAACTAGCATGAACAAATCTAGGCATGGGATAAACTTGCATATAATCATGTATGTTTCTTGATGCTTCATTCCTAGTAGATATATGATAAGGGTTTCTCCTAGGAGTATATTTGTTACATCTAGCATATTCATGATTCTTTCTAGGGGGAAGGATGGTAATAATCGAATCTCTAGAATTAGCATTGGCATTGTATTTCGAATTATTACTTCTAACATGAGTATTTGAAGTACTAGGGTAAGCATGATGACTCATATTAGCATGGTGACTCGATCTAGCATGATAACTTGCATTCCTAGGCATAGGTACATTTATTTTACGTGTTTGACCATGATAGTTAGGATTTTGAGTCATAGAACCTTTTCTTGGTCCATAGGGGATTGGTTCTTGATGATACCAAAAACTTGGTTGTTTTTGAACATTCACTTTAGAATCATTCTTCTTTTGAGATATTTTCTTTCCATCTCTAGTTCTAGAAATTGATCCTTTTGGAATCCACTTGTACTTCCTCTTAAGTTCACCTTCTTTAGCTTTGCAAAATAGACGAATATGTCCACTTACATTACAATATGTACACTTAGGTGTAGGTGATTTAGGTGGAGTACTAATCGTAGAGTTAGGTTTATGATCTTCCTTTTTAGTAGGAGTTTTATGTTCATAACCCAAGCCTTCACGATTAAATGATTCCCTAGAGCCAAATACCATCCTTTCCAAAATAGCATTGCTCTTAGTGAATTGTTTTAAGGTGGATTCGAGATCTTCCTTTTCCTTAACCAAGTAATTAATCTTGTTAGTTAAGAATCTCTCTTTATCCATAACTTGAGCCAAGAGCTTTTGATTTTCATCATTAAGCTTTTGATTTTCCAACTTCATCGTTTCTAATTCCGAGACAAGTCTTTGACGACTTTCGAATTCAACATTGATCTTACCTTGAAGTTTGGCATAATCATTGTCTTTATTCATTAATTGAAGTTGGTAATCAATGTCAAGCTCTTTTAAGACTTCATGAAGCTCTTCATCTCTATCTCCTGTAAGAGATTGTTCGAGGTCATTTATACGTTCGCATAGTGATAAATTCTCTTGAATCAATGATTCATTTTGAATTTTCAGATTTAAAAGCTCAACATGGAGCTCACGATTGCATTCGTTTAAATGAAGCTTATCATTCTCAATCTCTTCAGCTTGCATAATCAGAGACACATTTTCGACTTCAAGAGCACGAATTTGGTCATCCTTTACGTTCATCTCGATTTTCAAGCTTTCATTTTGAGAGAGAATGTTAGTAACGTATTCCATGTCTTTGACATGTACGTCGGTCAAACTAGTGACCTCTTTTTGAAGTTCGAGACACAAATCCTCATATTTATCTTTTTCGGATTTTGTCTTAACATAACTTCGATTCAATTCATCATAACCAATTTTCAAATCTTTGACCAAGTTTCTAAGCTCTGAAATATCCATACTATAATGATCTACTTTGTACAAGCTAACATCACTACTATCACATGATGAAATCAAGATTGGTTTAGATGTTACCTCTTGTAGAGAGGTGGAGTCTTCCGTTGGAGTAGCTTCATCTCCGATTGCCATCAAAGCAAGGTTTACAGTTTCCTCATTTTGTTCAGGAGCTTCCTCATCCTCGCTTAGATCCCATCCACTCTCGGCTACAAGGATTTGTCCCTTAGACAAATTTGGACATTCCCTTTTAAAATGACCCGGTTGTTTACATTCAAAGCAAACAATCTCGGTCTCTTCAGGAACTGCCTCTTTAGGCTTAGGTGCATAATTACTCGTAAATTTCGAGTTATTGTAAGCGTTGTTTACTTGTGGTTGTTGCACACCTTTGCCTTTAGCATAGCTCGTAGTAGGAAAATTGCTCTTATAATTCGGCCTACCTTTAGAGTTAAAAACTCGTTGTTGATTACCCGATTTAAGAAAGCCCTTTCCGTACCTTTGAGCTTTGCTTTGTAAAACGCGACGGAGTTGTCTTGATAATAAAGCAATTTCATGCTCATCAAGATTTTCTAACTCTTCGTTCAAATCGTCGTCGTTTTCATCTTCATCGATAAGTATTACCTTTAAGGCCATACTTTTTCTCTTCTCTTCAATTTTAGGAAGAGGTTTATTCGGATCATTATCTTCTTCGTAAGCACGAAGGTTGCCGAATAAACTATCGATGGTATATGCATTTCTTTTATTGTGGTAACTTTAACTTTCCAACTCGGAGGTAAGGCTTTTAAGACCCTTCAATTTTTCTCATTAATAGAGTATACCTTTCCGAGTTGAGCAAGTTCATCGATAATACGAGTGAATCTTGTTTCCATATCGATGATGGTTTCACCCTCGAGGAGTTTAAAGTTCTCGTATTCTTGGATCAACGTATCCATTCGAGAGTCTTTAATATCCAAGGTTCCCTCGTAGGTGATAATCAATTTGTTCCACATATCTTGTGCAGACTTGCAGTTATTAACACGTTTTTATTCTTTTTCTGCAAGTGCACTAGTTAAGACCATTTCCGCCTTAGCGGCTATGTTCATTAACTCTTCCTCTTCACGGGTGTATTCACTGACTTTCTTTTCGATGACTATTTCGTCAACTACTTTTGTCGGAACTACAACACCGTCTTCGATAGCCATCCACACTTTGACACCTTGGGATTTAGCATAAATTCTAAATCTTGTTTTCCAAGTAGCAAAGTTGGTGCCATCGAATAGAGGGGGTCTCGAACTCGAGAGACCTTCACCACAACCAATGGTACTCAAATACGCCATAAAGATCTACTCTTTGTTGCGTTCGTAGGCACTGAAAAAGGCCACGGAACACGATTAAGAGCACCGCTCTGATACCAACTGTTAGGCCCGAAATGGGGGGTATAAGCTAGAAGGGGGGGTTGAATAGCTTAATACCGTTTTAAAAATTGAGCTTGGCGTTTTAAAATTTTCTTTTCTCTTTTTAAAATATTACCAGTCAACTAGTAATATAAGTGCGGAAAATAAAAACAGAGAAAAGAAATAGAGTACACAACATAATTTTTATCCTAGTTTGCGATGGCGCAATCCCCTAACGGATCCGCTCACCCCTAGTCCAGTCCCCGAGTCCCTCCCTGAACTCGAGATTTTGCACTATAAAAAGATGTACTCCTTATAGTGGCGGAGAAGCCTTTTACAACACTATGTATCTATCTTGGACCTTAACTACCCGTTAACCCCTCAAAATACAATAGCAAACCTACTTGATTTATCTTGGAGCGTAACTCCCCGTTACCTCCTCACAATCAAAGTAGAACCCCTACAAGCTGGTCTTAGAGCGTAACTCCCCGTTACCTCTTCACAGGCAAGTAGTACCCCTACGAGCTGGTCTTAGAGCGTAACTCCCCGTTACCTCTTCACAGGCACGTAGTATCCCTTACGATCTTATCTTGGAGCGTAACTTCCCCTTTACCTCCTCAAAGATACGTAAAAATCTCTGCGTAGACTATGTTCCTCTACAACTATGTAGGTCTTGGATCTGGGTCTTAGGTCTTGGGTCTTTCCTTTTCCTCACGGTGCAAAGACACCCAACTCCCCGTCGGCGTGTCTAGGACTTGGGTCTTAGAACAAGGATCACCTCACTTCACTTTCACCTCACTAACAAAGTCTAGACAACAAGTACTATGACTTTTAATATCCCTGTTTCAGAAACGAAAGTGGTGGACTAGTATGTTACAGTACTAGACCAAGGTGACAAACAAATATATATAAAATAGCCGAAGCAACAGTATATATAAATGTGAGTCGGGGTAAGTCACCTAGAGGCAAGGACGAACCACTCGAAAGGGTTAGTCACTTAGTCAGAAGGACGAACCACACGTTGTGTGCTAACGTGTATGCAGTAAAGTAAATGCGTATGCTAAAGTAAATTGCGTATGTAAAGCGTATGAATGCAAATACTTTAAAGTAAACGTGCTAAAGTAAATTGCGTTATGTAAAGCGTATGAATGCAATGCAGTGCTTTAAAGTAAATATGCTAAAGTAAAGTGCGATATGTAAAGCGTATGATGCAATGCAAGTACAGAATGTAAATATATATATATATATTATATATATAGGAAATATAAGGTCAAGATATAGACCAAATATTTTTGACTTGAATGTGATCAAGTACGTTTTCTAACTACTTTGTTATTAAAGGCCTTGACAAATAATAATATAACTAACCTATGGCCTTTAAAACAACACAAACCAAACTCACGAAAATAAGACTCGACGTGTGAGTTGGTTTATTACACTTTATAAATCAAGGAGTATTTATGTTTATGTCGTACCTCGACTTATACACAAAAACTCAACTCAAAATTAAAGTGAGTTACCTTGCAAATATTCGAGGAGTCTTTAGCTTATATCTATATATAAGATTTATACTAATCGACTCAAACTCGTAATAAGAGCTTGGTTTAGATACTAAAACTCAACAAGAAAGCCTTTTGCTTATGTCGTATATATCGACTTATACAAAGTAGCTTCGACTCGGAATTAAAGTAAATATGTGTTGTATTTAATCCTTAAATAAATTAAGAATATTAACAACCAACTAAGGAGAAAGAAAGACTACTAACTCACTTAGTTTAGTTCACTCTTTATATATACGAGAAAAGAAGAGAAGATTAAAGCTCGTGTATATATAAATCGCAAACAAGACCAACTATATATATATACTTAAAAATCGAAACAAGCAAGATCTATATATATATAGTATGGCCGAATATTATATATATAATATAGACAAGAAATAACTAACTTATGACCCTTGTGCTCTATAGTGAGAGACAACAATATTTCTTACGAAATCAAGGGATACGAGTTAGGATCTTGTACAAGAGTTCGTATATACACTTAAAAATCTAGCAAGCAAGGTGTATACACTACTAAACATGTACCAACTGATATTATATATATAATATAACTAACTAACTTATAACCCTTGAGATCTAGGAAGAAATCAAGAGAAAAAGCTAGTTTGAAGCCTAAAACACACAAAAAGGGTCGCCGGAAAAAGTCGCCGGAAAATGGCCGGAATAAAAAATTTTGGTACAAATTTGGGGGCAACAAAACAAGTCTAGGGGCTGCTAAGATATGGTAAGTGGGTAGCCAAAAGATACTTGTATGGTGTGTGTGTTATTTGAGCATGCAAATGTGTTTATAAGCTTGATAGGGGTTAGATCTATGAAAGAACTAAGCTTATAACTCAAGAACTCTTAGAGATGAAATATATCAGTTGTGTAGAGCTTCTTGGGAGAGAAATTTGCAGCATAAACTTGGCTCAAATGGCTTGAGGAAAATGAATGGGGGTGGGGGTGTATTTAAAGAGAAAAATTAGGGTTTTGGGTGGGGGATGAGGGGACAAGAAGTACAAAGGGATAAGGTAAGGTATAAAAATTCAAATTTATGTTCCCTCAGCAGTACTAACCCACTAGGATGCATGGAAAAATGTGCAAACAACATTCAGTTAATTAATAAAGCTAATAAATGCGAAACCGAACGTTACAATGACGTATATGACGTTTTTCAAAATATGCTCCAAAAATTATGAAAATTTGGGAACCATCTGGAAATATTCCAAGTAGGTCATGGTCAAAATCCTACTCAATTTCGAGTTGACCTTCATTGACTTTTAATTAACCGAACAATCAATTACGTATCGAAAGTACATGCCAAAAATAAAAGTCACCCAAAAATCATGAAAAAAAATCCTAAAATTATTTTTAAATATTCTAGTGACATTCCCCAAGTTTCAAGTCAATTGGACATGTGTAGCTATTATTTCGAGAAAAGGATCGTTTCGTTGTCCTTATAGCCCGAAACAATATTCGATAGCCATTTGTCGGAACTAGTCGACGTTTGGACTAAAGTTTTGACTTGTAATATATTCAAACATAATATTCCCAAATTAATAATTACTATGAAGTCCAAGGAATATTTATGCTTGAATTAAAATGTATTTTATCCGAATAAATAAGACAGTTAGAGACTTTAGGGATAAAATCTGCATTTTACATTTAGGCAGGACTTTGTTGAAGATAAGTTGAACAAATAAATTTAGAAAATATATTCAAAATATATTCCCTTGAAAACCTTTAAAACAGACACTCTTTTAATTTAATAAAGCATTTTCTGTCTCGTAAAAGTAGTGTCAAAAATACAGTATTTGTTCGTCTTCAGTCTTTGCCTCAAAATAAATTAGATTTGATTTTATCATTATTTTGATAAATCTTATCTAATTATATGTCGAGAGAAAATCATTTTGTTTCGTTTATAAAACTGTTTGACCCAGTTTGACTTTCCACTCGTTGACTGTCACTTCAAATATCCTAAGGGAGGATTACTATGTTAATTAGTAACTTCCTAACCCTAATTTAATTTACACTTAGCGTTAAGACAAAATTAATCAAAACCTAATGAAAAGGCTGTATCTCACAATATTGTAACTTGTAATGTACTGTCATAGGCTTGAGCACTTGAAATGTTGTTGTCTGAGTTTTGAATCATTTTGTGCACGAACACTTAGTGAACTTCTACTACATGATTCATGTTTATTCTTTTATACAAGATAGTAATTGTCAAATGTACTATCACATAACTAATACTTTTCAAATGTACTGTCTACAAGTGACTTCTTACTATACTGTTAATATACATATGACAGTATGTTTTACTTAACTTAATTAAACTTAAAACTAAGTACATTAGTTGATTACACCATATTCCCTGACAATCCTATACCATTAGTATCTAATAATTTTATTAGAACTTGAATAAAATATTAACTACTTTTATAATAAAATAAATTTATTGTACTTTTTAGTATAATAAAACTATTTTATAGATAGAACGTAACATATAGTTTTATATTTTTCATTGAATCTGTAAATATTTTATTTTTATATAGTTGATAAAATATTTAAATAAATTTATTTTAATAATTTAAATTAAAAAATGTATATTTTTCATAATAAAGATAATAAAACATAAAAGATAAATAATATAAAATTTTAAAAATAATTATTAGCTATAATAGAAAGATAAAGTACAATAAAAGTAAAATTATATAAGAAAAAGGTTTACAATGGCCGCCAATATAATTAATGTTATGTACAATATGATTAATGTTATGTACACTCGTATGTCCAACTCATATGTCCACGTCATTTTGTGAAAGATTTTGTAACCAATTTTGTATACGTAGTATTACTCATTTATTAATAAGCAAAACCCCTTTTCATGTACCAAATTTGGTTTCACACAAATTTGGTTTCACCCCTACAATCATATTTTTATTTAACTTCTATTTATTCGCATTCTACTATTATATCCCTATTTATATACTTTTTTTTAATCTATTTTCACCCTATAATTTTATCTCTATTTAAATTTTATTTAATTTTAGTTTTTAATTTTCAATTTTTTATTTTACCTTAATATATTTTAGATCTATTTTTAATGAAATTAAAATTTGTTACACAAAGATGGACTTTATATCACTAAATTATTAATTCCAGTTTATAGTTAACAATCCCTCTATCTATTTGTTATGGAAAAAAAGTAGGGTGTATTAATTGCTTAGGGTGTCAGAGTTTATCGAGTTTTAATGGTTGATCTTACTGTTGGAACTATCTATGTTCTAGGAAGATGCCTACATATCTCAAATATATTGAGAATCAAGTCAAAACGTAGTTTTAAAAATGAGGGATTAAGCCCTTTATATAGACGTTGAGAGTCTTAGAATCATATTAGGGTTAGGAACCTTGGTAGGCAAGGCACCTCTTTGATGGATGTTACCTTATAGGATTATGTTTCTTTGTTTATAGAGGTGTCTTAGGGGCTACTTTTGGGAGTAGTTTCCTTGTGTTTAGACATAATAATTAGCTGTATTTTTAGCTAATTAATTAATTATGAATTTATTTAATAATTGGGCTTTCTCTTAATTATGGAACTTCCCCTTATTTTATTTGTACCCTCGGATATTTTTCTTTATTTCATAGAAATGTTTCTCTATTTATAGAGAATTTTCCCATATTTATTGTAAATGATAATGTAACGTAACGTAATATATAACCGAGCATAGGAATTGACTACGAATTAGTTATAAATTCAAGATATAATATCCTGAATATCATAGAAAGCTTTGAAGACATTGAAGATCACTGAAAGAAGTTCATTAACATGTTCAAACCTCAATGAAGAATAAAGTTGAAGTGTTTCAAAAGTTCTAATGATGTCAAAGGATTCATTATAGAGAAGATAGAAGATTCTAATGGATCACAGAAGTATTTTTTATCAATAGGGAACAAAGTCAATTGCATAGTCAAGAAGATGTGATATTCAAGATCGTATTAGTCATTTATGAACCAGACCAGTTGCACTAAACGTCAGCACAATTGAAATTGAGAACTGCATATGTGAATCAGAAGAATTGGCTAGGGATGTCAAACCTAAGAAATAGTAAAGTTCATGAAGTATAGAATTATCAGTAAACTTGGTTTAAGGCAGAAGACATTTCTAAATGACTTGAAAAATTGGCTAAGTATAAAAATCTTTCCATGGGCCGAAGGTTATTGCTGATGGTTATGGCATTAATAAGTGTCGATGGTTAAGGAATTTACAAAGCTATTTTTGCTGATGGTTAAGGAATTGACAAATCTATTGTTGCCGATCGTTATGATTATGTTATTCCTTAGAACAATGTCAATATTTGTAGAAGGGGGGGGGGTTGAATACAAATATTAAAACTTTTTACTTCTTTTAATATTTGTTCTTGATATTTGAGAGTTTGAGAGAATATGTTTGAACAAATAATAACTGAAAATTAAACTGAACAAAGAGATTTAAAAATTACTGATGGATTGGTTTTTCCATCAGTTTATATTTTTTCTCAATGTTCCTAGGTTAAAAGAAAACCTAGTTGCGTTCTTACAAGGTTAGAAAAATCAACTGATCTTACAATGTGCTCTGAAGCTTGAACAGTTGATTAAGAAATATTTTCTAACTTCTATAATTTTCTAACAATGCTATTACACTTGTTTATATACTACAAGTGTATTTTTATAATTCCTATTCTAGTATTGTTTCTATCTGTCTCTCTTTTTCCTTTTACCTTGTTAGGAAAATAGGCTTGAAAGACAGCTACAGATTGAGTCTTCACAGCCACCCTAGGCTGTCTTCCATAGGTGTGCTTTTGTTCTGTGGATCTACAACAGATAGTCTTTCTGTGTTGTCACAATCAATTGATAACTTGCTGTTAAGCATATCAATTGATTCATCATTTAATCCATCAACTGATGTTCTTCTTCGATTGATCTTTATATCCATCGATTGATAAAGAATGACTTATCGATTGATAGATGTTATCAATCGATATATCAATTGATGGGTCTTCACATCAGTTAATAGTATTCAATTCTTGACTTGGCTTCTTCGATTGATCTCTCATCCATCGATGCTTCAATATCAATCGATCATCCTTCACTTGTGCAATTTCCTGTCTTCAAATAATTACAATTTGACAGTTTAATTTACACATCAATTGATAAGAATAATATCAATTGATTTACACCTTATCGATTGAAATAGACCAATACACCTATGCTACAGTCCAAATTATCAGTTGATTCATATAAACATTTCAACTGATAAATGGTTTCATGATCAATTGATATTTATAATTTTCATATCAATTGATCAGTTATATCATAAAAAATTTCTATGATTCTAAGATTAATGTTATCATCAAATTACATGTAGATTCCTAACAATCTTCCCCTATTTGTGACTGTGATATGAACAGGCATAAATCTACTTGATGATAAAAAAACCCCTAATAATTTTCATTCAGATAGAATCAAGAAATTTAAATAGCACTTTAATTTTGGAAGTACCAGATTGATAGATAACTCTTGTAAGCATCTTCAATGTCTTCATTGTCTTCATGATTCAATTAGCTTCTCTTCCCTCTCTTCTCAGCATTTTCCTTTAGTTGCCTCATGAAAGACTTTCTCAAAATTGCTTCATCCCTGTCAGTTTCTCCAAGTTGCCTCATAAGGTAATGTATTTCTTCATCTGTGATTTTGTCCAGATATTTGCAGATATCAAATAACTTTGTGTTGCCCTCCACATCTATAAAAATCATAGCATACTTTGGCTCAAACACCACCTTTTTGACTTGTGACTTCCATAGCTTTAGAGGTGAATCAGGTTCAGCTTCTGCCTTGGATCTCCTTAGCTTTGAAATTTGCTGTTAAATCTCCTGAGCAATTGTTGTGTTGAGTTTGTACTTTCTGTTGAGTAGAGCAAGGATAGTCTTTAAAACATTGTAGCTCTGCTTCATTATCACTTTCATTGAATAAGTGATCTTCACTCCATTTTCATACTCCAATCTCATAGATTCTTCTTGATTAGAGGTAGCAGGGTGAGTCCTTACTCCAATTAGTCCTTTTTTATTTATTACTGGTACTCCCTTCATATCATAACTTCAATTGTCACTTCCTCCCTGATTTCTTCTTGTTGACCCTGAAGGTTTTCTTGAATCACTATTTCTTGAATAGAACTTGACCTTTTCTTGGCCATAACTATTTTTCTCTTTTTCCTCAATGGTTGCTCCATTGATTGATCTTCCATATTCAATTCTATTTCCATTTGCCTTGCTATTTCCTCATTCTCCTTCTCTCTTCTTGCAGCATCAGACAATCCTATAGAAATGGCTCCTTGAAGAAGCTTCTGGCCAACTGGCTCTTTCCTTTTCTTTTCTTCTTCAATCAGTATGGCTTTACCCTTTTTCTTCTCTTCAAGGGCTTCAAGATCAATTGATAGAAAGGCTTCAGCATTTGAGTTGCTTTCTTTGGCATCCTTTTGTGCATCTTCATTTACTTTTCTTGTTTGAGCAATGAACTCTGTTAGTAATTGTGCTCTAGAGACAATACTTTTTATATTTTAAGGAAAATATTTATTATTAAGGATTATGTTTTATTGATTATTATTTATTGATTATGTTTTATTTACTGCGTAATAAATTGAAAGCATAATAAATGTCCTTGGAATTTTGATACGTATTATATATCTTTAAGTATGTGACTTAAAAATGAGATTATATAAATAGTATCTTATTCCTAAAATTCCCTAGTCGAGTATTATTATTTAAGGACAATAATAATGCACAAAGACTAGTATGTTTCTTGACAGATGACCACATCTCATTGGTCATAGGTATGGTGATACTAAAGTCAAGAACATAAGTGCATGTCTCAATGCATGACACTGGAATGACCTGCCGTGAGATTCTACATGTTAAATAAGTGTCATAAATAATTCTCACTGTGATAATGGTGCAATGATCCTTAGACCTGAAATCATTATATTTCTATACGAAAATTAATATACTTTGATTACATTAAAAGTTACCTTTGACCGGGTGATAATAAAAGTGGACATTGAGTATATTATGAATCGTATGAGAAATATGAATGATCTAGATGTGATTTAATCCTCCTAATTTTAGGAGTGATATTATTGGCCTCTTGTTTGAGTGAGACTATGAAATGCACGGCCGTGCTCAAATGTTGATTTGATTTTAATAGTCTACTCATTGATCAAGAAAATAAAGATTAAATTATGTAGAGGATGACACGAGACATGCCTTGAGTTTAATCTATAATATCAAGATTAAAGGGATTATATTACATGGAACATTATTCACGAAAAGCTTAATCGAATCACCGATTTATTATTATTACTTGGGTAGCAATGATGTATTACTAGATGCTGCTCATTGTTTACAATTTTAATTAGATATTAAAATTGTTGTCAACGTAATAATAACCTACAGGGTCACACACAAAGAACGCTTGAAGGAGAAATAATTTAAATTGTGAATTTAAATTAAAAAAGTAATTTATTTTATTTATGATATTAATTAAGTATGACTTAATTAAGTATATAAATAGAATAAATGAATTATTTAAACTAATTCCAAAATTAATAATTAATTAATTAAGTGAGACTTAATTAAATAATTTAGAATTTTAGATTAGTATTAATTTTAATTGGATTATAATTAGAAAACTTATTCCTATCTCTATATAATCTCTTTATGGACTGATTTAATAATTGAGACATATTTTTACTAAAACCCTAGCCGTTTTGAGAAAAGAGGAAGATAGAGAGAGAGAGAGAGAAGCAATTTTCGGGTGCTAGTACACATCAATCCTTCATGAAAAGTATTCGTGTGGATACCGTAGAGCGTAGATCGCGAGAGCGGGATACGTGGTGATTAAAAAAGCTTTGGACCTCCATTAATCTTCCTTTAATGAACTGTTAAAGCTTCTAAATGTATTTATTCTTTATCTCCGAATTAAATCTTTTGTTTTCGCATGGATCCTGCGGAGGGTTTCGTTCTTTTGATTTATTTTTCACGTTTATTCCGCTGCGTTTGTGTCTCGAAACCCTTCAATGGCATCAGAGCTACTTGCGAAACGTTTTAATTCGGTTATGTGCTTAATAGTTTTCGATATGTAAGCATGTATGCGATCTATCATGATTTTGTATTGATACAATATTTATATGTTTTTATATATTATGAATATATGATATTCATATGATGTATAATCATGTGATGATTGTGTGTATTGATGTATGTATATGATACATGTTTGTTCTTATTATGAGAATTGTATTCGATACGAATTCTGAAACGGCTGCCGTAGATTTTCTGAAATCTGTGTCCGGTGTCCGATTTTCGCAAACGATATGTGTTTTCTGACTGGAATCGGGTAACTGAGCAATACTGACGTTGTCAGCTCTGCGTGTGTAAGCCAGTATATGTCGTTACAGGCTCCAAAATGGTGATTTATTATTTTCTAAAAATTATTTGATTTTCTAAAATTTTGAGTATATGTATGTATATATTATGAATATATGATATTCATGTGATATATAATCATGTGATGATTGTATGTATCACTGTGTATTTATATATGATATATTCTTGTTCTTGTTATGAAGATTGTATAAGATACGATTTCTGAAACACCGTCAGATTTGGTGAAATCTGATTGCCGAATCCGATTTTCGTAAACGATATGTGTTTTCTGACTGGAATCGGGCCAATGAACAAAACTGATAGATACGCTATCATCAACGGGTCTGTAAGGCGTTTCACGTCTTTAAGGGCCTCGGAACAGTGATTTATTGTCTTCAGAAATCTGTTTTTTAATTTTCTGAAATTTCGAAATTTGTTATATATGATTATATGATATGTTTATATAATCTGAGATATATTATATATATTATGTGATAGCATGGTGGATGGTTATGGCCTAAAGACCCATAGTATAGTGGTTTTGATTTATGGTTTTGGTTTCTAAATACGACTTGCATGTCGTTTATTCATTGTAATTTAATTATCTCGAATGTAACTCGAGTTCTTCTTGTAATTTCATTAGAATAGTTTTATTTTTATTATTCAATGTAATTATCAATGAAGACTTGCAAGCAAGGAGGAGATCCAAAAGGGGATGATGGAGCAATGAAGAAAGAAGACATGTAATAGATAGGATTTTTAAAACCATCATAGACTGACCTTGATATTTCCATTAGCTTGGAAAGATCACATAGGATGGGGCCATAACCAAACACATTTAATTTACGCACATTACATATATGTATATGATTGCATGCATTGGTATGTATGCATAGATATAATCGAGATGCATGCTTAATATTGATTAATCATGTATGTATTAGATACGACACCCATGCCATGTTTGCTTAAGAAAGATAAAATCTGTAACGATTCAAGATTTTAAAATTGAACAAACGATCATGAGATTCTTGTGTTTATGAAACACGGTATTAAATATGAATTTTCTTTTTCTGATATGGGGAGATTTTGTCAAAAGGGGATTATTAGTTTAATTCGTAAGGAAGTTGGGTTTTAAGTGAGACCGCTTGTGACTTCTCTGACGACCTGGAAATCAATCCATTGACGAATATTGAAATGAATTATTTGATCAAGGAAAAATTGAGAATCTCTTTATGATGGGATCATGATCGTTCATATAAACAATAAAAATCCCTAAATAAATATTAAGTTAATCGGATGCCTTCCAATGTTTAATACTTGTCAAGATCTAGATTGAGAAGAAGTGGGTTTGCCAAAGCAAGGTGCTTTTATCAATCATGGGAAGACGTGATAAGTAAGTGTACTTAGTTTGTTGAAACATTGGGTCTAACTTAACTAAATCATCACAATAGGATTGTGGGTTTAGAGGCATAGAGTTTGGTGAGATTTATTGGATAAATGTGTACAAAGGGTTGTTCCACCAAACTTTCCAAGAGTTATATTTGATATAATCGACAAATATTGTCTACCTAAATAGTCTTGTTTTGAGTGTATTAGCCAACGCTATCTTAAAACATGGATGAAATATGGATCTTGGCTCACTAGAAAGATTTAAAAACATATTTTCCGAATTAATAGTTAGGGCTATTAGTTTGATAAAAATAGTGGGAGGTATATGGTGATATACCATAATCACTTAAACATAATTAATATTGAATTTGCAATCCAGTTTATTTTATACACTTTAATATTGTAGATATCAAATGATAAACACAAACAACTTCTCTATGCGATCAGTTCTTGAGAGGGACAAGTTGACGAGAATATATTCTCTTGACTGACATATGAGCTTGAGGATCGTCCTCGGACACCACGATGTTAGTCAAATCTCTTCCCCTGCTCTTAAAGTTGAGAATGTAACATTTGCAAATCATAGTGCTTATTGGAAGCAAATTGATGTTGCGACTGATGTTTTATGTCTCATGCTCGCAAATATGTGTGCTGAGCTTAAGAAGCAACATGAGCATATAGATGCTTATGAGATAGTTGAGCACAAGATATATTTAAAAAATAAAAGGGCACTATACACTTACAAGTAGGGAGAGTGACACCCGGTTACACCACATGTTCTAAAGGTTATAGGGTATAATGAGTACCTTTGATATTTTGGGTTTCCAGATTGGTCTGGAGACTTAGTTAGATTTGATCTTACAATCTGTGGACAAATATTATTCTTAGTTTGTTATGAACAATAAAATGAATAAGATGGGTAAAACACCCATTGAGTTGCTAAGCATGTTGAGAACTGCTGAAAGCAATATGATAAATGCATGAACTACTACTATATTGATGGTAAACATAGGGAATGCAAAAGAGAAAGGAAAATTGAAAGGCAAGGAGAAGATTTGATCTAGTTCCGTTGTCAAACCAAAGTCCAATTCCGAAAGTAGACTCTAAAGTCTGAATGAGGTGTTGATAAAGAAGACGATTGTCGCTTCTGTGGAAAATTGGGAGACTGGAAATTAAACTTTCATGCTTATTTGGAAGATCTGAAAAAGATGATCAATAATAAGATTCAAGCTTTAGGTATCGGGTTGGAATTGGAGTAAAAGTAGTTGCTCTGGTTAGAGGAACTTGTTACTTAACTTTTAGCCTATAAGGAAAATTTAGAACTTGATAATTGTTATAACGTGCTTGCAATTGGCAGAGACATTATTTCAGTTTCTTGTTTGGACAAGAAAGGCTTTTTCATTTTAATTAAATAACAATAGTTGTTCATTCTATTTTGATGACGAGGCTTATAATGTTGCACAACTAATTAACAATTTATATGTTCTAAAGTGACTCAAATCAAATATTACCTTTGGCACTGTTGTTGAGGCCATATTAATGAGAAACGCATTTCCAGAATACATAAGGATGCATTCATGGATAAGTTTGATTATGAATTATACAAAAGGATGCGAATCTTGGTTTATTTGGCAAAATTACTAAAGCTCCTTTTACCGGACATGGTGAAGGGGTCATTGAATGGGTATGACTTATACATAGTGATGTATGTGGTCATATGTGTACGATGACAAAAGGTAGATTTTATTAACTTCATAAAATTTACTAATTATTTTAGTAGATACGGATATATGTATCTTTTGAAAAACTAATCCGAATCATTTTAAAAGTTCAAAGACTATAAAGATGAAGTAGAAAATATCAAAGAAAAGTTTTTTGATAGGAGGGATCACACCTTGTTGGACATGGTGCGATCAATGTTGAGTCAAGGAATCTTCCAATTAGTTTCTAGGGTTGCACCCTGGAAACGGCTCCACATACACTTAACCGAGTTCCTACTAAAACGGTTCAAAAGACTCCTTATGAGATATGGACTGAGAAACGTCACAGCATGTCATTTATGAAAATTTAGGGATGTGAAGCGTTTTTGAAACGTCTAATCTCTGACAAGCTAGGACCAAAATCAGACAAATATAATTTTGTGGGATACCCAACTGAAACAAGGGGTTATTCTTTCTATAATCTTTCCGAGAACAAAGTGTTTGTTGCTTGAACTGCTATGTTCCTTGAGAGAGTTGTTCTCTAAGAAAGACAGTGGGAGGATAATAGATCTCGATGAAGTTCGAGACCCACATGATAACATTGAACCAATGGAGGAACCTAAGCAGAATGTACAAGGAAACAATACTGCTCAAGAAACACAGGTTGCTCGTAGGTCTGGTAGGATTCACCATGATCCCGAGAGATATTATGGATTTCTCTTGACTGAAAATGGTGATGTGATGCTTGTGGATGAAGATGAACCTCTCACCTATCAAGACGCTATGAACACTCCATATTCTAAGAGATGGAACATTTATTTTCATGAAACAGTCAAAAAGAGTTTGACTTTATTCAGAATGAATATGAAACTTGTGTTTACAATAAGTTTAGTAGGAGCCATGTGGCATTCCTAGTATTATATGTTGATGATATATTACTAATAGGGAATGACATTCCTTCTCTACAGACTGTGAAGACTTGGTTGAGAAATAATTTCTCAATGAAAGACTTAGGCGATGTGACCTATATATTATGGATCGAGATTTATAGAGATAGATCAAGGTGATTGATCGGCCTAAGTCAGAGTACATACATTGACAAAGTTTTACATCGATTTCGAATGCAAAGATGCTAAAATGGATATGTTCCAATGTCCCATGGGATAGTGATCTCAAAATAAAATTTGTCCTAAATCATTGGATGATAAGGACCGCATGAGTAAAGTTCCATATGCGTCAGCAATTGGTTTTATTATTTATACAATGATATGTACTCGTCCCGATATCTCGTATGCTTTAAGCATGACGAGTAGATACCGGTCTAATCCAAGTGAAGGTCACTGGACGGCAGTCAAGAATATTCTTAAGTACTTAAAGAGGACTAAAGATTCATTTTTATTATATGGAGGAGATGTGAAGCTAGTTATAAGAGGTTTCAGTGATGCTGGTTTCTAAACAAACAACGATGATTTAATGTTTTTTGTCTGGCTTTGTGTTTTATCTATTTTTATTGAGATGTTGTATGCTGGAATGGTTCACAGCAGAGACAGTTGTTGATTCTACAATAGAGCCTGAGTATATTGATGTTTGCGAAGCAGTCAAGGAGGCTGTTTGGGTATGTACTTAGGACATATCACCTAATTAATGAGATTAATGATCAATGAGATATACATATATGTAAAGTGCATACTAATAATAATATTACAGACCCATTGACTAAGGCTTTGTCGCAGTAGAAGCACGAAAGTCATACTAGTTCCATGAGTATTGGATAGTTGGGTAATTGGCTCTAGTGCAAGTGGGAGATTGTTAGTAATTGTGCTCTAGAGACAATACTTTTTATATTTTAAGGAAAATATTTATTATTAAGGATTATGTTTTATTGGTTATTATTAATTTATTATGTTTTATTTACTGCGTAATAAATTGAAAGCATAATAAATGTCATTGGAATTTTGATACGTATTATATATCTTTAAGTATGTGACTTAAAAATGAGATTATATGAATAGTATCTTATTCCTAAAATTCCCTAGTCGAGTATTATTATTTAAGGACAATAATAATGCACAAAGACTATTATGTTTCTTGACAGATGACCACATCTCATTGGTCATAGGTATGGTGATACTAAAGTCAAGAACATAAGTGCTGAAGGGTTTCGAGGCACAAACGCAGCGGAATAAACACGACAAATAAATCAAAATAGCGAAACCCTCCGCAGGATCCATGCGAAAATAAAAGATTTAATTCGGAGATAAAGAATAAATACCTTTAGAAACTTTAACAGTTCATTAATGGAAGATTAATGGAGGTCCAAAGCTTGTTTAATCACCACGTATCCCGCTCTCGCGATCTACGCTCTACGATATCCACACGAATACTTTTTATGAAGGATTGATGTGTACTAGCACCCGAAAACTGCTTCTCTCTCTCTATCTTCCTCTTTTCTCAAAACGGCTAGGATTTTAGTAAAAATCTGCCTCTTAAATTAAATCAGCTCATAAAGAGATTATATAGAGAGATGAATAAGTTTTCTAATTATAATTCAATTATAATTAATACTAATCCAAAATTCTAAATTATTTAATTAAGTCTCACTTAATTAATTAATTATTAATTTTGGAATTAGTTTAAATAATTCATTTATTCTATTTATATAATTAATTAAGTCATACTTAATTAATATCATAAATAAAATAAATTACTTATTTAATTTAAATTCAAAATTTAAATTATTTCTCCTTCAAGCGTTTTTTGTGTGTGACCCTGTAGATGAAATTATACAAAAACAAGAATGATCTAGATGAGATTAATATAGAATCCCTATAACAAGAACAATAATATATCATAACAAAAACGGCATGTCTCAATGCATGGCACTGGAATGACCCGCCTACATGTTAAATAAGTGTCATAAGTAATTCTCACTATGATAATGGTGTAATGATCCTTAGACCTGAAATCATTATATTTCTATACGAAAATTAATATACTTTGATTACATTAAAAGTTACCTTTGACCCGGTGATGATAAAAGTGGACATTGGGTATATTATGAATCGTATGAGAAATATGAATGATCTAGATGAGATTTAATCCTTCTAATTTTAGGATTGATATTATTGGCCTCTTGTTTGAGTGAGACTATGAAATGCACGGCCGTGCTAAAATGTTGATTTGATTTTAATAGTCTACTCATCGATCAAGAAAATAAAGATTAAATTATGAAGAGGATGACACGAGACATGCCTTGAGTTTAATCTATAATATCAAGATTAAAGGGATTATATTACATGGAACATTATTCACGAAAGGCTTAATCGAATCACCGATTTATTATTATTACTTGTAGCAATGATGTATTACTAGATGCCGCTCATTGTTTACAATTTTAATTAGATATTTAAATTGTTGCGAACGTAATAATAACCTACAGGGTCACACACAAAGAACGCTTGAAGGAAAAATAATTTAAATTAGAATTTAAATTAAAGAAGTAATTTATTTTATTTATGATATTAATTAAGTATGACTTAATTAATTATATAAATAAAATAAATGAATTATTTAAACTAATTCCAAAATTAATAATTAATTAATTAAGTGAGACTTAATTAAATAATTTAAAATTTTGGATTAGTATTAATTATAATTGGATTATAATTAGAAAACTTATTCCCCTCTCTATATAATCTCTTTATGGGCTGATTTAATAATTGAGACATATTTTTACTAAAACCCTAGTCGTTTTGAGAAAAGAGGAAGATAGAGAGAGAGAAGCAGTTTTCGGGTGCTAGTCCACATCAATCCTTCATGAAAAGTATTCGTGTAGATACCGTAGAGCGTAGATCGCGAGAGGGGTTACGTGGTGATTAAACAAGCTTTGGACCTCCATTAATCTTCCTTTAATGAACTGTTAAAGCTTCTAAAAGTATTTATTCTTTATCTCCGAATTAAATCTTTTGTTTTCGCATGGATCCTGCGGAGGGTTTCGTTCTTTGGATTTATTTTTCGTGTTTATTTCACTACGTTTGTGTCTCGAAACCCTTCAAACTCATTCAAGTCTCCTTTTTCTACTGCCTCTGTCACCAACTCAGTGCTTCTCTTCAAATCTTCAATTGTTTTCCTTTCTCTCTCAATCATTGATTGAGTTTTTCTTTCCCTAGAAATCCTTCTAGCTTCTAGATCAGCTTCAAACTTCTTGAATTATTTCTTTTTCTGTTCTATTTCATCTTTGGGAGAATTAGATGACTTAGATCTCTTTGAAGACTGAATATCCCTGTTACTTCTCTACTTGAATCTTTTTGTTGCAGAACCACTAATGCCACTTGTCTTGTCCATACCAGAACCACCTACACTACCACTACCACTACCTTTGCCATCACCATTATCACCATCATCCTTCTTCTTTGTATTCTCCCCCTTTTTTTTATCATCAATTGGAGGAGGTGGTGACACTCTGTCAAGAAACTTTTGAAGAATGGAAGCATGAAGACTTTGACCTGCAATTATAGCATCCATTTTCTTTTCTAGAGATCCCACTCTAGTTTCCAAAGTTCCAATGTTCTTTGATTCCTTGAAAAGCTTTTCTTTGATGTGATTCAAGGTGTTGAATGGTAGGTTTTCATCCAATCTCCTGTCCAAAGCATCCTTGTTGGTAGTGATAGAGTCCTTGATAATCTCCAGTTCCCTCTTCATTTCTGTCACTGTGATCTTTTGAATTTTCAGTTACTCTCTTATATAGTGAGCAACTCTCCTTTGATTAGGATCTTCAATCTCTCCTTCCACCATTGCCCTCATATATTGGGAAAGAATATCAGTTTCAGCATCTTCTAAGGAGCCATTAACTGTGCTCATCCATGGCTCCTCATCAGAATCTTCTTCTAGCTCTTCAGGTGCCATATAACATGTGTCTGTGGTATTGGCAATGCTCTCCTTTAGATTCCTGGTCCTTTGTTATGTATGATCAATTCCCAAAAGTTGTTCTGCATCCCTGTTACTTGAAGCAGCCAACCCTTGATATTGTGAATCAGGATGGATGAAATTCTGCAGATCAAATTCACCAGCATCAACTTCCTCTTCAATGTCCTTAGCAATTCCACTCCCACTAGATTTTGCATTTGATACTCCCTCTATCTCCTTGACTCCCACCTCTTCTGTCATCAACTCATTTTCCAACTCCTGTGCAAATAGAAGAATTGTTTTATCTCTCTCACTCATCTCTCTATTTTGCATCAGGATCTCATCCTGAAATCTCACCTCTCCCTCACTCATTTTCTATGCACCTTCTAAGGTGGGGCCCTCAAGTTTTTCACTCTCATTCCTGAAAGAATTAGGAATGTCCTCACTCACTCCCTCTCTTTTTTCCAGGCTGCAATCCTTCCTCTCACTCAACTCACTCATTCCTAAGAGTGTTTGTGCAATATCAATTGATTGAGCATCAATTGATGTAAAAATATTAATAGTTGAGGTGTTTGGGATATCCATCGATTTATGCATACCCATCGATTGATCTTGAGTATCGATCGATGGCTTATCAGTCGATGGTTGTATATCAATTGATGAAGGAACATCAATTGATGGAGTAGAAACAGTTGAGGAAATGATTTGAGAAGAGATATTTTTAATAATATGAGAAATATAATCCTGAATATCCTGAGAAGAAGATTCAGGAGAGAGTGTTGGCTTCTCCTTGAAAAATAAAGAAGGAGAATCTGAAAATGTTTCATAATCTATCAGAACATTTACTGAAGAAATTTGTTGGGATGGAGAAGTACGAATAGAAGGGATTGGAATTGAGAGAGAATGGGGCTGCATTTCATCATTTATATGAGATGCATCAATCTGACTTTGAGAAGGCTTCGCCATAGTTTTCTGTGATTTTGTAGTGTGTGATTCCCCATGTTCAGAGGTGACTTTCTTCTTTCTCCTTTCATATGTTGTTATTGTTTTGGCCTGTGTGTCTCCAAATTTGTTCTGTGCCCCTGGGTGTGGACTATTTTCAATATTGTCATCCTTTTGAGAGGATGGCAATAGGGATGTGGTATTTTCCATATTAACATCCACAGTCTTTTGGGAGACTGTGGAGTGGCTTGGTTGAGGTTGCTCACCCTCACTCTCCTTTTTCTTCCGGGTTCTTTGATGTTCCCCAGTTCCCTCACCACCTACATCTCCTTTTAGTCTATCTACCCCAACAGTTGTTTTTCGTTTCTTGGATTTTTCAACAACAGGTTTTTGGGAACCTGTTGAGGTTGGCCTTTTAGATTTGGACTTAGAAACTGGATGTGTGGCTTGGGTAGGAGGGTTGGGGTCATTACTAACACCCTCCATAGCCACAGAAGGCAAAGAAGATTGGGGATTGGAAGAAGTTAAAGTAGAGATAAATATCTGAACAAAAGGAGGATAGATCTATTCCATATTGCTGTGAAGATTGATCCTTACCAAGTCTTTAAAGACCCTTTTATTTTGAATCCAGCAATCCAAAACTTCTGTACTCCTGTCAATCTCAATATTCTTGACAAAGTGGTTAATAACAATCATAATAAATCTTGCATAATAAATATGATTAGATCTATTTATTTTATTTCCTAATTTAGCAGACATTTCATTGAGTAACAAGCTACCTAAATTATGATATCTATCATATAAAATGTTATACCCTACTTGTTGCATACTTGTTATTGCATCAAAATTACTAACCTTACCTGGAAAACACATTATAATTACATCAAAGAAATATGACCACTCTTTTATTAGATTCTTTCTAACTATACTTCCTAGACTAACATCAGGAGCAGTGTAATTGATTTCTCTAAGCATGCTTCTAACCTCTGTGTCAGTGGGTAAATTTTCTGTATTATTTGCATGAAGATTTAGACACTCATCCAAAACTATAATGGTTAGAATATACCTCTGTCCTTTGCAATCAAAGGAGATTGAAGAGAAATCATCTGCTATATCTGCAATAGTCCAGAACTCTTCTACTAGATTGCACACTATCTTTGGTGCTTCTGTGAGGGCCATTGATATCCTTGAACTTCTTAGATATTCCATTAGAGGATGGAATTCTGTTGGGGCTTCCTCTACCACAGTGCAAGAAATAAAGTTGTTGAGTTCATAATAGAATCCAGATTGTGAGACTTTCTTTGATGATGCCATAAGTGTGTTTGAAGATGAGATGAGAATTAACTGACAAACTTGTTAGTAATTATACAGAAACAACAATTAGATAGTAGAAATTAGGGTTATTAGCAAGAGATAGATGCGGAGAGAGAGTTCAAAGATTGAGAAAGAGAAAGAGAGAAAGAGAATTCGTTAATAAAAATTGCAAGTAAGAATGAACAAATGTTTTAATCTCACTATTTATATTTACTGATTTCTCAATCAATTTCTTACTCAAAATAGAACTTAATCGACCGTTAAAAAAATGAAAAGTAAAAATTACCAATTTTGGCAATCGACTGTTATACATACATGAATGTATGTATTAATCAATTGATAAAATGAGTAATCAACGACTAGATTTTTGTACAGATCGATTGATGACATGGACCCCTTTAAATTCCAGGTCATCGATTGGTAATGCTTATTCATCGACAGGTACACTTATCCATCGATAAATAAATATATCATCAATTGATATATTTATCTGTCGATAGCTACAAATATTCATCGATAAGTAAATATATCATCAATTGATATATTTATTTGTCGATACCTACAGATATCCATTGATAAGTAAATATATCATCAATTGATATATTTATATGTCGATAGCTACAAATATCCATTGATAAGAACAATGTTTATCAATTGATTAATGAAGAATAAATAGATTAACATAGTCAATGGCTAAAATTTATATAAATATATAACTTGTTAGACATTTAAAAGATTTAAATATAATTAAGCGTACCTAAATCACAGACTAATCTATTGAATGTAGATTCATCTAATGGTGTTAGGTCCAAATGTGTTGTAGAGGGGGGGGGGGTGAATACAACTTTTCAATTTTATGAAGTAATAAATACTATGTAATAAATGAACACAATGATTCAAGGAATATATGTCTTATATATAACTTGAAAGGGTTGCTACAACATTCATTATAATAGTACAACAGAAGTAAAGAGGGTAGTAAATGATACTAAGCTCTGTGAATACTCTCTCTCTTTTACAAGTGTTTCTTTTAATATTGCTCTCTATTAAAACATTACACAAGTACTTCTATTTATACTACTTATAATCTATGACTTGTAGTCTTCAAAAGTTAAGATATGAGTGGCCCAATGTTGTCCACGTTAATCTTATCTTATTTTGAAAGCTTGGAAATCTGCCAACCAGATGATGCCATGTGTCAAGTTGAAACTGTCCTCTATGTAGAACTTCTACATGGTAATTTCTACTTGCTCTATCTCGAAACTCAAGTAGAACTTCTACATAGGAATTTCTACTTGCTCTATCTCGAAACTTAAGTAGAACTTCTACATAGGAATTTCTACTTGCTCTATCTCGAAACTCAAGTAGAACTTCTACTTAGGAATTTCTACATAGCTTCCTTGTGTACTTAGAAAATATTTCCACCTCCAGAATTTCTACTTGGCTCTAAGTAGAAACTTATCTAGAATTTCTAGATAGGAATTTCTACATAGGTTCCCTAGTAAGTACTTAGAGAAATTCTGGGCTTCAACTTGAAACTTTAATGCAACATCTTGAACTTGTGATTTCTTCGTCTTCTATATTCTTCAACAAGCTTTTGAACATGGAACTCTACTACTGACATAAACTTGCTATCAATGTCATGACACTTGATGCAATGGTCTGGTTCATAAGTGACTAGTCTTGATAGGGTTCTTGCTTCTGAATAGATTACCATATTCAATTAGTAATGTGGCTTTCCAACAGTTGCTTTCTTTCTTCTTCACTTGAAATCAATTAGCCTTATTGATACTGAAAGTTATGATCTTGATTCTTTAAGTTACAAATCACCGAGGCATGAACAACTTTGACTGGAACTTCTTTCAATGATTTCTTCTTTGATTGATCATAATTAACATGTTGAATTGTATCAATTACCTTGTCTTCATTTTGCATTGATTTACTTGTGACTTCTTGTTCTTGATTGTCTTCCGGTTAAGTATCTTTTCTTTAGTTGAGTTACATAAGTTACAGTATTACAAGTTTAGACACTCTGCCTTTCAATCTCCCCCTATTTGATTGTATAATAATGACATTCAAATTAAAGAAGGATAACTCAACTAAATAATGAGATGAGAAAAGATAAGTAACATTAATGTCTTATTCATGTTACAACTGAATGAAAATTTGAAAGCAATACAAAGAAAAAAGTAAATAAAATATAAGCTAGTCAGAGAATTCAAACCTCGAATCAAAGATCATTGGAATGATTTCTATCACCTGGATTATTTCATGCCTTTCAGTCAAACTCATATCACCTTATTGGATCTACTCTGATTCACGGTTACAGTATGGTAAATTAGCCTATCTCGCATACCGTGGTCATGTGAATTTTCCTCAAGTGAGTTAGAGCAACAAAAAGATATGAAGCTTTTCCAACTTCAAGTTCACATTCCTCTGAACTTTAATTCTAATTCTGTTTCCCCTTCCTAACTTCTTTTCCAGCTCTGCACTCATCTTCTTTCTATTTTCTGCGCCTTTCTTTCTTTTGCTGTTCTTTCTTGTATACTGGATCATGTAACTGTGCCCATCTAGCATTCAACAGGCTTACTGCTTCCATCTCTAGAGGATTCCTGGGTTCTGGATATGGATGTCTGAAAAGCCTTATGAGTTTATCCACTTCCTGAATAGTCCTGATCTTTGGAATATCTTCAAAGATCTTCATGATGAGCTGAGACTTCCAGTGAGTTTTATCAGCTTTAAACTGACAGTAGATCATCTTAGGATAGCCCTTGACACGGTTGGTATTGAAAACACTAGCCGCATCTAACTCCATTCGCCTCTTCTCCTGTACTACCTCAGATAAGTACTTCAGTAGTCTCTGATTCTCATCCACAAACATATCCTCCACATCACCCTATTTAAATTCTTCTCTAACTTTATCTAGAAATGTAGCATCTTGAGTATGTAGCAGCCATTTCCTATTCATATGCAAGAAGGTCTGTTTCTGGTCTGCATCAATGAATACCAAAGCATTAGTTGTATCATCAGCGTAAGAGTGAATCCAGTATACACTATCTCTTCCTGGAACACCAACTGTCTCCCTTATTTCTCCTTGTTCCAATGGTCCAGAAGGAAGAGTCAGAGCTTCATCTACACTTTTCACAGCTTGTAGAATATTCCATTTTCTTTCCATAAGCTCTGGCTCAATCATCACATTATCTAGAGGATTTGGAGCAACGACATCACATTTCCGTATTTTGTTGCACTTCTTGAATATTACTTTTTCAATGAACTCCACTGATTTTTCCTTGATGTCAGAGGTGAATCCCTTACTCATCATTTGTCTACACACAGCTTTTAGAGATTCCACCGGTAGAGCCATTAGATCATTTTCTTCCATACTAATCCTCTTCATTTTTCCATCTACCACCATTCGAACAACATCCGGATTGGCTGAGAATTCTGGTCCCTTGTCATCTGCTAGCTGCATTAACTGATCTCTGTACAGAATGCTAAGTTCCTCAGCTTGAGAGTATTGAATTTTAGTTGCTAGCAAGAACAACTCTGACGCAGATCTTCTCGACATGAATTGATCATCCACGTATATGAAAGACATTTGGGCTCCATCAACTAAGGACAAAATGACTTGCCACTCCTTGAGTACCGTCTTATATCCAACACAGACTTTAGAAATCATCCTCTTTAAAGAACTTATTTAGTCCACAGTCAGTGGATTCTTCAGGTTCAAGTTGTAGAACAACTCATCTGCCTCCTTGTTATGAATTCCATTTGCACAAGTCCCCATTAGTATCTTCCTTGCATCATCCCATTTTTGTCCAATCCTTCGTTTGTCCAAATCAATCTGAGGATCAGCTAACCTGGAAAGCTCATGATCATACTGCTTTTCCTTGAGCTCCACTTGCTTCTCAAGGAAAACAACCTTATCTTGCATCATCTTCATTTTAAAGAACTGAGCTTGATCCAAGGCTAACTGTTGAGCTTTCAGGGTCTCTTCGTCAACATGAATCTATTCAGTAGACGCCCCAACACCTCCATCTTGTTCCTCCAAGGATCTCTTGATAGCATGTGCTAGAGTCACGTCCTCCATGTCAGAATCATAATCATCATGTACTTCTTCCTATCGAGCACCAAAGTCAGTGAATGGCTTTTCTTGTTCAACCACCACTGCTTTACCCTTTCTCTTTCTCTGAGCCTCCTCATCAGTCACTGGCTCACTTTCCTTCACTAGATCAACCTCTTCTTCAACCAGCAGTGACTGTTGTCTCGTCTCATTTCCTCTCTCCCCCTTAGGTGAGTCATCCGGAATAGCACCTTGAGCACCATATCCTTCAGCAGTATGGGAACCACCAAAAGCAAATCCATAAGGTCCAGTACCAGCTCCACTAGCATCACCAGCACCACCAGCACCATCATCACCACCATCATCCGGGGAAGTTGATTGTATTGACCATCAAAGCACTCTGGGGGAACTAAATGCCGAACTGCATACATCATTCTGCTGACCTCCTTTGCCATGGTATACAGAACGCTTTCTACGCTCCCCATCTTGTCATACAGAGTACTGCCCAAGACACCACCAGCATGTCCCAAGTCATTCACTTTGTTCGACATTTCTTCTAAAGCGGCAGCTTGATCAGCCATTCTTGCCGCGTAGTCATCAAGAGCTCTCCTGGTTTCACCAATATTTACCGCCAACTGCCCCATCGATTGCCCGAAATGCTTCATCTCAGTCTCAATTGCTGTCATACGAGTATCAATATTTTCAAGAACAAGGGACGGTGTTTGGCTTAGGTGTCCTCGCTCTAAAGATCGTTCTGTTAGTGTTTGTCGCTCGGTTTCGGGCCTTAAAAATGGAGGTCCCTCACTCCCTAAACACTCACACACACTCCCTGTCTCACGCTCGTGTATGTCTTTAACAATATGACTAAGATGAAAAGCAGTACCTACAGAAACTGGATAAGTAACATTAGTAGCAGTTATGGGATCTAAGGATCCTGTCTTGTCCTGAAGTGGAATATCAGGCTGAGAGGCTGCAGAGTGTTCATGTACAACAGGTGAACCGATCCTCTCTGCAGCATCAGTACGTACCGGTGAAGGTACTTTAGAAGCAGTTGAAACTTCCGGGCCAACTGAAGCAACAGGCTCTTCAGAAAGTACCAAATCCTCACCAATATTCCTAGGTGTTGAATGTGCAATGAGAGAACCACTCACGTGAGGTGGAGTGGTTATGAGAGACACTCTAGATTTGGACTGGGCTGTGGAAGTAGCAGCTTGAGAAATTTTGGCTCGCTTTCTTATTACTGGCTGCACTTCAGGGTCACTCTCATCAGAATCCTCACCTAATTCTACAGATGCCGGCCTTTTAACTCCCGTCAACAGGGGTGAAAGGGAAGGAGCTAGGGAATCAGACTCAGAAATATGGCTATCACCCTGGGATAGATCCTGCAGGTTAGCAGAATCTTGGGCCACAGAATCAGAATTAATAGAAGAAAAAGTATTAGTAGTATGAACAGAGAATTGCTCATGTTCAAAGAAAGTACCTCCTTCATTACCTTGTCCAGCAAAGGGATCAGAATCAGCATGTGTTGACCTGGGAGACAGTTGCTGCTCCCTTTGCCCGGCTAAGAATTGACTGTGAGATTGGCCATCATCTTGTTCGTCATCAAGATGCTCATCAGGAATCCCTTGACATGCGTCAGTATGAGTAGATGGATTCTGAACATGTGATGATAATTGTGAAGTCCCCGCAAGAGTAGTAACACCTGCATCATAAGAAAGCCACTCTCTAATATTCTCAGGAATAGACATAGGTTTACCCTGATCTTTATCCTGGTTAGCAATAGTAGTAAGTGACTTAGTACCCATACTAAGAGATGCAGAGGTGGGACTCCTAACAAATGCCTGCCTAACAGATAAAGCATTATTCGGCACTAAATGATTAATAAGCATTTGTAAGAAACGAGGATACCAGCAGACAACATCGGTAGTTGTAATTTCCCTGGTAGCAGGTGATCCCATCGTTGCCACTAATTCAGAAAGAACGAGCCTTTCATAATTAATGTTAAGTTCACGGGCTAGGGAAACACCAAAAATTTGCATGGGAATTAGAATTTGATGAAAGTCTCTTTCTCGTGCACGAAAACATCTAGTAATAGTTTTGAAAAAGTAATTCCATTCCACATGAAAGAATTGTTTTTGAATAGTGGAAGTGGATATTTGTCCAGTAGGATAATAACATCCAATTTCCTCAAAAAACTGTAGGCGCTCGGCCGCTGTAGGTTCAGGGTCATAAGAATCCCTGATTGGGAAACCAAGAACTCTATTGAAAACCGCCTCTGTAACCTCATATTCCTGACCTGCCAAAGTAAACCTAAAACCATAGGGGGTCGATTTACTCCCAAAGGTAACCGCACTAGTCCATAATTGCTGCAAAGCATCATGGACCAGTGTTGGTTTAGCAGTAAAAGCAATACTAGCTTTGGAGTATAAATTGAGAAATCGTACCCAAAACTTGAAACGCGGGAGTTGATCACCAATTTCCGTGGAAATATTATAAAAATTATTTTTAGCAAGTGAAAATCGGTGAGCCATTTTTGAAAAATTTTCCTTGAATTAAATGATTTTTTTTGGAAAATAACTAAATAATGCAGACACTTTAGCAAGGAAAAAAAAACGTAAGCAGATTAATCCCTTTTAATTAAACAAACGAACGTGGTGCGTTACTTGGAATTAAACTACGGAATTAAGCGCAATAATATGAAATCAATCACAACCTATAATCAAACCACTGCACATGAATCAACGTGAAATAGATTCAAACCAAGTCTGCAATACGTATATGTGAAAGAGTATGTATAGTCGCGTGTATATATTGCAAATCGAAGATGAACAGTTACGACACAAAAAAAAACACACAATATAACTGATGCAGACAGAGAATGACAAAAAAATGGGCAGTAGTTCGTGATATGTATGAGATTAGACACACAATTACGAATAGTGGTGTTGATAATGAAATCACAAGGTTGGGTGGGGAGGGGGCTGCTGTAAAAAATTAGGTTTAAACAATTGGGTAAAAGTGAAAGTAAAATCGAGTTAGAGATGTATATATAGGCATTAGAATGAAAGGATAAAAATACCCCTGTGAAAATGAAAAAAAAACTTAAGTACACACTGGAGAATCTAAGTCGAACTCTATGTCAAACTTTATGTCGAAATTCGACTTGAGGTTCGACATAGAGACTAACTCGAAATTTTATTTACTTAAACAATTATACAGCATTAAACTTCTAGGGAAAACACAACTCGAACATCAAGTCGAGTATTCGAGATAATGTTCGAGTTAGACACTATCTCGAACATCAAGTCGAGTATTCGAGATAATGTTCGAGTTAGAGACTATCTCGATCATCTTCCCAGACTTAGAATTTTCAACTCTTCACTGCTGGAAGCTCAAACTCGAAATTCAAGTCGAATTTCGATATGAGTTTCGAGATAGACCCTATCTCGAAATTTTGAAGATACTTAGTAAAATTTGGCAATTTTTCATGAAAAACAATAATTAAATTTTGTCAAATTAAAATAAATACCAATTCAAGGATTTTTAATCATAACCAGTAATAGAAACATTCCTTGACAATTCTAAGACGACTCATTGAATAAAAAAATTACATGAAAAACATAGAAAAATCTAATTTTTTTTTGACAAATTTAGAGATCTATGGATTTAACTCCCCCTATGTTCATGCAATTAAATGAGCATAAATTCAAAGTTTTTACAAATAATTTCACTTAATGCACATTGAATTCATGAAAAATAACACAATATATAATAATTATTAATTAAACATTTTAAAGTCTAAGTCCATAATGATTAAATAACATGCAGAAGTGATATTTTGAGCAATTTTATAGATTATTTACATATGTTTTTTTAACTAGGCAATTAACAAAAACAAAAGGAAAAATATATGTACATGATCAAAACTGTGATTTTATAGATATGAGGATTTACTAACTTGTGTTAAGCATCCCCAATTCACCAACAAACCTATTGAATGTTACTTCATCAAGAGGTTTAGTGAATATATCTGCAATTTGTTGCATTGTGGGTACAAAATATAACTCCACAGTCCCCTCCTCAACATGTTCTCTTATGAAATGATACCTGATATCTATGTGCTTGGTTCAGGAGTGATCTACAGGATTGTTGGTCATGGCAATGGCACTAGTGTTGTCACACATGATTGGATTCTTCTTATGTTCCATGCCATAATCTTTCAATTGGTTCCTCATCCACAGTATTTGAGCTACACAGCTTCCAGCAGCAATGTACTCAGCTTCAGCAGTAGAAGTAGATACTGTATGTTACTTTTTACTTTGCCAAGACACCAATCTTCTGCCTAGGAATTGACAAGTACCAGATGTGCTTTTCCTATCAATCCTGCAACCTGCATAGTCTGAATCCGAATAGCCTATTAGATTAAAACCTGTATCTCTTGGGTACCAAATCCCTAGATTTGGTGTGCCCTTGAGTTACCTAAAGATTCGTTTGACGGCTATGAGATGTGACTCTCTAGGATCTGCTTGGAACCTTGCACATAAACAAGTTGCGAACATGATATCGGGTCTACTTGCAGTTAAATAGAGAAGTGAGCCAATCATACCTCGATAGCTTGTGATGTCAATTGGTGTACCTGTTTTGTCTTCATCAAGCTTCGTGGTTGTTGCCATGGGAGTCTTAGCTGCTGATGCATCTTCTAGATTGTACTTCTTGAGTAAATCTTTGATGTACTTGGACTAACAGATAAAGATTCCTTCTTTTCTCTGACTGATCTGTAATCCAAGGAAGAATGACAGCTCCCCCATCATGCTCATCTCATACTTGTCCTGCATTAACTTGGCAAATTTCTCGCACAAGCGCTCATTAGATGACCCAAAAATAATATCGTCTACATAGACTTGAACAAGTATTAAATCACCTTTTACATTTTTATAGAACAATGTTTTATCAATTACTCCCCTAGTAAAACCACTTTCAATTAAGAACAAGGATAGGGTTTCATACCATCGTCTTGGGGATTGCCTGAGGCCATAGACAGCTTTGAAGAGAAGATAAACAAAATCTTCAAGTTCTGGATCAATGAAGCCAGGTGGCTGTTCCAGATACACTTCTTCTTCTAGCTCTCTATTTAAGAATTCAGTTTTCAAATCCATCTGAAAATCCTTGAAGTTCTTGTGTGCTGCAAATGCTAAGAACATCCTGACTGCCTCAAATCTTGCAACTGGAGCGTAGGTCTCGTCATAGTCTATTCCTTCTCGTTGAGAGTAACCTTTCGCTACCAAACGAGCCTTGTTTCGAGTTACAAGTCCGTCTTCATCCAGTTTATTTTTGAATACCCACTTAGTTCCAATTACTGATCTGTTCTTTGGTCGTGGTACCAGCTTCCAAACTTTCTGCCTTTCAAACTGATTGAGCTCCTCTTGCATTACAATCACCCAATCAGCATCAGAAGAGCTTCTTCTATTTCTTTAGGTTCAAGTTTGGACAAGAACCCAGAGTACAAGCAGATATTAGCCATGTCAGCTCTTGTAGTTCTTCTAGTAGTCACACCAGCATCCGGATCACGAATAATTAATTCAAACGGATGGTCTCTATTCCATACCCGTTCTCTTGGTAATTGTCTTGATGATTCAGTTTGATTTTCCGAATTGTTGTGTTGACTACTTGTATTATTTCTACTAACTCCCCCTGAGTTAGTGCCAGCTCCTACAGAACTAGTGTCATTTTTCCTTGAGTCTTTCATCGTCTATAAATACATAGCATTTAGCTCCAGAGACATGAAAGTATTTGATTGTGGGTCTTCTGTTATTCATTAGTTCACATTGTGTCTTTTCTTTATCTTTTATAATCAGAGTTCTATTCTGAGTGTAACATATTGTGCTCACTGCTTCGGCCCAAAAGTATAGAAGAAGTTTTGATACAAACAACAAAGTTCTTGCTGCTTCAACCAATGTTCTGTTCTTCCTTTCAACTACTCCATTCTGTTGTGGATTTCTCGGGGCTGAGTACTGATGACGTATTCCCTTAGAAACACAGAAATCATTCAGTATTACATTTTTAAATTCAGTGCCGTTGTCTGATCTAATCGTCTTCACAGTGAGTGTTGAAACATTCTCAATTTTAGTGATGTGATCAATGATTTTGAAAGGTACTTCGTCTTTTGTCATAACGAACAATACCCACGTGTACTTGGAGAAGTCATCCACGATTACCAATGCATATCTTTTCCTAGATAATGATAGGACATTCACTGGGCCAAATAAATCCATATGTAGAAGTTGCAGAGGCTCAGTGATACTAGAAATTTCTTTACTCTTATGCGACGCTCGCTTTGACTTTCCCATTTCACAGGCTTCACAGTGTCCTTTAGGAGCAAACTCCATTTAAGGTAGATATTTCACCAATTCTCGCCTTGCGAGAGCATTCATCGTTTTAAAGTTTAAGTGAGATAGCTTTTTATGCCATAACCAGCTTTCATCATCTGAAACTTTGCTGTAGAAGTAAGTGACTTCATTTTGGTTTGCCGAATCCATATCAGCAACAAACCGATCTGCCTTTCGAACTCCTCTCAAAGCCAACGAACCTTCCTTAATGTGAGTGATTGATACACCTTTCTTATTGAATACAATTTCATATCCTTTGTCACAAAATTGATTGATGCTCAATAGATTATATCTCAATCCCTCAACATAGGAAATAACTTCAATGATGACATTATTAGTTTTCAATTTGCCATATCCCTTTGTCACACCTATGCTGTCATCTCCAAAGGTGACATAAGGGCCAGCCTTCATAACCAACTCTGTAAGCAGGGACTTGTTTCCTGTCATATGCCTCGATGCTCCACTATCTAGCACCCATATAACTTTATTTCTGTTTTGCTTAATGCCCTGCAATGTCAGATTGACTAGGCATTCTTCGGTACCCAAGATTGATTGGGCCCAGCTTTTCTATAAGATCGAGAATTATCATATTTAACAACAGGAGATGCACCCTTTTTAACATTACTAGAGCTTTCGACTTTGTCTTTCCCTTTTTCAGACTTAGCAGTTTTGTCAGTTTTAGGAGAAGGCTTGTCACTCCTAACTTTAGGAGGACTGACAGTCTTAGCTCTTACATGCTTCTTTTTGACATTAGAACTAACAGAAGAATTTAGACACGATTGGCTAGTTGCATTCATCAAGTTCACAAATGTTTGCATGACGTTAAAAATGCATGACATACAATTAGGTTGACCACATTGTGCATGATTCTTATGCATGTTATTCATTGTGAGTGGTACAGGCATGGCATGTGCAACAGGAATATTCATGTTAGATTTGCATGCATAAGAAAGATGTTTAGTTGATCTACAGTGATAACACTCTTTCTTCACACGTTCTGCCTTAACCTCTTTTATGCCTTTTTCCTTTTTAATCTGTTGTTTAACAGCCTTAGCTCCTAATCCTGGTCTAGATTCTTCTCTAGGGGATTTGATTTTAACTGATTTAGTAGGAGTTACAGGTTATTCTTTCTTCCGATCTTCCATTTCAATTTCATATCTAACTAACAAGTCAGTCTCTCCTTCTTCATGAGGAACAAAGTGTTTAAAGATCGGTTTGACAACAGATTTAAGAATTGTAGGTATTTCAGTTTTGATCTCATTGGAACTAGTGTCTACATGCCTTTTTCCTTCTTTCTTAGATAAGTTAGAATAGTCAAGTCCTACACCGATTCCAGTTATCTTCTTAAATGTGTCACTATCAACATTTACCTTACTAGCAGCTAGTTCATAAGCTTCGCATTTAGTTTCTAACTCAGCTAGTTTATTCCTAAGACATGCTTCTATTTCATCTTTAAGATTGAGCTTGTGTTCCAAAGATTTAATAGAGTCTCTTAGGGAAGTATCTATAGTGCAAGAAGCCTCTAACTCTTCCACTTTTGCCTTGAGCATTCTGCATTTGGTAACAAGTGTTTTCTGTTCCTTTTGAGAAGTGTTTAGGCTTTTGCATAACATATAGATCTCTTCGCTAAGAGCCCCGTTCTGCACCTTATAATTATCAATAAACATTTCTTCTTTAAGGGTTAGAACTGGTACCTCTGGTTCTGATGTTTCAGCCATGAGGGCAATGTTTACTGCATGAGTAACTTCTTCCTCATCTGAATCATCCCAAGCTCTGCCTTCAGTAACAACTAAAGCTTTCTTTCCATGTCTTTCCTTCACCAGGGCTTCATACTTGCTTTTGAGGGCTTCATAAGTCTCTTTGGGATAGGTCTGTTTCGGCTTCTTGCAGTCTGTAGATAAATGTCCAGCTTCACCACAGTTATAGCATTTAAACTTCATTTTGAAATCCAAAGGAGATTTGTAGCTGGAACTCTTGCCTTTCCTTTTGTAACCTGAAGAGCTACCACCACCCTTAGTAACCCGATAGAAAGATGAAGATTTTCTCTGTGGTCGGTTACTCTTTCTAAATCTTACATTGCTGAACTTCCTTGCCATGTATGCCACGACACTGTCATCCATGTTGTCCAGCACTTCTTGGGTGAAGTAGTCATCATCACTATTAGAGGTGCACTCATAATTATTATCAACTTGATGAGGTGCATGTGATGACCTAGATTTTTCTGCAACTACTGCCTTTTTAGACTCTTCCACATCAGTAACTAATCCTAATGCAGCTTCCTTTCCTTTTGAATCATTGTCCCATGCTTGATCTTGAAGGGTCTCTAGCTCATAGATCTTTAGAATTCCATAATATTCTTCCAGAGAAGTTGTCTGCAAATCTCTCGTTTCTCTTACGGCGTAGACTCTATGCTCAATGCTCTTCGGCTAGTTCCTTAGATATCTCGTGTTGACTTCAACCATGAGGAGAGTTATATCTCTCAGATTCAAATCCAACACTAACTGACTGAATGTTAGATAGACATCTGTTATGCTTTCACCTTTTCTGATTCTAAAGGTGTCATACTCTATCTTGAGTATAAGTGTTTTGTTGTTTCTGACCTCAGCGGTACCTTCCATGACTACCTCTATTTTATCCCAAATCTTCTTAGCTGTAGTTAGTCCTTTGACTACATTAAACATTTCATGATCTAGAGATTCCATCAAGGTTTGTCGTACGGACGTATCCAAAGCTATTTGCTCCTTATCAGCATCTGAAAAGTCCGCTGCCTTTTTAGGCTCAGACCGTTGTGGAACAATCACATCTCCTTCCATATGCTCAGGAACAACAACCATCAGAACAAATTTACCCTTGATAAGGACTTCCAGATATTCAGGATTAACGGACTCAAGGTAGAGTTTCATTCTCAAAACCCATTCTTCATAGTGATCTCGGTTGAACATTGGAATCTTGAATTGATTTTTAGGTGCCATCTTAATATAGATTTAGAGTAGAGATAATAAACTTTTCTTATTACTAGAGTAGTAATTAAAAGAAAATCGAATTATCTCAGAATAAATCAAAGTTCAAATCCTGGTCATCAAAAATTTCTAAGTACCCAAGACTGGGCTATTTAGAAAATCTATGTAGAACTTTTGCCCAAGTCGAAATTTCACTAAGTAGAAATTCTGTCCAAGTCGAAATTTTCACCAAGTAGAAACTCTGCTCAAGTCGAAATTTCTAAGTAAAAATTCTTAAGTAGAAATTCTATGTAGAACTTTGGCCCTTAGAGAAAATTTGCTGCAGGTCACTTTTAATATTGAATAAACAATATTATTTTTCACACTTTTTAACTTTTGTGTCTTAACTCACCTAACTCACCTAACACCCACGTAATAGGTACAGAGTCTTCTGTAATTTCTTTTTGTGCAGTGAGTATGTTGTCCAATCAAAAGCCAATAACACCTTTTTCACTTTTTGTCTTTTGAAAAGGAAATCAAAAGTAGTTGGGTTTGTCTTCTTTATCAAGAACAGTGATGAATACGTGAAGAACACCACAAACCAAATTACCCAGAATAATTCACAAAAATTATCTAAAATCCACCCAAGCTAAATAATCACACCTGAAGTATTTAATTAATTTTTAGAATGAGTTTTCACTGTTAAACGAATTAAAGCACACTTTTCAAGAAAAGCTTGAAAAGTAGATCTGGAAATGAAAACTCACTATTCTCTACCAAACACAAGGATCTATGTTTTGTATGTCAAACATAAAGCTCTGATACCAATTTTTAGGTCCAAATGTGTTATAAAGGGGGGGGATGAATACAACTTTCCAATTTTATGAAGCAATAATAACTATGTAAAAAATGAACACAATGATTCAAGGTATATATGTCTTATATATAACTTGAAAGGGTTGCTACAACATTCATTACAATAGTACAACAGAAGTAAAGAGGGTAGTAAATGATACTAAGCTCTTTGAATACTCTCTCTATCTTTTATAAGTGTTTCTCTTAATATTGCTCTCTATTAAAACATTACACAAGTACTTCTATTTATACTACTTGTAATCTATGACTTGTAGTCTTCAAAAGATAAGATATGAGCGGCCCAATGTTGTCCACATTAATCTTATCTTGTTTTGAAAGCTTGGAAATCTGCCAACCAGATGATGCCATGTGTCATGTTGAAACTGTCCTCTATGTAGAACTTCTACATGGTAATTTCTACTTGTTCTATCTCGAAACTCAAGTAGAACTTCTACATAGGAATTTCTACTTGCTATATCTCGAAACTCAAGTAGAACTTTTACATAGGAATTTCTACTTGCTCTATCTCGAAACTCAAGTAGAACTTCTACTTAGGAATTTCTAGATAACTTCCTTGTGTACTTAGAAAATATTTCCACCTCTGGAATTTCTACTTGGCTCTAAGTAGAAACTTATCTAGAATTTCTAGATAGGAATTTCTACATAGGTTCCCTAGTAAGTACTTAGAGAAATTCTGGGCTTCAACTTGAAACTTTAATGCAACATCTTGAACTTGTGATTTCTTCTTGTCTTCTATATTCTTCAACAAGCTCTTGAACATGGAACTCTACTACTGACATAAACTTGCTATCAATGTCCTGACACTTGATGCAATGGTCTGGTTCATAAGTGACTAGTCTTGATAAGGTTCTTGCTTCTGAATAGATTACCATATTCAATTAGTAATGTGGCTTTCCAACAGTTGTTTTCTTTCTTCTTCACTTGAAATCAATTAGCCTTATTGATACTGATAGTTATGATCTTAATTCTTTAAGTTACAAATCACTGAGGTATGAACAACTTTGACTTGAACTTCTTCCAATGATTTCTTCTTTGATTGATCATAATTAACATGTTGAATTGTATCAATTACCTTGTCTTCATTTTGCATTGATTTACTTGTGACTTCTTGTTTTTGATTGTCTTCCGGTTAAGTATCTTTTCTTTAGTTGAGTTACATAAATTACAGTGTTACAAGTTTAGACACTCTGTCTTTCAAATGGTTTAGTAAAAATGTCTGCAAGTTGTCTTTCGCTAGGGACAAAATGTAATTCAACTATACCATTCATTACATGTTCCCTAATGAAGTGATACCTTATGTCAATGTGCTTGATTCTGGAATGTTGCACATGATTTTCTTTTATAGCAATGGCACTTGTATTATCACTGAAAATATGAATCTTGTTCATGTTGAACCCATAGTCAAGTAGTTGATTCCTCATCCATAATATTTGTGCACAGCAACTTCTAGCTGCAATGTATTCAGCCTCTGCATTAGATGTAGACACTGAATTCTGCTTTTTGCTGAACCATGATACAAGCTTATTTCCTAGAAATTGATAGGAACCTTTAGTACTTTTTCCGTCAATTCTGCAACTTGCATAGTCTGCATCTGAATAACCAATTAGATCAAATCCAGAATCTCTAGGATATCAAATTCCAAGATTTGGAGTTCTTCTGAGATATCTGAATATTCTTTTTTTTTGCAATCAAATGAGATTTTCTAGGATCAACCTGAAATCTAGCACAAAGACATGTAGCAAACATTATGTCTGGCCTACTTGTAGTTAAATAAAGTAATGAGCTAACCATGCCTCTGTAACTTGAAATGCCCACCATAGCTTCCTTAGTATTCAGTTCAAGTTTAGTCGCAGTGGCCATGGGAGTTTTCGCAGAAGAACATTCACTTAAATCAAATCTTTTAAATAAATCAGAAATATATTTGGTTTGATTTATAGAAATGCCATTTTTGACTTGTTTGACTTGCAAACTAGGAAAATAGGTAAGTTCTCCCATCATGCTCATTTCATATTTACTTTGCATCAACTTAGCAAACTTTTGACAAAGATTTTCATTTGTTGAGCCAAAATTAATGTCATCTATATAGATTTGAACAAGAATCATAGAGCCACTAACATTTCTATGAAAGAGAGTTTTATCTACAGTACCTCTTGTGAAGTGAATCTCAATCAGGAATTTAGATAGAGTTTCATACCAGGCCCTAGGTGCTTGTTTTAATCCATAAAGTGCCTTTAGAAGATAGTACACAAATCCAGGATGAACAGGATCAATAAAATTAGGAGGTTGTTCTACATATACTTTTTCTTCTAGTTCTCCATTGAGAAAGGCACTTTTCACATCCATCTGATACACCTTGAAATTTGCATGAGCAGCATATACTAGAAAGATTAAGATTGCTTCCAACCTTGCAAATGGTGCAAATATTTCATCAAAATCTATGCCTTCTTCTTGTGAATAGCCCTTTGCCACTAATCTTGCTTTATTCCTTGTCACTGTACCAGATTCATCCATTTTGTTTCTGAATACCCATTTTGTACCAATGACAGACTTCTTCTTTGGTTTGGGCACCAGCTTCCATGCCTTGTTTTTTTCAAACTGATTCAACTCTTCTTGTATAATAATTATCCAGTCAGGATCATTCAAGGCTTCTTTAATCCTTTTTGGTCTTCTTGAGATAGGAAGCTGCTATACAAGCATTCATTTTGAGTTGCACTTCTAGTTTTGACTCCATCATTTGCATCTCCAATAATTAATTCAAAGGGATGGCTTCTTGTCCATTTCCTTTGAGATGGTAAATTTGACCTTGAAGATGATGCTTCATGATCATTGAAAGTGTTTTGATCATTGTGATGTGATTGACTATTTGAGAACCCTCCCCGTGAGATGGACACTCTACTTGAAGATTATTGAGCAGAGTTGTTATCCATCGAATGATTATCAATTGATATATTATCAGTCAATTGATGATTGTCAATTGATAAGTTATATGTTGATGCATTGACATCAATTGATGGGAGCATTCTAGGTACTTGATTTCTTGAAATTTCCACATCATCATCACTATCTTCAATATTGATTATTGATTCATTTTCAAAATGCAATAGGTCATGAAATCTTTCATCAAACAACCCTTGAATTTTCCTGTCATCAAAGACTACATGCATAGATTCCATAACAATGTGTAATCTAAGATTGTAAACTCGGTATGCTTTGGTTGTTATCTCATATCCAACAAATATAGCTTCATCAGCCTTGGCTTCAAATTTTCCTAGATTTTCACCTTGATTTCTCAGTACAAAGCATTTGCAGCCAAATACATGAAGAAAGTTAACTGTTGGCTTCTTGTCTTTTCTTCATTAACTGATATAGAGTTTTGCCTTGAATTTGATTGACCATGGAAATATTCTGAATGTAGCAAACAATATTAATTGCTTCTTCCCAGAAGGATGTAGGTAGGTTTGCTTCTTCTAACATAGTTCTAGCAGCTTCAATCAAGGTCCTATTTTTCCTTTCAACTACTCCATTTTGTTGTGGAGTTCTTGGTGCAGAGAAATGATGAGTGATACCTTTTTCTTCACAAAATTCTTTCATTGTTGCATTCTTGAATTCAGTAACATTATCACTTCTAATTTTCTTGACCTTCCATTCAGTGCCATTGTCAACATTCTTCACATGATTGATAATTAATTTACTTGCCTCATCCATATAATGTAAGAAATATACCCATGAAAATCTTGTGAAGTCATCTACAATGACTAAGGCATATTTTTTTTTGGCAATTGACATAATTTTGACTGGACTAAATAAATCCATGTGCAATAATTCCAAAGGCTTATCAATTGATGATTCAGATTTTGACTTAAATGATGTTTTTCTTTATTTTCCCTTTTGATAGGCATCACAAAGTCCATCCTTGGTGAATTCCATCTGTGGAATGCCTCTAACCAGATTCTTTCTAACCAATAGATTCATGGCTTTGAAATTCAAATGGGCTAGTTTCTTGTGCCAAATCCAACTTTCATCTGTATTGGCTTTGCTAAGTAGGCATGTCATTGAATTTGCCTTTACAGAGTGAAAATCAGCCACATAGACATTTCCTTTTCTTTCTCCAGTTAAGAGAATTTTATCAGATTCCTTGTTGGCTATGATGCATGATCCAGTTGTAAACCACACACCATTACCATTATCACACAATTGACTAATACTGAGCAGGTTGTGCTTCAATCCATCAACTAGTGCTACAGGTTCAATGATAACATTTTCTTTTACAATTCAGCCATATCCCAGGGTAAAACCTTTGTTGTTATCTCCAAAAGTAACTCCTGGGCCAGCCTTTTCCACAAACTTTGTGAGCAGGGACAAGTCTTTAGTCATATGCCTTGAGCATCCACTATCCAAATACCAGATATTTTTTTCCTGTTTCCCGGCACACATATAAAACAATCAAGTTATTTTTGTTACCCAAGTTGCCTTGGGTCCTCTTTCATTAGTTGCAGCCTGAGCCTTTATTGCCAACTTTGGTTCCTTTTGTTTTGGTGGATTTAAATTCACTTTAACTTTGGGGGTTGGCTTTTGGGGCTTAGACACCTTGGAACTCATGGCAGAATTTCCATGCATTTCATTATCTACATTAGGCATGTTCTATGGCATACCAAGCATGTTCATAATTGCATATGCAAAGAAAGGATTATACATGTATGGAACTTGTGCATAAGGCATATGAACATTAGGTGCAACTAAATTAGAAGACATGGCATTCATAAGCATAGGATTGGTAAACATGGCATTAGCAGTCATGACATCTACATTTAAATCATTTGAAGATATAGATTTTTTTTCATTCTTGCATTGCATAGACAAATGATTTACACTGCCACATTTAACACATACCTTTCTAGGAGCATACATGTCAGGAGTGTAGTTGTTGTGCTTATTAATGCCTACTTTACCATTCTTATTCTCTCTTTTTTTCTCAGATTTAGGTTGAGTAATTTCCACAGGTGCTATCTTTTCTAATTTCTCTTTTAATTGTTTCTTGGATAAGCTACCTATGTTAATCTTCTCAGCTTCAGTCTCACCTTGATTTTTGGTTTCCTTAACAAACTTGATAGGAGTGCTAAATTTGTTCTTTTTATTAGCCATTGATGATTTACTTGTCAATGGATGCTTATCAGTTGATTCAGCATTAATCTATTGATAATCCTTATCAGTATATGAAGGATTAACAGTCGATTGATCTTTATCCATTGAAGTATCAGTCAATGGCCTGCCTATTGATTTGGGGAGTTCTCCTAGAGTATCTACACCTTGAACATCAATAATTTGTTTGGCAGTTTTAGTAGACCTATTCCATTTATTAACGGTTTCAATTTCTTCAGCCAATTGTTCTTTTAACAATTCTTCTCTTTTCAAACTGTTCACTTGTTCATCTCTAGCATCCTTACTCTCCTACTTAAATCTATCTAAAAAACAAGTTCATTTTCAAGAAAAATATTCCTCTCAGTTAAGACATCGATGGTGTTCTTCAACTTGAGATTTTCTTTGTTTAGAGATTTTAGAGTGACATGCAAATTGTACAATTCATTGGACATTTCATTAATAGTACTATTGCATTCATCAGTTGTAAGCTCAGAAAAAATTGTAGCTAGTACCTGATTTGATGATGAACTACCTTCTTCATCTTCATGTTTGACCATTATTAGTGCTAGATTGATGAATTCCTTAGAATCACTGTCCTCAACAGCCCAGTCCTTCTCCTCAGTGACAAAAGCCTTTTCTTTTTGTTTCAAAAGGTCAATGTATTTCTTTTTATAATCAATACCATCATAAGACTTTGCCTTTTCTTGTTTTGGCTTCCTGCACTCATTTGAGAAATGACCAGCCAATCCACAGTTAAAACATTTGAATTTAGATCTATCAACCAAAATTTTGTTTTTATTGTTACTTCTAAACTGGGATCCAGGCCTTTGAGCATTTGGATTCCTCTTGAATTTTAGCTTTGAAAACTTCCTTGACAGAAATGCAAGGTACTTATCAATCTCATCCAAATCATCTTGAGAGCATGTTTCATTTTCTTCACACTTGCCCTTTCCCATTTTGAATGATTCTTCAACAGCATCACCAGCCATCATGACAGACTCTTCTACACAGCCACTTTCCTTCTTCTCTTCATTTCCTTTGACTATTAAAGCCACCGTTTTCTCCTTTCTTTGATTATTCTCAATCTCCTCATCTTGTTGGATTTCCAACTCATATGTCTTGAGAATACAATAAAGTTTCTCAAGAGTATAATCCTTGAAGTCCTGAGATTGTCTAATGGAAACAGTCATTGGTTTCCATTCTTTTGGAAGAGATATAAGAAATTTTAGATTTCTATCCTCAGTTTCATAGACCCTACCATATAGCTTCAGTCCATTTAGTAACTTTCAAAATCTGCTATAGGTGTCATTGATAGATTCTCCACTCTTGAAATGAAATGATTCATACTTTTGAATCAAGAGTTGCATCTTATTTTTCCTTACTTGTTCAGTTCCTCCACACAGAGTTTGAAGAGTGTTCCATACCTCTTTTGATGAAGTACAGTTTATCACATTGTCAAATATATCTTTATCTAGACCATTAAACAGAATGTTCATGGACTTCTTGTCCTTGAGTACTTCTTTTTCATCCTCTTCTGTGAACTCAGATATGAGTTTAGGAATATGTTTATCAAGTGCAGGAGTTCTATCAGGGTTCACACCTGTGACTAGCTTCATGGGAATATGAGGACCTTTCTCTATGCAATGAACATAGGAAGGGTGGAGATAAAGAAGATGCAGATGCATTTTTACCTTCCATGGAAAGTATTCATCCTTTTCCAATACTGGAATCTTTACACCTGAATCTTTTTGGCCCATATTGACTGTTCTTGATCTTTAAACTTTCTGTATGTTGAAAGCCTACTCTGATACCAATTGTTATTCCTTAGAAAAATGTCAATATTTATAGAAGGGAGGGTTGAATACAAATATTAAAATTTTTTACTTCTTTAAATATTTGTTCTTGATATTTGAGAGTTTGAGAGAATATGTTTGAACAAATATTAACTGAAAATTAAACTGAACAAAGAGATTTAAAAATTACTGATGGATTGGTTTTTCCATCAGTTTATATTTTTTCTCAATGGTCATAGGTTAAAAGAAAACCTAGTTGCATTCTTACAAGGTCAGAAAAATCAATTGATCTTACAATGTGCTCTGAAGCTCGAACAGTTGATTAAGAAATATTGTCTAACTTCTATATTTTCTAACAATGCTACTACACTTGTTTATATACTACAAGTGTATTTTTACAATTCCTATTCTAGGATTGTTTCTATCTGTCTCTCTTTTTCCTTTTTCCTTTTTAGGAAAACAGGCTTGAAAGACAGCTACAGATTGAGTCTTCACAGCCACCCTAGGCTGTCTTCCATATGTTTGCTTTTGTTCTGTGGATCTACAACAAATAGTCTTTCTGTGTTGTCATAATCAATTGATAACTTGCTGTTAAGCATATCAATTGATTCATCCTTTAATCCATCAACTGATGTTCTTCTTTGATTGATCTTTATATCCATCGATTGATAAGGAATGACTTATCGATTGATAGATGTTATCAATCGATATATCAATCGATGGGTCTTCACATCAGTTGATAGTCTTCAATTCTTGATTTGGCTTCTTTGATTGATCTCTCATCCATCGATGTTTCAATATCAATCGATCATCCTTTACTTGTGCAATTTCTTGTCTTCAAATAATTACAATTTGACAGTTTAATTTACACATCAATTGATGATCTATATCAATCGACTCTAACATCAATTGATAAGAATAATATCAATTGATTTACACCTTATCGATTGAAATAGACTAATACACCTATGCTACAGTCCAAATTATCAGTTGATTCATATAAACATTTCAACTGATAAATGGTTTCCTGATCAATTGATATTTATAATTTTCATATCAATTGATCAGTTACATCATATAAAATTTCTATAATTTTAAGATTAATGTTATAATCAAATTACATGTAGATTCTTAATAGATTATAATTGACGAAATTGACCGATGGTTATTGGAAAAGGGATTGCCGATGGTTAAGATTTTTCAAGTAATGATTGTCGATGGTTATTCAATTAACCTACATCCGATGGTTAGTAAATAGAATATAATGAATTGATTTAAATTCATTTTATTTCTATCCCACTGGTTATTTAAAACACATCGATGGTTAAGTTTAATTATTCCGAGGGTTAATAAATAAAAATGTGAAGCAATCAGTTTACTTGGTTCATAGTGAGCCACGTAGTAAGGTTGGTAAAAAAAGACTACACAAAAGAAGCGAAGCATCGTCTTTGTTATTCATTCATACAGTTCAAGTTGGAGAGAAAACGATACAGAGCATTCAAGAAGATACACACGGAAGCCATTAATGTTAGTATAGCTGATGTATTGGTTGCTCATAAACGAACCTTGTAATTATAACTAATGAATCATTATAGCTACTCTCAGTTGTTAAAAGTGTAGCACACACTTCATGGATTATATTAATAAAATGATATATTCCTTGAATGAACCGTGTTGATATTGTTTATGACTGTTCTTTAATTACACACATGTTCGAGAAGACTAAGTCCATAAAGAACATTTCATGAAGATTTTATAATTTGGACTATATCGTATTCAACGCCCCTTCTACGATATTTAGGACTTGTTAGTAATTGTGACCTAGAGACAAAATGTTGGGATTATATTCATTTGATGATGTACAAAATACTATAACGGAGTCTATCATAGATATTATCTGTAATAGAATAAGTCTCTTTAATCTCTGATCAAAATAAATATAAATCAGTGTGTAGTTACTCCCTGTATAGGTATCAAGAGTATTTGTACTTGGAAGATTTTCAAGAGAAGTAAAATCAGAGTATGGATACAAATCGGAGTCTAGAAGTTGATTAGAGTCTATAGACTATCAGAGTCTATAGGTTATCAGAGTCAAGAAGATCATCTGAGTCTGAACTCTTTCAGAGTCTATAATGTTGAAGCTGGATTTGGAAGGTGATCAGATTAGAGGAAAGTCTTTGAAGATCAAAGCAAATATATTACAGATATACTATGGTAAGAAAGGAGAATTATAGAAAGAAACTATCAGCTAATAGATAGGAATTGATTTCTAATCAACTATAATTGATGTTATTAGTTGATAGCAACTCTCTATATAAACACACTATGTAACCTAATTTATTTGTTGAACGTTTGAGAGAACATAGAGATAGAGATAGTTGTTATGAGAAACATGGAAAATAAAACCATAGCCTCCATGGCAAGAAAGTTCTCAAACCTGGGATTCAAGAAGAACAGGTCCTTCAAACCCAAAGCTCAAAGCTCCAAGTTCAACAAAGGAAGTACATCAAAACTTGGAAGAAGTAGCAAAGGTGGATACAAGACATGTATGGTGGATAGATCAAAGATAAGATTCTACAACTGTAATGAGATGGGACAGTTTGTAACTGAATGCAAAAAGACAAAGCAAGTGAAAAGAAATGACAATGACTATGAGAAACTCAAGGCAAAGTATGATGTTTTTCTCAAGAAGTAACAATGAAGGGCATTTGTAGCTGAAGGCAAATGCTGGGAGGAATCTGACGATGAAGAGGAGGAATAATATGAAAATCTAGCTCTCATGGAAAACTTTGGAGAAGTGTCACTATCTTCATCAAGTCAGGTACCTTTTCTTTCTACTATTGAAATGACTGTATCTCAGTACAAGAAAACTGTTGAAAGTTTAAGTTCTGAAATCTTTAATATTCATACAAGCATGCTAGCTGCTAATGAAGAGATTGTTAAACTGACAAATGCTAATGAATTATTAAAATACAAAAATGAAGAACTAGAAGTAAGACAGAATGCTTGTGAGTCCTTACAGTAAGAAAATGAGTTTATAAAGAACAAGGTAATTTGTGCTTCTCAGGTTGAGGAGTTTATCATAAAATAGATAACTGAAAATGAATTTAAAATCAAAGCCTATAAAAATTCTTCTTCATTGTTAAAATCTTAACATGCTGATAATACTGAAAATCAAAAGGTAGTTATAGGGTTTAACTATGAGAAGAAAAATGGCAAAAAGCTTGTGGTAGAGGAGGACACTATTCTGGTTAAACTTATTGTCAGACCCTTTATACTTAAGAATGTCAAGAAGCCAATGTTTAAAAAACCTAAGTTTGAATTTGATGAGGAATCTTTAATTCTTAAGCAAATTCTAAATGATGAGGACAATGTTACTGTTACACCAAACTTTAGGTCAAAAGATATTGTCAAACTACCCAAGATAGTTAATTTTAACCTTGACAGTACTCATGATCTAGAAGATGCTGTCAACACTAGCAAGACAGCCAGTTAAGAAGTTGTTGTCAAGTCAGTAAGTTTAAAACATACTGTCAAGACAGTTTCATCTAAATCTACTGACAACACTAGTAAGAAAGTAACTTCTAAACCTACTATCATGAAGACCAAGAAGAATATGAATGGTAAGTTGGGAATAAATAAGAGATTGTGGTTATATTCCTAATGCTCCAAGGAAATTGTGTAACAACTGTGGGTCTTCTAGTCATTTAACTCATGCATGTACCAAGAGTAAGTCTAAAGTAAAGCATGTCATATCTGTTAATGAAAAATTGCATAATACTCCTTTTTTAGATAAACAAGTATCTCATTGTGGAAATTTTGATTGCATGCCCTATAAATTAAATATGTTGAGCATCTATTTGAACATTCCTATTATTACCAATGATGTATGCTTACATAAGTTAGTAAAAACTGATAAGGCAAAGACTACAAGCCTTCCTAAATTAGGGATGGGCATTTCACCCAGAAACAAGAACCTAAAATTAAGTATCAATTCTTAATGGGTGGCCACATGAGTCATGCTTAAAGCTGATAAAAGAAAACCAACTAATCCTACCTTAAACTGTGATTTGGCTTAGCCAAATGGACCCAATGAGAATTGGGTACCAAAATCAACTTGAAAACTTTGCATTGCAGGGCAACATGAAAAATAAAAGAATCATGTTGATCATTAACAGTGGATGCTCAGGATATATGACTAGTGATAAAGCCCTGCCATCACAGTTCAAGGAAATGGCTGGCCCATGTGTAACCTTTGGTGACAACAACATTGGTTTCATAATGGGATATGGCATACTGGAAGTTGCTAACTTAAAGATTGAGAAAATTGCTCCCGTGAATGGTTTTAAGTACAATCTATTGAGTGTTACTCAATTTTATGAGAAATGTTTCAAATTTGAGTTTGATCTAGATAGAAGCTCAATTGTCAATAAGAAAACAAGAGAAGAAGTTCTTCAAGGAGTAAGGAAATGAAGCCTATTCATTGATGACCTTGACTCAGTAAGAAAGGACAAAATCTACTATCTCTACAGCAAAGCTTCATCTTCTGAAAGCTGGCTGTGGCACAAGAAGGACTGTATGAGGATTGTCAAAAAGGGAAACTAAGGAGAGCTACTCACAAAAGCACACCCAATGGTTCAATAAGTAAAGATTTTCAACTTATTCATTTGGACTTATTTGGTCCTGTGAATGTGCAGTCACTGGCAAAAAAAAGATATGTCCTTATAATGGTTGATGACTTTTCAAGATACACTTGGGTGAGGTTCCTGGAAACCAAGGATGAAGCTATACAAGAAATAATTGATCTAGCAAGAGTCCTTGACAAGAATCCTAAGTTTAAAGTCCAATTCTTGAGAAGTGATAATTGTACTGAATTCAAAAATAGTATCATGAGTGACTTCTGTAAAGACAACGATATCACTCAATAATTCTCTGCATCAAGGACACCTCAACAAAATGGTGTTATGGAAAGGAAAAACAGAACTCTCATTGAGGCTACAAGAACCATGTTGAGTGAAGCCAAACTTCCTACTTATTTCTGGGGTGAAGTTATTAATACAGCCTGTTATACTCAAAATAGGACAATTGTCAACAAGTATTTTGGAAAAACACCCTATGAGCTGCTAACTAGAAGGAAACCTACTGTCAAGTACTTTCATATGTTTGGAAACAAATGCTATATCATGAAAGATTCAACAGAGATCAAAGGGAAGTTTGTTAATAAAGCTTATGAAGGGATATTGATGGGCTATGGTATTGACAGAATAACCTATAGAGTCTATATCATTGATCACAAAGTTATTAATGAAAGTGTGAATGTCACCTTTGATGAAACCAAGTTTCCTGGTGTTGATGGTAGTAAAGAATCAGAGTCCTTAGTCTATGAGAATCAAGGCTATTTGGAAGATGTTGATGATGAAGAATCACTAAGTGTTGAACATACAATTTCTGGTCCAACTAATGTGCCTAATCAATCTGAAGGGAATGAAGGAATTGCTCAAACAAAAGATTACTCTAAGAATGTTCCCATGGATAGTGGACTTCAAGAAATTGATGTTGTCGACAGTGCAAGAGCAAATGAGGTTGTCAATCAACAGAATGCAGAAGACTCTGGAGATTCTTTAAGAGAAACTAAGTGGAACATGGATCAAACTAATGATTTAATTATTGGTGATCCAGGAACAGGAGTAAATACTAGAAGAAATGTTACCAATGAATGCATGTACTCCTGCTTCCCGTCTCAAGTTGAGCCTAGAACTCTAGATGAAGTCATTCTTGATCCAAATAGGATTAATGCAATACAAAAAGAACTTAACCAGTTTGAAAGAAGCTGTGTTTGGAAACTGGTACCAAGACCAAATAATAAGTCTGTAATTGGCACTAAGTGGGTCTTCAGAAACAAGATGGATGACAGTAGAGTTGTCACAAGAAACAAAGCAAGGCTGGTAGCAAAAGGTTACTTTCAATAGAAGGGAATTGATTATGATGAAACATTTGCCCCTGTTGCCATACTTGAAGCCATAAGAATTTTTTTAGCTTTTGCTGCATTCAACAACTTCAAGGTTTTTCAAATGGATGTAAAAAGGGCTTTCCTAAATGGAGAACTAGAAGAAGAAGTTTATGTTGAACAACCCCCAGGCTTTGAGGATCCAAAGATGCAAAACTTTGTGTACAAGTTACTCAAAGCATTGTATGGTCTGAAGCAAGCCCCAAGGGCCTGCTATGATACCCTTTCCAAGTTTCTCCTTGAGAATAATTTTATAAGAGGGACTGTTGATAAAAATTTGTTCTACAAAAATCATGGAAATGATATCATACTAGTTCAAATCTATGTGGATGATATCATCTTTGGCTCAATACATGAGGAACTGTGCAAAGAATTCTCTTAGTTAGTGTAGAACAAATATGAGATGAGTATGATGAGTGAATTAGTATTCTTTCTTGGACTTCAGATCTATTAAAAGAAAGATGGAATATTCATTTGCCAAACTAAATATGTCAAAGATCTTTTGAACAGATTTGATATGGACATCACCAGCAAAGACTCCAATCTCAAAAACAATACAACTAGACAAGGATTCAAAATGAAAGAAGGTGGATAATAAGATGTATAGAGGAATGATTCGCTCTCTCCTCTATCTAACTGCTAGCAGGCCTGACATCATGTTTGTTACAGGTCGGTGTGCAAGGTTTCAGTTTGATCTAAAAGAGTCACATTTGATGAAAGTTAAAAAAATCTTTAGATACTTGAAAGGCATTCAAGATTTAGGTCTTTAGTATCCTGAGTAATCTGGTTTTGACTTGGTTGGCTACTCAGACTCAGACTATGCTGGATGTAGAATTGACAAAAAAATTATAACAGGAAGCTATCAGTTTTTGGGAGAAAGATTGGTTTCATAGTTTAGCAAGAAGTAGCACTATGTTTCTAATTCAACTGCTAAGGCTGAATACATTGCAGCTGATAGTTGCTGTGGTTAGTTACTTTGGATAAGGAATCAATTGTTGGACTATGATTGGGCATTGCAAGGGATCCCTATTTTCTGTGACAATACCTGTGCAATGGCCATTTCTGAAAATCATGTTCAACACTCCAAGACTAAGCACATTGACATCAGACATCATTTCATTAGAGAGCATGTAGAGCAAGGCATAATCAAGTTAATCTATGTGTCCACAGAGAAATAACTTGCAAACATTTTCACCAAAACTTTGGATGAAAGGACATTCAACAAGCTAGTGAGTGAATTGGGTATGTTAAATTTATCCTGTTTTGATTTTTTATCACAATGGATATACATGATGAAATTTTACTGAGAGGTTAACTAATTTATTTTTAGTGATTTATCTCATATGGTGTTAATAAAAAGTACTGTCAAGTGTCTTCACATTATATTTTATCTATCTTGTCATATTGTGATAAGTTACTGTCAATCACTTGAAGGAGTCTTGACAACATAGTATGTGGGACTGAAACTTACTGTCAAATAACTTAATGTCAGTACTCATTGACATTATAGTTTTCTAAAACCTCCACATAACATACTATCAACGGTTAAATTAGGGTTATTGGTTATTTATTTATTCTCTAACCACTAATGTTACTGTCAAGAGTGTTTGTGATTTCTAATGCATGAGTTACTGTAAAAAAGGAATGGATTGAGCATACAACTGTCAAATTAATCGATTAAAATTCTTTCTTGACAGTTTCTTTTTCATTTAGTATAAATACAAACAGTAAAATCACTCTCACTCTTTACGTCTTCTAAAAACTCTTCTACTCTTAAAAGCTCTAAACCTTCTACTCTCTCTCTACAACCTAGTTTGTTTTGTTCTTTTTTTAGCCAAATTTCTTAACCCTTAACTTTTCTACAATCATGTCTGGACCTCAAATCGTTTGTACTCTTACCCAAACTAACTTCACTACCATGGCTACGGTGGATGAAGCCGGAGAATCCTTTAAACCTTTTGTTGGGTTCATGAACAACTCCTTCATGTCCTATGCATTAATGGAGAGCCCATTGTTAGAAATCTCATGATTATCGCAGCTCTGGACCTCTACTAATTGTAAGGGGGAGCAGGATGCAAGCACCATAACCTTCCAAATCAACAACACCTCCTACACCATTGACTCAACCCATATCAATGTTGCTCTCCACGTTGAAGCTGAAGAAGGTTCACATTTCCAGGAGCCAGCTAGTGATGCTCAGGTAGCCAAATTTTTCAAGATGATTGGGTATACTGGACCCAACACAAGCCCAACCTCAGACGAATGGTATCCATCAGGGGGGATGGATATGAAGTACCTTGTCAAAGTGTGGAGCATGATAATGGATGTTTTCACTCGAGCCATGTCTAGTAAAACCAGTAGCTGGAATGAAGTCCCGACCTACATCAGGAAGATTTTGCATTCCACAGTGCATAATTACAGAATCAACATTGGAAAGATCCTGATGCCTCTCTTCATACTAGTGCTAAGCAAGAAGGAAAACAGAAAACCGATAATATACTATCCTAGATTCCTTATGCTAATTATTAATTCTATTGTAGGCATAATTAATTTAGATAGTATACAATGTATGGATTCCCCCACTTTAAATAAAAATACCCACTCCATACTTTCCAACGAACCCCTCAATTCTGAGTTGGGTCTGTTTATTACTGACCACATGAGGTCTATAATAAACTCACTCAATTTAAAAATTATAAGATATTTTTCTATCTTTTATTTAAGTGATGAGAATGGAGTTGACCTCTCCATTCCTAACCCACACTCACAACCTTTCAAGTCTGTAAGAGCCTCTAGATAGTCTAGGGTTGTTATCCAAGAGCCCATGTCCTTTCAACTGGATCAGATTTCTACAAAGAAGAGATCCTCAACCTCTAGGTTAGAAACAGTGACTAAAGATGTCGAGGGAGTTACTACACACAGTTCAGCAAATAAGGTTGAAACTGTCAATGAACCCACACAGGGTCCTGGTTTGCCTAAGAGGAAGAAGGTAAGGATATCAACCCATGTCACACATTCTATGTCCTCTCAAAAGGACACAAAACTTAGCAGTGAAAATAGCTCATTTCCAAGTATCTTCTCTCAACAGGTGGCACCAATTAAACTTAGCCAGTATCCCATGGCACTCTGTACAGAGTCAGCACCCCATGTTGAACTCACTCATCATGAGCCTCCACTTATAGATACACACAATTTTATTTTTGAGCACAGAGAGGAATCCTCATTTCAGTATGATGCATCTCATTTTGATTTGGGGGAGCAGCCTACCATGGAGTCTCTCTTTGGCAGTACACAAAAACCTTTCACTCAAAGGGTAGAAAACACTATAACTATATTGGGCCAGGATGCTGTCACAGTCTTTGCTGCTATTACTGACATAGTTACTGTCAAAACTTCAATTGACAATAACTTTGAAGATGAAGATGCTGTCAACTCTCTTCATCCTGACAGTAACTCTCAAGGATCTATAGCACATCAAGATAGTGATTCAGCTCTCATCTCTTAAGTTATAAAGGTAAATTCTAAATCTAAAGTGCAAGGTCTACCTGCTCAGTCCCTTGCACCCAGGGTGAGTGAGAGTGTGAAAAAGAATAAGCGAAAATGAATAGAGAGAAGTGAGCTAGAAAAAATAGAGAGGCAGAGAAAGACCCTAACAAAAGGAGAGGGCCTTGAGCATGGCCATAATATAAAAGAGAGCACCAAAAAATCTAGGGCACTAGGCCCTGAGAGTGAGAGTGTAAAGGATGATGAGATCATCCATAAAAAACCAGAGTGTGTGAGCACCCCAACAACCCCTGGTTCTAAACAAGCTGATGGAAGGTTGAAATCACTTTCAAGGAAAGTGACAAAATTATCTAAGCATGTGGCAACTGTGGGGAGGAATCAAGTCAAGCTGGTAGCCAAGATGGAGCAGTTTGAAAAATGCACATTTGATGGCTTTCAGGCTTTATTTGCTCAATTGAAAGAGATGAAGACTCAATTGACAATCCCTGCAGCTGCCAACTCAACTAAGGGGAGAAGTTTGGTAATGGTGAAGTGTCTGAGAAGATTGAGAAAGTGACAAGGAGTGATAAGGAGACTCAAGTTGCATCTCAGGGGGAGGAGAGCCAATTGGCATTATTGTCCAAGGTGGCTACTGAGATGGCTGAAAAACTTAGAGGGAATAAGGTAGAGAAAGGTATTATGATCAGGAAGGGTGATGTGAAGGCCCTTGTTCATGTAAGTGGTAAAGGAAAGGAGAAATTATTCAAGGATGATGTTGATAATTTTATTGTTGAAGAGAAAGAAGACTTAAATGATGAAGAAACATCTCTACTAATGGTGGATGAAAATGAACACAACGGAGTGGTTTAAGATGCTAACTTCAATGATAGGATCAATGTTCTAAGAACCTCTTCCAATAGAGATCCCAGGAAATTTTCTGAAGCCATGAAAGAGTTAATAATTGGAGCTGCTATCATGGTGTCTAAGAGCAACAAATGGGTGATCTCTGTTAGGACTGAAGGAGGTTTTAGTTGCTATATCAGCATGGAATACTTGAGTAGGTAGGAGATTGCAGTAATTGAAGCCATAAAGCTAAAAATCAAGACAAACAAGTCCTGGCTCAATGAAAATCTGAAGAGAATTCTACAAAGAATGGTGGTTGAAAAGCTACCTGAGGTTACTGTTAATCATCTCTGTATCAAGTTCAGCAGCTCAACAGATGGAAAGTATAAATCAATGATCTTGGACAAGATTTCTTTGTGCAGGCCTAGATCTGTAAATGAGGCTTTTAACTAATTCAATCAGCTTCCAGAACTGAAGATAGAAGTGAAGTGATAAGGGTGTTGGCTGATGAATTAAGGAAACTGGAAGAGAAGAAATTAAAAAAAAACTGAGAAGAAGAATGAGGAAAGAAGAGATGGTGATAATGATGATGAAAATCCTGAAGATGGTACAGGTAGTTCCAAGTCTAACAACAACAATAATGGTGATGTAGGGACCTTTGGAACTGGGAATAAGGATAGAAAAGATGAGAAGATAGTTGGTGAGATTAAAGGAAGGGTTATGAAGGCAGTGGTACCTGGTTCTGAAGTAGATAAACAAGATGCTGTCAGGAGAAATAAGGTGGAGGTTGTTATCAAGGAATCTGAACCTCTGTCAAGCCTATATTGATAGTAACTTCAAAGTCACTGTCAAAAGAAGTGAGGGAAGAGTAACTGTCAAAGAAAATTTCTTTATCCAAAAAATATAAGAAGGCAAAGGCTAAGAGAGCAAGACCGCACTCAAGTAGGAAGCCTAGTAGAAGGAAGTGGAAGCTAGAATCTAAAATTCTTAATAAAGATTGTCTAGATGTTAGAAGACCTACAATCAATAACTTGGCTGAGTCAAAGGCAGAATCAATCACCAAGGTTTTTGTTGAGTGGACTGAGCTCAATTCTCTAAGCAGGGACAATGTCTACTATTCTACTACGGAAGTTGAAGTGATAGGGCATGAACTGAAGGAGGCAAATTTCTTCATGGTCAGGAAGATGTTACTTATCATCGAGGGCTCAGACATCAAGACTCAAGTCTTCATGGGAATTCTAATCAGGAAATTTTTGGTGCTAATGGAGTCCTTCAAAACCCATCATTTGGACTTTGTTGATGTTGAAGAACCTGAGACTGCAGTCTACTCAGATGGTGTGATGTCTACTCAGAATGTGGAACTCCTAGTGAAGCTGGTGGAGAAGTTGGAAGAATATCCATATCCCGAGGAGACAAACTTCATCCCAACTATTCAGAGAATCATTCAAGCTAAAAGGAAGGAATTTGAAAGGAAGGTTGAGTATGAGAGGACTCAAAAATGTCTTCTCAGAAATCCTGACATGATAATCTTCTACACACTGGTGGATCTGTAAAAAAGATCACCTTTGATAAACTAAGGATTCTAGCTCAAAAAGAACCACAAATCATAGAACTGATCAAGAGAAAACTCTTAAATAATATAAATTTTGAAATGTTTGATCTCAAAAAGAAAGCTCTGGAAATCTGTGACTAGAAGGAGAAAAAGAAGAAGGTGGAGGAAGAGAAGAGGAGTAAGGTTGTAGATGATGTTGAAGCCATACAGAAGGAGATAGAAAGAATCAACAAACAAATCAAAGAAGTTGAGATTGATCTAAAGTGTGCCAAGTTTAATGATCAATTCTCCAGAAAAGCTGATTATGTAACTCCTGTCTTTACAAATCCACTCAGAATCATCATTGACAATATTGAAGTCAAAGTTGAAGATTTTATAGTACTCAACATTATAAATCTAAAAAGAATTTTCAGATTAACCATAGGATCTCTTCTAGAAGTTAAAAGAAATATGAGTGCAGAAGATGGAAGGATAATTGATGCAAGGTTTAATGAAGATGATGAAGTAGACAACTTGAGGGTGAAGCAAGTGTACACATATTCCAAGGACAAGTTTCTTTCTGATAAATTTGGAGTTCAATTTATATGCATCTCCAAAGGACCTGTGGAAGCTTATTACTCCTATCAAGACCTGAAGAACCTTTCTCATACAATGGTGAAGCTGGTTTTTCACTGAGCTTTGAACATGTTAAAAAACTTCTTTCAATGATCTTCAATGTCTTCAAAGCTTCCTATGATACTCAGGATATTATATCTTGAATTTATAACCGATTCGTAGTTGATTCAAGTGCTCGGTTACATATTACGTTACGTTACATTATGCTTTACAATAAATATGGGAATATTCTCTATAAATAGAGGAAAATTCCTAGAAAATAAAGAAAAATACCCGAGGGTACAAATAAACTAAGGGGAAGTTCCATAAATAAGAGGAAGCCCAATTATTAAATAAATTTAAAATTAATTAATTAGCTAAAAATACAGCTAATTAATTGTGTCCAAACACAAGGAAACTACTCTCAAAAGTAGCCCCCAAGACACCTCTATCAAAAAGAAACATAATCCTATAAGGAAATATTCATCAAGGAGGTGCCTTGCCCACCAAGGTTCCTAATCTAATATGATTCTAAGACTCTCAACATCTATATAAAGAGCATAACCCTTCATTCTTAAAACTACGTTTTGGTTTGATTCCTAATATGCTTGAGATATGTAGGCATCTTTTATAAGAGAGATAGTTCCAATAGTAAGACCAATCATTAAAACTCGATAAACTTTGACTCCCTAAGCAATTAATACACCTTAGTTTTTATTCCATAACAGATAGATAAAGGGATTGTTAACTATAAACCGGAATTAGTAATTTAGTGATATAAAGTCCATGTTTGTGTAATAAATTTTAATTTCATTAAAAAATAGATCTAAAATGTATTAAGATAACATAAAAAAATTAAAAATTAAAAACTGAAATCAAATATAATTTAAATAGAGATAAAATTGTACGGTGAAAATCGATAAAAAAAATATAAATAGGGATATAATAGTAGAATGTGAAAAAATAGAAGTTAAATAGAAATATAATTGTAGGGGTGAAACCAAATTTGTGTGAAACCAAATTTAGTACATGAAAAAAGGTTTTCCTTATTAATAAATGAGTAATACTACGTACACAAAATTGGTTACAAAAAGTTTCACAAAATAACGTGGACATATGAGTTAGACATATGAGTGTACATAACATTAATCATATTGTACATAACATTAATTATATTGTCAACCATTGTAAACCTTTTTCTTATATACTTTTACTTTTAATTATAATTTACTTTTATTTTTCTATTATAGCTAATAATTATTTTTAAAATTTTATATTATTTATCCTGTATGTATTATTATCTTTGATATGAAAGATATACATTTTTTTAATTTAAATTATAAAAATAAATTTATTTATATATTTTACCAACTATATAAAAATAAAATATTTACAGATTCAATAAAGAATATAAAACTAATTACTATACCATATTAACATATTTTATTTATTTATATGTTACATTCTTTCTATAAAATAGTTTTATTATAAAAAACAATACAATAAACTTCTTTTATTATAAAAGTAGTTAATATTTTATTCAAGTACTAATAAAATTATTAGATACTAATGGTATAGTATTGTGGTATAATCAACTAATGTACTTAGTTTTAAGTTTAATTAAGTTAAGTAAAACATATTGTCATATGTATATTGGTAGTATAGTAAGAAGCCACTTGTATACAGTACATTTGAAAAGTATTAGTTAGGTGACAGTACATTTGAAAATTATTGTCTTGTGTAAGAGAATAAACATGAGTCATGTAGTAGAAGTTCACTAAGTGTCCATGCACAACATGATTCAAAACTCAGACATCAACATTTCAAGTGCTCAGTCCTACGACAGTACATTACAAGTGATAACACAATTGGAATAAACGACAACAACTATTTCATTGACAGTAAACTTGGCGGATAATGAAGATTTGAAGACAACAAGTATTACTGACAGCAACTATTTCATTGACAGTAAACTTGGCAAAAAATGAAGATTTGAAGACAACAAGTTTTACTGACAGCAACTTTGGCGGTGATACTTGACAGCAACTTTGGCGGAGATAGTTGACAACAGCTTTGGAAGATAATATATTTCATGGACTATCAAGCTTGACAACAAAGTATCTAGAACCGAGGATACTGTCACTAAAGGGAAGCTAAATGTTGACAGTAAATTTTAAGTGAAGCTGACAGTCTGTTTCAGGTAGCAGACTAGATAATGAAAAAATATTATACTGCAACACATACCTCAAAATTAAGAGGAATATAATTGGAAAATGTCTGATCAGGCATATGAGCATTCACAAAACTATCATTACTCATGGGCAAGGGTTTCTGATGGGAATTTTTCCATGTAGTAACAATTTTCTATAAAAAAAATTTAATTAATTAAGAAAAATAATATAATGAGAATCTAACTAAATTTTTAAAAACTTACATTTTTGTGTGGCATGCAAATGTTTTTAGCATTGCTATGTTTTATCTTTAAAACAGAATCCTAATTAGAACATATAATTAGACATGTAGTCAAATATTTAAAAGTTCATAATAAAATAAATCTTAAAGTATAATATACCTATATCAAGTAACAAGTATTTACTTCAATTTCTGGTATTTGACAAACATTTAAATTTTGTACTTCACCATTAAATTCATTTGATTTGTAACATATACCCTGATTAATTACACCATTTACACAAGTACAAAATAAGAAAATAATCAACATAAATTAAAACAATAGTAATACAAATACAATAATTATAACATATATTAAATACCTGCACAATTTTTACTTCCTTTATCTTTTTTGTGATGACTTTCTCAATAATAGACATTTTTTTTATTGATGTATGCCCTTTACCTCTGACAATCACCAGATCTGTTATCTTTGGATGCTCAAGATTTAAAACTTGAGTAACAAATTCATCAAATACAGGATTTTGAGAAACATTAACATTGTTACCACTTTACAGATAATTCTTCAAATTACCTATCCATTCTACCACCTTTCCACATTTTGAATCATCATCCATTGCCAACTCAGCAATCCCATAGAATGCATTACACATCTTTTCAAATCTTTGTGTTTTCATTTTAACTGTCATAATATTATAACCGATCTTAACGCAAGTATGACTTCCTTTTATATCTTTTCTCCTCCTCTCCATGATGTATCTTGATGGATTGTGATAAACTCATTTGTGAATGAGCACCGAAATTGCATGTCTATACAATATTCCTCTAAATTCATACAACTTACAGGTACATGCCACTTCTCCATCACTTTATTTGAAATCAACTTTGTAATACACACGTCTTCTTTTTTCTTCAAATCTACATTCTTCCACAACTTCATAGTTACGCCCATCACATTGAATTGAATAAACTTCACAATAAAATTTTCCCTTCAGTTCTTGTGAAACTCTTTATACTTTGAATTTGTATAAAGAGATTGTATTTGTTTCTCCATTTCGAAATTTGTTATGTATGGATACATTGAGTTGAAGGAATTGAAATCTTCTTGATTCTCTTTTTCCACTTTACTTGCAACTACATTGTCATATTATTCAACAAATTACTTCAATGTTGTTTTTGAGTTGACGTAACCATTAAAAAAATGAGTTCATACTCTTACTTCGTTGTGTGGTTGACATTCCAGCCCAAAACAATCTTTCCCATAAATTGGCACCCAACGGCTCCTCTCATTATATAACCCACTTAACCACTCATTACTTTGAAGCTCACACTTTTCCATCATATCATTCCAACTTTCTTCAAATTCATCTCTATTTAAGAAATTGTACACTACATTTTTTAGGGCATCCTTGATTGAATCATACTCTTCATAACCCTTCAATTTTTCTGGCACTTTTTTCATTATATTTCATAAGCACCATCTATTACGAGCTTTTGAAAATACTACCTCAATTACATTTTCCACAACCTTATCTTGATCTGTAACTATTGCTTTTGGTGCATGACCAGACATACATGTAAGCCGTGATTTGAACAACCAAGTGAAAGCTGAAGTATCCTCCTTTGATATTAACCCACAACCAAGTAAAATTGATTGTCCATGATGATTTATTCCCATAAATGGGGCAAATGGCATGTCATACTTATTTTTTAAGTATGTCATATCAAATATAATAACATCACTAAACTCCTCATATGCTACCCTACTCCTCGCATCGGCCCAAAATAAATTCTTTAACTAACCTGCCTCATCCAAATCCATAGTGTAAAAAAAATTTAAATTATCAACTTGCATTCTCAAAAAGTACTCATTAATGGCATTAACTCACCGAGTCGTAAGCGCCTTACTTTATCAAGAAAATTTCTACAATCTTTTCCATAAATGTTACATTTTCAGGTCAAGCAGTTTTAACTACTATAGATCGAAAACTCTTATTAGGTCTAATCCATGCTACATTATTTGATTCAAGTTTTCTTTTAGTATATGGATTTAATGCTTTATTGCAACGATAAAATCGAGCTTTTTATGGACTCAACGCGTGATTATGCTTTATTTCAAGAGAATTCACCATACAACTTCCATCATGTGCAACAATAACATTTATTCTCGCCTTAGAGTTTGTTCTAGAAGGCTTCATACGAAACTCATTTTTTGATCTAGAAGCTCTTTGACAATCTCTACAACATGACATTGTTTTATAATATTTTCCACCTTCCCCTTTTGGTTGATGATCTTTGAAATACTACAGATCCATCCTTCTTATTTAGCATAACTTTCATAATAACGGGCAAGTTGATCATAAGAACTAAAAATCAGGTGTTTCACATTCCATTCTACATCAAAACAAGTAAATAACTATTAAGATTACATACTATCTAATCAATAATTTTAAGATGACCAGTTAAGAATGCAAATGCAGAATATAAATGATTAAGTGATGAATAATAAACAAAACACGTATAATTATTCAAAAATAATGAGTAACAAATATACACATGTATACGTCTATACACATATTTCGTACCTGTATATGGCTCGATGAGAAGAGTCCATGGTCACAACTGATGAAATTCTAACAAACAGTGTGAGATTGATTGGATTATATTATTTACGTAAATAGAGAGTATTTGGTTAGATTTTAGGAGATAGAAAGATATTAATATGAAGAAACTAAATAGTTCGAATAGTTTTAATTTATTATAAACAAAAGTAATCATGATTAATTTTTTATTAACATGTAAATATATATTTTTGAAATCATTTTTATTAACATGTAAATTATTTTTTTAACTTGAGATTAATATTATAAAATAATTCTTTTTATTTTTATGTTAAAAAAAATATAATTTTATAAATTAAGGATAAAACATATGGTAAATGATATTATATCAACTAATAAAGCATTTTAATGAATACAATTATTGTGATTCAAATTAATATATGTGACCTGATTCTTATTTAATAAAATATTAAAAATAAATAATATAAGAATTTGAAAATAATTATTAATTATGATAAGAAAATAAAATAAAATGAAACTACAACTAAAAGTAGTCGAAATATTTTATTTGGTAAATCAAGTCTTATATTTTATAATAACATTGATTATGAGTTCCACTATACATATTTTATGTATACATATTTATGTGGTTCAATATCTAATAATTTTATTAGTACGTGAATAAAATATTAACTACTTTTATAATAACATTGATTAAGGTTATATATTTTTTATTTTACATTTTATTGTAATATAATTATTTTGTAGAAAGAATGTAATATATAAATAAATAAAATATCTTAATGTCATGTATTAATTAGTTTTAATTGTTTTATTGAATCTGTAATTATTTTATTTTCATATAGTTGATAAAATATTTTAATAAATGTATTTTTATAATTTAAATTAATAAAATGCATAATTTTCATAACAAAGATATTAAAACATAAAAGATAAATAGTATAAAATTTTGAAAATGATTATTAGCTATAACGTAAAAGTAAAAGTAAAATAAAAGTAAATTTAAATTTAAATTAAAAATACAAGTATATAAATAAAAGTTTACGGTAACCGATAATATAATTAATGTTGTGTACACTGATCTCTCCAATTCATATGTCCACGTGATTTTGTGACACCTCATTTTGCCAAAGTTTTTGTAGCCACGACATAGCATTACTAAGAGTTATTAAGAGTAATGATAGATGTATTTAAATTAAAAATAGTTACGGGCTCCTGTATCAGGTGAGTTATTGTAAATTGGTAATATATAATTAAATAACGACATACAGATGCTCACTCGTTTCTCTTCATCTCTTTAATAAAGAGAGAGGGAGAGCAAAAAAAATATATCAATGCATGCCATGGAAACCCTATCTCACTCTTGGTATAATATCTCTCAATCTCCTCAGGTTAGGAATAGGATGGCATGCGCTATTTGGATACACGTAAATTGAACAAGCATTTTATTCTGCACAAAATCAAATATGAAACTATTCTTTATAGTCATTCTCATTACGATTTCTATCGGTCATGCGTTTGCTGTCAAGGTTTGTTAGTCTATCCCTGTAAATTTATCTAAATTTTCATCGAGGTATTGCGGCACAACTTGTTGTCCGTTTATGTGTAACTTAGACTTTTTATTATTGTCATAGATTTTGTTTAATTTAATGCGTTAAAATTTTGATGTGGATTTCGTTTATGATTATCGAATAGCAAGGAAAAACGTGTTTATTTGATCATAACTGCAATGATGGTTTGCATTGTGAATATTGTCTCGTAACGGGCAATATTAGGACTCGCTGTACTCGAAAGAGACCTGTCATTCCAACTACAAAGGTATGTGCACATTTTGTTTGTATTTGTGTATGTGTTAATGTTATGAATAAAATGTTATTTTGTGTTGGAATTGAGAAATGAGATCAATATTCCAGGTACTAGGACTGCCTTTTGATCGGTACTCATGGCTAACGACGCATAACTCATATGCTAAGACGGGTTCAGATTCAATATCAGCTACAACTACGATTATAGCTCCCGAGTGCCAGCAGGATAGCATTACGAATCAACTCAATGTATGCTCTCTCTCTTTTGGTTGTATTTCGAGGTAGCAACTATGTGTTTTCTCCATTCAATCAAGGCAACAGATAGTTCTGTATTTCGAGGTATCAACTATGTGCATGATTATTTTTCTTTCTATGCTTGTAGAAATTAAACAATCTGTAATCGGATTTCGTCACTAAGTGAAGTGGTGCCACCGTCTGATCTAAAATTTGTTAGAAAATATATTACTTGCCATGATTGCTAGTATATATTGACGATACTTTGTAGCTTTTAAAACATTAGATAATTTGCATCAGCTATTTTGCTCTCAATAATTTGGTTTTATTTGTATCATGTATTTGCTGCATGTGTTTCTAGATTTTAAAGTGACATGGAATTTTATGACCAATTGAGAATACTAAGCTACCACTAAAGAAGTGTCATGGGAGAGATGAATCACTTGTTATAACTCTGTATTTAGTAAAAACAATGTGCTTAGACACACAAACAAATGTTGCTCCAGTGTTTAGGTTAGAGCGACTCAATATTGATACAAGGTAATATTAAGATCACACTTATCTTGTGTTTGGTTGGGATGAGATGAATAAAATTGGAAGGAATGAAATGAAATTTGAACTACAATGAGTAAATGTTTAAAATTTTCATTTCTGCCGCCATTCTATTCCTATGAACATAAACTAGAACTCAAACACCTAATTTGAGAAAGAATGTTCCATTCTCCATCATACCTATTTTCTTCACATTTCTTATCATAAAAATTTTGCACCCTCTCATTGTTTTCCAAATATTTTCTAAAATTTCCATTATTTCCCTTTAATTTCACCCATTCCATTCCATTCCATTCATTTCTCCCCAACCAAACACAACATTAGAGCCTAATTATCGACACGCTAGTAATTGACAGATTTGATTGCTGAAAACAAACTTTATTAACGAGAGTTTTCCAGTAGTCCGACGTTAAATCTTTACTTAAACCAATCTAAGAGTTCGGAAAGGTACAATTATTATATGGCTAGGAATACTCGTCTTCTGTAGCCAATGTCAAGTGCTAGAATGATCATGCCTTTCACTTAACGTCTCCTGAAGGCCAAAGGTCAGAAACTACTAATATTAAATTTTGTTTTTCAGATTTTCACCTTTTAAATGAAGTTTCCTTCATTGAATTCTAAATCAAGTGAGCTGAAATTAGACGTCATAATTTTTAGTCCCCCAAAATGCAGAACATACTGTTAGCAACAAAAAGAAAGATAGAGTTAAAGGGGATGTGCTATATTTTATATTTTGTTGAGACAATTTTAGATTCCTGAATGTTGGCATTCCATTAGTACATTGCTTCAACATAAGAAGTCATGAATACATATTCTGCACAAAGCACGAGCCTCTGTTTTGTTTCTATATTCCCAGTTGCTTGTAGTTTTAAGTTATCCCATTCAGATTTTCCCATTAATCCATAGCTTACCCTGTGTATTTAAATTAGCTTGGTTGAATCTTTCATCTCATTAGTATATTAGATACAACATTTCAGTAAGTTTCTATCCTTGACTTGGTTATATTGCAGAATGGTGTTCGAGGATTGATGCTTGATATGTATGACTATCGAAACAATGTCTGGTTATGCCACTCATTTGGTGGTAAATGCTACGATTACACAGCTTTTGTAAGTATTTCATTGTCTGAGTTTGTTTCTGTCAGCAATTGAATATTTTTTTGCGGCAGATCATTCTTCATATGTGTTTCTCTCTCTCTCTCCTCTTTTTTTTTTTTTTTTTTTTGGGGGGGGGGGAAGACTATGGTTGTTTCTCGTTGTTCTTATCTTTTCTAACCAGCTACCTTGCTAATTCATTATCTTGCTTTAGTCGTTTCTGGCTTATAGTGCCATTCTCCTTTCTCTGCTTTTATGAGGATAAATGATATGTCAACCTGGTTTAAATGAAGATTTTCAATAAGAAACTTCAAATCTACATTCACATTATATTATTCAAATGAAGAAATCTAATTTAGGAGAAAGGCCATTGAGGCCACTCATTTTGAGATCATATATCCTGTTTGTTACGATAAGCAGCTGGGTTGATAAGTCTCCAAGTTCTGTATTCGGCAATGAGGTGACCATGTATGCAACCTGCCAACTCATATGTGCTTAACAAATGAATGGGCCACTAGCGTCAGCTTTAGCATTGTCTCCCTATTTTTGCTCTATTTTCAGAAATCATGAAGCATTAATTAGTCGTTCATCTTAGTTTGTCATTGGTCGACTTCCTAGTATTGTTTAACTGACTTCTAGATATACTAATTTACCAGCAACCTGCAATTAATGTCCTGAAAGAGGTACAAGCGTTTTTGGTATCGAACCCATCTGAGATAGTTACCATATTTATTGAAGATTATGTTACAGCTCCAAATGGGCTAACCAAGCTATTTGATGCTGCTGGCTTGAGGCCATTCTGGTTCCCAGTATCAGAAATGCCAAAAGATGGTGAAGACTGGCCATTAATAGATGATATGATCAGGCAAAACAAACGTTTACTAGTTTTCACTTCAAAATCCGAAAAAGAAGCTACTGAAGGCATTGCTTATGAATGGAGATACTTGGTAGAAAATCAATGTGAGCAAAGTGCCCACTTTTTCCTGTCACTTTGAGCAAATATATGATAAGAAAATATTAATTTTACAGAACCTATATGCAGATGGTGATGGCGGTATGAAAGCTGGTTTGTGTCCTAACCGTGGAGAATCTCTTCCAATGAACACCAGAATAAGGTCACTGATCCTGGTGAACTACTTCGCGGACACTCCAAGTGCGACACAAGCTTGCAAGTATAACTCCGCCCCTCTGATTGACATGGTGAACACTTGTCGTGTGGTAGCTGGTAATCGATGGCCTAATTTCATAGCTGTTGATTTTTACATGGTATTTGATGATGTATTGAAATTTTTGCGACATATTTTGTTGTAAATTAAGAAGGAACTACATCATTGGATCATTAATGCTTCATCTGCTTAATATTTATAGAAAAGTGATGGAGGGGGAGCCCCTGCTGCTATAGATATGGCAAATGGAGAGCTAATATGTGGATGCCAATCCATTACAGATTGCAAGGTTTGCAACATAACATAAACTTCAAGCAAAGTTATTTCAGTTTACATTTAAGATTGTATACTTCAAGATTGTTTCACGGTAATGTAAAATAATGGAATGATCTACTGGAGTAGTAATTTAGAACTAATTCGAAATCTCAATGCCCATTGTGCAGGCAAACTCAACAGTTGGAGATTGTCGTCCTCCACCTGGAGCCCAAGTTTTATCTCTCGAAAATAATACCAGTTCTGCTGATGTAGAATTCAAACCAGCTAAACTTGTGTGGTTATTTGGGGTACTTTCCTTAGCTATTACCTTGTTTTCACGAATGTAGATCCTAATATAACTGGCGATATCCAACTCCTCCAATAGAGACTCAAAGTAAATGACATCTTACAGATAGATACCAATTGCTTGTAGTATTACTGAGTGATTACTGATTATGTAATACATATTTTTTGATGTGACTTGTTTTGGCATTGTACAAATGTTTGGTGACTTTCTTGCCATACATAAGGTCAGGTGGCAATACATTTGACAGGGATGCCACTGCAGAGCTTGGTGATAGGCAAATGACTATGCCGCTGATCATAGAGGCAACATAATCCTTCAGACTTGGTGCTGCATATTAGTTTTGCTTCTTATATATTTTGTATTTTACTTGTTGAATTAGATAATTAGTGTTAGATACTTTTCATGACTTATTTCCACTTAGTCTAAATATATTGATGAATTTCTCCGAACTTTTTGTTATTCCATCTAAGATACACTGGGTGAAAGTAAGATTTTGACGCAGACATATAAGCTCGGTGACAGTCTTAGATTCTGGTCTAAAATAAAAGTTTGGCAACAGACATTTCTTGGAGATCATCTTGACTGCTTCTATGCATAGTTTGTTTAACATCTTGTAATTAATTATAAACTACCACTTAGGTCGTACCATTATATTTTTCCGTTATAAGTAATGTTAGGTGTCACAAATTTTTTCTCAAAAATATCTCATGATAATGTGGTTATTTTTGATTGGGCTATTAATGTGTATACACGGGAGGTTCATTATTTTTAATGGGGATTAAGCCAATTTAAAAATTATCATATAAATGTTTGAATTTTTTTTTGAGATCTCCAGCATTTTGCATGTTTAAACTATGTCTGTTTTTCAATCCAAATTATTAGCGGTTGATGTAATACAAAAAGTCAGGGATTACTTGGGAGCAGGAAGCTTCATCTGCATTTCACAGATATATTAATGGTTGATCGACTAATGAGGTGTCTCAGATAAATTCAGTTTTCCACAGCCAGATATAAAACTTTTTTGTTGGACACAAAATTGGATTTGAAGTATACTGGGCTGATAACCGATTCGAAATGTGAAATCTAATTTAAATTTGAATTTAGATTTAAATTTTGATAAAATGTTAAGTCTTAAATTCTTTTTAGCACTTGAAAATATTTTACTTTAAACTTTATTGAAACTCAACCGAACATGATCCATTGTCAAATAAAATTAGTTTTCACACGAATGACCAAATACAAAATTAACTGAACAATGAGCAGCTCAGTGTGGTACGATTTGCTTTGTTCTATACCTTCCTCGAAGAAAAGAGGCAGTGTCAATATAAGCTAGAAATTAGAATCCTTTTACAATGAGATCAATGCATACAACTAAGTTGAAATTGTAAACAAAATCCTAAGTTTGTGAATAGAAAGTGACAAGTTCAAAATTACAGACTTAGGTTATAAATTTGAAATGTCTTTGTAATACAAAAATTATTTTTCAGTGATTTAATTACTATTATAGAAGGGGCTGAAAAAAAAGTATCATTTTTTGATAACGAGGAAATAATATGAAATAAATGGGCAGATTTTATTAATAATTTTATAATATCTTGTTAGGTGAGATAAGTGTTGCAGAAAGGGGGTTGAATGCAACTTGGTTGATTATATCTAATTCTTTCTAACATACAAGAATAATAATTAACAAGTTTCGTGGTGCAAACATGAAGCCAGATAAGCAAGACAGTGTTTTAAACTTCAAAAATAATTTTATTCGATAGATACAATAACAATGAATTTGCTAATGTTTCTAGAGAGAATATCTAGTTCAGTTGCATAAGGGAAAATGCTTATGAGATATGTATATTTATACTAAAACACATATCCAACTTATATGTGCAATTTCTCTTGTTCCTAGAACAAAACTTGAAATAAAAACTATGTTTTTTCCATTCAAATTTGTCTTCATTCCATTTGTAGATAAAGCAACTCTGAAATATGCAGAAACCTTTGGCTCTTTGAGCACGCTTTAACTTGTACTTTTCTTGTCCCAAGTTACAGTAGTAGACTTGACAGACTAGACAGCCATGTCCAAATCATTCCTTATAACTTCACTATCTTAGTCTGCTACCTGGAATAGACTATCATCTTCACTAAAAGTTTACTATCAACTTTTAGCTCCTCTATGGTGACAGTATCTTCGGCTCCGCATACTTTGTGAAGGGTTTCGAGGCGCAAACGCAGCGGAATAAACGCGAAAAATAAATACAAAATGTAATATAAATCGAAACCCTCCGCAGGATCCATGCGAAAACAGAAGATTTAATTTGCTAATGTTTCTATGCTTGAGAGAATATCTAGTTCAGTTACATAAGGAAAAATGCTTGTGAAATATGTATATTTATACTGAAACACATATCCCACTTATATGTGCAATTCCCCTTGTTCCTATAACAAAACTTGAAATAAAAATTATGTTTTTACCATTCAAATTTGTCTTCATTCCATTTGTAGATAAACCAGCTCTGAGATATGCAGAAACCTTTGACTCTTTGAGCACGTTTTAACTTGTACTTGTCTTCTCCCAAGTTGTAGTAGTAGACTTGACATACTAGATAGACATGTCCAAATCATTCCTTGTAACTTCACTATCTTAGTCTGCTACCTAGAACAGACTGTCAGCTTCACTAAGAGTTTACTGTCAACTTTTAGCTCCTCTATGGTGACAGTATCTTCGGCTCCGCATACTTTGCTGTTAAGTTTTGATAGTTTTTTAAAACATACTGTCTCCAAAGCCGCTATCAACTATCCCCGCCAAAATTACTGTCAGTAAAACTTGTTGTCTTCAAATCTCCATTTTCCGTCAAGTTTAATATCAATGGAATAGTTGTTATTAGTAAAACTTGTTGTCTTCAAATATCCATTCTCCGCCAAGTTTACTGTCAATATAATAGTTGGTGTCGTCTGTCCCAATTGTGATGTCACTTGAATATGATATCATAGGCTTGAGTGTTGAATATTACTGTCATGGATTTGAACCATGTTGTGCATGAACACTTTGTGAACTTCTACTTCATGGATCAAGTTATTATATTTGTATAAGACAGTAACTAATAAATTTACTATCACCTATTTGGCTCTATTAAACATACTATTTCAAGTGACTATCTAATCATACTGTCAATTTACATATGACAGTACATTTTACTTAACTTATTATAAATTATGACTAAGTAACTTTTAGTTGATTACACTGTTAATACCATAATCCATAGCAATCTTCCCCAATTTGTTTTTATATAAAATAAAGACAAATTTAAAGTGAATTGCAGATGAAAACTCAACTAAAATAAACTGAAGTGTTTGTATAGGAAAAATATACAGAAAATTATAAATACAAATACAACAATTTTTCTCAAACTAAGCTCCTCTAGACTGAGCAGATCTTTAATTTTGGCTTGAGCTTCTTTGTTCTGATTTCTTTTGAGGATTCTTCTTTCTTACAGCAATTCCAAAGATCTCAGGGCCCTCTTCTCTTATGTGGTCTTGGCATGCTCAATCACACAGTCAAGTACCAACTTCACCAATTTATAAGACAGGTTCCTCAAGTCTTGATAAGAGTAGTAGGCTTCCACTGGCCCTTTGAAAATGCAGAGATATTTAACTCCAAATTCATCAATAAGAAATCTGGCTTTGGAAGATGTGTATACATGATTTACCTTGAGTTTTTCCACATCATCATCTTCCTTAGACCTTATTTCAATTAATTTTCATGTTGCTGCACTCTGGTTCCTTTCTGTTTTCAGAAATGATCTTGTTGTCAGTTTGAAAAATTCTTCTTAGAGTTGTAGTCACTACTAGAAAAAGGAGAATAGACATCACGCCTTTAACATCGGTTAGAATTGAAACCGATGTCAATGCTATTTATTACATCATTTTTTGACAACTGATGTCTTTTATATATTTTTAACATCAGTTATTGCACTAACAGATGTGAAAGGTGTTTCCAAAAAAAAAAATTCCCGCTCTAGTTCCTTTTCCCCCCGCCTTTGCAAATATTTTGATAGGTTGGGCCGTATTCGACAATAGCCCAATAACAAGTCCAATAACAAATATTTGGATTCATATCATATCTCTCGGTCTTAGGGTTTTGTGATATATATACTTATTGTAAACATAAATCGCCGCTGCTTTGTCTCCCCTTTTGCAACCCGCAACAGTAGAATGGTGATTCCTCTATCTCTCACTCTCTCTCTCGCCACAAACTCACTAATAATTATGTATGTATGTATGTATGTATTGCTTTTATATCTGTATGATATTATGTGACACTAATATTGTATGTATTGTTTTTGTTGGATGTATGCACTAAGTAGTCGTCACACAAGACATTTATAATAAAGAAGAAGCTGACCAAGAAGATGAGGCAGAATCGCCCCATCCCTCATTGGATCCGTATGCGTACTGACAACACCATCAGGTTCATTTCCACTTTCTTATTTACATTTTATGTCGTCTATGTGTTTTATTGTTAGCTTCTTTTATTTATTAAATTATCTTTGTTTGTATGTATCTATAGGTACAATGCTAAGCGTAGGCATTGGCGCGGAACCAAGCTCGGTTTTTAAGGACAATGCTACTTGCCTTGGACTTGGTACCTTTATGTTTCGCAGTTAAGGGGGTTTGTGTTTCTTATATTTGTAAGCCTTTCAGTTTAAGATTCATGACTCCACTCGAATGTTGGAACTTGGAATGAAAATGGTTCACTTGCATAATGAGTTGTTGTGGAAGTTTTATTTAGTTGACTGATTAATTGATTATACTCGTTCTAGATGCCTTGGAATTCAGGCTTTCATTATGTTGTTTTGCCTTGTGATGTTTGATGTCTTATCCCCTTTCGACTCTTTTATTAATATTTGATGATCTGACAACTCTGTTTTTATTTTGCTTAGAAGAATATAGTAAGTTTCATATATAGACATATATATTAAGTATGGATATGGTTAATATATGTTATGTTTTTAAGTATGCATAAAATTAATATTATTCAAGGAAACTTCATTTTGCTGATGACTTGTCAAGTTGTAAATGGGCTGCTTGTTATTGGTAGGCTGTCGCTCTCCATTATTTTGTTGAATAGTAGGTTCCTATCTTTTTTATCTTTGGTTTGTTCATTAGATAGTATGGGTTCCTGTACTTATAGGTGATGCTTGTCTGGAAGAAATTGAACGTTTACTCTCTTACAGTATATAGGGATTGCCTTCATTGTTTTTCACAGCCCATATGGCAAATGTCGCATAATATCTGTCTCTGCACAGTGGCAATGTCTCATTTCATTGTATGATGGGGATTGGAAAAATTAGCATATAAGATATAATGTAGCTGACAGTTTGGTACAAGAAAAATTCAGAATTTCTGTATGCCAGTATTGTGTTTGTAGGACTACATGTAGCTAATAATTTGCTTCAAGTGAGAAATTATCAGACTCTCTGCATACCAGTATTGTTTTTTATTGTGCCGAGTGGACAGTGCCAGGTATATAATGGTTAAAATAGTACTGTGTTTAAATTCAATAGCTTTCGTAAAGTGTCCATCTGGTGCACAGTGCACTAGCTTGCCTAGAAGCTGTTTTAATTGTCAACAATTTTCCGGAATATATAGGGATGCCCTAAACAACCAGGTGGTACAGAATGTGGGTATGTAGTAATGCAATATATAAAAGATATAATTGAGGACGAGGAGATGAAGCTTTTAAGAAAGGTATTTTTCTATATGTTTATTGTTGGAGATGCAATAATTAACAATAATATTTAAATCAAACTGTCAAAATTAACAATAAGGCATTTTTGCACTACTTTCACGTGCTAATTAAGGCATTTTTGTTTGAACTTGATCAGCTTTTAAGCAAAATATCTGTTTTATAGTAGGTTTCAAATTGCTGATTTGTTTGTGTTATATATTTACAGTGGAGCTCTAAGACTCGCAGGACTTACAAAAGGGAGGAACTTGATGTCGTTCGCTGGGAGACACTTGATTATATACAAGCCATCATGTAGTTGGGTTACACTACTCTCAGTTATATTATTTTGATTGTAGTCAAATAGATGCATGGATGTATTAGTACTTGATGTTTGGATTATATGTATGTTTGTGTAGTTGGATTGGATGGATGGATCTATAGTTAGATTGGATGGATGTAGAATTGGTATGCTAGAGTAATTAAATTTGGTAGTTTCTTATTGGTTTGGTAACTTTTTTGGCGTGCATGTTGTATGTGAATGGTTAAACAGGTAATCAGACATCATTTTATACAGGAAACTGATGTCCAGACAAAGTTATGACATCAGTTTGAAAATAGGAAAATGATGTTAACTTAAAGCTATTACATCATTTTGAAACTAAGAAACTGATGTTAACCTAAAGTTATGACATCAGTTTGAAAATAGAAAACTGATGTTAACATAAAGCTATTACATCATTTTGAAAATAAGAAACTGATGTTAATCTAGAACTATTACATCAGTTTGAAAATAAGAAACTGATGTTAATCTAAAACTATTACATCAGTTTGTAAATAAGAAATTGATGTTAATGACAATTATAGACATCAGTTTGTTATAAGAAAACGATGTGGTATGTAATCTTACACATCAGTTATAAACTGATGTTAAAAAGCAGGAGCTTTAACATCGGCCATTAAGACATCGGTTTAAATTTCTACAGACATCAGTTTTTAACTAATGTCTAATCCAGTTTTTCTAGTAGTGAGTGTTGAGAATCCCAAAGTCTTCAATCTTCACTACAATGCTGTCAATGATGATTCTCAATGGATTTGTAAAGACAAGAGACACATAATCAGATTTTTTGGAGAATTGATCACTTAGCTTGACAAACTTCAAATCAATCTCAGCTTCTTTGATTTGTTCGTTAATTTTGTCTATCTCCTTCTTTGTAGCTTCAACATCAGCATTAAATTTCCTTACTTTCTCCGTTTCTTCCATTATCTTCTTCTCCTTTAAATAACAAATGTCTAGAGCTTTGTTCTTGAGATCAAACACCTCAAAATTTATAATGTTGAGTAGTTGTCTCTTGATGAGTTCTATGATTTGAGGTTCCTTTTCAACCAAATTCTTCAATTGCTCAAAAGTGATCTCTTCAGCAGATCCACCAGTGTTGTAGAATATAATTCTATCAGGATTTCTAAGAAGACATTATTGAGTCCTCTCATAATCAACCTTTTTTCAAACTCTTGCTTCTTCTTTGAAGAGATGATTCTTTCGTGTGTAGGAATTAATCATTTCTCCTTGGGATATGAATGTTCACTTAATTGTTCCACTAGCTTCAACAGAAGTTCAGTGTTCTTATCCTGCAAAGAATCCATACTCTAGAATTCTTTGACACCATCATCATTTGTAAACATCGTTCCATCTGAGTAGATTACCGGTTCATGTTCTTCAACATCAACACCATCCAAAAGATGAAGCTTGAAAGAATCCATAAGTTCTAGGAATTTTCTGATCAACTTCCCTCTAAAAACCTGTCTTTACATCTAAGCCCTTAATGATTTGTAGCATTCTTCTGATCATGAAGTAACTTGCATTCTTCAACTCATATGAATATTTACTTAATTGTTCTACCAGCTTCAATAGAAGTTCAGTGTTCTTATCCTGCAAAGAATCCATGCCCCAGAATTCTTTGACACCATCATCATTTGCAAACATCACTCCATCTGAGTAGATTACTAGCTCATGTTCTTCAACATCAATACCATCCAAAAGATGAAGCTTGAAAGAATCCATAAGTTCTAGGAATTTTCTGATCAACTTCCCTCTAAAAACCTGAGTCTTTACATCTGATCCCTTAATAATTTGCAGCATTCTTTTGATCATGAAGTAACTTGCATTCTTTAAATCATAATTTAATTCTTCAATCAAGTAGAATACAAGACATTTACCTTTTTCAATGAATTATATTCAGACCACTCAGCAATAACCTTAATGATTAATTATACTTTTGTTTCAGCTAAGTTGTTGATGGTGGCTCTCTTCACATCCAAACATTCTTCATTCAGCACCTCAGACACAAGCTTCCACTGCTTCATGTTGGATTTCCTGCTTGAATGTGTCTTTGGCCTTTCTAACTTTGCCTTCCTGTATTTCTTAGAGATAGAGATTTTTCTTGACAGTAACTATTTCCTCACATCTTCTGGCAGTGACTTTGAAGTTATTGTCAATACAGATTTGACAACAGGTTCATACTCCTTGACAACATACTCTAACTTATCACTCCTAACAATAAATTTCCTTACAGCATCTTCTTTGTCAGCTTCAAATCTCTTCACCACCTACATCAACACCCTTCCTTCAATTTCACCAAATATTTTCTCATCTTCTCCATCTTCATCATCCTTATCACCAATTCTAGAGGTCCCTACATCATCATTGTTATTGTTGGACTTAGAACTACCTTCACCTCCATCAGGCTTTTCATTATCATTACCATCATCTTTTCTTTCTTGATCTTTCTTTCCTGTCTGTTTGGACTTCTTCTCCTCAATCCTTCTTAACTCCTCAGCCAACACCCTTATAACTTCAATTCTTTCTTCTGTCACTAGAAGCTGCTTGAAGTAGTTGAAGGATTCTTTTACAGACCTTGGTTTACAAAAACTGACCTTGTCAAGATTCATTGATCCATATTTCCCATCTGTTGAGCTATTGAAATTGACGCATAGAGGATTGAGAGTTACTGCAGGTAATTTTTCAACTACCATCCTATATAAGATTTTCTTCAAATTTTCATTCAGCCAGGATTTGTCTATTTTGATTTTGAGCTTAATGACTTCAATTAAAGCTATATCCTGTCTTCTCAAATAACCTATTCTAATGTACCAGCTAAAACCACCCCCAGTCCTAACAGAGATCACCCATCTATTGCTCTTTGAAACCATTATAAAAGCTCTAACTGTTGACTACCTTATAGCTTTAGAAATTTTTTTGGGATCTTTGTTTAAGGATCTTCTAAGATCATTAATCATGTCATTGAAGCTAGCATCCTGGAACACTCTGCTGCTTTCATTCTCATCCACCATCAACAGAGATGTTTCTTCATCATCCAAGTCCTCCTTCTCCTCAACTATAAAATCATCAATATCATCTTTGAATAGTTTCTTCTTTCCTTTCCTAGCTACATGAACATGGGCCTTCACAACACCCTCCATGATCACAATTCCTTTCTCCACCCTATTACTTCCAAGCTTTTCAGCCATCTCAGTAGCCACCTTAGACAATAATGCCAATTGGCTCTCCCCCTGAGAAACAGCTTGAGTCTCCTTATTACTCCTCTTCACCATCTCAGCATCTACAAACACTTCACCCTTCTCCCCTTTAGTTGAGTTGGTAGCTGGAGGGATTGTGAACTTTTCCTTAAACTCTTTCAACTTCTGAAAAATAGCCCGGAACCCTTCATTCATATATTTCTCAAATCTTTCCATCTTGGCCACCAGTTTTAGTTGATTTCTCCATATATTTGCAACCTTCTTTGATAATTTTAAAACCTTCTTTGAAAGGGATTTTAACCTTCCATTGGCTTTTTTAGATGAAACTTTGGATTTTGGGACTTGGAGGGTTCTCAAACACTCTTGTTTTTTCTTGATGATCTCATCATCCCTCACAGACTCACACTCAGGGCCTAGTGCCCTAGATTTTTTGGTTCCCTTTTTTGTTTCTTGGCCATGCTCAAGGCCCTCTCCTTTTTTCAGGGTCTTTCTCTGCCTCTCAATTTTTTTATGCTCACTTGTCTCTTTTCTTTTTCTCTTATTCTTTTTCATATCATCACTTATCCTAGGTGCAAGGGACTGAGCAGGTAGACCTTGCACAGTGGGTTTAGAAATTATCTTCAGGATAGTGGAGATAGGAGTTGAGTCACTGTCCTGAGAGGCTTCAGGCATATGAAAGTTGTTATCTGGATTTGTAGTGTTGACAGGCTCTTGTAAGAGGAGTGACAATAACCGTTTCCTTAACGGCAATTAAGGCTATGACACATTCTTGTAAATGCATGTTATTGTCAGATGTGACAGCAACCTTTCATGTGTCATTAACAGTAATAGAGGCTATGACAACATCCTTATCCAATGGAGGGATAATTTCTTCCACCCTTTGAGTGAAAGGTTCTTGTGTATTGCCAAAGAGAGACTCCATGGTAGGTTAATCCCCTAAATAAAAATGAGAGGCATTATAATGAAATGAGGATTCCTTCATGTTCTCAAAGTTAAACATGTGTGTATCTGTAAGTGGGGGCTCATGTTGAATGAATTCAACATGTGGTACTTACTCTTTTTAGGGTGTCATTAGAGACTGACCAAGTTCAATAGATTCCCCACATTGAGAGGAGACACCTAGAAATGTGTTATTGTCCCTTTGAAGTTTTTTCCCCTTTTGAGAGGACACATACTTGGTGACAGAGGTTACTGTCATTGCCTTCTTCTTCCTAGGCTCAACAGAACCCTCTATGGATTCATTGACAATTCATTTCTTATTTGCTGCACTAAGTGCAGTTACTCCCTCAACAACTTTAGAAACTATTTCTAGCCTAGAGGTTGATGATCTCTTCTTTGTGGAAACCTGATCCTTTTGAGAGGAAACATGATCTTAGCTAGAAACTCTAGACTATTTGGAGGCTATAACAGACTTAAAAGGTTGTGAGTGTGGGTTAGGAATGGAGAGGTCAAATCCATTCTTATCACTCAAATAAAAGATAGTAAAATCTTCCACAATTCTTAAATTAAGTGAGTTTATTATAGACCTCATGCGGTCAGTAATAAATAAACCCTACTTAGAATTAAGGGGTTTGCTAGAAAGTATGGAATGTGTGTTTTTCTTGAGAGTGGGGGACTCCATATATTGTTCATTATCTAGATTAATTATGCCTACTATAGAATGAATGATAAGCATAAAAAATCGAGGATAATACATTACCGGCCTCCTACTTTCCTTCCTTCCCAGCACCAGCTTGAACAAGGGCATTAGGAGCTTTCCAATATCAATTCTGTAAATATGCACCATAGAGTGCATAATCTTCCTAATGTATACTGGGACCTCATTCTAGCCATTGGTTTTGCTCGACATAGCTTGAGTGACAGCATCCATTATCATGCTCCACTAAATTATAAGATATTTCATATTAATTCCCCCTAATGGATACCATTCTTCTGAGTTTGGGCTTGTCTTGGGTTTGGTTTACCCAATCATCCTGAAGAACTTAGCTAGTTGAGCATCATCTGCAGGCTCTTGGAATGAAGAGACTTCTTCACCTTCAGTATGGAAAGCAGTGTTGATGTGAGTTGACTTGATAGTGTAGGAGGTGTTATTGATTTGGAAGGTTATAGTATTGGCATCCTGCTCCCCCTCACAAGTTACAGAGATCTACAACTGTGACAACCTGAGAATATCCAACATCGGGCTCTCTGTTAGAGCATACGACAAGAAAGAGTTATTCATGAAGCCAACAAAAGGTTTGAAGGCTTTTCCTGCTTCACCCACGGTAGCCATAGTGGTCAAGTTGGTTTGGGCAAGAGTACAAACAATTTGAGGTTCATACATGGTTGTAGAAGAATGAAAGGTTAAGAAATTTAAAGAGAAAGAGAATGAAGAAGACGATGTTGCAAATAGAGAATTAGAGATTTTAGAGCGTTTGAGAGTAAAAGAGTTTTTAAAGAAGCAAAGAGTGAGAGTGAATTTACTATTTGTATTTATATGAAGTGAAAAAGAAACTGTCAAGAAAGAATTTTAATCAATTAAATTGACAGTTATTTGCTTAATCCATTCCCTTTTGACAATAACTCCAGCACTAGAATTCACAAACACTCTTAACTGTAACATTAGTAGCTAGAGAATAAATAAATAAACAATAACCCTAATTTAACTGTTGACGGTATGTTATGCGGGGATTTTAAAAAACTATATTGTCAATGAATATTAATAGTATGTTATTGATAGTAAGTTTCAGTCACGCATACTATGTTGTCAAGACTCCTTCAAGTGATCGATAGTAAATTATCACAATATTACAGTATAGATAAAATATACTGTCAAGACACTTGATAGTTGAATTTGACACATAATGCTGCTTCTTGCTAAACCATGAAACCAATCTTTCTCCCAGAAACTAACAGCTTCCTGTTGTACTCTTCTTGTCAATTCTACATCCAGCATAGTCTGAATCTGAGTAGCCAACCAAGTCAAAACCAGATTCTTTTGTATTCCAAAGGCCTAAATCTTCAGTACCTTTCAAGTATCTAAAAATTCTTTTAACTACCATCAAATCTGACTCTTTTGGGTTAGACCAAAACCGTGCACACAGACCTATAACAAACATAATGTTAGGCCTGCTAGCAGTTAGATAGAGAAGAGAACCAATCATCCCTCTATACATCTTGTTGTCCACCTTCTTTCCTTTTGAATCCTTTTTCAAGTTGAGTTGTTGTTGAGATTGGAGTCTTTGCAGGTGATGAGTCTTCCATATCAAATATTTTCAAAAGATATTTGACATATTTGGTTTGGAAAATGAATATTCCATCTTTTTTATAGACTTGAAGTCCAAGAAAGAATAATAATTCACCATAATGCTCATCTCATATTTGTTCTGCATTAACTTAGAGAATTATTTACACAGCTCTTCATTTGTTAAGCCAAAGATGATGTCATCTACATAGATTTGGACTAGAATGATATCATTTCCATGCTTTTTGAAGAACAGAGTTTTGTCCACAAACCCTCTTCTGAAGTTATTCTCAAGAAGAAACTTGGAAAGGTCATACCAGGCCCTTGGAGTTTTCTTTAGACCATACAATGCTTTAAGAAGTCTTTATACAAAATTTTGCATCTTTGGATCTTCAAAGCATGGTGGCTGTTCAACATAAACTTTTTGTTCTAGTTTTCCATTTAGGAAAGCACTTTTGACATCCATTTGAAATACTTAGAAGTTTTTGAATGCAGGAAACGTTAAGAAAATTCTTATGGCTTCAAGTCTAGAAACAGGTGCAAATGTTTCATCATAATCAATTCCTTTCGGTTGACGGTAACCTTTTATTACCAGCCTTGCTTTGTTTCTGGGACAACTCCACTACCATCCATCTTGTTTATGAAGACAACATTAGTACCAATCATAAACTTGTTCTTTGGTCTAGGTACCAATTCTCATACACAGCTTCTCTCAAACTGGTTGAGTTCTTCTTGCATAACATTTATCCAATCTGGATCAAGTAGTCCTTCATCTATAGTTTTTGGCTCAACTTGAGGTAGGAAGCAAGAGTTGTTAGTAATTGTATCCTAGAGACAATTACTTTTATATTTTAAGGAAAATATTTTATTATTAAGGATTATGTTTTATTGATTATTATGTTTTATTTACTGTGTAATAAATTGAAAATATAATAAATGTCCTTGGAATTTTGATAAGTATTATATATCTTTAAGTATGTGACTTAAAAATGAGATTATATGAATAGTATCTTATTCATAAAATTCCCTAGTCGAGTATTATTATATAAGGACAATAATAAAGTAATAAGACTAGTATGTTTGTTGACAGATGACCACATCTCAATGGTCATATGTATGGTGATACTAAAGTCAAGAACATAAGTGCATGTCTCAATGAATGACATTGGAATGACCCACCGCGAGATTCTACATGTTAATAAGTTTCATAAGAAATTCTCACTGTGATAAAGATGTAATGATCCTCTGACTTGAAATTATTATATTTCTATACGAGAATTAATATACTTTGATTACACTAAAAGTTACCTTTAACGGGTGATGATAAAAGTGGACAGTGGGTATATTATGAATCGTATGAGAAATATGAATGATAGATAAAGGATTTAATCTTCCTATTTAGGAGTGATATTATTGGCATCTTGATTGAATGAGGCTATAAAATGCATGGTCGTGCTCAAATGTTGATTTGTTTAATAGTCTACTCATTGATCAAGGAAACCCGGATTAAACGTTGAAGAGGATGACAGGATACGTACCTCGAATTTGATCTATAATATAAGGTTAAAGAGATTATATTACATGAAACATTATTCATGAAGGCTTAATCAAATCACTGATTTTATTATTATTACTTGGGTAACAATGATGTAGTACTAAATGCCGCTCATTGTTTACAAATTTAATTAGATATTAAAATTGTTGCCAACGTAATAATAACCTACAGGGTCACACACAAAGAATGCTTGAAGGAGAAAATAATTTAAATTATGAATTTAAATTATATAAGTAATTTATTTTATTTATGATATTAATTAATTCTGACTTAATTAATTATATAAATAGAATAAATGAATTACTTAAACTAATTCCAAATTAGTAATTAATTAATTAAGTGAGACTTAATTAAATAATTTAGAATTTTAGATTAGTATTAATTATAATTAGATTATAATTAGAAAACTTATTTCTCTCTATATATAATCTCTTTATGGGCTGATTTAATAATAAGACACATATTTTTCTAAAACCCTAGCCGTTTTGAGAAAAGAGGAAGATAGAGAGATAGAGAAGCAGTTTTCGGGTGCTAGTACACATCAATCCTTCATGAAAACTGTTCGTATGGATACCATAGAGCGTAGATCGCGAGAGCGGGATACTGGTGATTAAACAAGTTTTGGACCTCCATTAATCTTCCATTGATGAACTGTTAAATCTTTCTAAGGTATTTGTTCTTAATATCCGAATTAAATCTTTTATTTTCGCATGGATCCTGCGGAGGGTTTCGATTTATATTAAGTTTTGTATTTATTTTTCACGTTTTTCCGCTGTATTTGTGCCTCGAAACCCTTCAATGGCATCATAGCTACTTGCGAAATGTTTTAATTCGGTTATGTGTTTGATAGGTCCCAAATAATGGGCGGTATTAGCTAGAAGGGGGGGTTGAATAGCTATATACCCTTTTTAAAATTTAGGGCTTGGCGTTTTTAAATTTCTCTTCTCTTTTTAAAATCTTTACTAGTCAACTAGTAAATAAAGTGCGGAAAGTAAAAGAGAGAAAAGAGACAGAGTACAACACAATATTTTTATCCTGGTTTGCGAAGGCGCAATCCCCTAACGGATCCGCTCACCCCTAGTCCAGTCCCCGAGTCCCTCCCTGAACTCGAGATTTTGCACTATAAAAAGATGTACTCCTTATAGTGGCGGAGAAGCCTTTTACAACACTATGTATCTATCTTGGACCTTAACTCCCCGTTAATCCCTCAAAATACAGTAGCAAACCTACTTGATTTATCTTGGAGCGTAACTCCCCGTTACCTCCTCATAATCAAAGTAGAACCCCTACAAGCTGGTCTTAGAGCGTAACTTCCCGTTACCTCTTCACAGGCAAGTAGTACCCCTACGACCTGGTCTTAGAGCGTAACTTTCCGTTACCTCTTCACAGGCATGTAGTATCCCTTACGATCTTATCTTGGAGCGTAACTTCCCCTTTACCTCCTCAAAGATACGTAAAAATTTTTGCGTAGACTATGTTCCTCTACAACAATGTAGGTCTTGGATCTGGGTCTTAGGTCTTGGGTCTTTCCTTTTCCTCACGGTGCAAAGACACCCAACTCCCCGTCGGCGTGTCTAGGACTTGGGTCTTAGAACAAGGATCACCTCACTTCACTTTCACCTCACAACAAAGTCTTGACAACAAGTACTACGACTTTATATCCCTGTTTAAGAAAGAAAGGTGGTGGACTAGTATATTATAGTACTAGACCAAAGAGACAAACAAATATATATAAGATAGCCTAAGCAACAATATATATAAATGTGAGTCGGGGCAAGTCACTTAGTGAAAAGACTAATCACTCGAAGGGGTAAGTCACTTGTCAAAAAGGACAAACCACACATTGTGTGCTAACGTGTATGCAAGAAAGTAAGTGCGTATGCTAAAGTAAAGTGCGGAAATTAAAAGCGTATGAATGCAAGCACTTAAAGTAAATCTTTTCTTTTTATTTTCTTCTTATTATTGTCCGATATATAAGGCCGAGGGTATATGAACTAATCTAATGGCCGAATATATTGACTTGATTTATATCAAGCTCGTTGAGTCTTGTTGTTTATAAAAGCCTTGATCCGAAGAACAAAAATGAAACTATAAGGCTCTTTACAAACTAACGAAGACAATCTAAAATTCTACGAGGAGAGTTCGTTTATGTCTATATAGGACTTATATGAATTCTCGTAACTCAGAATCAAAGAATATATAACTTCTTAAACTCGAAAAGAAAAAGGCTCGTTTATGTCTTAATATACAACTTATACGATAAACCTTTTCACTTTGAATTCGAAGCTACTTCAACTTCTAGATCTCTACGAGGAAACCTTGTTTATATCTCTACTATATATGAGACTTAAACAAGTACCTTCTAACTCGGAGTTCGAAGTCGGATAAACTCACTAATATTTTACGAGTATGACTCGGAATAAGAGCTCATTTCTTTCACTTTATAACTCAACAAGGAAGCTCTTTGTTTATACCTTAATATATTGGCTTATACAAAGTTGCTTCGACTCGGAATAAAAAGTGAGACTAACCCACAAATATTCGACAAGTAGTGCTTGTTTATATCTCTATAGGAGACTTATACAAATCACTTTTTAACTCGAAATATAAGTTAGTTATGAACTTTACGTTCTATATATACGAGAAAAGACAACAACAATTAAAGCTCATGTATATATAAAACCGTAAACAAGTGCAAGTATATATAAGCTAAAGATCTAACTATGCAAGAACAATATATATATACTTATACACTAAAGCCGAATATATATATATATATATATATATATATATATATATGCAAGAAAATTAACCAACTTATGACTCTTGTGCTCTATAGAGAGAGACAAACTATTTCTTTCGAAATCAAGAGATACGAGTTGGGTTCGTGAACGAGAGTTGGTGTGTTCACAAAGATTAGTCAAGAAAGCAAGATGTACACACTACTAAACTCGATCTAAGCATATATATATATATATATATATATATATATATATATATATATATATATATATATATATATATATATATATATATATATATAAACAAGTAACTAACTTATAACCCTTGAGATATAGAAAGAAATCAAGAGAAAAAGCTAGGATCGAAGCCAAAACACACAAAAACTAGTCGCCGGAAAATGGCCGGAATCTTAACTTTTGGTACAACTTTGGGGACAACTAAACAAGTCTAGGGGCTGTTGGAATATGATATTTGGTTAGCCTAAACTAGCTTGTATGGTGTGTGTATTATATGAGCAAGAAAGAGGGTGAAACAAGCTTTAAAAGAGATGAAACTAGAAAGAATCAAAGCTTGTTTGCTATAACTTTTGAAGGCTGATATTTTCTGGGATGTTGGTGATATGAGGAGAGAAATATACAGCAATTTCTTGGCTCAAAAAGGCTTGAGAATGAAGTGGGGGAAAGCCTTGTATTTATAGGCAAAAATTAGGGTTTAAGTGTGATAAAGGGGTGACAAGGCTACTACATGGAGCAAGGAGAGCCACAACAATTCAAATTAAAGTTGCATCAGCTGAAAGAGGCCACATAGGTGCATAGAAAAACGTGCTAACATTATTCAGTTAATTAATAAAGCTAATAAACACGAAACCGAACGATATGTTGGAAATATGACGTTTTTCAAAATATGCTCCAAAAATTATGAAAATTTGGGAACCATCTGGGAATATTCCCAATAGGTCATGGTCAAAATCCTACTCAATTTGGAATTGACCTTCATTGACTTTTAATTGACCGAACATTCAATTACGTATCGAAGATACAGGCCAAAAATAAAAGTCACCCAAAAATTATAAAAAAAATCCTAAATTTCTTTTTCATTATTCTAGTGACATTCCCCAAGTTTCAAGTCATTTGGACATGTGTAACTATTTCTTTGAGAAAACGATCATTTCGCTGTCCCTACAGGCCGAAACAATAATCAATAGCCATTTGTCGGAACTTGTCAACGTTTAGACTAAAGTTTTGATTTGAAATATATTCAAACATAATATTTCTAAATAAATTATGACTATGAGGTCCATGAAATATTTTTGTTTGAATTAAAATGCAGTTTATCTATTTAAATAAGGCAGTTAGGGGTTTCCGGGATTAAATCTGTATTTTACATTTAGGCAGGAATTTGTTGAAGATAAATTGAACAAATAAGTTTAGAAAATATATTAAATATATTCCTTTGAAAACCTTTGAAACCAACACTCTTTTGTTTTGATGTTACATTTTTTGTTTCGTAAAAGCAGTGTTAAAATTACTGTATTTGTTCGTCTTCAGTGTTTGCCTCAAAATATAACATATATAAATTAGATTTGATTTTATCATTATTTTGATAAATCTTGTCTAATTATATGTTGAAAGAAAATCATTTGGTTAGTTTATAAAAGCAGTTTGACCAAGTTTGACTTTCTACTCGTTGACTGTCACTTTGAATAAGCCTAAGGGAGGTTTACTATATTCTTTAGTAATTTCCTATTTCTAATTTAATTTACACTTAATGTTTAGACAAAATAATCCAAAACCTAATAAAAAGATTGTATCTCACAATCTTTCCCTTTTTCGTATTTTGTCAAAACTGTCTAGTGTAAAATTAAATTTGTGTGTGACAGCCTAAACTTCCCCTACGTGTATGCAACTATCTAATTTATGCATTTTTAGATTTTAAAAATCTAATTTACACTTCCCCTACAGTGTTGAAAATCTTTTTGATTTTTAAGTGCATAGCGTACACATATATGCAATATATATATATATAATTTTGCAATTTATAGAGGTAAGAAATTGATACCATATAATAAGTATAGTTATACTTATTAATTTTGCTTCCTTCCATTTGACAATTATTTGAACTTATCAATTTCCTTTTCTTATCCTTCATTCCATTTTGTATTTAGCTGCAAAAATTATATATATATTAGTATAGGGAATATATATAAGGCTAGTATAAATTTTAATTTTATACTCTTTTATTTCACTCACTTCCCCTAGATAAAATAATTTTTATTTTATCCCAACTTTCAATTTCAACTTTCAATTTCACTCATTTATATTTTCACTCTCTTTTCTTTCGTCATTTTTCCTTATTACACTCTCATTGTATATTTTCAAATTTTACACTCTCTTCCCCTTTTTGATAATAATACCAAATAAGATTTATAAGAAATAATAGAGTATGAGTGTAGAAAATCTTCCATTTGATTTTCAAAATTATATATATTATATATAATTTGAAATACAACATTGATTTTCCCTGTTTTTAGCAGTTTGAATATATATAGATATATAATTTGAGCATACATTGATCCTGTGTGAACATATATAATTCAAATATATACAATTCGAAAATAATTTCCTGTTAATATTCGAATATATATAATCAAATATATATATAATTTCCTGTTAGGTCCATTTGCATATAAACTTGTTAGCATGAAATTTCAACACTAACATTTATCCTGTAGAAAACAAAGGGGAGGGGGAATATTTAGCATGCAATCAGATTAAGCACTTAAGGGGAGGGAGAATTTAAACAAGACCATCACTGTTAAGTTCTAAAAAAAAATTATCCAAGCATGCATAGGGGAGAAATAATCCTGTTAGTTCCTTCCACCAATAAAGATAAGTCTAAGGGGGAGGGGGAAAAATATACATTATAAAATGTATATCTTTTTAAGAACAGTCTAGAATTGTAATATTTACAACTCATTTGTTTTTGACAAAGTTACACAAAACTAAACTTCTCCTTGACAGTGCATTCTTTATGCATTATTCCTGCAATATCATTTGAAAATGTTAGTACATGATTATACATTTATGATCCATATCTCGTCTGATGCAAGAGAATAAATGTGGTAACATGATAATGGTGCACATAATATCATTTCATTAATACCAAGTACAGTCACATACAATATCTTAGGAACATAGCTTTACAAAATGGCCTACTACACACTAGTCCTCATTAAAGCTACTAACCTAACACTTGACTACACTTAACAGCTTCAAGAACAGATAGAAGCAAGTAGCTAGCATCAAAAGCATATAAAACTTAAGCAAAAGTAAAGCAGATACATGAAACATGACAGACACACAAACAAATAACCACCACAGTCCCTAGCTTCTCTTTAGAGTATTAGAAATCAGATCCAGAGTACTCAATTTATTGGTTCATTTCCTAGAGGAACTACACCATCTTCCTCCATTTCTACCACTCCACCAACTCTAAACTCATTAAGTTCAACTACCTCCCTAGGTTCACCATTCCTAAGCAAAGCAGGCATTGAAGGAGCATTGAAGGTAGAACTATTCAAGATGCTCAACTGCACATTGATAACATGTGCTAGACCTTCCTCAATTACTCCTGCCCTAGCTATTGTGCTCACCAAAATACTCAGCACACTGTTCACCTTAGTTTCTGTGTTCTCATGCTTCTCAACTAGTTCCTTAAAGGAAGTTTGAAGTTCTTGAAATAATTTTTCAAGTTCTTCATATTTTCCATTAAGAGTATCAATTGCCTTATCAAAATCTGCCCTAGAAATGGTATCCAGGGGCACATCAGGAGCAGCAGAGACACATTGAATGTTACTAGGCAAATTAGGCATACTAGGCATAGGGTTTTCAACATGTGTAGAGTAGCCATTCAATGGGATAGTCACTCTATTGGCCTTGTCAGTGATTGTGGAAGCAACTTGAAAGTAGGGCAGTTGGTTGAGGTTAAGTTTGAAGTGTTCAAAGACTTTAGTCAACAAGAGGCAATAGGCATACATTCCGTTTTTATGACAATGGACCATGTGAGAGAGAATCATGAAGGGTAGGCTAAAAGTGACTTTGTGGCTAGCAAGCTTGTACATAAGCTTGATTTCTTAAAAGGACATGAGTTTGTCACCACTTGTGTTTTGGAAAATGTTGGCTCTTAAGATCAAGGCCATGGTTTGAAAGGTGGGGGTGAAGTGTTCATAGGAAATACCTTCTTCAGTGAGCTCAAGGGACAAGGGCAGTTCAATGCCACACAAGATAGAAAGGTAGAGTTTCATCTCCATTTTATTGAAGACAAAATCAGTGTTAATGTCAAGGTTTGCATGGTTGAAGGTTTTAAGGTTTAGTTTCAAGGCATTGGCAAGCTCAATGTGGTCAAGAACAAAGTACTTCCCATTGACCACATTTGTCAGAAACATAACTTCCTGGACTCCTTGTTTGACCTCTAAATTGCTATAAAACTCACTAACCATGTTTGGAAAAACTTTCCTATTAGGATAATAAAGGACTGGCTCCCATTTGGCAACTGCAAACATGTTATAAAGCTCAGTTCTTTTGTCTATTTGAATCAAGCAACCTGGCTGCAGTTTGCTTTTAGTGTGTTTAGAGGGCAAAGAAAGTGGGGATTTACCAAGATCCATGAGTGTTCTTTGTTTCTTCCTATTTCTATTTCTAGAAGAAGTGGGGACAGTGGTTTTTGACTCATTGTATTGGCCTAGACACAATGTAGTATTTATAAACTCATCTTCATTTTCCATTTGGATATGAGAACAAGAAATAAATGCTACTGCAGAAATTATATGCAAGAAGACAGAGAACTTAAGGTGTAGACAGACAAAGAAGGGAAGGTGCAAGAGTTAAATGCAGAGAATTATCCCTTTTTAAACACAAAAAGCTACTGCAAACAAGTGCAAGTGCAGGCAAGCAACAGTGTAGAAACAGTGTACCAATAGTAGCAGATGCAGTCATAGGTACAGTCCTGAACTAGTGTATATATAGTAAACAAGTACACAAGTTACATCCTCATTAAATGAGATGTACTGCCTCTTATCAGCTAACACACCCACATAACAGCTAAAGTTGCCCGCAAATCAGATTATAAACCTAGGCATGTTATAGATCATACACATACACCTATTTTTATTACTTTATATTTCAAATTTGCAGGTATGTGTTACAGAGTAAGGACTACCGTGCTATACTAGCTAGTACACAAGTTTTACAGCTAAACATGATATATGCACTATTTTAAGATTGATAAAGCATGGACCAATGAGCAAATATATTATGTTGTAACAGTTAAAATTTTTCAGGCATGCTATGAATCAGTCCAACAGAAATCTTGAGCACATTACAAGATGTCACATAAGTAATTTTTGCAGGCATATAAATTCATACTATTAAACATTGTGCAGACATAAATTTATCAAAAACAACAATGACAAATAGGCATGTGGCAGTTAAATACAAGACTAATTTTATAAAACAAAATGTCACAAGTAGTTTTAATTATTCATGTAACTGCAACAAACTATGATCATGTATCTCAATTGTACCTAAGTCAAAATTTATTATTCTACTTCATTTTAGCAAATGCATTAACACATAAGGGGTAAGTAAAGATATCATGACTTATTTGACTCAATTACATTGTCAGCCATATGCATCAGATTTTACCAATCACATTAGGCAATAGACCACATTAGCCAACAGTCCAGTTAATACAAGTTGTTAACATAATGACCTTTTCTAGACATTGGGTTAGTCATGGTATGCATATAGCACTTAAGCAACTGACAAGCATGGCAAGATACAAGTAAGTTTACAGCCAAGATAATGTAATTACACATTATTTATCTATATGCATGTATTTATGAAGCACATAATTAAGTATGTGCACTAAGCCATGTAAACATAAATATATACTACAAATGTGCAGTCATGATACATAACCAATACATATGTGCATATATTGCTATCTAACTAGATACAACAGTCTTGCTTTCAGTGAAAATAATAGTCTTACTAATTTGGAATTTTTCACAGTCATAATCACAACATTGTGACCTTATATCAGGTAGAGTTATCAAGTGCTATTACTCTGTTTTTAATAACTCACAGACAATTCACCAGATATGTTCAATTGATCTCAAATGTTTAAAATCAAATTCAAATTGATCATATAAGCACAAAAATAGCTTCAAGTACTCATATTCTACCAGTTAAGAGCTAGTTCAAACACAACTATCGAATCCATCCAGGACATCACACCACCAAACAACAATTATCACAAAACTTACACCAGTTGGAGTTTGAAGATCATACATGTGCCGTGGGGTCCATTCACACGGTCCTTACCTGATTTGACACTAAATTGAAGCAATTAGGGCTGAGAGCAGGCTTTAATTGGCTTGAGAGTGTGTGATTCGCTGAAGACTCGCCTGAACTCGGTGTAGACTCACTGAGTCAGGTGACTAATATACCGATTTTCATCAAACAGACACTGCCTCGAGCTTCTCCTTCTTTTTTGAGACTTGAAACCATCATTACCCTTGAGAAGTTATCTTGGAATAACTTGATTCACCAAACCCTAACTGAGTCTGACCGAGTTACCCATTTCTCGAGCTGAAACTAATTCAAGTACTTCTCATAAATCATTATAGACCATGTAAACAAGTCGAAGATAGAGTTTTGTGTAGAAATGATGATAATCGATTAAATCGATTTGGGGATTTTCGATTTTGAGCAATCTTGGGCATGAATGATTGTTATTTTGCTATGAATCGAAGGGATTTTTGAAGAAGAACACGATTTTGTGATGAGTTTGAGCGAAAAATTCGTTGTACAATCATGAATTAAGATCAAATGGATTAGGGTTTGAGTCAAGCAGCCGAGCGAGAGAGAGAGATAAGATCCGTACAAAAGTATATATTCTATGTATTTTTCTGATTAATACATATATATATATTCCAAGTCAACGGCTGTGATCTAATCCCCATTGTGATCAACGGTCCAGATTAATCCGGGAGAAATAATTAAAATTGTATATATATATATATATATAGAAATATACATATAGCAAAATTAATTTATATTTTATATGTTTAATTACACCAAAAATGTAACTAAGTTATATAAAATAATAATTTATCTCACAATAATTTTATACTTTTAATTACAACTAAATGTAATTAAATTTATATAAAATATTATGATATAAGTATTTTATAGTTAATCATGCTTATTGCATAAAACTATTTGGTCCAAAAATATTTTCTAAAATTTTAAAATAAATTTTAAAATAATATTTTCTAGGACAAGATTAATTAATACTCACTGTTTTTCCGAGTTTTAAAATATTTAAACATATTTCAAGGCCATGCAACAATGATATTAATTAATAATATTTTATTGAGCTTAATTTCACAACAAAGCTTGAACAACTTGTAATTAATTTTATTATCGACAAATCTGAATTCCATATAGAAATCCGATCGAGTAATAACATTAATTACTAGCAGAGCAAAGTTTATTGAAAATTAATTCAACAAAATTAGAGACACTCTGTATCTTACTTTGAGCACTCAAGCATACTTAACTCTAATCGGAGTTTGGCAAATCTTTTCGAACTCAAAGGTTTTGTAAAAATATCGGTGATATTATATTCGGTATCTATATATACCATTTTAATATTGCCCTTCGAGACATGGTCTCGTAGAAAATGATGTCGTATATCAATGTGTTTTGATAATGAATGCAACACAGAATTTTTACTTAAATTTATTGCACTTATATTATCACATTGAATTGATACTATATCAAATTTTACCATATAGTCAGCTAATGTCTGTTTCATCCAAAGAATTTGGGCACAACATTTTGCAACTGCTATATATTCAGCTTCCGTAGTGGATATAGACACAAAATTGTGTTTCTTAGAAAACCAAGAAACTAAGCATCCACCAAGAAACTGACACATACCACTTGTGCTTTTTCTATCAATTAAGTGGCCGGCATAATCCGAATCAGAAAAGCACACTAGGTCAAATGGTTGTCCTTTCGGATACCATAGACCCATTTCAGTGGTTCCCTTAAGGTATCTAAATATCCGCTTAACTGCAGCTACATGAGATTCCTTAGGGTTCACTTGAAAGCGGGCACACTTACATACACTAAATTGTATGTCAGGCCTACTAGCAGTGATATAGGGAAGACTTCCAATCATTCCTCGATATTGCTTTATTTCTACAGAAATACCACTAGGATCTTCTGTCATCTTTAAGGCAGGTGACATAGGGGTACTGAATGATTTACAATATTTCGATTGCGAAATATGAATGCCTTCATCAGATTACTTAATTTGCAATCCTAAAAAGAAATTTAATTCCCCCATCATGCTCATTTCAAATTCTTTACTCATAATATCTGAGAATTCCTTACATAGAGATTCCTTGGTAGAACCAAAGATAATATCGTCTACGTAAATTTGGACGAGCAGGATATCATCACCTTCATACTTCGTAAAGAGAGTGGTATCAACAACTCCTATTTTGAAACCATTTTTAATCAGGAATTTGCTTAACCTCTCATACCAAGCTCTAGGAGCTTGCTTTAGTCCGTATAAAGCCCTGTATGATTTGTATACATACTCAGGATGTAAGTGATCTTCAAATCCCGGTGGTTGTCTTACATATACTTCTTCTTCTAAGACACCATTTAGGAAAGCAGATTTAACATCCATTTGATAGACTTTGAAACCTTTATGACAAGCGAAGGCTAAAAATATTCGAATTGATTCAATTCGAGCCACGGGAGCATAGGTTTCATCAAAATCTATTCCTTCCATTTAAGTATAGCCTTGAGCAACTAAACGTGCTTTATTTCTTATCACTGTTCCACTTTCATCTAATTTATTTCGAAAGACCCACTTTGTTCCAATAATGGAAGTTTCAGGGGGATGTGGAACTAGTTCCCAAACTTTATTATGACCGAATTGGTTTAACTCTTCTTGCATAACAAAGATCCAATCCTCATCTAATAAAGCTTCCTTTGCGGTTTTGGGTTCTATTTGTGATAGAAAGGCCATATGACTCACAATGTTTTGAACTTGAGCACGAGTCTGAACACCTTTAGTTAGATCCCCTAAGACACAGTCAATAGGATGATCTTTAAGCAACGGTATTTCCGTAGGCAATTCAAGTTCGTTCTCAACGTTTTCAAGAGGATTCTTTGGACTTGTAAGCCCAAGTTTCATGTTTCCAATTTTTCGAATAACATTTTCAACACCACTTGGAATTTGACCATTTGAATCTGGCTCCTCCTCTATTAAATCTTTATACTTTGAGTTTGGTTTAGATTCATCGAATACTGCATTCATTGATTCTTCCACAACCAAAGTATTAAGATTGAAACCTCTATAAGCTTTGCTATTAATAGAATATCCTAGAAAAACACCCTCACCAGATTTAGGGTTGAATTTCGTTAGATAATCCTTAGTATTCATAATATAGCACTTACTTCCAAAAACTTTGAAGTAGTTAAGCTTAGGAGTTTTACCAAAATAAAGCTCATAAGGAGTCTTCATTTTGATGGGTCGTAGTAATACTCTATTAAGAACATGGCATGCATTGGACATAGCTTCGGCCCAAAAATATTTTGGTCTACGATATTCATTAAGCATAGTCGTTGCCATTTCTTGTAACGTTCTGTTTTTCCTTTCAACTACCCCATTTGATTGAGGTGTATAAGGAGCAGAAAAGTTATGAGTAATACCATATGCCTCACAAAAATCAACAATTTTTGCATTATCAAACTCTTTTCCATGATCCGTCCGGATATAGATAATTGAGTTATTTTGTTGATTTTGTATACGTTTGCAAAGAGCCGCAAAAGATTCAAATGCATCACTCTTTGACCGTAAGAACTTAATCCACGTATAGCGAGAGTAGTCATCAACTACCACGAGGGTGTATTGACTTCCTCCTAAGCTGTGTACGGGAACTGGTCCTATAAGATCCATATGTAGTAGCTCAAGTGGTCTAAAGGTAGACACCATGAATTTGGCTTTATGAGATGCACGAATCTGTTTGCCAATATCACAAGCTTCACATATATGGTCTTTTACGAAATTGAGTTTTGGTAATCCTCGTACATGCTCTTTTGAACATATAGTCTTAATGAGTTTCATGTTTATGTGCCCCAGCCTTCGGTGCCATAACCATGGATCATCATTAAAGGAAATCAAACATACATCCTCATATTTCGTAGTGTCACACGTGTAAACATTTTTGTTACGTGGACAATTTAAGGCTAGTCTTCCGTCTTCATTGTAAATAGAGCAATGTGTTGACCGGAAGACTACTTTGCAACCATTATCACATAGTTGACTTATTGAAAGCAAGTTGTACTTTAGTCCCGTGACTAATTGTACATTTGTTATTTTAAAGTTTTCACTTCCTATATCCCCAATGCCAATGATGTTGCCATTACTGCGATCTCCAAAGGTTACACTTCCGGCGGCTACTTTTCTAATGTTGTTCAACAATGACTTATTACCGGTCATATGACGTGAACATCCACTATCAAGATACCACACATCTTTTGTAGCAGTAAGGCATACCTACACAAGGGATTAGTTAAACCTTTTGGTACCCCTTTGTCTTAAGGGTTCTTGGGTTAGTACATCATAAGGCATATACGAACTAGCATGAACAAATCTAGGAATGGGATAGGTTCTCATATAATCATGTATGTTTCTAGATGCTTCATTCCTAGTAGATATATGATAAGGGTTTCTTTTAGGAGTATATTTGTTGCATCTAACATATTCATGATTCTTTCTAGGGGAAAGATGGTAATAATCGAGTCTCTAGAATTAGCATTGGCATTGTATTTCAAATTATTACTTCTAACATGAGCATTTGAAGTACTAGGGTAAGCATGATGACTCATATTAGCATGATGACTTAATCTAGCATGATAACTCGTATTCCTAGGCATAGTAGCATTTATGTTACGAGTTTGATCATGATATTTAGGGTCATTAGTGATAGAACCATTTTTAGGAACTCTATCCATTCTAGTTGAACTAGAGCTAGTGTTATCATTATTTATGTTCCTTGGTTTGAAAATTATTGGTTCTTGATGATATTGAGACTTCAGTAGTCTTTGAACATTCACTTTAGAATCATTCTTCTTTTGAGATATGTTCTTTTCATCTCTTTTTCTAGAAGTTGATCCTTTAGGAATGCATTTGTATTTTCCCTTAAGTTCACCTTCTTTTGCCTTGCAATATAGATGGATATGTCCACTTACATTACAATAAGTACACTTTGGTGTAGGTGATTTAGGTGGAGTACTAATCGGAGGATTAGGTTTACGATCCTTCTTTTTAGAAGGACTCTTATATTCATAACCCAAGCCTTCACGATTAAATGATTCCCAAGAGCTAAATACCATCCTTTCTAAAATGGCATTGCTCTTAGTGAATTGTTTCAAAATGGATTCAAGATTTCTTTTTCCTTAATCAAGAGGTTAATCTTGTTAGTTAAGAATTTCTCTTTATCCATAACTTGAGCCAAGAGCTTTTGATTTTCCAACTTCATTATTTCTAATTCCGAGACAAGTCTTTGACGACTTTCGAATTCGATATTAATTTTGCCTTGAAGTCTGGCATAATCTCTGTCTTTATTCATTAATTGAAGTTTGTAATAAAAATCTAGCTCTTTTAAGGCTTCATGAAGCTCTTCCTCTTTATCTCCCGTAAGAGATTTTTCGAGGTCATTTATACTTTTGCAACGTGAAGAATTCTCTTGAATCAATGATTCATTTTGAATTTTCATATTTAAAAGCTCAACATGGAGCTCACGATTGCGTTCGTTTAAATGGAGCTTATCATTCTCAATCTCTTCGGCTTGAAAAATCAAAGACACATTTTCGACTTCAAGAGTACGAATTTGGTCATCCTTTCCGTTCGCCTCGATTTTCAAGTTTTCATTTTGAGAGAGAATGTTAGTAACGTATTCCATGTCTTTGACATGTACGTCGGTCAAACTAGTAACCTCTTTTTGAAGCTCTAGACACAAATCCTCATATTTATCTTTTTCGGATTTTGTCTTGACATAACTTCGATTCAATTCATCATAACCAATTTTCAAATTGTTGACCAGGTTTCTAAGTTCAGAAATATTCATAATATAATGCTCTATTTTAGACAAGGTAACATCATTACTATTACATGATGAAATCAAGATTGGTTTACATGTTACCTCTTGTAGAGAAGTGGAGCCTTCCGTTGGAGTAGCTTCATCTCTGATTTCCATCAAAGCAAGGTTTACAGTTTCCTCGTTTTATTCAGGAGCTTTCTCATCCTCGCTTAGATTCCATCCACTCTCGGCTACAAGGATTTGTCCTTTAGTTGGACATTCCCTTTTAAAATGACCTGGTTGCTTACATTCAAAGCAAACAATTTCAGTCTCTTCGGGAACTGCCTCTTTAGGCTTAGGTGCATAATTACTCGTAAATTTCAAGTTATTGTAAGCATTGTTTGCTTGTGGTTGTTGCACACCTTTGCCTTTAGCATAGCTCGTAGTAGGAAAGTTACTTTTATAATTAGGCCTACCCTTAGAGTTAAAAACTCGTTGTTGGTTACCCGATTTCAGAAAGCCTTTTCCGTACCTTTGAGCTTTGCTTTGTAAAACACGACGGAGTTGTCTTTAACCGGGTGATGATAAAAGTGGACATTGGATATATTATGAATTGTATGAGAAATATGAATGATAGATAAAGGATTTAATCTTCCTATTTAGGAGTGATATTATTGGCATCTTGATTGAGTGAGACTATAAAATGCATGGCCGTGCTCAAATGTTGAATAGTTTACTCATTGATCAAGGAAACCCGGATTAAACGTTGAAAAGGATGACATGATACGTACCTCGAATTTGATCAATAATATAAGGTTAAAGAGATTATATTACATGAAACATTATTCATGAAGGCTTAATCAAATCACTGATTTTATTATTATTACTTGGGTAGCAATGATGTAGTACTAGATGCCGCTCATTGTTTACAAATTTAATTAGATATTAAAATTGTTGCCAACGTAATAATAACCTACAGGGTCACACACAAAGAATGCTTGAAGGAGAAAATAATTTAAATTATATAAGTAATTTATTTTATTTATGATATTAATTAAGTCTGACTTAATTAATTATATAAATAGAATAAATGAATTACTTAAACTAATTCCAAATTAGTAATTAATTAATTAAGTGAGACTTAATTAAATAATTTAGAATTTTAGATTAGTATTAATTATAATTAGATTATAATTAGAAAACTTATTTCTCTCTATATATAATCTCTTTATGGGTTGATTTAATAATAAGACACATATTTTTCTAAAACCCTAGCCGTTTTGAGAAAAGAGGAAGATAGATAGAGAGAGAGAAGCAGTTTTCGGGTGCTAGTACACATCAATCCTTCATGAAAAGTGTTCGTGTGGATACCATAGAGCGTAGATCGCGAGAGCGGGATACTGATGATTAAACAAGTTTTGGACCTCCATTAATCTTCCATTGATGAACTGTTAAATCTTTCTAAGGTATTTGTTCTTAATATCCGAATTAAATCTTTTATTTTCGCATGGATCCTGCGGAGGGTTTCGATTTATATTACGTTTTGTATTTATTTTTCGCGTTTTTCCGCTGCATTTGTGCCTCGAAACCCTTCAATGGCATCATAGCTACTTGCGAAATGTTTTAATTCGGTTATGTTTGATAGGTCCCAAATAATGGGCGGTATTAGCTAGAAGGGGGGTTGAATAGCTATATACCCTTTTTAAAATTTAGGGCTCGGCGTTTTTAAATTTCTCTTCTCTTTTTAAAATCTTTACTAGTCAACTAGTAAATAAAGTGCGGAAAGTAAAAGAGAGAAAAGAGACAGAGTACAACACAATATTTTTATCCTGGTTTGCGATGGCGCAATCCCCTAACGGATCCGCTCACCCCTAGTCCAGTCCCCGAGTCCCTCCCTGAACTCGAGATTTTGCACTATAAAAAGATGTATTCCTTATAGTGGCGGAGAAGCCTTTTACAACACTATGTATCTATCTTGGACCTTAACTCCCCGTTAACCCCTCAAAATACAATAGCAAACCTACTTGATTTATCTTGGAGCGTAACTCCCCGTTACCTCCTCACAATCAAAGTAGAACCCCTACAAGCTGGTCTTAGAGCGTAACTTCCCGTTACCTCTTCACAGGCAAGTAGTACCCCTACGAGCTGGTCTTAGAGCGTAACTTCCCGTTACCTCTTCACAGGCACGTAGTATCCCTTACGATCTTATCTTGGAGCGTAACTTCCCCTTTACCTCCTCAAAGATACGTAAAAATTTCTGCGTAGACTATGTTCCTCTACAACAATGTAGGTCTTAGATCTGGGTCTTAGGTCTTGGGTCTTTCCTTTTTCCTCACGGTGCAAAGACACCCAACTCCCCATCGGCGTGTCTAGGACTTGGGTCTTAGAACAAGGATCACCTCACTTCACTTTCACCTCACAACAAAGTCTGGAGAACAAGTACTACGACTTTATATCCCTGTTTAAGAAAGAAAGGTGGCGGACTAGTATATTACAGTACTAGACCAAAGAGACAAACAGATATATATAAGATAGCCTAAGCCACAATATATATAAATGTGAGTCGGGGAAAGTCACTTAGTGAAAGGACTAACCACTCGAAGGGGTAAGTCACTTGCCAAAAAGGACAAACCACACGTTGTGTGCTAACGTGTATGCAAGAAAGTAAGTGTGTATGCTAAAGTAAAGTGCGGAAATTAAAAGCGTATGAATGCAAGCACTTAAAGTAAATCTTTTCTTTTTATTTTCTTCTTATTATTGTTCTATATATAAGGCCGAGGGTATATGAACTAATCTAATGGACGAATATATTGACTTTATTTATATCAAGCTCGTTGAGTCTTGTTGTTTATAAAAGCCTTGATCCGAAGAACAAAAATGAAACTATAAAGCTCTTTACAAACTAACGAAGATAATCTAAGATTCTACGAGGAGAGTTCGTTTATGTCTATATAGGACTTATATGAATTCTCGTAACTCGGAACCAAAGAATATATAACTTCTTGAACTCGAAAAGAAAAAGGCTCGTTTATGTCTTAATATACAACTTATACGATAAACCTTTTCACTTTGAATTCGAAGCTACTTTAACTTCTAGATCTCTACGAGGAAGCCTTGTTTATATCTCTACTATATATGAGACTTAAACAAGTACCTTCTAACTCGGAGTTCGAAGTCGGATAAACTCACTAATATTCTACGAGTATGACTCGGAATAAGAGCTCGTTTCTTTCACTTTATAACTCAACAAGGAAGCTCTTTGTTTATACCTTAATATATTGGTTTATACAAAGTTGCTTCGACTCGGAATAAAAAGTGAGACTAACCCACAAATATTCGACAAGTAGTGCTTGTTTATATCTCTATAGGAGACTTATACAAATCACTTTTTAACTCGAAATATAAGTTAGTTATGAACTTTACGTTCTATATATACGAGAAAAGACAACAACAATTAAAGCTCGTGTATATATAAAACTGTAAACAAGTGCAAGTATATATAAGCTAAAGATCTAACTATGCAAGAACAATATATATATACTTATACACTAAAGCCGAATATATATATATATGTATATATATATATATATATTTATGCAAGAAAATTAACCAACTTATGACTCTTGTGCTCTATTGAGAGAGACAAACTATTTCTTTCGAAATCAAGAGATACGAGTTGGGTTCGTGAACGAGAGTTGGTGTGTACACAAAGATTAGTCAAGAAAGCAAGATGTACACACTACTAAACTCGATCTAAGTATATATATATATATATAAACAAGTAACTAACTTATAACCCTTGAGATCTAGAAAGAAATCAATAGAAAAAGCTAGGATCGAAGCCAAAACACACAAAAACTAGTCGCCGGAAAATGGCCGGAATCTTAACTTTTGGTACAACTTTGGGGGCAACTAAACAAGTCTAGGGGCTGTTGGAATATGATATTTGGTTAGCCTAAACTAGCTTGTATGGTGTGTGTATTATATGAGCAAGAAAGAGGGTGAAACAAGCTTTAAAAGATATGAAACTAGAAAGAATCAAAGCTTGTTTGCTATAAATTTTGAAGGCTGATATTTTCTGGGATGTTGGTGATATGAGAAGAGAAATATGCAGCAATTTCTTGGCTCAAAAAGGCTTGAGAATGAAGTGGGGGAAAGCCTTGTATTTATAGGTAAAAATTAGGGTTTAAGTGTGATAAAGGGGTGACAAGGCTACTACATGGAGCAAGGATAGCCACAATAATTCAAATTAAAGTTGCATAATCTGAAAGAGGCCACATAGGTGCATAGAAAAATGTGCTAACATTATTTAGTTAATTAATAAAGCTAATAAACACGAAACCGAACGATATGTTGGAAATATGACGTTTTTCAAAATATGCTCCAAAAATTATGAAAATTTAGGAACCATCTGGGAATATTCCCAATAGTTCATGGTCACAATCCTACTCAATTTGGAGTTGACCTTCATTGACTTTTAATTGACCGATAATTCAATTACGTATCGAAGATACATGCCAAAAATAAAAGTCACCCAAAAATTATAAAAAAAATCCTAAATTTCTTTTTCATTATTCTAGTTACATTCCCCAAGTTTCAAGTCATTTGGACATGTGTAACTATTTCTTTGAGAAAACGATCATTTCGCTGTCCCTATAGGCCGAAACAATAATCGATAGCCATTTGTCGAAATTTGTCAACGTTTAGAATAAAGTTTTGAATTGAAATATATTCAAACATAATATTTCTAAACAAATGATGACTATGAGGTCCATGAAATATTTTTGTTTGAATTAAAATGCAGTTTATCCATTTGAATAAGGCAGTCAGGGGTTTCCGGGATTAAATATGTATTTTACATTTAGGCAGGACTTTGTTGAAGATAAATTGAACAAATAAGTTTAGAAAATATATTAAATATATTCCTTTGAAAACCTTTGAAACCCTTTGAAACCAACACTCTTTTTTTTTGATGTTACAATTTTTATTTCGTAAAAGTAGTGTTAAAATTACTGTATTTGTTCGTCTTCAGTGTTTGCCTCAAAATATAACATATATAAATTATATTTGATAAATCTTGTCTAATTATATGTTGAAAGAAAATCATTTGGTTAGTTTATAAAAGTAGTTTGACCAAGTTTGACTTTCTACTCGTTGACTGTCACTTTGAATAAGCCTAAGGGAGGTTTACTATATTCTTTAGTAATTTCCTATTTCTAATTTAATTTACACTTAATGTTTAGACAAAATAATCCAAAACCTAATAAAAAGACTGCATCTCACAGTGTTTAACAATTTTTCGATGTATGTAAACATGTATAAGATATGACATGGCTATATGTTGATATATATGTTTTATATGATTTTGAATATATGATATTCATGTGATGATTGTGTGTATTGTTGTTTGTATATGATACATGTTTGTTCTTATTATGAGAATCGTATTCCATACGAATTCTGAAACGACATCTCTAGATTTTCTGAAATCTGTATCTAGTATCCAATTTTCGCAAAGGATATATGTTTTCTTAATTGAATCGTGTCACTAAGCAATACCAACACACTCAGCTTGGCGTTTGTAAGCCATTTGATGTCGTTACAGGCCCCAAAATGGTGATTTATTAGTTTCTGAAATTTATTTGATTTTCTAAAATTTCAAAATTTATTATATATGATTATATGATATGTTTATATAATCTGGAATATATTACATGTGTTATGTGATAGCATGGTGGATGGTTATGGCCTAAAGACTCGTAAGATAGTGATTTTGAATTATGGTTTTGGATTTAAATACGACTTGTATGTCGTTTATTCATTGTAATTATTAATCTCGAATATAACTCGAGTTCTTCTTGTAATTTCATTAGAATATATTTATTTATCATTCAATGTAATTGTTCAATGGGACTTGAAATTAAGGCTATGAGGCAATCTAGATGATGGAGCAATAAAGAAGATAAAGACATGTAATAGTGTAGTATTTGAAACCACCATAGATTGACCTTGATAATTCCATTAGCTTGGAAATATCACATAGGATGGGGCCATAACCAAATATGTTTGATTTACGCATAATATATATATGTATATAAATGCATGTGTAGATATGTATGCGTTGTAATGATGTATCTATTAGATATGACACTCATGCCATGCCTGCTTAAGAAAGATAAAATCTGTAATGATTCAAGATTTTAAAATTAAACAAACGATTATGAGATTCTTGTGTTTATGAAACATGGTATTGAATATGAATTTTCTTTTTCTGATATAGGGTGATTTTGTCAAAAGCGAATTATTAATCGTAAGAAAGTTGGGTTTTAAGTGAGACCGTTTGTGACTTCTCCAATGATCTAGAAATCAAACCATTGACGAATATTAAAATGGATTATTTGATCAAGGAAAAATTGGGAATCTCTTTATGATGGGATCATGATCGTTAAACAATAAATCGCTAAATAAATATTAAGTTAATAAAGATGCCTTCCAATGTTAATACACATCAAGATCTAGATTAAAAAGGAGTGGGTTTGCCAAAGTGAAATGCTCTTATCAATCACGGGAAAATGTGATAAGTAAATGTACTTAGTTTATTGAAATGTTGGGTCTAAGTTAAATAAATCATCACAATAGGATTGTGAGTTTAGAGGCATAGAGTTTGGTGAGATTTATTGGATAAATGTGTACAATGGGTTGTTCTACCAAACTTTCCAAGAGTTATATTTGATATAATTGACAAATGTTGTCTACCTAAATAGTCCTATTTTTGGTGTATTAGCCAATGCTATCTTAAAACATGGAAGAAATATGGATCTTGGCTCACTAGAAAGATTTAAAAAAATGTTTTCCGAATTAATAGTTAGGGTTATTAGTTTGATAAAAATAGTGGGAGGTATATGGTGATATACCATAATCACTTAAACATAATTAATATTAAATATGCAATCTAGTTTATTTTATACACTTTAATACTATAGATATCAAATGATAAACACAAACAACTTCTCTATACGATCAGTTCTTGAGAAGGACAAATTGATGAGAATACATTTCCTCGACTGACATAGGAGCTTGAGAATCGTCCTCGGGCACCATGATGTTAGTCAAATCTCTTCCCCTGCTATTAAAGATGAGAATGTAACATGTGCAAATGATAGTTCTTATTGGAAGTAAATTAATGTTGCGACTGATGTTTTATGTCCCATGTTTCCAACTATGAGTGTTGAGCTTAAGAAGCAGCACGAGCATATAGATGCTTGTGAGACTATTAAGCACCCTTAAAGGATATTTGAGGGACAGACTCTTCTAGATATATTTTACAATGAAAGGGTACTATACACTTACAAGCAGGGAGAGTGAGACCCAGTTACACCACATGTTTTAAGACTATAGGGTATAATGAGTACTTTGACATTTTGGATTTCCAGATTGGTCTAGAGGCTCACCTAGATTTGATCTTATAATCCTTGGACAATAAATGTTCTTAGTTTGTTATGAACAACAAAATGAATAAGATTGGTGAAACATTTATTGAGTTGCTAAACATGTTAAGAACTGTTGAAAGGAACATGATAAATGCATGAACTACTACTATAATGATGGTAAACATAGGGAATGCAAAAGGGAAATGAAAATGGAAAGGCAATGAGAAGATTTGATCTAGTTTCCTTGTCAAACCAAAGTCTAATCCCAAAACAGGCTCTAAAGTCTGAATGAGGTGTTGACAAAGAAGACGATTGTCGCTTCTATGAAAAATCGGGAAACTGGAAATCAAACTGTCATACTTATTTGGAAGATCGGAAGAAGATGATCAGTAAGGGTCAAGCTTCGAGTATCAGGTAGGAAATGGAATAAAAGTAGTTTCTCTGGTTGAAAGAACTCGTTAATTAATTTTTAGCCTACAAGGAAAATTTAGAACTTGATAATTGTTATAATGTGCTTGAAATTAGCAGAGACATTATATTAGTTTTTTGTTTGGACAAGAAAGGCTTTTTCATTTTAATTAAATAATAAAAGTTGTTTATTCTATTTCGATGATGAGGCTTATAATGTTGCACAACTAGTTAACAATTTATATGTTCTAAAGTGACTCACAAATATTACCTTTGGCACTGTCGTTGAGGTCATATTAATGAGAAACGCATTTCCAGAATACATAAGGATGCATTCTTGGATAAATTTGATTATGAATTATACAAAAGGATGCGAATCTTGGTTTATTTGGCAAAATGACTAAAACTCCTTTTACCGGACCTGGTTAAAGGGTCATGTTGTGGATAAAAAATGAAGTGTCTTTAATGCGTAGTTACTGTTAGGGTTTGAGAGAGCTTCGAGCTTTTATGACTGCACTAACGTTTCGTGACTATCTCGGGTCCTCGTTAACTGCATACGTATCTCAATGAATGTGAGAATCAAGTCAATAAAACGTAGTTCTAATGTTGAGGGGTTAGGCCCTTTATATAGGCGCACGAAGGCCTTGGAGTTAGATTAGAATTAGGAGACTTGGAGGTCAAGTTTCCTAGTGATAGGGTTATCCAAACCTTATAGGAATGAGAGTCCTTGTTGGACTCTTCCCACGTTTGAGTTTCTAGATCCTTCCAGGATGAGGGCCTTCAACAGGCTTATCAGGCCTTTGCTGAGCCTTTATTACGAAATTAATTAATAAAAAGGGCTTAATGGGCCTATAGCTTCAACAGAGCTTGTGGGCTAGACTTACAAATCCAGTTGATCCTAGAATTTATTTCCCTAGTTCGTTTCGAGGGCCCAAGCCTTTGAACCACATCAGGTTTAATTAATGAAATAATAAGTGCTATATTTATTATTTCTTCAGGGCTATTTTTTACCCATATCATTTGCCCCCCAATTTTTGGAAAAACTTCGCGAGTTTTCGTACAAGTTTCACAAAGGGTTTCAGTGCCTTATCGGGCTTTTGACTTGTTTTAGTCAATTTTATCTCATCCTTTGGACTCAGGTCTTTTTATTTTTAAACCCTTTAAAGAATTAACATTAAATATATTGGTCCCCAAAGAACTTTTATTCGTAGCTAATTGGCCAAATATGATTTTTGCATTTCTGACCCAAATCGGCTAGGATTGAGGTCGAACAGGATTCCAAACTGCCTTGAAGTCGAAATTCATGGTTGAGGTCGATTTCGACTTCAATCGAAGTCGATTTAGGGCTTCAAAATCCTTGGAGTCGAAATGTTGCCCTGAGGTCGATTTCGACTTCGTTCAAAGTCGAACTGGGCCTTAAATTCTCTTGAAGTCGAAGCCTTGGTTTGAGGTTGATTTCGACTTCGTTTGAAGTCGAACTAGGCCTTAAATTTTCTTGGAGTCGAAATATTTGGTTGAGGTCGCCGTCGACTTCGATTGAAGTCAATTTAGACTTCAAAAACACTTGGAGTCGAAATATTTGATTGAGGTCGACTTCGACTTCCATTGAAGTCGATTTAGACTTCAGAAACCCTTGGAGTCGAAATATTTGATTGAGGTCGACTTCGACTTCGATTGAAGTCGATTTAGACTTCAAAAATCCTTGGGGTTGAAATACTTGATTGAGGTCGACTTCGACTTCGATTGAAGTCGATTTAGACTTCAAAAACCCATGGGGTTGAAATACTTTGGGGCCTCATGGCTCTGTAATTTTCGACTAGGAATGAAGTCGAATTAGATCTCAAAACTCTTTGAGGTCGAAATTTCTTGGGGCCTCATGGCTTTGTAATTTTTGACTAGGATTGAAGTCGAATTAGACCTCAAAACCCTTTGAAGTCGAAATTTCTCAGGGCCTCATTGCTTTGTAATTTTCGACTAGTATTGAAGTCGAATTAGACTTCAAAACTCTTTGAGGTCGAAATTTCTGAGGGCCTCATGGCCTTGTCACTTTCGACTAGAAATGAAGTCGAATTAGACCTCAAAACTCTTTGAGGTCGAAATTTCTTGGGGCCTCATGGCTTTGTAATTTTTGACTAGGATTGAAGTCGAATTAGACCTCAAAACCCTTTGAAGTCGAAATTTCTCGGGGCCTCATGACTTTGTAATTTTCGACTAGGATTGAAGTCGAATTAGACCTCAAAACGCTTTAAGGTCGAAATTTCTTGGGGCCTCATGGCTTTGTAATTTTCGACTAGGATTGAAGTCGAATTAGAACTCAAAATTCTTTGAGGTTGAAATTTCTTGGGGCCTCATGGCTTTGTAATTTTCGACTAGGATTGAAGTCGAATTAGACCTCAAAACCCTTTGAAGTCGAAATTTCTTGGGGCCTCATGTCTTTGTAATTTTCGACTAGGATTGAAGTCTAATTAGACCTCAAAACTCTTTGAGGTCGAAATTCAATGGGGGCCTCATGGCTTTAAGGGTTATGGGCTTAGCATGCCTAAGTTCTAGATCCTTCCTGGTTCACGGGTTACAGAGATTTGGGCCTTAACACATGGGCCTTTGAGCCCATTTACCTGTCATACCGTTTGACTTTCCTTTCAACGGTCGGGTGACCTAGAAACACCTGTTAAAAGGTGAATATAAACGGTCATGTGACCGGCTGAGGGTTGTATATATGAGGGGCTTCACTTCTCAAACTTCTCACACTTCTCATTTCTCTCTTCTTTTCTGTCTTTGCTACTTGAGCTCTCAGGCTTTTAAACAGTTTCAAGTCCTTAGTTCTCTCGAGGATACACATAAGCTCGAAATGGCAGACAAAAAAGCTTCGAGACTGGCAGCCATGAATGCAGGATCGGCCAAAAGAGGTAAACCTCTCCATAGAATCCCCATTTTTTCTACTTATATGTCTTTGGTAGATATGCTTAACCAACGGGGGGATGAGTATCCTAGTCAATCCCACCTAGATTCCTATAGCCGTAGTAGCAAATTTTTTGATACTGACGTAGTAGAGGAGTACAACAAACTTTTTAATTTCCCCCTAGGTTTACCATTTCCTTGGCGGAGCCTGACGACAGGACCTGCTATTGGAACCCTAGTCGTTTATTTGTTTATGTAGATGCCCTGTTAGCGGGGCTTAGGTTCCCTTTACACGATTTCATTCCAACCCTTTTAGCCGACGTTCAAGTAAATCCTTGCCAGATTGTGCCCAATGGATGGAGGCTCATCCATTGTTTCATGGTCCTTTGTTTGGAGAAGAAAATCAAAATGACTGTCCCTCTTTTTAGTAAAATTTTTCAATTCAAAAACTCCTCCAGCCTTTCCTTGGGTTGGGTTCAAATAGCCCACAGGCCTAACAAACCCCACATATTCGACACCTCTTCAATACCTGATAACAACCTTCACTGGAAGGAAAATTTTGTTCAAGTCAAGTGGGAAGGGGGAGATTGGGGGACTCTTTTTAGGCCCACATTTAGCAAGGTTTCGGATGGGAGTGTAGACTCCATTAAGCTCACAGAGGAGGAGCATGCCACTTATACTCAGCTCACACAGGTGGAATCCAAGCAAGTTGCTTGGGTTCTTCTAGATGAATATAAGTTGAAGGCTGTTGGCCTATCCAGGGCCTCGAACAAAGGTGTATACACCTTACCTAATCTTGTTTTCCTTGTCGATTTAGCGTCATACTAACGTATTTGTGTTTTCTTTTCAGCTGCTGCGTTGATCAACGAGTGGACTATTCCACCCGTGGAGGAGACAGGCCGTATGAAGCGGCTAAGGCTAATGAGTGACCCTAGGCAAGAGAAAGAGCCTTCAGCTTTCTTGCAGCCTCATTCTAAGCCAACTGAGGCTGGAGGTAGTCAAACTGTCAGAGCACCTAGATCTCTGGCTTACAAACCAGGCTGGGGCTTTAGGAAGTCGAATACTGTGATCAGCTGCACGGATCACGCTAGAGATTGGTCCCTTCTCTCTTTGACTCCTTGTGATTACAAAGACATCGTTTTGGGGAGAGATGAGTAGAGCACCAAGGCTTTGGGTGCACAAGCACTGGCATCAGTAAGTTTCTTTACTTGTCTAATTTGCACTTCACTTGCACACACTGCTCTTGGCCTTTTATGTGTTTTAATGAGGTTTGTTGGTTTTTCAAGCTAATGCCTACTTTCAGGCTTTCCTTCATCAGACGGAGTCGGGGAAGGTTCAAGCAGGGAAGCACAAGAAGGAGCTTAATATGGCCAAATCCAAGATCATGCAATTAGAAGAAAAGATGGCCGAGAAAGACGAGCTCCTGAAACGGGCTCAAGCGGAGGTAGTCGAACTCCGGGCTGATAAAGAGGTTATCATTGACAAATATATGGCCTCAGACGAGTATCGGGATTTGATTGAGGCTCACGATGACCTAGTCTTTTCGGCCAACTATATTATTGGGTGGAATGACGCCCTCAAGGAAGTGCTGGATAAGCATCCAGGTTTGTTTGACCCAAGGGTAGACTTTAAATGCCCTTAATCAGCCGAAGCCTTGAAGTGGTTGTTCGAGGAGCATGAGGAGGAAGAAATCGATGGGGAGGACAGCCCCGATGTTAGGACAGAAAGGTCTCGTGAGCCTTCTCTTACTCCTTCTCCAGTCCGAGTAACTCCAAAGAAGGCCGCTCCTGAGGCAACTCCCCAGAAGTCAACAGAAGAAAGCTCCTCCGAGGACGAAGAGTCAGGTGAAGGTGAAGGCGAATAGGGTTCATCTTCATCTAGCGGGGAGGAGTCATCTGAAGAAGAGGAGGTGGAGGCGCCGAAGTAGATAGGTTGCTATTTTTGTATTTATGTTGGTCCCTGTGGCTTTGTAAAAACCTTTAGCCTTCGGGCTTTTATTTATATATCTGTCTTTTTACTTTCCGCCTTTGTTTTTGCTTGTTTTTCGTGTTTTACTTGAACATAAACAACAAATACTTTCTAGGCTTGTAAAGAACTTGACGAAAACGACTACTGCTATATACAAGGACATCAGAAAATATTCCTCAGAAATTTATAAGTTCTCAAATGTAACTTAGTATTAAAAACATGTCATGCCTCTGAGGCTAATAAACTGATACTTAAACGTTTTGGAAATCAAAGTCAAAATCTAAATATAATAATTTCTTAAGTTGGCTGCATTCCAACTTCTGGGGACTTCGACCCCTTCAAGGGTTTGGAGCTTGTACGCGCCTTGTCCTGTGACTTCCTTCACTTGGTATGGTCCTTCCCAAATCGGAGCTAGTTTGTCCTGGGGACCAACTCTAGATGCCTCGATCTTTCGCAGGACTAAGTCTCCTTCGCGGAAGAATCTTTCCTTGACTCTAAGGTTGTAGTAGAACAAAGCTTTTTTCTGGCTTTCCACTATCCTGGCATTGGCTTCGTCGCGCAGCTCATCTATTAAGTCTAGAGCTAGCTTCATGCCTTCTTCATTTGTGTCAACATGAAACTCTTGTATCCTTGGTGACGTTTGAGCAATTTCGACGGGCACTACTGCCTCAGCCCCGTAGGCTAGTTGAAACGGGGTAGTCCCTGTTGAAGTTCTGCAAGTAGTTCTATATGCCCACAAGATTGGGAGTAGCTCATCAACCCAAGTCCCCTGGGAGCGTTCAATCCTCTTTTTAAGTCCGTCTAGGATAATTCTGTTAGCGACCTCAGCTTGCCCGTTTGGCTACGGATGAGCAACTGAAGTAAAGCGTAGTTCAATGTTATAATTTCCACAGTATTCCATGAAGTCCTTGCTGTTGAATTGAGTTCCGTTGTCCGTCACTAGGATTCGGGGTAGCCCATACCTGCATATAACATTCTCCCAGAAGAACTGAGTCACGTTCTTAGTGTTAATCTTGGCCAAGGGCTTGGCTTCTATCCATTTAGTGAAGTAGTCAATGGCAACAATGAGGAACTTCCTTTGTGCACTGGCCATAGGAAACGGGCCTAGAATATCCATCCCCCACATGGCAAATGGGAGCGGGGAGTTGATGGATGTCAGCATCTCAGGGGGCTGCCTAACGATGGGTGCAAACCTTTGGCAGCGATCACACTTCTTAACATAAGCTTTTGCTTCTTTAAGCATATCAGGCCAATAAAATCCCAGCCTTATGACTTTATGAGCTAAAGCCCTGCTTCCAAGGTGTTGGCCACACACACCTTCATGAACTTCTTTTAGGGCAGCTTCAGCCTCGTGGGGTCTTAAACACTTCAAGTAAGGTATCACGTATGATTTTTTGTAGAGTATTCCTTCTATGAGGGTATACCTTAAGGCCCTTACTGATAGCTTGCGAGCCTCCATGGGGTCAGTTGGTGTTTTCCCTGTCTCCAAGTAGAGCCGAATGGAATCCATCCAGCATGCTCCCAGCCCAATCGGAGCTACTAGTTTTGCATCAAAGCTTGGGGTCTTCAAGACTTGAAAATAAACACTGCCAGAGTAACTCTCAATTTCTGATGATGCAAATTTGGACAAGGCATCAGCCTTCACATTCTCTTCTCTCGGGATGTATTCAAAGTGACATTCTTCGAACTGCGTGGCTTGGGCTTTAACAACTCTCAAATACTTCGCCATAGTTTCTTCACGGGCCTCGAACTCCCCATTTACATGAGAGATCACTAGCCTTGAGTCACCACATACTCTCATGTTCTTCGCCCTTATGGTTCTGGCCAGGCCAAGTCCAGCTATCAAAGCTTCGTATTCTGCCTCGTTATTAGTGGTCGGAAAATCTAACTTGATTGCATATTCAACAATGAAACCATCCGGACTTTGCAAAACTAGGCCAGCTCCACTAGTTTTTGTTTTTGAGGCTCCGTCAAAAAAGAGCACCCAGTATTCTTTGAGTTCTTCCTCTTTCTCCCCCTCTTTTTCCTTATCCTCTTCCTGCCCCCCGACTTCTTGGTTGGGAATGGTGCATTCAACCACGAAGTCAGCTAGAGCCTGAGCTTTGATGGCCTTCCTTAGCTTGTATCTAATTTCAAATTCTCCCAGTTCAACAGCCCATTTGATTAGCCTCCCACTGGCTTTGGGGCTATGCAGTATGTTTCTCAGGGGTTGGTCTGTCAAGACTTCAATAACATGCGCTTGGAAGTACGGGCGCAATTTCCTTGAAGCCATTATTAATGCTAAGGCAAACTTCTCAACCTTTGAGTAATTTACCTCTTCCCCATGTAGAATCTTGCTAACATAATAAATAGGTTTCTGAACCTTATCTTCCTCCTTCACAAGAACAGCACTCAGGGCTGAGCTCGAAACTACCAGGTATAGGAATAGTACTTCCTCAGGTCTTGGTTTGGCAAGCAAAGGTGGCTCGGCCATATACTTCTTCAGTTTTTCAAATGCTGCCTGACTTTCGTCATTCCATTCAAAGTTCTTGACCTTCTTAAGGGCCTTGAAAAATGGTAGACACTTCTCTCCAGATTTAGATATGAAACATCCCAGGGCCGCTACCCTTCCAGTGAGCTTTTGGACTTCTTTTACAGTCTTGGGCGGTTCTATATCCAAGATTGCTTGAATCTTATCAGGATTGGCCTCAATGCCTCTTTTTGAGACCATCAGGCCTAAGAATTTTCCAGAACCTACACCGAAGGCACACTTGGCTGGGTTCAACATCATCTTGTGGGTTCTCAGAACTTCAAATGCCTCATTCAGGTGCGCAAGATGATCAGCCTTTTCCAGGCTTTTGACTAACATGTCATCTACGTAGACCTCTATGGTCTTACCAATGAGATGTTTGAAGATCTTATTCATGAGCCTTTGATACGTGGCTCCTGCATTCTTAAGTCCAAAAGCCATAACCAGATAACAAAAAACACCAAAGTTAGTGATGAATGATACCTTAGGGATGTCATCGGGGTGCATTTTAATTTGGTTGTAGCCACTGAAACCATCCATGAAGCTAAGCATCTCGTGCCCAGCTGTGGCATCTATTAATGTGTTTATCCTTGGTAAGGGGAAACAGTCCTTAGGACATGCATCATTCAATAAGTCCACTCACATTCTCCACTTCACATTGCTTTTTTTGACCATCACGGGGTTGGCCAACCATTCAGGAAACTGAATATCTTCAATAAATCCGGCTTCCAACAACTTCTCTACTTCTTCTTTAATGGCGTCTTGCCTTTCAGGAGCAAAATTTCTTTTCTTTTGCTTGATAGATGTCCTTCCAGGATTCACATTCAACTGATGCGTTATGAGTTTGGGGTCTATCCCTGGCATGTCGGTTGCTGTCCAGGTAAAGACATCTCTGTTATTTTGCAAGAATTGGACCAGCTGTTGTTTCAGGTCCTTGGGGAGTGAAGCCCCAACATATGTCACTTTCTCAGGTTTTAAAGGATCCAAGGGAATGGACTCCAAGTCCTCCGCGGGTTTCCCCCTCCTTTCTTCGCGATCTCTGACATCCATATCTTCAATGGGGAGAACCTGCCCCCTAGTGCCATCAGGCTTGAAAGCAGCCACATAACAGCTTCTGGCCATCTTCTGATCTCTTTTTTCTTCCCCCACTCCATTCCTAGTCGGGAACTTGAGTGTCAAGTGGTACGTAGAAGCTATTGCTTTGAAGGCATGCAACCCTGTCCTCCCAAGGATTGCATTATAGGTAGTGCTCGCCTTAATAACTAAGAAATTCAGCATTTGAGTAGACTGTCGAGGTTCTTCGCCCATAGTCAGGGGTAGTTGTATAATTCCTTCTATTCGAGATTCCACTCCATTGAAACCATAGATGGGCATGTTGGAGGGGGTCAGTTCTGAATCGTTATACCCTATTTTCACAAAGGCTTCGTAAAATAGGATGTCTACAGACGACCCACCATCTACTAAGACTCTTTTTACTGGAGAGTTTCCTATGACAAGGGTGATTACCAATGGGTCATCATGGTGGAACCTTACCCCTTCTAAGTCAGAATCATCGAATGACAAAGAGACCTCAGTCCTTGCTCTCTTTGGAGGTTCTCCTACGATGCTCATTACCTCCCGGGCATACGCCTTCCTGGAGTTCCGGGAGTTGCCTGCTGCGGTTGGACCTCCTGAGATTACGTTGATCACAGGTCCTCTAGGCTGATTGTTTCTTTGTTTGGGGTCTGAGTCCCTTCGTTTGTCGTTGTTCCCTCTATCATCTCTAGCACCATCCTTGGTGTATTTTTCCAACTTTTCTCTTCTAATCAGAAATTCGATCTCATCTTTCAACTGACGACAGTCATCTGTGTCGTGTCCCACATCTCTGTGGAATCGGCAGTATGCATTCTTATTCCTCTTTTCAGGATCAGTCCTTAGTGGCTTCGGCCATCGAAGGTCTTTATCCTTCTCAATGTCCATCAGTATTTGGCTACGGGCAGTATTCAGCCTAGCATACTCTGTGAACCTAGATCTTCCCTTCTTTTTGGAGTCATTGGCATCACCATTCTTCGCATACTTGGCGTCAACAGTATATTCGGTGTCGTTAGCTCGCTTTTTAGAATGAGTGTTGGAGGCTTGAAACCCTTGAGCTTTCCTCATACTTTCTTCGGCCTCAATATACTTCCCAGCTCTCTCCTGGAGCTCATTCATACTCTCAGGGGCTCTCTTGGCTAGTGATCTCCTAAAATTTTCATCAGAAGTCCCTTGCTGTAAAGCTATAATACCTACCTTCTGGTCTAGATCAGGGACCTTCAAGGCTTCTTTTGTGAACCTATTCATGTAATCTTTCAAGGACCCGTTCTTCCCCTGGTGCATGTTCATTACCAAAGCTGAGCTCTTCTCATGAGTCTTGCTGCAAATGAACTGTCCAATGAAGGCCCTGCTCAGATCCTTGAATGACCCAACAGAGTTTGGTGGTAGACGACTGAACCACCGCTGAGCCATGCTACTCAGGGTTTGGGGGAACGCTCTACACTTGATGGCGTCGTTTACAGGCTGCAGCAATAGTGCATTAGAGAAAGTGAGAACATGACTTGAGGGATCTCCCGTTCCATCATAGGCCCTGATTGTTGGCATCTTAAACTTCCTTGATATCTTCTCATTCATAACATTCTCTGTGAAGGGGGTGTGGGATCATCAGGATCTCCAAGCGGCAATAACTCTTGGGGATCATCCCTAACATGACTTGCCCTTGTTTGCCTCGGGGGCTCATCCAAATCTATTACAGAGGCGTTTCTCATCAACCGTCAACACCCTCAACTCTGGGGTGTTGTCGCCTTGTCAATGCCTTATCTAGGTCTTTCCTCAATCGTTGAGCTTCGGCTTCATGAGCACGTATTCTTTCCTGAAGTTTCAGGGAGTCATTACTTTGAGGCCCTCGGGGCTGGGTACTCCTCCCTCCAAGGGGCTCCTTACCGGGTCGCCTTCTTCGGGGGTTAACATCCTCGTCAGATAACTTCTGGTCTTTAGTTGAGTAAGGTCCAGAGAAGTCCCGACTTCTTCGTTGTGAGGTATAGTGGGGCAACAGCCCTTGCTCATAAGGAGGCACATAGTTTCTTGGGAGCCCATAACGAGGGTCGGGTGTTACAGCAGACGAAATCTGCAAGGTAGGAGGAGCAAGAAAAGTTGTATGAAGGGGTGGAATTACCTGGAGTGGAGGAGCAGAAGCATGAATTGACACATCGGGGTTGGAAGGGTGAACGACGACGCTAAGAGGTCCGGCACGCCGGGTGTTTGTTTCAGGGTCTTCAACGGGGGTTGTTGGAACAACGGCTCTTTGTTCCTGAGTCATATCAGGGGGGACAGTGGTGTTAACCGTGGTGTCAAGAATCTCTCCCTCGAGGGTGCTCGCGGTACTTCGTGTTCTTGCCATGGTTGCTATTCTCTTCCCACAGACGGCACCAAATGTTGTGGATCAAAAACGGAGTGTCTTTAATGCATAGTTACTGTTAGGGTTTGAGAGAGCTTCGAGCTTTTATAACTGCACTAACGTTTCGTGACTATCTCGGGTCCTCGTTAACTGCCTATGTATCTCAATGAATGTGAGAATCAAGTCAATAAAACGTAGTTCTAATGTTGAGGGGTGAGGCCCTTTATATAGGCGCACGAAGGCCTTGGAGTTAGATTAGAATTAAGAGACTTGGAGGTCAAGTTTCCTAGTGATAGGGTTATCCAAACCTTATAGGAATGAGAGTCCTTGTTGGACTCTTCCCACGTTTGAGTTTCTAGATCCTTCCAGGATGAGGCCCTTCAACAGGCTTATCAGGCCTTTGTTGAGCCTTTAATACGAAATTAATTAATAACAAGGGCTTAATAGGCCTATAGCTTCAACAGAGCTTGTGGGCTAGACTTACAAATCCAGTTGATCCTTGAATTTATTTCCCTAGTTCGTTTAGAGGGCCCAAGCCTTTGAACCACATCAGGTTTAATTAATGAAATAATAAGTGCTATATTTATTATTTCTTCAGGGCTATTTTTTACCCATATCTGGTCACTAAACGAGTATGACATATACATAGTGATATATGTTGTCATATGCGTACGATGACAAAAGGTAGTTTTTATTATCTTCATAAATATGCTAATTATTTTAGTAGATATGAATATATGTATCTTTTAAAGAACAAATCCGAATCATTTGAAAAAGTTCAAAGACTATAAAGATGAAGTAGAAGATATCAAATAAAAGTTTTTTGATAAGAGGGATCACACTTTGTTGGACATGGTGCGATCAATGTTGAGTCAAAGAATCTTCCAATTAGTTTCTGGGGCTACGCTATGGAGACAACTGCTTATACATTTAACCGAGTTCCTACTAAAATATTTCAGAAGACTCCGTATGAGATATGGACTGAGAAATGTCATAGCATGTCATTTATGAAAAATTGGGGATGTGAGGCGTTTGTGAAACGTCTAACTTCTGACAAGGTAGGACGTAAATCAGACAAATGTAACTTTGTGGGATACCCAATTGAAACAAAGGGTTATTATTTCTATAATTCTTCTGAGAACAAAGAGTTTGTTGCTCGAACTGCAGTGTTCCTTGTAAGAGAAATGCTTTTTAAGAAAAATAGTGGGAGGATAATATATCTCGATGAAGTTCGAGACCCACATGATAACATTGAACCAATGGAGGAATCTGAGCAGAATGTACAAGAAAACAATACTGCTCAAGAAACACAGGTTCTTTGTAGGTCTAGTAGGATTCGCTATGAGCCGAGAGATATTATGGATTTCTCTTTACTCAAGATGGTGATGTGATGCTTGTGGACGAAGATGAGCCTCTCACCTACCAAGACACTATGAACACTCCAGATTCTAAGAGATGGCTGGATGCCATGAAATCTGAGATGGAATCCATGTATACTAATCAAGTATGGACTTTGGTTGATCCACCTGAAGGGGTAAAACCTATAGGGTGCAAGTGGGTTTTCAAGAAGAAGGCCGACATGGATAGTAATGTACAGACCTTGAAAGGCATAGGTGTACTATCTTGTAACACTTAATTACTATGTAACTCAACTAAGTAAAAGATAAAACAACAGCAAAACAAGAGAAACTGAAGAATCACATGGAATCAATCAACTGAAGAAATGGTAATGATACTTGGTAACTACAAGTAACTAATTTGGTTAATCAAGGATGCATAAGTGAGAAGAAGTTCAATCTGAGTATTGCTCATGCCCTAACTTATCTAATGGAGAATCAAATTAATGTCAAAGAAGTATCAAGAAGACCAAAGTGATTTCATGTAATGTATATCAACATCTGGATAATGTAAAGGTTAATCAACAAATGAGAACTGACATTCAGAAGCAAGAACCCCTACAAGACTAGTCACTTATGAACCAGACCATTGCATCAAGTGTCAGGACATTGGAGGCAAGTTCATGTCAGTAATAGAAGATCTCATTTGAATTGAGTGAGGAAAAGAAATTGAAGAAGCTAGGGAAACTTGCTCATAAAGGTTAATCCTCAATTAGTCACTAAAGGTCAACATTGGATGTGTGCATATTTGCTAAGGCAAATATCGATCCACATCAGATCGAGATGCGGGTCGAGATTTAAAATTGAAGTAAAACATTGCAAAGGCAAATCTCGATCCACGGTAGATCGAGATCGAGATTCTTCTAGATCGAGATCGAGATCTTCATAGATCGAGATCGAGATTCTCCCAGATCGAGATCGAGATTTTCACAGATCGAGATCGAGATGGGTCCAGGCGAAGATCGAGATGCGGGTAGATATGTAACATTTAATGTTCAAGGGACAAGTGGCTTATTGTGAACGGTTGATCCAGAGTTGTTGGGAAAGTACTTTTTGTTGTCAAAATCCTGATTGGGCCACGTACACAAAAAGGACAAGATCAAGACTACATGACATTATAAAAGCAGCACTTTGTTTTTATTAGTTAAGTGACTTGTATCTCTGTAATTCAACGATAATTTTTAAAGAGAGAGCATTTACTGTAAAACAAAAAGTGAGAGAGAGGATCAGTTGAATCTAGCTTTAATTGCTGTATTTATTGTTCAACTGATCATGATGCTTTTATGAATGTTGTAGCAAATCCATCAATGAATATAATGATATATTCTTGAAATTCTGTGTCATCATTTATTACCTGCATATTGTTTATTCTCTCATAAATTTCAAACAGTTGTATTCACCCCCCCCCCCCCCTCTACAACACTTTGGACCTAACAATTGGTATCAGAGCTCCTGTTAAACACATCTAACAGAGATCCTATTGTGTTGTTTTGAGTTGGTTCTTGAAAATCCCAGATCCATTTTTTTTCTTGAAGTTTGTGCCGAAAGTTTGTTATTTGTTTCTTCTTGAAAAAGTCGTAGATCTAAAAAGTTCTGAGTCATGGTGTAAGGAATACTTGTACAAAATTCCAAAATATTGTACTTTAGAGCTTTGTGGATTTTCCTGTGGTCAAAACTGGAATCAACTGATTGACTAAACAAAAAGGACATTTTTGAACTTCTGTCAACTAGAAAGTGGACAATTTTTTGTTTGGACTTGAAAAATTGTGAACCCTACTACTGTTCCTGTGATTAGAACTAACTTGCTTGAATCTTAAGTGCAAAATCCGTTGGATATTAAGTGTTGGATATTTAAAGTGAGATAATTAACTTTTCAAGTAAATACAATATATTGTAATTTGCAAAGTGTATTATCTTAATTTTAAACTTTATTAAAATGGCCGCCGCACACAGATTTAAGATACCTCCGTTTGATGCACAACATTATGATGAATGGACCGGAAGGATGAAAGCCTACCTTGAATCTATAAACAAGGTATACTTGAAAATATTGGAGAACAGTCCATACATACCCATGAGAATTGAGCCAGAGCGAATGGAAGGAGGGATACTAATACCATCCCGGACTGTTCCTAAAGAGGAAATGGAGTTTTCAGACGCAGATAAAGAATTGGTTGGTATGGATGCGTCGTTACGCAACGTCATAATTGAATCCCTAAACTCAGAGTACTATGTTCAGATAAAGGGATTAAAAACAGCTAAAGCCATGTGGGATAAACTGGCTGTGGTGATGGAGGGGACCGAGGAAGTTAGAGATAATCACAAACGCATTCTGATATCTGAATATGAATCGTTCAGATGCGAACGAGGAGAAAGTGTAGCGGATGTTTACAAACGTTACAGTAAATTGCTTATCGAGCTGAGTATAAGAGATAAAGTCTATCCACTAGCAGATTCAAATATCAAGTTTCTATTGAATTTGCCTAAACATCTGGAACACAGGATCACTGCCATTCGAGAGTCAAGAGACTTGAAAAATACTTCTCTCGAAAAGCTGTATGGTGTTTTGAAGACCTACGAGCTGGAGCAGGAACAAAATGACAGAAGAAGATCCTACAATAGTGGAGAAAACAAAGCGGTAAGTGAGTCTGGACTTGTAGCTGAAGAGTCTGCTGTAAAGGCACTTGCAGCTGTCTCATTGAAAACTGCTAATCCTGAAAGGGTGGTATTAGACATTGAAGATCCATCCGAAGAAAGTGAGGATGAATACTATACCCTTAAAGAGCTGGACAAATTAGAAGACAAGTCATATGCTTGTATTGCTCGAGAATTTGCTCATATCAGCTTCAGGAAGCAAAGAAGTGGTAAAGGACGATTTGGTAGTTCTTTCAGCCGAAGAGGCAGCAGTAGCAGCAGAGGCAGTAGTGTAAGTGGTCGTGGAAGTTACAGTGGTCGAGGTAGCACATCTGGTAGTGGCTACAGACCTAACCTGGTGGACAAGAACAAGTTCAGATGCTACAACTACAATGAATTGGGGCACTTCGCAACAGAGTGCAAGAAGCCCAAGTACGTTCATCCCAAGGAATCCTATGCTGATCTGAAAAAGAAATATGATGCCTTGGTTAGCAAGCAACAGAAGGGAAGCCGGGCGTATGTTGTGACTGAAGGGAAGGGTTGGGACGAGTCTGATGAAGATGAAGATCAGGAGCTATGCAATTTCGCTTTAATGGCAAAATCTTCAGAACAATCAGAGGTACCAATTCTAACCGTAAATGAAATGTCTATTTCTGAGTACCAAAATGAATTAGCTGTCATGACTAAAGATATGTACAATCTCCAACTAAATCTAATTGCTGTTAATGAGGAAAATGCTAAACTCTCCTTTAAGAACAGACTTCTCGAGGCCAGGGTAGAGGAATTAGAATCAGGAGAAAGTAAAGAAAGACAGTTAATGAATCAGGTAGACGTTTTAGAACACAAGCTTAAGATTAGAGAAGACCTTAACGAAGAACTTAAAAATGAATTAGCTGAGCTTAAAATAACATGTCAATCTTTTAAAGGAGCCGCTAATAAAGTTTTCGTAGAAAGGGACATGTACATGAAGCTGGCAGGCAAGAGTAAAAATGAAAAAGTAAACATAGGACTTGACTACACACGGAAAAAGAAAAATAGGGCTGCTGAGTTGTTAGAGCCAGTGTTAGTCAAAGAAAATGTGCCTGAGGTTTTAATGGATGTTAGAAAACCTATCTTTAAACAGTTTGAGCCCAGGACCATAGATCCTGTTGCTACTAAAATTGAACAAGAAATTAAAATTGAAAGAGATTCAGAAGAAAAAGTAGTAGAACCTACAACTTCTAAGAGAGCGAGTAAGATTGCTTATGCTAAGAGAGGTGTAGGAACCAAGGAGGCTAAGACGGTGTCATATAAACAATGGGTAGCAGGGTCAGACCAAATGAAAGCACCTGTAAAGGCAGTCAAAACTGAACCTGCATCTGTATCTACATCTACACGAGCTAGAAAGGCATGCTATATCTGTAATCAAACTGATCATTTGTCTTACTATTGCCCGTTCTATGTAGAGGAAGAAAAATCTGTTGGTTGTAATACCATGCCTGCAACTACTGCTTTGCCTAACATGTATGCAAATCATGCCAAATGCAATAATCCTAATTGTATGCCATGTGCTGTCAACATCATGCATGCTTATTTTAATTTAATGAATACTGCTAGTGCATCTGTTGAACATTCATCTAGTAGTAGTAAGAAAAAGCACGCGGGGTCAAAGACTAAGACTTCAAGTCCTCCTAAAGTTAGGAGTGACCAGTCTACTCCCAAACCTGGCAAACCAGTCAAGGTTGACAAGGGAAAAGACAAAGTCAAGATGAATGCCCCTGATGGCAACAAGGCAAAGCCTTCTGTATCTGAAAAGAAAAAGGAAATTATTGATGCCGGGCCCAAACATCATTGGGTTCCGAAGAACACCTAACCTTTCTGGATTTGCAGGGCAGTGAACAGGAAAAGAATAAAGTCATATGGGTGCTGGACAGTGGAGCATCGAGGCATATGACCGGCAATAAGTCCCTGCTAACAGATTTGGTGTTGAGAGCCGGCTCCGTGGTTACTTTTGGAGATAACAGCAAAGGTTACACCAGGGGATATGGCAAGATCGTTTGTGGAAATGTTATCATTGAGGACGTGTCTTTTGTGGAAGGATTGCGACATAATCTTCTCAGCGTTAATCAGTTCACCGACAGGGGTTTTGACGTCAACTTTGGGAAGCATGATTGTTCGATTCGAAGCAAAAAGGATGGAAGCCTTGCTCTCAAAGGAGTAAGGAAGTGAAATTTGTTCATAGCTGACATGAATTCTGCTGATCAGTCTGAAGTCACGTGTTTCTACAGCAAGGCTTCTGCTGATGAAAGTTGGCTATGGCATAAAAGATTATCTCACCTGAACTTTAAAGCAATGAATAATCTCGTAAGGAGAGAATTGGTGAGAGGGCTGCCGCAGATGGAGTTCACCCCAGATGGACTCTGCGAAGCATGTGAGATGGGAAAATCAAAAAGAGCCTCGCATAAGGATAAACAAGTGAATAGCATTACCGAGCCCCTACAACTCCTTCACATGGATTTGTTTGGACCTGTTAATGTTATGTCAATGTCAAGGAAAAGATATGCGCTGGTAATTGTCGATGACTTTTCCAAATACACATGGGTGAAGTTTGTGACATCGAAAGATGAAGTGCCACATGATATCATTAGACATGTACTGGAAATTGAAAATGTAGCAAGTCTGACTATGAAGACTATCCGATCTGACAACGGGACGGAATTCAAGAACTCAGTGTTAATGGATTTCTGCATATCTAAAGGAATCAGACGACAGTATTCAGCACCGAGAACACCGCAGCAGAATGGGGTGGTAGAAAGGAAGAACAGGACACTGGTTGAAGCAGCTAGGACAATGTTGTATGAGTCAAAACTTCCTTTATATTTTTGGGCTGAAGCAGTTAGCACGGCTTGTTATACACAGAACAGAACCCTGATTATAAAGGACCATAATGAGACGCCGTATTACATGATGAATAAACGAAAACCATCTATCAAGTACTTTCACGTATTTGGTGCCAAATGCTTTGTGTTAAGAGACAATGCACAACTTAAAAAGTTTGATGCCAAAGCAGATGAAGGGGTTTTCATTGGATATTCTCTTGAAGTAGTAGCAGCATACAGGGTGTTTGTGCTTAATGATCGCAAGGTGGTTGAAAGCCTTAATGTCACATTCGACGACTCAAAGCTTCCTTCTATACAAAAAGAAGATAGTGAGCCTACTTCCCTAAGATTTGAAAATATGGATATTGATGAAGTGGATACAGTTCCTGAGTCAGTAGTGCAGGGTAGTGATCCAACTATAAATAATGAAATTAATCAAGACTCTAGTGTTTCGCAAATTCAAAACACTAGGGCTGAGGGATCACCTTCCGTCAGACCTGGTACTAACTCAGGGGGAGTCAGTATGCACTCAGGGGGAGCAGCTCACTCAGGGGGAGCCAGTACTAGCTCAAGGGAAGCTAGTGAAAATGTTTCTAGACTAAGTCACCTTCATTTACAAGATCAAGCTGAATCATCAAGAACATTTTCTAGGGATCGCACTTGGAACAAGGACCATCCGTTTGAGCTAATTATTGGTGATCCAGAAGCCGGAGTGACTACTAGAGGAAAAGCTAGAGCTGAAATTGCCACTGAGAATGAATGTCTATACTCAGTGTTCCTTTCCCAGATAGAACCTAAAGTGGTGGAAGAAGCTCTAGATGACGCTGATTGGGTGATTGCTATGCAAGAGGAACTCAATCAGTTTGAAAGGCAGAAGGTGTGGAAGCTGTTACCCAGACCAAAGAATAGATCTGTTGTTGGGACAAAATGGGTATTCAGAAACAAGCTGGATGAAGACGGACTTGTAACACGAAATAAAGCTCGTCTGGTTGCAAAGGGTTATACTCAAAGAGAAGGAATTGATTATGATGAAACCTTTGCACCAGTAGCAAGGCTAGAAGCAGTAAGGATGTTCTTGGCTTTCGCAGCACATCATGGTTTTAAAGTCTATCAAATGGATGTCAAGAGTGCATTCTTAAACGGTGAACTGGATGAAGAGGTGTATGTCGAGCAACCTCCCGGGTTTATTGACAACAAATATTGTCATTATGTTTATCGACTCTTCAAATCAGTATATGGCCTTAAGCAGTCTCCGCGGAAGTGGTATGAAACTCTGTCAGACTTTTTACTAGAAAGTGGTTTCACCAGAGGAGTAATCGACAAGACGCTTTTCTACAAGAAATGCAAAGATGATCTAATAATGGTGCAGGTATATGTGGATGACATTATCTTTGGGTCTGCAAATGAGAAGCTGTGTGCTAAATTCGCTAAGTTAATGCAATCAAGGTATGAGATGAGCATGATGGGAGAGCTGACGTTCTTTCTGGGCATTCAAGTTAGTCAGAAGAAGGACGGGATATTTATCTGCCAGACCAAGTACATTCATGATCTATTGAAGAAGTATGGTCTCCAAGATGTATCACAAGCTAAGACTCCTATGGCAACAGCCACGAAACTTGACGAGGACAAAGCGGGTAAACCTGTAGACATCTCAAGCTATAGAGGTATGATCGGCTCACTTTTGTATTTAACTGCTAGCAGACCTGATATTATGTTCTCTACGTGCCTATGTGCAAGGTTCCAAGCGGATCCTAGAGAGTCACATCTCATAGCCGTAAAGCGTATTTTTAGGTATCTCAAGGGAACATCAAATTTTGGGATTTGGTACCCAAGAGATACAGGGTTTAATCTTGTTGGCTATTCGGATTCAGATTACGCAGGTTGTAGAATAGATAGGAAGAGCACTTCAGGAAGCTGTCAGTTTCTTGGAAGAAGGTTGGTGTCTTGGCAAAGCAAGAAACAACACACAGTATCTACGTCGACAGCTGAAGCAGAATATATTGTTGCTGGAAGCTGTGTGGCCCAGATACTGTGGATGAAGAACCAACTCAAGGACTACGGTGTGGAAGTATCTAAGATTCCTATCATGTGTGACAACACAAGTGCTATTGCAATGACCAACAATCCTGTAGATCACTCAAGGACCAAGCACATTGACATCAGGTATCATTTTATTAGAGAGCATGTAGAAAATGGAACTGTAGAGTTGCATTTTGTGTCTACTGAACGTCAAATAGCAGATATATTCACTAAACCTCTAGACGAATCAACATTTTCTAGATTGGTTGGTGAATTGGGGATGCTTAACACCTGTTAGTTTTGCTACCTATCTGTTATAATTCAGTTTGTGTACATATTATTGTTATTCATGAATATTCATAATTAATAATGTGTACTTAATTTCAAAGATATTTGTGTTGCATGCAACAAAAGGGTGAGTTAGAAAGTTTCATGAAATTAATCTTGTGCTGATCTGTGTATCTAAATGATTAATGTCTAATAATGTGATAGGATTTAATGCTATACTTAATTTTGTAATACATGATTTATTTGCTAAATTCCCTGTCGTTTCAAAATTGTAAGTTTCTTAAACGGTGTGAAAATTTGGGATGAAACCTTGTGAATTTTACATATAAATGTTTAATTCACATAATTTCATTAAAATTTTCTAAGGCAAATCTTGATCTGGTTCTGGATCGAGATCGAGAACGACTTGTGAAAATTGGTTTAAAAACTGTCAAGGTACATCTCGATCTATCCACATCGAGATCGACATCGAGATATAGATCGAGATGCGGATCGACATCGAGATGTAGATCGAGATGCGGATCGAGATCGACATCAAGATCGACATCTAGATGAGGATCGAGATGCGGATCTCGAGATCGAGATGTGATTTGTCTTTTCAGTTACTTCTTTTTAGGCGTGCAAGTATATATTATAGCATTAAAAAGGCTGTTCATTATTCACATTAACTTTCTTTCTCTCCTTCAAAAGCTTAAGCTTTTCATATACACACGCGTATACATACATTACCAGAGTTTTTTTTCCCTGCCATTACATCAAGTTTTCTTGTGATTTTCTTAAACAAAAATCACTAACTGTTACTTAAAAGCATCAATAACTAAAACGAAACTCTGCTAAAATTTTATTTAAAACTGTTGAACTTCTTGTGTTGTTTTTAACGTCATTACTGTTCTTGCAAATAGTTCTTTAGTTTTCTTTTCATTCGAGTGAGTTTGTTTTTGTTTCGTGCTTTCTTATTCTTAAGTTCTTTTGTGTTCTTGAGCGAAATAGTTGTGAGTACTACTGTTTAATCCTTAAAGTGCAACTTTACCGCCGTGTTTGTGGTTTTCTGGAAAAATAATTTATTTTGAAACGGCTGTTCACTTTAATTTTCGAAAACTCAACCGTCAATCATTAGTGGGAAGTTAAGTGGTCATTAGTGGGCAGTTAATTTGTTTTAATTTGTGTCACTAATTACGTGGGGTAATTAGTGGGGTTCGTGTACGTTTTATTTTGTTTAAATTTAGAACTTGTTCTCTAAAAATTCCATTGCAAAACCATTTCAGAACATTTCTTTTCTCAAACACAAATTTAAAATGGCAAACCCAAATTTCACAATTCCCAAGACCAACTTTGTTAATCTCTCTGCTGATCGAGCAACTGGTAGATTTATTCACTATCAGTTCTGGATTGAATCCCTCAACAACACATCAATCATAAGTCATGCTTTAACTGCCTCTCCCATACTGAATGTCGAAGCCCTTCAAGCTGCTTACTCTACACTAGAGATTCAGGGTGGAAAAGCCAATCCAACAGGCCTATCCTTTACTATTGGTGGTGTCAAATATGAAGTCAGTCTGCGGAAGTTCAATGAGTTACTCGGGCTTCCTACAGAAGATTATGCTCCGGAACCCACTATGGAGGATATGTTGCAATTATTCACGGAGATAGGTTGTCGCCCTCCCACGGGTCCTATCAAGGTAACAAAGGTTAACACCGGTATGCTACCAGCTGAGTGGGATTATGTAGTTCAAGCAATTCAGCGCTGCATGTTTCCAAAGGACAAAGACTACAGGCCAATGAACAACAGCTGCCGGGTAATACTATATGGAATGGCAAACAACAGGAGAGTGAATGTGGGCAAACATCTGTTGATTCAGTTGCTTGAGAGGTGGGCATTGGAGAAAAATGCATCTAGGAATCCTGAAGATGGTCCAGTCAAATGCTGGATGCCAAGATTTCTTCAGATGGTTCTGGATGACGTCCTTTCAGAGGAACACAAAAGAGTATTTCAAGGCTCTGAAAGGATGGCATGTTTTGATATGACTCTAAAGAGTATCTCCACCATGGAAACCCAGCAAAAGTCAAGACTTTTTGAGTTGCGCCTGACTCCGTACTTCCAGGATCTGCAAGATGAGTATGCTAGGAGGCATGCTTCTCAGTTTACTGCAGTAGAAGCTGAGAGTAGCGGTAACGAAGCTGAAGGTGGAGATCAAGTGCCTAGAAATTTGGAACAAGCAGGTATGGATGTTGACATGGCCGAGGCAAATGTTGCAGAAGCTGGAGCTGACAAGGATGACGATCTTCTTAGTCAGGTACCTATTCTTGCTGATCTTGATCAATCATCAATTCAACCTGTTTTCGACAGCCGTGGGCCTGAAAACCCCCAGGCCCTATCCCAGGCTACAAGCCCTTCTGTTCATAAACGTTCAGCCAGCCCTAAAACTTGTGATAAAAGGAAGGTAAGCTTATCTGAGTCGAGTGAGTCGAGTGGAGGGAGTGTAGGAGTTGAGAGAGTAGTCACTTCAGCAGCTCTGCCACCTCCAAAGAAGCAAAAGGTGGATTCAAACCCAGTGGCAACTGCACAACCTGTTAAGGCTAGTTCACCTCTCACAGCCACCACACCTCACGCTGGTGGCTCTCCTCTCCAAAACATTTCAACACATTCGCACTCGCCTAGGCATGTTGGTGAGAGTCAAGGAGGGGGTCCAGCTCAACAGCCAATAGGAGCTGGCCCTACCTCCCCTGAGTTGTCCGCTCAGTGCTCTTTGAGCAATTTCTCGGAAGGGGAATGGCAAACTGAGACTAGCACTTCTGATACTAGTATTTCAGGAAGTTTTAATGAGGAAGAGTCTGTCGAATAAGGTACGGATGACGCTTCCTCATCTAAATCAGAAAACAAGTTGCTCGCAGAGCAACGACATCTGGTGACTGGTGGGTCTACGCCTCCAGAATAGCCCAGTGAACCAGAAAAGGTTCTAAGTGAACAAGGGGATGACATGGTCATAACGCCATCTCCTGTCGTAGACACAGCGCTTAAAGGCTCAGTCTCACTGACCGATATCGCCGACCAACTCACCGCTAGTCCCCAGCGATTAGTGGATGAGGCTCTAGTACTGTTAGGCTCTAAACACGAGGGAGAGACAGGGAGAGTAGATCCCTTCTTTTTAGGGATCTTGAGTGAAACAGAACCTGGCGAGAGTAAACAGTTTAACCCAAGCCAAACACCGTCCCCCAAATTGCAGGATCTAGTGAAGAAAGTGGAGGCTTTGGAGGCTGGAGTTGCTGGTGTTACTGCTGCTGTCTCTTCTCACTCTGGAAGATTGGAGGTTGGAGCTCAGTTCATGGAGAACCTCATTGCCGTCCAAAATCAAATGATTGACAAGATAAACAATCTCGAATTGGCACAGGTGGAGGTTGGAAGGTCAGTAGATGATGTCACTTATGGCATGTCTCAGGTTTGGACGAAGCTGAATGAACTACTTGATGCTGTCCTTGGCCGTAATAGGGCTGGACCTGGTCCTTCAACCGGTGGTGGTGGTGACGATAATAATGATGATGATGCTCCTGATGAGGATAACACACCTAAGGGGGAGAAGGAGGATCAGGGTCTGAAAAAGCTGGCTAGTAAGGGTCCGGTGATCGAGTCCTCAAACAAATCTGGTGAAAAGGTGGAGGAGGCTCAACCGGCTCTTAAGGACAAAGGCAAGCAGAAGATGGTAGTTGAAGAAGAAGCTGAGAAAGAAACACCTCTCGTCGATGCATTTATGGGAGACTTTATTGAAGATTCTGATGATGACGAGATGGATGTAGAAGCCTTAGTGGCAATGAGGTCGAGACTCGAGCAACGGGCAAGAGAGTGGGAACAAGAAAGAGGTCTAAATCCTGGCGGATCTGGCGCAGGAGTTGCAGGTGATGCAGGAGACCACTCGGTTGCTGACGAGCATGTCCCAGAAGAAGAAGTTGATGAAGCGGAGATGCAAGGAGAGATTTTCAGGGAAGCCAGAGAAAGAGTAAATGAAGAAGTACTACAAGGGATAGTTGAAAAAGAACTAATGGCAAAGGAGAAGAGAGCGGCTCAGAAAACTCAGCATGAGTATGAAATGAAAAAGATCAAAGATCCTAAGGTCCAGGCTGACATAAGGAGGGAAGGTCCCGAGTGGGACAAGGCCAGAGAAGCCTTAGCTGGACCAAGAGCCTATGCTCATGACTCAGAAAGATTGAGCTTTCTTCTTCATAAGCTAGAAAATCTAAACCCTGGGCTGTTGAATTATCTAAATTGCATAAGACAGGGATGCACCTCCGTACAAGTCATATTCAAGGAGAAGGCATGGAATCTGATGATCACTTGGACACCCATAACAAAAATCGGGCCGTGTATGGTCGATGAAGCTTTCTTCCAAGAAAGGGGTGCAAGTGAACTGGTAGAATTCGCTCACAAGGTAGACACCTCTGTCAAGACTGGAGTGCTGTTTAAGGAGAAATTGTTGAAGATGGCTGAAGACAGAGGGGTTGACATTATTCTAAATCCCTACCAGATCAGATATGTCCATGACAAGGTCTTGAGGATCGTAAATCTGCATGACTCGAAACTAACTCCGAGCGGAAATGTGCTGAAGGCAGTTGCAAAGCTAGTCCTCTCTAAGGGTTTTCTAACAAAGGAAAAGAAGCTGGTGGCTAAGGACTTGGAGAAGCTGATAAGAAGGCAAGATGCTAGATACAAGTTGCCTGAAGCTACACTACCAGTGGTTAAGAAGGAACCTGAAGACTATGCATTCGAGCAGCAAGACGAGGCAATAAGGGAGCATGTGCAGAGATACGGAGATCCAAGAATAGACATTCCAGAAGAAGGGGAAATAAGGGAGGAAGCTGGTGCAGTGGCTGGTACAAATGTCAAGTTTGTCAAAAGCAAAGCTGAGAATGAGAATGATCTACTGATCTATACAGACAAGCATCAGGTGGAAACCATCATTGAAATCAAGTACGACATCTTTGCAGAATACAATCATGAAACACTGTGTATTATAAGGGAATTGATTGATGAGATGGATGATGTTGACGAGTTTGATCAGGATTATCTAAGGGTCACGTTTGATAACTTCTGTAAGAGAAGACAACAGCTTGATATTCAGAGGCTACAGCAATGCACCACCGCTATTGTCATTGGATACCCTAAGCAGCTGGTTATAAGGAAGAAAGGGGAAAAGGGGTACCCTGACAAAGTCACGAAGCTGAGGTTTGAAGACATTCCCACGAAGCTTACCACTCGCAGCATGGTTGAAAGGTGGTTGAGGTTGTTTCGAAATTACAAGATCAGAAATCATGTGGAAGCAGAAGGACTTAATCTTCTCAAGAAAAGAATGGATGAATTCTGCAACCCTGAGTTCATGAAGAAAGAAAAAGCAGCCAAGAAGAAAGCTCGTGAGGAAGAGGAGCGCAAGAAATAAAAGTTTTAATGTATTATGCTTGTAATGTTTCTTTGCGTTGTAATTTGTTTTCTTGTTTTCCTGCATTGTAAAAATATTATCTGTTTTCTTATGTAGTGTAAGGTAGAAGTTAGTTAGCTAAGTGTCTTGAAACTGGTTTATATTAGGCGTCAATTATTTCGCAAAGTTCGGCGGTGGTAATACTGCTAAAAGGACTTCAGAAGGATAATTGAAGATTGAGTGGACCGTGCTCTTAAAGTACTTAGAGAAAATCTCTAGAAGAGCATGAAGCCATTTAATCGAGCCAACAGGTGTCCAATTTTGGCACTTGAAGTATCAGTAATAGACATGAAGTTAATTAATCAAGCCAAGCATTATGTAAGTTGACATGATCTTTTATGAATGTTATTTTATCTTTTTCAGTCCCTGTTTAGTTGAGTTATCCTCATTGTGAATTTGGTTGTCATTGTTAGACAATCAAATAGGGGAAGATTGAAAGGCATAGGTGTACTATCTTGTAACACTTAATTACTATGTAACTCAACTAAGTAAAAGATAAAACAACAGCAAAACAAGAGAAACTGAAGAAGCACATGGAATCAATCAACTGAAGAAATGGTAATGATACTTGGTAACTACAAGTAACTAATTTGGTTAATCAAGGATGCATAATTGAGAACAAGTTCAATCTGAGTATTGCTCATGCCCTAACTTATCTAATGGAGAATCAAATTAATGTCAAAGAAGTATCAAGAAGACCAAAGTGATTTCATGTAATGTATATCAACATCTGGATAATGTAAAGGTTAATCAACAAATGAGAACTGACATTCAGAAGCAAGAACCCCTACAAGACTAGTCACTTATGAACCAGACCATTGCATCAAGTGTCAGGACATTGGAGGCAAGTTCATGTCAGTAATAGAAGATCTCATTTGAATTGAGTGAGGAAAAGAAATTGAAGAAGCTAGGGAAACTTGCTCATAAAGGTTAATCCTCAATTAGTCACTAAAGAAGGTAAACATTGGATGTGTGCATATTTGCTAAGGCAAATGTCGATCCACATCAGATCGAGATGCGGGTCGAGATTTACAATTGAATTAAAACATTGCAAAGGCAAATCTCGATCCACGGTAGATCGAGATCGAGATTCTTCTAGATCGAGATCGAGATCTTCATAGATCGAGATCGAGATTCTCCCAGATCGAGATCGAGATTTTCACAGATCGAGATCGAGATGGGTCCAGGCGAAGATCGAGATGCGGATAGATATGTACATTTAATGTTCAAGGGACAAGTGGCTTATTGTGAACGGTTGATCCAGAGTTGTTGGGAAAGTACTTTTTGTTGTCAAAATCCTGATTGGGCCACGTACACAAAAAGGACAAGATCAAGACTACATGACATTATAAAAGCAGCACTTTGTTTTTATTAGTTAAGTGACTTGTATCTCTGTAATTCAACGATAATTTTTAAAGAGAGAACATTTACTGTAAAACAAAAAGTGAGAGAGAGGATCAGTTGAATCTAGCTTTAATTGCTGTATTTATTGTTCAACTGATCATGATGCTTTTATGAATGTTGTAGCAAATCCATCAATGAATATAATGATATATTCTTGAAATTCTGTGTCATCATTTATTACCTGCATATTGTTTATTCTCTCATAAATTTCAAACAGTTGTATTCACCCCCCCCCCCCCCCCCCCCCGTCTACAACACTTTGGACCTAACAGACCTATATGGCACGATTGGTGGAAAAAGGATTCAAAAAAATTCATGGTATTGACTATAATGAGACCTTTTCACTAGTGGCTATTGTCAAGTCCATCAGGATTTTGCTTGCTATAGCTGCTTACTATGAATATGAAATCTGGCAAATGGATGTGAAAACCACTTTCTTAAATAGGAGCCTTGAAAAAGATGTGAATATGTACATGACACAGCCTGAGGGTTTTGTTGATCCAAAGGATGCTGGAATGGTATGTGAGTTGTGTCGATCCATTTATGGATTAAGATAAGCCTCGAGGAGATAGAACATTCACTTTAATGAAACTGTCAAATAGTTTAGGTTTATTCAAAATGAAGATGAACCATGTGTTTACAAGAAGGTTAGCGGGAGGCGTTGCATTCCTAGTATTATATGTTGATGATAAATTACTAATAGGGAATGACATTCCTTCTCTACAGACTGTGAAGACTTGGTTGAGCAATAATTTCTCAATGAAAGACTTAGGCGATGTGACTTATATATTAGGGATCAGGATCTATAGAGATAAATCAAGGATATTGAATGGCCTAAGTCAGAGTGCATACATTGACAAAGTTTTGCATCAATTTGGAATACAAGAGGCTAAAAGGGGATTTGTCCCAATGTCTCATGGGATATCGATCTCGAAAGAAAACAATCCTAAATCATTGGATGATAAGGACCGTATGAGTAAAGTTCCATATGCATCGACAATTGGTTCTATAATGTATGCAATGATATGTACTCATCTTGATGTCTCATATACTTTAAGCATGACGAGTAGATACCAGTCTAATCCAGGTGAAGGTCATTGGACGGCAATCAAAAATATTCTTAAGTACTTAAAGAGGACTAAAGATCAATTCTTGGTATATGGAGGAGAAGATAAGCTGGTTGTAAAAGGTTACACCGATGCTAGTTTCTAGACAAACAATGATCATTTAGTGTTCATGTCTAATTTTGTGTTTTATCTACTTAAATTGAGATGTTGTATGCTGGAATGGTTCACAGCAGAGACATTTGTTGATTCTACAATAGAGCTTGATTATATTGATACTTGTGAAGCAGCCAAGGAGGCTTTTTAGGCATGTACTTAAGAGATATCATCTAATTAATGAGATTAATGATCAAGGAGATATACATATATGTAAAGTGCATACTAATATTAATATTGCAGACCCATTGACTAAGACTTTGTAGCAGCAGATGCACGAAAGTCACACTAGTTCCATGAGTATTGGATACTTGGGTATTTGTCTCTAGTGCAAGTTGGAGATTGTTAGTAATTGTGCCCTAGAGACAATTACTTTTATATTTTAAGGAAAATATTTTATTATTAAGGATTTTGTTTTATTGATTATTATTTATTGATTATATTTTATTTACTGCATAATAAATTGAAAGCATAATATATGTCCTTAGAATTTTGATAAGTATTATATATCTTTAGGTATGTGATTTAAAAATGAGATTATATGAATAGTATCTTATTCATAAAATTCCCTAGTCGAGTATTATTATATAAGGACAATAATAATGCAATAAGACTAGTATGTTTGTTGACAGATGACCACATCTCATTGGTCATACGTATGGTGATACTAAAGTCAAGAACATAAGTGCATGTCTCAATGAATGGCACTAGAATGACCCGCCGTGAGATTTTACATGTTAATAAGTGTCATAAGAAATTCTCACTGTGATAACAATATAATGATCCTCTGACTTGAAATCATTATATTTCTATATGAGAATTAATATAGTTTGATTACACTAAAAGTTATCTTTAACCAGGTGATGATAAAAGTGGACATTGGGTATAGTATGAATCATATGAGAAATATGAATGATAGATAAAGGATTTAATCTTCCTATTTAGGAGTGATATTATTGTCTTCTTGATTGAGTGAAACTATAAAATGCATGGCTGTGCTCAAATGTTGATTTGTTTAATAGTCTACTCATTGATCAAAGAAACCCGGATTAAATATTGAAGAGGATGACACAATACATGCCTCAAGTTTGATCTGTAATATAAGGTTAAATGGATTATATTACATGGAACATTATTCACGAAAGGCTTAATCAATTCACTGATTTTATTATTATTACTTGGGTAGCTTTGCTTTCATTAACTTTGAGCATCACTCTTGTGGCGACCCATTTAGATTTGATCATTGGTTTTGGATTCTTGTTCCTGGGTGGCTTGCCCACCCTAACTTTAGGAGGACTTGAAGTCTTTGCCTTTTCAGTTTTGACAGAATTATGCAGGCATAAATTGTTGGAAGCAGTAGGCATGTTAAAGTAGATACTCAATATGTTTAATTTACATGGCATACAATCAATATTTCCATAATGAGATACTTGTATGTCTATCAAGGGAGTACTTGAAAATTTCTATTAACAGATGTGGCATGTTTCACTTCAGACTTTTTCTTGGTACAAGCATGAGTTAAATGACTAGAAGACCCACATTTGTTACACAAATTTCCAGGAGCATTAGGAATGTAACCATAATCATTCTTCCTGTTTATTCCTAACTTCCTAATTCTGTTGTTTTTGGTCTTCATGACAGTAGGTTTAGAAGTTACTGTCTTACTAGTGTTGACAGTAAGTTTAGATGGAATGGTCTTGACAGTTGCTTCTGAACTTACTACATCGTCTAGACCCTAAGTACTGTCAAGGGCAAAACTAACTGCTTGGGGATTTTGACAATATCTTTTGACCTAAGGGTTTTTGTGACAGTATCATTGTCCTCATCATCTAGAATTTGTTTGTGACAATATCATTGTTTAAGAATTTTAACAATGAAGAAAAATTCTTATAGGCTTTGATTTTAAGCTCATTTTCAGTAATCTAATTTCTGAGAAATTCATCAATCTAAGAAGCACAAACTACCTTGTTCTTAGTAATCTCATTTTCTTGTTGTAAGGACTCAAAAACATTCTGTCTAAGCTCTAGTTATTCATTCTTTCATTTTAATGATTCATTAACATTAGTCAGTTTGACATTCTCTTCATTAGCAGCTAGCATGCTTGTATGAATATTAAAAATTTCAGAACTTAAACTTTCAATAGTTTTCTTATACTGAGATGCAGTCATATTAACAGTAGTAAGAAAAGGTACCTGACTTGATGAAGGAGGTGTCTCTTTTCTAGAGTTTGCCATGAGAGCTAGGTTTCCATATTCGTCTTCCTCTTCATCATCAGATTCCTCCCAGCATTTGCCTTCAGCTACAAATGCCCTTCCTTGTTGCTTCTTATGCAAAGCATCATACTTTGCCTTGAGTTCCTCATAGTCATTGTCATTTCTTCTAACTTGTTTTGGCCTTTTGCATTCAGTTGCAAAATGCCCCATCTCATTACAGTTGTAGCATCTTATCTTAGATCTGTCCACCATTCATGTCTTATATCCACTTTTGCTACTTCCTCCAGGCTTTGTTGTGTTTCCTTTGTTGAACTTGGAGTTTTGAACTTTAGGTTTGATGGACCTGTTATTCTTAAATCTCATGTTTGAGAAATTCCTTGCCATGTAGGCCATGGTTTTGTTTTTCATGTTGTCAAGTTCATCCAGGGTGTAGAACTCATTTTCATCATCATCCTTGAGTTCAAGAGTAACACTTTCATCTTCATCTGTGACCTCTTCAATCTTGATTTGTTGTTGATGTTGAGAATCATGAAAATGCAGCATCTTTGGATCTTGAGCCACTAGAGCATTTGAGGTGTTGACCATTTTTCCTTTTTGGATAGACAAGATAGCTCTCTTTTGTAACATGTCTAGCTCATAGGTTTTGGGAATGTCATATCTAGTTTTAAGAGATACTTCTGACATATCTCTTTATTCTCTTATAGCAGTAACCTTCTGCTCTAGATGGTTAGGAAGTGTTAACATGAATTTCATGTTTACTTCCTTCTTGTGATAAAACTTCCATGCAGCTGCAAGTCTTTTATCAATCTGTTGAACCTCTTAAATATCTCAGTCAACCCTTTAATTGATTTGGCCATAAAAGCCTCATACTGAGACACCATGATTTATCTTTGGTTGTCTTTCACCTCTTTTGTTCCTTCACAGAGTATCTTAATGGTTTCCCATATTTGTTTAACATTTGTGCAATTGACAATGTTGTTGTACATAACATTGTCAAGTTTTTCGATGATTATGAACTGCAAACAATCATCCAGGGCTACTTTTTCTTTTGTAAGTATCATTATACTCTAAAACCTTTTTAAGAACCCAGTAGGCAAGTATTGTCTCACCTTCTACTGTGGTTTTAGGTACATATGATTAAGGAATAAAAGAACCATTTTCCAAAGATTGTAATGTTCTTTTTCAAAGGTGGGTATTTTTATACTACTTACTTTCTTTACACTCATATTGGAATTTTTCAGGTTAGATATGTTAAACCTGCTGTTTGATACCAGTTTTTGGGTGAGATAAGTGTTGCAGAAAGGGGGGGTTGAATGCAACTTGGTTAATTATATCTAATTCTTTCTAACAACACACAAGAATAATAATTAACAAGTTTTGTGGTGCAAACATAAAAATAGATGAGCAAGATAGTGTTTTAAACTTCAAAAATAATTTTATTATTTTTGTTTTTCTATAACTGACTGGAAATGAATTCCATCTTCGATAGATATAATAACAATGAATTTGTTAATGTTTCTATACTTGAGAGAATATCTAGCTCAGTTGCATAAGGAAAAATGCTTGTGAGATATACTACTTACTTTCTTTGCACTCATCTTGGATCTTTTCAGGTTAGATATGTTAAACCTGCTGTTTGATACCAGTTGTTAGGTGAGATAAATGTTGCAGAAAGGGGGGTTGAATGCAGCTTGGTTAATTATATCTAATTCTTTCTAACAACACACAATAATAATAATTAACAAATTTTGTGGTGCAAACATAAAAACAGATGAGCAAGATAGTGTTTTAAACTTCAAAAATAATTTTATTATTTTTGTTTTTCTATAACTGACTGGAAATGAATTCCAGCTTCGATAGATATAATAACAATGAATTTGTTAATGTTTCTATACTTGAGAGAATATCTAGCTCAGTTGCATAAAGAAAAATGCTTGTGAGATATGTGTATTTATACTGAAACATATATCTCACTTACATGTGCAGTTTCTCTTGTTCTTAAAACAAAGTTTGAAATTGAAACTATGTTTTTTTCATTCAAATTTGTCTTCATTCCATTTGTAGATAAAGCAGCTCTGAGATATGCAGAAACCTTTGACTCTTTGAGCATGCTTTAACTTTTGCTTGTCTTTTCCCAAGTTGTAGTAGTAGACTTGACAGACTAGATAGACATATCCAAATCATTCCTTGTAACTTCATTATCTTAATCTGCTACCTGGAACAGACTATCAGCTTCACTAAAGGTTTACTGTAAACTTTTAGCTCCTCTACGGTGACAGTATCTTCGGCTCCGCATACTTTGCTGTCAAGCTTTGATAGTCTTCTAAAATATACTATCTCCAAAGCTATTGTCAAATAATCCCGCCAAAATTGCTGTCACTAAAACTTGATGTCTTCAAATCTTCATTCTCCGCCAAGTTTACTATCAATGGAATAGTTGCTGTCAGTAAAACTTGTTGTCTTCAAAACTTCATTCTTCTCCAAGTTTATTATCAATAGAATAATTATTTTCATCTGTCCCAATTGTGTTGTCACTTGAATATGTTGTCATAGGCTTGAGTGTTGAATGTTACTGTCGTGGATTTGAACCATGTTATGCATGAACACTTTGTGAACTTCTACTTCATAGATCAAGTTATTACATTTGTACAAGATAGTAACTATTAAACTTACTGTCACCTATTTGGATTTGTTAAACAAACTATTTTAAGTGACTATCTAAACATACTGTCAATTTACATATGACAATATATTTTACTTAGCTTATTATAAATTAAGACTAAGTAACTTTTAGTTGATTACAGTGTTAACATCACAATCCCTAACATATCTGATACAAATTAATTTTTAAACAAATTTAATATTCTTTAAAAAGTGAAGTTACAATAACTTTTGAAAGGGGTTTGGTCAGATATATACCAATTAGAAAATGACCGAAATATCCACTATTTAATATCACCGACCCTATTTATCTCTTCACAGTTTTGAAGCCCTCATTATCCACCAATCACCATATTTACATCTTAATAATACGTATATCTAATATTTAGTTTTTCCCCTCATTTCTATCTTAATATAAACATTTAAAATATGTTATTGCGTATGAATAACCAACATGAAATCTAATTTTGATTATTTTTTGTATATAGATGAAGACGACCCATGTATATATGAATGTGTGTTTGTGGTATATAAATGCGTTAATACTTGTTGAATGTGTTAATTAATGTAACCGTAATACAAATAAGCTATTTTTTATACAACTTGAAAAATAAAAAGTGTTAAAAACTGTGTTTCAATCTTCATACTATACATAAACTACGCATTTGATAGTTGCGTGCAAAACCTGCATATTGCCAAGATAATAAAATATTATAGAAGGGGGTTGAATATAATAGTTTCAGATCAATCGACTAATAACACAAGTATGTAAAAGATAAACTGTTTTTTATTAACTTTACTTGAATGAATACAAAACTCTCTCAAGTAAATCAACGTTCTTAAGAGCTGCTAGGTTATGAGAATGATATATCTTGAACTTTTACAATGTTAACCTAATTCTGTGTTTATATAGTACACAGTTACAAAATCAAATATAACAAGGATATTGATTAAGGATAGATTTCAGAAAGGTAATTGGATTACAATAAGACATTTCCATATTTATCATAATCAATCTCTGATTTATATGTTTCCTTCTTTAACAAAATATGATCTTCATAATCTCTGTCGGTTTATAATATCTGATTGACTTATACTCTGATTTGATTAAACTCTATCTTGATTAAACTCTCTCTGAGTAAATTCTATTTGACAGCTTCTAAACTCTGATTATGTCAGTATAAACTTTGTTCTCCAATAAACTCTATTTTTTATATCCTCTAACATCATCATTGTTTGCATTTCTAACAATCTCCCCCAATTTATGTTTTATTCAGTAAAACATAAATTCAACTTATGATGTCAGAAATCATAGAGACAAATATACCAGAGTTTGAGTTTTCCCTCTTGACTTATATTCTTCTGTCGGAAAAATCTTCAGATAGAAATTTATCCAGCAACTTCTTTTTAGCCATTTTTAATAATTCCACCAGTTTCTCTTTTAATTCTTTCATCTGGTCACTAGAGTCGTCAATCTAGAATATTGCAGCTCTAGAGTTGTAAACTGAAGTTCTTTCCATTTTGTCATCTAGAGGAATGCAACAGGCTTTCTTTCCATCAGGGTTTAGTATAAGTGTAGGAATTCCTAACACCATTTAACCTTAGCATCCCCTTTAGCCATTTCTTTCTTAATACCATCTTCAAGCATGTATCATGTTCTATACTCCTCAGAGTTTACCATTAATAGCCTTTCATTCTTCTTCTCCTCCTCCTCAATAACTCCCTCTAAAATCTTCACCCACTTAGCAGTAATTACATTCTCATCATTCAACAAGTAGAGAAAAGATTCAAGTTCCTTAGATAACTTATGGATTAGATCTTCTTCAGTTATCTTCATTTGTTCTTACACTTCTTTTCTTATGGACTTGAGCATTATTAGTACCAGTTTTCTTAACTTCTTCTTCTACAGCAACTAGATCCATTTCTGGATTTTCTTCTTCAAACAATTTCCTTGCCAGTTCTGCATCCTTCTTATTTTGTTCTTCAATGATCTCAAGCTTTTCTTTTTCTTCAAGCCTCTTTTCTAATTCCATATCAACATCCATCAAAGTTTGTTTGTTAGAGTTTATGCCAGAGTTTGATGGAATCAGAGTTTGATCAGTCAGAGTTTGACCAATCAGAGATTGTTTTCCATCCTTATGACTCCTCCTTGTCTTATATCACCACTACTACCATCACCATCACCTTCTCCAGGTTTATCAGAGTTTATTGTTGCATCCACCTTGTATTTGTCTTTTGAGATGATCTCCCCCTTTCTAACATCATCCCTGTTTTACGGTTAAGATGTCCACAATAGTATGAAACATTGTTTGCATGAAGGTGACAGTTGTAACAATTTTATCTACCAAAGCTTCCAAAGCATCCTGGTTAGTAGAGACAATTTTGAGCTTCAATTCCAATGGATGTTAAGAAGCTGAAATAGAAGTCTGAACAGATGCACTGGTTTTGCTAATAGAATCCTTCAAATCACAAACTTCATTATGAAGATCATTTGTTAATACAGTAGTGGCCTTTAAAACAGTCATCATCTCTGCAGATGTTAATTCAGAATCATCCTTTTCAACCAGATCATGTACACGAGACCATGTAATTTCTTCATTAGAAAATTTCTAAGACAAATCCTAGATGGATTGTCTATGAGAACTGAGAAGATCTTCATGAGAAGGTTTACCCTTGGTACTAAAATTCCTCTTTATTCCTTCTTCATTCAAAGTAGTTTCAATGTCACCCTTGAGAGATTCAACAACCAAATAATCAGGATATGCCATCCTCAATCTTTCATGAGCATCAAAGGCATCAACAAGCCATTTCTTGGAGTTGTATCTCTGAGTATATAGAATGGAGAGATCAGTCACTTCATCATCTTCAAAAATAGGCTCATCAGAGAATGCTTCTTCATTATCAGAGTTTGGCGTCTCAGAGTTTGTTGTGATAGATAAACTCTGAGTACCTACAAAAGAAATAGAACAACCTAAATCACTCTATTCATTTAAAGTAATCTCATTACTTCTCACATCACACATCTCATAACTTCAAATAGTCAGAGTTTTATCACTAGAAGTAACTAACTTCTTTCAAAATTCTAACTCTCCTTTTGCCAGATCCAGTGTCTGCCTCTCATTGTTCTATTTTTCACACATTTTACCTCAGGCTCACTAGAAAGGCTCAAAGAATAATGTCCTACAGAAATAAGAGGTGGCTGAGAAAGGAGATTTGTGGTCACATGAATAGGGGTACCCTTTACAGGACTATCCATGATCATCCCAGCAAAAAAAGTTAGAAATATAAAGTCTGAACTTATACTATCAGAGAATGTAAATTCTGAAGAAAAGTCAAAGTTTATACCTTGAGTATTTGTAGATGTGGATGGAGTTTCCAAAGGTTGTGCAGAAAGAGGTTGCACCAAAATAGCATCAGAGATTACCAATGGATATGTATCAGAGTTTGACTTCCCAGCATCAGCAACAACAAGATCTTCTGTCAGAGATTGTATGTCTGCATCCAAACTTTGAATGGATGGTTCTTGTGGAGGCCTTAACAACTTCTTCAACCCTTTGAGCTAAAGGTTCTTGTGGGTTATACCCCTAATTCTTGCCGGCTTCATCTACAGTAACAGTGGCTGCCGTTGAACTTTGATCAACAGGTTCTTGTGGGCCTGGCCTTGCAGAGACTGCTACCTCACTTTGAGAGGTAGGTTCTTGTGTGTCCTGGCCAAAAGAGACTGTCTTCTTTTTCTTTTGTCTTGTAAAGAGCTTTGAACTTCCAGAGACTGGAGATGATTTTGATTTCTTTTCATCCATCTCCTTCCTAACTTCTTCAGCTAGCTCCCTTACTCTTTCATAAGAAATCTCCTTTATGATTTGTTTTAGTGAATGGACAGGAGAATCAAATACAATTATTGGAGCAGCTGTTGCATCAACACTTTCCAAAGTGATTACAGGACTGGTAAGAGGATTAACATGAAGAGAATTACCATCCATTTTAGCCAATTCATCATTTTCTTCTCTATTGGCATTTTCATCATCACCATCTACCTCAATTCCACCGATGCTACTGTTTATTTGGTCAGGAAATGCAGAGTCACTAGACTTTATAACAACATCAGAGTTTATCATTGCACCAGAGTTTATTGGCTCAGAGTCTAAGGCTGGAACTTGATAAGAGTTTACCTTATCAGAGTTTAGAGTATCAGTGGTTATTGTATTGACTAATCTTCTCCTCTTCTTTGTAGGTTCAAACATTGGATTGAGATTGAATAGTTTCATGAAGGGAGCTGGAGGAATCTTAGAAGCTTTCTTAATAGTCTTCTTTAAAGGAAATACCAGACCTTCATTACTGTCATCAGAGTTTGTATTTCCATCAATTAATCTTCTTTTCTTGGAAGAAGACTCTGAGACTGACTTGCCTTTTCTTTTCTTGATTGGCCCTTGTTGAGAGGTTTATTTTACAACTGTAGTCTTTTGGGAGATAACAAAGGTTGGCATCAGTGTTTAGGAATCAGTGTTTGGTTGGTGGCTTGGGTCAGAATCAGAGGGTGCTAAACTCTGATTCATAGCCACAGAGAGAAAATCCCTAACAATCACAGTAGGCATTCTCTGATTTAAGATAAGCCTGACCTATGTGGGATAAAAAAGATTAGGTAATTTACCTTCATTATCCTTCTTCGCATGTTTTCGAGTTAGATCAGTAAAAAATCTCTTGTTCATACAGAAACTAGCTAAACTCTGATCATTCTCAAAATTTACATCAGATAATAAATTGCTAAAAATCAACTGTAAAAATCTAATAAAGTATATAGTATGCTTACCATCAATAATCTTGCTAGCAAACTGCCTAATAAAAAAAGCATAGAAAATTAAAGTTGAAGTTATGGGTCAGAGAACACCCAATTTATTGTGATAGTTGAGGAATTGTATCAAAATTAGTGCATTTTGTTGTGAATGCCCTTGTGATGCAATCGAAGAAGAAACTCCACTCTTTTATCAATTTAGGCCTAGTGAGGATTCCCAGTTTTGATAGACTGCCCTCATAGCCTATTGTTCTAAAGAACTCCTTGATCTGTTCATCATCAATAATATCATCATATTTAGCCACTTCAGGAAGGTGAAGGCTTGACGAACGACCTTAGAAGTGATTGAGTGTTTGCCATTGCATTGAAACATTATGACTGGCTCTTCATCATCACCAGCATTGTTAAACTTTGCAGATGACCATATTTTGATCAGAGATTGAGCAGAGATATTCTTGGGTTCCTAAAGAGCATACCTAATATAGCTGTGATTGAGAAAATCTTGAATAGCATGGAAATCTTGTGGTGCTTCTGATTTAGTAAATAAAGAGATGTAGTTAGTAGCAGTAAATGTGTAATTTTGAAAAGAGAGTCCTTTTGATGCCATTAAAACGGAGATTTGAAGGTTCGAGATATTAGGGTTTTATAAAATTAGAGAGAAAGATAATAATAAAAATAATAAGACACAGTTAAATAATTCAAAGTGAAAAAATGAATTAAACTATTCCCTCTCAATTCCATATACCCTGTAGTGGGACACGTGGCATGAAATTATTGGAAGAGTAATGAGCAGTACAAGTCTCAAAATACAGCGTGTGTGTATGTATCTGTATATAGATATGAATCTTTTTACGTGAAATACACACGCCCTAATGATTACTCCAATCAGAGAATGACAAATATGATGTCATAAAATTAAATATGATGTCATAAATAAAATCTCAGAGTTTAACATGTAGACTTAGATCAGAGTTTATAGTAATCAGAGTTTGCATTCACTGTCAGAGTTTACCACATACTCTGACAGAGTTTACCATAAACACAGATAGCTTGTGATCAGAGATTAGATGTTCCAATGATCAAAGTTTACTTCATTTTTTGTCAGAGTTTAGCACACACTCTGACAGAGTTTACCATAAATTCTGATTGTGTCTGCTACTTGCTATTTGGAGTTGAGCCACTTGTCACCATTCCTAATTCAGAAATCAATCTTGTAAAAGTTACTTCACACAGAGGCTTGGTGAATGTGTCTGCTAACTGTTGATCTATGAGAACAAAATACATTTCAACTGCTCCTTCCATGACATGTTCCCTTATGAAGTGATATCTAATACTTATGTACTTTGTCAGATAATGTTGAACTAGATTTCCTGTCATTTCAATAGCATTTTGATTATTACAATAAATAGGAATTTTTGAAAAGTTCAAACCATAGTCTAACAATTGATTTCTCATCCATAAAATTTGTGCACAGCAGCTTCCTGCAGCTATATATTCAGCCTCTGCTGTTGATGTTGAGATAGATTTATGTTTCTTGCTAAACCATGAGACAATTCTTCCACCTAGATATTGACAACTTCCATTTGTGCTATTCCTATCAATTTTACATCATGCAAAGTCAGCATCTGAATAGCCTATTAGTTTAAAGTTAGACACTCTAGGATACCATAAGTCAAGATTGATGGTACACTTGAGATATCTAAAAATTCTCTTAACAACAATCAAATAAGGTTCCCTTGTATTTGCCTGAAATCTAGCACATAGACAGGTTGAAAACATGATATCTGTGAAGGGTTTCGAGGCACAAACGCAGTGGAATAAATGTGAAAAATAAATCAAAAGAGTGAAACCCTCCGCAGGATCCATGTGAAAACAAAAGATTTAATCCGGAGATAAAGAATAAATACCTTTAGAATCTTTAACAGTTCATTAATGGAAGATTAATGGAGGTCCAAAGCTTGTTAAATCACCACGTATCCCGCTCTCGCGATCTACGCTCTACGGTATCCACACGAACACTTTTCATGAAGGATTGATGTGTACTAGCACCCGAAAACTCCTACACTTTCTCTATCTTCCTCTTTTCTCAAAACGGCTAGGGTTTTAGTAAAAATATATCACCTCAATTAAATCAGCCCATAAAGAGATTATATAGAGAGAGAAATAAGTTTTCTAATTATAATCCAATTATAATTAATATTAATCCAAAATTTTAAATTATTTAATTAAGTCTCACTTAATTAATTAATTATTAATTTTGGAATTAGTTTAAATAATCCATTTATTCTATTTATATAATTAATTAAGTCATACTTAATTAATATCATAAATAAAATAAATTACTTATTTAATTTAAATTCATAATTTAAATTATTTCTCCTTCAAGCGTTCTTTGTGTGTGACCCTGTAGGTTATTATTACGTTGGCAAAAATTTTAATATCTAATTAAAATTGTAAACATTGAGTGGCATCTAGTAATACATCATTGCTACCCAAGTAATAATAATAAATCGGTGATTCGATTAAGCCTTTCGTGAATAATGTTCCATGTAATATAATCCCTTTAATCTTGATATTATAGATTAAATTCAAGGCATGTCTCGTGTCATTCTCTTCATAATTTAATCTTTATTTTCTTGATCGATGAGTAAACTATTAAAATCAAATCAACATTTGAGCACGGCCGTGCATTTCATAGTCTCACTCAAACAAGAGGCCAATAATATCACTCCTAAAATTATGAGGATTAAATCCCATCTAGATCATTCATATTTCTCATACGATTCATAATATACCCAATGTCCACTTTTATCATCACCCGGTCAAAGGTAACTTTTAATGTAATCAAAGTATATTAATTCTCGTATAGAAATATAATGATTTCAGGTCTAAGGATCATTACACCATTATCACAGTGAGAATTACTTATGACACTTATTTAACATGTAGAATCTTACGGCGGGTCATTCCAGTGCCATGCATTGTGACTGTTAGTGTATGTGCCCTAGAGGCAATACATTGTTTCTTTTAATAGACCTTTATGTCATTTGATTATTCAATAAACGTATTTATTATGACTTTAATTACTGCGATATATTTGTTAGCATAATAAATGTCCTTAGAATCATGATACACATTGTATAGTTTAAGTACATGACTTGAACTTGAGATTATATAATATATCATATTCTTAAAGGTCCCTAGTCGAGTATTATGACAATAATAATACATAAATAGACTAGTATGTTGTTTGACAGATAACCACATCTCATTGGTTATAAGTATGGGGATACTAAAGTCAATACATAGGTACATGTAGGAGTACATGGTACTGGACAGACCCACAATGAGATTCTTCATGTTTAATAAAGTCATAAGAAAGACTCACAGTGATAATGGTGTAATGATCCTTTGACTTGAGATCATTATATTTCTATACGAGGATTAATATATTTTGACTACATTAAAAGTTACCTTTGACCTAGTGATGATAAAAGTGGATGTCGGGTATATCATGAGTTGTATGAGAAATATGAATGATAGATAAAGGATTTAACCCTCCTATAATTAGGAGAGATATTATTGGCCTCTTGATTGAGTGAGACTATAAAATGCATGGCCGTGCTCAAATAATGATTTGTTTTTCATAGTCTACTCATGGATCAAGTAAACCCGGATTAAATGTTGTAGAGGATGACTAAATACATGCCTCGAGTTTAATCTATAATATATATGGTTAAAGGGATTATATTACACGGAAACATTAATCATGAAAGGTTTTATCGAATCACGATTTAATTATTGTTTAATTGGGTAGCAATGATGTATTACTAGATACCGCTCATTGTTTATAATTTTATTGGAGAATAAAATTATTGCCAAATAAATAATAGCCTATACGGTCACACGCATGGAGCACTTAGGGGAATAGTTAATTTAAATTATAGATTTAAATTAATTGATGATTATTTGAATTATATTATATTAATTAAGTGAGACTTAATTAATTGAGATAATATAAATTCAAATTAGAGGAGTATTTCTGCCCATAATAATTAAGTATGACTTAGTTATTAATTAAATAATAGAAATTCGTTTTATTATTTAATCATATACCTACATGGGTTAGGTTTGCCTAAATGGGCCTGTTAACCAGTCATTATAAATAGATAATGAAGGGTTAAGAGGCTGTTACGTTTTTTAGAAAAACCCTAGAGTGGGCAGCAGCAAAGGAGGCAGAAACTAACAACTCGAAACATCAAGAGGGAGGCTAGTACGTCCATTCCGTAGTCAAGATCGTGAGACGTTCTTGAAGGTACTCGTGTGGATACTATAGAGGTGTTTTTCGAGAGGAAGACACAAGTCGTGAAAGCTAGGTTCTCTGTTGAGTTCGTGAAAGTCAAGATCTTAATAGGTATAATTCTATTTCACCATAATCTGTCCAATCTTATACATGGATCCTGAGTTTGGGTTCCGAATTTTTTTGTTATATTTACGTTTATCCGCTGCATTTTATGCCTCGGAATCCAACAGAGACATGCACTTATGTTCTTGACTTTAGTATCACCATACCTATAACCAATGAGATGTGGTCATCTGTCAAGAAACATACTAGTCTTTGTGCATTATTATTGTCCTTAAATAATAATACTTGACTAGGGAATTTTAGGAATAAGATAATATTCATATAATCTCATTTTTAAGTCACATATTTAAAGATATATAATACATATCAAAATTCCAAGGACATTTATTATGCTTTCAATTTATTACGCAGTAAATAAAACACAATAAATAAATAATAATCAATAAAACATAATCCTTAATAATAAATATTTTCCTTAAAATATAAAAAGTATTGTCTCTAGAGCACAATTACTAACAATCTCCCACTTGCACTAGAGTCAATTACCCAAGTATCCAATACTCATGGAACTAGTGTGTCTTTCGTGCTTCTGCTGCGACAAAGCCTTAGTCAGTGGGTCTGCAATATTATTATTAGTATGCACTTTACATATATGTATATCTCATTGATCATTAATCTCATTAATTAGGTGATATCTCTGAAGTACATGCCCAAACAACCTCATTGGCTGCTTCGCAAGCATCAATATACTCAGGCTCTATTGTAGAATCAACAACTGTCTCTGCTGTGAACCATTCCAGCATACAACATCTCAATAAAAATAGATAAAACACAAAGCCAAACAGAAACATTAAATTTTTGTTTTCTGTCTAGAAACCAGCATCACTAAAACCTCTTACAACTAGCTTCACATCTCCTCCATATAACAAGAATGAATCTTTAGTCCTCTTCAAGTACTTAAGAATATTCTTGACTGCTGTCCAGTGACCTTCACTTCGATTAGACCAGTATCTACTCATCATGCTTAAAGAATACGAGACATCAGGACGAGTACATATCATTGCATACATTATAAAACCAATTGCTGACGCATATGGAACTTTACTTATGCGGTCCTTATCATCCAATGATTTAGGACAAATTTTATTTTGAGATCACTATCCCATGAAACATTGGGACATATCCATTTTAGCCTCTTTGCATTCGAAATCGATGTAAAACTTTGTCAATGTATGTATTCTAACTTAGGCCGATCAATCTCCTTGATCTATCTCTATAGATCCAGATCCCTAATTTATAGGTCGCATCGCCTAAGTTTTTCATTGAGAAATTATTTCTCAACCAAATCTTCACAATCTATAGAGAAGGAATGTCATTCCTTATTAGTAATATATCATCAACATATAATACTAGGAATGCCACATGCCTCCCACTAAACTTCTTGTAAACACAAGTTTCATCTTCATTCTGAATAAAGTCAAACTCTTTTTGACTATTTCATCAAAATGAATCTTCTATCTCCCCGATGCCTGCTTTAATCCATAAATGGATCGACGCAACTTACATACCTTTCCAGCATCCTTTGGATCAACAAAACCCTTAGGGTATGTCATGTACACATCCACATTTTCTTCAAGGCTCTCATTTAAGAAAGCGGTTTTGACATCCATTTTCCAGATTTTATAGTCATAGTAAGAAGCTATAGCAAGCAAAATCCTGATGGACTTGACCATGACCACTGGTGAAAAGGTCTCATCATAGTCAATACCATGAATTTTCTTGAAACCTTTTGCCACCAATCGTGCCTTATAGGTCTGTACATTACCATCCATGTCGGTCTTCTTCTTGAAAACCCACTTGCACCCTATAGGTTTTACCCCTTCAGGTGGATCGACCAAAGTCCATACTTGATTAGTATACATGGATTCCATCTCAGATTTAATGGCATCCAACCATCTCTTAGAATCTGGAGTGTTTATAGTGTCTAGGTAGGTGAGAGGCTCATCTTTTTCCACAAGCATCACATCACCATCTTGAGTCAAGAAAAATCCATAATATCTCTCGGCTCATGGCGAATCCTACTAGACCTACGAATAACCTGTGTTTCTTGAGCAGTATTATTTTCTTGTACATCCTGCTTAGGTTCCTCCATTGGTTCAATGTTATCATGTGGGTCTCGAACTTCATCGAGATCTATTATCCTCCCGCTGTCTTTCTTAGAGAGCAACTCTCTCAAGGAACATAGCAGTTCAAGCAACAAACACTTTGTTCTCGGAAGGATTATAGAAAGAATAACCCCTTGTTTCAGTTGGGTATCCCACAAAATTATATTTGTCTGATTTTGGTCCTAGCTTGTCAGAGATTAGACGTTTAACAAACGCTTCACATCCCTAAATTTTCATAAATGACATGCTGTGACGTTTCTCAGTCCATATCTCATAAGGAGTCTTTTGAACCGTTTTAGTAGGAACACGGTTAAGTGTATGTGGAGCCATTTCCAGGGTGCAACCCTAGAAACTAATTGGAATATTCCTTGACTCAATATTGATCGCACCATGTCCAACAAGGTGTGATCCCTCCTATCAAAAAAAACTTTTCTTTGATATTTTCTACTTCATCTTTATAGTCTTTGAACTTTTCAAATGATTCGGATTAGTTTTTCAAAAGATACATATATCCGTATCTACTAAAACAATTAGTAAATTTTATGAAGTTAATAAAATCTACCTTTTGTCATCGTACACATATGACCACATACATCACTATGTATAAGTCATACACGTTCAATGACAAATTCACCATGTCTGGTAAAAGGAGCTTTAGTCATTTTACCAAATAAACCAAGATTCGCATCCTTTTGTATAATTCATACTCAAACTTATCCATGAATGCATCCTTATGTATTCTAGAAATGTGTTTCTCATTAATATGGCCTCAACAACAGTGCCAAAGGTAATATTTGATTTGAGTCACTTTAGAACATATAAATTATTAATTAGTTGTGCAACATTATAGGCCTCATCATCAAAATAGAATAAACAACTATTATTATTTAATTAAAATGAAAAAGCCTTTCTTGTCCAAACAAGAAACTGAAATAATGTATCTGTCAATTGCAAGCACGTTATAACAATTATCAAGTTTTAAATTTTCCTTATAGGCTAAAAGTTAAGTAACGAGTTCCTCTAACTAGAGCAACTACTTTTACTCCAATTCCAACCCGATACCTGAAACTTGACCCTTATTGATCATCTTTTCCAGATCTTCCAAATAAGCATGACAGTTTAATTTCCAGTCTCCTAATTTTCCACAGAAGTGACAATCGTCTTCTTTATCAACACCTCATTCAGACTTTAGAGTCTGTTTTAGGGATTGGACTTTGGTTTGACAATGGAACTAGATCAAATCTTCTCCTTGCATTTCCATTTTGCATTCCCTATGTTTACCATCAATATAGTAGTAGTTCATGCATTTATCATATTGCTTTTCAGCAGTTCTCAACATGCTTAGCAACTCAATGGGTGTTTTACCAATCTTATTCATTTTATTGTTTATAACAAACTAAGAATAATATTTGTCCAATGATTGTAAGATCAAATCTAACTAAGTCTCCAGACCAATCTAGAAACCCAAAATATCAAAGGTACTCATTATAACCTATAATCTTTAGAACATGTGGTGTAACCGGGTCTCACTCTCCCTACTTGTAAGTGTATAGTGCCCTTTTATTTTCAAATATATCTTGGGCTCAATCGTCTCATAAGCATCTATATGCTCGTATTTCTTCTTAAGCTCAGCACACATATTTGCGAGCATGAGACATGAAACATCAATCGCAACATCAATTTGCTTCCAATAAGCATTATGATTTGCACATGTTACATTCTCAACTTTAAGAGCAAGGGAAGAGATTTGGCTAACATCGTGGTGTCCGAGGACGATCCTCAAGCTCCTATGTCAGTCAAGGAAATATATTTTCGTCAACTTGTCCTTCTCAAGAACTGATCGCATAGAGAAGTTGCTTGTGTTTATCATTTGATATCTACAATATTAAAGTGTATAAAATAAACTAGATTGCAAATTTAATATTAATTATGTTTAAGTGATTATGGTATATCACCATATACCTCCCACTATTTTTATCAAACTAATAGCCCTAACTATTAATTCGGAAAATATTTCTTTAAATCTTTCTAGTGAGCCAAGATCCATATTTCATCCTTGTTTTAAGATAGCATTGACTAATACACTCAAAACATGACTATTTAGGTAGACAACATTTGTCGATTATATCAAATATAACTCTTGGAAAGTTTGGTAGAACAACCTTTTGTACTCATTTATCCAATAAATCTCACCAAACTCTATGCCTCTAAATCCACAATCCTATTGTGATGATTTAGTTAAGTTAGACCCAATGTTTCAACAAACTAAGTACACTTACTTATCACGTCTTCCCATGATTGATAAAAGCACCTTGCTTTGGCAAACCCACTCCTTCTTAATCTAGATCTTGACGAGTATTAAAAATTGGAAGACATCCGATTAACTTAATATGTATTTAGGGATTTTTATTGTTTATATGAACGATCATGATCCCATCATAAAGAGATTCTCAATTTTTCCTTGATCAAATAATTCATTTCAATATTTGTCAATGGATTGATATCCAGGTCGTCGGAGAAGTCACAAGCGGTCTCACTTAAAACCCAACTTCCATACGAATTAAACTAATAATGCGCTTTTGACAAAATCTCCCCATATCAGAAAAAGAAAATTCATATTTAATACCATGTTTCATAAACACAAGAATCTCATGATCGTTTGTTCAATTTTAAAATCTTGAATCGTTACAGATTTTATTTTTCTTAAGCAAACATGGCATGGGTGTCGTATCTAATACATACATGATTAATCAATATTAAGCATGCATCTCGATTATATATACGCATACATACCAATACATGCAATCATATACATATATGTAATGTGCGTAAATTAAATATGTTTGGTTATGGCCCCATCCTATGTGATCTTTCCAAGCTAATAGAAATATCAAGGTCAGTCTATGGTGGTTTTAAAAATACTATCTATTACATGTCTTCTTTCTTCATTGCTCTATCATTCCCTTTTGGATCGCCTCCTTGCTTGCAAGTCTTCATTGATAATTACATTGAATAATAAAAATAAAACTATTCTAATAAAATTACAAGACGAACTCGAGTTACATTCGAGATAATTAAATTACAATGAATAAACGACATGCAAGTCATATTTAGAAACCAAAACCATAAATCAAAACCACTATACTATGGGTTTTTAGGCCATAACCATCCACCATGCTATCACATAACACATATAATATATCTCAGATTATATAAAAATATCATATAATCATATATAACAAATTTCAAAATTTTAGAAAATTAAAAACAGATTTCTGAAGACAATAAATCGCTATTTCGAGGCCCTTAACGACGTCAAACGCCTTACAGACCCGTCGATGATAGCAAAGCCTGATTCCAGTCATAAAATTAATGTTCATTGGCCCGATTCCAGTCAGAAAACACATATCATTTACGAAAATCGGATACGGCAAATAGATTTCACCAAATCTGACGGTATTTCAGAAATCGTATCATATACAATCCCCATAACAAGAATAAGAATATATCATATATACATACACAGTGATACATACAATCATCACATAATTATACATCACATGAATATCATATATTCATAATATATACATACATATACTCAAAATTTTAAAAAATTAAATAATTTTTAGAAAATAATAAATCACTATTTTGGGGCCTGCAACGATATCTAATGGCTTACAGACGCAGAGCTGACTTTGTTAGTATTGCTCAGTGACCCTATTCCAGTCAGAAAACACATATCGTTTGTGAAAATCGGACAACAAATACAAATTTCAGAAAATCTACGGCAGCGGTTTCAGAATTCGTATTGAATATGATTCTCATGATAAGAACAAACATGTATCATATGCATACATCAATACACACAATCATCACATGATTATACATCATATGAATATCATATATTCATAATATATAAAAACATATACATATTGTATCAATACAAAATCATGATAGATCGCATACATGCTTACATATCGAAAACTTATTCTCTCTCTATCTTCCTCCTCTCTCAGAGCGGCTAGGGTTTTTGTAAAATCTCTCTCTTATTAAATCAGCCCATAAAGAGATTATATAGAGAGAGGAATAAGTTTTCTAATTATAATCCAATTATAATTAATACTAATCCACAATTCTAAATTATTTAATTAAGTCTCACTTAATTAATTAATTATTAATTTTGGAATTAGTTTAAATAATTCATTTATTCTATGTATATAATTAATTAAGTCATACTTAATTAATATCATAAATAAAATAAATTATTTATTTAATTTAAATTCATAATTTAAATTATTTCTCCTTCAAGCGTTCTTTGTGTGTGACCTTGTAGGTTATTATTACGTTGGCAACAATTTTAATATCTAATTAAAATTGTAAACAATGAGTGGCATCTAGTAATATATCATTGCTACCCAAATAATAATAATAAATCGGTGATTCAATTAAGCCTGTCGTGAATAATGTTCCATGTAATATAATCCCTTTAATCTTGATGTTATAGATTAAACTCAAGGCATGTCTCGTGTCATTCTCTTCATAATTTATTCTTTATTTTCTTGATCGATGAGTAGACTAATAAAATCAAATCAACATTTGAGCACGGCCATGCATTTTATAGTCTCACTCAAACAAGTGACCAATAATATCACTCCTAAAATTAGGAGGATTAAATCTCATCTAGATCATTCATATTTCTCATACGATTCATAATATACCCAATGTCCACTTTTATCATCACCCGGTCAAAGGTAACTTTTAATGTAATCAAAGTATATTAATTCTCATATAGAAATATAATGATTTCAGGTCTAAGGATCATTACACAATTATCACAGTGAGAATTACTTATGACACTTATTTAACATGTAGAATCTCACGGCGGATCATTCCAGTGCCATGCATTGAGACATGCACTTATGTTCTTGACTTTAGTATCACTATACCTATGACCAATGAGATGTGGTCATCTGTCAAGAAACATACTAGTCTTTTTGCATTATTATTGTCCTTACATAATAATACTTGACTAGGAAATTTTAGGAATAAGATACTATTCATATAATCTCATTTTTAAGAAACATACTTAAAGATATATAATACATATCAAAATTCCAAGGACATTTATTATGCTTTCAATTTATTACGCAGTAAATAAAACATAATAAATAAATAATAATCAATAAAAAATAATTCTTAATAATAAATATTTTCCTTAAAATATAAAAAGTATTGTCTCTAGAGCACAATTACTAACAATCTTATCTACTAGCAGTCAAATAGAGAAGTGATCTAATCATTCCTCTGTATGTTGTAATGTCTACAGGCTCACTAGTGTCTTGATCAAGCTTGGTTGCCGTATCCATTGGAGTTGTAGCAGATGCAGAGTCTTGAAATTGAAACTTTGTGATTAGATTATTTGTGTATTTGGACTGATTTATGAAAATGCCTTCATCAGTCTATTTTGCGCAACCCTAGAAAATAACTCATTTCTTACACTATGCTCATTTGATACCTAGACTGCATTAGCTTTGAAAATCTTTCACATAGTTTCTCATTAGTGGATCCAAATATAATATCATCAATATATATTTGAACCAATAATAAATCTTTACCTTGAGTTCTATTAAACAAGGTTTTATCTATTGTACCTCTTATGAAACCACTTTCAAGTGGAAATTGAGCCAGAGTTTCATACTAGGCTCTTGGAGCTTGCTTGAGTCCATATAATGCTTTATCCAACCTGTAGACATGATTTGGATATTTTGGATTCACAAGGCCAGGTGGTTGTTCAACATATACCTCATCTTCAAGGTCTCCATTTAAAAATTCACTTTTAATATCCATCTGGTAGACCTTGAATTTCTTGTGTGCAACATAAGCAAGAAAGATTTTGATTGCTTCAAGCCTAGCTACTGGTGCAAAGGTTTCATCATAATCAATACCTTCTTGTTGAGAGTAGCCTTTGGCAACTAGTCTTGCTTTGTTCCTTGTTATGATGTCATGAGAGTCTGTCTTGTTTTTGAACACCCACTTTGTGCCAGTAATTGATCTATTCTTTTGCCTTGGAACAAGGGGTCTAAACCTCATTTCTTTTAAACTCATTTAATTTTTCATGCATTGCAGTAACCTAGACCTGGCAATTCAGGTAAACGGTTCGGTTTCGGATCGGATTAATTTCGGATCGGATCATTTTTCGGTTATAATATATTTTTATTTGGTTCGGATCGGATCGGATGAGATTCGGTTCGGTTCCAGTTTCGGTTTTGCATAAATTGAATCAGTTTCGGTTCGGATCGGTTCGATTTCGGTTTGGGTCAAAATCGGATTAAAGTTCGGATAAAAATCGGATTAAATTCGGTTCGGATATTTTCGGATTTCTTATTTTAAATTAGATTTTGTTTAGATTTAAAAGTTAAGTTCGGATTAATATTAAATTAATTTGAATTATCATTGAATTTAAATAAAGATCATTAAGGTAGTTTGACAAATTATAGTTAAAATTTGATAAAATAATACTGAACAAAATAATTATCTCGATTAAATAATATATTTCTTCATTTCAGACTTTGGTCAATATGATAAAAGAAATGTTCCCTAAATTCTGTAATATAACAATATTTAAAAAAAATCTTGATGTCCAAATAAAAATATAAATAAATTTTATATGTACATATATAATATACAATATTTATTCCTTATTAAAATATGAATTTATATTCACTTTTCTTTACTTTCTAGCAAATTCAAAATAAATGATATTCTTAATATTTAATATTTTATTTTACGAACACATGTATTATATGTATGAATTATGTATAAGTGTATAATATATATATATATGAACGTAACGAATCATAAGATTGTATGTATGAAATACACTTAAATTCTATAATTTAGTTTGAGCCATATTTAGTTTGTATAATTTTTAGTTAGGATTTGATCGATTTCGGGTCATTATTGGATCTGTTATTTCGGATTATTTTCGGTTAAAATTACGGTTCCGGGTCATTTTCGGATCGGATCGAATCGGTTTTCGGATCATTTTCGGATTTGATTATATTGAACCGATATCGGTTCGGATCGGATTATTTCGGATTCGGTTACACTTTCGGATTATCAAATTCGGATACAAAATCGGATTCGGTTCCCAACATTTCGGGTCGGTTCTTCGGGTCCAGACCCAATTTGCCAGGTCTACAGTAACCCAATCTGCATCTTTTAGAGAATCTTCAACTTTCTTTGGCTCTGTTTGAGAAAGAAAACTATGAAATAAACATTCATTTTGAGTAGCTTTCCTTGTCTGCACTCCACTTTCTAGATCACCAATAATGAAATTAGGTTTGTGATCTTTGGTCCATTTCCTTGGATGTGGAAATTTTTTTGAACTAGATGATCCCCCATGATTTGTGCCTTCATAGTATGATTCCTCTGTAAATGCTGATCATACCCCTGAAGTTGTGCTTCCATCAGCGTTTGATGAATCAGTGTTTAGACTTTCAAAGTTTGATGGATCAGAGTTTAGGGTTCCAGAGTTTTTATTTGTCAGAGTTTGGTCAGACTCTGATATTTCAATAATTGAGGTTTGTTCTCCAATATCAGTAAATGATTGATGTTGCTCCCCCTCAACATGTGCTGTTTCAATTATTTCTGAATCAGAGTTTAAGGAATCAATGTTTAACTCATCAGAATTTACTTTATCAGTGATTAGCTTATCAGAGTTTGTGTCCTGCAATTCATTTTCAAAACTCAGAGATTCCTGAGCATCTTCATCATGTAACCCTGTTATTTTTCCTTCATCAAAAGAGATATTAATAGATTCCATGACTACCCTGGTCCTTAGATTAAACACTTTGAATGCCCTTGAAGAAGTTTTAGAAGTTGTTGCATAACCAATAAAAATATCTTCATCTGCTTTGAGTTCAAACTTTTTCAATTATTCTGGATGTGTTTTGAGAATAAAACACTTGCTTCCAAATATGTGAAAGTATTTTATATTTGGCTTCCTTCTTTTCATTGTTTCATATGGAGTCATTCCATGTTTATTTATCTAAGTGAAATTCTGAGTAATGCATGCAGTATTCTCAACTTTTGCCCAAAAGTAAGTAGGTAGTTTTGCTCCTTCTAATATTGTTCTGGCAGCTTCAATAAGAGTCATGTTCTTTCTTTCAACTACACCAATTTGTTGTGGTGTTCCAGGTGCTGAAAATTGTTGAATGATTCCTTTGGTTGAGCAAAATTCCTCCATTGTAGAATTCTTAAAATCTGTTCCATTGTCACTCCTTAAATTATTTACCTTGTGTGGTGATCTATTTTCAATCATTGCAATATGATCAAAAATTAACTCAGTTGTTTCATCCTTTTTATGTAAAAAGTACACCCATGTAAATCTTGTGTAATCATCTACTATCACTAGAGTATATTTCTTCTTTCCGATGGAAATTATTTTGACAGGACAAAATAAATCAAGATGCAACAGATGAAAATGTTGATCAATAGAATGTTCAATTTTACTCTTGAAAGATGTCTTCTTTTGTTTGGCCTTTTGACATGAATTACAGAGTCCATCAGGATGAAATTAAACTTTTGGAAGACCTCTTACTAGATCCTTTTTCACCAATTCATTTATATTTCCAAAGTTCAAGCAGTACGCCATAAGTGCTCATATGCAATGCTCTCTGATGTTGCCTTATGTGCCAAATGGTGTTGCCTTAGGCCTGAAATTGAAAGAGACAACACTTTTTGAGTGTTGCATCTGCGACCATTGCCTTTGACCTCTAATACAACGCTTTTGTTGCGTAATGCAACACCGCTGAAAGTATTGCATATTGGTCATAATGCAACACCACTATGGTATAAATGTAACAAAATTTAGTGTTGCTTTAAATGTGAAGCTGAAACAAATGTGGGCCAGGTCAGCAGTGGAGCCCACCAGTGCCACGTCAGCAGTGGGGCCCAACAGTGCCACGTCAGCAGTGGGGCCCACATGCCACGTCAACAATGGGGTCCGTTTTGCCACGTTAGCAGTGGGTCCCACCAGTGCTACGTCAGCATTCAGCACAACACTAGTTATAGAGAACGTCTAGTTTGACCGGTTTGACTGGTATAAAATCACATAGAATAAAACTGAAATTTTTTTTAAAAAAATTGGCACCACTAAAATAGTCAGATATTAACATCCGTATGGTTGGATCGTCGAAAATAAATTTTAAAAAATCGATTCAACAATCGGGTTATACTAATTATTATATAAAGACTAGAAAATACAAAGGCAACACTAAACAACCAAATGCAACGCTACCATATTAAATGCAACGCTTGTGATGGGGACCACATGCCATGTCAGCATGGGACTTGACGCCACGTCAGCAGATGTGGGCCCCATAACTGCCACGTCAGTGTGGGTCCCACTGCCACGTCAGCAGTGGTGGCCCACTGGTAGGCCCCGCCATCCCACGTCAGCCGTGGTGGGTCCCCCACTGCCACGACAACACTAGCCCACTGCCATGTCACTAATTATTAAAAAAAAATTAGCTAATGCAACACCATTCGTTAGTGTTGCATTTATTGGAACACCGTGAGTAATATGCAACACAAAATTTTATCTAATGCAATACTATATTAGCAGTGTTGCAAAAGAGCCAAAAATTCAGAGCTACCGCAACGTTTTCAGTGCAACACTTTCTAAAAGCATTGCCTATGAGCACTTATGGCATAGTGAAGTGGCACAACTTTTTATGCCAATTCCAGCTTTTCAAAGATGATGTCTTTCCAAGTAAACAAGTTAAAAGACCATCAGAGTTTACCTCCAAGCTAGCTTCAAATAAATTGTTATGTCTGTGACCAATGAAAACCACTTTTCCATCGTTTTTACTTTTCACTTCACAATGTGTTTCATGAAATTTCATAGAATAACCTTTGTCTGTCATTTGACTCACACTTAACAGATTATGCTTGAGTCCTTCAACCAGAGCTACATTTTCAATGATGACATTTCCAATAACAATATTGTCATATCCTAGTGTTCTTTCTATGTTGTCATCTCCATAAGATACTGTTGGGCCAGCTTTCTCCTCAAACTCTAAAGTAGAGATTTATTTCTAGTCATGTGTGTAGAACATCTAATATCAATCACTAGGATGTTTTTCCTATTTTCCTACAATCATTTAATGCAAATTAATTAGTAGCTTTGAGGACCCAAACAAGTTTGGATCCTTTCTTTTAAAAATTGTTAACTTTTGTAGCAGAAGTATTTTTATCAGAGTTTAAGTTAATAGGGTTTGCATTGTCAGAGTTTATACTGTGTGAGTTTATATTTCTTTTATCAGCTTTTATCATATTTTTTTTTTTGATAACATGATTAAAAAAGAGAGGAGTTTTATTCAAATGAGGCAACAGTTTATAATAGTTGAAATACAAACTATGATATTCTTTACATGTGAAAATTGAATGCCATAAACTACCATAGTAAAAACAGGGATTTTGTAGTCTATATATAGTTTGTTTTCTAGCCTCTGAACTAGGTCTCTCAGGTTCCTTCTTTTTATTTTGCCTGCAGTCAATAGCAAGGTAATTAGAATTACCACATGTGAAACATGTTTTTCTAGGAGCATCAGTGATATTCTTATAGTTATTCTCCTTAGAAATTCCTACTTTTCCATTTCTATTTCTCTTCACCTTTTTAGGTTTGTTTTTGTTTGTAACTGCCTTCAACTTTTCTTTAAGTTGCTTCTGTGAGAGTAATCTTATTTTTACTATTTTATTCTCTAACACACTATTTTCTTTACCTTTGTTATTATTAGAGCATTCACCAGAGGTATTCTTTTTTCATTACTAGCTCTAACAAAATTCATAGGTTCACTCAACTTTTCTTTTGTGTGTGTATTTGTATGTGTCTCCTTATCAATTCATAACCTAAGGAGATGTCCAATTCTTGTTAGAAAGCATTTGTTGGACTTTCTTACCAGAGTTTGTCCAAACTCTGAAAGTCTCATTTTCTTTAGCTATCTCATATTTTAAATATTCAACTTGTATTTCTAACTGAGTTTGCATGTGATAGCATTCTCACAGTCTTTCTTAGTGCTAAGCATGTGTGAATTTTCATATTTAAGAAAGTCATTCCTAGCAGTCAGAGTTTGTATTTCAGATTTTAATCTTTCATTCTCAAGTGACTGTAATTTAAATCTAACATGCAGAGTTTTAAGGAAAGACTTTAATTCATAGATATTTTCAGTATTAAAATTGAAGACATATTCTAGTATCTTATCAGAGTTTAGGATGGGAGCATCAGTGTTTACCATGAGGGCATAATTTATTTCCTCTTCAGAGTCTGAGGAATCCATCCAATCTTTCTCTGAAGTTATGAGAGCTTTTCCAGATTCCTTGCTTCTGCACTCAGTAGCAAAGTGCCCCATCTTGTAACACTTGGCCTTTGATTTGTCAAGTATTTTTGATTTGCCATCTCTATCTTCTCAATATGTCTTTATTCTCTAACTCTCCATGATTCTTTTGAAAGTTCTCTTTCTTTTTGTACTTCTTATATTTCATCTTCTTAAAGCCTTTGACAATCATAGCAACCATCTCCAAAATGTCAGAGTCACTGGAGTCATCAGAGTTTGCATTAGAGTTTGTCTCAGATTCTGATTCACTGTTTTCCTTGATCATTACAGCTTTTCCTTTTCTTGTTGAGTCTTTTAAAACTTTTTCTCTTGGTTCTTCAATTTTAGTCTCAACATTCAAAGCAACAGACTTTGCCTTGCTACTCTTCCTATTCTTCCTTTGATGTAGTTCCAAGTCATGAGTCTTCAGCCTTCCATAAACTTCATCTAGAGACATCTAATCCAAATCAGCCATATCTCTTATCAATGATGTTTGTAAATCCCATTCTACAGGAAGAACCCTTAGAAACTTGGTGTTTGAATCCTCATTATCATACACCTTATCCATCAAAGCCAAGTTATTCAACAAAGTAAGAAATCTGTCATGGATATCGGTGAGAGACTCATTCTGTTTTACCCCAAAGTATTTATACTCTTGAATAAGAACTGATCTTCTATTCTTCTTCATTTCCTTGGTTCCTTGACATTGAACCTCTAGTGCATCCCAGATTTCTTTTACAGTTTTGCAGGCAATTATTCTATTAGACATCATAGAGTCAAAACTATTATGTAGAATATTCCTTATCTTTGCATCTTTCAAGACTTCTTGTTTTTCTCATTGGTCCACTCCTTCTTGACCTTCGAAGTATAATATTCAAGAACTTGACTTCCTTCCATAATTATTGACGGCACTAGTTTGGTTGGTAGATACTGACCTTCATTGATCATGTCTATATAATCAGGATATGTGGCTTCCAAGAACATCATCATCTTTACCCTTCATGTAGGGTATTCAACCTTCTTCAAGATTGGAATTCTGATACTTTCATACTTGTTTCCAGACATGTTTATATGATCTTTAAGTTTTAATCAACTGTCTGCTCTGATACCAATCGTTGCCCAGATAATAAACTATTATAGAAGGGGGGTTGAATATAATAGTTTCAGATCATTCGACTAAGAACATAAGTATGTAAAAGATGAACTATTTTTTATTAACTTTACTTGAATGAATACAAAACTCTCTCAATAAAATCAATGTTCTTAAGAACTGCTAAGTTATAAGAATGATATATCTTGAACTTTTACAATATTAACCTATATGTGTTTATTTGGTACACAGTTACAAAATCAAATATAACAAGGATATTGATTAAGGATAGATTTCAGAAAGGTAATTGGATTATAATAAGACACTTCCATCTTTATCCTAATCAATCTCTGATTTATCTGTTTCCTTCTTTGACAAACTCTGATCTTCATAATCTCTATCGGTTTATAATCTATGATTGACTTATACTCTGATTTGCTTAAACTCTGTCTTGATTAAACTCTGCCTGAGTAAACTCTGTTTGACATCTTCCAAACTCTGAGACGTCAGTATGAACTCTGTTCTTTAGTAAACTATGTTTGTGATATCCTCCGACAGCATCAATGTTTGCATTTCTAACAATGTATTTAGGCAATAATACCATGTATATTTATCAATTTATGCATGAACTAAATGCGCATTTTACAAAATAGATTTAGGAAATACTAAACACGCAAATTGAAGATGCATATGCTACTCTAGCCGTATTTTATATGTACACTTTATAGGTATTTAGGCCCATTCCTCCTGCATTGTAATATTTTGGTAATTACCTTTTTAAAAAAAAGGTTATACAAAACCTTCATTCTCATGTCAGGATCTGTTATGTAGCATATATATGTAAATAATTGGTTTGAGAAGTTTTTTCATAATTATATTCGTATAAAATTAAATACTTATAAAAAAATAAATAATATTTTTTCTTTATTTTAAAAAATAATAAGAATTATGTTGAAAATATTGAGATCTCATGATCATAAAGTCGTCTTCAATTCCCTAAAGAAATTATACATCATGCTGAATTTTCAAATCGTCATCGACCTCATTATAATTTTTTTAATTCATAACACTAAACGAGTGATCATACCTACATATTTATATTTACACGATAAAATTTATTGAGGGTGGAGAGAAATAATCAATTAAAAATAAATATATAAGGGTGTTCAATCACTAAATAATTATTAATATATTAATCTTCCATCTTCAATAACTCGTGGAGCATTTCGTCACTATTTAGTTGAGTATGTAAAATCAAAAATTGATGGTCTAACATGATCAACTACAAATTAAACAATGAAGAAATTGCTCCAAGGGTTATCTAATTGAAATTTTTACAATGATATGTAGTGATAAGATCTCAGGAAAATAAAACTATCTTCAATACTTTAATGATATTTACAGATAGATAATATAAAATTTTCAAATCATCATCAATCGAATTATAAATATTAATACAAATAACCATACAAACACACAGTAAAAGCTATAAAAATATAAAGAGAAGGAGGAGAGGGGCGATTAGTTAAGGAAGAATATGGGAAACACAACTACAAAAGGTATTATATAGGATACAGTCAAACCCTATTTTTTGTATCATCTTGAAAAATCTTGGGTCTGGGCTATATGTTTTCAATGGACGAGAATCATGTTTCTGTGACGGGTTGAAAGTCAAGTTTACTATAAAATATAATTAAAATATTAGTTGAATTTTTATCTCATTTCGGGTTATTCGAAACTCACTTTAATTTTCTTAAGTCAATTTTGTGTAATAAAAATTAACCCAAACTCATTTTTTTTTCCTAGTTAATATTTCTTCCATTAATTTGATTAAGCCACTACTAATATTAAAATATGGAGGAATAGACCGAGACGTGTATATTATATTAAAGAATATATTATATCTTATAACCAAACTAAAATATTTGTGAATTATTAAACTTGAGTAAAGAATATTTTAAAATGGAATTTTAAAATTCGAACCAAACATATATCTCTTTCATATTTTATCATTTGACATTTTTAAGAGATGTAGTTTTTGGTGGACCAAAAGTAAATAATATTTTATACCGAAGTTTGAAAAATAATTTTATTTGCATCTGTATCAACATTTATTTATATTTAGACATATCTTGTCTAATATAATAGTGATTCTAGAGCGATTTACATTTTCAAGTGATTAGAGAATTATTTGCATTTTTCATATAAAGACAGATAAATTATTAGATAATTACTTGTTTTGACTAGTGTTATAACATCCTTCGAAATATTAAATCAATATTCAAATAAAATAATTCAAATTTAAAGTCAACAATCTTAAAATTCTTCAATGCAGACATAAAAAGTCAATTCAAAACTTAAAATACTAATATTAGAGATGCAACTCCCACATAAAAAAGAAAAGCCTGAATGTGAAATAAACAATTTCAACTATGTAACTTATTCAAGTCTCTTTTATTCATCTTATTAGCAGAACTTGAAATATATTAAAAGGATGAATTGTGAATCCCATCAATTAACTATTCAACTAACTATCATTTCAAAAGAAACATGCTTGTATATTTTAGAACCATATTTTCAAAACTAAAATAGAACTAAAGTTTTTGAAATCGAATAAAATTTAACTGAAAGTTTATAATTCGATAAAACAATAAATCAAAATAATAAATCCGCGGTCACAGTAAGTTGGCGACACGGCATCTATTGTTTTATAAGTTCAGTAACATCGCCTCATGACTAGGTATATATGAGTGCACACTTGTGCACCTAGAAAAGGTATATATCTATGGCTAGTTCTGGAACTATTGCCAAAATTATGAATTAGTTCGATACATAGAAACTTATTCTATGTTCTTTTTTTCGAAAACACTTCTCAAAATGAAACTGATATTCACAATAAATCTTTAAACAATAAACTATAACATATTCTTTAAACAATAAACCATAACATGTTCTTTAAACAAATTGAAGCAATAACATTTTTCTGAACTTGAAAGTACGTTGAAAAGTCACTTACCTCGATAATGATATTGTACCCTGCAAATAAAATTACAATTAGACTATTACGAGTTATTTTGCACTTCGGTTACTACATCAGAAACTTATAATCCCAAAATAACTTACTCTAAGGTCACAACTCAAATATCATACAAAATGGACTATTTACATAATATCATATTTGAGGAGTCCGGAAAAATACTAATTTACTCTACAATAATAACTTAATATGGAAAAACACAAAAGATGAAAATTGTAAAAAATTCAAAGATATTTTCTGAATGGTAAAATTCGTCAAAAATAGGTAAGTAATGAATACAGAAAATAAATAAATACGGGCTGCCTGAGCAGACTCAGTCCAAAATCAGACCTGTATTTTGATGTTTTAGAATGATATTACTCATAATTTTTGGATAAAAACTCAATTTATTATCAATTTTTAAAGTTGTAACATGGTAAATCGTTTCAAAACCAATAGATTTGATAAATGACATATTTTGATATATTTAAATGCCGAATATCAGAACACCCAAATAACAAAAGTTATAGATAATTAAAATAAATTTCCATGGCAATAAAATCACGACAATCCGATAAATAATGAATTAAATATGAATTTTGTAAGTACTCAGCAAAGACACAAAACACTATACAATATGCATATGATGATCTGAAAACTAAAATTCGATAATAAAAATTATCTATATATAAACATAAATCCACATAAGTGTAACTATGGGTAAAGCCGAACTCAACTCTCAAGCGTCTCCCGAGGGAGTCCAACGTTAGTCTGATAGTTTTGAGTTGCTCTTACCAACTGAGCTAACATATTCTCTATGTGTATGTATATATTGTTCATGCCCTAACCGTTACAATTGTTGATATTAACAACCATAATCATTCTATAAATATTATTTCTAATTAATATTATTATGTTAATATTTATCTTATTTCCATTTTTAAAGACAAAATCTTTTCAATTTGTTAAAAAAATTATTAACTTTTTTAACCCCATAAAATAAATTATAAGACTACAATTTATAATTAAAGGGAAATATATTAATAAAAATTAAATCACAAAAATGGGGTTAGGGTTATTACAAGTGTTGTCACTAATTCTGAGATTCCAACCTCTTTTGATGTGGTATTAAAAATATGGGCCATATTTGTCAATTAGCTATTAATAGTATATTACAAATATATTATTTATAAATATTTTTATTGAACATATTAAAATATAAATTTAAATTTTTATATAAAATAAAAAAGTTTAAAATAAATTATTTACAAACATTTTTATTGAACGTATTAAAATACGGGAGAAAAATGGCTCCCACCTGTATTAGTTAATGTCAACTCTCAATGCACAGGCTGTATTAGTTAATGCCAACTCTCAATGGACAGTCTTGATCGGTATTATTAGAATTATTTTATGATTGACGTATGAGATTACGTTTTTTTTTCCTTTTTCATCAAAGTTCATGTTTTAAACCTTTATTATTATACGGAGTAAATAATTATTTTATTTATACAACTTGGATATCTACGCCATATTATTAAAAAAAAATTGACAAACGTATTATAATTATTTTTATTTCTTGTAAAAATTGTTAAAATCATATTCTTATTCTTATGATTAGATAAAGTACAATCAAGGGAAAGATGCCAAAAAATAAATTCTATTAAGCGAAGATATATATGTTACTTGGATCATGAACAACTGAGAGTGAAAACCTATTTTTGAATAAATTTTCTATTGACTATTTTGATTTATAATCTAAAAAGATACCATATAATTTATCAATTTTTTCGATATTCATTTATCGAGATTCTACCGTAAAATTAAGAATCTTCAACGTTAAGAATTTGCTTATTACTATTTCTAAACTTGTGTGGAGAAATGGTGGTCAAAGACTCAAAGGTACTCATTTTCGATTTTTCCCATCATTAAACAGGCCTTTCTTATATACACTGACTATAGGAATAGATCAATTTAGCATTGTCACGCAAAATGGATGAGCTTCAAGTCTTTTTTTTCCCAATGCTGGCTCATGGTCACATGATACCAACCCTAGATATGGCAAGGTTATTTGCCTTCCACGGTGTACACTCCACAATCATCACCACGCCCCTTAATGCTCCTGCTTTTGAAAATGCAGTACAGAAAAACAACGATTCGGGGTTTCGAATGAGTATTAAAATTGTTAAATTTCCACGAGTTTCGGGTTTACCAGAAGACTGTGAAAATGCTGATCAGCTCACTTCTACTACCATGTCAGAGATATTTTTTGGTGCAACAGAGATGCTTAAGGAACAAGTTGAGCAACTTCTTGAAGAATATCGTCCTGACTATCTTGTTGCGGATATGTTCTTCCCCTGGGCTACTGATTCGGCTGCCAAGTTTGGCATTCCAAGATTGGTTTTTCATGGTACAAGTTTCTTTTCGTTATGTGTTTCTGGAGAATTGAGACTTCACATGTCATTTGAGAACTTTAAAAATGACTCGGATGAGTTTATTGTGCCTAATCTTCCGCATCAAGTGAAGTTATCAGTGAGCGAGGTTCCCACTTATCAACGACGAGATACAGGGACACAACTTGGTAAGTTGATGATTAAGGTCACAGAATCTGAACTGACAAGCTACGGAGTGATTGTAAACAGCTTTTACGAGCTTGAGCCAGAGTATGCTGATCATTACAGGAATGTTCTGAACAGACGAGCGTGGCATGTAGGCCCTGTTTCCTTGTGCAATAGAAGTGTTGAAGAAAAGGCACAAAGAGGGAAACAAGCAGCAATTGATAAAGATGAATGCTTGAAGTGGCTGGACACGAAAACGCCCAACTCGATTCTTTATGTTTGTTTTGGAAGTATATGCAAATTTTCTAGTAATCAGTTACATGAGATTGCTGTGGGACTAGAAGCCTCTGGACAACAATTCATATGGGTTGTGAGGAAAGGCAAAAATAATGAAGAAATCGAGGAATGGATGCCTGAAGGATTCGAGGAAAGATTAAAAGGGAAAGGCCTTATAATTAGAGGATGGGCGCCCCAAGTGCTGATCCTGGATCATGAAGCTATAGGTGGTTTCGTGACACATTGTGGCTGGAATTCAACTCTTGAAGGCATAACTGCTGGGGTGCCAATGGTAACCTGGCCATCATTCGCCGAGCAATTTTACAATGAGAAATTGGTTACCGAAGTTCTTCGAATAGGGGTTGGGGTTGGTGCCAAGGAATGGGTTCGTGGTACAGACAGTGTCAACATTAAAAGGGAGGCAATTGAGAAGGCGATGAGGAGTGTAATGGTGGGGAAAGATGCCAAGGAAAGAAGTGACAGAGCAAAGGGACTAAAAGAAATGGCAGGAAAGGCCATTAGAGAAGATGGATCATCTTACTTAAATTTGGTTGCTTTGATCAAAGAGTTGAGTCTGAATCGTTCTTCATGTTAAGTACAAAATCCAAATTGGCTAGGTAAAATAAATTTGTTTTGTTATGTGTTCTGGCCTTGATTTTAATCTAACTTTCATTTCGTCAAAAAAAAAAAATCTAACTTTCATTCTTGATCATACACTTATGTCTACATCTTTCTTTTCTTCTTCGACCCAGTCGGGCCCCCTTCATAATTTTGGATCCGACGCATCTGTCTTTATTGACTTCTGACGTTATTATTAAATTATCAAATCGATGTTGAAGATCATTTTTTCTAACTTTAATGTTATATGATGACAAAACGAGTATGATTTGAATATTTACGTAATTAGACGTGCACATATTGAGGTATTGAGCAGATATATTCGGTCCGTTTGATTTATTTTATAATTGAAAAAATGTGTATATTTTTTAATTTATAAATAACTTGTAATGAAAGACAAACGAAGACTTAAAATTGGAGTTCGCATCAGCAGAACTATGTTGAAAGACAGTCTGAGTTTTTATCTGATGGTTAGGTGTTTGACGTGTTTGCATGTGCTCGAGACGAGAGTAACTAACAAACTTCTCGGTCATTATTTAGTTTACTGTTTCTTTTTTTTTTTTTGCATTTTATTTTTGCAATATCATAGGAAGAATAAATAAATAAAATTTTGGATCTTTGAATTTGAAAACGTAAAACGAGATTACCTAACATTTTGGTTACTTACTTTTTCTTTTCATTTTGTTGTTGGGAAAGGTAAAATTATGAATCTTATGCACTATTTGGATTGTGGTCGGTGCACACAGCCGTGCGGAAACGTCGAGTGACGACTAATTTTTTCAAATTTTTTGGCTGAGTGATGCGTCAACTCTACGCCTAGAGTTTGGTCAGCAATGTGCAGCTAACTCCTGAGCCTTAGTCTCCACAACTTTTTGCCTGCAAAATGGGTTAGTAACAACTACACAATATAAACGAGACGAACATAACCCCCAACCTTTTTATTACTCCACAAAAATGATCTAACAATCTAGGTCTACTTGCCACAACTACCTACTAACTGCTAGCAATACAAGAGTGCATCACTACAAAACTCTTTCTTTCTCTAGAACTCTACATAGCTCTTTCTGTATTTTGCTCTCACTTCTCTCTACAAGTGTGTATTTCAAACTATGAGTGAATGAATGAGAATGAAGTAGCTCCTCCTTATATAGGCAGCTAAGCGAGCTTAGGATGACTCAAGCCCATCCAAAATTTTCATCTGTGGCGAAGATCTTCCTTGATACACTCCCACAAAATCCTCCTTTTGGAATATTTCCAAGGACAATCCTCCTTCTAGAATATTCTCTAAGATATGCTGAGACACATCCCTTGATTTCCGCCATTAGAAGATATTGCCTAATACCATATCAATTATGATATATCCTAACTTACTTTCCTTATTTGTAAGCTAGGCCCATCTATATGATATGTAGAAGCCCAAGTCCATCTTGCACATTGAACCCATGTCATGCCTGCATCATATTCCAACCCTGGCCCAACTGATTGCATCACCTATCCAGATCCACTATAGAACCATGCCTTAGCTAAGCCCACCATGTCTGACTCCTTAAGACTCGTTTACCATATCGCCTCTGTATCATTTAGGACTAATGGTGAATGATGACTCTCCCTTAAGCCGGTCGTGCCCTTGTTCAAGTCTCACCCAATCCTGCCTCTCTTGCCCTTGGGTCATGCTGCTTGACCCCTCTAGAATCAAGTGTGCCCACAATACATGTTCCCTGTATATGTGCCTGGCTATGCATTCCTTTCCCTCTCATGATATAAGCCTTTGACATATCCAATTCATGCAAGTGCCCTCATAAGTCACAAGTGCCCCATGCACCCCATGTGTGCCTCATGTGCCCCATGTGCGCCTCATGTGCCCCATGTGCCCCATGTACCCCATGTGCCCCATGTACCCCATGTGCCCCAACTTCACCTCAATGCCAAGCCCCATGCCAAGCCCCATGCCAAGCCCCATGCCTGTCTTGCAACTCTGGTGCTGAAACCCAACGTCTTAAGCCTCCCAAGTAAGCCACCGCCCTGGCCCGCAGCACTAGACTTAGGCTCAAAAGCCTAAGTGTCTAACAAACCACCCCCACCAAAAGAACTCGATGTCCTCATCGAGGGATGATTCTAATACTCCCGAATTTGATCTTCAAACTGCTACAAGGTTACACCTTTCTCCCATGTTGCATCAGCTTCATCTTCGCCTTCCCACTACACTCGGTAATCAGTCCTCTTGTTCTTCTTACGCATCCCCTGAGTTTTATAACTAAAGACCTTTTTCATCTTCATGTCGAATTGTACCTTGATCACTGGAGGTGCCCGTTTCCCTTGCTTCCTCCCATCAAGTAACAACTCTGGCTGAAATGGCTTCAGAAAACTGACATGAAATGTGGGGTGTAGTTTCAATCTATCCGACAAGTTAAGAAGGTACGCCACTGCGCCCACCTTTTTCACAATCTCAAAGGGACCATCATACTTCTAAACAATCCCTTTTTGAATTTTTCTTGATTTGATCTTCTTCTAAATCTGAGGTGTTAATTTCAACAACACCTGGTCATCCACCTCAAACTCTAAGGGATGATGCCTTTGATCGGCATACTACTTCATCCTTCTCGTAACTTTCTCCAGACCAGCTTTGGCTTCATCAATCATCTCCTGTCTTACCATAGCATACCTATAAGCCGTATAACAAGTACCACACCATCTTTGTATAGACACCTCATTTGGTGTTCGTGGTTGAACTCAAAAAATCACCTCAAAGGGACTCTTGCCAGTCGCTTTAGACCGCTGCAAGTTATAGCAAAACTGTGCTACATCCATCAACTCTAGCCAATTTTTCTGACTAGCTGAAACATAGTGCCTGAGATACTCATCTAATAGCTGATTCATCTACTCTGTCTGACCATTTTTTTGGGGATGATTTGCTGTAGAAAACTTCAACTCACTTCCCATGAACCCAAACAATACAACCCAGAAACGCCCAGTGAATCTGTTGTCTTTATCACTGATTATATCCTCTGGCAACCAAAAAATTTTCACCACATGCTGAAAGAAAAGGTCAGCCGCCACATCCGATGTACATTTCTTTGGCACATGAATGAACATCGCATACTTCGAAAACCGATCAACCACCACAAAGATTGACCCCTTCCCATCCACCTGAGGCAACCCAAGAATGAAATCCATTGACACAGACTGTCATGGTCTATCAGGAACCGGTAATTGTTGTAGAAGTCCAGCTTCCTTCTTTCTTTCAATCTTGACAAGTTGGAACACCAAGCACGACTTGACATTGGCCTCAACATCATCGATCATCTTCGGCCAATAGTAGGATCTACTAAGCAATGCTAACATCCTCGCTACCCCCAGGTGCCCTGCCCATTTTACATCATGAGACTCTTTCAAAATTCATTACCGAAGTGTTCCCCCAATAAGTACATAGATCTTATTGCCTTTCACATACAAAAGCCTATCCTCCAGCCAATACTTACGAACCACGCCTGACTTCACTTCCTCCACAAGCTTCAGATACACAACATCAGTTTCTGACTGTTGCCTGATCTCTTCTAGGAACTCAGTGTCCACCACTGACATAGATACCAAAGATTCCTGCACCTTTTTACTCAATGCATCTGCCATTTAATTTTTTGCCCCCGGTTTGTGCACCCACACAAAGTCAAATTCTGCCAGAAATTCCTGCCAACATGCTTGCTTTGGGGTTAGCTTCTTTTGAGTCTTAAAATAAGTGTTTGCCACATTTTCTATGCAAACCACAAACTTTGCTCCCAACAAGTAATGCCGCCATATCTCCAAACAATGCACCACAGCTGTTATCTCCTTTTCATGGGTACTGTACCTCTGTTCAGCATCCTTCAACTTTCGACTTTCATAGGCCACCAGATGTCCCAACTAAACCAACACCCCACCTACAGCACGATTAGAAGCATCAGTATGCACCTCAAATGGTATTCCAAAATCTGAAAGTCTGAGCACGGGCTCTAAAGCAACTATTACTTTCATCTTTTCAAATGCCTGTTGTCACTCATCATTCCAATCCCAGATATGATCCTTCTTTAGTAAATCTGTCAAAACACTCACCCGCTTCGAGTATCCCTAAATGAACTTGTGATAGTAGTTCGCAAGACCAAGAAAAGATCTCAATTCAGTAAATTTCTTTGGAGTAGGCCAATCAATGATGGTCTCAACTTTCTTCTTGTCCATTTTCACTGTTCCTAGGCTAATCACATGCCCAAGGAAATGAATTTCCTCCTTACAGAACTCACACTTCTCCTTCTTCACATAGAGACTATGTTCTCGCAGTTTAGTGAAAATGCACCTTCAGTGGTCTAAGTGAGCTTCCAGACTATCACTATAGATCACAATATCATCCAAGTACACAATGACAAAGCGGTCTAGGTACTCATATAGACATCATTCATAAGATTGCAGAATGTAGCAGGTGCATTTGTTAAACCAAAAGGCATAACTAGGAATTCGTAAGACCCATACCTTGTCCCACATGCGGTCTTAGGCTCATCTCCTGCTACAATTCTGACTTGCCAATATCCCGACCTCAGATCCAACTTCGTAAAGTACTTAGTCTTTGAGAGCCTATCAAATAGCTCAACAACATTTGTAACATGGTACTTGTTTTTGATAATTACCTTGTTCAAGGCACGATAGTCCACACACATTCGCAATGACCCATCTGCCTTATTCTGAAATAAGACTAGGGCACCATAGGGAGCTTTAGATGGTTAAATATACCCACTCTCCAAAAGCTCATTTAGCTTCTTCCTCAACTCAGCTTACTCCATAAGTCCCATGCAGTAAGGAGCTTGAGACGGCGCCCGTGCGCCTGGCTCCAGCTCAATCTTATGATCCACATCTCTCCTTGGTGGTAATGTTTTTGGCAACTCTGGGACATGATATCTTCAAAATCCTTGAGTGTAGAAGCAGAAACATCAGGCATCACTGTCTGATCATCCTTCACCTCCATTAAAGCAGCTAGAAAAGTCAATTCACCACACTTGAGCCCTGCCTCAACCTGCATAACTGACAACAGTCCCATCTTTTGCTTCCCTGAGTTACGATCACGAATACCCTTCATAAAGAAAAAAAATCCTTATCCCGAACCATCACCCCGCCAAGATGTGGCATCGGTGTAGCCTTAGATTTCAACAGAAAATCTATCCCATGTATAACGTTAAAATCATCAAGTGGGACAGCCAATATTGTTACCTTCTCAGTCCATGAACCAACTGTGAGATCCGCCAATGATGATCTTGTGATCACTTGCGCCTCAGAATTCACAGCTTTAACGTGGCTAGTGCTTGCTACTAAAGCTAAGCCAAGATGCTCCACACACCTATCAGCCACAAAATTATTAGTAGAACCAGTGTCTACCATTACCATTACCTCATGCTCATTGATGACAACCTGCACATACAACAAACTAGATGACTTCACAGCTTTCTTTGTCTGCAGTGCATTCACCATTCTGAGTGGATTAACCCTTGTAGGCTCCTTCATTTCCTCATCCATGTTCATAGCGTTCAACTTCTCCATCTTTGGACAATCTTTCATCATGTGAGGACATTCACAAATATAGCACCTCAACGGCTTCTTTGCTTGCCCACCACGAACTTTGGCTTTACCTTGATCCCCGTCTTGGACTTTCTTCTTGCCTTTCGATTCAAAATTTTGCAATCTCTCCTTAACACCCTGGGTTTGCTTCCCCTTGTCAATAGAACCAATTGCAAAATTAAAATCCACTAAGCTATCGGCTGCTACTACTGTCAGATCCTTGACATTCTGTCTCCTTAGCTCAGCCTGTTTACATGGCTTCAAACCCGAACAAAATTTAAACAAATTGTCTGCCTCCGCCATGTCACGAATGTCCAACAGAGTGAAAGTGAATGCCTTCACATAATCTCGAACAGTGCCCATCTGTTTCAAGTGCTTTAGCTTCTCCCTAGCCAACTATGCAGCATTATTAGGCAAGAACTGCTCATTAAGCTCTTTCTTCAAGACATCTCAAGTCTCAAATTTGGGCCTCCATATGCCTTTAACATCATCCATGTGAGTACACCGCCATAACTTGGCGTCACCTGCAAGAAACATACTAGCCACAGTCACTTTTTTACCATCACCGATATGAGCCACCATGAAATATTTCTCCATATCCCACAAGAAATTCTCCAAGGCCTTGGCATATCTGCCACCCTCATATGACTTAGGCTCTGGTACCTTGAACTTTCTCGTAGCTTCATCCAAGGTAGTGCCCCGAACAACCACTGCCTTCCTCAGAATAGTCACCTCTTCCTAAATCTCCACCGAATTATTCTCTAACTCAATAATATTCCCCTCAGCTTCACGTAGGTAATTCTCTAGGATCCATTTAATTTGATCAATATTAGACCTCATAGTTGCACATTGATCTTGCACTGGTGCAACATCGGCAGACTATGGTTCACCAAGCATCTCCTCATGTTTGGTAACTTTGTCATTCACAGAAACAACTGTAGGATGATCCATAACAACGATCTCAACGCAGTTCTGATACTAACTGTCACACAGCCATGCGAAAGCGTCGACCAACGACTAATTTTTCAAACTTTTTAGCAGAGTGATGCACCAACTCTACGCCTAGAGCTTGGCCAGCAATGCGCAGTTAACCCCTGGGCCTTAGTCTCCACATCTCTTTGCCTGTAAGATGGGTTAGTAACAACTGCACAATATAAATGAGATGAGCATATACGGGGAACCCCCAACCTTTTTATTACTCCACAAAAAGAATCTAACAATCTTGGCCTACTTACCACAACTCGGCACAACTACATACTAACTGCTAGCACTACAAGAATGCCTCACTACAAAGCTTTTTCTCTCTCTAGAACTCTATATAACTCTCTATGTATTTTTCTCTCACTTCTCTCTATAAGTGTGTACCTCAAACTATGAGTGAATGAATGAGAATGAAGTAGCTCCTCCATATATAGGCAGCTAAGCGGGCTTTTGATGACTCAAGCCCATCCAAACTTTCCATCTATGGTGAAGATCTTCCTTGATACACTCCCACAGAATTCTCATTTTGGAATATTCCCAAGGACAATCCTCTTTCTAGAATATTCTCTAAGATGTGCTGCATCACATCCCTTGATTTCCGCCATTAGAAGATATTTCCTTATATGATATCAATTATGATATGAACTAATTTACTTTCCTTATTTGTAAGCTAGGCCCATCCATATGATATGTATAAGCCCAAGTCCATCTTACACATTGAACCCATGTCATGCCTGCACCATATTCCAACCCTGGCCTAATATAGAACCATGCATTACCTAAGCCCACCATGTTTGACTCCTTAAGACTCGTCTGCCATGTCGCCTTTGTGTCATTGAGGACTAATGGTGAATGATGACTCTCTCTTTAGTCGGTTGTGTCCTTGTTCAAGTCTCACCCAATCCTGCCTCTCTTGCCCTTGCGTCATGCTGCTTGACCCCTCTAGAATCAAGTGTGCCCATAATACATGTTCCCTGTGTCTCTTCCTGGCTATGCATTCCTTTGCCTCCGTTATCATGATTTAAGCCTTTGGCATATCCAACTCGTGCAAGTGCCCTCATAAGTCACAAGTGCCTCATGTATCTCATATGCCCCATGTGGCCCAACTTCACCTCAACGCTAAACCCCATGTCTGGCTTGCAATTCTGGTGCTGAAACCCAACTCTTAAGCCTCCCAAGTAAGGTTCTAACAGTTGGGGAGATAAGAATTGGACTGGTTAGTAAGGTAAAATTTGGGTTGGGAAAGAATGAATTGGATTCAACCCTTATCATGTATGGTTGAAGAATTTGAATGTAAGTTGGGTAAGTAAATATTGTAGTATAAGTTAATATTTTAAAGATGACTTGTTTGAATAAATAAATTTTATAAAATTTAATAGTACAAAATTAATATTTATATTAAATTCTTTTTAAAAATAATTTATTTATATAAATTTAGTGTGATAACTTACACCAATAATACATTAATTTTATAAAAATCAGTTATAATATATTATATACATATTCAAAATATAAAATGTCTACATTTTTTTTTAATTTTTTATTTATATATTCAACTTAGGACTACATATTATTCAATTAGTGCTTATGGAAAAAAGTAGTCAATTAGCGGGTCTCAGTATTTATCTATCAAATAGTGAGTGTGAGCGTCAGATGGTTTGCCTCGGTTTTTGGTTAAATCGGAATCGAAATCATACACCCTCGGTTTTAAAAATTGAAAATTGTAACCGCAACTGAACCATTGGTTTCGATTTTAAAAAGACCGTTCAATTTCTAGTAGTTCGATTTCGGTTATAAAATTGAATAAAATAATAATGAGAGAAAAAATATGTAATTTAAATAAATAAAAATCTTTAACATAAATAGCGACATTGTAAAAGCTATTTCTCAATATCATTTTGGAAGTCAATTGTAGAAGATTATGCAATTCTCAATATCATTTTGGAAGTCAATTGCAGAAGATTATGCATTTCTCAATATCATTTTGGAAGTCAATTGCAGAAGATTATGTAGTAATCGACCATGCTACTGATTTCCAAGGGTACTAACTATATGTGTTTGCTCTTATACATGGACTATGTAAACTCTTTTCTTTTGGAGCATGGCTTATATCAGGGTTATTTCTTCCAGTAGTTGCCATTGCAAAGTATTTACATACTGTTATAACATGTTAGCTATAAAAATAAAGGGACTACAATTATTTATAAGAAAGGGCAAGAGATTAAGAGGGAAGTAAGAGCATAGAAATGAAATTATTCTGTGCATCCATTTCATTATCTGGGCATGCTATTTATACTAGAGCAAAAGGAACAAAGTAGTAAATATTTGGTAAAAATTTCTATGCCTAATACTAGCCACACTATTTCATGCTTGACTAAATGGACAATCAATTTATAACACTCCCATTTGATTGTCATTTAGTATGGATCATAGATTACCACTTTAAAACCTTGTCAATGAAAAATCCAGTGGGATAAAAACTTTGACGAAGAAAAAAGAGTACAATCTCCCCTTAGAATAAACTAATCATTCACTGACATTTTGTTGCAATATATCTTTGACTCGACGCATTCTAATGTTATGTCGCAATTTTCTGAATGTTGAATTTGGTAATGATGTTGTGAACAAGTCGGCAAGGTTGTCACATGATTGAATTTTTTGTACATCAACTTCACCATTCTCTTGGAGTACATGAGTGTAAAAGAATTTTGATAAAATGTGATTCGTTCTATCTCCTTTGATATACATTTCCTTGAGTTGATCAATACAAGCTTTGTTATCTTCAAACATAACAGTTGGATTTCTCGTGATGTCCAGAAATTCACATGATTCTTGAATACTCTTGATGATGGACCATAACCATACACATTTTCTGCTAGCTTCCTGAATCGCAATTAGTTAGGAGTGATTTTATCAGGTTTTCACCGTAGTTTGTTTTATGGATTTCCAAGAAATGATTGTACCGCAATATAAGAATACATATCTAGTTTGTGACTTGCCAACATGAGGATCTGTTAAGTATCCTGCATCTGCATATCCGATCAATTGAGATGTCGAGTTATTTGGATTTAATAACCCAAAATCAATTGGTCCACAGAGATAACGAAATATATTTTTGATCTCATTCCAATGTCTGTCTACTGGTGTAGAGCTCAATCCTGCCAATAAATTCACGGCAAATGCAATATCTGGCCTTGTATTGTTTGCCAAGTACATGAGTGCACCATTTACACCAAGATATGGAATTTCAAGTCCAAGAACTTTTTAACCATCTTCTTGTGCTAGAAATGGATCTTTGTCAGGTTCCACAGATCAAACTACTATTAAGGTATCAAAGGATGAGATTTATCCATGTAAATTTTTTTCAATACTTTTTCGGTATATGTGGATTGATGTAGGAAAATTTCAGATGACGAATGCTATACTTGTATACCAAGACAATATTTTGTTCTTCCAAGATCTTTCATTTCAAATTCTATTTTTAGATATATGATAGCATCATCAACCTCTTTAATTGTTCCTACTAGATTTAACTCATCCACATATACAACAATAATCACAAAACCAGTTTGTGATTTCTTAATAAAAACACATGGACAAACCTGATTGCCTATATACCCATTCTTTTGTAAATAACCATCAAGACTGTTATACCACATGTGATCAGATTTATTAGTTCCCAAATCATCATAAAAGGGGGGGGGGGGATTGAATATGATGTTGGTAGTTTTTAGCTTTTAATTACGGATTAAGATTTGTGTATATTTGTGTTTTTTGAGATTTAAAGATGGGTAAGCAAACAACATAAACAATTCGGGAAAATATAGATATCTTAATAAATCCCTGAGGTGCTACACTCTAATCAAATGATTAGCTACAATACTTTATAATCAATACATACAACACAATATAGTTGGGTTTAAAGGTATGTTTTTAATGGAGCTCCCATAAGTGGTTGATAGTATTGAAGACGATGCACAATGATTTCTTCTATTGTAAATTCCATATATTGTGTAGGCTTGTAAATCAATTTGAATTGATTTAATTCCAAGGAACCAAGAGCTGAGTGGCGCCAATACAGTGTGTTCCCTGTATTGGTGTTAGTGGCCCCTTGAATAAACTGAGTGGCGCCTTATATTAAAGTGGCACCTCACAGAGTGTATTGCCCTATGTAGTTTTAAGTGGCGGCATTTGTAGACTGTGTGAGAACCTAACTCTCAAGTGTTCCTTTAAGCTAGTGGCGCCATTTTCTATATCCCCTGTATGATCAAGTGGCGCCAATACATAACTTGAATCTCTCATAACTTTAAGTGGCACCCTATACATTGGTTGCTTCGTATAGGAGCCACTTAGTTATTAATGGCGCCTATACATGTAGTCCATATATAGTTGCCTTAGAATATATCTTTATATGTCTTGAGTAGCTTCAAGTTGTTTTCTACTCTTCTGTGTGATCAACTATTTTCTTCTAAATGAATAGGATAATTCTTTTCTTGACGTGTTGACGCTTAGTGCACTGGTCTGGTTCACAAACGAGTGACACTGAATTAAATTCTCTTATCTTCTGTGCAATTCTACTTAACCCTTTATCGGCTGTTCCATTGTTTCATTTCACTGAAATCATTTAACACTCATACTTGAACCACTGCATTTTTTTGACTCTAAAAATATTTTGAACTTTTCTTTTTTACTGAGGCTTGAACATGTAATGAACTTCTTTCGTTGATGCTTCTGAAGACTTCAAACTTTAATTCCCTGTAATGATTCATGTATGCATCCTAACTGTATGTTCTTCTGGATTCATGTGCTTCATATTAATATTATTATCTATCTTTCTTCTTGTGTTGAGTTATTGTTACCTCTATTATATATTAGGTTATATTATGTTTTACAATCTCCCCCTATTTGATTGTTAGAGTTCGATAAGTAAATCTTTTAAGAGGATAACTCGACTGTTAATACAAGAAAACGTAAAGTGCAGAAAGACTGAAAATAACATTAATTACATTCTGGATTGAATTCATACATTTTCAAAATTTTTAAATTCAACAAGTACAAAGCTTTTTATTCCTCTAACCTGAAAAGATATTCTATTGTCTTCTACTTTGTTGACTTGTGCCTTATTTCTTCTTTTGCTAATTTTTTTGATGACATTTTATGAGCTATTCCATTTTTGCTTCAAGTCTTGACTTCACTAAGTCTCGGGTTTCAAATTCCAGTGTCTTTTTGGGAGGTGGATCTTCTAGTTTCTTGAGCATTTCTTCGAGGTAGGCAATACTGTTGATTAAAGAAACTCCTTCAAACTCTAGAGATGTTTTCTTAGAAAATACGAATACAGTGATCCTTTTTGGGAATCCCTGGTCTCGTTCAGTGTCATTTTCTTTCTCTATCATCTCCCTTTCCCATAGAGCTTGTCGGTCCCTGATATTATATAAGAGGGGTTAAATATAATATCTGAATTTATTCGCAGAATTATGGATTTAAAATTATTACTTTAATTTCTCACGAAATATTAATTATAACGAAATATTGTCCAAGTATAAAATATGATTTAACTTAAAAAGTATTACAAAATTAATATGTTGAAAGTGTAAATAACTGTTTAGAATTTTTAGAACGATTTAGATATGAACTATTCTGAAATAAAAATTATTATTCAAACCGGCACAAAAAATCTGTGAATATTATAATCAGACAAATTATTGAATTTGAATATTTTTCACTCTTGTTTTCAACACTAACTTATGAAGCACTAACGTCATATATATAGAGGATTCTTAAGTTTGTATGAGTTTTCAATTCATGACTTTTTTCAGACTTTGTTAAGTCTGTATGACTTTTGATTAACACTTGTATGACTTTTGAAAAAGTCCGGTATGACTTTTCAAAAGTCGGTATGACTTTTGAATTTCATTCAGTATGACCTTTTTTAAAGCAGCTTCGGTATGACATTTTTTAAAGTCATTTACGGTATAACTTTTCAAAACAGCTCGGTATGACTTTTTTTCTTCACTGCTCGGTATGACCTTTTCGGCATTGCTTGTTATGACTTTCGGTGGAACTTGTTCGGTATGACTTTTTAATCAAAATTCGATATGACTTTCTGTTTAAGTTTGGTATGACTTATTGTTAACATAATTCGGTATGACTTTTAATATAGTTTAAAAAGACTTATTAAAAGTCATACTAAGTCATATCTTTTATAATAAATTAATTATACTTAATTTAATTAAATAATTTATAAATTAAATTAAATTTAACTTGAATTAATTTAAATAAATAAATTAAATAATTATTCTTTTCTGATTTGACTCAAAGAAGTTGAAGAAGAAGAAACTGTTTGGGGCTCTAGTTCAGCTTGGGATTGAACTTGTGTGTTTTGATGTTCATAGCCGAAATTCTGAAGTGTAAGACCACAATCATAGTCTGCCACAGATTTATTTAAAGGTAAGAAATCAGATGCTAAGATTTGAGATATTACCTATTGTGTCTGTGCCTCATGGTTTGCAACTTGAGCAGCTTCAAGTAGTAGCTGCGCATGATGATCAACTTCCATTGGCACTTGATCTGGCTCTTGCTGAAGCGGTTGAGCCTGTGCAGGATTGACAACTTAATCCAATATCTCAGCTATGTACTATGTCCTTACTATTGGAACCCCTGGGAATTTTTTCTGGTTCCAGAGCCTTGTGAAAAGATTTTTCTGTGAAGTAGGAGATACTTCCACTAGGTTGTTCTAGAACAAGGCTTTATCTTCATCTGAAAGAAGATCATTTATAAACCACATTAAAAACCTTGGATAATAGCATGCGACATTTCATTCCCTGCTCTCTAGCGTCCCCATCTTCCTGATGATTTCAGTCAACATCATTTTCCCAAAATTTATTCTCCTATTATGGGACACATAATACCCAATTATTTGTAGAAGCGATGAGATGTTGTTGAAGTTGCTTTTCGTTGTAGGGGAAAATACTTTTGTCAGTGTAGCCTGGAAGAACTCAATTATCTGCGTTACTGTTGGTGAGCCAACAAAATCCTCTATCGGAAAACCTAAAATTCTGTTCACGTCATCTTCAGTCACCATGTATTCATGTTTATCAATAATAATGGAAAATTGTGTTATTGCTACAACTGTTTTATTCCTAGTTGTCGTGTACAGGGCCCGTAATGCATCAATTTGTAACGGGGCATCCACTGTAATTGCAGTCCAAACGAGTGAATGTTGTTCATAAAAATAATCCAGGGTCGGAATCTCTCTACTGAACAATTCACCGGGTTAAAATAACCTACAAAATTGGTCTTAACAATTTCACATACTAACAACCTTAAAATTAAATTACCAAATAATTCGAATTAGTCTCTAAATTAAAAAATAATGCCCAATTAATTTGAATTTTTAAAACAGTCCTTTAACACAAAATTAGTCTAAGATTAGTCCTTAATCTTCAATTAACCTAACAAAATCAGTCTTAAATGAAAGATTAATGACTTCGAATAAGAAAATCGGGCAGCACTTCGTCTAATCTTGAACGAATTTTAACAAACCAACAAGTGACATTACTTGAATTACACAAACAAGCGACTGATATGTAGTTGTAAAGATCAAATGCGAAAAGTTTTGAAAAGGTCCTACTGATGTTCGTGTGTGTGTGTGTGTGTATAGTCGTGTGAATAAGAACTGATATGACTGTTGAAGACTACTGTTATGACTTTTTAAATTAGGACTGCTTGGTATGATATTTCAAGTATAAATGTCGGTATGATTTATTTTCTTATTTTTTTGTTTAAAACTCAGCTGATATGACTTTTAATAATTAAAAGTTGGTATCACTTTTAATAATTAAAAGTCGGTATGACTTATTTTAAATTAAAACCAACTCGGTATGATTTTTGAAAATTCATACCGATTTTATTAAAACAAATCATATTGGAATGACATTTAAAATGTCATACCGAAAATTATTAGATACCTAAAATTGGGTATGACTTTTATTAATTAAAAGTCATCCCGATTGTTTTTGAATAAAAAGTCATGAAAAAATAAAATAAAATAAACAAATATATATATATATATATATATATATATATATAGATTATTAATTGTTCTAAAATTGAAAAAATAATTGAATTTTTTTTTCGAATTTTAGATTTAATTAATAAATATAATATAATAACTATTAACAAGCAATATTAATTTGAAAATTTATCCAATAATTTACATAATTATGCTTAAAATATTTAAAATATTTAGATATATTATTATAACAAAAAATAAGTACTTATGCTATACTTGAAATAATTATATATTAAGCGTATTAATTTATTCTCAATATAATTTCTCCAAATATTCATAAGCCCTAGGATATTGTTGATTTGAGTTTCATAAATTCTTTAAATATTAACATTTAATATCTATGAATTCAAATCAACTCCTAGCGATCAAAAAGTTAGCCATTGTTTAACATCCCTAGTTCACTAACCAACTTAGAGAAAGTGAATTCATCAAGTGGTTTCGTGAAGATGTCGACAATTTGATCTTCTGTAGGTACAAAATGTAACACCACAGTTCCTTCATGACATGCTCTCGGATAAAATGATACCTTATGTCAATGTGCTTGGTTCGAGAGTGTTGTACAGGATTGTTGGAAATAGCTATAACACTTGTATTGTCGTAGAATATTGGAATTTTGTTCAATGTAAGTCCGTAGTCATTTAGCTGATTCCTTATCCACAAGATTTGTGCACAAGAACTACCTACCGCAATGTATTCTGCTTCGTCTATCGAGGTAGATACTGAGTGTTGTTTCTTGCTGTACTAGGAGATCAAACGACGTCCTAGAAACTAACAACTTCCAGAAGTACTTTTCTTGTCCATCCTATATCCTGCATAATCTGAGTCTGTATAGCCTATTAGTTCAAAACCTGTATCTTTGGGGTAACAAATTCCAAGATTTGGTGTACCCTTTAGATATATAAAATTCGTTTAATGACAATAAGATGAGATTCCCTAGGATCAGACTGAAACTGCGCACATAAGCATGTTGAAAACACTATGTCAGGTCTACTTGCAGTTAAGTATAATGATGAACCTATCATACCTCTATAGCTTGTGATATCAACCATTTCACCAGTTTCATCTTTGTCAAGTTTGGTGACTGTAGGCATTAGTGGTTTTGCCGATGAGGAATCTTCTAGGCTGAATTTTCTCAGAAGATTTCTTATATACTTTGATTGGCAAATAAAAATCACATCTTCCTTTTGCTTCACTTGCAGGCTAAGGAAGAATGACAACTCACTCATCATGCTAATTTCATTCTGTTTTCCCAGTCGTACAAGTAGAAGGGGGGTTGAATATTTGTATGTCTTTTCTGCCTGATTTAAAATAAAATAAAAACAAACTCAAACACAAAAATATGAATAAGTACTGTTTTGTATTATTGATTTGTGAATACAAAACTCTCCTAGGGTGTACACAAACCCTAGCAGCTTCTCTGTGTTAATCACAGCAACTCTCTCTATCTCTATGCTCTCACAAAATTTCACTCAGACAATTATGCTTCGACTTCCACACCTTTACAATTAGGTTACATAGAGTTTATATAAAGAGCTGCCTATCAACTAATAACAGAAAGAAAAATTACAATAGGAATAAAATTCCTAATTATTAGTTGACAGTTTCCTTCTAGAATTCTCTTTCTTTCCCATAGCATATCTGCAATATATTTATCTTAATCTTCGAAGACTTTCTATTCCTGTGATCTTCTTCCAAATTTATCCTCAACTGTATAGACTCTGAAATCTTCAGACTCTGATGATCTTCAGACTCTGATCACATGTAGACTCTGATAGATCATAGACTCTGATAGTCTATAGACTCTGTGTTAGGTCCAAATGTGTTGTAGAGGGGGGGGGTGAATACAACTTTTTACGATTTAAGGAATATGAGAAGCAATGAGAAGCAATAAATATTATGTAATAAATCAACACAGAATTTCAAGAATATATCTTTATATTCATTGAAGGATTTGCTACAACATTCATTACAATAGTACAACAGAAGTAAAGAGAGAGGAGTAAATGATACTAAGCTCTGTGAATATACTCCCTCTCTATTACAAGTGTCTTTCTCAATATTGCTTTACATTGCGTTCAATGCTCTCTTGAAATGTTACACAAGTACTTCTATTTATACTACTTTGTAATCTATGACTTGTAGACTTGATCTTGTCCTTTTTGTGTACGTGGCCCAATCAGGACTCGTTAACAAAAAGTACTTTCCCAACCACTCTGGATCAACCGTTCACAATAAGCCACTTGTCCCTTGAACATTAAATGCTACATATCGACCTGCATCTTGATCTCGGCCTGGACCCATCTCGATCTCGATCTGTGTAAATCTTGATCTCGATCTATGAAAATCTCGATCTCGATCTATGAGAATCTCGATCTCGATCTGTGAGAATCTCGATCTCGATCTCGATCTCGATCTCGATCTGTCGTGGATCGACATTTGCCTTGCAATGTTTTACCTTTAATAATCAATCTCGATCCGCATCTCGATCTGCTGTGGATCGACATTTGCCTTGGCAAATATGCACTCATCGAATGTTGACTTTCTTTAGTGACTAATTGTGGATTAACCTTTATGAGCAAGTTTCCCTAGCTTCTTCAATATTCTTCAACAAGCTCTTGAACATGGATCTCTACTACTGACATAAACTTGTTATCAATGTCCTGACACTTGATGCAACGGTCTGGTTCATAAGTGACTAGTCTTGATAGGGTTCTTGCTTCTGAATAGATTACCATGTTCAATTGGTAATGTGGCTTCCCAATAAGTGGTTCGAACATTAACTGTTAATAAACAATGTAACTTCACTAGAATCTTTTCTGGTACTTCGACAACGTCTTCATTACTACTACAATCTTGAATACTTCATTCCCTATTCTTCACTGATTGTCAGTGAGTATAACTTCAAGACTGTAGCTGTCTTCTTTAACCTCTGTCTTTACCATGTCTTCAATTCTTCTAGATTCCTATGCTTCAAACACTGTCTATCTTCAATTAATGCTGTTACACTGAAATCTTTTAGTGGCACTGCTATACTGAATCTTCAACACTTCTGAAACCCTGAAAGTCTTTAAACATTATTCTTCACTGAGGCATGAACATATAAATGAACTTCTTTCAGTGACTTGTAGTAGACTTCAAAACTTCTTCTAATGTCTTGATTCACTGTATTTGCCTTGTCTTCATGTCTTGCTGATTTCTGTGTAATCGTAGTATTATTTACTTGTCCTGTTCTAGTGTTGAGTTTGTTGGGTTCCGAGGCATAAAACGCAGCGGATAAACGTAAATATAACGAAAAATTTCGGAACCCTAACGCAGGATCATGTATAATATTGGACGGATTATGGTGATAATCGAATCATACCTATTACGATCTTGAATGTCACGAACTCAACGGAGATCCTTGCTATCACGACTTGTGTCTTCTTCTCGAAAACACCTCTATGGTATCCACACGAGCACCTTCAAGAGCGTCTCACGATCTTGATTACGGAGTGGATGTACTAGCAAACCTTTGATAATTCGAATTGTCTTCCTGCCTCTTTGCTGCCTCTTCTAGGGTTTTTCTATCAAAACGTGTTGTGCCTCTTAACCCAACATTATCTATTTATAATGTTTGCTTAACAGGCCCATAGCAGCAAAACCTAACCCATGTAGGTCTAGGAAAATAATAAAACGAATTTTATTATTTAATTAATAACTAAGTCATACTTAATTATTATGGGCAGAAATACAATTCTAATTTGAATTTATATTATCTTAATTAATTAAGTCTCACTTAATTAATATAATAAAAATTCAAATAATTATCAATTAATTTAAATCTATAATTTAAATTAACTATTTCTCTAAGTGCTCTTTGCGTGTGACCCTATAGGCTATTATTTAATTGGCAATAATTTTATTCTCCAATAAAATTATAAACAATGAGCGGCATCTAGTAATACATCATTGCTACCCAATTAAACAATAATTAAATCGTGATTCGATAAAACCTTTCGTGATTAATGTTTCCGTGTAATATAATCCTTTTAACCATATATATTATAGATTAAACTCGAGGCATGTATTTAGTCATCCTCTTCAACATTTAATCCGGGTTTACTTGATCCATGAGTAGACTATGAAAACAAATCATTATTTGAGCACGGCCATGCATTTTATAGTCTCACTCAATCAAGAGGCCAATAATATCTCTCCTAATTATAGGAGGGTTAAATCCTTTATCTATCATTCATATTTCTCATACGACTCATGATATACCCGATGTCCACTTTTATCATTACCCGGTCAAAGGTAACTTTTAATGTAGTCAAAGTATATTAATCCTCGTATAAAAATATAATGATCTCAAGTCAGAGGATCATTACACCATTATCACTGTGAGTCTTTCTTATGACTTTATTAAACATGAAGAATCTCACTGTGGGTCTGTCCAGTACCATGTACTCCTGCATGTACCTATGTGTTGACTTTAGTATCCCCATACTTATAACCAATGAGATGTGGTTATCTGTCAAACAACATACTAGTCTATTTATGTATTATTATTGTCCTATAATAATAATACTCGACTAGGGACATTTAAGAATATGATATATTATATAATCTCAAGTTCAAGTCATGTACTAAACTATACAATGTGTATCATGATTCTAAGGACATTTATTATGCTAACAAATATATCGCAGTAATTAAAGTCATAATAAATATGTTTATTGAATAATCAATTGACATAAAGGTTTATCAAAATAAACATTGTATTGCCTCTAGGGCACCTACACCAATAATCTCCCACTTGCACTAGAGCCAATCACCCATGTATCTAATACCCATGGAACTAGTGTGACCGTCGTGCTTCTTCTGCGATAAGCCTTTGGTCAGTGGGTCTGCAATGTTATCATTTGTGTGCACTTTACATATGTGTATGTCACCCCTTTCATTAATCTCTCGAATGAGGTGATATCTCCTGAGTATGTGTTTGGTTCGGGAGTGAGCTCTAGGTTCTTTAGCCTGTGCAATGGCTCCATTATTATCGCAGTATAGATCAATGGGATCTGCGATCGATGGAACCACTCCCAAATCATTAATGAATTTTCGAATCCAAACAGCTTCCTTAGCCGCTTCACAAGCTGCAATGTACTCAGCCTCCATTGTAGAATCAGCTACTGTTTCTTGCTTTGAACTCTTCCAACTTACAGCACCTCCGTTTAGACAAAACACAAAACCAGACTGTGATACAGTATCATCCCTGTCTGTTTGGAAACTTGCATCGGTGTAACCTTTTACAACCAGTTTCTCCTCTCCTCCATACACCAAGAATGAATCTTTAGTCCTTTTCAAGTAATTTAGAATATTCTTGACAGCCGTCCAGTGACCTTCACCTGGATTAGATTGGTATCTGCTCGTCATGCTTAAAGCATACGAAACATCTGGGCGAGTACATACCATTGCATACATGATGGATCCAATTGCTGAGGCATATGGAACCTTACTCATGCGGTCCTTGTCATCCAATGATTTCGGACACTGATCTTTAGAGATCGTTATCCCTTGAGATACGGGGACATATCCCCTTTTTGCATTTTGCATACCAAAACGATGCAAAACCTTTTCGATGTATGTACTCTGACTTAGACCGATCATCCTTCTAGATCTATCCCTATAGATCCTCATTCCTAGAATGTAGGATGCTTCTCCTAAGTCTTTCATAGAGAAGTTGCTCCCTAACCAAATCTTAACAGCCTTGAGAGAAGGTATGTCATTCCCCATTAGTAGTATATCATCAACATATAGTACTATGAATGCCACATGGCTCCCACTAACCTTCTTGTAAACACAAGGTTCATCTTCGTTTTGAACAAAGCCATACTCCTTGATTGTTTCATCAAAACGGATATTCCATCTCCTAGAGGCTTGCTTCAATCCATAAATGGATCTACGTAATTTACATACCTTGCTAACATTCCTTGGATCGACAAAACCTTCAGGTTGTGTCATGTACACATCCACATCCTCTTCAAGGATTCCGTTAAGGAAGGCTGTTTTGACATCCATTTGCCAGATTTCATAATCATGGAATGCTGCAATAGCAAGCAAAATCCTTATGGACTTGACCATAGCCACTGGTGAGAAAGTCTCATCATAGTCAATACCATGAATTTGTCTGAAACCTTTTGCAACCAGCCTTGCTTTATAGGTCTGAACATTTTCATCCATGTCAGTTTTCTTCTTGAAAACCCATTTGCACCCTATGGGTTTTACCCCTTCAGGTGGATCAACCAAGGTCCATACTCGGTTTTCGTACATGGAATCCATCTCGGATTTCATGGCTTCTAGCCATCTCTTAGAGTCTGGACTGTTCGTAGCATCTTGGTATGTGAGAGGCTCATCTTCGTCTATGAGCATCAAATCACCACATTGAGTCAAGAGAAATCCATATCTCTCTGGCTCATGGCGAATTCTACCAGTTCTACGAACAACCTGTGTTTGTTGAGCATTATCATTATCCTGCTCTTGTTCCACTTCAGGTTCAATGCTATTTTGTGGTTCTCGATCTTCATCGAGGTCTATAGTTCTCCCACTATTTCTTTTGGAAACAAAATCTCTTTCCATGAAAACAGCATCTCGAGCAATGAACACTTTCTGCTCAGTAGGACTATAGAAATAGTACGCCTTTGTTTCCTTAGGGTATCCCACAAAATTGCACTCTTCAGATTTAGGTCCAAGCTTGTCAGATACTTGACGCTTCACAAACGCCTTGCATCCCCAAACTTTCATAAAGCTCATGCCTGACCGTTTCTTCTCCCATATCTCATATGGAGTGTTTTGAACCTTCTTAGTAGGAACACGGTTAAGTGTGAAAGCCGCTGTTTCTAGAGCATAACCCCAGAAACTAATTGGAAGATCTGCATGACTCATCATCGATCGCACCATGTCCAACAAGGTGCGATTTCTCCTCTCTGAAACTCCATTCCATTGAGGTGTACCTGGCGGAGTGAGTTGTGATACAATACCACACTCCTTTAAATAATCTTTAAATTCAGTGCTCAAGTATTCTCCTCCACGATCAGATCGTAAGATTTTAATACTTGCACCTCCGCCAATTTGCTTCTCTACTTCAGCCTTGTATTCTTTGAACTTTTCAAAAGAATCGGATTTATTCTTCATAAGATATACATATCCATATCTACTGAAATCATCAGTAAATGTTATGAAGTAGTAGTAGCCTCCTCTAGCCATCACACGCATTGGGCCACATACATCACTATGTATTAGCTCCAAACGTTCAGTGGCCCTTTGACCCTTACCAGTGAAAGGGGCTTTAGTCATTTTACCAAGCAAACAAGATTCGCATTCTTGGTATGATTCAAAATCAAACTTATCCAAATATCCATCCTTATGTAATTTGGATATGCGTTTCTCATTTATATGGCCTAGACGACAATGCCAGAGGTATGTTTGATTTGAGTCATTAACTTTAAGTCGTTTGTTTTCTATATTACAGACATGATTATCTAAGTCAAGAACATATAAACCATTAAACAAACGCGCAACACCATAGGTTAAATCATTCAAAGCAAAAGAGCAACTGTTGTCCTTTATTGTAAACGAAAAACCTTTCTTGTCCAAACAAGAAACAGAAATAATGTTTCTGCGAATTGCAGGCACGTAATAACAATTCTCCAGTTCTAAAACAAGCCTAGAGGGCAAAGATAAATAATAGGTTCCTACAGCTAAAGCAGCAACTCTTGCTCCGTTGCCAACTCATAGGTCCATTTCTCCTTTAGTCAATGTCCTACTTCTCTGCATTTCCTGCACATTTATACAAATGTGAGAAGCACATCCGGTATCCAATACCCAAGATGTAGAAATAGACAGATTGACTTCTATAACATATATACCTGAATTAGAAGCTTGCTCAGCCCTCTTCTTCTTCAGATCCTCCAAGTAAACTGAACAGTTTCTCTTCTAGTGACCAGTTTTCTTACAGTAGTGACATTCACCCTTAGCGACCCCACCTTTAGGCTTTAAAGCCTGTTTAGGACCTGACTTTGGCTTGGGTGTAGAATCAGAACCTGTCTTCTTCTTACCCTTCCACTTGCCTTTCCCTTTGACCTTACCTTTATTGCCCACCATCAGTATGGGAGCGGGTTCAGCCGTCTTCATGTTGGTCTCATATGTTCTCAACATAGCCAACAATTCAGTAGGTGTTTTGTCAAATTCATTCATATTGTAGTTCATAACAAACTGAGTGAATTTGTTGTTCAAAGAATTCAAGATTAGGTCAATACCAGTTTCCGGACCAATCGGGAAACCCAAAGTATCAAGATACTCAATGTAACCAATCATCTTCAGAACATGTGGGCCAACTGGTTCACTTGCCCCTTGTTTGCAGTTAAAGAGTGACTTGCTCGTGTTGAACCTTTCTTGACGAGTTTGGCTTGCAAACATGCTTTGCAAGTGCTCATTGATAGTATATGCATCCATATGCACATGTTGTCTTTGAAGCTCAGCACTCATAGTTGCCAACATAAGACATGCAACATCAGTTGCATCATTCTCATCCTTTGTGTGGGCCGCTCGTTCCTCAACAGTAGCGCCCTCAGGAAGGGGACCTGCCGGAGGAATATCAATGACATGAAGCTTGCGCTCCTGCCTGAGGACAATCCTCAAATTCCTCTGCCAGTCTAGGAAGTTGTTTCCTCTTGTCAGCTTATCCTTCTCAAGGACAGATCGTACGGATAGTGTGTTTGTGTTGTTTGTCATTATTCGGTATCTACAATGATAAAAGCACAAAATAAACATTAGATTGTCTGAGTTATTTATTATGTTCAAATGATTATGATACATTCATAATATATCTCCCACTATTTTTATCAAATCAATAGCCCTTACTATTAATTTGGAAAGTATATCCCATAATTCTTTCTAGTGAGCCAAGATCCATATTTCGTCATGTCTTAAGTCAACCACTGGAAGTCCTTAAGAATGATTATTTAGGTAGACAACATTTGTCAATTATATCATATATAATTCTTGGATAGTTTGGTGAGCAACGATTGATCTTATCTATCTAATAGATTTTTAACCAAACTCCATGCTTCTAAGTTCATAATTGTTGAATATAACCGTTTACTTTCACCTTATTATGACGACTCAGTTAAGTTTGACCCAATGATACAACGGCCGAATATAACCGTTTATATTCGTCGCATCTCACCACGATAGATAGGAGTCCCCTGCCACTGACAGTCTTTCCCCTAATCGATCTAGGATTCGATGAGTGTTCATTCATTGGAAAGCATCCGATTAAAACTTAATATTTTGTTAAGGGGTTTAGAAAATTTACGACGATCATGATCACATCATGAAGAGATCCTCAATTTTTCCTTGAACCAAATATTTCAAATTGACATCTTAAATTGTTCATTTCCCAGGTAGATGGAGGATACCAGTGGTCACACTTAAAACCCATCAGCCTTACGAATACGCATATCCGCTTTTGACAGAAAATCCCAGTTTTAGATATCAAAAATTCATATTTAATTCCGTGTTTTAAAATCCATATTTCATAAACACAAGAATCTCATGATCGTTCGTTTGTTAATTTTAAAATCTTATATCGTTAAAGATTTTATCTTGTTTAGCATGGCAAGCATGGCATGGGTGACGTATCTAATACATGCATACATCATTAATCTAATTAAAGCATGCATCTTCTACTCTACACATACATTCATACATCAATATGTAAAGTGCAGTATGTAAACGTGCTTGGTTATGGCCCTTTTCCTATGTGATCCTTTCGAGCTAATGAAAGGATCAAAGTCAATCTATGGTGGTAAAATATAAATACAATTACATGTCTTCATTCTTCTTGTATCCATGGGTGCTTGCTCCTCTTCTTGGATCATCCTTCAATCTTCAAGTACATTACATGGAATAATTGAATACAATCTATACTAATGTACTTACATAAGAAAACTCGAGTTACATTTAAGGTTAAACAATTACAAGAATGAAGAAAACGACATGCAAGTCGTATTTATAAAACCAAAACCAAAAACCATTAATCTAGGGGTCCAAAGGCCATAACCAGCACCATGCTCAAGTACACAACAAAAATAATGCGGGGGTCCGGGGGCGGCAGCCCCTGGGCGGGGGTTCGGGGGTGGCAGCCCCCGGGCGGGGTCTGGGGTCAGCTTGGAAATTTTTTATTTTCGAAGACCAGTCCTATTCAGAAATCATCAATTTCTGAATTACAGATCATATCTGTTGGCCTTTTTCCCCACTGCAATTTACACAGTTTCAGAAGCATGTATCATATACATACTTATCATATCCCAGTTAACAGATCATGTCCAACATAAATCTTTCCACCAGTTTGTATCATATACAAACTGACCCTCATGCAAAATATACAAATCGCAAACAGGCATAGCAGTTTCATAACAGGCATGGCAGTAGCATAAGCAGTGGCATGGCAGTTATGACAAAGCAGTAGCATGGCATGGCAGTCACCAAAACAGGCATGTATGCATCAGATACATAAAACACGTAACCAAATCAGTCCCTTATACACGTAGCTCTGATGCCATTGTTGGGTTCCGAGGCATAAAACGCAGCGGATAAACGTAAATATAACGAAAAATTTCGGAACCCTAACGCAGGATCATGTATAAGATTGGACGGATTATGGTGATAATCGAATCATACCTATTACGATCTTGAATGTCACGAACTCAACGGAGATCCTTACTATCACGACTTGTGTCTTCTTCTCGAAAACACCTCTATGGTATCCACACGAGCACCTTCAAGAGCGTCTCACGATCTTGATTACGGAGTGGATGTACTAGCAAACCTTTGATAATTCGAATTGTTTTCCTGCCTCTTTGCTGCCTCTTCTAGGGTTTCTCTATCAAAACGTGTTGTGCCTCTTAACCCTACATTATCTATTTATAATGTTTGGTTAACAGGCCCATAGCAGCAAAACCTAACCCATGTAGGTCTAGGAAAATAATAAAACGAATTTTATTATTTAATTAATAACTAAGTCATACTTAATTATTATGGGCAGAAATACAATTCTAATTTGAATTTATATTATCTTAATTAATTAAGTCTCACTTAATTAATATAATAAAAATTCAAATAATTATCAATTAATTTAAATCTATAATTTAAATTAACTATTCCTCTAAGTGCTCTTTGCGTGTGACCCTATAGGCTATTATTTAATTGGCAATAATTTTATTCTCCAATAAAATTATAAACAATGAGCGGCATCTAGTAATACATCATTGCTACCCAATTAAACAATAATTAAATCGTGATTCGATAAAACCTTTCGTGATTAATGTTTCCGTGTAATATAATCCTTTTAACCATATATATTATAGATTAAACTCGAGGCATGTATTTAGTCATCCTCTTCAACATTTAATCCGGGTTTACTTGATCCATGAGTAGACTATGAAAACAAATCATTATTTGAGCACGGCCATGCATTTTATAGTCTCACTCAATCAAGAGGCCAATAATATCTCTCCTAATTATAGGAGGGTTAAATCCTTTATCTATCATTCATATTTCTCATACGACTCATGATATACCCGATGTCCACTTTTATCATTACCCGGTCAAAGGTAACTTTTAATGTAGTCAAAGTATATTAATCCTCGTATAAAAATATAATGATCTCAAGTCAGAGGATCATTACACCATTATCACTGTGAGTCTTTCTTATGACTTTATTAAACATGAAGAATCTCACTGTGGGTCTGTCCAGTACCATGTACTCCTGCATGTACCTATGTGTTGACTTTTGTATCCCCATACTTATAACCAATGAGATGTGGTTATCTGTCAAACAACATACTAGTCTATTTATGTATTATTATTGTCCTATAATAATAATACTCGACTAGGGACATTTAAGAATATGATATATTATATAATCTCAAGTTCAAGTCATGTACTAAACTATACAATGTGTATCATGATTCTAAGGACATTTATTATGCTAACAAATATATCGCAGTAATTAAAGTCATAATAAATATGTTTATTGAATAATCAATTGACATAAAGGTTTATCAAAATAAACATTGTATTGCCTCTAGGGCACCTACACCAACAGAGTTATCACGATTACTATTTATACAGCTTCGTCATTTCAGACAATCTCCCCCTATTTGATTGTTAAACTTTAGCAAACAAATCACCTAGGGAGGATAACTCAACTAACAACTAGAAAAAGTAATCGTCCGAGACTTGTAAATAATGCTACAGGATTTTCCGGATCAGATAATGCATTTCCAGATTTCTTGTTTAACTGAAATGAAAGATGTTCGTTCTTCTGACATTAAACTGATATTCAAGTTGTATCATCTTCATTTCTGTCTGTTTGAGCTCTCTCTGCTTCAAAAACCTTCATAGTTTGAACTTAAAGAACTTATCATGAACAGAGCTTCATAAGAATCATTATTCCTGGGAACATCTTCAATAGAACACAGAACATAGCTCATACTGTTCTCCCCCTAAGAATGTGATTCTCCTTCTTATTCTTCTTCTCCCTTTAGAAAATCCATGGAATAGTCAATTCTTTTCTGTTCTTCCCACTTGCATTAGGAATCTTCTTCTGACAACTCCTTTCAAGTCTAGGATACAGTTTCTTGATTCTCCCATCTTCTGTTGTTTCCCCTCAGGATCCGAAGATAAGATTTTCTTTTTCCAGTCTAAAATCTCCCCCTAAGGATACGAACCCCCTTTCTTCGAGGATCTTCCCTTAGAATCCTCCAATGGACTCTTCCCTTAGAATCATGCGACTCCTTTAGGATATTAGCTTTTCCGAAGGTTATGAAGATAAGACTTTATTAACTTCTCCTTTTTCTTGTCATAACTGTAACACTATAACTTCTCCCTGTTTATAAACTTGTTATAACTATAACTTTTCCTTACTATAACTTCTCCCCCTTAGTTGAGGAATCCTCCAAAGGCCCACTTTTCAATGGTTTGTCTTCCAAAGAAGGTTCTCGTCTGACGTTTGAACGAAAAAAAAATATAGTAACTTTTCTTCCAGAAGTAGCAAGTAGCAAGGGTAAGTGTTTGGCTTATGGTTTCCTCACTTCTACTACGTTCTGTCGGTGTTTACACTTTAGCATAGAGCATTTTAAGTGTTTCTCTCTTTCTCTCCCTATCTCTCACTCAAGTGTATCTCTCCCTCACTTTCACTTAAGTGTTTCTCTCTCTCACTTTCACTCTGCATTCCAAATGTAGCCTTCTGTACCTGCAAGTGAAATCCGTCAATCCATACATATTCCCAACACCTGATTCATCAGAATGAACTGAATCACTATCAAGTGGAGAATTTGCCTCGTAGAGGTGTTCTTGATCTATCATGCATAAGCACTGTCTCACACCAGACTCAATAGCAATTGCTAAATCACTGTCTAGTGGAGCCTCACCTCTTTGAGATGGGTTATCCCAAGATTTTAAAATCTTTTTGGGAATCCTGCCTTGTTCTATCAAGGAGTTGCCTCACACCTTCTCCGTAAACGGGAGGTGGACATTCCTTTTCAGGATCTGGAAATGTTCCTTCCAAGAGGGGCGACGTAGTAGACAATGTAATGAATGGCAAATTAGAGTCTACGTTTCCCTCGTAACCCAATGACGGGTGTTTTGTTAACATGCCTATACCTCACACTGTGCACTTCTTGCAATGTGTCCCTAAGATATATCTGTTTAGGCTTACCATCAGCGTGAGTGCCGTTGGTGTGCTTGACTCATTACAAGATGCTTTGGCTGACAAGCGAATTTCATTGGACTCATCCTGTTGAGAGAATGATTCCAGTGACAGTTTTATTGCCTTTTCAGCTCTGCATCTTTTTGAGAAGATACAGATGAGCTTACAGATACCTCAGTTTATATACTTCTTTACTTCGTTGGAGGTAGAGCTGTGGGTGCACTTCCGACTTCATCCTTATTTGCTGCATCAAGTGCAGTTTCTCCCTTATCAACCTCTAACAAACATGTGTTCCTTATAACTCCAAGGGTTAATATATGGAAGTGGATGAAATCAGTGTTTATTATTAAGGCCTGGGTCAGAGATTGATGGGTTTTATTTTATGGAAGTGGATGAAATTGTGCTTCTGTTATTTTATCAAATTAAAATTATGAAACTAATAACCATTGAATTGCTTCAATCCATAATTTCAATAAGATAAAATAAATTCGCTAAATACTAAAATATTCATTAGATTGAATATTAGCATTTAACTTCCTACGCCATATCTAATAATTGTCACTTTGCACATTGTAAGCGTACTCATAACAATTACTAATTGATATACGTAAGCTCGAGGTTATAGTTGAAAAGAAATTTACAAGTCCTTTAAATAGGAAAAAAGTAATACTTGTGATTCTTTTTACAACCCCTCGCAATAAAATCAATTTTAGAAATATTTTCTAAGTATATAAAACATTGAGAATTTTATACACATAACTTGGAAAATACTTCATCTTCCAATATTAGTGAGTTTTGAAATATGCATTAATTATTTAGAACAGAAATTCTAAATACCATCACTAATATCAAAAGCATCACAATTACTTGTAATAAAATATTTTAAGACTCTTAGAGCAAAATATCAAAGCAATTAAGCAAGATATCATTGACTAATTCTTATCTAATATTTAATATACAAATAATTATGCTTCTAATTTATTTTAATTTACTTAAATCATGGAACAAATATTTCATTGAATTGTTTTATATCATCATGATTTATATAAATTAAAATAAATTAAATGCTTATGCTAAATAATTTAACTATCACTTATGCATAATACATTGCAAGCAAGATAATTAAACTAATAGCAAAAAGCATGAGGTACTGGATTTCAAATAAATTCACAAGTCTTTGAATATTGAAAATTTAATACTTGTGAACTTATTTAAGAATTCCTTGCATATGGGATTTCCAACAAATATACATATACGTAACATCCCAAATTTACTAACCAACTTAGATAAAATAAATTCACCAAGTTATTTAGCAAACATCTGCAAGTTATTCGACTAAGGACATTTCTCAAAAGAAATAATACCTGATGTCCATGCACTTGTTCCTTGAGTGGTGTGGAGAGATCAACAGTGTTGCTGGAAATTGACAGCTTCTAGGAATAACTTTCCTGTCTTTCGTACAACCTGCATTATCTATATCTATATAGCCAATTAGGTTAAACCTATTATCTTAAGGGTCCCAGATTCCAAGAATTGGTGATCCCCTAAGATGTCTAACAATTCATAACTTAGCTATAAGATAAGATTCTCTAATTTCCACTTGAAAACTTGCACATAGGCATATCGAGAATAAAATATATGGTCTTTGTGCACTTGAATAAGTAATGAGCTTATCATACCTCTATAGCTTGTCACTTCAGTTCATATACCTGATTTGCCCTGATCAAGCTTAGTGGTCTGTTGGAAAGTAGTCTTGGCAGGTCTAGAATCTTCCAAATTGCGCATCTTCAAAAGATCCTTGACTTCCTTTAATTGCCATCATTCTTTCGAATTAATTATAATCCAGAAAGAATTACAACTCTTCCAACATGCTCATTTTGTACCTACTCTGCATTAACTTAGCAAAAATATATCTTGCCAAATTTTCGTTAGTAGACCCACATATAATATACTCATGGTATACTTAGCACATATATAACATTGTGTGTGCCTTGCATTCTGGAGAGATATATGTGTATAACTTACTCTACTGTAAAATTATATTAAAGTAATTAACAGTCAGAGTGTCATACTATGTCCTTGACGTTTTGCTTGAATCCCTATCTCCGTCATAGAAGAGCTTGCGAAGAGAATGATATACAAATTCCAATGGATCTGCAACTTCAAAGTCCAGGAAATGATGTACATCAACTTCAACTTCTAGCTCACCATTCAGGAGTGCACTTGTTCACATTCATCTGATAGATCTTCATGCTTGAATGCTCCACATGTGCTAGGTCCTAATCGTTGAGTCCCTGAAAATTGTTAGGTCCCCATTGATGAGTCCCAAAGGATCAAGTCTCGTCACTGGTGCTTACTGCTTGATCTTGAAAGTCCCGAAGATTCTGTTTCCATCATCGTCGATACCTTCTACTTTAAAGTCCTGTAGCAACCAGTTTGGCTTTGCCCCTCATAACAATGCCAATAGTCATCCAGTTACTGAGAACCCTTACTGTACCAATTTCAGCTTCAACTTTAGTGGTCTGGGTTCCAGCTTCAACGGTTTCTGCCTTCTAACTGATTGAGATCATTTTGCTTTGCAATCACTCAATCTGGATCAATCTGTGCTTTTATAATATTCTTTGGGCTACCAATTGTTAATGATACTAATTGTTAGTTCTTGACAATTGCTCTTTCCCAAGAGTAACTATTTACTCTGCATAGCACTTCTAGCCTTTACACAAGAATCCGGATCACTAAGAACTAGACTCCAGGATTGAATTTGACTTCAAACCTTTTGTCTTGGCAGAAATGTTCTTAATGAAATCCTTTGATCTTCATTGTTGAGCATGACTAGTAGGTCCATCTTTTATTTGCTCCCCCTGAGTTGCTGCTAGGATGTGTTGAAGATCCTTCACCTTCTACAGTGGATTTCCACTAAGGATCTGAATCATCATTGTTGTCATTGATTCCTTCTGCAACCTCAGCTTCAACATCAGTATCTGAATTTGTCAATGATTCAGAATGGTCGTTCGATTGAATGCACTAGAGCTTGGTGTAGTTGGTCGTCACATTCAGACTTTTAATCACTTCTTAGTAGCCGAAGAGAATTGTTCCATGAGCCTTAACTTCTTGTCAAGATACTCAAATAAATCTTCATTAAAAATCAATTCCCTCCAAACACACGAAAGAGCTTCAGCGTTTGCTTCTGGTTGGCCATTAACTCAAATGATGTCTTTTCACGATCTTGTTGAATAAAGCAGCATGCTGTGTTAATTGCTTCAGCTTCAAAGTACCTTTTTCAGTGCAGACTTCACTTAGAACTTCACTCGCGGAATGCAGTTCCACTATCTGACTTCAAAGTCCTCACTGCTTACCAATTGTTTCCAACTTGATCTTCCTTTTTGATCAATCACCATTGTGACATTTTGTCTATTGAATGCTTGAACATCACCAAATTGTAATTAGGGTTATCAATTTCAATCACCACTAAGCATATGACTTTCCTTCAATGTGATGTTTCCATTGACTTCCCTATGTGACATACTTCAAAATGTCCTTCTAGAAAGAATTCCATATGAAGCAGTCCTCTCACCAATTTCATCTTTATCAGAGAATCTATTGCCTTGCAGACTAACAAGTGTGAGAGCTTCCTTTGCCATAGCTAACTCTTCATTGATAAAGCTTTACTGAAAAGTTCACTTCATCTTTACATCCAAATTCCATGTCAGCTACGAACAAACTTCCTCAACCGCAGCTGAGTGAGCATCCAACCTTCTTGTTTGAGATCAAACACTTCTCCAGAAAACCTTTGACAAAGAATTCCCTAGTGCCCTTTAGAAAGTGCTTAAGTCCTTCCACAAGAAAGATGCTTCCACTGATGACAGTTCTTAACTCATGATAGCCATATCCCTTGTACATCCTTTGCTGTCATCTCCAAAGGTTATCGTCGGGGAGGCCTCCTTAACCAACTGTGATAGAAGAGCTTTAATCTTGATCATGTGCCTTGAACAATAAATGTCATGAAGTCACATAACTTTAGCCTTTCATTACATACTCTGCAATCACAAATGATTAAGCTTCTTGGTACTCAACTTCAATTGAGTCCAGATGGGTTAGAGATATTATCAAAGGTAACAACAGCTTCAACCTTAATATGCATAAACTAATCTTTGACTGATCACTTCTCATACTCTGCAGCCTTGACAAAGTGGTCTTTAGGCTATGAGACTAGTGATTTCAACCTTACTTAAGGTGAACTAGCAGTCTTTACCCTACTGTGATTCTTACACATGCTTTGTCTAAAATTATGCAAGTCCTAAGATATGCATTTTCAAATTTAACTAAACAAGCATGGAAATAAGAACACATGGTAAATATTCAGCTTCAATGCATAAAAGCACATGGATAGAAGAACTAACAAATTAAATTACTAATTCTTTCTAATCCATTCTGTCGTTGTCTAACATTTTTAACTATCTCTAATTACCTAAGTCAGTTTTAGATTAAGCTTCGAATCTGCATGACTTACTGACTCTTAGATAATTCTACCATCTTTTAACCAATTATCCCTAACAAGCAATACATGATATAATATAGCATTTAAGTACAACCATGTGAGTAAAAGCAAATCAAATGAAAATAAGCACATAAACAATTAACAAGTCATTTGCCATTAAGAACAAATAAAATCTGATATATGACCTGTTTGTCTATTAGCAATTTCACAACATTAGCAGAGGTATTAAATTACATCAAATTTAACTCAAGTTTCAGCAAATGTTTAGGGATACACCTAACCGGCTAGAACACCCTATCTAATTCTAGATATTCATTTTACTGCATATAAAATCAAGTAAGAAATGTACTGATTAAACTCATGAATCCTAGCATGCAATCTTATTCTTAGCAATCAATTAAGCATTTAAGTCCTAAGATGCTAGCATGCTATCATAAATATAATACATTCCAAAACTTAATAAACATACAGTTCTGAATTAGATAAACGTATACTAGTTAGAATGTATACCTGTGAAGTGCTTAGTGATTCATCTACAGTGTTGGTCATTGATGCCAGATATCCATTTGGTGCATCACTGTCACTGATAGAATCAACCTTGCATTTAACTTCATCAACAAATGCTTTCCCTTGCTGCATCCTCACTAATGCTTGAGATTCCTGCTATAACCCAACATAGTGTCTTCATCTTTTGCTTGCTCCTTTTCTGATCTTGTAGGTGTTATACTTCATCTTGAGTAAAAGTGTTTTGTTCTGACCTCAGCTGTACCTTCCATGACGACCTCTATTTCTAGGTTTGTTGAACGAACGTATCGAAAGCTATTTTCTCCTTATTAGCAACTGAAAAGTCCATTCCCTTTTTAGGCTCAGACCGATGTGGTACAATCACATCTCCTTCCATATGCTCAGGAACAACAACCATCGGAACAAATTCATTCTCAAAACCCATCCTTCATTGTGATCTCGGTCGAACACTGGAATCTTGAATTGATTTTAAGGTGCCATCTTAATATAGATTTAGTGTAGAGATAATAAACTTTTCTTATTACTTGAGTAGTAATTAAAAGAAAATTGAATTATCTCCAAATAAATCAAAGTTCCAAAACTGGTCACCAAAAATAATTCTAAGTACCCAACACTAGGCTCTGTAGATAATCTATGTCGATCTCGATCTACATCTCGAGATCGATCTCGATGTCGACAGATCGAGATTTACCTTAACATATTTTAAGCCATTTTCGCAAGTCGATCTCGATCTCGATCTACAAAACTTTTGCCTATGTCGAAATTTCACCAAGTCGAAATTCTCAAAGTAGATATTCTCAAGTCGAACTTTTGTCCTTGGTCGAAATTTGCTGCCTGACTTTCACACTTTTTGACTTTTGTGTCTTTTCTCACCTACCTCACCTAACAACCACGTGCTAGGTACAGAGTCTTCTGATAATTACTTTTTGTGCAATGAGTCTGTCCAATCAAAAGCCAATAACACCCTTTTCACTTTATGTCTTTAGAAAAGGTAATCAAAAAGTTGCTGGGTTTATCTTCTTTACAAGAACAGCGATGAACACGTGAAGAACACCACAAACCAAAGTACCCAGTTTAATTCACAACAATTATCTAAAATACACCCAAGCTAAATAATTACACCTGGAGTATTTAAATAATTTTAGGATGAGTTTTCACTGTTTAATTAATTTAAGTACACTTTTCAAGAAAATCTTAAAAAGTAGATCTGGACTTGAAAACTCCCTAATCTTCTACCAAACACAAGGATCTATGTTTTGTATGTCAAACATTAGGCTCTGATACCAATTGTTAGGTCCAAATGTGTTGTAGAGGTAATAAATATTATGTAATAAATCAACACAGAATTTCAAGAATATATCTTTATATTCATTGAAGGATTTGCTACAACATTCATTACAATAGTACAACAGAAGTAAAGAGAGAGGAGTAAATGATACTAAGCTCTGTGAATATACTCCCTCTCTATTACAAGTGTCTTTCTCAATATTGCTTTACATTGCGTTCAATGCTCTCTTGAAATGTTACACAAGTACTTCTATTTATACTACTTTGTAATCTATGACTTGTAGACTTGATCTTGTCCTTTTTGTGTACGTGGCCCAATCAGGACTCGTTAACAAAAAGTACTTTCCCAACCACTCTGGATCAACCGTTCACAATAAGCCACTTGTCCCTTGAACATTAAATGCTACATATCGACCTGCATCTCGATCTCGGCCTGGACCCATCTCGATCTCGATCTGTGTAAATCTCGATCTGTGTAAATCTCGATCTCGATCTCGATCTATGAGAATCTCGATCTCGATCTGTGAGAATCTCGATCTCGATCTCGATCTCGATCTCGATCTGCCGTGGATCGACATTTGCCTTGCAATGTTTTACCTTTAATAATCAATCTCGATCCGCATCTCGATCTGCTGTGGATCGACATTTGCCTTGGCAAATATGCACTCATCGAATGTTGACTTTCTTTAGTGACTAATTGTGGATTAACCTTTATGAGCAAGTTTCCCTAGCTTCTTCAATATTCTTCAACAAGCTCTTGAACATGGATCTCTACTACTGACATAAACTTGTTATCAATGTCCTGACACTTGATGCAACGGTCTGGTTCATAAGTGACTAGTCTTGATAGGGTTCTTGCTTCTGAATAGATTACCATGTTCAATTGGTAATGTGGCTTCCCAATAAGTGGTTCGAACATTAACTGTTAATAAACAATGTAACTTCACTAGAATCTTTTCTGGTACTTCGACAACGTCTTCATTACTACTACAATCTTGAATACTTCATTCCCTATTCTTCACTGATTGTCAGTGAGTATAACTTCAAGACTGTAGCTGTCTTCTTTAACCTCTGTCTTTACCATGTCTTCAATTCTTCTAGATTCCTATGCTTCAAACACTATCTATCTTCAATTAATGCTGTTACACTGAAATCTTTTAGTGGCACTGCTATACTGAATCTTCAACACTTCTGAAACCCTGAAAGTCTTTAAACATTATTCTTCACTGAGGCATGAACATATAAATGAACTTCTTTCAGTGACCTGTAGTAGACTTCAAAACTTCTTCTAATGTCTTGATTCACTGTATTTGCCTTGTCTTCATGTCTTGCTGATTTCTGTGTAATCGTAGTATTATTTACTTGTCCTGTTCTAGTGTTGAGTTTGTTGGGTTCCGAGGCATAAAACATGTGTGTCGAATTTTATTATATATGATTATATGATATGTTTATATAATCTGAGATATATTACATGTGTTATGTGATAACATGGTGGATGGTTATGGCCTAAAGACCATAGGATAATGATTTTGTTTTATGGTTTTGGTTTCTAAATACGACTTGCATGTCGTTTATTCATTGTAATTGTTCAATGGAGACTTGGAAGCAAGGAAGCTAGGAGGCAATCCAGATGATGGAGCAATGAAGAAGATAAAGACATGTAATAGTGTAGTATTTGAAACCACCTTAGATTGACCTTGATAATTCCATTAGCTTGGAAATATCACATAGGATGGGGTCATAACCAAACACGTTTAATTTATGCACAATACATATATGTATATGAATGCATGTGTAGATATGTATGTGTTGGAATGATGTATGTATTAGATATGACACCCATGCCATGTCTGCTTAAGAAAGATAAAATCTGTAACGATTCAAGATTTTAAAATTAACAAACGATCATGAGATTCTTGTGTTTATGAAATATGGATTTTTAAAACACGGAATTAAATATTGATTTTTGATATCTATAACTGGGATTTTCTGACAAAAACGGATATGCGTATTCGTAAGGCTGATGGGTTTTAAGTGTGACCACTGGTATCCTCCATCTACCTGGGAAATGAACAATTTAAGATGTCAATTTGAAATATTTGGTTCAAGGAAAAATTGAGGATCTTTTTATGATGTGATCATGATCGTTATAAATTTCCAATGAATGAACACTCATCGAATCCTAGATCGATTAGGGGAAGGACTGTCAGTGGCAGGGGACTCCTATCTATCGTGGTGAGATGCGACGAATATAAACGGTTATATTCGGCCGTTGTATCATTGGGTCTAACTTAACTGAGTCGTCATAATAAGGTGAAAATAAACGGTTATATTCAACTATTATGAACTTAGAAGCATAGAGTTTGGTTATAAGTCTATTAGATAGATAAGATCAATCGTTGTTCACCAAACTATCCAAGAATTATATATGATATAATTGACAACTGTTGTCTACCTAAATAATCATTTTTTAAGGACTTCCAGTGGTTGACTTAGGACATGATGAAATATGGATCATGGCTCACTAGAAAGAATTATGGGATATACTTTCCAAATTAATAGTAAGGGCTATTAATTTGATAAAAATAGTGGGAGATATATTATGAATATATCATAATCATTTGAACATAATAAATAACTCAGACAATCTAATGTTTATTTTATGCATTTTAAACATTATAGATATTTAAATGGCAAACAATACAAATACTTTCTCCGTACGAGCAACCCTTGAGAAGGACAAGCTGATAGGAACTAACTTCCTGGATTGGTATAGGAATTTGAGGATTGTCCTCAGGCAAGAGCGTAAGCTCCATGTCATTGAAATTCCTTCACCTGCTCCTCCTGCTGAGAATGCAACTCGCGTTCAGCAAAATGCTTATCAGAAGCATATTGATGATGTGAATGATATTGCATGTCTCATGCTGGCAACCATGAGTGTTGAGCTTCAAAAACAACATGAGCATATGGATGCTTATGAGATGATTGAACACCTTCAAAGAATGTTTGAGGGACAATCTCGTCAAGAAAGGTTCGACACGAGCAAAACACTGTATGCTTGCAAACAGGGAGAGCGTGAACCTGTTGAACCACATGTTCTGAAGATGATAGGTTATATTGAGTATCTTGATACTTTGGGTTTCCCGATTGGTTTGGAAGCTCAGATTGACTTAATCTTGCAATCTTTGAACCGCAACTATACTCATTTTATTATGAACTACAACATGAATGAGATAGACAAAACACCCACTGAATTGTTGGCCATGTTACAAACTACTGAAACCAACATGAAAAGGCTAAACCTGCTGCCATGTTGATGGTAGATAACAAAGGTAAGGCTAATAGAAAAGGCAAATGGAAGGGAAAGAAGAAGATTGGATCTCCTTCTGGTCCCAAGCCAAAGGCTAATCCCAAACAGGCTTTAAAGCCTAAGGGTGTTGTTGCAAAGGGTGATTGTCACTACTATGGTAAACCAGGTCATTGGAAGAGAAACTGTCATGCTTATTTGGAGGATCTGAAGAAGAAGAAGGCTGGTCAAGCTTCTGATTCAGGTATTTATGTTATAGAGGTCAATTTGTCAACTTCTACATCATGGGTATTGGATACTGGATGTGGTTCTCACATTTGTATAAATGTACATGAACTACAAAGGAGTAGGACTTTGGCTAAAGGAGAGGTCGACCTACGAGTTGGAAATGGAGCAAAGGTTGCTGTTTTAGCTGTAGGGACTTATTATTTATCATTGCCCACTGGGCTTATTTTAGAACTTGAGAACTGTTTTACGTGCCTGCAATTTGCAGAAACATTATTTCGGTTTCTTGTTTAGACAAGAAAGGTTTTGCATTTTAATTCAGAACAATAGTTGTTCCTTTTCTTTGAATAATGTTACCTATGAGGTTGCACGTTTATTTAACAGTTTATATGTTCTTGATTTAGACACTCCTATCTATAATATGAATAACAAACGTCTTAAAATAAATGACTCAAATTAAACATACCTCTGGCACTGTCGTTTAGGCCATATAAATGAGAAGCGCATTTCCAAGTTACGTAAGGATGGATACTTGGATAAGTTTGACTTTGAATCATACGAAGCATGCGAACCTTGTCTCATTGGAAAAATGACAAAATCTCCTTTCACTGGACAAGGTGAAAGGGCCGCTGAACGATTAGAACTTATACATAGTGATGTATGTGGTCCTATGCGTACTATGACAAGAGGTGGCTTTTACTACTTTATCACGTTTACTGATAATTTCAGTAGATATGTGTATCTTATGAAGAACAAATCCGATTCTTTTGAAAAGTTCAAAGAAACAAAGCTGAAGTAGAAAAGCAAACTGGCGGAAGTATTAAGACTCTACGATCTGATCGTGGAGGTGAATATTTAAGCCATGAATTTAAGAGTTTATTAAAAGAGTGTGGTATTGTATCACAACTCACTCATCCCGGAACACCACAATGGAATGGAGTTTCTGAAAGGAGGAATCGTACTTTGTTGGACATGGTACGATTGATGATGAGTCATGCAGATCTTCCAATTAGTTTATGGGGCTACGCCCTGGAGATGGCTGCTTATACACTTAATCGAGTTCCTACTAAAACGGTTCAGAAGACTCCATATGAGATATGGACTAAGAAACGTCATAACATGTCATTTATGAAAATATGGGGATGTGAAGCGTTTGTGAAACTTTTAACTTCTGACAAGCTAGGACCTAAATCAGACAAATATAATTTTGTGGGATACCCAATTGAAACAAAGGGCTATTCATTCTATAATCTTTCCGAGAACAAAGTGTTTGTTGCTCGAACTACAGTTTTTCTTGAAAGAGAAATGCTTTCGAAGAAAAACAGTGGGAGGATAATAGATCTCGATGAAGTTCGAGGCCCACAAGATAACATTGAACCAATGGAGGAACTTGAGCAGGATGTACAAGACCACAACACTGCTCAAGAAACACAGGTTATTCGTAGGTCTAGTAGGATTCGCCATGAGCTTGAGAGATATTATGGATTTCTCTTAACTCAAGATGGTGATGTGATGCTTATCGACGAAGATGAGCCTCTCACCTACTAAGATGCTATGAACACTCCAGAATCCAAGAGATGGCTGGATGCCATGAAATCTGAGATGGAATCCATGTATACTAATCAAGTATGGACTTTGGTTGATCCACCTAAAGGGGTAAAACCTATAGGGTGCAAGTGGGTTTTCAAGAAGAAGACCGGCTTGGATGGTAATGTACAAACCTATAAGGCACGATTGGTGGCAAAAGGTTTCAAGCAAATTCATGGTATTGACTATGATGAGACTTTTTCACCAGTGGCTATGGTCAAGTTCATCATGATTTTGCTTGCTATAGCTGCTTACTATGATTATGAAATCTGACAGATGGATGTCAAAACCACTTTCTTAAATGGGAGCCTTGAAGAAGATATGGATGTGCATATGACACAGCCTGAAGGTTTTGTTGATCCAAAGAATACTGTAAAGGTATGTAAGCTGCGTCGATCCATTTATGGATTGAAACAAGCCTCAAGGAGATGGAACATTCGTTTTGATGAAACTGTCAAAGAGTTTGGGTTTATTCAAAATGAAGATGAACCATGTGTTTACAAGAAGGTAAGTGGGAGCAACGTGGCATTCCTAGTATTATATGTTGATGATATATTAATAATAGGGAATGACATTCCTTCTTTACAGGCTGTTAAGACTTGGTTGAATAAGAATTTCTCAATGAAAGACTTAGGCGAAGCGACCTATATTTTAGGTATCAAGATCTATAGAGATAGATCAAGAAGAATGATCGGCCTAAGTCAGAGTAGATACTAGTCTAATCCAGGTGAAGGTCACTGGACAGCAGTCAAGAATATTCTTAAGTACTTGAAGAGGACTAAAGATTAATTCTTGGTATATGGAGGAGAAGATAAGCTGGTTGTAAAAGGTTACACCGACGCTAGTTTCTAGACAGACAAGGATGATTCGATTTCTCAGTCTGGATTTGTGTTTTGTCTAAATGAAGATATTGTATGCTGGAATGGTTCACAGCAGAGACGGTTGTTAATTCTACAATAGAGCCTGAGTATATTGATGCTTATGAAGCAGCCAAGGAGATTGTTTGGGGATGTACTTAGGAGATATCACCTAATTAATGAGATTAATGATCAAGGAGATATACATATATGTAAAGTGCATACTAATAAGAATAATGCAGACCCACTGACTAAGGCTTTGTCACAGCAGAAGCACGAAGGTCATACTAGTTCCATGGGTATTAGATACATGAGAGATTGGCTCTAGTACAAGTGGGAGATTGTTAGTATTGGTGTCCTAGAGACAATACTTTTAATGTTTTATTGAAAACAATTAAGGATTATGTTTTATGTGATTATTTAATTATTATTTATTATGTCTTTATTAACTGCGTTATAAATTGAAAGAATAATAAATGTCCTTGGAATATTAATACGTAATATATATCTTTAAGTATGTGACTTAAAAATGAGATTATATGAATAGTATTTTATTCCTAAAATTCCCTAGTCAAGTATTATTATTTAAGGACAGTAATAATGCAATAAGACTAGTATGTTTGTTGACGGATGACCACATCTCATTGGTCATAGGTATGGTGATACTAAAGTCAAGAACATAAGTGTATGTATCAATACATGACACTGGAAAGACCTGCCGTGAGATTCTACATGTTAATAAGTGTCATAAGAAATCTCACTGTGATAATGATGTAATGATCCTCTGACTTGAAATCATTATATTTCTATACAAGAATTAATATACTTTGATTACACTCAAAGTTACCTTTAACCGGGTAATGATAAAGGTATACATTGGGTATGCTATGAATCGTATGAGGAATATGAATGATAGATATAGGATTTAACCCTCCAATTCTAGGAGTGATATTATTGGCCTCTTGATTGAGTGAGACTATGAAAAGCATGGCCATGCTCAAATATTGATTTGTTTAAATAGTCTATTCATTGATCAAGGAAATCGAGATTAAACGTTGAAGAGGATGACACTATACATGCCTCGAGTTTGATCTATAATATAAGGTTAAAAGGATTATATTACATGAAATATTATTCACGAAAGGTTTAATTGAATCACCAATTATTATTGTTACTTGGGTAGCAATGATGTATTACTAGATGCCGCTCATTATTTATAATTTTATTATTAGATAATAAAATTATTGTCAACGTAATAATAACCTAAAGGGTCACACACAAAGAACGTCAAAACGGAGGTTTATTTAAATTACGAATTTAAATATATATTATTGTTTATTTGAATTTAATTATTAAATTAATTAAGTGGGACTTGATTAATTATATTAGAATTCGGATTTAATAAGTATTATTATTATTCGAATTTAATTATTGAATTAATTAAGTGGGACTTGATTAATTATATTAGAATTCAGATTTAATAATAATAATAACCCAAAGTCATAATGGGTTTTTGAAACCACATGGATTAGGGTTAAGCCCAAAATCTCTCTCTCCCCTATATATACATAATGATGTATAGTATTAGGGTTTAATCATCAAATTTCATTTTTAGAGAAAAACCCTAGCTGCTCAATATCAAGAGAGGCTAGAGAAAGAGAGAGAGAGAGAGAGACAAACAATTCGGCTAGTACCGACTCCGGTGATCGTAGGACGATCGGGCGTTCGTGTGGACTTCTTTAGAGAGCAAATCTTTGCAACAAAGGACTGTTGTGATTCATCTTTCTGGACCTCCATTAAACAGCATACGAAAGCTTTGTTAAGATACATACTTCTTCACCATAATCATCCAACGTTATACATGGATCCTGCGATTGGGTTTCGATTTTTATTGTTTTTACGTTAATTCCGCTGCGTTTTCATGCCCGAAACCCTTCAAAGATAACTGTTACCGCATATTTCAAGTCATTTGAACATTTTAAATGCAATCAGAGTCTGCAGGCGCGAATTTTAACCGTTTCAGAGTCTAGGCGATATTTTTCTCAGAGTCTACAGACTCGTCAGAGTCTACAGACTCGTCAGAGTCTACAGACTCGTCAGAGTCTACAGACTCGTCAGAGTCTACAGACTCACCAGAGTCTAAAAACTAGACTCTGTCAAGGTAAAGTACCAATCAAAATTTTGTAATAATAATTAATCACAGTGTGTTGAGACAGGGACTATAATTAAAGTACATACCTTGCTTCTTGTTACTATAGATCACTTACATATTTAACATACCTAATTCACCTACAAGTCTAAGAAAGGTAGCCTCATCAAGTGGTTTTGTCAAAATGTTTGCAATTTGTTTGTCAGTTGGAACATAGTGAAGTATCACAGTACCATTTTCAACGTGTTCTCTAATAAAGTGATACCTGACATCAATGTGCTTTGTTCTGGAGTGTTGGACTGGATTCTCTGCAATTTTAATAGCACTAGTATTATCACAATACATAGGAATATTTGAGAATGTTAGTCCATAATCAAGTAATTGATTTCTCATCCACAGAATTTGAGCACAGCAACTTATAGCTGCAATGTATTCAGCCTCAACTGTTGAGGTGGATACAGTTTGTTGTTTCTTGCTAAACCAAGAAATTAATCTGTTGCCAAGAAACTGGCATTGTCCTGTTGTGCTTTTCCTATCTACTTTGCATCCTGCATAGTCAGAATCTGAATAGCCAATTAGTGAAAAATCTGACTCTCTAGGATACTAAAGTCCAAGAGTTTGTGCCCCCTTGAGATATCGAAAAATTCTTTTCACTCCTATTAAATGTGATTCTCTAGGGTCAGCTTGAAATCTAGCACACAGACAAGTTGCAAACATTATATCTGGGGTACTAGCAGTTAAATATAACAATGAGCCAATCATACCTCTGTAGTTAGTGTTGTCAACTTTCTTACCCTTTGGGTCAGAGTCTAGCTTAGTGGCTGTTGACATGGGAGTTTTAGCAGTTGCAGAGTCTTATATATCAAACTTCTTTAATAGTTCTTTTACATACTTTGTTTGATTGATGAAAATTCCATCATCATTATGTTTGACTTGAAGCCCCAAAAAGAAGTTTAATTCTCCCATCATGCTCATTTCATAATTTGACTGCATTAGTTGACTAAACTTTTCACATAGATTATCATTAGTAGATCCAAATATAATATCATCAACATAAATTAGGACAAGCAAAATATCACCTTTATATTTTCTAATAAAGAGAGTTTTGTCAATGGTACCTCTTGTGAATCCATTTTCAAGAAGAAATTTTGAAAGAGTTTCATACTGTTAGGAATATATCCATTTGATGATGTACAAAATGCTAGAACAGGGTCTAGATTAGTTTATCTGTAATAAGTCTTTCTAGTCTCTAAAATATATAATCAGAGCCTAGATAGTCAACATTCATGTTATTTGTACTTAGAAGAATTTCTGTAGAAAGTGAAACCAGAGTCTATAGATCATCAGAGTCTGTGAACTATCAGAGTCTACATCTAATCAGAGTCTGGAGATCATCAGAGTCTGAAGATTTCAGAGTCTATACAGAAGATCAGTGAAATGGAAAGTCTTCGAAGATCAAGATAATTTAAATTACAGATATGCTATGGGAAAGAAAGAGAATTCTACAAGGAAACTGTCAACTAATAATTAGGAATTATATTCCTATTGTAATTTATCTGTCTGTTATTAGTTGATAGGAAGCTCTCTATATAAACTCTATGTAACCTAATTGTAAAAGTGTGGAAAAATAATTGTCTTAGTAATATTATTGTGAGAGCATAGAGATAGAGAGAGTTGCTGTGATAAACACAGAGAAGCTGCTAGGGTTTGTGTACATCCTAGGAGAGTTTTGTATTCACAAATCAATAATACAAAACAGTTATTATTCATATCTTCGTGCTTGAGTTTGTTATTAATTTGATTTTAAATCGGGCAGAAAAGACACACAAGTATTCAACCCCCCCTTCTACTTGTGCAACTGGGAAAACAATTGGTATCAGAGCCTAACGTATAAAATCGATCAAAGATGTCTGGAAACAAAGATGGCAATTCTAAGATTCCTATGCTTAAAAGAAACGAGTTCACCCACTGGAAGGTTAAGATGCTGCACCATCTGGAAGCAACAGACCCTGACTACCTTGAAAGAATTCATGAAGGACCCTATGTGCCCTTAAAGCTTGTGCCTCAAATCAATGAAGAAGGTAAAGTAACTGAAGAACACTTCATTGGAAAACCCAAGGCTGAATGGACAAAAGAGGACAAGGAGAATGTCCTTAAGGAGGCAAAAGTCAAAAACATTTTCTTCAACAGTTTGGATTCTGTTCTTACAAACTGTGTTATATCATGCACCACTGCTAAGGAGATGTGGGCAAAACTTGAAGTGCACTGTCAAGGGACTAAAGACGTCAAGAAGAATGCAAGGTCTTTGCTAATTCAGGAGTATGAATATTTTGAAGCTAAATCTGGAGAATCTATCACTGAGATGTATGATAGGTTTACAAAACTTCTAAATGAGATGGCTATGCTTGGTAAGGTTTATGATTCTGAAGATACAAACACCAAGTTTCTAAGAGCACTTCCTGAAGAGTGGGACAATAAAACAACAGCCATAAGGGAAGCTAGAGATTTGGATGAACTAACTCTAGAAGAATTGTATGGCAGACTCAAGACATATGATTTGGAGATGCAACAGAGGAAGAATAAGAAGTCTGTGAAGACAAAATCTGTGGCACTCTTACTGGAGTCTGAGAAAGAACAACAGGAACAACCCACAGAAGCTAGAATCAAGGATTCAAGGAAGAAGGGTAAAGCTGTTGTGGAGTCAGAGTCTACTGACACAGACTCTGATTCTGATGAAGAGATTGACCTAAGTCAAATGATGGCTATGTTTGCAAAAAATTTCAAAAGAATGAAATTTAACAAAAGAACTGGAAAATTTAGCAAGAGGCCATCATTCAAGAAGGAAGATGAGAAGGTTGAGAAGAGCAAGAGTACAATAATCAAACTTGACAAAGCAAAGGTCAAATGTTTCAACTGTGGAATATTGGGCCACTTTGCTAGTGAATGCAGAAAGTCAAAAAGTCAAGGAAAAGGAAAAGCACTTCTATCAACTGGAAAGGATTGGGCAGATTCAAGCTCAGAGGATGAAATTGATTATGAAAATCTAGCACTGATGGCATCCTCCTCAAGAAAATCACAATCTCCCAAAGAACCCTCATCTCCTAAAACTCAGGTATCAATCTTTACTCCTGAATCCTTAATTAATTTAGACTCTGATGGTATAGAAACTGTGCAAAGGGAGGTCAATAAAATAATGACAACATGTAGGTCTCTCACTAGTGAAAGTGAAAGGTTGAGAGAGGAAAATTTGACCTTGACTAAAAGGAATGATCATTTAGAGTCTGAGTTAATATTAATGGAACAATACAAAAAGGATTCTGAGAAACATAGTCATAACTGCACTGAAATCTTGAAGGCCTATGACTATGTTAAGAAAGAACTAGAAGAAGAGAGACTCAAGTTTAGAGTCTGGACAGACTCTGGTAGAAAAGTTCAAGAAATTCTCAATAATCAAAATGTGTGTCAAACTGCTGGTCTAGGCTATGACAAGAGTCAAGACAAAAGACCTATTGTTGAGAATGATAACAGTGAAGAAGCTACCCAAGTTAATAAGACTAAAGACAAAAGTACATTTGTTCCTGTTAAGTTTGTGACACCTAAAGAAAAATCTGAAACCACAAACTCATCTGTCATTAGTCCCTCTGTTGTTAACAAAAAGACAGATGAAACAGGAGCAAATAACTCTAAGAAAAATATTAATATAGGATACTTGTCTAAGTCAAAATTAAAAGAAAGGCTAGAGAACTTATCAGAGTCTACCAAAACTAGGAGAAATAGGAATGGTAAGGAAGGAATTAATAAGGCAAACAATTACCAAAAGGATCCTAATGCTCCTAGAAAGAAGTGTTATAGATGTGGCAACCACAACCATTTGGCTATAGATTGTAAAGCAAAGATTGAGAAGAAATCAGAGTCTAATCCTTCACAGACTCTGAAAAGTCACTACATACCACAGAAACCATGTTATCACTGTGGTAGCATATTTCATTCTATCTATATGTGTAAGGACTATCATGACTTGTATTACAATTTTTATGAGCTAAAATCTTCTATTGATAAAAGTTGGTATGACACTGTCAAGACTCCACCAGAGTCTAAGGCAACAAAAGTGACAGGTAAATCAAAGGTGAAAATTCTAAAGCCTGCTTCTCCTAAAGTTAGTAGAAAAGGATCCAAAACTGTTTGGATCCTCAAAACATCTAACTAGTTGCTTTATGTATGCAGGGAACCAGGGTAAAGAATGTAACCCTAATCCTGGACAGTGGATGCTCAGGACACATGACTGGAAAGAAATCCCTGCTTACAGACTTTGTGGAAATGGCTGGCCCAGAAGTATCCTTTGGAGATGGCAACAAAGGACAAACACTGGGATATGGCAAGATTGTACTTGGGAATGTCATCATTGAACAAGTAGCTCTAGTTGATGGCTTAAGGCATAATTTAATAAGCATAAGTCAACTTGGAGATAAAGGTTACCATACTGGCTTTGACAACAAAGAGTGTCTTGTGACTCACAAAGAAACAGGCATTGTGGTTTTCAAAGGACTTAGGCATGGTAACATTTATGAAGCCAGCTTGGAGGATTGCATACACAGTGAAATCACATGTCTATATAGCAAGGCCTCAACAGAAGAAAGCTGTAAATGGCACAAGAAACTGTCACACATCAACTTCAAAACACTCAATAAGTTGGTTAAACAGAATCTTGTAAGAGGATTACCACAGGTTGATTTTGTGCAAGATGGACTTTGTGAAGCATGTCAACTTGGGAAGCAAAGAAAATCATCCTTCAAGAGCAAGACAATTAACACCATTTCTGAACCCTTTTATTTATTGCATCTTGATTTATTTGGTCCAGTAAATGTTATGTCAATTAACAAAAGGAAATATACTCTTGTTATTGTAGATGATTTTACAAGATTCACATGGGTTTTCTTTCTACATTCAAAGGATGAAGCTCCACAACACATAAAAGACCATATCACCTTTCTAGAAAGGAAATCAACAAAAACAGTTAAAATTCTAAGGAGTGACAATGGTACTGAATTCAAGAATTCAATCATGGAGGACTACTGTGCATCAAAGGGAATTACTCAACAATTTTCTGCACCAGGAACTCCTCAACAATTTTCTGCACCAGGAACTCCTCAACAAAATGGAGTTGTGGAGAGAAAGAATAGAACACTCATAGAAGCTGCCAGAACAATGTTGGCAGAATCTAAGCTACCAGTCTATTTTTGGGCAGAGGCAGTCAATACAGCATGTTTCACTCAAAACTGCACCTTAATAAACATGCATGGAAAGACTCCCTATGAAATGATAAAGAACAAGAAGCCAAGTGTGAAACACTTTCACATATTTGGATGCAAGTGTTATGTACTGAAAGTACATCCTGAAAATCTAAACAAATTTGAAGCCAAGGCAGATGAGTCAATTTTTCTTGGATATGCATCAAACACAAAAGCATTCAGAGTGTTTAATCTCAGAACCAAAATTGTTATGGAATCTATTCATGTTGCATTTGATGATAAAAAGTTTACAGGATTGCAGGATGAGTCAGAGTCTACTACACTGGAATTTGAAAATCTAAAAAGTTCTGAGATAAATGAAGAAGAAGAGGATGAAGACCCTCAAACAACCCCTGAACCAACACAGGAATCTGCACACTCTGAGGGGGAGTCAGAAAATTCAACTCCAAATAATTCAGAGTCTAACAGGACAGAGTCTACCCAGACAGAGTCTAGACAGACAAAGTCTAACTCATCAGGGTCTGGATCAAGTAACTCTGAAACCTTGTCAGAGTCAAGCAATTTAGGGGGAGCCTCTTCATTTGAATTTCACTCAAATACAGAAGATGCAAATGACTTAGGGAGAGCTTCAAGTTCAAGAACCAATCTTCCACCAGCTAGAAAATGGACAAGGGATCACACTCCTGACTTAATAATTGGTGACCCTGAGAGTGGTGTACAAACAAGAACAGCCACTCAAAATGAATGTCTTTATAGCTGTTTTCTTTCAAAGAATGAACCCAAGAAAATTGAGGAAGCCTTGCAAGACCCTGATTGGATTATTGCAATGCAAGAAGAATTGAATGAATTTGAGAGAAATAAAGTGTGGAAACTAGTACCAAGACCTAGAAATAGATCTGTTGTTGGTGCAAAATGGGTTTACAGAAACAAACTTGATGAGAATGGAACTGTAGTAAGAAACAAAGCAAGGCTAGTTGCAAAAGGATACTCACAGGAGGAAGGAATTGACTATGATGAAACTTTTGCACCAGTAGCAAGATTGGAAGCTATCAGAATGTTTCTTGCCTTTGCAGCTCATTCAAAATTCAAGGTGTATCAGATGGATGTGAAAAGTGCCTTCTTAAATGGAGAATTGGAAGAAGAAGTCTATGTGGAGCAACCACCAGGATTTGTTGATCCAAAGTTTCCTGATCATGTTTACAGGTTAGACAAGGCACTATATGGATTGAAGCAAGCACCTAGAGCATGGTATGAAACTCTTTCAAAATTTCTTCTGGAAATTGATTTCACAAGAGGTACCATTGACAAAACACTCTTTATTAGAAAATGTAAAGGTGATATTTTGCTTGTTCAAATTTATGTTGATGATATTATATTTGGATCTACTAATGATAAACTCTGTGAAAAGTTTAGTCAACTAATGCAGTCAAATTATGAAATGAGCATGATGGGAGAATTAAACTTCTTTTTGGGGCTTCAAGTCAAACAGAATGATGATGGAATTTTCATCAATCAAACAAAGTATGTAAGAGAACTGTTGAAGAAGTTTGATATGCAAGACTCTGCAACTGCTAAAACTCCCATGTCAACTGCCACAAAGCTAGACTCTGACCCAAACGGTAAGAAAGTTAACAACACTAGCTACAGAGGTATGATTGGCTCATTGTTATATTTAACTGCTAGTAGACCAGACATAATGTTTGCAACTTGTCTATGTGCTAGATTTCAAGCTGACCCTAGAGAATCACATTTAATAGCTGTGAAAAGAATTTTTAGATATCTCAAGGGGGCACAAACTCTTGGACTTTGGTATCCTAGAGAGTCAGATTTTTCACTAATTGGTTATTCAGATTCTGACTATGCAGGATGCAAAGTAGACAGGAAAAGCACAACAGGACAATGCTAGTTTCTTGGCAACAGATTAATTTCTTGGTTTAGCAAGAAACAACAAACAGTATCCACCTCAACAGCTGAGGCTAAATACATTGCAGCTGGAAGTTGCTGTGCTCAAATTCTGTGGATGAGAAATCAATTACTTGATTATGGACTAACATTATCAAATATTCCTATGTATTGTGATAATACTAGTGCTATTAAAATTGCAGAGAATCCAGTCCAACACTCCAGAACAAAGCACATTGATGTCAGGTATCACTTCATTAGAGAACATGTTGAAAATGGCACTATGACACTTCACTATGTTCCAACTGACAGACAGATTGCAGACATTTTGACAAAACCACTTGATGAATCTACCTTTCTCAGACTGGTAGGTGAATTAGGTATGTTAAATATGTAAGTGATCAAAATTACAAGAAGCAAGGTATGTACTTTAATTATAGTCCCTGGCTTAACACACTATGATTAATTAAAAGTGCAAAATTTTGTTTGGTACTTTACCTTGACAGAGTCCAGTTCTTAGACTCTGACGAGTCTGTAGACTCTGAGAGCCTGTCGACTCGGAGAGTCTGTAGACTCTGAGAAAAATATCGCCTAGACTCTGAATCGGTCAATATTCGCGCCTGCAGACTCTGATTGCTTTTAAACGGTTCAATTGACTTGAAATAGGCGTTAACAGTTATCTTTTGACTGGAGATAGACTGTAGACTCGTGTGTATTGTATGCAATTCAAACAAAATAGAAAATTTTTCATACAATTTACTCACTTGTTTATTGCAATTATTTTCTAAGGCAAAAATATTCACAGAGCTTTTTGCGAACCCTAGTTAATTTCTTCAAGTTTTTCCATCACTTTCAACATCAACAACTTCAATGGCTGCCATTTCTACTGTTCTGAGGGGACCCAAGGCGATTGCTTTCACTTTTGGGGACTTTGATTTCATGACTACAAATCATGTTGCTGCTCTTGGAGATAAGAAAGGAGTAGATGCTGACTACTTCCCAATGATGGATTTCATGGAGCACTCTGAGCTCAGTTACATTCTCAAGGCATCACCAGTGATTCACATGGATGCTGTGTCAAAGGCTTGGAGTTCTGCACAGGTTGTTGATCCTTCTCAGGATCAACCAGGTAAAATCATGTTTACCTTTGGCTCCACTACATTTGATGTAACTGCCGATGTACTTAATGTTGTGTTTAAATTGCTTGTAAGAACACCTTTTGATGAAACTGTTTCTGATGATGACATTAAAAGCATGTTTAAGGTAATAGGTTATTCTGCTAGCTTAGATAACATGAGTAAAATAACTAGGCTTTACTTAAGGAAAGAATGGTCCTTTTTCTTTGATCAAATTGCTAAGTGCTTCACTGGTAAGTGTAGTGGTTTTGATGCTATTACTGCTATAACTTATCAAATTGGTCACAGTCTCCTGTTTGACAAAGTGATCAACATTGGTGATATGTTGCTCACTCAAATGGGCGCAAAATTAAATAATGTGCAAGAGGGGAGGAAGAAAGTCTACTATCATAGATTTCTTATGATTCTCCTCAACCATTTCATTCCTGATATGTCAACCAAGTTGGCAGATGATTGCTGTGTGCAGGCATACAAACAGCAAAGGAGGATATTCTCTGACATCAAGAGAATTGATGACAAGAAGAAAAGTCTACCTGCCATGCACTATCCACAGGTAATGCAGGTAAAACTCTCAACCTACAAACCTTCTATCTACAATGCCTCATTTTTTGGTGGTGAAATGGTGCAGGAACAAGTAATGGAGAGTCCCCCTGCACCTACCCAAGTCACCCAATCCCCTTCAATTCCACAATCTTCCAAACCAAAATCCAAAAAGAAACCAACCTCTGGTGTCTCTCAACAGGCACCAGTTGTAAAGAGGAGAAAATTGATTCAAACTAGGCTGATAGATGAGCACAGTGAGGAAGCGCTCAACCCTCTAGAGAAACAAGTTGTTGAAGGTCTTTCTTTGTTAAAAGAAGGTCATGATACACTTGATTCTAACCTTCAAGCCAAGTCTGTCGACTCTGAAAAGGCTACAGACTCTGAAAAGCCTAGGAATGCACCTCAGGATTCTCTAATTGAGTCTCCTGACAAATCCTTTGATCAGAAGTACAGAAGATTGAGGAAGGCTTATTCTGCACACACACACAAGCCTCTTATTATTACTAACCCTGTTTTGCATGAAACAGATGCTCCCAAGGCTCCTGCAGAGCCAGACTCTGAAAGCAAGAAAACTCCTGAACCAGAGTCTAATGTTGAGTCAGAGTCTAGGCTGCCTTTAGACTCTGATCATGAAACATTTTGGGAAGGAATGCCATTGGATGCAGCCTCAAGTCTAATTGATGAGATCATTATTCCAAGTGATGAGGTACTGCTATTCCTATATCCTTTGGTGGAATCAGTTGAAGATCCAGGGCAATATCAGACTAAATCTCAAGTCTTGGAATTTCTTACAACCTATGAAGCCCTAAGGAAGAGAATGGAACAGGAGCTACAAATGTCTGCACAGGATGTGGTCAAAAATCTATACAGCTACCTATTCAACTCTTCATTACAAGTACAAGCAGCTGGGCTCATAGAAAGCAAGACAAATGAAGTTCTCAAAGCACTAGGTGTGCCAGACTCTGAACAGCAAATTACAAAGAAGCCTAAAAAGCTTAAGGTCCACACAAGGAGAGCATCAGAGTCTGTTGCTGAGTTGGAAACTGAGATTGAGCAACCAGTTTTTAACTATGAAGCAATTTGGGATAATGGAGTTACCTACAGGACAGCCATTCAATGGATCTCTCAAATTCAACCTCTGTCAAGACAGGTGGCTGACTATCTTGTCCATAATATAGGTACAATTGCCAACAAATACATCTATCCAACCTACCAAAGTAGACTGGATCAATTCAAGGGCACTTATTTTCAAAAAGTAAGAAGGGAACTGCAGGACCTCTTCAATCTCACAGATGCCCAAGCAATCAATGCAATCCATCTCAGGGCCTTTCATCACAAGTTGGATGCATTTATTCTTGAAGAACAACAGGAGGTAGCAGGTAGTGCAAGGCAGTTGGAGGATGGGACTAGTGCACCAGTGGTGACTAGTGATAAAGATGCTCAGTCTGCCTCACCCACACAAGAACCACCTAGTCAGAGGTTGGGTGATAGTGGGGCAGGGGAGTATGCTGTTAGGCCCTCCTTGACAACTCACCAAACAGCTGATGAGAACCCCAGTGATATGGGAGGACAGACTCTGATGGATGCTCATGAAGAAATTTCCCAATCTATTCTGTCAGAGTCTATCCACCTTGAGGGGGAGTCTCATGCACAAACAGTCCAAGATGGCAACACTCAGACTCTGGCTTCTAATGAAGTCATACTGAAGCTGTCAGAGTCTAGAGTAGACCCTGAGACTGGAATACTGGAGCCAACAGACTCTGAAAAGAGAGAAGATGCTTGTAAGGGTTCAGGATCTGTTGATGCTCACCCCTTGGTGGAAACCCCTAGCCTTCAGATATTTGAAGGGGTTCCCCTCCATCAAGGTGGTTCAGGTATTGAAGCACAACTCTTATCTCTCAACCCCTCTTCTGTAGGATTATTGAGTGCACCCTCCACATTGAGTGAAAAAATATCTGAGAGGCTGGCACTGGACCAGGCAAAAGGAGAGGTAGAAAAGGCTGTAGAGAGCCTGAGTGAGTTTGAGAAAGTGGGTGCCCAACCCCACTGTGAGCATGAGAGATTAGGGTATCCTGAACCTAGCTTTACTTATTGGGATCAAGATTTTCCACAAAGTTGGTCCAATGAGTTGGAGCAGGGGATGGATGAACATTCACACTGTTTGATTGTGCAGATTGGAAAGAAGGAGGAGGCTCTTGCTGCTCAGAAATCATTTACTCAGAGACCACAACTACATTTGGTGGATTCTCTAGCAAGGAGAGCAGATAGAGTCATGGAGGCTACGGTGGAAAACCCTGTCATTTCACCTGAGGCTGCGAATTTGAAGTCAGAAGAACCTCTGTTAATCATGCCTATAAGGGCTAGACTTCCAGAGTCTACAGTCTCTGATAACTCTCAGGAGGAGTCAGGGTCTATAGTCTCGTTTGCAGTTTCGGAGTCTACACCACCAGAGTCTACCCCTCCAATTACGAAGATTGAGCCTGTTGCTAAGGAATGCTCTTCTGAAGATGATGATCCAGTTCCACCCTCCTTTGTATATTTTGATCAGGTGTTTCCCCAATCTTGGGAGTCTGCACAACAAAGGGGAATAACAGATAAAGATTCTTTTGCTTGCATTTTGGCAATTCATCAATCTGAGAGGCTTCCAGCTTTTCAGAAAAAATCTTTTCAACAGGAACATGGTTACTATCCTGGTGAAGAAGATCAAGTCTTAGATGGAGCTGTTAAAGCTAAGCTGCCTGATGTTGCTGCTCAATTATCCAGTGTGGTCCAGGACATTTCTCATATTAAAACGAAGCTCACTGGTGTTGATAATACCACTTCTCTTCTCAATACAAGATTTGACAGAATTCACTCCCTTCAATTATCCAAAGAGGTCGCTTTTAAAGATGCTCTGGCTGCTATCACTACCACTCAAGCCTCTCTTCAAACTACAGTTTCTGCTTTGACCACTAAGGTTGATTCAGTTATTGCAGCCCAGGCAAATATCTCCACAGTTCTTGAGCAGATCCTTTTGGCTATCACCAGTAATGATGATGTCAAAAAGGGGGAGAAGGAGAAGCAAGGTGAATCCTCCAGGAGACATAAGGATGAGGGATGCAAGGATCAATCAAGGGGAGTTAAAAGGAGGAGAGATGGTGATGATGGAGATAGTTCTCATGGTCCTAAGGGTCCTGATGGTGTGCAACAAAAACAATCTGGAGTAGCAAGAACTCAAACACACCAGTCAGGGACTGGACATGGGAAATCAGGGTCTAAATCAAACTCTGATAGGCAAAGGAAGAAATCAAACTCTGATGACACTCAAGAACCTTCTTACTGGAAATGCAGTCAATCAAATCTGCAACTTAGAGCTAAAAACAAGACAGGACTTGGAGGATTTGAAGAATCAGATATTGACAGAACATCTACCTTAACCAGGGATCCTCAATCCTTGACAGATAGGCAGTTTGAGAAGATCACCCAGAAGCATTTAAACAAAGTGGTGTCTACTCAAATTGTTTATAATATTTTTGAAAGAAAGGTACAAGGAGGTCAGGGAGAAACAGAAAAGGTGAAAAATGAGATGCTAGTTTACTTCCTAGAAGGTGGAAGTGTAAGGTGGATTAGTCAGTCAAATTTTATCTTTTTCAAACAAGCTGAGGAGCTACAGTATATTAGATTCCTACTGCAAATTGCTTATGAAGTGAACAAAAGCAAAGAGGCTATCACTCACAAATGGTTTCAAGAAATTGACAGGAAGCTGACTCTGCACAGACAGGCAAATCGACAAATGAGCAAATTCTCTTTGAAATATGTTGATGCTGAGGGAAATGATCAAGTCATGCCATTAGAAGAAAAACAAATCAAGTTTCAAGAAGGTGTTGGTCATTACTTTGGGTTTCAGCCTATGAATGGGAAAGTCAGTGTTCTAATGTTGAAGGACTTAAAAACTCAAGAAAGCAATGCAAATGACCTAAGAGCAGCTTACTGTCAAATAAAATGTTCAAATGAAGAAATGAAGAAACTAAAGAAATTTGTTGGTGAAGCTTTGGCAATTGTGGAGGAAAATATGTTAAAGTCTTTTTTGAAAAATAATCCAGATTTTGAGAAGATTAAATAAGAAGTAATTCTTTTTCCCTTATAATTCTTTTATACTGTTCTAGATTAATAGTTTTATTCATTAGTTTTGACATCATCAAACCTTGATTTATGCTTACATTTTATAAAGCATAAATAGAGGGAGATTGTTAGAAATATATCCATTTGATGATGTACAAAATGCTAGAACAGGGTCTAGATTAGTTTATCTGTAATAAGTCTTTCTGGTCTCTAAAATATATAACCAGAGCCTAGATAGTCAACATTCATGTTATTTGTACTTAGAAGAATTTCTGTAGAAAGTGAAACCAGAGTCTATAGATCATCAGAGTCTGTGAACTATCAGAGTCTACATCTAATCAGAGTCTGGAGATCATCAGAGTCTGAAGATTTCAGAGTCTATACAGAAGATCAGTGAAATGGAAAGTCTTCGAAGATCAAGATAATTTAAATTACAGATATGCTATGGGAAAGAAAGAGAATTCTACAAGGAAACTGTCAACTAATAATTAGGAATTATATTCCTATTGTAATTTATCTGTCTGTTATTAGTTGATAGGAAGCTCTCTATATAAACTCTATGTAACCTAATTGTAAAAGTGTGGAAAAATAATTGTCTTAGTAATATTTTTGTGAGAGCATAGAGATAGAGAGAGTTGCTGTGATAAACACAGAGAAGCTGCTAGGGTTTGTGTACATCCTAGGAGAGTTTTGTATTCACAAATCAATAATACAAAACAGTTCTTATTCATATCTTCGTGCTTGAGTTTGTTATTAATTTGATTTTAAATCGGGCAGAAAAGACACACAAGTATTCAACCCCCCCTTCTACTTGTGCAACTGGGAAAACACATACCATGCTCTAGGTGCTTGCTTCAATCCATATAGTGCCTTATCTAACCTGTAAACATGATCAGGAAACTTTGGATCAACAAATCCTGGTGGTTGCTCCACATAGACTTCCTCTTCCAATTCTCCATTTAAGAAGGCACTTTTCACATCCATCTGATACACCTTGAATTTTGAATGAGCTGCAAAGGCCAGAAACATTCTAATAGCTTCCAATCTTGCTACTGGTGCAAAAGTTTCATCATAGTCAATTCCTTCCTCCTGTGAGTATCCTTTTGCAACTAGCCTTGCTTTGTTTCTTACTACAGTTCCATTTTCATCAAGTTTGTTTCTGTACACCCATTTTGCACTAACAACTGATCTATTTCTAGGTCTTGGTACAAGTTTCTATACTTTATTTCTCTCAAATTCATTCAATTCTTCTTGCATTGCAATAATCCAATCAGGGTCTTGTAAGGCTTCCTTAATTTTCTTGGGTTCATTCTTTGAGAGAAATCAGCTATAAAGACATTCATTTTGAGTGGTTGTTCTTATTTGTATACCACTCTCAGGATCACCAATTATCAAGTCAGGAGTGTGATTCCTTGTCCATTTTCTAGCAGGTGGAAGATTGGTTCTTGAACTTGAAGCTCCCCCTAAGTCATTTGCATCTTCTGTAATTGAGTGAAATTCAAATGAAGAGGCTCCCCCTAAATTGCTTGACTCTGACAAGGGTTCAGAGTTGCTTGACCCAGACCCTGATGAGTTAGACTTTGTCTGTCTAGACTCTGTCTGAGTAGACCCTGACCTGTTAGACTCTGAATTATTTGGAGTTGAATTTTCTGGCTCCCCCTCAGAGTGTGCAGGTTCCTGTGTTGGTTCAGGATTTATTTGAGGGTCTTCATCCTCTTCTTCTTCATTTATCTCAGAACTTTTTAGATTTTCAAATTCCAGTGTGGTAGACTCTGACTCATCCTTCAATCCTGTAAACTTTTTATCATCAAATGCAACATGAATAGATTCCATAACAATTTTGGTTCTGAGATTAAACACTCTGAATGTTTTTGTGTTCGATGCATATCCAAGAAAAATTGATTCATCTGCCTTGGCTTCAAATTTGCTTAGATTTTCAGGATGTACTTTCAGTACATAACACTTGCATCCAAATATGTGAAAGTGTTTCACACTTGGCTTCTTGTCCTTTATCATTTCATAGGGAGTCTTTCCATGCATGTTTATTAGAGTGTAGTTTTGAGTGAAACATGCTGTATTGACTGCCTTAGCCCAAAAATATACTGGCAGCTTAGACTCTGCCAACATTGTTCTGGCAGCTTCTATGAGTGTTCTATTCTTTCTTTCCACAACTCCATTTTGTTGAGGAGTTCCTGGTGTAGAAAATTGTTGAGTAATTCCCTTTGATGCACAGTAGTCCTCCATGATTGAATTCTTGAATTCAGTACCATTGTCACTCCTTAGAACTCTAACTGTTTTCTTTGATTTTCTTTCCAGAAAAGTGATATGGTCCATTATGTGTTGTGGGGCTTCATCCTTTGAATGTAGAAAGAAAACCCATGTGAATCTTGTAAAATCATCTACAATAACAAGAGTATATTTCTTTTTATTAATTGACATAACATTTACTGGACCAAATAAATCAAGATGCAATAAATAAAAGGGTTCAGAAATGGTGTTAATTGTCTTGCTCTTGAAGGATGATTTCCTTTGTTTTCCAAGTTGACATGCTTCACAAAGTCCATCTTGCACAAAATCAACCTGTGGTAATCCTCTTACAAGATTCTGTTTCACCAACTTGTTGAGTGTTTTGAAGTTGATGTGTGACAGTTTCTTGTGCCATTTCCATCTTTCTTCAGTTGAGGCCTTGCTGTATAGACATGTGACTTCACTGTGTATGCAATCTTCCAAGCTGGCTTCATAAATGTTACCATGTCTGTGTCCTTTGAAAACCAACATGCCTGTTTCTTTGTGAGTCACTAGACATTCTTTGTTGTCAAAGCCAGTATGGTAACCTTTATCTCCAAGTTGACTTATGCTTATTAAATTGTGCCTTAAGCCATCAACTAGAGCTACTTGTTCAATGATGACATTCCCAAGTACAATCTTGCCATATCCCAGTGTTTGTCCTTTGTTGCCATCTCCAAAGGATACTTCTGGGCCAGCCATTTCCTCAAAGTCTGTAAGCAGAGATTTCTTTCCAGTCATATGTCCTGAGCATCCACTGTCCAGGATTAGGGTTACTTTCTTTACCCTGGTTCCCAGCATACATAAAGCAACTAGTTAGATGTTTTGAGGACCCAAACAGTTTTGGATCCTTTTCTACTAACTTTAGGAGAAACAGGCTTAACAATTTTCACCTTTGGTTTACCTGTCTCTTTTGTTGCTCTAGACTCTGGTGGAGTCTTAACAGTGTCATACCAACTTTCATCTCAATTTTTGTTTTAGAATCTATAGCTAAGTGGTTGTGGTTGCCACATCTATAACACTTCTTTCTAGGAGCGTTAGGATCTTTTTGATAATTATTAGCCTTATTAATGCCTTCCTTACCATTCCTATTTCTCCTAGTTTTGGTGGACTCTGATAAGTTCTCTAGCCTTTCTTTCAACATAGACTTAGACAAGTACCCAATGTTTATATTTTTCTTAGAGTTATTTGCTCCTGTTTCATCTGTCTTTTTGTTAACAACAAGGGGACTATTGATAGATGAGTTTGTGGTTTCAGTTTTTTCTTTAGGGATCACAAACTTAACAGGAACAAATGTACTTTTGTCTTTAGTCTTATTAAATTTGCTAGCTTCTTCATTGTTATCATTCTCAACAATAGGTCTTTTGTCTTGACTCTTGTCATAGCCTAGACCAGCAGTTTGACACACGTTTTGATTATTGAAAATTTCTTAAACTTTTCTTCCAGAGTCTGTCCAAACTTTAAACTTAAGCATTTCTTCTTCTAGTTCTTTCCTAACATAGTCATAGGCTTTCAAAATTTCAGTGTAGTTATGACTATATTTCTCAGAATCCTTTTTGTATTGTTCCATTAATAATAACTCAGACTCTAAATGACCATTCCTTTTATTAGTTAAGGTTAAATTTTCTTCTCTCAACCTTTCACTTTCACTAGTGAAAGACCTACATGTTGTCTTTATTTTATTAACCTCACTTTTCACAATCTCTATGCCATCAGAGTCTAAATTAATTAAGGATTCAAGAGTAAAGATTGATACCTGAGTTTTAGGAGATGAGGGTTCTTAGGGAGACTGTGATTTTCTTGAGGAGGATGCCATCAGTGCTAGATTTTCATAATCAATTTCATCCTCTGAGCTTGAGTCTACCCAATCCTTTCCTATTGATAGAAGTGCTTTTCCTTTTCCTTGACTTTTTGACTTTCTGCATTCACTGGAAAAGTGCCCCAATATTCCACAGTTGAAACATTTGACCTTTGCTTTGTCAAGTTTGATTATTGTACTCTTGCTCTTCTCAACCTTCTCATATTCCTTCTTGAATGATGGCCTTTTGCTAAATTTATCAGTTCTTTTGTTGAATTTCATTCTTTTGAAATTTTTAGCAAACATAGCCATCATTTAACTTAGATCAAACTCTTCATCAGAATCAGAGTCTGTGTCAGTAGACTCTGACTCCACAGCAGCTTTACCCTTCTTTCTTGAATCCTTGATTCTTGCTTCTACGGGTTGTTCCTATTGTTCTTTCTCAGACTCCATCAAGAGTGCCACAGATTTTCTCTTTACAGACTTCTTAATCTTTCTCTGTTGCATCTCCAAATCATATGTCTTGAGTCTGCCATACAATTCTTCTAGAGTTAGTTCATCGAAATCTCTAGCTTCCCTTATGGCTGTAGTCTTATTGTCCCACTCTTCAGGAAGTGCTCTCAGAAACTTGGTGTTTGTATCTTCAGAATCATAAACCTTACCAAGCATAGCCATTTCATTCAAGAGTTTTGTAAACCTATCATACATCTCAGTGATAGATTCTCCAGATTTTGCTTCAAAGTACTCATACTCTTGAATTAGCAAAGACCTAACATTCTTCTTGACATATTTAGTCCCTTGAAAGTGCACCTCAAGTTTTGTCCACATCTCCTTGGCAGTCTTGCATGATATGACACAGTTAGTTAGAACAGAATCCAAACTGTTAAAGAGATGTTCTTTACTTTTGCCTCCTTAAGGACATTTTCCTTGTCCTCTTTTGTCCATTCAGCCTTTGGTTTCTCAACGAGGTGTTCTTCAGTTATTTTTCCTTCCTCGTTGATTTGAGGCACAATTTTTAAGGGCACAAAGGGTCCTTCATTAATCCTGTCAAGATAGTCAGGGTCTGTTGCTTCCAGATGGTGCAGCATCTTAACCTTCCAGTGGGTGAACTCGTTTCTCCTAAGCATAAGAATCTTAGAATTGCCATCTTTGTTTCCTGACATCTTTGATCGATTTTAAACGTTAGGCTCTGATACCAATTGTTTCCCCAGTCGTACAAGTAGAAGGGGGGTTTGAATACTTGTATGTCTTTTCTACCTGATTTAAAATCAAACTAAGAACAAACTCAAACACAAAAATATGAATAAGTACTGTTTTGTATTATTGATTTGTGAATACAAAACTCTCCTAGGGTGTACACAAACCCTAGCAGCTTCTCTATGTTTATCACAGCAACTCTCTCTATCTCTATGCTCTCACAAAATTTCACTCAGACAATTATGCTTCGACTTCCACACCTTTACAATTAGGTTACATAGAGTTTATATAGAGAGCTTCCTATCAACTAATAACAGAAATAAAAATTACAATAGGAATAAAATTCCTAATTATTAGTTGACAGTTTCCTTCTAGAATTCTCTTTCTTTCCCATGGCATATCTGCAATATATTTATCTTGATCTTCGAAGACTTTCTATTCCTGTGATCTTCTTCCAAATTTATCCTCAACTGTATAGACTCTGAAATCTTCAGACTCTGATGATCTTCAGACTCTGATCACATGTAGACTCTGATAGATCATAGACTCTGATAGTCTATAGACTCTGATCACCTTCCAGACTCTGATCTTCATGCAGACTCTGGTTTCACTTTTTATAGAATTTCTTCTAAGTACAAGTAACATGAATGTTGACCATCTAGACTCTGATTATACATTTCAGAGACTAGAAAGACTTATTACAGATAAACTGAGCTAGACCCTTTTCTAGTATTTTGTACATCATCAAATGAATATATTCCTAACACATTCATACTCTGCATTAACTTAGCAAATCTCTTGCACTCGTTTTCGTTAGTAAAACCAAATATAATATCGTCAACATAAACTTTGACAAATATCATAGAAAGTTTTCTCTATGACACCTCTAAGAAAACCGTTTTCAAGTAAAAACTCAGAGAGAGTGTCATACCATTTCATCAGTGCTTTCTTGAGTCCATAGAGGTCTTTGATTAGAAATCATACAAAATTAACAAACTCTGGATTTTCAAAGCCAGGGGCTACTCCATATATACTTCCTCTTCTAACTCTCCATTCAGAAAGGCACTCTTCACATTCATTTGATAAACTTTGAAATTGGAGTGTCCCTAATATTGTAGAAGGGGGGGTTGAATACAATATCTGATTTTAATCATGAAATTATGGTTTTAACAATTTTACTTTAATTTCTCATGAAATATTAATTATAATAAAATACTGTTCAAGTATAAGATATGATTTTAACTTGAAAGGTATTACAAAATTAATATATTGAAAGTGTAAATAACTGTTTAGAGTTCTAGAACGAATTAGACATGAACTGTTCTAAAATAACAATTATTATTCAAACAAGCACATAAAGTCTTTGAATATTACAATCAGATAAATTACTGAATTTGAATGTTTTTCTCTAACACAAAATATGAAGCGCTCACATCATATTTATAGAGGAATTTAAAGCTTGTATGACTTTTCAATTCAAGACATTTTTTAGACTTATTTAAGCTTGCATGACTTTTAATTAACACTTGTATGACTTTTGAAAAGGCTCAGTATGACTTTTAAAAAAAGTCGGTATGACCTTTTATTAATAAAAAGTCGGTATGAATTTTATAATAAAAAGTCGGTGTGACATTTTATTATAACAGTCAGTATGCCTTTTTATAATAAAAGTCTGTAGGACATTTATTACAAAAGTCAGTATGACTTTTATAACAAAAGTCGGTATGACTTTTGTTACACTGAATTCGGTATGACTTTCTTTATAATCAAGAATGATTTATTAAAAGTCATACCAAGTCATATCTTTTTTAATAAATTAAATCTACTTAATTTAATTAAATAATTTATAAATTCAATTAAATTTAAATTGAATTAATTTTTTTAAATAAATTAAATAATTAATTAACTTTTGATAGTAGATTTAAAATATTATCTTGACTTGTATACCCTTGTAGTTAGAACCAAAATCTTACCGTCTTTGCACTGTCTTCTATCATAATCACCACTTAAGCTAGATGATACATACTTATTAATTAGTTGACACACAAATGTACTGTTTGGTTCATTTGTGTCATACAAAGATAAATATTCTTCACCTTTTAACTTTAAAATATTTGGTCTTCTGTCCTTCTTCTTCTTTACTATTATTCCTCTTTTATTTTCTTTTACTGGAATTTCGTGTAGTAGTCACTTAAAATCTTCTGTATCTTCTGTATCTTCTGAATTCTTCTAAAATATTACTTCTTTATGTTTTACCGACGCTTGAACATTTTAATGAATTTCTTCCAGTGTTGAGTAGCAATCCAATCAAAATACTTCTGATATTGGGATTCTTCATGTCTAGTTGTTGGTCCCTGATATTGTAGAAGGGAGGTTGAATACAATATCAATAAATCGTCACGATATTTCAGATTTAAAAATATTATTTTAATTAATCACGAAATATAAATTTTAATGAAATACTGTTCAAGTAGAAGATATAATTTTAACTTGAAAAGTATTACAAAATTTATCTGATGAAAAGTATTTATAACTGATAAAATAATCTAGAACAAATTTGATATAAAGTGTTCGGGGTTTAATAATTATATTCAAACTTTCACAGAGATCTGTGAATATTACAATGCATACAAATTTCTGAATTTGAATGTTTTTCAACGACATAAAATATGAAGTGAAAACTTCATATTTATAGAAGATTTTAAAGCTAGTATGACTTTCCCACTAGGACTTTATTTAACAAGAATTAAGCCTTGTATGACATTTAAAAAGACCGGGCATGACTTTTAGAAAATTCGGTATGACTTTTCTAAAGTCATGCCCGAATTTTCTTTCATTTAAATAAATCAAAAAGACTTATTTAAAATAAAATCGGTATGACCTTTTTCAACAAAAGTTCGGTATGATTTATTTCAATAAATCAAAATGACTTATTTAAATAACAATCGGTATGACTTTTGATATATAACTCCGTATGACTTATTTTAACAAAATTTGGTATGACTTTTATTAATAAAAATCGGTATGACTTTTATTAATAAAGTCGGTATGACTCATTTTAAAAGTCATTTGAATTAATTTTAAAATCATACTAAGCTATATCTTTTATAATAAATTAATTCTACTTAATTTAATTAGTTAATTTATAAATTAAATTAAATTTAACTTGAATTAATTTAATTAGATAAATTAAATAATTAATTATCTTTAGATAGAATTAAAATATTATTATGACTTATATAACCATGTAGTCTTCTTCGAAGTCTTTCCGTCTTTACTTTGTCTTCTGTCATAAAATCACTTGAGCTAACTGAAGAATAAATATTAATTTAGTTGACACACAAATGTACTGTCTAGTTCATTTGTGTCATACTAATAAATATCCTTCCCTTATTAACTTTTAAGTTATGGCCTTCTGTCATTCTTTCGCTTCACTGTATTTCCTCTTCACATAGAAACTTCTTGCCATTCTCTAGTCTCCTTTTTACTCCCCAACGCCATTTCTGGTGGGGAACTTGATCTTCATATGAGAACTCGAGGCAACAGTCTTAAAAGAAAGCAATCTTGTTCCTCCAAGGACTGTATTGTACATAAAAGATGCTTTGATTACCAGAAAGGTTAGCATCTGGGTGGCCTCTTGAGGCTCTCTTCCAATTGACATGGGTAGTTTAATGGTTCCTTCTACTTTCGACTCCACTCCATTAAAACCATAGATTAAAACATCTGAAGGGATTAATTGGGAATTATTGCACCCCATCTTCACAAAGGAATTGTAGAACAAGATATCGACGAATGCTCCATTGTCCACCAGGAGTCTTTTTCCTTCCGAATTGCCTATCAAAGTGGCTATGACAATGGGATCATCGTGGGGGAATTTTATCCCTTCCTAGTCTGAGTCATCAAAGGATATGACCACCTCTATTCTAGCGCTTTTAGGTGCTTCTCCTATGACCTGTATAACTCCTCTAGCCTATGTTTTCCTTGAATTTCTTGAATTCCCTGCAGCTGTAGGTCCTCCGAAAATAATACTAATAACTGGCCATCTAGGTTGGAGATTCATATCCCTCTTATCGTTGCTCCTCCTACGCATTCTTGTTTCTCTTCTCAAGATCAGAATTTAGGAGTTTAGGCCATCTCAAGTCTCGATTCCTGTCAATATCCATCAGGATTTGGCTTTGAGGCGTATTCAGCCTTGCATATTCAGCGAACCTCGGTCCTAAGTTATTCTTTTTATGAGGGGATTCTAAATCCTTATCCATCCTAGAATACTTGCCCCGGGTATCATAGTCTTGATCACCTTTTCTTTTTTTGGTATTGTTCCCATTTGTCGCCGCTGGTATAATGGTTTTCTTCATTATTTCTTCTACCTTAATATATTTCCCTCCTCTGTCTTGGTGAAGGAGCATGTTCTTAGGCGGATGCTTGGCCAGAGATTTCTTGAAGTAAGGATCAGTCATCCCTTCTCGTAAGGCTATCATGGCTACCTTCTCATCCAAGTCTGGTACTTTCAAGGCTTCCTTAGTAAAATGATTCAAGTAGTCCCTCTGGTACTTTCTGTTCTAGTGTCCTACGGGACTGAGAACGTTGGCTCCCTACGGGTTCTTTGCTAGGCCTTCTTCTCCTAGGGTTAATATCGGTGCCTTCAGAGCTTTCATCAATAGTTGAATATGGTCCAAAGAAATCATGGATTCCTTCTTTATGCCCATAGTTTTATGGGGGTTGCAACCCTCTGATGTATGAAGTGTAATAAGCTTGGGAGAGTCCAAGCCTAGGTTGGGTAATAATGATACTGGGGATATAACATTAGAAATTTGTGCATGAGGAGGAGCACTAGCAAGAAAAGGAGTTTGAGTTACCTGAGACAGAGGGTCGGATCTATGGACGACTCCCTCGGAATTGGTAGAATGGACTATTTCACTGAATGGGCCCAGCCTTTGAGAGCTAGGGCCTTGATTTCCAGTAGGAATAGTGGTGGTAGTGGGGACCTCGGTGGTTTGAATTCCATCAGGAGGAATCACAGCAGTCGGGTCTCCTGTGATAGGGATGATGTCTCCATCGGCTCTTCGTGTTCTTACCATGGTTGATATTGTTTTCCCACAGACGGCGCCAAATGTTATAGATTAAGAACTAGGCTGTATTAATTTTTTAGGATATCGGAGCTTATCGAGCTTTAATGGCAGTGCTTGTGTTTTGTAGCTTAGTTATGCCCTCACAAGATGCCTACGTATCTCAGTGTGTATGAGAATCAAGCTAGACGTAGTTATAAGAACGAGGGGTTATGCCCTTTATGTAGACGTAGAAAGTCCTAAAATCATATTAGAGTTAGGAACCTTGGCGGACAAGGCACCTCCTTGAAGGATTCTGGATCCTTCTTGTGATAGAAGTAGTTTTCATGTAGGAATATGTTTTCTTATGGATTGAGGTGTCTTGGGGGCTATCCTTGGAGTAGTTTCCTTGTAGTTGGGCATAATTAATTAGTTGTATATTTAGCTAATTAATTAATTATGAATTTATTTAATAATTAGGGTTTCGAGCCTCATTAAATGGGCCTCCCTTTTGAATAAAACTAGGTCTAATTAATGCTAAATTAATTGTGTCTTTAGGGCTTAATTTTAGCCCATATCAAACCTTTTTGATAGCTCCAAAATCTTTTCGTCTTTTGCTATATCTTTTATCATAAAACCATTTGTACTTTTAGATAACAAATCTTCACTGACATTGTTGAAACCCTACGCACTGGTCTGGTTCATGGATGACTAACTACAATGTTGATTCTCATTTATGTTGTAGTGGTCTTTATATCTTGTCTTGTCTTGTCTTGTCCTGTCATGTCTTCTTTTTGATTTTCCTCTATAATTTTTTTCTTCTGGAATCTTTCTGTAGTGGGTACTTAAAACATTTTGTATCTTCTGAACTCCTTGAGTAACTACTCTTTTATTTTACATCGACACTTGAACATATAAATAAACTTCTTCCGGTGTTGAGTAGCAGTCTTGTCAGACTTCTTCTGATATTCTAATTCTTCGTGTCTAGTTGAAATAATTCGTCTTGATTCTTTTTTCAATATTTATTATTTATAACACTTTCTTATATAGGGTGAGTTATCACCTAAATATTACAAATAGACCTAGCATTATGCCTTTCAATATCCCCTATTTGTTGTTAAACATTTAACACACAAATTCCTAGAGGATAACTCAACTAACAAATAAGAAAATAATAAAACATTAAACTATGTAAATAATAAAATGTTTTCTAGATCATATACTACATTTCCAGATTTCATAAGTAAACTATAAATGAAAGATTAAAGATGACTACCAGAGGCTTCTCAAATGCTTCGACACCGATCTCTATAATTTTCTTCTCAATCACATATCTCAGTATCTCATTTGTTTTATGCCCACCAAAGATGATTTTCCTCTTCAGCACATACAGCTCCACAATGTTCATCTTTTCAAAACTCTTTGTCAATAAAACCTTTGACCCCAGTGTTGTAGAATTTAAGAACATTTTCCCCCCGTACTTGGATGCACTTACTGACACGCTTGTAATCACTTCTGATAGCATAGCATAGAATTCATGAACATCTTCAAATCTTTCCCTCATGGTTCTGAAGAGATCAAGGACTTCTATGTCCTTCTTCTGAGTAAGAGTTAACTCTTTCTTTTTCAGCAGACTCCTTGCTCATCCCAATCAGGACCAACCTTTGCTTCAATGTCCTTGATTCTATTTTTTCTTTGTATTGCATGCTGTATTCTCTTCCATTTTCTCTTCATCAGTTCTTGAGCTTGATCTATACCTTGAGTAACAACTTCATTTACACCAACTAGAAGACAGTCATTATCAAAAGCATATTTTTCAGCAAACTTCTCCTCAACATCTATTCCAACTGCTTTTGCAGTTTCCTCTATTTCCATCTCTGTTGGAATCTCCAGTGGCACATAGGGCTCAAATATTTCTCCTTCTTCAAGTTGCCTAGCTCCAGGTCTATAGAAAATATCTGACTCCCCCAGAACTGTATACTCTAATATCATTTCAGCTCCAACTTTTTCTTGTACTACCCTCTCCCCCTTAGTTGGGTTACCCTCCCTTCTAACCAGAGTAATCCGAGTTGTTGAAGTTGATTGAGTAGAAATAGGAACTTTATGAGCCAACAGTTTTTTAACCAAATCTTTGATCTCTTTCATTTCCGCTCGCTGTTGCTCCTGCACTTCCAAGATCTTTCTTATTGAGTAGTGAATTTCAGTTACTTGGGACTCCAGATTTAGAATCCTTTGGCTGTGTGCAGTGTGTGTAATGTGTGGGGTGTTTATTTGGGTAGTGGGTGTCTCACTCCTCACTATTTCTATTTGTGCATGACCCTCAACACTCACACTCGGGAAATCAGGGTCAGGGAACACAAGATCATCAAGGTTAAGTGTTTCACTCATTTCCATAATAGCACTTAGATCTTCTATACCTGCATTAAAATCTCTATCCCTTCTATGGGTAGGTTGCCTCTCCACCGGACCACTTTGGGTGGGGAGAACTCCTTTTTCAGGAACTGGGGGGTTGAGACCCAGTGTGGTCACCACTATGGATTCTGTAATGATTGGAAAAGTTGAAGAATCCATGATGTCAGCTGAAGCCAATGAAGGCATTTCTTGCTTAGAGACACCCTGAACAGGTTCTACTACCAAAGTAGCAGATACTCTATGAATAGAGTCAACATCCCTTCTATGGGTGTGTTGTCCCTCCGCCTGACCTGATAAGGTAGGGAGGACCTCTTGTGTAGGAGCTGGACTTGGAATTTCCAGGGGGGGTCACCACCTCAGGCAATGTAGTGATTGACAAATGAGAGCCTGTGGTTCCCTGCGACGCCTGTGAAGGCACTTCCACTTGAAGTGGTGATGCTGTTGACACAACTACTCCTTGAATAGAGACCTCTTCCCTTCTATGGGAGAGTTGTCTTTCCACGTCACCCTTTTGGGGAGGGAAAATATCCTGAACAGGATCTGGAGATGTTAAGTCTAGGGGGTCACCATATTTGACAATGTAATGAATGGCTCGTTAGAGTCAGTGATGCCCCCAACTGTCTGTGAAGACAGATACTGAATTGGATCAACCAAAATAGTAAAAGCTACTGAAGTAGCGGATATTGTTACAACCTTTAGTTCTGTCCCCGTACCTTTCAGGATTTTGTCAATTTCAAAATTGAGGTTACAAAGAAAGAGAATGTCGTCAGAGATTGGAGAATCAGGTTCCTGGTTCACAATTTCCCTAGGTTTAAAATTCATTTTACGTCGTTTTAGAGAGGGCAGAGTTGTAGGGGATATTTTAATAATTTCCTGATTCTGTAGGGACTCCCTATCATTTAAATCAATGGTTCGTTTTCTTGTTTTTGCAGATGAAGGGAGTGTTTGTTGTTCTATGGCAGTGGTTAGAACTAGTTGGGTTTGACCAAGTTCATTGCCAGTTTCGAAGGCCACTGAGGGCTCTTGTGTGTGCATTGCCGTTTGAGGCACAGTAGAAGATATTGTGACAAATTCATCAGTTAGAAAAGCAGAGAAGTCAAAGTCAAGAAGTGTACCTTCATCCATTTGTTCATCAGAAATGTTAGGGATGTACACTTCTGTAGTCAAAGGCTCTTTCACTTCTGCCTCAACAACTATCTCCTCTGTTTGAATTTCAGGGCTATTCCTTTGTTCTTTTTCTTCAGGAACTTATTCTTGCTCATGTTTAGAACCAGATTCTTCCATAATTTCATTTTCTTTTTCAGAGCTTTGTTCTTGCTCTTCTGATGCTGCTGAGTTTCCAGATTCACTTGAGGTTTTAGCTTCATTTTCCTCTTCAGAGATTGCTGCTTCTTCTTCTGCAGCTTCTTCTTCTTCTTCTTCTTCTACTTCTTCTTCTTCTTCATTATCCTGTCTAAGGAGATCAAAGAATTCTCTGATAGGGTCAGTCATCGGGGCAAGAGTATACCTGTTGGGATAGTCAGCCTCATTCTGTAGCAACATAATTGTCTTGAACTGGAGTGATGGTGACTCTTCCAATGGACTGTTCTAAAACCCTTGTAGTTGATCAGCAGTCAGTACTTGGTTCAACAACAGCCGCAGAAATCTTGGATACAGACATAAATTTTCCATTTTTGCCAGATTATATAGGATCTCCTTCATGATCATCTTCCCAAAATTGATTCTTGACCTAGAAGCCACTGCATATCCAATCACCTTATTGAAGTTTATAATTCCATGGAAGCCACCTGTCTTTGGTGCAAAACCATGCGATAAGATGTTGAAAAATAGGTTCCACTCATTAGGTAGGTGATTCTTGTAATTCTTCTTCGGAAGATCATTGTTTACTCTGGTGCAGTGTAAGAACATGAAGAAATTGTTCAGATCTGCCTGTGATGGTTCATCTTTAAAATCTTCAGCTAGGAATTGAAGTGCTCTATTGATGTCATTCTCAGTTATTCGCACCTTCTTTTTCCGAATCTTGCAAGTAAAGGCTGAGATTCCATTGACAGATGTGTCCTGAGCAGACCTGTAAACCTATCTTAACAAATTTTTATTCAAAGGAAGAGAAGTAGTTAGAGCGTACCGGACTATAGACTGTTCATTTAAAAATCGAGCCCAGTTACCTAACTCACCTGCTTCAGTCTAATCATTTACTAAAATAGATAAATAATTAGTCTTTTTAATCTCAAAATTACCTGCCATTTTAATAAATTAAGAGATAATTTTTAAGAATTAAAATTACTAATTAATATCGAATAATTTTAGTAAATTATGAACCAAACTCTAATATTTAAAAAATTACTTGGATTTTCGTAAAATAATTATATGTTGATCTCCTAGTAATTTTAAGCATACTTTTAATTTTATTATTATTTTTAATCGATTTTAACAGTTAAAATCCTAGTCAAATTGTTCGAGTTTTTGAAAAATTGAGAATTTTAGAACCCTAACCAAAGTTAATGGGACCACTTGCAAATGAAAGTCTTGAATGTGGGGTTCACAAATCTAGTCTCAGATTAACAAATGGACAAAAATTGACTTAGTTTTGATCGATTAAAAAAATTGTAGATCTGAGTTTGTTCTTGCGCCTTATATAGTGTATGTATTGTATCTATATCTAGAATCGCAACAAAACCACACATATATATTGGCGCCACAAAACAATAAAAAAAACAGCTAAGTACTTTAGTTATGCCTCTACAGTGTTTACACTGTATTGACGCCACTAAATGACCTGGCGCAACAAAAGTTTAACTTGAATTATGTTGCGCCTTCACTGTGGTGACACTGTGTAGGCGCCACATAACTTGCTTAGCGCCACATACTTAGCAACAAAAACTAAGGTTTGTTGCGCCTCTACAGTGGTGACACTGTGTTGGCGCAACAAAACCCCACGGCGCCACTTGATTTCCAAAGCAAATTATTCCATGTACTTGTGTTGAGTTAAGTTGCGCCTACACAGTGCTTGCATTGTATAGGTGCCACTAAATTAAATTAAACACCACAGTACTTGTCAAATTCAAGTGTTCCTAGATTTTGTTACAATTAAAATAAATAATATTTATGAATAATTTGTATAATTAATAATTAATAATTAATTATCCATAAATATTATTTCATAGAATATTTATTAATAAAAATAATAACATTAATTGCTTAAAATATTATCATAAATAAATTATGCTTCTTATTATTTTACTTTTATTTTAAATATAATAATAAATATAAATATTCATCGTTTTTATTTAAAATAATTTCAAACAATATTTAAATATATTAAGTGCCAATGATTTATCATTTAAATACAAGCACTTAAAATATTTTCTAAGATCAAAATTAAATGAATACCAGATTAATAAAAGTAACAAGCATGCACAAGGTATTTATCTAAAGTTTAATCTTAATTGCTGGAAAATAATTTGGTAAATAAATTCACAAGTCCTAAAAATATGAACATTAATTAACTAGTGAATTTATCAGCTTCAAATTGCAGTTTTTGATTACGAACTTATTAGTTAGTAGAATTTAACATCCCAAGTTCTCAAATCAGTCTAGTGAAAGTGATTTCATCCAGTGGTTTAGTGAAGATATCTGCAATTTGCTGCTCTGTAGGTACAAAGTGTAACTCTATAGTACTATTCATGACATGCTCTCTAATGAAATGATACGTGATATCAATGTGCTTGGTCCTTGAATGTTGAACATGATTGTTTGTGATGACTATGGCACTTGTGTTGTCACAGAATATTGGAATTTTGTTCAGCAACAGTCCATAGTCTTGAAGTTGGTTCCTTATACACAGAATTTGTGCACAACAACTTCCAGCAGCAACATATTCAGCTTTAACTGTTGACATTGCAACTGAGTGCTACTTCTTGCTATACCAGGACACCAATCTTCTACCAAGGAATTGACAACTGCCTGATGTACTTTTTCTATCAATCCTACAACCTGCATAATCAGAATCTGTATAGCCAATAAGGTCAAAACATGTATCTTTAGGTTACGAAATTCCAAGATTCAGACTTCCCTTAAAATACATAAAAATCCATTTAACAGTTATAAGATGTGATTCTATAGGGTTAGACTGGAATCTAGCACACAAGCATGTAGAAAACATAATATCTGGCCTACTTGCAGTTAGGTAAAGTAATGAGCCGATCATACCTCTGTAGCTTGTGATATCTACCTTCTTACCAGGTTCATCTTGATCAAGCTTAGTGGCAGTTGCCATTGGAGTTTTAGTTGATCCATCTTCAAGACCATACTTCTTCAAAAGATCTTTGATGTACTTGGTCTGGCAAATGAAGATTCCATCTTTCCTTTGGCTTACTTGGAGTCCAAGAAAGTAATTCAGCTCTCCCATCATGCTCATTTCATACCTACTCTGCATTAGCTTACCAAATCTACTACACAACTGATCGTTAGTAGAACCAAATATAATGTCATCCATATATACTTGTACTAATATCATGTCATTTTTATGCATTTTATGAAACAGAATCTTATCTATGATACCTCTAGTGAAACCATTTTCAAGTAGGAATATAGATAGAGTGTCATACCATGTCTGAGGTGCTTGCTTTAGGCCATAGAGTGCCTTGAAGAGGAAGTATACAAAATCTGAAAATTCTGGATCTTCAAACCCTAGGGGTTGTTCCACATACACGTCTTCTTCAAGCTTACCATTCAGGAATGCACTCTTCACATCCATTTGATAAACTTTAAAGTTGGAATGTGTTGCGAATGCTAGAAACATCCTGATAGCTTCAAACCTTGCCACTGGTGCATATGTTTCATCATAATCTATTCCTTCTTCTTGAGAATAACCTTTAGCAATCAATCTGGCTTTGTTCCTCGTAACAATGTCATCTTCATCCAGTTTATTTCTGAATACCCACTTTGTGCCAATTATAGACTTGTTCTTTGGCCTGGATACCAACTTCCAAACTTTTTGTCTCTGAAACTGATTGAGTTCTTCTTGCATAGCTATTACCCAATCTGGATCTTCCAATGCTTCTTCCACTTTCTTTGGCTCTATTTCGGAGATAAAACCAGAGAATAAAAATTCATTCTGAGAAGCATGTCTAGTTTGAACTCCAACATATGGATTTCCTAGAATCAACTCAAAGGGGTGATCTCTACTCCACACCCTATGTCTAGGCAGAAGTGTCCTAGATGATTCAGCTTGATTATTATTGAAGTGCTGAGTCCTGCTAGTAGTTCCTACAGTTGCTCCACCTGAGCTGCTGCTTGGTTGAGAATGAGATTCTTTACCACTACTAGTAGTTTCTGTGAATCTTCCACTGTTTCCACTACTAGGGTCAGAATCATCATTGTTGATATTCTCATTTGGTACTTATATTTCTATTGCAGCTTCAGGTTCCATTTCACCTTCATCTGAGTTCAAGTTTTCAAACTGCAGAGTTTCAGTGTCGTCTGTTCTTTGTAGACTTGGGAGCTTGAAATCGTCGAAAGTTAGATTCATGCTTTCAATGACCTTCTTGTGTTCAATCACATAAACCCTGTATGCCTTATATTCCAAAGAATAGCCAAGAAATATGCCTTCATGAGCCTTGGATTCGAACTTTCCTAGATGCTCATCATCTTTCAATACAAAGCACTTTGCTCCAAACACATGAAAGTATTTCGGTGTTGGTTTCTTGTTTGCCATTATCTCGTACGGAGTCTTATCATGATCTTTATTAATCAGGGTACGATTCTGAGTGTAGCAAGCTGTGTTGACTGCTTCAGCTCAAAAGTATAAAGGTAACTTAGCTTCATTCAGCATTGTTCTTGCTGCTTCAACCAAAGTTCTGTTCTTCCTTTCTACTACTCCATTTTGTTATGGAGTTCTAGGCGCTGAGTATTGTATTGAAATCCCTTTTTCAACACAGAATTCATTCAGGGTTACATTTATGAATTCTTTTCCATTGTCAAACCGTATTTTTCTGATAGGCAAACCAGCTTCTACTTCTATCTTCTTTATGTGATCAATGATTGTTTAAGGAGCTTCATCCTTCGAGGTTAGAAATAACACCCATGTGTACTTGGAGTAGTCGTCTACAATTACTAGTGCATATCTCTTCCTTTACATAGACATGACATTTATTGGGCCAAATAAATCCATATGCAAAAGTTGTAGTGGTTCAGTAATGTCTGAAGAATTTTTGCTTTGGTGAGATGCTTTCTTTGACTTCCCTTTTTCACATGCTTAACACAAACCTTCTTGACAGAATTCCATCTCAGGTAAGCCTCTAACCAATTCCCTCTTGACTAAAGACTTCACTATTTTCAAGTTTAGGTGTGAAAGTTTCTTGTGCCATAACCAACTGTCCTCTGTTGAAGCTTTTCTGTAGAAACATTGAGCTTCGCCTTTGCTTACAGAGAATAAGTCAGCCACAAAAAGATTCCCCTTCTTCACTCCTTGAAGAGAAAGCTTTGCATCTTTCCTGGTTTGGATTGCACATCTTTCTTTTTCAAAAGTTACTTTGAAGCCCTTGTCAGTTAACTGACTAATACTTAGAAGATTATGTTTTAATCCATCCATTAGAGAGATATTTTCTATGATAACATTTCTAATTTCCAGATTGCCATATCCCGTGATGAATCCCTTGTTGTTATCTCCAAAGGTTACTATCGGGCCAGCTTTCTCAATCACATCTGATAGTAGGGCCCTATCACCAGTCATATGCCTTGAACAGCCGCTGTCGAGAATCCACATGACACACTTGTTCTTTGCTATGCCCAGCAACCACATATTGATTACTTCTTCTTTGGCACCCAAATTTGATTGGATCCAAGAGGCTTAGATAAGTAAACAGATTTAGCTGTAGAAATTTTATGGTCCTTGTCTTTCTCATCGAATGTGCCCTTGCCCTTTGATTTAGCCTTGACAGGAATGTCTTTAGGCTGAGGGAGAGGGGCTTCCGTCCTAGACTTAGGAGGACTAGCAGTCTTTGCCCTAACATGCTTTCTATTCATGTTCGCATCTGTATTCATGCAAGTACTAGATGATGAATTCATTAAGTTTATGTATGCAGACATGATATTGAAAGCACATGGCATGCATCCTACTTTACCACATGGTTGATGAAGGATAGACATGGCAGGCATGGCAGGCACATTAGGAGTTTCTTCTTTTACTAATTTTATCTTTTTGCATGCATGCGTAAGATGACCAGTAGAATTACAATTATTACAAACTTTCCTAATTGCTTTGGGAGAATAGGCATAATCATTTTTCTTGTTAACACCTATCTTGCCATTTCTGTTAGCTTTCTTCTTTTCATCCTTGTTGCCTAAATTACTTTTAATCTGTTCCTTAGGTTCTACAATTTTTATAGATTTCTTAGGCAACTCATCTTTACTTACTTCCTCTTTCTTTTGATCCTCGGCAAGAATTTCTTCTTTCATTAACATCTGTTCTTCATCTAGGAGTTCGAAGACAATCTTCTTGTATAGGGGCTTAGCAACATTAATTAACACATGTGGAATATCTTGCTTCATAGGACTTTCCTCAACAATTGATTCCACATGTCTCTTTCCTTCCTTTTTATCATAGTAAAATCCTATTCCTATTTTCTGACCTATGACTTGTTTATCTATTGCCTCCTTAACAAGATTAGCATATTTCTTATAAGCCTGAAGTTTTAACTCTAACTCAGAAATTTTATTCCTAAGCGTAGTTTCTACTTCCTGGTAGCATTTGTCTCTATTCTGTAGATATTCTATTTTCTGTTTCAGATCTTCTAGGTTAACACATGCAAGCTCTAGTTCTTCATTTCTAGCTTCTAGCATTGTATTCTTTAGAACTAGTTTAACATTTTCTTCTTCAGATGCTAGTATGCTTGTGTTAATGTTAAACATTTCTACACTAAGATCTTCTACAGTTTTCTTATAATCAGAATTAGACATATCAATTGTGGATAGAAATGATACCTTAGATGACTGAGGTGATGCCTCTGAAGAGTCTGCCATTAGTGCAACATTTCCATATGTCTCCTCTTTATCATTGTCCTAGTCATCCCAGCTCTTTTCTTCGGCTATATAAGCTCTACCCTGATGCTTCTTTACCAGTGCATCATAGTTTTTCTTAAGTTCGTCATACGACTCCTTTCTTTCTTTTCCTTGCTTAGGCTTCCGGTATTCTGTAGCAAAATGCCCGGGTTCATCACAGTTATAGCACTTGAACTTACTGCGGTCTACCGTCCCCATCTTGTAACCTCCTTTGCTGTAAGACCCTGAAGACGAACCACCTCGGTTGCTGTTTCTGAAACTGGAACCACTGTTACTCTTGAATTTGTACTTAGAGTTCCTCCTAAACCTGAGGTTCTTGAACTTTCCTTCCATATAGCCCATTGTCTTATTTTGCAAGTGTTCAAGTTCTTCCATTGAGTATAAGTCATCTTCATCACCTGCTTAACCATTCTCTAAAATTTCAGCTTCTATAATCTCTTCTATCTCAACAACAGGCTTTACTGAGCTAGTCTCTATTACAGCCAAATCTTTGGCTATAAGTGTTGTAGTCTTTAACAATGTTGTATTCTTACTGTCCACTATACCTGACCCATAAATGATCTGTCTCTGCTCTTTCTCCATTTCATGAGTCTTGAGCTTCCCATATAGAATTTTAATGGACATGTCATTTATGTCACTTCTCTCTCTTATGGCAGAGATTTTGGGTTCTAGGTGTACTGGTAGTGTCAACATGAATTTCCTGTTGATCTCCCTACGTGAATAGGCCTTCCCATGCAGTGATAAGTCATTCAACAATTTGTTGTATCTCTCAAAGACTTGAGTGATACTTTCTCTTGGTAGTGACTTGAATGCTTTATACTGGGATGTAAGAATATACAGCCTGTTCTCTTTCTGTAACGATTGCGATATTTTAGTTATTATAGTAATGTGAAAAATATGATTGTTATGATCCAATGTGTATTGTGTGTTATGTGGTCCTATTATATGTCCATTTGACTACCAGTTTGACCAAGATATGTTAATGTGAATTATTAAAGTGTTTTATGGTTTTTAAATGCCATTTTAGTGTACTGTTTGATTTTTATAAAATATTTGGTATGTCCAAATATTATGAAATTTTATATGTAGCTTCCTAGTAATATTAGAGACTTTCTAAAAATAGTGGTTCAATTATTTTACGTATCAGTGTTTTTAAATAATTGTCTCAGTCCTGTTTTATCCTGAAAATATTTATCTTCTAAATTCCATAGTTAATTATTGGGACATCCAAAAATCATGATATCTTTTTCAAAATGTTTCCTGAATATTCAGAGACTTTGTAAAAACAAAATTTTATTTTATTCGAGCCCCAATATAATTTAAAGATTTTTCTATTCTTATTTCTTTTTAAAGTGCTTAAATTTCCATGAATTTTAATTAATTATCTGTTCATCAGAAAAATATTCTAAAACTTTGGGTGAGCTTCTAAAATCATGTTCTAAATTTTAAAAATATAAAACTTAGTTTTGTATCCTTTTTTCCATTAAAATTTGAATTTTAAATTGTTTTAATTCATAAAAATAGCAATTATAAAATTACGGTTTTGCCCCTGCCTTTTTATAAAACCAGCATCATCAATTTCTTTCCCCTTGCTCTGCATTTTTATGTCCAGGTTCCCGTAGTCTCTCTCTTGCGATTTTCTTCTTTTTTTCAAGTTGAATGCATGTTTATATGCTAGTACAATATTTGGTATGAGATAATCAAGGCTTGGGTGTAGAGAATCCAGAAATCCGGACTCCACCAAAGCTTTGGCCGCCGGTGATGAGGTATTCCGAGCCGGCCGGTCGACGGCGATGATGATGTTGAGTCGGAGAAGTCATCGATTCCTTATTCAAGCTAGTTAATTTAAGTGCATGTCTTGTGTTTAATTTTTCGGGAGGGTATTGCATTTTTCCGATTTAAAACTCATGAATGGTTTCAGTTGTTCTTGCATTTGGCTATGAACATTGGGTTAAAATATATTACGAACTGAGATTGATTGCATGTTTGTTTTTCAAATTTTCCGAATTGATAATCAAATTTTTCCGGCCAAGTTTGCTAATTGCCGATTAGTTTTGAATATAGGTATTCTTAATTGTAAATTCTAAGTTTGGTTATGAGATGGAAATAATTTGTGCAAATTATTAACTGATTTAATTGAGGTGTAATAGTCGATTATTAATTGTTTCTAAATTATTAGCCGAAATTTCGAATATATATATCTACATATTAAATTGCATTCGAAAATTTGATTATATGGGATTATTGGATTGAGTTTGATGCTACTTGCTAAGTCCTAATAAGAATTTATTGGTATATGCATTTTTAAAGAATATTTTGGTTGGTTATGTGCCTATATTCAAAATTTTCGAATATACATATATGCATTATATGCATATATGCATTATATTCGAATTATATAATTAAATGATAATGAAAGATTTAATCCTTGTAACTCGTATGGGCATGATTTTATATGACATAGATTGGGTATGATATATGATTGTCTGATTATGTATGATTGACATTGGTGTTTGTTTGTGTCGGTTGTATTCCTACGAGTAGTCCTATTTACAGGGGAAGTGCTGCCGAAATTTACTAAAATATAAATGCTTTTATTATTAAAATGGCACCATAACCTTTATAAATAGGATTACTAGTAGAGAATAGTAATAGTATTGTTTAATACTGAAGTATCATATATGTTGTCTGCTTATGTGTTAAAGTGTTTATACTATTAATATAGTACTACGGTTTCGAAAGGGTAGATTGAGTTAGACGTTAAAGAGATCGTCGAGTATATGAGACACTGAAATAGTGTTATATTTATGTGTAGATTCGAAGGTAATAGAAGTGAAGGATAAAGGAAAAGCAAAGATAGAAAGTTAGTGAAAGAGATAGTATGATCCACCTGTTCAGCACCCGCAGCTATATTTTGAGGCAAGTAACTCTTGCATGTTTTCTCTTTTAAAGATATGAATTGTTTTACACTTTTACAAATCTTTTACACCCTATAACTGTGTTATTATCTACAACATGTTTTATTCTAAATGTTAAACTTAAAATGCAATCCAGTATAAACCTTGAATGTACCTTATACTTTTCAATCCCTGAACTGCTGAAACCTTGTTGACTATCATCTTATGAACTTGTTTCAAAATTCTTAAGTTGTTAACCCTGAACTGTTAACCTTAACCAGGATTAGTACCCCATTGCTACTCCCTAATTACTATTTTAAATCAAATGCTTTTAACTTATTTTAGATCGTCTTGCTATCCCTTATAATTGTTTTAAAACTTGTGCCTATGACATGATTCTGATTCTTTACTTAAATCCTGCTCACTCTCCTGCTAAAGAGACTTGAATATAAACTTGTCTTCGAATAAAATTTACATCTGTCTCTTGATTTTTAAAAATGGATTTAAATATGAAATCCGACTTTCAAGAAGTCTTTTTCATCAAATGAATTGGTAACTTTTAAAAGAAGGGTTTTGATATTATAGGAATTCCGATCAAAATGGTTTCTGCGGAATCCTATAGATTGGAGGCGTAAGAGGCCGAGTGATGCCAGTCCAGCAATTTTTTTAGCGTAAGAGGGTAGGGAGGTCCTAGTCCAGCATCTTTAATGGCCAATGTCAATAAGTGCTAATTATGAGTACTCCTTACAGGTCTAGAGGGACTTCGGTCCGTTATGGGGACTTTACGTGGCTGATCACCCGTATTGTCCGGGCGTTGTGAGAAAACTCCAATCAAAATGTTTTTTTATTTTATGAAAATGATGTCCTAATGAGAGGACAGTTTCTATGAAAAGGATTTCGATACTGATGTTCTAATAAAAGAATAATTTTATTGAAATGATTAGTAAAGAAATGCTCTTATGATGCCATGTTTATACAACTTTGAACTGTCAAGATTGCTATGATTCTGACTCCGTTTTACTCATGTGCAATACTTCCTGTTATCCATCTAAAAACCACATGTTTACCTACAAAGCTTGAACTGATTTACTTTATAGATTTCCTTAAATCCTATCACCCCACACCGTTAGATACCCTACCCTGAATTAATTCTTTTTAGAACATTATCAGTTTTACCCTAACTTTACAACCACAAGTTTTATTCTAAACCTTGAACTGAACTCTTTCCTTTCTTGTGCCTTTACTAATTAATAGTATTGAAGAAAGTTTTATGCATAAAGAATTCCCAGATTTATTAATGAATTCTAGATTGATGTTTTAAAGACAATAAGGTCCAGTTATGGTTTTTGAGAAAAGATTTCCAAATTACTTATTCTGCTGTAGAACTGTTGATAACCTTATGCATGGTTACTTGCTGAGCCTTTGTAGCTCTTTCTTTTATTTTCTAACCTTTACAGCTTTTGAGAAGCATGGTACGAATTAAGCAAACTACGAGGAAGAACACCTCATATATTAATTATGCTAGGCTGGCTGAAGTGGAACAGGTAGGATCACAGCTGAGTTAGAAGGGAAGGACTTTGTTATCAGTCTTATAATGTATAGATGTTGATAGACTTTTGTGATAAGATTCAGAGTTGTAATGATATTTATTTTGGTGATGTAAACTTAATGAATGTAGAGTTGTGCTTGTTTCATACCATTACCTGTTAAAGGTCCAGGGTAGTAGTCGGGGTCATGTATATATATATATATGCTTTGTTTATATTTATATAGGATGCATGCATATAGAGTGTTAGTGACTCTCCGATCTAGACCCCAGATCGGGAGGGCGTCACAGGTTGGTATCAGAGCTACAAGTTTTAGTCACTGAAACAAGCCAGGATAAGGTTAACTGAGTAGATCACTTAATAAAAGATGTGAGATTAATAGTAAGATAGGAATTTAGACTTAAGATAACCTTTATTTCCTTTGTACCCTATATATATTATGATATCAATGCAGGCTCGTGGCATTCACGCACTACCTCCACCACCTCCTTCCGATACTTCTTCGGAGTCTTTGGATTCTCAGGATTCCATTGACTATTTTTAGTTCGGAGAGTGAGGCTAGCGAGACCCTTATACCTCCTATTTTTGTATCTCCTATTCCGACTGATCCACCGGTAGAGAGTGCACCTGTTCCTCCTAGGACCACTAGGCTAGTCATCACTCGAGGTGATTTGCGAGTTCCAGATTATCCTATTGAGTGGTGGGAGGAGAGGATCCGAGCTGTTGAGGAGGAGGGACGCAAACAGATATCAGTGAGGGCCTTTACAGATGATGTAGTGGATGAGGCGAGGCAGCTGACCCAACTACTTTGTAGATTGGTGACGGGGCTTAGGGCTGCACGAGACTGAGATCACAGACATGACTAGATGTTAGTGTTTATGAGTGTGTTTAGATGGGACATCTGTTAGAGCTCATCCAACCTACCCTATTAGGCTTTATTTCTGCTTTCCATCTCGTACTTTTATTAGCATGTTTTTATACCTTATGAAGACTATTGTTGTATTTTTTATTCAGACTTATCCCGTTCCTTGACTTTGGTGTTGTTTCACATTTATTATCATTTTTATTCCGTTCCAGTATTTTCCCTTATACCTGTTGTTTACGTTTATGCTTATCCATTTATATCTGTTGTACTAACTTGTTTTTGATAAAACCTTTATACCCTTTGTCTTTCCTATAATAAGATGCCGCCAAAGAAAAAGACCACCCCAAATACTTCTCAAAATCGTACCACTCAAGATCCACCCCAGATAGATCCCAACATGGCTCAACTTATTCAAATACTCCAACCACAAACCGCTGTTTTCACTCAACAACAACAACCACCAGTTCAACCCGTGACAACTTTCAAATCCTTCCAATCGGTTAAACCCCCAGAATTCAAAGGTACTGTAAACCCCATAGAGGCCAAATGTTGGTTGAAAGAGATAGAAAGAGCATTTGCCTTAGTTAAAGTTGAAGAAGATCAGAAAATCGAATATGCAAGTTACTTTCTGAAGGCGGAAGCAAATTATTGGTGAGAATCTGCAAGATTGATGGAAGGTGAGGGAGTAATATCATGGCAAAGATTCATTAAACTGTTTTTAGAAAAGTATCTCCCAAGATATATGCAAGATCAACTAGAGATCAAATTTTTGGAGTTAAAATAAGAAAACATGAGTGTGGCAGAATATGAGGCTAAGTTTACTGAATTAGCAAGGTTTGTTCCTAAATATGTAAATACAGAAGTGAAGAAAGCTAAAAGATTTCAACAAGATTTGAAATCTTGGATTCGAAGCAAGGTGGCAGTATTTGAGCTTCAAAACTATGCGACAGTGGTCCAGAAAGCGATGATTATTGAGGGAGAAAGTAAACTATTCCAGAAAGAGAAGGCTGGAAAGAAAATGAAGTTTGAAATATCAGAAAGAAGTCAGGATGCTGGAAACATTCATAACAAGTTCAAGAAGAGATTTGACAATCAGTCCAACAAAAACCAAGGATTTCAAAAACTGAAGAATGGAAATGGAAATCAAGACAGACATCTCCAGAATGTTAACCAACAAAATACACCTAAACCACCTCTACGAGATTGTAAGATCTGTGGCAAGAAATACACTGGGATTTGTAACCGGTTGAACATTACTTGTTTCAGGTGTAGTAAAAAGGGACATTTCGCTAGTGATTGCCCCAATGTCAAACCAGGAGTGAAGTGTTATAAGTGTGGAAAAAGCGATCATATTTCGAGGGAATGCAATGAATCACCTCAGACAACTAATGTTTTAAGAATAGCAGGACCTCCATCTCAGACAATGACAACTCCACAAACTCGAGCCAGAACTTTCAACATGACAATGAAAGATGCTATTTAAGACGTCGATGTGGTTGCAGGTACGCTTCTTGTAAATTCAGTAGAAGCTAAAGTTTTAATTGATTCTGGAGCTACCAAGTCTTTTGTTTCTAAAAAGTTTGTTGATAAGTTGAATTGTGAGATTCATCCTTTAGAATCAACTTTGATTATAGAAGTAGCTAATCAAAATAGAGTTCTTGTGAGTCAAATATGTCCTCATTATGAGATTAAGATAAGTGGCCAGCTTTTCTTTGTCAATCTGATACCCTTTGAGCTAGGAGAATTTGATGTAATCTTAGGAATGGATTGGTTGGCTGATTATGACGTTCAGATTGAATGTAAAACGAAGAAGGTAAGATTGAGAACTATGGATAGTAAAGAAGTTGTATTCCAAGGAAAGAAGCAAGTTAAGAAGTTTTTGAATATTATGCAAATTAAAAGATTACTTCGTCAAGGCTGTGAGGCCTATTTAGTGCATGTAAAAGATGTGGAGAAGCAAACACCAACAATGGAAGAGATTCCAGTGGTTAATGAATTTTCTGATGTTTTTCTTGATGAGTTACCCGGATTGCCACTAGATCGAGAAATTGAATTTAGCATTGATTTGGCACTAGGAACCGAACTGATTTCTAAAGTACCATATAGAATGGCACCAATGGAGATGAGAGAATTGCAAACTCAATTACAAGAATTATTGGAAAAGGGGTCATAAGGCCCAGTGTATCTCCATGGGGAGTGCCAGTTTTATTTGTGAAAAAGAAAGATGGAAGCATGAGATTGTGTATTGACTACCGCGAACTCAACAAGCTGACAATCAAGAATAAGTATCCATTGCCAATGATAGATGATTTGTTTGACCAACTTAAAGGAGCATCTTGGTTCTCGAAGATTGACTTACGGTCTGGATATCACCAATTGAAGATCAAGCCTAAAGATATTCCGAAAACAACATTTCGTACAAGGTATGGCCATTACGAGTTTCTAGTGATGCCATTTGGGTTAACCAATGCCCCGGCCGCTTTTATGGATCTTATGAATAGAGTTTTCAAGAAGTACCTAGATAAATTCGTGATTGTGTTTATCAATGATATATTAATATACTCCAAGACAGAAGAAGAGCATGTAAAACACCTGAGAATTGTATTGGAAATCTTGCGAAAAGAAAAGTTGTATGCTAATCTCTCAAAATGTGAGTTTTGGTTGAAAGACGTACAATTTCTTGGCCATGTCATCAGTAGTAAAGGAATTCGAGTTGATCCAGTAAAGATAGAAGCTGTGGTAAACTGGGATAGACCAAAGACACCTACCGAGGTAAAAAGTTTTCTCGGATTAGCTGGTTATTATCGGAGGTTTGTTCAGGACTTCTCTAAAATAGCCACTCCATTGACTAAGCTTACTAGAAAGAATGAAAAGTTTGTTTAAAATGACAAATTTGAAGAAAGTTTTCAGAAATTGAAGAAAAGGTTAGTATATGCACCCTTGTTAGTTTTACCAGATGATCAAGGAAATTTTGTAATCTACAGTGATGCATCGCACAAAGGCTTAGGATGTGTTTTGATGCAACATGGGAAGGTAATTGCTTATGCTTCCAGACAATTGAAGATTCATGAACAGAAGTATCCAACACATGATTTAGAGTTGGCAACTATTATTTTTGCTTTGAAGATTTGGAGACATTATTTATATGGTGAAAAATGTGAGATTTACACGGATCACAAGAGTTTGAAATATATTTTTACTCAGAAAGAGCTTAATATGAGACAAAGAAGATGGTTGGAATTACTTAAAGATTATGATTGCACTATCAACTATCATCCAGGCAATGCGAATGTCGTAGCGGATGCTTTAAGCAGAAAGGAGAGATTAAAAATGCTAGTCTCATCTGAGGAATTGATCAAAGAGTTTGAGAAATTGGAAATAGAAATATATTATTCTGAATCAGTGGGAGAAATGGTGTATACAATGACGTTCCAGCCTGAATTGTTAGAAAAGATCAAGTGATGTCAAGAACAGATGATGAGTCAAGACAAAACTAAGTTGACTGGAGAAGAGTTAAGAAGCCAGAGGAACGATAAAGAAATTTTTAGGTATTCCTCATAAATATGGATTCCTAATGTCCAGGAGCTCAAGAATGAAATTTTGCAGGATGCACATAACTCAAGATACTCTATTCATCCGGGAGGCACTAAGATGTATAAGGACTTGAAAGAAAATTTTTGGTGGCCAAATATGAAAAGAGATGTAGCAGATTGGATCCGCAAATGTTATACGTGTCAGAGAGTCAAAGCTGAACATCAACGACCAAGTGGATTGTTGCAACCACTAGAGATTCCAGAATGGAAGTGGGAACGTCTTGATATGGACTTTGTAGTGGGATTACCAAGGACAAGGGCGAATCATGATGCCATTTGGGTGATAATAGATAGATTAACCAAGTCAGCACATTTTCTATCGATTAACGAGAGATGTTCACAGGACAAGTTGGTTTATTTGTACTTGAAGAAAATAGTTATGCGACACGGAGTCCCTGTATCGATCGTGTCCGACAGAGACCCAAGATTTAATTCTAGATTTTGGAGAAAGTTTCGAGAGTGTTTGGGAACAAAGTTAAATATGAGTACTGCATATCATCCTCAGACAGATGGTCAAAGTGAAAGAACAATTCAGACAATTGAAGACATGTTAAGTGTGTGTGCTTTGGACTTTGAAGGAAGTTGGGACGAGCATCTACCGTTAGTAGAATTTTCATATAATAACAGCTATCATGCCAGTATTGGAATGCCTCCATATGAAGCATTATATGGAAGGAAGTTTAGATCTCCTGTGTGTTGGGATGAAGTTGGTGAGCGTAAAATTTTGGGACCCGGGCTTGTGCAACAGACCAAGGAAAAGATTGAACTGATTAAGAAAAGGTTGTTAGCTGCCCAAGATAGACAAAAGAAGTATGCAGATCAATCAAGAAAGGATATGAGTTTTGAAGAAGGTGATCAAGTGTTGATAAAGATATCTCCGTGGAAAGGTGTTAGCAGATTTGGCAAGAAAGGAAAATTGAGTCAAAGATATATAGGACCTTTTGAAGTTCTGAAGAGAATTGGGAAAGTTGCGTATAAGTTGGCTCTACCGCCACATATGCAACACATTCACAATATTTTCCATGTGTCGATGCTTAAAAGTTATAATCCGGATATGAGTCATGTAATAGAATATGAAACCCTAGAGATTCAACCCGATTTGTCCTATGTAGAACAGCCTGTAGCGATCCAAGATCGTAAGGATAAAGTTCTTCAAAATAAGTCATTTAGGCTTGTAAAGGTTTTGTGGAGAAATCCTCAAGTTGAGGAATCCACCTGGGAACTTGAGAGTGAAATGCTCGAAAAGTATCCCTACTTGTTTACTTAAGGTGATTCTGAGGACAGAATCCTTTTAAAGGGGGAAGATGTAACGATTGCGATATTTTAGTTATTACAGTAATGTGAAATGCCATTTGACTGCCAATTTGACCAAGATATGTTAATGTGAATTATTAAAGTGTTTTATCGTTTTTAAATGCCATTTTAGTGTACTGTTTGATTTTTATAAAATATTTGGTGTGTCCAAATATTATGAAATTTTATATATATCTTCCTAGTAATATTAGAGACTTTCTAAAAATAGTGGTTAAGTTATTTTGTGTCCCAATATGTTTAAATAATTGTCCCAGTCCTGTTTTATCCTGAAAATATTTATTTCTAAATTCCATAGTTAATTATTGGGATATCCAAAAATCATGATATCTTTTTCAAAATGTTTCCTGAATATTCAGAGACTTTGTAAAAACAAAATTTTATTTTATTCGACCCCAAATATTTTAAAGATTTTTCCATTCTTATTTCTTTTTAAAGTGCTTAAATTTCCATGAATTTTAATTAATTATTTGTTCATCAGAAAAATATTCTAAAACTTTGTGTGAGCTTCTAAAATCATGTTCTAAATTTTAAAAATATAAAACTTATTTTTGTATCCTTTTTCCATCAAAATTCAAATTTTAAATTGTTTTAATTCAGAAAAATAGGAATTATGAAATTACGGTTTTGCCCCTGCCTTTTTATAAAACCAGCAACATCCATTTCTTTCCCCTTGCTCTGCATTTTTATGTCCAGGTTCCCGTAGTCTCTCTCTTGCGATTTTCTTCTTCTTTTCAAGTTGAATGCATGTTTATATGCCTTGTTTCTTTGAATCAAGCTAGTAATCGAGTTACATGAGTTTGTAGCTTTAATTCCTAGCCTCATATGTATATAGATATGTGTTTCCGTCTATGTATATAATCGGGGGTTTGAGTTAGAGTTGCATGCAATGGCTTTTATGAGTTGATTCTGGTGATTTATTCTAGTACATTGTTTGGTATTAGATAATCAAAGCTTGGGTGTAGAGAATCCGGAAATCCGGACTCCACCAAAGCTTTGGCCGCCGGTGATGAGGTATTCCGAGCTGGCCGGTAAACGGCGATTGTTATTCCATAGAACAATGTCAATATTTGTAGAAGGGGGTTGAATACAAATATTAAAACTTTTTGCTGCTTCTAATATTCGTTCTTGAAGTTTGAGAATATAGAGAGAATATGTTCTAACAATTTAAGACTGAAACGTAAATTGAACAAGGAGATTTAAAATTACTGATGGATTGGTTTTTCCATCAGTGTATATTTTTGCTCAATGTTCCTAGGTTAAAAGAAACCTATGTTGGTCCCTGATATTGTAGAAGGGGGGTTGAATACAATATCTGAAAATTAATCGCGGAATAATTTGGATTAAAAATATTATTTTAATTACTCGCGAAATATTAATTGGAATAAAATACTGTTCAAGTGAAAGATATAATTTTAACTTTATTAGTATTACAAAATTAATATTAAGAAAACAGTTATATAATTGATTAAAAGTTCTAGAACAAATTTGACATGAATTGTTCGTATTTAACAATTATATCCAAACTCAGCACAGAAATCTGTGAATATTACAATGTAGATAAATTACTGAATTTGATCTGATTTTCTTCTCTTAACAATTGAACAACAAACAATGAAGGGCTGATCTCATATTTATAGAGATTTGAAAAAGGCTGCTATGACCTTTTTCAGTATGACTTTATTTCAAGAAAATAAGTCTGTATGTCTTATTTTAACACTTGTATAACTTATAAAAGACTGAGCATGACATATTTTGGTCGGTATGACTTACTGAAGCTCGGTATGACCTTTTGAAAGTTCGGTATGACTTATTTAAAGTCATATTCGGATTTTATCTAATTAAAATAAATCGGTATGACTTATTTTAATTAAACAAAATTGGTTCAGTATGACCTTTTGAGCACAGTACTCTCGGTATGACTTATTCAATGAGCTCGGTATGACTTATCAGTCGGCTGTTCCGGTATGACTTATCTTTAACAGCTTCGGTATGACTTTCTCTTTATTCAGTCAGTATGCCTTTTATTAATATAATTCGGTATGACTTATTAATAAACAGTCGGTATGACTTATTTATTAGTCATTTGAATTATATTAAAAGTCATATTAAGTCATATCTTTTATAATAAATTAATTATACTTAAATTAATTAGTTAATTTACAAATTAAATTAAATTCAACTTGAATTAATTTAATTAGATAAATTAAATAATCAATTAACATTTGATAGTAGAATTAAAATACTATTTCGTCTTGTATTACCGTGCTATCAGTCTTGAAGTCTTTCAGTCTTCGTTGTCTTTTGTCATAAAACCACTTGAGCTAGATAATGAATATTTATTATTTTAGTTGACACACAAATGTACTGTCTGGTTCATTTATGTCATACTATAATAAATATTCTTCATCTTTAACATTAAGCTGTGGTCTTCTGTTCTTCTTCTGCTTCACTGTCTTCATTCTTCTTCTGGAATCTTCTGTAGTAGCCACTTAGAATCTTCTGAATCTTCTGAACAACTGCTTCTCTATTCTTCTCCGACGCTTGAACATATAAATGAACTTCTTCCGGTGTAGAGTAGCAACTTCATTATAATTCTTCTGACAAGTTGATTCTTTGTGTCTAGTTGACATTCTTCGATTTGATTCCATCCTCAGTATTTATTACTTACTTTAATTTCTTACATGAGTTGAGTTGTCATCTACTAATTACAAATAGGCCTTGACATATGCCTTTCAATCTCCCCCTATTTGTTTTTAAACATTTAACACACAAATTCCTAGAGGATAACTCAACTAACAACTAAGAAACTAATATGACATTTAAGAACTGTAAGTAAATAAATTGTTCTCTGGATCATATAATACATTTCCAGATTTCTTGAGTAACTGAAATGAACGATGTTTGTTCCTCTAGCACTGAACATAATATACAAGTAGTTTTATCTTCATTTCTCAGACTCATCACTACTCCCCCTTAGGATGACAGAGATGATGTTTGTTCTCTTCTTACCACTTTTCCTCTGTTTCTCCAACTCCTGTCTTCCCTTCTCTTCCAAGGTGAATTCAATTTCCCCTTACTTGAATTATCCAACCATTTTAATAGAGGTAACAAACATGGCATACATACAGCATTAAACCATCGCAGATATAAAAAATGCAAACTATGACATGTTATGCATTTTAGAAAATCCGGTTAATCATATTTACAAGAATCTTCTAAAATCAAATGGAATAGAATCCAAGCATGTTGTTATATACCCCTTTTTCTTGTTCAACAATTGAGTAATCCTCTTCTGGCAAAAGCCTTTGTTTACTTCTCCCCTTTTGATCTACTCCCCCTTAGTTGAACACTTTAACATTTTGGAGTAATCCTCTTAATAATTCTCCCCCTTAGTTGAGTAATCCTCTTAATAATTCTCCCCCAATTGTAGATAGGTAACAATTGTTGGTCCTTTTCTGAAGAAATTTCCACCTTGGTTAAGTAACATTTGAAATCTGTAACAGGGAATGGAGAAAGGGATTCGGTAAGTGTGCTAGTGTGTGATTTTACTTTGTGTTCCTCACAAGTGTTTCGCTCATATACTCTCTAAGTGTTTCACTCATAGAATATATATTTTCACTCTTCCTTACTTGTGTTTTACTCTTTTCTCACATCACTATATCTCTCTCAGTACGGATGACTCAGTCTTTTGTACCTGCAAGAAAGATCACCATAGCCCCTTCAAGAGAGGTCACTGGTGGTGCAGTGGGGTTTCGTAAATCCCCGTCCTCAATTGAATCTATTCAAATATTTGATTTTTATAAACTGAATTGCTTCAGGAATAGATTTAGTGAGTTGCTGATCATCTAAGATGATCTATTCCGTTAGGAATCCAGATATGTTCCATCTGGGGAGGGAGACAAGGATCTATAATGTAGCAAATGATCCAAGTTTCCTCCTGACGCCCGTGAAGGCATGTTGATTCCGTCAGAATCATCAATCATTCTTCCTTCCTTGATATGAAAGTTTAGAAAAATTGCTTCCGTCAATTCATCCTTACTGTGACATTTCAAATGTTCCCTCTTGGTCCCTTTTGGTCAATTGTTGGTCCAAAATGCCAATTGAGTTGGTCCATTGTTGTTCCCTAAAAATAAGACAATATTTATGGTTTCTTGAAAAATGTCAGATGAAATTAACTCTTTGCTGATAGCCTTGGTTGACAGGCTGAATTCAATAGACTCACTCTGTTGAGAGAATGAACCTAGTAATAGTTTTGCCTTTTCCAAGTCTGTATCCTTTTGAGAGAACACAGATGAGCTAACAGTTGTCTCAGTTTATATATGAATCACCTTTCTGGAGACAGAGCTGTTGGATCACTCACATCACCAACCTTATCAAATGCAATCAAGGCATTGACTCCCTCATAATGAACAAATAGGTATTCTGTTTAATGGTTAGAGAGACGGAAGTGATAGTGTTTGTGTGTTTGGTTCTAAGATCTTGGATAGAGATTGATGCCAATGATTAGGATCTCACTTTTAGAATCGATTGGATTATCAATGCTCATAGATCTTTCCTACTTCTCAAAAGAGACTTGAGAATAATCAGCACATATTTATATAGAAATAAACATAAAAATAATAAAAATAAAGATGCCAAGTTGTAAAACAAATAAAACTATACATACTTAAATATACCAATTGTTGAGAGCAATTGTTGGAAATAATAAACAATATATACTAATTGTTGGAAAACAAACATAATATAAAATTTATTTACAGTAGAGATGCCAATGAGAAAAAAACTGTACAAAAATAAGGAAAATCTTTTTGAGTTTTCTTTTTCAATTTGTTTGTTTGTTTTTGAAATATTTTAAGGAATATATACAGTGTATTTACAGTGCTTGCTTAAAATTAAATATGCAATTTAAAACATCATGCAATACTTAGTTCATGTTTAACATCCCTAACTCACTAACCAACTTAGAGAAAGTGGATTCATCAAGTGGTTTCGTGAAGATGTCGGCAATTTGATCTTCTGTGGGTACAAAATGTAACACCACAGTTTCATTCATGACATGCTCTCGGATAAAATGATACCTTATGTCTATGTGCTTGGTTCTTGAATGTTGTACAGGATTGTTGGAAATTGCTATGGCACTTGTGTTATCGCAAAGTATTGGAATTTTAGTTAACGCAAGTCCATAATCATTCAGTTTATTCCTTATCCACAAGATCTGTGCACAACAACTACCTGCTGCAATGTATTCTGCTTCGGCTGTCGAGGTAGATACTGAGTGCTGTTTCTTGCTGTACCAGGAGATCAACCGTTGTCCTAGAAACTGACAGCTTCCAGACGTACTTTTCATATCCATCCTGCATCCTGCATAATCTGAATCTATATAGCCTATTAGTTCAAAACCTGTATCTTTAGGGTACCAAATTCCAAGATTCGGTGTACCCTTCAGATATCTAAAAATTCTTTTAACAGCTATAAGATGAGATTCTCTAGGATCAGTTTGAAACCTTGCACATAAGCATGTTGCAAACAATATATCGGGTCTACTAGCAGTTAGATATAATAATGAGCCTATCATACCTCTATAACTTGTGATGTCCACCTTCTTACCAGTTTCATCTTTGTCAAGCTTTGTGGCTGTTGGCATACGGGTTTTTGCCGGTGTAGAATCTTCTAGATTGTATTTCCTTAGAAGATCCCTTACGTACTTTGATTGGCAAATAAAAATCCCATCTTCCTTTTGCTTCACTTGCAATCCAAGGAAGAATGACAGCTCACCCATCATGCTCATTTCATACCTACTCTGCATTAACTTAGCAAATCTCTTGCATAAATTTTCATTAGTAGAACCAAATATAATATCGTCAACATAAACTTGGACAAATATCATATCTTTATCATGTAATTTATAAAAGAGAGTTTTATCTATGACACCTCTAGTAAAACCGTTTTCAAGTAAAAACTGAGAGAGAGTGTCATACCATGTCCTCGGTGCTTGCTTGAGTCCATAGAGGGCTTTGAATAAGAAATATACAAAATCAGCAAACTCTGGATTTTCAAAGCCAGGAGGCTGTTCCACATATACTTCCTCTTCTAACTTTCCATTCAGAAATGCACTCTTCACATCCATTTGATAGACTTTAAAATTGGAATGTGCTGCGAATGCCAGAAATATCCTGATGGCTTCAAGTCTTGCAACTGGTGCATAGGTCTCATCATAATCAATTCCCTCTTCCTGGGAGTAACCCTTTGCCACCAGCCTGGCTTTGTTTCTTGTAACAATGCCATCACCGTCTAACTTGTTCTTGTATACCCATTTCGTGCCAATAACAGATCTATCTTTAGGCTTGGGTACCAGTTTCCATACTTCTTGCCTTTCGAACTGATTGAGTTCTTCTTGCATGGCAAGAACCCAATCTGGATCAGTTAGAGCATCTTCAATTTTCTTTGGTTCTTCTTGAGATAGAAAAATTGAAAATAAACATTCATTTGAAGTTGCACTTCTGGTTCTTACTCCAACATCTGGATCACCTATGATCAATTCAAAAGGATGATCTTTGCTCCATATCATTTCCCTTGGTAGGTTTGATCTTGATGATTCGCATCTATATTCATTGTGATGTTGTGTTGTGCCAGTTGATCCTTTATCTCCCCCTGAGTTGTTGCCTGGATGACTTGTTGATCCACCACTGGTATTAGTAGTATCTCCAATGTTTCCACCACTATTACCTGGATCATTACCATCATTATTGTCATCATCATTTCCTGCTGCAACCTCGGGCTCTTCTTCATTATCCGAATTTGAGTCTGGATGATTGTCAAATTTTAATGACTCAGAAGGATCTTCATTTTGGATGCTTGGGAGTTTAGTGTCATCAAATGATACATTGACACTTTCTTTTACTTGGTGCTGATCAATTATATACACCCTATATGCTCTTTTTGAGTAGCCGATAAAAATTGCTTCATGTGCCTTGGCCTCAAATTTGCCACGATGTTCATCTCCATCTTTTAGCACAAAACATTTGGCTCCAAATACATGAAAGTATTTGAGTGTTGGTTTCTTGCCAGCCATTAATTCGTAGGGTGTCTTCATATGATCCTTGTTGATTAAAGTTCGATTCTGGGTATAACAAGCTGTGTTTACTGCTTCAGCCCAGAAGTAGATAGGCAACCTTGATTCACTTAACATTGTTCTTGCAGCTTCAATCAAGGTTCGATTCTTCCTTTCTACTACTCCATTCTGTTGCGGAGTTCTTGGCGCTGAGAATTGTCTTGTTATCCCTTTGTCTGAGCAGAAGCTATTCAGAATTTCATTCTTGAATTCTGTTCCATTATCTGATCTAATTGCCCGGACAGGTAGCTTTGAATCTAACTCAATCAACTTTACATGATCAATCACCAACTGTGGAGTTTCATCCTTAGAGTTCAAGAATAAAACCCACGTGTACTTTGTGAAGTCATCTACAATCACTAAGGCATATTTCTTCCTTGACATAGACATGATATTAACTGGACCAAATAAATCCATATGAAGCAGCTGCAGTGGTTCAGTAATATTTGTAGTGTCTGTGCCTTTGTGAGTTGCTCTTTTTGATTTCCCTTTCTGACATGCCTCACACAATCCTTCTTGTGTAAATTCCATCGGAGGCAGTCCTCTCACCAAATCCCTCTTGACTAGAGAGTTCATTGTTTTGAAATTCAGGTGCAAGAGCTTCTTATGCCATAGCCAACTTTCTTCTGTTGAAGCTTTTGAATAAAAACAGTTTGCTTCAGCTTCAGGTTCTGAGTTGAAATCAGCTACGTACAAGTTTCCTTTCCTTACTCCACGCAAGGCTAGTCTGTCTTCTTTAGAATGAGCTATTAAGCACTTCTCCTTGATAAAGTTTACTTTGTAACCTCTATCACAGAATTGACTGACGCTGAGTAGATTGTGCTTAAGTCCTTCCACCAAAGAGACGTTTTCAATGATAACATTTCCTGTATTTAACTTGCCATATCCCGTAGTCATTCCTTTGTTGTTATCTCCAAAGGTGACGATTGAGCCAGCTCTTTCAACCACGTCTGATAGCAGGGCTCTATCTCTGGTCATATGCCTTGACGATCCGCTGTCTAGGATCCATACAACCCGGTTTTCCTGTTTAACTCCCTGCACATATCAAACGGATTAATTCGTCTTCGGAGCCCAAAATTGATTGGGCCCGGCATACTTAAAGAATTGACCTTTGTCAGCTTTGACAACAGATCCTTTTCGAACAACAGCCGCATCCTCCTTGACTGTACTTACTTTCCTATAAACAGTCTTAACAACTTTTTGTTTAGACTCAGGAATATATTTTTCCTTCTTGACAGGTGAAGGAATAGCAGTCTTGGATTTAGCAAATTTATTATTGATGTATTGTCTAGGTGACATGTTCTTTTTATTAGCAGTCATGCGTTTGAAATAAGCAGTCATAGCATTAAAAGCACATAACATACAATTTAACATACCACAAGGTTTATGGCATACATCAATAGCAGGCATGTTATTCACAGCAGTAGGAGTTTTAACAATTTATACTTTAACTTTTTCAGCAGATTTAAAGTTTTCAGTAGAATGGCATCTGTTGTTACTATCCCTACTTCTAACAAACTTATTGTTAGGTCTGTTCAAATCATTCTTTAAGTTCTTAGCACCTAAACCAGGAGTGGATGAACTAGCAGAGTTCACATTTTCTATTGGTCTTTTAGGTACATATTTCGCTTTCTGGACATTTACTCCTTTTATGTCCCTAGTCTGTTCTTCTCTTTTCTTCTCTTCCTCGAGATCCTCTAACTGCATCTCATAAGCTATCAGTATAGAGCTCTCAAGGATAGGTTCAGCAATAGGTGTTATGAAAAGAGGTTTGGGTCTGTTTTTAACAACATGAGGAATACCCCTTTCTTCAGCGCTTTGCTTGAACGGGGTAATGTTGCTTGGCTTTCCTACAGATTTATTGTACTCGAAACCTATTCCAACTTTTTGGTTTATTTCCTGTTGGTCAACTAGGTTCTTTACAATATAAGAGGAATTTTTATAAGCTAGACACCTTTGCTTTTCTTCTTCAATTTTATTCTTTAAAAAAGCTTCAATCTCAACATAGCAGTTGACTCTATTAACTTGAAATGCAACATCTTCAGTTAATTTAACATTAATAAGTTTCAGCTTTTTCAATTCATAATTCTCTTCTGATAAAACTTTGTTTTCGAGAATTAAAACTTTTATTCGATCTCTAGCATCAGTTAAATTCTCACCTATCAATTTAAACATCTTAGGACAGCTAGGGTTTACCTCAATTCCTTGTCGAGGTGGAGATTGTGATCCTTCAGAAGAAGAGGCCATTAGAGCAAGATTTCCCATTTGATCTTCTTCATCATTGTCGGAATCATCCCAGCTTTTTCCTGCTGCTAAGTATGATTTTCCCTGATGCTTTTTCAGTAGAACGTCATATTTCTGTTTGAGCTCGTCATATGAATCCTTCATTCTTTCCTGCTTGGGCTTTCTACAATCAGTAGCAAAGTGTCCCATTTCATTGCAGTTGAAGCAACGGATCTTGCTTCTGTCTACCATCCCTGTCTTGTATCCACCTTTTGTGTTGGATGAGCTAGAAGAACCACCTGTCTGAAATCTGTTTGCCATAGGCTTGAATTTGAAACTAGGGTTCCTCTTGAATCTTGTATTTCCAAATTTTCTAGCAATCAGAGCCAGAGATTCATCCTCAAGTTGATCGAGTTCTTCCATTGAGTAGAATTCTTTATCATTTGAATTCACTAGAGTTGCACCAACTTCTGCAACAATACCCTGATCAATGATGTTGACTGAAGAAGATTCAGTCTTAGCTTTCTGTACTCTGGTTCTTCTGCTACAAGAGCTGTAGACTTGCTGACCACCTTGCCTGTACCATATATTTCTTTCTGTTGAATCTGCTCTAGCTCATAGGTCTTCAGAATGCCATAAAGTCTTTCCAAAGAAATTTCATTCATGTCCCTTGACTCTTTGATGGTTGTTATCCTATGCTCTAGGTGTACTGGTATTGTCAGCAAAAACTTCCTATTGATCTCCTTCTTCGTATATTGTTTTCCATTGAGATTTAGATCATTTATCAGCTTGTTGTATCTCTCAAAAACTTCAGAGATACCTTCTCCAGGATTTGATCTAAAATGCTCATATTGAGACGTTAAGATTTCCAATCTGTTCTCCCTTACTTCTTCTGTTCCTTCATTTAGTATCTCTATCGTTTCCCAGATATGTTTGGCATTTTTACAATTAACAACATGATTGTACATTCCGGGATCAAGAGATTCCACTAAAATTAACTGCAGACTCGTGTCCAATGTATCCAGTTCCTTTTCTGTCTCAATGTACTCAGAAATATCTTTTTCAAATTGTCTGTGCGGAATGAGTACACCATCTTCCATATGCTCAGGAAAGATATTTATTGGAACAGCAACACCAGTTTTTAAAATATCCTTATACTTAGGATTTGCAGCTCGAAGAAACAAGGTCATCTTTCTCTTCCACAGATTATAATTGTCTTTATCAAATTGTGGAATTTTAATGCTACTAACTCTTTGAGTACTCATCTTTAGATAAGATTAAAAATTAAGTGTTTCAAAAAATATTTTAATTTTTGACTTAAAATAATTTTTGATCAAAAATAATTTTTCAGAAAAAAAATTATTTCGAATAAAAAATTATTTCGTATTTAAAATAATTTTTGAGATCTGTATGAGTTCGCGGAATTTGATTTGGATCTGATATGAAAAATATCAACCAGCTCTGATGCCAATTGTTGGTCCATGATATTGTAGAAGGGGGGTTGAATACAATATCTGAAAATTAATCGCGGAATAATTTGGATTAAAAATATTATTTTAATTACTCACGAAATATTAATTGGAATGAAATACTGTTCAAGTGAAAGATATAATTTTAACTTGATTAGTATTACAAAATTAATATTAAGAAAACAGTTATATAATTGATTAAAAGTTCTAGAACAAATTTGACATGAATTGTTCGTATTTAACAATTATATCCAAACTCAGCACAGAAATCTGTGAATATTACAATGCAGATAAATTACTGAATTTGATCTGATTTTCTTCTCTTAACAATTGAACAACAAACAATGAAGGGCTGATCTCATATTTATAGAGATTTGAAAAAGGCTGCTATGACCTTTTTCAGTATGACTTTATTTCAAGAAAATAAGTCTGTATGACTTATTTTAACACTTGTATGACTTATAGAAGACTGGGCATGACATATTTTGGTCGGTATGACTTACTGAAGCTCGGTATGACCTTTTGAAAGTTCGGTATGACTTATTTAAAGTCATATTCGGATTTTATCTAATTAAAATAAATCGGTATGACTTATTTTAATTAAACAAAATTGGTTCAGTATGACCTTTTGAGCACAGTACTCTCGGTATGACTTATTCAATGAGCTCGGTATGACTTATCAGTCGGCTGTTCCGGTATGACTTATCTTTAACAGCTTCGGTATGACTTTCTCTTTATTCAGTCAGTATGACTTTTATTAATATAATTCGGTATGACTTATTAATAAACAGTCGGTATGACTTATGTATTAGTCATTTGAATTATATTAAAAGTCATATTAAGTCATATCTTTTATAATAAATTAATTCTACTTAAATTAATTAGTTAATTTACAAATTAAATTAAATTCAACTTGAATTAATTTAATTAGATAAATTAAATAATCAATTAACATTTGATAGTAGAATTAAAATACTATTTCGTCTTGTATTACCGTGCTATTAGTCTTGAAGTCTTTCAGTCTTCGTTGTCTTTTGTCATAAAACCACTTGAGCTAGATGATGAATATTTATTATTTTAGTTGACACACAAATGTACTGTCTGGTTCATTTATGTCATACTATAATAAATATTCTTCATCTTTAACATTAAGCTGTGGTCTTCTGTTCTTCTTCTGCTTCACTGTCTTCATTCTTCTTCTGGAATCTTCTGTAGTAGCCACTTAGAATCTTCTGAACAACTGCTTCTCTATTTTTCTCCGACGCTTGAAAATATAAATGAACTTCTTCCGGTGTAGAGTAGCAACTTCATTATAATTCTTCTGACAAGTTGATTCTTTGTGTCTAGTTTACATTCTTCGATTTGATTCCATCCTCAGTATTTATTACTTACTTTAATTTCTTACATGAGTTGAGTTGTCATCTACTAATTACAAATAGGCCTTGACATATGCCTTTCAACCTAGCTGCGTTTTTACAAGATTAGAAAACAAATCAACTGTTCTTACAAATGTGCTCTCAAGCTTGAACAGTTGATTAAGAGATATTGTTTAACTTGTCTGTTTTCTAATAATGCTGCTACACTTGTTTTTATACTACAAGTGTGCTTTTACGATTCCTATACTAGGATTGTTTCTACCTACCTTCCTTTTTCTTTTTGACATTTTATACTAGGATTGTTTCTACCTACCTTCCTATACTAATGTGCTCTCAAGTGTTTCTCCTTAGATCTTCAATTCTCTTCTTTTCTCTCTCAATCATTGATTGAGTTTCTTTCTCCCTAGAAATTCTCCTAGCTTCAAGATCATCATCAAACTTCTTGTAATCTTTCTTTTTCTGTTCTAAATCATCTTTTAGAGAATTAGATGACTTAGATTTCTTTGAAGATTGATTGTCCATGTTACTTCTGCTTTTATCTCTTCTGTGTGCAGAGCTGCCAATACCACCACTGCCTTTGCCATCACCACCATCATCATCTTTCCTCATCTTTGTATTCTCCCCCTTTTTGTTATCATCAAATAAAGAGGGTGGTGGAAGTCTGTCAAGAATCCTTTGAAGAATGGAAGAATGTAGATTTTGACTTCTGAGGATATCATCCATTTTCTTCTCTAGAGACCCTACTCTTGTCTACAAAGATGTAAAGTTCTTGGATTCCTTGAAAAGCTTGTCCTTGATGCTATTCATGGTGTTGAACGGTAACTTTTCATCCAATCTTCTGTCTATAGTATCCTTGGTTGTGGAGATAGAGTTCTTGATAATCTCCAGTTCCCTTCCTACTACTGTAACTGTCATCTTGTGGATCTTCATTGTGTCCCTCATGTAGTGAGCAATTCTTCTTTGTGCAGGATCTGCAATTTCTTCTTCCACCATTGCTCTTCTGTATTGAGACATAATTTCAGTTTCAGCAGCTTCTAATGAACCATCAATAGTGCTCATCCATGGTTTCTCATCAGAATCACTCTCCAATTCTTCAGGTGCCATATAACAAGTGTCTGTTGTATTGGCAATGCTTTCCTTCAGATTCCTGGTCCTTTGTTCTGTATGTTCAATTCCCAAAAGTTGTTCGGCAGTCCTGTTACTTGAAATTGCCAACCCTTGATATTGAGGATCATGATGAATGAAATTCCTTGGATCCAATTCACCAGCATCTATTTCTTCTTCAAGGTCTTTAAGAACTCCACTCCCACTAGCTTCTGCATCATAGGCTCCCCCTATCTGCTTTACTCCTTCCTCTACTTCTTCTGCCATCAAATCATTTTCCAATTCTTGTGCAAATTGAAGAATTGTTTTATCACTCTCACTCATCTCTCTATTTTGCATCAGGATCTCATCCTGGAATCTCACCTCTCCCTCACTTATTTGTTGTGCACCTTCTAAGGTGGGGCCCTCAAGTGTTTTACTCTCATCCCTGGAAGAAATAGGAATGTTTTGGCTCACTTCCTCTCATTTTGCCAGGTTACAATCCTGCCTCTCACTCAACTCACTCATTCCTAAGAGTGTTTGGTCAATATCAATTGATGTATTGACAATATTAGTTGAAGTGGTGTTTGGGACATCCATCGATTGATGCATACCCATCGATTGATCTTGAGTATCGATCGATGGCTTATCAGTCGATGGCTGAATATCAATTGATGAAGGAACATCAATTGATGGAGAAGAAACAGTTGAGATAATTTGTGAAGTTATGTTTGAGATGATATTGGAAATAGAATCCTGAAAATTCTGAGAAGAAGATTCAGGATAGAGTGTTGGCTTCTCCTTGAAAAACAAAGAAGGAGAATCTGAAAATGTTCGATAATCTATCAAAACATTTTCTGAAGAAGTTTGAGATGGGGAAAGAAGAATAGAAGAGATAGGAATTGAAAGAGAATGGGGCTGCATCTCATCATTTATATGAGATGCATCAAGCAGACTTTGTGAAGGCTCCACCACAGTTTCCTGTGGTTTTGCAGTTTGTGATTCCCCAAGTGCAAAGGTGACTTTCTTTTCTCTCCTCTTATATGGGGTTATTGGTTTGGACTTTGTGTCCCCAACTTTGTTCTGTGCCCCTGGTTGTGGGCTATTTTCAATACTGTCATCCTTTTGAGAGGATGGCAATAGGAATGTGGTGTTTTCCATATTTACATCCACAATCTTTTGGGAGACTGTGGAGTGGCTTGGCTGAGGTTGCACACCCTCACTCTCCTTATCCTTCTGGGTTCTTTGATGTTCCTCAGTTCCCTCACCACCTAAATCCTCATCTAGTCTATCTACCAAAACATTTGATTTTCTTTTCTTTGATTTTACAACAACAGGTTTTTGGGAACCTGTTGAGGATGGTTTCTTAGATTTGGATTTAGAGATTGGTTGTGTTACTTAGGCAGGAGGGTTGGGGTCATTACTACCACCCTCCATAGTCACAGAAGGAAAAGAAGAATTAGGTTGGGAAGAGTTTAAAGTAGAGACATATACCTGAACAAAAGGGGGATAGATCAATTCCACATTGCTGTGAAGATTGATCCTTACCAGGTCTTTAAAGACCCTTTTGTTTTGAGTCCAGCACTCAAGGGTTTCAGTTTCCCTGCAAAACTCAATTTCTTTGACCAAGGGGTTAATTATAATCATGATAAATCTAGCATAGTATATATGATTAGATCTATCATGCTTCTTTCTTAACTTAGCAGCAATTTCAGATAACAATATAGAAGAAAAATCATGATATTCATCAAACAAAACACTATATGCTATCTGTTGCATGCTTGAAGTTATGGCATCAAAATTACTAATTTTACCACTAAAGCATTTTATTATTGCATCAAAGAAATAGGACCATTCTCTCCTAAGGTGTTTTCTAACTACTTGTCCTAAATTGATATCAGGATTTGCATAATTAACAACCCTAAGCATGTTTCTAATATTAGATTCACTAGGCACATTATCAGTATTATTAACAGGCAAATCTAAACATTCATTTAAAATTAAAGTAGTAAGAATGTACTCTTGTCCTTTACAGTTGAACTTGATGCTCGAGAAGTCATCGACAACTTCTGCAGAGGACCAAAATTCTTCCACCAAATTGCAGATTATTGTTGGTGCTTCCTTCAATGCTTTCTGTATCTTTCCACTTCCCAGGAATTGCATCAATGGATGAAATTCCTTTGGAGCCTCTTCAACAACAGTGCAGGCCACAAAATTATTCAATTCGTAGATGAACCCTGCTTGAGAGATTTTCTTGGATGAAGATGCCATTTTAGTAGAAGATTAGTAGTACAAAAGCTTTGAAGATATTAGAAGAGTTGAGTACTGAGAGACAGAGGGTTGTGATTAAGTTCGTAGAATGAGAGAGAGAGAAAGAGTTAGAGAAATTGTTAGTAAAAAAACATAAGTAAGAATGAATAATGTTTTAATCTCATTATTTATATTTACTAGTTTCTCCATCAATTTCTTACTCAAAATAGAACTTAATCGACCGTTAAAAGAAAATGAAAGGTAAAAGTTACCTATCTTGGCAATCGACTGTTATACATACATGAATATACGTATTAATCAATTGATAAAATAAGTAATCAACGGCTACATTTTGTACAGATCGACTGATGACATGGACCAATCAAATTCCAGGTCTTCGATCGATAGCAATCTTATCCATCGATAGGTACATTTATCCATCGATAAATAAATATATCATCAATTGATATATTTATCTGTCGACAGCTTCAGATATCCATCGATAAACAAATATATCATCAATTGATATATTTATCTGTCGACAGCTTCAGATATCCATCGATATGCAAAAATGTTTATCAGTTGCTTATTGAAGAATCAATAATTTAACATAATCAATGGCTAAAATTAATATTAATACATAACTTGTCAGACATTTAAAGGATTAAATATAATTAAGCATACCTAAATCACAGACCAATCTATTGAAAGTAGATTCATCTAGTGGTTTGGTAAAAATGTCTGCAAGTTGTCTTTCACTAGGGACAAAATGTAATTCAACTGTACCATTCATTACATGTTCCCTAATGAAGTGATACCTTATGTCAATATGCTTGGTTCTGAAATGTTGCACATGATTTTCTGTTATAGCAATGGCACTTGTATTGTCACAGAAAATAGGAATTTTGTTCAAGTTGAACCCATAGTCAAGTAGTTGATTCCTCATCCATAAAATTTGTGCACAGCAACTTCCAGCTGCAATGTACTCAGCCTCTGCAGTAAATGTAGAAACCGAATTCTTCTTTTTGCTTAACCATGACACAAGCTTATTTCCTAGAAATTGACAGGAGCCTGTTGTACTTTTTCTGTCAATTCTGCAACCTGCATAGTCTGCATCTGAATAGCCAATTAGTTCAAATCCAGAATCTCTAGGATACCAAATTCCAAGATTTGGAGTTCCTTTGAGATATCTGAATATTCTTTTTATTGCAATCAAATGAGATTCTCTAGGATCAGCTTGAAACCTAGCACAAAGACATGTAGCAAACATTATATCTGGCCTACTTGCAGTTAAATAAAGTAATGAGCCAACCATGCCTCTATAACTTGAAATGTCCACTATTGCTTCCTTAGTGTTTAATTCAAGTTTAGTTACAGTGGCCATGGGAGTTTTTGCAGAGGAACATTTATTTAAATGAAATCTCTTTAATAAATCAGAAATATATTTGGTTTGATTTATGAAAATACCATCTTTAACTTGTTTGATTTGCAAGCCAAGAAAGTAGGTTAGTTCTCCCATCATGCTCATTTCATATTTACTCTGCATCAACTTAGCAAACTTTTTACAAAGTTTTTCATTAGTTGAGCCAAAGATAATATCATCTACATAGATTTGAACAAGAATCATAGAGCCATTTACTTTTCTATGAAAGAGAGTTTTATCAACAGTACCTCTAATGAAGTAATTCTCAATCAGGAATTTAGACAGAGTGTCATACCAGACTCTAGGTGCTTGTTTTAATCCATAAAGTGCCTTGAGAAGATAGTATACAAATCCGGGGTGAACAGGATCAATAAAACTAGGAGGTTGTTCTACATATACTTCTTCTTCTAGTTCTCCATTGAGAAAAGCACTTTTTACATCCATCTGATATACTTTGAAATTTGCATGAGCAGCAAATGCTAAAAAGATTCTGATTGCTTCCAACCTTGCAACTGGTGCAAATGTTTCATCAAAATCTATGCCTTCTTCTTGTGAATAGCCCTTTGCCACTAATCTTGCCTTATTTCTTGTCACTGTACCAGTTTTCATCCATTTTGTTTCTGAATACCCATTTTGTACCAATGATAGTCTTATTCTTTGGTTTGGGCATCAGTTTCCACACTTTGTTTCTTTCAAACTGATTCAACTCTTCTTGCATAGCATTTATCCAATCAGGATCATTCAAGGCTTCTTCAATCCTTTTTGGTTCTTCTTGTGACAGAAAGCTACTATACAAGCATTCATTTTGAGTTGCACTTCTAGTTTTGACACCATCATTTGCATTTCCAATAATTAGTTCAAAGGGATGACTTTTTGTCCATTTCCTTTGAGATGGTAAGATTGTCCTTGAAGATGATGTTTCATGATCATTGGAAGTGTTATGATCATTGTGAAGTGATTGACTATTTGAGAACCCTCCCCCTGTGATGGACACTCTATTTGAAGATTGTTGAGCAGAGTTGTTATCCATAGAATGATTATCAATTGATGTATTATCAGTCGATTGATGATTGTCAACTGATAAGTTATCTGTTGAAGCAATGACATCAATTGATGGGAGGATTCTAGGAACTTGTATACTTGTAATTTCCTCATCATCATCACTATCTTCAATATTACTTGAGGATTCATTTTCAAAATGCAATAGATCACGAAATCCTTCATCAAACAACCCTTGAATTTTCTTGTCATCAAAGACTACATGCATAGATTCCATAACAATGTGTAATCTAAGATTGTAGACTCTGTATGCTTTGGTTGTTATTCCATATCCAACAAATATAGCTTCATCAGCTTTGGCTTCAAATTTTCCTAGATTTTCACCTTGAATTCTCAGTACAAAGCATTTGCAGCCAAAGACATGAAGAAAGTTAACTGTTGGCTTCTTGTCTTTCTTCATCAATTGATATGGTGTTTTGCCTTGAAGTTTATTGACCATGGAAATATTTTGAGTGTAACAAGCAGTATTAATTGCTTCTGCCCAGAAGTATGTAGGAAGTTTTGCTTCTTCTAACATAGTTCTAGCAGCTTCAATCAAGGTCCTATTTTTCCTTTCAACTACTCCATTTTGCTGTGGAGTCCTTGGAGCAGAGAAAAGATGAGTGATACCTTTTTCTTCACAGAATTCTCTCATGGTTGAATTCTTGAATTCAGTTCCATTATCACTTCTAAATTTCTTGACCTTCCATTCAGTGCCATTTTCAACATTCTTCACATGATTGATAATTAATTTGCTTGCCTCATCCTTAGAGAATAAGAAATATACCCATGAAAATCTTGTGAAGTCATCCACAATTACTAAGGCATATTTCTTTTTGGCAATTGACATGATGTTGACTGGACCAAATAAATCCATGTGCAATAATTCCAGAGGCTTATCAATTGATGATTCAGACTTTGACTTGAATGATGCTTTTATTTGTTTTCCTTTTTGACAGGCATCACACAGTCCATCCTTAGTGAATTCCATCTGTGGAATGCCTCTAACCAGATTCTTTCTAACCAATAAATTCATGGCTTTGAAATTCAAATGGGCTAGTTTCTTGTGCCACAACCAACTTTCATCTGTATTGGCTTTGCTAAGTAGGCATGTCATTGAATTTGCTTTTACAGAGAGAAAATCAGCCACATAGACATTTCCTTTTCTTTCTCCAATTAAGAGAATTTCACCAGATTCTTTGTTGGCTATGATGCATGATCCAGTTGTAAACCACACACCATTACCATTATCACACAGTTGACTTATACTGAGCAGATTGTGCTTCAATCCATCAACTAGTGCTACAGATTCAATGATAACATTTTCTTTTACAATTGAGCCATATCCCAGAGTAAAACCTTTGCTGTTATCTCCAAAAGTAACTCCTAGGCCAGCCTTTTCCACAAACTTTGTGAGCAGGGACAAATCTCCAGTCATGTGCCTTAAACATCCACTATCCAAATACCAGAGATTTTTCTTCCTGTTTCCCTGCACACAAATAAAACAATCAAGTTGCTTTTGGTACCCAAGTTGCCTTGGGTCCTCTTTTATTAGTTGCAGCTTGAGCCCCTGTTGTCAACTTCGGTTCCTTTTGTTTTGGTGGGTTTAAATCCACTTTAACTTTGGAAGTTGACTTTTAGGGCTTTGACACCTTGGAACTCATGGCATAATTTCCATGAATTTTATCATTTACATTAGGCATGTTCCATGGCATTCCAGGCATGTTCATATTAGGATATGCAAAGAAGGGATTATACATGTATGGAACTTGTGCATAAGGCATATGAACATTAGGTGCAACCAAATTAGAAGACATGGCATTCATGAGCATAGGATTGGTAAACATGGCATTTGCAGTCATGGCATGTATATTTAAATCATTTGAAGATATAGATTTCTTTTCAATTTTCCATTGCATGGACAAATGATTTACACTACCACATTTAGCACAGACTTTTCTAGGTGCATACATATCAGGAGTGTAGTTGTTGTGCTTATTTATGCCTACTTTACCATTCCTATTCTTTTTCCTTTTCTCGGACTTAGATTGAGTAATTTCCACAAATGTTATCTTTTCTAATTTTTCTTTTAATTGTTTCTTGGATAAGCTACCTATGTTGATCTTCTCAGTCTCAGCCTCAACTTGATTTTTGGTTTCCTTAACAAACTTAATAGGAGTGCTAAATTTGTTCTTCTTATTAGCCATTGATGATTTACTTGTTGATGGATGCTTATCAATTGATTCAGCATCAATCGATTGATAATCCTTATCAATTGATGAAGGATTAGCAGTCGATTGATCTTTATCCATTGAAGTATCAGCCAATGGCTTGCCTATTGATTTGGGGAGTTCTCCTAGAGTATCTACACCCTGAACATCATTAATTTGTTTGGCAGTTTTAGCAGACCTATTCCATTTGCTAATGGTTTCAATTTCTTCAGCCAATTGTTCTTTCAACAATTCTTCTCTTTTCAAACTGTTTACTAGTTTATTCCTAGCATCCTTTCTTTCCTGCTTAAATCTTTCTAAACAGACAAGTTCATTTTCAAGAAAAACATTCCTCTCAGTTAAGGCATCAATGGTGCTCTTTAACTTGAGATTTTCTTTGTTTAGAGATTTTAGAGTGACATGCAAATTGTACAATTCATTGGACATTTCATTAATAGTACTATTGCATTCATCAGCTGAAAGCTCAGAAAAGTTTGTAGCTAATACCTGATTGGATGCTGAACTAGCTTCTTCATCCTCATGGTTGGCCATTAGAGCTAGATTGATATATTCTTCAAAATCATTGTCCTCAGCAGCCCAGTCCTTCTCTTCAGTGACAAAAGCCTTTTCTTTCTGTTTTAAAAGGTCAAAGTATTTCTTTTTATAATCAATACCCTCATATGTCTTTGCCTTTTCTTGCTTTGGCTTCCTGCACTCACTTGAGAAATGACCAGCCAATCCACAGTTAAAACATCTGAATTTAGATCTATCAACCAAATTTTTATTTTGATTGTTGTTTCTAAACTGGGATCCAGGCCTTTGAGCATTTGGATTCCTTTTGAATTTTAGCTTTGAAAACTTCCTTGACAAAAATGCAAGGTGCTCATCAATCTCATCCAAATAATCCTGTGAGCATGTTTCATTTTCCTCACATTTGGTCTTTCCTTTTCCCTTGGATGATTCTTCATCAGCATCATTAGCCACCATCATGACTTCTTCTGAACAACCAGTATTTTTCTTTTCTTTCTTGTCTTCATTCCCATTGACCATCAAAGCCACAGTTTTCTCCTTTCTTTGATTCTTCTCAATCTCTTCATCTTGTTGAATCTCCAGTTCATATGTTTTGAGAATACCATATAATTTCTTTAGAGTATAATCTTTGAAGTCTTGAGATTGTCTAATGGAGACAGTCATTGCCTTCCATTCCTTTGGAAGAGATCTTAGAAATTTGAGATTTGTATCTTCTGTTGCATAAACCCTACCATATAGCTTTAGACCATTCAATAACTTTTAGAATCTACTATAGGTATCATTGATGGCTTCACCACTCTTAAAATAAAATGATTCATATTTTTGTATTAAGAGTTGCATCTTGTTTTTCCTAACTTGTTCAGTTCCTTCACACAGAGTTTGAAGAGTGTCCCACACTTCTTTTGATGAAGTACAGTTTATCACATTATCAAACATATCTTTATCTAGACCATTAAACAGAATGTTCATGGTCTTTTTGTCTTTTAGTACTTCTTTTTCATCCTCTTCTGTGAATTCAGAAATAAGTTTTGGAATATGTCTATCAACTGTAGGAGTTCCATCTGGGTTTACTCCTGTAACTAGCTTCATGGGAATGTGAGGACCTTTCTCTATGCAGTGAACATAAGAAGGATCTAGAGAAATAAGATGCAGATGCATTTTTACCTTCCATGGAAAGTATTCATCATTTTCCAACATTGGAATCTTTACACCTGAATCTTTTTGGCCCATATTGACTGTTCTTGATCTTTAAACTTTCTGTATGTTGAAAGCTCGCTCTGATACCAATTGTTATTCCCTAGAACAATGTCAATATTTGTAGAAGGGGGGTTGAATACAAATATTAAAACTTTTTGCTGGTTCTAATATTCGTTCTTGAAGTTTGAGAATATAGAGAGAATATGTTCTAACAATTTAAGACTGAAACGTAAATTGAACAAGGAGATTTAAAATTACTGATGGATTGGCTTTTCCATCAGTGTATATTTTTGCTCAATGTTCCTAGGTTAAAAGAAACCTAGCTGCATTTTTACAAGATTAGAAAACAAATCAACTGTTCTTACAAATGTGCTCTCAAGCTTGAACAGTTGATTAAGAGATATTGTCTAACTTGTCTGTTTTCTAATAATGCTGCTACACTTGTTTTTATACTACAAGTGTGCTTTTACAATTCCTATACTAGGATTGTTTCTACCTACCTTCCTTTTTCTTTTTGACATTTTATTAAAAAGGAGTTTGAAAGACAGCTTCTGATTGAGTCTTCACAGTCACTCTAGAATGTTTTCCATAGGTGTGCTTTTCTTCTTTGGACTTTCAACAGATATTCTTTCTGTGTTGTCACACTCAATTGATAATTTGCTATTAAGCATATCAATTGATCCATTCTTTAATCCATCAACTGATGTACTTCTTCGATTGATCTTTCTATCCATCGATTGATAAAAGATGGCTTATCGATTGATAGATGTTATCAATTGATATATCAATCGATGGGTCTTCACATCAGTTGATGGTCTTCAATGCTTGACTTGGCTTCTTCGATTGATCCCTCATCCATCGATGCTTCAATATCAATTGATCATCCTTCACTTGTGTAATTTCCTGTCTTCACATAATTACAATTCAACAGTTTAATTTACACATCAATTGATGATCTATATCAATCGACTCTAACATCAATTGATGAATAAAATATCAATTGATTTACACCTTATAGATTGAAATAGACTAAGTACACCTATGCTACTATCCAAGTTATCAGTTGATTCACATAAACACTTCAACTGATAAATGGTTTCATGATCAATTGATATTTATAACTTTCATATCAATTGATCAGTTACATCAAATAAAATTTCTATGATTCTAAGATTAATGTTATCATCAAATCACATGTAGATTCCTAACAGCGATGATGATGTTGAGCCGAAGAAGTCATCGATTCCTTATTCAAGCTAGTTAATTTAAGTGCATGTCTTGTTTTTAATTTTTCGGGAGGGTATTGCATTTTTCCGATTTAAAACTCATGAATGGTTTCAGTTGTTCTTGCATTTGGCTATGAACATTGGGTTAAGATATATTACGAACTGGGATTGATTGCATGTTTGTTTTTTGAATTTTCCGAATTGATAATCAAATTTTTCCGGCCAAGTTTGCTAATTGACGATTAGTTTTGAATATAGGTATGCTTAATTATAAATTCTTAGTTCAGGGAAATAATTTGTGCAAATTGTTAACTGATTTAATTGAGGTGTAATAGTCGATTATTAATTGTTTCTAAATTATTAGCCTAAATTTCGAATATATATATATATATATATATCTACATATTAAATTGCATTCAAAAATATGATTATATGGGAGTATTGGATTGAGTTTGATGCTACTTGCTAAGTCCTCATAAGAATTTATTGGTATATGCATTTTTAAAGAATATTTTGGTTGGTTATGTGCCTATATTCAAAATTTTCGAATATACAAATAGGCATTATATTCGAATTATATAATTAAATGATAATGAAAGATTTAATCCTTGTAACTCATATGGGCATGATTTTATATGACATAGATTGGGTATGATATATGATTGTCTGATTATGTATGATTGACATTGGTGTTTGTTTGTGTCGGTTGTATTCCTACGAGTAGTCCTATTTACAGGGGAAGTGCTGCCGAAATTTACTAAAATATAAATGCTTTTATTATTAAAATGGCACCATAACCTGTATAAATAGGATTACTAGTAGAGAATAGTAATAGTATTGTTTAATACTGAAGTATCATATATGTTGTCTGCTTATGTGTTAAAGTGTTTATACTATTAATATAATATTATGGTTTCGAAAGGGTAGATTGAGTTAGACGTTAAAGAGAACGTCGAGTATATGACACACTGAAATAGTGTTATATTTATGTGTAGATTTGAAGGTAATAGAAGTGAAGGATAAAGGAAAAGCAAAGATAGAAAGTTAGTGCAAAGATAGTAGGATCCACCTGTTCAACAGCCGCAGCTATATTTTGAGGCAAGTAACTCTTGCCTATATTCTCTTTTAAAGATATGAACTGTTTTATACTTTTACAACTGCTTTACACCATATAACTATTTTATTATGTACAACATGTTTTATTCTAAATGTTAAACTTAAACTGCAATCCAGTATAAACCTTGAATGTACCTTATACTTTTCAATCCCTGAACTGCTGAAACCTTGTTGACTATCATCTTATGAACTTGTTTCATAATTCTTAAGTTGTTAATCCTGAACTGTTAACCTTAACCACGATTAGTACCCCATTGATACTCCCTAATTACTATTTTAAATCCAATGCTTTTAACTTATTTTAGATCCTCTTGCTATCCCTTATAATTGTTTTAAAACTTGTGCTTATGACATGATTCTGATTCTTTACTTAAATCCTGCTCACTCTACTGCTAAAGATACTTGAATATAAACTTGTCTTCGAATAAAATTTACCTCTGTCTCTTGATTTTTAAAAATGGATTTAAATATGAAATCCGACTTTCAAGAAGTCTTTTTCATCAAATGATTTGGTAACTTTTAAAAGAAGGGTTTTGATATTATAGGAATTCCGATCAAAATGGTTTCTGCGGAATCCTATAGATTGTAGGCGTAAGAGGGCGAGTGACACCGGTCCAGCAATTTTTTTAGTGAAAGAGGCTAGGGCGGTCCTAGTCCAGTATCTTTAATGGTCAATGTCAATAAGTGCTAATTATGAGTACTCCTTAAAGGTCTAGAGGGACTTCGGTCCGTTATGGGGACTTTACGTGGCTGATCACCCGTATTGTCTGGGCGTTGTGAGAAAACTCCAATCAAAATGATTTTTGATTTTATGAAAATGATATCCTAATGAGAGGACAGTTTCTACGAAAAGGATTTCGATACTGATGTTCTAATAAGAGAATAATTTTTATTGAAATGATTAGTAAAGAAATGCTCTTATGATGCCATGTTTATACAACTTTGAACTGTCAAGATTGCTATGATTCTGACTCCGTTTTACTCATGTGCAATACTTCCTGTTATCCATCTAAAAACCACATGTTTACCTACAAATCTTGAACTGATTTACTTTACAGATTTCCTTAAATCCTATCACCCCACACTGTTAGATACCTTACCCTGAATTAATTCTTTTTAGTACATTATCAGTTTTACCCTAACTTTACAACCACAAGTTTTATGTTAAACCTTGAACTGAACTCTTTCCTTTCTTGTGCCTTTACCAATGAATAGTATTGAAGAAAGTTTTATGCATAAAGAATTCCCAGATTTATTAATGAATTCTAGATTGATGTTTTAAGGACAATAAGGTCCAGTTATGGTTTTTGAGAAAAGATTTCCAAATTACTTACTCTGATGTAGAACTGTTCATAACCTTATGCATGGTTAATTGTTGAGCCTTTGTAGCTCATTCTTTTATTTTCTAACCTCTACAGCTTTTGAGAAACATGGTATAAATTAAGCAAATTGCGAGGAAGAACACCTCATATATTAATTATGCTAGGCTGGCTGAAGTGGAACAGGTAGGATCACAACTGAGTTAGAAGAGAAGGACTTTGTTATAAGTCTTATAATGTATAAATGTTGATAGACTTTTGTGATAAGATTCAGAGTTGTAATGATATTTATTTTGGTGATGTAAACTTAATGAATGTAGAGTTGTGCTTGTTTCATACCATTACTGTTAGTAATTGTGCTCTAGAGACAATACTTTTTATATTTTAAGGAAAATATTTATTATTAAGGATTATGTTTTATTGATTATTATTTATTTATTATGTTTTATTTACTGCGTAATAAATTGAAAGCATAATAAATGTCCTTGAAATTTTGATACGTATTATATATCTTTAAGTATGTGACTTAAAAATGAGATTATATGAATAGTATCTTATTCCTAAAATTCCCTAGTCGAGTATTATTATTTAAGGACAATAATAATGCACAAAGACTAGTATGTTTCTTGACAGATGACCACATCTCATTGGTCATAGGTACGGGGATACTAAAGTCAAGAACATAAGTGCATGTATCAATGCATGGCACTGGAATGACCCGCTGTGAGATTCTACATGTTAAGTAAGTGTCATAAGTAATTCTCACTGTGATAATGGTGTAATGATCCTTAGACCTGAAATCATTATATTTCTATACGAGAATTAATATACTTTGATTACATTAAAAGTTACCTTTGACCGGGTGATGATAAAAGTGGACATTGGGTATATTATGAATCGTATGAGAAATATGAATGATCTAGATGGGATTTAATCCTCCTAATTTTAGGAGTGATATTATTGGCCTCTTGTTTGAGTGAGACTATGAAATGCACGGCCGTGCTCAAATGTTGATTTGATTTTAATAGTCACTCATCGATCAAGAAAATAAAGATTAAATTATGAAGAGGATGACACGAGACATGCCTTGAGTTTAATCTATAATATCAAGATTAAAGGGATTATATTACATGGAACATTATTCACGAAAGGCTTAATCGAATCACCGATTTATTATTATTACTTGGGTAGCAATGATGTATTACTAGATGCCGCTCATTGTTTACAATTTTAATTAGATATTAAAATTATTGCTAAAGTAATAATAACCTACAGGGTCACACACAAAGAACGCTTGAAGGAGAAATAATTTAAATTATGAATTTAAATTAAATAAGTAATTTATTTTATTTATGATATTAATTAAGTATGACTTAATTAATTATATAAATAGAATAAATGAATTACTTAAACTAATTCCAAAATTAATAATTAATTAATTAAGTGAGACTTAATTAAATAATTTAGAATTTTGGATTAGTATTAATTATAATTGGATTATAATTAGAAAACTTATTCCTCTCTCTATATAATCTCTTTATGGGCTGATTTAATAAGAGAGAGATTTTACAAAAACCCTAGCCGCTCTGAGAGAGGAGGAAGATAGAGAGAGAATAAGTTTTCGGGTGCTAGTACACATCAATCCTTCATGAAAAGTGTTCGTGTGGATACCGTAGAGCGTAGATCGCGAGAGCGGGATACGTGGTGATTAAACAAGCTTTGGACCTCCATTAATCTTCCATTAATGAACTGTTAAAGCTTCTAAAGGTATTTATTCTTTATCTCCGAATTAAATCTTTTGTTTTCGCATGGATCCTGCGGAGGGTTTCGCTATTTTGATTTATTTTTCGCGTTTATTCCGCTGCGTTTGTGTCACGAAACCCTACAATTACCTGTTAAAGGTCCAGGGTAGTAGTCGGTGTCATATATATATATATATATATATATATATATATATATATATATATATATATATATGCTTTGTTTATATTTATACAGGATGCATGCATATAGAGTGTTAGTGACTCGACTCTTCGATCTAGACCCCGGATCGGGAGGGCGTCACACTTTCACTTCTGCTGTACCTTCAATTAGCAGATCAATCATATCTCACATTTGTTTGGGACTGGTGCAATTAATCACTTGATTCAGCATTGTAGTGTTCGGTGAATCCATTAGGATACATTGAAGATGATTATCCCATGCAACTCGATCTTTGTCAGTGTCAGTGTACTCTGAAGGCTCATTTGGGGTAAATCCTTGAGGAATTCGTTTGCCGTCATCTGAGACTGTTTCTGGTGTCAGCTTTTGAGGTACATAGAGTCGATTTTCCAAAATTCCCATGTATTAAGAATTAGCTGATTTGATAAAAGTGGACATCTTCTTCTTCCATAAAATGTATTCATTTTTATCAAAGGCTGAGATTTTGATGCTACTAAGTTTATGTATATGTTTATATATATTATGAATATATGATATTCATATGATGTATAATCATGTGATGATTATGTGTGTTGATGTATGTATATGATACATGTTTGTTCTTATTATGGGAATCGTATTCGATACGAATTCTGAAACGGCTGCCGTAGATTTTTTGAAATCTGTGTCCAATGTCCGATTTTTACAAACGATATGTGTTTTCTGACTGGAATCGGGTCACTGAGCAATACTGAAAATATCAGCTTTGCGTATGTAAGCCATTAGATGTCGTTACAGACCCCAAAACGGTGATTTATTATTTTCTGAAAATTATTTAATTTTCTAAATTTTTTGGATATATGTATGTATATATTATGAATATATGATATTCATGTGATGTATAATCATATGATGATTGTATGTATCACTGTGTATGTATATATGATATATGCTTGTTCTTGTTTTGAGAATTGTATATGATACGATTTCTGAAACACCGTCAGATTTGGAGAAATCTGACTGTTGTATCCGATTTTCGTAAACGATATGTGTTTTCTGACTGGAATCGGGCCAATGAACAACACTGATATCTATGCTATCACCGACAGGTCTGTAAGGCGTTTGACGTCGTTAAGGTCCTCGAAATAGTGATTTATTGTCTTCAGAAATCTATTTTTAATTTTCTGAAATTTCAAAATTTGTTATATATGATTATATGATATGATTATATAATATGAGATATATTATATGTGTTATATGATAGCATGGTGGATGGTTATGGCCTAAAGACCCATAGGATAGTGGTTTTGATTTATGGTTTTGGTTTCTAAATACGACTTGCATGTCGTTTATTCATTGTAATTTAATTATCTCGAATGTAACTTGAGTTCTTCTTGTAATTTCATTAGAATAGTTTTATTTTTTATTATTCAATGTAATTATCAATGAAGACTTGCAAGTAAGGAGGAGATCCAAAAGGGGATGATGGAGCATTGAAGAAAGAAGACATGTAATAGATAGTATTTTTAAAACCACCATAGACTGACCTTGATATTTCCATTAGCTTGGAAATATCATATAGTATGGGGCCATAACCAAACACGTTTAATTTACGCACATTACATATATGTATATGATTGCATGTATTGGTATGTATGCGTAGATATAATTGAGATGCATGCTTAATATTGATTAATCATGTATGTATTAGATACGACACCCATGCCATGTTTGCTTAAACAAGATAAAATCTGTAACGATTCAAGATTTTAAAATTAACTAACGATCATGAGATTCTTGTGTTTATGAAATATGGATTTTTAAAACACGGAATTAAATATGGATTTTTGATATCTATAATTGGGATTTTCTGACAAAAGCGGATATGCGTATTCGTAAGGCTGATGGGTTTTAAGTGTGACCATTGGTATCCTCCATCTACCTGGGAAATGAACAATTTAAGATGTCAATTTGAAATATTTGGTTCAAGGAAAAATTGAGGATCTCTTTATGATGTGATCATGATCGTTATAAATTTTCTAAAACCCCTTAACAAAATATTAAGTTTTACTCGGATGCTTTCCAATGAATGAACACTCATCGAATCCTAGATCGATAAGGGGAAGGACTGTCAGTGGCAGGGGACTCCTATCTATCGTGGTGAGATGCGACGAATATAAACGGTTATATTCGGCCGTTGTATCATTGGGTCTAACTTAACTGAGTCGTCATAATAAGTGAAAATAAATGGTTATATTCAACTATTATGAACTTAGATAAGATCAATCGTTGTTCACCAAACTATCCAAGAATTATATATGATATAATTGACAACTGTTGTCTACCTAAATAATCATTTTCTAAGGACTTCCAGTGGTTGACTTAGGACATGACGAAATATGGATCTTGGCTCACTAGAAAGAATTATGGGATATACTTTCCAAATTAATAGTAAGGGCTATTAGTTTGATAAAAATAGTGGGAGATATATGATGATATACCATAATCACTTAAACATAATTAATATTAAATTTGCAATCTAGTTTATTTTATGCACTTTAATATTGTAGATATCAAATGATAAATACAAACAACTTCTCTATGCGATCAGTTCTTGAGAAGGATAAGTTGACGAGAATATATTTCCTTGACTGACATAGGAGCTTGAGGATCGTCCTCGGGCACCACGTTATTAGTCAAATCTCTTCCCCTGCTCTTAAAGTTGAGAATGTAACATGTGCAAATCATAGTGCTTATTGGAAGCAAATTGATGTTGCGACTGATGTTTCATGTCTCATGCTCACAAATATATGTGTTGAGCTTAAGAAGCAATACAAGCATATAGATGCTTATGAAACGATTGAGCACAAGATATATTTGAAAGGGCACTATACACTTACAAGTAGGGAGAGTGAGACCCGGTTACACCACATGTTCTAAAGATTATAGGGTATAATGAATACCATTGATATTTTGAGTTTCCAGATTGGTCTGGAGACAGATAGATTTGATCTTACAATCTTTGGACAAATATTATTCTTATTTTGTTATGAATAATAAAGTGAATAAGATTGGTAAAACACCCATTGAGTTGCTAAGCATGTTGAGAACTGCTGAAAGTAATATGATAAATGTATGAACTACTACTATATTGATGGTAAACATAGGGAATGCAAAAGGGAAAGGAAAATGGAAAGGCAAGGAAAAGATTTGATCTAGTTCCGTTGTCAAACCAAAGTCCAATCCCTAAAGCAGACTCTAAAGTCTGAATGAGGTGTTGATAAAGAAGACGATTGTCACTTCTGTGGAAAGTTGGGAGACTGGAAATTAAACTGTCATGCTTAATTGGAAGATCGGAAGATGATGATCAATAAGGGTCAAGCTTAAGGTATCGGGTTGGAATTGGAGTAAAGATAGTTGCTCTGGTTCGAGGAACTCGTTACTTAATTTTTGGCCTATAAGGAAAATTTAGAACTTAATAATTGTTATAGCGTGCTTGCAATTGGCAGAGACATTATTTCAGTTTCTTGTTTGGACAAGAAAGGCTTTTTCATTTTATAACAATAGTTGTTTATTCTATTTTGATGATGAGCCTTATAATGTTGCACATCTAATTAACAATTTATATGTTCTAAAGTGACTCAAATCAAATATTACCTTTGGCACTGTCGCTGAGGCCATATTAATGAGAAACGCATTTCCAGAATACATAAAGATGCATTCATGGATAAGTTTGATTATGAATCATACCAAAGGATACGAATCTTGGTTTATTTGGTAAAATGACTAAAGCTCATTTTACCGGACATGGTGAAGGGATCATTGAATGGGTATGACTTATACATAGTGATGTATGTGGTCATATGTGTACGATGACAAAAGGTAGATTTTATTAACTTCATAAAATTTACTAATTATTTTAGTAGATACGGATATATGTATCTTTTGAAGAACTAATCCGAATCATTTGAAAAGTTCAAAGACTATAAAGATGAAGTAGAAAATATCAAAGAAAAGTTTTTTTGATAGGAGAAATCACACCTTGTTGGACATGGTGCGATCAATGTTGAGTCAATGAATCTTCCAATTAGTTTATGGGGTTACACCCTGGAAACGGCTCCACATACACTTAACTGTGTTCCTACTAAATTGGTTCAAAAGACTTCTTATGAGATATGGACTGAGCAACGTTACAGCATGTCATTTATAAAATTTTGGGGATGTGAAGCGTTTGTGAAACGTCTAATCTCTGACAAGCTAGGACCAAAACCAGACAAATGTAATTTTGTGGAATACCCAACTGAAACAAAGGGTTATTCTTTCTATAATCCTTCCGAGAACAAAGTGTTTGTTGCTCGAACTGCTGAGAGACAGTGGGAGGATAATAGATCTCAATGAAGTTTGAGACCCACATGATAACGTTGAACCAGTGGAGGAACCTGAGTAGAATGTACAAGAAAAATAATACTGCTCAAGAAACACAGGTGTTCGTAGGTTTAGTAGGATTCGCCATGAGCCCGAGAGATAATATGGATTTCTCTTGACTCAAGATGGTGATGTGATGCTTATGGATGAAGATGAGCCTCTCACCTACCTAGATACTATAAACACTCCAGATTCTAAGAGATGGCTGGATGCCATTAAATCTGATATGGAATCCATGTATACTAATCAAGTATGGACTTTGGTTGATCCACCTGAAGGGGTAAAACCTATAGGGTGCAAGTGGGTTTTCAAGAAGAAGACCGACATGGATGCTAATGTACAGACCTATAAGGCACGATTGGTGGCAACAGGTTTCAAGAAAATTCATGGTATTGACTATGATGAGACCTTTTCACCAGTTGTTATGGTCATGTCCATCAGGATTTTGCTTGCTATAGCTGCTTACTATGACTATGAAATCTGGCAAATGGATGTCAAAACCGCTTTCTTAAATGAGAGCCTTGAAGAAGATATGGATGTGTACATGACACACCCTAAGGGTTTTGTTGATCTAAAGGGTGCTGGAAATGTATGTAAGTTGCGTCAATCCATTTATGGATTAAAGCAGGCCTCGAAGAGATGGAACATTTGTTTTCATGAAACAGTCAAAAAGAGTTTGACTTTATTCAGAATGAAGATGAAACTTGTGTTTACAAAAAGTTTAGTGGGAGCCATGTGGCATTCCTAGTATTATATGTTGATGATATATTACTAATAGGGAATGACATTCCTTCTCTACAGACTGTGAAGACTTGGTTGAGAAATAATTTCTCAATGAAAGACTTAGGCGATGTGACATATATATTAGGGATCGAGATCTATAGAGATAGATCAAGGTGATTGGTCGGCCTAATTTAGAGTACATACATTGACAAAGTTTTGCATCGATTTCAAATTCAAAGAGACTAAAATGGATATGTCCCAATGTCTCATGGGATAGTGATCTCAATATAAAATTTGTCCTAAATCATTGGATGATAGGGACTGCATGAGTAAAATTCCATATGCGTCAGCAATTGGTTTTATAATATATGCAATGATATGTACTTATCCTGATGTCTCGTATGCTTTAACCATGATGAGTAGATACCGATCTAATCCAGGTGAAGGTCACTGGACGACAGTCAAGAATATTCTTAAGTACTTAAAGAGGACTAAAGATTCATTCTTGTTATATGGAGGAGATGTGAAGCTAGTTGTAAGAGGTTTCAGTGATACTGGTTTCTAGACAGATAACGATAATTTAATGTTTCTGTCTGGCTTTGTGTTTTATTGAGATGTTGTATGCTGGAATGGTTCACAGCAAAGACAATTGTTGATTTTACAATAGAACCTGGGTATATTGATGCTTGTGAAGCAGCCAAGGAGGCTGTTTGGGCATGTACTTAGGAGATATCACCTAATTAATGAGATTAATGATCAAGGAGATATACATATATGTAAAGTGTATACTAATAATAATATTGCAGACACATTGACTAAGGCTTTGTCGCAGCAGAAGCACGAAAGTCACACTAGTTCCATGAGTATTGGATACTTGGGTAATTGGCTCTAGTGCAAGTGGGAGATTGTTAGTAATTGTGCTCTAGAGACAATACTTTTTATATTTTAAGGAAAATATTTATTATTAAGGATTATGTTTTATTGATTATTATTTATTTATTATGTTTTATTTACTGCGTAATAAATTGAAAGCATCATAAATGTCCTTGAAATTTTGATACGTATTATATATCTTTAAGTATGTGACTTAAAAATGAGATTATATGAATAGTATCTTATTCCTAAAATTCCCTAGTCGAGTATTATTATTTAAGGACAATAATAATGCACAAAGACTAGTATGTTTCTTGACAGATGACCACATCTCATTGGTCATAGGTATGGGGATACTAAAGTCAAGAACATAAGTGCATGTATCAATGCATGGCACTGGAATGACCCGCCGTGAGATTCTACATGTTAAGTAAGTGTCATAAGTAATTCTCACTGTGATAATGGTGTAATGATCCTTAGACCTGAAATCATTATATTTCTATACGAGAATTAATATACTTTGATTACATTAAAAGTTACCTTTGACCGGGTGATGATAAAAGTGGACATTGGGTATATTATGAATCGTATGAGAAATATGAATGATCTAGATGGGATTTAATCCTCATAATTTTAGGAGTGATATTATTGGCCTCTTATTTGAGTGAGACTAAGAAATGCACGGCCGTGCTCAAATGTTGATTTGATTTTAATAGTCTACTCATCGATCAAGAAAATAAAGATTAAATTATGAAGAGGATGACACGAGACATGCCTTGAGTTTAATCTATAATATCAAGATTAAAGAGATTATATTACATGGAACATTATTCACGAAAGGCTTAATCGAATTACCGATTTATTATTATTACTTGGGTAGCAATGATGTATTACTAGATGCCGCTCATTGTTTACAATTTTAATTAGATATTAAAATTGTTGCCAACGTAATAATAACCTACAGGGTCACACACAAAGAACGCTTGAAGGAGAAATAATTTAAATTATGAATTTAAATTAAATAAGTAATTTATTTTATTTATGATATTAATTAAGTATGACTTAATTAATTATATAAATAGAATAAATGAATTACTTAAACTAATTCCAAAATTAATAATTAATTAATTAAGTGAGACTTAATTAAATAATTTAGAATTTTGGATTAGTATTAATTATAATTGGATTATAATTAGAAAACTTATTCCTCTCTCTATATAATCTCTTTATGGGCTGATTTAATAAGAGAGAGATTTTACAAAAACCCTAGCCGCTCTGAGAGAGGAGGAAGATAGAGAGAGAATAAGTTTTCGGGTGCTAGTACACATCAATCCTTCATGAAAAGTGTTCGTGTGGATACCGTAGAGCGTAGATCGCGAGAGCGGGATACGTGGTGATTAAACAAGTTTTGGACCTCCATTAATCTTCCATTAATGAACTGTTAAAGCTTCTAAAGGTATTTATTCTTTATCTCCGAATTAAATCTTTTGTTTTCGCATGGATCCTGCGGAGGGTTTCGCTATTTTGATTTATTTTTCGCGTTTATTCCGCTGCGTTTGTGTCACGAAACCCTACAATTACCTGTTAAAGGTCCAGGGTAGTAGTCGGTGTCATATATATATATATATATATATATATATATATATATATATATATATATATATATGCTTTGTATATATTTATACAGGATGCATGCATATAGAGTGTTAGTGACTCGACTCTTCGATCTAGACCCCGGATCGGGAGGGCGTCACACTTTCACTTCTGCTGTACCTTCAATTAGCAGATCAATCATATCTCACATTTGTTTGGGACTGGTGCAATTAATCACTTGATTCAGCATTGTAGTGTTCGGTGAATCCATTAGGATACATTGAAGATGATTATCCCATGCAACTCGATCTTTTTCAGTGTCAGTGTACTCTGAAGGCTCATTTGGGGTAAATCCTTGAGGAATTTGTTTGCCGTCATCTGAGACTGTTTCTGGTGTCAGCTTTTGAGGTACATAGAGTCCATTTTCCAAAATTCCCATGTATTAAGAATTAGCTGATTTGATAAAAGTGGACATCTTCTTCTTCCATAAAATGTATTCATTTTTATCAAAGGCTGAGATTTTGATGCTACTAAGTTTTTGGGTACTCATGATTGTGAAGAATTTTAAATCTAAAGAAATAATTAATTTCTTAAAAATTAAAATCAATTCGAATAAAAATAAAATTTTGATAAATAAAATTTTAATTCGAATTCTTGATGATTGATAGTCTTCTTAAAATTAGTGAACTTAAAATCTTTGAAAAATTCGAAATTGAATTTTCTTTAATAATAAAGAAATTTCAATATAAATGTTTCTAGATCTAAAAATGCACTTTTTCGAAAAACTATTTTTGAATCTTGATTTGTAACTTCAATCAACAAGCTCTGATACCAATTGTTAGGTCCAAAATCATCATAGATGGGGGGGTTGAATATGATGTGGTAGATTTTTCGTTTAAATGTGGATTAAGTGTTTGTGTTCTTGAGATATAAAAATGGCAGTTAATGAAACACAAAGATTCGGGGAAATAACAATATATTATTAAATCCCTGAGGTGTTACACTTCTAATCAAATGATTTGCTTCAATTGGTTCAATCAATGTTACAATAGAAATACAGTTGAGTGATATAAATGACTGACTTTAATGGAGCTCCCGTCTGTATCTCTTTTGTTGAAGATGAAAGAATACCTTACTGTCCATATTGATTTTCACCCATATATAATTTGTAGTCTTTTTGGAAAATGATTTCCAACAATTCTCAAGTCCTTTGTTGCGCCTGCAAGAGTGGTGGAGGTGTGTAGGCGCCATAAAGAAGTATGTTGCGCCTCTAACAAGTTATGTTGCGCCTTTTGTTGCACCTGCACACTGGAAGTAGTGTGTAGGCGCCACAAACCTTCATGTTACTTGAGTTATGCTTTTGATCAAGGTTTGTTACGCCTTATTCTTCTTTGTTGCGCCTGCACACTGGATGCAGTGTGTAGGCGCCACAAACCTTTCCCTTAACCTTTTGTGGCGCCACAACAAGTTTTGTTGTGCCTGCACTTCCAATCCCTTCTGCAGCCACCACAAACCATCTTCTTGACTCCATTTAGCTTTATTCTTGGTTTGTTGCTCCTGTACAAGGTTAGTGGCGCCTCTAGAGTACTTTAAGAGTGTAAGAGCCACCAAATGCAATACTACTTGCCTCAACATATTTCTTGAAGTGCTTGAAGTAATTACTACTTCATTTTTACTCTTCTGGCTTGATCAACTGATTTTCTTCTAATTAATCAAGACAATTCTTTTCTTGTTGTGCTGACGCTTAGTGCACTGGTCTGGTTCATAAACGACTAACATTGAATTGAATTCCCTTGATTTCTGTTCTATTTCAGCTAACTAACTTTGGACTGTTCCATTGCTTCTGATCACTGAAATCCTTTGACAACTATACTTGAATCATTGCATTGTCTTTAGTCTGAAATCTACTGAACACTTATTTGTTGCTGAGGCCTGAACATATTAATGAACTTCTCTCGCTGTCATTCAGTAACCTTTTCCATCTTCACAAGTTCTTTTACAATCAAGACACTAGAGACATTTTCCATTTTGTCTCTGTTTGCTTGAATGTATTTCTTCTGAAGAAACTCTAATTCATAGGTCTTCAATATTCCATACAGAGTTTCTACAGGAAGTTTGGTTAGATCCCATTCTTCTATGATAGCAACAATTTAGTGCTCCAAGTGCTCAGGAAGAGTAAACAAAAACTTTAAGTTCTTTTCTTTTGTCTCATAAACTTTTCCATATAACTACAATTCATTGATTAGTCTATTGAACCTTTCAAAGACCTCAGTTATGCCTTCATTTTATTTTGACATAAAAGCTTCATATTTTAAGACGAACAGTTGCCTTTGGTTTTCTCTTACTTCTACTATGCCTTCACATAGTAGCTCTATAGTTTCCGAAATGTGCTTGGAAGTGGTGCAATTGACAAAATTATTATACATGACCATATCTAGAGAGTCGGTCAGTATGAGCATCAGACTGTTGTCAAGAGCAACTTTCTCTCTTTCAGTTTCAGTGTACTGAGATAGATCTTTTGGTACCCATGTAGCTGGTATTACCTCTGAGCCACTAGTTGTTTTAGGAACTAATGTCATAGGCATGAAGGGTCCATTCTTCAAGATCTCAGGATACATGTACTTTGCAGTCTTGATGAATATGAGCATTTTCTTTTGCCATAGTATGTCATGTTTTCTATCAAATGGAGGAATCTTGATGCTGTTAAGTTTCTGGGAACTCATTTTGATCTTTGTATTGTTTGTATATCAACAACCTGTGCTCTGATACCACTTGTTAGGAATGAATTGTATAGAATCTAGACAGGGGGTGAATGTATGGTTTCAAACTTTGAATTTCTTTTAAATCTGTTTAATGTATGAACTAATTTTTATCTTATTTGTAGCTTTTATAAGTTAGCAGTTTTTACTTAAGAATTGCGGAAATAAAATAAACACTCAAAGTTTAACTTTCAAACTAATTGTGTATTAGAATGAAATGCTACAAATATGAGATTCTTGATTTGAATCTCAACTTCTTGTTCTTGAAAGAAAACAAGGTATTAAAACTATTAAATACAATAACTAGTGAAGATGTGCTATTAGTTATATAGACAACATGCTCATGTGCACATGCTTTCACAGGTTATTTTTCTATAACTAGAAATAGACAAAATTATTTTATATTGTACACAATCTATTTCTAGCTAAGTTCTATGACTTGACAGTATGCTTCATTCTGCTTTCTTCCTTCTATCTTTGTCTTGTTTTCTTTTCAAGCCTCATTGTAGACTTGTCATTATCTTCACAGGTTTGACTGACTCGATCATGGCAATGCTTTAAATTACTTGTCTTATTCTTTTACAAATTTCCTTAAAATTAGTTGTTTGAAACATTTGAATACTCAACTTTTTTTGCTTCGAGAAGTCATGACACAGACTTCTTGATCAACTACTTCATAGACTTCTCGATCAGCCTTTTGACTTGTTAGTTCTCGAATGCCTAGACTTCTCGATTGAGTATAGCTTTGGTGACTTCCTGATTAGGCTAGACTTCTTGAATGTTCTACTACCACAGACTTCTCGATTGGCCTTTTCACTTAGACTTCTCGATTGCTTCCTTAGCTAATTTCTCAATTTGTTTTTCTGGACTTCTCGAATGATTACTTTGTTGTACTTCTCGAATGGCTCCAATGTTTTGACTTCTCAATTAGACAAATGTCTCGATCGAATACTAAGCCATGGAGAGTTTTGAGAGTTCTCTACCAGTTGCACATCTTTGACTTCTCTATTAGTGTGACTTCTCGAATGACCATTTACCTTAGGAACAAGTCCTTTTCTAAACTCCTTATTTGATGAAACCTTTATTCTCCTGATGCATGATCCATAGAATCTTGAATCTTCTACGAGTATAATTATTCTTGATATCACTCATTTATATTTGGAGTTATAGTAGAAACATGTTTCTGACTGCAAATACATAATTAAATAAACTAATTCACTATCTAATACAAGAAGTACTAGAGTGTTACAATATGACAAGTAAATACAATGTAGTAGGCTTGATTTGGTCCAACATTTAATACGAATAGTATTTATTTTATTTACTTATGTTCTAGTTTTCGATTATTTGGTACTATTATATTCAACTCCCCTTCTACAATAGTATATTTACTAGGTAACAATTGGTATCAGAGCAGGCAGTTAAAGTAACCTAAAAGATCATAAACAATGTCTGGAAACAAGTATGAAAGCATCAAGATTCCAACTCTCAGGAAAGCTGAATATCCCACATGGAGGGTAAAGATGACGATGTTTCTAAAAGCAACAGATCCTGACTATCTAGATAGTATTATGGAAGGTCCATATCGACCAACAAAACTAGTTGGTTCTGCTGTGATTAAATGGAGATAAATTCTAGAGTACTATACTATGAAAGACATGAATGAGTGGACAATTGAGAAGAAGTATGAAGTCCTCAAGGTTGTTAAGGTAAGAACCATATTATATAATAGTTTAGATGTTGTGATGTCCAAAAGAGTAATTGCTTGCAAAATTGTAAAAGAAATCTGGGATGCACTGGAGGTCCAATGTCAAGGAACAAAGGAGATAAAGAGAAAATGAGATATGCTTTTATCCAAGAGTGTGAATATTTTGAGTCTAAACAGAATGAGTCTCTCACTGATACTTATGACAAGTTCCTAACTCTATTGAATGATTTGGCTGATGATCTAAGAGGTTTGGCTGAAGAATAGGACTAGCAGACATCATTGATTAGAGATAGAGCAGATCTTGAGGATATGTCTCTAGATGACGTCTATGGTAGACTGGAAACTCATGACTTGAAGTTAAATCAGAAGAACAACAGAAAAGGTGGAAAAATAAATTCTATTGCCTTGAATGTTAAAACTATTGTCTCGAAATGTAAGGAACAGATTCCCACAAGCTCTAAAAGAAAGGGAAAAGTTGTGTCAAAAAAGGAGAGCAGTGAATCAGAGTCTAAGGTAAATACTGATGTAGACTCTGATGTTGAATCAACAGATTCTAATATGATGGAGATGATTTCTATGATTGTTAAGGGCTTCAAAATGATAAATATAGGGACTTCAGGAAATAAGGCAACTTTCAGAAAAGGTATCGTGATTCTAAAAACAAGCAAAGATATTAGGAAAAAAGATGGGAAAGAAAGCATGTCGAATACACTTGATAAATCGAAAGTCAAGTGTTACAAGTATGATAAGATGGGTCATTATGCTACTGAGTGTAAGAGCAAGGAGGTTGGAAAAACACTCATTAAATCCAAGAAAGATTGGATGGATTCCACAGACTCTGATGAAGAAGTGAACTATGCTCTCATGGCAAACACTGATGCACCCATCATAAACTCTAAAAAGGTACAAGACTCTATTTTTAAAATAGACACTGATAATATCTATAAACTGAAATCATTTCTTAGAACTCTGCATGTTAGTTTTAAAACTCAAACTCTTGAGAAGGAAAGAGTAAAAGCTGATATATAAAAACTATTTGTTAAAAATGATTTTCTTGAATCTGAACTTGTGCACATGCTAAATACTAAGAAGGACTGTGAGAAAGCCATGCATATGCAAACTTAGATAGAAATTCAGGTCACTTATTTAAAAGTTGAGATAGCTAAAGAAAAAGAAACTTTTACAGTCTAGACAAACTCTGATAAAAAGTTACAAGAAATTCTGATTGACAAAAATTGGACATCTGACTTAGGTTATGAGTCAGATGAGGAAAAAGATAAGAAGAAAAAGGTTGAAAAAGCTGCTAAGACATAAACAAGAATAAATAAGAGCAAGATTGAGCCTGTCAAATTTGTTAGGTCTAGTAACGAGTTACACTCATTTATAGACAAGAGTTCCAAATCTTTAAAAGACAAAGAAAGTAGTGTTAGAAAACAAACCAATAAATATTGGTTTATTACCTCCAAAGAAGCTTAAAGAGAAGATAAAGACTGTCACTAATAAAAACAAGCCAAAAAGAATTAAATGAAATAGGAATGGGAGGATAAGAATTTCTAAAGAATCTAATTACAAGAATATTTCTGATGCACCTATAAAGATCTGTTTTACTTGTGAAAATTCTAACCATCTTGCTATTGACTGCAGGCAGAATAGAAAGAAGGAACTTGAGAGACCTAGATCAGGACTTAGGAATCAAACTAGATATTGGCTACAAAATCCTTGTTTTCATTGTAGTAGTTTATGACATTCTATTTACACATGCAAAGAATACAATAGTTTGTATTATAATTATTATGAACTATTGCCTCACTTGAATAAATCTCTTGTTTCTCCTACATGTTCTCTTAAAAGAAAATAATGTTGTAAACCAACAGTAAAAATTTGTTATTTTCCTTAAGTACAAGTTTGTAGAGGGGGGAGATTGAATACAAACTTAAGAATTTTATGAAATACTTACGGATTCAAGTTTGTACTTTAATTGATTTAGTGTGTGGAAATATATAGTGAAGAAACTACTTGAACTATGGATTGAAGACTGATATATTGAAAACAAAAAAAGGCAATTTAAAAATTACTAGTGGATTGGTTTTTCCACTAGTGAGTTTTTGCTTTCAATTGACCTTGGTAAGATTACCAAGCTGCTTACAAAAATTGAAACTGGACAAAAGAAAAGCAATACAACAGATTCTTATTTTTCTATACTTTTCTTGTTTTAGTTCTACCACACACACTTTGTTATAATGAACTGCTAAGACTATATATATAGCAGTTCACATTCTACATCTATTTTTCTATCGACGGATAAAATGCAAATTGAAAATTACATTTTTCAATGTAGTCACTAAAATAGATTGTATCTACTTTTCACAGTCTTCTTTGCATTTGTCTTGTTCTGAAAAAATTTATGTCTTGAACTTTTCCTTGAAGACCGTGTTGTCTTTAAAGTCTTCACAATCCTGACATGACTATCTTCTATTGATTCAATTTCTGCAAAGATCCCATTTATTTTGTCTTTAACTCATTTGGGAAACTTTGATCAACTGATAATTGATGTAAAGCTTATCAGTTGATCCTCATTTGATTAACCATCAATGGATAGGTTATCCATTGATGTATCGATGGATAATTAGGTTATACATCGACTCCTTATCCGTTGATGGTCTTTTATCAGTTGATTGCATTTATCTATTGATAGCCTTTATCCATTGATAGCCTTGATGCTTTCATCCATTGATAGAGATCCATTGATTTGACTTTTATTGATCTTTATCCATCGAACAGTGTCTTTATCAATCGACTTCCATATCTGTTGATCACTTCATTTGTGAGAATTCTGACTTAGAATATTTACATTTGATCAGCCATTCTACACATCCGTTGTGGATCAATCAACTGAAGTCAGATAGATATAATTTCACTACAACTTAGCATCCATCGAGGCATTACAATCAATTGACAAATAAGAAACATGAATCAACTGCTACAATCCAATTTATCAGTTAAGTAACAAGTTTCAATTGATAATTGCTTTCCTAGTCAATGGATATTTATAAGTCATATATCCATTGACCAGTTACAATGAAATTTAAATCTCTATTATAATTCTAAGTAATTTGTTATCATTAAATCTCATAATTCCTAATAAAAGTCAAACTCTGAAAATGCAAACTCTGTTAACTTAAAATCTGATAAAAATAATTTTGCTGCAAAAGTTAACAATTTTAAAAAGAAAGGACCCAAACTTTCTAATTAAGTTGCATAAATGAATGCAGGGAAACAGGAAAAAAAACTTAGTAATTGATAATGGATGTTCTACACACATGAATGGAAATAAATCTCTACTTTCAGAGTTTGAGGACAAAGCTGACCCAACAGTATTTTATGGAGATGGAAACATATGAAGAACATTGGGATATGGCAATGTTGTTATTGATAATGTCATCATTGAAAATGTAGCTCTGGTTGAAAGACTCAAGCACAACCATTTGAATGTGAGTCAAATGACAGACAGATGTTATATTGTGAAATTTCTTGAAACACATTGTAAAGTCATAAGCAAAAGGACTGGCAAAGTGGTTTTTATTGGTCATAGACAATGGAAAAACAACTTCAATGGAAAGCTGGAATTGGCAGAAAAAGTTGTGTCATCTTAATTTCAGAAGTATGAATGAATCAATTCGAAAGGATCTTATGAGAGGACTTCCTAAAGCTCAATATCATCCAGATGGTCTCTGTGATTCATGTCAAAAGGCAAAAAAGAGAAGAACATCTTTCAAAAGTAAGACTGAGACTTCAATTAAAGAAGCTTTTCATTTACTACATCTTGATTTGTTTGGTCCTGTTACATTATGTCAATTGGAAAGAAGAAATATACTCTGGTTATAGTTGATGAATACACTAGGTACACTTGGGTGTACTTTCTTCACAAAAAGGATTAAACAACAGAGATCATTTTTGATCACTTAATAATGATTGAGACTGGCTCAACCTCAATATGAAAGTACTTAGGAGTGATAATGAAATAGAGTTCAAAAACTCTACTATAGAGGAATTTTATGCTACAAAAGGAATAAGACAACAGTTTTCAGCACCTGGTACACCACCGCAAAATGGTATAGTAGAAAGGAAGAATAGAACTCTTATTGAAGCTGCAAGGACTATGCTTGGAGGAAAAATTCCTACTTACTTTTGGGCAGAAGCTGTAAACACTACTTGTATTACTCAAAACTACACATTGACCAATAAGCATGGAAAGATTCCATATGAAATGATGAAAGGAAGGAAGCCAAATGTGAAATACTTTCACATATTTGGAAGCAAGTGTTTTATTCTCAAAACACATACTGAACAATTGAAGAAGTCTAAGCTAAAAACAGATGAAGGAATTTTTATAGGATACACTACAACATCAAAAAACTATTCAAAGGCATTCAAGGTGTTCAATTTGAGAATGAATACTATTATGAAATCTATCAATGTTTCTTTTGATGAAACTAAAATTACAGGAATACATGATGAAGAAGCTCAAGAATTTCTCAGATTTGAAAATAAATTACTCAAAAGTCACCAACACACAGACTTTGATGACCCAAACACTGTTCTACTAAACTCTGAATCTCTAAACTCCGATGAAGTTGAAATTAAAAATGAAGATTCTGCACATGTTGAGGGGGAGCAACATCAAACTTATACAGAAACCAATGAACCAAATTCTATGATTGAAATGTCAAAGTCTAGCCAATCTTTGACAGAAACATGATCTGGTTCTGAGGAAACAATGTCAGAGCAAAGCACAGATTCATGGGATCACATTTACTAAAGAATCATTCTATGATGGCACAAAAAATGGGGGAGAATCTAGTTAAAGGAATCATCTTTCTCACACTAGAAAATGGACTAAGGATCACACACCTGACCTAGTCATTGGTGATCCAAATAGCAGAGTTCAGACAAGAAGATAATCAAAAAATGAGTGTCTGTATCATAATTTTCTATATCAGATATAACCTAAGAAAGTTGAAGAAGCTAGCTCTTCAAGATGCAGATTGGGTCAATGTAATGCAAGAAGAGTTAAATGAATTTGAAAGGAATGAAGTTTGGACTCTTGTTCCAAGACCAAAGAATAGATCTATTATTGGCACCAAGTATCCAGGAACAAGACATATTCTGATGGAATAATAACCAGAATCAAAGCAAGATTAATTGCCAAAGGTTACTCACAACATGAGGGTATTGACTATGATGAAAATTTTGCTCATGTTGCAAGACTTGAGGCAATCAGACTCTTTCATGCCTATGATGCTCACAATAAATTCAAAGTATACAAAATGGATGTTAAAAATGCATTTTTAAATAGAAAATTGGAAGAAGAGGTTTATGTTGAACAACCTCCAGGATTTGTTGATCCAAAATATTCAAATCATGTCTACAGATTAGACAATGCACTCTATAGACTCAAGCAGGCTCCAAGAGCATGGTATCAAACTCTGGCTCAATTTCTGCTAGAGAGTGGATTCACTACAGGTACCATTGATAAAACACTTTTCTACAGAAACGAAGGTAAGGACTTGTTATTAGTTCAAATATATGTTGATGACATTATATTTGGGTCTACTAACGAGAAATTAAGTGAGAGATTTTCCAAGCTAATGCAGTCCAGATATCAAATGAGTATGATGGGTGAAATGAGTTACTTCTTGGGATTGCAAGTTAAACAGACTGAGGAAGGCATCTCTATCAATCAGTCAAAGTATACAAAAATTTTGTTGACAAAGTTTAACATGGAAGAATGTGCAACTGCAACTACTCCTTTGGCCACAACAACAAAGTTGGATCAAGACATTGGTGAGTCTATTGATATGACAACTTACAGAGGCATGATTGGTTCAATTCTTTACTTGACTGCAAGCAGACCATATATAATGTATGCAACTTTCCTCTGTGCTAGATTTCAGGAAAATCTAAGGGAACCTCATCTAATTATTGGTATCCTAGAGACTCTGACTTTAAACTTATAGGCTATTTAGATGCTGATTTTACAAGATGAAAATTAGACAAGAAAAGTACAAGTAAATGTTGTCAATTCTTAGGAGGAAGTATTGTTTATTGGTTCAGTAAAAAGAAAAAGTCAATATCTACATCAACTGCAGAGGCAGAATATATTGCTATAGGAAGCTGTTGTGATAAAATTCTATGGACGAGAAATCTGCTTTTAGACTATGGTTTTAACTTTTCAAAATTCCTATTTATTGTGATAACTAAAGTGCAATTGCTATGACAGGAAATTCAGTTCAACACTCCATGACAAATTATATTAGTATCAGATTTCACTTCATTAGAGAAAATTTTATGGAGGGAACAATTGCGATGTATTTTGTTCCAACAGATCAACATGTAGAAAAAATATTCACTAAACCATTGAGTGAAGCCACTTTTACAAGATTGGGAACTGAGTTGGGAATGGTAGTAGGTGGATCAATAATCAATGACAAGTAGAAGATAAACATAAAAAATAAGACACTGAAAATTGTATTAGTACTTGCAAATTCTGATATCAACATTTGTCATCATCTATAATAAACTATGTTAGAGTATGTGGTAAACTCTATCAAAGTATGTGGTAAACTCTGTCAACATTACGTCTTAAACTATGATTAATAATCAATAAGTCAATAATAAATAATTGTTTGTTTTAAATAGATAATTATCATTGATTTGTTGTTGTGACATCATTTTTATTAAACTCTAATGGAGTAACTCTGGGTGTGCGCGTGTCTCACGAAAAATGGTTCATATTATATACACTGATATATATACATATACACACACATTTGTTGTCTCTTAAAAATTGTTCTCATTATTGTTTGACCACCGATACTTTTCCACCTGTCCCACTAATGTTTACGAGACGTATTAGAGCTAAAAGGCTGATTCATTTATATTCTCATACTTTCAATAAAAACTTTTAATCTCTATCACTCTCTCCAAAAACCCTAAGTCCCTAACTCTACATCAGTTTCAATTCAATGGCTTCAAAGAATCAATAGTTTGGTTACGATACTTGTCCCCAATAACTACTCTTCTTTACTTCTCAAATCATATGACAATGCTGATTTTCATGTCATCCAGGATTTTCTTGCAAACAGTAGCATCGGGTTCGCTTTGCAGGAACCAAGAACTATCTCTGAATGAGCCATGATACAAATCTGGTCCATGGCAAAATTTAATGGCGCTGGTGCTAATGAGGAACCCACTCTTACATTCACTTACAACGGCAATCATGTCATCACTCCTGCAGTTGTGCGCCAGGCTCTTCATCTGCCAGATGTAGAACAATACCATGACCTTGAGAGCGACTCTACCATAAGGTCTTTCTTTCGCGAGTTGGGCTATATGGAGAGCTTGACAAATCTAGGAAGTCTCACAAAGCCTTATTTAAGGAAGGAATGGAGTTTCTTCTTTGTCTACATCACAAGAGCCTTCATAGCTAATATACAAATTTTGATACCATTCCATAACTCTCTCAGCAGATTAGGTATTCTTTGACTTATAATAAAAATTATAATTTTACTTTGATAATTAGGAAAATAGCTGTGATAATCCATAATGATAAATTTACTGTTTATTATGCTAGATTCTTACAGTTGATTTTCAGTCAGTTATTATTGTTATGAAAGGAATTTGGTACAACACTATGGAGGCCCAATGCTGGAATAGCGGAAGAAAAGTTACAAGAATCTGTCAAGAAATAGCTTCCGAAAAGAGGTTTCACGAATGGTGGATAGTGATTTGTGATGATGAAGGGACTGAGCTAGCAAAGGCCAAAGGCACCAACATATAATCCTGAGATTATACAAGTCAAGCACCTTAGAATAACAAATAATACTTGAGTTTTCTACGTGCTCTCTCCCCTCTAAGTAGTTTTGAATCCCTTTGCTAGTTGTCTACATACCCTATTTATAAAGATCAAGTCCATATGTAGTTCTTTGTTATTATGACTCTTGTCGATGAGTGAACATTTATGTTTTGATAGGAATCAACCTCTGCTTGAATGTATATCTTGAAGTGATTGAGCTACAAGGAGAGTCGAAGCCGGTCATGACTCCTTGAAAGTTGTTTAATGATGAATAATCGGCTGAATATTTAATATATGTAGTTTTTCTCATGATTATCCTTAATCTGATATGAATAATATGATAATTATTCTCCAAAATCGTGAAGATATCCTCTCCTAAAAATCAGGTGAAACAGTCTGTGTATAACTGGCCTTCTAGAAGGTACCAAGTAGTTGTCTTGGTAACTAGTTTCTGAAACATGACCAATGGAACCTGAAACCTGTTCTCTGGAAACACTAACACATCATGAACTCCTAGATTAATTCTCAACTTCATTAGCCTCCTGGAACCTCCCTAAATTAGGTTCCATTATTGATATAACAAAAGCTTTTGGGATAGTTAGGCTCCTGCCTCACCAGGTTCCTTTCACCTAGTGGTTCCTCATCCTTGGATGGACTCTTATCTTCAAAACATCCCTAGCATCTTCCAGGGTTCACTTGTCCCAAGAAAGGGGCATCCTTACTTGGACTATTTTATCCTGCACAGGTTAGGCAGTTTCTGCATCAGGTCTTGCCTACTATGTATGGATCTAGTTTCCTCTCTAATTCTCTGCGGCTATGAATCAGATTTTACCACCTTCACACTCTGATTCTATCCCAAGCCCACTCCCACACACTGATACGCATTCCTTGCAGATTATATCCCACACACTCACACCCGAAAACTGCTTCTCTCTCTCTATCTACCTCTTTTCTCAAAACGACTAGGGTTTTAGTAAAAATATGTCTCCTCAATTAAATCAGCCCACAAAGAGATTATATAGAGAGATAAATAAGTTTTCTAATTATAATCCAATTATAATTAATACTAATCCAAAATTCTAAATTATTTAATTAAGTCTCACTTAATTAATTATTTATTATTTTTGGAATTATTTAAATAATTCATTTATTCTATTTTTATAATTAATTAAGTCATACTTAATTAATATCATAAATAAAATAAATTACTTATTTAATTTAAATTCACAATTTAAATTATTTCTCCTTCAAGCGTTCTTTGTGTGTGACCCTGTAGGTTATTATTACGTTGGCAACAATTTTAATATCTAATTAAAATTGTAAACAATGAGCGGCATCTAGTAATACATCATTGTTACCCAAGTAATAATAATAAATCGGTGATTCGATTAAGCCTTTCGTGAATAATGTTCAATGTAATATAATCCCTTTAATCTTGATATTGTAGATTAAACTCAAGGCATGTCTCGTGTCATCCTCTTCATAATTTAATCTTTATTTTCTTGATCGATGAGTAGACTATTAAAATCAAATCAACATTTGAGCACGGCATTACATTTCATAGTCTCACTCAAACAAGAGGCCAATAATATCACTCCTAAAATTAGGAGGATTAAATCTCATCTAGATCATTCATATTTCTCATACGATTCATAATATACCCAATGTTCACTTTTATCATCACACGGTCAATGGTAACTTTTAATGTAATCAAAGTATATTAATTCTCGTATAGAAATATAATGATTTCAGGTCTAAGAATCATTACACCATTATCACAGTGAGAATTACTTATGACACTTATTTAACATGTAGAATCTCACGGCGGGTCATTCCAGTGCCATGTATTGAGACATGCACTTATGTTCCTAACTTTAGTATCACCATACCTATGACCAATGAGATGTAGTCATCTGTCAAGAAACATACTAGTCTTTGTGCATTATTATTGTCCTTAAATAATAATACTCGACTAGGGAATTTTAGGAATAAGATACTATTCATATAATCTCATTTTTAAGTCACATACTTAAAGATATATAATACGTATCAAAATTCCAAGGACATTTATTATACTTTAAATTTATTACGCTGTAAATAAAATAAAATAAATAAATAATAATCAATAAAACATAATCCTTAATAATAAATATTTTCCTTAAAATATAAAAAGTATTGTCTCTACAGCACAATTACTAACAATCTCCCACTTGCACTAGAGCCAATTACCCAAGTATCCAATACTCATGGAACTAGTGTGATTTTCGTGCTTCTACTGCGACAAAGCCTTAGTCAGTGGGTCTGCAATATTATTATTAGTATGCACTTTACATATTTGTATATCTCCTTGATCATTAAACTCATTAATTAGGTGATATCTCCTAAGTACATGCCCAAACAGCCTCCTTGGCTGCTTCGCAAGTATCAATATACTCAGGCTCTATTGTAGAATCAACAATTTTATCTGTTGTGAACCATTCCAGCATATAACATCTCAATAAAAATAGATAAAACACAAAGCCAGACAGAAACATTAAATCATCATTGTCTGTCTAGAAACTAGCATCACTGAAACCTCTTACAACTAGCTTCACATCTCCTCCATATAACAAGAATGAATCTTTAGTCCTCTTCAAGTACTTAAGAATATTCTTGACTACCGTCCAGTGACCTTCACCTGGATTAAACCGGTATCTACTCAGCATGCTTAAAGCATACGAGACATCCGGACGAGTACATATCATTGCATACATTATAAAACCAATTGTTGACGCATATGGAACTTTACTCATGCGGTCCTTATCATCCAATGATTTAGGACAAATTTTATTTTGAGATCACTATCCCATGAGACATTGAGACATATCCATTTAGCCTCTTTGCATTCGAAATCGATGTAAAAATTTGTTAATGTATGTACTCTAACTTAGGCCGATCAATCTCCTTGATCTATCTCTATAGATCCTGATCCCTAATATATAGTTCGCATTGCCTAAGTCTTTCATTGAGAAATTATTTATCAACCAATTCTCCACAGTCTATAGAGAAGGAATATCATTCTTTATTAGTAATATATCATCAACATGAAATACTAGGAATGCCACAAGGCTCACACTAAACTTCTTGTACATTCTGCTTAGGTTCCTCCATTGGTTCAATGTTATCATGTGGGTCTCGAACTTCATCGAGATCTATTATCCTCCCACTGTCTTTCTTAGAGAGCAACTCTCTCAAGGAACATAGCAGTTCAAGCAAGAAACGCTTTGTTCTCGGAAGGATTATAGAAAGAATAACCCCATGTTTCAGTTAGGTATCCCACAAAGTTATATTTGTCTGATTTTGGTCCTAGCTTGTCAGAGATTAGACGTTTCATAAACACTTCACATCCTTAAATTTTCATAAATGACATGCTGTGACATTTCTCAGTCCATATCTCATAAGGAGTCTTTTGAACCGTTTTAGTAGGAACACGGTTAAGTGTATGTGGAGCCGTTTCCAGGGTGCAACCCCAGAAATTAATTGGAAGATTCCTTGACTCAACATTGATCGCACCATGTCCAACAAGGTGTGATCCCTCCTATCAAAAAAAACTTTTCTTTGATATTTTCTACTTCATCTTTATAGTCTTTGAACTTTTCAAATGATTCTGATTAGTTCTTCAAAAGATACATATATCCGTATCTCCTAAAATAATTAGTAAATTTTATGAAGTTAATAAAATCTACCTTTTGTCATCGTACACATATGACCACATACATCACTATGTATAAGTCATACCCGTTCAATGACCCCTTCACCATGTCCGGTAAAAGGAGCTTTAGTCATTTTGCCAAATAAACCAAGATTCGCATCATTTTGTATAATTCATAATCAAACTTATCCATGAATGCATCCTTATGTATTCTGGAAATGCGTTTCTCATTAATATGGCCTCAACAACAGTGCCAAAGGTAATATTTGATTTGAGTCACTTTAGAACATATAAATTGTTAATTAGTTGTGCAACATTATAAGCCTCATCATCAAAATAGAATAGACAACTATTTTTATTTAATTAAAATGAAAAAGCCTTTCTTGTCCAAACAAAAAACTGAAATAATGTATCTGTCAATTGCAAGCACGTTATAACAATTATCATGTTCTAAATTTTCCTTATAGGCCAAAAGTTAAGTAACGAGTTCCTCTAACCAGAGCAACTACCTTTACTCCAATTCCAACCCGATACCTAAATCTTGACCCTTATTGATCATCTTTTTCCGATCTTCCAAATAAGCATGACAGTTTAATTTCTAGTCTCCCAATTTTCCACAGAAGCGACAATCGTCTTCTTCATCAACACCTCATTTAGACTTTAGAGTCTGCTTTAGGTATTGGACTTTGGTTTGACAACGGAACTAGATCAAATATTCTCCTTGCCTTTCTATTTTCCTTTCCCTTTTGCATTCCCTATGTTTACCATCAATATAGTAGTAGTTCATGCATTTATCATATTGCTTTCAGCAGTTCTCAACATGCTTAGCAACACAATGGGTGTTTTACCAATCTTATTCATTTTATTGTTCATAACAAACTAAGAATAATATTTGTCCAGAGATTGTAAGATCAAATCTAACTAAGTCTCCAGACCAATCTGGAAACCCAAAATATCAAAGGTACTCATTATACCCTATAATCTTTAGAACATGTGGTGTAACCGTGTCTCATTCTCCCTATTTGTAAGTGTATAGTGCCCTTTTATTTTCAAATATATCTTGTGCTCAATCGTCTCATAAGCATCTATATGCTCGTGTTGCTTCTTAAGCTCAGCACACATATTTGTGAGCATGAGACATGAAACATCATTCGCAACATCAATTTGCTTCCAATAAGCACTATGATTTGCACATGTTACATTCTCAACTTTAAGAGCAAGGGAAGAGATTTGACTAACATCGTGGTGTCCGAGGACAATCCTCAAGCTCTATGTCAGTCAAGGAAATATATTCTCGTCAACTTGTCATTCTCAAGAATTGATCGCTTAGAGAAGTTGTTTGTGTTTATCATTTGATATCTATAATATTAAAGTGTATAAAATAAACTAGATTGCAAATTTAATATTAATTATGTTTAAGTGATTATGGTATATCACCATATACCTCCTACTATTTTTATCAAACTAATAGCCCTAACTATTAATTCGGAAAACATTTCTTTAAATCTTTCTAATGAGCCAAGATCCATATTTCATCCATGTTTTAAGATAGCGTTGGCTAATACACTAAAAACATGACTATTTAGGTAGACAACATTTGTCGATTATATCAAATATAACTCTTGAAAAGTTTGGTGGAACAACCTTTTAAACACATTTATCCAATAAAATCTCATCAAACTCTATGCCTCTAAACCCACAATCCTATTGTGATGATTTAGTTAAGTTAGACCCAATGTTTCAACAAACTAAGTACACTTACTTATCACGTCTTCCCATGATTGATAAAAGCACCTTGCTTTGGCAAACCCACTCCTTCTCAATCTAGATCTTGACGAGTATTAAACATTGGAAGGTATCCAATTAACTTAATATGTATTTAGGGATTTTTATTGTTTATATGAACGATCATGATCTCATCATAAAGAGATTCTCAATTTTTCCTTGATCAAATAATTCATTTCAATATTCGTTAATGGATTGATTTCCAGGTCGTCGGAGAAGTCACAAGCGGTCTCACTTAAAACCCAACTTCCTTACGAATTAAACTAATAATCTGCTTTTGACAAAATCTCCCCATATCAGAAAAAGAAAATTCATATTTAATACCGTGTTTCATAAACACAAGAATCTCATGATCGTTTGTTCAATTTTAAAATCTTGAATCGTTACAGATTTTATCTTTCTTAAGCAAACATGACATGTGTGTCGTATCTAATACATACATGATTAATCAATATTAAACATGCATCTCGATTATATCTATGCATACATACCACTACATGCAATCATATACACATATGTAATGTGCGTAAATTAAATGTGTTTGGTTATGGCCCCATCATATGTGATCTTTCCAAGCTAGTAGAAATATCAAGGTCAGACTATGGTGGTTTTAAAAATACTATCTATTACATGTCTTCTTTCTTCATTGCTCCATCATCCTCTTTTGGATCGCCTCCTTGCTTGCAAGTCTTCATTGATAATTACATTGAATAATAAAAATAAAACTATTCTAATGAAATTACAAGAAGAACTCGAATTACATTCGAGATAATTAAATTACAATGAATAAACGACATGCAAGTCTTATTTAGAAACCAAAACCATAAATCAAAACCACTATACTATGGGTCTTTAGGCCATAACCATCCACCATGCTATCACATAACACATATAATATATCTCATATTATATAAACATATCATATAATCATATATAACAAATTTCGAAATTTCAGAAAATTAAAAACAGATTTTTGAAGACAATAAATCGCTGTTTCGAGGCCCTTAACGACGTCAAACGCCTTACAGACCCGTTGATGAGAACGTTTCTATCAGTTTTGTTCATTAGCCCAATTCCAGTCAGAAAACACATATCGTTTGCGAAAATCGGATACGGCAATCAGATTTCACCAAATCTGACTGTGTTTCAGAAATCGTATCATATACAATCCCCATAACATGAACAAGAATATATCATATATACATATACAGTGATACATACAATCATCACATGAATATCATATATTCATAATATATACATACATATACTCAAAATTTTAGAAAATCAAATAATTTTCAAAAAATAATAAATCACCGTTTTGGGGCATATAACGAGATCTAATGGCTTACAGACACAGAGCTGATAAAATCAGTATTGCTCAGTGACCCGATTCCAGTCAGAAAACAGATATCGTTTGCGAAAATCGGACAACGGACACATATTTCAGAAAATCTACGGCAGTCGTTTCAGAATTCATATCGAATACCATTCTCATAATAAGAACAAACATGTATCATATACATACATCAATACACACAATCATTACATGATTATACAACATATGAATATCATATATTCATAATATATAAAAATATATACATATTATATCAATACAAAATCATGATATATCGCATACATGCTTACATATCGAAAACTATTAAGCACATAATCGAATTAAAACGTTTCGCAAGTAGCTCTGATGTCATTGAAGGGTTTCGAGGCACAAACGCAGCGGAATAAACATGAAAAATAAATCAAAATAGCGAAACCCTCCGCAGGATTCATGCGAAAAACAAAAGATTTAATTCGGAGATAAAGAATAAATACCTTTAGAAGCTTTAACAGTTCATTAATGGAAGATTAATGGAGGTCCAAAGCTTGTTTAATCACCATGTATCCCGCTCTCGCGATCCACGCTCTACGCTATCCACACGAACACTTTTCATGAAGGATTGATGTGCACTAGCACCCGAAAACTGCTTCTCTCTCTCTATCTACCTCTTTTCTCAAAATGACTAGGGTTTTAGTAAAAATATGTCTCCTCAATTAAATCAGCCCATAAAGAGATTATATAGAGAGAGGAATAAGTTTTCTAATTATAATCTAATTATAATTAATACTAATCCAAAATTCAAAATTATTTAATTAAGTCTCACTTAATTAATTAATTATTAATTTTGGAATTAGTTTAAATAATTCATTTATTCTATTTATATAATTAATTAAGTCATACTTAATTAATATCATAAATAAAATAAATTACTTATTTAATTTAAATTCACAATTTAAATTATTTCTCCTTCAAACGTTCTTTGTGTGTGACCCTGTAGGTTATTATTACGTTGGCAACAATTTTAATATCTAATTAAAATTGTAAACAATGAGCGGCATCTTGTAATACATCATTGTTACCCAAGTAATAATAATAAATCGGTGATTCGATTAAGCCTTTCGTGAATAATGTTCCATGTAATATAATCCCTTTAATCTTGATATTGTAGATTAAACTCAAGGTATGTCTCGTGTCATCCTCTTCATAATTTAATCTTTATTTTCTTGATCGATGAATAGACTACTAAAATCAAATCAACATTTGAGCACGGCCGTGCATTTCATAGTCTCACTCAAACAAGAGGCCAATAATATCACTCCTAAAATTAGGAGGATTAAATCCCATCTAGATCATTCATATTTATCATACGATTCATAATATACCCAATGTCCACTTTTATCATCACCCGGTCAAAGGTAACTTTTAATGTAATCAAAGTATATTAATTCTCGTATAGAAATATAATGATTTCAGGTCTAAGGATCATTACACCATTATCACAGTGAGAATTACTTATGACACTTATTTAACATGTAGAATCTCACAGCGGGTCATTCCAGTGTCATGTATTGAGACATGCACTTATGTTCCTAACTTTAGTATCACCATACCTATGACCAATGAGATGTAGTCATCTGTCAAGAAACATACTAGTCTTTGTGCATTATTACTGTCCTTAAATAATAATACTCGACTAGGGAATTTTAGGAATAAGATACTATTCATATAATCTCATTTTTAAGTCACATACTTAAAGATATATAACACGTATCAAAATTCCATGGACATTTATTATGCTTTCAATTTATTACGCAGTAAATAAAACATAATAAATAAATAATAATCAATAAAACATAATCCTTAATAATAAATATTTTCCTTAAAATATTAAATTTTTCGTCTCTAGAGCACAATTACTAACACTTGCCAACCTCGGATGTCTCTCAAAAGGCATCAGTTGAAAAACATATTTCACATGCTCAGGGATCATGAGTTAAGAGGAAAGGCAAATCAGTGATTAAGTCTCCACCTAGAAGAAGGTTGATTGATCAATCAACATACTCTGATGTGAGTGATGATGGCAAAACACTTTCTACAAAGTTGAGAATCGAATCAGCAGCTGAAGTTCTTCATACCTCTTTCACGAAGCCATTTCATGTAAATCCTATGTTAGAGCCGGTAAAGAAGAAAATTAGGCTAATCAAAGGCAAAATCTCATAATATTTCCCTTCAGTTGGTGCTGCAAACTCTGACCCACTAAATTCTTAAACTCCAAATCCTAATGTCGTTGTACCTGCAGAAGAGAGTTTAGTGTCCATGAGGAAATCGTATATGAGTGAGGATATAAATCAAATCAAGATTTCTCCTCAAGGATTTGGTGTTTCAGCTAAAGACTTTGTGGATGACACTGGCAATATATGTAATAACCTTCTTCATGTTAATCCTTTTACCAGTCCTGTAATCACTTTGGATGACACTAGCAATAAATTAAATTAGGATGTAAAAGGAACTGGCATGGGTGAGGGTAATGGAGTCAAAGATGTCAGTGATCAGATTGGTAATGAAGTAGTAGTAATCTCTAATTCCCCTACCAAATCTCCAAAAGAAATAATTTATGAAGTGTCCTACAAAAGGGTACAACAACTTGTTGAGGAGGTAGCAAAGGAAATGGCAATAAAAAGAACTAATGAAGAAATTGCCATGGAAACAAGAAAATATGATGCCTTGGTATTTTCCAGGAAGAAGAAACCCAGGGTTTCTTTTTGCCAAGAAACATAAGAACCTATCTCTCAGAGTGACATAACAGTCACTAATAGGTCAGGCACACAAAAACTTGTTGGTCAAAGTCCAACATCAGCCATTTTTCCAGCAGATGAAGCCAATATGGATCAGGGGTACAACCCACAAGAATCTTCAGCTTAAAGGGTTGAAGAAACTGTTAATGCCCTAGCCACACAAGAACCATCCGATCAAAGTTTGGATGTAGGCACTAAAACTTTTATTCCAGATCCTATTGTTGCTGTTGCTGAAGGCCACAATCTGGTAGAGTCTAGCACACAAGAACCTTCACCTCAAAGTGGTGCAGCAGCTATTACACAGACTCAGGTCCTACAAGAACCAATCATCCCTCATATGATTTCAAACCAAATCACAGAAGACAAGGATGTGCAGCCAAACTCTGATTTTGTTACTGCATATGATGAGGAGTTAGTATTTGATGAGAATCTTATGGCAATCTCTGAGGATATACTAGTTCAACCACTCTTTGTAAAGCCACTGAAAACTCGATCAGACTCTACTAATATACATGGTATAAACTCTGACTTTTCTTCAGAATTTACATACTCTGATAGTATAAGTTTAGAATTTATATTTCCTTCTATTACTGTTGGACTGACCATATATAGTCCTGAAAGGATACCTCCTATTTCTATAGGACTGTGTGATTTAAGCATTTCTAGTGAGTCTGAGGTAAAATTTGAGAAAAACAAAATTGATATTGAGAGGAAGACACTTGTTCTAGTAGAAGGAGAGGTAGACTTGAGACAGAAGTTAGCTACTTCTAGTGAGCAAACTCTGACTATTAAAAGTGATAAGATGTGTAATGTGAGAAGTAATGAGATTACTTTAAAAGAAAAGAGTGTCTTAGGGGTTACCTTTTCATGTGCAGGTACTCAGAGTATCACAGAGACAGGCTCTGAAGTTTAGACTATTAAGTCAGTTACAAACTCTGGTGCACCTGGTAGTAGTGGTGGTGGTAAAGTGTTTTCTACAAACTCTTTCAGTTCAACATCTGATCTTGAGCTAGATGAAGTCCCAACTGATCTTTTTATTCCATATAAAGTCAGATACAGTCCCAAGAAATGGCCATTTTCTCCTCATCACGCTCTTGAGAAACTGGAATGTAGTACTTGGATCATGTTGTGCTTTCTCAACTTTAATATGAAATTGAACTGATCTAGATGCTAAAGGGCTTCATAGACCTATTGGTGTCCATGAATAAGTTATTCTTGATTCTGATTTTAAACAGGAAATTTGGGCTAGAAATTGGATGAAAGCTAATGAGAAAGTAACTTAGAATCCTGCTCGTGATTTTGTTCAACAGGCTCATTCTAAGCTCACTTCTGATGAAATGAAGACTATCTTGAAAGCCAAAACTCTTTTGACCAAAGCTCTTCAGAGTGAAGTCTTAAGTGTCAAGAAGGATGTTGAAAAGCAAAGTACCTATGTTTATAATGTTGTGGAATTAGTGAAGACTACTATGTTTACTAAATTTAAAGATCTATCCAGCAAGCATGATACCTCAGAGAAGAAACTGGATTCTCTCAGCACTAATGTCTCATCTATTCAGGACACTCTCTCTACTCACATAGCACATTTGTCTATAAAGGTTGATGTCAGAAAGGGGGAGAAAGTAGCTGAAGACATATGCAAGCCTGATCTCATTCTTAAACTTGATGATAAAAGTAGAGATGGGGGAAGTGGTGCACATGATGTTGCAAAAAGTCAAGGGAGTCATAAGGCTAGTTAAAGTGTTCAAACTCAAACATAAATTCTGACTTCAACAAGTACTAACCAAGTTCAAGGCAAGAAGAAAATTCTGATGTAGACAAGTCAAAGACTGGCAAATACTAAACAAGGCTAAGTCAGACTAATGATAATGAGGAGATGGCTATGAAAATGTTTAAAGAAGGACTTCCTGAAAATGTCAAGAAAGTGATGAGAAAGGATGAAGAACTAGAAAAGAACATGTTTGAAGAAGATCATCTAGGAATTGATGCATAATCAGTTGAAAAGGAAATAAAAATGATGAAAGTTGGTACTGACAATGATCAAGTCCAGACAAAGAAAAGAAGAGCACCTCATAGAGCACTTTCTTCAAAGAAACTTACATTATCAAAATATGTTAAATCTTTACAACCTCAACAGCAATAATCATCTAGGCATGTGACAGGGGCAAGGAAGGATACAAACACTAAGGTTGAGAAAAATAAGCCATCTCAACAAAAAACATCACCTTCTACAAAGAATTCTATTTTTGTTCCAGGAGGAACAAGTTTTGATGATGAATAAGAGGAACAATAAATGAATAAGAATAGCAGTGGTGATCTTCTATGGAGAATATCAAGCTCAATGACAATCAATGTTAGACTTGGGAATAAGAAGGGTGGAATTGGCGAGTCACATGCTAAAGTCTACAGGGGAGAAGCTAATATATTCACTGATCCTTATTCTCTAAAGGACAGACCTGAAGAAGAGCCAACTCAGAATCACTTGGATAAGCTCATTGTTGTTCATTTGGTTAAGGATTTGTTTGATGGTACTGAACCAAAAGAAAAATTGATATATTTTCTTGAGAATGGCAAAGTGCTAAAGATAGGAGACGAAGACTTAAATAAAAATCTTCAAAAGAACTCGAATATGTTATTTACCTATTGAATGGAGAAGATGAAGTCACTGCAAAATGGGTGAAGACAATTGAATGAGTAATTAATGGAGTAAAGAAGAAAGAAAATTTATACAGACCTGACATAATCTCTGATGGAACATACAGACCAAGGTTTATACGTGAAGATGGAACTGGAAAGGAGATGAGTAAAGAAGGTGTTGGAAACTCCAACTTTAATGCTCACTCCTGATGGTCAAAAAGTGTGGTGTATTGCTCTAGATGGAAGTATTGAAAGAACTTCAATTTATAACTTAAGAGATAAAATCTTTCAAATAGATGATTCAAATAATAATATAAAGGACTTAAAAGAGAAACTGATGGAACTGTTGAGGACTGCTGAACAAAAATTACTTGAATACTTTCTAGCATGAAACTTTTCTTATCAGAAAATATGAAACAAGGTAAAACAGTTAAACAATTAATGCATTTGTCTACTGGTTTCTGACATCATCATTAGAATTTATGCTTTATTTCATAAAGTATAAATTGTGGGAGATTGTTGAAGATAAAGAAATGATGCTTTTAGAGTTTACTACAATCAGAGTCTAATGATGAGTTAATCAGAGTATATGAAGTCAGAGTTTATTCATTAAAAGAGTTTAGTCTGATCAGGGTTTAACAGACGATGTTTTGAATAATCAGGACTTGATTGAAGATAAAGATGAAAGTGTTTCTATCAATAACAATTACCTTGTTAAAGCTGTCTATTCCGAAGATAATGATAGAAATTGTATCTGTGTATTTATTAATCATTATTTTTGCATTATTTAGAGAGGTAATTGTGTACTATATAAACATAGTTTATGTTTACATTGCTCTAGTTGTTCACATATTATCATTCTCATAACCTAGCATCTCTTAAGAATGTAAAGTTTTCTTGAGAGAATTTTGTATTGATTTTAACAAAGTTAATATAAACACTACGTATTTTATTTACTTGTGTTCAAGTTTTCATTGTTTGGTACAATTGTATTCAACCCCCCTTCTATAATAGTATATTTACTGGGTAAGAGTTGATGTTAGGAATCTACTTGTAATTTGATGATAACATTAATCCTAGAATCATAGAAATTTTATTTGATGTAACTGATCAATTGATATGAAAGTTATAAATATGATCAGGAAACCATTTATCAGTTGAAGTGTTTATATGAATCAACTGATAATTTGGCCTGTAGCATAGGTGTATTTTGTCTATTTCAATCGATAAGGTGTAAATCAATTGATATTATTCTCATCAATTGATGATAGAGTCGATTGATATAGATCATCAATTGATGTGTAAATTAAACAGTCAAATTGTAATTATTTGAAGACAGGAAATTGTACAAGTAAAGGATGATCGATTGATATTGAAGCATCGATGGATAGGAAATCAATCAAAGAAGCCAAGCCAAGTATTGAAGACCATCAACTGATGTGAAGACCCATCGATTGATATATCGATTAATAACATCTATCAATCGATAAGTCATTATTTATCAATCGATGGATATAAAGATCAATCGAAGAAGAACATCAGTTGATGGATTAAAGGATGGATCAATTGATATGTTTAACAGTAAATTATCAATTGATTGAGACAACATAGAAGGACTATCTGTTATAGATCCAGAGGTCAAAAACACACCTATGGAAGACAGTCTATGATGAATGTGAAGACTCAATCTTTAGCTATCTTTCAAACCTGTTTCCTAAAAATGGAAAAGAGTAAAAGGAAGGTAGATAGAAACAATCCAAAAATAGGAATTATAAAAACACACTTGTAGTTTATAAACAAGTATGGTAGCATTGTTAGAAGAGTGTACAAGTTAGACTATTTTTCTAAAATCAACTGTTCAGCCTTAGAGCACTTTGTAAGAATAGTTGGTTTATCTTCTAACTTTGTAAAACGAAGCTAGTTTTATTTTATCCTAGAAATATTGAGCAAAAATATACACTGATGGAAAAACCAATCCATCAGTAATTTTAAATCTCTTTGTTATATTTAATTTTCAGTCTTTAAGTTGTTCAAACACATTCTCTCTAATTCTCATGCATCAGTAACAAATATTCAAATAAGAAAAAAGTCTCAATATATATTAAGTTAATCGAACGCCTTCCAATGTTTAATACTCGTCAAGATCTAGATTGAGAAAGAGTGGGTTTGTCAAAGCAAGGTGCTTTTATCAATCATGGGAATACGTGATAAGTAAGTGACTTAGTTTGTTGAAACATTGGGTCTAACTTAACTAAATCATCACAATAGGATTGTGGGTTTAGAGGCATAGAGTTTGGTGAGATTTATTGGATAAATGTGTACAAAGTGTTTTGGGTGTATTAGCCAACGCTATCTTAACTATCCAAGAGTTATATTTGATATAATTGACTAATGTTGTCTACATAAATAGTCTTGTTTTAGGTGTATTAGCCAACGCTATCTTAAAACATGGATCTTGGCTCACTAGAAATATTTAATGAAATGCTTTCCGAATTAATAGTTAGGGCTATTGATTTGATAAAAATAGTGGGAGATATATATTATGAATGTATATGATAATCACTTGAACATAATTAAACTTCTGGAACTAACTAATATGCATTTTAAACATTGTAGATATTTAATGGCAAACAACACAAATAACATCTCTGTGAGAGCAACCCTTGAGAAGGACAAGCTGACAGGAACTAACTTCCTTGATTGGTATAGGAATTTGAGGATTGTCCTCAAGCAGGAGCGAAAGCTTCAAGCCATTGAAATTCCTTCACCTGCCCCTCCTGTTGAGAATGCAACTCGTGTTTAGCAAAATGCTTATCAGAAGCATATTGATGATGCGAATGATTTTGCGTGTCTCATGCTGGCAACCATAAGTTTTGAACTTCAAAAATAACATGAGCAATGGATGCTTATGAGATGATTGAACACCTTTAAAGAATGTTTGAGGGACAGGCTCATCAAGAAAGGTTCGACACGAGAAAAGCACTGTATGCTTGTAAACAGGGAGAGCGTGAACCTGTTCAATCACATGTTCTAAAGATGATAGGTTATATTGAGTATCTTGATACTTTGGGTTTCCAGATTGGTCCGGAAGCTCATATTGACTTGATCTTGCAATCTTTGAACAACAACTATACTCATTTTGTTATGAACTACAATATGAATGAGATAGAAAAAAACCCCACTGAATTGTCGGCCATGTTACTAACTGCTGAAACCAACATGAAAAAGGCTGAACCTGCTGTCATCCTGATGGTAGACAACAAATGTAAGGCTAAAAGGAAAGGCAAATGGAAGGGAAAGAATAAGATTGGATCTGCTTCTAGTCCCAATCCAAAGACCAATCCCAAACAGGCTTTAAAGCCTAAGGGTGCTGTTTCAAAGGGTGATTGTCACTACTGTGGTAAACCAGGACATTGGAAGAGAAACTATCATACTTATTTGAAGGATCTGAAGAAGAAGAAGGTTGGTCAAGCTTCTGATTCAGGTATTTATGTTATAGAGGTAAATTTGTCTACTTCTACATCATGGGTATTGGATACTAGATGTGGTTCTCACATTTGTATAAATGTGCAGGAGCTGCAAAGGAATAGGACTTTTGCAAAGGGAGAGGTCGACCTACGAGTTGGCAATGGAGCAAAGGTTGTTGCCTTAGCTGTAGGGACTTATTATTTATCGTTGCCCACTGGCCTTATTTTAGAACTTGAAAACTGTTTTTACGTGCCTGCAATTTGCAGAAACATTATTTCGGTTTCTTATTTAGACAAGAAAGGTTTTGTATTTTTAATTCAGAACAATAGTTGTTCCTTTTCTTTGAATAATGTTACCTATGGGGTTGCACGTTTATTTAATGGTTTATATGTTCTTGATTTAGACACTCCTATCTATAATGTGAATAACAAATATCTTAAATCTAATGACTCAAATCAAACATACCTCTGGCACTGTCGTTTAGGCCATATAAATAGAAGCGCATTTCCAAGTTACATAAGGATGGATATTTGGATAAGTTTGACTTTGAATTATACGAAGCATGTGAACCTTGTCTCATTGGAAAAATGACTAAAGCTCCTTTTATTGGACAAGGTGAAAGGGCCACTGAACGATTAGAACTTATACATAGTGATGTATGTGGTCCTATGTTTACTATGGCAAGAGGTGGCTTTTACTACTTTAGCACGTTTACTGATGATTTCAGTAGATATGGATTTGTGTATCTTATGAAGAACAAATATGATTCTTTTGAAAAGTTCAAAGAATACAAAGCTAAAGTAGAAAACCAAACTGGCGGAAGTATTAAGACTCTACGATCTGATTGTGGAGGTGAATACTTAAGCCATGAATTTAAGAGTTTATTAAAAGAGTGTGGTATTGTATCATAACTCACTCTTCCCAGAACACCACAATGAAATGGAGTTTCTGAAAGGAGGAATCGTACTTTGTTGGACATGGTACGATCGATGATGAGTCATGCAGATCTTTCAATTAGTTTCTGGGGCTATGCCCTAGGGACAACTGCTTATACACTTAACCAAGTTCCTACTAAAACGGTTCAGAAGACTCTATATGAGATATGGACTGAGAAACATCATAGCATGTCATTTATGAAAATTTAGGGATGTGAGACATTTGTGAAACGTCTAACTTCTAACAAGCTAGGACCTAAATCAGAAAAATATAATTTTGTGGGATACCCAATGGAAACAAAGGGTTATTCTTTCTATAATTCTTTAGAGAACAAAGTGTTTGTTGCTCGAACTGCAGTGTTCCTTGAAAGAGAAATGCTGTCTAAGAAATACAGTGGAAGAATAATAGATCTTGATGAAATTTTAGACCCACATGATAACATTGAACCAATGGAGGAACCTAAGCAGAATGTACAAGAAAACAATAATGTTCAAGAAACACGGGTTATTCGTAGGTCTGGTAGGATTCGCCATGAGCCTGAGGGATATTATGGATTTCTCTTGACTCAAGATGGTGATGTGATGCTTATGGATGAAGATGAGCCTCTCACGTACCAAGACGCTATGAACACTCCAGAATCTAAGAGATGGCAAGATGCCATGAAATCTGAGATGGAATCCATGTATGCTAATCAAGTATGGACTTTGGTTGATCCACCTGAAGGGGTAAAATCTATAGGGTGCAAGTGGGTTTTCAAAAAGAAGACCGACATGGATGGTAATGTACAGACCTATAAAGCACAATTGGTGACAAAAGGTTTCAAGCAAATTCATGGTAGTGACTATGATAAAACCTTTTACCAGTGGCTATGGTCAAGTCTATCAGGATTTTGTTTGTTATAGCTGCTTACCATGACTATGAAATCTGACAAATGGATATCAAAACTGCTTTCTTAAATGGGTGCCTTGAAAAAGATGTGGATGTGTATATGACACAGCCTGAACGTTTTGTTGATCCAAAGAATGCTGGAAATGTATGTAAGCTGCGTCGATCCATTTATGGATTGAAACAAGCCTCAAGGAGATGGAACATTCATTTTGATGAAATTGTCAAAGAGTTTGGGTTTATTCAAAATGAAGATGAATCATGTGTTTACTAGAAGGTAAGTTGGAGCAATGTGGCATTCCTAGTATTATATGTTGATGATATATTAATAATAGGGAATGACATTCCTTCTTTACAGACTGTTAAGACTTGGTTGAGTAAGAATTTCTCAATGAAAGACTTAGGCGAAATGACCTATATTTTAGGTATCAAGATCTATAAAGATATATCAAGAAGAATGATCGGCCTAATTCAGAGTACATACATTGATAAAGTTTTGTATCGATTTGGGATGCAAAATGCTAAAAGGGGATTTGTCCCTAGGTCTCATAGGATATCGATCTCAAAAGATAACAGTCCTAAATTATTGGATGATAAGGAACGTATGAGTAAAGTTCCATATGCTTCAGCAATTGGTTCCATAATGTATGCAATGATATGTACTCGTCCTGATGCCTCGTATGCCTTGAGCATGACAAGTAGATACCAGTCTAATCCAAGTGAAGGTCACTGGATAGCAGTCAAGAATATTCTTAAGCACTTGTAGATGACAAAAGATCAATTCTTGGTATATGGAGGAGAAGATAAGCTGGTTGTAAAAGGTTACACTGATGCTAGTTTCCAGATAGACAAGGATGATTCGATTTCTCAGTCTGGGTTTGTGTTTTGTCTAAGTGGAAGTGCTGTAAGCTGGAAAAATTCAAAGCAAGAGACGGTTGCCGATTCTACAATGGAGGCTGAGTATACTGCTGCCTGTGAAGCAGTTAAGGAGGCTATTTCGATTCGAAAATTTATTGCAGGTCTTGGTGTGGTTCTTTCAGTCGCAAATCTGATAGATTTATATTGCGATAATAATGGAGCCATTTCGTAGGCTAAGGAACCAAGGTCTTATTCCCGAACAAAACATATACTCAGACGATATCATCTTCTTCGAGAGATTAATAATCAAGGGGATATACATATATGTAAAGTGCATATAAATGATAACATTGCAGATCCACTGACCAAAGCTTTGTCGCCGCAGAAGCACGAAGGTCATACTAGTTCCATGGGTATTAGATACATGAGAGATTGACTCTAGTACAAGTGGGAGATTGTTAGTATTGGTGTCCTAGAGACAATACTTTTAATGTTTTATTGAAAACAATTAAGGATTATATTTTATGTGATTATTTATTTAATATTTATTATGTCTTTATTTACTGCGTCTAAATTGAAAGAATAATAAATATCCTTCGAATATTAATACGTAATATATATCTTTAAGTATGTGACTAAAATTCCTTAGTCAAGTATTATTATTTAAGGACAATAATAATGCAATAAGACTAGTATGTTTGTTGACAGATGACCACATCTCATTGATCATAGGTATGGTGATACTAAAGTCAAGAACATAAGTGTATGTATCAATACATGATACTGGAAAGGGTTTTGGAAACAACATGGATTAGGATTAGGCCCAAAATCTCTCGCTCCCCTATATATACATAATGATGTATAGTATTAGGGTTTAATCATCAGATTTCATTTTTAGAGAAAAATCTTAGCTGCTCAACATCAAGAGAGGCTAGAGAAAGAGAGAGAGAGAGGGAGGGAGAGAGAGAGAGAGAGAGAGGAAAGTAATTCAACTAGTACCGACTCCGGTGATCGTAGGACGATTGGGCGTTCATGTGGACTTCTTTAGAGAGCAGATCTTTGCAACAAAGGGCTGCTGTGATTCATCTTTTCTGGACCTCTATTAAACAGCATACTGAAAGCTTTGTTAAGGTACATACTTCTTCACCATAATCATCCAAAGTTATACTTGGATCCTGCGATTGGGTTTCATTTTTTTATTATTTTACGTTATATTTGCTGTGTTTTAATGCCCGAAACCCTTCAGTTGGTAGTTCTGGTATGGACAAGTATAGTGGCATTGGAGTTTTAGTAGCTAAAAGGACTAAATATGGAAGCAATAAGGATAATCAATCTTCAAAGACATCTAAGTCATCTAAGTCACCCAAAGATGATTTAGAACAGAAAAAGAAAGAATTCAAGAAATTTGAAGATGATCTAGAAGCTAGAAGGATTTCTAGAGAAAGAGAAACTCAGTCAATGATTGAGAGGGAAAGGAAAAGGATTGAAGATTTGAAGAAAAACAATGAGTTGTTGACAGAGGCAACAGAAAGAGGAAACTTGGATGAGTTCATTGCTCAAACAAGAAAAGTGAATGAAGATGCATAAAAGGCTGCCAAAGAAAGCAACTCAAATGCATAAGCCTTTTTAACAATTGATCTTGAAGCTCTTGAAGAGAAGAAAAATGGCAAATCCATAATGATTGAAGAAGAAAAGAGAAGGAAAGATTCAGTTGCCCAGAAGCTTCTTCAAGGAGCCATTTCATCAGGATTGTCAGATGCTACAAGAAGAGAAAAGGAGAATGAAGAAATAGCAAGGCAAATGGAAATGGAATGGAACATGGAAGATCAATTAATGGAGCAACCACTGGGGAAAAAGAGAAAAATAGCTATGGCTAAGAAAGGTCAAGTTCTATTCAAGAAAGAGTGGTTCAAGAAAACCTCCAAGGTAAACAAGAAGAAATCAAGGAGTAGGTAATAATTGAAGGATATGATTGGAAAGGGATACCAGTAATTAGTGAGAAAGGGCTAATTAGAGTAAGGACTCACCCTGCAACCTCTAACCAAGAAGAATCTATGAGGTTGGAATATGAAAATGGAGTGAAAATCACTTATTCATTAAAGATGATAATGAAGCAAAGCTATAATGTTCTGAAGACCATCTTTCCTCTACTCAACAGAAAGTACAAATTCAACACAACAATTGCTTAGAAAATTCAACAACAAATTTCAAAGCTAAGGAGATCAAAGGAAGAAGCTGAACATGATTCACCTCTTAAGCTATGGAAGTCCAAAGTCAAAAAGGTGGTGTTAGAGCCAAAGTATGCAATGATTTTTACAGATGTGGAGGGCAACACAAAGTTCTTTGATGTCTGCAAATATCTGGACAAAATCATAGATGAAGAAATTCACTACTTCACGAGGCAACTTGGAGAGACTGACAGGGATGAAGCAATTTTGAGGAGTTCTTTCATGAGACAACTAAAGGAAAATGCTGAGAAGACAAGGAAGAAAAGATAATTGAATTATGAAGACGGTAAAGACAATGAAGCAACTTACAAAAGTTACTCATTAAACTGGTACTTTCAAAGTCTCCAAGTGCTACTTAAATTTCTTGATTCTATCTGAATGAAAATAATTAGGAGTTTTGTTATCATCAAGTAGATTTATGTCTGTTCATATCACAGACACAAATAGGAGGAGATTATTAAGAATCTACATTTAATTTGATGATAACATTAATCTTAGAATCATAGAAATTTTATTTGATGTAACTGATCAATTGATATGAAATTTATAAATATCAATTGATCAGGAAACCATTTATCAGTTGAAGTATTTATATGAATCAACTGATAATTTGGACTATAGCATAGGTGTACTTAGTCTATTTCAATCGATATGGTGTAAATCAATTGATATTATTCTCATCAATTGATGATAGAGTCGATTGATATAGATTATCAATTAATATGTAAATTAAACTGTCAAATTGTAATTATTTGAAGACAGGAAATTGTACAAGTGAATGATGATCGATTGATATTGAAACATCGATGGATATGAGATCAATCGAAGAAGCCAAGTCAAGTATTAAAGACCATCAACTGATGTGAAGACCCATCGATTGATAACACCTATCAATCGATAAGTAATTATTTATCAATCGATGGATATAAAGATCAATCGAAGAAGAACATCAGTTGATAGATTAAAGGATGGATCAATTGATATACTTAACAAAAAATTATCAATTGATTTAGACAACATAGAAGGACTATCTGTTGTAGATCCAGAGGACAAAAACACACCTATGGAAGACAGTCTATGATGATTGTGAAGACTGAATTTGTAGCTGTTTTTCAAACCTGTTTCCTAAAAATGGAAAAAGGTAAAAGGAAGGTAAATAGAAACAATCCAAAAATAGGAATTGTAAAAACACACTTGTAGTTTATAAACAAGTGTGGTAGCATTGTTAGAAGAGTGTAAAGGTTGGACTATTTTTCTAAAATCAACTGTTCAGCCGTAGAGTACTTTGTAAGAACAGTTGGTTTATCTTCTAACTTTGTAAAACGAAGCTAGGTTTATTTTAACCTAGAAATATTGAGCAAAAATATACACTGATGGAAAACCAATCCATTAGTAATTTTAAATCTTTTTTTATATTTAATTTTTAGTCTTTAAGTTGTTCAAGCACATTCTCTCTAATTCTCAAACATCAGTAACAAATATTAAAATAAGCAAAAAATTTCAATATTTGTATTCAACCCCCCTTCTACAAATATTGGCATAGTTCTGGGAAATAACAGTTGATATAAATAAACATATCATGTCTAGTATTATATTAGTAAATAATATGGATGTTGTATTTATTTGAAATGTAAGCATGCCGACTATTCCGGTTGCTCTATTGTGAATTAGATCGTAGTGTAAGAGGCCAGTAACATTAGAACCTAGTCCAGTAGCGTGTTATAATTGGCGTAAGAGGACAGTAACATTAGAACCTATTCCAGTAGTATGATATAATTGGCGTAAGAGGCCAGTAGACATTGGTGATCTAGTCCTACGATATGATTCAGAATGGGAATGAGCCCGAGTTGTACTTTTCAATTCAGTATGTTTAAGAGGATATGGTAATCATTTATTCTTCTTATAGGCTAATGTGTGCCTATGGTACCTTATATGAAATCTATGTTATATCCAGGATTACTGCTAGGTTACAACTAGACTATAATGTTGGGATATAAAGTGGTCATATTACTTTTGAACCTGATCAGGGAGCAATAGTGTTGTGATTTAAATGTCTAATCCATTATGCCAGTTTGACTATGATGAAATGTAATTTATCCGTTGATTTGTTTTACAATATAAAACGGTTGGTGTGGATTTTATAAATGTTTGATTACTAATTATCTATCATTCTTCATTCATCATGCTATTATTTAAAAGTTTATTAAATAGTTGTTGAGTATTTCTTTGGCTCACCCTTCATTTTCATCATACACTTTTCATGTGACGATCAGATCCCTGACCCCGGATTTGGGGGCGTTACATCTTTCATGCCAAAGTGTAAATGATTTTGGATCAATGAGTTTGGGATTAATAATGTTAAGTGACTCAATTATTCTGATTTTCATCATATATAATCCTGAGGATAGTGAGTGAAGCTTTTCTAATATTTTCTTGTTGCTAGAATTAGCAGAAGTGATAAGAAGATATTCTTGACCAGTTTCGAACGTAGTCTCGATGTGAAAACTAGTGAACCGAATATCATTAACACTAAGAAGATTCTTAGCGGACTTACTAGAAAATAATACATTTGGAATATGAATGGGTGTACCATTAGGTAAGAAAAAACTAGCTTTGTCAAAACCCTCAATTACATTAGATACGCAAAACTTAGTTCCAACTTGTGCTTCAGTTTTGGTTAGATGTGTAAAATATTTTGAGTTTTGTAGAATCGTATGAGTTGTACCACAATCAGCAATGCATATATCTTCAGAGTTCATTCTGTATATAATTAAATAACATAATTTATTCAGTAGAAACATAGAACATCACATAGTTAAACAAGACAATACATGCAAATATTATAATTATATAAAAATAATCTTCAGCCGCCCACATGGGAGTTTCATTAGGTTCATTCAGACCATTAATGCTCATTTCTCCAGTTGTGATTATTGAGGAATCATCAAGGTTATTATTGGCGAAATTTGTTTCCACCATTTTCTCTTTGGACCTCTTGGATGATTGATATAGATCAACAATATGTTTTGGGATGCGGCAAGTGTGTGCCCAGTGCCCCTCTATTCCGCATCTGTGGCATATACTTTTAGTTTTCCCATCTCGGGATACCTTTTTTTTCTTTGTATTTCAGGTTGCCACTTCTGGTGGCTAGAGCTATTATAAGGACAAAAATTCCCATGACTTCGACCTCGTCCACGATATCGGTCATAGCCTCGTCCACCTCTATGCCCTTTCCCCCGCATATTCTGTTGGAATGACGTGTTATTTACTTCTGGTAAAGGGGCGGACCCAGTTGGATGGGATTGATGATTTTTAATCACCAATTCATGATTCTGTTTTGCAACAAGAATGGTTGTAGGATATCCCAGAATTTGGTAAATTTATGATCCCTATACATCTATGCTAAGTTGATATTATTAGGATGAAAAATTGATAGTGTCTTGTAAATATTTCTTTTCTCAGTAACTTTCTTACCACAGATAATGAGCCTAGAACTTATTTTAAATAAAGCAAAGTTATATGCCGGAAGCTATTAAAATCTTAAAGTCTTAAATTAGCCCAATCATTTTAAGCGACAGGTAGATAAACTAGTTTCTGATGATCAAACCTATCTTTTAGATTTTCCCATAAAATGTATGGATCCTCGACTTCTAGGTACTCAGGTTTTAAATCTTCATGCATGTGGTGACATAGAAATATAATAGAGGTAAACTTTTCTTCCATTGTAGTTGTATTTTCTGGATTAATTGTATCACTTAATTTCTTTGAACCAAGGTGCAATTTTACATTTTATATCCCTGACAAATAATTATCCCCAGAAATGTCCAATGCAACGAACGATAAGTTTGTAAGATTTGTCGTACTAAATCTGAATTATAACACACAAAATATTAAATTAAATAATTGATGAATTATTACATAAAACTTTAATGAATTGGGTGCATTAACAAATACACAATAATTAATATATATATCATGATTATCATTGATAATATAAACAGATCAATATATAAAACAATAAATGGGTTTTCACCCGCCATATGGACGTCTGCGTATACAGGTCATCTCCTTCTGATAAAAAATTTTAAGAAGAAAATCATGCCGAAGTTAATTCATGTATAAACAGGTTATTATCATTCATATAATAATCATATAAATGTTCCCACAATATCAAGTGATAAAAGGTACCACTTTAAAAATAAAAAAATAAGGTCATCACTATTCTTCAGTAATAACCAAAGATAAATGTTACCATAATAATAAAATTCATCTAGAAAATAATATAAATTATATATATACAGTTAACATATAAATGACAATGTAATTAAAACGTTCCCACTATATTTTTGGCATTACCCAAAAATAAATGGTACCACTAAATAATAATTTAATTTGCAGTAGGCGGTGATCCGACCATATAAATTTAAATTGTTAGTAGACGGCATAACCACGTCTCATAATAAGTAAATATATATACATATATTAAATATTTAAATATAATAAATAATTATTATAGCTTCTTAGTTATTATATACATACTGATAACGTGTTATAATATGCTATCTATAAAAGTAAAGGGACTACACTAATTTATAAGAAAGAGCAAGAGATTTAGAGAAAAGTAAGAGTAGATAAATGAAATTGTTCGGTGCGTCCATTTCATTACCAGAACATGCAATTTATACTAGAGCAAAGGGAACAAAGTAGTAAATGCTTGGTAAAAATTTCTATGCCTAATACCAGTCACACTATTTCATGCTTCACAAAATGGGCAATCAATTTATAATACTCCCATTTGATTGTCATTTAGTATAGATCATAGATTGGCTAGTTAAAACCTTGTCAAAGAAAAAATCAGTGGGATAAAAACTTTGACGAAGGAAAAAGAGGACAATCTCCTCTTGGAGTAAACTAATCATTCACTGATATTTTGTTGCAACATATCTTTGAGTCGACGAATTCCGATGTTCTGTCGCAGTTTTCCGAATGTTGAATTTGGTAATGATTTTGTGAACAAGTCAACAAAGTTGTCACATGATCAAATTCGTTGTACATCAACTTCACCATTATCTTAGAGTTCATGAGTGTAAAATTTTTTTGGTGAAATATGTTGTGTTCTATCTTCTTTGATATAGCCTTCCTTGAGTTGATCAATACATCAAGTGTTATCTTCAAACATAACAGTGGGATTTCTCGTGATGTCCGGTAATCCACATGATTCTTGAATATTCTTGATGATGGACCAAAACCATACAAATTCTTTGCTAGCTTTATGAATCATAATTAGTTCTGAGTGATTTGAATAGGGTGCCACCATATTTTGTTTTGTGGAATTCAAGAAATGGTTGTACCGCAATATGTGAATACATATTTAGTTTGTGACTTACTAACATGAGGATCTGAGAAGTATCTTGCATCTGCATATCTGATCAATTGAGATGTCGATTTATTTGGATAGAATAATCCAAAATCAATCGTTCCACGAAGATAACGAAATATCTATTTCATCTCATTCCAATGTCTGCCTACTGGTGCAGAGCTGAATCTTGCCAATAAATTCACGACAAATGCAATATCCGGCCTTGTATTGTTTTCTAAGTACATGACTGCACCAAGATATGGAATTTCAGGTTAGAGAACTTTTTCACCATCTTCTTGTGGTCGAAATAGATCTCTGTGAGGTTTCAGAGATCCAACTACCATTGGAGTAGTCAAAGGATGAGAAAATTGCCGCAGAAGTGGCACATGCTCCAGAAGTAGCAATTAACCCTGAAGCGGTATTATCTCTTAAAGAGATTTTAGTCCCTAAAGACATGATATTAAATAATCATGAAATTTCAATAAATTATGTGCATGATATGGAATTATAGTATCGAAGTAAAATCATAATCGATGATATATTTGTGTACTATACGGCAGTAGATGTCGACATAAGTTTCAATCCTGAACCACAAAGTGTGGATGAATGTCGTCGAAAAAAATACTGGCTTAAATGGAAAGATGCAATTCAAACAGAATTAAATTCGTTGCGTAAGAGAGAAGTATTTGGACCTGTAGTCCAAACATCAATTGGTGTAAACCCTGTTGGAAACAAATAGGTATTCATAAGAAAACGAAATGAAAGAAATGAAATCACGAGATATAAAGCCTGACTTGTAGCTCAAGGGTTTTCTCAAATGCTTGACATTGATTATCAAGAGACATATTAGCCAATGATTGATAAAATTACTTTTCATTTTATATTAGGTATGAAATCTAAAGAAAAATTAGAAACACATCTTATGGACGTCATTACCGCATACCTATATATATAGTTTACTTGATAGTGAAATTTATATAAAAATCTTTGAAGGATTGAAAATGGATGGGTTCAAAAAACCTTGTCATATATTCTCCATTAAACTTCAACGATCATTGTATGGATTAAAACAATCTGGTCACATGTGGTATAACAGACTTAGTCATTATTTACAAAAGAATAGGTATATAAGCAATCAGGTCTATCTATGTGTTTTTATTAAGAAATCACAAACTAGTTTTGTGATTATTGTTGTATATGTGGATGATTTGAATCTAGTAGGAACATCTAAAGAGGTTGATGTTGCTTTCATATATCTAAAGAAATAATTCGAAATGAAAGATCTTGGAAGAACAAAACATTGTCTTGGTATACAAGTAGGGCACTTGTCATCAAGAATTTTCCTACATCAATCCACATATACCGAAAAAGTCTTGAACAGATTTTACATGGATAAAACTCATCCTTTGACTACTTCAATGGTAGTTCGATTTCTGGAACCTGATAAAGATCCATTTCGACCACAAGAATATGGTAAAAAAGTTCTTGGACCTGAAATTATATATCTTGGTGCAATTCGTGCACTCATGTACTTGGCAAACAATACAAGGCCGGATATTGTATTTGTCGTGAATTTATTGGCAAGATTCAGCTCTGCACCAGTAGACAGACATTGGAATGAGATGAAACAGATATTTCGTTATATTCATGGAACGATTGATTTTGGATTATTCTATCCAAATAACTCGACATCTCAATTTATCGGATATGCAGATACAAGATACTTGTTAGATCCCCATCTTGGAAAGTCACAAACTGAATATGTATTCACATATTGCGGTACAACCATTTCTTGAAAATCCATAAAATAAACTATGGTGGCAACCTGATCAAATCACTCAGAACTAATTGCGATTCATGAAGCTTGCAAAGAATGTGTATGGTTGTGGTCCATCACCAAGAATATTCAATAATCATGTGGATTACCAGACATCATGAGAAATCCAACTGTTATGTTTGAAGATAACACTGCATGTATTGATCAACTCAAGAAAGGCTATATCAAAGGAGATAGAACGAAGCACATTTCACCAAAATTATTTTACACTCATGGACTCCAAGAGAATGGTGAAGTTTATGTGCAACAAATTCGATCATGTGACAACCTTGTTGACTTGTTCAAAAAATTATTACCAAATTTAACATTCGGAAAACAACGACATAACATTGGAATGCATCGACTAAAAGATATGTTGCAACAAAACGTCAGTGAATGATTAGTTTATTCCAAGGGGAGATTGTACTTTTTTTCCTTCGCCAAAGTTTTTACCCCGCTGGGTTTTTCTTTGACAAGGTTTTAACGAGACAATCAATGATCCACACTAAATGACAATCAAAGGGGAGTGTTATAAATTGATTGCCCATTTAGTCAAGCATGGAATAGTATGGCTGGTATTAGGCATAAAATTTTTACCAAGCATTTACTACTTTGTTGCCTTTGCTTTCGTATAAATAGCATGCTCTGGTAATGAAATGGATGCACCGAGCAATTTCATCTCCCTGCTCTTACTTCCCTCTCAATCTCTTACTCTTTCTTATAAATTAGTGTAGTCTCTTTACTTTGATAGCTAGCATATTATAGCATATATTTCATATTTGGTGTCCCAATTTTGTTGAGACGTTTTTAACCGAAACCAAATCGATTTTAACTAAATTCAGATTTTTGAAACTGAAACCAAAACCGAATCGGTAGTTTCGGTTATGGTAGTTTCAGTTATGGTTTTCAATTTTAAAAATTCAAAATATTTAGTTTCAGTTTCGGTTTTATCCTAGAATCGTACCAATCAGGTCCGTACTCTCTTCTGTGTAGGAGTAGTAAAGTGTGTTGGACAGATGCATTGTCTCAAACTTAATACTACATACTTAGGTTAAAATAGTTTTCTGAATCTAATACTTCGCACAATATAACATGAAATAACTATTGTATGAACAAATCATATGGATAACATTTGATATTAGATAAAAAGTTTACACAACGATGACATGAATAACAATTGTCTGATTTATTTATAGGGACAATAGTTTAATATAATTTTTTGGGACAACGATATGTTTTAACCATTTGTAGAATAACCGTTTATCTAATTTGATTTCTGATGGAGTGACTAGTGACAAATATATTTACACATGTTCCTTCCAGTTAAATTCTGAGGAAAACACACTATATTGTATGATATGTATATAAACAAGACTGATAATTCAAGAATCACGATAGTTCACTAATTTTAAATCTACCTATGTTTTACTTGCGGTGATAGAGCGCGATACGATTTAGGAACAGGAACAGCAGATTGTGCTTGTTCTCCTGCATCAGAATGAATATGAGCACCACAAGGAATCCAATTTTTCATTTTTTCTTCCGAACAACATCTATGGTTGGACAAGAATGCACGACAATCAGCCGGAGATCTTTGGCCTGGAAGGCCGACAATGCAATTCATTCTTACATCAATCACCTTCCTCCATATCAAATTCTTGCATAATGGTCCAACATTGGTGAAATAATTATATGACAATGATAAGTTTGACAACTTGGGCAACATGCACAAGGACTCTGGTATTGGCCCAAAAAGCTGATTTTGTGCCAAGTTTAACAACTCTATTTGAGCCAAACAACCAAATGAGGCTGGTATAAGGCCTGTTAACTGATTTCTGCTGGCGTCGAAAAGAGTGAGCTTGCCCAAAAGCCCAATTTCACAGGGTAAGCAACCAGAAAGCTGATTGTTCAACAAGAGAATTTCAATTAGAGTATCTTTCAAATCTCCAATGCTAGAAGGGATGGAACCAGTTAAATTGTTGTTTGCTAAAGATAGGTAATAGAAATGACCTGACCCGAGATTATCAGGAAGCTTTTGCATGAATTTATTGTTATTTATAAAAAGTATGTCGAGGCCTAATCGAAAAACCTGGGGTGGAAGTAACCCTGAAAATTCATTGAATCGGAGGTCCAAAAACGATAAATTTGTTGCACTATAAACTTCGTTAGGGAACTCACCGGAAAACACATTGTTGCTAAGATCAAGCTCGTATAAGAACCGGAGATTGGCAATACTTTTAGGAACTGAACCGGTGAAATTGTTGGAATTTGCATGAAATATAGCAAGATCAGGTAGTTTATCAAGAAAACCGGATAGTGTGAGTTCTGGACCGGCAAAATTGTAGCCATTGAAATCAACTGCAGCTATAGCGGTTTGATTTAAATCAGGAGCAGTGTCACAGAAAAAGCCCTTGTATTTGTTACATATGTCAGGGCCAATCCATGTGTCTGTAATGCCGAAAGGGTCATGAGTGATCTTTCGTTTGAATTCTTGTATAACTGGATACGCAATTTTGACCCTCTTGCTCTCGAAAGGATATACTGGCTCCGGTGTCGATGGAGGACAGTAGCCTTCTTGCGGTGGAAGGGCATCATTTTCTTCTGGAGGGCTGCCACCAATGCTTATAATTGGGCCAAGTCCTATTTCAAGTGACTTCCTAGCCAGCTGATCATCACAGTATATTTGTGCCTGGAAAAATGTTAGCAAAACCAAAATGAATTGCAAAAGCACTGCAATGAAAGTGAGATTTTTGATTGTGTGCATCTTTTTCTCTGGCTCCCCTGTCACTCCCTTTCTGTACTCTTTATCCACTGCTGGTACATATGTTAATATATACAAGTGTATTTTGTATATTAATATATGTACCATTAATCATATACATGTTTATTTTCCGAATCTGTTTTGCCCCATCAAAGTTGTCAATGTGACTTGATAATTTAAGAGATTTGAGTACCCGTGAATAAATTATTAACTAGTCCTGTACATAGGACTAATCTTTGGGATAGCCCTTTAAGGATGATATTAGCATTGTCTTTTCTTTATTGGAACATAATGTAGCTACATCACAAGAAATAAAAAATTATATAATATCTATATTACATAATCGCCCGTGCGTGGTTGGATAACTCAAAATAATAAGAGTTTATCATCTGTCATTCCAGATTTTCAGTTCGATTTTTACTCCTTAGTTTTAGAAACAAAACAAGCTAGTTTAGCTAGTGATAATTAATCAGCAAATTAGGTTGTTAGAGGTGTTAAAAAGGCAGAATATTCGTAGGCAACTTGTCAAAAAAAAAAAAAAAAAAGATATGTATGTACAGAAACTTCAATTTGCAAGAAAAGTCTGTATGAAGAACACGAAATTAGAAGTTGTACCATCACTTTCTAAGTGTAGACCACATGTACAGGGACAGTGAAATATGTAGAATAAAGATTGTTTGTTGCTGATCAATTTGCATTATTGTATGCATCACGAGTGTCATGTTACTTTGTATTTTTTCATTACTTTTCTTCTTTTTCTTGTTGAATAACAAAATGGCATACAAAGGGGATGGATTGTAGTTGCTGCTCACAGTCTTGGAATGGCATCCATTTCACAAGGAAATAATCTTAATCATGTATAACATTATTGATCCCATCATTTCAATTTCCATACATATCATAATCTTATCGTTATTTACCCGAAGACCTAGAAATTTATATAGATGTGGCTCTCTAACGTTACAACCGGGGTAGTCAATCTATCAATATTCAGATCATTTCGAATCGGAAGAATACGCTGCGCGTTAATCTTGGATTAGTTTTTACTTATACTAAAATTAAAATAAAGTCGTTGGATAAATTTGTTAAAATAATAACTTATTTATTATCTTTCTTCTTCTATTTTCATATTTATGTTACTTTAAAAAATTAACTTATTATTAAATATATTAGTTATAACATAAAATAATATAATTTTTAAATTTTTTGATTGTATAACCATTTCAATTTTTCGATATATAATTTTATTTGAAATATAAATTTTACTTAAGAATAAAGTAATTTAGTAATTAAAAAATGAGTTAATATGTAGACTATAGACTATAGACTATGAACAATTAAAATATAACTATTAGATTAAAATTCAATTAATCTCTTTTTGAATTCGATATAATTCGTAGCAGTATCGAATCTGATATCGTATTTCGAGTTATATTTGGTTAAGATGATTGTATATTCGGTTTTAATCGGTTTCAAGTCATTATCAGATCTAATATTTTGAATTATTTTCGGTTAAATTTTCGATTCAGTTAATTTTCGGTTCGGATTAAATCAATTTTCAAATATTTATTAGATTATGTAATTCTAATATAAAATCGGATTCAGTTTCATGGATTTTGGTTTGGTTTGGTTCTTCGAATCTAAACTCATATTTTCAAGACCTAATCAAAAGTACTAAAAATAACCATGATATTAATAATTTGAAAATTTTAAGGTTTAAAGGAAATGTTAAAATAGGAACTATTTTAAAAAATAAACTCGCCATTTTAAGCTCTACCTTGTATATAAAGTATATAATAAAGAACTTTTTAAAATCAAATATCTAAATTAATTAATTAAGCAATATATAATTGCGTTCCAAAGTGTAAAGTTCCCAGATCAGTAGATCATAACGTAATTAAGGAGTAAAATGTATGCATGTTATATGTATATTTTGCATTGTCGTCAACAAAAAGTGCTAAGGTTCATCCATCCACGCGACCACGCTTTAACGGAGCATGATGTATATAAAAATGAATTAAAAAATTGTTAATTTATAATTTTTAGTAGGGGTGAGTATTAGGTTCGGATATCTATATATCGAATTGATAAATTTGAAATAATTTAATTTGGATACCGATCCGATAAAATATGGTTAGATATTTGGAATGCATATTAGATTATTTTGAAATATCGGTTTTTTTTCCGGATTTTTGGATTATCCAAATTATTCGTTAAATCAGAATTAATTTATTTAAATATTATTATATATATATATATAAGTAAAAGTTATATTCTTTTACGTACATTGTAATTGTAATTTATACAAGATAACAATATAAACATATAACCCTTATATTTTTCATTACATTTTTATCAAATATATTTTATCATTTCGTAGAGTCATGATTTACTCAATGGAGTTATTGAATTATTATTTATTTTATTATATTTTTGGTAAATTCATGATTACTTATTTTATTTCGTCTAATACCTAATCAAATTTAAGAGTTACAATCTTATATTCGGACTTAAAATGATTATTTAATTTACAAAATCTAACATTTTACTTGACAGTATACCACTTTTGTACTTTTTATAAATATTAGTTTTTTGGATATTTTGGAATCCAAACCGAATTAAAATTTTCAGTTCCGTTTATGACCGAAAATAATTCATTTCGGTATTTGGATTTATGAAATTTTATCTATTTGAAAATTTGAATATTCATATTAATTTCGGTTCGGTGTCCAAATTCCTGAATGCTCACCCCTAATTTTTGGTGTAGTATTTCTTTAAAAAAAAGTTGATCCACAAAATTATATATGTTTAATGTAGAAAAAATAGAAAAATTAATTTTGAGGTGAAATTTTTATATTTATTAATAACTAAGAAAAAAGAAACTAAAACAAAAGAAAATTATTAAAATAATTCAAATATAAAAAACAGAATGGGAAGAAAAATATGCTGTGTAATTTAATTTGTTTTATCTTTGAACATAACACTAATTAAACAAACAATATATTACACTGGGAATATAAATTAATCGAAGTGAATGTATATGAATTAAATGATACTCATACATTTATTTAACTTTAGAGCCAAACAAACAAAAGTCAAAAATTAATTAGGATGGAGATTCTCATAATTGATATCTGTTAGTTATCATTCTGCCTTTTTCTTTAAAAGAGTGAAAAAAAATTAAAAAAAAAGTTGTTTAAAATGCGGATAAGAAACGTGATTTCCTAAATTCATATAAAAAATTAAAAAATCATACTATCCACAGGAAAAAAATAACAGAGTTATGAATATGAATATATGACAATTGAGTGAGGACTGAGGACCCAATTTAATTTATTAATTAAATTGAAACTAAATTAACACTGCTAACTATAGGCAAATTTAAAATTGGGCTTAATTAGAATGTGGATGGGCTGAAAGTTTTTTTGGGACCATAAATTAACCAGGTAATTAAACTAGTGGTAGACCTTAAAACAAAATACATATAATTACTTGTCCATTCCTACTTGCCCATTTCAAAAATTATGTTTGTATTATAACACTTGGTGATTGTGAAGTGTCAAACACATATATATACGTTGTGAACACGGCAAGGCAATGTGTGGACTAGTATGTGTACACTTCTTATCCACTTTCAAAGCCGCTTGTAACTCATTCACTATAAATAGCATTTGGGTTGATTATAAAGACGTTATGGGAAAAAAAAAGGCAAAAGATATATTGAATTCTTGTTATAAATTATTTCAAGATGTAACGTAAAAGGCAGATTGTAAAGACAGTAATCAAGTTGAGAAAGAAAGGAATTATATTGTTTGTTTAAAAACCTGAATTTATTCACTTAAATAAAATTGTACAAAAATTCAATAAAAAGTTACAATTACTCAATATCCAACATCTTACAATCCAAAATTTAAAAGATACAACTTAATTGTCCAAATTTCACAACTCGAACTCTGCCCACAAAGTCGCTTACCTAACATGCCGGGAGAAATCAAAGAAGCGTAGACCGACAATGAGCGAAAGGCATGATTAGAATGATGATAATATGAATATAAACTGAATGTCGAAATAATGAGTGATAAAATGATGAGTGATGAAACAAATTGAACGAGATAAAAGATATTGGTCACTTAATTCACAATATAAACAAGTAACAAAAAAAGACATGATAGGTAATTATGTTACAATATCAACTCACATACTCTTTTATCATAAATATTCTTACTCTTATGTATACTCATACCATTTACTGATAATAATATCAAATAGATTAAAAGTGAACTTACTTACTGATATGAGAGACAATCTTACAGTTACATGATAACCTAAATTTTTTGTCATCAAGAAATCTATAATCATCAAAACTTACAAGTACTTGCATAGCCCAAAACAAATGCTACTCAAAATCTTATAGGGGCTTGCACAACACATAGCACAATACTACCCAAATGGCAAAAAACACATACACAATAGTCATAACTCTACGTATCCTATAACTTTTGCGACACGCTCATACTATTCAAATATACCGTATAGGTAGTGCAAGTATGAGATTTATCCACTTATGACGGAGGTATTACAAAATCTCCCAAATCAATCAAATATTACAAATAAACTGATATTATCTTACTCAAAATATCACACACGCCAAATATTATTGATTATTACAAATAAAATCAGACCTGACATGTTCAGAAAATTGGCAATTTACTCTATAAAGATGAACTCAAATGAAAAAGTACAAAACATGAAACTTTTAGACAATTCCGAGATCTTTCCATAATGGTAATACTCGTCAAAAATAAAGAAGTAAGAAATTCAAAAATTAAACAAATACGGGCTGGTAGAACAGAATCAGCACATGTTCACAGTAGTAATTTGAGATTTACGATATCAAGATCACAGAATTTGACAGCGGAATGTAAACAAAGAACGAAGATCTCGAAAAGACATTTTTAGAATGATATTAAGCATAATTATTGAACAAATATTTAATTTATTATGAATTTCTGAAGTTACAAGATAACAACTCAAATATTTCCATCAGATTGCACAAAAGACAGATTTCGACATACCTTTATGCAGAATTTCAAATAACACAAAGAATGAAAATTGTAGATAATTAAAATACCTTTTTAGACACAATAAGAGCATAACAATCCAATAAATAACGAAGGAGATATGAATTTTATAATAATTCAAAATGGATACAAACTACTACACATGAAATATACAATATACATACAATTTCGAAGCAACAATACGAATTTCAAGTAATGATACGAAGATAAAGAAAGAAGAGAAGATATATGTAACTTAAAACCAAAGATTAGGAATGAATCCATAAGAAATCTAGATGTCTCAATCACAGGAACCCTAGTTCAACACCGTAACCCATCCTCTTAAAACCTTTCTTACTCTCCTCTTTCACTGTCTTCTTCTCCTTCTCCATCTTCCTCTCTTTTCCTTCTCTCTCTCTTTCTATTAGATGTAACGTAACTTCTTCTTTTCCAAAACCCTAACCCTTTCCTTTCCAATCTTTTTTTCCTTTTTTAAAAACTAAGAATACCTTATAATAATTGAAAGTCATATGACTAGTTCTATTTGTAATAACTAGATGACAAGTCAACTCAGATAAGAAAGCGAAGTAAATAATAAATATGGAATAAAGAATCAAGATGAAAAATGTCAACTAGACACGAAGAATCAGAATATCAGAAGAAGTCTAACAAGACTGCTACTCAACACTGAAAGAAGTTCATTTATATGATCAAGCGTTGATGTAAAATAAAATAGTAGTATCTCAAGGAGTTCAGAAGATACAAAAGATTTTGAGTGCTTACTATAGAAAGATTTCAGAAGAAGAATATAGAGAAAAAATAATAAGAAGCCAAGACAGGACAAGACGAATAATAAAGACCACTACAGTAGAAATGAGAATCAACATTGTAGTTAGTTATTTTTGTGAACCAAACCAGTGCACAGGGTGTCAACAATGTCAGTGAAGATTCGTTGTCAAAAAGTTCAAGTGGTTAGAAAGGTTACTGTTGAAAAACAGAAGAGTTTGGTCTACATCAACAATGGTCTTACAGTCGAGACTTTAATTTAATTCTCTATTAATTAATTAAATTAATTAGTTAATTTAATTAGTAAATTAATTCACTAAAAATTAATTTATTTCTTAAATTAATTAAAAGATTAATTAATCTAGAATTATTTTAGTATGACAAAAGACAGAGCAAAAGCGAAAAGATTTCAGAACTAACAAAAGGTTATATAAGTCAAGATATTATTTCAATTATACTATCAAAAGTGATTTAATTATTTAATTTATTTAATTAAATTAATTCAAGCTGAATTTAATTTAATTTAAAATTATTTAATTAAATTAAGTAAAATTAATTTATTATAAAAATATGACTTGGTATGACTTTTAATAATGTCTAAAAGAATTTATTAAAAGTCATACCGAAATTCTGGTTAATAAGTCATACAAATAGAAATAGAAAAAGTCATACCGAGCTTGATTAAAAAGTCATACGAATAGAAATTCTGGACAATTAGTTTTCGTAATAAGCATCCTGAACAAGGAAGTTTATCACGTGGTATGACCTTTTGATTTCTAAGAGGATGCCCCGTAGAATTTTCTATAATGTGACGCATCATAGATATTCCTGGATGACCGAGTCTTTCCTTCCAAATGGTAAATGAATTTAGGTCTAGAATTTTAGGAATGATGATGGTGCGAGACTCGATGATTCTAATTTTCATAGTATATAATCTGGAGGAAATTGAGGGTAGTTTTTCTAAACTCTTCTTAGGGCTTGAGATAGTGAAAGTGATAAGGAGATATTCTTTTTCCTCCTCACTAGTAGTTTCAACATGAAAATCATTAAGATTGATATCTTTAAAACTCAGAAGATTTCTAGAGGGTTTATTAGAGTAGAGGGCATTTTGTATGTGAATTTTTGTCTCGTTTGGTAGGATAAAACTGGCTTTCCTAAAACCTTCTATTCAGATAAAAATAAGTACATAAAACAAGCACATCATGAAATAAGGACATGAAAAAAGTACATGAAAACAAATAAAGTACATATAAAACCTAGCCATCTAAATCATAACAAAGATTAGCACCAATTTCAAGTTCGTTTGAAGTCTCGTTAGTAGATACATTTTTTAAATTTTGATTATATTCTGCTAAGTTTGTTTTTATCCTCTTTCCATTAGACCCTTTTGATGATTGATAAAGTCTAACAAGATGTTTTGGAGTACGACAAGTACGTGCCCAGTGCCCATCAGCCCTACACTTATGACAAATATCCCTCGTATCTTCATTTTATAGTGTCTTCCTTTTATTTGGCATTTCATACTTTGCCATTTCAGGTGACCAGAATGATATTGGGTTCGAAATCATCTACGAAAACTTTCCACGTCCGCGGTTTCGCCCTTAACCTCGTCCTCCTCTATGTCCTTTCCCACGCTCATTCTTCTAGGATGACGTGTTATGTACTTTAGGTAACTGGGCAAAGCCTAATGACGGATCTGATGATTTTTAATTAACAACACATTATTCTTTTCAGCTACAAGAAGGAGAGATAACAACTTACTGTATTTTGTGAAATTGCGTTGCCTATATTGTTGTACCATAATTATAGTGTTGGGGTGGAACATTGAGAGAGTCTTTTCAATCATTTTAGCATCAGTAATTTTCTCACAGCACAAAATTAATTTTGAACAACACAAAATTGCATTAAACAATAGATTTAAAATCTTGAAATCTTAGATTAATCCAATCATATCGGGCTGAGGATAAATAAACACATTTTTTATGATTAAATATTTCTTTCAGATTATTCTAGAGGGTGAGTGGGTTTTTGACAGTTAGATATTCGGATTTTAAATCTACATGAATGTGGTGCCAAAGAAAGATGTTATTTACTCTTAAACTAAAAATGAGTTTGTACAAGTGGGGATTTTAAATCTGCATGAATTTGATTTCTCTTTATTCTTTTGTCTCTCACTCTAATCTCTCTTTTCTTACATCAGGTTCTCATCCTGAAATCTCACCTCTCCCTTACCATTCTCACATTTTGCATCACCTATTAAGATGGAACCCTCATTGCTCACACCCTCTCATTTTGCCACCTCAGAAGAAGACGAGGACCTCTCATTCACACTCTCTGCTTTTGCCAGGATATGTAAATCATGTTAGTATTGGTGTCCTAGAGACAATACTTTTATATTTTATTAAAAACAATTGAGGATTTTATTTTATTTGATTATTTAATTAATATTTATTATGTCTTTATTTACTGCATTATAAATTGAAAGTATAATAAATGTCCTTTAAGTATGTGACTTAAAAATGAGATTATATTAATGATATTTTATTCTTAAAATTTCCTAGTCGAGTATTATTATTTAAGGACAATAATAATGCAATAAGATTAGTATGTTTGTTGACAGATGACCGCGTCTCATTGGTCATAGGTATGGTGATACTAAAGTCAAGAACATAAGTGCATATCTCAATGCATGACACTGAAAAGACACGCCATGAGATTCTACATGTTAATAAGTGTCATAAAGAATTCTCACTGTGATAATGATGTAATGATCCTCTGACTTGAAATCATTATATTTCTATATGAGAATTAATATACTTTAATTACACTCAAAATTATCTTTAATTGGGTAATGATAAAGGTGGATATTGGGTATGCTATGAATTGTATGAGGAATATGAATGATAGATATAGGATTTAACCCTCCGATTTTAGGAGTGATATTATTGGCCTCTTGATTGAGTGAGACTATGAAATGCATGGTCGTGCTCAAATTTTGATTTGTTTAATAGTCTACTCATTGATCAAGAAAACCAAGGTTAAACGTTGAAGAGGATGACGCAATATATGTCTCGAGTTTGATCAATAATATAAGGTTAAAGGGATTATATTACATTGCACATTATTCACAAAAGGTTTAATTGAATCACCGATTATTATTGTTACTTGGGTAACAATGATGTATTACTAGATGCCACTCATTGTTTATAATTTTATGATTAGAAAATAAAATTATTGCCAATATAATAATAACCTAAAGGGTCACACACAAAAAAATTCTAAACAGAGCTTTATTTAAATTATGAATTTAAATATTTTATTATTATTTCGAATTTAATTATTGAATTAATTAAGTGGGACTAGATTAATTATATTATAATTCGAATTTAATAATAACCCAAAATCAGAATGAGTTTTTTAAAGGAGACCTCATGGATTAAGATTTGACCCAATTATCTCAAGCTCATATAAATACATAAGGATGTGTTTGGGAGCCTTATACTTGACATCTCGTTTTTATCAGAAAAACCCTAGCAACTCTACACAAGAGAGAGACTAGCAAGTGAGAGAGAAAGAAGAGATAAGTCGGGGCCGTTTTTGGCTAGTACCATCTCCGCTACTCGTTAGACGAATCGACGTTCGTGTGGATATTGTTAGAGAGTAGTTCTTGAAGAAGGGGTTGCTTTGATTCGTTAAGCAAGGACCTCCTATTAACAACAATTCGTAAAGCTTCTAAGGTACAGACTTCATTCATCATAATCATCCAACGTTATACATGGATCCTGCGATTAGGTTTCGATATTTTTTTGTGTTTATGTTACTTTCGCTGAGTTTTCATGCTCGAAACCCATCAATGACATCAGAGCTGGTAGGGTATAATGGGATTATTTAGTTATGTGTTTAACAGTTTTTTGATGTATATAAACATATATATGATATGCCATAACTATATGTTTATTATATGTTTTATATAATTTTGAATATATGATAATCATGTGTTGTATAATCATGGGATGATTGTGTGTATTGTTGTATGTATATGATACATGTTTGTTCTAGTTATGGAAATCGTATTCGATACGAATTTTGAAGCGGCTTCTGTATATTTTTTGAAATCTGTGTCCAGTATCCAATTTTTGCAAACGATATATATTTCCTGACTAGAATCGTGTCATTGAGTAATACTGAAAACGTCAGCTTGACGTCTGTAAGCCATTCGATGTCGTTACAGGCCCTAAAACAGCGAATTATTTTTTTCCTAAAATTTATTTGATTTTCTGAAATTTTAAAATTTATTATATATGATTATATGATATGTTTATATACTCTGAGATATATTATATGTGTTATGTGATATCATGGTGGATGGTTATGGCCTAAAGACCCATAGGATAATGGTTTTGTTTTATGGTTTTGGTTTCTAAATACGACTTGCATGTCATTTATTCATTGTAATTGTTAATCTCGAATGTAATTCGAGTTCTTCTTGTAATTTCATTAGAATAGATTTATTTATTATTCAATGTAATTGTTCAATGGAGACTTGGAAGCAAGGAAGCTAGGTGGCAATCCAAATGATGGAGCAATGATGAAGATAAAGACATGTAATAGTGTAGTATTTCAAACCATCATAGATTGACCTTGATAATTCCATTAGCTTAGAAATATCACATAGGATGGGGCCATAACCAAACACATTTAATTTACGCACAATACATATATGTATATAATTGCATGTGTAGATATGTATGTGTTGGACGATGTATGTATTAGATACGACACCCATGCCATGTCTGTTTACGAAAGATAAAATCTGTAACGATTAATGATTTTAAAATTAAACAAACGATCATGAGATTCTTGTGTTTATGAAACACGGTAATAAATATGAATTTTTTTTTTGATATGGGGAGATTTTGACAAAAGTGAATTATTATTCGTAATAAAGTTGAGTTTTAAGTGAGACCGCTTGTGATTTCTCCGACGATCTGGAAATCAAACCATTGACGAATATTGAAATGGATTATTTGATCAAGGAAAAATTGAGAGTCTCTTTATGATGGGATCATGATCGTTAAATAATAAATCTCTAAATAAATATAAAGTTAATAAAGATGTCTTCCAATGTTAATACACATCAAGATCTAGATTAAGAAGGAGTGGGTTTGCCAAAGTGAAGTGCTCTTATCAATCATGGAAAAATGTGATAAGTAAGTGTACTTAGTTTATTGAAATGTTGGGTCTAACTTAACTAAATCATCACAATAGGATTGTGGGTTTAGAGGCATAGAGTTTGGTGAGATTTATTGGATAAATGTGTACAATGGGTTGTTCCACCAAACTTTCCAATAGTTATATTTGATATAATCGATAAATGTTGTCTACCTAAATAGTCGTGTTTTGGGTGTATTAGCCAACGCTATCTTAAAATATGGACGAAATATGGATCTTGGCTCACTAGAAAGATTTAAAGAAATGCTTTCTGAATTAATAGTTAGGGCTATTAATTTGATGAAAAATAGTGGGAGATATATATTATGAATGTATATGATAATCACTTGAACATAATTAAACTTCTGCAAACTAACTAATATGCATTTTAAACAATGTAGATATTTAATGGCAAACAACACAAATAAATTTTCTGTGCGAGCAACCCTTGGGAAGGACAAGCTGACAGGAACCAACTTCATTGATTGGTATAGGAATTTGAGGATTGTCTTCAGGCAGGAGCGAAAGCTCCACGTCATTGAAATTTCTTCACCTGCTCCTCCTGCTGAGAATGTAACTCGCGTTCAGTAGAATACTTATCAGAAGCATATTAATGATGTGAATGATGTTGCATGTCTTAAGCTGGTAACCATGAGTGTTGAGCTTCAAAAACAATATGAGCATATAGATGCTTATGAGATGATTGAACACCTTCAAAGAATTTTTGAGGGACAGGCTCGTCAAAAAAGTTTTGACATGAGAAAAGCACTGTATGCTTTGCAAACAAAGAGAGCATGAACCTGTTCAACCACATGTTCTAAAGATGATAGGTTATATTGAGTATCTTGATACTTTGGGTTTCCCGATTGGTCCGGAAGCTCGGATTGACTTAATCTTGCAATCTCTGAACAACAACTATACTCATTTTGTTATGAACTACAATATGAATGAGATAGACAAAACACCCACTGAATTGTTGGCTATGTTACGAACTGCTGAAACCAACATGAAAAAGGCTGAACCTGCTCCCATATTGATGGTAGACAACAAAGGCAAGGCTAAAAGGAAAGACAAATGGAAGGGAAAGAAGAAGATTGGATCTGCTTCTGGTCCCAAGCCAAAGGCTAATCCCAAACAGGCTTTAAATCCTAAGGGTGATTGTCACTACTGTGGTAAACTAGGTCATTGGAAGAGAAACTGTCATGCTTATTTGGAGGATCTGAAGAAGAAGAAGGCTGGTCAAGCTTCTGATTCAGGTATTTATGTTATAGAGGTCAATTTGTCTACTTCTACATCATGGGTATTAGATAATGGATGTGGTTCTCACATTTGTATAAATGTGAAGGAACTACAAAGGAGTAGGACATTGGCTAAAGGAGAGGTCGACCTACGAGTTGGCAATGGAGCAAAGGTTGCTGCTTTGGCTGTAGGGACTTAATATTTATCATTGCCCACTAGGCTTATTTTAGAACTTGAGAACTGTTTTTACGTGCCTGCAATTTGCAGAAACATTATTTCGGTTTCTTGTTTGGACAAGAAAGGTTTTGCATTTTCAATTCAGAACAATAGTTGTTCTTTTTCTTTGAATAATGTTACCTATGTGGTTGCACGTTTATTTAATGGTTTATATGTTCTTGATTTAGACACTCTTATCTATAATGTGAATAAAAAACGTCTTAAAACTAATGACTTAAATCAAACATACCTCTAGCACTATCGTTTAGGCCATATAAATGAGAAGCGCATTTCCAAGTTACACAAAGATGGATACTTTGATAAGTTTGACTTTGAATCATACGAAGCATACGAACCTTGTTTCATTGGAAAATTGACTAAAGCTCCTTTTATTGGACAAGGTAAAAGAGCCACTGAATGATTAGAACTTATACATAGTGTATGTGGTCCTATGCGTACTATGGCAAGATGTGGCTTTTACTACTTTATCATGTTTATTGATGATTTCAGTAGACGGATATGTGTATCTTATGAAGAACAAATCCGACTCTTTTGAAAAGTTCAAAGAATACAAAGCTGAAGTAGAAAAGTAAACTAGCGGAAGTATTAAGACTCTACGATCTGATCGTGGAGGTGAATACATAAGCCTTGAATTTAAGAATTCTTAATAGAGTGTGGTATTGTGTCACAACTCACTCCTCTCGGAACACCACAATGGAATGGAGTTTCTGAGAGGAGGAATTGTACCTTGTTGGACATGGTGTGATCAATGATGAGTCATGCAGATCTTCCAATTATTTTTTGGGGCTACGCCCTAGAGACGACTATTTATACACTTGACCGAGTTTCTACTAAAATGGTCAGAAGACTCTATATGAGATATGGACTGAGAAACGTCATAGCATGTCATTTATGAAAATTTGGGGATGAGGCATTTGTGAAACGTCTAACTTTTGAAAAGCTCGGACCTAAATCAGAAAAATGTAACTTTGTTGGATACCCAATTAAAACAAAGGGTTATTCTTTCTATAATCCTTCCGAGAATAAAGTGTTTGTTGCTTGAACTGCAGTGTTCCTTGAAAGAGAAATGCTTTCAAAGAAAGACAGTGAGAGGATAGTAGATCTCGATGAAATTAAAGACCCACATGATAATATTGAACCAATGGAGGAACCTAAGCAGAATGTATAAGAAAACAATACTGCTCAAGAAACACAAGTTGTTCGTAGGCCTGGTAGGATTCGCCATGAGCCCGAGAAATATTATGAATTTCTCTTGACTCAAGATGGTGATGTGATGCTTGTAGACGAAGATGAGCCTCTCACATATCAAGATACTATGAACACTCCAGAATCTAAGAGATGGCTAAATGCCATGAAATCTGAGATGGAATCCATGTATATAATCAAGTGTGGACTTTGGTTGATCCACCTGAAGGGGTAAAACCTATAGGGTGCTAGTTGATTTTCAAAAAGAAGACCGACATGGATGGCAACATACAGACCTATGAGGCACGATTAGTGGCAAAAGATTTCAAGAAAATTCATGGTATTGACTATGATGAAACCTTTTCACCAGTGGCTATGGTCAAGTCCATCAGGATTTTGCTTGCTATAACTGCTTACCATGACTATGAAATCTGACAAATGGATGTCAAAACTGCTTTCTTAAATGGGAGCCGTGAAGAAGATTGTGGATGCGTCCATGACACAGCCTGAAGGTTTTGTTGATCCAAAGGATGCTGGAAAGGTATGTAAGTTGGGTCGATCCATTTATGGTTTGAAACATGCCTCGAGGAGATATAACATTCGTTTTGATGAAACTATCAAAGAGTTTGGGTTTATTCAAAATGAAGATGAACCATGTATTTACAAGAAGGTTAGTGGGAGCAATGTGACATTCCTAGTACAATATGTGGATGATATATTATTAATAGAGAATGACATTCCTTCTTTACAGGCTGTTAAGACTTGTTGAGTAAGAATTTCTCAATGAAAGATTTACTCTATGCGACCTATATTTTAGGAATCAGGATCTATAGAGATAGATCAAGAAGAATGATCGGCCTAAGTCAGAGTACATACATTGACAAAGTTTTGCATCGATTTGGAATGAAAGAGGCTAAAAAGGGATATGTCCCAATGTCTCGTGGGATATCCATCTCGAAAGAAAATAGTCCAAAATCATTGGATGATAAGGACCGTATGAGTGAAGTTCCATATGCTTCAGCAATTGGTTCTATAATGTATGCAATGATATTTACTCGTCTTGATGTCTCGTATGCTTTGAGCATGACGAGTAGATACCAGTCTAATCTAGGTGAAGGTCACTGGACGGCAGTCCAGAATATTCTTAAGTACCTGAAGAGGACTAAAGATCAATTCTTGGTATATGGAGTACTAATTTCCAGACAGACAAGGATGATTCGATTTCTCAGTCTGGATTTATTTGTCTAAATGGAGGTGTTGTAAGCTGGAAAAGTTCGAAGCAAGAGATAGTTGCCGATTCTACAATGGAGACTGAGTATATAACTGCCTGTGAAGTAGCCAAGGAGGCTGTTTGGATTCGGAAATTTATTGAAGGTCTTGGTGTGGTTCCTTCAGTCGCAGATCCGATAGATTTATACTACGATAAATATGGAGCCATTTTGCAGGCTAAAGAACAAAAGGTCTCATTCCTGAACAAAACATATACTCAAACGATATCATCTTCTTTGAGAGATTAATAATCGAGGGGATATACATATATGTAAAGTGCATACAAATGATAACATTACAGATCCACTGACCAAAGCTTTGTCGCAGCAGAAGCACGAAGGTCATACTAGTTCCATGGGTATTAGATACATGAGAGATTGACTCTAGTACAAGTGGGAGATTGTTAGTATTGGTGTCCTAGAGAAAATACTTTTATGTTTTATTGAAAACAATTGAGGATTATGTTTTATTTGATTATTTAATTAATATTTATTATGTCTTTATTTACTGGGTTATAAATTGAAAGAATAATAAATGTCCTTTAAGTATGTGACTTAAAAATGAGATTATATTAATGGTATTTCATTCCTAAAATTCTTTAGTCGAGTATTATTATTTAAGGATAATAATAATGCAATAAGACTAGTATGTTTGTTGACAGATGACCACATCTCATTGGTCATAGGTATGGTGATACTAAAGTCAAAAACATAAGTGCATGTCTCAATGCATGACACTGGAAAGACCCGCCATGAGATTCTACATGTTAATAAGTGTCATAAGGAATTCTCACTGTGATAATGATGTAATGATCCTCTGACTTGAAATCATTATATTTCTATATGAGAATTAATATACTTTGATTACACTCAAAGTTATCTTTAACCGGGTAATGATAAAGGTGGACATTGGGTATGTTATGAATCATATGACGAATATGAATGATAAATATAGGATTTAACCCTCCAATTTTAGGAGTGATATTATTGGTCTCTTGATTGAGTGAGACTATGAGATACATGGCCGTGCTAAAATATTTATTTGTTTATTAGTCTACTCATTGATCAAGAAAACAAAGGTTAAATAATGAAGAGGATGACACAATATATGCCTTGATTTTGATCTATAATATAAGGTTAAAGAGATTATATTACATTGCACTGTTGGGTCCCGAAGTATCATAGAAGGAGGGTTGAATACGATACTATCAATAATTTAAATTCTTTTCGGAATTTGTGAATAAATAAATTATTACTTCAGAGTGGGTTTGACCCTTTGTAGTGTTTAGGTGAGCTGCCTACTAATTTTATGTGTGTCAGGATAAATCAATTAGGTTCAAGAAAATTAGCAAGTAAATTATGAAGATAAGTTTCCGGGAATATATCTTTCGTATATAAAACCAGAGGGGTGCTACACCCAGTTAAAAATATAATTGGTTTCCAAAAAATAAATTAGTTCTTTGCTACTAACACAAAAAAATTAGGCTTAGTTCCTATAAAAATATATCTAAATTAGTACAAGGAAAAACTGAATCTATTGGGAGTGATATCTAGGAGCCCTGAGCATTTTTCGTTAAAGAACCTGGTCCTAGTATCTGACCGGGAGCAAGGTATGGGCGCGTATAAATTATCTCTTTTTGCCCCGTCTATGGCAGAAGCTCCCTACATATTATTTTTGTTGAATAAGACGACCCTCTTCTTTAATTGGTGTAGACTTTAAATCAATAAAATAGCTGCTGTAATTTGATTGGCTGAGGGTTAAATGGGGCCAAGAGTTTTTGTTACGCCAATGTATTTTTGTTGCGCCTGTAGAGTGTTGGCCTTCTAGTGGTACCACCAAATACTTAAAATAATTCTTCAAGTATTTCCTTGCGGCTTTGATTTTTGTTACACCTGGAAGAGTGAATCCCCTATGTAGTTCAAAGTGGCGCCATTTACTTGGAATTTGTTGATGCCATCTTTTGTTGCACCTACACAAGGGGATACCTTGTGTAGGCACCATGAAAGGAAGAATGAATTGGAATGTTTGTGGCACGTGTATTACTTACATGGTCAAAGTGCTGTTTATTCACTACACTTTGACCCTCTATTCATTCCTTGACTTAAGTTCACCAGCTTCCATTTCCTGTACCAAAGTCTTATCGCATTACAACCTGTACCCTGAGTTGTTTCCATTCTTCGACTGTAGTTCAGAAACTTTCACTTTTCGTACCAAGGTTGTGACACTTTGTGTTGGTGTAGGTGCCCTAGAGGCAATACAATGTTTATTTTGATAAACCTTTATGTCAATTGATTATTCAATAAACATATTTATTATGACTTTAATTACTGCGATATATTTGTTAGCATAATAAATGTCCTTAGAATCATGATACACGTTGTATAGTTTAGTACATGACTTGAACTTGAGATTATATAATATATCATATTCTTAAATGTCCATAGTCGAGTATTATTATTATAGGACAATAATAATACATAAATAGACTAGTATGTTGTTTGACTAATAACCACATCTCATTGGTTATAAGTATGGGGATACTAAAGTCAATACATAGGTACATGTAGGAGTACATGATACTGGACAGACCCATAGTGAGATTCTTCATGTTTAATAAAGTCATAAGAAAGACTCACAGTGATAATGGTGTAATGATCCTTTGACTTGAGATCATTATATTTCTATACGAGGATTAATATACTTTGACTACATTAAAAGTTACCTTTGACCGGGTGATGATAAAAGTGGACATCGGGTATATCATGAGTCGTATGAGAAATATGAATGATAGATAAAGGATTTAACCCTCCTATAATTAGGAGAGATATTATTGGCCTCTTGATTGAGTGAGACTATAAAATGCATGGCCGTGCTCAAATAATGATTTGTTTTCATAGTCTACTCATGGATCAAGTAAACTCGGATTAAATGTTGAAGAGGACGACTAAATACATGCCTCGAGTTTAATCTATAATATATATGGTTAAAGGGATTATATTACACGGAAACATTAATCACGAAAGGTTTTATCGAATCACGATTTAATTATTGTTTAATTGGGTAGCAATGATGTATTACTAGATACCGCTCATTGTTTATAATTTTATTGGAGAATAAAATTATTGCTAATTAAATAATAGCCTATAGGGTCATTCATCATTAGCAACTAATCCTGATGTGGTGCCGGTGATGATCTAGGTTTTTCTAGTCATCATCACTATTGGAGGTGCACTCATCATCATTCTCAACTTGATGTGGTGCCGGTGATGATCTAGGTTTTTCTGCAACCACTGCCTTTTTAGCCTCTTCCTCATTAGCAACTAATCCTGATGCCACTTCTTTTCCTCTTGAATCATTGTCCCATGCTTGATCTTGAAGGGTCTCCAGCTCATAGGTCTTTAGTATTCCATAATACTCTTCCAGAGAAGTTGTATGCAAATCTCTGGTTTCTCTTACTGCGTAGACTCTATGTTCAATGCTCTTTGGCTGGTTCCTTAGATATCTCGTATTGACTTCAACAATGGGGAGAGTTATACCTCTTAGATTCAAATCCAAAACCAACTGACTGAATCTCAGATAGACATCTGTAATGCTTTCTCCTTTTCTTATCCTGAAAGTGTCATACTCCATCTTGAGTATGAGTGTCTTATTGCTTCTAACCTCAGCTGTACCTTCCATGACGACCTCTATCTTATCCCAGATCTTCTTGGCTGTAGTTAGTCCTTTAACTACATTAAACATTTCGTGATCGAGGGATTCCACCAATGTTTGTCGAACGGATGTATCAAAGGCTATCTGCTCCTTATCAGCATCTGAAAAGTCCGCTGCCTTTTTAGGCTCAGACCGCTGTGGTACAACCACATCTCCTTCCATATGCTCAGGAACAACCACCTTTGGAACAAATTTACCTTTGTCAAGGACTTCCAAGTATTCAGGGTTAACTGACTCAAGGTATAATTTCATTCTCAACACCCATTCTTCATAGTGATCACGGTCGAACATTGGAATTTTGAATTGATTTTTAGGTGCCATCTTAATATAGATTTAAAGTAGAGATAATAAACTTTTCTTATTACTTGAGTAGTAATTAAAAGAAAATTGAATTATCTCAAAATAAATCAAAGTTCAAAAACTGGTCACAAAAAAAATTCTAAGTACACAAGACTAGGCTAAGTCGAAATTTCTATGTGGAACTTTTTGCCAAGTCGAAATTTCACCAAGTAGAAATTTGCTCAAGTCGAAATTTCTAAGTAGAAATTGTCAAGTAGATATTCTATGTAGAACTTTTGCCTTGGAGAAAATTTGCTGCAGGTCACTTTCACACTTTTTGACTTTTATGACTAATCTCACCTAACTTCACCTAACACCCACGTGAAAGGTACAGAGTCTTCTGACAATTCCCTTTTTCTGTGAGTATATTGTCCAATCAAAAGCCAATAACACCTTTTACACTTTTTGTCTTTTTGAAAAGAAGATCAAAAGTTACTGGGTTTGTCTTCTTTGTCAAGAACAATGAAGAACACTACAAACCAAAGTACCCAGATTAATTCACAAAAATTATCTAAAATCCACCCAAGCTAAATAATCACACCTGGAGTATTTAAATAATTTTTGGGATGAGTTTTCACCAAAAAAAAATTAAGGCACACTTTTCAAGAAAAACTCGAAAATTAGATCTGGAAGAGAAAACTCATTAATCTTCTACCAAACACAAGGATCTATGTTTTGTTTGTCAAACATTATGCTTTGATACCAATTGTTAGGTCCAAATGTGTTGTAGAGGGGGGGTGAATACAACATTTCAAATTAATGAAGCAATAAATACTATGTAATAAATGAACACAATGATTCAAGGAATATATGTCTTATATATAACTTGAAAGGGTTGCTACAACATTCATTACAATAGTACAACAGAAGTAAAGAGGGTAGTAAATGATACTAAGCTCTGTGAATATACTCTCTCTTTATTACAAGTGTTTCTCTCGAATATTGCTCTCTTGATAAGTTACACAAGTACTTCTATTTATACTACTTTGTAATCTATGACTTGTAGTCTTCAAAAGATAAGATATGAGTGGCCCAATGTTGTCCACGTGAATCTTATCTTGTCTTGAAAGCTTGGAAATCTGCCACCAGGATGATGCCATGTGTCATGTTGAAACTTTCCTCTATGTAGAATTTCTACATAGGAAATTCTACTTGGCTCTATCTCGAATTCTAAGTAGAATTTCTACATAGGAATTTCTACTTAGGAATTTCTACATAGAAAATTCGAGATAGCCTTCTTCCTGAGTTGAGTACTTAGAAAATATTTTCACCTCCAGAATTTCTACATAGGAAATTCGACTTAAGAATTTCTACATAGGAAATTCGAGATAGCTTCCTGAGTTGAGTACTTAGAAAATATTTTCATCTCCAGAATTTCTACTTGGCTCTAAGTAGAAACTTATCCAGAATTTCTAGATAGGAATTTCTACATAGGTTCCCTTGTAAGTACTTAGAGAAATTCTGGGCTTCAACTTGAAACTTCAATGCAACATCTTGAACTTGTGATTTCTTCATGTCTTCTATTTTCTTCAACAAGCTCTTGAACTTGGATCTCTACTACTGACATGAACTTGCTACCAATGTCCTGACACTTGATGCACTGGTCTGGTTCATAAGTGACTAGTCTTGATAGGTTTCTTGCTTCTGAATAGATTACCATGTTCAATTAGAAATGTGGCTTTCCAACAATTGCTTTCCTTCTTTTTCACTTGAAATCAATTAGTCTTATTGATACTGATAGTTATGATCTTGATTCTTTGAGTTACAAATCACTGGGGCATGAACAACTTTGACTTGAACTTCTTCCAATGATTTCTTCTTTGTTTGATCATATTTAACATGTTGAATTGTATCAATTACTTTGTCTTCATTTGTATTGATTTCTTTGTGACTTCTCGTTCTTGATTGTCTTCGGGTTAAGTATCTTTTCTTTAGTTGAGTTACATAAATTATAGTGTTACAAGTTTAAACACTCTGCCTTTCAATCTCCCCCTATTTGATTGTCTAACAATGACATTCAAATTAAAGAAGGATAACTCAACTAAATAATGAGACGAGAAAAGATAAGTAACATTAATGTCTTGTACATTTTACACATGAATAAAAACTTGAAAACAATACAAAGAACTTTAGAAAATAACCATAAGCTTAGAAAGAAAATTCGAACCTCGAATTAAAGACCATTGAGATGATCTCTATCACCTGGATTATTTCATACCTTTCAGTCCAACTCATATCACCTTATTGGATCCACTCTGATTCACGGTTACAGTATGGTGAATTAGCCTATCTCGCATACCGTGGTCAGATGAATTTTCCTCAAGTGAGTTAGAGCAACCAAAAGATATGAAGTTTTTCCAACTTCAAGTTCACATCCCTTTGAACTTTAACTCTAATTCCGTTTCCCCTTCCTAACTTCCTTAACAGCACTGCGCTTATCTTCTCCTTGTTTTCTGCGCCTTTCTTTCCTTTGCTGTTCTCTTTTGTATACTGGATCGTGTAGTTGTGCCCATCTCGCATTCAGCAAACTTACTGCTTCCATTTCCAGAGGATTCTTGGGTTCTGGATATGGATGTCTGAAAAGCCTTCTTAGTTTATCAACTTCCTGGGTAGTTCTGATCTTTGGAATGTCCTCAAAGTTTTTCATGATGAGCTGAGGCTTCCAATGAGCTTTATCAGCTTTGAACTGACAGTAGATCATTTTAGGGTAGCCCTTGACACGGTTGGTATTGAACCTACTAGCCGCATCTGACTCCATTCTCCTTTTCTCCTTTACTACTTCAGATAAGTACTTTAATAGTCTCTGCTTTTCATCTGCAAACATATCCTCTACATCTCCCAATTTGAATTCATCTCTGACTTTGTCTAGAAATGCAGCATCTTGAGTCTGCAGCAGCCATTTCCTACTCATATGCAAGAAGGTTTGATTCTGGTTTGCATCAATGAACACCAAGGCATCAGCTGTATCATCTGTGTAAGAATGAATCCAGTATACACTTTCTTTTCCTGGAACACCAACTGCCTCCCTTATCTCTCCTTGTTCCAGGGGTCCTGAAGGAAGAGTCAAAGCTTCATCTACGCTTTTCACAGCTTGTAGAATATCCCATTTTCTTTGCATTAGCTCTGGCTCAATCTTCACGTTATCCAGAGGATTTGGAGCAACGACATCGCACTTCCATATTTCACTGCTCTTCTGAAAGATTATCTTCTCAATGAACTCCACTGATTTTTCTTTAATATCCGAGGTGAATCCCTTACCCATCATTTGTCTGCAAACAGCTTTAAGGGATTCCACCGATAGAGCCATCAAGTCATTTTCTTCCAAACTAACCCTCTTCATCTTTCCATCAACAACCATTCTGACAACGTCTGGATTGGCTGAGAATTCTGGTCCCTTGTCCTCTGCTAACTGCATTAACTGATCTCTATACAGAATGCTTAGCTCCTCAGCTTGAGAATATTGAATTTTAGTTGCTAGCAAGAACAATTCTGACGCAGATCTTCTCGACATAAACTGATCATCGACATACATAAAAGACATCGGGGCTCCATCAATTAAAGACAAGATGACTTGCCATTCATTATCCACCGTTTTGTATCCAACACGGACTTTAGAAATCATTCTCTTCAAAGCATTTATATAGTCCATCGTCATCGGATTCTTCATGTTCAAGTTGAAGAACAAGTCATCTGCCTCCTTATTATGAACTCCATGTGCACACGACCCCATCAGTATCTTTCGTGCATCGTCCCATTTCTGTCCAATCCTCCTTTTGTCCAGATCAACTTGAGGATCAGCTAGTCTGGCAAGCTCATGATCATACTGCTTTTCCTTGAGCTCCACTTGCTTCTCAAGAAAAACAGCTTTATCCTGCATCATCTTCATTTTGAAAAATTGAGCTTGTTCCAGAGCTAACTGCTGAGCTTTCAGGGTCTCCTCATCAACAGGAATCTCTTCAGCAGACGCCCCAGCACCTCCACCTTGTTCCTCCAAAGATCTCTTAATTGCATGTGCTAGAGGTACGTCTTCCATATCAGAATCTGAATCAACTTGCACGTGTTCCTGTCGATCACCAAAGTCAGTGAATGGCTCTTCTTGTTCAACCATCACTGCTTTACCCTTTCGCTTCCTCTGAGCCTCCTCATCATTCACCATTGGATCAATCTCTTCTTCAGCACGGGGTGACTGTTATGTCGTCTCATTACCTCCTTTCTCCCCCTTAGGTGAGTTATCCTGAACATCACCTGGTACACCAGAGCCACTAGCATGTGAACCAAAACCAGAAGGTCCACCAGCACCACCTGCACCACCTGTACCATCATCATCAGCCGGGGGAGGTTGTGTGAATTGTTCTTCAAAGCACTCCGGGGGAACCAAATGCCGAACTGCATACATCATTCGACTGACCTCCGTTGCCAGTGTATGCAGAACGCTTTCAACACTCCCCATTCTGTCATACAGAGTGCTGCCCAAGAGACCACCAGCATGGCCCAGGTCATTGACTTTGTTTGTCATATCTTTTAAAGCTTCGGCTTGACCTGCCATTCGTGCTGCGTAGTCATCAAGAGCTCTCTTGTGATCGCCGACATTAACCCCTAACTGCCCCATAGATTGCCCAAACTGCTCCATCTGATTTTCTACAGTTGACATACGTGTTGCAAGAGTTTCAAGAACCAGAGACGGTGTTTGGCTTAGGTTTTCTCGCTCTAAGAATCGTTCTGTTTGTGTTTGACGCTCAGTTTCGGGCCTTAAAAATGAAGGTCCCTCACTCCCTAAATGCTCACACTCACTCCCTGTCTCACGCTCGTGTATGTCTTCAATAATAGCACTCAGATTCAAAGCAGTACCTGCAGAAACTGGATAAGAAAAATGAGGAACAGTTATGGGATCAATGTTTCCTGTTTTGTCCTGAGGTGGAATCTCAGGCTGAGAGGCTGCAGAGTGTTCAAGTACAACAGTAGAACCGATCCTCTCTGCAGCATCAGGACGTACCGGTGAAGGTACTTTCGAAGCTCGTAAAACTTCCGGCCTAACTGAAGGAATAGGCTCTTCAGAAGACACTGAATCCTCAGCAACCATCCTAGGTGTTGACTGTGCAAGGGGAGAACCACTCTCGTGAGGTGGAGTGGTTGTGATAGACACGCTAGGGATGGACTGGGCTTTGGAAGTAGCAGCTTGTGAAAATTTGGCTCGCTTCCTTAAAACTGGCTGCACTTCAGGGTCACTCTCATCAGGACTCTCACCTAATTCTAAAGGTGCCGGCCTTTTAACTCCCGTTAACAGGGGTGATAGTGAAGAAGTTAGAGAAGCAGACGCAGAAATATGGCTATCACCCTGGGATAGATCCTGCGGGTTAGCAGAATCTTGGGCCACGGAATCAGAATCAGAGGAGGAAGGAGTGTTAGGTTCGAAGAATGTACCTCCTTCATTACCTTGGCCAACAGAGGAATCAGAATCAGCATGTGGTGTCCTAGGAGACGGTTGCTGTTCCTTTTGCCTGGCTGTGAAGTGACTGAGAGATTGGCCCTCATCTTGTTCGTCATCAATATGCTCATCAGGAATCCCTTGAAATGCTTCATTGTGGGCAGATGGATTCTGAGCATGTGATGAGATTTGTGAAGTCCCCGCGAGAGTAGTTACACCTGCATCATAAGAGAGCCACACTTGAATGTTCTCAGGAATAGACATAGGTTTACCCTGATGTTTATCCTGGTTAGCAATAGTTGTTAGTGACTTAGTGCCCATGCCTAGAGGTGCAGAGGTGGGACTTCGAACAAATGCCTGCCTAATTGATAAAGCATTAGAAGGCACGAGATGATTGATTAGCATTTGCAAGAAACGAGGATACCAGCAGACAATATCATTGTGTGAAATGTCTCTGGTTTCAGGTGATCCCATTGTAGCCACTAATTCTGAAAGAACAAGCCTGCCATAATTAATGTTTAATTCCTGGGCTAGGGAAACACCAAAAATTTGCATGGGAATGGAAATTTGATGAAAATCTCTTTCTCGTGCCCGAAAACATCTAGTAATGGCCTCGAAAAAGTAGTTCCATTCCACATGAAAAAATTGTTTTTGAATATTTGAAGTGGATAGTCGTCCAGGGGGAGGATAACATCCAATTGCTTCAAAAAAATTCTGGCGCTCAGCCGCTGTAGGTTCAGGGTCATAAGAATCCTTGACTGGAAAACCAAGAACTGTATTAAAAATAGCCTCTGTAACCTCAAAATTTTGACCCTCCAAGGTAAAAGTAAAACCGTAGGGGGTCGATTTACTCCCAAAAGGTACTGCACTAGTCCATAACTGCTGCAAAGCATCATGGACCAGTGTAGGTTTTGCAGTAAAAGCAGTACTAGCTTTGGAGTACAAACTAAGATATCGTACCCAAAACTTGAAACGCGGGAGTTGATCACCAATTTCAGTCGGAATATTATAATAATTATGTTTTGCAAGAGAAAATTGGTGAGTCATTTTGTTTTTGTTTATATTAAAAAATCGTGTTAATCCCTTTTAATTTAGAAAACAACTAAGATGTTGTACTGAAAATTAAACTACGGAATTAAACAAGAATCAGTAACAAGCTACTGTGAAAACAAAATCTGCAGTAAAAAATATGTATGTGAGAGATGTGTGCAGTTCGTGTGTATGTATGTATCTGAGAAGAGGAACAGGCACGATGTAAAACGCACAACCACGCACAATATAAACGTATGTAACTGATGCAGACAGTAAAATCAAGGAAAAACTGGGCAGTAGTTCGTTATGTGTAAGAGATTTAACAACTAATATGAACAGTCGTGGGTGGAGGGAGGGCTGCTGTAAAAATTAGGTTTTAAAACAATTGGGTAAAAGTGAAAGTAAAAACGGGTTAGAGATGTATATATAGGCAGTAGAGTGAAATGACAAAAATATCCCTGTGAAAATGAAAAAAAACTTAAGTACGCACAGGGTAATCTAAGTCGAACTCTATGTCGAACTTCTATGTCGAACTTCTATGTCGAACTCTATCTCGAACATCAAGTCGAAATTCGAGATAAGTTTCGACATAGAGGCTAACTCGAATTAAATTCACTTAAACAATTTTAAACAGCATTAAACCTCAGAGGGAAAACCCATCTCGAACTTCAAGTCGAATTTCGAGATGAATTTCGAGATAGACTCCAAGTCGAACTTCAAGTCGAATTTCGAGATGAATTTTGAGATAGACTCCAAGTCGAACTTCAAGTCGAATTTCGAGATGAATTTCGAGATAGACTCCAAGTCGAACTTCAAGTCGAATTTCGAGATGAATTTCGAGATAGACTCCAAGTCGAATTTCGAGATGAATTTCGAGATAGACTCCAAGTCGAACTTCAAGTCGAATTTCGAGATGAATTTCGATAACTCGAATATTTTCCCAGACTTGGAATATTTAAATCTCTCACATCTGGAACTCTATCTCGAACTGTAAGTCGAATTTCGAGATAAGGTTCGAGATAGACACAAAGTAAAAAAAATTTACTAGACTTAGAATTTTCAAAACTTCACTCCTGGAAGCTCAAAGTCGAAATTCAAGCCGAATTTCGAGATGAGTTTCGAGATAGACCCTATCTCGAAATTTTGAAGGTACTTAGTAAAATTTGGTAATTTTCCAAGAAAAACAATAATTAAATTTTTGCCAAATTAAAATAAATACCAATTCAAGGATTTTTATTTAAAATCATTAAGAGAACCATTCCTTGACAATTCTAAACCTTCTCATGAGATTAAAAATACATGATAAACATAGAAAAATTCATCTAAAATCAAGGCAAATTTAGAGATTCATGAATTTAACTCCCCCTATGTTCATGCAATTAAATGAGCATAAATTCAAAGTTTTTATCAAAAATTACAATCAAAGCACAGTGAATTTATGGAAAATACCACAACATACAACATATAATAATCATTAATAAGGCATTTTAAAGTCTAAGTACATAATGATTAAATAGCATGCAGAAGTGATATTTTGAGCAATTTTAAAGATTATTTACACATGTTTTCAACTAGGCAATTAATAAGAAAAACAAACATATGTAAATGATCAAAAACTTGGATTTTACAGATAGAAGGATTTACTAACTTGTGTTAAGCATCCCTAATTCACCAACCAACCTATTGAATGTTAATTCATCAAGAGGTTTGGTGAATATATCTGCAATTTGTTGCATTGTGGGTACAAAATGTAACTCCACAATCCCCTCCTCGACATGTTCTCTGATGAAGTGATACCGGATATCTATGTGCTTGGTTCTTGAGTGATCTACAGGATTGTTGGTCATGGCAATGGCACTAGTATTGTCACACATGATTGGAATCTTTGTATGTTTCATGCCATAATCTTTCAATTGGTTCCTCATCCACAGTATTTGAGCTACACAGCTTCCAGCAGCAATGTACTCAGCTTCAGCAGTAGAAGTAGATACTGTATGTTGCTTTTTACTTTGCCAGGACACCAATCTTCTGCCTAGGAATTGACAAGCACCAGATGTGCTTTTCCTATCGATCCTGCAACCTGCATAGTCTGAATCCGAATAGCCTATTAGATTAAAACCTGTATCTCTTGGGTACCAAATCCCTAGATTTGGTGTTCCCTTGAGATACTTAAAGATTCGTTTGACGGCTATGAGATGTGACTCTCTAGGATCCACTTGGAACCTTGCACACAAACAAGTTGCGAACATGATATCGGGTCTACTTGCAGTTAAATAGAGAAGTGAGCCAATCATACCTCGATAGCTTGTGATGTCAACTGGTTTACCTGATTTGTCTTCATCAAGCTTCGTGGCTGTTGACATGGGAGTTTTAGCTGCTGATGCATCTTCAAGATTGTACTTCTTGAGTAAATCTTTGATGTACTTGGATTGACAGATAAAGATTCCTTCTTTTCTTTGACTGATCTGTAATCCAAGGAAGAAAGACAGCTCCCCCATCATGCTCATCTCATACTTATCCTGCATTAACTTGGCAAATTTCTCGCACAAGCGCTCATTAGATGACCCAAAAATAATATCGTCCACATACACTTGAACAAGTATCAAATCACCCTATACATTTTTGTAGAACAATGTTTTATCAATTACTCCCCTAATAAAACCATTTTCAATTAAGAACAAGGATAGGGTTTCATACCATCGTCTTGGGGATTGCTTGAGGCCATAGACAGCTTTGAAGAGAAGAAACACAAAATCTTCAAGTTCTGGATCAATGAAGCCAGGTGGCTGTTCCAGATACACTTCTTCTTCTAGCTCTCCATTCAGGAAGGCACTTTTCACATCCATCTGAAAAACCTTGAAATTCTTGTGTGCTGAAAAGGCCAAGAACATCCTGACTGCCTCAAGTCTTGCAACTGGAGCGTAGGTTTCATCATAATCAATTCCCTCTCGTTGAGAGTAACCTTTTGCTACCAAACGAGCCTTGTTTCGTGTTACAAGTCCGTTTTCGTCCAGTTTATTTCTGTATACCCACTTAGTTCCAATTACTGATCTGTTCTTTGGTCGGGGTACCAGCTTCCAAACTTTCTGTCTTTCAAACTGGTTGAGCTCATCTTGCATTGCAATCACCCAATCAGCATCACCAAGAGCTTCTTCTATTTCTTTAGGTTCCAGTTTGGACAAGAACCCAGAGTACAAGCAGATATTAGCCATGTCAGCTCTTGTAGATCTTCTAGTAGTCACACCAGCATCTGGATCACCAATGATTAATTCAAATGGATGATCTCTACTCCATACCCGTTCTCTTGGTAATTGACTTGATGATTCAGCTTGATTTCCTGAATTGTTGTGCTGACTACTTATGTTATTTCCACTAACTCCCCCTGAGTTAGTGCCAGCTCCTACAGAACTAGTGTCATTACTCCTCGACTCTTGAACACTTGTCCTTGAGCTGTTATTTACTCCCCCTGAGTTATTGCCGGAATGTGTGGAAGAAGTATCTTCTGATCTTGTAGAATTCGATTGTCTACTAGATTCAGGTATTTCTTCACGAACACTTGGTATATTTGATGTAACAACTAACTCAGGTTCATCCTCAATTTCATCCAAGTCCAGATTTTGAAATTTTAGGGACTCAGGTTCACTATTATCTTTAGAAATTGATGGGAGTTTGGTATCGTCGAATCTGACATTGTAGCTTTCAATAACTTTCCGTTCATTCACTAAGAATACCCGATAAGCTGCCACCGTATTTGTAGAATAACCAATAAATATTCCTTCACGTGCCTTTGCTTCAAACTTGCCTAGATTTTCATCATCTATAAGTACATAGCATTTAGCTCCAAAGACATGAAAGTATTTGATTGTTGGTCTTCTGTTATTCATTAGTTCACATGGTGTCTTTTCTTTATCTTTTATGATCAATGTTCTATTCTGAGTGTAACACACTGTACTCACTGCCTCGGCCCAAAAGTATAGAGGAAGTTTCGATTCATACAACAAAGTTCTTGCTGCTTCAACCAATGTTCTGTTCTTCCTTTCAACTACTCCATTCTGTTGTGGAGTTCTCGGGGCTGAGTACTGATGACGTATTCCTTTAGAAACACAGAAGTCATTCAATATTGCATTTTTAAATTCTGTGCCGTTGTCTGATCTTATCGTCTTCACAGTGAGTGTTGATACATTCTCAATCTCAGTGATGTGATCAATGATTTGAAAAGGCACTTCGTCTTTTGTCATTACGAACAATACCCATGTATACTTGGAGAAGTCATCCACGATTACCAAAGCATATCTTTTCCTAGACAATGATAGGACATTCACTGGGCCAAATAAATCCATATGAAGGAGTTGCAGAGGCTCAGTGACACTAGAAATTTCTTTACTCTTATGCAATGCTCGCTTTGACTTTCCCATTTCACAGGCTTCACAGAGTCCTTTAGGAGCAAACTCCATTTGAGGTAGATCTTTCACCAGTTCTCGCCTTGCGAGAGCATTCATCGTTTTGAAGTTCAAGTGAGACAGCTTCTTATGCCATAGCCAGCTTTCATCATCTGACGCTTTGCTATAGAAACAGGTCACTTCATTCTGGTTTGCCGAATCCATATCAGCAACAAAAAGATCTGCCTTTCGAACTCCTCTCAAAGCCAACGAACCTTCCTTAATGTGAGTGATTGATACACCTTTCTTGTTGAAGACAATTTCATATCCTTTGTCACAAAATTGACTAATACTCAACAAATTGTGTTTTAGTCCTTCAACATAGGAAACATCTTCAATGATGACATTACCAGATTTCAGTTTGCCATATCCCTTTGTCACACCAATGCTGTCATCTCCAAAGGTAACATAAGGGCCAGCCTTCATAACCAACTCTGTAAGCAGGGACTTGTTTCCTGTCATATGCCTCGATGCTCCGCTGTCTAGCACCCATATAACTTTATTCCTTTTTCGCTTAATGCCCTGCAATGACAGATTGATTAGGCGTTCTTCGGAACCCATGTTTGATTGGGCCCGGCTTTTCTATAAGATCGAGAATTATCAGTTTTAACAACTGTAGATGCACCTATTTTAACATTACTCGAGCTTTCGACTTTGTCTTTTCCTCTTTCAGACTTGACAATTTTGTTAGTCTTAGGAGAAGGTTTGTCACTCCTAACTTTAGGAGGACTGGCAGTCTTAGCTCTAACATGCTTCTTTTTGACATTAGAACTAGCATTAGAATTTTGACATGATTGGCTAGTTGCATTCATCAAGTTTACAAATGTTTGCATGACGTTAAAAGTGCATGGCATACAATTAGGTTGACCACATTGTGCATGGTTCATATGCATGTTATTCATTGTGTGTGGTACAGGCATGGCATGAGTAACAGGAATATTCATGTTAGATTTGCATGCGTAAGAAAGATGTTCAGTAGATTTACAATGATAGCACTCTTTCTTAACACGTTCAGCCTTAACCTCTTTTATGCCTTTTTCCTTTTTCTGTTGTTTAACAGCCTTAGCTCCTAATCCTTGTCTAGATTCTTCTCTAGTGGATTTGATTTTAACTGATTTAATAGGAGTTACAGGTTGTTCTTCCTTTCGATCTTCCATCTCTATCTCATATCTAACTAATAATTCAGTCTCTTCTTCTACTTGAGGAACGAAGTGTTTAAAGATGGGTTTGACAGCTGATTTAAGAAAAGTAGGTATTTCAGTCTTGGTCTTACTGGAACTAATGTCTACAGGTCTTTTCCCTTCTTTCTTAGATAAGTTAGAATAATCAAGACCTACACCAACTCCAGTTATCTTCTTAAATGTATCACTGTCAACATTCACCTTACTAGCAGCTAGTTTATAAGCTTCGCATTTTGTTTCTAACTCAGCTAGTTTATTCCTAAGACATGCTTCTATTTCATCTTTAAGGCTAAGCTTGTGTTCCAAAGATTTAATAGAGTCTCTTAGGGAAGTATCTACAGTGCAAACAGCCTCTAACTCTTCCACTTTTGCCTCAAGCATTCTGCATTTGGCAACAAGTGTTTTCTGTTCCTTTTGAGAAGTGTTTAGGCTTTTGCACAACATATAGATCTCTTCGCTAAGAGCCCCGTTCTGCACCCTATAATCATCAATAGACATTTCTTCCTTAAGGGTTAGAACTGGTACCTCTGGTTCTTCTGATGTCTCAGCCATGAGGGCAAAGTTTGCATGAATAACTTCTTCCTCATCTGAATCATCCCAAGCTCTTCCTTCTGTAACAACTAAAGCTCTCTTTCCATGTCTTTCCTTTACCAGGGCTTCATACTTGCTTTTGAGGGCTTCATAAGTTTCTTTTGGATAAGTCTGTTTTGGCTTCTTGCAGTCGGTAGCAAAGTGTCCAGCTTCACCACAGTTATAGCATTTGAACTTCATTTTGAAATCCAAAGGAGATTTGTAGCTGATACTCTTGCCTTTCCCTTTGTAACCTGAAAAACTACTACCACCCTTAGTAACCCGATAGGAGGATGAAGATTTTCTCTGCGGTCGGTTACTCTTCCTGAATCTTATATTGCTGAACTTCCTTGCCATGTATGCCACGACACTATCATCCATGTTGTCCAACTCTTCTTGGGTGAAGTAGTCATCATCACTATTGGAGGTGCACTCATCATCATTCTCAACTTGATGTGGTGCCGGTGATGATCTAGGTTTTTCTGCAACCACTGCCTTTTTAGCCTCTTCCTCATTAGCAACTAATCCTGATGCCACTTCTTTTCCTCTTGAATCATTGTCCCATGCTTGATCTTGAAGGGTCTCCAGCTCATAGGTCTTTAGTATTCCATAATACTCTTCCAGAGAAGTTGTATGCAAATCTCTGGTTTCTCTTACTGCGTAGACTCTATGTTCAATGCTCTTTGGCTGGTTCCTTAGATATCTCGTATTGACTTCAACAATGGGGAGAGTTATACCTCTTAGATTCAAATCCAAAACCAACTGACTGAATCTCAGATAGACATCTGTAATGCTTTCTCCTTTTCTTATCCTGAAAGTGTCATACTCCATCTTGAGTATGAGTGTCTTATTGCTTCTAACCTCAGCTGTACCTTCCATGACGACCTCTATCTTATCCCAGATCTTCTTGGCTGTAGTTAGTCCTTTAACTACATTAAACATTTCGTGATCGAGGGATTCCACCAATGTTTGTCGAACGGATGTATCAAAGGCTATCTGCTCCTTATCAGCATCTGAAAAGTCCGCTGCCTTTTTAGGCTCAGACCGCTGTGGTACAACCACATCTCCTTCCATATGCTCAGGAACAACCACCTTTGGAACAAATTTACCTTTGTCAAGGACTTCCAAGTATTCAGGGTTAACTGACTCAAGGTATAATTTCATTCTCAACACCCATTCTTCATAGTGATCACGGTCGAACATTGGAATTTTGAATTGATTTTTAGGTGCCATCTTAATATAGATTTAAAGTAGAGATAATAAACTTTTCTTATTACTTGAGTAGTAATTAAAAGAAAATTGAATTATCTCAAAATAAATCAAAGTTCAAAAACTGGTCACAAAAAAAATTCTAAGTACACAAGACTAGGCTAAGTCGAAATTTCTATGTGGAACTTTTTGCCAAGTCGAAATTTCACCAAGTAGAAATTTGCTCAAGTCGAAATTTCTAAGTAGAAATTGTCAAGTAGATATTCTATGTAGAACTTTTGCCTTGGAGAAAATTTGCTGCAGGTCACTTTCACACTTTTTGACTTTTATGACTAATCTCACCTAACTTCACCTAACACCCACGTGAAAGGTACAGAGTCTTCTGACAATTCCCTTTTTCTGTGAGTATATTGTCCAATCAAAAGCCAATAACACCTTTTACACTTTTTGTCTTTTTGAAAAGAAGATCAAAAGTTACTGGGTTTGTCTTCTTTGTCAAGAACAATGAAGAACACTACAAACCAAAGTACCCAGATTAATTCACAAAAATTATCTAAAATCCACCCAAGCTAAATAATCACACCTGGAGTATTTAAATAATTTTTGGGATGAGTTTTCACCAAAAAAAAATTAAGGCACACTTTTCAAGAAAAACTCGAAAATTAGATCTGGAAGAGAAAACTCATTAATCTTCTACCAAACACAAGGATCTATGTTTTGTTTGTCAAACATTATGCTTTGATACCAATTGTTAGGTCCAAATGTGTTGTAGAGGGGGGGTGAATACAACATTTCAAATTAATGAAGCAATAAATACTATGTAATAAATGAACACAATGATTCAAGGAATATATGTCTTATATATAACTTGAAAGGGTTGCTACAACATTCATTACAATAGTACAACAGAAGTAAAGAGGGTAGTAAATGATACTAAGCTCTGTGAATATACTCTCTCTTTATTACAAGTGTTTCTCTCGAATATTGCTCTCTTGATAAGTTACACAAGTACTTCTATTTATACTACTTTGTAATCTATGACTTGTAGTCTTCAAAAGATAAGATATGAGTGGCCCAATGTTGTCCACGTGAATCTTATCTTGTCTTGAAAGCTTGGAAATCTGCCACCAGGATGATGCCATGTGTCATGTTGAAACTTTCCTCTATGTAGAATTTCTACATAGGAAATTCTACTTGGCTCTATCTCGAATTCTAAGTAGAATTTCTACATAGGAATTTCTACTTAGGAATTTCTACATAGAAAATTCGAGATAGCCTTCTTCCTGAGTTGAGTACTTAGAAAATATTTTCACCTCCAGAATTTCTACATAGGAAATTCGACTTAAGAATTTCTACATAGGAAATTCGAGATAGCTTCCTGAGTTGAGTACTTAGAAAATATTTTCATCTCCAGAATTTCTACTTGGCTCTAAGTAGAAACTTATCCAGAATTTCTAGATAGGAATTTCTACATAGGTTCCCTTGTAAGTACTTAGAGAAATTCTGGGCTTCAACTTGAAACTTCAATGCAACATCTTGAACTTGTGATTTCTTCATGTCTTCTATTTTCTTCAACAAGCTCTTGAACTTGGATCTCTACTACTGACATGAACTTGCTACCAATGTCCTGACACTTGATGCACTGGTCTGGTTCATAAGTGACTAGTCTTGATAGGTTTCTTGCTTCTGAATAGATTACCATGTTCAATTAGAAATGTGGCTTTCCAACAATTGCTTTCCTTCTTTTTCACTTGAAATCAATTAGTCTTATTGATACTGATAGTTATGATCTTGATTCTTTGAGTTACAAATCACTGGGGCATGAACAACTTTGACTTGAACTTCTTCCAATGATTTCTTCTTTGTTTGATCATATTTAACATGTTGAATTGTATCAATTACTTTGTCTTCATTTGTATTGATTTCTTTGTGACTTCTCGTTCTTGATTGTCTTCGGGTTAAGTATCTTTTCTTTAGTTGAGTTACATAAATTATAGTGTTACAAGTTTAAACACTCTGCCTTTCAAGAGGAAGACACAAGTCGTGAAAGCTAGGATCTCCGTTGAGTTCATAGTAGTCAAGACCAAACAAAGGTATGATTCCGTTTCACCATAATCTGTCAATCTTATACATGATCCTGCGTTAGGGTTCCGAAATTTTCGTTATATTTACGTTTAATCCGCTGCGTTTTATGCCTCGGAACCCAACAATGACATCAGAGCTACGTGTATAAGGGACTGATTTGGTTACGTGTTTTATGTATTTGATGCATACATGCCTGTTTTGGTGACTGCCATGCCATGCTACTGTTTTGTCATAATCTGTTATGCCACTGCCATGCTTCTGTTATGAGACTGCCATGCCTGTTATGAGACTGCTATGCTTCTGCCAATATGTAACTGTCAGAGAATATATATTCTGTGTCTGATCAGAGTTTGTGAAATTGGAGCTGAGTCAGAGTTTAACAAACTCTGATGGACTCGCTCAGAGTTTAATAAACTCTGATGGACTGTTCTGATCAGAGTTTAGCAGTAAACTCTGATGGACTGTGCTGATCAGAGTTTAGCAGTAAACTCTGATGGACTGTGCTGATCAGAGTTTAGCAGTAAACTCTGATGGACTGTGCTGATCAGAGTTTAGCAGTAAACTCTGATGGACTGTGCTGATCAGAGTTTAGCAGTAAACTCTGATGGACTGTATAAATTGCAGTGGGGAAAAGGCCAACAGATATGCAATATTTTATTTTGTGTACTTGAGCATGGTGCTGGTTATGGCCCTTAGACCCCTAGATTAATGGTTTTGGTTTTGGTTTTATAAATACGACTTGCATGTCGTTTTCTTCATTCTTGTAATTGTTTAACCTCGAATGTAACTCGAGTTTTCTTATGTAAGTACATTAGTATAGGTTGTATTCAATTATTCCATGTAATGTACTTGAAGATTAAAGGATGATCCAAGAGAGGAGCAAGCACCCATAGATACAAGAAGAATGAAGACATGTAATTGTATTTATATTTCACCACCATAGATTGACTTTGATCCTTTCATTAGCTCGAAAGGATCACATAGGAAAGGGGCCATAACCAAGCACGTTTACATACTGCACTTTACATATTGATGTATGAATGTATGTGTAGAGTAGAAGATGCATGCTTTAATTAGATTAATGATGTATGCATGTATTAGATACGTCACCCATGCCATGCTTGCCATGCTAAACAAGATAAAATCTGTAACGATTTAAGATTTTAAAATTAACAAACGATCATGAGATTCTTGTGTTTGTGAAATATGGATTTTTAAAACACGGAATTGAATATGGATTTTGATATCTATAATTGGGATTTTCTGACAAAAACTGATATGCGTATTCGTAAGGCTGATGGGTTTTAAGTGTGACCACTGGTATCCTCCATCTACCTGGGAAATGAACAATTTAAGATATCAATTTGAAATATTTAGTTCAAGGAAAAATTGAGGATCTCTTCATGATGTGATCATGATCGTCGTAAATTTTCTAAACCCCTTAACAAAATATTAAGTTTTAATCGGATGCTTTCCAATGAATGAACACTCATCGAATCCTAGATCGATTAGGGGAAAGACTGTCAGTGACAGGGGACTCCTATCTATCGTGGTGAGATGCGACGAATATAAGCGGTTATATTCGGTCGCTGTATCATTGGGTCAAACTTAACTGAGTCGTCATAATAAGGTGAAAGTAAACGGTTATATTCAACTATTATGAACTTAGAAGCATAGAGTTTGGTTAAAAATCTATTAGATAGATAAGATCAATCGTTGCTCACCAAACTATCCAAGAATTATATATGATATAATTGATAAATGTTGTCTACCTAAATAATCATTCTTAAGGACTTCCAGTGGTTGACTTAAGACATGACGAAATATGGATCTTGGCTCACTAGAAAGAATTATGGGATATACTTTCCAAATTAATAGTAAGGGCTATTAATTTGATAAAAATAGTGGGAGATATATTATGAATGTATCATAATCATTTGAACATAATAAATAACTCAGACAATCTAATGTTTAATTTTGTGCTTTTATCATTGTAGATACCAAGTAATGACAAACAACACAAACACACTATCCGTACGATCTGTCCTTGAGAAGGATAAGCTGACAGGAGGAAACAACTTCCTAGACTGGCAGAGGAATTTGAGGATTGTGTTGGTGTAGGTGCCCTAGAGGCAATACAATGTTTATTTTGATAAACCTTTATGTCAATTGATTATTCAATAAACGTATTTATTATGACTTTAATTACTGCGATATATTTGTTAGCATAATAAATGTCCTTAGAATCCTGATACACATTGTATAGTTTAGTACATGACTTGAACTTGAGATTATATAATATATCATATTCTTAAATGTCCCTAGTCGAGTATTATTATTATAGGACAATAATAATACATAAATAGACTAGTATGTTGTTTGACTGATAACCACATCTCATTGGTTAAAAGTATGGGGATACTAAAGTCAATACATAGGTACATGTAGGAGTACATGATACTGGACAGACCCATAGTGAGATTCTTCATGTTTAATAAAGTCATAAGAAAGACTCACAGTGATAATGGTGTAATGATCCTTTGACTTGAGATCATTATATTTCTATACGAGGATTAATATACTTTGACTACATTAAAAGTTACCTTTGACCGGGTGATGATAAAAGTGGACATCGGGTATATCATGAGTCGTATGAGAAATATGAATGATAGATAAAGGATTTAACCCTCCTATAATTAGGAGAGATATTATTGGCCTCTTGATTGAGTGAGACTATAAAATACATGGCCGTGCTCAAATAATGATTTGTTTTCATAGTCTACTCATGGATCAAGTAAACCCAGATTAAATGTTGAAGAGGATGACTAAATACATGCCTCGAGTTTAATCTATAATATATATGGTTAAAGGGATTATATTACACTGAAACATTAATCACGAAAGGTTTTATCGAATCATGATTTAATTATTATTTAATTGGGTAGCAATGATGTATTACTAGATACCGCTCATTGTTTATAATTTTATTGGAGAATAAAATTATTGCTAATTAAATAATAGCCTATAGGGTCACACAAATAGAGTACTTAAAGGAATAATTAATTTAAATTATAGATTTAAATTAATTGATGATTATTTGAATTTTATTATATTAATTAAGTGAGACTTAATTAATTGAAATAATATAAATTCGAATTTGAATTCTGCCATTAATAATTAAGTGTGACTTAGTTATTAATTAAATAATAAAATTCGGTTTTATTATTTAATCCTAAACCTACATGGGTTAGGCTTTGCTGTTATGGGTTGCTATTATGGGCCTATTAACCAACCATTATAAATAGATAATGTAGGGTTAATAAGGATTACGTTTTTGAGAAAAAACAAAACCCTAGCAGCAGCAAAGGCAGAGAGAAAAGGCAGAATTCGAAATCATCAAAGGAGGCTAGTACATCCATTCCGTAATCAAGATCGTGAGACGTTCTTGAAGGTGCTCGTGTGGATACCATAGAGGTGTTTTCGAGAGGAAGACACAAGTCGTGAAAGCTAGGATCTCCGTTGAGTTCGTGAAAGTCAAGACCAAGTAAAGGTATGATTCCGTTTCACAATAATCAGTCCGCTTATACATGATCCTGCGTTTAGGGTTCCGAAATTTTCGTTATATTTACGTTTACTCCGCTGCGTTTTATGCCTCGGAACCCAACAGATTGTCCTCAGGCAGGAGTGCAAGCTTCATGTCATTGATATTCCTCCGGCAGGTCCCCTTCCTGAGGGCGCTACTGTTGAGGAACGAGCGGCCCATACAAAGGATGAGAATGATGCAACTGATGTTGCATGTCTTATGTTGGCAACTATGAGTGCTGAGCTTCAAAGACAACATGTGCATATGGATGCATATACTATCTATGAGCACTTGCAAAGCATGTTTGCAAGCCAAACTCGTCAAGAAAGGTTCAACACGAGTAAGTCACTCTTTAATTGCAAACAAGGGGCAAGTGAACCAGTTGGCCCACATGTTCTGAAGATGATTGGTTACATTGAGTATCTTGATACTTTGGGTTTCCCGATTGGTCCGGAAACTGGTATTGACCTAATCTTGAATTCTTTGAACAACAAATTCACTCAGTTTGTTATGAACTACAATATGAATGAATTTGACAAAACACCTTCTGAATTGTTGGCTATGTTGAGAACATATGAGACCAACATGAAGACGGCTGAACCTGCTCCCATACTGATGGTGGGCAATAAAGGTAAGGCCAAAGGGAAAGGCAAGTGGAAGGGTAAGAAGAAGACAGGTTCTGATTCTACACCCAAGCCAAAGTCAGGTCCCAAACAGGCTTTAAAGCCTAAAGGTGGGGTCGCTAAGGGTGAATGTCACTACTGTAAGAAAACTGGTCACTGGAAGAGAAACTGTTCAGCTTACTTGGAGGATCTGAAGAAGAAGAGGGCTGAGCAAGCTTCTACTTCAGGTATATATGTTATAGAAGTCAATCTGTCTATTTCTACATCTTGGGTATTGGATACTGGATGTGCTTCTCACATTTGTATAAATGTGCAGGAAATGCAGAGAAGTAGGACATTGGCTAAAGGAGAAATGGACCTACGAGTTGCCAATGGAGCAAGAGTTGCTGCTTTAGCTGTAGGAACATATTATTTATCTTTGCCTTCTGGGCTAGTTTTAGAACTGGAAAATTGTTATTACGTGCCTGTGATTCGCAGAAACATTATTTCTGTTTCTTGTTTGGACAAGAAAGGTTTTTCGTTTACAATAAAGAACAACAGTTGCTCTTTTGCTTTGAATGATTTAACCTATGGTGTTGCGCGTTTGTTTAATGGTTTATATGTTCTTGACTTAGATAATCCTGTCTGTAATATAGAAAACAAACGACTTAAAGTTAATGACTCAAATCAAACATACCTCTGGCATTGTCGTCTAGGCCATATAAATGAGAAACGCATATCCAAATTACATAAGGATGGATATTTGGATAAGTTTGATTTTGAATCATTCCAAGAATGCGAATCTTGTTTGCTTGGTAAAATGACTAAAGTCCCTTTCACTGGTAAGGGTCAAAGGGCCACTGAACGTCTGGAGCTAATACATAGTGATGTATGTGGCCCAATGCGTGTGATGGCTAGAGGAGGCTACTACTACTTCATAACATTTACTGATGATTTCAGTAGATATGGGTATGTATATCTTATGAAGAATAAATCCGATTCTTTTGAAAAGTTCAAAGAATACAAGGCTGAAGTAGAAAAGCAAATTGGCGGAGGTGCAAGTATTAAAATCTTACGATCTGATCGTGGAGGGGAATACTTGAGCACAGAATTTAAAGATTATTTAAAGGAGTGTGGTATTGTATCACAACTCACTCCGCCAAGTACACCTCAATGGAATGGAGTTTCAGAGAGGAGAAATCGCACCTTGTTGGACATGGTGCGATCGATGATGAGTCATGCAGATCTTCCAATTAGTTTCTGGGGTTATGCTCTAGAAACAGCGGCTTTCACACTTAACCGTGTTCCTACTAAGAAGGTTCAAAAGACTCCATATGAGATATGGGAGAAGAAACGGTCAGGCATGAACTTTATGAAAGTTTGGGGATGCAAGGCGTTTGTGAAACGTCAAGTATCTGACAAGCTTGGACCTAAATCTGAAGAGTGCAATTTTGTGGGATACCCTAAAGAAACAAAGGCGTATTATTTTTATAGTCCTTCTGAGCAGAAGGTGTTTATTGCTCGAGACGCTGTTTTCATGGAAAGAGATTTTGTTTCCAAAAGAAATAGTGGGAGAACTATAGACCTCGATGAAGATCGAGAACCACAAAATAGCATTGAACCTGAAGTGGAACATGAGCAGGATAATGATAATGCTCAACAAACACAGGTTGTTCGTAGAACTGGTAGAATTCGCCATGAGCCAGAGAGATATGGATTTCTTTTGACTCAATGTGGTGATTTGATGCTTATAGATGAAGATGAGCCTCTCACATACCAAGATGCTATGAACAGTCCAGAATCTAAGAGATGGCTAGAAGCCATGAAATCCGAGATGGATTCCATGTACGAAAACCGAGTATGGACTTTGGTTAATCCACCTGAAGGGGTAAAACCCATAGGGTGCAAATGGGTTTTCAAGAAGAAAACTGACATGGATGGAAATGTTCAGACCTATAAAGCAAGGCTGGTTGCAAAAGGTTTCAGACAAATTCATGGTATTGACTATGATGAGACTTTCTCACCAGTGGCTATGGTCAAGTCCATAAGGATTTTGCTTGCTATTGCAGCATTCCATGATTATGAAATCTGGCAAATGGATGTCAAAACAGCCTTCCTTAACGGAATCCTTGAAGAGGATGTGGATGTGTACATGACACAACCTGAAGGTTTTGTCGATCCAAGGAATGTTGGCAAGGTATGTAAATTACGTCGATCCATTTATGGATTGAAGCAAGCCTCTAGGAGATGGAATATCCGTTTTGATGAAACAGTCAAAGAGTATGGCTTTGTTCAAAACGAAGATGAACCTTGTGTTTACAAGATGGTTAGTGGGAGCCATGTGGCATTCATAGTACTATATGTTGATGACATACTACTAATGGGGAATGACATACCTTCTCTCAAGGCTGTTAAGATTTGGTTAGGGAGCAACTTCTCTATGAAAGACTTAGGAGAAGCATCCTACATTCTAGGAATGAGGATCTATAGGGATAGATCTAGAAGGATGATCGGTCTAAGTCAGAGTACATACATCGATAAGGTTTTGCATCGTTTTGGTATGCAAAATGCAAAAAGGGGATATGTCCCCTTGTCTCAAGGGATAACGATCTCTAAAGATCAGTGTCCGAAATCATTGGATGACAAGGACCGCATGAGTAAGGTTCCATATGCCTTAGCAATTGGATCCATCATGTATGCGATGGTATGTACTCGCCCAGATGTTTCGTATGCTTTAAGCATGACGAGCAGATACCAATCTAATCCAGGTGAAGGTCACTGGACGGCTGTCAAGAATATTCTAAAGTACTTGAAAAGGACTAAAGATTCATTCTTGGTGTATGGAGGAGAGGAAAAACTGGTTGTAAAAGGTTACACCGATGCAAATTTTCAAACAGGCAGGGATGATACTGTATCACAGTCTGGTTTTGTGTTTTGTCTAAACGGAGGTGCTGTAAGTTGGAAGAGTTCAAAACAAGAAACAGTAGTTGATTCTACAATGGAGGCTGAGTACATTGCAGCTTGTGAAGCGGCTAAGGAAGCTGTTTGGATTCGAAAATTCATTACTGATTTGGGAGTGGTTCCATCGATCGCAGATCCCATTGATCTATACTGCGATAATAATGGAGCCATTGCACAGGCTAAAGAACCTAGAGCTCACTCCCGAACCAAACACATACTCAGGAGATATCACCTCATTCGAGAGATTAATGAAAGGGGTGACATACACATATGTAAAGTGCACACAAATAATAACATTGCAGACCCACTGACCAAAGGCTTGTCGCAGAAGAAGCACGACGGTCACACTAGTTCCATGGGTATTAGATACATGGGTGATTGGCTCTAGTGCAAGTGGGAGATTGTTGGTGTAGGTGCCCTAGAGGCAATACAATGTTTATTTTGATAAACCTTTATGTCAATTGATTATTCAATAAACATATTTATTATGACTTTAATTACTGCGATATATTTGTTAGTATAATAAATGTCCTTAGAATCATGATACACGTTGTATAGTTTAGTACATGACTTGAACTTGAGATTATATAATATATCATATTCTTAAATGTCCCTAGTCGAGTATTATTATTATAGGACAATAATAATACATAAATAGACTAGTATGTTGTTTGACTGATAACCACATCTCATTGGTTATAAGTATGGGGATACTAAAGTCAATACATAGGTACATGTAGGAGTACATGATACTGGACAGACCCACAGTGAGATTCTTCATGTTTAATAAAGTCATAAGAAAGACTCACAGTGATAATTGTGTAATGATCCTTTGACTTGAGATCATTATATTTCTATACGAGGATTAATATACTTTGACTACATTAAAAGTTACCTTTGACCGGGTGATGATAAAAGTGGACATCGGGTATATCATGAGTCGTATGAGAAATATGAATGATAGATAAAGGATTTAACCCTCCTATAATTAGGAGAGATATTATTGGCCTCTTGATTGAGTGAGACTATAAAATGCATGGCCGTGCTCAAATAATGATTTGTTTTCATAGTCTACTCATGGATCAAGTAAACTCAGATTAAATGTTGAAGAGGATGACTAAATACATGCCTCGAGTTTAATCTATAATATATATGGTTAAAGGGATTATATTACACGGAAACATTAATCACGAAAGGTTTTATCGAATCACGATTTAATTATTATTTAATTGGGTAGCAATGATGTATTACTAGATACCGCTCATTGTTTATAATTTTATTGGAGAATAAAATTATTGCTAATTAAATAATAGCCTATAGGGTCACACACATAGAGTACTTGAAGGAATAATTAATTTAAATTATAGATTTAAATTAATTGATGATTATTTGAATTTTATTATATTAATTAAGTGAGACTTAATTAATTGAAATAATATAAATTCGAATTTGAATTCTGCCATTAATAATTAAGTGTGACTTAGTTATTAATTAAATAATAAAATTCGGTTTTATTATTTAATCCTAAACCTACATGGGTTAGGCTTTGCTGTTATGTGTTGCTATTATGGGCCTATTAACCAACCATTATAAATAGATAATGTAGGGTTAATAGGTATTAGGTTTTTGAGAAAAACGAACCCTAGCAGTAAAAAGGCAGAGGCAGATTTCGAAATCATCTAGAGGAGGCTAGTACATCCGTTCCATAATCAAGATCGTGAGACGTTCTTGAAGGTGCTTGTGTGGATACCATAGAGGTGTTTTCAAGAGGAAGACACAAGTCGTGAAAGCTAGGATCTCCGTTGAGTTCGTAGTAGTCAAGACCAAACAAAGGTTTGATTCCGTTTCACCATAATCTGTCAATCTTATACATGATCCTGCGTTAGGGTTCCGAAATTTTCGTTATATTTACGTTTAATCCGCTGCGTTTTATGCCTCGGAACCCAACACTTTGCACCCTGCATCCTTTGAGCTGTTTAGCTATTAGCTATTAGTTGTTTACCTGTTTGGCTGTAGCCTCAACAAATCACTTTTCGTACCTTAATAAATAACCGTTATTTCCAAGTACGTTCTTCAACTTGACAATTCTTCTATAGTTAAGACTCAGATTCCTTGCACAAACTATTGATGCCTAGTGCAACTGGTCTGGTTCACAGATGACTAACTTCGATCTAGGTCTTCGTATTATTGTTTTACTTGCATTGTTAAGTTTGCAGCAACTTCATTGCTTCGAATACTGACTGTTAATAAGCATAGTGCTTTCACTGGAATCTTTTCTGGTACTTAGACAATGTCTCCATTACTACCACAATCTTAAATACTTCATTCTCTGTTCTTCATTGACGCTTGAACATACAAATGAACTTCTTTCAGTGAGTATAACTCCAAGACTGCAGCTGTCTTCTTTAACTTTTGTCCTTACCCTCCCAGATTCCTATGCTTCGAACACTGTCTATTTTCAATCAATTCCTTTACACTGAAATCTTCTAGTGGCACTTCTATACTGAATCTTCAACACTTCTGAAACCCTGAAAGTCTTCAACCATTATTCTTCACTGAAGCATGAACATATTAATGAACTTCTTTCAGTGACCTGTAATAGACTTCAAAACTTCTTATAATGTCCTGATTCACTGTATCTGCCTTGTCTTCATTTCTTCCTGATTTTTGTTTAAGCGTAGTATTATTTACTTGTCCTGTTCTAGTGTTGAGTTATCACGATTACTATTCATACAGCTTCGTAATCTCACCAACAATCTCCCCCTATTTGATTGTTAAACTTAGCAAACAAATCCCATAGTGAGGATAACTCAACTAACAACTAGAAAAAGTAATGGTCTGAGACTTGTAAATAATGTTGCTGGTTTTTCTGGATCAGATTCTGCATTTTCAGATTTCTTGTGTAACTGAAATGAAAGATGTTTGTTCATCTAGCACTGAACTAATATTCAAGTAGTATCATCTTCATTTCATCTATGTTTGAGCTTCCTATGCTTCAAAATCCTTCATAGTTTAAACTTAAAGAACTTATCATGAACAGAGCTTCATAAGAATTAGATTCTTGGGAACATAGCTCAAGAAATGTTTTCCTCATTAGAATGTAATTCTTCTTCTTTTTCTTGTCTAAATTCTCCCCCTAAGGATATTAACTTCTCCTAAGGATATGAAGATAAGACTTTATTAACTTCTCATTTTTCCTTTTTCTTACTAAATTCCCCCCCTTAGTTAAGGAATCCTCCAATGGCCCTTCTTTTGAATGGCTTGTCTTCCAAAAACGGTTCTCGTCTGTCATTGATTGGGAAAACATAATAGCTTTTCTTTCAGAAGTAGGAAGTAGTAAGGTTAAGTATTTGGTCTATGGTTTCCTCACTTCTACTACGTTCTGTTGGTGTTCACACTCAAGTGTCGAGCACTTAGAAGTGTTTCACTCTTTCTCTCCCTATCTCTCACTCAAGTGTATCTCTTCCTCACTTTCACTTAAGTGTTTCTCTCCCTTACTTTCACTCTGAAGGGTTTTGAGGCACAAACGCAACGGAATAAGCGCGAAAAATAAATCAAAACAGCGAAACCCTCCGCAGGATCTATGCAAAAACAAAAGATTTAATACGGAGATAAAGAATAAATACCTTTAGAAGCTTTAATAGTTAATTAATAGAAGATTAATGGAGGTCCAAAGCTTGTTTAATCACCACGTATCCCGCTCTCGCGATCTACGCTCTACGGTATCCACACGAACACTTTTCATGAAGGATTGATGTGTACTAGCACCCGAAAACTGCTTCTCTCTCTCTCTATCTTCCTCTTTTCTCAAAACGGCTAGGGTTTTAGTAAAAATATGTCTAACTTGATTAAATCAGCCCATAAAGAGATTATATAGAGAGATGATTAAGTTTTCTAATTATAATCCAATTATAATTAATACTAATCCAAAATTCTAAATTATTTAATTAAGTCTCACTTAATTAATTAATTATTAATTTTAGAATTAGTTTAAATAATTCATTTATTCTATTTATATAATTAATTAAGTCATACTTAATTAATATCATAAATAAAATAAATTACTTATTTAATTTAAATTCACAATTTAAATTATTTCTCCTTCAAGCGTTCTTTGTGTGTGACCCTGTAGGTTATTATTACGTTGCCAACAATTTTAATATCTAATTAAAATTGTAAACAATGAGCGGCATCTAGTAATACATCATTGCTACCCAAGTAATAATAATAAATCGGTGATTCGATTAAGCCTTTCGTGAATAATGTTCCATGTAATATAATCCCTTTAATCTTGATATTATAGATTAAACTCAAGGCATGTCACGTGTCATCCTCTTCATAATTTAATCTTTATTTTCTTAATCGATGAGTAGACTATTAAAATCAAATCAACATTTGAGCACGGCCGTGTATTTCATAGTCTCACTCAAACAAGAGGCTAATAATACCACTCCTAAAATTAGGAGGATTAAATCTCATCTAGATCATTCATATTTCTCATACGATTCATAATATACACAATGTCCACTTTTATCATCACCCGGTCAAAGGTAACTTTTAATGTAATCAAAGTATATTAATTCTCGTATAGAAATATAATGATTTCAGGTCTAAGGATCATTACACCATTATCACAGTGAGAATTACTTATGACTCTTATTTAACATGTAGAATCTCACGACGGGTCATTCCAGTGCCATGCATTGATACATGCACTTATGTTCTTGACTTTAGTATCACCATACCTATGACCAATGAGATGTCGACATCTGTCAAGAAACATACTAGTCTTTGTGCATTATTATTATCCTTAAATAATAATACTCGACTAGGGAATTTTAGGAATAAGATACTATTCATATAATCTCATTTTTAAGTCACATACTTAAAGATATATAATACGTATCAAAATTTCAAGGACATTTATTATGCTTTCAATTTATTACACAGTAAATAAAACATAATAAATAAATAATAATCAATAAAACATAATCCTTAATAATAAATATTTTCATTAAAATATAAAAAGTATTGTCTGTAGAGCACAATTACTAACAATCTCCCACTTGCACTAGAGTCAATTACCCAAGTATCCAATACTCATGGAACTAGTGTGACTTTCGTGCTTCTTCTGCGACAAAGCCTTTAGTCAGTGAGGCTGCAATATTATTATTAGTATGCACTTTAAATATATGTATATCTCCTTGATCATTAATCTCATTAATTAGGTTATATCTCTTAAGTACATGCCCAAACACCCTCCTTGGCTGCTTCGCAAGCATCAATATACTCAGGCTCTATTGTAGAATCAACAACTGTCTCTGCTGTGAACCAGTCCAGCATACAATATCTCAATAAAAATAGATAAAACACAAAGCCAGACAGAAATATTAAATCATCGTTGTCTGTCTAGAAACTAGCATCACTGAAACCTCTTACAACTAGTTTCACATCTTCTCCATATAACAAGAATGAATCTTTAGTCATCTTCAAGTACTTAAGAATATTCTTGACTGTCGTCCAGTGACCTTCACCTGGATTAGACCGGTATCTACTCGACATGCTTAAAGCATACGAGACATCAGGACGAGTACATATCATTGCATACATTATAAAACCAATTGCTAACGCATATGGAACTTTACTCATGTGGTCCTTATCATCCAATGATTTAGGACAAATTTTATTTTGAGATATTATCCCATAAGACATTGGGACATATCCATTTAGCCTCTTTGCATTCGAATCGATGTAAAACTTTGTCAATGTATGTACTCTAACTTAGGCCGATCAATCTCTATAGATCATGATCCCTAATATATAGGTTGCATCGCCTAAGTCTTTCATTGAGAAATTATTTCTCAACCAAGTCTTCACAGTTTATAGAGAAGGAATGTCATTCCCTATTAGTAATATATCATCAACATATAATACTAGGAATGCCACATGGCTCCCACTAAACTACTTGTAAACACAAGTTTCATCTTCATTCTGAATAAAGTCAAACTCTTTTTGACTATTTCATCAAAATAAATGTTCCATCTCTTAAAATCTGGAGTGTTCATAGCGTCTAGGTAGGTGAGAGGCTCATCTTCATCCACATGCATCACATCACCATCTTGAGTCAAGAGAAATCCATAATATCTCACGGGCTCATGGCGAATCCTACAAGACCTACGAACAACCTATATTTCTTGAGCAGTATTATTTTCTTGTACATTCTGCTTAGGTTCCTCCATTGGTTCAATGTTATCATGTGGGTCTCGAACTTCATCGAGATCTATTATCCTCCCACTGTCTTTCTGTTAGGTCCCGGAAGTATCGTAGAAGGGGGGTTGAATACGATACTCACTAAATAAAAAAAATTCTTTCGAATCTTTTGCGGATAAATGATTTAGAGTTCGGTTAGTGGGCTCGTGTTCGGGAGTGTTTAGCTGTTTAGGAGGCAGGCTTACTAATTTTCTGTGTTTAGGAATTGACAAATAAAGCACTAGAAAATTAGCAAGTAATTAAATGTGAGACAGGTTTCGGGGAATATTACTTTCGTATTAATCCCTGAGGTTTTGCTACACCCAGTTAAAAATATAACTGGCTTCCAAAGAACTGTTCGTTCTTTGCTTCTCGAGAGAGGAAGCTTAATCCCTATTACAATATATGACAGTATTTAATAGTAACTGGAATCAAGCTAACAGTGAGTGTTTTACAATAGCCCTAAACATTTGGGACATTATTAACCGGCTAGATTGTAAAACCCATGAGAAGAAGGTATAGATTTAGCACTGTGACATCTTCTTCTCCGGCTTCAAATATCTCACTGCCTCTCTCTGGTTGGTTGTGTGTCTTCCACAGTTATCCACCAATTAAAATGAACCAGTCATTTTAATTAATATAGTGTAGACTTTTCAAATCAATTAAAATTGATTTGCTTCACAATTGCTAAGTCCTGAGTTGCGCTTGTAGAGTGTGAGTGGTGTATTGAAGCTGTGTTGCGCCTTTGTCCTTGAGTTGCGCCTTGAATGTGAGTTGCGCCTATACAGTGGTTACCCTGTATAGGCGCCACTCATGCCTTAGAAACTTCACAGCATGTTGCGCCTAGTATGTGAGTTGCGCCTACACTCTTGTTGCACTGTGTAGGCGCCACTCATACACTGTCTTTGCCTTAGAAACTTTAGAGCAGCTGAGTTGCGCCTCTACTCTGTTATCACTGTGATGGCACCACTCATGCCTTAGAATCTTTTGTGCCTTGGACAAGATATGTTGCGCCTATACACTGCTTCCCCTGTATAGGCGCCACTCATGATATAGATTCTAAGTTCAACATATTTCCTGAGCTTTGGATATATTAGTTGCGCCTGCACTCTTGCTTCACTGTGTAGGCGCCACTTAACATTTCCTTGACATTTTCTTGCACCTGGAAATATATGCTGCGCCTCTCCATTGCTTCAAGAGTATTAATGCCACCAAATTCAGTAATACTTGCCTTAGCATATTTCTTAAATTCTTGAAGTAATTACCACTTGGTTTCACTCCTTTGGCTTGGCTTGATCAACTGATTTTCTTATGATTAATCAAGGTAATTCTCTTCTTGTTGTGCTGACGCTTAGTGCACTGGTCTGGTTCACAAACGACTAACACTGAATTGAATTCCCTTGATTTCTTTTCTGTTTCAGCTGAGTAAGATAGGACTGTTGCATTGCTTCAAACACTGACTGTTGATAAACACTGTAACTTCACTGGAATCTTTTCTGGTACTTCGACAACATCTTCATTACTACCACAATCTTGAATACTTCATTCTCTGTTCTTCACTGATTGTCAGTGAGTATAACTTCAAGACTGTAGCTGTCTTCTGTAACCTTTGTCTTCACCTTTCTGGATTCTTATGCTTCAAACACTGTCTATCTTCAATCAATGCTGTTACACTGAAATCTTTTAGTGGCACTGCTCTACTGAATCTTCAACACTTCTGAAACCCTGAAAGTCTTTAAACATTGTTCTTCACTGAGGCATGAACATATAAATGAACTTCTTTCAGTGACTTGTAGTAGACTCCAAAACTTCTTCTAATGTCTTGATTCGCTGTATCTGCCCTGTCTTCATGTCTTGCTGATTTCCGTGTAAGCGTAGTATTATTTACTTGTCATGTTCTAGTGTTGAGTTATCACGATTACTATTAATACAGCTTCGTAATCTTCAACAATCTCCCCCTATTTGATTGTTAAACTTTTAGCAAACAAATCACCTAGGGAGGATAACTCAACTAACAACTAGAAAAAGGTCATCCGAGACTTGTAAATAATGCTACTGGTTTTTCTGGATCAGATATTGCATTTCCAGAGTTCTTGTGTGACTGAACTGAAAGATGTTTGTTCCTCTGGCGCTGAACTGATATTCAAATTGTATCATCTTCATTTCTGTCTGTTTGAGCTTTCTCCGTTTCAAAATCCTTCATTGTTTGAACTTAAAGAACTTATCATGAACAGAGCTTCATAAGAATCAATTCCTGGGTACGTCTTCAATAGAATACTGAACATAGCTCAAATAATGTTCTCCCCCTACGAATGTGATTCTCCTTCTTATTCTTCTTCTCCTTTTAGAAAATCAATGGAATAGTCATCTCTGTTCTTCCAGGTATAGAATTACAGCTTCTTGATTCTCCCATATATCTGTTGTTTCCCCTCAGGATCAGAAGATAAGATTTTCTTCTTCATGTCTAAAATCTCCCCCTAAGGATACGAAGATAAGACTTATTAACTTCACCTTTTTCTTGTTATAATTATAACACTATAACTTCTCCCTCATAAGAAGAGGAATCCTCCAATTTCTTTTTCTTGTTATAACTATAACACTATAAATTCTCCCCCTTAGTTGAGGAATCCTCCAATGGCCCACTTTTAAAGATACCAAATGTTAATACCAATTGATAGGTCCTCTTTTAAATGGTTTGTCTTCCAAAGAAGGTTCTCGTCTGTCGTTGAACGGGAAAAATATAGTAACTTTTCTTTCAGAAGTAGCAAGTAGCAAGGGTAAGTGTTTGGCCTGTGGTTTCCTCACTTCTACTACGTTCTGTTGGTGTTTACACTTAAGTGTCGAGCACTTAGAAGTGTTTCACTCTTTCTCTCCCTATCTTTCACTCAAGTGTATCTCTCCCTCACTTTCACTCAAGTGTTTCTCTCTCTCACTTTCACTCTGCATTCCAAATTTAGCCTTCTGTACCTGCAAGTGAAATCCGTCAATTCATACATTCCCAACACCTGATTCATCAGAATGAACTGAATCACTATCAAGTGGGGAATTGCCTCGTAGAGGTGTTCTTGATCTATCATGCATAAGCACTGTCCCACACCAGACTCAATAGCAATTGCTAAATCACTGTCTAGTGGAGCCTCACCTCTTTGAGATGGGTTATCCTAAGATTTTAAAATCTTTTTGGGAATCCTGCCTTGTTCTATCAAGGAGTTGCCTCACACCTTCTCCGTAAACGGGAGGTGGACATTCCTTTTCAGGATCTGGAAATGTTCCTTCCAGGAGGGGCGACGTAGTAGACAATGTAATGAATGGCAAATTAGAGTCTACGTTTCCCTCGTAACCCAATGACGGGTGTTTGTTAACATGCCTATACCTCACACTGTGCACGCCTTGCAATGTGTCCAATTGTTAGGCCCCTAGTATAACTGTTAGGATTGTTAGGTCCCAAAAATTATATAAGGTTCCTAGTATATATCTGTTTAGGCTTACCATCAGCGTGAGTGCCGGTGGTGTGCTTGACTCATTACAAGATGCTCTGGCTGACGAGCGAATTTCAATGGACTCATCCTGTTGAGAGAATGATTCCAGAGACAGTTTTATTGCCTTTTCAGCTCTGCATCTTTTTGAGAAGATACAGATGAGCTTACAGATACCTCAGTTTATATACGTCTTTACTTCTCTGGAGGTAGAGCTGTGGGTGCACTTCCGACTACATCCTTATTTGCTGCATCTAGTGCAGTTTCTCCCTTATCAACCTCTAACTAACATAAGTTCCTTATATCTCCAAGGGTTAATATATGGAAGTGGATAAATCAGTGTTTGGTATTAAGGCCTGGGTCAGAGATTGATGGGTTTTCAACCTCCTGGCCAGCTTCTGTAGCCATTGGGGGCTAAACGGATAGAATCATTTAAAGAAGATAAAAAGATAATCACTTTAACATTCCAAAACATATTTTTCATCTCAAGGAGAAAGAAAACTATATGAAGGAATAGTAATGGATTGCATTAAAGCACTTTTAGTAAAAGAGTTTTGTTGGTTCTAAAGATTTATCATTTAAGAGCCTGACACCAATAGAAATTTTCTTTAAGGTACTTATCCCATAATAAAACGCGGGAATGTGTATCAGAGAAAAAATCTATCCCTTATGAATTTCTTGTAAGGCAAACTTCCCATAATAAAACGCGGGAATTTACACCAAAGAAGAAATTCAACTCTTCTACCAAATTATATCTCAATAAAATGACTCTTTTCCATTAAACCTAAGCACTGTATGTTTTGAAAACAGTTTTGCAAAACATCCTTATCAGATAGAAGACAATGATTTTCCGACTCATAATGCAATTATGATTTACATCATTTTCGTCTGCCTGATAATATCCCCGACTTAAAATAAAAACATGACAATTAGGGTTAGGATGAATGCTTAACATAACAGTACTAGGCCTTCAAAGCAACAACCACTGTTTTGGTACTATGAATCAATGTGAAACATACATTGAAACAAGTATTTGAAAACAAATCATTTTACAAGTGATTGATACCTCGAAGTTAAAATAATTTTTCCAAATAAAATAGCAGTCACAAAGTTTCTGCCACTTTAAAAAGAAAAATTTAGAGAGAAAAAGCTTTTAAAGATAAAACATTTAAAACAAGCTTTTGGGAGAGGATAAAGTATTATGAGATTAGAGAAAAATTATCCTAAAGAAAAGTTTTTCAAAAGAGAAGTTTTGAAAAAGAATTCTTAAGTTTTCTTAACTAAAACTGATAGACAAATGAATGTATTTTTGCATAAAACATTTTGAAAAAGAAATAGACAAAAATTTCTTTTAAATACATTCAGAATCGTAAATCAGTCAAAGAAAGAAAACTAAGAAAAAAAATTTATTTTAATTTATTTAAATCATGGAACAGATATTTCATTGAATTGTTTTATATCATCATGATTTAAATAAACCAAAATAAATTAAATACTTATGTTGTACTAAGCAATTGTCAATCACATGCATTTATATAATCTATACATGGCAATTATTCAGTAGAACAATAAGCATATCACAGTTAATTGCACGCTGATACCAATTATTCGATATTTATCAATAATTTCAAGATGCAAGAAACTATGCTTCTGTATTTTATCAAATTAAAATTATGAAACTAATAACCATTGAATTGCTTCAATCCATAATTTCAATAAGATAAAATAAATTCGTTAAACACTAAAATATTCATTAGATTGAATATTAGTATTTAACTTCCTACGCCATATCTAATAATTGTCACTTTGCACATTGTAAGCATGCTCATAACAATTATTAATTGATATACGTAAGCTCGAGGATTTAGTTGAAAAGAAATTCACAAGTCCTTTATATAGGGAAAAAGTAATACTTGTGATTCTAATTACAACTCCTCGGAATAAAACTTATTTTTAGAAATATTTTCTAAGTATATAAAATATTGAGAATTTCATACACATAACTTAGAAAATACTTCACCTTCTAATATTAGTGAGTTTTGAAATATGCATTGATTATTTAGAACAGAAATTCTAAATATCGTCACTAATATCAAAAGTATCATAATTATTTGTAATAAAATATTTAAGAATATCAGAGCAAAATATCATAGCAATTAAGCAAGATATTATTGACTAATACTCACCAAATATTTAACACATACAAATAACTATGCTTCTTACTTATGCTAAATAATTTAACTACCACTCATGCATATTACAATGTAAGCATGATAATGAAATTAATAGCAAAAAGTATGAGGTTCTGGATTTCAAATGAATTCACAAGTCCTTTGGATCGGGAAAAAGTAATACTTGTGAACTCATTTAAGAATTTCTTGCAGATGGGATTTTCAACAAATATGCATAATAATAATATCCGAAGTTTACTAACCAACTTAGATAAAATAAATTCATCAAGTTATTTAGCAAACATCTGCAAGTTATTCGACTATGGACAACTCTCAAAAGAAATGATACCTGGTGTCCATGTGCTTGTTCCTTAAGTGATGTGAAGAGATCAACAGTGTTGGTGGAAATTGACAGCTTCTAGGAATGACTTCCCTGTCTTTCATACAACCTGCGTTATCTATATCTATATAGCCAATTAGGTTAAACCTATTATCTTAAGGGTCCCAGATTCCAAGAGTTGGTGATCCCCTAAGATATCTAGCAATTCATAACTTGACTATAGGATAAGATTCTCTAGTATGCACTTGGAAACTTGCACATAGGCATGTCGAGAATTAAGGTATACTTGCACATATATATGACATTGTGTGTGCCTTGCATTTCTAGAGAGATATGCATAACAACTCAAATGTAAAATCACTTTTAAGTAATTAACAGTTAGAGAGTCATACCATGTCCTTGACGTTTTGCTTGAATCCTTACCTCCGTCATAGAAAAGCCTGCGAAGAGAATGATATACAAATTGTAATGGATCTGCACCTTCATCTTCTAGCTCACCATTCAGGAGTGCACTTGTTCACATTCATCTGTTAGATCTTCATGCTTGAATGCTCCACATGTGCTAGTTGTTAGGTCCTAATCGTTGGATCCCTAAAAATTATTAGGTCCCCATTGATGAGTCCTAAAGGATCAAGTCTCGTCACTGGTGCTTACTGCTTGATCTAGAAAGACCCGAAGATTCTGTTTCCATCATCGTCGATACCTTCTGCTTTAAAGTCCTGTAGCAACCAGTTTGGCTTTGCCCCTCATAACAATGCCAATAGTCATCCAGTTTCTGTGAACCCCTAATGTACCAATTTCAGCTTCGACTTTAGTGGTCTGGGTTTGGGTTCCAGCTTCAGTTGTTTTCTGCCTTCTAACTGATTGAGATCATCTTGCATTGCAATCACTCAATCTGGATCAATCTGTGCATCTTCAGTATTCTTTGGGATACCAAATGATGGGTGAAACCAATTGTTGATACCAATTGTAAGTTGACAATTTCTCTTTCCCAACTTGGTCCCGAAAAATATATGATCATCTCGGTTAGCACTTCTAGCCTTTACACAAGAATCCGGATCACTAAGAACGAGACTCCAGGATAGAATTTGACTTCAAACCTTTTGTCTTGGCAGAAATGTTCTTAATGAAATCCTTTGATCTTCATTGTTGAGTATGACTAGTAGATCCTTCTTTTATTTGCTCCCTCTGAGTTGCTGCTAGGATGTGTTGAAGATCCTTTACCTTATACATCGGATTTCCACTAACAGGATCTGAATCATCATCATTGTCATTGATTCCTTCTACAACTTCAGCTTCTTCATTTGTATCTGAATTTGTCAAAGATTCAGAATAGTCGTTCACTTTAATGCTTGGGAGCTTGGTGTAGTTGTTCGTCACATTCAGACTTTTAATCACTTCTGAGTAGCCGAGGAGAATTGTTCCATGAGCCTTAACTTCTTGTCAAGATACTCAAATGAATCTTCATTAAAAATCAATTCCCTCCAAACACACGAAAGAGCTTCAGTGTTTGCTTCTGGTTGGCCATTAACTCAAATGATGTTTTTTCACGATCTTGTTGAATAAAGCAGCATGCTGTGTTAATTGCTTCAGCTTCAAAATCCCTTTTTCAGTACAGACTTCATTTAGAACTTCACTCGCGAAATGCAGTTCCATTATCTGACTTCAAAGTTCTCACAACTTACCAATTGTTTTCAACTTGATCTTCCTTATTTGATCAATCACCATTGTGACATTTTGTCTGTTGAATGCTTGAACATCACCAATCTGTAATTAGGGTTACCAATTTCAATCACCACTAAGCTTATGACTTTTCTTCAGTGTGATGTTTTCATTGACTTCCCTATGTGATATACTTCAAAATGTCCTTCTGGATAGAATTTCATATGAAGCAGTCCTCTCACCAATTTCATCTTTATCAAAGAATCCATTGCCTTGCTGACTAACAAGTAAGAGAGCTTCCTTTGCCATAGCTAACTCTTCATTGATGAAGCTTCACTGATAAGTTGACTTCATCTTTGCATCGAAATACCATGTCAGCTACGAACAAACTTCCTCACTCTCAGTTGAGCGAGCTTCCAACCTTCTTGCTTGAGATCAAACACCTTTCCAGAAAACCCTTGAAAAAGAATTCCCTAGTGCCCTTTAGTGCTTAAGTCCTTCCACAAGTAAGTTGCTTCCACTGATGACAGTTTTTAAAGCATGATGGCCATATCCCTTGTACATCCTTTGCTGTCATCTCCAAAGGTTACCGTCGGGGAGGCCTTCTCAATCAATTGTGATAGTAGAGCTTTAATCTTCATCATATGCCTCGAACAATAAATGTCACGAAGTCACATAACTTTTAACTTTTCATAACATACTCTGCAATCATAAATGATTAAGCTTCTTGGTACTCAACTTTAATTGAGTCCAGATGGGTTAGAGATATTATCAAAGGTAACAACAGCTTCAATATGCATAAAAGCACATGGATAGAAGAACTAACAAAATAATTACTAATTCTGTTTAATCCATTTCTGTTGTTGTCTAACATATTTTACTATCTCTAATTACCTAAGTCAGTTTTAGATTTAGCTTCGAAACTACATGTCTTACTGACTACTTAGATAATTCTACCATCTTTTAACCATTTATCCCTAACAAGCAATACATGATCTAATATAGCATTTAAGTGCAACTATGTGAGCGAGAGCAAATCATGTGAAAATAAGCACATAAACAATTTTAAGAATATGCAGAATATTTGAATAAGACATTATGAGCAATATCAAATTCCACATACACTTATCAAGTCATTCATAAGAACAAATATGAAATATGTGATCTATGACCTGTTTGTCTATTAGCAATTTTCACAACATTAGCAGAGGTATTAAATCACATAAGATTTAAATCAAGTTCCAGCAAATGTTCAGGGATACACCTAATCGTCTAGAACACCCTATCTAATTCTCCAGATATTCATTTTACTGCATAGACAATCAAGTATGAAAAGTATTAATTAAACTCATGAATCCTAGCATGCAATCTTATTCTTAGCAATCTATTAAGCATTTAAGTCCTAAGATGCTAACATGCTATCATGAATATAATACATTTCAAAACTTAATAAGCATACAGTTCTGAATTAGATAAACGTATACTGGTTAGAAAGTGTACCTGTGAAGTGCTTAGTGATTCATCTCCAGTGTTGGTCATTGATGCCAGATGTCCATTTGGTTCATCACTGTCACTGATAGAATCATCCTTGCATTTAACTTCATCAACAAATGCTTTCCCTTGCTGCATCCTCACTAATGCCTGAGATTCTTGCTTCAACCCAACATAGTATCTGTCATCTTTTGCTTGTACAGGCTTCTTCAAACTGTGTAGCAAACCCCTGATCTTGTCTTTTATAATCAACCATCCCTGTTTTGCAACCGCCTCTTGAACTGTTCTTGAAAATCTCCTCTATGGAATCTATAGGTAAGGACCTTAGATTTAGAATTGGGATTCCGTCTGAATCTGATGTCACTGAACTTCCTGTTGCCCTGCAGGATTGACTTGCAGTCCAGTTCTCAAGTTATTCCAAAGTGTCAAATTCACATGCAACACCTTGACCACTACCTCGAGCTACAACATCTTCAATTCAGCTTCTAGGATCAATTCGTTTCTGTTCAGAGGTTTTCAACCTTGACGTCAATCAAATTTGGTTCCTGGGTCACAAATACAGTGGATATGCTAACAAGCTGCTTTACCAAATATCATCTTCTTCAGCTCTTGTTCCAGTTCATAGGCCTTCAGCACACAAATAGTTCATCTAAAGATAATGTGGTTGTATCCTTAGATTCCCTATGGCTGTAACCCTGTTTACCAGATGATCTGCAGTGTTAGCACGAACTTCCTGTAATCTCCCTAAAGAGAGAAAACTTCAAAGCTTGCACAGAGATGCCAGGTAGTCCAGTCTGTTCTCCTTCACAACTTTTAACCTCCAAGATTCTTCATTCAAAAACATCAACTTGAATTAACCAAAACTGTACCCAAATTAACTTCTTCTTTTGCAGCTTCTAAAATATTAGTGGGATCCTTTTGAGTAGACCTCTGAGGAAATTAAAACCACTATTTCTTCAGTCTGTTCCAGAATAATCTTCATTGGATAACCTTCAGTCAATCTCTGTTGTCTTCAAAAACCCAGAAAAATCTTCATCTACTAACTTGAGCACCTTCAAATTAGTAACCGCGTCTAGCTGCTACCTTTGAGAGTTGAGCCGTATAATGTTTAATAAATTTAAATGATAAACTTTAATATTTAAAATTTATAAAATAAACTAATTAAAATTTATAACACAAACTTATTAAAAGTTTATAAAATAAATTTCATAAGAGTTCATAAAATAAATTTTATCTAAAATTTATGAAATAAACTAATTAAAATTTATAAATCAAACTAATAAAAGTTTATAAGATAAATTTCATAAGAGTTTATAAAATAAGTTTTATTTTAAAATTCATGAGATAAACTAATTAAAATTTATAAATCAAACTAATAAGAGTTTATAGAATAAATTTTATAAGAGTTTACAGAACAAATTTTATTTAAAATTTACGAGATAAACTAATTAAAATTTAAATCATAAACTAATAAAAGTTTATAAAATAAATTTTATGGAAGTTTATCAAATAAATTCTATTTTAAAATTTATAAAGTGAACTAATTAAAATTTATAAAATCAACTAATAAAAGTTTGTTAAACAAATTTTATAAAAGTTTATAAAATAAATTTTATCAAAAACTTATAAAATAAACTAATTAAAATTTATAATATTAACTAACAAAAGTTTGTTAAACAAATTTTATAAAAGTTTATAAAATAAATTTTATTTAAAAAGTTTTAAAATTAAATTTATTTAACACGGCCTCCATTCGAGTCAACACAGCTTCGGCACGACGAGCTTCACTGAGATACGGATCTTGATTTGTAACTTCAATCAGTCTGCTCTGATACCAATTGTTAGGTCCCGGAAGTATCGTAGAAGGGGGGTTGAATACGATACTCACTAAATAAAAAAAATTCTTTCGAATCTTTTGCGGATAAATGATTTAGAGTTCGGTTAGTGGGCTCGTGTTCGGGAGTGTTTAGCTGTTTAGGAGGCAGGCTTACTAATTTTCTGTGTTTAGGAATTGACAAATAAAGCACTAGAAAATTAGCAAGTAATTAAATGTGAGACAGGTTTCGGGGAATATTACTTTCGTATTAATCCCTGAGGTTTTGCTACACCCAGTTAAAAATATAACTGGCTTCCAAAGAACTGTTCGTTCTTTGCTTCTCGAGAGAGGAAGCTTAATCCCTATTACAATATATGACAGTATTTAATAGTAACTGGAATCAAGCTAACAGTGAGTGTTTTACAATAGCCCTAAACATTTGGGACATTATTAACCGGCTAGATTGTAAAACCCATGAGAAGAAGGTATAGATTTAGCACTGTGACATCTTCTTCTCCGGCTTCAAATATCTCACTGCCTCTCTCTGGTTGGTTGTGTGTCTTCCACAGTTATCCACCAATTAAAATGAACCAGTCATTTTAATTAATATAGTGTAGACTTTTCAAATCAATTAAAATTGATTTGCTTCACAATTGCTAAGTCCTGAGTTGCGCTTGTAGAGTGTGAGTGGTGTATTGAAGCTGTGTTGCGCCTTTGTCCTTGAGTTGCGCCTTGAATGTGAGTTGCGCCTATACAGTGGTTACCCTGTATAGGCGCCACTCATGCCTTAGAAACTTCACAGCATGTTGCGCCTAGTATGTGAGTTGCGCCTACACTCTTGTTGCACTGTGTAGGCGCCACTCATACACTGTCTTTGCCTTAGAAACTTTAGAGCAGCTGAGTTGCGCCTCTACTCTGTTATCACTGTGATGGCACCACTCATGCCTTAGAATCTTTTGTGCCTTGGACAAGATATGTTGCGCCTATACACTGCTTCCCCTGTATAGGCGCCACTCATGATATAGATTCTAAGTTCAACATATTTCCTGAGCTTTGGATATATTAGTTGCGCCTGCACTCTTGCTTCACTGTGTAGGCGCCACTTAACATTTCCTTGACATTTTCTTGCACCTGGAAATATATGCTGCGCCTCTCCATTGCTTCAAGAGTATTAATGCCACCAAATTCAGTAATACTTGCCTTAGCATATTTCTTAAATTCTTGAAGTAATTACCACTTGGTTTCACTCCTTTGGCTTGGCTTGATCAACTGATTTTCTTATGATTAATCAAGGTAATTCTCTTCTTGTTGTGCTGACGCTTAGTGCACTGGTCTGGTTCACAAACGACTAACACTGAATTGAATTCCCTTGATTTCTTTTCTGTTTCAGCTGAGTAAGATAGGACTGTTGCATTGCTTCAAACACTGACTGTTGATAAACACTGTAACTTCACTGGAATCTTTTCTGGTACTTCGACAACATCTTCATTACTACCACAATCTTGAATACTTCATTCTCTGTTCTTCACTGATTGTCAGTGAGTATAACTTCAAGACTGTAGCTGTCTTCTGTAACCTTTGTCTTCACCTTTCTGGATTCTTATGCTTCAAACACTGTCTATCTTCAATCAATGCTGTTACACTGAAATCTTTTAGTGGCACTGCTCTACTGAATCTTCAACACTTCTGAAACCCTGAAAGTCTTTAAACATTGTTCTTCACTGAGGCATGAACATATAAATGAACTTCTTTCAGTGACTTGTAGTAGACTCCAAAACTTCTTCTAATGTCTTGATTCGCTGTATCTGCCCTGTCTTCATGTCTTGCTGATTTCCGTGTAAGCGTAGTATTATTTACTTGTCATGTTCTAGTGTTGAGTTATCACGATTACTATTAATACAGCTTCGTAATCTTCAACACTTTCTTAGAGAGCATCTCTCTCAAGGAACATAGCAGTTCAAGCAACAAACACTTTGTTCTCGGAAGGATTATAGAAACAATAACCCCTTGTTTCAGTTGGATATCCCACAAAATTATATTTGTCTGATTTTGGTCCTAGCTTGTCAGAGATTAAACGTTTCACAAACGTTACACATCCCTAAATTTTCATAAATGATATGCTGTGATGTTTTTTAGTCCATATCTCATAAGGAGTCTTTTGAACCATTTTAATAGGAACACAATTAAGTGTATATAGAGCCATTTTCAGGATGCAACCGCAGAAACTAATTGGAAGATTCCTTGACTCAACATTGATCGCACCATGTCCAACAAGGTGTGATCCCTCCTATCAAAAAAAACTTTTCTTTGATATTTTCTACTTCATCTTTATAGTCTTTGAACTTTTCAAATGATTCAGATTAGTTCTTCAAAAGATACATATATCCGTATCTACTAAAATAATTAGTAAATTTTATGAAGTTAATAAAATCTATCTTTTGTCATCGTACACATATGACTACATACATCACTATGTATAAGTCATACCCGTTCAATGACCCCTTCACCATGTCCGGTAAAAGGAGTTTTAGTCATTTTGTCAAATAAACCAAGATTCGCATCCTTTAAAAGTATAATTCATAATCAAACTTATTCATGAATGCATCCTTATGTATTCTGGAAATGCGTTTCTCATTAATATGGCCTCAACAACAGTGTCAAAGGTAATATTTGATTTGAGTCACTTTAGAACATATATGGCCTGTTTGGCCCACCTTAAAAATAAGTCCTTTTGGACTTATTTTCGGGTAAAAATTTCATATTTTGATAAAAAAAAATTATACAAGTATTTAATGTATATTTGAGATTCTATAAGTTGCAAAAAAAAGTTAACTTTTTTCAGAAAAAAGTTAGGAATCCTAACTTTGTCTTAAAATAAGTTGACTTATTCTGGAAAAAAAGTTCCCCCAAACACCCCCATAAATTGTTAATTAGTTGTGCAACATTATAAGCCTCATCATCAAAATAGAATAAACAACTATTGTTATTTAATTAAAATGAAAAAGCCTTTCTTGTCTAAACAAGAAACTGAAATAATGTCTTTGCCAATTGCAAGCACGTTATAACAATTATCAAGTTCTAAATTTTTCTTATAGGCTAAAAGTTAAGTAACGAATTCCTCTAACCAGAGCAACTACTTTTAATCCAATTCCAACCCGATACCTGAAGCTTGACCCTTATTGATCATCTTTTTCAGATCTTCCAAATAAGCATGACAGTTTAATTTCTAGTCTCCCAATTTTCCACAGAAGCGACAATCGTCTTCTTTATCAACACCTCATTTAGACTTTAGAGTCTTTTTTAGGGATTGGACTTTGGTTTGACAACGGAACTAGATCAAATTTTCTCCTTGCTTTTCCATTTTCCTTTCCCTTTTGCATTCCCTATTTTACCATCAATATAGTAGTAGTTCATGCATTTATCATATTGCTTTCAGCAGTTCTCAACATGCTTAGCAACTCAATGGGTGTTTTACCAATCTTATTCATTTTATTGTTCATAACAAACTAAGAATAATATTTGTCCAAAGATTGTAAGATCAAATCTAACTAAGTCTCCAGACCAATCTGGAAACCCAAAATATCAAAGGTACTCATTATACCCTATAATCTTTAGAACATATGGTATAACCGGGTCTCACTCTCCCTACTTGTAAGTGTATAGTGCCCTTTTATTTTCAAATATATCTTGTGCTCAATCGTCTCATAAGCATCTATATGCTCGTGTTGCTTCTTAAGCTCATGACAAATATTTGCGAGCATGAGACATGAAACATCAGTCGCAACATCAATTTCCTTCAAATAAGCACTATGATTTGCACATTTTACATTCTCAACTTTAAGAGCAGAGGAAGAGATTTGACTGACATCGTGGTGTCCGAGGACGATCCTCAAGCCCCTATGTCAGTCAAGGAAATATATTCTCGTCAACTTGTCCTTCTCAAGAACTGATCGCATAGAGAAGTTGTTTGTGTTTATAATTTGATATCTATAATATTAAAGTGTATAAAATAAACTAGATTACAAATTTAATATTAATTGTGTTTAAGTGATTATGGTATATCACCATATACCTTTCACTATTTTTTATCAAACTAATAGCCCTAACTATTAATTCGGAAAATATTTCTTTAAATCTTTCTAGTGAGCCAAGATCCATATTTCATCCATGTTTTAAGATAGCGTTGACTAATACACTCAAAACATGACTATTTAGGTAGACAACATTTATCGATTATATCAAATATAACTCTTGGAAAGTTTGGTGGAACAACCCTTTGTACACATTTATCTAATAAATCTCACCAAACTCTATGCCTCTAAACCCACAATCCTATTGTGATGATTTAGTTAAGTTAGACCCAATGTTTCAATAAACTAAGTACACTTACTTATCACGTCTTCCCATGATTGATAAAAGTATCTTGCTTTGGCAAACCCACTCCTTCTCAATCTAGATCTTGACAAGTATTAAACATTGGAAGGCATCTGATTAACTTAATATGTATTTAGGGATTTTTATTATTTATTTTAACGATCATGATCCCATCATAAAGAGATTCTTAATTTTTCCTTGATCAAATAATTCATTTCAATATTCGTCAATGGATTGATTTCCAGGTCGTAGGAGAAGTCACAAGTGGTCTCACTTAAAACCCAACTTCCTTACGAATTAAACTAATAATCCGCTTTTGACAAAATCTCCCCATATCAGAAAAAGAAAATTCGTATTTAATACCGTGTTTCATAAACACAAGAATCTCATGATCGTTTGTTCAATTTTAAAATCTTGAATCGTTACAGATTTTATCTTTCTTAAGCAAACATGGCATGGGTGTCGTATCTAATACATACATGATTAATCAATATTAAGCATGCATCTCGATTATATCTACGCATACATACCAATACATGCAATTATCTACATATATGTAATGTGCATAAATTAAACGTGTTTGGTTATGGCCCCATCCTATGTGATCTTTCCAAGCTAATGGAAATATCAAGGTCAGTCTATGGTGGTTTTAAAAATACTATATATTATATGTCTTCTTTCTTCATTGCTCCATCATCCCCTTTTGGATCACCTCCTTGCTTGTAAGTATTCATTGATAATTACATTGAATAATAAAAGTAAAACTATTCTAATGAAAATACAAGAAGAAATCGAGTTACATTCGAGATAATTAAATTACAATGAATAAACGACATGCAAGTCGTATTTAGAAACCAAAACTATAAATAAAAACCACTATACTATGGGTCGTTAGGCCATAACCATCCACCATGCTATCACATAACACATATAATATATCTCATATTATATAAACATATCATATAATCATATATAACAAATTTCAAAATTTCAAAAAATTAAAAACAGATTTCTGAAGACAATAAATCGCTGTTTCGAGGCCCTTAACGACGTCAAACGCCTTACAGACCCGTTGATGATAGTTTTGCTATCAGTTTTATTCATTGGCCGGATTCCAGTCAGAAAACACATATCGTTTGTGAAAATCGGATACGACAATCAGATTTCACCAAATCTGACGGTGTTTCAGAAATCGTATCATATACAATCCCCATAACAAGAACAATAATATAACATATATACATACATAGTGATACATACAATTATCACATGATTATACATCACATGAATATCATATATTCATAATATATACATACATATACTAAAATTTTTAGAAAATTAAATAATTTTTAGAAAATAATAAATCACCGTTTTGGGGCCTGTAACGACATCTAATGGCTTACAGACGCATAGCTGACATAGTCAGTATTTTTCAGTGACCCGATTCCAGTCAGAAAACACATATCGTTTACGAAAATCAAATAACGGACACAGATTTCAGAAAATCTACGACAACCGTTTCAGATTTCGTATCGAATACGATTCCCATAATAAGAACAAACATGTATCATATACCTACATCAATACACACAATCATCACATGATTATACATCATATGAATATCATATATTCATAATATATAAAAATATATACATATTATATCAATACAAAATCATGATAGATCGCATACATGCTTACATATCGAAAACTATTAAGCACATAACCGAATTAAAACGTTTCGCAAGTAGCTCTGATGTCATTGAAGGGTTTCGAGGCACAAACGCAACGGAATAAGCCCGAAAAATAAATCAAAATAGCGAAACCCTCCGCAGGATCCATGCGAAAACAAAAGATTTAATTCGGAGATAAAGAATAAATATCTTTAGAAGCTTTAACAGTTAATTAATAGAAGATTAATGGAGGTCCAAAGCTTGTTTAATCACCACGTATCCCGCTCTCGCAATCTACCCTCTACGGTATCCACACGAACACTTTTCTTGAAGGATTGATGTGTATTAGCACCCGAAAACTGTTTCTCTCTCTCTATCTTCCTCTTTTCTCAAAACGGCTAGGGTTTTAGTAAAAATATGTCTAACTTGATTAAATCAGCCCATAAAGAGATTATATAGAGAGATGATTAAGTTTTCTAATTATAATCCAATTATAATTAATACTAATCCAAAATTCTAAATTATTTAATTAAGTCTCACTTAATTAATTAATTATTAATTTTGGAAATAGTTTAAATAATTCATTTATTCTATTTATATAATTAATTAATCATACCTAATTAATATCATAAATAAAATAAATTACTTATTTAATTTAAATTCACAATTTAAATTATTTCTCCTTCAAGCGTTCTTTGTGTGTGACCCTGTAGGTTATTATTATGTTGGCAACAATTTTAATATCTAATTAAAATTATAAACAATGAGCGGCATCTAGTAATACATCATTGCTACCCAAGTAATAATAATAAATCGGTGATTCGATTAAGCCTTTCGTGAATAATGTTCCATGTAATATAATCCCTTTAATCTTGATATTTTAGATTAAACTCAAGGCATGTCACGTGTCATCCTCTTCATAATTTAATCTTTATTTTCTTGATCGATGAGTAGACTATTAAAATCAAATCAATATTTGAGCACGACCGTGCATTTCATAGTCTCACTCAAACAAGAGGCCAATAATATCACTCCTAAAATTAGGAGGATTAAATATCATCTAGATCATTCATATTTCTCATACGATTCATAATATACACAATGTCCACTTTTATCATCACCCGGTCAAAGGTAACTTTTAATGTAATCAAAGTATATTAATTCTCGTATAGAAATATAATGATTTCAGGTCTAAGGATCATTACACCATTATCACAGTGAGAATTACTTATGACTCTTATTTAACATGTAGAATCTCACGGTGGGTCATTCCAGTGCCATGCATTGATACACGCACTTATGTTCTTGACTTTAGTATCACCATACCTATGACCAATGAGATGTCGACATCTGTCAAGAAACATACTAGTCTTTGTGCATTATTATTATCCTTAAATAATAATACTCGACTAGGGAATTTTAGGAATAAGATACTATTCATATAATCTCATTTTTAAGTCACATACTTAAAGATATATAATACGTATCAAAATTCCAAGGACATTTATTATGCTTTCAATTTATTACGCAGTAAATAAAACATAATAAATAAATAATAATCAATAAAACATAATCCTTAATAATAAATATTTTCTTTAAAATATTAAAAGTATTGTCTCTAGAGCACAATTACTAACACACTCTGCATTCCAAATATAGCCTTCTGTACCTGCAAGTGAAATCTGTCAATTCATTTGTATTCTCATCATCTGATTCATCAGAATGAACTGAATCACTATCAAGTGGAGAATTACCTCGTAAAGGTGTTCTTGATCTATCTTGCATAAGCACTGTCTTAACACTAGACTCAATAGCGTTTGCTAAATCACTGTCTAGTGGAGCCTCACCTCTTTGAGATAGGTTATCCCAAGATTTTTAAATCTGTTAGGGAATCCTGCCTTATTCTATCAAGAAGTTGCCTCACACCTTCTCTGTAAACGGGAGGTGGATATTCCTTTTCAGGATCTGAAAATGTTCCTTCTAAGAGGGTCAACGTAGTAGACAATGTAATGAATGGTAATTTAGAGTCTACGTTTCCTTCATAACCCTATGACGGGAATTTGTGTAAAATACCCTACTTGACTCATCTGAAGAATTCTAGTCAAGCAGTTTCCTCTCAAGCCCAGATAAATCTGAACAAGAGATCTCCCTTTCGTGATGTAAAAGATTAACTTCTGTTTGAGATAGATACCTTAGACAATGTAATGTATGGCTGTATGGCTAGAGTCTGTATCTCCTCTAAATTCCTATACATCTCACTGTGCACACCTTGCAATGTGTTCCTAGAATATATCTGTTTAGGCTTACCATCAACTTGAGTGCTAGTGGTGTATTTGACTCATTACAAGATGCTCTGACTGATGAGAGAATTTGAATGGACTCAACCTGTTGAGAGAATGATTCCAGAGACAGTTTTATTACCTTTTCAGCTCTGCATCCTTTTGAGAAGATGCAGATGAGCTTACAGTTACCTCAGTTATATACTACTTTTCCTCTCTAGAGGTAGAGCTGTGGGTGCACTTTCGACTTCATCCTTATTTGCTGCATCAAGTGCAGTTTCTCCCTTATCAACCTCTAACTTACAAAGTTTCCTTATATCTCTAAGGGTTAATATATGGAAGTGGATGAATTAGTGTGTGGTACTATGCCCTGGGTAAGAGATTGATGGGTTTTCAACCTCTTGGCCAGCTTATATAGCCTCTGGGGGCTCATCGGAAAGAATCAATCAAGATTAAAAGATAATCACCTTAACATTCCAAAACATATTTCTAATCTCAAACAGAAGGAAAAATATAATAAGGAATGGTAATGGATTGCATTAAAGCACTTTTAGTAAAAGAGTTCTGCCGATTCTAAAGATTTATCATTTAAGAACATGATACCAATAGAATTTTCTTTAAGATACTTATCCCATAATAAAATGCGGGAAAGTGTATTAGAGAATTTTTTTATCCCTTATGAATTTCTTATAAGGCAAACTTCTCAAAATAAAATGCGGGAATTTATACCAAAGAAGAAATTCAACTCTCTTACCAAATTATATCTCAATAAAATGACTCTTTTCCTTTATAACCTAGCACTGTACGTTTTGGAAACAGTTTTGTAAAACATCCTTATCAGATAGAGGACTATGACTTCCAACTCATAATGTAATTATGATTTACATCATTTTCGTCCACCTGATAATATCCCTAACTTAAAATAAAACATGACAATTAGGGTTGGATGTATGCTTAACAATACAGTACTAGGCCTTCAAAGCAACAACCACTATTTTGGTACTATGAATCAATGTGAAACATACATTGAAATAAGTGTTTAAAAATAAATCATTTTACAAGTGATTGATACCTCGAAGTAAAAATAATTTCTCCAAATAAAATAGCAATCACAAAGTTTCTGCCACTCTAAAAGGAAAAATTACGAGAGAAAAAGTTTTGTAAGATAAAACTTTTAAAACTAGCTTTTGGGAGAGAATAAAATATTTTGAGATTTAAAGAAAGATTATCCTCAAGAAAAGTTTGATTCACACCCTAGGATTTAGAAACCAAAATAGGGCTGTAAATCAAAAGATTTTCATAAGAGAAGTTTTGAAAAAGAATTTTAATGTTTTCTTCTTTAAAACTGATAGAAAAATAAATATATCTTTGAATAAAACGTTTTGAAAAAGAATCAGACAAGAAATTCTTTTTAATACTTCAAGTATAAAATTCAGTTAAATAAAGAAAACTAATTATAATACTTATGTAATACTAAACAGTTACCACATACATGCATATATAAATCAAATAACATGTGGCAATTATTCAGTAGAACAATAAGCATTAAGACATATTTTTATTATTAGTGATTTCAGATAAACAACTTGTATTTTCACTAATATTAAAAATATCACAATTAATTGCATGGAAATATTAACAAAATATCATTACTTGATATTTATCAATAATTTCAAAATGCAAGAAATTATGTTTCTAACATTTTATCAAATCAAAATTATGAAACTAATAAACATTGAATTGTTTCAATCCATAATTTTAATAAGATAAAATAAATTCGTTAAATACTAAAATATTCAAAGGATTGAATATTAGCATCTAGCTTCCTACTCTATATCTAATAATTATCACTTTAGCATATTATAATTATACTCATAATAATTATTAATGATATATGTAAGATCGAGAAAATAGTTGAATAGAAATTCATAAGTCCTTTAAATATTGACATTTAATACTTGTGATCCTAATTACAACTTCTTACAAATAAAATCAAATTTTAGAAATATGTTCTAAGTATATAAAATATTGAGAGCTTTATACACATGACTTAGAAAATACTTCATCTTCCAATATTAGTGAGTTTTGAAATATGCATTATTTATTTAGAACAGAAATTCTAAATACTGTCACTAATATTAAAAGTATCACAATTATTTGAATAAAATATTTAAAAATATCAAAACAAAATATCAGAGCAATTAAGAAAGATATCATTGACTAATACTCATCAAATATTTAACATACAAATAATTATGCTGCTAGCTTTATGCTAAATCATTTAACTACCACATATGCATATAACATTGTAAGCATGATAATTAAACTAATAGCAAAAAGTATGAGGTACTGGATTTAAAACAAATTCATAAGTCCTTTAAATAGGGAAAATTTAACTTGTGAACTCATTTGAGAATTCCTTGCATATGGGATTTTCAACATATATGCACATAAATAATATCCCAAGTTCACTAACCAACTTAGAAAAAATGAATTTATCAAGTTGTTCAGCAAATATCTGCAAGTTATTCTACTTAGGACAATCTCAAAAGAAATGATACCTGATGTCCATGCACTTGTTCCAAACGTGGTGTAGAGAATATCCAGCAGAGTTGTTGGAGTTGAAGAAGTTTCCTTGTCCAGAAGATCAGAGCATCACATTCACATGTTGCTTTAATTTCAGCCTTTGCTGCAACTGTGTGTGTTGAATGCTTTCTCTTATTTCAACAAGAATCCAACTTCTTCCACGAAATTGACAGCTTCTAGGAATGACTTCCATGTCTTTCTTACAACCTGCATTATCTATATCTATATAGCTAATTGGGTTAAACCTAGTATCTTTAGGGTACTTGATTCTAAGAATTTGTGATCCCCTAAGATATTTAACAATTCATAACTTAGCTATAAGATAAGATTCTCTATTATCCACTTGGAAACTTGCACATAGGCATATCGAGAATAAAATATATGGTCTTTATGTACTTGAATAAGTAATGAGCTGATCATACCTCTATAGCTTGTTACTTCAGTTCATATACCTAATTTGCCCTAATCAAGCTTAGTGGTTTGTTGGCAAGAAGTTTTGGCAGGTCTAGAATATTCCAAATTGCGCATCTTCAAAAGATCCTTGACTTACTTTAATTGCCATCATTCTTTTGAATTAATTCTAATCCTAAAAGAATTGCAACTCCTCGAACATGCTCATATTGTATCTACTATGCATTAACTTAGCAAAATATCTCTTGCACAAGTTTTCATTAGTAGACCCATATATAATATAATCATGGTATACTTGCACATATATTACATTGTGTGTGCCTTGTATTCTAGAGAGATATATGTGTATAACTACTCTACCAAAATCATTTTCAAGTGATAAACTAGTTAGAGTGTCATACCATGTCCTTGTCGATTTGCTTGAATCCCTAACTCTGTTAGGTCCTCATCTTGTTAGGCCCAATTGTTAGGTCCTAAAAGGATCAAGTCTCGTCACTAGTGCTTACTGTTTGATCTTGAAAGTGCCGAAGATTCTGTTTCCATAATCATCGATACCTTCTACTTGATAGTAACTTGTAGCAACCAGTTTGGCTTTGTCCCTCATAACAATGCCAATTATTAACTAGTTTTTGAGAACCCTTACTGTACTAATTTCAGCTTCGACTTTAGTGGTCTGGGTTCCAGCTTCAATAGATTCTGCCTTCGAACTGATTGAGATCATCTTGCATTGTAATCACCCAATCTGGATCAATCAGTGCATCTTAAGTATTTTTTGGAATTCCAGATATTAGATCCCGAAAAATATATGTTCATTTTGATTGGCACTTCTAGCCTTTACTCAATAATCTGGTTTACTAAGAACTAGACTCCAGGATTGACTTTGACTTCAAACCTTTTGTCTTGGCAGATATGTTCGTTATGTATTCCTTTGATCTTTATTATGTTGAGTACGACTAGTAGATCCTTCTTTTATTTGCTCCCCCTGAGTTGCTGCTAGGATGTGTTGAAGATCCTTCACCTTATTAAGTGGATTCTTTTAAAGTTCACGAGTTGTGTAGTTTCACTACCGTTTCCACTAGTAGGATCTGAATCATCATCATTTTCATTTTTTCCTTCTACAACCTCAGTTTCATCATCAGTATCTGAATATGACTCTGAGAAGATGTCAAACTTCAAAGATTCAGAATATTCTTTCATTTGAATGTTTGGGAGCTTGGTGTAGTTGGACGATACATTCAGACTTTCAATCACCTTCTGGTTTTCAATCACATATGCCTAATAAGATTTCGACTTCAATGAGTAGCCTAGGAAATTGTTCCATGAGCCTTAACTTCAACATGCCAAGATGCTCATCTACATCTTCATCAAATATCAATTTCCTCTAAACACATGAAAGAGCTTCAGTGTTTGCTTCTGGTTGACCATTAACTCATATGGTATCTTTTCACGATCTTGTTGTTGATTAAAGCAGCATGCTGTGTTAATTTCTTCAGCTTCAAAGTACCTTTATCAGTGTAGACTTCATTTAGAACTTTATTCGTGAAATTGAGTTCCAATATCTGACTTCAAAGTTCTCACAACTTACTTTGCTTCCAACTTGATCTACCTGATACGATTTACCATCTGTGACATTTTGTCTATTGAATGCACGAACATCACCAACTTGTAACTAGGGTTGTCATCCATTGACTTCCCTATGTGACATACTTCAAAATGTCCTTCTTGATAGAATTCCATTAGATTCAGTCCTCTCACCAATTTCTTCTTTATCAAAGAATCCATTGTTTTGTTCACCAAGTGATAGAGCTTCTTTCACCATAGCTAACTCTTTACTAATGAAGCTTTACTGAAAAGTTCACTTCACATTTGCATACAAAATCCATGTCAGCTACGAACAAATATCCTCACTCTCAATTGAGTGAGCTTCCAACCTTCTTGTTTGAGATCAAACACTTTTCGTTTTCAATGCTTTTCTAGAAAACCCTTGACAAAGAATTCCCTAGTGCCCTGTAGATAGTGCTTAAGTCCTTCCACAAAAATGATGCTTCTACTGATGACAATTCCATATATATAGCCAAGTTCCTTGTACATCTTTTACTGTCATCTCCAAAGGTTACCGTTGGGTAGGTTTTCTCAACCAACTGTAATAACAGAGCTTTAATCTTACTCATATGCCTCGAACAATAAATGTCACGAAGTCACATAACTTTAGGCTTTTGTTACATACTCTGCAATCACAAATGATTAAGCTTCTTGGTACTCAACTTCAATTGAGTCCAGATGGGTTAGAGATATTACCATCAACAGTGGTAACAACAGCTTCAATATGCATATTAGAAAATTCAGTACTATCTACTTTAATCATTCTACACAAGTGTAATAGATGTAAAGCAGATTTATAGATATTCAATAATTTTCTAAAAGCACATGGATAGAAGAACTAACAAATTAATTACTAATTCTGTCTAATCCATTGTTGTTGTTGTCTAGAATTTTAGCTATCTCTAATTACCTAAGTCAGTTTTAGATTAAATTTCGAATCAACAAGTCTTACTGACTACTTAGATAATTCTACCATCTTTCATTATTCTATCCTTAAAAAGTAATACATGATATGACATGACATTTAAGTGTAACTATGTGAGTGCGAGCAAATCATGTGAAAATAAGCACATAAATAATTTAAGAATATGCAGAATATTTGATTAAAATATTATAAGCAATATTAAATTCCACATATACTTATCAAGTCATTTATCACAATAAGAACAAATATAAAATATCTGATCTATGACTTGTTTGTCTATTAGCAATTTTCACAACATTAGCAGAGGTATTAAATCATAGAAGATTTAAATCAAGTTCCAGCAAATGTTCAGGGATATACCTAACCGTCTAGAACACCCTATATAATATAAAATTTTATATTAGATACCCTAACCGTCTAATTCTAGTTATTCATTTTACTGCATATAAAATTAAGTATGAAATGTACTTATTTAAACTAAGATACTTGTTAGGTCCAAAATCATCATAGAAGGGGGGATTGAATATGATGTGGTAGATTTTTCGTTTAAATGCGGATTAAGTGTTTGTGTTTTTAAGATATAAAAATGGCAGTTAATGAAACACAAAGATTCGGGGAAATAATAATGTATTATTAAATCCCTGAGGTGCTACACTTCTAATCAAATGATTAGCTTCAATGGGTTCAGTCAAGGTTACAATAAAAATACAGTTGAGTGATATAAATATTTGTCTTTAATGGAGCTCCCGTCTGTATCTCTTTTGTTGAAGATGAATGAATACTTCTGTCCACATTGATTTTTACCATATATAATTTATAGACTTTTAGGAAAATGATTTCCAACAATTCTTAAATCCTTTGTTGCACCTGCAAGAGAGGTGGTGGTGAGTAGGCGCCACAAAGAAGTATGTTGCGCCTTGCATGTTTGTTGCGCCTCTTTATCAAATTAGTTATGCCTATACAGTGGTTGCAGTGTATAGGCGCCACTAAATGCCTTAGAAATATTACCCAAGTGTTTTGTTGTGCCATGTTACTCTTTTGTTGCGCCTGCACACCAGTTGTAGTCTGTAGGCACCACAAAGCTTCCTTAGAACATATGTTGCGCCTTTAACATTGTTTTGTTGCGCCTGCACTCCCATTCCCTTGTGCAGGCACCACAAACACTTCACTTAGACTTCCCTTAGCTTTTTAACTTGGTTTGTTGCGCTTATGTCTCTTTTGTTGTGCCTTGCACTATGGTTACCCTGTAGAGGTGCCATTAACCCTTACCTTAGAAAATTTTACCATTTAAACAATGTCTTGAATTCTTGAAGTAATTACCACTTGGTTTCTCTCTTCTGGCTTGATCAATTGATTTTCTTCTGATTAATCAAGACAATTCTTTTCTTGTTGTGCTGACGCTTAGTGCACTGGTCTGTTTCACAAGCGACTAACACTGAATTGAATTCCCTTGACTTCTATTCTGTTTCAGCTGACTAACTTTGGACTGTTCCATTGCTTCTGATCACTGAAATCCTATGACAACTATACTTGAATCATTGCACTGTCTTTAGTCTGAAATCTACTGAATATTTATTTATTGCTGAGGCCTGAACATATTAATGAACTTCTCTCACTGTCATTCAGTAAAATTTACATCTTTAATGCTCTACAATGATGTATGTATGATTCCTGTTTGTATGTCCTTCTGGATTCCTGTGCTTCATATTAGTATTATTTATCTATCTTTGTTTCTTAGTTAAGTTATCATTATCTCTATTAGATACTACGTTACATTATGCTTTACAATCTCCCCATATTTGTTTGTTAGAGTTCGACAAGCAAATCCTGTGAGAGGATAACTCAACTGATACTTACAAGAAAAAGTAAAGGGCAGAAAGACAGTAAGTAATATTAATTACATTCTGGATTAGATTTTACATTTCCAGATTTCTTGTGTACAATAGAAGTTTGTTCCTCTAGCCTGAACAGATAATTCTAGGATCTTCTACTTCTTTGTACTGAGTCTTGCTTGTGTTTAGATCTTGTTTTGGAGTAATGCTTTCTTAGCTCTTCCTCCTTCTGCTCTAACCTTGCCTTCACTATATCTCTAGCTTCTACTTCAAGAGTATTGACTGGAGGTGGTTCTTCTAGCTTCTTCAAAACTTCAGTGAGAAAAACGGTTGAGTTTGTCTTGGAGATTGACTCGAAGGCCAGAGATTGTCTCTTTGAAAACATGAACATTGTTATCCTTTTTCGAAAACATTTGACTCTGTCAGTGTCATGCATCGACTCTTCTGCCAGCTTCTCCCTTAGAACATCTTCAATCATCCTCAAAGCCTTTTTGTCTGACTTGACAGTGGATCTCTTTACTCTTGAAAGGACTTTTCGGATAATTTCATAATTGTTTCTCCTCAGTTTTGATAGCTCTTTCTTTTTATCCACTCCATTTTTCTTGAAAAGGAAGTGTTTTGTTCCATTTGGCTCCATCTGAATACAAGGTTCAGAATCTCTTATATCTTCAAGTACTTCAGTGCCATCCTCTCTTCTTACATACATTGGATCTTGGTAATATCTAGTTGTCTCCATTAGATATCTACCTGAAGTTTTAATTGCTATGTTCAGACTGAATGCGTAGATCAACTCAGCAGCCTTTAGATCTTCATCTGTTTTATTCTTCTTGCTTCTAAGTCTCCCTTCTACATACTGCATGAACATTGCATGACTTGAGTCCAGACATTCATCAGACAAAGTTAGGTTATGAAGTGTGGTTGCTTTGTAGTACTTCACCACTGGAGGCTTCTCAAATGCTTCGACACCGATCTCTATAATTTTATTCTCAATCATATCTCTCAGTATCTCATTTGTTTTATGCCCACCAAAGATGATTTTCCTCTTCAGCACATACAGCTCCACAATATTCATCTTTTCAAAACTCTTCATCGACAAAACCTTTGACCTTAGTGTTGTAAAATTTATGAACATTTTCCACCCGTACTTGGATGCACTTACTGACACGCTTGCAATCTCTTCTGATAGCACGACATAGAATTCATTAACATCTTCAAATCTTTCCCTCATGGTTCTGAAGAAATCAAGGACTTCTCTGTCTTTCTTCTTAGTAAGAGTTAACTCTTTCTTCTTCAGTAGACTCCTTACTTCATCCCAATCAGGACCAACCTTTGCTTCAATGTCCTTGATTCTATTTCTTCTTTCTAATGTGTGCTGTACTCTCTTCCATTTACTCTTCATCAGTTCTTGAGCTTGATCTACACCTTGAGTAACAACTTCATCTACACCAACTAGAAGACAGTCATTATCAAAAGCATATTCTTCAGCAAACTCCTCTTCAACATCTATTTCAGCAGTTTTTGCAGTTTCCTTTATTTCAATATCTGTTGGAATCTCCAGCGGCACATAGGGCTCAAATATTTCTCCTTCTTCAAGTTGCCTAGCTCCAAGTCTATAGAAAATATCTGACTCCCCCTGAGCTGTATACTCCAATATCATTTCAACTCCAATTTTTTCTTGTACTGTCCTCTCCCCCTCAGTTAGGTTATCCTCCCTTTTGAACGAAGTAATCTGAGATGTTGAAGTTGATTAAGTAGAAATAGGAATTTTCTGAGCCAGCAGTTGTTTAACCAAATCTTTGATTTCTTTCATTTTTGCTCGCTGCTGCTCCTACACCTCTAAGATCTTTCTTATTGAGTAGTGAATTTCAGTTACTTGGGCCTCCAGATTTAGAATCTTTTGGCTATGTGCAGTGTGTGCAATGTGTGGAGTGTTTATTTGGTTAGTGGGTGTCTCACTCCTCACTGTTTCTGTTTTTTCATGACCCTTAACACTCACACTCGGGAAATCAGGGTCAGGGAACACAAGATCATCAAGGTTAAGTGATTCACTCATATCTATAATAGCACTTAGATCTTTTGTACCTGCATTAAAATCCATATCCCTTCTATGGGTAGGTTGCCTCTCTGCCGGACCACTTTGGGTGGGGAAAACTCCTTTTTCAGGAACTGGGGGGTTGAGACCCAGTGTGGTCACCATTATTGATTTCGTAATGATTGGAAAAGTTGAAGAATCCGTGATGCTAGCTGAAGCCAATGAAGGCATTACCTGCTCAGAGACACCCTGAACAGGTTCTACTACCGAAGTAGCAGATACTCTATGAATAGAGTCCAGATCCCTTCTATAGGTGTGTTGTCCCTCCTCCTAACCTGATAAGGTGGGGAGGACCTCCTGTGTAGGAGCTGGACTTGGAATTTCCAGGGGGGTCACCACCTCAGGCAATGTAGTGATTGACAAATGAGAGCCTGTGGTTCCCCGCGACGGCTGTGAAGGCACTTCCACTTGAAGTGGTGATGCTGTTGACACAGCTACTCCTTGAATGGAGACCTCTTCCCTTCTATAGGAGAGTTGCCTTTCCACGTCACCCTTTTGGGGAGGGAAAACATCATGAATAGGATCTAGAGATGTGAAGTCCAGGGGGGTCACCACATTTGACAATGTAATGAACGGCTCGTTAGAGTCAGTGATGCCCCAAACTATCTGTGAAGACAGATTCTGAATTGGATCAACCAAAACAGTACTAGCTACTGAAGTAGCGGATTTTGTTACAACCTCTGGTTCTGTCCTCGTACCTTTCAGGATTTTGTCAATTTCATAATTGAGTTTACTAAGAAAGAGAATGTCATCAGAGATTGGAGAATCAGGTTCCTGGCTCACAATTGCCCTAGGTTTAAAATTCATTTTACGTCGTTTTAGAGAAGGCAGAGCTGTAGAGGATATTTCAATAAATTCCTGATTCGGTAGGGACTCCCTATAATCTAAATCAATGGTTCATTTTCATTTTTTAGGAGATGAAGGGAGTGTTTGTTGTTCTCTGGCAGTGGTTAGAACTAGTTGGGTTTGCCCAAGTTCATTGCCAGTTTCAAAGGCCACTGAGGGTTGTTGTGTGTGCATTGCCGTTTGAGGCACAGTAAGAGATATTGTGACAAATTCATCAGTTAGAAAAGCATAGAAGTCAAAGTCAAGAAGTGTACCTTCATCTATTTGTTCATCAGAAATGTTAGGGATGTACGCTTCTGTAGTCTGAGGCTCTTCCACTTCTGCCTCAACAACTATCTCCTCTGTTTGAATTTCAGGGCTATTCCTCTATTCTTTTTCTTCAGAAATTTGTTCTTGCTCATGTTCAGAACCAGCTTCTTCCATAATTTCATCTTCTTTTTCAGAGCTTTGTTCTTCCTCTTCTGATGATGCTGAGTTTCCAGATTCACTTGAGGTTTCAGCTTCATTTTCCTCTACAGAGATTGTTGCTTCTTCTTCTTCTGCAGCAACTTCTTCTTCTACTTCTTCTTCTTCATTACCCTGTCTAAGAAGATGAAAGAAATCTCTGATAGGGTCAGTCATCGGGGCAAGAGTATACCTATTGGGGTAGTCAGCCTCATTCTGTAGCAATAGAATTGTCTTGAACTGGAGTGAGGGTGACTCTTCCAATGGACTGTTCTGAAACCCTTGTAGTTGATCAGCAGACAGCACTTGATTCAATACCAGCTGCAAGAATTGTGGATATAAACAGAAGTTCTCCATCTTGGCCTGGTTCTTCAGAATCTCTACCATGATCATCTTGCCAAAATTTAGCCTGGACCCAGAAGCTACCGCAAACCCAATCACCTTGTTGAACTGAGTGATTCCATAGAAGCCACTTGTCTTTTGTGCAAAGCCGTGAGACAAGATGTTGAAAAACAGGTTCCATTATTTGGGTAGGTGATTCTTGTAAATTTTCTTCGGAAGATTATTGTTAGCTCTGGTGTAGTGCAGGAACATGAAGAAGTTGTCCAGATCTGCCTGTGATGGTTCATCTTTAAAATCTTTAGAAGGCAGATGAAATGCTCGATTGATGTCGTTCTCAGTTATTCGCACCTTCTGTCTCTGAATCTTACAAATGAAGGCTGAGATGCCATCTGCAAATGTATCATGAGCAGACCTGTAAACATGACTTAACAAATTTCTATTCAAAGGAACAAAGGTCGTTAGTGCGTACCAGACTACAGAATCTTCATTTAAAAACCTAGCTCAATTACCTAACTCCCCTACTTCAGTCCAATTATCTACTAAGATTGATAAATAATTAGTCTTTTTAATCCCAAAATGACGTACAATTTAATTAAATTAATTAAAGTGAAAGGTAAATTTTAAGAATTAAAATTACTAATTAAAATCGAATTAATCAAGTAAATTATAAACAAAAATCTTAAAATTAAAAATTACTTGGATTTTTGTAAAATAAATATATAATGATCTCCTAGTAATTTTAAGCACAATTTTAATTTTATTATTATTTTTTAATCGATTTTAACAGTGACAAACTAGCCAATCAGTCAATTTTTGGTAAATGTGATAATTTTAGAAACTCCACCAAAAACAATGGGACCACTTGCAAATTATCAGGAAGAACGTGGGTTCCACTAATCTGGTTTTAGTTTTAAAATCGGACAAAAAATGACTTGGTAATGTTCGATTAAAATTGGCTAGATCTCAGTTTTTCTTGCGCCTTTCAAGTTGTATGCACTGTGTATGTATATTTTAAAGCACAACAAAACAACATCACTATATATTGGCGCCACAAAACTGAAATAAAAGTTGCTACGTACTTTAGTTGCGCCTGCACAGTGCTTGCACTGTGTAGGCCCCACAAACCATACCAGCGCAACAAAATTTACTAGTAAATTTTTGTTGCGCCTCCACAGTGTATTCACTGTGTAGGCGCCACAAAATTCAGTAGCGCCACAAACTTGGCAATAAAAACTAAGTGGTTTGTTGCGCCTCTACAGTGGTGACACTGTGTTGGCGCAACAAAACCCCACGGCGCCTCTTGATTTCCAAAGCAAATTATTTCAAGTACTTGTGTTGAGTTAAGTTGCGCATACACAGTGCTTGCACTGTATAGGCACCATTAAATTATATTAATCGCCACACAGTACTTGTCAAATTCAAGTGTTCCTAGATTTTATTACAATTAAAATTAAATAATATTTATAAATAATTTATATAATTAATCAATAATAATTAATTACCCATAAATATTATTTCAGAAAATATTTATTAATAACAATAATAACATTAATTGCTAAAATTATTATCATAAATAAATTATACTTCTTATTATTTTACTTTTATTTTAAATATAAGAATAAATATAAATATTCATCCAACAATATTTAAATAATTTCAAACAATATTTAAATATATTAAGTGCCAAGAATTTATCATTTAAATATAAGCACTTAAAATATTTTCTAAGATCAAAATTAAATGAATACAGGATTAATAAAATTAACAAGAATGCACAAGGTATTTATCTAATATTTAATCTTAATTACTGGAAAATAATTTGGTAAATAAATTCACAAGTCCTAAAAATATGAACATTAATTAACCAGTGAATTTATCAGCTTCAAATTGCAGTTTTTGATTACTAACTTATTAGTTAGTAGAATTTAACATCCCAAGTTCACAAACCAGTCTAGTGAAAGTGATTTCATCCAGTAGTTTAGTGAAGATGTCTGCAATTTGTTGCTCTGTAGGTACAAAATGTAACTCTACAATACCATTCATGATATGCCCTCTAATGAAATGATACCCGATTTCAATGTGCTTGGTCCTTGAATGTTGAACAGGATTATTTGTTATGGCTATGGCACTTGTGTTGTCATAGAATATTGGAATTTTGTTCAGCAACAGTCCATAGTCTTGAAGTTGGTTCCTTATACATAGAATTTGTGCATAGCAACTTCCAGCAGCAACATATTCAGCTTTAGCTATTGACATTGCAATTGAGTGCTGCTTCTTGCTATACCAGGACACCAATTTTCTACCAAGGAATTGACAACTCCCTGGTGTACTTTTTCTATCAATCCTACAACCTGCATAATCAGAATCTGTATAGCCAACAAGGTCAAAACCTGTATCTTTAGGGTACCAAATTCCATGATTCAGACTTCCCTTAAGATACCTAAAAATCCATTTAACAGCTATAAGATGTGATTATTTAGGGTTATACTAGAACCTAGCACACAAGCATATAGAAAACATAATATCTGCCCTACTTGCAGTTAGGTAAAGTAATGAGCCGATCATACCTCTGTAGCTTGTGATATCAACCTTCTTACCAGGTTCATTTTGATCAAGCTTAGTGGCAGTTGCCATTGGAGTTTTAGCTGTTGATGCATCTTCAAGACCATACTTCTTCAAAAGATCTTTGATGTACTTGGTCTGACAAATGAAGATTCCATCTTTCCTTTGGCTTACTTGGAGTCCAAGGAAGTAATTCAGCTCTCCTATCATGCTCATTTCATACCTACTCTGCATTAACTTAACAAATTTTCTACACAACTGATCGTTAGTAGAACCAAATATAATGTCATCCACATATACTTGTACTAATATCATGTCCTTTTTATTCATTTTATAAAACAGAGTCTTATCTATGACACCATTTTCAAGTAGGAATATAGATAGAGTGTCATACCATTTTCAAGTAGGAATATAGATAGGAAACCATTTTGAAGAGGAAGTATACAAAATCTGCAAATTCTGGATCTTCAAATCCTGGGGGGTTGTTTCACATACACTTCTTCTTCAAGCTCTCCATTCAGGAATGCACTCTTCACATCCATTTGATAAACTTTAAAGTTAGAATGTGCTGCGAATGCCAGAAACATCATGATAGCTTCAAGCCTTGCCACTGGTGCATATGTTTCATCATAATCTATTCCTTCTTCTTGAGAACAACCTTTAGCAACCAGTCTGGCTTTGTTCCTCGTAATAATGCCATCTTCATCTAGTTTATTTCTAAATACCCACTTTGTGCCAATTATAGACTTGTTCTTTGGCCTGGTTACTAGCTTCCAAACTTTTTGTCTCTGAAACTAATTGAGTTCTTCTTGCATATCTTCCTATGCTTCTTCCACTTTCTTTGGCTCTATTTTAGAGATAAAACCAGAGAATAAACATTCATTCTGAGAAGCACGTCTAGTTTGAACTCCAACATCTGGATTTCCTAGAATCAACTCAAAGGGTGATCATTACTCCACACCCTATGTCTAGGCAGAAGTGTCCTAGATGATTCAGCTTGATTATCATTGAAGTGCTGAGTCCTGCTAGTAGATCCTTCAGTTTCTCCTCATGAGCTGCTGCTTGGTTGAGAATGAGACTATCTGCCACTACTAGTAGTTTCTTATAATCTCCCACTGTTTCCACTACTAGGGTTAGAATCATCAAAGTTGATATTCTCATTTGGTGCTTGTATTTCTATTGCAGCTTCAGGTTCCATTTCACCTTCATCTGAGTTCAAGTTTTCAAACTGCAGAGTTTCAGTGTCGTCTGTTCTTTGTAGACTTGAGAGCTTGAGATCATCGAAAGTTACATTCATGCTTTCAATGACCTTCTTGTGTTCAATCACAAAAACCCTGTACGCCTTATATTCCAGAGAATAGCCAAGAAATACGCCTTTATGAGCCTTGGATTCGAACTTTCCTAGATGCTCATCATCTTTCAATACAAAGCACTTAGCTCCAAACATATGAAAGTATTTCAGTGTTTGTTTCTTGTTTTCCATTATCTCGTACGGAGTCGTATCATGATCTTTATTAATCAGGGTACGATTCTGAGTGTAGCAAGCTGTGTTGACTGCTTTAGCCCAAAAGTATAGAGATAACTTAGCTTCATTCAGCATTGTTCTTGCTGCTTTAACCAAAGTTCTGTTCTTCCTTTCTACTACTCCATTTTGTTGTGGAGTTCTGGGCGTTGAGTATTGTCTTGAAATCCCTTTTTCAACACAGAAGTCATTCAGGGTTACATTTCTGAATTCTGTTCCATTGTTTAACCTTATTTTTCTGACAGGCAAACCAGCTTCTACTTTTATCTTCTTTATGTGATCAATGATTGTTTGAGGGGCTTCATCCTTCGAGGCTAGAAATAATACCTATATGTATTTGGAGTAGTCATCTATAATTACTAGTGCATATCTCTTCCTTGACATAGACATGACATTTACTGGTCCAAATAAATCCATATGCAAAAGTTACAGCGGTTCAGTAATGTCTGAAGAATCTTTGCTTCGGTGATATGCTTTCTTTGACTTCCCTTTTTCACATGCTTTACACAAACCTTCTTGACATAATTCTATCTCAGGTAAGCCTCTAACCAATTCCTCTTGACTAAAGAGTTCATTGCTTTAAAGTTTAGGTGTGAAAGTTTCTTGTGCCATAACCAACTGTCCTCTATTGAAGCTTTGCTGTAGAAACATTGAGCTTTGCCTTTGCTTGCAGAGAATAAGTCATCCACAAAAAGATTCCCCTTTCTCACTCCTTGAAGAGCAAGCTTCGCATCTTTCCTTTTCTGGATTGCACGTCTTTCTTTTTCAAAAGTTACTTTGAAGCCCTTGTCAGTGAACTGACTGATACTTAGAAGGTTGTGCTTTAATCCATCCACAAGAGAGATATTTTCTATGATAATATTTCCAATTTCCAGATTGCCATATCACGTTGTGAATCCCTTATTGTTATCTCCCAAGGTCACTATCGGGCCAGCTTTCTCAATCACATCTGATAGCAGGGCCCTATCACCAGTCATATGCCTTGAACAGCCGCTGTCGAGAGTCCACATGACACGCTTGTTCTTTGCTATGCCCGGCAACCACAGATTGATTACTTCTTCTTTGGCACCCAAATTTGATTGGGTCCAAGAGGCTTAGATAAGTAAACAGATTTAGCTACAGAAATTTTCTGGTCCTTGTCTTTCTCATCGACTGTGTCATTGCCCTTTGGTTTAGCCTTGACATGAATGTCTTTAGGTTTGGGGACAGAGGCTTCCTTCCTAGACTTAGGAGGACTAGCAGTCTTTGCCCTAACATGCTTTCTATTCATGTTCACATCTGTATTCATGCAAGTACTAGATGATGAATTCATTAAGTTTATGTATGCAGACATGAGGTTGAAAGCACATGGCATGCATCTTACTGTACCACATGGTTGATGAGGGATAAACATGACATGCATGGTAGACACATTAAGAGTTTCTTCTTTTTCTACTTTTATCTTTTTGCAATCATGCGTAAGATGACCAGTAGAATTACAATTATTACAAACTTTCCTAATTGGTTTGGGAGAATATGCATACTCATTTTTCTTGTTAATACCTATCTTGCCATTTATGTTAGCTTTCTTCTTTTCATCCTTGTTGCCTAAATTACTTTTAATCTGTTCCTTAGGTTCTACAATTTTTATAGATTTTTTAGGCAACTCCTCTTTACTTACTTCCTCTTTCTTTTGATCCTCAGCAAGTATTTCTTCTTTCATTAACATCTATTCTTCGTCTAGGGATTCGAAGACAAACTTCTTGTATAGGGGCTTAGCAACATTTTTTAACACATGTGGAATACCTTGCTTCACAGGACTTTCCTCAGCAATTGATTCCACATGCCTCTTTCCTTCCTTTTTTATCATAGTCAAATCATATTCCTGTTTTCTGACCTATGACTTATTTATCTATGGCCTCCTTAACAAGATTAGCAGATTTCTTATAAGCCTGAAATTTTAACTCTAACTCAGAAATTTTATTCCTAAGCACAGTTTCTACTTTCTGGTTGCATTTGTCCTTATTCTGTAGATATTCTATCTTCTGTTTCAGATCTTCTAGGTTAACACATGCAAGTTCTAGTTCTTCATTTCTAGCTTCTAGTATTTTATTCTTTAGAACTAGTTTAACATTTTCTTCTTCAAATGCTAGTATGTTTGTGTGAATGTTAAACATTTCTACACTAAGATCTTCTACAGTTTTCTTATAATCAAAATTAGACATATCAACTGTGGAAAGAAATGATACCTTGGATGACTGAGGTGATGCCTCTGAAGAGTCTGCCATTATTGCAACATTTCCATATGTCTCCTCTTCATCATTGTCTGAGTCATCCAAGCTCTTTCCTTCGGCTATATAAGCTTACCCTGGATGCTTATTTACCACTGCATCATACTTTTTCTTAAGTTCGTCATACGAATCCTTTCTTTCTTTTTCTTGCTTAGGCTTCTGGCATTCTGTAGCAAAATGCCAGGGTCCATCACAGTTATAGCACTTGAACTTACTGCGGTCTACCATCCCCGTCTTATAACCTCCTTTGCTGTAAGACCCAAAAGACGAACCACCTCGGTTTCTATTTCTGAAACTGGAACCATTGTTACTTGAGTTACTCTTGAATTTGTACTTAGGGTTCCTCCTAAACCTGAGGTTCTTGAACTTTCTTGCTATATAGACCATTGTATTGTTTTCCAAGTGTTCAAGTTCTTCCATTGAGTAGAAGTCATCTTCATCACCTGCTTGAGAATTCTCTGAAATTTCAGCTTCTAGAATCTCTTCTATCTCAACAACAGGCGGGCCAGCTTTCTCAATCACATCTGATAGCAGGGCTCTATCACCAGTCATATGCCTAGAACAGTCACTGTCGAGAATCCATATGACACGCTTGTTCTTTGCTGTACCCTGCATCCACAGATTGATTACTTTTTCTTTGGTACCCAAACTTGATTGGGTCCAAGAGGCTTAGTTGGATAAACAAATTTAGCTGCAGAAACTTTCTGGTCCTTGTCTTTCTCATCGACTGTGCCCTTGTCCTTTTGTTTAGCCTTGACATTGGTGTCTTTAGGCTTAGGGACAGGGGCTTCCTTCCTAGACTTAGGAGGACTTGCAGTCTTTGCCCTAACATGCTTTCTATTCATGTTCACATCTGTATTCTTGCAAGTACTAGATGAATTATTCATTAAGTTTATGTATGCAGACATGATGTTGAAAGCACATGGCATGCATCCTACTTTACCACATGGTTGATCAGGAATAGACATGGCAGGCATATTAGAAGTTTCTTCTTTTACTACTTTTATCTTTTTGCATGCATGCGTAAGATGACCAGTAGAATTACAATTATTGCAAACTTTTCTAATAGCTTTGGAAGAATATGCATAATCATTTTTCTTGTTAACACCTATCTTGCCATTTCTGTTAGCTTTCAATTTTTCATTTTTGTTACCTAAATCACTTTTAATCTGTTCTTTAGGATCTACAATTTTTACAGATTTTTTAGGCAACTCCTTTTTACTTCCTTCCTCTTTCTTCTTTTGATCCTCAGCAGGGATTTCTTCTTTCATTAAGATTTCCTCTTCATTTAAGGGTTCCATGACAAACTTCTTATATAGGGGCTTAGTGACATTTTTCAACACATATGGAACGTCTTGCTTCACAGGACTTTCCTCAGCAATTGATTCTACATGCATTTTTCCTGCCTTCTTATCATAGTCAAAACCTATTCCAGTTTTCTGACCTATGACCTGTTTATCTATTGCCTCCTTTACAAGATTAGCAGATTTCTTATAAGCTTGAAGTTTTAACTCTAACTCAGAAATTTTATTCCTAAGAGTAGTTTCTACTTCCTGGTTGCACTTGTCTCTATTCTGAAGATATTCTATTTTCTGTTTTAGATCTTCTAGATTAACACATGCAAGCTCTAGTTCTTCGTTTCTAGCTTCTAGCATTTTATTTTTTTGAACTAGTTTAGCATTTTCTTCTTCAGATGCTAGCATGCTTGTATGTATGTTAAACATTTCTATACTGAGATCTTCTACAGTTTTCTTATATTCAGATTTAGACATGTCAATGGAGGAGAGAAATGATACCTTTGATGACTGAGGGGATGCCTCTGAAGAGTCTGCCATTAAAGCAATATTTCCAAAAGTTTCTTCTTCATCATTGTCTGAATCATCCCAGCTCTTTCCTTCAGCTATATAAGCTCTTCCTTGATGCTTCTTTACCAGTGCATCATATTTCTGCTTGAGTTCATCATATGACTCCTTTCTTTCTTTCACTTGCTTTGGCTTCCGGCATTCTGTTGCAAAATGTCCGGGTTCATCACAGTTGTAGCACTTGAACTTACTGCGATCTACCATTCCCGTCTTATAACCTCCTTTGCTGTAAGACCCTGAAGACGATCCACCTCGATTGCTGTTTCTGAAACTGGAACCACTGTAACTGGAGTTACTCTTGAATTTGTACTTAGGGTTCCTCCTAAACCTGAGGTTCTTGAACTTCCCTGCCATATAGGCCATTGTTTTATTTTCCAATTGCTCAAGTTCTTCCATTGAGTAGAAGTCATCTTCATTACCTGGTTGAGTGTTATCTGTAAATTCAGCTTCCAGAATTTCTTCTTTCTCAACATCAGATTTCACTGAGCTGGTCTCTGTGACAGCAAAATCCTTAGCTACAAGAGCTGTAGTCTTCAACAGTGCTGTATTCTTACTGTCCACTGTACCTGTACCATAAATGATCTGTCTTTGCTCTTGCTCCATTTCATGAGTCTTGAGCTTTCCATATAAGATTTCAATGGACATGTCATTTATGTCACTTCTCTCTCTGATGGCAGAGATTTTGTGTTCCAGGTGTGCTGGCAGTGTCAACATAAATTTTCTGTTGATCTCCCTACGTGAGTAGGCCTTCCCATGCAGTGACAAGTCATTAAACAATTTGTTGTATCTCTCAAAGACTTGAGTGATACTCTCTCCTGGTAGTGACTTGAAGGCTTCATATTGGGAAGTAAGAATATCGAGCCTGTTCTCTTTCACTTCTGTTGTACCTGCCATCAACAGATCAATTATATCCCACATCTGTTTGGCACTCGTGCAGTTAATCACTTGATTTAGCATTGTAGTGTCCAAAGAATCCATCAGGATGCATTGAAGATGATTGTCCCATGCAACTCTTTCTTTATCAGTGTCAGTAAACTCTGAAGGTTCCTTTGGGGTAAATCCTTGCGGAATCCGTTCGCCGTCTTCTGAAACTGTTTCTGGTGTAAGCTTCTGAGGTACATAGGGTCCATTTTCTAAAATTCTCAAGTATTGAGAATTTGAAGTTTTAATGAAAATGGACATCTTCTTCTTCCATAGGATGTATTCATTTTTGTCAAATGCTGGGATTTTAATGCTGCTGAGTTTTTGGGTACTCATGGTTTTAAGAATTTTAAATCTTAAGAAATAATTAATTTCTCAAAAATTAAAATCAATTCGAATAAAAATTAAATTTCAAGAAATAAAATTTTAATACGAATTCTTGATGATTGATAGTTTTATTAAAATTAGTGAACTTAAAATCTTTGAAAAATTCGAAATTGAATTTTCTTTAAAAAATAAAGAAATTTCAATATAAATTTTTCTAGATCTAAAAATGCACTTTTTCGAAAAACTATTTTTGGATCTTGATTTGTAACTTCAATCAACAAGCTCTGATTCCAATTGTTAGGTCCAAAATCATCATAGAAGGGGGGGGTTGAATATGATGTGGTATTTTTAATTGCGGATTAAGTATTTGTGTTCTTTAGATATAAAAATGACAGATAATGAAACACAACGATTCGGGGAAATAACAATGTATTATTAAATCCCTGAGGTGCTACACTTCTAATCAAATGATTAGCTTCAATGGGTTCAATCACAATCACAATGGAAAATACAGTTGGGTGATATTAATGTTCAGCTTTAATGGTGCTCCCGTCTGTATCTCTTTTTGTTGAGGATGAATGAATTGCTTCTGTCCATATTGATTTAACCCATTTATAAATTGTAGACTTTTTGGAAGATTGAATTCCACAAAGTTTAAGTCCTTTGTTGCGCTTCAAGAGTGCTAGTGGTGTGTAGGTTGTTTGTTGCGCCTCGATCACTTTGTTGCGCCAAGGAGCATGTTTGTTGCGCCTTGTATTTTGTTGCGCCTACACTCTCAATCCCTTGTGCAGGCGCCATAAAGTACTTGGGGAAAGTTCCAAGAGTTCTTGCGCCTTTAAAGTTCATTTGTTGCGCCTTTACAGTTAACTCCCTGTGTAGGCGCCACAAACAACTTGCCTTGAACTTTGTTGCGCCTTGGAGGACCTTTGTTGCGTCTGCACACTGTTTGTAGTGTGTAGGCGCCACAAACCATTTCCCTTAGTGATTTGAAGAGACTTGCTATGATTTGTTGCGCCTACACTCTAGAACCCTTGTGTAGGCGCCACAAACAACTTAGATTTCACTCTTCTTGCTTGATCAACTAATTTTCTTCTGATTAATCAGGTCAATTCTTTTCTTGATGTGCTGCTGCTTAGTGCACTGGTCTGGTTCACAAACGACTAACACTAAATTGAATTCCCTTGATTTCTGTTATGTTTCAGCTGACTAACTTTGGACTTTTTCATTGCTTCTGATCACAGAAATCCTTTGACAACTATACTTAAATCATTACACTGTCTTTAGTCTGGAATCTACTGAACACTTTATTTGTTGCTGAGGCCTGAACATAGTAATGAACTTCTCTCGCTGTCATTCAGTAAACTTTATATCTTGATTGCTCTGCAGTGATGTATGTATATTTTCTGTTTGCATGTCCTTCTGAATTCCTGTGCTGCATATTAGTATTATTTATCTGTCTTTGTTTCTTAGTTGAGTTATCGTTATCACTATTACATACTACGTTACATTATGCCTTACAGATGTCAATGCATCAACAGATAACTTATCAGTTGACTGATAATACATCAATTGATAATCATTCAATGGATATCAACTCTGCTCAACAATCTTCAAGTAGAGTGTCCATCTCAGGGGGAGGGTTCTCAAATATTCAATCACATCACAGTGATCATAACACTTCCAATGATTATGAAGCATCATCTTCAAGGACAAATTTACCATCTCAAAGGAAATGGACAGAAAGCCATCCCTTTGAACTAATAATTGGAGATGCAAATGATGGTGTCAAAACTAGAAGTGCAACTCAACATGAATGCTTGTATAGTAGCTTCCTGTCTTAAGAAGAACAAAAAAGGATTGAAGAAGCCTTGAATGATCCTGATTGGATAATTGCTATGCAAGAAGAGTTGAATCAGTTTGAAAGAAACAAGGTATGGAAGCTGGTGCCCAAACCAAAGAATAAGTCTATCATTGGTACAAAATGGGTGTTCAGAAACAAAATGGATGAATCTGGTACAGTGACAAGAAATAAAGCAAGATTAGTGGCAAAGGGCTATTCACAAGAAGAAGGCATAGATTTGGTTGAAACATTTGCACCAGTTACAAGGTTGGAAGCAATCAGAATCTTTCTAGCATTTGCTGCTCATGCTAATTTCAAGGTGTATCAGATGGATGTGAAAAGTGCTTTTCTCAATGGAGAACTAGAAGAAGAAGTTTATGTAGAACAACCTCCTAGTTTTATTGATCCTGTTCATCCTGGATTTGTATACTATCTTCTCAAGGCACTTTATGGATAAAAACAAGCACTTAGAGCCTGGTATGACACTCTGTCTAAATTCTTGATTGAGAATCACTTCACAAGAGGTACTGTTGATAAAACTCTCTTTCATAGAAATGTAAATGGCTCTATGATTCTTGTTCAAATCTATGTAGATGACATTATTTTTGGCTCAACTAATGAAAAACTTTGTAAAAGGTTTGCTAAGTTGATGCAAAGTAAATATGAAATGAGTATGATGGGAGAACTTACCTACTTTCTTGTTTTGCAAATCAAACAAGTCAAAGATGGTATTTTCATAAATCAAACCAAATATATTTCCGATTTATTAAAGAGATTTGATTTAAATGAATGTTCTTCTGCAAAAACTCTCATGGCCACTGCAACTAAACTTGAATTAAACACTAAGGAAGCTATAGTGGACATTTCAAGTTATAGAGGCATGGTTGGTTCATTACTTTATTTAACTGCAAGTAGGCCATATATAATGTTTGCTACATGTCTTTGTGCTAGGTTTCAAGCTGATCCTAGAGAATCTCATTTGATTGCAATAAAAAGAATATTCAGATATCTCAAAAGAACTCCAAATCTTGGAATTTGGTATCCTAGAGATTCTGGATTTGATCTAATTGGCTATTCAGATGCAGACTATGCAGGTTGCAGAATTGACAGAAAAAGTACAACAGGCTCCTATCAATTTCTTGGAAATAAGCTTGTTTCATGGTTTAGCAAGAAGCAAAATTCAGTGTCTACATCTACTGCAGAGGCTGAATACATTGCAGCTGGAAGTTGCTGTGCACAAATTTTATAGATGAGGAATTAACTACTTGACTATGGGTCCAACTTGAACAAGATTCCCATTTTCTATGATAATACAAGTGCCATTGCTATAACAGAAAATCCTGTGCAACATTCCAGAACCAAGCATATTGACATAATGTATCACTTCATTAGGGAACATGTAATGAATGGTACAGTTGAATTACATTTTGTCCCTAGTGAAAGACAACTTGCAGACATTTTTACCAAACCACTAGATGAATCTATCTTCAATAGATTGGTCTGTGATTTAGGTATGCTTAATTATATTTAATCCTTTAAATGTCTGACAAGTTATAGATTAATATTGTTTATAGCCATTGATTATGTTAAATTATTGATTCTTCAATAATCAACTGATAAACATTTTACATATCAATGGATATTTCTTAAGCTGTCGATAGATAAATATATCAATTGATGATATATTTGTCTATCGATGGATATTTGGAACTATCGACAGATAAATATATCAATTGATGATATATTTATTTATCGATGGATAAATGTACCTGTCGATGAATAAGATAATTATCAATCGATGACCTGGAATTTAAGAGGTCCATGTCATCAATCGATCTGTACAAAATCTAGCCGTTGGTTACTTATTTTATCAATTGATTAATACATTCATTCCTGTATGTATAACAGTCGATTGCCAAAATTGGTAACTTTTATTTTTCAATATTCATCCAACGGTCGATTAAGTTCTATTTTGAGTAAGAAATTGTTTGGGAAATCAGTAAATATAAATAGTGAGATTAAAACATTTTTTTCTTACTTGCAATTTTTACTAACGAACTCTTTCTCAATCTCTGAACTCTCTCTCTCTGTATCTATCTCCTGCTAATAATTCTAATGGCTACTGTTTAATTGCTGTTTGTATAATTACTAACAATCTTGCAAGTTAATTCTCGTCTCATCTTCAAAAACACTAATGGCATCATAAAAAAAGTCTCACAATCTGGATTCTACTATGAGCTCAACAACTTCGTTGCCTGCACTATGGTGGAGGAAGCCCCAACAGAATTTCATCCTCTAATGGAATTTCTAAGGAGTTTAAGGATTTCAAAGGCCCTCACAGAAGCACCAAAAATAGTGTGCAATCTAGTTGAAGAGTTCTGGACAACAACAGAAGTAGCAGATGATTTTTCTTCAATCTCTTTTAAATGCAAAGGACAAAGGTATATTCTAACCACTGTGATCTTGGGTGAGTGCTTAAATATTCCATCAAATAATACAATAGATGCACCCACTGACACAGAGATAAGAAGCATGCTTAGAGAAATCAATTACACTACTCCTGATGCTAGTCTAGGTAGTATTGTTAGGAAGAATCTAAGAAAAGAATGGTCATATTTCTTTGATGTTATAATAAAGTGTTTTTCTGGTAAGGTTAGTAATTTTGATGCAATAACAACAAGTATGCAACAAGTAGGGTATAGCATTTTATATGATAGATATTATATTTTAGGAAGCCTGTTACTCAATGAAATATCCGCCAAATTGGGGAATAAAGTAAATAGATCTAATCATATTTATTATGCAAGATTTATTATGATTATTATTAACCACTTTGTCAAGGATATTGAGATTGACAGGAGTACAGAAATTTTGGATTGCTGGACTCAAAACAAAAGGGTCTTTAAGGACTTGGTTAGGATCAATCTTCATAGCAATGTGGAATTGATCTATCCCCCTTTTGTTCAGGTATTTATCTCTACTTTAAACTCTTCTCAACCTAATTCTTCTTTGCCTTCTGTGACTATGGAAGGTGGTAGTAATGACCCCAACCCTCCTACCCAAGTCACACAACTAATCTCTAAATCCAAATCTAAGAAACCAACCTCAATAGGTTCCCAAAAACCTGCTGTTGTAAAAACAAAGAAAAGAAAATCAACTGCTTTGGTAGATAGATTAGAGGAGGATGTAGGTGGTGAGGGAACTGGGGAACATCAAAAAACCTAGAAGAATAAGGAGAGTGAGGGTGTGCAACCTCAATCTAGCCCCTCCACAGTCTCCCAAAAGACTATGGATGTAAATATGGAAAACACCACATCCCTATTGCCATCCTCTCAAAAGGATGACAGTATTGAAAATAGCCCACAACCAAGGGCACAAAATCTAGTTGGGGACACAAAGGCCAAAACTCTAACACCATACAAAAGGAGAGAAAAGAAAGTCACCTTTGCACTTGGGGAATCACACACTGCAAAATCACAGGAAACTGTGGTGGAGCCTTCTCAAAGTCTGTTTGATGCACCTCATACAAATGATGAGATGCAGCCCCATTCTCTTTCAATTCCAATCCCTTCTATTCTTCTTTCCCCATCTCAAACTTCTTCAGAAAATGTTCTGATGGATTATCGAACATTTTCAGATTCTCCTTCTTTGTTTTTCAAGGAGAAGCCAACACTCACTCCTGAATCTTCTTTCCAGGATTTTCAGGATTCTATTTCCCATATCATTTCAAACATTACTTCTCAAATTAATTCAACTGTTTCTACACCATCAATTGATGTTCCTTCATCAATTGATATTCAGCCATCGACTGATAAGCCATCGATCGATATTCTAGATCAATCGATGGGTATGCATCAATCGATGGATGCCCCAAACACCACTTCAACTGATAATGTCAATACATCAATTAATGCTCAATCAATTGATGTTGCACAAATACTCTTAGGATTGACTGAGTTGAGTGAGAGGCAGGATTGTAACCTGGCAAAAGGAGAGGAAATGAGTAAAAACATTCCTATTTCTTCCAGGAATGAGAGTGAAACACTTGAGGGCCCCACCTTAGTAGGTGCACAAGAAATGAGTGAGGGAGAGGTGAGATTCCAGGATGAGATCCTGATGCAAAATAGAGAGATGAGTGAAAGTGATAAAACAATTCTACTATTTACACAAGAGTTGGAAATTGATCTAATGGCAGAAGAAGGAGGAGTAAAGAAGATAGAGGGAGCATCTAATGTAGAAGCTAGTGGGAGTGGAGTTGCCAAGGACTTTGAAGAAGAAATAGATGATGGTGAATTGGATCCAAAGGATTTCATTCATCCTGATCCACAATATCAAGGGTTGGATGCTTCAAGTAACAGGAATGCAGAACAACTTTTGGGAATTGATCATACAGATCAAAGGACCAGGAATCTGAAGGAAAGCATTGCCAATATAACATACACTTGTTATATGGCACCTGAAGAGTTGGAGAGTGATTCTGATGAGGAGCCATGGATGAGCACAATTGATGGTTCCTTAGAAGCTGCTGAGACTAAAATTCTCTCAAAATATAGAAGATCAATGGTGGAAGGAGAAATTGAAGATCCTACTCAAAGGAAAATTTCTCACTATATGACAGAATCAATGAAAATTAAAAAGATGACAGTAACAGGAGTAAGGAGGGAACTGGAGATCATCAAGGACTCTATCTCAACTAACAAGGATACAATAGACAGGAGATTGGATGAAAAGCTACCATTCAACACCATGAATAGCATCAAAGACAAGCTTTTCAAGGAATCCAAAAATTTTGCATCTTTGGAGACAAGAGTAGGGTCTCTAGAAAAGAAGATGGATGATATTATCAGAGGTCAAAATCTTCATGCTTCCATTCTTCAAAAGATTCTTGACAGAATTCCACCACCCCCTTCAATTGATGATAACAAAAAGGGGGAGAATACAAAGAAGAAGGATGGTGATGGTGATGGCAAACACAGTGGGAGTGGTGGCATTGGTGGTTCTGGTATGGATAAGTCAAGTGGCATCGGTGGTTCTGCACCTAAAAGATATAAAAGCAGAAGTAACAGGGACAATCAATCTTCAAAGAGATCTAAGTCATCTAATTCTCCAAAAGATGATTTAGAACAGAAAAAGAAAGAATTCAAGAAGTTTGAGGATGATCTTGAAGCTAGGAGAATTTCTAGGGAGAAAGAAACTCAATCAATGATTGAGAGGGAAAAGAAAAGAATTGAAGATCTAAGGAGAAACACTGAGTTAGTAACAGAGGCAGTAGAAAAAGGAGACTTGGATGAGTTCATTGCTCAAACAAGAAAAATAAATGAAGATGCACAAAAGGCTGCCAAGGAAAGCAACTCAGATGCTGAAGCCTTTTCGTCAGTTGATCAAGAAGCCGTTAAAGAGAAGAAAAAGGGAAAAGCCATAATGATTGAAGAAGAGAAGAAGAAAAAAGAGCCAGTTGGCCAGACGCTTCTTCAAGGAGCCATTTCAACAGGATTGTCAGATGCTGAAAAGAGAGAAAAAGAAAATGAGGAAATAGCAAGGCAAATGGAAATGGAATGGAAAATGGAGGATCAATTAATTGATCAACCACTGAGGAAAAAGAGAAAAGTTACTATGGCCAAGAAAAGGTCAGGTTCTACTCAAGAAATAGTGGTTCAGAAAAACCTCAAGGGTCAACAAGAAGAAATCAAGGAGGAGGTCACAATTGAAGGATATGATTTGAAGGGAATACCAGTGATCAATGAAAATGGATTAATTGGAGTAAGGACTCACCCTGCAACCTCTAACCATGAAGAATCAATGAGGTTAGAGTATGAAAATGGAGTGAAAACCTTTTATTCATTGAAGGTGATAATGAAGCAAAGCTACAATGTTTTAAAGAATATTCTTCCTCTACTCAACAGAAAGTACAAACTCAACACAACAATTGCTCAGGAGATTCAACAGCAAATTTAAAGGTTAAGGAGATCCAAGGCAGAAGCTGAACATGATTCACCTCTAAAGCTATGGAAGTCACAGGTAAAAAAGGTGGTGTTGGAGCCAAAGTATGCTATGATTTTTACAGATATAGAGGGCAACACAAAGTTCTTTGATATCTGCAAATATCAGGACAAAATCACAGATGAAGAAATACACTACCTTATGAGGCAACTTGGAGAAACTGACAGGGATGAAGCAATCTTGAGAAGTTCTTTCATGAGGCAACTAAAGGAAAATGTTGAGAAGAGAAGGAAGATGAACTAATTAAATCATGAAGACATTGAAGCTGCTTGCAGGAGTTATATATCAATCTGGTACTTCCAAAATTAATGTGCCAATCAAAATTCTTGATTTTAACTAAATGTAAAACTTTTTTAAGGGCTTTTGTTATCATCAAGTAGATTTATGCCTGTTAATAACACAGACACAAATAGGGGGAGATTGTTAGGAATCTACATGTGATTTGATGATAACATTAATCTTAGAATCATAGAAATTTAATTTGATGTAACTGATCAATTGATATGAAAGTTATAAATATCAATTGATCAGGAAATCATTTATCAGTTGAAGTGTTAATATGAATCAACTGATAATTTGGATTGTAGCATAGGTGTACTTAGTCTATTTCAATCGATAAGGTGTAAATCAATTGATATTTTATTCATCAATTGATGTTGGAGTCGATTGATATAGATCATCAATTGATGTGTGAATTAAACTGTTAAATTGTAATTATATGAAGACAGGAAATTACACAAGTGAAGGATGATCAATTGATATTGAAGCATCGATGGATGAGGGATCAATCGAAGAAGTCAAGTCAAGCATTGAAGACCATCAACTGATGTGAAGACCCATCGATTGATATATCGATTGATAACATCTATCAATCGATAAGCCATCTTTTATCAATCGATGGATATAAAGATCAATCGAAGAAGAACATCAATTGATGGATTAAAGGATGGATCAATTGATATGCTTAACAGCAAATTATCAATTGAGTGTGACAACACAGAAAGAATATCTGTTGAAGATCCAAAGAACAAAAGCACTCCTATGGAAGACAGTCTAGAGTGGCTGTGAAGACTCAATCTGAAGCTGTCTTTTCAAACCTTTTCAAAGATAGAAAAAGGTAAAAGAAAGGCAGGTAGAAATAATCCTAGAATAGGTATTGTAAAAGCACACTTGTGGTATATAAACAAGTGTAGCAGCATTATTAGAAAACAGATAAGTTAGACAATATTTCTTAATCAACTGTTCCAGCTTCAGAGCACATTTGTAAGAACAGTTGATTTGTTTTCTAATCTTGTAAAAATGCAGCTAGGTTTCTTTTAACCTAGGAACATTAAGCAAAAATATACACTGATAGAACAACCAATACATCAGTAATTTTAAATCTCTTTGTTCAATTTATTTTTCAGTCTTAAATTGTTCGAACATATTCTCACTGTCTAAAACATCAAGAAAAATTATTAGAACAACAAAAAGTTTTAATATTTGTATTCAACCCCTCCTTCTACAAATATTGACATTGTTCTAAAGGAATAACAATACCTCTAATGAAACTATTTTCAAGTAAAAACTCAAAGAGAATGTCATACCATGTCCTCGGTGCTTGCTTGAGTCCATAGAGAGCTTTGAATAGAAAATACACAAAATCAGCAAACTCTGAATTTTCAAAGCGAGGGGGTGTTCCACATGGACTTCCTCTTCTAACTCTCCATTCAGAAATGCACTCTTCACATCCATTTGAAAAACTTTGAAATTGGAATGTGCTGCAAATGCCATAAATATCCTGATGGCTTCAAATCTTGTTACTAGTGCGTAGGTCTCGTTATAATCAATTCCCTCTTCCTAGGAGTAACCCTTTGTCACTAATCTGGCTTTGTTACATGTAAAAATGTCATCGCCGAGTAACTTGTTCTTGTATACCTATTTAGTGCTAATTACAAATCTAACTTTTGGCCTGGGTAACAATGCCCAGACTTCTTGTCTCTCAAACTGATTGAGCTCTTCTTGCATGGCAATAACCCAATCTGGATCAGTTAATGCATCTTCAATATTCTTTGGTTCTTTTTGAGATAGAAAAATTGAAAATAAACATTTATTTGAAGTTGCAATTCTGGTTCTAACTTCAACATCTGGATCACCTATGATCAATTCAAAAGGATGATCTCTGCTCCATATCTTTTCCCTTGGTAGGTTTGATCTTGATGAATAACAATATCATACACCTTGATTGTATTTACCTTCCTATAAATAGTCTTAACAACTTTCTGTTTAGACTTAGAAATATATGTTTCCTTCTTGACAGGTGAAGGAATTGCAGTCTTGGATTTTGCAAATTTATTATTAATGTGTTATCTAGGTGTCATGTTATCTTTATTAGCAATCATGCGTTTGAAATAAGCAGTCATAGCATTAAAAATACATAACATACAATTTAAAATACCACGAGGTTTATGGCATACATCAATAATAGGCATGTTATTCAAAACATTAGGTGTCTTAACAGTTTCGACTTCAACTTTATCAGCAGTTTTAAAGTTCTCAGTAGAATGATATATATTATTACTATTCCTACTATTAACAAACATATTAGGTCTGTTCGCATTATTCTTTAAGTCTTTGGCACATATACCAGAATTGGGCGATCTAGAAGTTCCCACATCTTCCACTAGTGTCTTATGTGCACTCTTCTCTTTTTACACATTAACTCCTTGTTTGTCCTTAGCTTATTCCTCTCTTTTCTTTTCTTCCTCGAGATCCTCTAACTTAATTTCATAAGCAATTAAGATAGAGCTATCAAGGATTGTTTCAGCTATTTGGGTTATGAAAAGAAGTTTAAGTATGTCTTTAACAACATGTGGGATACCCCTTTCTTCAGCACTTTTTCTGAATGGTTTTATGTTGCTTGGCTTTGCTACTGATTTATTGTACTCAAAACCTATTCCAACTTTTCAGTTTATCTCCTGTTGGTCAATTAGGTTATTTACAATATAAGAGGAATTCTTATAGGCTAGACACTTCTTCTTCTCTTCCTCTATTTGATTTTTGAGATAGACTTCAACTTTAAGATAACAATTGACTCTATTGACTTGAAAAGCTAAGTCTTCAGTCAACTTGTCATTTTTTTGTTTTAACAATTTTTAAAACATCATTCTCATCAATTAGAACTTTGTTTTTGAGAACTAGTTGCTTAACTCTACCTCTTTCACCATCTAGTTCTTTACTTAGCAATGCAAACATTTTAGGGCAAGAGGGATATACATCTTTTCCTCCTTGACGTGTTGGAGATAGTGATTCCTAGGATGAAGCCATAAGAGCAAGATTTCCCAGCTCTTCCTCATCATCATTGTCCGAGTCATCCCAGCTTTTGCCCTCCACAAGATAAGACTTGCCTTGATGCTTTTTCACCAGTGCATCATACTTTTCCTTGAGCTCTTCAGAAGGCTCTCTCTTTTTCCCTTGATTAGGCTTCATGCAATCTGTTATAAAGTGGCCTAGTTCATTGCAGTTAAAGTAACGAAACTTGCTTCTATCAACTAAGCTGGTCTTGTAGCCGCTCTTTGATACATCTGTTGAAGGACCTCCTTTTTGGAATCTTCCAAAATTTCGCTTAACTCTATAGGAGGAGTTTCTTTGGAATCTCATATTGCCAAACCTTCTGGCAACCATAGCTAGAGATTCATCTTCTAGCTGATCTAGTTCTTCCAAAGAGTAGAACTCACCATCTTCTTGTTTATCAGAAGTATATCCAAATTCTGGAACCAAATACTCCACTGAGCTGTTAGAAGGTGCAACATCCTTCACTTCCATCTTCTCTGGTGCTTCCACTAACAGTGCTTTGGAGGAACTCAGAACCTTACCTCTGCCATATATTTCTCTAGTCTGGATCTTTTCCAATTCATATGTCTTTAATACTCCGTAGAATCTTTCTAGGGTTACCTCCTTCATGTCCCTAGACTCCCAGATTGTTGCGATCCTATGTTTCAGATGCTCGGGTAAGGTTAGTAAAAACTTCCTGTTGACCTCCTGGTTCTGATAATATTTCCCATTCATGTTGAACTCGTTTATCAGTTTATTCAATCTCTGAAACACCTCAGAGATATCATCACCAGGGTTGGATCTAAACTGCTCGTATTGGGAGGTCAGGATCTCTAGTCTATTCTCTTTTACTTCCTCAGTCCCCTCGTTGATAATCTTTATCGTATTCCAGATCTGTTTGGAATTTTTATAGTTGACCACGTGATTGTACATGACGTAGTCTAGGAATGCTATCAATATGAGTTTGAGGTTGTTGTCCAGGGACACAACTTCAGTTTCTTCTTCTGTATAGTCAAATGGACTTTTAAGAAACTGTTTGTGAGAATAACTGTGATTGGGGGTTCAACACCTTCGGCCAAAATTGATGCATACTTAGGATTGGCAATCTCAATGAATAGTAGTATTTTGTGCTTCCACAAATTGTAGTGATCTCTATCAAACTGTGGAATTTTAATGTTCATCACTTTCTGTGTACTCATCTTTAATAATATTAAAATTTAAGTGTTTCAAAAAATATTTTAATTTTTGTCTTAAAACAATTTTTGATCAAAAATAATTTTTTGTAAAAAAATTATTTTGAATAAAAAATTATTTTGAATTAAAAATAATTTTTGAGATCTATATGAGTTACGGAATTTTTGGTTCAGATCTGATATTAAAAATATCAACCAGTTTTGATGCCAATTGTTGGTCCCTAAATTTGTCGTGGAATTTCGGATTTAAAAATATTATTTTAAATAACGACGAAATATTAATTTTAATGAAATACGGTTCAAGTAGAAGATATAATTTTAACTTGAAAAATATTACAAAATTAATCTGATGAAAAGTGTATATAATTGATAAAGTGATCTAGAACGGTTTCGACATGAAGTGTTCGGGTTTAACAATTATATTCCAAACTTGCACATAAATCTATGAATATTACATTGCATTCAAATTTCTGAAATTTGAATATTTTTCAATTACTCAAATAATGAAAACTTTTCCTTATATTTATAGAGGAAAAAGCTAGCAAGACTATTGAATAAAACTTATTTAAAAAATCAAAAAACTTTATAAATTAGCCTTTAAGACTTTTGAAATAAGCTGAGCAAAACTTTTAAAACTCGGTAAGACTTTCAAAAGACTCGGTAAGACTTTTGAAAAGTCTTGCCGAGACAAATGAAAGAACTCGGTAAGACTTTTTGAAAGGTCTTGCCATTTTAATTCGGGAAAACTTTTAAAATGTCTTACCAATTTAATTCGGTAAGACTTTCTTAAAAAGTCTTACCAATTTAATTCGGTAAGACTTTTAAAAAAATTTACAGATTTAATTCGGTAGAACTTTCTAAAATAATGCAACAAGAATTTCTTTAAATGATAAATTAAAATATTCTTTTACCTTAATTAATTCCACCAATTCTTAATTAAGTAATTTATAAATTAAATTAATTCAAGGTGAATTAATTTAAGTAGAAAAATTAAATAATTAATTAATTTTTAATAGTGGAATTAAATTAGTTTCTTCACTGCACCACCACTGTAGATTTGACTTGAATCTTTCTATCTTCTGACTTGAACAGCTAAGTCCTCAGTCAACTTGACAGTCCACTTGTCATTATTTCTTTTTAACTGCTTAAGAACTTCAGTTTCATCAATTAAGTTTTTGATTTTGAGTCTGAGTTTCTTAACCTTATCTCTTTCGCCATCTAGTTCTTTTCCTAGCAAAGAAAACATTTTAGGGCAAGAAGGATTTACCTCTATTCCTCCTTGACAGGTGAGAGATAGTGATTCATCGGATGAAGCCATAACAGCAAGATTTCTCAGCTCTTCTTCGTCATCATTATCTGAGTCATCACAACTTTTGCCTTCTACTAGATAGGACTTTCCTTGATGCTTTTTCATGAGCGCATCATACTTCTCTTTGAGCTCTTCGTACGACTCTATCTTTTTACCTTTCTTAGGGTTCTTGCATTTAGTTGTGAAGTGGCCTAGCTCATTACAGTTGAAGCAACGAAAATTGCTTCTATCAACTAAGCCGGTCTTGTAGCCGCGTTTTGATACTGCTATCGAAGAACCTCCTTTTTGGAATCTTCCAAAATTAGGCTTTACTCTATAGGAGGAGTTTCTTCGAAATCTCATGTTGCAAAACCTCCTGGCAACCATTGCTAGAGATTAATCTTCTAGTTGATCTAGTTCTTCCAGCGAGTAGAACTCGCCATCTTCTTGTTTGTCAGAAGTATGTCCAAATTCTGGAACCACATACTCTGTTGAAATGTTAGAAGGTGCAGCAACCTTCACTTCTACCTTCTCTGGTGCTTCTACCATTAATGCCTTGGAGGAACTCAGTACCTTACCTCTCTCGTACATCTCTTTGGTTTGGATCTGTTTCAATTCATAAGTTTTTAAAACTCCGTAGAGTCTTTCTAGGGTTACCTCCTTTATGTCCCTAGACTCCCGGATAGCTGCGATCCTGTGTTCCAGATGCTCGGGTAAGGTCAGCAAAAACTTCCTGTTTACCTCCTGATTCTGATAATACTTTCCATTCATGTTGAGCTCGTTTATCAACTTCTTCAATCTCTGAAACCCCTCAGAGATACCCTCACTAGGGTTTAATCTAAACTGCTCATACTGGGAGGTCAGGATTTCCAGTCTATTCTCTTTTACTTCCTCAGTCCCTTCATTGATGATTTCAATTGTTTGCCAGATCTGTTTTGCATTTTTGCAATTGACTACTTGATTGTACATTACGTAGTCCAGGGATTCAATTAATATTAATTTGAGGTTGTTGTCCAGGGACACAGCTTCTGCTTCCTCATCTGTATAGTCTGCTGGACTTTTCAAAAAATTTCTGTGGGGGATTACGACCCCATCTACCTGATGTTCGAGAATAACTGATATAGGGGGCTCAACACCTTTGGCCAATCCTAATGCGTACTTGGGATTGGCAATCCCAATGAACAGTAGCATTTTGTGTTTTCACAAGTTGTATTGCTCTCTATCGAACTGTGGAATTTTGATGCTAGTCACTTTCTGAGTACTCATCTTTAATAAGATTAAAAATTAAGTGTTTCAAAAAAAAAAAATTTTGACTGAAAACAATTTTTGATCAAAAACAATTTCTAGAAAAAAAATATTTCGAATTAAAAATAATTTTTGAGATCTGTATATGAGTTGTGAAATTTTTGGTTCGGATCTGATATTAGAAATATCAACCAGCTCTGATGCCAATTGTTGGTCCCTGATATTCTAGAAGGGGGGTTGAATATAATATCTGTAAATTATCGCGGAATATTGGATTTAAAAATATTATTCTCAATTCACGTGAAATATTAATTGTGATGAAATACTGTTTAAGTAGAAGATATAATTTTAACTTGAAAAGTATTACAAAATTAATATGTAGAAAGTTTATATAATTGTTTAAAAGCATAGAACGATTTAGACATGAATTATTCGAGTTTAACAATTATATTTTAAACTTGCACAGAAATCTGTGAATATTACAATGCAGACAAATTTTTGAATTTGAATTGTTTTTCTAACTCTGAATAATGAAGCCAAAGCCTCATATTTATAGAGGTTGGTAAAGCTGGTATGACTTTTGTGCTATGACCTTTTTAGAAAGAAATTAACCCTTGTATGACTTTCCAAAAGGCTGGGCATGACTTTTTTTACTCGGTATGACTTTCTAAAATTCAGTATGACTTTTTAAAATTCAGTATGACTTTTCTAAAGTCATATTTGAATTTTCTTTTAATTAAATAAATTAGTATGACTTATTTAATAAAAAAATGGTATGACCTTTAATAAAAAGGTCGGTATGACTTTCTTAATAAAAGGTCGGTATGACTTTTTATTAAAGAAAATCGGTATGACTTTTTATTAAAGAACTCGGTATGACTTTTAATCAATTAATTAAAAATCATTTCGGTATGACTTTTAATCAAAAATTTCGGTATGACTTATTTAATAGAATTCGGTATGACTTATTAAATAGTCATTTGAATTATATTAAAAGTCATATTAAGTCATATCTTTTATAATAAATTAATTTTACTTAATTTAATTAGTTAATTTATAAATTAAATTAAATTCAACTTGAATTAATTTAATTAGATAAATTAAATAATCAATTAATTTTTCATAGTAGAATTAAAATACTATCTCTATGATTTATTACATAGCAGTCAGCTTTTCGTCTTTTCGTCTTTTCGTCTTTTCTTTGTCTTCTGTCATAACCCACTTTAGCTCGATGTTGAATATTTATTAATTTAGTTGACAAACTAATGTACTGTCTGGTTCATTTGTGTCATACTATAATAAATATTTTTCATTTATTAACATTTAAGTTGTGGCCTTCTCTCATTCTTCTGTTTTACTGTCTTTCCTCTTCTTCTAGAATCTTTCTGTAGTAACCACTTGAAATCTTTTATATCTTCTGTATTCTTTAGAAACAATACCACTTTATTTTTCACTAACGCTTGGACATATTAATGAACTTCTTCCAGTGTTGAGTAGCAATCACATAAAATACTTCTGATACTTAGATCCTTTGTGATTAGTTAACTGTCTTCATCTTGATTCATGTTTGGTATTTATTATTTACTTCTCTTTATAACTAGAGTTGAGTTGTCATCTAATTATTATAAATAGGCCTGGTCATATGTCTTTCAGTTCTTCTCCGACACTTGATTGGAAGAGAAGAACCAGAACACACACTTCAAAATGAGCACGTCATTTTGTTTATATGGTGTAGACTTTTCAAATCAATTAGAATTGATTTGCTTCACAATGCTAAAGTCCTCTTACGCCTGTAGAGTGTGAATGGTGTATATGCGCCACCAAATGGTTTTGTTATGCCAAAGTACCTTTTTTGCGCCAAGGTAGGGTTTTTGTTGCGCCTCTACTGTGTATGCCTTGTATAGGCACCACAAGTCACTTAAAATCTTATGTAATTGTTTCCTTGCGCCTATATGCATTTATATTGCACTTGTACACTTGATTCCTTGTGTAAGCGCCATAAAATCCCCCTTAGTTTATTTATTGCGCCAAAACTTGGATGTGCCTTAATTTGTTGTGCCTACACTCTATAACCCTTATGTAGGCGCCACCAAACACTTAACAAAACTTAGAGTTTTTTCCTTGCGTTTATGTTTATGTTTGTTGCGTCTACACTCTCCATGCCTTGTGTATACGCCACCAAATACTTTCATTGCGCCATTCTAACTTTTGTTGTGCCTTTCCATTGCTTCAAGAGTATTAGAGCCACTAGATGTAGTAATACTTGCCTTCAATTTTTTTGAAATGCTTGATGTATTTACCACTTGGTTTTCACTCTTCTGGCTTTATCAACTGATTTTCTTCTGATAAATCAAAGTAATTCTCTCTTTGTTGTGTTGACTCTTAGTGCACTGGTCTGGTTCACAAATGACTAACACTGAATTAAATTCCCTTGACTTCTGTTCTATTTCAGCTGATTAACCTTGTACTGTTGCATTGCTTCAAACACTGATTGTTGATAAACATTGTACTTTCACTAGAATCTTTTCTGTTACTTAGACAACGTCTTCATTACTACTACAATCTTGAATACTTCATTCTCTGTTCTTCACTGACTCTAGAACATTTAAATGAACTTCTTTCAGTTAGTATAACTTCAAGACCGTAGCTGTCTTCTTTAACATTTATCTTTACCCTTCTAGATTCATATGCTTCGAACACTGTCTATTTTCAATCAATACCTTTACACTGAAATCTTCTAGTGGCACTTCTATACTGAATCTTCAACACTTTTGAAATCTTGAAAGTCTTCAACCATTATTCTTCACTGAGGATTGAACATATTAATGAACTTCTCTTAGTGACCTGTAGTAGACTTCAAAACTTCTTCTAATATCTTGATTCACTGTATCTGCCTTGTCTTCATTTCTTCCTGATTTCTGTATAGGTGTAGTATTATTTACTTGTCATGTTCTAGTGTTAAGTTATCACGATTACTATTCATACAACTTCGTAATATGACCAACAATCTCCCCCTATTTGATTGTTAAACTTAGCAAATAAATCTCATAATGAGGATAACTCAACTAACAACTAGAAAAAGTAATGGTCCGGGACTTGTAAATAATGCTACTAGTTTTTTTGGATCAGATTCTGCATTTTCAAAATTCTTGTGTAACTGAAATGAAAGATATTTGTTCCTCTAGCACTGAACTGATATTCATATAGTATCATCTTTATTTCTGTCTGTGTTTGAGCTTTCTCTGCTTCAAAATCCTTCATAGTTTGAACTTAAATAACTTATCATGAATAGAGCTTCATAAAAATCAATATTCCTAGGAGCATCTTCAATAGAACATAGAACATAGCTCAAATAATGTTCTCCCCCTGAGAATGTGATTCTTCTTCTTTTTCTTCTTCTCCCTTTAGATGATCAATGAAAGTGTCAATTCTTTTCTGTATTTCCTACTTGATTCTCACATATTCTGTAGTTTCCCATAAGATCAGAAGATAAGATTTTCTTCTTTTTCTTATCTAAATTCCCCCCTAAGGATACGAAGATAAGACTTTATTAAATTATCCTTTTTCTTACTTAATTCTCCCCCTTAGTTGAGGTATTATCCAATGGCCCATCTTTTGAATGGTTTGTCTTCCAAAGAAGGTTATCGTCTCTCATTTATTGGGAAAATATAGTATCTTTTCTTTCAGAAGTAGTAATTAGCAAGGGTAAGTGTTTGGTCCATAGTTTCCTTACTTCTACTACGTTCTGTTAGTGTTTACACTCAATTGTCGAGCACTTAGAAGTGTTTCACTCTTTCTCTTCCTATCTCTCACTCAAGTGTATCTCTCCCTCACTTTCACTTAAGTGTTTCTCTCTTTCACTTTCACCTACATTCCAAATATAGCCTTCTATACCTACAAGTGAAATCCTTCAATTAATCTATATTATCATCATCTGATTCATTAGAATGAACTGAATCACTATCAAATGGGGAATTGCCAGCACTGTCTCAACACTACACTCAATACCGTTTGTTAAATCACTGTCTAGTGGAGCCTCACCTCTTTGAGATGGGTTATCCCAAGATATTAATATCTTTTAGGGAATCCTGCCTTGTTCTATCATAGAATTGCCTCACACCTTCTCCGTAAACGGGAGGTGGACATTCTGAAAGGCATATGACTAGGCCTATTTGTAATAATTAGATGACAACTCAACTCAATCTAGAAACAGTGGTAAATAATAAATATCAAACAGGAATCAAGACGAAGACAGTCAACTAGTCACAGAGAATCAACAGAATCAGAAGTACTCAGTTGATCCTACTACTCAACACTGAAGAAGTTCATTAATATGTTCAAGCATCAGTGGAAAATAATCAAGTAGTAATTTCAAAAGAATTCAGAAGATTTTAAGTGATTACTACACGAAGATTCCAGAAGAAGATGAATAGAAAAAGAAGACAGAAAAGCTAAGCAAAGACAGAAGGCCACTATACTAAAATGTTAAAAGACATGAAGAATATTTTTTTAAAGTATGACACAAATGAACCAGACAGTACATTTGTGTGTCAACTTTAATTAATAAATATTCAACATCAAGCTGAAGTGGTTCCATGACAAAAGACGGACTAAAGAGGTGAACAAAAGACTTAGTAGTATTTTAATTCTACAATTAAAATTAAGTTAATTATTTAATTTAATTTATTAAATTAATTCAAGTTTGAATTTAATTTAATTCATAAATTAATTAATTAAATTAAGTATAGTTGATTTACTATGAAAAGAAATGATTCATATGACTCACAATGGGTCATACCGAGCAGAATTATGAGTCATACCGAGCATATTTATGAGTCATATCGAGCAGAATTATGAGTCATACCGAGCAGAATTTATGAGTCATACCGAGCAGAATTTATGAGTCATACCAAGCAATTCATAGTGAGTCATACCGAAATCTAGAAATGAGTCATACCGACCATTATGAGTCTTGCCCAGCCTTTTCATGAGTCATACAAGGGTTAAATTTAATTGAAAAAGGTCATACTAGGATGAGTCATGCTGGCTTTCCTCCTCTATAAATATGAGGAGATGGTCTTCATTTTTCAGTTGTCGTTCAAACATTCAAATTCAGAAATTTGTATACATTGTAATATTCACAGATTTCTGTGCTTAGTTTGGAATATAATTGTTAAACTCGAACAATTCATATCAAAATCGTTCTAAGCTTTTAAACAGTTATATAAACTTTCTACTAATTAATTTTGTAATACTTTTCAAGTTAAAATTATATCTTCTACTTGAACAGTATTTCATTTCAATTAATATTTCGTGTGAATTTAAAAAAATATTTTTAAATCCAATATTCCACGATAATTAATAGATATTGTATTCAACCCCCCCTTCTACAATATCAGGGACCAACAATTGGTATCAGAGCTGGTTGATATATTAAATATCAGATCCGAACCAAATATTCCGCGACTCATACAGATCTCAAAAATTATTTTTAATTCGAAATAATTTTTTATTCGAAATAATTTTTTTCTAAAAAAATTATTTTTGATCAAAAATTATTTTCAGTCAAAAATTAAAATATTTTTTGAAACACTTAACTTTTAATCTTATTTAAAGATGAGTACACAAAAGGTAACGAGCATCAAAATTCCATCATTCGACAAAGATCATTATAACCTATGGAAGCACAAGATGCAGTTATTTATTGGGATCGCCAATCCCAAATATGCCTTGATCTTAGAAAAAGGAATTGAACCTCCAATAACAGTTGTTCTCGAACACGAGGTAAATGGGGTCGTAATTCCTCATAGATAGATTCCAAAAAGTCCGGCAGACTACAACGATGAAGAAAAGGAAGCTGTATCCCTGGACAATAACCTCAAGCTTATACTGATAGAATCCCTAGACTATGTCATGTACAATCGTGTAGTCAACTGCAAAACCGCCAAGCAAATCTGGGATACTATAGAGGTTATAAATGAAGGGACTGAAGAAGTCAAAGAGAATAAACTGGAGATCTTGACCTCCCAGTACGAGCAGTTTAGATCCAACCCTGGTGAGGGTATCTCTGAGGTGTTTCAGAGATTGAACAAACTAATAAACGAGCTCAACCTCAACGGGAAATATTACTTAAATCAGGAGGTCAACAGGAAGTTTCTATTAACCTTGCCAGAGCATCTGGAGCACAGGATCGCGGCCATCCGAGAGTCTAGGGACATGAAGGAGATAACCCTAGAAAGACTCTACGGAGTTCTAAAGACATATGAATTGGAGCAGATCCAGACAAGAGAGATGTATGGCAGAGGCAAAGTTTCGAGCTCTTCTAAAGCACCGATAGTGGAAGCACCAGAGAAAGAGGAAGTGAAGGCTGTTGCACCTTCAAAAAGTTCAGAGGAGTATGTTGTTCCAGAATATGGTCATACTCCAGAAAAATAGGGAAGTGGTGAATTCTATTCTCTAGAAGAATTAGATCAGCTGGAAGATGAATCTCTAGTTATGTTTGCCAGGAAGTTTGGAAACATGAGATTCAGAAGAAATTCCTCATTTAAATCTAAACCTGTCTTTGGAAGGTTTCAAAAAGGAAGTTCTTCATCAGCTGTATCTAGAAGCGGCTACAAGACCGGCTTGGTTGACAGAAGCAAGATCCGCTGCTTCAACTGCAATGAGCTTGGTCATTTTGCAACTGAATGCAAGAAGCCGAAGCAAGGACAGAAGAGAGACTCTTATCAAGAGTTGAAAGAGAAATATGATGCCTTAGTGAAAAAGCATCAAGGGAAGTCCTATCTAGCAGAGGGCAAGAGCTGGGATGACTCAGACAATGATGAGGAAGAAGAGCTAGGAAATCTTGCTCTTATGGCTTCATCAGATGGATCAGTGTCTCCACCTCGGACAGAAGGAAAAGAGGTAGATCCCTCATGCCCTAAAATGTTTGCATTGCTAGGCAAAGAACTAGATGGCGAAAGAGATAAGGTTAAGAAACTCAGACTCAAAGTCAAAGAGTTAATTGATGAGACTGAAGTCCTTAAACAGTTAAAAAGAAATCATGACAAGTTAACTGACCAGTTGACTAAAGACTTAGCTTTTCAAGTCAACAGAGTCAAGTGTTATATTGATGTTGAAACTTATCTCAGAAACCAAATAGTGGAAGAAAAGAAAAAGTGTCTTGCCTATAAACATTCCTCTTATATTGTAAAAGACCTAGTTGACCAACAAGAAATAAAACGTAAAGTTGGAATAGGCTATGAATACAATCAATCTGTAGGAAAGGCGAGCAACATAACCCCTTTCAGAAAAAGTGCTGAAGAAAGGGGTATCCCACATGTTGTTAAGGACACACCTAAACCTCTTTTCATAACCCCTATAGCAGAACCTATCCTGGAAATCTCTATACTTATTCAATATGAAATGAAGTTAGAGGATCTAAGGAAGAAAAGAAAAGAGAGGAACTTGATAAGGACATAAAAGGAGTTAATGTCCAACAAGAAGTGACTGCACCCAAGACATCAGTGAAAGATGTGGGAACCTCTGCTTTCCCCAATCCTGGTATAGGTGTTAAAGACTTAAAGAACAAACCAAACAGACCCAATTCCTTTGTGAATAGTAGGAACAGTAACAACAGATTTCATTCTACTGAAAACTTTAAATTTGCTGAAAAAGTTGAGGTAGAAACTGTTAAGACACAAACTGTTAAGCCACCTACTATACTGAATAACATGCTTACTATTGATGCTTTCCATAAACCTTGTGGTGTTTTAAATTGTATGTTATGTGCTTTTAATGTTATGACTACTTACTTTAAACGCATGATAGCTAAGAAAGATAACATGACACCTAGAAAATGCATCAATAATAAATTTGCTAAATCCAAGACTGCGACTCCTTCACCTGAAAAAAAAGAATCATATATTCCAAAGTCTAAACAGAAAGTTGTTAAGACTGTGTTTAGGAAGGTAGGAACAGTCAAGGAAGATAATTATGTTATTCAAAAAGGATCTATTGTCAAAGCTGACAAAGGTCAATTCTTTAAGTATGCCGGGCCCAATCAATTTTGGGCTCCGAAGACGAATTAATCCGTTTGGTATGTGCAGGGAGTTAAACAGGAAAACCGAGTTGTATGGATCCTGGACAACGGATCTTCAAGGCATATGACCGGAGATAGAGCCCTGCTATCAAACGTGGTTGAAAGAGCTGGCTCAATCGTCACCTTTGGAGATAACAGCAAAGGAATGACTACGGGATATGGCAAGTTAAATACTGGAAATGTTATCATTGAAAACGTCTCTTTAGTGGAAGGACTTAAGCATAATCTATTCAGCGTCAGTCAATTTTGTGATAAAGGATACAAGGTAAACTTTATCAACGAGAAATGCTTAATAGCTCATACCAAAGATGACAGACTAGCCTTGCATGGAGTAAGGAAAGGAAACTTGTACGTAGCAAATCTCAACTCAGGAACTGAAGATGAAGCAAACTGTTTTTATTCAAAGGCTTCATCAGAAGAAAGTTGGCTATGGCACAAGAAACTCTCACATCTAAACTTCAAAACCATGAACTCTTTAGTCAAGAGGGATTTGGTGAGAGGACTGCCTCAGATGGAATTTACACAAGAAGGCTTGTGTGAGGCATGTCAGAAAGGGAAGTCAAAGAAAGCAACTCACAAAGGAACAGACACTACAAATATCACTGAACCACTGCAACTGCTACATATGGATTTATTTGGTCCAGTCAATATTCTGTCTATGTCCAGAAAAAGATATGCCTTAGTGATTGTAGATGACTTCACAAAATATACATGGGTTTTATTCTTGAACTCTAAGGATGAAACTCCACATTTGGTGATTGATCATATAAAGCTGATTGAGTTAGATTCAAAGTTACCCATTCGGGCAATCAGATCAGATAATGGCACAGAATTCAAAAATGAAGTTCTGATTAACTTCTGCTCAGACAAAGGAATAACAAGGCAATATTCAGCACCAAGAACTCCGCAACAAAATGGAGTTGTAGAAAGGAAAAATAGAACCCTGATTGAAGCTGCTAGAACAATGATAAGTGAATCAAGGTTACCTATCTACTTCTGGGCTGAAGCAGTGAATACAGCTTGTTACACTCAGAATCGAACTCTGATCAACAAAGATCATATGAAAACTCCCTATGAATTAATGGCTGGCAAGAAACCTACCCTCAAGTACTTTCATGTATTTGGAGCTAAATGCTTTGTGTTAAAGGATGGAGATGAACTTCGTGGCAAGTTTGAGGCCAAGGCACATGAAGCTATTTTTGTCGGATATTCAAGAAGAGCATATAGGGTGTACATAATTGATCAACACCAAGTAAAAGAAAGTGTCAATGTAACTTTTGATGACACTAAACTCCCAAGTATCCAAACTGAAGATTCTTCTGAGTCATTAAAATTCGACAATTATCCAGACTCACTTTCTGATGACGAAGAAGAACCTGAGGTTGTAGCAGGAGATGACAATAATGATGATAATGATCCAGGTATCAGTGGTGGATCAACAAGTCATCCTGGCAGCAACTCAGGGGGAGATGAAGGATCAACTGGCAGAACACAACATCACAATGAATTTCGAGGCGAATCATCAAGATCAAACCTTCCTAGGGAAAGGATATGGAGCAGAGATCATCCTTTTGAATTGATTATAGGTGATCCAGATGTTGGAGTAAGAACCAGGAATGCAACTTCAAATAAATGTTTATTTTCAGTTTTTCTATCTCAAGAAGAACCAAAGAAAATTGAAGATGCACTAACTGATCCAGATTGGGTTCTTGCCATGCAAGAAGAACTCAATCAATTTGAGAGACAGGAAGTATGGACACTGGTACCCAGGCCTAAAGATAGATCTGTTATTGGCACGAAATGGGTATACAGGAACAAGTTAGACGGTGATGGCATTGTTACGAGGAACAAGGCCAGACTGGTGGCAAAGGGTTACTCCCAAGAAGAGGGAATTGATTATGATGAGACCTACGCACCAGTTGCAAGACTTGAAGCCATCAGGATATTTCTGGCATTCGCAGCACATTCCAATTTTAAAGTTTATCAAATGGATGTAAAGAGTGCTTTTCTGAATGGAGAGTTAGAAGAGGAAGTATATGTGGAACAGCCCCCTGGCTTTGAAAATCTAGAGTTTGCTGGTTTTGTATATTTTCTATTCAAAGCTCTCTATGGGCTCAAGCAAGCACCAAGGACATGGTATGACACTCTCTCTGTGTTTTTACTTGAAAATGGTTTTATTAGAGGTGTTATAGATAAAACTCTCTTTTATAAATTGCATGAAAAAGATATGTTATTTGTCCAAGTTTATGTTGACGATATCATATTTGGTTCTACTAATGAAAACTTGTGCAAGAGATTTGCTAAGTTAATGCAGAGTAGGTATGAAATGAGCATGATGGGTGAGCTGTCATTCTTCCTTGGATTGCAAGTAAAGCAAAAGGAAGAAGGGATTTTTATTTGCCAATCAAAGTACGTAAGGGATCTGTTAAGAAAATACAGTCTAGAAGACTCTTCACCGGCAAAAACCCCAATGCCAACAGCCACAAAGCTTGATAAGGATGAAACTGGTAAGAAAGTTGACATCACAAGCTATAGAGGTATGATAGGCTCATTATTGTACTTAACTGCTAGTAGACCTGATATTATGTTTGCAACATGCTTATGTGCTAGATTTCAATCAGATCCTAGAGAATCTCATCTTATAGCTGTGAAAAGAATTTTTAGATATCTTAAGGGCACACTAAATCTTGGAATTTGGTACCCTAAAGATACAGGTTTTGACCTAATTGGCTATACAGATTCGGATTATGCAGGTTGTAAGATGGATAGGAAAAGTACTTCTGGAAGCTGTCAGTTTCTAGGACGTCGACTGATTTCCTGGTATAGCAAGAAACAACACTCAGTATCTACCTCGACAGCCGAAGCAGAATACATTGCGGTAGGTAGCTGTTGTGCACAGATCTTGTGGATAAGGAATCAGCTAAATGACTATGGACTTGCGTTGAACAAAATTCCAATTTTCTGCGACAACACAAGTGCAATAGCAATTTCCAACAATCCTGTACAACACTCAAGAACCAAGCACATTGACATAAGGTATCATTTTATCCGAGAGCATGTCATGAATGGAACTGTGGTGTTACATTTTGTACCCACAGAAGATCAGATAGCCGACATCTTCACGAAACCACTTGATGAATCCACTTTCTCAAAGCTGGTTAGTGAACTAGGGATGTTAAATAATGGCTAATTTTTGGTTGCTAGGAATTAATTTAAAGCTCATAAATATTAAATGTTAATATTTAAAGAATTTATGAGACTTGAATTAATAAAGTCCTAGAGCTTATGAATTTTTGGAAAATTATCTCAAGATTAAATTAATTTTCTGAATAGATAATTATTTCAATTATAGCATAAGTATTTTTAATATAAATTAAGCATATTATGTATTTATTTATTTGTTTGTGTTTCTAATTATTATTGTACATTAATAATAATTATGTTGTTAATTAATTAATAAATTTACTCATTAAATTAATTCAAGTGTTGAGTTAATTTAATTTCTAAATTAATTAGAACAATTGATAATATAAATAATTATTATATGTTCTTAATAATTTAGTTTCATTTTCAATATATTATTTCGATTTTAGAAATAATTAATGTATATATATATATATGTATGTTTTTCTTCTCAACATGACTTAAAATCTCGGTATGACTCTTTTTAATTAATAAAAAGAAGTCATACCGACATAAGTCATACCGATTGCATTTTATTTTTAATCAAAAATAAAATCTCGGTATGACTCATTAATAAGTCATACCGACTGGATTTTAGTTTTATTAAAAAACAAAATCTCGGTATGACTCATTTATAAGTCATACCGAGTCCGTTTTCTTTTATAAGTCATATTAATCTTTAGTTTTAATAAGTCATATTCAGCATATACACACACACACCTGCGATACATACACACTGTCAAACGTTTTTTTCTTCCTTGTGATTTTCGATCCCTTCAACTGCTACAGTTGCTTGTTCGATTAATACAAGTGCTTACACTTACTAGTTTGGTATTAAATCACCTATTACAAACGTTATACTGCCCGATTTTCGTGAGTATTCACCGAGTTAACCAAGTTGGACTGAGTTGTCAGGATTGAAGAACCGATTTTTGACTGGGTTAGTGAAGATTAAGGACTTGGCTTGTTGATTTTGTGATTGAATCGAAATTTGGGTGTTTTTTAGTTTTAGTGGTGTGTTTGGCAGTAACAATTGGTTAGATTAATTAAGTGAATTAATTAATCAGTTTAATTATTTTATTAAATAATAAAAATGGCTGGTTTTTGCGAGATTGTTAAGACTAATTTTGTCGGATTTTTTAATCCGGAGATTTGTACAGTAGCAAAGTTTAGACCCTGGATTATTTTCATGAACGAACACTCATTGGTTAGGACTGCCATTACCCTAGACGCTCCATTACAGACTCTTGCTTTAAGGGCTTTATACAGCACTGCTAGGAATAGATCAACTGAAGCCAGAGTGCAATTCTCATTCAAAATTGGGGAACGTGGATATATGGTAACTGAAGATGATGTGAACAGAATTCTGCAATTTCCAATGGACAACTTTGTTGACCCACCTACTGTTCCAGAAATTCTTGAGTTCTTTACTGCTATACAGTATCAGGGTGAAATCAACTTGGTAAGACTAACTAAGTCAAAGCTAGAACATGAGTGAGATTATTTCTTCGACACACTGGCTAAGGTGTTTGCACCTACAACGAAGAGCAACTTCAATAATATTTCTTCTTTGCTGCAAATCATAGGATTTTCAATGGCTCACAATCGAAGAATAAATTTTGGGAAGTTGGTGCTGAAAGAAATAATCAGGAAAATGTGAAAGCCAGAACACAGGGAACAGTATGTACAAGTCTACTATCCAAGGTTCCTAATGCTGTTCATGAATGACTTGTTTTTGGATGAAGATAAAGCTTTATTTCAGAACAGTCCAGCACAAACATCTCCATCCACACAGAATGCTCTGTTTACAAGGCTCAACAACAATCTCAGATTTGAAAATGTGCCAGTGGTGAGGACAAACTACATGGGTCAGATATTGGATCAAATTGCCAACCCAGAACATGCTCAGCAAGTACCAGAACAAGAAACAGAGGAAGTGCCAATGGAAACTGAGTCAGTGCAACTACTACTTGAAGCTGCACAACATGCTGAACAAGAAGCTGAAGAACAACAGGTAATATCTCAAACCTTAGCTTCTAATTTCCTACCTATAAATATAACTACTGCTCTTTTAGATTTATCTGTGGCGGACTATGATTGTGGTTTTTCACTTCAGGACATTGGCCATGAACCTGAAAACACCCAGGTTCAAACCCAGGCTGATTTAGAGCCACAAACAGTTTCTCCTTCACCATCCTCAATCAGTTATATTCGTAAAAGGAAGAAACCTGTTAGAAAAGTTAGGGGGAGAATTGTAAGTGCAAGTGAACCCGCAACTCTGTCTCCACCTACTAAAAGATCAAGATCAGAACATGAGACAACTGCATATTTATCCATTTCCTCATAGTGGGATATGGATTTTGAAACAGCTATCCAAAAATCTTTAGATACACTTGATGAAACGGGTGATTCAGATTCAGATCCTAGCACACTGCTAGCTCTCACAATAGCAGGACCTCCACTTGCAGAAACAGAATCACATGAGGGCACTTTTCTTGAAGAAAATGTTTTTGATAAAAACTCGTCGGATGCCACCTATGTTGTGGACCATGACATTTTCGATGCAGTGCGGCATCAGTTACCCTTAGAGGAACTAAGGGGCACCACAGACTCTAATGAGCCACTCACTACATTGTCTAAGGTGGTGACCCCCCTGGATTTCTTACATCCAGTTCTTTTAAAAGAAGGTCTCGAATCCACTGGTGGATTTGAGAGGCAACCAATCCATAGAGGGAGATGGGACTCCATTCACGGAGTAGCTACGTCAGTAGCGGAGCCAATGGAAGTTCATCTTGTTGAGGACGCGCCTTCACAGGCATCAGAAGAGCATTTCGACTCTTCAAAAGCTATTATTATATATACAGGTACAGCATCAGGATCTGGAGGATATAAGGAGCTAAACACGAGTGATGTGAGGCAAACACTGAGCGATACACATGCACGTAGTGATAGTCCAAACAGGAGTGCAAGCGAGGTGAGTGCGCACACACACAGTGAACTCATGTTAAAAATGGAAGCTCTCCAGAAACAGATGCAGATTGTTCAGACTGAAATAAACAAAGGGAAGGAACAAGCAGAAATCAAGTCTGCCTCTGTAACTGTACAGCTGTCAATCATAAGAAAGGATGTTGATAATGTCAAGTCAAATGTAATATTCAAAACTCAAAACATCTAGGATGTTCAGAAGTTGATTGCTGATGACATGAAAGAGATTTCCAATTTAAATGAAAGAATTGACAATGTGGAAAGAAATTTAAACGAAAGAATTCGTTTAAATAAAGAAATCTCATCAGCAAGATTCAACAAGTTAGATGATGGAATTGAACATCTTAATGAAGGTATGAAGCAGGTCTACTTGGCAATTGCAAATCTCAGTAAATCATTGGATGCTTCAAAACCTGTAGAGGATCCCTCAACTAAGGGGGAGAAAGAAGTAGCGGAGAAAGAAGTAGCTGAAGAAGAAGGGGCTATTAGAAAAGGAAAAGAAAAACTGTACTCTGAGGAAGATCAATTTCTATCGAATATTCCAGAGGAACAGTATTATCAACAAGAGCAATTCATTGAGGAAGTAAGTGCTGAAAATCAAGGTTTCAATCCTGACTACTGCAGAGCTGAAGACGAAGCTGTCTTTGATGATGAATTTCTATTTCCAAAAGAAAAAGAGCATGATCCTGCCTATGAAGAGGCAATGAGGAAGCTGAAGGAAGACATCAAGGCAAGCCATGCCAAAACTTTAAATTTAAAAGCTCTAGTCAAGGAAAGAACCCAAGCTGAAAGAGAGGCAAGCTTAGAAAAATAGAAGCTTTGGGCCTTAGCAGTAAAGAAGAAGAAGGAAGATATAGAGATGAAGATAGGGGACAGATGGGATGCAGCAAGGAAAGTCCTAGACAAAATTCAACAAGGTCCCTTTGAAGACAGACAAATGCTTTCAGTTATCAAGGGTCTTGAAGATTCAAATAAAAATCTAGATAACTTCATGAAGGCATTGAAGGAAGAAGTTGACTATTTCACTGTCTTAGTGGATCACATTCTTGAAGACTGGCAAATACTGGTCTACACTCACAGGAATGGAACAATCAGAGTATCTCTAGAATTCTTCCGAAAGAGATCACTATCAGTGATATGGGTTCTGTTAAACAAAGTAAAGAGAAGCTTAGAAGAAAATGAACTACTCAGGGACAGACTCAGAGAAATAGCAATAGCGGCTAGTCCTCAGATCTTATATGATCCTCATGAGGTGAGATTTTTCTCAAACAAGTTGTATCAAATCATGAAGCTAGATGAGGAGTCATTTAAGGGCTACACGGTGAGGTATATGATCCAAGTTGAAAGGATGCTGAGATCAAAAGGATTCAGGTCACAAGCCAAGCTAGATGCTGCACAGAAAATAAGAAACTACTGTTTATCCAGAAACATCAAATCCTACATTAGGCAAATGCCAAAGATAGATTCCACACAGCCTTATGATGTACAAAAAGAAACAGTAGATCCTATTGAAGAGGAAGTCATGTTTCAGCTAGCAAAGGCTCAACAGAGAAGATTGTATGGAGAGTCAACCGCAACTCCGACTGAAACTGAAGAGGTACCCAGAACACCTGTGCACAAGAGTTCTAATCTAGAAGAAGGTGAATTGGATACCACTGAAGACTAAAGTCTTAGATAGGCCAAGATAGAAACTATGTTATATTTGTTCAGTACTAGAGGAACAACTATCTTGTACTTATCTTTTATGTATGAATCTGGAAAATTGTTAAATATAAAACCAGAACTTTTGTTTATTATTTACAAGCTCTTACATGTCGTATTTAATTTCTTAGTTGTTACTTGAGTTATCCTCTAGGAATTTGTGTGTTAAATGTTTAACAAACAAATAGGGGGAGATTGAAAGGCATATGACTAGGCCTATTTGTAATAATTAGATGACAACTCAACTCAATCTAGAAACAGTGGTAAATAATAAATATCAAACAGGAATCAAGACGAAGACAGTCAACTAGTCACAGAGAATCAACAGAATCAGAAGTACTCAGTTGATCCTACTACTCAACACTGAAGAAGTTCATTAATATGTTCAAGCGTCAGTGGAAAATAATCAAGTAGTAATTTCAAAAGAATTCAGAAGATTTAGAAGATTTTAAGTGATTACTACACGAAGATTCCAGAAGAAGATGAACAGAAAAAGAAGACAGAAAAGCTAAGCAAAGACAGAAGGCCACTATACTAAAATGTTAAAAGACATGAAGAATATTTTTTTAAAGTATGACACAAATGAACCAAACAGTATATTTGTGTGTCAACTTTAATTAATAAATATTCAACATCAAGCTGAAGTGGTTCCATGACAAAAGACGGACGAAAGAGGTGAACAAAAGACTTAATAGTATTTTAATTCTACAATTAAAATTAAGTTAATTATTTAATTTTTTTTATTAAATTAATTCAAGTTTGAATTTAATTTAATTCATAAATTAATTAATTAAATTAAGTAGAGTTGATTTACTAAGAAAAGAAATGATTCATATGACTCACAATGACTCATACCGAGCAGAATTATGAGTCATACCGAGCAGAATTATGAGTCATACCGAGCAGAATTATGAGTCATACCGAGCAGAATTTATGAGTCATACCGAGCAGAATTTATGAGTCATACCGAGCAATTCATAGTGAGTCATACCGAAGTCTAGAAATGAGTCATACCGACCATTATGAGTCTTGCCCAGCCTTTTCATGAGTCATACAAGGGTTAAATTTAATTGAAAAAGGTCATAATAGGATGAGTCATGCTGGCTTTCCTCCTCTATAAATATGAGGAGATGGTCTTCATTTTTCAGTTGTCGTTCAAACATTCAAATTCAGAAATTTGTATGCATTGTAATATTCACAGATTTCTGTACTTAGTTTGGAATATAATTGTTAAACTCGAACAATTCATGTCAAAATCATTCTAAGCTTTTAAACAGTTATATAAACTTTCTACTAATTAATTTTGTAATACTTTTCAAGTTAAAATTATATCTTCTACTTGAACAGTATTTCATTTCAATTAATATTTCGTGTGAATTTAAAAAAATATTTTTAAATCCAATATTTCGCGATAATTAATAGATATTGTATTCAACCCCCCCTTCTACAATATCAGGGACCAACACATTCCTTTTCAGGATCTGAAAATGTTCCTTCCAAGAGGGGCAACGTAGTAGGCAATGTAATGAATGACAATTTAGATCCTACATTTCCCTCGTAATCCTGTGACGGGAATTTTTTTTATAAAATACCCTACTTGACTCATCCGAAGAATTCTTGCCAAGCAGTTTCCTCGCAAGCCCAGATAAATCTGAACAAGAGATCTCCCTTTCGGGATGCAGAAGATTAACCTCTGTTTGAGGTAGATACTTGGACAATGTAATGTGTGGCTAATTAGAGTTTATATCTCCTTTGAATGCCTATACCTCACACTGTGCATGCCTTGCAATGTGTTCCTAGAATTTATCTATTTAGGCTTACTGTTGGTCCCTGATATTGTAGAAGGGGGGATTGAATACAATATCTATTAATTATCGCGGAATATTGGATTTAAAAATATTTTTTTAAATTCACACGAAATATTAATTGAAATGAAATACTGTTCAAGTAGAAGATATAATTTTAACTTGAAAAGTATTACAAAATTAATTATTAGAAAGTTTATATAACTGTTTAAAAGCTTAGAACGATTTTGACATGAATTGTTCGAGTTTAACAATTATATTCCAAACTTGCACAGAAATCTGTGAATATTACAATGCAGACAAATTTCTGAATTTGATCTGATTTTTCTAACACTGAAATAGTGAAGCGTTCATCTCATATTTATAGAGAATGAAAATGCTTAGCATGACCTTTATCAATATGACTTAATTTAATTAAATTAAGCTTTGTATGACTTTTCTAAACACTGGGCATGACTTATTTTGGTCGGTATGACTTTTTTCCAAAGAAAACTCGGTATGACCTTTTTCCTTATTAATTAAAAAATCGGTATGACTTTTTAATATAATAAAAGAATTGTCCGGTATGACCTTTAATAAAGCAGACTCGGTATGACTTATTAACATATATATATATATATATATATATATATATATATATATATATATATATATATATATATATATATATATATATATATAGCTCGATATGACTTTATTTAAGTCATACACGGTATGACTTATTCAAGTCATATTCGGTATGACTTATTTAAGTCATATTCGAAATATATATATATAACTCATATTAATTCATTTCTTTTCTAATAAATTAATTCTACTTAAATTAATTAAATAATTTATAAATTAAATTAAATTCAACTTGAATTAATTTAATTGAAATAAATTAAATAATTAACTTACTTAGATTGTAGAATTAAAATATTATAGAGATCCGATTAAACTGCAGTCTTCTTGATTTTTCTTTGTCTTCTGATCTTGAAACCTCTTGATTTAAATGAAGAATAAATATTATTTAAGTTGACGCACAAATGTACTGTCTGGTTCATTTGTGTCATACTAATAAATATTCTACATTTATTAACATTTAAATTTGAGGCCTTCTGTCATTATTGCTGCTTCACTGACTTCAATCTTCTTCTGGAATCTACTGTAGTAATCACTTGAAATCTTTTATATCTTCTGTCTTCTATAGAAGTACTACCACATTATTTATTTTCACTGACGCTTGAACATATAAATGAACTTCTTCCAGTGTTGAGTTGTAATCCTATAAAAATTCTTCTGATACTTAGATCCTTTGGGATTAGTTGACTGTCTTCGTCTTGATTCCTGTTTGGTGTTTGTTATTTACTTCTCTTTAATAGCTAGAGTTGAGTTGTCATCTAATTATTACAAATAGGCCTAGTCATATGCCTTTCACTTACCATCAGCGTGAGCGTTGGTAGTGTGCTTGACTCATTATAAGGTGCTCTGGCTGACAAGCGAATTTCAATGGACTTATCCTGTTGAGAGAATGATTCCAGAGACAGTTTTATTGCCTTTTCAGCTATACATTCTTTTGAGAAGATGAAGATTAGCTTACAGTTACCTCAGTTATATACTACTTTAGTTCTCTGGAGGTAGAGCTATGGGTGCACTTCCGACTTCATCCTTATTTGCTGCATCAAGTGCAGTTCCTCCCTAATCAACCTCTAACTAACAAAGTTTCCTTATATTTTCATGGGTTAATATATGGAAATGGATGAATCATTGTTTGGTACTATGGCCTGAATAAGAGATTGATGAGTTTTCAACCTCTTGGCCAGCTTCTAAAGCCACTGGGGGCTAAAAGGATAGAATCAATAAGATAAAAAGATAATCACCTTAACATTCTTAAACATATTTCTTATCTTAAAAAGTAGGAAAAATATAATAAAGGATGGTAATGGATTGCATTAAAGCACTTTTAGTAAAAGAGTTTTGTCGGATCTAAAGATTTATCATTTAAGAACATGATACAAAATTTTCTTTAAGATACTTATCCCATAATAAAACGCGGGAAAGTGTATCAGAGAAGAAAGTTTCTATCTCTTATGAATTTCTTACAAGGCAAACTTCCCATAATAAAATGCGGGAATTTATACCAAAGAAGAAATTCAACTCTCTTACCAAATTATATCTCAATAAAATGACTCATTTCCTTTAAAACCCAAGTATTATAAGTTTTGAAAATAGTTTTGCAAAACATCCTTATCAGATAGAAGATAATGATTTTTCGACTCATAATGCAATTATGATTTACATCATTTTCGTCCACCTGATAGTTTTCCCAACTTAAAATAAAAACATGACAATTGAGGTTGGATGTATGCTTAACAATACAGTACTAGACCTTCAAAGCAACAACCACTATTTTGGTACTATGAATCAATGTGAAACATACATTGAAACAAGTGTTTGAAAACAAATCATTTTATAAATGGTTGGTACCTCAAAGTAAAAGCAATTTCTCCGAATAAAATAGCAGTCACAAAGTTTTTGCCACTTTAAAGGAAAAATTGAGAGAGAAAACAGTTTTGAAAATATAGCATTTAAAACCAGCTTTTGAGAGAGGATAAAAGATTTTGAGATTTAGAGAAAGATTATCCTTAAGAAAAATTGATTCACACCCTAGGTTTTAAAAATCAAAGAAGGGCTTTAAATCAAAAGATTTTTAAAAGAGAAGTTTTGAAAAAGAATTTTGAAGTTTTTTTCTCTAAAACTGATAGAAAAATGAATGTATCTTTATATAAAACATATTGGAAAAGAAATAGACAAGAATTTTTTTTCAATACATTCAGTCAAAGAAAGAAAACTAAAAGTAATACTCATGCAATACTAAACAGTTACCATAAACATGCATATATAAATCAAATAACACATGACAATTATTTAGTAGAACAATAAGCATTTAGACATATTTTTATTATTAGTGATTTCAGATAAACAACATGTATTATCACTAATATTAAAAATATCAAAATTAATTGCATGGAAACATTAACAAAATATCATTACTTGATATTTATCAATAATTTTAAAATGTAAGAAATTATGCTTCTCATATTTTATCAAATCAAAATTATAAAACTAATTAATATTTTTTTGCTTCAATCCATAATTTTAATATGATAAAATAATTTCGCTAAATACTAAGATATTCATAGGATTGAATATTATCATCTAACTTTCTACGTTATATCTAGCAATTGTCACTCTAGCATATTACAATTATATTCATAACAATTATTATTATTATACGTAAGCTCGAGAAAATAGTTGGAAAGAAATTCACAAGTCATTTAAATATTGGCATTTAATACTTATGATCCTAATTACAACTCCTCGCAAATAAAGTCATATTTTAGAAATATTTTCTAAATATGTAATGCATTGAGAATTTTATACACATGATTTAGAAAATACTTCGTCTTCCAATATTAGTGAGTTTTGAAATATGCATTAATTACTTAGAACATAAATTTTATATACCATCACTAATACCAAAAGTACCACAATTATTTGTAATAAATTATTTAAAAATATTAGAGCAAAATATCAGAGCAATTAAGCAAGATATCATTGACTAATATTCATTAAATATTTAACATACAAATAATTATGCTGTTAACTTATGATAAATCATTTAACTACCACATCTGCATAAAACATTGTAAGCATGATAATTAAACTAATAGCAAAAAGCATAAGGTACTGAATTTCAAACAAATTGATAAATCCTTTAAATATTAAAATTTTAATACTTGTGAACTCATTTAAGAATTCTTTGTAGATGAGATTTTTAACAAATATGCACATAAATAATATCTCAAGTTCATTAACCGACTTAGACAAAATAAATTCATTAAGTTGTTTAACAAATATCTGCAAGTTATTCTTCTAAGGACAACTCTCGAAAGAAATGATACATGGTGTCCATGAGCTTGTTCCATACGTGGTGTAGAGAGTATCCAGCAGAGTTGTTGGAGTTGGAGTAGTTTCCTTGTCCAGAAGATCAGAGCATCACATTCACTAGCTGCTTTAAATTTCGTCTTTGCTGCAGCTATGTGTGTTGAATGCTTCTTTTTATTTCAGCAAGAAATCAACTTCTTCCATGAAATTGACAACTTCTAGGAATTACTTCATTGTCTTTCTTACAACTTGCATCATCTATATCTATATAGCCAATTAGGTTAAACCTATTATCTTCAGGGTACTTGATTCTAAGAATTGGTGATCCCCTAAGATATCTAACAATTCATAGCTTAGCTATAAGATAAGATTCTCTAGTATCCACTTAGAAACTTGCACATAGGCATATTGAGAATAAAATATATGGTCTTTATGCACTTGAATAAGTAATGAGCTGATTATACTTCTATAGCTTGTCACTTTAGTTCATATACCTGATTTGCCCTGATCAAGCTTAGTGGTCTGTTGGAAAGAAGTCTTGGCAGGTCTAGAGTCTTCTAAATTACGCATCTTCAAAAGATCCTTGACTTACTTTAATTGTCATCATTCTTTTGAATTACTTGTAATCCAAAAAGAATTGCAACTCTTCCAACATGCTCATGTTGTACCTACTCTGCATTTACTTAGTAAATATCTCTTGCCAAATTTTTCTTAGTAGACCCACATATAATATAATCATGGTATACTTTCACAAATATTACATTAAGTGTGTGCCTTGTATTCTTAGAGAGATGTCTGTATAACGACTCTACCAAAATCATTTTCAAGTAATAAACTAGTTAGAGTGTCATACCATGTCCTTGAAGATTAGCTTGAATCCCTACCTCCATCATAGAGAGCTTGGGAAGAGAATGATATACAAATTCCAATGATCTACAACTTCAAAGTCTAGGAAATGGTGTACATCAACTTCAACTTCTAACTTACCATTCAAGAGTGCACTTGTTCACATTTATCTGATAGATATTCATGCTTGAATGCTCAACATGTGCTAGGAATATCCTGTTACTAGGTGCTCATCTTGTCGGTTCTAATAGGATCAAGTATCGTCACCGGTACTTACTGTTTGATCTTGAAAGTCCCTACGATTCTGTTTCCATCATCGTTGATAACTTCTACTTTACAGTAACATGTAGCAACCAGTTTGGCTTTGTCCCTCATAACAATACCAATAATCATCCAGTTTTTACAAACCCTTACAATACCAAATACTGTCTTATCTTGTGATCTAGGTTCTAGCTTCAATAGTTTCTGCCTTTCGAACTGATTGAGATCATTTTGCATTACAATCACTCAATCTGGATTAATCGATACTTCTTCAGTATTCTTTGAGATTCCATAGGTTACGTCCCGAAAAATATATGTTCATTTTGATTAGCACTTCTAGCCTTTACCCAATAATCCGGTTTACTAAGAACTAGAGTACATGATTGACTTTGACTTCAAACCTTTTGTCTTGGCAGATATGTTATTAATGTATTCATTTGATCTTCATTGTGTTGAGTACGACTAGTAGATCCTTCTTTTATTTGCTCCCCATGAGTTGCTGCTATGATGTGTTGAAGATCCTTCACCGTATTAAGTGGATTCTGTTAAAGTTTAAGAGTTGTGTGGATTTACTACCATTTCCACTATTAGGATCTGAATCATCATCATTTTCATTGTTTCCTTCTACAAACTCAGTTTCAACATCAGTATCTGAATTTGACTCTGACGGGATGTCAAACTTCAAAGATTCATGGTAGTCTTTCATTTAAATGCTTGGGAGCTTGGTGTAGTAGAACGATACATTCAGACTTCCAATTACCTTCTATTTTTCAATCACATACGCCTTATAAGCTTTCGAGTTCAATGAGTAGCCGATGAAAATTGTTCCATGAGTCTTAACTTCAAACTTGCCAAGATACTCATCCAAATCTTCAATAAATATCAATTTCCTCCAAACACACAAAAGAGTTTCAGGGTTTGCTTCTGATTGGCCATTAACTCATTTGATGACTTTTCATGATCTCGTTGATTAAAGCATCATGTTGTATTAATTGTTTCAGCTTCAAAGTATCTTTATCAATGCAGACTTCTTTTAGAAATTTATTCACAAAATTCAGTTCCACTATCTGACTTCAAAGTTCTTACAACTTACTATGCTTCCAACTTGATCTTCCTGATGTGATCAATCACCATCTGTGACATTTTGTCTGTTGAATGCACGAACATCAACAACTTGTAACTAGGGTTGTCATCAACCACCACTAAGCATATTTCTTCCATGACATAATTTGTTTCATGTGATATTTTTATTGACTTCCCTATATGACATACTTTAAAATGTCTTTCGTGATAGAATTCCAAATGAAGCAGTCCTCTCATCAATTTCATCTTTATCGGAGAATCCATTATCTTATTGACCAATTGTAAGAGCTTCTTATGCCATAGCTAAATCTTTACTAATGAAGCTTTACTGAAAAGTTCACTTCACCTTTGCATATCAAATCCATGTCAGCTATGAACAAACTTCTTCAATCTCAATTTGAGTGAGCTTCCAACCTTCTTAATTGTTTGAGATCAAACACTTTTCCTTTACAATGCTTTTCCAGAAAACCCTTGACAAAGAATTTTCTAATACCCTGTAGATAGTGCTTAAGTCAGTTGACAAGAAAGATGCTTCCACTGATGAGAATTCCAAAAATATGATAGCCAAATCCGTTGTACATCATTTGCTGTCATCTCCAAAGGTTACCATTGGGTAGGCTTTCTCAACCAACTGTGATAGTAAAGATTCAATCTTAATCACATGCCTCGTGCAATAAGTGTCATGAAATCACATAACTTTTGCCTTTTATTACATATTCTGCATTCACAAATGATTAAGCTTCTTGGTACTTAACTTCAATTGAGACCAGATGGGTTAGAGATATTACTATCAACAGTGGTAACAATAGCTTCAATTTATGTATGTTAGAAAAATTAGTACTATCTACTTTAATCATTCTACACAAGTGTAACATATGTAAAACAGATTTACTGATATTCAAAAAATTTCTAAAAGCACATGGAATAGAAGAACTAACAAATTAATTACTAATTCTGACTAATCTATTTCTATTTTTTGTCTAACATTTTAATTATCTCTAATTACCTAAGTCAATTTTAGATTAATCCTCGAATCAACAAGTCTTACTGACTACTTAGATAATTCAACCATCTTTTAATATTCTTATCCCTAACAAGCAATACATGAACTGATTTGACATCTATGTACAACTATGTGAATGAGAGCAAATCATGTGAAAATAAGCACATAAATAATTTCAAGAATATTTGAATAAAACATTATGAGCAATATCAAATTCCACATACACTTATCAAGTCATTTATCACAATAAGAAGAAATATAAAATATCTGATCTATGACATGTTTGTCTATTTAGTAATTTTTACAACATTAGTAGAGGTATTAAATCACAGAAGATTTAAATCAAGTTCCAGTAATTGTTCAGGGATACACCTAACCGTCTAGAACACCCTATCTAATTCTAGATATTCATTTTACTGCATATAAAATCAAGTATGAAATGTACTAATTAAACGCATGAATCCTAGCATGCAATCTTATTCTTAGCAATCAATTAAGCATTTAAGTCCTAAGATCCTAACATGCTGACATGAATATAATAAATTTCAAAACTTAATAATCATATAGTTCTGAATTAGATAAACGTATATTAGTTAGAATGTGTACCTGTGAAGTGCCTAGTGATTCATCTCCAGTGTTGGTCATTGATGTAAGATATTCATTTGGTTTATCACTGTCACTGATAGAATCAGCCTTGCATTTAACTTCACCAACAAATGATTTCCCTTGTTGCATCCTCACTAATGCTTGAGATTCCTGCTTCATCCCAACATAGTGTCTGTCATCTTTTGCTTGTACAAGCTTCTTGAAAATATGTAGCAAACCCCTGATCTTGTCTTTCTATTTTAAACCATCTCTGTCTTGTAACTACCTTTTGAACTGTCTTGAAAATCTCCCCTTTGGAATCTATATGTAAGGACCATAGATTTAGAATAGGGATTCCGTCTGAATATGATGTCACTGAACATCCAGTTGCCTTGCACGCTTGACTTTTTGTCCAAATTCTTAAGTTATTCCAAAGTGTCAAATTCACTTATAACACCTTGACCACTACCTTGAACTACTATATTTTCAATTCAGCTTCTAGGATCATTTCGTTTCTATTCAGTGGTTCTCAACCTTGATGTGAATAAAATTTGGTTCTTGGGTCACAAATAGAGTGGATATGCTAACAACCTGCTTCACCAAATATTATCTTCTTCAGCTCTTGTTCTAGTTTATAGGCCTTCAACACATACAGTTCTTTTATAGACAATGTGGTTGTATCCTTAAATCCTTGTTGATTGTATCCCTAGGTTCCAAATGATCTACAGTGTTCGCATGAAGTTCCTGTAATCTCCCTGTAGAATAATCTTTAAGGCTTGTATTGAGATTCCAGGATGTCTAGTCTTTTCTCCTTCACTACTTTAACCCTTAAGATTTTTCATCCAAAAATTCAACTCAAATTAACCAAAAACTGTACCCAAATAATTTCTTTTTTTCCATCTTCCGAAATATTAGTGAGATCCCATGGAGTAAACCTCTGAGGAAATTAATTCCACTATTTCTTCAACCTATTCCAGAATTAACTTCATTGGGTAATCTTCAGTCAATCTCAGTTGTCTTCAATATCCGGAAAAATCTTCAACTACAAACTCCTTTGAATACCCTTAATTAATATTTAAGAAAAATTTAAGTTTACAGAATTTTTAATTTTCTTTGAAAATAAAATAATCAAAAATAAAAATTTACAACAAATTATTTATCATGAATTTCAATTTCTTTTTAAAATTAAAATATCATAAATTAATACTTAAGAAAATTTTAGTTTTCAAGAATTTTAAATTTTCTAAAAAAAAAATAAATCTAAAATAAAAACTAAAGAGTACAAAACTTGGGGTACCAAACTTGAAAATGGACCAGATTAATCTTTTGTTAAATTGTTAAATAAATTTAAAAGAAAAACTTTTATAAAATTTTAAAAATAAACTTATTAAAATTTATAACATAAACTTATAAAAGTTTATAAAATAAATTTTATGAAAGTTTATAAAAAAATTTAAGTTCAAATTTATAAAATAAACTAATTAAAATTTATAACATAAAATAATAAAAGTTTATCATATAAATTTTACAAAAGTTTATAAAATAAATTTAATTTAAAATTTATAAAATAAACTAATTAAAATTTATAACATAAACTAATAAAAAATTTATAAAATAAATTTTATAAAGTTTATAAAATAAACTTATTAAAAGTTTATAATTAAACTTATTTAACAAGGCCTCTTTGTTTAGAGTCTAGACAATTTTGACATGCTGAGCTTCACTGAATTGTGGATCTTGATTTGTATATCAATCAATCAGCTTTGATACCAATTGTTGGGTCCCGAAGTATCGTATAAGGGGGGTTGAATACGATATTCACTAAATTAAAAAATTCTTTCGAATCTTTTGCAGATAAATAATTTAGAGTTCGGTTAGTGGGTTTGAATTCATGAGGTGAATAGTGTTTAGGAGGTTGACTTACTAATTTTATGTATTTTGAATAAACATTAAAATTCTATAAAATTAACAAGTAAAATAATGAGACAAGTTTCGGGGAATATATCTTTCGTATATAAACCTTGAGGTTACTACACCCAGTTAAAAATATAACTAGTTTCCAAAGAATAAATTAGTTCTTTGCTTCTACAAAAATATAAAAGACAAATCCTATACAATATTTATATCTATAATTTTGTCTAAGGATTTAACTACCGGAAGTATTTTGTAATGGACCTTAAAATATTACAAGGTTTATCCGGTCATTAACAAAAGACTCCGGTAAGGAGTAATGGATATAGCTTTGGTTTATTTTGACCCATCTGTATATTATTTGTTGTGTTCTTCTCCGGCACTTGATTGGAAGAGACGAACCAGAACACACACTTCAAAATGAGCACGTCATTTTGTTTATATGGTGTAGACTTTTCAAATTAATTAGAATTGACTTGCTTCAGAATGCTTAAGTCCTTTCTTGCGCCTGTAGAGTGTGAATGGTGTATAGGCGCCACCAAATGGTTTTGTTGCGCCTCAGTACTTTTGTTGCGCCAAGGTAGGGTTTTTGTTGTGCCTTTACTGTACATACCTTGTATAGGCACCACAAGTCACTTAAAATCTTATGCAATTATTTCCTTGCGCCTATATGCATTTATGTTGCGCCTGTACACTTGATTCCTTGTGTAAGCGCCACAAAATCCCCCTTAGTTTGTTTGTTGTGCCAAAACATGGATGTGCCTTGATTTGTTGCGCATACACTCTATAAGCCTTGTGTAGGCACCACCAAACACTTAACAAAACTTGGAGTTGTTTCCTTGCGCCTCTGTTGATGTTTGTTGCGCCTGCACTCTGTATGCCTTGTTTAGACACCACCAAATACATTCCTTGCGTCATTGCTTCAAGAGTATAAGAGCCACCAAATGTAGTAATACTTGCCTTAACCAATTTTTTGAAATGCTTCAAGTATTTACCACTTGGTTTTCACTCTTCTGGCTTTATCAACTGATTTTCTTCTGATAAATCAAAGTAATTCTCTCCTTGTTGTGCTGATGCTTAGTGTACTGGTCTGGTTCACAAATGACTAACAGTGAATTAAATTCCCTTGACTTCTGTTCTGTTTCAGCTGATTAACCTTGGACTGTTGCATTGCTTCAAACATTGATTGTTGATAAATACTGTACTTTCACTAGAATCTTTTCTGTTACTTAGAAAACGTCTTCATTTCTACTACAATCTTGAATACTTCATTCTATGTTCTTCATTGAATCTAGAACATTTAAATGAACGTCTTTCTTTGAGTATAACTTCAAGACTGCAGCTGTCTTCTTTATCATTTGTCTTTACCCTTCTAGATTCCTATGCTTCGAACACTGTCTATCTTCAATCAATGTCTTTACACTGAAATCTTCTAGTGGCACTTCTATACTGAATCTTCAATACTTCTGAAACCCTGAAAGTCTTCAACCATTATTCTTCACTAAGGCTTGAACATATTAATGAACTTCTCTCAGCGACCTGTAGTAGACTTCAAAACTTATTATAATGTCTTGATTCACTGTATCTGCCTTATTTTCATTTCTTCCTGATTTCTGTATAGGCGTAGTATTATTTACTTATCATGTTCTAGTGTTGAGTTTTCACGATTACTATTCATACAGGTTCGTAATCTCACCAACAGGTGTGTGAGAGGCGTGATTTGTATATCCTGGAAAAAGGAGAGTGTGTGACCGAGAGGCCCTCAACTTCTTCTGAGGTGGCAAAATGAGAGGGTGTGAAGATTGAGATTTTCACTTTAGTAGGTGATGCAATATGTGAGCCTTGTGAGGGAGAAGTGAGATTCCAAGACGAGATCTTGATGAAAGAAAAGAGAGAAGAGAGTGAAAGAAAAAGGAAAAGAGAGAAATCCATTTCACCAATCCATGAAGCTTCAACTTCTAAAACTGAGGAATTTGCAGCAGAACTCACCCAGGAGTTGGGGTTGGAGTTAGGGGGAGATGGAGAGAATGGACTTACTGCAAGAGTTGCAGATGCCCACGTGGTGGAGGAAGATGTGATTGATGTAAATCTCAATGTTGATATATTTCAACATGAAGATCCTCATTTTCAGCAATTAGCAGCAGCCACTAACCAAGAGGCTAAGAAAATTTTGGGTTTGGTGCAGACAGAAGAAGAATTCAGGAGTCGAAAAGAGAGTCCAACAAGGATGCTTGATGATGTTTCTCACATGAATCCTACAAGACTTTGAATCTGATTAGAATGATAAAACATTGGAGCCAATCATGAGAGATGATGAAGTTACATTGGCTGATACTGAGAAGGAGATTGTGAATCAGTACAGGAGAGCAATGGCTGATGTTGACATTCAGGATCCTGTCCAAAGAAGAATTCTCAAGTTCTACAGGGAAAACCTCAAGATTCATAAAATGCAAGTCACAACAACAAAGAGAGAATTGAAGTGTATTAGAGATGATCTTGATTCCAACAAGACTCGTTATAACAATTATATTGATTCACTCAATCTCACAACAATGCACATAATCAAACAGAGGCTTAACACTGAATCTACAGCCAAGGACAAAGTTGTAGACTTAGAGAAAAGAGTGACAGAGATGGAGAGGAGTATGCAGCTCATTTTGAAAAATCAAGCAACTCATGTCAAACTTCTTAACAAGCTTTTACAAACTCCTGTAGCTTCTTCATCCCTAGCCTTAATTGATGATAACAAAAAGGGGGAGAAAGATGGTGATGCTGGCATAAGAAATGAGGTAGAATCTTCATTACAAGAGACTCAAAATATGTTGGACAAAAAGAACAATGGTGAGTCCAAGAAGGAGGATGAAGGCTGAGATTGGGAAGAAGTTTGATGCATTGGATAGTAAGAACAAAACCATAATGCAGAGAAGCCCATTGAGATCACAACAACTACCTCATTGCCATCAAAGTCAAATTTTGAGACTGTAGTTGTTGGATCTTTTAAATCTCTTGAGGCTGGAGAAATAAGAATGGATGACGGAAGCTCATAGCCTTGTGATAGAAAATGGAAAGGTATATTAATTAAAGATGGAAAGAAGAAAGCCTATCTCAGGTGGAGGTGAAATGCTATTGCATAGAGCAATAGTTGTTGGTATTAAAGAAAGAGAGCAGCAGGAGAAGGTAGGAGAAGCCAACTTCAAAGGTAGTTTGATGAAGAGAATGAAAGGATTGTGGAAGCCAGGAGGAAAAAGGCTGAGAAGAATCCGAGAAAAAAATAAAGGACAAACAAATTTGTTAAAACCTCTTGTTTCAAAAGGGACTTGAATGTTGATGAAGTAGAAGTGGCCAAGGATGAACAGGAAAATAGGAAAAAGAATAAAAGTCAAGCATCCGGAAGTGGTCAATCCAAAGAGGTAGAAGTGTTCAAATCAAAGACAAGCAACTACATCCCAATCAAAACTGTGGTATTGATAGATGTTAAGGGCCAAATGAAAAGAGATGTAGATTTTCTTCATACTGAATATGAAGATGGTTCACAATCATCTTTCACCTTTTCTCAAGTCATGGAACAGGACTATGGAACTCTGAGGAAAATCTACACTCTGCTCAACTGGAAATATTATCTAACCAAGGAGCTTGCACAAGAAATTGTGAAAATAATGAAGGACATGAGAGAATCACCTGTTCAGGAGGAAAGGGATTATAAAATCAAGATATGGAATCCTGAAGGGAAGAAGGTACTTCATGAGCCTTTTAACATGATGAACTAAAAGCACGGGGAGGGCAAAGAGAAATGCATTGATATTTGTCAGGAGATTGACAAATTGCCCAACCTGGAGCTTAATTATCTTGCAAGCCAATTGGACTACAGAGTTAAGGATGAGAAGATACTGAAGGGGTCACTATTCAGAAAGATGAAAGAAAATGAAGACAAACAAAATGAAGAGTTTGTGGGAAGAAGAAGGAGAAGGAAGTAAATCAGATTCACTCCCAACTTCTCAGAAATAATCTGTCACTGGTACTTAAATTCTTTGTCTCAGAATTATATTACTTGTCAAATTTATAATTCATGCCAGAATGAAAACATTTAGGATTTTTGTTATCATCAACATTAGATTTATGTCTATTTTTCATATTCATAAATATGAGAGATTATTAGGAATCATGTAGTGTGATGATAACAAATTTATTTAGAATTATAAATTTGATCATAATTTTGTAACTGGTTAATGGATATGTGACCTATAAATATCTATTGACTAGGGTACCATTTATCAGTTGAAGTTGTTATTAATCAACTGATAAAATGGATTGTAACAGTGATTCAGAATTCCTTGTATTATCAATTGATTGTAATATGTCCATGGGTGCACCTTGGATTGTCAACTGATGTTTATTGGCTTCAATTAATAGCTCATTAACGTATGTGAAGAATGATTGACAAAGTGTAAGTATTCTAAGTTAGAATTCTCTCAAATGAAGTGATCAACGGATAAATGAGTCAATGGATATAGATGTTGGTCAATGGATAAAATTTAAATCAATGGATCTTCATCAATGGATAAAAGCATCAAGGAAATCAACAGATAAAAAGACAATCAATGGATATTCAAATATCCATTGATACATCAATTGATCAATGGATATTTTATCCATCGATAGATAAGAAAAGAAGGTTCGACTAATAAGCTTCACAACAATTATCAGTTGATCAAAGTTTTCCAAAATAGTTAAAGACAAATGGAATGGAATCTTTGCAAGAGTCTGAATAAATGTAAGATAGTCTTGTCAGGACTGTGAAGACTTTTAAAGAAACACAGTCTTCAAGGAGAAGAACAAGACAAATACTTTTCCAGAACAAGGAAAACACATAGGAAGACTATGAAAGAAGCTACATTCTATTTTGGTACAAACCTTGTAAAATGTAATTTGTACTTTTATCAGTTGATAGAAAATAGAAGTAGGAAATGGGCTATTATATATAGTTTAGCAGTTCATTGTAGTAATGTGTAGAAGAAAAATAACAAGAACTCAAGAATAGCACAATAGAAAGAAAGAAAATATTTGTAGTGCTTTTCTTAGTTCAATGTACATGTTGTAAGCAGCTTTGTTTTAAGACCAAGGTTCATTAAAAGAAAAAACATTCACTAGTGAAAAACCAATCAATTAGTAATTTAAAAATATTTGTTTTCAAGTTTTTCTAGTATGATTTCATGTTCTTTTTCTTAGTTTTAATATTCTAAACACTCAAATAGTTTTAATATATAAACTTAAATCCGTAAGAATTTGAAATAATTCTTATGTTTGTATTCAACCCCCGCTTCTACAAACTTGTACTAGAGACAAATAACAGGAAGATTGTGTTTAAGGAGCTTAAGAAGGATTTCCTGAATGTGAGGAAAGCCACTATCAATAATTTAGTTGAGACAAAGGTTGAATTAGTCCCTAAGGTGGTTGTAGAATGGACTGAGAACAACTCCTTGAGTGGTGTAAATTTATTTTATTCTAAAAAATTGGTTGAAGAGCTAAATTATGAATTGAACGATGCAAACTACTTCATGATCAAAAGGACCCTACAAATCATTAAAGGCTCAGACATAAAGACTCATGTCTTTATAGGATTGTTGATTAGAAAATTCCTGGAGCTAATGGATACATATAAGCCCCATCCTTTGGATGGTACTAATGCTGAAGAACCCGAGCTAGTCATTTACTCAGATGGGGTAATGTTTGAAAATGATGAAGGGATCAAAGAATTCTGGAGCATGGATTCTTTGCAGGACAAGAATAATGATCTTTTTTCAAATCTTGTAGAGCAATTGTCTAAGTATCTATATCCTGAAGAGTAAAAGTTCATTCCAGAAATCCAAAGAATCATTGTAGAAAAAGAGAAGAAGGAATATGAAAGAAATGTTGATTATGAAAAATCTCAAAGGTGTCTGCGCAGAAATCCTGACAGAGTCATACTCTACAACACAAGTGGATCTGATGACACTATCTCTTTTGATGAGTTGAAATTGATGGTAGAGAAGGAGCCTGACCATACAGAGTTGATCAAAAGACAATTACTCAAAGTAACTAATCCTGAAGTACTTGATCTAAAGAATAAAGCCCTAGAAATCTGTGATTTTAAAGTGAGAAAGAAGATAGAGGAAAGGGAGAGAGTGAGAAAGCATGATTCCAAAGTTGATGAAGTGAAGAGGGAACTTGAAAGATTTAAGAGGCATATTAAAGAAATTGACATGGATTTTGAAGCTGGAAAGATGAATGGTAAGTATTCAAGACTTACCACTTACATCTCTTATGTTTTTATAAATCCATTAAGAATCATTATTGACAGTATTGAAGTAAAGGTTGAAAACTTCAGAATTCTCAACACTGCAACTCTAAGAAGAATTTTCATATTGACAACATGATCACTCTCGAAAACTGAAAGGAACTTGAGTGTAGTGGCAGGAAAGATCATTGAATCAAGGTCAACGAAAGATGACGAAATAGACAAACTCAGAGTTGATCATGTATACACTTCCTCTAAAGCCAGATTCCTTACTAATGAATTTGGAGTCAAATATCTTTTCATTTTTAAGGGATCAGTGGAAGACTACTACTCTTACCAGGACTTGAATAACCTATTATTTAAGTTGGTAAAACTGGTACTTGATTGTGTATCTGATCATGCCAAATCTATTGAAGAAAAGAGGGCTGTATGATCTCTGGAACTGCTGTATGAAAGGATGGATCCACAAACGAAATCAAGTCAAGGAAGCTCAAGAAAAACATGAAGATCTGCTCAGACTAGAGGAGCATGTAGTTTGAAAAATTGTAAAATTTGAACTTGTAATTTCTTGAATATTTTTCTATACAAACAATTCAATTTATTAGTTGAGTTAGCACCTGCAATTTACTTTGAATTTAGCTCTATTTTCCATAAAAAAAATTGGGGGAGATTGTTAAGGATTGTGGTGTTAACAATGTAATCAACTAGGTTACTTAGACTTAATTTGTAATAAGCTAAGTAAAATGTATTGTCATATGTATATTGACATTATATTAAAACAGTCACTTGAAACTATATGTTTAACCAGAGCATAAATAGGTGACATCAAGTTTAATAGTTACTGTCTTGTACAAATGTAATAACATGATCCATGAAGTAGAAGTTCACAAAGTGTTCATGCATAGCATGAGTCATATTTCAGATACTAGTATTCAACACTCAAGCCTATGAAAACATATTCAAGTGATAGTACAAAGGATCATGTGACAACAACTATTCCCTCGACACTAAATTTGGTGGAGAATACAGATTTAAAGACATCAAGTTTTACTGACAACATCATTGGCAGGGGTAGTTGACAGTAGCTTTGGAGACAATATGTTTCCATGGACTATAAAGGCATGACAACAAAGTATGCGGAACCATAGATACTGTCACCATAGAGATGCTAAAAGTATACTTTTAGTGAACCTGACAGTTTGTTCCTGGTAGCATAGTAGATAGGGAAAACACAAGGAATGATTTTGATAACTCAATCTACTATGTCAAGTCTACTACTGCAACTTGGGAGAAGACAAACAAAAAGATAATGTGTGTTCAAGGAGTCAAAGATTTCTGTGCATCTCAGAACATCTTTATCTATAAAGGGAATGAAGCCAAGGTTGAACATGAAAAGTAAAGTTTCTATTTCAAGCTTTATTCTAGGACAAAGGAAAAGTGCACTTGTAGTGAAATATGTGTTTTAGTATAAATAAACATATCCCACAAGTACTTTTCCTTATGCAACTTAGCCATAATTACTTTGTCTATTCTCTCAAGCTTAGTAATAATACCAAACTCAATTGTTTTTATAACTTAGTAGTTGGAATCTTTTTCTAGTCAAGTTGTAGCAACAAAATGAATAACATATTAATTTTTAATTTTAAACACTATGTCTTTGATCTGCTTTGTTTGTTTGCATTTCATACTTGTTAAATCTTATTCTTATTTGTTGTTAGTAAGAATTTAGGATTATTTGACAAGTTGCATTTAACCCCTCCCCTTCTTCAATAATCATTCTGTTTAACATGACGATTTACTAAATTTTACCCGCTTATTTCTCAAAAGTTACAACAAAACTATACAATAATTAGAAAATGTAAGCCTAATAATTTTGATGATCACATATTTGAGCAAGCTAAATTGCTTGTTGGAATGTATATTTATGATTATGTCTGTTAAACTTATTATAGTCTGTCATATTGCATGCACTAATATGGTTTTGCAGGATATATATGTAACAACATAACAACCTGCTATCTTGTCATAATAGCTTGCTAAAACAGAGACCTATAGAGAACAAACTTCTATCTGTTGGTGCTGATCAGTTGAAGATTTTATGTAGTATTACTATATATGTACATTCACATGAGTATTAAATTTTTAGTATATTATTAATCTCATATCTTTTATTAAAAACGTGTTCCTCAAATTTAGGAAGTAGTTGATTTGAATTTAAATTTCTTTTATCAACAAACTACTTTCACACAAGTATTATATTTTTAATATAATATTAATCTCATATCTTTTATTAAAAACGTGTTACTCAAATTTAGGAAGTAGTTGATTTGAATTTAAATTCCTTTTATCAACAAACTACTATCTTATCTTATCCATAAATATAGGATCAATTTCAAATTCATTTCTATATCTTTCTCCTACAGTTATGCCTTCGAAATATTCTTGATTTATAACGTATCAACCTATCTATATTTCAAGGTAGCCGTTGTATGCATTTGTACGTATATAATACAAGGCTAGCTTTTCATTCATGTTTTAACAATACCGCAACTCGTTTCATCTTGAAAAGCTTTTATTCAATTTTTCTGAACTGATTTTGATTCTATATTGAATATTTAATACTTAGAGAATATAAGTTGAGTTGTAAACATCTTCAATTTTTTTGTATTGTTCAAGTGTAATTGATAGTCACTAATTATAGTAAGGGGGTTCTAGTATAGAACAAAGTGAGCTACGGTACTTGAAGACTTATTGATCTATGAGGCAAGAAGTTCAAAAATAAGGAGAATTCAGGAGTGGGACTCAAGGAATTCTACTGGTTCAAGAACATGTTATGAAGGAATATCAGTAGAATGCTGAAAGACATTTGCTCAAGCTGTTTAGAATTTTAGCAGGCTATTTCAGTGACTGGGAAAATAGGGAGATATATTATTATCTTGTAATTTGTATTATATTTGATTAATAATATATTCTCTTACCAAGTTGGTAAAAAACTAGGACATAGACCATTATACATAAGGGTTGAACCTGTCTAAACATAGTGTGCTTCCTTTACATACCTTCTTTTAATTATTTTTGCATTGCATTCATTCTAGCCTACTATAATTGTTTGTCAGATTGCAAATAGTAAGCTAGTTCTTAAGGAACATCAGACTGTTCACATTATATTAAGCTATAACGACTTGGTAATATTTTAAAATTGGATATAAACAACTAAAATAATTATTCAGCCCCCTCTAGGTGCATTTATATTTGGTATCAGAGCAGGCTATACTGACATTTCCTGTAACAAAAAAGTATAGATCCTATGGCTGACGCTTATCCTACATCAAACTCTTCTTCCTGGCTACCATTGTTATGGGTCAGAGAACTACAACTGGTGGAAAGGCCGAATGAGGTATCACTTGGAAAGAGAGCCTATAGAATGGACAGTTACTGAAAAAGGTCTATTCACATTTATGAAAACTGATGATAAAGTGAAGGACATTAATGAACTCACTCCTGATGAGCTAATGAAGCTGAGCTACAACAACAAAGCTAAGAATACTATCGTTACTAATCTAAGCATCTCAGAAATTGACAAGGTTTCTTCATACAAATCTACTAAAGAAATATGGGATACTTTGGAATTGTGTCATGAAGGCTCGAAATCTCTGAAGAAAGTTAAATTGAGCAAGCTAATGAACGAGTACGGCAATTTCAAGCTAAAAAATGGTGAAATAATCAGAGAAGCTCAAGCTAGATTTCAAATCAATATGAATAGTGTAAAACAAATTTGCAAATCTATTCCTCAATAGGAAATCAACATAAAAATAATCAGTATTCTCCTACAGATTTATGAATTGAAGGTCACTGCTTTAGAATCTTCACCAAACATTGACACCATGGAGCAGTTTGAAGAAAAGATCAATGCAAGTATAGCTCAAGATTTTCTAATCATATTCCCCAAATGAAGAATCTGGTACTTCATGCTGGAAACAGCAAGCTAGAATCTAACGAATAATCTGATGAAGAGCTTGCTCTAATGTCCAGAAAAATCAAAAGGATGATTGAAAGGAGGAACGAATACAAGCTAGAGAAGAAAGGATTCTCCAAAGGCAATAAGTTCTCTAAATAATATAAAGGGGAATAAACATATTTTGAGTGTGTAAAGTTCGGTCACTACAAGAAAGACTGATACAATCTCAAAGCAAGACAGCCTGCTGCTTTCAAGGACAGAAGGAAAAAATCAAAGGCCTTACTAACATGGAGAGATGATGATTCTGAATCTAGTGATGATACTAGTGAAGATGGTCAATCAAGCACTTGTTGGATTGGAATATGATGATTCTATTTTAGGCTACACTGAAGATGGTCTTGTGGAAAGTGATTTGGAGGATGATAAGAGTGAGGTAAACTCATTTAAATTTCGTATATCTTCTGATAATATTGTTTTGGAATAGCCAACCATGCAGGAACTAAAGAATATTCCACTTGAGAAATATAACTCAGTGAAAGAAGAAAACAGTAAGCTGGTTGAGAAGAATGCTTACTTAAAGCAGATGGTTCATGAGTTAATGGCTAAAGTGGAACCACTAATCGAAGATAAGGAACCAAAACATGTTAAAGATGAAGCTGAAATCAAGGAGCTGAAAGCTAAAGTAGATGACATTGAAGATTTTAACAAAATATTGCTCAAAAGAGACAAAGCTCTTAGTAATGAAGTTTTAGAGTTAAAGGCAGAGATTGAGGCCAGAGATACAAGGTGAGAGACATTCAAACTCGGGAAATCTATTGAAGTGGAAAAATCTCAGCCTACTGCTACAACATCTGAATCTGCTGCCAGTACATCATAACCTATTGCTTCTACATCTCACCAAACTGAAAAGATTAAATCTTTGGAATCAAAAGTTGTAAAGCTCAGAAAAGGAATGGGGACATTCATTCAAAGAGAAGATGGTCTCAAATTTATGATGAAAAGTATCTATGTTCCTTTACAAAAAGAAGGAGTTGGTATCAAATTTAACTAGAAAGATAAAGCTCTCAAATATGAAGAAAGAAAAGGCAAGCCATACAAATATGTTATGCCCTAGAACAAATGTGGTGGAAAAGGTCATTTAGCTCAGAATTGCAGAGTCCATAATTTCAGAAGAGCTTACCAGAATAAAGTTGTCAACATACCAGCTTACCAGAATAACATAATAGCCTACCAGAATGGATTTACCAGAATGCAGAATATCAAGAATTTGGCTCCTAAAGTGGGCCATCAATGGATTTAGAAATCTAATTTAAATTCTTGTTATATACTTGCTACTAACCAATCTGGACCCAAAACAATTTGGGTACCAAAATGTTGAGTTATGTTTTGTTTATTTTGTAAATGTGTCTTGCCGCAAAGATCAAGTCAAAACAATAGATTATTGATAGAGGTTGCACTAGGCACATGTGTGGAGACAAATCACAGTTTATAAGTCTCAAACGTAAGAAATGAGGAGGAGTAACAATTGGATATAACAAGTCTCTTCCTATCCTTGGTAAAGGTAAAGTAGGTAATAATACTACTTATATCAACAATGTTTGTTATGTTAAGGGTTTGAAATATAATATGTTAAGTGTGAGTTAATTACATGATGATGGACATAAAGTTGAGTTTAATAAAGAAAAATGTATTATTACTGTTGGAACTAACTAAATTCCTCTAGTTGCTAGAAGGTATGGATATATGTATTAGACTTTGATTTGCAGAAAACAACCTGCTATTTAGCTGTCATAGACAATGATCCATCCGTAAGGCATAAGAGATTAATTAGGTCATGCTCACGTGGATTTGCTAAACAAATTGTCAAGTAAGTAGCTAATAAGAGGGCTGCCTAAATTGAATTATGCTCAGCATGTCAACTAGGCAAGCAAATCAGAAGCACTAACAAGGCTAAAAAGGTGGTATCGACTTCTAAACCTCTAGAACTCTTGCATCGAGATCTTTTTGGTTCAGAGGCCTACAAAAGCATGGGAGGTAAACAATATGGGTTTGTGAATGAAGGCGTAGTTTTCAATTTTTTATACTCATTTCAGAGTGAAATTTTATATTATAAATAACTTTTTATACGCATTTCAAAATATGATTTTATATTATAAATGAAAATGATTATGCTTAAAGAATAAAATTTGATATGAATATCACTGTATAGTTATATAATTACACGTTATATAGAACTAGTGTTTAAAGATTATAATTAAGAGATAATATAAGGATTTTTGAAAGTTTGGTATGCTTTGAGATTGGGGGCATTCATATATCAAATATTGTGAAAAAATACAAAATGTCCAAATAAACTTGATAATGTCCAAACATTCTCAATCTTGCCCATGAATTGTTCAATATTGTAGAATTATAAACTAGATTAATTCATATTAAGGGAGTTTCATGCTAAATGTGAGTGCACCCGGACACAACAGGTGCAATACCATCCCAAAATTTATTTATCAAGTACCAACTCAACTAAATAAGAATCAAACATACTATAACATAAACTTACACTAATCTTTATTTCTTAAACTGCATTGATATGAGATCACTCTAACGGGCCTTGAAATTTAACATCCATAAGACCCTCATCATTCTCAGAGTCAAGTCTTTCCTCGAGGAATCCCCCATGAAAGCCATTTACCTAGACCATCCCAAATCTGTCTTGAACTTCTGTTGCAACTACCGTCTAACGCCTCAACACCAATGGACCTCTGTACTATAGAGGCTAATAGCTCAGATATAAATAACTTAAATCATCATCAATACAAAGAAAGACATAACATATAACAATTCCCTAGTACTTATGAAGTCACACCACCTACATACTTGCACTTGATCAATTCCACTTTACCATTGGTATGTGTGAGTCTTAATTTCCTACAACTTCTTCTTCTGCTACTTTTTCTTCATGGTCGGGAAACTGCACCATCCTTGATAACATTGCAGATCATCACCTGCAAGACAATAACAATCCCAAGATTTTTGATATTAATAATGAAGTTGCATAAAAAGACTCAAATTTCTACAATGTAGCATGATAGATAATGCTAGATGTAGATAATTGTCGTTGTGCGCGTATAATTTGTATTCCAGAATCCCAAACATTTTTACCTTTTTAAATTCCATTTCTCTCCAACATAGCAATAATTTTGCAGATCCATACATTGTAAAGATCAAGAAGTATCAACTTCACATATTCAACGAGTGCAAATATAGTGCACTGCTTTCAACTGGATTTAATCGCAAGAAGTACTTCTCTTGGATTTCAGATCTTACCTACATTAATGCCTCAGAGTTATAGTTACACAAAACTAAAAAATTATAGAAGGGAAATAAAAAAAATAAATGTAAACAGAGTACCGAGCGCAACTTCTTAGGATCACTCAAATAATCCATATGGAGAAAAATAAAGATTTAGAATAACCTAAAGCAGAAGAAGTTTGTGATTCAGTATTGGGCAGTAAACTTATAGGTGTACCGTGCTTGTTTGCAGCCTGATAACATAATCTAGTAGCAAGTTCGACTAGTATCCTTCTAGCAAGTAACACTCTTCACAATGGCAATATAATTGGGAGCATTTACATGAATAATAACCGTATTAGCAAGCAAAAGAGAGATTTGTTGGGTCTTAAAATTCATTGTACCTGTCTATAGATTGTGGAAACCAAGTGACACATTAAAAACCATTCATGTTTCAACACCATATCATTCTTGCTATTAAGACTCAACCCTGACTCACGAAACTTGATATCAATTCCAGTTCCAGCTAATTTCGTCAAGTGTGCAATCAGCTCTGGTGCATCCTTCTGAACTATAGAAAGGGTTGGTTGATAGGCAGCAAACACCTTAAATCTCATACCCGAAGCTAAATAATTAAACAATATTTGGAAGAAAACATTAGGTCAACAACAGAGAGCAAATACTTAACCATAGAACTGAAATATTAAAAATTGGATAATTATTACTTGCCTCTGTGTAATGCTCCATTACATTACAGGCAATGCAATCTTTTTCCACCTGAAATCCACTGCTGACATGCTGCACTCCCACTGGGATCCTCAGTCCATCTACCAATGAGACTAGAGGAGTCAATAAGACATTATCACCAAGCTACCTGGAGCTCAAGTCATATACCGAGATTGAGAATATATTCGATTCAAAAAGAATATTGCAGGATGATAAAAATTGCGTTAAATTCAACTTCTTCAGTCAGACATATGTAGTTGGTATACACAACTTGGTTCCTCAACTCACTTCGCAAACCGAGAAAAAAGGCAAAAAGCTTGAGAATTTTAACATATGTAACTAGCGTGACCGAGTAGTTGAGTCACACAAGAAAAATTCACAGAGATAATAAACAAAAGCCTAAGCAAACATATGGCAGCGCAGTGAAGAATTGGAATTAACTAGTGGCTCGTGGAATTGAAATTGGAACTGGAAGAAGCTAAGGTGAATACAAGGAATTCATACTCTAAAATCATAACCAGCTTCCAAAATATCGTGGAGATTCTACCTAAATTACTACAACAACAGCTAAAAGTCATTGTTCCTGGCAAAACAATCTCACTCGAATCTGACATAACTCATGTAAACCAGCGACACTCAATTCATTCGTGGAAGCAAGAGAAGTAAAAGGATTTGCAACAGAAGAGTTGTCAACTAGCCATCAAAATAGTATTTAACCGCATGAAGAAGCTGTCCAAAGATCAATTTATGCATTTCATTCGAAAGCTACCGGGCATGATCAAGAAGATTGCTACGAGCGACGCACAAAATTCTCAAATGATTTAAATCATCACTCCGGGAGCCATCTTAACATCGCAAGGCAATAAGAGCGGATCACATGCAAGAAAATGAGGAGGGAACAAATTGTGGAGCTGTAAGAAAATAAAAAAATACTACTATGCAGTAAAATATTAATGAAGCTGGATATGCAATTGAGAAAGAAACAAAAGAAACGCGATTTTGCAAGTTTAAACAAGAACCAGCTACCAAAAACACATCAGCTATCAGAAGTGAATATTGAGGAATACAGACGCAGTAAAGTCTGAAGATAACAAAGGAGGGAATGGAGCCAATGTGCCAAAAAAGATGAAAATCTGAAAACTGCGTAAGGTCTGAGTTCACAGAATTAACTGCTCTCATTCAGAAATTCCTGGACAGTGAATCATATGCCATCAGAAAGATCTCAAAGACAAGTTTTTCTATGAAAAAACACTGCATCAAACAGAATTTCCTACAGAGATTTATGTCTATTTTAGCGAAGGGATGTCAAGCTGTCCAGATTTGCAATAAGGCATTGAATCTGCAATTTTTTCTTGCAATCAAAGACAAATAGATAAGAACTTGCACTATCCATGTTAAGATCAGCTGCGAAGTAACACGAAGCTATTGTCCACATATTTTTCTGAACTGGAACCAGCAGTTGTTGTAATCACACAAGTCAATCACAAGGGTAAAGCTCGATCAGTATATAGTATGACACCCATAGAAGATGCCCAGGTGAGGTTATCTGTAAAAACAGGGAAACCAATTCAATCATCTACAAATCGCAGATGTCATAAAAATAATACGTTCCATGTGCATATAGCAAGGAGAAGAACTGGTGGCAAAATGCTGCTGTGTATATGGAGATATACCAACTGGTATACTACAGACCTAGTTCACAACAACTTAAGTACAGGTGCAACAGTTATCCATAATAAACTTATCCATGAGAAACATGAATACAGAGTGGAGTATGCTAAAGCAGTGATGCATAGACAACAATGAAATCAGATCTGAAATACATTGCTCAAGATTAGCAGCTAAAGTAAAATAAAAGAGGTCTACAGAAGGGTGCACACGTATCTATTTAATTCACGGTGATGCTAGAGCATTACTATGTCAAAGAAGATTGAAAGTGTAGAATGCATCAATAATTCTTAAAGATTCAAAACAATGACAAGCTAGAAGCAACACCTCAAGAACTGAATGGTAAATATGAAAAGCTACCGGGCCTTCTATGGATGTGAATGTTGGAATTAACAATTGAAACTCAGAGCACTGTTTACAAGCTTGGGTCCAAAGTAACGTGAACTGACTGTGAAAAACAGCAGCTAGAAGAAGATCTTCCAGTCAGAGGACATGATTGCAGTAAAAGTAATCTCTACAAGAAGTTCTAGCTATAAAGACTTCAGTTTTAGTGAAACAAAATTTGACAATCAGAGAACGGAAGTTTCATTACAGTTGATACTATACAGAAGCTGTACAAAATATAGATGGTCCTGCTTGGGTTGGTTGGCCGATTATTCCATCTAGCATGCAAGACCATAATGCTTCAGAAACAAAAAATGTGTGCACTGTGCATCCACACACAGCCAGGTAATAATTACACAGACTATAAACTTTAAAAATATTTTTTCCTATTTTACCTAATGAAGAAAGTGAGTGTATAACATAATATACAATAATAAATGGTCCTGCTTTGTGTATTCTCATTTGCCTACAACTTCTTAATGTGTTGGAGATATTGTAATGGTAAGCGTTGATGATACATCACACAAGTTATATATAATGAAAAAGATTTTAATTTTGATCTTTTATAATCACGTTTAAGAAAGCATTTAGCACTCTATATGCAGCTTGGTAATCTTATTTCATATATATACTATACTTAAATGCTTTACTAATGTCAACCTCAAAACGAAATAAAAAACACACAATTTTTTAAGGGGTTTGGAACCTAGCCAAGTGCAATGCTAGGAGGCTCATCCCCACGCCTGAGTTGTTTATATATTCAATAAGTTCAGAGTTGGTACAAACAGGGGATATAAAATCTATAGTACTATTCCCCCAAGAGCAAAAAAAAATTGTATCAAAGATATCGCCAAAGCATGCTCCCGGCCTCTAAAATCCCTGCTTCTAGTAGTTGATTGCTGATAATATATCAGATGCATATCCTTTTACCGGCCGATTGATCCACTTGAATTGCTTTCCTTTTTCCCAACACTTGGCTGCTGCTGTAATCTAGCATTGCAGGTTCCTCGTCAAATTTCTCAAGTGTGCCATTCAGCATATCGTCTATGTCTTGGAGTGAAAGATTCTTGTAACACGCCACCTCTTCCTCGGACAAATCTGCAAACAAATCCTCCATGGCCTGCAAGACACTATCACCAGGTACATTATTTGCACAACTTGTTGATGCCTGTTGTAGACTAGAATCAGTATTCATCCAATTCCCACTCCCTTGTGGAACAAGATAATTATCTTGAACCAACCCCAAATCTTGAACCGCAATGATGTCCTTCTCTGTTGATAATCTTGGATCTTTCACGCCAATTGCACGAGTATCAAGAAACCCAACTTTTGCACCAGCATCCGTAGGGGTAAGTACATGACTATCCCTTTTGGCCTTAGTCTTAGTGCTTCTACCGCATTCCCTGGCCTTGTTGGAAGCGACAACCTTGGGTCCCTTGGATGTATCCCACGTAATCTGACAAAGGACATAATCCTCAAACCCGTTCAAAGAATATTCATGCATCTTCCAATAACCAACATGATCCAAATTAATCCCATCACCTAAACCACCAATATCATTGATCTGGTACACCAATAACCTCTTGTTTCCGATGACGTTCCCACCCTCCATGATCGGCTTCTGAGCCCTACCTGTCTCACCGTGCCAAGTTCCACATCCAGCTTTTCTAACATAATGCTCTGTTTTCTTGTCTCTCGAAGATGATGTTGCTGCAGTACTCATCTTTGTTAAACGAGTGAATACATAAACACTCTTTTCGGAACCAATTTCTGTCCACAACGTTGAAGAAGCATCGAAGAGATGCCATGGGTTGGCGTTAGGACCATAAATCTCCTTCTCCTCGACAAGGTTGCATGGAAGTTTAAAACCATAAATTTTTGGCTTCAAATAGTGCACCAAGGCTTCTTCATCAGATGGACTAAACTTAACTCCAGGCGGTAGAATCATCACCTGCCCATTACCCATCATTATATTCATCTCCTAGTTTAATATTTACCTAAAACTCGCTGTGTATATTTTTGATACTAATGAAACGGAGACAATAAAAACGATGAAGTTAGGTTAATATTCTTTATATAGGTGCGTTTCAATTCCTTGACGGGCAAGTTGTAGTTTGTGGATATAACCCAGACGCCCAGAGTAACGTGACTGTACAATGTGTACACACAGTAACAATCCAATCTCATATCAAAATATGTGGGGATTTATGATCCTTTTATGAGTTAATGATCCTTTCATGTAGAGTAGTAAAAAGTTAGTGTTATTGATCTTTTTGGTACTTATTATTATGGGATTGTGAATTACTGAAATTCTTGTATTTTAATCGATTAAAAAAAGGATCGAGATTTAACTAGAATTATCACATATAGTATAAAACTTGTATATTGGGTTGGGCCAATAACTAAGTAAAATACACTATATAGTATTTCAAAGTAGGATTAAATTACTTCCTCTCCAAACCACTTAAAACCGAACTGCACTTTTTAAAACCAAACCGAATCGAATTAATTTTTATTGGTTCAATTTTAATTTCTAATTTTTAAAACCGCACTTAAGTGGTTTTGGTGCGGTTTGAGATCCAAACTGCACCATGTTCATGCTTATATATATATTCAGAGGTGAGTAGAAAAAACTGAAACCGAAAGAGCCCCTGAAAAAATCAAAAACCACATTGAAAATAATTAAACTGAAAAAAATATGAAATAAAAAAAATAAAAAGAGAAATTAATGGTGTGGTTTCGGTTCCGGTTTTATTATAAATCGCCACTGAAATTAACCGAACTGAATATTATATATATATATATTAAATATATAATATTATATTTTATAAAAATTAATAACATTAAAACACCAATAATATTTATATTCGAGTTTTTACGAGAGTTTTACTATATTCTAGTGAGAATTTTATTATAATGTGTTTGTGTATCGAATAATAAAAAATTGTATTTTTATTTAATTTTTTCATGAAAGTGAATGAATTAGAAATATTTCTTATGTACACAATAGTATATATGCACAATAGTAAAAATAACAATTTTAAGAATGTTTTAAAATTTCTAGAATACTACATTCATATGTGTTTATGCAAAATTGTTCAAAATAATATTATGTGCCAAAGAAGTAAATGATATCGATTTTTTTTGGAAAAGACACTGTAACAGACTAATGTTTAACCGAAATCGAAAAACCATTTTAAATGGTTTGATTATGATTAATGATAATTAATCGAACTGGGATAATTTTAATTCGATTAATACCCGGAACCACACTATGCATACGAATATATGTGAAGATAGGAATCATGCTTGTATTATGTGATGCATGCTAAATTTATATACATTTTATATTATATTTTCCTCTATTATGTGATGCATGCTAAATTTATATACATTTTATATTATATTTTCCTCCATTTATCTTTTAATAGTTACTAATTAGTCTTTAATTAGTAGTATTAAGACTGTTTTAACTTCGATGGATGCTAAAGATGATTTTGTGTGGTTGTAGGCAAAATTGGGAGAATAATGAGTAAAAAGGAAAATTCATTCAGGACCAAGAAGCCGACTTTCACGACCGTGAAACTAACTTTCAAGGCGGTGAAACTAACTTTCAAGACTCTGAACCTGACATTCAAGGCCCTGAATCTAGATTGGATTTTTAATATTATAGCTTCCATATTTTATTTTAATTCTCTGTTTTACATATTGGAGGACACTAAAAAAGCTCATCCAAGTATAAACACAATATATATTAGGGGTTTATATATTATTAAAGACAAAGATCATATACCATCATACAATATCATAATATAGAATAGAGTTAACCGTACTTTTGAGAGAAATACTTTGAGAGGGAGATTGAAGGAAGGAGTGAAGGGATTCATCTGGACTTCAAACGAGTTCTTCAAGTTGTATTCTTTGTACTCCAATTCTATAACTCATGGTTTGTGTTATTAATATGTACATGTTTTTATCCATCATGAGTAGCTAATCTCTTAATTCAGGAATTTGGTAGCATTCGTTGGTTTATTATATTTGTTTGATTATATTGTGATTTTTTTTGATTTACTTATTTGTCTTTGATGGATTAACACGATTAAGGGAGTCATGAACCTTTAGTTTTTGGTGCTTAATATTCTATGAATGTATTTTGTTTGACCATGAGAGTGGCTTTTATGGTATAATTGTAGGCATTATAATTTAACTTGGGAGATGACTTTATAATCATTAGAAGGATTGTTTATAGCAAAACAAGATACACGAATTAGACAGTCATAATAGCCAATTGAAGAACCCTTGTTCCTGAATTATCTTCTCTCATATTTATTATATAGTTATTTTATATGTTTATTAGATTAATTTATAGATAATTACACACACAAAACTTATTCTCCACACTTCTAGATTGTAAGAAATAATAAACTTGAAATTGATATTGATAACAGTCATTTCCTGCAAACGATACCCGACTCAATACTAAAAAAAAAATGGCACCACTGTTGGGGAAGGCGACAATATTGATTTTGAGTTAATTGTTTCTTATAGTTTAGATTTTATCTTGGTACATATTTTCTTCTTTTCTTTGTTTTTATTTTTCTTTTCTTTGGTGTGTATACAATTACTTTGAGGTAGACAACTCAAGATCTTTGAGTTGAGGAGACACGGATTACAACTTTGGTTGGAATAACGCTAAGAACTTTTTCAGCAATCAAGAACGATATCAAGATTTCAATCCTTATCAAAACTGTAATGCGTATCAGGATTTTAATCCATATTAGGTGAATTCGTTCTATTTTGAAAGTTCATATTATGTTCAATACCCTCCTAGCACAGAATTTTCATATACCTTTGAAAATCAATACTGTGATTCAAAGATATGCAATGGTGTTGATAAGAGCTTAATTTAATATAAGTCTTCTTTACTTTCTTTGAGACTTTTTAAATACTTTAATGACCCAACTTTTGAGATTGTTAATAGAAATAATATTCCATTTGCAGTAGAGTCGCCAGCTTAGTATGAGGAGAATGCTAAAAGAAATAGTTTTATTATGGAAGTTCAACTTGTGATGCATAACGGTTATCTTCATGTTCTTCCGTGTGTCAATTTTTGTTAGGAATCTACATGTGATTTGATGATAACATTAATCTTAGAATCATAGAAATTTTATTTGTTGTAACTGATCAATTGATATGAAAGTTATAAATATCAATTGACCAGGAAACCATTTATCAGTTGAAGTGTTTATATGAATCAACTGATAATTTGGATTGTAGCATAGGTGTACTTAGTCTATTTCAATCGATAAGGTGTAAATCAATTGATATTTTGTTCATCAATTGATGTTAGAGTCGATTGATATGGATCATCAATTGATGTGTAAATTAAACTGTTAAATTGTAATTATGTGAAGACAGGAAATTGCACAAGTGAAGGATGATCAATTGATATTGAAGCATCGATGGATGAAGGATCAATCGAAGAAGCCAAGTCAAGCATTGAAGACCATCAACTGATGTGAAGACCCATCGACTGATATATCGATTGATAACATCTATCAATCGATAAGACATCTTTTATCGGTCGATGGATATAAAAATCAATCGAAGTAGTACATCAGTTGATGGATTAAAGAATGGATCAATTGATATGCTTAACAGCAAATTATCAATTGAGTGTGACAACACAGAAAGAATATCTATTGAAGATCCAGAGAACAAAAAGCACACCTATGGAAGACAGTCTAGAGTGACTGTGAAGACTTAATCAAAAGCTGTCTTTCAAACCTTTTTGTAAAATAGAAAAAGGTAAAAGGAAGGCAGGAAGAAACAATCCTAGAATAGGAATTGTAAAAGAACACTTGTGGTATATAAACAAGTGTAGTAGCATTATTAGAAAACATACAAGTTAGACATATTTCTTAATCAACTGTTCAAGCTTGAGAGCACATGTGTAAGAACAGTTGATTTGTTTTCTAATCTTGTAAACGCAGCTAGGTTTCTTTTAACCTAGGAGCATTGAGCAAAAATTTATATTGATGGAAAAACCAATCCATCAATAATTTTAAATCTCTTTGTTCAGTTTTATTTTTCAGCATTAATTTGTTCGAACTTATTCTCTTATTCTATCAAACATCAAGAACAAATATTAGAACACACAAAAAGTTTTAATATTTGTATTCAACCCCCTCTTCTACAAATATTGACATTGTTCTAAGGAATAACAATTGGTATCAGAGCAGGCTTTCAACATACAGAAAGTTTAAAGATCAAGAACAGTCAATATGGGCCAAAATGATTCAGGTGTTAAAATTCCAGTTTTAGAGAAAGATGAATATTTTCCATGGAAGGTCAAAATGCATCTGCATCTTCTTTCTCTCGACCCTTCTTATGTTAACTGCATAGAAAAAGGTCCTCATGTTCCCATGAAGCTAGTCACAGGTGTAAACCCTGATGGAACTCCTGCACTTGACAGACATGTTCCAAAACTTATTTCTGAGTTCACAGAAGAGGATGAAAAAGAAGTACTCAAAGACAAGAAGGCCATGAACATTCTGTTTAATGGTCTAGATAAAGATATGTTTGACAATGTAATAAACTGTACTTCATCAAAAGAAGTATGGGTTACACTTCAAACTCTGTGTGAAGGAACTGAACAAGTAAGGAAAAACAAGATGCAACTCTTGATTCAAAAATATGAATCATTCCATTTCAAGAGTGGAGAATCTATCAATGACACATATAGCAGATTTCAGAAGTTGTTAAATGGACTGAAGCTATATGGTAGGGTTTATGCAACTGAGGATACAAATCTAAAATTTCTTAGATCTCTTCCAAAAGAATGGAAACCAATGACTGTTTCCATTAGACAATCTCAGGACTTCAAGGATTTAACACTGGAGAAACTTTATGGTATTCTCAAGACATATGAGTTGAAAATCCAACAAGATGAAGAGATTGAGAAGAATCAAAGAAAAGAGAAAACTGTGGCTTTGGTAGTCAAGGGAAATGAAGAGAAGAAGGAAAATGGCTATGAAGAAGAGTCAGTCATGATGGCTGGTGATGCTGTTGAAGAATCATTCAAGAGAAAAGGAAAGAGCAAGTGTGAAGAAGATGAAACATGCTCTCAGGATGATTTGGATGAGATTGATGAGCACCTTGCATTTCTGACAAGGAAATTTTCAAAGCTAAAATTCAAGAAGAATCCATATGCTCAAAGGCCTGGATCCCAGTTTAGAAACAACAATCAAAATAAAAATCTGGTTGACAGATCTAAATTCAAATGCTTTAACTGTGAATTGGCTGGTCATTTCTCAAGTGAGTGCAGGAAGCCAAAACAAGAAAAGGCAAAGTCATATGAGGGTATTGATTATAAGAAGAAATACTTTGACCTTTTAAAACAAAAAGAAAAGGCTTTTGTAACTGAGGAGAAGGACTGGGCTGCTGAGGATAGTGATTCTGAAGAATATGTCAATCTTGCATTAATGGCCAATCATGAAGATGAAGAAGCTAGTTCAGCATCTAATTAGGTACTAGCTACCAACTTTTCCGAGCTTACATCTGAGGAATGCAATAGTACTATTAATGAAATGTCTAATGAACTGTACAATTTGCATGTCACTCTAAAATCTCTAAACAAAGAAAATCTCAAGTTAAAGAACACCATTGATGCCTTAACTGAGAGAAATATTTTTCTTGAAAATGAACTTGTTTGTTTAGAAAGATTTAAGCAGGAAAGAAAGGATGTTAGGAATGAACTAGTAAACAGTTTGAAAAGAGAAGAATTGTTGAAAGAACAATTAGCTGAAGAAATTGAAACCATTAGCAAATGGAATAGGTCTGCTAAAACTGCCAAACAAATTATTGATGTTCAGGGTGTAGATACTCTAGGAGAACTCCCCAAATCAATAGGCAAGTCATTGGCTGATACTTCAATGGATAAAGATCAATCGACTGCTAATCCTTCATCAACTGATAAGGATTATCAATCGATTGATGCTGAATCAATCGATAAGCATCCATCAACAAGTAAATCATCAATGGCTAATAAAAAGAACAAATTTAGCACTCCTATTAAGTTTGTTAAGGAAACCAAGAATCAAGTTGAGACTGAGACTGAGAAGATCAACATAGGTAGCTTATCTAAGAAACAACTAAAAGAAAAATTAGAAAAGATAGCACCTGTGAAAATTACTCTATCTAAGTCTGAGAAAGAGAAAAAGAATAGGAATGGTAAAGTAGGCATAAATAAGCACAATAATTACACTCCTGATATGTATGCACCTAGAAAGGTATGTGCTAAATGTGGTAGTGTAAATCATTTGTCCATGCAATGCAAGAATGAAAAGAAGTCTATATCTGCAAATGATTTAAATATACATGCCATGACTGCAAATGCCATGTTTACCAATCCTATGCTCATGAATGTCATGTCTTCTAATTTGGTTGCACCTAATGTTCATATGCCTTATGCACAAGTTCCATTCATGTATAATCCCTTCTTTGCATATCCTAATATGAACATGCCTGGTATGCCATGGAACATGCCTAATGTAAATGATGAAATCCATGGAAATTCTGCCATGAGTTCTAAGGTGTCAAAGCCCCAAAAGTCAACTCTCAAAGATAAAGTGGATTTAAACCCACCAAAACAAAAGGAACCTAAGTTAACAATAGGGGCTCAAGCTGCAACTAATAAAAGAGGACCCAAGGCAACTTGGGTACCAAAAGCAACTTGATTGTTTTATGTGTGTGCAGGGAAACAGGAAGAAAAATCTCTGGTATTTGGATAGTGGATGTTCTAGGCACATGACTGGAGATTTGTCCCTGCTCACAAAGTTTGTGGAAAAGGCTGGCCCAGGAGTTACTTTTGGAGATAACAGCAAAGGTTTTACTCTGGGATATGGCTCAATTGCAAAAGAAAATGTTATCATTGAAACTGTAGCACTAGTTGATGGATTGAAGCACAATTTGCTCAGTATTAGTCAACTGTGTGATAATGGTAATGGTGTGTGGTTTACAACTGAATCATGCATCATAGCCAACAAAGAATCTGGTGAAATTCTCTTAACTGGAGAAAGAAAAGGGAATGTCTATGTGGCTGATTTTCACTCTGTAAAGGCAAATTCAATGACATGTCTACTTAGCAAAGCCAATACAGAAGAAAGTTGGACTTGGCACAAGAAACTAGCCCATTTGAATTTCAAAGCCATGAATTTATTGGTTAGAAAGAATCTGGTTAGAGGCATTCCACAGATGGAATTCACCAAGGATGGACTATGTGATGCATGTCAAAAGGGAAAACAAAGAAAAGCATCATTCAAGTCAAAGTCTGAATCATCAATTGATAAGCCTCTGGAATTATTGCACATGGACTTATTTGGTCCAGTCAACATCATGTCAATTGCCGAAAAGAAATATGCCTTAGTAATTGTGGATGACTTCACAAGATTTTCATGGGTATATTTCTTACACTCTAAGGATGAAGCAAGCAAATTAATTATCAATCATGTGAAGAATGTTGACAATGGCACTGAATGGAAGGTCAAGAAATTTAGAAGTGACAATGGTACTGGATTCAAGAATTCAACCATGAGAGAATTCTGTGAAGAAAAAGGTATCACTCATCATTTCTCTGCTCCAAGAACTCCACAGCAAAATGGAGTAGTTGAAAGGAAAAATAGGACCTTGATTGAAGCTGCTAGAACTATGTTAGAAGAAGCAAAACTTCCTACATACTTCTGGGCAGAAGCAATTAATACTGCTTGTTACATTCAAAATATTTCCATGATCAATAAACCTCAAGGCAAAACTCCATATCAATTGATAAAAAAAGACAAGAAGCCAACAGTTAAATTTCTTCATGTCTTTGGCTGCAAATGCTTTGTACTGAGAAATCAAGGTGAAAATCTAGGAAAATTTGAAGCCAAAGCTGATGAAGCTATATTTGTTGGATATGGAATAACAACCAAAGCATACAGAGTCTACAATCTTAGATTACACATTGTTATGGAATCTATGCATGTAGTTTTTGATGACAAGAAAATTCAAGGGTTGTTTGATGAAGGATTTCATGATCTATTGCATTTTGAAAATGAATCCACAAGTAATATTGAAGATAGTGATGATGATGTGGAAATTACAAGAGTTCAAGTACCTACAATCCTCCCATCAATTGATGTCAATGCATCAACAGATAACTTATCAGTTGACAATCATCGATCAACTGATAATACATCAATTGATAATCATTCGATGGATATCAACTCTGCTCAACAATCTTCAAATAGAGTGTCCATCTCAGGGGGAGGGTTCTCAAATTGTCAATCACATCACAATGATCATAACACTTCCAATGATCATGAAGCATCATCTTCAAGGACAAATTTACCATCACAAAGGAAATGGACAAAAAGCCATCCCTTTGAATTAATAATTGGAGATGCAAATGATGGTGTCAAAACTAGAAGTGCAACTCAAAATGAATGCTTGTATAGTAGCTTCCTGTCTCAAGAAGAACCAAAAAGGATTGAAGAAGCCTTGAATGATCCTGATTGGATAATTGCTATGCAAGAAGAGTTGAATCAATTTGAAAGAAACAAGGTATGGAAGCTTGTGCCCAAACCAAAGAACAAGTCTATCATTGGTACAAAATGGGTGTTCAGAAACAAAATGGATGAATCTGGTACAGTGACAAGAAATAAAGCAAGATTAGTGGCAAAGGGCTATTCACAAGAAGAAGGCATAGACTTTGATGAAACCTTTGCACCAGTTGCAAGGTTGGAAGCAATCAGAATCTTCTTAGCATATGCTGCTTATGCAAATTTCAAGGTGTATCAGATGGATGTGAAAAGTGCTTTTCTCAATGGAGAACTAGAAGAAGAAGTATATGTAGAACAACCTCCTGGTTTTATTGATCCTATTCATCCTGGATTTGTATACTATCTTCTCAAGGCACTTTATGGATTGAAGCAAGCACCTAGAGCCTGGTATGACACATTGTCTAAATTCTTGATTGAGAATCACTTCACAAGAGGTACTGTTGATAAAACTCTCTTTCATAGAAATGTAAATGGCTCTATGATTCTTGTTCAAATCTATGTAGATGACATTATTTTTGGCTCAACTAATGAAAAACTTTGTAAAAAGTTTGCTAAGTTGATGCAGAGTAAATATGAAATGAGCATGATGGGAGAACTAACCTATTTTCTTGGTTTGCAAATCAAGCAAGTTAAAGATGGTATTTTCATAAATCAAACCAAATATATTTCTGATTTATTAAAGAGATTTGATTTAAGTGAATGTTCTTCTGCTAAAACTCCCATGGCCACTGCAACTAGACTTGAATTAAACACTAAGGAAGCAAAAATGGACATTTCAAGTTATAGAGGTATGGTTGGCTCATTACTTTATTTAACTGCAAGTAGGCCAGACATAATGTTTACTACATGTCTTTGTGCTAGGTTTCAAGCTGATCCTAGAGAATCTCATTTGATTGCAATAAAAAGAATATTTAGATATCTCAAAGGAACTCCAAATCTTGGAATTTGGTATCCTAGAGATTCTGGATTTGATCTAATTGGTTATTCAGATGCAGATTATGCAGGTTGCAGAATTGACAGAAAAAGCACAACAGGTTCCTGTCAATTTCTAGGAAATAAGCTTGTTTCATGGTTTAGCAAGAAGCAGAATTCAGTGTCTACATCTACTGCAGAGGCTGAATACATTGCAGCTGGAAGTTGCTGTGCACAAATATTATGGATGAGGAATCAACTACTTGACTATGGGTTCAACTTGAACAAGATTCCTATTTTCTGTGATAATACAAGTGCCATTGCTATAACAGAAAATTCTGTACAACATTCCAGAACCAAGCACATTGACATAAGGTATCACTTCATTAGGGAACATGTAATGAATGGTACAGTTGAATTACATTTTGTCCCTAGTGAAAGACAACTTGCAGACATTTTTACCAAACCATTAGATGAATCTACCTTCAATAGATTGGTCTGTGATTTAGGTATGCTTAATTATATCTAATCCTTTAAATGTCTGACAAGTTATGTATTTATATTACATGTAGCCATTGACTATGTTAAATTATTGATTCTTCAATAATCAACTGATAAATATTTTACATATCAATGGATATTAATGGAGCTGTCGACAGATAAATATATCAATTGATGATATATTTGTTTATCGATGGATAGGGGTAACTATCGACAGATAGATATATCAATCAATAATATATTTGTCTATCGATGGATAATTGTACCTGTCGATGGATAAGCAATTTATCAATCGATGACCTAGAATTTAAAGGGGTCCATGTCATCAATCGACCTGTACAAGAATCTAGCCATTGATTACTTATTTTATCAATTGATTAAAACGTACATTCCTGTATGTATAACAATCGATTGCCAAAATTGGTAACTTTTAATTATCAATACTCTTCCAACGGTCAATTTAGTTCTATTTTGAGTAAGAAATTGGTTGGGAAATCAGTAAATATAAATAGTGAGATTAAAACTTCTTTTAATTCTTACTTGCATTTTTTACTTTCGATTTTTCTATCTCTTTCTCTTTCTCAATCTTCGAACTTACTCTGTATCTATCTCTTGCTAAGAACCCTAATCTACTACTGTCTAATTATTGTTTCTGTTATAATTACTAACAAGTTTGCCAGTTAATTCAATTATAAATCTTCAAACTCGATAATGGCATCTTCAAAGAAAGTCTCACAATCTGGATTCTACTATGAGCTCAACAACTTCGTTGCTTGCACTATGGTGGAGGAAGCCCCAACAGAATTTCATCCCCTAATGGAATTTCTAAGGAGTTCGAAAATTGCAAAGGCCCTCTCAGAAGCACAAAAAATAGTGTGCAATCTAGTTGAAGAATTCTGGACAACAGCAGAAGTAGCAGATGATTTTTCTACAATCTCCTTTGAATGCAAAGGACAAAGGCATATTCTAACCACTGTGGTCTTGGGTGAGTGTTTAAATATTCCTGCAAATAATACCGAAAATGCACCCACTGACACAGATATTAGAAACATGCTTAGGGAAATCAACTATACTGCTCCTGATGCTAGTCTAGGTAGTATTGTTAGAAAGAATCTAAGAAAAGAATGGTCATATTTCTTTGATGCTTTAATAAAGTGTTTTTCTGGTAAGGTTAGTAATTTTGATGCAATAACAACTAGTATGCAACAAGTAGGGTATAGCATTTTATATGATAGATATCATAATTTAGGAAGCCTGTTACTCAATGAAATATCTGCCAAATTGGGGAATAAAATAAATAGATCTAATCATATTTATTATGCAAGATTTATTATGATTATTATTAACCACTTTGTCAAGGATATTGAGATTGACAGGAATACAGAAATTTTGGATTGCTGGACTCAAAACAAAAGGGTCTTTAAAGACTTGGTTAGGATCAATCTTCACAGCAATGTGGAATTGATCTATCCCCCTTTTGTTCAGGTATTTATCTCTACTTTAAACTCTTCTAAACCTAATTCTTCTTTGCCTTCTGTGATTATGGAGGGTGGTAGTAATGACCCCAACCCTCCTACCCAGGCCACACAACCAATCTCTAAATCCAAATCTAAGAAACCAACCTCAACAGGTTCTCAAAAACCTGTTGTTGTAAAAACCAAGAAAAGAAAATCAACTAGTGTGGTAGATAGATTAGAGGAGGATGTAGGTGGTGAGGGAACTGGGGAACATCAAAGAACCCAGAAGGATAAGGAGAGTGAGGGTGTGCAACCTCAACCTAGCCACTCCATAGTCTCCCAAAAGACTGTGGATGTTAACATGGAAAATACCACATCCCTATTGTCATTCTCTCAAAAGGATGACAATATTGAAAATAGCCCACAACCAGGGGCACAGAATCAAATTGGGGACACAAAAGCCAAAACACTAACACCATACAAAAGAAGAGAAAAGAAAGTCACCTTTGCACTTGGGGAATCACACACTGCAAAACCACAGGAAACTGTGGAGGAGCCTTCACAAAGTCTGCTTGATGCATCTCATATAAATGATGAGATGCAGCCCCATTCTCTTTCAATTCCTATCTCTTCTATTCTTCTATCCCCATCTCAAACTTCTTCAGAAAATGTTTTGATAGATTATCGAACATTTTCAGATTCTCCTTCTTTGTTTTTCAAGGAGAAGCCAACACTCTCTCCTGAATCTTCTTCTCAGAATTTTCAGGATTCTATTTCCAATATCATCTCAAACATAACTTCACAAATTATCTCAACTGTTTCTTCTCCATCAATTGATGTTCCTTCATCAATTGATATTCAGCCATCGACTGATAAGCCATCGATTGATACTCAAGATCAATCGATGGGTATGCATCAATCGATGGATATCAAAAACACCACTTCAACTGATAATGTCAATACATCAATTGATGCTCAATCAATTGATGTTGCACAAACACTCTTAGGATTGAGTGAGTTGAGTGAGAGGCAGGATTGTAACCTGGCAAAAGGAGAGGAAGTGAGTAAAAACATTCCTATTTCTTCCAGGAATGAGAGTGAAACACTTGAGGGCCCCACCTTAGTAGGTGCAAAAGAAATGAGTGAGGGAGAGGTGAGATTCCAGGATGAGATCCTGATGCAAAATAGAGAGATGAGTGAAAGTGATAAAAACATTCTACTTTTTGCACAGGAATTGGAAATTGAAATGATGGCAGAAGAAGGAGTAAAGGAGATAGGGGGAGCAAATAATGCTGAAGCTAGTGGGAGTGGAATTGCTAAAGACTTTGAAGAGGAAATAGATGCTGGTGAATTGGATCCAAAGAATTTCATTCATCCTGATCCACAATATCAAGGGTTGGCTACTTTAAGTAACAGGAATGCAGAACAACTCTTGGGCATTGATCATACAGATCAAAGGACCAGGAATCTGAAGGAAAGCATTGCCAATACAACAGAAACTTGTTATATGGCACCTGAAGAGTTGGAGAGTGATTCTGATGAAGAGCCATGGATGAGCACTATTGATGGTTCCTTAGAAGCTGCTGAGACTGAAATTCTCTCTCAATATAGAAGAACAATGGTGGAAGGAGAAATTGAAGATCCTACTCAAAGGAGAATTGCTCACTATATGAGAGAATCAATGAAAATTCAAAAGATGACAGTAACAGGAGTAAGCAGGGAACTGGAGAGGATTAAGGACTCTATCTCATCTAACAAGGATGCAATGGACAGGAGATTGGATGAGAAGCTACCTGTAAGGCATTATGTAACTTGCAATGTAATCGAGGATCTGTAACTCAACTAAAAGTAAAGGACTGGTAAATAATGTTATTAATGTAATCACAGGAATCTACAATGAAGATCAGGCAGCTACATGTTTCAGGGTATTTGATGGAATATTGAAGATTACTGACAGAAGTTCATTAATATGTTCAAGCGTCAGTAAAAGAATAAGTCACTCAGTGTTTCAGCAGATAGCAAGATTCAAGTAGTCAGTGCCAGAAGATTTCAGTGAAAACAAGAAGCAATAAAGGAATACAACATTCATGTCAATTGATTTGATTGAGGATATGAAGATCAATGCAGTGTTAGTCACTTGTGAACCAGACCAGTGCACTAAGTGTCAACACAAAGAATTTGATTAACATGTTCATTGTAAAAGAAGAATTGACAGAAGACAAGTAAAGCAAGGTTTATTTTCTAAGTCATTATACAAGGAGTAAGAAATCGACACCTAAATTAACAAGGTGAAGAAATCAACTCCAAGGCATACAAGGTGAAAAAAATCGACACCTAGATTATCAAGGAGAAGAAAATCGACACCTAGGTAATACATGGTGAAGAAATTCGACAGGTAACCTAGCCATGAGAAGAAAGAAAATCGACACCTAGAGTGTACAGGGACTTATTATTCGACACCTAGCTGTTGATTGACCAAGGCATATACATGGTAAAGGAAATCGACACCTAGCTTTACAGGGAGAAGGAATTCGACACCTAGCTGTTCTATGACTATGGAAATTCGACACAGAGAGGATTTTCTAAGTACTGGCACATGGAGAAGAAATTCGACACATAGAGAATATCTATGAATTTCTCCAAGTCAAATCAAGTCAACATACAAGAGAAAAGAATTCGACACTCTCAACTGTATTCCACTTTATTGTAAAGTCTACATATAAACAAAATGTATTTTCATTTTGAATGCAATTCTATCACAACACACATAAATAGATACAGCTGAGAGAAACACAGAGAGAATATCAAAAGCCATTAAAGCTTGTATTTATTGTTGTTGTAAGATTCATCAGAAGCTCATACATCTGTGTGAGAGTGTAGCACCCTGGGTTTATATAATACAAAGTATATTCCCAAAGATTGTGTTGTTGTTGTTTGTCTATTCACTGTCATATTTATTATTCAACAAGAACAAATCAGTGAACACGAACTAACTGGAAAAACTACCACATCATATTCAACCCCCCCCTTCTATGATGAGTTTGGACCTAACAATTGGTATCAGAGCTTGTTGATTGACTGTACAAATCAGATCCAAAAATAGTTTTTCTAAAAAGTGAATTTTTCTTTATTTTTAAAGATAATTCAATTTCGAATTTTTCCTTGATTTCTAATTCACTAATTTTCAAAAAGCTATCAATCATCAAGAATTCGAATTAAAATTAAATTCTCAATATTTAATTTTTATTTGAATTGATTTTAATTTTTGAGAAATTAATTATTTCTTAAGATTTAAAATTCTTAATAGCCATGAGTACCCAAAAATTAAGCAGCATTAAAATTCCCACCTTCGACAAAAATGAATACATCTTGTGGAAAAAGAAGATGACCATTTTCATCAAGACCTGTAATTCTCAATATTTAGGAATTCTTGAAAATGGTCCCTATGTTCCTCAAAAGCTTACACCGGAAACAGTTTCAGAAGATGGAGTTAGGATTCCTCAAGGGTTTACCCCAAAGGAACCATCAGAATTTACTGATACTGATAAAGAGAGAGTAGCATGGGACAATCATCTACAATGCATCTTGATGGATTCTTTGGACACAACTATGCTGAATCAGGTGATCAATTGCATCAGTGCCAAACAGATGTGGGACACAATAAATCTGCTAATGGAGGGTACAGCTGAAGTAAAGGAAAACAGGCTGGACATTCTTACCTCCCAATATGAAGCATTCAAGTCATTACCTGGAGAAAGTATAACTCAAGTTTTTGAGAGATACAACAAATTGTTGAATGACTTGTCTCTACATGGGAAGGCCTACACGCGAAGGGAAATTAACAGAAAATTTATGTTGACGCTGCCAGCACACCTAGAGCATAAAATCTCTGCAATCAGAGAAAGAAGTGATATAAATGATATGTCAATTGAAATGCTATATGGAAAGCTCAAGACTCACGAGATGGAGCAAGAGCAAAGACAAATCATTTACGGCTCAGGTACAGTGGACAGTAAGAACACAGCACTGTTAAAGACGACAGCTCTTGTAGCCAGTGGTATGACTGTCAAGGAGACCAACAAAGAAGCACCTGCAGTTGATAAGGAAGAAATTGTAGAAGCTGAATTTTTAGAATCTAATCAACCAGGTGATGAAGACGACTTCTATTCGATAGAAGAACTTGAACAACTTGAAAATAAGACAATGGCCTACATGGCGGGAAAGTTCAAGAACCTCAGGTTTAGGAGGAACCCCAAGTACAAATTTAAAAGTAACTCCAGTTATAGTGGTTCCAGGGACAAAACCGATAACAGAGGTAATTCGTCTTCAGGGTCTCACAGCAGAGGAGGCTATAAGACAGGGATGGTAGATAGAAGCAAGTTCAAATGCTACAATTGTGGAGAACCCGGTCATTTTGCAACAGAATGCCGGAAGCCGAAGCAAGGGAAAGAGAGAAAGGAGTCATACGATGAACTCAAGCAGAAATATGATGCACTTGTGAAGAAGCATCAAGGGAGAGCTTATATAGCTGAAGGAAAGAGCTGGGATGATTCAGATAATGATGAAGAAGAGACTTATGGAAATATTGCTTTAATGGCAGACTCTTCTGAGGCATCACCTCAATCATCGAAGGGTACAGCAAAGAACAAGCGTGTCATATGGATTCTTGACAGCGGATGTTCTAGGCACATGACTGGAGATAAAGCCCTGCTAACAGATGTGATTGAGAAAGCTGGCCCGATAGTGACCTTTGGAGATAACAGCAAGGGATTCACAACGGGATATGGCAATCTGGAAATCGGGAATGTTATCATTGAAAACATCTCTCTTGTGGACGGATTAAAGCACAACCTTCTGAGTATCAGTCAGTTCACTGACAAGGGATACAAGGTAACTTTTGAGAAAGAAAGATGTGCTATCCAAAGCAGGAAGGATTCGAAGCTTGCTCTTCAGGGAGTGAGAAAAGGGAATCTCTTTGTAGCCGACTTATTCTCTGCAAGCAAAGGCGAAGTTCAATGTTTTTACAGCAAAGCTTCAACAGAGGATAGTTGGTTGTGGCACAAGAAACTCTCACACCTCAACTTCAAAACAATGAACTCTTTAGTTAAGAGGGAATTGGTTAGAGGTCTACCCGAGATGGAATTCTGTCAAGAAGGGTTATGTGAAGCATGTGAAAAGGGGAAGTCAAAGAAAGCATCTCACCGAAGCAAAGACTCAAATGACATTACTGAACCACTGCAATTACTGCATATGGATTTATTTGGTCCAGTCAACGTCATGTCTATGTCAAGAAAGAGATACGCACTTGTAATTGTTGACGACTACTCCAAGTACACGTGGGTGTTGTTTCTAGCCGCAAAGGATGAAGCCCCTCATTCAATCATCAATCACTTAAAGAAAATTGAGTTGGAAGCTGGTCTGCCTGTCAGGAAAATAAGGTCTGACAATGGAACGGAATTCAGAAATGCAATCTTGAATGAATTCTGTGTGGAAAAAGGAATATCAAGACAATTCTCAGCGCCCAGAACTCCACAACAAAATGGAGTGGTAGAGAGGAAGAACAGAACCTTAGTGGAAGCAGCAAGAACAATGCTGAATGAAGCAAAGTTACCTCTATACTTTTGGGCTGAAGCAGTCAACACAGCTTGCTACACTCAAAATCGTACCCTTATCAATAAAGAACATGACAAGACTCCATATGAGTTAATGGCAAACAAGAAACCAACATTGAAATACTTTCATGTGTTTGGAGCAAAGTGCTTCGTATTGAAAGATGATGAGCATCTGGGAAAGTTCGAATCCAAGGCTCATGAAGGCATATTTCTTGGCTACTCAATGGAATCTAAGGCGTACAGGGTTTATGTGATTGAACACAAAAAGGTCATTGAAAGCATGAATGTAACTTTCGATGATCTCAAACTCCCAAGTCTACAAAGATCAGACGACACTGAAAATCTGCAGTTTGAAAATTTGAACTCAGATGAAAGTGAAGTAGAACCTGAAGCTGCAACAGAAATTCAAGCTCCAAATGAGAATAATGATGATTCTGACCCTAGTAGTGGAAACAGTGGAAGATTCACAGAAACTACTAGTAGTGGCAGAGAATCTCATTCGCATCCAAGCAGCAGCTCAGGGGGAGCAACTGAAGGATCATCTAGCAGGTCTCAGCAGTTTAATGAAAATGAGGCTGAATCATCAAGGGCAAATCTGCCTAGACATAGGGTGTGGAGTAAAGCTCACCCCTTTGAGTTAATTCTAGGAGATCCAGATGCTGGAGTTCAAACTAGACGTGCTTCCCAAAATGAATGTTTATTCTCTGGTTTTCTCTCTGAAATAGAACCAAAGAAAGTGGAAGAAGCACTAGAAGATCCAGATTGGGTTATTTCTATGCAAGAAGAACTCAATCAATTTGAGAGACAAAAAGTCTGGAAGCTGGTACCTAGGCCAAAGAACAAGTCTGTAATTGGCACAAAGTGGGTATTCAGGAACAAGCTGGATGAAGATGGCATTGTTACGAGGAACAAAGCTAGACTGGTTGCTAAAGGTTATTCCCAAGAAGAAGGAATAGATTATGATGAAACATATGCACCAGTGGCAAGGCTTGAAGCTATCAGGATGTTCTTAGCATTTGCAGCACATTCCAACTTTAAAATTTATCAAATGGATGTGAAGAGCGCATTCCTGAATGGAGAGCTTGAGGAAGAAGTGTATGTGGAACAACCCCCAGGGTTTGAAGATCCAGAATTTGCAGATTTTGTATACTTCCTCTTCAAGGCACTCTATGGCCTAAAGCAAGCACCTCGGACATGGTATGACACTCTATCAGTATTTTTACTTGAAAATGGTTTCACTAGAGGTGTCATAGATAAGACTCTGTTTCACAAAATGCACAAAAATGATATGATATTAGTACAAGTATATGTAGATGACATTATATTTGGTTCTACTAACGAACAGTTGTGTAGTAGATTTGCTAAGCTAATGCAGAGTAGGTATGAAATGAGCATGATGGGAGAGCTGAATTATTTCCTTGGACTCCAAGTAAGTCAAAGGAGAGATGGAATCTTCATCTGTCAGACCAAGTACATCAAAGAACTTTTGAAGAAGTATGGTCTTGAAGATGCATCAACAGCCAAAACCCCAATGGCAACTGTCACTAAGCTTGATAAAGATGAGCCTGGTAAGAGGGTAGACATCACAAGCTACAGAGGAATGATCGGCTCATTACTGTACTTAACTGCAAGTAGGCCAGATATTATGTTTGCTACATGCTTGTGTGCTAGGTTTCAATCAGATCCTAAAGAATCACATCTTATAGCTATTAAACGGATTTTTAGGTATCTTAAGGGAAGTCTGAATCTTGGAATTTGGTACCCTAAAGATACAGGTTTTGACCTTATTGGCTATACAGATTCTGATTATGCAGGTTGTAGGATTGATAGAAAAAGTACATCAGGGAGTTGTCAACTCCTTGGTAGAAGATTGGTGTCCTGGTATAGCAAGAAGCAGCACTCAGTTGCAATGTCGACAGCTGAAGCTGAATATGTTGCTGCTGGAAGCTGCTGTGCTCAGATATTATGGATAAGGAACCAACTTCAAGACTATGGACTGTTGCTGAACAAAATTCCAATATACTGCGACAACACCAGTGCCATAGCTATCACAAACAATCCTGTTCAACATTCAAGGACCAAGCACATTGATATCAGGTATCATTTCATTAGAGAGCATGTCATGAATGGTACTGTAGAGTTACACTTTGTACCTACAGAACAGCAAGTTGCAGACATTTTCACTAAACCACTGGATGAAGTTACCTTCACTAGACTGGTTTGTGAACTTGGGATGTTAAATGTCTAGATCTTATCTGCAATTTGGTGTAAATAAGTTCTCAAATATTTAATCTTCAATATTAAAAGAATTTGTGAACTTATTTGATCATCCAGTAATTAAACTTCTAGCATCTTAATTATTTGAATACTTATTTCTATTTTAATAGATTTTGAGTATTTATTTAATTATATTTTTATTAATTTATTTAAGTTATGAAATAGCAATTAAAGGTAATATTTGCTTCACAATTTAAATTTATTAATAAAAATAAGAAGCATAATTATTTAAATATTTTATTTGATTAATATCAGTCAATGATATTTTAATTAAGTAATTTATTATAATAATTGTGATATTATCAATTTGGTAATAGTTTATTTAGAATTTTATTCTAAATAAGATCTTATTTGGTTATTTATTCGAATGTTACCAATTGATAATAGAGTATATTTTGTTCAAGTACAAAATATACAGGGTAGAAATAATTCGCCACACAGGCTTTTAACTTAGAATTATTTTGTTTTGTGTCGATTTCTATCCAACAGTAAGTGTGTAACCAAAATTCGACACATAGGTTTCTTACTTAGAAATTTATGTAAGTGTCGAATTTTGTATACAGGGTAACATAGAGTGCTAAAAATTCGACACATAGCTTTTTACTTAGAATAATTTTCTAGGAGTCGAATTTTAGTACCCTGTGTTGACTTAGTCAACACAGGGGGAGTAAAAATCGACACACAGCATTTAACAATTTCTTAGTCGATTTTTATTTCTTTGTGTCGAGTTTTTAAGGGAATTTTCTATGTGTCGATTTCTTGTATGCTGTATAGACTTTCTTTCAAACTTGATTTTTGACCTTGTAATTCTCTGTGTCGATATTTTGTGTAACATAGAGGGCATTACAGTAATTTCCTCTATGTGTCGATTTTCTTGTAATGTAGGATACATGTCTTAGCTTATATTTCTTCCTCATTCACAGTCGATACACACACAAATATACACCATTGTTATCTTGCATTTCTTCGACAAAAACTCGACACCCACCATAGATTAATCATATTTTACTCACTTTTTTAAAATCTAAAAACAGTTCTGTGTGTCATTTTCAAAGATCTATCACATACTTTAAAATCAACTCATTTGGTGCATTTTCTTTGAAAGATCCATTTCGAGTTGACCCTTCGATTTCACACAGATCTAGTTATTGTTTAGTGATTAAAAATTGATTAAAAATTATAATCTTGTAGCAAATCATTTCTAGTAATTAATGTAATTATTCAATAATTTTTGGAAGTGATTTGAATTTGAGTTAATTTTACTCGGATTAATTTATTAAAATTGGTGTTGCAAAATATTTGTGTTAATTAAATAATAAATTATCTGCTCATTTTTAACTAATTAAAAATGGTTGGAAAATTTGTTATACTTAAAACAAATAGTGCACTCACAATAGAGCCTGAGTCTGTTGCTGAACCATATAGCAATTGGATTAGGTTTTTACGTGAACATTCCAATGTACGACATGCTTTAACTGCAAGCCCGGAACTAAATCTTGATGCATTGCTTGTATGTTATTATTCAGCTGTTGATACATCAGATGAAGACAATTTGGCTTTTACTTTTTCCCTAGAATCTAGAGATGTCAGGGTAACGGATCAGGACTTAAATAGAATTTTGCAGTTTAACACTGAAAACTTTGATCCTTTACCTGATGATGCTGAACGTGCTAATTTCTTCAATTCCATCACACATGAGGGACCACTCAATTTAACTGAAGTTTACAAACATAATCTTCCTCGTGAATGGAACTTTTTCTTTCATATAGTGAACCATGTTTTTGCAAAGAAAAAGAGTGGATGGAGTGGTATTCCCAAATTGACTCAATCTATTGGGTATGCCATCTCTCACAATCTCAATATAAATTATGGTAAACTATTGATGAAAAGCATTCTTCAGGCAATGGGATCTAGTGCCAAAAGAGACATCAACCGAGTCAATGTTGAATGTTTTTATCCTAGATTTCTACAGTTAGTGCTTAATGACCTACTATCGAATGACGAAATGCTTGCCTTCTCTGCAAGTCAGTATGAACAATGTTCTACAATTTGTGGTAGTGTCATTGCACTAATAGTAAACAGGGGTGATTACCCAAATGGGAACGTAGCACGACTAACAGAATATATGGAAAGTGTTATGATCCCTGTAGCAGGTGAACAGCAAGAAGAAAGTCCTGAAATTGTAGACTCCATGGATGAGGTCTCTGAAGCTGAACCTGAGCCTGAAAATGAAGAAGAAGCACAAGAAGAAGAAGAGGTTCAAGGAGAAAATGAGCCAATTGCAAGTGATACAGAAATGGCTGATCAAGCAGGAACTGAAAACGATGCAGAATCTTATCACCCTGGTACACCAAGAGTAAGTCCTAGTACAGGTAGTCTTCCTGAATTTGATCTTTCACTAGTACTTAGTGAAGATTATCTTGCTATGTTGGACATTTCACAGCCAACTCTGAACACGCACACACCAATGTCCCCAGTGGCAATAGAACATGACAATGAGCCTGAAAACCAACAGGTTCTAACCCCTGTCATAGAACAACAAACACCTATCCCAACTCCTTCAGTTATTCTTGTTGAAACCTTAAGTGAGGATGAGGGAGATAGTGCCTGTAGTGCACCACATAAGGTGGATGTTGAAAACACTGAAGCAGCTCTGCCTCCTAGCAAAAGAAGGAGAATATGTTATGAACCAGAGGCAACTGCTAGCCAAAACCCCAATTCACCAGAGCCTTCGAATGTACAAAGGATGGAGCAATTAAATGCACAAATCCGCTTCTCTTTGTTTGGAAATGAAAGTGAATTGACGGTTAAACAAGCTACTTCAGTAGCAGAGCCTTCACAGGTAGATCCTGTGATGGACAGGCCTTCACAGGCTTTGAGGGGCATCACGAACTCTTATTTGCCACGCATTACATTGTTCGAGGTGGTGACCCCCCTGGATAGAACATCTCCAGCTCCATTATCGGAGGTTCTCCCATCCAATTCTGGAATAGGTGAGAGGCAACTCCTCCTTAGAGGGAGCGAGGGTTCCATTCAAGGAACAGCTACACAAGTAGCGGAGCCTACTCAGGTTGATCCTGAGCAGGACATGCCTTCACAGGCTTTAGCTGGCACCACAGATCCTCAACTGCCAATCACTACAGTATCTAAGGTGGTGACCACACTGGAACCAACACTTCCAGTTCCTGAAACAGGAGGTCTCCTTGCCATTTATGGTCAAAAGGAGTGGCAACCCTTCCATAGAAGGAAGAGGGGTTCCCAGAATTTAATTTCTAGGGACAACCCATCTCTAAGAGATGAGGCTCCACTAGGCGATGAAGTAATTACTGAGCCTTGTGATGAGATAGTGCTTAGGCATGAAAGAGTTCCAAATCCTTCTAAAGGTAATTCTCCACTTGGTAATGATTCTTCGGAAGAACTAGGTGCGAGGAATTCCCCAGATTCTGAACAATCTCAGCACAACAAAGCAATCCTTCAAAGAATTATCAATCTCGAAGCACAATTTGGACTGTTCAAACATTCTATGTCCTCAATTGTGACAGGTCAAGAAAAGCTAAGGCAAGACAACAAAGAAATCAAAGATTTACTGAAACAGCTGTTAGCACAAAGATCAACTTCCTTACCTCTTCAATCAACCCCAGCTCCGGAGGATAACACAACTAAGGGGGAGAAAGAAGGACAAGGACAAGAAAAAGATATATCTGTCAAAGGAAAGGAAAAGGTAAGAGATGATGATTCTTCTGAACAAGCAAAGGAAATAGAACAGGCATATGCTGAGGGGGAGGAGTTAGAAGAAGGAGAAATTCCAAATGATGACCCGTTCAATGAAATGGATTCATATGTGAATGAAGCTGCTTATCCAAGAACATTCTCTGACTATATTGAAAAGCACAAGATCCAGAAAGTTAAGGAGAATGATTACAAGACATATGAAGACTTGAATTCTATTGATGAGCAAATCAGGCAAGCAAACTGGGCAACTTATCAGAAAAAGAAGAAGAAGCTCTATTCTTCTAAGTCAGGAAGAAAATGGGAAATAGCCAGAGCCAACTTAAGAAGACCCGACAAGGGTACCTTGAACAATAATGATGAAGAAGTTCATGAGCTATTTCAAATCTTCAAAAGGAGGAACAGAAGTCTGAGCAACTACTACTTTGAACTGAAAAGTGAAATATCCTATCTGGTAGTTTCTATGGCACCGGAATCAGAAGGTTGGAGATTAACCTTATCTTTCAACAACTACGGGTTAAGGACCATATCAAGTGAATTTCTGAAGAGAAGGTCATTAACTGAGTTGTTTGCACTTAAACAGAAGATCAGAATCCATGAATCCTCTGAAAATGAATTAATGACAGAGGTGATTGAAAAGCTTATGGAGAAAGGAGAGCCAGAAATTCAACAAGATCCATATCAAGTCAGATACTTCAAAGACAGATTTCTTCAGATACTGAGATTGGATCATGAAGCATTGCCATTCTACTCACTCAGACGGTTAAAGTTTGTTGAGGGCTTGCTTAGGGGAAAAGGGTTCAGAAGTCCTGAAAAGTGGAAAGCGGCAGAAAGAATTTTTGCCTACAGGTTAAACATCTCAGAAGCTTTGGGAAGAGATATCCAGAACATCAAAAGATTTGATCCATCTAAAGGAACTCAACCTAGGGAACCATTCAGAGCTGATCCGGGTGATGAACACATGTTTAAATTATCAAGAGAAGTGCCAGAAACAGATCCCAGTTATGGAATACTAGAAGCAAAAGAACCAATGGTCATCACCAATCCACTAAGAGTGATCTACTCAAACAAAGATGAAAGTGAAAGACAGATTGAAATGAGTAGGATCAGAAATGAAAATTCAAGAGTGATTGGAAGAATTTTGGAAAAGCTAAGGAACTCCACAATTCCTGATGACAAGATAGTGCTACAAGAAGTAGAAGAAGCCTATTTGGACAAAGTGACAAGAGAAGATCAGATGATTATAAATCGGGTGGATGTTAATCCAAAGAGGGTTATAGTGCAAGGGTGGACTCAGCAACTAAGCTTCAAATTCAGTGAATTGAAAAAATTCAGGAGTATGCCACTGTTACAACTTATCTTTGATCAACTTCAATATCCAAGACCAAGAAATCTTCTAGAATGGGAGGCTCACGACATTGTCAGAAGGAGAATAGCAAAGGTCCAAGAATGAAGAAACAAATAGAATTATTAGTTCAGTCTAGAGGAACAAAGTCATTCTTGTAACTTAGCTGTATTGAAATCTGGAAATTGTAATATTTAATCCAGAATACAATTAATGTTATTTACAGTCTTTCCGCACTTTACTTTTTCTTGTATTGTTAGTTGAGTTATCCTCTTTTCTTTAGAATTTGCTTGTCGAACTCTATCAATCAAATAGGGGGAGATTGTAAGGCATTATGTAACTTGCAATGTAATCGAGGATCTGTAACTCAACTAAAAGTAAAGGACTGGTAAATAATGTTATTAATGTAATCACAGGAATCTACAATGAAGATCAGGCAGCTACATGTTTCAGGGTATTTGATGGAATATTGAAGATTACTGACAGAAGTTCATTAATATGTTCAAGCGTCAGTAAAAGAATAAGTCACTCAGTGTTTCAGCAGATAGCAAGATTCAAGTAGTCAGTGCCAGAAGATTTCAGTGAAAACAAGAAGCAATAAAGGAATACAACATTCATGTCAATTGATTTGATTGAGGATATGAAGATCAATGCAGTGTTAGTCACTTGTGAACCAGACCAGTGCACTAAGTGTCAACACAAAGAATTTGATTAACATGTTCATTGTAAAAGAAGAATTGACAGAAGACAAGTAAAGCAAGGTTTATTTTCTAAGTCATTATACAAGGAGTAAGAAATCGACACCTAAATTAACAAGGTGAAGAAATCAACTCCAAGGCATACAAGGTGAAAAAAATCGACACCTAGATTATCAAGGAGAAGAAAATCGACACCTAGGTAATACATGGTGAAGAAATTCGACAGGTAACCTAGCCATGAGAAGAAAGAAAATCGACACCTAGAGTGTACAGGGACTTATTATTCGACACCTAGCTGTTGATTGACCAAGGCATATACATGGTAAAGGAAATCGACACCTAGCTTTACAGGGAGAAGGAATTCGACACCTAGCTGTTCTATGACTATGGAAATTCGACACAGAGAGGATTTTCTAAGTACTGGCACATGGAGAAGAAATTCGACACATAGAGAATATCTATGAATTTCTCCAAGTCAAATCAAGTCAACATACAGGAGAAAAGAATTCGACACTCTCAACTGTATTCCACTTTATTGTAAAGTCTACATATAAACAAAATGTATTTTCATTTTGAATGCAATTCTATCACAACACACATAAATAGATACAGCTGAGAGAAACACAGAGAGAATATCAAAAGCCATTAAAGCTTGTATTTATTGTTGTTGTAAGATTCATCAGAAGCTCATACATCTGTGTGAGAGTGTAGCACCCTGGGTTTATATAATACAAAGTATATTCCCAAAGATTGTGTTGTTGTTGTTTGTCTATTCACTGTCATATTTATTATTCAACAAGAACAAATCAGTGAACACGAACTAACTGGAAAAACTACCACATCATATTCAACCCCCCCCCTTCTATGATGAGTTTGGACCTAACACTACCATTCAACACCATGAATAGCATCAAAGACAAGCTTTTCAAAGAATCCAAAAATTTTACATCTTTGGAGACAAGAGTATGTTTTCTAGAAAAGAAGATGGATGATATTATCAGAGGTCAAAGTCTTCATGCTTCCATTCTTCAAAAGTTTCTTGACAGACTTCCACCACCCCCTCCAATTGATGATAACAAAAAGGGGGAAAATACAAAGAAGAAGGATGATGATGGTGGTGATGGCAAAGGCAGTGGAAGTGGTGGAATAGGTGGTTCTGGTATGGATAAGTCAAGTGGCATTGGTGGTTCTGCACCCAGAAGAGATAAAAGCAGAAGTAACATGGACAATCAATCTTCAAAGAAATCTAAGTCATCTAATTCTCCAAAAGATAATTTAGAACAGAAAAAGAAAGATTACAAGAAGTTTGATGATGATCTTGAAGCTAGGAGAATTTCTAGGGAGAAAGAAACTCAATCAATGATTGAGAGAGAAAAGAAAAGAATTGAAGATCTAAGGAGAAGCACTGAGTTAGTAACAGAGGCAGTAGAAAAAGGAGACTTGGATGAGTTCATTGCTCAAACAAGAAAATTAAATGAAGATGCACAAAAGGCTGCCAAGGAAAGAAACTCAAATACAGAAGCTTTTCTTCAATTGGATATTGAAGCTCTTAAAGAAAAGAAGAAAGGGAAAGCAATAGTGATTGAAGAAGAGAAGAAGAAAGAGACTGAACTAGTAAGTCAAAAGCTACTTCAAGGAGCCATCACTACAGGAATCTCAGATGCCTCAAGGAGAGAAAGGGAGAATGAAGAGATTGCTAGACAGATGGAAATGCAATGGCATTTGGAAGAAGAGCTACAGGCAGAGCAACCTTTGAGAAAAAGGAGAAAAGTTTCTATGGCCAAGAAAAGGTCAAGTTCTACTCAAGAAATAGTGGTTCAGGAAAACCTCCAGGGTCAACAAGAAGAAATCAAGGAGGAGGTCACAATTGAAGGTTATGATTTGAAGGGAATACCAGTAATCAATGAAAAAGGATTAATTGGAGTAAGGACTCACCCTGCAACCTCTAACCATGAAGAATCAATGAGGTTGGAGTATGAAAATGGAGTGAAAACAATCTATTCATTGAAGGTGATAATGAAGCAAAGCTACAATGTTTTAAAGACTATTCTTCCTCTACTCAACAGAAAGTACAAACTCAACACAATAATTGCTCAGGAGATACAACAACAAATTTCAAGGTTAAGAAGATCCAAGGCAGAAGCTGAACCTGATTCACCTCTAAAGCTATGGAAGTCACAGGTCAAAAAGATGGTGTTGGAGCCAAAGTATGCTATGATTTTTACAGATATAGAGGGCAACACAAAGTTCTTTGATATCTGCAAATATCTGGACAAAATCACAGATGAAGAAATACACTACCTTATGAGGCAACTTGGAGAAACTGACAGGGATGAAGCAATATTGAGAAGTTCTTTCATGAGGCAACTAAAGGAAAATGCTGAGAAAAGGAGGAAGATGAACTAAATTAAATTATGAAGACATTGAAGCTGCTTGCAGGAGTTATCTATCAATCTGGTACTTCCAAAATTAATGTGCCAATTAAGTTTCTTGATTCTATCTAAATGTAATTTTTTTTAAGGGTTTTTGTTATCATCAAGTAGATTTATGCATGTTAATAACACAGACATAAATATGGGGAGATTGTTAGGAATCTACATGTGATTTGATGATAACATTAATCTTAGAATCATAGAAATTTTATTTGTTGTAACTGATCAATTGATATGAAAGTTATAAATATCAATTGATCAGGAAACCATTTATCAGTTGAAGTGTTTATATGAATCAACTGATAATTTGGATTGTAGCATAGGTGTACTTAGTCTATTTCAATCGATAAGGTGTAAATCAATTGATATTTTGTTCATCAATTGATGTTAGAGTCGATTGATATGGATCATCAATTGATGTGTAAATTAAACTGTTAAATTGTAATTATGTGAAGACAGGAAATTGCACAAGTGAAGGATGATCAATTGATATTGAAGCATCGATGGATGAAGGATCAATCGAAGAAGCCAAGTCAAGCATTGAAGACCATCAACTGATGTGAAGACCCATCGACTGATATATCGATTGATAACATCTATCAATCGATAAGACATCTTTTATCAGTCGATGGATATAAAGATCAATCGAAGTAGTACATCAGTTGATGGATTAAAGAATGGATCAATTGATATGCTTAACAGCAAATTATCAATTGAGTGTGACAACACAGAAAGAATATCTGTTGAAGATCCAGAGAACAAAAAGCACACCTATGGAAGACAGTCTAGAGTGACTGTGAAGACTTAATCAAAAGCTGTCTTTCAAACCTTTTTGTAAAATAGAAAAAGGTAAAAGGAAGGCAGGAAGAAACAATCCTAGAATAGGAATTGTAAAAGAACACTTGTGGTATATAAACAAGTGTAGTAGCATTATTAGAAAACATACAAGTTAGACATATTTCTTAATCAACTGTTCAAGCTTGAGAGCACATGTGTAAGAACAGTTGATTTGTTTTCTAATCTTGTAAACGCAGCTAGGTTTCTTTTAACCTGGGAGCATTGAGCAAAAATTTATATTGATGGAAAAACCAATCCATCAATAATTTTAAATCTCTTTGTTCAGTTTTATTTTTCAGCATTAATTTGTTCGAACTTATTCTCTTATTCTATCAAACATCAAGAACAAATATTAGAACACACAAAAAGTTTTAATATTTGTATTCAACCCCCCCTTCTACAAATATTGACATTGTTCTAAGGAATAACAATTTTTCGACTACATGTGATTCTTATTTAGCAATTAATGAAAATTTTGTGTCTGATGAACCTACTTGTTTATTGATAATTGTCTCATGTTTGATACTAATAAATTGGGTGATGTTGAAATTCTATCAAATTTAGAAAATAATATTTTGCTTAATGCATTGGTAGAAGATGTGAAATTAAATATTTATGAGTGTCCAATTATAATTAAGGAGGTTATAATGATAGATAGAATTGAAATTCTTGCTTTGGAATACAAGGATCCAATTTGAGATGAGTTTGTGAGTCGTACTTATGTTGCTTATTCTGACGACTTTTCTAACTACTTTGATTTTTTTGAGTTTCTTAAGCAGGTGATGATCATAAAAACTGTCTCTTATTTTTATGGATCAAAGATATATTTGCACATCATAATTTTAATGCTAATTCGCAGGTATGTGCAGCTATTTTCTTTGTCACATCATTGGTTATGATACTTGAATGTATATGACGAGATAAAAGAAGCATTTCTTGGGAGGAAACCCAAGATTATACTATTAGTTTTTTTAACACCCATAGGTTACCTTGATGTGTTTGCTTTAAGTGGTGGTCGCAGGTGTTTAAGCGAAAAAATTAGCAGGAATATTTTTGGTTGAGTTAGCTATCTTGTTTTTCCGTTTGCCATAGTTCCAACGGTCGGATCGTCATGAATTTTGGACATCATCTTCCTTGGTCAAATAATTAAATTCTGACCGGTGGAGATTCGATTTGGAGGTCCGTAAAGTCAGTTTATTAGGTCCTGAAAGGGATATGTGGCACCACGCGGAGGATTAAAGTGTCCATGGTGCATCGACTTTGGACTTGATTTTTTTGGTTAAATGGAGTCAACACACTTGACTTCTTCTTCGAGCGGCACTTCATGCAAATGCATTAGGAGAGTATTTTTATCTTTTTTTGTATATTAATATATTTTTGTATTTATTTGTTTTTTTTTTGTAATTTATTGTAGGATTTTCTTTTAGTTTTTTTTTCTCTTTTTAATTCATTGAGGAGAATGAACCATTTAAGTGTGGGGATGCGAGCTCAATATGGTAATATATGGTAATATTTTTTATTCTAGCTTTGTAAATAATTAGATGATCATATGGAGTGCTTGCCTAGAATTCATGTTAAATTTAGAAATTTATTGCATTGCATAACATAGTATGATCCCATATTAGTAGTAGTATAAATTAGCAACTTATGATGACATTTTATATTATATTTTCCTCCATTTATCTTTTATTTGTTATTAATTAGTCTTTAATTAATAGTATTAAGAGTGTTTTACCTTGGATGGATGATAAAGTTATTTTTCTATGGTTGTAGGAAAAATTGAGAGAATTATGAGCAAAAAGGAAGATAAGAGGCAGATTCGTTCAAGACCCTGAAGCTAACTTTCAAGACCTTGAACCTGACATTCAAGGCCATGAATCTGAACATGATTTTTAATATTAGAGCTTCCATATTTAGTTTTAATTCTCTGTTTTACACATTGGAGGACTCTAAAAAATCTCATCCAAGTATAAAAATAATATATATTAGGGTTTTATATATTATTAGAGACAAATATCATATACCATCATAATATATAATAGAGTTAACCGTACTTTTGAGAGAAAAGGGAGAGAAACACTTTGAAAGGGAGATCGAAGGAAGGAGTGAAGAGATTCATCCGGACTTCAAACGAGTTCTTCAAGTTGTATTCTTTGTACTTCAATTCTATAACTCATGGTTTGTGTTATTAATATGTACATGTTTTTATCCATCATGAGTAGCTAATCCCTTAATTCGGGAATTTGGTAGTATTCGTTGGTTTATTATATTTATTTGATTATATTTTGATTTCTCTTGGTTTGCTTAACTGTCATTGAAGGTTTAACACGGTTAAGGGTGTCATGAACCTTTAATTGTATCCATAGGGGTTATTAACGAATAGGGAGATGAGTTGTAATTCTAGTACATGATATGATAGCATGATTCAAGTATTAGATCGGGATATTCATATGCAAATTGTGAGACTTATAATTCCTGGTGCTTAAGAGTGTATGGGTGTATTTTGTTTGACCATGAGAGTGACGTTCATGTGATAATTGTAGGAGTTATAATTTACCATGGAAGAGGACTTTATAATCATTAGAAGGATTGTATTTAGCAAAACAAGAGACACAAATTAGACATTCATGATAGCCAATTGAAGAACCTTTATTCGTGCATTATCTTCTCTCATATTTATTATATAGTTATTTTAATTATTTATTAAATTAAATTAGTTGATAATTATATACTCATAAATTGTTCTCCACACTTCTACGTTGCAAGAAATAATATACTTGAAATCGATATCGATAACAGTCTTTCCCAGCGAATGATATCCTTCCAAAATACTCGACAACATTATGCCACAATTGAACTAAACTTTGGACATATTTCGATGTGAGACGAGGATATTACATAAATTATAGTGATATCTTAATGCCTAATTTGTTGGACTCTGAATCAAATTAAATTGATAATTGATAAAAAATGAATATATAGAAAGATAATTGAACTGTGACAAAATAAAAGAAGAAAGATAATTGAATTTTTAATATATAAAAAATAATCAACAAAAAAATATGAATTTTTTTTAAGCTAGCGGCTTAATTCATGTCGGTTTTCTAAATAAGTCTTAGTGCTTGTTTGATATACTATGTGAAACTAGCTTATACCCCATGTGAAACATGAGTTTCTCTTTTTATAATATTTTATAATAATTTTATAGTTAAAATTTTAATTTTTTAAAAATTTATATTTATTCAATTGTAATATTAAAATTTAATATATTTTCTTCTAAAATTATATTAAATTAAATATTAATAGTAGTTGATAATCGAACATTAATCATTTTATTTATAAATACTATTTAGAAATATTATTAAGTTAATTCATGTACTAATGGGGAATGGAACCTTAATAAATTAACTAAATAACTAATATTTAATAATTTATATTTGGAAAATTCCTAATAGTACCATTGTACTATTGGCTTTTCCAAATGGTACCAATTCTTGTTTTGAACTTCCAAGTGGTAACACCAAACTATTGACTTCGTCCACATTGTAACACTTCGTTATCTACCTGTTAGTCAAACGTTATAATCATTAGTACCACTTGAAAAAGTCAATTCTATAGTGGTACCATTAAAAATTTCCCTATATAATTTTCATAAATCGACTAATTTTAATATTGATTAAAATATTTAAAATAATTAGATTAAAATATGTTAGGGATTGTGGTACCAACAATGTAATCAATTAATATTTACTTAGATTAATTAATAATTAACTAAGTAAAATATACTATCATATATAGTTTGACAGTATATTTAAAATGTCACTTGTAATAAGATGCTCAAATAGTCAAGTAGGTGATAGTAAGTATCAATAGTTACTGTCATGTGTAAATGAAATAAATGATCCATGAAGTAGAAGTTCACAAAGTGTTTATGCACAGCATAGATCAATATTCTAACAGTAACATTCTATATTTTGGAGCCTACGACAGCATATTCAAGTGACAGCAACTTTTGGAAACAGACGACAACAACTATTTTTTTGACAGTAAACTTGGCGGAGAATGAAGACTCTATGACAATAAGTTTTATTGACAACAACTATCTCTTGACAGTAAACTTGGCGGAGATTGAAGATTCAAGACATCAAGTTTGGCAGAATGGTTGACAGTACCTTTGTATGACAGCATGTTTTAGAAGACTAGTGAACCTGACAGTAAACTTCTAGATTGAGTACTGGCTGTGACAACTCGATTGGTCTATGAATGACTTACTTCTCGAATGACTAGACTTCTCGATTAGTATACTCCATTTGATGAATTCTTGATTATGCTAGACTTCTCGAATAGAAACTTGAAACTATGACTTCTCGAATGACTCAGCTTCAACCCCCCCTGCAACACTCATTTTGTTTAACAAAATCAATTTATATTTATCTAGTTTCTATATAATAACCCAATAAGTCAGTAATCTCTATCTTTTCTTTTTGATTATAATTTATTTAAATATGAATTATTTTCATATATATAAATTATGATTATTTGAACAAATAATATTTATTTATTTATTTTTATGTTTCATTAGTTTCATGATATAAGAACTTTAAATATGATCTAAAATTGAAAATTAAGATGCTACCCCTCTAATTGTTCCACAGTGATGTCAGTGGTATAAAAAAAGTATGATTTGTTGCACAAAAGTAAGAAAATGCAACTTTCAAAGAAGATTGAATACCCATAAAATATGGAAGAAAGTTGCTTACCCACCCTATGGTTGTTTGTACTTCCTATGTATTTAAATTTTATATTAGTAACCAAACAATTTTCTACACTTCATATTAATTTGAAAAAGCAAGGAAATGATCATTCATCTAGGAAATTAATTCTTATATGCAACCAAACAAGCACTAATTCTCGATAATTACTGTGAGGTTTTGTTAATAAATTACTAAATACAGAAATTATGTTCAATTTTTAATAATTTTATACATGAAAATTTTAAATAATAAAAAAAGTAGATACAGTATAATATTGTATTGTATATCATATTTAATATTATAAAAATTATAAAATGTGAGCAAACATCCAAACATGTCTTAAATTTATCAAGAGTAACATTTGATTAGCGTTCAACTAATGGAGTGTTACCATTTGGATGAAGTCAATAGTTCAGTATTACCATTTGGAAGTTCAAAACATTCATTGGTACCATTTGGAAAAGCCAAATGTACGGTGGTACTATTAGGAATTTCCCTTTAATTAATTGTAATTTTGTAACGTTTGACTAACGGTCGGCTAACAGAGTGTTATAATATGGATGAAGTCAAAAGTACAGTGTTACTACTTGGAAGTCTAAAATAGTGATTGGTGCCATTTGGAAAAGTCAATAGTACAATGATACTATTAGGAATTTTCCTTTATATTTTTACCTCTGACTTAACTCTCTTATTATATTTATATATAGGATATAATTCTTTCAAGGGAATTGATATTTCATGTCAATTTAAACTTCCTGGAAAATTAAAAAATTTTGTTTGGTTGACATTTTTAAATTTGTACTTCCTCATAATCCATTTCAACTGAAATAATATTTTATTTCTAATATATTATTTATATTACTTTAAGTTAATATTTTTTTTATTAATATACATCTTCAAAATAAACATTGGCAGAGCTAAACATCTTCAAAAAAACCTTTCACATCTCTAGCAATACCACTGTTGTTTAATGCTAAAGATTACCAACTCTGGGCAGCGAGAATGGAGGCACATCTAGAGGCAAATGATCTTTGGTAACATGTTGAGGTGGACTACGAAGTTCCTCCTTTGACAGGCAATCCTCAAAACTGAAGACTAAAGAGATGAAAGAATTAAAGGAATACAAGTCTTAAATTTGGTTAGAGAATTTGAGATGCAGAAAATGAATGTCAGGAAAAATTGAGTACATTGGTAAACTTCTTAGCATAACTAATAAAAAAAGGTTTCTTGGTTCTGATTTTTCTGATTCAAGAATAGTACAAAAAATACTAGTCACTCTTCCTGAAAGGTTTGATGCTCTACTTCTTCCTTGGAGAGTACTAAAGATCTGAACACATTCACATTGGCAGAACTCAAGAACAAAGAAGATTGATGAGGGATGAAGGCTCCGTGGAAGGAACTCTTCAAGCCAAGTTATAAATCAACCAACGAGAGAAAGATTAAAAAATATCTAGAAGAAGCATTTTCATTCACGAGATTATGTTACGAATGCAAGTAGTTGTAAAAGAGATAACTACAAAGAATTTCATCCATGCATGCGGAAAAGACATGAAGTGAAATGTGAAAACTGCAATAAGATGGGGCATGATGAAAAATAAGCAGAAATGTGTACTACCTTAAAGAGAATGCTCGAATGGAAAATGACAAGGTGGAAGAGCAATTGTTTGTCGCATCTTGTTTTACAAGCAGCAGCAACTGAAGTCATTGTTGGCTGATCGATAGTGGATGCACCAACCACATGACTGGAGATCAAGAACCTTTTAGAGAGCTATACAGATCATAGGTATCAATAGTTAGAAATGGCAAAGGTGCGTATATTTCTGTCAAGGGAAAGAGAACAATCGCCAGTGAAAGTTGCACAGACACAAAATTAATTTCTGAAGTATCAATCCCGGAATTGATCAAAATCTTTTAAGTGTTGGACAGTTGACTTAAAAGGGATTTAAGGTGATATTTGAGAAGAAACAATGCTTGAATAAGGATGGAGAAAAAATGATGTTTTTAGAATATAAATGAAAAGAAAAAGTTTTACACTTGATCCAATGGAAATGGAGCAAGTTGAACATTAAGCTTACACAACTATTGCAGAATTGTGGCACGAGAGAATGGACAATTTTCATCATGTAGCAATATTAAATATGCAAAAAAAAAGATTTCACTATTGGTTTACCGCATATTGAGTCTGAATTGCCAAACTGCAAGTCATTGCAATACGGAAAACAATAAATATAAAGAAAGTTTAGTTGTGAAAGGGATGCTCAAGTTTTTGAAGTAAATTACTTTGATACGTTTGCCCCTATTTTACCGAAAGACACCACCCGAATATTACTAGCTATCGAAAGCAATGAAAAATTCATTAACTTGATGGCAAGTCAGCATTCTTAAATGGAATTCTAGAGAAAGAAATTTACGTTAACTAGCCTGAAGGATTCATTGTGAAAGGGTAGGACAAAAAAAATGTATCGAGTGAAGAAGGCGTTATATGGTTTAAAAAGGTACCAAGGGTTTGGTACAACAGAATTGATGAATACTTGTTGGAATTGGGCTTTATTAAAAGACTAATTGAGTCCACTTTCTATATTAAATGTGAATGAAATGATCTTTTAATTGTATCCTTACGTGTTGATTATCTTTTAGTGATTGATTGACTGATTGGTAGTAACTTTGAACATTAATTGAACTTATTCAAAATCTCAAGGAAGATATGACAGAACTACTAGAAACACTGCAAAAGACATCAGTTTATCGCTGATGTCAATATAAAAATCTGACCGATATCTTTGTCAGTAAAGAAGAACGTATACACCTTAGCCATTGGCTTTTTGACTTAGACATTAGTTTTTGACAACTTTCTGATGACTATGCTTCACTTTTTTAGGAAAACTTGTAGGCCTAGTATCTTGATATTAACTAGTTAAGAGACTTAGATGTAGTTAAACACATGCACACAAACCATAAATTACATTCTACATCGTTTTATTAAAGTAAAATGATGTTTGTATTTGACAGAGATAACAATACCTTAAAAAAATTGAAGCCTAGTAAGAAAAAACATGGTTCTATTTTATTAAGGTGATGTATACCAGTCTAATAGACATCAGTTTCTAAAAATTCATGATTTATATTTGTTTTTCTTTAATCAGTTAACTCATGTGCATAGATCAAGTTCCACCAAATTAACCAGAATCCATAATGAATATATACATATTGACAAACATCCATGATTCATTTCTACCTGAAGACAACCATTCCAGCAATAATGTTGACGAAACCATCCAGAATTCATTTTGACGAAACCATCCAGAATAAATTTTGAAAACAAAGACAACCATTCTACATTGCAAGGCAATACCAATCTACCTATATAACTAACATGTCAAAACTATTCAAGCGCACGCCAAAAGTTGAATCTTAATACACCATTCCAACAGACCAAAACTAAACATTCATAAGCTAGTCAAAACCATTCAGGAGCCTGAAAATTACAAATGGTTACATTTGCTCTTGGACATAATCGAGAGCCTCAAATAGATTAATCATCAATTCTATGAAAGTATGATGCAGTACTGGGATTAACATCTTATTATCTTCTGCAGGAAAATAATCAAAGAGCTCTAATATTTAAAAATATATGTTATTTATTTATTGCTTTGACATATTTTTTTACACATCGTATTTAAATTTGCTTAACTAGTTAACTATAACTGTTGTATATTTTTTAGAAATGTATACAATGAAGATTTATATGAATTAAGTGGTGTAATGTGTGCTCCACATTCTGGATGAAGATCCTGATTTGCACCGACTTGCTTTTAGTAAATATGATACCAGTGAACTAAAAAAAAGGACCCAAACTCAGAAGTCCCTTCAGTAGAGCTTTAAGCCACATCTGGTATTATTTTTCTTTGAGGCCTGCTCTCAATTTTTCGTTGACAATTAGCTTTTTGATAAGAAATATATTATCATTTGTCGCACGTTTACCTTTGCCAACGTAATTCCTCTCATTGCAAATACAGAGTGTTTTATATATAATTTTTTAGGCCTTCTTTCATACTCAATACAAGGGTCCTCTTGGAAGGACCAAAATGTACTTGGACATATATTAAATTGTCATAAAGAGATTAATGTAATAGTTAAAAAAAATTACTAGCTTGAAGGACTTATCACTCCTCAAAATACTATAGGGCCTCTTCCAATTAACCAGAAACGTGTAATATATAGTTCCTTCTCATTTTATTCCTGCACATAAAAATAATATAAAATCATATAAACTGAATGTCACATGTAATATATAACTGAATGTAACCGAAACTTGATTAACTGAGGAAATGGTACATAGGAAGACTAGATGATTCAAGAAATTTCAATTGGAATTCCCTAGCACCTACGCTCAAGTAATATGATTCTTCAGCTCTGGCGCTACTAATTACACCTGTGGGCTAGCCCTTGTTTAATTATCTGACGGTTGAAGCTCACCAAACAAATATTTTTACAGATCGAGCACATGGAACAGATACAAACTGGATTGAACAAGTTAGCAATTAGATAATTCAGATCATCCGAGTATAAAAAGGCTCTTCTCCGACCATGTGTTTCTCAACACCTGAATATTATTTTAACTTTTAAATTGGTTATGCTAATTCCAACTCAGAAGATTTATTGAACGAAAATTAGAGAAATGGAAATTGTGAAATACCAAAAGCCGTAGCTCACAAGTAATCTAGCTTGTCAATATAAGGAAGGCTGAATGTTATTTGGAGAGGTTGCCACTACCAAACATTTGGCAAAATATTTGATCATGCACTTGTTTTCCAAATACAATTATCTTCCAAGGTATAATGAAACTTTAGAAAAATGTTTGAACAGATGAAAAAACTACTCACTTCCTAGACTAGGTAATACAATAATATCAATTCTTTTCTGCCTTTTCTGTACTTATCCCCTCCCTGATGCGTTTTAATATATAATAACGCAAGTGCACGGTGTATGTTATTAGCAGAAACTAGCAAGTACGGGTCGAATCCACAAGGAGACGGGTTCTTAAAATTTTAATCTAATTATTGTGAATTATTTCCAAAGAAAAACGATTATTGAGAATTTTTACTAACTAAAGAATGCAAATTAAATTTATATGAAATCAATTAATTAAAAGTCTAGGGCAATTCAGGTTCACCATGCTTACACCAAAATTAGTTATATAAATATAGCAATTTAATGGGTCAAGTAATTAGAGCAATTGTTAATCTCTCTCAAGCATTAACGCTCTCAGAAATCCAATGATCCTCTCGCACTCAAATTCAGTTCTGTTAATCCTATGTATGCCTCTAATGAGTAAAATCTCTCGATCTATTACTCTTATTTGCATGAAATAATCTATGATATTGGCCAATTACACAAACTAAATATTAAAATATATCGATTAAAATTACCCATAACCTATTAAACTACTAATAAAAATAAAACATAGTTATGGTGCAAACATGGCTTCCATTTGCGCCCTAGAATGAAACTACTCACTCATGCTAGAAGTAAGCAATAACAACTATGAAGAAAGCCATGTAAAACATATATTAAAATAAGAGAATATAAAAGAGTACCTTAAACTATATTAATGAAGAACAACTGTATGCTATGGAAGAAAGATCGAGAAAAACTCTAGCTAGAAAGTGAAAGTAAAAACTATCTCCTCCGTATGTCTCTATTGTATCCCTATAAAAACTAATTAATCTTCTCTAAGAATAATAATAGTATTTTAATGAATTAAGCCAAATACAAAATAGGCTTCCTTAATTGAATATGATTCTTTAATTAAAATTCGTAGCTCTATTTACTCCTCAGTTTCTAGGCTGCTCCAGTTGGATTTGGCTTCTTGGACGACCTTTAAATTAAAGAGAATTCCATAAGCTTGGCGTGGACTGTAAGATCGTCCAATTCTGACTTCTGGAACTTGAGATATGGCCCAAATAGTGTATGCAGCATGTGTAGCCCAATAAATACGAATTTTTTTCTAATTTGACTCCAAATTAGCTTTTTAAGCAAAAATCCTTCCAAATATAGGAATTCTATCTTTTCTGCAATAAAACATTAAAATCTATTAAATACATATCCAATTAATTCAAAATACAATTAAATATGAGAATAAAATAAGATAGAATATATATAAAAATATATTCTATCAAACATCCCCACACTGATTATTTGCACGTCATCGGAAAATAAAAGAACTAAAGACTAAATCCTAACTAACTTACTCCACTTTCGTAGATGACACGATTGCATTGAGCATATGCAACAAGCCGTTAAACCCCTAGGTAGCCCTAGTAGGACGGGTTTTGTCTCGTGAGGGTTTATATTGAATCTACCCACAAAGTACATTTTTTTCTACGAAGTCTCAAGTATGAAACATATCATAGTACACCACACATGTAAACCTCAATTACATAATTTAGAAATGACAAATCTTTTCACTTATATACAATTTATACATAACTATCCAAGTATGCACACATAGTCTAAATTAAACAAAAAAATCATGAAATAAACATGAGTGTCGCATTTAATAAGTAACATGCTATGGATAGAAAGCTCATATAACTCTCAAATCACACAAGTGTTTAGGTGTAAGTATATCACTCAAGTTCAATCAATATAGTCATGTGTTACTATAGGCTTGATTGTCCACCAAATATTCACTACTTTGTATATATGTATGCACAAATCAAAAGGTCTTTGTTAAAGTTGTAACAAGGTTAAGGTACATGGTAGGGAATCAAGAAAAAGGCTAACAAGTGGCTAACTTGACAAACTAATAGAGCATAATGTTCATTCTTAATTAAAGCACTCAACATGAAATTTGATCATGTAAAAGTTGACCAGGCTTCCACAAGCAATAAACCCCAAAGCACAATTGAACAAAAACTCTCTTCGAATCATCTTCTTCTCATTTTTTTTTCAATCTTAAGTGTTTCTCCAGTAATCAAGGGTACTGAAAAGTCACTAAGAAATAAATAAAAGAAGAGATAATCTCATTATTAATTTCTAGTACAATTGCACTTAATACCAGCACATGTACATGGGTCGTCCCTTTAATATGATATTGCACTTGCCACCCACTGATCTCAAAGGAGCACTATTTTTTTATTTATTTTTTACTTTTCTTTTCTTTTTCTTTTTTGAGAAGATTTTTTTTTCTTCATATCAACTCCCACCAAATAATCACACTTTAACAAAGAAATCCCCACACTAGATATTCACCAACCCTCAAACAAATCAAAATGCTCTACTAGTAAATCAAGACAAGAAAAATAAGTAGGCTCAAGAATTTTAGAGTGGTGATATTTGAATAAAATAGATATAAGCTCCAAGGGTTTCACTAAGGATATAACTCATGGATACTATTTGGATAAATGCGGGTAATCTTAGTGCATTTATCATTTTCATGCATACAAATATCATGTAATCTCGAAAAGGTTTAAAACAAGTTCTAGAGCAACATGCTATATGATGAACAACACACAAGGAAAAAAATCGATTGATATAAAGACGTATCAATCACAAATTGGGCTCAAGATCTCACAATGTGAAAACATGCTTCAGTACTTATTAAAATTAATAAAGATGTATTTCAAGTTTAAGATTTTTTGCAAGCACATACAAGGATCATCATATATCAAATGAATATAAGAGATGACATATCAACTAAAGATGTAAAATAAATTTACAAAATGTGTACTTATCCTTGTTAACACACATTGAGACGAGGCAATATACAAAAGATTTTTAAAATTTTCTATTTTTTTGGATTTTATCATATATAATTTTTTTAATTTTTTTTTGACATTAAGAACACCTTACCACACTTAAGCGGTTCATTGTCCTCAATGAACAATTTAACGCAAAACAACGAAAAAGAAAAAAAAATTGCTACAAGTAAAACAAAATAAAACTATACTACAAAGATAAGAAAGAAAACTCCCCTAAGGTCAAGGTGTCTGGTGTGAAAAGTATCTCGCGATAGAAGTAGATATATCAGCCAATTGTTTCTCCATCCGTACATGGGCTTCCATTATTTGAACTGATTCTCCTTCAACTCCGCAACTTGCTACTCAAGAGTTAGAACTGGTTCAACAACTTCCTGAGATGACATCAAAGCACGTTTATGAGGCACCAAAGAAATTTATTTTTTATCACGCCGCAACATTTGCATGCCAATGAAATACTCGACATTAAGTTTCGATAGCCATCCATCCACAGCTTTAAGATTAGTTGTCTCACGATCAAAAATTTCCAACTCCTCAGCAATTCGAGTAATGAAACCTCCTATCACAAGAGCACCTTTGGGCCGTTTGGCTTGATAAAGGAATCGTTCAATCAATAAACTAGTCCAATCCACTGGAATACCTGCATCAAAATAGTACAACAAAACAAGCTCGTCTGTTTGAATCCTGTTATTGCTATCAGCACGACCATATATAGTATATGAAAGAAGATGAGCAAAATAACGATAGCAGGGGTTAATGATATCTGAAGAGAAGGCACTTTGAGCAACATATCTCTGAGTATTAGGAAATCCTGTGATTTTGAGCCAAAAAGGTGTAGCATAATCTGAGGGAAGTTGTTGTTGTTCTAGTAATTGCCAGCCAAACATACTAGCTAATTCAGCTCTTGTAATCTCGTGATTCTTGTTGGACAAGCGGAAGGATAACAAGCCCTCACTAGTGATTGTAAACGAGCTCAGAAACTCACAGGAAAGAGTACCATATGAGGGGTCATCCATCTCTAATAGGTCGTTCCATCCAATTCTAGCAAGCCTACGAGGCAGTTCTTCATCTATATTCAAATCTATAAGACAAAAACCATCAACATACTTATTTGGGAAAACCGGGCGTTTAGATAATGTGGCATAGAGAGTCCGTTGTGTGTCCCCAATTATTTTGACTGTGGGATACTTTTAAGAAATAACAGTGTCTGATGCACAACTCTGTTTCCTTTTCTTTCTGATAGGGGATGAAGACACATGTTTACGAGCCATAACAATGGACGATGAATGTAGCAGTAGTCAAAATAATAGGTGATACGGCTGGGTTTTTGTCTTCGTTTGAGTGCAATAGAGAGAAATGAGAAGTGGAGAATAAGCTGCGCTCACTGAGACTGGTTGAATCGCGATGTGCCTGTATAAATAGAGATGATTTGACAAGAAATTGTTATCAAATTAAATTCGGACTTGACTAGGCGGTGGAAGTGTTAAACAGAGCATGGACGCTGGAGGTTACACCATTATATGTATATTAACAAAGTATACATATTGTACATACCCTAAATAATTTGTTAAACATTACGTACACAACAATTTTTTTTTTATATAGAATATGATATTAATAAAAAATTATATGAATAGTATACAGATATAAATAATCTATAGTACAAAGAAAAGAAAAAAAACTTAAATATTAGTAGTAAACAAAAATATAAAAAGTAATAATAATAATATTATACAAAATATAAATATACATATAGAATAATAATAATATACAAAATATAGAAATATATAATAATGAAATATATAATAATAATAAAACAAAATAAAAGTGAATATATAATATAAAATAATAAAATAAAGGTACTAATAACAATAATAATAATAATAATAATATAAGTAAGAAGTATACATATATTTTCAACACAAAAACATAAGTTTAATAAATAAAATAAATATATAATAGGATTAGTAAACATACATCACACAAATTAATGTACATATATCTTAGTGCAATTCCATCCGGCAGATGGTCACTCTGCGGGCAGTCGACATGACACCACGGGCAGTGACACCTCGGTCCCCGCATTCAATTTGTGTATTTAATCCTATATTCAATTTGTGTTAACAGATTTCACTCGCACAGCAGGCAGCAAATTGCACCGCCCAATTACCGTCTTTTTTTTTCTTTTTTTTTCCGAGCGGAAAAAATATATCTTTCTACCTGAAACACTTCACATCACAATTATCAAGTTACCTTGAGGGAGGAAAAAATAATAATAAAATAAAATAAAAACAAAAATATACTAGCCACCTAAAAAAATGCAAAAATATTATATAATAAATTACCTTGGGTTGCCTCCCAAGAAGCGCTACTTTAGAGTCATTAGCTTGACTTTTTACCTCGATTTAAAGCACCACAGAGGGATTGTCGAGACGAATCACCTCCATCCTCCCAACAAATGCTCCATCCACGTACAATTTCAGACGTTGACCATTGACCTTAAATTTGCTTCCATCTTGCCCCATTATCTCAATAGCACCATCAAATTTAACTTCAGTTACAGTGAAAGGTCCAAACCATATAGATTTTAGCTTCCCTGGAAAGAGTCGAAGTCTCGAATTAAATAACAGGACCTGGTCACCGACAAGAAAATCTCATCTTTGGATCATTTTATCGTGCATTTTCTTTGTTCGCTCTTTGTAAAGCTTAGAATTGTCATAAGCATCAAAACGAAACTCATCTGATTCGTTAAGTTGAAGAAGTCTTGCCTTTCCCGCAGCCTTTAAGTCCATATTAAGCTCCTTTATAGCCCAAAAAGCACGATGTTCAAGTTCAACTGACAGATGACATGCCTTACCATAGACCAACCTGTACGGAGTAGTTCCAATATGGGTCTTATAGGCTGTTCGATATGCCCACAAAGCATCATCTAACTTCAGAGACCAATCTTTTCGAGATTTTACTACCACTTTCTCTAAGATGCTTTTAATTTTATGATTTGAAACTTCTACTTGGCCACTTGTTTGAGGATGATAAGCTAGGCCAATCTTCTGTGTAACACCATACTTCTTCAAGAGGGTTTGAAATTGACGTTGGTGAAAATGCGAACCACCATCACTTATCACAGTCCGTGGAACACCAAAGCGTGGAAAAATGATCTTTTTGAAGAGCTTCATAACAACATTAGAATCATTGGTTGGTGATGCAATAGCCTCAACCCACTTGGATACATAGTCAATAGCAACCAAGATGTACTTATTACCACAAGAAGTTGGGAAGGATCCCATGAAATCAATTCCCCATACGTCAAATATTTCAACTTCTAGAATACCAGTTAGTGGCATCTCATGGCTTTTAAAAATGTTACCCGTTCTTTGGCATGCATCACAAGCCAAACAGAAAGCATGAGCATCTTTGAATAAAGAAGGCCAATAAAAACCAGACTGAAGTACTTTTGCAGCAGTTTTAGAAGGACCATGGTGGCCTCCACATGTAAGGGAATGACAATGTCGAAGAATTTCATTTACTTCAAATTCTGGGATACATCTACGAAAGATATTATCATCACACTTTCGATACAAGAAAGGATCATCCCAGAAGTATTGTTTAGCATCATGATAAAACTTCTTTCATTGCTGATAATTTAAATCAGGAGGATGAGATCCACTAACACAAAAATTTGCAAAGTCCGCATACCAAGGAGTTATAGTAGCGATAACAAATAGGTAGTCATTAGGAAAAGAGTCATCAATAGGAGTGTCAGATGTAATATCGGACTTGAACCGCAATCGTGAAAGATGGTCTGCAACCACATTCTTAGCACCTTTCTTGTCTTTTATTTCCAAATCAAATTCTTGTAGAAGTAGAATCCATCGAATAAGCCTCGGTTTTGCCTCTTTCTTGGCCAAGAGATATTTCAACGCAGAATGGTCAGTGTGAACAATGACTTGGGAACCAATGAGGTAAGTACGAAAATTATCCAGAGCGTAGACAATAGCGATAAGTTCCTTCTCAGTAGTTGCATAATTCACCTGAGCTGCATCCAAGGTTTTACTTGCATAATAGACTGCATGCAACACCTTATCTTTCCTTTGGCCAAGGACTGCTCTAATAGCATAATCGCTAGAATCACATATAATTTCGAATGGAAGATTCCAATCTGGAGGTTGTATGATTGGTGTACTTATCAAAGCTTCCTTTATCCTGTAAAAAGATTCTAGACACTCATCAGTAAACTCAAATATGGCATCCTTAAGCAATAATTGAGTGAGGGGTTTCACAATTTTTGAAAAATCTTTTATAAAGCGTCGATAAAACCCCGCATAACCTAAGAAACTCCTGATCCCATGACACTGACAGGAGGAGGAAGTTTCTCGATCACCTCAATTTTCGCTCTATCAACTTGGATGCCATGTTCAGAAATGAGATGACCAAGTACCACTCCTTCATTGACCATGAAGTGGCACTTTTCCCAATTTAAAGCCAAATTTACTTCTTCACATCGTTTTAGCACTTTTGAAAGATTATGCAAACACACATCAAAATCAGAACCATAAACACTGAAATCATCCATAAATACGTCCATAATAGACTCAATAAAATCAGAAAATATGGCTGTCATGCAACGCTGAAAAGTAGGAGGGGCATTGCACAATCCAAAGGGTATTCTACGATAAGCAAATGTACCATATGGACAAGTGAATGTAGTTTTCTCTTGATCATCTGGGTGAATAGGGATATGAAAGAACCCTGAATACCCATCCAAGTAACAAAAGAACTTATGTTTAGCAAGTCTTTCAAGCATTTGATCTATGAATGAGAGAGGAAAATGTTCTTTTTTAGTGGCGGTGTTCAACCTACGATAATCAATACACATCCGCCAGTCTGTGACAACTCTGGTAGGGATTAATTCATTTTTGTCATTTTTAACCACTGTTGTCCCTCCTTTCTTAGGGACTACTTGAACCGGGCTTACCCACTTTGAATCAGAAATTGGGTAAATGATGCCCGCATCAAGTAACTTAAAAACTTCTTTTTTAACTACCTCTTGCATATTGGGGTTCAAGCGACGTTGTCCTTGTATGCAAGGTATATGATCATCATCAAGGTTTATTCTATGCATGCAAAAGTCTGGGCTAATCCCTTTAAAATCATCAATATTGTACCCAATTGCCTATTTATGCATATGTAACACAGTAAGAAGTTTAGAAATTTGATTATCATCAAGTATTGAGCTAACAATCACAGGACAAGACTCATCATCATCAAGAAACACATATTTAAGATTAGATTGTAGAGGTTTTAACTCTGGTTTCTTTACCTGAGGTTTATCACTAGAAGCAATAATGTTTGTTACCTCACAATAACTCGAATCAACTTTACCATCTAACTCAAGGATTAAAGAATCAACTTCAGCATTTCCATCTCCTTCTGAAGCTTCCAACATAAGAACTGTTTCTAATGGATCACTCAATAAAATTTGTGGAAGCTCATCATTGACAATTTCATCTATAACATCATTCCTGCAACAAGTATTCTCAAGCATAGGGGACTTAAGAGTAGTGGTTAGAGTAAAAAAATTTTTATCATCACCAACACTTAAAGTAAGAATCCCATTTTTAACATCAATAGCAGCACCTGCAGTACAGAGGAATGGCCTACCTAAAATGATGGGTATTTGGGTATCCTCCTCCATGTCCAACACTACAAAGTCTACAGGGATATAGAATTTTCCAACCCTAACAGGCAAATCCTCTAAAATAGCAAGTAGGTATTTTATAGAACGGTCTGCCATTTGCAATGTCATTTGTGTGCATTTCAATTCTCCCATGTTTAATTTTTGAAAAATTGAAAGAGGCATGATAGAGACGCTAACGCCTAAGTCACATAAAGCTTTGTCAATAAACAATGCACCAAAATGACATGGGATCGAAAAACTACCAGGATCTTTAAGTTTAGGTGGAGACTTATTTTGTAAAATAACACTACACTCTTCAGTAAAAGCTACTGTCTCCACCTCGCCAAAAGATCTTTTCTTTGTAAGAATATCCTTTAAAAACTTTGCATATGATGGATCTTGAGAAATTAAATCAGTAAAAGGAACAATTACCTCAAGATTTTTGACAAGTGTCATAAATTTACCAAATTGTTGATCTACCTTAGTTTTGTTCATCCTGCTAGGGAATGGCAACTTAGGCACAATTGGTGGAGGAGGATTAGCAATATTCTCATCATCAACTTTCTTGCTTCTTTCAGTTTCACTTTCTTTTGCTGGATCAACGGCTTCATATACACTGTCATCTTGGGTGTTCTCCTTTTCTTTCGCAATGACCACATCATCATTAGGCATTGGAGGACCATCATACGTGAGACAACTTCTAAGAGCGATGGCATTCACATTCTCCTTCGGTTGAGTTGGTTGTGAAGGTAAAGAGCGAGGTTGCCTTGTATTTGAAGAGCTAGCCAATTGGGCAATTTGAGTCTCCATCATCTTGTTATGAACCTTCAATTCTTTAATCTCTTGCATCAATAGTTTCAACATCTCATTCATTTGATCAGGTTGCGCAACTTGGCTTGCTTGAGGAACATGTTGTTGAGGAGGTTTCTGAAATCTAGGAGGATTCATTTGTCCTTGCTTGAATTGTTGTTGTGGAGGATGCTGATATATTTGTTGATATTGTTGCTGCTGATTATGAAGAGGAGGATTCTGAGCATTATTATTTCTATAAGAGAAGTTTGGATGATCCCTTCACCCTGGATTGTAAGTGTTAGAGTACGGATTGTACTATTGCCTCTGTTGGAAAGCATTTGCTTGCTCCATCTAAAAATTTTGTGAATTTTGAACATTGTAGGAACAATCGTTACCAAAGTGGCCTTGAATTCCACACACTTCACACAAAGCATTATTAATAGGAGCCATAGATGACATTGCATTAATGCTCATGGGAGGAGTAGGAGACGGTGTAGTCTTCAAAGAATGAATCTCTTGAGTTAATACAGTAATTTGAGATGACAACAGAGAATAAACATCAACTTCAAGTTTACCTCCCTTCTTGGGTGCTCTTGAATTATTAAAGTGATTAGCAGCCAAATTTGCAAGAAAAACATACCCATCTTCAACTCCTTTATCTAAAAATACACCACCTGCAGCATTATCTACCATACTCTTTGTTTCAGGGTTGAGACCATTCTAGAAGCGTTTAAGCAGAAACTACTTCTCAAGACCATGGTGAGGGCATGAACGTTGAATATCTTTGAATCTTTCCCAAGAATCCCTAAGAGACTCACCATATTCTTGTTTGAAAGTTGTCATCTTGTCAACCAACTCATCAGTTTTATTGGGTGGAAAATACTCAGGTAGGAAGGCTTGAGCAATTGCATCCCATTCAGTGACATTAATATCATTCAGCCATTTTTTAGCTTTATCTCGATGAAAAAACCCAAACAACATGACTTTCAACTGATCTGTAGCGACACCCTGATGTTTGATAGTAGAGCAAAGTTGTTGAAACCTTTGCAGATGAAGTGTAGGGTCTTCAGAAGGAAGACCAACAAACTGATTCTGTTGGATCATACTGAGCAACGCCGGTTTGATCTCGAAGTTTGTTGCCTGAATAGCTGGCATAGGAAGACCAATAGGCACACCACCCGGAGAGGGCTGCGAATAGTTCTTCAAAGATTTAAAAGGAAGGTCAGCCATTTTAATCTTTGAGTGGATGATCTTTTGTTGTTTTCCCTTCTTTCGTTTGTCGATGAATTGCTGTATAGTTTGCTCAAATTCAAGACTAAGGGGAGTAGTATCTGCGTCTCCTGTAGACCTGGGCATGAACAACTAAACAAGGAAAATAGTAAAATCGGTCTCAGTTGGAACTAAAGTTCCAATGAGACAAGGAAACAATTTAAATAACTAAACTAAAAACTATAGAAACTAGCCGTCTCCCCGGCAGCGGCGCTAAAAACTTGATGCGTTTTAATATATAATACCGCAAGTGTACGGTGTCTGTTATTAGCAAAAACTAGCAAGTACGGGTCGAATCCACAAGGAGACGGGTTCTTAAAATTTTAATCTAATTATTGTGAATTATTTCCACAGAAAAACGATTATTGAGAATTTTTACTAACTAAAGAATGCAAATTAAATTTATATGAATTCAATTAATTAAAAGTCTAGGGCAATTCATGTTCACCATGCTTACACCAAAATTAGTTATATAAATATAGCAATTCAATGGGTCAAGTAATTAGAGCAATTTTTAATCTCTCTCAAGCATTAACGCTCTCAGAAATCCAATGATCATCTCGCACTCAAATTCAGTTCTGTTAATCGTATGTATGCCTCTAATGAGTAAAATCTCTCGATCTATTACTCTTATTTGCATGAAATAATCTATGATATTGGCCAATTACACAAATTAAATATTAAAACATATCGATTAAAATTACCCATAACTTATTAAACTACTAATAAAAATAAAACATAGTTATGGTGCAAACATGACTTCCCTTTGCGCCCTAGAATGAAACTACTCACTCATGCTAGAAGTAAAAGCAATAACAACTATGAAGAAAGCCATGTAAAACATATATTAAAATAAGAGAATATAAAAGAGTACCTTGAACTATATTAATGAAGAACAACTGTATGCTATGGAAGAAAGATGGAGAAAAACCCTAGCTAGAAAGTGAAAGTAAAAAGTATCTTCTCCGTATGTCTATATTGTATCCCTATAAAAACTAATTAATCTTCTCTAATAATAATAATAGTATTTTAATGAATTAAGCCAAATACAAAAGAGGTTTCCTTAATTGAATAAGATTCTTTAATTAAAATTCGTAGTTCTGTTTATACCTCAGTTTTTGGGCTGCTCCAGTTGGATTTCGCTTCTTGGACCACATTTAAATTAAAGAGAATTTCATAAGCTTCGTGTGGACTGTAAGATCGTCCAATTCTGACTTCTGGAACCTCAGATATGGCCCAAATAGTGTATGCAGCATGTGTAGCCCAATAAATACGAATTTTCTTATAATTTGACTCCAAATTAGCTTTTTAAGTACAAATCCTTCCAAATATAGAAATTCTATCTTTTCTGCAATAAAACATTAAAATGTATTAAATACATATTCAATTAATGCAAAATACAATTAAATATGAGAATAAAATAAGATAGAATATATATAAAAATATATTCTATCACTCCCACTCCTTGGATCGCATTTCCATTTATACCATTACCGGATGTACTTCCAGTTCTTCCCTTGTGTATGTGTTCAGTGTGAGGACTCTTGCTTAATTACCTGGGTCACTGCTGCATTGTTATCAGCACCAATATTCAGCAATGCCTCTAGTCTGTAACAATGGGTAAATAATAAATATCTTTCATAACTTGAAAATATACTCTTAGCTGATGTAACCTTGATATACCTTGATATTAGTTTCTCAGCACCTTCATCTTCGGATGATTTATATAATATTATGGCCCGTGGCTCAGGTTGAGCAATTTTATTTTTACCACTGCCCTCGCTTGTAAGAGCTGCAGATCTATTAAAGTGACTTCTGGGCTTCTTGATGTTCTTCTGTACAGGCTTGGAGCCGTTTATAGAGGGTGGCCTTTGCGGTGTTCAAATTTCTCCATTTGTCCTGAAAGTCCCAATTATATTTGAACAAGAAACATTATTGCACCAAGACAGGCATGAATATAGATTATATTTATGTGCATGGGACTTGTGCGATTACTGTTCAGATTCAAATGAGCCTAAGATTTTTACAAGCAATGAAAGAGGGTACGCCAGTTTCATTTTCATCATACCTTGAGGTCCTTTTTGCCATATTTTGTTGCAGAAATTTAAATTGATATAAGAAGGTTCCAAGCTAAGCCATAGTAAGGATTCAAAAATGAAGTGGGAAGGGAGAAGGCCCTTGTCCATAATTTTTAATGTACTTTTACGATACAAGAACAATTAAAATTTGTGCAAGACTCTTGATAAAAAAAGAAAAGAAAGGAAAAATATGCAAAGACTTAATATATTAAAAATTACAACATTCTAAATAATAAATTATTATTAAATATGTTACATATGTAAATATTGAAAATGTTGGATTTTACAATAATGTATATATATTGCATAAATTTCATAAATATAAAGATATATTACCTGATCGGTGGTGGAGAAGAAGAGAAACCAAATTTCGGTGGAGCATTTTCTTCATTGTTTTTTACAATTATTTTAGAGATTTATAAACTAAAACCGACACACACACACATATATAATTCAAGAATTAGACCACTTACAAATATGATGATCCTAAGTATTTTCTAACTAAAATGAAAAATAAAAATGCATGTATTTTCAAAATTGAACTTATACCCAAGATTTTGAAATGGTCCTCTTTTCTGTATTATAAATAGCTAGGTTGTAACAAAGAAAACTAACAACACTGAGAACCTAATTTCTGTTTTATAATATACTTAAATGCTTTACGAAAATCAACCTAAAAATGAGATAAAAAACACACAATTTTTTAGGGAGTTCGGAACCTAGCCAACTGCAATGCTAGGAGACTCATCCCCACGCTTGAGTTGTATACAAGCTTGGGTCCAAAATAACCTGAACTCACTGTGAAAAACAACAGCAAGAAGAAGATCTTCCTGTCAGAGGACTTGATTGCAGTAAAAGTAATCTCTACAAGATGAAGTTCTAGCTATAAAGACTTCAGTTTTAGTGAAACAAAATATGACATTCAGAAAACGGAAGTTTCATTGCAGTTGATACTATAAAGAAGCTGTACAAAATATAGATGGTCCTGGTTGGGTTGGTTGGCCGATTATTCCTTCTAGCATGCAAGACCATAATGCTTCAGAAAGAAAAAATGGGTGCACTGTGCATCCACACACAGCCGGTAATAATTACACAGACTATAAACTTTTACCTAATGAAGAAAGTGAGTGTATAACATAATATACTATAATAAATGGTCCTGTTTTGTGTATTCTCATTTGCCTACAACTTCTTAATGTGTTGGAGATATTGTAATTGGTATACATCACACAAGTTATATATAATGAAAAAGATTTTAATTTTGATCTTTTATAATAACCTTTAAGAAAGCATGTGGGACTTTAGATGCAGCTCGATCAGTATATAGTATGACACCCATAGAAGATGTCCAGGTGAGGTTATCTGTAAAAACAGGGAAACAAATTCAAACATCTACAAATCGCAGATGTCATAAAAATAATACGTTCCACATGCATATGGCAAGGAGAAGAACTGGTGGAAAAATGCTGCTCGGTATATGGAGATATACCAACTGGCATACTACAGACCTAGTTCACAACAACTTAAGTACAGGTGCAACAGTTATCCATAATAAACTTATCCATCAGAAACATGAATACAGATTGGAGTATGCTAAAGCAGTGATGCATAGACAACAATGAAATCAGATCTGAAATACATTATTCAAGATTAGCAGCTATTCAAGATTAGCAACTAAAGTAAAATAAAAGAGAAGGTCTACAGAAGGGTGCACACATATCTATTTAATTCACGGTGATGCTAGAGCATTACTATGTCAAAGAAGATTGAAAGTGAAGAATGCATCAATAATTCTTAATGATTCAAAACAATGAAAGCTAGAAGCAACTCCTCAAGAACTCAATGGTAAATATGAAAAGCTACTGGGCCTTTTATGGATGAGTATGTTGGAATTAATAATGGAAACTCAGAGCACTGTTTACAAGCTTGGGTCCAAAATAACGTGAACTGACTGTGTAAAACAACAGCTAGAAGAAGATCTTCCTGTCAGAGGACTTGATTGCAGTAAAAGTAATCTCTACAAGATGAAGTTCTAGCTATAAAGACTTCAGTTTTAGTGAAACAAAATATGACATTCAGAAAAGGGAAGTTTCATTACAGTTGATACTATAAAGAAGCTGTACAAAATATAGATGGTCCTGGTTGGGTTGGTTGGCCGATTATTCCTTCTAGCATGCAAGACCATAATTCTTCAGAAAGAAAAAATGTGTGCACTGTGCATCCACACACAATGAGGTAACAATTACACAGACTATAAACTTTAAAAATATTTTTTCCTATTTTACCTAAGGAAGAAAGTGAATGTATAACATAATATACTATAATAAATGGTCCTGTTTTGTGTATTCTCATTTGCCTACAACTTCTTAATGTGTTGGAGATATTGTAATTGGTAAGCGTTGATGATGCATCACACAAGTAATATATAATGAAAAAGATTTTAATTTTGATCTTTTATAATCACCTTTAAGAAAGCATGTAGCACTCTAGATGCAGCTTGGTAATCTTATTTCATATATATACTATATATACTTAAATGCTTAGAGAATATCAACCTAAAAACGAAAAAAAAACACAATTTTTTAAGGGGTTTGGAACCTAGCCAAGTGCAATGCTAGGAAGCTCATCCTCACGCCTGAGTTGTTTATAAATTCATTAAGTTCAGAGTTGGCACAAACAGGGGATATAAAATCTATAGTCCTATTCCCCCAAGAGCAAAAAAAAAAAAATTGTATCAAAGATATCGCCAAAGCATGCTGCCGGCCTCTAAAATCCCTGCTTCTTGCAGGCTGATCTGCCCACACGATAGTAATTGATTGCTGATAATATATCAGATGCATATCCTTTTACCGGCCGCTTGATCCACTTGAATTGCTTTCCTTTTTCCCAACACTTGGTTGCTGCTGTAATCTGGCATTGCAGGCTCCTCGTCAAATTTCTCAAGTGTGCTATTCAGCTTCTCGTCTATGTCTTGGAGTGAAAGATTCTTGTAACACGCCACCTCTTCCTCCGACAAATCTGCAAACAAATCCTCCATGACCTGCAAGACACTATCACCAGGTACATTATTGGAACAACTTGTTGATGCCTGCTGTAGACTAGAATCGGTATTCATCCAATTCCCACTCCCTTGTGGAACAAGATAATTATCTTGAACCAACCCCAAATCTTGAACCGCAATGATGTCCTTCTCTGTTGATAATCTTGGATCATTCACGCCAATTGCACGAGTATCAAGAAACCCAGCATCCGTAGGGCTAAGTACAAGAGTATCCCTTTTGGCCTTGGGCTTAGTTCTTCTACCGCTTTCCCTGGCCTTGTTGGAAGCGACCACCTTGGCTCCCTTGGATGTATCCCACGTAATCTGACAAAGGACATAATCCTCAAACCCGTTCAAAGAATATTCATGCATCTTCCAATAACCAACTTGATCCAAATTAATCCCATCACCTAAACCACCAATATCATTGATCTGGTACACCAATAACCTCTTGTTTCCGACGACGTTCCCACCCTCCATGATCGGCTTCTGAGCCCTACCTGTCTCACCATGCCAAGTTCCACATCCAGCTTTTCTAACATAATGCTCTGTTTTCTTGTCTGTCGAAGATGATGTTGCTGCAGTACTCATCTTTGTTAAACGAGTGAATACATAAACACTCTTTTCGGAACCAAATTTTGTCCACAACGTTGAAGAAGCATCGAAGAGATGCCATGGGTTGGCGTTAGAACCATAAATATCCTTCTCCTCGACAAGGTTGCATGGAAGTTTAAAACCATAAATTTTAGGCTTCAAATAGTGCACCAAGGCTTCTTCATCAGATGGAATAAACTTAACTCCAGGTGGTAGAATCATCACCTGCCCATTACCCATCATTATATTCATCTCCTAGTTTAATATTTACCTAAAACTCGCTGTGTATATTTTTGATACTAATGAAACGGAGACAATAAAAACGATGAAGTTAGGTTAATATTCTTTATATAGGTGCGTTTCAATTCCTTGACGGGCAAGTTCACTACAAGGATAACTGCTACAGATAAGGGTTTTAAACCGTTATTTGATGTTGTGATTTCCCGTGGTCTATTGAGAAGTCGTTTATACCAACATCAGACAATGGTTTTATAACCCTTGTGTGACTTACTGAAGACAACGATTATCGATTATTAAAACATTGTCCGATACCCAGAACGACAACAGCTTTATTTAGAACACTTGTTTGAAATAAAGTATTGCAAGTGTTTTAAGCAAAGAACAACTTGTTGAATTTCTGTAAGACAAGGATTATTAATGTTTTCAAACCATTGTTGGATATCTCAAAACACATAACCTTCAGACAATAGTTTCCTCTTAATAGATGTATTTATATTTTTTCCACAATGGTTTATTATTATTATTATTATTATTATTATATGCAGCTTATATATTCAATATGTACACAAATAGTAGAACAAGCCATATTTTTATTTATATTAAAATTAAATTATCTAATATAAATTGAAATTATAAAATATAAAAATAATAAAAATATAGATTATCAGTAAATAAAAAATGAATATGAAATTACAATTCAAATAAAATTACAAGAATTCAACTAAACTACAAGAATTGAAATTACAATTCAACTAAACTACAAGAATTGAAATTACACATACTCTCTACATGCTCATTGTTGATCACTTTCTATATAGTCTTCAGAAGGTTACATTTTCTAGTAACTCATACTTCTTTCCCCCTGAAATCACAGCACTGGAAACCAAACACAAACACTTCATGCATATATAAGTTTAACTACACAAAAAGATATTAAGGACTCACTGCAGCATGATCTTGTTCTTCACGTGTCACGCCATAACGATGCATAACGATCTTGTTCTGCAACACCTAATATAAGCAATGGGTAACCTCCGACAACCGAATGTATTATATCACATATTGCAGTAGATGCCAAAGTTTGAACGGCTGTCAGTGCACCATCTGCAAGATAAGTTAATATAAATTCAATGGATCAAAATTTAAAATAACAGTCCTTATATATTCATCGATATTGATTAAAAAACTGATTTGAAGGTTGAAATCTCGGACAAACTTGAAAAATCATTTTAGCCTTCTGCTTAGTGTCTTCTGCTTACTTGAAATGCAACTAGTGTCTTCTGAAAGTCAAATTCCTGAAATGCAACTAGTGTCTTCTGCTTACTTGAAACATCCAAGGCCTGCGGCAAGGTGACCAACAAAACCCATGGCGAGTCTAGTCTCTACACTACAAGCCATTCAAATTTCTTTCTAGAACCAAAAACCCGATTCAATTGTGCAATATTGAGGATGCAAGAGTCGGTATAAATAAAAATTAGTAGGAAGATAACAAAATTTTCATGATAGTCTGTATTGTGAAACTAAAAAACATATAAACCATAGCTTAAAACGTGTCCAGAAGAAAAACTAGTTCATTTTTGCACTTTGAAAATGGAGAGATCCTCTACCTTCAGAAGTCAGCAAGTCGAGAACTACAAATGATTCTTCAAATAGTTGTAGCTACATGAAAGTCATGTGCATATCATTGGAACAATTTTGCTGACCTCCATTACTTTATTTTTCGGGTACGAGATTATTTCCATGTTTTCACTTCATAGATAATCACCCAGTCTTCTAGCATACTTCAAGGCGGGTATTTCTATTCACACAGCTGATAGCTTGATAAAAGAGCAGTCCCACTAAACACAAGCTATCTCAGATTACGCATCTACAGAAAAATTCGTAGTTGATTAAGGACTTGTGAAATATTAAGGTATCTAATTAGTTTCATGCAAACTGTCTTTTCAGTTTAAGAGCCAAGTATAGTGTAAAGACTCATTTAAATTGTACCTGTAAAAAAAGTGTGGCAATGTTAAGCTGGTGGTCAGACATCAATTCTAAAGTTTCCACCAAAATAATAAGCCTAATCTCTAAATAAAAATGACAAAGTTCTAACCATTGGGAAAGGAGATCAATTTCACAAAAGTAGAAATACTATTAGAAATTCAAACTGTTTGGAACTGCATCACGTCACAAAGTCGTCAACAATCAATGAAGTTCGAATGAACTGATAAGAAATCAGTACAGGAGGGGAAGTGCTAATGATAGTAATGCTTCATGGAACTCCAACATAAATACAAAAACAATCAACTCATACAGCAATTTGTAGACATTTTACTCTTACGATATGAAGTGAGGAACAATCAGGTAAGCGAGCAAGAAAAACATATTCTTATTAAGGTGAAAGAATGACTATATGACTTAAGCTGATATTGATATGCCAAATACATAGAAAAAGGAAAGAAACAAAACATCAAAACAATCAACTCATACTGCAATTTGTAGACATTTTACTCTTACGATATGAAGTGAGGAACAATCAGGTAAGCGAGCAAGAAAAACACATTCTTAATAAGGTGAAAGAATGACTATATGACTTAAGCTGATATTGATATGCCAAATACATAGAAAAAGGAAAGAAACAAAACATCAAAACAATAACTTACCATCGAATGTTGTTCCAATGGAGGAAACCACCGCTGCCTCGGGCATTTGTGAACTTATAAACAGGACCAGAAACTGGCCAAATGAAATGTTAAAGAGTTACTAATTGACTGTATCTGAAATCAAAAGAGCTCAAGTACAAAACTACAAGATTGCATTAACATTAAAAGAGAAATCAAGGAACCAAATATAATATTACCTTCATAACCTTCAAGAACTGGATCTTCTGACAGAAGAAGTGGGGTATCTAGGTCAATGAATCTGTTTTATGTTATTAAGGTCATTACTATCAACTCATATAATGAATTTTTGAAATAGATAATAGGAAAAAGATAAAAAGTCAATGAAAGTCAAATTCCTGAAATGCAACTAGTGTCTTCTGCTTACTTGAAACATCCAAGGCCTGCGGCAAGGTGACCAGCAAAACCCATGGCGAGTCTAGTCTCTACCATACCACCAATCATCAGATCCAAGCCTGAGGCCCTTGCCAACTCAATAATTTCAAGGGCTCCGATCACCCCAACTTTGGCAAGTTTGGTGTTAATGACATCTGCTAGATTTCCTTCGACTATCTTCTTGACATCAGCTAAACCCCGACAACTTTCATCGGCAGCAATGGATACTCCGTATTGGGGGAGAGGGACAGTAACAAGAATTGGGGGAAATGAATTTGGGTGAAGTGAACAGGGGGAAGTGAAGCTGGGATTTGGAGATTTTAGGGGGGAAAAGAATTTGGGGAAAAGGAACTGGGGGGAAGTGAATTTGGGTGAAAATGAATGTTGAAGATTAAAATTAATAATAATTCATTCAATGGTTCATAATTATTTTATAAATAAATATTTAAAATTTATTTAAAAATATTTTTAAATATTTTTAAATTTATTATAATTTTACAAATAATATAATACTAGTGATATACTTAAAATATTTTATAAATTTTATAAATAATATAATATAATATTTTTAAATTTATTATAATTTAGAAATCTTTAAAAAAAATTAAAATTATTTTTTTAATGATCCAACTGTACGGATGTGAACAACTACTTATTTTAGTCATATGAAAAAATTGAAAAAAAATTACAAATTTATTTTGTATGACTTTATAATAAAAGTCTAGTGAAAGTACTATTTCTAGAAATGAAACTACCACCCACTTAACAAATTATTTTTTAAAATTAATTTTTCGACGATCCAACTATACGGATGTGAATAAGTACTTATTTTAATCATATGAAATTTTTTAAAAAAATTACAAATTTATCTTGTATGACTTTATAACAAAAATCTAGTAAAAGTATTACTTCTAGAAATGAGACTACCACCCACTTAATAAACTATTTTTTTTAATTATTTTTTCAACGATCCAACCGTACGGATGTGAACAACTACTTATTTTAGTCATATGAAAAAATTAAAAAAAATTACAAATTTATTTTGTATGACTTTATAATAAAAGTCTAGTGAAAGTACTATTTCTAGAAATGAAACTACCACCCACTTAACAAATTATTTTTTAAAATTAATTTTTCGACGATCCAACTGTACGGATGTGAATAAGTACTTATTTTAATCATATGAAAATTTTAAAAAATATATATATATAAATTTATCTTGTATGACTTTATAACAAAAATCTAGTAAAAGTACTACTTCTAGAAATGAGACTACCACCCACTTAACAAACTATTTTTTTAATTATTTTTTCAACGATCCAACCGTACGGATGTGAACAACTACTTATTTTAGTCATATGAAAAAATTAAAAAAAATTACAAATTTATCTTGTTCGACTTTATAATAAAAATCTAGGTAAAGTACTACATCAGACAATGATTGTTAGATAAAAACCATTGTCTGAATAAAATATTCTAGAAACTTCGAGATACCTACATCAGACAACGGTTTATAAAACTGTTGTCTGATGCACTACAGGACAAAAAATACATTTTTACTATATATTTGTAGAAATTTCTAGATACATTTTTGAAACTATTCAGACAATAGTTTTTGAAACCGTTGTTTGAAGGAATTTTACTCAATGCATCTGAAAAAAACCATTGTATGATATCAACAACGGTTATTTAAACTATTGTCTGAAGTTTATTAAAACAATTGTTTCTAAAACCGTTGTGTACACTTCTAGTTTACACAACACCACAAAAAAAACCATTGTCTGAGTCTTGCTTGATGTCATTTCATAGACAACGGTGTATCCACCCGTTGTCTATTATATGGTCATACAATACTTTTTTGAAGGCAAAAAAAAACCATTGTCTAATTTTTTGGTGCAACGGTTTTTTACTAAAATGTTGTCTGATAAGTGTCGTCTATAGCAGTTTTCCTTGTAGTGGTTGTACTTTGTTGATATAACCCAGACTCCCAGAGTAACGTGACTGTACATGTGTACACACAGTAACAATCCAATCACATATCAAAATATATGGAGATTTATGATCCTTTTATGAGTTAATGATCCTTTCATGTAGAGTAGTAAAAAGTAAGTGTTATTGATCTTTTTGGTACTTATTATGGGGTTGTGAATTACCGAAATTCTTGTATTTTAATCAATTAAAAAAAGGATCGAGATTTAACTCTAATGATCACATATGGTATAAAACTTGTATATTGGGTCGGGCCAATAACTAAGTAAAATACACTATATAGTATTCCAAAGTTGGGTTAAATTACTTCCTCTCCGAACCACTTAAAATCGAACTGCACTTTTTAAAACCAAACTGAATCGAACTAATTTTTTTTGGTTCAGTTTCGGTTTCTAATTTTTAAAACCGCACTTTGGTGGTTTTGGTGCGATTTGAGATCCAAATTGCACCATGTTCTTGCTTTTATATATATATATATATTTTGGTTCAGTTTTGGTTTCTAATTTTTAAAACCGCACTTAGGTGGTGTTGGTGCGGTTTGAGATCCAAATTGCACAATGTTCTTGCTTATATATATGTGTGTGTGTATATATATATATATATATATATATATATATATATATATATATATATATATATATATATATATATATATATATATATATATATATATATATATGTGAGTAGGAAAAACTGAAACCGAAAGAGCCCCCGGAAAAATCAAAAACCACATTGAAAATAATTAAACCGAAAAAAATATGAAATAAACAAAAAATAAAAAAAATTAATGGTGTGGTTTCAGTTCCGGTTTTATTATAAAACGCCACCGAAATTAACCGAACTGAATATTATATATATATATATATATAAATATATATATTAAATATATAATATTATATTTTATAAAAATTAATAACATTCAAACATCAATAATATTTATATTCGAGTTTGTATGAGAGTTTTAGTATATTCTCGCGAGAATTTTATTATAATGTGTCTGTGTATCTAATAATAAAAATTTATATTTTTATTTAATTTTTTCATGAAAGTGAATGAATTAGAAATATTTCTTATGTATACACTAGTAAATATGCACAACAGTAAAAATAACAATTTTAAGAATGTTTTAAAATTTCTAGAATACTACATTCATATGTGTTTATGCATAATTTTTCAAAATACTATTATGTGCCAAAGAAGTAAATGATATCGATTTTTTTTTGGAAAAGACACTGTAACAGACTAATGTGTAACTGATATCGAAAAACCATTTTAAATGGTTTGGTTATGATTAATGATAATTAATGGAACTGAACTAATTTTAATTTGGTTATTGCCCGAAACCGCACTATGCATATGAATAGATGTGAGGATAGGAATCAAGCTAGTATTATGTGATGCATGCTAAATTGTGGATATGATTTTTAATATTATAGCTTCCATATTTTATTTTAATTCTATGTTTTACATATTGAAGAACACTAAAAAAGCCCATCCAAGTATAAAAACAATATATATTAGGGTTTTATATATTATTAGAGACAAATATCATATACCATCATACAATATCATAATATAGAATAGAGTTAGCCGTATTTTTGAGAGAAAAAAGAGAGATTTTTATATTGATTTTGAGTTAATTATTTCTTATAGTTTAGATTTTATCTTGGTACATATTTTCTTGTTTTCTTTGTTTTTATTTTTCTTTTCTTTGGTATGTACACAATTACTTTGAGGTAGACAACTCAAGATCTTTGAGTTGAGGAGACATGGATTATAACTTTTGTTGGAATAATGCTAAGAACTTTTTGAGCAATCAAGAATGATATCAAGATTTCAATCCTTATCAAAACTTTAATGCTTATCAGGATTTTAATCCATATCAGGTGTATTCGTTCTTTTCTAAAAATTCACATTATGCTTCATACGCTCCTAGCACAGAATTTTCATATACCTTTGAAAATCAATATTGTGATTTATAGATATACAATGGTTTTGATAATAGCTTAATTCAATCTAAGACTTCTTTATTTTCTTTGAGACTTTTTAAACACTTTGATGACCCAACTTTTGAGATTGCTAATAGAAATAATATTTCATGTGCAGTAGAGTCGCCAGCTTGGTATGAGGAGAATGCTAAAAGAAACAGTTTTATTATGAAAGTTGAACTTGTGATGCATAACGGTTGTCTTCATTCCTCCATGTGTCAATTTTTCGACTACATATGATTCTTATTTAGCAATTAATGAAATTTTTGTGTCTGATGAACCTACTTGTTTAGTTGGAATGAGTTCGTGAGTCGTATTTATGTTGCTTATTCTGACGACTTTTCTAACTACTTTGATTTTTCTGAGTCTCTTAAGCAGGTGATGATCATAAAAACTGTCTCTTATTTTTACGGATCAAAGGTATATTTGCACATCATAATTTTAATGCTAATTCGCAGGTATGTGCATCTATTTTCTTTCTCACCTCATTAGTTATGATACTTGAATGTATATGTCGAGCTAACGACACTAAAAAAGCGTTTCTTGGGAGAAAACCCATGATTATACTATTAGTTTTTTTAACACCCATAGGTTACCTTGATGTGTTTGTTTTAAGTGGTGGTCGCAGGTGTTGAAGTGAAAAAATTCACAGGAATATTTTTGGTCGAGTCTGCTATCTTGTTTTTCCATTGCCATAGTTACAACGGTCGGATCGTCCTGAATTTTGGACATCATCTTCCTTGATCAAATAATTAAATTCTGAACAGTGGAGATTGGATTTGGAGGTCTCGAAGGTCAGTTTATTAGGTCCTGGAAGGGATATATGGCACCACGGGGAGGATTAAAGTGTCCATGGTGCATTGACTTTGGACTTGATTTTTTTTTGTTAGATGGAGTCAACACACTTCACTTCTTTTTCGAGCGGCACTTCATGCAAATGCATTAGGGGAGTATTTTTAACTTTTTTTTGTATATTAATATATTTTTGTATTTATTTGTTTTTTCTTTTTGTAATTTATTGTAGGATTTTCTTTTAGTTTTTTTTCTGTTTTTAATTCATTGAGGAGAATGAACCATTTAAGTGAGGGGATGCGATCTCAATATGGTAATATATACATATATTTTTTATTCTAGTCTTGTAAATAATTAGATGATCATATGGAGTGCATGCCTAGAATTCATGTTAAATTTAGAAATTTATTGCATTGCATAACATAGCATGATCCCATATTAATAGTAGTATAAATTAGCAACTTATGATAACATTTTATATTATATTTTCCTCCATTTATCTTTTATTTGTTACTAATTAGTCTTTAATTAGTAGTATTAATAGTGTTTTACCTTGAATGGATGATAAAGTTATTTTTCTATGGTTGTAGGAAAAATTGACAGAATTATGAGCAAAAAGGAAGATAAGAGGGAGATTCGTTCAGGACCCTGAAGCTAACTTTCAAGACCTTGAACCTGACATTCAAGACCCTGAATCTGGACATGATTTTTAATATTATAGCTTCCATATTTAGTTTTAATTCTCTGTTTTACACATTTGAGGACTCTAAAAATGCTCATCCAAGTATAAAAATAATATATATTAGAGTTTTATATATTATTAGAGACAAATATCATATACCATCATATAATGTCATAATATAGAATAGAGTGAACCGTATTTTTGAGAGAAAAGAAAGAGAAACACTTTGAGTGGGAGATTCAAGCAAGGAGTGAAGGGATTCATCGGGACTTCAAACGAGTTCTTCAAGTTGTATTCTTTGTACTTCAATTCTATAACTCATGGTTTGTGTTATTAATATGTACATGTTTTTATCCATCATGAGTAGCTAATTCCTTAATTCGGAAATTTGGTAGTATTCCTTGGTTTATTATGTTTATTTGATTATATTTTGATTTTTATTGGTTTGCTTAACTTCCATTGACGGTTTAACACGGTTAAGGGAGTCATGAACCTTTAATTGTATCCATAGAGGTTATTAACGAATTGGGAGAGGAGTTGTAATTCTAGTACATGATATGATATACATGATTCAAGTATTAGATCGGGATATTGATATGCGAATTGTGAGACTTATAATTCATGGTGCTTAATAGTGTATGGGTGTACTTTGTTTGACCATGAGAGTGACGTTCAAAGGATAATTGTAGGCATTATAATTTACCTTGGAAGAGGACTTTATAATGATTAGAAGGATTGTTTTTAGCAAAACAAGAGACCCAAATTAGACATTCATGATAGCCAATTGAAGAACCTTTATTCTTGGATTATCTTCTCTCATAATTATTATATAGTTATTTTAATTATTTATTAAATTAAATTAGTTGATAATTACATACTCATAAATTTTTCTCCACACTTCTACATTGCAAGAAATAATATACTTGAAATTAATATTGATAACAGTCTTTCCCAACGAACGATATCCCTCCAAAATACTCAACAACATTATGTCATAATTGAACTAAAATTTGGACATATTTCGAAGTGGGACTAGGATATTACATAAATTAGAGTGATATCTTAATGCCTAATTTGTTGGACTCTGAATCAAATTAAATTTATAATTGCTAAAAAAATGAATATTTAGAAAGATAATTGAACTTTGACAAAAAAAAGAAGAAATATAATTGAATTTTTATACCACATGTGAAACATGAGTTTCTCTTTTTATAATATTTTATAATAATTTTATAGTTAAAAATTTAATTTTTTAAAAATTTATATTTATTCAATTGTAATATTAAAATTTAATATATTTTCTTCTAAAATTATATTAAATTAATATTTGATATTAGTTGATAATCGAACATTAATCATTTTATTTATAAATACTATTTAGAAATATTATTAAGTTAATTCATGTACTAATGGGGAATCGAACCTTAATCAATTAACTAAGTAACTAATATTTAATAATTTACATTTTTACCTGACCAAATTATGTTAACTCCCTTATTATAATTATATATAGGATATAATTCTTTCACGTGAATTGATATTTCATGTCAATTTAAACTTCCTGAAAAATTAAAAAAATTTGTTTGGTTGACATTTTATTTCTAATATATTATTTATATTACTTTAAGTTAATAATTTGTTTATTAATATACATCTTCAAAATAAATTTTTATTAATATTAATTATTTAATTATGAACACAAATAATTTTTTATATTTTTTCATTTTAATTTCAAAAATAAATATTATTCAAAAAATATCTTTGTGAATTTTTTATTCTATTATAATTTTTTACAGTGAATAAGTATTCAGTATTCAGTATTTCACCATCACCGTCTTCTGTTACAAAGATTTGATAACCATTATCATACTTAGCAGGCCACTAATAAATGAAAGACATGCACCAGCTCAGTATTTACTTCTTCTAATCGCAAATACTACTATATTCGATATCATCACAAGACTGTTATTAACGGAGTAAAACGTGACTACGATGTTGAATGTCCAGTTCCCTTAGTCTAGCTTTTGAATAGCTTACTAATAGCGAATTGATTATTTTATTGTATCCACATAACAATATAATAGAAAATAATCAAAGCATCGGACAGTGTATGAATCAAACCTATTAAACTTAAGTACAATTTACATTTATGTAGTTTAAAGCATTTCTTATCTAAGCCGAAAAGGAATGGATAAATGTTTCTTCAATAAAATAAAGGTAACAAAGACTTCACAGAGCATAAGAATGTGGTCGTCAGTTATGAAGATACCAGAAAGTATGAACTATGGCATCAGACCATTCAAACATGTTTGAATATAGCCTCTGTAATTGCAAAAGCTGATCTTATGGCATAAATCATTCTAAGAATAAATTTCAGGACTGATTTTATGCTGAACATTTTCTTATTTATTGAAGTTTGTATGTACGTTTTTGATTTTTAGTCGTATAAAGGCCTGATTCTGTAACGATTAAAAAGTTACAAACATTCAGATCAATTTCTCTTCATCTTTATCTTTCTAGATATGTTGTTCTTATAACATGTAATTTACATGAAGTAAACCAAGAAATTGGTATATCACAGCACCTCTTCTTGAGGGACCACTGACTGAATCAAGAGCACCCTAACACCTTGCTTTTATGTTTCTATGGATCTCAAAAAACCTTTCACATCTGTAGCAGTACCACTGTTGTTTAATGCTGAAGAATAAAGATTACCAACTCTGGGCAGCGAGAATCGAGGCACATCTAGAGGCAAATGATCTTTGGAAACATGTTGAGGTGGACTACGAAGTTCCTCCTTTGACAGGCAATCCTCAAAACTGAAGACGAAGGAGATGAAAGAATTAAAGGAATACAAATCTTAAATTTGGTCAGAGAATTCGAGATGCAGAAAATGAATGTCAGGAAAAATTGAGTACATTGGTAAACTTCTTAGCATAACTAATAAAAAAAGGTTTCTTGGTTCTGATTTTTCTGATTCAAGAATAGTACAAAAAATACTAGTCACTCTTCCTGGAAGGTTTGATGCTCTACTTCTTCCTTGAAGAGTACTAAAGATCTGACAACATTCACATTGGCAGAGCTCAAGAACAAAGAAGATTGATGATGGATGAAGGCTCCATGGAAGGAACTCTTCAAGCCAAGTTACATATCAACCAACGAGAGAAAGATTAAAAAATATCTAGAAGAAGCATTTTCATTCACGAGATTATGCTATGAATGCAAGTAGTTGTAAAGGAGATAAATACAAAGAATTTCCTCCCAGCATGCGGAAAAGACATGAAGTGAAATGTGAAAACTGCAATAAGATGGGGCATGATGAAAAATAAGCAGAAGTGTGTACTACCTTTAAGAGAATGCTCGAATGGAAAATGACAAGGTGGAAGAGCAATTGTTTGTCGCATCTTGTTTTACAAGCAGCAGCAACTCAAGTCATTGTTGGCTGATCGATAGTGGATGAACCAACCACATGACTGGAGATCAAGAACCTTTTAGAGAGCTATACAGATCATAGGTATCAATAGTTAGAAATGGCAATGGTGCATATATTTCTGTCTAGGGAAAGAGAACAATCGCCAGTGAAAGTTGCACAACACAAAATTAATTTCTAAAGTATGTTGTTTGTTCCCGGAATTGATCAAAATCTTTTAAGTGTTGGACAGTTGACTTAAAAGGGATTTAAGGTGATATTTGAGAAGAAACAGTGCTTGAATAAGGATGGGAAAAAATGATGTTTTTAGAATACAAATGAAAAGAAAAAGTTTTACACTTGATCCAATGGAAGTGGAGCAAGTTGAACATTCAGCAATCACAACTATTGCAGAATTGTGGCACCAGAGGATGGGCAATTTTCATCATGTAGCAATATTAAATATGCAAAAAAAAGATTTCACTATTGGTTTACCGCATATTGAGTTTGAATTGCCAAATTGCTAGTCATAGCAATACGGAAAACAATAAATATAAAGAAAGTTTAGTTGCGAAAGGGATGCTCAAGTTTTTGGAGTAAATTACTTTGATACGTTTGCCCCTGTTTTACCGAAAGACACCACCCGAATATTACTAGCTATTGAAAGCAATGAAAAATCCATCAACTTGATGGCAAGTCAGCATTCTTAAATGGAATTCTAGAGAAAGAAATTTACGTTAACTAGCCTGAAGGATTCATTGTGAAAGGGTAGTACAAAAAAAATGTATCGAGTGAAGAAGGCGTTATATGGTTTAAAAAGGTACCAAGGGTTTGGTACAACAGAATTGATGAATAATTGTTGAAATTGGGCTTTATTAAAAGCCTTAGTGAGTTCACTTTCTATATTAAATGTGATCAAAATGATCTTTTTATTGTATCCTTACATGTTGATTATCTTTTACCGATTGACTGACTGATTGGTAGTAACTTTGAACATTAATTGAACTTATTCAAAAGCTCAAGGAAGATATAACAGAACTACTAGAAACACTGCAAAAGACATCAGTTTATCGCTGATGTCAATAAAAAAATCTTACCCATGTCTTTGTCGGCAAAGAAGAACGTATACACCTTAGCCATTGGCTTTTTGACTTAGACATTAGTTTTTGACAACTTTCTGATGACTATGCTTCACTTTTTTAGGAAAACTTGTAGGCCTGGTATCTTGATATTAACTAGTTAAGAGACTTAGATGTAGTTAAACACATGCACACAAACCATAAATTACATTTTGCATCGTTTTATTAAAGTAAAATGATGTTTGTATTTGACAGAGATAACAATACCTTACAAAAACTGAAGCCTTGTAAGAAAAAACAATATGGTTCTATTTTATTAAGGTGATGTATACCAGTCTAATAGACATCAGTTTCTAAAAATTCATGATTTATATTTGTTTTTCTTTAATCAGTTAACTCCTGTGCATACATCAAGTTCCACCAAATTAACCAGAATCCATAATGAATATATACATATTGACAAACATCCATTATTCATTTCTACCTGAAGACAACCATTCCAGCAATAATGTTGACGAATCCATCCAGAATTCATTCTGACGAAACCATCCAGAATAAATTTTGAAAACAAAGACAACCATTCTACATTGCAAGGCAATACTAATCTACATATATAACTAACATGTCAAAACTATTCAAGCGCACTCCAAAAATGGTCTCTTAAAAAATCGTTATAGTACACCAAAAGTAGAATCTTAATACACCATTCCAACAGACCAAAACTAAACATTCATAAGCTAGTCAAAACCATTCAGGAGCCTGAAAATTACAAATGGTTACATTTGCTCTTGGACATAATCGAGAGCCTCAAATAGATTAATCATCAATTCTATGAAAGTATGATGCAGTACTGGGATTAACATTTTATTATCTTCTGCTGGAAAATAATCAAAGAGCTCTGATATTTAAAAATATATGTTATTTATTTATTGCTTTGACATATTTTTTTACACATCGTATTTAAATTAGCTTAACGAGTTAACTATAACTGTTGTATATTTTTTAGAAATGTATACAATGAAGATTTATATGAATTAAGTGGTGTAATGTGTGTTCCACATTCTGGATGAAGATCCTCATTTGCACCGACTTGCTTTTAGTAAATATGATACCAGTGAACTAAAAAAACAGGACCCAAACTCAGCAGTCCCTTGAGTAGAGCTTTAAGCCACATCTGGTATTATTTTTCTTTGAGGCCTGCTCTCAATTTTTCATTGACAATTAGCTTTCTGATAAGAAATATATTATCATTTGTCGCACGTTTACCTTTGCCAACGTAATTCCTCTCATTGCAAATACAGAGTGCTTTATATATAATTTTTAGGCCTTCTTTCATACTCAATACAAGGGTCCTCTGCGAAGGACCAAAATGTACTTGGACATATATTAAATTGTCATAAAGAGATTAATGAAATAGTTAAAAAAAAATTACTAGCTTGAAGGACTTATCATTCCTCAAACTACTATAGGGCCTCTTCCAATTAACCAGAAACGTTTAATATATACTTCCTTCTCATTTTCGTCCTGCACTAAAAAATAATATAAAATCATATAAACTGAATGTCATATGTAATATATAACTGAATGTAACCGAAACTTGATTAACCGAGGAAATGGTACATAGGAAGACTAGATGATTCAAGAAATTTCAATTGGAATTCCCTAGCAACTACGCTCAAGTAATTTGATTCTTCAGCTCTGGCGCTACTAATTACACCTGTTGGCTAGCCGTTGTTTAATTATCTGACGGCTGAAGCTCACCAAATAAATATTTTTACAGATCGAGAACATGGAACATATACAAACTGGATTGAACAAGTTAGCAATTAGATAATTAAGATCATCTGAGTATAAAAAGGCTCTTCTTCGACCATGTGTTCTCAACACCTGAATATTGTTTTAACTTTTAAATTGGTTAAGCTGATTCCAACTCAGAAGAGTTATTGAACGAAAATTAGAGAAATGGAAATTGTGAAATACCAAAAGCCGTAGCTCACAAGTAATCTTGCTTGTCAATATAAGGAAGGCTGAATGTTATTTGGAGAGGTTGCCAATACCAAAAATTTGAAAAAATCTTTGATCATGCACTTGTTTGCCAAACACAATTATCTTCTAAGGTATAATGAAATTTTAGGAAAATGTTTGAACGTGCACATGGAAAAACTCCTCACTTCCTAGACTAGGTAATACAAAAATATCAATTCTTTTCTGCCTTTTCTCTTTATCCGCTCCCACTCCTTGGACCGCATTTCCATTTCTACCATTACCGGTTTTACTTCCAGTTCTTCCCTTGTGTATGTGTTCAGTGTGAGGACTCTTGCTTAATTGCCTGGGTCACTGCTGCATTGTTATCGGCACCAGTATTCAGCAATGCCTCTAGTCTGTAACAATGGGTAAATAATAAATATCTTTCATAACTTGAAAATATACTCTTAGCTGATGTAACCTTGATATACCTTGATATTAGTTTCTCAGCACCTTCATCTTCGGATGATTTATATAATATTCTTGATGTTCTTTTGTACAGGCTTGGAGCCGTTTATAGAGGGTGGCCTTTGCGGTGTTCAAATTTCTCCATTTGTCCTGAAAGTCCCAATTATATTTGAACAAGAAACATTATTGCACCAAGACAGGCATGAATATAGATTATATTCATGTGCATGGGACTTGTGCGATTACTGTTCAGATTCAAATGAGCCTAAGATTTTTACAAGCAATGAAAGAGGGCACGCCAGTTTCATCATACCTTGAGGTCTTTTTTGCCATATTTTGTTGCAGAAATTTAAACTGGTATAAGAACGTTCCCAGCTAAGCCATAGTAAGGATTCAAAAATGAGGTGGGAAGGGAGAAGGCCCTTGTCCATAATTTTTAATGTTCTTATACGATACAAGAACAGTTAAAATTTGTGCAAGACTCTTGATAAAAAAAGAAAAGAAAGGAAAAATATGCAAAGACTTAAAATATTAAAAAATACAAATATTTTAAATAATAAATTATTATTAAATATGTTACATATGTGAATATTGAAAATGTTGGATTTTATAATAATGTATATATATTGCATAAATTTCATAAATATAAAGATATATTACTTGATCGGTGGTGAAGAAGAAGTGAAACTAAATTTCGGTGGAGCATTTTTTTCATTATTTTCTACAATTATTTTAGAAATTTATAGACTAAAACTGACATATACACACACACACACACACACATATATATATATATATAATTCAAGAATTAGACCACTTACATAGATGATCCTAAGTATTTTCTAACTAAAAATAAAAAACAAACATGCAAGTTTGGCATATATAGATTAGGCAAAAAACTAATAAACTCGGTTTAAACCACAATCCATACAACACTTTAATTCCACATTATTTATTTTTGTTACGGAAACTTTAGTAAATGTGCATTTGGGAAGCTAAGTTGTAGGAGATGTGCGTGCTATAGTAGATAAATATACAACAATCTATTAGTTTTTTAAAATTTAGGTGAAGATATGAGTTTAGGATACAGAGATGGGGATAAAATGATGAAAAAAGAGAGGAGTTTGACAAAGCAAAAGAGGAATAATAGGACGAAGAAAAGAATATTGTATTTTGTTGGTGGGTAAAGTAAAATTGAAAATTAACTAATATTTATAGTATATTTGGAAGATTCTAGAACATTCGAGATACTATCTGTGAGCATAAAAGTGTTATATATATATATATATATATATATATATATATATATATATATATATATATATATATTTATTTATTTATTTATTTAAATGCTGAAAATTTCTTTGCGGTCGTATTTGTACTTATAAAACAAATCACATATGGGCCCTAACTAGATTTAGGTCTGCCATATGTTATATACTAACTAGATTCGGCCTGACATATGTTATATACCTTTAACTAACCCATCATGTATATATACGTTATTGACGCAATAATTTAATTTTCATTAAACTTTCAGTAATCTTGGGTTGTCTTGAAAATGACCTTATTTTTTAAGGTTAACTTTTAATCCACTTGAACCGGACTATAAACTTTCGTATATGAGATTTTGAGACATCTTGGATTTTTCCACCCCTAATTTCATGAGATACATTATTTTTCAATTTTCATTTTTGTAATTAAGAGAATATATGACTATAAGAGATACCGATCGAAATATTATAACTGTATGAGAGAGATCGTTTGGAATAGGGAAATGAGGGATGATTGTATGTTCTTAGTGGGTAATGGAAAAATGTAAGATGACAATAAAACTAGATATGAATTAAAAAAATAAAACAAAAAAAGTAGTATTAATAGATAAAAATAAAGAATACTAATAATATAATCATACATGACATTAAGTAAAAATCAAAATATTATTAAAAAAATAAATATAAATTAAAAAAATGAAAATAACACATTAAAATATAAATAGTAAAATTAGGTCTTTTTATTAAAATTATAATAATATAATCACACAAGATAAAGAGAAAGAGATATAACTGAGAAAGAAATACATAAACACCATTAAAGGTCGTATATATTTCTTGTCATAAGAATCATTGTGGCTGATATATGTATTGTATTACAATGTAACAAACTCAGGTTATATATATAAATGAGATATTCCCCTGAACTATTATTGTGCTTTTGGTACATTCAACATCTCATTTATGTTAAACAAAGAAAAGAACTATTATGAGAAAAAAAGAGTTTAAAACTACCACTATCATATTCAACCCTCCCTCCTTCTACGATAGTTTGGGACCTAACAATGATATCAGAACTTGTTGATTGAAGTTATAAATCATGATCGGAAAATGTTTTCCAAAAAGTGTTCTTAGAGATCTAAAAAAATTATTTTGAACTTTCTTTATTTTTAAAAAAAATGATTTTAAAATTTTCTAGATTTTAAGTTCATTAAAAATTTGAAGACTTTCAAATCTTCAAGAATTCGAATTCATTCTAGTTTTTAAGAATTTTTTTTTTTTAGATTTAAATTTTTTCAAGTACACAATTAGTTCTCAAAAAGTTGGTATCATCCAAATCTCTTCGTTCGACAAAGAGAATTATAACATATGAAAGAAGAAGATGACCTTGTTCATAAAAGTTGCGAACTCCGTGTATATGGGTATCTTGGAAAAGGGTCCGTTTTTGCCTTAGAAACTTATTCCTGAAACAGTCTCAAAAGATGGTGAAAGAATTTCTCAAAGATTTACTGCAAAGAAACTGTCGGATTACTCAAACAGTGAGAATGAAAAAGTTGTCTTAGACACAAGTCTTCAACTGATCATAGTGGATTCACTTGATACTACAATGCTCAATTAAGAATTACCGAGGTGGATCATCTTCATTGTCTTACATTAAGAGTGGTTATGAGACTAAGATGGTAGACAAAAGCAAGTTCAAATGTTACAACTGCAATGAGCCCGAATATTTTGAAACAAAATACCAAAAGTCTAAAGAAGAAAAAGGACAAACAGGAATCTTACAATGAACTAAAGTAGAAGTACGATACACTGGTGCAGAAGTATCAAGGTGGAGCTTATATAGCTGAAAGAAAGAACTGTGATGATTCTATCGTTGATGATGAAGAAGTGTTTGGAAATCTTGTACTTATGGGAGACTCTCTAGAGGCTTTACCTCAATCATCAACGGTATCATTTCTTTCCATTATTTACATGTCTAATTTTTATTATAAGAAAACTGATGAAGATCATAGTGTATAAATGTTTCATATTCGCACAAGCATGCTAGTATCTAAAGAAGAAAATGTTAAATTAGTTCTTAAAAATAAAATAATATAAACTAAGAATGAAGAAATAGAACTTGCATGTGTTAATTTAGAATATCTTATACAGAAGATTTAATATCTGGAGAATAAAGACAAATGTAATAGAGAAGTTGAAACAACCTTTGAGAATAAAATTTCTGTGTTGGAATTAAAATTTCAGGCTGTTAGGTATGAGTTATACATAAACTATACAGAGGGGTGGGGGTGAATGTATGGTGTGATTCTTTTTCATTTTAAGCTTTTGTTTTGATAAACTGATTTTACTAAATCTTGTAGTTTATGTTATCTTACATTGTTTACAAGAGAATTGCGGAAATATAATAAACACAGAAATTTAACTTTCAAACTAATATTGTATTAGATTGAATTGTTATAAATCTGAGATTCTTGATTTAAATCCCAGTTTCTTGTTCTTGAAAGATACAAGGAGTGAATACAATTATAATATTCAACTTGTTACTAACTTGTGAAGCTGTGCGTTGGCTATATGCATAAAATATCTCATTGGTACATGCTTTCACAAGTCAGTTAGCTAAAACTACAAATAGAAAAAAGATGCTTTACATTTGAACGGCTGTCTATTTCTAGCTAACACTTTCTTTTGACAATACATCACGTTTGCATTCTAATCTTCTGTCTATGTCTTGTTCTTCTTTCAAGTTTCTTGTAGACTTGTCATTATCTTCACAGTTTTGACTATCCTGATCATGATAATACTTCAAATTACATGTCTTATTATTCTTCAAATATCCTTGAATTTAGCTTCTTGAATCAATCGAGTAAACTATTCTTTCTTCAAGAAGTCATGACACAAACTTTTCGATCGAATACTTCTGAGACTTCTTGATCAATCTATTGACTTGATTACTTCATGATTGAGCTAGACTTCTCGAATGTTCCATTACCATTAGACTTCTCGATTGGTCCCATTCCTCATACTTCTCGATTGATTCAATGGCTTACTTCTCGATTTTCTTAACTGGACTTCTCGAATTTATATCTCTTTACACTTCTCGAATGACTATAGATTCTTAACTTATCAATTAGGCATATGTCTTGACTTCTCGATTGAATACTAAGCCATTTGAGCATTCTGAGACTTCTCTACCAGTTTCACATATGACTTCTCTATTGGAGGTGACTTCTCGATTGATCACTTGATTTAGAAGATTTTCCATACTGCAATTTTTATTTTGATGAAGTCTTCTTAGGCTTGATGCATGATCCAGAATTGAATCTTCTATCAATCTTTATTTTTGACTTATAATAATACATTTGAATTTTTAATAGAAACATGCTTCTATCTGCAAGTACACATTAAAATAACTAAGTCACCAACCTAGTACATAAGTTCTAAATGTGTTACAACTTGACAAGTAAATACAATATAGTAGACTTGATTTGGTCCAACAATCTCCCCCAATTTAGGAAAAGATAATTTCATAAATTATTACAAGATATCAAGTTTACCTTTGATTTGCCACAACTTGATCATAATTGGCCTTCCTTTCCTTTTCTAGTCTGACTTTGATTTCTTCAATTGCTTGGAGAATTTCCTGTCTTGTAATTACTTCTTCAATTAGAATTGCATTCTCTAGCATATCAGCTATAATATGGAGAGTTTATAGAGGATAATACTTGACAAATCTGAGTCTGATTTTTTATGTTACTCCATTTCTGAGTTTGAACTCAACTCTGTCAAAACGGTTTCTTGGTTCTGATTTTTCTGATTCAAGAATAGTACAAAAAATACTAGTCACTCTTCCTGAAAGGTTTGATGCTCTACTTCTTCCTTGGAGAGTACTAAAGATCTGACAACATTCACATTGGAAGAGCTCGAGAACAAAGAAGATTGATGAGGGATTAAGGCTCTGTAGAAGGAAATCTTCAAGCCAAGTTACATATCAACCAACGAGAGAGATTAAAAAATATCTAGAAGAAGCATTTTCATTCACGAGATTATGTTACGAATGTAAGTAGTTGTAAAGGAGATAAATACAAAGAATTTCCTCCCTGCGTGCGGAAAAGACATGGTGTGAAATGTGAAAACTACAATAAGATGGGGGCATGATGAAAAATAAGCAGAAATGTGTATTACCTTAAAGAGAATGCTCGAATGGAAAATGAGGAGGTGGAAGAACAATTGTTTGTCGCATCTTATTTTACAAGAAGCAACAACTCAAGTGATTGTTGGCTGATCGATAGTGGATGCACCAACCACATGACTGGAGATCAAGAACCTTTTAGAGAGCTATACAGATCACAAGTATCAATAGTTAGAATTGGCAATGGTGCATATATTTCTGTCAAGGGAAAGAGAACAGTCGCTAGTGAAAGTTACACAGACACAAAATTAATTTATGAAGTATGTTGTTTGTTCCCGGAATTGATCAAATTCTTTTAAGTGTTGAACAATTGATTTAAAGGGATTTAAGGTGATATTTGAGAAGAAACAATGCTTAAATAAGGATGGCAAAAAAATGATGTTTTTAGAATACAAATGAAAAGAAAAAGTTTTACACTTGATCCAATGGAAGATGAGCAAGTTGAACATTCAGCAATCACAACTATTGTAGAATTGTGGCACCAGAGGATGGGTCATTTTCATCATGTAGCATTATTAAATATGCAAAAAAAAGATTTCACTATTTGTTTACCGCATATTGAGTATGAATTACCAAATTGCAAGTCATAGCAATATAGAACAATAAATATAAAGAAAGTTTAGTTGTGAAAGGGATGGACAAGTTTTTTGAGTAAATTACTTTGATACGTTTGCCCCTTTTTTACGAAAGACACCACCCGAATATTACTAGCTATTGAAAGCAATGAAAAATTTATCAACTTGATGTCGAGTCAGTATTCTTAAATGGAATTCTAGAGAAAGAAATTTATGTTAACTAGCCTGAAGGATTCATTGTGAAAGGGTAGGAGAAAAAAAATGTATCGAGTGAAGAAGGCTTTATATGGTTTAAAAAGGTACCAAGGGTTAGGTACAATAGAATTGATGAATACTTGTTGGAATTGGGTTTTATTAGAAGTCTTAGTAAGTCCACTTTCTATATTAAATGTGATCAAAATGATCTTTTTATTGTATCCATACATGTTGATTATCTTTTAGTGATTGACTGACTGATTGGTAGTAACTTTGAACATTAATTGAACTTATTAAAAACCTCAAGGAAGATATGGCAAAAATAATTTTCTTAAGAGCTGTTAGGTTATGAGAAAGATAATTCCGTGTGTTACAATAATGTTAACCTAATTTTGTGTTTATATAGACACAGTTACAAATCTAATTACAAAATAGATAATGATAAGAATAGATTCCATAAGGTAATGGAATTGTATTAGAAATCCTTCTTCACTATCCAAATCAAATTCTGATTTATCTGTTTCTTTCTTTGATAAACTCTGATGATAAAATTTGTCGGTTATTAATCTCTAATAGAGTAATCTATGATAGAGTAAACTCTGTCAACAGATTCTTAAACTCTGATGACGTCAATAACATAAACTATGTTATGATATTCTTTGACAGCATCCGTGTTTGCTTTTCTAACAATTTCCCCCAATTTATGGTTTATTAAGTAAAACATAAATTTTACTTATGTTGTCAGAAAAAGAGATAAATGCATCAAAGTTTGAGTTTTCGTTCTTGACTTAAATTCTTCTGTATGAGAAGTCTTCAGTTAGGAATTTGTCCAGTAGATTCTTCTCAACATTCTTCAACAATTCACTCAGCTTCTCCTTCAACTCTTTCATTTGATAAGAATCATCAATTTAGAATATTGCAGCTCTCAAGTTGTATTTTGAAGATCTTTCCATCCTGTCATCTAGAGGAATGTAACAGGCTTTCTTTTCATCAGGATTTAATATAAGCGTAGGAATCCCTAACACCATCTTAACCTTTGCATCTCATTTAGCCATTTTCTTCTCAGAATCATCTTCAAGTAAGTATCCTGGTTTGTACTCCTCAGATTTTATCATTAGCAGTCACTCATTCTTCTTCTTTTCATTGACTACTCCTTCAATAATTTTAACCCACCTAGAAGTAGCTTCAAGTTCATTAGATGACTTATGAATCAAATCTTCTTCAGAAATCTTTATAACTCTCTCATTTTCCTAGAAATATAGCAACTTCTATTTGGCTTGTGCACCATCAAAAATGTCCATTATGAAGTGAACATATATCAATTTGTCTAGATGTTCTTGAGCCAAATCTTCATCAGGCTTGTCTTTCAAAGAAAAAGGATTTCTGAATATATTTGCTTCACCCCTGTAGACTTTGGCTTGAGAATCACCAATACCACCCTTTTGTTTACCAAGTCTAGCATTGAGAGTTAAGGTTTCAGATTTAGTCCACAGAAGATCAGGATTTTTATTTCTTGTCAGAGTTTGTTATTCCTCTTCCTCATCTTCAAAACTTATTCTACTTGGGAGAAATGTTGTTCTAGACATAGTAAGAGGATTTTTAGATGGAGTTTTCTTCTAAATTGCAGGAGTAGGCTTTGATTGAACAATAGGCTTGCCTTGAGCTTCAACAGGATTAGGAGCTTCAGTAGGTTTGGCTTAAACATGTTTAGATACAGTTTTCTTTGGTTGAGCTTGTGCCTTCCTTTGTACTCGAGTTCTTTTCACATATTTTCTTTTCTTCTGGACTTGAGCATTGTCAGTACCGGATTTCTTCAATTCTTCATCAACAACAACTGGATCCATTCATGGATTTTCTTCTTCAAATAATTTTCTTGCCATTTCTGCATCTTTCATATTTTGTTCTTCTATTTTCTCAGGCTTTCCTTCTTCTTCAATCCATTTTGCTAACTCCATATCAACATCTATCAGAGTTTGTTGGAATCGAAGTTTGAGAAGTCATCAGAGTTTGTCCAGTTTGAGAGGTCATTAGAGTTTGTCCAGTCAGGGTTTATTTTCCATCCTTATAACTCCCTTCATCATTATCATCAGGTTTATCATAATTTTGTATAACCTAGGAATAAATTTCAGTACTGATTTTATGCTGAACATTCTCTTTTTTATTTAAATTTTTGATTTTTAGTCATATAAAGGCCTGATTCTTTAACGATTAAAAGTTTATAAACATTCAGCTCAATTTCTCTTGATCTTTATCTTTCTAGTTATGAAGTTCTTATAACATGTAAACCAACAATTTGGTATATCACAGCCCCTCTTCTTGAGGGACCAGTGACTGAATCAAGAGCACCCTAACACCTTGCTTTTATCTTTCTATGGATCTCAAAACACCTTTCACATCTCTAGCACCACTGGTGTTTAATGCTAAAGATTACCAACTCTGGGCAGCGAGAATGGAGGCACATCTAGAGGCAAATGATCTTTGGTAGCCTGTTGAGATGGACTACGAAGTTCCTCCTTTGCCCGGAAATCCTAAAAACTGAAGACGAAGGAGATGAAAGAATTAAAGGAATACAACTTAAAATTTATCGAAATTTTAAGTTCCACAAAAGAAAACCTCAGTATGATCTGAAATTTATCGAAAACTTGTTCAACTTAAAATTTTAATGTAATGTAATCATGATATCTTGGAAAATGCTCCATCTGTTCTACTAAAATAGTTTTATGTAAACTTTTGATATCTTCAAACACTGCATATTATTATTTTCATGAATATTAAGATATTAGTAAATAGTTTAAATATATAATTGTAGATTATGGTACTTGTATCACTCAAATGCATAAAATCCACATTGTTCTTTTTGTAATTCCGGTCTTTTGATTAAAACAAGATAGAAATTTATCCTTAGGATGCCTGGAGTAACAATATTTGTGATTTTTTTTCCTCACAATGTTTGTCATTATTAGTACTTTTTTGAAAGTTATCTAGTGTTACTATGTAGTTCCACTAAGACAGGTCTACTGTATACTTCAGAATGAGGCTGTCAGTTTGACTAGTCAAAATGCAGCAACAAAAACTGTAAATGCATAAACTCATGATAATTACTCTTGACATTTATTTTATTTTTACTTTTTTTGCAGTCATGAACCAGATTCCATCTTTATGAAGTTGAAGTGAAACCAAAACCGAAAATGGTAGCCAATCCTGCAGCATAAGCCATAAATTGTAATGTGCAAATATCTCTGTTTAGGAAGAACAGCTTTGAGCAACCTTGTTTCCCTATACACTGATACAGGACACTTACATTGGCCAGATGATCTCGAGTGCACTTTCTTTTTCTCAAGAAAGTGATTTTTAGATTTTCAGCTTTCATTTATGCTTGATGGAGCACAGCTTAATTTAGGAGTATTAGTTCACAGTGCTGATAATGCATATGGTCTAGGGTTGAGACTTGTCCGTATCCTTTGTAAGTCCAGAGAAAACAGGACCTTACTTATATTGATGAACTTTGAAATGGATCTGAAAAATCTGTTGCAGTTATTTTATCGATCAAATATTAATACTTGCCATAGAGTGGGATTTCTTGATTATTGGGGGTATATTTGATCTGCTTATATCTATGCTTTTTACAACTTAGAGCAATTTCATCCATGTCATGAGTGTAAAAGGCTCATTCGTTCAACCTCTATTTTTTTTTTATTCTTTTGTGCTTCTACTGAAACAAGACTCTAACAATCTGATAGCCTAAATCAAACATCAAGTTTGTTGGTCAATTTTTTTCAAGTTCCTACTTTTCACCATGAAGGGAAAAAACCCAAAATCCCAACTTTAAGAGGCCTTTTGGTTTGTAGAGTGATACGATGTTCTTCAAGTGGAATGGTTTTGTTCTTCAAATATTTTGGAATCACTAATTAAATTAATTTTATATATGCATAGAAAAGTTGTTTATATACATACACATTATACAATACATTCCTATCATAGAAGTTCATTCCATAGTTCTATTTCATTCATATCAACCAAACCAACTAAACGCAACATTACTATCTTAGTTTCAAAAATGAAAGAAGTAGAAAGACTGCTCAGCAAAGCCATTCACTTGTGAGAACAAAGGGTGGGTAACAACCCTGTCTAATGCCATTCATTTTCTCATTCCGAGAAGAAAAAAATCATTCAACCACAATAACAAACACAAGTAAACCATATACTTTTAAATTAGGTCCAAAATAGACTCATGTCCAAAGAAACATTACAAAAAACTAGAACACTTCGATTATATCCATGTATACACTAAATAACAAAAACCTTGATAACCAGTTTTGAAAGACAAAGCCACATTATGCTCCATGACCCTTTCCCTCCATGCATACCAAAAACTTGCGTACACCTTTACCGATACTGCAAAAAGCACAAAATCCCACAATTAAGTAGAAGAAAGAGGAACTCGTTTAAACATCATACATGAATGTCAGTTATCCTACAGAAGTGATACAAACTTGTAGAGTTAAGCCAAGGGAACTTGAAATTAAAGTATAAATAGTGCATAAATGTTTATGGATACAACAGGTAAGTTAGATATTTACCTTAATAAAACCAATTTCCTTTGCATTAGTCATGAAACATTGTCTGCAACACATCATTCCATATTTTCGGATTAACCATGAGGGTGACCGCATACACGGCTGCCAAAATAAGTAGTTATACGCACATGTGAATAAGATTTGTAGCAGTGCAGATAAAATGGATATAATGCTTCGTAAAACAATAAATTAATAGAAGAATGCAAATCTCCACACATAGTGATAATTTCAACAGTCGAATAAAGTTTTTGATACACGGAACTTGTAATTAGTTAAACTTTTACATAACAGAACTCTAACTTCGTAGCTCACGGAAGTGGGGACCAGTCGAGGGGCTAGCCTAGGCTACAACCCCATGGCTGGAGATCAAGAACCTTTTAGAGAGCTATACAGATCACAAGTATCAAAAGTTAGAACTGGCAATGGTGCATACATTTCTTTCCAGGGAAGGGCAACAGTCACCATTGAAAGTTGCACAGGTACAAAATTAATTTCTGAAGTATGTTGTTTGTTCCCGGAACTGATCAAAATCTTTTAAGTATTGGACAGTTGACTGAAAAGGGATTTAAGGTTATATTTGAGAACAACCATTGCTTGATTAAGGATGGAAAATAAATGATGTTTTCAGAATACAAATGAAAAGAAAAGGTTTTACACTTAATCCAATGGAAGAGGAGCAGGTTACACATTCTGCAATCACAACTAGTGCAGAATTGTGGCACCAGAGGATGGACCATTTTCATCATGTACTATTATTAAATATGCAAAACAAAGATTTGACTATTGGTTTACCGCATATTGAGTCGGAATGGCCAAATTGCAAGTCATGTGAAAGGGATGCTAAAGTTTTTGGAGTAAATTACTTTGATACGTTTGCCCCTGTTTTACAGAAAGACACCACCCGAATATTACAAGCTATTGCAGCACAAAGCAATGAAAAATTCATCAACTTGACGTCAAGTCAGCATTCTTAAATGACATTCTAGGGAAAGAAATTTATGTTAACCAGCCTGAAGAATTAATTGTGAAAGGTTAGGACAAAAAAAGTGTATCGAGTGAAGAAGGTGTTTTATGGTTTAAAGAAAGTGCCAAGGGCTTGGTACAACAGAATTGATGAATACTTTTGGAAATTGGGCTTTGTTAAAAGCCTTAGAGAGTCCACTTTATATATTAAATGTGATCAAAATGATCATTTTATTATATCCTTATATGTTGATGATCTTTTAGTGACTGAGTGACTGACTGGTAGTAACATTGAACATTAATTGAAATTAATGAAAAGCTCAAGGAAGATATGATCACTACTAGAAATATTGCAAAAGACATCAGTTTTTTGCTGATATCAATAAAATAATCTGACCGATGTCTTTGTCGGTGAAGGATATATCTTAGGCATTGGTTTTTAACTTAGGCATTGGTTTTTGGCAACTTTCTGATGACTATGCTTCACTTTTTTAGGAAAACTCGTAGGCCTATTACCTTGATATTAACTAGTTAAGAGACTTAGATGTAGTTAACCACATGCACACAAACCATAAATTACATTCTACATCGGTTTATTAAAGTAAAATGATGTTTGTATTTGACAAAGCTAACAATACCTTACAAAAACTGAAGCCTAGTAAGAAAAAAGAATTTGGTTCTATTTTATTAAGGTGATGTATATTGGTGATTTTCCATGCTTACAATTAAAGATTAACATCTAATGCTGACTAAGGAGGTGCTTCAGCTGGAGTTTGATCATCTTTTATTCAGCTTTAGCATACTAATATCTTTTCTCATTGATTCTTCCTTGGCTTTTTCTTCCTTAAATCGTCTCCCTTTTTGCCATGAGCTTTCTTCTTCTTATTCTCTCTTGTTTAGTTATTTCCCATTCTTCCTGTTCATTTTGTTGCTAACAAATTCTTCTCTTCATGGAGTTTCCTCGCTATCTCTTCTTCATTGGCAACAAATTCCTTGGAAGTATGATAGGCCAACTTCTTTTCTCCTGTCGTTGTGACCATCTCAACAGGATTTATATATTTGCGAGTATTCTGTGAATCTCCCAATAATTGAGGCACATTTGGCATAAGAACATAAGCATTCTTTAGCTTCTTAGATTCTTCCGCTACAACGCCTTTGCCTCTGTCCCTTCCCACACAAGCTGTGAGATTTGAAGTTGTTAATTGTGCAGAAGTTAGAGTAATTGGAGTTGAAATTGTTGAGCTCGAGCTTGAACACTTTAAGCCTGGTCCATCTAGAAATGCTTTTTCATATTGATTTTTCTCATGACCTGCTTTGGCTTGAAAATTAATTCCTCGGTCCACTTGTTTAACCAATTTAACTACGTCATTAACAGCTTTTTGTTGATATTCAGTTCCCATTCCTTTGTCCCTCTTTTTAACATCGTCTCCCTTTTTTTCCTCTTGTTGAGTAGATGAAGGTACTCGAACTTCTCCTTAATGAGTGAAAGCAGCATGATCTTGATGTCTGCAATGTCTGACATCAGCTTGACTTGATTGGCTTCAATATTTGTAACTCTCTGATTTAGGTCAGTAAGCATATCTCGAAACTGTATTTCGAGAGGGTGGCCTTTGCCGTGTTCAAATTTCTCCATTTGTCCTGAAAGTCCCAATTATATTTGAACAAGAAACATTATTGCACCAAGACAGGCATGAATATATTATTGCTAATGATATAGATTATAGCATGTGCATAGGACTTATGCGATTACTGTTCAGATTCAAATGAGACTAAAGATTTTTACAGGCAATGAAAGAGGGTGCGCCAGTTTCATCATACCTTGAGGTCCATTTTGCCATATTTTGTTGCAGAAATTTAAACTGATATAAGAAGGTTCCAAGCAAAGTCATAGTAAGGATTCAAACACATGAGGTGGGAAGGGAGAAGGCCCTTGTCCATAGACCATAATAACTCAATCAGAGATGTCATTTTAAAATTTTGTACCCCAATTATATGACTATATGTCATATATTGTAGATAGAGTAATATAATGTAATTCTAGCACAATTAAGTTATAAAAAATGAATTGGAATTTATATAAAATTTTATTGTAAATAATATATTGAAAGCTAATTTAAAATATGAGTAAATGTGAATTCATGTTTAATCGATCAAATCCAGACAAAAAATTTTAATGTATCAACTTTATTAATACAAGGACATTTAAAATTTGTGTAAGACTCCTGATAAAAAAATAAAAGAATGTGCACGACTTGAGATATTAAAAAAATACAAATATTTTTATATAATAAATTATTATTACATATGTTGTATATGTAAATATGGAAAATGTTCAATTTTATAAGAGTGTGTGTGTGTATATATATTATATAAATTTCATAAATAAAAAGAAATATTACCTGATCGATGGTGGAGAAGAAGTGAAACTCAATTTTGGTGGAGCATTTTCTTCATTGTTTCTGCAATTGTTTCAGAAATTTATAAACCGAAAATGATATATATATATATATATATATATATATATATATATATATATAAATTGAAGATGTAGACCACTTACGGTGATGATCCTCAATATTTTCTAAGCACAAAATAAAAACAAGCAAATTTGGCATATATTAGGCAAAAAAACTAATAAACTGGATTTAAATCGCAATACATACAACACTTAAATTTCAGATTATCTATTTTTGTTATGGTAGCTTTGGGAAGCTAAGTGGTCGAAATGCGCGATAGTAAATATATTTAGTATTTCAAGCTATACAATAATGTATCAGTTTTTAAAATTTTAGGCAAAGATATGAGTTTAATATATAGAGATTGAGATAAAATGATAAAAAGAGAGAAGAGTTTGATAAAATGGAAGAGGAAACAGATGAAGGAAAGATGATGGTGTTTTGTTAGTGCGTGAAGTATAACTGAAAATAACTAATATTTATAGTATACGGAAGATTCTAGAACATTCGAGATATTATGCGAGTGTAAAAGTGTTACAAATTATATATATAATATAATTAAAATGCTGAAAAAAATTTAATTCTCATATTTATACTTTTATAAAACCCCCACATATGGGCCTAACTAGATTTGGGCATGCCATATTATATACTAACTAGATTTGGGCCTTTAATATATTATATACGTTGAACTAACAAATCATGTGTACGTCAATTACATAATACTTTAATTTTGATTAAACTTTGTTTCGAGTTGCCTTGAAATTGACCTTATTTTCTAATATTAACTTTTAATCAACTCGAATCAGACTTGTAAGTTAAAAATCCCTAACATAATTCATAATATTTCTTATTGATTTCGTATCGAATTTTAAGACATCTTGGATTTTGTCACCCCTAATTTCAGGAGATACATTATTTTTCTATTTTCTTTTTTGTATTTAAGTTAATATATGACTCTAAGAGATACATATCAAAATACTATAACAAAATGAGAGAGAAGTTTGGAAATATACAACCAGAAAGCGGTGTGAAATTTGAAGTCACATCCCAAGTCTTTTTCGAAATCAAGTCAAATTCTGAATCTGTATAACAAATAAATCTAATGTATGCTAAACCAAATTCAATAAAATGGGTAATCCACAAGCCCATCAAGGCCCCCAAAAATCATGATTTGTAGGTGTAACATCCCACATCGAATAGAAAGAGTATGTTTGGGTCATTTATAAGAACAAATCAATAACTAATGTATACCAATTTACTAGCTCTTTTGGGCTGACCTGTGTTGGGATGTTGGGCCCAGTATGCGTTCAGTTGTGGGCTTGAATTATTATAAATTGTATCAGAGCCATGTCCGACTGGAAGTGCTAAGGCACTGCCCGGGTTGAGTTTCGTAAGTTTGTCTGTGGGCTCGATGAGGACGTCAATCAAATAAGGTGGGACGTTTGTAACATCCCACATCGAATAGAAAGTGTGTGTTTGGTCCCTTTGTAAGGACAAGTCAACAACTAATGTATACAAAAAATTGCTAGCTTTTATGGGCTAATATGTGGTGGGTTGTTGGGCCTGGTATGCGTTCAGCTATGGGCTTGGGTTGTTATAAATTCAAAGGGGTGCAACACGAGGACTTCCCATGGGTCACCCATCCTAGTACTACTCTCGCCCAAACCCATAACTAAACGCATACCCGATCCAACAACCCACCACAGGTCAGCCCAAAAGAGCTAGTAAATTGGTATACATTAGTTATTGACTTGTTCTTATAAATGGCCTAAACATACTCTTTCTATTCGATATGGGATGTTACAAACACCTTACCTTATTGAGTCGACGTCCTCGTCGAGCCCACTGACAAACTTACAGAACTGAGTAGTGCCTTTGCACTTCCGGCCGGGTATGACTCAGATATACTATTATAAATGGTCATGTTTTGTGTATTCTCATTTGCCTACACTTCTTAATGTGTTGGAGATATTGTAATTGGTAAGCGTTGATGATACATCACACAAGTTATATATAATGAAAAAGATTTAAATTTTGATCTTTTATAATCACCTTTAACAAAGCATGTAGCACTCTAGATGCAGCTTGGTAATCTTATTTCATATATATACTATACTTAAATGCTTTACGAATATCAACCTAAAAACGATATTTAAAAAAAACACAATTTTTTAAGGGGTTTGGAACCTAGCCAAGTGCAATGCTAGGAGGCTCATCCCCATGCCTAGTTGTTTATATATTAAATAAGTTCAGAGTTGGTACAAACACGGGATATAAAATCTATGGTACTATTTCCCCAAGAGTAAAAAAAAATGTATCAAAGATATCTCCAAAGCAGGCTCCCGACCACTAAAATCCCTGCTTCTTGCAAGTTGATCTGCCCACACGATATCATAAGAGTAATTGATAGCTGATAATATATCAGATGCATATCCTTTTACCGGCCGATTGTTCCACTTGAATTGCTTTCCTTTTTCCCAACACTTGGCTGCGGCTGTAATCTTGCATTGCAGGCTCCTCGTCAAATTCCTCAAGTGTGTCATTCATCATCTCATCTATGTCTTGGAGTGAAAAATTCTTGTAACAGGCCACCTCTTCCTCGGACAAATCTGCAAACAAATCCTCCATGACCTGCAAGACACCATCACCAGGTACATTATTGGCACAACTTGTTGATGCCTGCTGTAGACTAGAATCAGTATTCATCCAATTCCCACTCCCTTCTGGAACAAGATAATTATCTTGAACCAACCCCAAATCGTGAACCGCAATAATGTCCTTCTCTGCTGATAATCTTGGATCATTCACGCCAATTACACGAGTATCAATAAACACAACTTTTGCTGTGTATATTTTTGATACTAATGAAACGGGGACAATAAAAATGATGAAATTAGGTTAATATTATCATTCGGGTGATGGCCCGTTTTACAACTTTTTAAAAAAGCTGCATACCAAAATACCCACCAGCAGAAACATGGCCTTTGATACCCACCGAATGCGCATAAACAAAATGCATGGACCGTGAATACGCATTCTCGTGTTGCGTAATTTGTAAAGTTATTTTTTAATTAATTCAAATTGTAAGCTAGATACATGTAAAACTTGTGGATACGCACTCTTCTGCGTAGATACATGTAAAGCTTGTGAATACCATATACTTCTCAAACTTTTGACCTTCACTTTCAACTTCTCTTTCTTCTCAAACATACAAACACATGGTTCTACTTGAGTGAATATCATGGCATATGGTATTGTTTAAATGAGAATCATATTCATATAAAAATTATAAAACAAAACACTTATATGTATCTAATTTCATATATTGTAGCTTCACAAATACAAAACACGCATTCAAATTCAATTTCCTCTTATTCATATGTACAACACAATCAAAGCTTAAACAAATATACATCAAAATCTAAACCCACATCATACTTTTAATGTATAAATTTGTATGCTTTTAAGATTTACCCTAGTATGACAATGGTTTCCTCCAACAGATCCTCTGTCAAGCCATAAATTCAGTGCAATATGATAAAGATAAGTGAAATATACAGTTGAACAATTATTCAGTAAATTACATAATTCTAGACCAATTACCAACATAGTTGAGAAACAGAGCATCCAATACCTAATTAGCATAGCTAAAAAGAAAACTTTCAGAATAAATGCATGAAAATACTAATTGGTGCTCCATATAGACAAATTCTAGTGCTCAAGATTCAATACGTGCTATTATTTTATGATCAGCAAAAAAATCCCTTACTCATACCATATGTAAAGTCGGTTTGGCTAAACTTAAAATTGTGACTTATGACTTAAGTGGCTTAACGTGATAAACCGGGAGTTTAAAATGTATGTTTGGATAATTTTGTATTATGAATGTCTTATGAGTTTTTAAAAATATAATATTAAAAATAAAAATGACTTGTGAGTAATTTATGACATACGGATAAATTTTATCAAAATAGAAAAATAAAAAAACAAATCACTGAAAAAATACATAATACTTACTTTTGACCTTAAGTCAGTTTCTGACTTATTAAACAAACAAACATTTTGCAGCTTAAAGTTAGAAACAACAGCTTTAAGCACCCGCCTTAAAACTTAGCCAAACAGGCTCGTAGTTTCGACTTGAAATTTCCTTTTTCCCAGGGTGGTAGTAAGGTCTTCAACTGGCTGCTCATCTCTGGGCTCCGGATAGCCTGGGAACACAAACTCAGTCATGTTAAGATAAAAAATTTCACCATCACCTTCTTCTGTTACAAAGATTTAATAACCATTATCATACATAGCAGGCCACTAATAAATGAAAGACACCAGCTCAGTATCTACTTCTTCTAACGCTCAACTCCCTATACCTAATATATCCTCCTGATCATAAATACTACTATATTCTATATCATCACAGGACTGTTATTCAGTAGTAGCAGCAAACTTTGAGCTAAATGAAAGCAATCAAGAGATTGAATTCTAGACCTTGGATCTAATCTGAGATTATTTAAATCTTATAAAAATATATATATATAGCCGAGTCCAAACAGGACTGTTATTTTCTAGCAACACTAGAACAGTAATTGATTTTCGACTACTAACACACCTGTTATATTATTATGTATGTAGTATACAATTATTTGTTATTCCTAGAGGACAATTCCACAAAATAAAGTACGTAATGAACGATTCCCATCACAATATTCCCTCCGGGGAGATGTATTAATAGACAAAGGCATCAACTGAAAAGGCCAACATACATGTGTTCCTCACATCTTAAAACAAGCAGCTAGATGTAAATCATATTAACCGAGTAAAGCACGTGACTATGATGTTGAATGTCCAGTTCCCTTAGTCTAGCTTTCGAATAACTTACTAATAGCGAATTGATCATTTTATTGTATCCACATACCATTATAATAGAAAATAATCAAGGCATCGTATAGTGTATGAATCAAAGCTATTAAATTTTAGTTCAGTTTACATTTATATAGTTTAAAGCTTTTCTTAACTACGCCAAAAAGGAATGGATAAATGTTTCTTCAATAAAATAAAGGTAATAAAGACTTCACAGAGCATAAGAATGTGGTCATCACTTCAAACCATTCAGAGCATTCAAAAGTGTTTGAATATTGCCTCTGTAATTGCAAAAGTTGATCTTATGGCATAAATCATTCTAGGAATAAATTTCAGGACTGATTTTATGCTGAACATTCTCTTTTTTATTTAAGTTTTTGATTTTTAGTCATATAAAGGCCTGATTCTGTAACGATTAAAAAGTTATAAACATTCAGCTCAATTTCTCTTGATCTTTATCTTTCTAGATATGCTGTTCTTATAACATGTAAACCAACAATTTGGTACATCACAGCCCCTCTTCTTGAGGGACCAGTGACTGAATCAAGAGCACCCTAACACCTTGCTTTTATCTTTCTATGGATCTCAAAAAACCTCACATCTCTAGCACCACTGGTGTTTAATGCGAAAGATTACCAACTCTGGGCAGCGAGAATGGAGGCACATCTAGAGGCAAATGATCTTTGGTAGCCTGTTGAGATGGACTACGAAGTTCCTCCTTTGCCGGGAAATCCTAGAAACTGAAGACGAAGGAGATGAAAGAATTAAAGGAATACAAGTCTTAAATTTGGTCAGAGAATTCGAGATGCAGAAAATGAATGAGTCCGGAAAAATTGAGTACATTGGTAAACTTTTAGCATGACCAATACAAAAAGGTTTCTTGGTTCTGATTTTACTGATTCAAGAATACTACAAAAAATACTTGTCACTCTTCGTGAAAAGTTTGATGCTACTTCTTCCTTGGAGAGTACTAAAGATCTGACAACATTCACATTGGCACAGTAAATAATGCTTTGCAGGCTCAAGAACAAAGATGATTGATGAGGGATGAAGGCTCCGTGGAAGGAGCTCTTCAAGCCAAGTTACATATCAACCGATGAGAGAAAGATAAAAAAAAATATCCAGAAGAAGAATTTTCATCCACGAGATTATGTTACGAATGCAAGTAGCTGTAAAGGAGATAAATACAAAGAATTTCCTCCCTGCATCCAGAAAAGACCTGATGTGAAAACTGCAATAAGATGGGGCATGATGAATAAATATGCAGAAGTGAGTACTACCTTAAAGAGAATACTCGAATGGAAAATGAGAAGGTGGAAGAGCAATTGTTTGTTACATCTTGTTTTACAAGCAGCATCAACTCAAGTGATTGTTGGCTGATCGATAGTGGATGCACCAACCACATGGTTGGAGATCAAGAACCTTTTAGAGAGCTATACAGATCACAAGTATCAAAGGTTAGAACTGGCAATGGTGCATACATTTCTTTCCAGGGAAGGGCAACAGTCGCCATTGAAAGTTGCACAGGTACAAAATTAATTTCTGAAGTATGTTATTTGTTCCCGGAACTGATCAAAATCTTTAAGTATTGGACAATTGATTGAAAAGGGATTTAAGGTTATATTTGAGAACAACCAATGCTTGATTAAGGATGGAAAATAAATGATGTTTTCAGAATACAAATGAAAAGAAAAGGTTTTACACTTAATCCAATGGAAGAGGAGCAGGTTACACATTCTGCAATCACAACTAGTGCAGAATTGTGGCACCAGAGGATGGACCATTTTCATCATGTACCATTATTAAATATGCAAAACAAAGATTTGACTATTGGTTTACCGCATATTGAGTCGGAATGACCAAATTGCAAGTCATGTGAAAGGGATGCTAAAGTTTTTGGAGTAAATTACTTTGATAAGTTTGCCCCTGTTTTACAGAAAGACACCACCCGAATATTACTAGTTATTGCAGCACAAAGCAATGAAAAATTCATCAACTCGATGTCAAGTCAGCATTCTTAAATGGCATTCTAGGGAAAGAAATTTATGTTAACCAGCGTGAAGGATTCATTGTGAGGGTAGGAAAAAAAAGTGTATCGAGTGAAGAAGGCGTTTTATGGTTTAAAACTATGTTACTCGGACTCTTCATTTTACCCTCGAGTACCCGTGCCGGACACTTGACTCTCGGACATGGACACTCGGACTTGGACACTTATTTTAGGCAAAAAACATGTATATTTTTCAAAATGGTGCCGAGTCCGATACTTGGACCCGTATCCATGTTGGACACTTCTAGCCGAATCCGAGCAACATAGGTTTAAAAAAGGTGCCAAGGGCTTGGTACAACAGAATTGATGAATACTTTTTGAAATTGGGTTTTGTTAAAAGCCTTAGAGAGTCCACTTTATATATTAAATGTGATCAAAATGATCTTTTTATTATATCCTTATATGTTGATGATCTTTTAGTGACTGACTGACTGGTAGTAACATTGAACATTAATTGAAATTAATCAAAAGCTCAAGGAAGATATGATCACTACTAGAAATATTGCAAAAGACATGAGTTTTTTGCTGATATCAATAAAATAATCTGACCGATGTCTTTGTCTGTGAAGGATACATCTTAGGCATTGGTTTTTGACTTAGGCATTGGTTTTTGACAACTTTCTGATGACTATGCTCCACTTTTTTAGGAAAACTCGTAGGCCTATTACCTTGATATTAACTAGTTAAGAGACTTAGATGTAGTTAAACACCTGCACACAAACCATAAATTACATTCTACATCGGTTTATTAAAGTAAAATGATGTTTGTATTTGACAAAGATAACAATACCTTACAAAAACTGAAGCCTAGTAAGAAAAAAGAATTTGGTTCTATTTTATTAAGGTGATGTATATTGGTGATTTTCCATGCTTACAATTAAAGATTAACATCTAATGCTGACTAAGGAGGTGCTTCAGCTGGAGTTTGATCATCTTTTATTCAGATTTAGCATACTAATATCTTTTCTCATTGATTCTTCCTTGGCCTTTTCTTCCTCAAATCGTCTCCCTTTTTGCCATGAGCTTTCTTCTTCTTATTCTCTCTTGTTTAGTTATTTCCCATTCTTCCTGTTCATTTTGTTGCTGACAAATTCTTCTCTTCATGGAGTTTCCTCGCTATCTCTTCATCATTGGCAACAAAGTCCTTGGAAGTATGATAGGCCAACTTCTTTTCTCCTGTTGTGACTATCTCAACAGGATTTATATATTTGCGAGTATTCTGTGAATCTCCCAATAATTGAGGCACATTTGGCATAAGAACATAAGCATTCTTTAGCTTCTTAGATTCTTCCGCTACAACACCTTTGCCTTTGTCCTTTCCCTCACAAGCTGTGGGATTTGAACTTGTTAATTGTGCAGAAGTTAGAGTAATTGGAGTTGAAATTGTTGAGCTCGAGCTTGAACACTTTAAGCCTGGTCTATCTAGAAATGCTTTTTCATATTGATTTTTCTCATGACCTGCTTTGGCTTGAAAATTAATTCCTCGGTCCACTTGTTTAACCAATTTAACTACGTCATTAACAGCTTTTTGTTGATATTCAGTTCCCATTCCTTTGTCCCTCTTTTTAACATCGTCTCCCTTTTTTTCCTCTTGTTGAGTAGATGAAGGTACTCGAACTTCTCCTTAATGAGTGAAAGCAGCATGATCTTGATGTCTGCAATGTCTGACATCAGCTTGACTTGATTGGCTTCAATATTTGTAACTCTCTGATTTAGGTCAGTAAGCATATCTCGAAACTGTATTTCGAGAGGGTGGCCTTTGCCGTGTTCAAATTTCTCCATTTGTCCTGAAAGTCCCAATTATATTTGAACAAGAAACATTATTGCACCAAGACAGGCATGAATATATTATTGCTAATGATATAGATTATAGCATGTGCATAGGACTTATGCGATTACTGTTCAGATTCAAATGAGACTAAAGATTTTTACAGGCAATGAAAGAGGGTGCGCCAGTTTCATCTCCATTTTGCCATATTTTGTTGCAGAAATTTAAACTGATATAAGAAGGTTCCAAGTAAAGCCATAGTAAGGATTCAAACACATGAGGTGGGAAGGGAGAAGGCCCTTGTCCATACACCATAATAACTCAATGAGAGATGTCATTTTAAAATTTTGTACCCCAGTTATATGACTTATGTGTACATATATTGTAGATAAAAGAGTAATATAATGTAATTCTAGCACAATTAAGTTATAAAAAATGAATTGGAATTTATATAAAATTTTATTGTAAATAATATACTGAAAGCTAATTTAAAATATGAGTAAATGTGAATTCATGTTTAATTGATCAAATCCAGACAAATTTTTTTAATGTATCAACTTTATTAATATAAAGACATTTAAAATTTGTGTAAGACTCCTGATAAAAAAAATAAAAGAATGTGCACGACTTGAGATATTAAAAAAATACAAATATTTTATATAATAAATTATTATTACATATGTTGTATATGTAAATATTGAAAATATTCAATTTTATAAGAGTGTGTGTGTATATATATTACATAAATTTCATAAATATAAAGAAATATTACCTGATCGGTGGTGGAGAAGAAGTGAAACTCAATTTTGGTGGAGCATTTTCTTCATTGTTTCTGCAATTGTTTCAGAAATTTATAAACCAAAAATGACATATATATATATATATATAAATTGAAGATGTAGACCACTTACCGTGATGATCTTGAATATTTTCTAAGCACAAAAGAAAAACAAGCAAATTGGGCATATATTAGGCAAAAAACTAATAAACTGGATTTAAATAGCAATACATACAACACTTGAATTTCAGATTATCTATTTTTGTTATGGTAGCTTTATTTGGGAAGCTAAGTGGTCGAAATGTGCGTACGATAGTAAATAAATTTAGTATTTCACGATATACAACAATGTATCAGTTTTTAAAAATTTAGGCAAAGATATGAGTTTAATATATAAAGATCGGGATAAAATGATAAAAAGATAGAGGAGTTTGATAAAGCGGAAGAGGAAACAGATGAAAAAAAGATGATGGTGTTTTGTTAGTGCGTGAAGTATAACCGAAAATAACTAATATTTATAGTATATTCGGAAGATTCTAGAACATTCGAGATATTATGTGAGTGTAAAAGTTTTACAAATTATATATATAATATAATTAAAATGCTTAAAAAGATTTAATTCTCATATTGTACTTTTATAAAAATCCCACATATGGGCCTAACTAGATTTGGGCCTGCCATAGTATACACTAACTAGATTTGGGCCTCTCATATATTATATACGTTGAACTAACATATCATGCGTCAATTACATAATACTTTAATTTTGATTAAACTTTGAGTTGTTTCGGGTTGCCTTGAAATTGACCTTATTTTTTAATGTTAACTTTTAATTAACTCGAATCAAACTTGTAAGTTAAAAATCCCTAACATAATTCATAATATTTCTTATTAATTTCGTATCAAATTTTAAGACATCTTGGATTTTGTCACCCCTCAGGAGATACATTATTTTTCTATTTTCTTTTTTGTATTTAAGATAATATATGACTCTAAGATATACATACCGAAATACTATAACAAAATGATAGAGAAGTTTGGAAATATACAACCAGAAAGCGGTGTGAAATTTCAAGTCACATCCCGAGTCATTTTCAAAATCAAGTCAAATTCTGAATATGTATAACAAGTAAATCTAATGTATGCTGAACCAAATTCAATAAAATGGGTAATCCACAAGCTCATCAATACCTCCAAAAATCATGATTTGTATGTGCAACATCCCACATCGAATAGAAAGAGTATGTTTGGGCCCTTTATAAGAACAAATCAATAACTAATGTATACCAATTTACTAGCTCTTTTGGGCTGACCTGTGTTGGGTTGTTGGGATCGGTATGCGTTCAATTGTGGGCTTGGATTATTATAAATTATATCAGAGCCATGTCCGACAAATGCCAAGGCACTGCCCGTGTTGGGTTTCGTAAGTTTGTATGTGGGCTCGACGAGGACGTCAATCAAATAAAGTGGGGTGTTTGTAACATCTCACATCGAATAGAAAGTGTGTGTTTGGTCCCTTTGTAAGGACAAGACAACAACTAATATATACAAAAAATTGCTAGCTTTTATGGGCTAATATGTGGTGGGTTGTTGGGCCTCGTATGCGTTCAGCTGTGGGCTTGGGTTGTTATAAATTCAAAGGGGTGCAACACGAGGACTTCTCATGGGTCACCCATCCTAGTACTACTCTCGCCCAAGCCCACAACTAAATGCATACCCGGCCTAACAACCCACCACAGGTTAGCCCAAAAGAGCTAGTAAATTGGTATACATTAGTTATTGACTTGTTCTTATAAAGGGTCTAAATATACTCTTTTTATTCGATATGGGATGTTACAAACACCTCACCTTATTGGGTCAACGTCCTCGTCGAGCTCACTGACAAACTTACAGAACCGGACAGTGTCTTTGCACTTCCGGCCGGGTATGACTCAGATACCATTTATAACAACCCAAACCCAAAGTTGAACTCATACCAAGCCTTTATAGGTCAGCCCATAAAAGCCAACAATTTTTTATATATATTAATTGTTGACTTGTCCTTATAAATGGACCAAACATACACTTTCTATTCGATATGGGATGTTACAACTTGAGAATCATCATCTCCCTTATCTACGTTTTCTCTCAACTTATTTTTTTAGTTATTTATTTCTCCCTTTTTTCTTTCGTTTCTCTCTCCATTTTTGTCTTTGTAAGATTGGAGGGTGTGATGTTCAAGATGTCAATTTTCTACTTTTCTTTTCTTTCTCCTTGATAACTTTATTTTTCTTTTTTTCCTTCACTTTTGTTTTAATTTCATAATTTTATGTAGAGTTGTTTAAAGGAAATTATCCATTTGCATTGTAATAAGATGGTCACTTTATTTTAAAAACCACTTCAAACTTATTTGACAATATAATAGGTCTAGAAAGATAGGGGGAAGTGTCCCTCCCAGCTGCAGATGTTGTAAAAGATGCCTGATTTAACTAAAATTTTAAAAAAACAGAATGAATAAAAAGAAATCTCTTTACAATCTGTTTCGTTTAAAGCTAGAGAGTCACTCATCTTTTGCGATTCAACTTTGAGTTTCTGAATAATAAGTTCATATAACATATAATATTTATATATTTTTTAATATATTAAATTAAAAAAATATATAAATTATCAATCTTAATCTATTCAATAACCAATGGTTGTTACTTATATTTCTAGTACTCATGAAAAACTTCTTGGTGTTACTGGTCGGTTCCCTTCTTCTCCTCATATATATTTATATATATAGTTGATGTATATGTATTAAGATTATATAAACATACACACACAGATATATATATATATATATATATATATATATATATATATAGTTGGATGCAATAAGTTCAAAGATACAGAATGGTTTTCGAGGTAAGAGCCATATGTGTGTTTTGTATATGGACATACGGTAGCTCTAAGATCCATAATAAATAATTTTTATTAATAATTTATTTACAAGTATAAATAAGTTCAATTTTGAATTCGATTCGTGCCGAGTTATCGAGTTTGCATCAAATTTTGATCGAGATCTGTTGGACCAAATCAAGCCTACCATATTTTATTTACTTGTCATATTGTAACACTCTAGTATTTCTTATATTAAATAGTGACTTAGTTGATTTAATTATGTACTTGCAGTTAGAAGCATATTTCTACTGTATCTCTAAATGTAAATAAGTGGTATCAAGAATAATTGTACTGGTAGCAGATTCTATGAATCATGCATCAGGAGAATGAAGGTCAAATCAAATAAGGAGTTACAGAAGAAATTATTTCTAAGGCAATTGATCAATAGAGAAGTCACATTGATAGAGAAGTCACGAGTGCAAACTGGTAGAGAAGTCTCAAATGACTCAATCGAGAAATCTAATCAATCGAGAAGTCAGGAATACGGAGTCATTCTAGAAGTGTAAAGAAATGCTCAATTGAGAAGTACAGTTAAACAAATCGAGAAGTTAGCTAAGGAAGCAATCGAGAAATCTATGAAATGAGTCAGTCCAGAAGTATGTGAAATGATTCAGTCGAGAATTCTGTGAAATCAAGTCAATCTAGAAGTCTAGCCTAATCGAGAAGTCATCAAAAGAAGTATGCAATTGAGAAGTCTAGACATTTGAGAAGTATCAAGTCAAAGACCAATTGAGAAGTTTAAAAAGTACTCGATCGAGTAGTTCACAACATGAATTCTCAAAGTGCAATGAAGCTGAGTATCCAAATGTTTTAAACAGCTATTTTCAAGGAGATTTGCAGAACAATAAGACAAGTAATCTGAAGCATTGTCATGATCAGGTTAGTCAAACCTGTGAAGATAATGGCAAGTCTATAATTTAGCTTGAAAGGAAAAGAAGACAAAGACAGAAAGAAGAAAGCAAAATGAAAAGACTGTCAAAGAACTATGTTAGCTGGAAATAGGTAGTAGTCAAATGTAAAGTGTTTCTTGTCTGTTTCTAGTTTTAGCATAACTGTCTAGTGAGAGCATCTACAAATGAGACATGTTATCTATATAGTATAGAACACAGCTTCACTATACAGTATGAAAAATAGTATTCATTTTTTCTTGTTTTTCTTTCAAGAATAAGAAGCTGAGAATCACACAAAGATTATCATATTGTAGCAGATCATTCTAATAAAAAATTAGATTGAAATTTAACTATGAAGTGTTTATTTAAATTTCTATATATCTAAGATAAACACCGCTAAGAAAGATGATTTCAAACTATACATTCACCCCCCCCCCCCCTCTGTATAGTTTCATCTCAACTCATTCCCAACAAGTGATATCACAGAAGGTTGTTGACATACAAACATTACAAAGATCAAAATGAGTTCCCAGAAACTTAACAGCATCAAGATTCCTCCATTTGACAAATAACACTATATTCTGTGGAAAAAGAAAATACTCGCATTCATCAAGACTGCAAACGACATGTATCCTGAAATCCTAAAAATGGGCCCTTCATGCCTGTGACATTGGTTCCTGAAATTACTAGTGGCTCAGAGGTGATACCAGCCACATGGGTACCAAAAAATCCATCTCAGTACAGTAACACTGAAAGAGAGAAAGTGGCTCACAACAGTCTCATGCTCATCCTAATTGACTCTCTAGATATGGTCATGTATAACAATGTTGTCAACTGCACCACTTCCAAGCACATTTGGGAAACCATAGAGCTACTATTTGAAGGCACAGTGGAAGTAAGAGAAAATCAAAGACAACTCTTGGTCTCACAATATGAATCTTTCATATCAAAACCAAATGAAAGCATAACTGAGGTCTTTGAGAGGTATAACAAACTAATCAATGAACTACAGTTACATGGAAAAGCCTATGAGACAAAAGAAAAGAACTTGAAGTTCTTGTTAACTCTTCTAGAGCATTTGGAACACAAATTGCTACCATCAGAGAAGGAAGAGATTTAGCAAGACTTCCACTGGAAACTCTGTATGGAATACTGAAGACATATGAACTAGAGTACTTTCAAAAGAAGTCTATTCTAGGAAACAGATGTAAGATGGCAAATATCTCTAGTGCCCTAAATGTCAAAGAACCAGGAAAGATGGAAAGAGTTGGTACAAGCCAAAGAATGAAGAGTGAGGAAATTGTTGAAAAACACAATGAATAAGAAAAAACTGTCAAAGGAGAATCTGATGAAAATGAGATCTACACTATTGAGGAGCTTGAGAGCATGAACAACAAATATATGGCCTTCATGGCTAGAAAGTTTAGAAACTTGAGGTTTAAGAAAAACAAAAGCTTCAAGCCAAAACCAAACTTTGGCTCTTCAAGCAAAGGCAAAGCTCTCAAGAGCAACTTCAAAGGAGATTACAAAACTGGATCTATTGAAAGTTCAAAAATAAGGTGTTATAATTGTGATGAATTGAGACACTTTTCCACTGACTGTAGAAAGCCAAAAGCAGTCAGAAAGGACAAAGAGTATTTGGAATCGGAAGCCAAGTATGAAGCTTTGTTAAAGAAGCAAACTGGTAAAACATACATTGCTGAAGGCAAATGCTGGGATGACACTGATTAGGATGAAGAAGAAGAATATGGGAATTTGACATTCATGGTCAAATCAGATGAATGAGCATCAATCTCAACAAGTCAGGTACCAACCCTAACTTCTATTGACATGTCAAAATCTTAATATAAGAAAACTGTGAAAGAATTAAGTGTTTAGATGTTTAATATACATACCACTATGAATGTTTCTTATGAGGAAATTGATAGATTGTTGAAAGCTAATGATGAACAGTCTGTTAAGAATTAACATCTAGAATTATCCTTGGTTAATATGCAATCCATGAAACAAGAGAATGAGTACTTGAAAAATAAGATTACTTGCTTAGAACAGATTGAGAAGTTCTTAAGAGATCAAATCTCTGATAATAAACTAAAAATAAAATCTTATCAAAATCATCTGTAGTTCTAGAAGTGTTTCATGAAAAACACCAGGAAAATTTTAAGGTTAGAGTTGGGTTTGACTATGACACTCTTAAAAAGAAAAAGTATGTGTCAACAAAAGGCAAGAAAACTGAATTCCCTGGCAATTCTCACATTTTAAAAAATGTTGAATCTCCAATTTTTAAAAAGGCAACTGTTGAGTTTGATGAATCAAGTATGATCATCAAGCAATAGTTGAATAATGATGATGAGCTAGAGGTTGAGAATGATATTCCTTGTGTTGAAGTAGAAGGGCAAAAAGTCAAGGTCAAGTTCACCTCTACTAAACTTGAAAGAAAGGAAATGTCCAGAAAAATGATATCAAGGAAAATGTCCAGAAAAATGACTTCATGCATGCTAAGAAGAAAAAGGCAAATAGAAATGAAAAAATAGGCATTAATAAACACAAAAATTATGCTTCTGTTCACAATGCCCCGAGAAAGATTTATAAAAACTGTGGTTCAACAAATCACCTTACTCATGTGTGCAAGAAACATGTTATTGATAATGCTGAATTTGCTTGTGGTTATGTTAAACCTTTGATGCATGACAATCATAAATTTTGTGACAAATTTGATCGCATGCCATGCAACCTGAATGTTTTGAATACCTGCTTTAGATTAAGGAAACAACTTGTTGAAGGATGCATAAGTCAAAATGAAAACAACAAAACTGCAAGATCCAAATCTACTAGTCCAACTAAAGGAAGAAAACATTCCATGTCACCTAGAAATGCATCTAGTTCAAGTAGTACCAACCAAACTAGAACTGAACATCAGGAAAAGGAAATTGTGCATGACAAGATGACTATGACTATTGAGAAGAAGAATAACAGTTATGTAACTAAGCAAAAATGACCTAAACTAGTTTGGGTACCAAAGAAAACTTGATAATGTTTTGACTACAGGGCACAGGTAAGAAGAAGAAGGTTATGTCGATCTTGGACAGTGGATGCTCAAGGTACATGACTGGTGACAAAGCCCTGCAGTCACAATTCAAGGAAGAGGCTGGCTCAATGGTGACCTTTGGAGACAACAATATTGGTTTCACTATGGGATATGGCAAACTAATTTATGGAAATGTTGTCATTGAAAATGTAGCTTTGATAAATGGTTTGAAGCAAAATTTATTGAGCATCACTCAATTCTATAACAAAGACTTGAAGGTGGAGTTTGATAAAGAAATATACCTCATATCTCACAGAAAAACCAAATAAATTGCATTGCAAGGATTAAAGAAGGGAAGCCTATTTGGAGCCGACTTGGACTTTGCAAACAAGGATAAAATATGTTGTTTCTACACCAAAGCCTCTGAAAGTGAAAGTTGGCTTTGGCACAAGAGACTATCTCAATTGAACTTCAAGAATCTAAACTCTCTAGTCAAAAGAGAATTAGTAAATGACTTGCCCTCACTTGAATTCTGTATAGAAGGATTGTGTGAGGCATGTCAAAAAGTAAAGATGAAGAGGTCCAGTCACAAAAACAAAGAATTAACTTCAATCACAAAGCCTCTACAATTAATTCACAAGGATCTGTTTAAACCAGTAAATGTTATGTCAATGTCCAAGAAGAGATATGCACTTGTCATGGTTGATGACTTCTCCAAATACACATGGGTGGATTTCCTGCACTCAAAAGATGAAGCTCCCGAGCTTATCATTTAAAATATGATAAGACTGGATAAAGACCCAACACCTGTTGTGGCTAGAACTAGTGATAATGGAACATAATTCAAAAATACTACATTAAGTGAATTATGTAAATAAAATAGAATTACACACCAATTCTCAGCTCCAAGAACTCCACAACAAAATGGAGATGTTGAGAGGAAAAACAGGACTTTAATTGAAGCTGCAAGAACCATGTTAGAAGAAGCAAGTCTACCAACTAGTTTTTGGGCCGAAGTTGTCAGGACTGCATGTTACACTCAAAATAGGACACTCATCACAAAACTAGTTATAAAAACTCTTTATCATATCATGACAAACAGAATACCATATGTCAAGTATATGCATGTGTTTGGAGAAAAGTGTTTTGTCCTCAAAGATGATGCTGATCATCTAGGAAAATTTGAAGCCAAACCATATGAAAGAATTTTTGTAAGGTACTCCTTGGACAAGATTGTCTATAGAGTATATGTGATTGATCAAAAAAAAGTAATGAAAAGCACAAATGTGACTTTTGATGACTTCAAGGTTCCTGCCATGCATCTTGAAGAAGAAAATTGTGAAACCTTGAGATTTGAAAATGAGATAGAAATGGAGGCATCTGAAGATGAAAAGGATGAAAATGCACATGAAAGCTCACATATAGATATTTCACATGGTGGAAATGCAGATATAATTACTGAGGATTTCAATCACATTCAACTTGAGAATTTTCCTCACAACCCTAGCATGCTTTCAGGGGGAGCCTCTCAAGGATCAACAACAGATGCAAACAACTCGAATCAAGAGGAAACTAGTTCAAATGCAAGAGGTGTAGCTCATGAAACAAAATGGAATAGAGCTCACACTTCTGATCAAATCATTAGAAATCCTGATGAAGGTGTGAGAACAAGAAGGGCAACCATAAATGAATATTTGTATGCTTGTTTTCTTTCTCAAAATGAACCCAAAAAGATTGAAGAATCTGTAAAGCATAATGTAACTTAATATGTAATAATGATAATGATAACTCAACTAAGAAACAAAGATAATCAAATAATACTAATATACAGACAAGAATCTAGAAAGACATGTAAACAGGAATCATACATACATAATTGCAGAGCATTCAAGATGAAAGGGTTACTGAAACCACCATAGATTGACCTTGATATTTTCATTATCTTGGAAATATCACATAGGCCGGGGCTATAACCAAACACGTTTAATTTATATATAATACATATATGTATATGAATGCATGTGTAGATATGTATGCATTGGAATGATGTATGTATTAGATACGACACACATGCCATGCCTGCTTAAGAAAGATAAAATCTGTAACGATTCAAATTTTAAAATTAAACAAACGATCATGAAATTCTTGTGTTTATGAAACACGGTATTGAATATGAACTTTCTTTTTCTGATATGGGGAGATTTTGTCAAAAGCGAATTATTATTCGTAAGAAAGTTGGGTTTTAAATGTGTACAAAGAGTTGTTCCACCAAACTTTCCAAGAATTATATTTGATATAATCGACAAATGTTGTCTACCTAAATAGTCGTGTTTTGGGTATATTAGCCAACGCTATCTTAAAACATGGATGAAATATGGATCTTGGCTCACTAGAAAGATTTAAAGAAATACTTTCTGAATTAATAGTTAGGGCTATTGATTTGATAAAAAATAGTGGGAGATATATATTATGAATGTATATAATAATCACTTGAACATAATTAAACTTCTGCAGACTAACTAATATGCATTTTAAATATTATAGATATTTAATGGCAAATAATACAAATAACTTCTCTGTACGAGCAACCCTTGAGAAGGACAAGCTGACAAGAACTAACTTCCTTGATTGGTATAGGAATTTGAGGATTGTCCTCAGGCTTGAGCGAAAGTTTCACGTCATTGAAATTCCTTCGCCTGCTCCTCCTACTGAGAATGCAATTCACGTTCAGCAAAATGCTTATTAGAAGCATATTGACGATGCGAATGATGTTGTGTGTCTCATGCTAGAAACTATGAGTGCTGAGCTTCAAAAACAACATGAGCATATGGATGCTTATGAGATGATTGAACACCTTCAAAGAATGTTTGAGGGATAGGCTCGTCAAGAAAGGTTCGACACGAGCAAAGCGCAATATGCTTGCAAATAGGGAGAATGTGAACCTGTTCAACCACATGTTCTAAAAATGATAGGTTATATTGAGTATCTTGATACTTTGGATTTCCCGATTGGTCTGGAAGCTCAGATTGACTTGATCTTGCAATCTTTGAACATCAACTATACTCATTTTGTTATGATCTATAATATGAATGAGATAGACAAAACACTCACTGAATTATTGGCCATGTTACGAACTGCTAAAACCAACATGAAAAAGGATGAACCTGCTGTCATGTTGATGGTAGATAACAATGGTAAGGCTAATAGGAAAGGCAAATGGAAGGGAAAGAAGAAGATTGGTTTTGCTTCTGGTTCCAAGGCAAAGGCCAATCCCAAACAGGCTTTAAAGCCTAAGGGTGCTGTTGCAAAGGGTGATTGTCATTACTGTGGTAAACCAGGTCTTTGGAAGAGAAACTGTCATGCTTATTTGGAGGATCTGAAGAAGAAGAAGGCTGGTCAAGCTTCTGATTCAGGTATTTATGTTATAGAAGTCAATTTGTCTACTTCTACATAATTGGTATTAGATACTGGATGTGGTTTTCAGATTTGTATAAATGTGCAGGAACTACAAAGAAGTAGGACTTTGGTTAAAGGAGATGTCGACCTTCTAGTTGGCAATGGAGCAAAGGTTGCTGCTTTAGCTATAGGGACTTATTATTTATCATTGCCCACTGGGCTTATTTTAGAACTTGATAACTGTTTTTACGTGTCTGCAATTTGCAGAAACATTATTTTGGTTTCTTGTTTGGACAAGAAAGGTTTTGCATTTTCAATTCAGAATAATAGTTGTTCCTTTTCTTTGAATAATGTTACCTATGGGGTTGCATGTTTATTTAACGGTTTATATGTTCTTGATTTAGACACTCCTATCTATAATGTGAATAACAAATGTCTTAAAACTAATGACTCAAATCAAACATACCTCTAGCACTGTCGTTTAGGCCATATAAATGAGAAGTGCATTTCCAAGTTACATAAGGGTGAATACTTGGATAAGTTTGACTTTGAATCATACGAAGCATGTGAACCTTGTCTCATTGGAAAAATGACTAAAGCTCCTTTTACTGGACAACGTAAAAGGGCTACTAAACGATTAGAACTTATACATAGTGATGTATGTGGTCCTATGCGTAGTATGGCAAGAGGTGGCTTTTACTACTTTATCACGTTTACTAATGATTTTAGTAGATATGGATATTTGTATCTTATGAAGAACACATCCGACTCTTTTGAAAAGTTCAAAGAATACAAAGCTGAAGTAGAAAAGAAAATTGGCGGAAGTATTAAGACTCTATGATCTGATCGTGGAGGTGAATACTTAAGCCATGAATTTAAGAGATTATTAAAAGAGTGTGGTTTTGTATGACAACTCACTCCTCCCGGAACACCATAATGGAATGTTGTTTCTGAGAGGAGGAATCGTACTTTGTTGGACATGGTGCGATCGATGATGAGTCATATAGATCTTCCAATTAGTTTCTGGGGCTATGCCCTGGAGACAGCTGCTTATACACTTAACCGAGTTCCTATTAAAATGGTTCAGAAGACTCTGTATGAGATATGGGCTGAGAAACATCATAGCATGTCATTTATAAAAATTTGGGGATGTGAGGCATTTGTGAAACGTCTAACTTCTGACAAGCTAGGACCTAAATCAGAAAAATGTAACTTTGTGGGATTTCCCAATTGGAACAAAGGGTTATTCTTTCTATAATCCTTCAGAGAACAAAGTGTTTGTTGCTCGAACTGCAGTATTCCTTGAAAGAGAAATGATGCCTAAGAAAGACAATGAGAGGATAATAGATCTCGATGAAATTCGAGTCCCACATGATAACATTGAACCAATGGAGGAACCGGAGCAGAATGTACAAGAAAACAATACTACTCAAGAAACACAGGTTGTTCGTATGTCTGGTAGGATTCGCCATGAGCCCGAGAGATCATATAGATTTCTCTTGACTCAAGATGGTGATGTGATGCTTGTGGATGAAGATGAGCCTCTCACATACCAAGACGCTATGAACACTACAAAATCTAAGAGATGACTGGATGTCATGAAATCTGAGATGGAATCCATGTATACTAATCAAGTATGGACTTTGGTTGATCCACCTGAAGGGGTAAAATCTATAGGGTGCAAATGGGTTTTCAAAAACAAGAAAGACATGGATGGTAACGTATAGACCTATAAAGCATGATTGGTGGAAAAAGGTTTCAAGAAAATTCATGGTATTGACTATGATGAAACCTTTTCACCAGTGGCTATGATCAAGTCCATCAGGATTTTGCTTGTTATAGTTGCTTACCATGAATATGAAATATGGTAAATGGATGTCAAAACCACTTTCTTAAATGGGAGCCTTAAAGAATATGTGGATGTGTACATGACACAACCTGAGGGTTTTACTGATCCAAAGGATGCTGAAAAAGTATGTAAGTTGCGACGATCCATTTATGGATTGAAACAAGCCTCGAGGAGATGGAACATTCATTTTGATGAAACTGTCAAAGAGTTTGGGTTTATTCAAAATGAAGATGAACTATGTGTTTACAAGAAGGTTAGTGGAAGCAATGTGGCAGTCCTAGTATTATATGTTGATGATATATTAATAATAGGGAATGACATTCCTCCTATACAGGCTGTTAAGACTTGGTTGAGTAAAAGTTTCTCGATGAAAAACTTAGGCAATGCGACCTATATTTTAAGTATCAGGATCTATAGAGATAGATCAAGAAGAATGATCAGCCTAAGTCAGAGTACATACATTGACAAAGTTTTGCATCGATTTGGGATGCAAGATGCTAAAAGCGGATTTCTCCTGATGTCTCATGGGATATCGATCTCGAAAGAAAACAGTCCTAAATCATTGGATGATAAGGACCATATGAGTAAAGTTCCATATGCTTTAGCAATTGGTTCTATAATTTATGCAATGATATGTACTCATCCTGTGTCTCGTATGCTTTGAGCATGACGAGTAGATACCAGTCTAATCCAGGTAAAGGTCACTGGACAGTAGTCAGGAATATTCTTAAGTACCTGAAGAGGACTAAAGATCAATTCTTAGTATATGGAGGAGAAGAAAAGCCGGTTGTAAAAGGTTACACCGACGCTAGTTTCCAGACAGACAAGGATGATTCGATTTCTCAGTCTGGGTTTATGTTTTGTCTAAATGGAGATGATGTAAGTTGGAAAAGTTCGAAGTACGAGACGATTGCCGATTCTACAATGGAGGCTGAGTATATAGCTTCCTGTGAAGCATCCAAGGAGGCTGTTTGGATTTAGAAATTTATTGCAGGTCTTGATGTGGTTCCTTCAGTCGCAGATCCGATAGATTTATACTGCGATAATAATGGAGCCATTTTGCAGGCTAAGGAACCAAGGTCTCATTCCCGAACAAAGCATATACTCAGATGATATCATCTTCTTCGAGAGATTAATAATCGAGGGGATATATTTATATATATATATACACGTAAAGTGCATACAAATGGTAACATTGCAGATCCATTGACCAAGGCTTTGTCACAGCAGAAGCACGAAGGTCATACTAGTTCCATGGGTACATATTAGATACATGAGAGATTGGCTCTAGTACAAGTGGGAGATTGTTAGTATTGGTGTCCTAGAGACAATACTTTTAATGTTTTATTGAAAATAATTAAGGATTATGTTTTATGTGATTATTTAATTAATATTTATTATGTCTTTATTTACTGCGTTATAAATTGAAAGAATAATAAATGTCCTTGGAATATTAATACGTAATATATATCTTTAAGTATGTGACTTAAAAATGAGATTATATAAATAGTATTTTATTCCTAAAAAATTTCCTAGTCAAATATTATTATTATTTAAGGACAATAATAATGTAATAAGACTAGTATGTTTGTGGACAGATGACCACATCTCGTTGGTCATTGGTATGGTGATACTAAAGTCAAGAACATAAGTGTATGTGTCAATACATGACACTGGAAAGACCCGCGCATGAGATTCTACATGTTAATAAGTGTCATAAGAAATCTCACTATGATAATGATGTAATAATCCTCTGACTTGAAATCATTATATTTCTATACGAGAATTAATATACTTTGATTACACTCAAAGTTACCTTTAATCGGGTAGAGATAAATGTGGATATTGGGTATGCTATGAATCGTATGAGAAACATGAATGATAGATATAGGATTTAACCCTTCGAATTTAGGAGTGATATTATTCGCCTCTTGATTGAGTGAGACTATGAAATGCATGTCATGCTCAAATATTGATTTGTTTAAATAGTCTACTCATTGATCAAGGAAACCAAGACTAAACGTTAAAGAGGATGGCACTATACATGCCTCGAGTTTGATCTATAATATAAGGTTAAAGAGATTATATTACATTGCACTTTATTCACAAAAGGTTTAATTGAATCACCAATTATTATTGTTACTTGGTTAACAATGATGTATTACTAGATGCCGCTCATTGTTTATATATTTATTATTAGATAATAAAATTATTGTCAACGTAATAATAACCTAAAGGGTCACACACAAAGAACGTCTAAACAGAGCTTTATTTAAATTATGAATTTAGATATTTTATTATTATTATTAATTCGAATTTAATTATTATTGAATTAATTAAGTGGGACTCAAATAAATATATTAGAATTCGAATTTGATAATAATAACCCAAAATCAGAATGGGTTTTGGTAAACACATGGATTAGGATTAAGCTCATTATCTCTAGCTCATATAAATGCATTATGATGTGTTTATAGGCATCATACTTGTGAATTCGTTTTATCAGATAAATCCCTAGCAGCTCTATACCAAGAGAGGCTAGCAAGAGAGAGAGATATAGAAGAGATAATTTGTGGTTGTTCTTGGCTAGTACCATCTCCGGTGATTGGGTGTTCGTGTGGACATCTTTGAAAAGCAGATCTTTGCAACAAAGGGCTGCTGTGATTCATCATTTCTGGACCTCCATTATAATCATACGTAAAGCTTCATTAATGTATAGATTTCTTCACCATAATCATTTATACATTATACATGGATCCTAAGATAGGGTTTCGAATTTTATATTTTTTTACGTTAATCCGCTGCATTTACTTGCACGAAACCCTTCAAAAAGTAGTAAAAATAGAAACTTCTAATATGCCTGCCATGTCTATCCCTCATCAATCATGTGGTAAAGTAGAATGCATGCCATGTTCTTTCAACATCATGTCTGCATACATAAACTTAATGAATGCATCATCTAGTACTTGCATTAATACAGATGTGAATATGAATATAAAGCATGTTAGGGAAAAGACTGCTAGTCCTCCTAAGTCTAGGAAGGAAACCCTTGTCCCTAAGCCTAAAGACACCCTTGTCAAGGCTAAACCAAAGGGCAAGGGCATATTCGATGAGAAAGACAAGGACCAGAAAATTTCTGTAGCTAAATCTGTTTACTTATCTAAGCCTCTTGGACACAATCAAATTTGGGTGCCAAAGAAGAAGTATTCAATATATGGTTGCATGGCATAACAAAGAACAAGCGTGTCATGTGGATTCTCGACAGCGTCTGTTCAAGGCATATGACTGGTGATAAAGCCCTGCTATCAGATGTGATTGAGAAAGCTGGCCCGATAGTGACCTTTGGAGATAACAACAAGGGATTCACAACGGGATATGGCAATCTAGAAACTGGAAATGTTATCATAGAAAATATCTCTCTTGTGGACGGATTAAAGCACAACCTTCTAAGTATCAGTCAGTTCACTGACAAGGGCTATAAAGTAACTTTTTAAAAGGAAAGATGTGTAATCCAGAATAGGAAAGATGCGAAGCTTTTTCTTCAAGGAGTGAGAAATGGGAATCTCTTTGTGGCTGACTTATTCTCTTCAAGTAAAGGCGAAGTTCAATGTTTTTACAGCAAAGCTGTAACAGAGGACAGTTGGTTATGGCATAAAAAACTTTCACACCTGAACTTTAAGGCAATGAACTCTTTAGTTAAGAGGGAATTAGTTAGAGGTTTATCTGAGATGGAATTCTGTCAAGAAGGTTTATGTAAAGCATGTGAAAAGGGGAAGTCAAAGAAAGCATCTCACTGAAGCAAAGATTCATCAGACATTACTAAACCACTGCAACTTCTGCATATGGATTTATTTGGTCCAGTCAACGTCATGTCTATGTCAAGGAAGAGATATGCACTAGAATTGTATATGACTTCTTTAAGTACACGTGGGTGTTGTTTTTAGCCTCAAAGGATGAAGCCCTTTAAACAATTATTGATCACATAAAGAAGATAGAGTTAGAAGTTGATTTGTCTGTCAAGAAAATAAAGTGTGACAATGGAACAGAATTCAGGAATATAACCCTGAATAATTTCTGTATTGAGAAAGGAATTTCAAGACAATATTCAATGCCCAGAACTCCACAACAAAATGGAGTACTAGAAAGGAAGAATAGAACTCCAATAGAACTCTAGTTGAAGAAGCAAGAACAATGCTGAATGAAGCTAAGTTACCTCTATACTTTTAGGCTGAAGTAGTCAACATAACTTGCTATACTTAGAACTGTATCCTGGTTAATAAAGATCAGGACAAAACTCCATACGAGTTGATGGCTAATAAAAAACCAATACTAAAATACTTTCATGTGTTTGGAGCCAAGTGTTTTGTACTGAAAGATGATGAGCATCTAGGAAAGTTTTAATCCAAGGCTCATGAAGGCATATTTCTTGGATACTCTCTGGAATTTAAGGCATACATGGTTTATGTGATGGAACACAAAAAGGTCATTGAAAGCATAAATGTAACTTTCGATGATCTCAAGCTCCCAAGTCTGCAAAGAACAGATAACACTGAAACTCTGCAGTTTGAAAATATGAACTCAGATGAAGGTGAAATAGAACCTGAAGCTGCAACAAAAAATCAAGCACCAAATGGGAATAACATCAATGATGATTCTGACCCTAGTAGTGGAAATAGTGAAAGATTCACTGAAACTACTAGTAGTGGCAGAGAATCTCATTCTCAACCAAGTAGCAGCTCAGGGGGAGCAACTGAAGGATCTACTAACAGGACTCAGCACTTTAATGATAATCAAGCTGAATGATGTAGGGAAAATCTGCCTAGGCTTTGAGTTGATTCTAGGAGATCTAAATGCTGGAGTGCAAACAAGATGTGCTTGACAGAATGAATGTTTATTCTCTGGTTTTCTCTCTGAGATAGAGCCAAAGAAAGTTGAAGAAGCACTAGAAGATCCAGATTGGGTTATTTTTATGCAAGAAGAACTCAATCAATTAACAAGACAAATAGTCTAGAAGCTGGTACCCAGGCCAAAGAACAAGTCTATTTTTGGCACAAAGTGGGTATTCAGAAATAAACTGGATGAATATGACATTGTTATGAGGAACAAAGCCAGACTGGTTGCTAAAGGTTATTCCCAAGAAGAATGAATAGATTATGATGAAACATATGCACCAGTGGCAAGGTTTGAAGCTATTAGGATATTTCTAGCATTCGCAGCACATTCCAAATTTAAAGTATATCTAATAGATGTGAAGAGTGCATTTCTGAATGGAGAGCTTGAAGAAGAAGTGTATGTGGATCAACCCCTAGGGTTTGAAGGTCTAGAATTTGCAGATTTTGTATACTTTCTCTTCAAGGCACTTTATGGCTTAAAGCAATCACTTCGGACATGGTATGACACTCTATCTATATTCTTACTTGAAAATGGTTTCACTAGAGGTGTCATAGATAAGACTATGTTTCATAAAATGCATAAAAATGACATGATATTAATACAAGTATATGTGGATGACATTATATTTGGTTCTACTAACGATCAGTTGTGTAGTAGATTTGCTAAGCTAATTCAGTATAGGTACGAAATGAGCATGATGGGTGAACTGAACTACTTCCTTGGACTCCAAGTAAGCCATAGGAAAGATGGAGTCTTCATTTGCCGGACCAAGTACATCAGAGATCTATTGAAGAAGTATGGTCTTGAAGATGTATCATCAGCCAAAACCCCTATGGCAACTGCCACTAAGCTTGATAAAGATGAACCTGGTAAGAGGGTAGACATCACAAGCTACAGAGGTATGATCGGCTCATTACTTTACTTAACTGCATGTAAGCAAGATATTATATATCCTATATGCTTATATGCTAGGTTTTAGTCTGACCCTAAAGAATCACATCTTATAGCTGTTAAACACATTTTTAGGTATCCTAAGGGAAGTCTGAATCTTGGAATTTGGTACTCTAAATATACAGGTTTTGACCTTGTTAGCTATACAGATTCTGATTATGCAGGTTGTAGGATTGATCGAAAGAGTACATCAGGGAGTTGTCAATTCCTTGGTAGAAGATTAGTGTCATGGTATAGCAAGAAGCAGCACTCAGTTGCATTGTCAACAACACAAGCTGAATGTGTTGCTGCTGGAAGTTGTTGTGCACAAATATTATGGATAAGGAACCAACTTCAAGACTATGGACTGTTGCTGAGCAAAATTCCAATATTCTGTGACAATACAAGTGCCATAGCCATCACAAACAATCATGTTCAACACTCAAGGACCAAACACATTGATATCAGGTATCATTTCATAAGAGTGCATGTCATGAATGGTACTGTAGAGTTACATTTTATGCCTACAGAGCAGCAAATTGTAGACAGTTTCACTAAACCACTGGATCAAATCACTTTCACTAGACTAATTTGTGAACTTGGGATGTTAAATTCTACTAATTAATTAGTTAGTAATCAATAACTGCAATTTGAATCTGATAAATTTACTAGTTAATTAATTTCAATATTTTTAGGACTTATGAATTTATTTACCAAATTATTTTCCAATTACTAAGATTAAATATTAGATAAATACCTTGTGCATGCCTGCTAATTTTATTAATATGGTATTTATTTGATTTTGATCTTAGAAAATATTTAAGTGCTTGTATTTAACTGATAAATCCTTGGCACTTACATATATTTAAATATTATGTGAAATTATTTTAAATAGGAAGGATGAATATTTATATTTGTTCTCATATTTAAAATAAAAGTAAAATAATAAGAAGCATGATTTATTTATGATAATAATTTTAACAATTAATGTTATTATTGTTATTAATAAATATATTGTGAAATAATATTTGTGAGTAATTAATTATTATTGATTAATTATTGCAATTATTCATAAATATTATTAATTAGTAGCAAAATCAAGGAGCAACTTGAATGTTTAAAGCAATAAGTACTTTGTTGCGCTACATAGTTTTGTGGCGCCTATACAGTGGTTTACCTGTATAGGCACAACAAATGTTATTTAGAATTTTACAAAATTCTTGTTACGCCCTTAGATTTTGTTGCGCCTTCACAGTGTCACCACTGTAGAAGCTCAACAAACTACTTAAGATAGTAAATTGTTTTAAGTGAGTTTGTGGTGCTAGGCATTTTTGTGGCGCCCATCACAGTGAATACACTGTGTAGGCACAACAAAAAATGGCCTAGTCATTTTGTTGCGCTATGAGCTTTTGTGGCGCCCTACACATTACTTGCACTGTGTAGGCATAACAAAAGTCCTTAGATAAATTTTGTAGTGTATGTTGCACCTATAAATAGCTATGTTTTGTGGCGATATATACATATACTCACACTGTGTTAAGAGAAAAAGCGCAACAAAGATCTACATTTTTAATCAAACATATCTCAGCCAATTCTTGTCTGATTTTTAATCTGAGATCAATTTTGTGAGACCCACAGTCATATATTTCATTTGCAAGTGATCCCATCAATTTTGGTTAAGGTTATAAAATAATCAATTTTTCAAATCTCGAACTGATTGGCTAGGTTTCTCATAATTCTAATCAATTAAAAATTAAAATAATATTAATTTTGAGCTTAAAATTACTAGGAGTTCATCATATTTTAATTTCACGTCAATCCAAGTAATTTTAAAATTAGGGCTTGTTTCGTAATTTACTAAAATAATTTGATATTAATTAGTAATTTTAATTCGTAAAAATTACATTTCACTTTAATAAAATGGCAGGTAATTTTGAGATTAAAAAGACTAATTATTTATCAATTTTAGTAGATGACTAGACTGAGGCAGGTGAGTTAGGTAAATGCGCCCGATTTTTATATAAAAGTCCAATAGTCCGTTATGCACTAACCACTAATGTGCCTTTGAATAGAAATCTTCTTAGATAGGTGTACAGGTCTTCTATAGACATACCCACAGATGAGAAATCAGCTTTCACTTGCAAAATTCATTGACAAAAAGTGTGAATAAAAGAAAATGACATTAATCAAGCACTTCATTTGCCGACTGAAAATTTTGAAGATGAACCATCTCAGACAGACTTAAACAATTTCTTTATGTTTCTGCACTACACAAGGGAAAACAACAATCTTCTGAAAAAAATATACTAGAATCATCTACCCAACGAGTGGAATCTATTCTTCAACATCTTGTCTCATGGCTTTACACCAAAGATAGGTGGCTTACATGGGATTACACAGTTCAATAAGGTGATTGCTTATACAGTGGCTTCGGATGTCAGAATAAACTTTGGAAGATTTATCATGGCTGAGATCTTAAAGAACCAAGCAAAAATGGAGAATTTCTATCTATATCCAAGATTTTTGCAGTTGGTGTTGAATCAAGTACTGGACGCCGGTCAACTCCAATAGTTTCAGAATAGTCCTTTGGAAGAGTCACCCTATCTACAGTTCAAAACAATATTGTTTCTACAGAATGAGGCTGACTACCCAAACAGGTTTACTCCTGCTCCAATGACTACTTCTATTCGAGATTACTTTTCTCTTCTTAGACAGGTTGAAGAAGAAGCTGCAGTAGAAGAAGAAGAAGCTGCAAGTGGAGAAGAAGAAGCTGCAAGTGAAGAAGAAGAAGAAGAAGAAGAAGCCTCTCAAGAAGAATATGAAGCTGAAACATTAGATGACTCTGCAAGCAAAGAAGCATATCAAGAAGACGAACCAGAAACTGAAAAAGAAGATGAGATCATGAATGAAGCTGGTTCTGAGAATGAATAAGAACCAAATCCTGAAGAAGATCAACAAAGTCAAAGCCCTGAAAATCTAATAAAGGAGGTAGTTATTGAAGCTGTAGTATAAGTGATTCAGACTACAGATGTGTACATCCCTAATCTATCCGATGAATAAATGGAAGAAAGTACACTTCTGGATTTTGACTTTTCTGCTTTCCTTTAAGATGAATTTGTCACTATATCTACTTTTGTGCCTGAAACGACAATGCACACACTTGATCCCTCATTGACCTTCGAAGCTGGCAATGACCTTGGCGACCAACCAGTTCTACCCACTACCAGAGATCAACAAACACTCCATATATCTCCTCAAACCAGAAAAAGAACCCTTGATATAGATGATAGGAATGAGTCCCTACCGAAACGGCAAAAAATGAATTTCAAACCTAAGGCAACTATGAGCCAGGAACCTGATTCTCCAATATCTGAAACCCTTATATTTCTTCATAATCTAAATTCTGAAATTGACAAACTCCTGAAAGGTACGGGAATAGAAACAAAAATGAAAACACAATCAGTTACTTCAGTAGCCAGTACTGTTTTGGTTAATCCAATTCAGAACCTGTCTTCACAAACAGAAGGGGGCATCACTAACTCTTACGAGCCACTCATTACATTGTCAAATGGGGTGACCCCCTGGACTTAACATCTCAAGATCCTAGTAAGGATGTTTTCCCTCCCTAAGTGGGTGAAGTGGAAAGAAAACTCTCCATTAGAAGGGAAGATGTCTCTATTCATGAAGTAGCTGCATCAGCAGCATCAGCACTTCAAGTGGAATCGCCTTCACAGGTGTTGCGGGGTACCACAGGCTCTAATTTATCAATCATTACATTGCCTAAGGTGGTGACCCCCCTGGAGATTACAAATCCAGCTCCTATAAAGGAGGTCCTCCCCAGCTTTTCAGGGCAGGCGGAGGGATAACACACCCATAGAAGGGATGTGGACTCTATACTTGGAGTATCTGCTGCTTCGGTAGTAGAACATTGTGTATCATTTATTATCATTTTCATATCTCAAGAACACAAAAACTTAATCTGCAATTAAACGAAAATCTACCAACATATTCAACCCCCTTCGATGATGATTTAGGACCTAACAGAAGCATTGTTGGATCTAGACTGGATTGTTGCCATGCAGGAAGAATTAAACCAATTTGAAAGGAACAATGTTTGGGAATTAGTGCCACCTCCAAAAGACTGATCAATTATTGGCACTAAATGGTCTATAGAAACAAAATGGATGAACATGGAACTGTCATAAGGAATAAGGCAAGATTGGTGAAAAAATGATATTCATAAAAAGAAGGCATTAACTATGATGAAACTTTTGCTCTAGTTGCAAGACTATAGGCAATAAGAATTTTTCTAGCATTTGCACCACATTCAAATATCAAAGTCTATCGAATGGATGTCAAAAGTGCATTTCTAAGTGATGAATTGGAAGAAGAGGTTTATGTACAATAACCACCTGGCTTTGAAGATTCCAAATTTCCTTATTTTATCTACAGACTACTCAAGGCATTGTATGGACTCAAACAAGCCTCAAGAGCATGGTATGACACACTATCAAAGTTTCTAATGGAAACTTAGTTTGCTAGAGGAATAATTGATAAAACTATCTTTTACATGAAGCATGATCAAGATATCATCTTAGTTCAAATTTATATGGATGATATCATTTTTGGCTCTACAAATGAAAAGTTGTATCAAAGATTCTCAAAGCTCATGCAAAGTGAATATTAAATGAGCATAATGAGAGAACTCAATTACTTTCTAGGCCTTCAAATAAGTCAAAGAATAGATGACATCTTCATAAGCCAAACCAAGTACATTAATGACTTGCTCAAAAGGTTTGACATGTAAGATTGTTCATCTGAAAAAACTCCAATGTCTATAACTATCAAACTTGATGAATATAAGAAGGAAAATAGTGTAGACATGAAGACCTATAGAGAAATAATTGGATCTCTACTATATTTAACAGCTAGTAGGCTAGACATTATGTTCTGTACATGTTTGTGTGCAAGGTTTCAGGCCAATACAAAGGAATCTCATCTCATTGCTATCAAGAGAATTCTAAGAGATCTCAAAGGAACTACTCAGATGGGATTATAGTACCCAAATGAAACAGGATTCAATCTAGTTGGATATTATGATGCTGATTTTACTGGGTGCAGATTTGATAGAAAGAGCACCTCTAGAAGCTGTCAATTCCTTGGACGGAGATTGGTGTCATGGTATAGCATGAAGTAACAATCAGTTTCAACTTTCACAACCGAGGCTGAATATATAGTTGCTAGAAGTTGTTGTGCTCAAGTGCTTTGGACAAGAAATCAGTTAAGGGATTATGGAATAGTTTTGGAAAGAATTCTTATCATGTATGATAACATCAGTGCTATATCCATTGTTGCAAATCTAGTGAATTATTCAAAGACAAAGCACATTGATATGAGGTACATTTCATAAGGGAACATGCAGAAAATGGTGTGATTGAATTATTCTATATTCCTACATAAAAACAGTTGGCTGGTATATTTACTAAACCACTAGATGAAGCCACCTTTAACAGGTTGGTTAGTGAGATTGAAATGCTAAATTATTTTGGCTAGTGGCTACATAAATATATCTCACCAACTATTACAACAATTACTTCACAGACATGAATTCTCAATGATTTATCTAAATGAAGTAAACTGATGTATATTTATAAATATATTAGTCATATTGTTGTACATTATTTCTGAAAAATTAAAATTATAGCTTGGAACTATTTTCATGTTCTAAGTAAACCTGAAAAGAAGTATTATACTTGTGCATCTTTAAATAAGAAGTGTGTTATTCAATTCTGCAAGAATATTCAATAAATGCATTTTTCTTTCTAAATTAAGTTAATTTGATTTGAATTTAGTCTGAAAAATGTGTGCTTGATAAATTTTTCTTATATTATTTTCCAAGTGGAAATAGAGTAAACTTTCAAAATTGGAGTTTATGATTATGTTGCCATTCTTTTCTGACTTCTCGACTAGGTACAATTCTTGAGTTCTTGGTTAGTCTCAAATAGAGTTCTCGAATCATTCTTTAGTGAGTTCTCGATTAATTTGGTATTTAAGTTCTCGATCACTAGAGTTCTCGGTCAATTTCAAACTGAGGTCTCAAATGGTTTATTTTATTTTATTGAGTTCTCGATTGTTACACTTTTCGAATATACATACAAACATGAGTTCTCGATCAAATTCTGACATTTCTCTACTAAAGTAACTTTATTCATATTCTGAGTTCTCGATCATTCAAAATCGATTACAATTCTAGTCGAGTTGTCTAAGTCATATAAATAACAAAGTGGATCTAACATTTCATTTCTACACTTAATCGCAAACTCAAAGAACCCTTTACTCTCAATAGTTACTTTCGAACTCTCTCACTTCTTTTCTTTAAAACCTTCATTTCTTCACTTCTCTTTTTCTACACACTACTCAAATGGCTCTTCTAGTTCCAGCCCTGGTGTATATCATTCCAGAAACCAACTTTCTAGCTATTGCCAGAGATGCGGATGTTAAGCCTCAGTATAAGTGCTTCACCAAATTTCTCATTGAATCATACTTGAAGGAGGCTTTGTTGAACAACCCACTATTATACTTGGACATACTAGAGAAGTTCTAGAATACTGCTAATTGGGAGGAGGTTGCATTGGAGAATGGGAGCTCCAAGATTCTAGTAGCCTGCAAGATCCAATATGAGAACATCACATTTGATGAAAATGATGTGAATCCAAGGTTGTCTCTTCCAACAGAGAACCATGACAAGGTGCTAACAGAAGCTGAGTTAGAGGACTTCATGGAGTTCATCAAGTACTCTGATGAGATCAAGCTAGGGAAGCTCAACAAGAAGTTTGTTCAAAAGGAGTGGTCATTCTTCTTTGACACTCTACTGAGAGTCTTCACCTGTAGGAAGACATGATTTAATCAAATAAGCACAGTTGCCTTGAAGCTAACCTACTCATTGGCTTACAACCAAAAGCTCAATGTATGCAGGTTCATTCTTGGGGAAATCATCACCAAGATTCCCAAAAGAGGTAATGAGATTTTCTTCTCTCGTTTTATTCAATCAATTCTCAATTATAAAAATGTCAGATTGATTGAACTACCTGGGATAAACAGAAATAGAATTGTCTACTCCAAGTCCATGTCAAAAATCATTTTTACTACATTGGACAGGAGAAGCACAGTGAATGTACCTCTTCAAATCACACATCATACGAGGAGTGTATTTGAAGGGTATCCACTAGTGCAACCTACATATGGTTACTTGCTTCCATTAGAGAGTTCCATGGACGCAGAAGTACCTAATGCACCTAACCTAGGAACTCTTAACCCAACTTAGCCCATTCTTTCAAATCCCCTAGATTTTAGTGAGCCGACCTCCACATCCTCTCACCAGGGTGTGGTTGAAAAGAAGAAAAGGAAGAAACATGCTCCAAAGAAAAAGCTAGAAGTAGTTATAGAAACTGTTGAAGAATCCCACTCAGATGAGTCATATTTGGAACCTCTCAAGAGGAAAAAGAAAAGTAAAGAGGCCACACTAGACCTCTCTACATCCTCCCAATAGGGTATAGAGGTTACAAAAAGACTACATCTGCTACTAGGTGTACTTTCTCAATAAAGTGCATCTATTGAAATTGGGAGCCAGCCCACTCCACTTTGTAAAGAGTCTCCACCAGCACAGGAACTCACTCATGTTGCTGATAGAAGTATAGTTAAAAAGAATACACAAGAGCACATAGGAATGTCCATTGAAACTTCTTCATTTTCTCAGGGGGAGTTTCCAGCATTCATCACTTCTCAAAACATTTCTCTCTCTTCTTAAATTTCTTCTCAGCACACAAAAGGTTGTTGATCACCATGAATCTTATCCTCTTGGTGAGCCAATTTCAAGTGATTTGGTACATGACACCTTGCTCACCACCCAGGACATACATCATGATGGTGAGGGAATACATGTTGGGGTATATCCTGATGACACCATCAAAATCCCACAGGTTCTAGAAGTTTTTACTTCAGACTCTGTGGGGGCTAGTGCAACATCACCCGTTGGTCTTATTAATGAGCCATTGGAAACCATGTCTTCATAGACATTGGGCAATCTGGGAGAACTACACTCCATGCAAATGACATCCCCTAGACAATCCCTAGTCATTCAAAGGTTGTCTCCTAGGGAGAAATCACATATTCATCCAAGATCTTTGGAATCATCTGAGAAATTAGATGAGGAAATTGATACTGAGGGACCACTATAACAAGTGGCCCTAGTTTTCACTTCATGTCATAATGACTGAAACTTGTGCAACATGGTAGTTCTTCAGGACCATCTACTGATGGGTTACTTTCTGAGGATAATTTGAAAGAGTTCTATGAGGATCAGATGGATGGCTTCTATCACATTGCTCAATAAGTCCTGATTGCTCTCCTGCCAAATCAAAATTATGCTACTATTTTATTGGAATATGCAAAGGATCAGGAGGATATCAAGGATAAAAATGAGCAGATGGTTGAAGAAGGAGAGGCCAATGTGGATTCTTAGTTAGACAAGAGGCAAATTGTGAGCATGAAGGAGATGTTATAGTGGATGAGGGAGAAATATTTAACTTCTCTTGGATCATGTGAAAGGACCTTCACTCCCTCTGCAATCTATGATGTTATCCATGAGGCTGCCAAACCACTACCTAACAAGGGGCCTCCACTCTGAAATTGAAAATCACAGAAGCAAGATGGAGAGCAAAATGAACTCAATTGATGAAAAGGTCATGCTTGGTGGAATGCATGCTCCTATATCTAAGTCATCATTGGCAAAGATTCACATGAAGGAGATGAATGATAAGATGGAGGAGATGGAAAATGCCTTCAAGGAAATGGTTGAGTGTAATGCCAATCTCCAACAGACTCAATCAAGGACAAATAACATGGTGAAGGTTCTCTACAAGAACATGTTGTTGATATGCTGCCAAAGGATGTCAAGTTGCATGAAATTACTCCTTTTCAGGTGGATCTGCATTATCAATCAAAAACAAAGAATGAGCAGGCTCAAGACTCTACAATTGCCAAATTAACTAAAAATTTGGAGTAACTGACTGCAGATCAACACACCATCTCCACCACTGTGAATGAAGCTATTGCTAGTGTGAGCTCCCTCCAAAAGGAAGTCTATTCCTCAACGTATATCCAAGGCATCACTCTTCAACAAGTCTCCCACCAACTAGCCAACATTCAGACTCTTCTCTCCACTATGCCTACTTCAAGCCAAGCTCCTCAACTTCAAGTCTCTTCTCACATTAGGACCACCCACTCTTCCTTTCTACAACAGCAACAAGATATCAAGCCTAAGGGGGAGAAGGAAAGAAGGGAGGAGATTGAGGCAGAAAGGCAGTTATGACAATTTTCAGAAAGAAGGTGTTGAAGCCCTGTACAGATAAAGAATTCTTACTTGAGTTCAAGAATCTCAAGGCACAAGTCAAGGGTCATCACTGGGATTACAAGAAGAATTTGGAGAATGCCATTATAGCTGTAAAAGGAGTGAAATATGAGAGAAATGGCAAACTATGCAAATAGCCAGTATTGCAAATGGAGTCTGGCTACTTCAAGCTATCTATTGGGACATTTCATCAACTCTCATATACTGAATTGAGGTGCATGCATAAGGCAGTTAAAACAGTGACCTATGAAGATGAGGAATTAAAGAAATCAGTCTTAGGCCCTCTTCTGTCTATCTCACTTCTTAAGGCCTATTGCAATCCTGATGGAGTGTTGTATATGTCCAAAGCAAACAAGCTGGCACACTTCATGCTCTCTAAACACTTGAACCAAGGAAACAGAAACCAAGTCATGAGTCTAATTGTTATACTTGAAAACAAGAATGGTAAACAGGATGAAGACAAAGTGATATTGGATAAATTGAAGAAATTCATAAATGATCAAGTGTCAAACTTTTCCAATGAAGAATTGAAGAGGAAGAAGAAGGATGATGAAGACAAAGGTCAGGAAAAGAAAGACAACAAACCTGCACCTAGGAGTGATAAGGGTGGAAGGAAGGATGATAAAGGAAAGAAAGATGGAGATGAGAAGAAAAAGAAAAATGAGTCAGACAAGGAGAAGAAATATGAAAGGAAGAAGCTATCCAAGCAGCTAATTTCTGGTACTCATACTAGTGTACATATCCAAATTCAGGACACTAATATGACTCCAATAATTTCTGAAACTGCTAGAATCCCAAAAAGATATCTTGTCAAGGTGACTGCCAATGGAGTGATAAGGAAGGAAATAAAAGAAACTTAACTCAAGAATTTAAAACCTTGTCAACAGATCAAGGTCAACACTACCGTTTCAAGAAATCTACTAGTTCATTGCTAGTTAGATGTCCTAAATGGAGAAAGCAGCTCATTGTTCCTAATAAAGGCCTACCAGTTAAACTTATCCAAGAGGTTGTTGAAGTTGATAAAGAAAAGATCAAACAATGGAAGGCAGACATAATTAGAAAGGTTGTGATAAGGGAGAAGAGAATGTTTGTGACCATTGTTGATGGGGAAGAAAGACCTTTCTACCATGACAACTCAACTTCAGCCACTCGTGATATCAAAAGAGTGATAAGTCTTTTTGACAAGAAATGCATGATAGATAAATTAAAAATGGTTGAAGTGACTGGGTACTTGGCTATGAAGTACCAAAAGAAAATTGACAAAGTCAAGTACTTGGAAGATATGGTGAAAAAGAAGATGAAAGAAGATGAGGAGATAAAGAGATTGTTTGAAGAGCTGAGGAGACAGAGAAAATGCAGAGTATTCAAAGATCCTGAAAGAGTTAAGTTCAAACTGAGGAATGGAGTAATAACCAAAATCAGACTCAAGTTTGTCATTGATTATCCCCCACAAACTCTCAAAATTGCTACTGACATGCTGAAAGATGCAATTCTAATTGAAGAAGTAATGGTTAGACAAGAAATTCTCTAGGCTATTGAAGAGATCAACTCCGGGGATGAAATAGAAAAGAAAGCAAGATATGATTAATTTAGACAACAACAACAATAAAGGTAGGTTTATTTGTAAAATTGTCTTTTCCCAAATTGAGGGAGAATGTTGGAACAAATCAAGCCTACTATGTTGTATTTACTTGTCATATTATAACATTCTAGTATTTCTTGTATTAAATAGTGACTTAGTTTATATTATTGTGTACTTGCAGTTAGAAGCATGTTTCTACTGTATCTCTAAATGTAAATAAGTGATATCAAGAATAATTGTACTGGTAGAAGATTCTATGAATCATGCATCAGGAGAATGAAGGTCACGTCAAATAAGGAGTTACAGAAGAAATTGTTTCTAAGGAAATTGATCAATAGAGAAGTCACATTGATAGAGAAGTCACAAGTGTAAACTGGTAGAGAAGTCTCAAATGACTCAATCGAGAAGTCTACTCAATCGAGAAGTCAGGGATACAGAGTCATTCGAGAAATGTAAAGAAATGCTCAATCAAGAAGTCTAGTTAAACAAATCCAGAAGTTAGCCAATGAAGCAATCGAGAAGTCTATGAAATGAGTCAGTCGAGAAGTCTGTGAAATCAAGTCAATCAAGAAGTCTACCATGATCGAGAAGTCATCAAAAGAAGTATGTAATTGAGAAGTCTAGACATTCGAGAAGTATCAATTCAAAGACCAATCGAGAAATCTCACAAGTACTCGATCGAGTAGTTCACAGCATGACTTCTCAAAGTGCAATGAAGCTGAGTATCTGAATGTTTCAAATAGTTATTTTCAAGGAGATTTGCAGAAGAATATGACAAGTAATCTGAAGCATTGTCGTGATCAGGTCAGTCAAACCGGTGAAGATAATGACAAGTCTACAATGAAGCTTGAAAGGAAAAGAAGACAAAGACAGAAGGAAGAAAAAAGAATGAAAAGACTGTCAAAGAACTATGTTAGCTGGAAATAAATTGTCTAGTGAGAGCATGTGCAAATGAGACATGTTGTCTATATAGTACAGAACACAGCTTCACTAGATAGTGTGAAAAATAGTATTCATTTTTCCTTATTTTTCTTTCAAGAACAAGAAGCTGAGAATCACACAAAGATTCTCATATTGTAGCAGATCATTATAATACAAAATTAGATTGAAAGTTAATTGTGAAGTGTTTATTTAAAGGCTTATTTACAATTTAAACCCTGTGTTATTAACAATATACAATTCAAACCCTATTTTAATATAATTAGTAAATTTAACCCTACGTTTTTTAACTATTTACAATTGAAACCTTTTTTAAAATAATTACTAAATTTTTAAAATAATTAGTAAATTTAACCCTATGTTTTTGAACTATGTACAATTGAAACCTTTTTTAAAATAAATAGTAAATTTAACCCTACGTTTTAAAATATTTAGTAAATTTAACCTTGATTTTTTAATTTCGAAATAAAATAAATTTTATATCGAAAAAGTATTTTTGAGAATGTATTCACCGAAGAGTATTTTTGAAAATAAATTAAATTCGGTGATGAACATTCATGAATATATTAAACGGGAAGTGTGATGGCAAGATGGAATAATATAAATACATATTAAAATTTTATTGAACATATATAATATATTATACATATAGATATATTAATATACGGAGTAGAAAAGAACATCTAAATATCTATTTTATAAGAAAAACTATAATAATTGTAAATATCTATTATGCTTAGATAATATCTATACAAAAAAAAATTGTCAATAGTGCATTTGACAAATATTTATTCAAAATTTTGTCATAAGATTTATTTTATTCCGAAATTAAAAAATAAAGGTTAAATTTACTAAATATTTTAAAACGTAGGGTTAAATTTACTATTTATTTTAAAAAAGGTTTCAATTGTACATAGTTCAAAAATATATGGTTACATTTATTAATTATTTTAAAAAAGGTTTTAATTGTAAATAGTTAAAAAACGTAGGGTTAAATTTACTAAATATATTAAAAGAGGGTTTGAATTGTATATTGTTAATAACACAGGGTTTAAATTACATTTAAGCCTTATTTAAATTTCCACCTATCCAAGATAAACACTGCTAAAGTTAATAAAGTTATAATTTAAGCTATCAGTTCAGAACTAACAAGAATCAAATGCTAAGGAAAATAATTTCAAACTATACATTCACCTTTATATAGTTTCGGCATAACTCATTCCCAACAAGATCGACAAATACTAGACTCAGCTTATTTAAATAAATGACATAAACATAATTTATAAATTCAGTTCATAAATGAGCATACCTTGAGCATAACATAGTTCAGCTCGAAAATTCATGAACAAATTCAATTATAATGTTCGTTAACATAGTTCATGAGCATGTTGGTGAACAAGTACGAAATAAGTTCGTGAACACTTTTTTATAAACACATGTTCATAAATATTTACCCCAAAGTGATACTGGAATTAATTCACTAATTTTTTACTTATTTATTATATATTTTTATTAAATTTTTATATTTTTTTATTAATATTAATTAAATTGTAGTAGATATAACTTGAAAAAATGTTATATTTTAAAATATTCATAATTTTTTTTCCTGATAATGTGTTTTTAAACTAAGATATTTATGAACATAAGTTTGTAAAGATATTTATGAGTTGTTCGTGAGTAGTAGTAGACTTGGTAAAATGGCTCTAGATCTAAAGAACTGAACCAGAATGTATGGAACCGAGATCTGAGTTTGTATTTTAAATTGATAATCTGAAATTTAATCGAATATGAAACAATACGATCAGAATTGATATCGATTCAATATAGTCAAATTCGATAATGATCCGAAAATCGATTTGATTCCATCCGAAAATGATTAAGAATAAAAAATTTAACGGAAAATAAACCGAAATACTAGATCTGAACCCATCAAGTCTAAATAAAAAATTGTCCTAAATATACGACTTAAACCGAATTATAGATCATAAGTATGAGAAAAACGAACTTAAGATACATCTTAAGTAATTTTCTAAGAGTTTAATACAAAACAATAATATATTGATAAAATTTTAAATAAATCTCGATTTTATAAAAATACACTCCCACCATATTTGCATATAAAAACATATATATTTTAGGTAACTTACCTAAAATATATCTTAGGTTCCCTAAACTACATAAGTATTTTAACATATAATTTTATGATTCGTCACAAGTCACCAAGTATATTATACACTTTAGTACTTTACTTATATAGTCCACACTATGGTACATATATTTATAAAATAAAACATTAAATAACTAAAAATGATAATTATTTTGAATTTGAGGGAAAATAAAAAAATGAATATAAATTCATATTTTAAAAAAATTAAATATTGCAATATTATTTATGTACATATAAAATTTATTATTTTTTTTCATTAGGCCATCGAGATTTATTTATAAAACTATTATATTATACATTTAGTGACAATATTATTTTATCATATTAGCTTAAGTGGGGATCGGAAGATATATTATTTGATTAAGATTATTAGTTTATTGTGTATCATTTTATTCAGTTTAACTTTAATTTGACAAATTTAATTAATGATCTTTATTTTAATATCACGATAATTCAAATTAATTAAACATTAATTTGAACCAAAATTTTTGAATTCAAATAAAATTTGATTCAAATTAAAAAGATCCGAATTTAATGTGAAATTTATCCGATTCTAATTCTAACCCAAATATTAAAGGTAAAATTAGATGCATAATGATTAATGAAAAAGCGTTAAATTTTAAGGGCGGCTGATTTAGACCAGAGTTTAAAAAACAGAGAGTAATAAACAGAAAGAAGATATCTTTTTTTCTTTCTTTTTATTTAACTTTGAAGAATAATTCCATGTATTCTATTCAAAATAATATAAATCATCAGTCTTGATCTAGTCAATCACCTATGGCTGCTGCTTATCTTTATGGTATTCATGGCAAACTTCTTGATGTCACTGGTTAGTACCCTTCTTCTCCTCATTTATATTTATATGTATAGTTGATGTTTACTTGTTAACATTATACAAACACACACACACACACACACACACACACACACACACACACACACACATATATATATGCAGTTGTTGGGTGCAATAAGTTGAAAGATACAGAATGGTTTTCGAGGCAAGATCCATATGTCTGTTTGGAATACGGTAGCTCTAAGTTTCGCACTCGTACTTGCACAGGTTAACTTACCCTTCTTTATGTCTCGTAATTATTTCGTAATTACTCCCTCCGTCCCCTTTTAGTTATCTATTTTATTTTTTAGTTTGACTTTTTACACATATTTTAATGTGAAAATTTAATATATAATTTATTTAGATATGTTATTTATGCGCGTTAAAATTCGCGTGGAAGGATGACTAAAAAGGGCCAGAGGAGTATAAGTTGCTACTATATCTGATTAACATGTACAATTTGGACTTGAATTATATCGTAATTGAAAGTTTTTGATGTATAGATGGTGGTAAAAACCCGACGTTTCAAGAGAAATTTGTGTTTACTTTGATTGAAGGATTGGGTGAGTTGAATGTTGTTGTTTGGAACAGCAATGCACTCACCTATGATGACTTTATTGGCAGTGGAAAGTATGTATATTCTGCCCCAATGTGAAAAGGTAATTTTGCATTGGCACTTGTTTTTCTTGAGATCACGTGACTTCTTTTTGGGGATTTTTCAGGATTCAGTTGCAGAAAGTGCTTACTCAGGGATATGATGATAGTCCTTGGTCAATTCAGACGAAGAATGGAAAGTAATCTTCATCAATTGTTATTGTTTTATCTTGTATCTTTGTTGATGTGTGGGATGAATTTTGTGCTTACGGTTTTCGTCTCTTATTTTTTACATTTGTCTGTAAATTTTTTATTCTTTTACCCATGGTTGATGGTTCATTAATTATTAATATTATTTTGCACATTATACAAGTTTGGACTTTAGGTTGTGGCTCAAGGGGACGTTAGAAATTTTATGTTATGGATGACTTGTTACTCATTCTAGTTTTTTTTTATGCTGATATACATAGACTAGCAACAGACTGGACAAACACAACTAGACAAGTTGGATAAGAAGATGACAGATATAAAGAATGTAGGAGCGGCATCTTAGTAAAACTGAATAATTTGTGCACTGCGAAATATATAATTTTGTAGCTAAATCGACTCACTTCTTATAGTATTGCAAAATCGTATTACACAATATTGATGTATTTCCACTAAAGGAACTCTCATTCACGGCAATAGATATGCAACATTCAATACAGTTGTTTTATATGTGTAGGTCATGTACCAATCTGTAAATTATAATTACTATATGCAAGAATATCTATAATATCGTGCTGTTTGGAGAGTGGTAAAGGTTGCATATAGGACTCTATTAGAGGAAAGTCTTTGAAGGATTAGAATTTCTCCTGGTATATTTGAATGAATTAGAACACTATAAGGTAGAAAAACTTGTTTTTTTTTTAATTTTCTAACAGGATTCCATATGTCGCTATTATAAGCTTAATATAGGCACAAATGTGAATATTAAGGGTATAGAATCAGTTTACGGCAGGGAGAATTAGTAGATTAGTAGGGACAGGAGGGATAAAATATATACCAAGGAAGGTATGGAAGTTCTTTCATGTTCTGTTGAACTCATAGACATCATTTCTCTGGTACAGAGTTTTAAATTAAAATTTGATCATTGGGTACATCTCTAACAAGTTCCACTGGAACTACGTTTTCATCTCTAGCACAATAATTTGTGAGGCATTTTGTTATGTATCTAGATACTATAACTTGAAGATAGAGACTAGTAGTAATATTTATTGTAATAGAAACTGAAATACTTTGGATATATTATGATGCTACACCAGAATTACAATAGATGGTGCTTCACCATCACAACGGAGCTTCTCTGCTACAAAACTTCTTATAAAAACTCAATACCCATACTGCTAATAGATGCTAGATTAAATACTTTATTTTTCTCAATCTAATCCCCCAAATTACCCATACTGCTAATAGATGCTAGATTAAATACTTTATTTTTCCCAATCTAATCCCCCAAATTATGCAGAGAATCTTCTCCTAACCAACATATAATCTCCCATTTATTCTTATCATATATCTTATCCCTTTAATCAAGTGATTTTGTCCCATTCCTGATAATCAATCAGTTGACCCACTAATTATGCATCTACCATATTTACTTTCTTTGCACGCCTATGGTAAGTTGCGATAATTGGGGGTGTAACAAATTTATATTCTTGCTAATAATATGTCTGATTTGCAAAAGACTTGCCAATTCACTTGAACCAACATAAACCTTGGACATTATTTTAAATGCTTGCACTATGGCTTACAGGTATGCAGGAGAGGTCCGACTGATACTGCACTTTTCAAATGCCAATGTAAGTTCTTTTCTTTGCTTTCTATGTTACTTTAGGTACTTCCAACATTCTTGTTGGTGGAAAATATCCTTTATGCATAAAGATTGTTTTATAACTGAAGCTATATACTGAAAATAAAATTCTTGTTCTATTACAGAAGCCTCCAAAGAAGCATGCCCAATCACCTGTACCATCTGCATGCACACATCCTCCGCTGACCTTATCAGCTCACCCTCCACCAGCCTTAGCACCTCATTACCATCCACCAGCTCATTGCCCTCCACCAGCCTCAGCAGCTCCATATCCACCTCCAGCATCAGGATATCTCTCTCCCTTTACTCCATATCCGCTCCCTCATTCGGCTGCCTACCCTCCTCAACCATATCCGCCACCGGCTGGGTATCCTCCCCCGGCTGGGTATCCTCCCACACCATATCTGCCACCTGCTGGGTATCCTCCCACAACATATCCACCTCCTGCCCAGCCCTTAAACCATTATCCTCCAGGTAACATTTGATGTGAAGTTAAGACTACTATTTTGCAGTTTTTTTTTTTTGGCTAAGCATATATTGCAGCTTTGCCTTTCATAATTAGAATCTTCTATGTGTATGAATCAGGCCCATACCCGGGAACTTATCCTCCACCATATTGAAATTTAAAAAACTTGCGGATGAAGGAATACTATGTTCACAGACTTTCACATGCGGCATATCACAGAACGGTTTGGCAGTTGTGTAGTCTATCGTCAAAGATTTTTTCGTTTCTGGTTTTATTTTGAACATACCCTTAGCAAAATATCATGTGGTTAATGGATTTTAGAACTCTTCTTTTATTTTGAACATACCCTTAGCAAAATATCATGTGGACAGTGGATTTTTAAAACTTGGTGGTTTTTTATCTTATATTTGGAATTGTATATATACGGTAACATCCGTATTTTTTTCAATAATATATTAAGCTATTTAATTTAATATTAAGAATAATATTAGTGATTTATTACTAATATTATTATTTGAATATGAATACAGATATTTTATAATTAGGATATTATTTTAGAGATTATTGATTAAGAGAAGAAAAGAGAAAAAAAATAGAAGAGAAAGAAAAAGAGAAGGAGAGAGAGAAGAGAAAGAGGAGGAGATGAAAGGGCTCAAGAAGATAGTTTATGGATTGAATTAGGGTTATGTGATGGGGTCATATGGATTTCTTGATAATCATTCATAACTTTGATTTTTAAGGTACAAATATTTTTGCACACTCTCTCTTCGTTATCGTTATCGTATTATTAATGTACGGATATCTTTTCTTTACTTTTTGTCTTCGTATTCGTATCATTACTTGAAATTCTTATTGTTGCTTCGAAATCGTAAGTATATTGTATATTCATGCGTAGCCGTTTGTATCCATGCTGAAATCTTGTAAAAATCATATCTTATTCGTTATTCATTGGATTGTTATGATTTTATATTACCTAGAAAGATATTTCAATTACCTACATCTTTCGTACTTTGTATTTTCTGAAATTCTGCCTATAACCATGTTGAAATCTGTTGTTTGTATAATTTGATGTGTTAATTCAGGTTTATATGTTGTAACTTCAAATATTCATAGTAAATTAAAATTATATTCGATTTTTGTGAGTAATATCATTCTGTAAAGGTCTTTTCGAGCTCTTCGTTCTTTGTTTACATTCCGCTATCAAATTCTATGATCCCGACTTCTTAAATGTCAAAATACTACTGAGATCATAGCCTGATTCTGTTATGGCAGTCCGCATTTTAATTGTTTCTGAATTCGTTACTTCTCCGTTTTTGACGAGTCTTGTCATTCTAGAAAGGTCTCAGAATTGCTACAAGTTTCGTGTTTTATACTTTTACATTCTAGATCATCTTGATTGAGTAAATTGCCTTTTTCTGAATTGGGAAGATCTAATTTTTATTATTAATGATCTATTTTTGTAAGATATTTGGGTATGTGATATTTAAGTAATGTACTTTCAATTTATTTATGATATATGTATGATTTGGGAGATTTCGTAAGACCTCCGTCATGAGTGGAGAATCTCGTGCTTGGCACTACCTATACGGTGTATTTAAATAGTATGGGCGTGTCGCCGGAGTTATGGGACACATTGAGTCATGACTATTGTGTATGTTTGTTTTGGTCATTTGGGTAGCATTGTGTTTTGTACCATGCAAGCCCCTGTAAGATTTTGGGTATCATTTGATTTGTTCTATGCAAACTCCTGTAAGTTTTGATGACTACATATTTTAGAGAATCGAAATGTAGGACATCCTGTAAGTGTAAGATTATCTCTCATATCCGTAAGTAAGTTCAATTTTGATCTATTTGATATTATTATCAGTAAATGGTAAGAATATGTGTAAGAGTATGAATATTTGTGATTTAAGAGTATATATGTAAAACTAATATTGTAAGATATTTATAGTGTCTTTTTACTTTTTTTTTTTTTATTTATATTGTAAGTTAAGTATGACTAATATTTTTGTCTCTTTCGATTTGTTTCATCATTCTTTATTCAGATATTTTTTTTATGTAATCAGCATGTTTAATCCTTGTACTCTCTGCATCATTTTATATCCGTATATGAGCCTTTCGCTCATTGCTGGTCTATGTTTCTTTGATTTCTCCTGGCAGGTTAGTTGGGTTATTTTGTGGGCAGAGTGCGAGTTATGAAATTTGGAGATCTTAGTTATATTTTTAATTTATATATTGTAAGATGTTGGGTATTGAGCTGTTATAATTTTTTATTAGATTTTTGGAGCAATTTATTTAATATATAAGTTCGGGATTTTAAAGTTGGCATCAGAGCTAGAGGTTTTATGATTCTGTAGACTTGCCTTTAGGTTTGACTTGTGAGATTTAGTAGTTGTATGACAGAGTTTCAAGACTCTGAATTTTTGCCTTTAGGCTCGACCTGTGAGTATGGGTAGACAGTATATTTGTTAGTTAGTTAAGAATATTATTTGGTTCGTATTTCTTGAATATATTTTTGTGATCGTTTAGAATCATTTTTTTCGTGCGATGCTTAACCGTAAGATGAAACGTGAAGACTCAACGCAAGCAATTTTTTTAAGAAAAATTAGTTTTATGGAAGACAACATCATGGAAATCTTCATCAATTTTGACTTAATGTATGACTTCTTGTTCGATTTAATTGTGGATATCGTGTATTTTAGCGTATTACTCAAGTAGCAGCGATGGAAAGAGGCCGACAACACGTAATGGGAATAGAAAACACTTTCGGGATAATCGTCAAGTTGCAATCGATTTAAGACTTTTAGTGTTAGTTATGAACGCATATCATGATTCTAGTTAAATGCGCCTTCAATATGGAGCTACTTACGAGATTAGAGGAATAGTTCGTGTGCATTATCAGTTTTTTTCAGTAAAGTTGTGCAAGATTAATATTTAGGATGAAATTTCTATTAGAAGGGAAGAATGTAGCATCCTGTATTTTTTTCAATAATATATTAAGCTATTTAATTTAATATTAAGAATAATATTAGTGATTTATTACTAATATTATTATTTGAATATGAATATAGATATTTTATAATTAAGATATTATTTTAGAGATTATTGGTTAAGAGAAGAAAAAAGAAAAAAAATAGAATAGAAAGAAAAAGAAAAAAGGTTAGAGTTTTGTAAGTTACGTAAGAAAAGTTGGGAAGCCATAGAGAAGATAGAAGAAAAAGAGAAGGAGAAGGAGAGGGAGAAGTGAAAGAGGAGGAGATGAAAGGGCTCAAGAAGATAGTTTATGGTTTGAATTAGGGTTATGTGATGGGGTCATATGGATTTCTTGATAATCATTCATAACTTTGATTTTTAAGGTATGGATATTTCTACACACTCTCTCTTCGTTATCGTTATCGTATTATTAATGTACGAATATCTTTTCTTTACTTTTTGTCTTCGTATTCGTATCATTACATGAAATTCTTATTGTTGTTTCGAAATCGTAAGTATATTGTATATTCATGTGTAGCCATTTGTATCCATGCTGAAACCTTGTAAAAATCATATCTTATTCGTTATTCATTGGATTGTTATGATTTTATATTACCTGGAAAGGTATTTCAATTACCTATATCTTCCGTTCTTTGTATTTTCTGAAATTCTGTCTATAAGCATGTTGAAATCTGCCGTTTGTGTAATCTGATTTGTTAATTCAAGTTTATATGCTTTAACTTCAAATATTCATAGTAAATTGAAATTATATTCGATTTTTGTGAGTAATATCATTTTATAATGGTCTTTTCGAGCTCTTCGTTTTTTGTTTACATTCCGTTGTCAAATTCTATGATCCTGAGTTCTTAAATATCAAAATACTACTGTGATCATAGCATGATTCTATTATGACAGTCCACATTTTAATTGTTTTTGAATTCGTTACTTCTTTGTTTTCGACGAATCTTATCATTCTAGAAAGGTCTCAGAATTTTCTACAAGTTTCGTGTTTTATATTTTTACATTCGAGATCATCTTGATAGAGTAAATTGCCTTTGTTTCTGAACTGAACAAATCTGATTTTTATTATTAATGGTCTATTTTTGTAAGATATTTGGGTATGTGATATTTAAGTAATGAACTTTCACTTTATTTGTGATATATGTATGATTTGGGAGATTTCGTAAGACTTCCGTCATGAGTGGAGAGAATCTTGTGGTTGGCACCACCTATACGGTGTATTTAAATAGTATGAGCGTGTCGCCGGAGTTATGGGTCACTTTGAGTCATGATTGTTGTGTATGTGTGTTTTGGTCATTTGGGTAGCATTGTGTTTAGTACCATGCAAGCCTCTGTAAAATTTTACGTATCATTTGATTTGTTCTATGCAAGCCATGTAAGTTTTGATGATTACATATTCTGGAGAACCGAAATGTAGGATATCCTTTAAGTGTAAGATTATTTTCCATATCCGTAAGTAAGTTCAGTTTTGATCTATTTGATATTATTATCAGTAAATGGTAAGAATATGCGTAAGAGTATGAATATTTTTGATTTAAGAGTATATATGTAAGTTAATATTGGAAGATATTTATAGTGTCTTTTTACTCTTTTTTTCATTTATTTATATTGTGAGTTAAGTATGACCAATATTTTTTGTCTCTTTCGATTTGTTTCATCATTGTTTATTCAGATATTTTTTTTATGTTATCAGCATGTCTAACCCTTGTACTCTTTGCATCATTTTATATCCGTATATGAGCCTTTCGCTCACTGCTGGTCTATGTTTTATTTGATTTCTCCCGGCAGGTTAGGTGGGGGCAAAGTGCGAGTTTTGAAATTTGGAGACCTTATTTATATTTTTTAATTTATATATTGTAAGATGTTAGATATTGAGTTGTTGTAACTTTTTATTGGATTTTTGGAGCAATTTATTAAATTAGATAAGTTCGAGATTTTAAATATACTCCGTCTACATATTATGTTGTCTAAATTTTATGTCTACTTGACTACTTTAATAATCTTGAACTGCAAAGGGTTTATGGTTATCCTTATTATGCTACAAATTCTATGGGCAGTGCATGGACATATGGAGTTCCCGGTCTAGTGTAATTTTTGTAACGGGGACATGTACACTTCACTTATTTCTTAGTTTCTTTGCAATGATTAGGAACTAATTCATGGTTGTTCCGAACTGGTTATAGGTGAGCACGGTGGTACTTTATAAGTATCATGCACACTATGAGCTAAATTTGGAAAAAGTGATCAGCACAGTAGCACCCATTAGTCCATTACCGTTATCTAAGCTTCACATATAGGGATGCACTAAGGTTGGTTGTGTGAGGGCATGGACACTGAGTGCTACTGTATAAATATGTGGTGTGGGAGATTCTCATTGAAGTTTGCTTAGGTATAGATGGTCCAACACCAATCAATTATACCTCAAAAGCAATTACTAGCTAGCTATACATTTTATTTAAGCCACCTAATTTTGAAAACAAACTTCATAACTATAGAGTTGACCTTCTTACTGATACTTTGGGAGTGATTTTGCAGAGTTTTACATCCCGTTCATTCTTTGTTATATATTTTGTCGGGAATAATTAAAAACTAAACACAATAATGGGGCAATTATATTAATAATTTAACAAAAACAGGCAGATTAAACCAATTAACAAAACAAAGCACGAAGGTAGAAACAAGATAAATAAATCAGTAACTGTAAAGACAAGAGTAAAGATAGAAATCTTAGCTCTAACAGAAGCTTTTCCGCATACACTGATAGAACCAATTGAACAGAGTCGCCAAGTCTTGCAAGAAGTCTTGACTGTTCTTGAAGAGATTATTGCCCCACTACGCTGTGTTAGGTTGTAGCAATATCACTTCTAGGATAAAACAGCACAGAGTACTTCGTCCACAGATACGTAGCACTCAACATCGACCTGCACCTCAGTTCGCCCAGAAAATCTATGCAAAATCTGTATAATATGAATGCGGAAGATACAGAGTATGGCTGCTAGGGTTTTCTCAAACTTGTGTCAAACTTTCGTCTCCTTTATCTCTAACATTTTTATGTATATATAATACAATAAAACATACAACAAATAAAACATTAATTAAAATAATTATTCTGACTTTAATAAAATATATTTCAGAATCAATAAAATTTGTAACAGCCCTCAGAGTTTAGCTAAAGTCTGATCAGGCCCATCAGAGTTTATAAACTCTAACCACCTTCATCAGAGTTTATCTGCTAAACTTTGACTAGCAAAACCATAAGAGTTTATCTACTAAACTCTGACCGGACCCATAAGAGTTTATCTGCAACAGTTCCATCAGAGTTTAACCGGTATAAACTTTGACCTGACCATCAGAGTTTATAAACTCTGACCATATCAGTTCCATCAGAGTTTATCCGGTAAACTCTGATCTGACTATATCATGTTAAACTCTGATTGAGCTAGTCCATCAGATTTTATTAATAACCTCTGACCCAGCTCCTCTTTGTAAACTCTGATTAGTCGACTACTTACAGCTGACTCAATATTCATATTAAAATAATATTTAAATCATAATTAATTTAATTAATCATGTAATAAAAATTTTCGCCCAGGTCGCCTCGCGTACGTGAGACGCCGAAACATTCGTCCAAATCCCCCTTCGACCCGAGTCGAGGCGTGGCGAGGCGAGGCGGCGGAGGCGCGCGTGTGCGCGAGGGCACACTAGTACACCATGCTCACTTACATGCCTTAGTAGTTGACACTACTCTTGCACATATATGCATATAAAACACACACGCTCATATTATATTCTCTATGTGGGACAAACGCATTTAACCCATTTCAAGCAAGTAATTTCTACTTAATTTATTTATGGATTACACTAAGAAAATGTCTTATATCCAAACATGAAAGTTTAAGTCATCATAGCAAAGAACAACTTCCAATAGTTAGTTTTCGAAAATTACATCAAGAACATATATGAAATATGTCTTAAACTTTCCATTTTCTAACATATTTATGTTTCAACAGTCCAGTATGAGAATGATGAGTATGCTGGGCAGAAACACAAGGGCAAAGGGATGCTTGGTGTATACCACTGAAGGAATTTATGCACCAGCGGAAGCATTGAATAATATTTGTTTGCATATATTCCTATGTATACATACATATAGATACAAAAACTATTTTATAAATTGAAGAATACCTCGATTTCTTTCCGGCAACAGCTAGAAAAGATCTTGTTCTTCAATCCTTGCAATCACCCCTCAAGTGTGGAGTGCTCTAAAGATATCCACCATGAATCAAACTAAAAGATGAAGGAGGAGGCTAGAAAGGAAATTAGGGTTGCCTCCCTTTTAAAATATTTCTCATCAATATTAGGGTTTTAGTATTAGGGTTTATAATCCTATATTTATCGGCAAATATCTCAGCTAAGATATTTTCTATAAATATCTTATTATTAATTCCCTTTTTAATTAATTAATCTTATTAATTAATTATTTAATGATTAAAACTATTTTAATCAATAATTCCTTTTTCTAAACTTTTTTAGAAAATTATTATCTCTTCATATTTAATTACTTTAATTAAATATTTAATTAATAATATTAAGATCTTATCTTAAATAATTTATAATCAATTAAATCTCATTTAATTAATTTATAAAATTTGCTAAGTAATTATTTATTTCATAAATAAATAATGACTAGCTATTATTAATTATTCCTTCATCTATAATTTAATCTCTTTTTATGGTGTGACTCTTTAGGTTCAATATTAAGCCGGTAGTAGAAATAAATAATAATAAACATTTTATTTATTATTTATATGAATTCTATTAATTCATTAAATATAATTAATCTGATTAATTATATTTATTCTACATCGTGAGTGATGCTTCTCAACATATCGCGACTATCCAGATAATACGAAATCATTGCTTAGAATACTTAGAACCTGTCAGTAATTAGTTACTGTACAATTAATTCCTTCTACCCTTCAATATCCTGATTAAATATAAGGCATGGAACTCGTGTCAAGCCTATCTAATTTAATCATATGATTTCTTATTCATAATGCAAAGTTCCTTTTAATGCAAATTAGAAACTCTTTCTAATTTCATTCACTCTGGCCAGAGATTCCTGAACTTGCATATCTAAGAATAACATAGGATATTCACTTCCTTTACTGGAAGGGGCAAATCCTTTATTAATCCGTTAACTATCTCCATACACAAATCACTATGCCCAGAATGGACCTAATGAATGTCCTAGAGACTAAGGACTAAACCAAAGCATAAATCATTGTGTACGAGATTACTCTAACGATCTCAAGTCTAAGGATACTTGTACAACTATTTACTTAATAAACAACTATCGACACGTGAGTAAACTCCATTAGTTGTTCTACTTATCGAGTCATTTTCAGTGAACTTATTCCTTAATAAGCACCTACATACTAGCTATAGTGTCACCATACAAATGTCTATGAGAACAGACATCCTCCTAAGAGAGCTAGCATAATATGTACTGATCTTTACAGATTTACCAATTTCTAATTAGTTATCCTATGATCAGGAACTGTTTAAGTCTAAAGCTATTATCTTCTAGATCTCATTATAATTCTAGAAGTTTTGCTCTAAATTATGGAACATCTTATTTAATACACTTCAAATAGATTAAGCCCGTAAGATAAATACTTTATTATTAACAAATGAAATCAAATAAGAGTAGGAGAAAGTTTTTCTTGACTCATCATACATGATTGGTTTTAGGTCAAACACTTTCAATCTCCCACTTGGCCTAAAGCCAATCACTCTGGTATCTAATACCCATCCGTTCCTTATGACGATCAAAATTTAACTGAGACAGCGGCTTCGTGAATGGGTCTGCTATGTTGTTATGTGTGTCAACTCTTTCGATCTTGACATCTCATCTTTCAATGATCTCCCTAATCAAATGAAACCGCCGCAATATATGTTTGGTATTCTTGTGAGACCTCGGTTCCTTGGCTTGAGCTATTGCAGCGTTATTGTCACAATATAACACAATAGGCCCCTCTATGCCAGGAACTACTCCCAACTCAGAAACAAATTTCTTCATCCAAACAGCTTCCTTTGCAGTCTCACTTGTAGCTATATACTCTACTTCTGCTGTGGAGTCAGCCGTCGTAGATTGCTTACGACTTCTCCAACTAATCGCCCCACCATTTAGAGTAAACACATACCCTGACATGGATGTACTATCATCACACTCTGACTGAAAACTAGAGTCAGTGTAACCCTCTATTTTCAACTCAGACCCACCAAAAACAAGAAAAATATCCTTAGTCCTTCTCAAGTACTTAAGGATGTTCTTCACTGCTTTCCAGTGGTCTTTACCTGGATTTGAATGATATCTGCTAGTCACACTAATTGGGTGAGCAACATCAGGTCTAGTATATAACATCGCGTACATGATAGATCCTATTGTCGATGCATAAGGAATCCTACTCATACGCTCTCTTTCTTCAGGTGTCTTAGGAGACATCTTGTCAGAAAGGGAGACTCCATGGCTCATCGGTATGAGACCTCTCTTGAAGTTTTCCATGCTAAACCCTTTAAGCACATTATCGATGTACGTACCTTGGGTTAGACCTATCATTGTTCTTGATCTATCTCTACAGATCTTCATACCAAGAATGTAGGACCCTTCTCCCAAGTCCTTCATGGTGAAGTTCTTTGATAGCCACATTTTTACTGATTGCAGTATTGGTATGTCATTTCCTATTAAGAGTATGTCATCTACATACAAAATAAGAAATGTTACTGCGCTCCCACTAACCTTCTTGTAGACACATGGTTCATCTATGTTTTTGATAAAATCAAACTCTTTGATTGTCTCATGAAAACGGATGTTCCATCTTCGAGAAGCTTGCCTTAACCCATATATGGTTCGTAGTAGCTTACATACTAGATGTTCATTTCCTTTGGAAATAAAACCCTCTGGCTGTGTCATATACACTTCTTCTTCATAGTAAGCTACAATAACAAACAAAATCTGAATTGATTTGAGCAAGGCTACAGGCGAAAAAGTTTCATCAAAGTCAATCCCTTGTCTTTGTTTGAATCCTTTTGCCGGGAGCCTGTCCTTGTAGGTCTCTACCTGGCCATTTGCTCCAATCTTTCTCTTGTATACCCACTTGCACCCTATAGGCTTTATATCCTTGGGTGCCTCTACCAAAGTCCATACTTGGTTGGCATACATGGAGTCCATTTCGGATTTCATGGCACTCTGCCATTTCTCTGAGTCAACACTACTCACAGCCTCGTTGAAGGTCATAGGGTCGTCTCCATCAATGACCGCCAATTCATTGTCATTCTCAATGACAAGGCCATAATACCTCTCAGGTTGGCGAGACACCCTTTGTGATCTACAGATGGGCTGTTCTACGGAAGGTTGTTCAATATGAACAGGTGTTTCCTCTTGAACCGTAGTAGTTTGTTCTTCATGAACTTCATCAAGTTCAATCTTGCTCCCAATATTCCCTTCAAGGATAAACTATTTTTCCAGGAAGGTAGCATGTCGGGAGACAAACACCCTTTGTTCGGTGTAAAAGTAATACCCTAAAGTCTCTTTAGGATATCCTACAAACCTACATTTCACGGATCGAGATTCTAGCTTATCGGGGTCAACTTTCTTGACATAAGCCGGACATCCCCAAATCTTAACGTGCTTAAGACTCGGTTTCCTTTCTTTCCATATCTCATACGGAGTTTGAGGAACAGATTTGGAAGGCACCTTGTTCAATATATATGCTGATGTTTCCAATGCATAACCCCAAAGTGATACTGGAAGATCTGTATAGCTCATCATGGATCGAACCATGTCCAACAAAGTTCGATTTCTCCTTTCGGATACTCCATTCAACTGGGGAGTGGCCGGAGGAGTCCATTGAGAGACTATACCATTTTCTTTGAGATAATTTAGAAACTCGCCACTTAAGTATTCACCTCCTCGATCTGATCGAAGGGTTTTAATACTATACTTGGTTTGTTTCTCTACTTCATACTTATATTCTTTGAACTTTTCAAAGGCTTCGGATTTGTTTTTCATCAAATACACATATCCAAATCTAGATCGATCATCTGTAAAAGTAATGAAGTATGAAAATCCACCCATGGCTTGCTTGGACATCGGCCTACACACATCTGTATGTACCAATCCAGGCAACTCCGCAGCTCTTTCTCCATGTCCACTAAATGGAGATTTGGTCATTTTGCCTAACAGACAAGACTCGCATGTAGGATATGATTCAAAATCAAAAGGTTCTAGTAACCCTTCATTATGCAATGTCTTAAGTCTATTTTCACTAATATGACCAAGTCTGCAGTGCCACAAGTAGGTGGGATTTTCATCATCTCTTTTTCTTTTATTACTATGTTCAATTTGAAGTAAACTATGTTCTACGTCACATACATACAAACCATTATTTAAAATACCAACACCATAAAGAACATTATTTCTAAAAATTGAACATTTATTATTCTCAATAACAAACGAAAAACCATCCAAGTCTAACATGGGAATAGAAATAATATTCCTCACAATTGAGGGAACAAAATAACAATTATCCAAAATAATAGTCTTGCCCGTAGGCATAAGTAAATCAAACGATCCTACAGCTACAGCAGCAACTCTTGCTCCATTGCCCATACGTAGGATCACCTCCTCTTCTTCAGGAGTCTTACTTCTCCTTAGTCCCTACAACGAATTGCAAATGTGAGAACCACATGCGGTATCTAATATCCAAGTAGAAGTTTGATTAAGTGACATATTTAGTTCGATCATGAACATACCTGAAGCAGAAGCGGCAGTCTCACCACCCTTCTTCTTCTTCAATTCTGCAAGGTAAGCCTTATAGTTTCTCTTCCAGTGCCCCACTTTGTTGCAGTGAAAGCAAACAGCTTTGCTTTTGGGATCTTCAGCTTTTGGAAGAACTGGCCTTTTCTCACCTACATTCTTCTTCTTCTTAGGAGGGCTCCTCTTCATCTTCTTAGGGTTAGAGCCTTCACCAATTAGAAGAACAGAACTCTTCTTTGTGGGAAAATTCGACTCAGCAGTTTTCAGCATGTTATGGAGTTCAGGCAAGCTGACATCCAACTTGTTCATGTGAAAGTTCACAACGAACTGCGAGATTGAATCTGGAAGTGATTGCAAGACCAGATCTTGATTCAGCTCCCCATCCATGACAAATCCAAGTTGTCCAAGACGCTCAATCAAATTGATCATCTTGAGCACATGAACATTCACAGATGATCCCTCAGTCATCCTACAACGGAACAGCTCCTTCGATGTCTCATATCGAGCTATCATTCCTGCCACATCATACAAATCTTGTAGATGCATAAGGATAGAGTGAGCATCCATATGCTCGTGTTGCTTTTGGAGCTCATCATTCATGGATCCTAGCATAACACACTGTGAAACTCTTGCATCATCTATCCAATTACGATACACAATATGTTCATCATTATGTGCATCCTGAGCAGGTTCAGCAGGTTTAGGTGAGTCTAGTACATATTCATTCTTCTCAATCATGAGAACAATTCTCAGGTTTCGAAGCCAATCAGCATAGTTGGGACCAGTTAATTTGTGTGCATTGAGCATGCAACGGAGTGATAGTGCATAAGACATTATGTATATAGTAAATCTGCAAATAATAAACACATAACAACATTTAGCAAATACTCTATTTTATTATCTAAAACACCATATGAATCGGGTCTTTATTCATAAGTGCCTCCCACTATTCTATATAATTTATATATCCCTTATTGAAATTAAGCATTCATAATGATAGTGGGATAGGGATCCTACATTCCATCACACAACCTCCGCTGTAGCACGAAATGCCATGTAACGTTCAATAGGCAGACAACTCTTGTCAGCTACATCTCATGTTATTCCCTAATCTTACTTTAGCCTCTTGAATACTTGAGTCACGGCTGTGGCACGACAAACTCAATATTCTAAGTCAAGTCAATCCCAGCATCTCGTATAATTAAACTAGTTTCAAATAGCCCACGGCTGTAGCACGTAACGACCATAAGATTCCAATTCATCATACACATCTCATGTTATAGACAAGTATCTCTTCTTTCGGAAACAACGCCCTCGGCTGTAGCACGAAACGACAGAGTTTCAAAAACAAGAAATACTTTCTATTATGTTGGAAGGCTATGACCAACACAAGCCCTTTGTGTTTTATGGCCAATTACTACTTGATATTCTTTATATTTTAGGGGATTATATTATGTTACAATCATAATCATATTATAAAGGGATTTTTTTAGATTGGATTAAATATTTCAAATCAACTATTGATACTTGGAGTCATCCCAGGCCAAGGGTGGAGCATTGTCAAGAGGCGTCTCTTAATAACCCCCTTTCTTACAGATAGAACATCTATTGTTTGACAGAATCATCATTTCACTTAAGTTGAAAATTCATATTCAATCACGTGTTTCATAAACACAAAAATCTCATGATTGTATTCATAATATGTAAATAAAGGTCACGAAACAATTTCACTATTCTAGATTGTCTAACATACGCCTTATGTTAATTAAGTTCACCTAAATCTACCATCTCATGCTAATTCAAGCATATATCACATATATATAATCACGAATAAACATAAGGTAGGCATGTTAAATCATATATTACAACATATAAGCATTATACATCTCTATGTATAACATGGTGTATTTAAAAGCAACTTAAAACAGTTAAAACTTACTTTAAAACACTTTTGGAACCTCTAAACAGTCCGAAACAATTTCAGAAAAATTATTGAAATATACCATTAGAACCGTCTCGGAAAAACGAATTCAACGGTATATTACACGCCCCATTCTGATCTCCCACGCGCCCGCACGTGCCCCGAGAAGTTTCTGACGCATCCCCATGCGCGCACGCGCGTCAGGCGCGTGCAAGACACCCTGTCACGCATCTCTGGTATGCGTTACAAGCCAAAAACCCTTTTTTTTAGCTTGTAACGCATGCGCAGAATGCGTTACATCTTTTTTTTTCTCTAGATATTATTATTTAATTACGAATTAATTAAAAACAACTTAAAAAATCCATAATAAATAATCTATTGCTCAGAAAAATATTCTAAAAATACCTGGACGATATACAACACTTGTGGAACACATGAAAAATATAAAATAAATTTTGAGGAACAGTAATGAATTAATCATAATTGAATCATTATTATTGCTTTCAAAATTCATAGTAAATATTCTACACATCAGAAAATTATGAAAAATTAACTGGACGATCTACAACAGTTATAGAACCCAGGAAAATTATCAAAACAATTTTGACGAACAGTATCATATTAATCATAATTAAAACATGATATTGCTTGTATAAATCATAACAAATACATACATGCTCATAAAATTCTGAAACTTGACCACGAATTTATATGCATACATCCTATGCTCTGATACCATTGAAGGAATTTATGCACCAGCGGAAGCATTGAATAACATTTATTTGCATATATTCCTATGTATACATACATATAGATACAAAAACTATTTTATAAATTGAAGAATACCTCGATTGCTTTCCGGCAACAGCTAGAGAAGATCTTGTTCTTCAATCCTTGTAATCACCCCTCAAGTGTGGAGTGCTCTAAAGATATCCACCAAGAATCAAACTAAAAGATGAAGGATGAGGCTAGAGAGGAAATTAGGGTTGCCTCCCTTTTAAAATATTTCTCACAAAAATTAGAGTTTTTTGTATTAGGGTTTATAATCCTATATTTATAGGCAAATATCTCAGCTGAGATATTTTCTATAAATATCTTATCGAGTCATGTTCAGTGAACTTATTCCTTAATAAACACCTACATACTAGCTATAGTGTCACCATACAAATGTCTATGAGAACAGACATCCTCCTAAGAGAGCTAGCATAGTATGTACTGATCTTTACGGATTTACCAATTTCTAATTAGTTATCCTATGATCATGAACTGTTTAAGTCTAAAGCTATTATCTTCTAGATCTCATTATTACAATCTCATTATAATTCTAGAAGCTTTGCTCTAAATTATGGAACATCTTATTTAATACACTTCAAATATATTAAGCCCGTAACATAAATACTTTATTATTATCAAATGAAATCAAATAAGAGTATGAGAAAGTTTTTCCTAACTCATCATACATGATTAGTTTTAGGTCAAACACTTTCAACCACATGATCTATTTTGTTTAGACTTTATTTAAGTACTCTTTTCAAAATAGTCTATTTCTATTTTTAAAATAAATATAATGATAATATTCCAAAACTATCCTTATATATTTATTATTTCTAAGTTTTGATTTATTTAAAACTTAATTGGACGATCATTTTTCAAGATAATAACTAAGGGTATGTATAGGAACAATTTATTCAACTAACTTTTTCTTAATATGTTTCATTTTTCTAAAATGAATATATAAATAGGGACTACTTATTGGTAGGGGAGAGCGCGGTTCGGTTCGGTTCAGTTTGGTTTTTGGCTAAAACCAAAACCGGAACCGAAAACGCATATCTTCGGTTTTAAAAATTAAAAATCGTAACCGAACCATCGATTTCGGTTTCGGTTTTAAAAAGACCGGTTCGGTTTTTACTAGTTCGGTTTCGGTTAAAAACCGGATAAAGAAAAATGAAAAACTCATGGTAGAAGATAAATCTCCGAAGTAAAGTGATCCTGTAAAATTTTATGCAACTTAGTTTCCTCCATCTCTTCAAAGACTCTTGACTAAATTCCATACACATCCATCACCATCATCAGCCAGGAAAAACAAATTGGCAGTGCAAAAACAAATCAGAAATACCAAAAAAGGGAATGAATAGTTGCACAACAGCAGAAACAGCACTATATGTGCAAGTCATTGTCCCAAGAATGATTGAGCATTAGCAGAAAATTTTTATATCTATCGAGAGACTATATACAGAAAATGCAAGTCATCCATTAGTTATGCATATATAAACTTGTTATGCAGTTCTATCACCATTTAACAAAGTACTGATTCATTAGTAATGTACTTGCTATTGTGCTACTGTCAGCAGAATGCGAAATGGTCATCCCCATGCTCTATATGACAAATATTAACATAATTATTAACAGCATTAACAACATAACAGTAACCGGTGCATGAATAATAAAAAATGAATGTTTAAAAATAAATACCTTTAATCACAGAGCAGAAATGCTACTGTCACATAACAGAAAATACAGAACATAAAGCACATTATAGAAATAAGTTTACTGATTAATTGTTATTATGTATAAAATTAGTTTTAATTTTAAAAATTTATATATAATATATATTAATATTAATTTATATATTATAATATCGGTTCGGTTTGATTTTTTTCGGTTCGGTTTATCTCTAAAACCGAAACCGAACCACTCATTATGGTTCGGTTTTTCGGTTTTAATTCGGTTCGATTTTTATCGGTTTCGGTTTCGGTTCGGTTTTTATGCTCAGCCCTACTTATTGGTGTATATTTAAACTGAAGTGGGCATGATCTAGAAGAATACGTTATAAAAATTAAACAAAAAAATATATAAATAATAATATTTTAAGAAATGATCTGTACTTTATGCGAAAATGACATTTTTCCTCCCTGTCATTGCAATTTTTTTTAGCATTTCACATATAAGCATATAATATAATATATAGTGTCAAACTTAGTAATCATCATCAAAAAAATATAGGATGAATGATATTATATATGTATATATTATATATATAATATAATATGTGTGTTTGTTGAATATATAAATCTAATTGAATATGAATATTTAATTTCTAAAAGTTCATAATCCATATTCAATCTGAATTTCATTATAAATATATAAATCGAACTTCCAATTCTGTTTTCTAGAGATTGTATATCACCCAAAAAAAATCAGTTTAAAAGATTTAAATATTAGAGTATAAAAAGATATCTCATTTTACGGATATTTATACTCACCTAGTCACCTCTAATTTCAAGTAATCAAGGTAATCTCTTTTTAAATTAGTAATGTTTGATACTTTTATAAAAATAAGTCAAAAACTTAAATATATTAAAATTGGTTTTTTTGGACTAATTTACCTAAGTTTGTTGAGTCTAGTAGGCAACAAATTATGGTTTTGGATTGTACTTATGATATTAATCAGCAGATATTAAATGTGAAAAAACGAAATTAGTCAATATTATCCCAAAATAACTAAAGAGATACGATGCGGGTTTATAGGCCGACAATAACATTGACAACAAAATAAGGTGTTTGTAATATCCATATAATATTAAGAAAAATGTTCGAAACCTTTAAAAATACAATTAATCATCTAATATAAGTTGTTAAGGCTGTAAAAAAAAAAGTTAAGTGCTTTGAAATGACATACAAGTGATTATGGAGTACGGTAAGTTATGAATTTGGAATTGTATGATCAAGTTATTTATATATTTAAGTTTAGTCGTGACAATTTTTTTATATCTGATAATTTATATTTAATAATTCAATTCCTCAATTAAAATAAGTTGCTCGTTGAGGTTGTTTAGAAGCATTGTGTGATCTTTCATTTTAAGATCTTTTACCACACACGTCCCAAAATTAACTTGAGCTAGTAAACCATTTTTTCACGTTCAGTAAAATATCAATTACCTTATCATGAAAAATAATGTGTCCCGTAAAAGAAAGAAAAGCCCATGCTTTTACTCAAAAGGGGATCCATTTCTTTTCTGGGACAACTGCTTAGTTGGTTTGTAAAAATGGGACGACTGAGTTCATGGTTGCAAAAATAGCACATCTAACAACTTATAGTGACGGTCATTAAAAGCTAGTAGCTATTTCATTTTCAATGAAGACCACCATGCTAAATGGCGGTTATTAAACAAAGAAAACATGTGATGACCGCCATTCTATATGGCGGTTATGAAATAAAAGAAATATGTGATGACCGCCCTTCGGTGTGGCGGTCATAACATAGATTGGAACGAATAAAAACGCCACAAATCATGGCGGTCACCACATATTTTTAAAAATTATTTTATATTTACGTTTAGAAATAAAATTATATTATGCATTCTTATTTGTTATCTTATCTGAAAATCTGAATATATGCTTTTATCTTATCTGAAAATCTACTTTTACTTAAATATATGTATTTTTTGTTGGTATATTATCATATATTTAAGTTCATTTTACATTAAGTCTTTGTACTCTCCTCTTCCGCGTTTCACATTAAATCTGCTACTCTTCTCTGCTGGTGCTTGTTCAAGCTGCTTTGTTGTTGCTTCTTCGAGGTGCTTCTTCATATTACTTATTTGTTTCATTGCTTGCTTTATAAATTTCGTTACATCTGCTTACAATTGTAAATATAATATGTTGCGCTTATATGTCAGTTTATATTATATATTCAAGCATGTTAGTTTAGAATTAATGTTATGTAAAAATATGTTAACGCAATTTTGATTATGATAAATTTATATAAATTGGCTTCAAATTTGAGTTTAATTTTGTACAATTTTTGTAACTGCATGTTAGTTTAGAATTAATAAATAATAATTTTTATCATAATTATTTATCGTATTATGTATTGATACATATGTTAGTTTAAATTTGTATGTGTTATTGTTAATTAACGCATCTTAATTATGAAAATATGTATTTTTGGTGTTGAAAATAGGAAAAATGGAAGATTACGTTAATGTGAATTTCTTTTGGGGTGGAGAAATTAACAGACGAGATGATGATATAAGATATAGTATAAAGACCCTAAAAGAATGCAATATGTTAAATGGGGAACTTCTTATGAAGAGTTGAAGGAAGTGGTGTATGGATTAATGAATATTAACAGTTCATCTTGGAATTTGAAGATGAGTTTTAAATATCCCCAGTTAGGTGTAGGTAATTTAGTTTTGGGATACTATATAGCTGATATGACATGTGATGATGATGTACGGAGGATGCTCAGTGTGCCTAGGCAGATGCAGATGGGAATGGGTGATGTTTCCTTGTATGTAGAGGCCGGAAAGATTATTCCGGATGAGGTTTATATATCTGACCAGGGTTGGTACTCACAACCGATGCATATAACATGTGAAACAACGTATGGTTCGAGCCAATTTCCTGATTATGGTTCGAGACAGTTTCCTTAGTACGACACTCCTGGTTGGTCGGACTACTATTTTGGTGGTGGAGGTAACACCGAAACGTATGTTGGCGGTTCAAGCAGCCAAGTAAATGCCGGTGGTTCCACAGTAGGGGCTTCGAGAATCGATTCCCCCGTGAAAATGTTGATGGTGATGTGTCTCCCCCACGTGATACAACTACACTCAGTGCTGGCAGAGACTTGGCCCTCATCCATGAAAATGAAGAATTTGATGCACCTTCTTCAAGCAGTGAGGATTGGGATGAGTACGAGGATGACAGTGATAACTCTATGGATGATGGGGATTGTTACGGATTAAAAATGAGGTGTATTTAATACGCAATTAATGCCAGGGTTTGGGGAAGCTTCAAGCTTTAATGACTGCGTTAACGTTTCGTGACTAACTCAGGTCCTCGTTAACTGCCTACGTATCTCAGTTCGTATGAGAATCAAGCCAACAACGTAGTTCTAATGTTGAGGGGTTAGTCCCTTTATATAGGCGCATGAGGGCCTTGAAATCAGATTAGAAATAGGAGACTTGGTGGCCAAGTCTCCTAGTGACAAGGTTGTTGAAACCTTCAAGGAATGAGAGCCCTAGTTGGACTCTAGCAGGTGATGTTTATCTTCGAGATTGAGCTTCCAGAGCCTTCCACAGATGAGGGTCTCGTAGGACTCTTTAAGCCTTTGATTGAGGCTTTATTAATTAATTACGAAATTAATTAATAAATAGGTTTTCTAGATCCTTCTAGGATAAGGGCCTTCAATAGGCTTCTTGAGCCTTTACTGAGCCTCTATTAATTAATTACGAAATTCATTAATAGCAAAGACTTAATGGCCTTGGCTTCAACAAACCTTGTGGGCTGGATTTATAAATCCAGTTGATCTTTGGATTACAAATCCAGTTGACCCTAGGATTTATTTTCTTATTTCGTTTCATGGACCCAAGCCTTTGGACCATTCCAAGTCTAATAAATGAAATAATAAATGCTATATTTATTATTTTCTTAGGGCTATTTTTCTACCCACATCATTTGCCCCCAACTTTTGGAAAAACTTCGTAAGTTTTCGTAAAAGTTTTACAAAGGGTTTTTAGTGCCTTACCAGGATTTTGACTTATTTCAGTCAATCTTATTTCGATTTTTGGGCTCAGGCCTTTTATTATTAATTCCTTTAAAGAATCAATATTATTAATTGGTCCCCCACAGACTTTATTTGTAATAATTTTTTTATAAAATAGAAAATTTTCGAAACTTTGTCTAATTCGACTTGGAATGAGGTCGATTTCGACCTCAAATATAACCCCAGGTCGAATCCAGGGACCGAGGTCGAACTCGACTTCAATCGAGGTCGAATAGGACTTGAGATGTGTTTCGAGGTCGATATGTGGAGATAAGATCGAAATCGACTTCGATCGAAGTCGATTACAACAGGAAAACTACTTTGAGGTCCGATCACGTGACTGAGGTCGAATTCGACCTCGATTGAGGTCGAATTAGGCCTCAATAGCTATTGAGGTCGATATATGAGGTTGTAGTCAATTTCGACCTTGATTGAGGTCGAAATAGGCCTTCAAGGCTCTTTAATGTTGAAACAAGGAACGAGGTCGATCACGACCTTGATTGAGGTCGAAGTAGCATCAATTGTTCACTGTAGTCGACAACCAGTCGAATGGTTGTCGAGATCGATTTTCGACCTCATTTGAAATCGAATGGGATTTGAGGTTGAACATGCCTTCTTGGCTTTGGCTTCATTTCGACCTCGATTGAGGTCGAATTATACCTCAAATGGACATCCAGGTCAATTAAGGTCGAATTTCATGATTATCTTAATCAACTTTCATGATTTTGTATCACCCATAGGTGTATTTGTAATTTCCCAAATATCTTGGGGATCATATAGTGCTCACAAATATTTTTCGTAACATTCCTAATAATTTCTGGAATTTTGATGTACCCACAAGTATTTTTCTTAATTAATCCTAATATTTTAGGAAATTTTATGTATCTACGGGTATTTTTCGTAATTATTCCTAATAATTTAGGAATTATTTGTGTACCCACAAGTATTTTTCATTATTATTCCTAATATTTTAGGATTTTTTTGTGTACCAACGGGTAATTTTTTTAATTTTTCCTAATATTTTAGGAATATTTTATGTACCCACAGGTATTTTTCCTAAGAATTTAGGAATTTTTTATGTACCCACGGGTATTTTTCCTAAGAATTTAGGAATTTTTTATGTACTCACGGATATTTTTCCTAAGAATTTAGGAATTTTTTATGTACCCACGGGTATTTTTCTTAAAAAGTTAAGAATTTTTTATGTACCCACATGTATTTTTCCTAATAATTTAAGATTTTTTTATGTACCCACGGGTATTTTTCCTAAGAATTAAGAATTTTTTTATGTACCCACGGGTATTTTTCCTAAGAATTTATTAATTTTTTATGTACCCACGGGTATTTTTCATAAATATTCCTAATAATTTAGAAATTTTTATGAACCCACAGGTATTTTTCCTAATTATTCCTAATAATTTAGGAATTTTTATGTATCTACAGGTATTTTTCTTAATTATTCCTAATAATTTAGGTATTTTTATGTACCCACATGTATTTTTCTTAATTATTCCTAATAATTTAGGAATTTTTATGTACCTACAAGTATTTTTTCTAATAATTTAGGAATTATTATGTACCCACATGTATTTTTCCTAATAATTTCAGGATTTATTATGTACCCACAGGTATTTTTCTTAATTATTCCTAATAATTTAGGAATTTTTATGTACCTACAAGTATTTTTCCTAATAATTTAGGAATTTATTATGTACCCACAAATATTTTTCTTAATTATTCCTAATAATTTAGGAATTTTTATATACGTACCTGTATTTTTCCTAATAATTTAGAAATTATTTATGTAATTTTTCATCAGGGATCAACTTGTAATTTTGCAAGGCTTGATTTGTCAATTTATAAATTTCAGTAAATTTTATAAAAATATTCAAACTTCGGTGAAGTATTCGTCAGTTTTCAAACATCAGGGGAGAATTCGCAAGTTTATAAACTTCAGGGAGATAATCGTAGGTTTTCAAACTTCAGGGGAGAATTCGCAAGTTTATAAACCTCGGGGAGTTAATCGTAAGTTTTCAAACTTCAGGGGAGAATTCGCAAATGAAATCAAACTTGGGTGACCAATTAGCAGTTTGGCCACCCAAGTTTCGAATTGAGGGCAGCTTTTGTGTCCAGCTCGAAACTGTTGAGGTCGTTAACTTCGACCTCATTTCAGGTCGATCAAGTTTTTTGTTTTTGCACATTCTTTTTTTCCAAATATCATTAAGAAATAATAATATTTATTTTGGAATAATTGGATTCCTAATTTGAAGGTGTCCCACTCGGATAAAATTTTATTCGAAAAAACTTCAACCTGGATATTAATATTATTAAATAATAATAATTTTTATTTTTACCCAATTAATTTTTGGATAAATAATTCCTCGATTCAGAGGTGTCTTACTCGGATAAAATGAGATGTCTCGCCTGGATAAAATTTTATTCGAATAATGTCCAACCCAGATTTTATTATTATTATTATTAAATAATAATAATTTTATTTTTATATTCTTGTAGACCTGGATTGAGGTCTAATAAACCTCAATTTCAAGCTCAGGTCGAATTTGATCGGCTTGAGGGGCTTTATGGCTCGTTTGACTGACTTGAGGAGTCTCAAACTTCGTTTGGCTGACCTGAGGGGCCTCGCGCCTCACTTGACTGACATGAGGGGTCTCGCGCCTCATTTAACTGACTTAAGGGGTCTTGCGCCTCACTTGACTGACATGAGGGATCTCGCGCCTCACTTGATTGACTTAAGGGGTCTCGCGCCTCACTTGACTAACATGAAGGGGTCCCAAACCTCGTTTGACTAACATGAGGAGTCTCAAACCTCGTTTGAGCCCCAGGTCAAATAGGCCTGGATTGATGTCTAATAAACCTCGTTTGAGTGACTTGAGGGGTCTCAAACCTCGTTTGACAGACTTGAGGGGTCTCAAACCTCGTTTGAGTGACTTGAGGGGTCTCAAACCTCGTTTGAATGACTTGAGGGGTCTCAAACCTCATTTGACAGACTTGAGGGGTCTCAAACCTCGTTTGACAGACTTGAGGGGTCTCAAACCTCGTTTGAGTGACTTGAGGGGTCTCAAACCTCGCTTGACAGACTTGAAGGGTCTCAAACCTCGTCTGACTGACTTGAGGGGTCTCAGACCTCATTTGAGCACTATGTTGAATAGACCTGGATTGAGGTCTAATAAACCTCAATTTCAAGCCCAGGTCGAATTTGATTAGCTTGAGGGGCCTCATGCCTCATTTGAGTGACTTGAAGGGTCTCAAACCTCATTTGAGTGACTTGAGCGGTCTCAAACCTCATTTGACAAACTTGAAGGGTCTCAAACCTCGTCTGACTGACTTGAGGGGTCTCAGACCTCGTTTGAGCACTATATCGAATAGACTAGGATTGAGGTCTAATAAACCTCAATTTCAAGCCCATGTCGAATTTCACTAGCTTGAGGGGCCTCATGCCTCATTTGAGTGAATTGAAGGGTCTCAAACCTCGTCTGACTGACTTGAGGGGTCTCAGACCTCGTTTGAGCACTAGATCGAATAGACCTGGATTGAGGTCTAATAAACCTCAATTTCAAGCTCAGGTCGAATTTGATTAGCTTGAGGGGCCTCATGCCTCATTTTAGTGACTTGAAGGGTCTCAGACCTCGTTTGAGTGACTTGAGCGGTCTCAAACCTCATTTGAGTGACTTGAGGGGTCTCAAACCTTGTTTGACAAACTTGAAGGGTCTCAAATCTCGTCTGACTGTCTTGAGGGGTCTCAGACCTCATTTGAGCACTAGATCGAATAGACCTGGATTGAGGTCTAATAAACCTCAATTTTAAGTCCAGGTCGAATTTGGCTTCCAAGGGGCTGGATTGAGGTCGATGTGTCCTTCAAGGTTTGACCTCATATAGACCTGGAACGAGGTCGAATAAAGGCCTAATTCCTCACCTAGGTCGAAATGAGATTGAGGTCGATGAGACCTTCAAGGTTTGACCTCCCATAGACTTGGAATGAGGTTGAATTAACACTCATTTTTCCTCCCAGGTCGAAATGGGATTGAGGTCGATGAGACCTTCAAGGTTTGACCTCCCATAGACCTGGAATGAGGTCGAATTAACACTCATTTTTCCTCCCAGGTCGAAGTGTCTTGGGGTCTCAAAGATTTGTAATTTTTGACTTGGAATGAGATCGAAGAGCCTTACAGGGTTTGACCTCCCATAGACCTGGAATGAGGTCGCACAAAGGCCTAATTCCTCATCCAGGTCTAATGGGATTGAGGTCGATGAGACCTTCAAGGTTTGACCTCCCATAGACCCGGATTGAGGTCGAATTGTGCTTCCAAGGGACTGGCCTGTCAAGACCTCAACGATGTGCGCCTGGAAGTATAGGCGTAGCTTTTTTGAAGCCATTATCAATGCTAAAGCAAATTTCTCAATCTTTGAGTTATTCAACTCTACGCCACACAGAATCTCACTGACATAATTGATGAGTTTTTGAACCTTGGTTTCCTCCAATATTATTTTTCTTGGAGAATCCTTCATCCTTACCCATGCCCCTCCAGGCTTAGCCGTTTACTATCCGTATTGGCCATGTGTGGCTTTTATCTTTTATTCTCGTACCTTGAACCCCTTCAGTACTCAGCACTCTTATTACGTTCATGCATTCTCTTTTGCATTTTTACGTTATGTGCATTGGTACAAAGTTATTTTCGTGTTTAATAATAACATAACAAGAGAGTTCAAGGATACTAAATAAAATTTCATTAAAATATCTTGAAGTATATCTTCAAGTCAAAGAGGGTTCCACCCTTACATGATAACAAACTATTTCCCACTTTGGGTAACAACTTCTAGGTTCCTAGTGGTTCTATAGAACCTTATTTCTACTTAATAATCCTTCTAAATATAACTCCTGAAGGAGTTGTCTATTACCTCCACGTATCTGTGCCTTCGATTAGGAGTACTTGCCCCCGACTCCGTCAGACCTTAATGAGTCTGCATAACATTTCATTGCCATCTTTTGGTCTCTTTTCTCCTCACCAACTCCATTCCTAATTGGAAATTTAAGTTTGAGGTGGTAAGTTGAGGCGATAGCCTTGAATGCATATATCCCTGTTCGTCCGAGGATCCCATTGTAAGAGGACACAACCTTGATCACGAGGAAGTTCAACATTTGAGTGGACTCATGGGGCTCCTTCCCTATAGTCACAGGCAATCGAATTGTTCCCTCCACCTTAGACTCGACTCCATTGAACCCATATATAGGCATGTCAGAGGGAGTCAGTTGAGAGTTGGTGTACCCCATTTTGAGATAGGCATCATGAAGCAGGATATCTACTGAAGCTCCACTATCCACCAGGATTCGTTTTATCGAAAAATTGCCTATCACAGGTATTATCACCAACGGGTCATCATGGGGGAAGTTCACCCCTTTCAAATCAGAATCGTCAAAAGAAATTGATACTTCGCTCCTTGCACTCTTAGGTGTTTCCCCCATAATTTGTAGAACTTGTCGGGCATAAGCCTTTCTCGAGTTACTTGAAGTCCCAACCGTTATTGGACCTCCAGAGATCACGTTTATTACCGGCCCTCGAGGCTGTATCTTCTTGTCACGATCATCATAATCCGTTCATTGTTCATTATAGTGTCGATTATCATTGTTGTTTCTATATTCTTCTTAGATAAACTTTCTGAGTTTTCCCCTTCTGATCAAGAATTCAATCTCATCTTTCAACTGCCTATAATTATCTATGTCATGCCTAACATCCTTGTGAAACCTGCAATACAGATTCTGGTTCCTCTTCTTAGGACCAGTCTTTAGTGGCTTCGGCCTTTGAAGTTCCATGTCTTTCTCAATGTCCAATAGGATCTCACTTCTTGGAGAGTTTAACCTTGCATACTCGGCGAACCTTGGCCCTTGGCCAACCGTCCTCGAGGTATAATTGGAATCTTTGTTGGTTCTAAGATACTTATCCTCAACAACATACTCATCCTCGATGTCATACTGATCTTGCTTACGTTTTTTGCTACTCCACTCGTTTCTGAATGAGTTGGTAGTCTTCTTCAAGCTTTCCTCAGCCTTGATATAATTTCCAGCTCTCTCTTTGATCTCATTCATACTTTCTGGAGCCTTCTTGGCTAAAGACATCCTGAAATTCTCGTCTGAGGTCCCTTGCTGTAGGGTTATCATAGCTACATTCCGGTCTAGATCAGGGACCTTCAAGGCTTCCTTAGTGAATCTGTTCATATATTCCCTTAGGGATTCATTCTTTTCCTAATGCATATTCATTAGTGAAGCGGAGCTCTTCTCATGAGTCTTGCTGCTGATAAACTGACCAATGAAGGCCCTGCTTAGATATTTGAATGACTCAAAAGAGTTAGGGGGTAGACGACTAAACCACCTTTGAGCCATACCACTGAGGGTTTGAGGGAACGCCCTACACTTGATGGCATCATTGACGGGCTGCAGCAGCAGTGCATTAGAAAATGTGAGAACATGATTTGAGGGATCTCCCGTTCCATCATAGGCCTTGATTGTAGGCATCTTAAACTTTCTTGGTATCTTCTCCTTCATAATATTCTCTATGAAGGGGGGTGTGGGATCATCAGGAACTCCCAAGTGGCAATAAGTCTTGGGGGTCAGCCCTAACATGACTTGTCTTTGTTTTCCTCCTTGTCAGGGGTTCATCTAAATCTATCACATATGCATTCATTGCTGATCCTCCAGCCCCCTCAGCTCTCGGGCGTTGTTGCCTTGTTAGCTCCCTTTTCAAGTCTTTCCTTAATCGTTCAGCTTCATCCTCATGAACTCGTATCCTCTCTTGTAGGTTTATGGAGTCAGTGTTTTGAGGCCCTCAGGGCTGGGTACTCCTCCCTGGAAGGGGCTCCTTTCTAGGTCACCTCTTTTTAGGATTAACGTCCTCATCAGTTATTTCATCATCATTCGAGTAGGGTCCAGAAAAATCTTGATTCCCCCGACGTGAGCTATGTGGGGGAAGCAGCCCTTGCTCATAAGAGGGCTCATAGTTAGTTGGAAACCCATATTGAGGGTTGTTAGGCAACACCGTAGTGGAGACCTACAAAGGGAGAGGAGCAACAAAAGTAGTATTGAGGGGTGGAATTACCTGGAGTGGAGGGACAGAGGCATGAATTGACATGTCAGGATTGGAAGGATGAATGATGACGCTCAGGGGTCCCGTACGATGAGCGCTTGTTTCAGGGTCCTCAACGGAGGTGGTTGGGACAACAACTCCTTGTTCCTGGGTTGCGATAAGAGGAACGTTGGTGTCATCAGTGATGTCAGGGATCTCTCCTTCGAGGGTGCTCGCGGTACTTCGTGTTCTTGCCATGGTTGTTATTCTCTTCCCACAGACGGTGCCAAATGTTACGGATTAAAAATGAGGTGTATTTAATACGCAATTAATGCCAGGGTTTGGGAGAGCTTCGAGCTTTAATGGTTGCGTTAACGTTTCATGACTAACTCAGGTCCTCGTTAACTTCCTGTGTATCTCAGTTCGTATGAGAATCAAGCCAACAACGCAGTTCTAGTGTTGAGGGGTTAGTCCCTTTATATAGGCGCACGAGGGCCTTAGAATCAGATTAGAAATAGGAGACTTGGTGGCCAAGTCTCCTAGTGACAAGGTTGTTGAAACCTTCAAGGAATGAGAGCCCTGATTGGACTCTAGCAGGTGAGGTTTATCTTCGAGATTGGGCTTCTAGAGCCTTCCACAGATGAGGGTCTCGTAGGACTCTTTAAGCCTTTGATTGAGGCTTTATTAATTAATTACGAAATCAATTAATAAATAGGGTTTCTAGATCCTTCTAGGATGAGGGCCTTCAACAGAGTACTTGGGTCTGTACTGAGCCTCTATTAATTAATTATGAAATTAATTAATAGCAAAGACTTAATGGCCCTTGGCTTCAACAAAACTTGTGGGTTGGATTTATAAATCCAGTTGATCTTTGGATTACAAATCCAGTTGATCCTAGGATTTATTTTCTTATTTCGTTTCATGGGCCTAAGCCTTTGGACCATTCCAGGTCTAATAAATGAAATAATAAATGTTATATTTATTATTTTCTTCAGGCTATTTTTTACCCACATCAGGAATGAATTAGAAGAAGTCCCGACGCCTATACATCAAGCCCACCATGTAGCTGGTGCACCTTGGTTTGAAAATGAAGAGTACAATCCTATTGTGGTGCGAGATGAGTATGGCATGTCTAGTGGTTTTGATCCACAACATTCTGAATTATCAGTTGGTTGTATGTTTCGTGATAAGGAATCCATTATTGCAGCGGTAAGGGGGTTTATATAAAGAGTGACCGGAACTACCAAGTGTATAAGAGTAATCCAACTCAGTTCATTGCAAAGTGTGTTTACGGTTACTGTCCATGGAGATTAAGAGCCGCTAAAAAGGTGAAACACGGTATGTTTGAAATCACAAAGATGAGGGGTAATCAAACATGTTTGAATAATGAGCCCATGCAGGATCACAAGAAGATATCTACAAAATTAATTGTTAGGCTAATTAAACCTCATGTAAGTTAAATAGAATTGTTAAATTAATTTATTCCTGATTGATTTAGGATTTTAGTTGATGTAAATATTTCTGAATTCTGTAACAGGTGATGGAGATGCCTAATATACCCATCATGACTGTTATTACAATGGTGAATGGTGAATATAATCATCGTGTGAATTATATGAGAGCATGGAGAGGGAAGCAGTTTGTAGTGAAGGATGTATATGGAAAATGGAGTACAACTTATGATGATCTACCAATGTTTTTTATGGCAATGGTACATGCCAATCCTGGTAGTGTTGCTATGATTGATGTTGTCAGTCATGAAACCCAATCCGACTCCTCGGTATGCAAGCGTATTTTCTGGTATTTGAAAGCAATGATGGATGGTTGGGAGCATGCTTGTCCTGTACTTTCAATTGATGGTACGTTCTTGAAGGGAAGGTATAACGACAAGTTGCTTATTGCTATGGGTGTGGATTCAAACAACCACCAATATCATGTATGTTATGCATTGGTAGATGAGGAGTCAACCGAGAACTGGTCATGGATTTTAAGACTGTTGCGTAAACACGTATGTAGGGGAAGGCGTGGTGTTTGCATAATTTCGGACCGGGCATCGGGTATTCATGCAGCGATGAGGGACTCAAGGAATGGATTTGCACCACCTCTGGGCGTGCATAGATTTTTCTTGTTCCATGTGCGAAGTAATTTTCCTCACACTACCCCCGGGGGGGAGCTAAAGCATTTAATGTGGTTAGTTGGTGTAACCACGCAGGTAAGGAAATACGAAGCCTACATGAAACAAATTGGTGAGATCTCACCTTCTGCCTTACAATACCTACGCAACATTCCACCACAATTGTGGACCATGTCGCATGACACCGGTGGCGCTCGTTTCGGCTAAGCTACAACAAATATTATGGAAGGTTTTAATGGAAATATTAGAATGGCCCGATTTCTACCGGTAACGGCGATGATGGAATACATCTTCTACAAAACGGTCAAGATAGTGAACAACCGGCGGAAAAATGTTGAGGATAACATGCAAAGAGGTGAGGAGTTATATGCTAAAAGTAATTCCATGTTGTTGAAAATTGAGAAGAAGGCAACTGCACATAAGGTGGACACCTTTAGTAGACAACGCAACATATTTTCTGTGATGACACACCGATATCGGTTGAAATTAGTGTGGAAGTGTGGTCACAGGCAGAATGTTGATATACGTACATTTACTTGCACTTGTGGAAAATGAGAGTGCCACCACATGCCTTGTTCATATGTCGTGGCTGGATGTATGCAACAGAACATTAACTGGAGGTAATGGATAGAGCCTTACCATTATACCATGAAGTTGCAGAAGTTGTGGGAACCTTTGATATTGCCTCTACAACCAACTGAGAATTGGAATTATGTATTACCGAGGCGTTGGCAGCAGTATGGTACATTAGTACACGATGAGAGGATAATGAAAGTTAAGAAAAAACGCGGTGATAAGGGGGAATCATTTCGAATCTGAACAGAGATGGATGCGCCTAGGACATAGAACAAGTGTAGTCGGTGTGGTAAAGAAGGACATACAAGGCACAGTTTAAGATGTCCACAACGTGTTGATTAGTGTGTCATGTTTTCAATAATATTTGTATTGTATGCCTAATTTCGGTTTTTATTAGAAGTATGACTCTCATGAATTTTGGATTATTCCAAAATGGATTTCTGATTTGTTTTTTAGCTGCCAACTTTAACATCTAGTTAAAACATGTTGTTGCAGTTCATCATTTAATTATTAGTTATCTCCAAAATATGCTATATATTCCTTTGAAATGTATTTTTAAAGATAAAGATTATGAATAATTGTGCAATGTAAAAGTAAAAGTAAAAGCAAAAGTTGTGCAAAGTAAAAGTAAAAATAAAAATAAAAGCTGTCCAAAGTAAAACTTAAAATTCTGTAAAGTAAAAGTAAAAGTGAATGATATATAAAATCAGACCAACCAAAGTTAAAAGTAAGGTCATCAATATTGATAGTTGTTTCCCTATAAATGTGCATTCTTTTAACAATTTCCTTACCCAAATATTTATTATAAGTTATTGTAGGTAAGTTGCATCAAATGGATCGGGGGAAGAAACCAATGAATCCTGAAGATGTTCATGAAAGGGTTGCTCCAAAGAAGGGGAAGAAAGTAGGCTTCTGCGTACCAAGTCCTGATCCCCATGTTGATGACCATGAAAATAATTTAGATATTTTATTGAAGGTAGTGGAGTGGGAAGAAAAGTTGGAGTTTGAAAGAATGGAACGAGAAAATTATTGGTTGATAAACGTTGTGGAAGATTTGAAGAAGAAGGGGCATCTCATCATGGAAGGGGTACATTACGAAAAATAAAAATACCCAACTTGGAAGAGTTTTCTAGCAGGGGTTGATAAAAAGAAGTACAACAAAATGGAAATGATCCAACTATAGTTGTCTTATAAAAAAAGGTATTATTACCAATGTTATCGTGCTGGAGAAATCTCTAAGGATGAAATGAAGACTGGTTGGGCCAAACTCGATGCTTCATTTGAGCATGTAATGAAGAGGGCTGATGACAAGGCATTCGGTAAAGGGGAGAAAATGAAAGTTGTTGAGACTGAAAATGAAGATGATGATGGATATGATGATTTGACACAGGCCGTTGATCTTAGTCTGCCATAAAAGTGGAATGTAAGATATTATTTTAGTTTGTTATGTTTCTTATGTAATGTTTGTATGTTTGTTTATGTGTGTTTGTTCATTATCTAATAATAAAGTTAAATTATTGATTGGAAATTGTTGGACTTGTAAAATCGACCTGTAAAGTAGCTTACTTGACTAATATTTACAAAATCAAAATGTAATAAAAAGGATTTAAAACTCAAATTTACTTTTATTAAGATCCATAGAACATAATATAGGAAAATAGTGCAATTACAAAATAAGATACCAATAAAGAGAAATAAAAGAGACATCCATACAACCGACAAATTATTTTAATCATCATCATCAGACATCATCGTGTCAGATTCGTAGTCTGAACTTACGCTGAGATTGTGATACTGCCTGGCTTGTATTGTGTCACCATCTTCAGCGTAATTTCTAGCTACTTCAACTAAATCATTGCGTAGTATACGTAATCGCATGCGATTCTCCTTTTCTTTAGCACAGAACAACACTGTTTCTAGTTGCTGAGGTGTGTCGTGCAACATATTTTTAGCACGTTGTTTTGGGATTCTTAATCCATGCTTGTTGCATTGCTCTATACAACTTGTGCAACATTCTGACCTCCATTCCCACTCATTTTGCATTTTGATTATTGCATGAGTCGAGTAACGCAAATTCGGATCAAGTGAGTAGTCAAAATCATCGTCACACTACCATTTACTACCCATAGCTTTGAAGATATCTCCTGGAGTATAACTCATTCTTACTATGTGTATATTCAGAGAGAGGAAGATGTATTAATTGATCTACCTAATGCTATCTATTTATATGACATATTCTAACATAGCAAATGACGAATCATGTCAACTACAGTATACAATGTCAAAAATTGACATAAAGCTACAAGGCTGGAAAAAAGGAATCTCTGCACAGCTATAGTTACAGTTGTTTTGTCATATCATATATCTACAAAATTATATTAACAATTACAGTGTTTTCATGTTAGGTTGCAAGCAATGGATAAGGGAAAAAGTGTTGCGGATCTTGACCCTTCTGATGTATATCAACTTAATTTCAAAAAAATTGGTGACAAATTACCCATGAAGAAGAAAGTGGAGGGAAATTCTGTATACTCACAAGCCCTAGACGTATATTGCAAGAAAATGAAGGAGATCCATAAACGATACAAGGCAGGGAATATCTCATACTCGTTGATGAAAAGTGAGGAGTAAAAAGCACTCAATAAAATTGAAATTGCACAATCAAAAGAAACGGATCTTGACCAACAGATGAATGGGAGAAGATGGAAGAACTTGCTGAACCTTATAAATTTAATGAAGATGCAGAGAAAAGTTCTGATGAAGATTTAACAAAAGCCGTTGACCTTAGTGCTTTTTAAGAAGTTGTTTTCTTATTTTTATGTAACTCTATTTATTATGATCTTAATTATGATTATATAAAGTTTATGTGGAGTTTATTCTTTAACTTCCATGACAAAAAACAAATAATTCAGACACGTCATTTCATTAAAACAAACATCATTTTAGCAATACATAGAAATAAAAACTCTCATAAAATTACCATTTAGGTAAATTAAGCAACATTAAAAAACATTAAACAATAAAATATCACATAAATTAAGATGTTATAAAATAGAACTTATTCTTCATCTTCTGAATCGTATTCTGTTTGTGTTTCTGTCTCAGACACGTAATCATTAGATGTATAATTTGGATTTTGTAGAAGACAATGTTCTTGCTCTACTGTGAGCTCTCTCCCACTTGCACGAACTAAATCTCGAGCTAACTGCAACATATATTAACGACTTCTACGCAACAACATTAGGTTGTTTTCCTCTCTTATTTGTGACACAGCTAAGACCAACCTTTGTTTAAATGCAACCCAACTAAGACCAATCAAGTGGTCTGGATACATGTCTATTGATTCACGAATAGGCACCATAGCACCAACATAGACTAGATCCCGAACCAAACGGTCTGATTCCAAACGGCGATGTGCCCATTCCCGACGAACGCCTGCAAAGTATTCCACTGGATCACTTTCTTTAAGACTCTGGTAATCGTCATCCCTTTCTACAATCAACCATTTACCAGCTCTAGATGAATTCATTTTATGTATATTGATTTAGAAGAAAGTTGTAATGAATTTATAGGGGTTATAAAAGGTACTTGCAAAAGAATAGATAATATAAGTTGATGGCAAATAATGTCATTTCAACAAGCAACCAAATACGAGCTTTATCAGCAAACATAAAATAATGTTTTGCAATGTTAACTGTGCAGAGTTAAAGTAACTTTATACAATGTTGTAAAAGTCGATAGGTCTTGTCATATACCTGCAAAGTAAAAGTAAAGTCCTGCAAAGTTGAAATTTTTTACATGTCTGGTCAATTACTAACAGTGCAAAGTAATTCGTGCATGTTATCACTTGCAAACCGAAGTTATGTTTCTTATTTCTCTATAAATATTCATATCTAAAATCATGTAAATGTACTTTTAAAATTATAGCAAAATCAAATGGATAGGGGGAAGAAACCAATGAATCCTAAATATATGAGTCAGGGTAATGAAGGGAGTAAAAGCATACGTGAGCTAATGTTTCCCTATAAATTCTGTAACTTTCAGAGTTTGAATATACTTGTAGACTTTTTTACTAATCATTTTCATAATATATTGTAGGTAAGATGCATAAAATGAATAAGGGAAAGAAATTGATGAATCCGGGAGATGTGAGTGAAAATGGGGGTAAGAAAGCTATGGTGAAGAAATTTCTGAGTCTAACTGGGGTTACAAGCCTGAAAAGTATTGGGGAGTCGGTTGGGAGGATCTCAGAAGCTGAAAGGGAGAGAAGGATGCAGGACTATCAAACGAGGAGTTTGGAAAAGAAAAAGGCCCGAGTCATGAACGCAAGTGAGAAAGGATTGGTAAAGATTGGGTACCAACCCAGTTAGAATATTGGCACTTCCCTGCTGACGCGGGTCCTATAATGGATGAGAGTCTTAATGCAAAGTGTAAGGTGAATGCTGATAGAGATGTGAATCACATAAGTGAAAGTGAAAGAAGAGTTGCGCTGGACAAAATCCATCAAGACTATCGCGTCAAATACAAGGAAATTACGGAACGCGAGTTTGTTGACTGGTGGGCATCTCATCTAAATGGTGAAGATGAAGATGACAGTTTTGACTAATGAATTTTGAAGATGCAAAAAATATCATTACTTTTTCATTTAAATTTTATTTATGTAATGTTTATGTTGATTGTCTTCTGTAGCTTTCATGTATTCTATGTATCTTTCATGAATTTCCCATGTTTTTGTTTATGTTTATGTAACTTTTCAAGAATTAATCATTAAGCTAGTTTTCATATTATTTAGGTAAAAGTTGCAATGATTAATCCCTTAAAATGGAAAAAATATCAGTTTTTTCATATTTTTGGTCTTTTCAAGCCATATTTAAAGGGTTTAAAAGTGGTTCTCAACATTTCTAATTATAAAATTTCTCGTTTGAAGTGCCTACTTTAGTAGTATGTTGTGAAATTTATAAAATTAAGTCCACAAGTTACAATTATTAATCTCATAAAACGGAAGAAAATAAAGTTTGTCATAATTTTGGTGTTTTTCAAGCCACATTTTAGGGGTTAAAAGTGGTTGACAATAATTCAGTTTTAACTGGTTCTCATTGTTACTAATTATTTGAAATGCATAATTTAGTATCCTGTTCTAAAAATGGTCAAATTAAGTACACAAGTAACATTTAATAATCCCTAAAAAAGGATGAAAAACTACTTTTTCCATTTTTTTAAAACCCATACTTAGGGGGTTAAAGAGTGGTTACAAAGTGGTTTCCAATTTACGATATTATAGTTATAATATTAAAACATTAAAGTTGTCGAAAGTTAAAGTAATAGTCAAATTAAAACTGAAATTGAAACAGTAAACAACAGAATCAACCCGAAGAACATAGTACAACATTAAACAACATAATACCACATAATACAACATAAAAAAACATAGAACATAAATCTTAGTCTTAGTCCTATCTCTAATCTTCATCCCCGGAGGAAGTTTCCTCAATCTCAGTAGCGGATGAAGTATCCTCATAATCAACTGACCGACCAATATCAGTTGCATCTTCTTTACAACCGCTTGGACCATTCTCAGACCCACTTGAACGGGACCAATCTCCATACTTGGTTTTCAACTCTCTAATCTCACACTCATGTTTTATCTGAAGGTTAATGATTCTTTTCATCAACTCTTGTATTACAGTGGCGGCACGATCACCAAGTGGGGGCTCAATCCACCTCTTGTAGCCACACCCCTTCCACCTATTAGGACACTCAACAAACCTTTTTCCCACGTTAACATCATACCAGCAAGTGTTCTCTACCACGAGTTTGTTGCACCAACACAAATCTGGGTCTGGGATTTCCATTTGCTTAAATTGAAAAAAGTAGAAATTTTGTGTTTATAAGAGGTTATGGTGTGTTATATTAAAAAAAATTAGGTATTGTGTTATATAGACATTAAAAATATAAAAGATGATATTAAAATGGGTGATTGGTCATGTCAACTGAATAGTGAATACATTTTGAATGACTAAAGTTCTGCATTAGTTGATGGCCAATAATGTCCTACTAAGTTAAAATATTGTCCTTTCAACAAGTATCGAAATTCAAGCTCTATTACCAAACATAAAATAATGTATTGCAATGTTAACTATGCAAATTTAAAGTAATGTTCGGTAATGTTGTAAAAGTAGATAGGCCTTGTCATATAGCTGCAAAGTAAAAGTAAAGTTCTGCAAAGTTGAAACACTCGATAGGTCTTACTATTAATCCCATATTGAGGAGTTTAAAAAGTTATTAAAAAAATTTGAAATTTGAATTTCTTAGTTCTTACTATTAATTTTAAGTTCCTACTTTAGTACCATGTTGTAAAGTGGAGAAAATGAAGTCCTTAACTCACCAAATTATTAATCACTATAAATGGAACAAATACCACACATTTCATAAAATTCAAATTACTTAAACATCATTAAGTACACAACTAATATTACAGGGACATAAAAGAAAACAGTAAATGGAACAATAACGACAACTTGCAATATATGAGTGCCTGTAAAACATCTCCTACCTCGACCTTTAACACGTCTACCTGGTTGTTGCCTCTGCTGCACTTGATCGTCATTTACTACTCTACCACCGGACTCTAGTAATGAGAATGCATTACTCTGAGATGCGAAATCTGCAAAACCACGAACAGGCGTGTGATAACCATGTGAAGAACCGGGATGTGGGACATGAGATTCTAACTGGCTACTACCAACATCCCATGCGCTAGCACCCATCTATGACTGAATATGTGAACTATAAATAACTCCCTCCCCCTGAGACTGGATATGGTCACGTGTCTGTGAACCCCAACCCCCAAAATCACACTGATATAGGTAGATCTAGGGACATCTGAAGACTCAGATCCTCTCGAGACATGATCATAATACGTCCCGGGCTCAGGATCAACATGGACATCCTTCGGTCGACCCCTAGGTCTACCTATACCAGTGTGGCGTCGGGTAACACGACAACTTGTACCTACTGCTGGAGCCTGCGGCGGAAGTGTGTGCCGGTATCTACCATAACCAGTAGATGTCCTGCGCTCGCTCAAAATGAGGCGTGCCTCATCCACATACGGATCACTAGGGTCAATGGCATGATGGGCTTGTGAAATCCCCTCAACTTATATGAAATTTCACAAGTCAATAAGATTAAGGGATTAATATATACAAAGAGAATAAGAAAGACATTATACTGCAAAGTATGAACAACTTACATAGTACTGCGAATAATGATGTGAACCCTGAAATCTCTGCTGCTCGGACCAGTGCCTAGGTTGTAATATGAATCTCCGGGTCACACTATCATACAAGGTCTGATAATCTGGTGTCACTCCAGGTACACCCTCTGTAATCGCATGGTAATGAGCGGGGCTGAGTGATTGACTAAGCCGTGACTCCCAAAGCTGAATGTAATCACCACGGATGAATAACCAATCTACTCTCACATTCACAGTGCTATGGAGTCTATGATGGTTTCCCTTTGGAGATATCCGGGGTATGCCCTGTTGGAACCCAAACTGCCTAGTCACCCTATCCGTGTAGCACCACTCCACAATCTCGTTGCATATCAGTGGACACCTTGATGACCACCGTCTCCGCCCAATAACAGATGGGAGAAGCCGAGAACTAATACCTCTATACGCCCTCCACAATATATAATCATCCGTACCCATGCAATCCAGCTCATAACGGACAATACGCGCCTGAGAACGCGGCACGCTAATCATGCTCAACCGTACCTTCCACCTGAAATACACCCCATCTAAGACATTAAATAAAAGTTAGACTATAAAAAAAAAGTTAATAACTGCATTTGGGTTATATAATACCTCATGCTCAAGGGATAATTCATATATACATCCTCACGGGATGAAGGGGCTAGGGATGGAAAACGCTCTCAAATCCATACCTAAATGCATGACACAATATTATAAGTGCATGAATGATGCAACCAAGGAAATATTGAAAAGAAAGTTTAGTCTAAGTACCTGTAAAAGTGTCATACACCCGTATCTGTTTACTTTGTCACCAATAGAAGCAGAACACATCCCTCTGTAGGGCAAGTACTGCACTGCCCCAACTATAAGTATGAACTGTGTATGATCCCGTACATAGTGAAGAAACTGGAACGTGATCCGGTTCCCTGAAGAGTGAGGAAATACAGATCCAATAATAAGAAGCATGTGAGCCCGTGTGTGGAATAACAACTCCCTCTCATAATCATCGGAATCCATATCAAGTCGCTCACAACTAGCAAAGTGATCAACCAGCCATCTGATCTTCAAGCCATTTCTATTCAATTCTTGGGGCGTGGGGTACACACCCAATACCTCAACGTACACGCGACACTTCTCAGCTATACTATGATCTACAAATGTGTGAATCACAGCAGCTCCACAAGTAGGAAGCCCTAAGATATGATAAACATCCTCAAGAGTGATGGTAGTCTCTCCAAAACGGAAATGAAATGTATGAGTCTCAGGCCGCCATCTCTCCACTAAGGCTGTGATCAAGCCCCTATCATGTCTAAATGCCCCTATCTGATATACTCCCTCAAAACCAGATGACGAAATAACTGCATGTATCTCTGGTGGAGGTGGGTACTCTCTCACGGTATCCCAGTACTAATTAAAGTTCACCCTCAAATGCAAATCAACAAGATCCTGCAATTAATATATATATATATATATATATATATATATATATATTTAGAATTTAATATACATATGCATATATATATATATAATAATTACCTGTCCATCCCAAAACAACTGTGATCGATGCTTGGACTGCTGGGTATGTAAAGACTCGTTTATAGGACCAGGGTGGTAATCAAATGAAGCCATATTTTTTCTGCATTTAATTTAGATCAAATAATCATTATTATTAAAGTTACTAACTTTTTAATAATTATCAACTCAATCTAAATAAAAAATTATATGTATATGTTAGTAATTTTTCTATTATATTCCTCTTATAATAATAATAAGATCACTTTTCGAATTTAGACTTTCATAATAAATTTTTTTTTAGTATAATCAAATCCTAATGATATATATATATATATATATATATATATATATATATATATATATTGATATATATATATATATATATATATATATATATATATATATATATATATATATTGATATATATATATATATATTTAACATCCTTTCAAAAAATATTATTCATTTATGTACTAATATAATTATTAAGATATAATATTATGTTATAAATAATGACAACAATTATACCTAGATTAATATTAAAGTTACTGACTTATTAATAATTAAAAATTATATGTATATATTATTCTTTTTATTATTATTATAATCCTCTTATAATAATAATATTCACTTTTCTAATTTAGACTTTCGTAATTATTATTATTTTTTAGCATAATCATAACCTAATAATATATATTTTTTAACATGTTATCAATAAATATTATTCATCTATCTACTAATTATAATTATTAATATCTAATATTATATAAAATTAACATAATTTTAAATAATATTATAATAATATATTTTATTATATAATATTCTTTTAATCAAAATCATTGCATTTTATATTATTATCAAATTTGTAATTTTTTAATGTTATAATATTTTATATATTATTATAAGATATTAATATTATATTTTTTAATATAATCCTCTTTTAATAAAAATACTTGACATTCTATTAAGAAATTTAATATTATTATCATAATTACATATATTACATATATTAATATTATAATCTATTATTCTCTTTATTAGTAAATATTATCTATTTTTTTTAATTTTAATTTTTCATTACAAAGTATAAGTCATTAATTATCGATTAATATTAATTACAACATATATTAATATTATATTCTATCATTCTCTAAATTACTAAATATTATCTATTGTTTTTAAATATAATTATCTATTAAAAATTGAAAGAATTTCGTTATCAATTAATATTAATTATAACAATTAATTGCACACTAATTAACAAATACATTTTTATAATACAATTTCTCATGCACATTTTGTCAAACACCATACATGCATTCATTCAATATTCAAAAATTATAAAATTTTAACTTGACATAATCACTAATCGGTACAATACACAGTATGACCGCCAAAGAATCGGGCGGACTTCACCATAGCAAGACAATAGAACTTATCAATATGCAACAAGCAACACATATGAAAATAAAGGGAAAACAAGTTACCTGTCGAAAACAAACAAGAGCAAGAAGGAGTTAAGGTCGAAGCAAGCAAGGGAAGCAAAACGAGGAATTCACGCTTGGTAACTAAGCAGGCAAGCAAGAACAGATGTTATCTGTGTGTTATCAACAAAATCAGCAAGAACAGATGTTATCAGCAAGAACAGATGGTAACTAAGCAGCCAAGCAAGAACAGTTTTTATTTTTAAAAACTAAACAAAACGTCGTCGTATTAAAGTGAAACGACGTCGTTTTTGACGCATGACACCGCCAAATACTATGGCGGTCATTACTAAGAATTTTAAAGCATGACCGCCATATGATATGGCGGTCATTACTAACAAAAACTGACCGCCATATCATTTGGCGGTCTCCATATCTTTTTTGTCTCTGCAATGCACGACATATCAGGGAATTGGATGTGCTACTTTTGCAAGCATGAACTCAGCCGTCCCATTTTTGCAAATGAACTCAGTAACTGTCCCAGAAATGAAAGGGATCCCTCAAAAGGCTACTAATGTTATCTTGAACATGCATTTCTAGAAAAGAGATGCATGCATGATGCAACTTGCAAACACCCCCAACAATAATGTCATACATATACTGTAATAATTGTAAACAGATGCATCATTTATCACCCAAATCTACCTTGTTCCTCCTTTAAGCCGTAGTTAAATCAAATGACTCCTGCTTACCATGTTTCATCTCCCCAGTTGATTAACAAGCTCTCATTTTCATCTTCTACTCAACTTACACAACACACTCTTTTCCCTTGCACAAACTTGTTTAAGTTGCACAACAATGCACTTCTTTTGGCTCGTGCAGAAGATAAGGCTAGACTGGGCCCATCTTTTGTTCAAAAGTCTTCTCAGCCCAACCCCATCCAACAGTTTGAGGTTTTAATTTTTTAAAAAATTTATGTTTAATTATGTTATTTTAGTTTCTTGATATTTGTTCTAGCTGGTAATGGGTGTGGATTGCCATTCATTGGTTAGCTAAATAAATTAATGTGAAGTTTGTTTTTGAGTAAACATATGAGATTATAAATTAGTATTCATTCTCTAATAATTTTCGGTTGAGCAAGAGTCGAATCCAAGATGTCGGAAGACAAGAAATTTACCACTTATTTAAACTTATTTCTTTATAACACTATATATAATGAATGAAATATTTCAAACTAGAGAAAGGGTGTAAGAAGTGAGAGTAAAAAAAAGAAAGAGCTTAAAATTTTTATGATCAAGGTTTGTGAAATATAATGAGAACGAAGAAGAGTGTTACGATATAGTAGTATGTGATCATATTAAGCCAACTTTTAAGACCTTATGTCTGAGGATAAATGGTATTGTACCTTGGGCTTCAAATTCCTCACTACCCCCAATATTTTCAGTTCTTTATATTGAAACTAAGGGGTAAATGTTAGTTCAATGATTACTCATACTGATCCTTTTCGAGAAAGGGGGACTAAGAGTGTTAAGATATAATATTCATCATATAATGCATCATCTAAGCACATTGAAGTTTTAGAAGCTGGTAACATAACAAATTGAAGCATCTATTCTCAATTTGAAGACTTTAAGTCTTTAGTTTAAATTGACATGATGGAATGGAAGAAGTATTCAAATTATTAATAGTAATCGTAACTCTACTCTTTTAGAGTACATGAAAGTTCTACCATCATCTTAGCCTTCGAGAGCCGGGCAAAAGAGTAGCATATACCGAATATGTTTGCAAACAGAGGGTAAAAGTATATATTTAGACTCTTCCATAGAGCAAATTTTAGTATAAGATCCATGCTGCATTTTTAGTATAAGTTTTTTGTGTTCCCATAGTTTATAATACTGCATATGAACTTTTGGATTCAACTGAAGCATCCTATGAATTAATTTATAAAAGACTAAATGTAAATGTATAGTAATTTAGGTAGTCCTCTTAATGTCTTTTCCCATCATTTCAATGTACTATGTTTCCCTCTGAACTTGACTAATTTAAACGTATACCCAAAGATGTTCCTATCTAGTAGTTCACTTCCTTGGACACTGGTTGAACTACGATGATATATCAACTGAGTGAACCGTGCTGACCATATTACAGTAAGAACTGATAAATGTACATTTCTGCTATCTTGAATGCTATTTTGCTTCAAAATAAATAATATATATTGACCTGTAATCTGAATCAGGATCCACCTTCATATGGAGAATGTGATCCATTATGTTCTGTCGATGAAACAAGCTCGGAAGAATTTGAAGCAACATACCAACCAAAGACTGATTTTCTGAAAGCTCTTGCAATTTTAGCGACAACTGTGACAGGAGCAGTTGCAATCAACCATTCTTGGGTGGCTGCAAACCAAGTAGTTTACCTCTCAATTAGTTTCTTATAAGCAATGGTTTATCTTGTCTTGTAAACGTCATTAAATCTGCCACAAACATAATTTTGTCTTTACATTGTTCCATGATCCAGAATCTTGCCATGGAATTGCTATTTGGAATTGGCTATGCAGGAATCATCTTCGAAGAATCGCTTGCTTTCAATAAAAGTGGAGTTGGTTTACTGATGGCTGTTAGTTTATGGTCCATCCGAAGCATTGGAGTATGACTGTTGGTGTCAGAATACGCCGACACTAAGGATATGACGGGAACAATGGCATCCGACGACAACTCAGCAGACACCAGAAACAGTCAAATAGCTGTCCAGAATTTTAGGAAGGGATGATTATCTTATCCCTAAAATTTCGGATCATGGAGATAATCATTCTTACAAGCTAGGCACGTGCTGATGAAGGTGGAGGCTAATATATATCAATATATTGGAGGATAATACAAGGACATCACAATCATACTTCAGTTATTTCAGTGTCGTCTAAAGCTTACTTTCTCATTTTTCTTTATTGTAACTTCATTTTCTTCACTTGTAATCGTTGCTACATCATTATAGTGGATCATATTTGGTTGGGGAAGGTCCCACCCGCGGTTTTTATCTCTCAACGGGGGTTTTCCGCATCACCAATCGCTTGTGTCTTGTTCTTTCATTGTTCTTGTCGATTTCTATTGTGTTCTTGTTCTTAGCTTGTTCATACGAATTAAACACACTTGAAATCATTTAGACTTAATCATTAACCTTCAAAATTTGACCAAAACATTTTGGCACCGTTTGTGGGAAATTGATTAAAAGTCTAAGTGATTTTCGGTGAAACACACTCAACGATGGCCGACGATCCTCAACATGCATGCCCTTCAAATCAAGGTGGAAATATGGGTGATGATGAAGGAATGATTTCTGTTATCAAAAAGCTACAGGCTGAGATGGATGCCTTGAAATCCGAGAATGAGAACCTGAAAAAAGTGCTAACTACGATGAAATCCAACAACAAGACTACAACACGACGTACCATACCAAGTGTCGTCCGACGACTTGATATGGAAGACACCACTGATGACGAACCACAAAACAAGGAGAATGATCTTGTGGTTGACATTGAAGGTGACGAAAACACAATCACTAACAACACACATGATAGACGACAACCGCACAACGAGACGGCGGAGGAACGAGAGGCAGAACGTGAGAAGTCTTGTAGACGGTCGAGACACCGGACCTCTAGATCACAAGGACATGTGCCAGATGCCGTCAAGTTGGAATTGCAAGAAATGAGGGAATTGATTCATAGAATCCCTGGTGTCCCAAATCCTTTGGAAAAGTCGACGCCAACAAGTTACGCAAACTCGCCGTTCTCTGATGACATTGCTTTGGTCGACATACCTAAACGATTCTCAGTCCCCAACATGAAAATGTACGACGGCATAATAGATCCTCAAGAACACATTGCTCAATACAAGCAGCGAATGTTTACGGTGCCCATACCAAAGGAGCTGAGAGAGCCGTGTATGTGTAAAGGCTTTGGGTCGACGCTGTCAGGTCCAGCATTGCAGTGGTTTGTGGGTCCGTCCAACGGAAGTATATGCTCTTTTGCTGATTTAGTCAACGCCTTCAACTTGCAGTTTGCGTCCAGCAAACAATTGGAGAAGACAACTAGTGACCTGTACCGTGTCGTCCAAAGGTTCAGGGAACCACTGAGAGACTACTTGACAAGATTTAACATGGAAAAGATGGCGATTATCAACTGCCACATACCGACGGCTATTGAGGCCTTCTGTCAGGGACTGATTAGGGACTCCCCTCTATACGACGAATTGACCAAGTATCCATGCAGGTCAATGGATGATGTCCAAGCCAAAGCTATGTCACATGTCAGACACGGCTCTGGTATGAGTTTGGTAAGGCCTGTCAATGGATCGGAGCTCCGATTCGAAACCTTATAAACAGAAATGGATTTATATAAAATCAATTTGATTTGATAAAGTCCGATCCGATAGTGGATATGGATTATATATGATCCGATCTACTAAAAACCCGATCCGAGTAAATATAATTATATATATTATATTGAAGTAAATATAATTATATTTATAGATATTATATTTATATAAATATGTAAAATATAAGTATTTTAGTTTTGGTGTGAAATATAATCCATTTCTTATGTTTGGTATCCATATTTAGATTCACATGAAATTTATACCTTTAATTTAAGGGTTAACGAGCGAACAAATTCTTAACACACACACACACACACAAACATATATATATATATATATATATATTTTGTTATTTACTTAATAATTTATAACTTTAAACACTTACACATTAGTTTGTATTTTACTTACTCGACGAACATTTTTATGTTTTTAATAACTAACTAAATAAATATGAGTCACATTTTAATGTTAAATTATAATACACACGTGCAAACACACATATATACATACATAGAGACACACAGATGCACACTTGCTTGCATTACGAATTTATTTTATTTTTTTAATATTGTATTTATATGATTTGAATTTTTTTATTTTTATATCAATAATTTTAATTTATTTATAATTTTGTGTAAAAATACTTTTATATAACTTTTCACATATTTTATTTGTGTTCGTGTTTAAAGGAGATAAGTTTAGAATATCAACAATTGTTTTGAATATTTTATATAAAATGCTTTTATATAATTTTTTACATATTTTATTATAATATTGTAACGATATACATGTGTTACCCAGATAAATAGATTATTATAGAAGAGGGGTTGAATATAATAGTACCAAACAATCTATTAAACAGTATGAATGTTGTAGAAGGGGGGTTGAATGCAACTTGATAATTTATCACATATCTTGGTAACAGCAAACAAGATGTAATAATATCAAGTGAAAAATACAAACAACAGTAATCAATTAAAAGAAGAAAGTGTTTTACTTCAAAATTTAATTTTATTAATTTTTATTTATGCTACAACTGACTGGAAGAAATTTTCAGCTTCAATAGATACAATAACAAGAGATTGCTAGTGTTTCTGTGCTTGAGAAAAGTTAAGCTTAGTTGCATAAGGGAAAGTGTTTGTGAGATATGTGTATTTATGCTAAAACACATATCTCACTTACAAGTGTACTTTCCCTTGTTCCTAGGACAATGCTTGAAATAGAAACTTCACTTTTCGTATTCAAATTTGTCTTCATTCCATTTGTAGATAAAGTTGCTCTGAGAAGATTTGACATTCTTGACTCCTTGAGTACACTTTATCTTTTTGCTTACTTTTTCTCAAGTTGCAGCAGTAGACTTGACAGACTAGGTAGAATTGTCAAGATCAATCTGTGAATTAAAATTACCTAGTCTGCTACTTGAAACAGACTGTCAGCTTCACCAAAAGGTTACTGTCAATCTTTAGCTTCTCTTTGGTTACAGCATCTTCGACTCTGCATACTTTACTGTCAAACTTGCCAGTCTTCTAAAACATGTTGTCGTCCAAAGGTACTGTCAACTATCCCGCCAAATGTGTTGTCAACTATCCCCGCCAAAGTTACTGTTAGAGAAACTTGCTGTCAATCTCCGCCAAGTTTACTGTCGAGGAATAGTTGCTGTCAGTAAAACTTGTTGTCTTAGAATCTTCATTCTCCGCCAAGTTTACTGTTTGCCCAGATGAATAAACTATTACAGAAGGGGGGTTGAATGTAATAGTACTAGTAAATCGATTAAGAACACAAGTATGTAAAAGATGAATATTGTTCTGTATTTAAAATAATGAATATGTTACAAAACTCTCTCAAAAAATTCTTTGTTCTTAAGAGCTGTTAGGTTATGAATATTATGATTTGTAAAGATATATTGTTGTTAACCTATGCCTGTGTTTATATAGACACAGTTACAATTCAATTACAAATCAGATTAGAAATAGAATAGCTTTACATATGGAAATAGTCTTGCATTAGGATTCCTTCTTACTATCCTATTCAGACTCTGATTCAAAATGCTTCCTGACAAACTCTAATAATAAACTCTGTCGGTTTTTATTCTCTGATAGAGCATTCTCTGTTAGAGTAAACTCTGATTGAGTATTCTCTAATAGAGTAAATTCTGTCTAATAGTTCCTTAAACTCTGATGACATCAGCAATGTAAACTCTGACTTATATTCTCTGACATCCATCAGTGTTTGCTTCCTAACAATCTCCCCCAATTTATGCTTTAAGAAATAAAACATAAATTTCACTTATGATGTCAGAAATCCAAGACAAATGCATTAGAGTTTGTTTACCCTTTTTAACTTAGATTCTTCTGTACGAAAAATTATCTTTCAAAAATTGATTCAGAAGTTTTTCTTCAGCAGCTTTCAACAAATCAACCAGCTTTTCCTTCAATTCCATCATCTGATCAGAAGAATCATCAATCTGATAAATAGCAGCCCTTAAAGCATAGATATATGACATGTTTATTCTTTCATCCAAGACAATGCAACAAGCCTTTATACCATCAGGATTTAAAATTAGTGTAGGAATCCCTAACACCATTTTGACTCTTGCATCTCCCTTTCGCATTGCTCTTCTTGATCCATCTTCAAGTAAATATCCAGGCTCATACTCCTCAGAGTTTATCATCATTAATCTTTCATTTTTCTTCTTTTCAGCTATTGCTCCTTCAACAATTTTTACCCATCTAGAAGTAACTTCATTTTCATCATTTAGGAAAAACAAAATATGTTCAAGTTCTTTAGATGCTATTTGAATTAAATCTTCTTGAGCAATCTTCATAACTCTCTCATCCTCCAAGAAATAAATGAGCTTCTCCTTATCTTGAGTACCATCAAAGATATCCTTTACAATATTAACAGAGATTAGTTTGTCCAAATGTTCTTGAGACAGCTCTTCTTCAGGTTTGTCTTTCAATGAATAAGGATCTCTAAAGATGTTTGCTTCACCTCTGTAGACCTTAGCATGTGCATCACCAATACCACCTTTGTTTTTTTCAAGTCTGGCATTGAGAATCAGAGTTTGAGTCTTTGTCTACAGAAGATCAGACCTTTTCTTCCTTATCAGAGATTGTTGTTGCTCTTTTTCCTTATCATCAAAGCTTGAACCACCTAGAAGAAAAGTTGTTCTAGACATAGTGAGAGGATTCTTTGGCTTAGCTGGAGATTTTTGAATTCTTGTAGATCATCTTGTTTGAATTTTTTAACCTGGTTTTGATTGAGCAATTGGCTTTGAAGTTTCAACATTTTTAATTTGACTAGGCTTTGCTTCTGACTTCTTCTGTTGAACAGATCCTTTCTTTTGAATTGGGCCTCTTCTTATATATCTTCTCTTTTTCTGGACTTGAGAAATGTCAGTACCAGACTTCTTTAATTCAGCTTCTACAATAACTGGATCCATTCTAGGGTGTTCTTCTTCAAATAACCTTTTTGCCAATTCTGCATCTTTCAAAGTTTGCTCTTCAATTTTCTCAGGCTTCTCTTCCTCTTCAAGCCTATTTGCAAATGCTTAATCAGCTTCTGTCAGAGTTTGCTGCTTTTCTGTTTGTCAAAGATCGGTGCCCTCAGAGTTTGAGTGGTTGACAGAGTTTGACTTTGATCAATCAGAGTATGCTGCTTCAGAATTTGCTTACCCTCTCTGTGACTCCCTTGATCTTCATTATCAGGTTTATCAGGTTGTTGTGCAACATCCTCCTTGCATTTGTCTTTGACTGAACTCTCCCCCTTTCGGACATCAGGCCCTTGCTTGACAGTAAGAATGTCAACTATTGTGTGTAACATTCCCTACATAGAACTGGTAGATTACGAAAGAGTATCCACATTTGACTCCAGAGCATCCTATTTGGCGGATACATTCTTGAGTTTGATCTCCATAGAGTTTTGTAAGGATTTAACAAAAGCAGAGTTATTGGTGAGGGAATCCTTGAGTGCACCAACTTCAGTGTGAAGTCCTTTGGATAAGACAGTAGTAGCTTTCAAAATAGACTTCAGTTCTGCAGAATTAACCTCCTTATCTGCCTTATTAACTAAATCATGAACATGTGGCTAATAGATAGCTTCATTTGAATATTTCCAAGAACTATCCCAAACTTTTTGTTTAAGAGAATCTATCAACACATCTTGAGAAGTTCCTGGTTGAGAAGAAAAATCTCTTTGTACACCCTCAGCATCTAGAGCAGCTTCAATCTCCCCTTTAAGCTCCTCTACTACTATGTAATCAGGATAGCTCATGCTCAGTCTTTCATGTGCATCATGTGAATTGACTGGCCACTTCTTTGTATTGTATCTTTGGGAATAGGAAATGGACAAGTCTGTGACTTCTTCATCAACAAAAATGGGCTCATCAGAGTCTGTGTCCTCCCCATCAGAGTTTGTGGTTGGCTCAGAGTTGAATAATGGATCAGAGTTTATAACTGATAAACTCTGAGTACCTGCAAAAGATATGGACCATTCTAAGGCACTCTTATTTTTTAAAGTAATCTCATTACTTCTCACATCACACATATCATAACTTTTAAGAGTTAGATTTTGGTCACTAGAAGTAACTAACTTCTTTCTCAGTTCTACCTCACCTTTTACCAGATCTAGTGTCTGCCTCTCATTAATTCTGTTTTTCACACATTTTACCTCAGACTCAATAGAAATGCTCAACACACAATGTCCTATAGAAATAAGAGGTGAATGAGAAAGGTTGACTGTAGTTGCATGACTAGGGGTACCCTTTTCAGGACTATTCATGATCATTCTAGCAGTTAAAATAGGAAAGGTAAAATCTGAACTTAAACTATCAGAGAATGCATATTCTGAAGAAAAGTCAGAGTTTATACCTTGAGTTGTGGATGTGGATGTTGTCTCCATTGGCTGTGCAGAGATTGGTAGCACCATAAGAGCATCAGTGATTGCCAGTGGAGCCTCATCAGAGTTTGTCTGTCCAACATTTGAATCATGGTCTGCAATCATAAAATTGATGATTAGTTCTTGTGGTACCTGAGTCATATCTTCAGCTGCTTCACCACTTTGAGGTGAAGGTTCTTGTGGGCTTGACTCTGCCAAAGATTGGCCTTCAGCATCAGTAACAACAAGGTCTTCTAGAATATGTAAATTGCCTGCATCCAAACTTTGATTGGATGGTTCTTGTGTGGTTGGGGCCTTAACAACTTCTTCAACCCTTTGAGCTGAAGATTCTTGTGGGTTGTACCCCTGATCCAAGCTGGCTTCATCTGCTGGAAATATGGCTGCTGTTGAACTTTGATCAACAGGTTCTTGTGTGCCTGGCCATGTAGAGATTGCTATCTCACTTTAAGAGATAGGTTCTTGTGGATCTTGGTCAAAAGTGACAGACTTCCTCTTCCTTCTAGAAAAATGTTTTGAACTGGGAGAGGCATATGATATGGACTTCTTAGCTTCCATCTCTTTCCTTACTTGTTCTGCCAGCTCCCTAACTCTTTCATAAGAAATCTCCTTGATAATTTACTTAGGTGAGTTTGTAGGAGAATCAGATATTGCTACATGAACAGCTTCCTCTGGAGTGACATATGGCTCATCTTTCAAATAATTGTGTTGTCGCTCCTGTTCAGCCTTAAGCCAAAGATCATTTAGATTCCCCAAATTTTTCCTGCAGACTGTCTTGTCAATAGTAGCCCCCCGTCTAATACGTTCACGGTTATAATGGGCAACATTTGTCCACGAATCAGCTTTTGACTTGACATACCGAAGAATCATGTTCTCAATTGGAACTGGTAATCTAGGTTCCTTCCAAAGAATATTTGCCTTCCAGCAATGCCATGCTTCAATAGAATTTGTCAAGACATCAGAGTTTGGCTCAGAGTTTAAAATGTCTTCAGAGTTTAACCCTTAGATTTTGGCTAATCAGAGAATAGAACATCAGAGTTTATTGTTGCATCAGAGTTTAGTCCTCCAGTGTTTGCAGCCTCAGAGTTTACAGCCTTTACTAATCTTCTCCTATTCTTCTTCACCTCAGGCATTGGATTTACTGTGAATGGCTTCATAAAAGGTGCAGGAGCTATCTCAGAAGCCTGTTCAACAGTCTTTCTCTTGGCAAAAACTTGCCCTTCATCAGAATCTGAATCTTCATCAATCAATTTTCTCTTTTTAGGAGAAGATTCTTTTACTGCCTTCCCCTTCCTTTTGCTTGAGCCCTGTTGTGAGGTCTGTTTTACAACTACAGCCTTTTGGGAGACTGTAGAGGTTGGCAAAAGTGTTTGGGTGTCAGTGTTTGGAGGGTGGCATGAGTTTGAATCAGAGGGTGCTAAACTCTGATCCATAGCCATAAAGAGAAAGTCCCTTCCATACTTGGTAGGCATTCTATGATTTAAGAGAAGCCTGACCCATGTGGGATAAAAGAGAGGAGAAAGATTACCTTTCTTAGCATCGTTCCTTGCTAGGTCAGGAAAAATTCTTTTATTCATACAAAAACTAGCTAAACTCTGATCATTCTCAAAATTTATATCATGCAGTAAATGACTAAAAATTAACTGAAGAAATCTAGCAAAATATACAGTATGAACATCATCATTTATTTTGCTAGCTAGCTGCCTAATTATTAAACAAGGAAAATTGAAATTAAGATAATGGGTCAGAGAATACCCAATTTATTGTGCTAGCTATGGGATTGCATCAAAATTTATGCACTTGCCTGTGAAGGCCCTTGTTATGCAATCAAAGAAGAAACTCCATTCTCTTTGAAGATTGGGTCTTGTCAGGCTCCCCAACTTTGATAGGCTTCCTCCATAGCCTATAGACCTGAAAAAGTCTTTGATTTGATCATCTCCCACAATATCTTCATACTCAGCCACGTCTGGAAGATGAAGGGCTTGTCGCACCACAGCTGGAGTAAGCAAGTGTTTGCCATTGCAGTGAAATGTGATGATAGGCTCTTCATCATCACCTGCATTATTAAACTTTGTAGTTGACCAAATTCTTATCATCATTTGAGCAGAGAAGTTTAAAGGTTCCTGTCAAGCATAGCCAATGTAACTTTGTCTTAAGAAATCTTGAATAATATGAAAATCTTCAGGTGCATTAGATTAGTTTAACAGAGCAATATAGTTGGTGGCAGCAAAAGTGTAGGTTTGGAAGGTTTGTCCTTTGGATGCCATTGAAACAATGAAGATGTGCAGGTTTGAACAATTAGTTTACGAGAAACTAGAGAAGAAGAACAAATGAAGAATAATAGATATAGATTAATAATCCTAAAATGATAATTAGAATTAATCTCTGCCTTTTCATTTGCATAACACCTGTAGTGGGACACGTGGCAAAAATTGATTTGAAGAGCAATTATTAATACAAATTTCAAAATATGGCAAGTGTTTGTATATCTGTGTAAGTATATGAACCATCATTCGTAAGATACACGCGCCTTGTTTCAAATCCAATCAGAGAATTATTATGTCACAAAAATGAAATATGATGTCATAAATATTATTTCAGAGTTTACCACTTAAACAGAGTTTAGCAAGTCAGAGTATATATGAGTTAGAGTTTAGAATAAACTGTTAGAGTTTACCACAGACTCTGACAGAGTTTACCATAAATATTGATAAATTGTGATCAAAGAATAGATGCTGCAAATATCAGAGTTTACTTCATTTTCCTTCAGAGTTTTTCTCATACTCTGACATATACTCTGATTATCTGAAACTTGCTAAGTCAAGTTAAGCCACTTGTTACAATCCCTAATTCAGAAACCAGTCTGTTAAATGTTACTTCAGGCAAAGGTTTGGTGAATATATCTGCTATTTGTTGATATATGGGAACAAAGTGTAATTCAATTGTGCCTTCCATAACATGTTCCCTTATGAAATGGTATCTGATACTGATGTGCTTTGTTAGAGAATGTTGAACTGGATTTCTTGTCATTGCAATAGCACTTTGATTATCACAAAAAATAGGAATTTTAGAGAAGTTTAAACCATAATCCAGTAGTTGATTTTTCATCCATAAGATCTGTGCACAACATTTTCCTGCAACTATATATTTAGCCTCTGCTGTTGATGTTGAGATTGATTTCTGCTTCTTGCTAAACCATGACACTAGTCTTTCACCCAGAAATTGGCAACTACCACTTGTAAGAGAAGACGAGGAAAGAAGGGGAAAACCAGCCGAAGACTTGGTTCCAATTCCCTTAGTACCAGGGGAGCCTGAAAAGATCACATATATTGGGGCCTCATTAGAAGAGCCTATGAAAGAAAAATTGACCAAATTCTTGCAAGAGAATGGGGACTTATTTGCTTGGACAGCCGCTGATATGCCAGGAATTGATCCCAATCTAATTACTCATAAGCTTAATGTGGATCCACGGCGAAAAACGATAAAGCAAAAGAAGAGGAATTTCACTCCAGAAAGGCAAGAAGCCATAAAACAAGAGGTGGAAAAGCTCCTAGAGGCTGGATTCATCAAGGAAATTCAATTCCCTAAATGGCTTGCTAATCCTGTAATGGTCAGGAAATCCAATGGAAAGTGGAGGATGTGCGTGGACTTCACTGATTTAAATGACGCATGCCCAAAGGATTGTTTCCCCCTTCCGAGGATCAATGCACTTATAGATGCCATGGCAGGACATGAGATGTTAAGCTTCATGGATGGCTTTAGTGGATATAACCAGATCAGGATGCATGAAGATGACATTGCCAAGGTATCTTTCATCACTGACTTTGGTGTATTTTATTATCTTGTTATGGCCTTTGGGTTAAAGAATGCAGGATCCCCCTATCAAAGGCTAGTAAATAAAATATTCAAGCATCTTATCGAAAAAACCATGGAGGTCTACGTTGATGACATGCTAGTCAAAAGCCTCGATAAGGCCGACCATATTCAATACCTAAGAGAGGCGTTCGAAGTGTTGAGACACCACAGAATGATGTTAAACCCTGAAAAATGTGCCTTTGGCGTAGGATCTGGGAAATTCTTAGGAATGATGGTCTCTAAAAGGGGGATTGAGGCCAATCCTGACAAAATTAAAGCTATACTCGTCATGGAATCCCCAAAGACAGTAAGGGATGTCTATAAATTAACAGGAAGAATTGCAGTCCTAGGAAGGTTTGTCTCAAAGTCCGGGGATAAGTGTCTTTTCTTCTTCTAAACATTAAAGAAAGTGAAAGACTTCGTGTAGATGGAAGAAAGTCAGGAAGCTTTCGAAGAACTGAAGAAATATATAACTAAAGCTCCATTATTGGCCAAGCCTAGTCCCGAAGACGTTCTATACTTGTACTTGACTGTATCTGATAAATCCCTGAGCGCTGTCCTTATAAAGGAAGAAGAAAAGATTCAAAAACCAGTTTATTATGTAAGCAAGGTCTTACACGGAGCAGAACTTAACTACTCCAAGATTGAGAAGTTTCCACTAGCCTTGGTAATGGCCTCGAGAAAATTACGTCCTTATTTCCAAGTGCACAAAATCGAGGTACTAACTGATCAGCCGCTAAGGAACATCCTACACAGCCCTAAAGCAAGTGGGAGATTGATCAAGTGGGCCATAGAGTTAGGAGAGTTTGACATCAAGTATAAGCCTCGAACGACCATAAAAGCTCAAGCTCTTGCGGACTTCATGGACGAATATACTATTAACGACCAAGAAGTTGGGGGCCAGGATAAGGATAGTGTGATAGCAACACAAGAAGCAAAACAAACTCCTAAAGAATATTGGGTACTCAATTTTGATGGGGCATTAAAAACAAAATCTAGTGGAGCAGGCTTGGTGCTACAAAGTCCCGAAGGATTCATTATTGAATATGCTATTAAGCTTGACTTCCCAACAACCAACAATGAAGCTGAATATGAAGCTCTGATAGCAGGCATGGGCTTGGCCACGACGCTAAATGCCAAACATCTCAAAGTCTGTGGAGACTCAAAGTTGGTTATATCCCAAGTAAATGGGGATTTTGAAGCAAGGGAAGAAATCATGGTCAAATACCTCCGATTAGTCAAAGCTATAATGACTCAGTTTGAAGAATGTCAGGTTGAGTATATTTCTAGAGAAGAGAATGCGAAGGCCGATGCCTTATCAAAGTTCGCTATATCAGAAGTAGATGAACATGTGGGGAGTGTTTACTTCCAAATCTTGAGGACCCCTAGGATCAACGCAAAGCTAGTAGCCCCGATAAACATGGGCAGTTGCTGGATGTACCCAATTAGAGCCCACCTGCAATCTGGATGGACACCTGCCAACGCCATGGAAGCCAGAAAACTCACTGTAAGGGCCTTAAGGTACGTTCTTATTGATGGAATTCTCTACAAGAAATCTTTTGTTATTCCATACTTGAAATGCCTAAGGCCAGATGAAGCCCATGAGGCTTTAAAATAAGTACACAAAGGGATTTGCGGCCAACACCTGGGGGGCAGAGCTTTGGCTTATAAGATCACCCGTCTAGGCTTTTATTGGTCTGACTTGTTAAAAGATTCAAAGGAGTATGTGAAAAGGTGTGACAGATGCCAAAGTCATGCACCGATCGTTAGGCAACCTCCTGAGATGTTAACGTCCATCAATTCACCCATCCCATTTGCAATGTGGGGAATGGATATTCTTGGGGCCTTTCCAATGGCTAGCGGATAAAAAAAGTTCATAATCGTTGCAATTGATTACTTCACTAAATGGATTGAGGCTAAACCACTAGCCAAGATAACCACAAAACAAGTAGCTCAATTCTTCTGGGAAAACATCATATGTAGGTATGGGATACCACGAATCCTGGTGACGGACAATGGCACACAATTTAACAACGAGGAATTTAAGAGATATTGCAATGATAATGACATCGCTCTACGCTTCACATCTGTTTCACATCCTCAAGCAAATGGGTAGGCTGAGGTAGCTAATCGAATCATCCTAGATGGTCTTAAGAAAAGGATCGAGCGTTCTGCCAACACTTGGGTGGATGAGCTTCTGCCAATATTCTGGGCTTACAGAACCACTCATAGAGTCACTACTGATGCAACTCCATTCTTTCTGGCTTATGGAGCCGAGGCAGTGGTCCTAGTTGAAATATCACACGTATCTCCAAGAATTAAGGCCTTTGAGCCCGAGGATAATGAAAAAGGAATGAAACTTGCATTAGACTTGATAGATGAAGTCAGGGACAAAGCTCATGCAAAAATCGTCGAGTATCAAAAGAAGTCGTCTTTCTACTACAACTTAAGGGTTAAAGAAAGGTTTTTTAGACAAGGGGACTTGGTCCTCAGAAAAGCTAAAGCTTCCGGGGAAGGCCCCAAAGGCAAGTTAACCCCCAGCTGGGAAGGGTCGTACAAGATAAAACAAGTTAAGGGAGGAGGATCATACATCCTTGAAACCCTAGAAGATGTTGAGGTGCCAAGGACGTGGCATGCCTCAAACCTGAAGGTTTATTATGTTTAAAGAATTCAGCTATGAGTTCTTATATTTAGTAGAAACTAAGTAGAAATAAGGTTCGATGAAACCATTAAGATGTAAGAGCCTTTCACTCCAGACAAGATTCTCATTTTGTAAGGGTTGTGCCCACTTTAACCTCGAAGGCATTATTAATAAAATTATCAGCCTTATGGCACCTTCAAAAATATGTGTGTTTAGCCTAGATTGGCAATTGTTATTAAGTTCCTTTATGATAAAGGAACAAGATCGAGCCTGGATAGGCACTTTAATATATATGCTTATTTGTTCTTTTATGCTCGAAAAGTATATTTTGTCAAATATGCTAAGGCACGAAAAAGAAAAAGAAATAACAAGGACTTTTTATAGATAAAGAGTCTTAGGAGTACATAAATTAAAAACAGAAAGGAAATATAAGGAATACAAGAAATACAAGAAAAAAAAAAAAACTAAGGGAGATCTTCAACATCTTCATCCTCCCATGTCTTCTCCTCTCCATCTGCTTCCTTCCTGGCATTCTCCTCGGCTTCTGGAGTAGAGTCAAAAACCCGATCATAATCATCTAGGGCCTCGCCACCCGACAAGTCACCTGAACCTGTCCCTCCAGCCGTCGAGGTCAAGGCCAATGGTTGGCCCATGGGACAGGGGAAGTTGACCGGATCAAAGAGGCCGGGGTGCTTGGCTAAGACTGTGTCGAGACACTTCTCCCAGGCTTGAGCACAAGTCACCGGGAAAACCATGTCGTCGTGCTTATCCATGAAGGCATAAAATTCATCGGACTTCATATATTTAGCAATTTGATCCTTTTTATCCGCCTTCAATTCCTGAACCTCGGCATGGGCCGCTAACATCTCTTGCTCCTTTTTGAGCAATTTCTTCTCCATGTTGGGCACTTTGGCCTCCTCCTTGACCTTGCCCGCTCTCTGGGCCTTCTCAGAAAAATGCCAAGTCTTGGCCTGATGGGCCGTGGTCTGAAAGTAGGTGTTGACCTGTTTTTTAAAAAAAAATGGTGAGAAGCAGAGAAAATAAAAAAGTAATCAAGTAAGAAAAGAGAGGAAACCAAGTGGGCCTTACCATGGCAACTGCTTGGGCCCCCAAAGTCTCGGCCTCTTCGATGTCCGTTTTCAGGACAATTTTAGCTTTATCGACTGGGGGAATAGAGTTCTGCAACCAGTCAACGGAGTTCAAAGTACTCCCTACAACGGTGTCTTGCCTCCTTAGGCCCCAACTAGGCATCCATGCCGCCGTGGCTGGGTCTTCATGCTCCTCACGGGGCCTCTTCCCCATGGCCTTATTATGGACCCCCTCGCAGGGTTGAAGAAAGCTGGGAAATTAGGCTCCTTTATTGGACCCTCCAAAGCCTCACGGGCCTTCCTCATTTTGTGGGTTTCCTGATCGCCCACGCCCAGATGAAAATTAATGCTCTCAGTAGCTGCAAAACAAACAATGAAATAAAAAGGTGGACTCAGAAAAAATTAAGTAAAGGGAAAAGAGGGTAAGAAAATTACCCTTGTCAGAAACATTAGAAAGGCCCACGACCTTTAAAGAGAATTCATCCAAAAGCTTTTGATGGTGGGTCAAGCCCTTGTCTTGGCCCAAATCTGCGATAATGAGCTTTTTCTCAGGAGTCAATTAGATCAAGCCCGGATTTCCGTCCTTGACCTTGCAGAATGTGGGCCTGAACAGGGTGGCCCAGTCGCCGCCCTCCCACTCCAAAAACAGGAAATCCCTCATCCACTCTTGATTGGAGTCAGGAAAAGATTTATTGCTAAAAATTGGGGAGACACCCTGCCTATGGCTGATATAGACCCAGCCCAACATTGAAGATGGACTATTTTTGAATTGAAAAATACTTCTAAAAACAGTTATGGAAAGGGGATAGTTTTTCCTAAGGCATAAAACTAAGAAACAAAGAAGTGTCCTCCATGAGTTTGGGGATAATTGGACTGGGCTTATTCTAACCTCGGTTAGGAGTCTAACAATGAACTCATGGACAGGAAATCTAAGGCCACCTAAGAGGGCATCCCTATAAACACACAACCTGTTGGGCCGCCAATGGCAGGCCCGATCTCCAGGTTCAGCCAAAACAAACTTAAACCCAGGGGGTAATTTATACAATTTTGAAAATTTATCGCGGTGAAGTTGGTTGGTGAAAATACTGGTATACCTAAAAGCATCTAACTCGGCCTGGGTAGGAAATTCGTCACCCATTGATTACAAAAGATCAGAAATTGAGGAAAAATTAGAAGTCACGGTAACAATGTTACCTCTTTTTGCCGCCCTGGCAAGGAGCCTTTGCTGCGCAGAATCTTGATCGGCCATCGATCTTCAACAAATGTAAGCTTGATAGACGGAGAAGATGAAGATTGATCGGAAAATATTTGCCGGAAATCGCCTTGCCAAGAGAACTCTAGAGAGAAGTTTTAAGTGAGAATTACACTGAGGAAGTAATAAGTGAAAAGTGAAGTTCTCATTTCACTAATTTATAGCCGAAGAAAATGGTAATTCAACTGGTTGAACTTCCTGTAGCCGGTAAAAATAAGGCCCATAAACTGGTTGGGCCTAGCAGGCCTATGGCCCAAAAATCGAGGAGGACTGAAACGCGTGAAAAATAGAAATGGGTCAAGACCCATTAAGTCGCTATATTTATGGGCCCTGTCGACTATAAATCAAGATGTGAAATAAATCAATTAAAATCGACCAGGAGTCTCATTCGACCAGGATACATTTTGGTTGCTAAAATCGACCAGGAGTCTCATTCGACCAGGATACATTTTGGTTGCTAAAATCGACCAGGAGTCTCATTCGACCAGGATACAATTTAGCTGCTAAAATCGACCAGGAGTCACATTCGACCAGGATTTAATTTTGCCACCAAAATCGACCAGAATCCTGGTCGAATTCGACCAAGAAACCCTATTGATCTGGATTCTAACATATCCCAAAACCGACCAGGATCCTGGTCGAAAATCGACTAGGGATTTCGACCAGGAATCCTGTTCGACCAGGATTCCGTGACAGATTAAAATCGACTAGGAATCCTGCTCGACCAGGATTCTCTGAGACATCTAAAACCGACCAGGATCCTGGTCGAAAATCGAATAGGGATTTCGACCAGGAATCCTGCTCGACCAGGATTCCTGAGAAACCTAAAACCGACCAGGATCCTGGTCGAATTCGACTGGGATTCCTGGTCAAAAATAATATTAAAAAATACTAGAAAATCATTAAAAAATGATTTAAAGGCAAATAAATTTGGAAAAATTCTCTAAAAATAGAGAAAAATTCCTAGAATTCAAGGAAAAATACTTGTGGGTACGAATAAATTTGGAAAAAAATCTCTAAAAATAGAGAAAATTCCTAAAATTCAAGGAAAAATACCTGTGGTACGAATAAATTTGGAAAAATTCTCTACAAATAGAGAAAAATTATTAAAAATCAAGGAAAAATTATGATGGGCACAAGAAAAAAATTGTGAAAATTCTTCATGGGAACTTGAGTAACAGAGTCATGAACCTTAACTTCTATAAAGTATTGCACACTTTACAGAAGTTGGGGGGCAAATGATATGGGCTGAAGTTAAGCCCTAAAGACACAATTAATATGGCATTAATTAAACCTAGTCTGGTCCAAAAGAGGGGCCCAATTAATGAGGCTTGAAACCCTAATTAGTAAATAAATTCGTAATTAATTGATGGGCTAAATATAACAGCTAATTAATTATGTCCAATTACATAGAAACTACTCCAAGGAGTAGCCCCCAGGACATCTCAATCAACAAGGAAACCTATTCTTATTTGGAAACTACTTCTATCACAAGAAGGATCCAGAATCCTTCTAGGATATGGTCTGCCCGCCAAGGTTCCTAAAGCTACTCTAATTCTTAGACTCTTTACGTCTATATAAACGGCCTAACCCCTCATTCTTAGAACTACGTTTTGGCTTGATTCTTTAAACACAACAGAGATATGTAGGCATCTTGTGAGGGCAGAACCAAGCTACGAAACACAATCTCAGCCATTAAAGCTCGTTAAGTTCCGACATACCTCACATTAACTACACCCTAGTTTTTAACCCATAACACTTATAATTATTGATATGATAGGAAAGTAGTTGTGCTTTAGAAAAGGAAATAAAAATCAAATCAACTACTTCCTAAAATTTAGGAAACGTTTTTAATAAAAAGATGTAAGCTTAATAATATATTAAAAACGTAATATCTATACGAATGTATAAGTATATTAATCCTACACAAAATATAATTATGTTGTGCAACTGCAGATGGAATTTTGCATCCTGTAGAATTCTATTTCAGCAAACTGTTATGCTGTTATAACTAAATCCTGCAAAACATAGTTAATATATGCAAAACAGTAGGCTATAATAGTACAACAAGCATAAGCAACTGATGTACATTCTCACAAGCATTCTAACTTGCATAACTTGTGTGATCATCAAAATCATGAGGGTTACATGTCCAAATAATTATTATAATATTAAAACTATTAAATATTATAGAAATATAATAAATTATTAACAAGTAATATAATAAAATAAAACAAAAATAAATATAATCATTTTAATAAAATAAACGATCTTAGTCAAATAAATAATGTGCTTACCAATCGTCCTACAAGTATTTCATGATATATATTTTAAAACAAAAATAAATTATTAGATTAAACAATTGAAAAGTTATTAACTTCAATAATTTATATTTTTTAATAAAATATTAAAATATATTATTTTCCCCTTAATAATAAACTATAATAATTTTTTATTAAAATATATTTAATATTGTAATATATGAAAAAAACCATAATTAATATTAAAATAATATATATATACATAATCCATAATTAATTTATATGTTTCAGACAAAATCAATGAATGGAGTTAACAATGTCGAAAGATTGATGCGAGTCAAATTTATATAGTACAAAGTAATTTTTGTTCTTAAAATTAAACCGAGCTTTGATTTTAAATTCAAAAATTAGAAATAAATCGAAGCATAATTGTCTAAATATAACAGTTAGATACACAATTTCACCCCAATACTACTCGCATATCAATTTGATTGATTGGTGCATTTAATATTTACTAGTAGTTACAGTACTTATATCAATATCTATAAGTTTGAACTTGTAATTTGGGGCGGGGAGTGTCCGTTTTGAAACATTGCGGGGCCGAATGTTTCATCGTTGCCCCGCAATGTTTCATTGCAGTAATTTTTGATTTCAGCGATAGATGCTTTCTATGATGGCTACGATTTGTTGGCGGTAAACTATCTATATTTAACTGTGGGTGGGATCAGGCCGTACATAATAATGTACATTTACATGTATATGTATATTTATTTATTTTTTGAAAAACTCTGCCGAGACTAGTGATGAGCTTTAGTTTTATGTTGGGCCAGCCTTCTAGGAAGTACAGCCTATTAACTCCATGTTTAACTAATAAATCCGCTTCCTAATTGTAATCTCTAGATATATGTACACGAGTAGCGTTATATATACCAAAACTTATCCCTTTTTTTTTCCAATGACGTGGCATGACATATGATTTGTCAAATTCGTGAGGCGCATATTTATGCACGATGGGTCTCATATTATTGTATAGAAGTTATCAATTACCTAGATAAAAACTCAGCATTTGTTTTAGGATAATTTTTTGAGTCTCTAACAATTTTCCAGTAACACTTACTAATGAGTGTCTGTCTCAGACATTCGGCCCATTGCAATTAAAATATATCAATTGCCTCCACATAATCAGAACACAAACAAATTCTAATATTGTTGCTGACCTTCTTCCCCATACAGTGTAATGCATAATTTAAGGCCTCAATCTCAGCCTTCTTTGCTGATTGCACCATTACTGGGCCTGAGAAAATATACTCCAACCCTCCTTGCCCGTTCTTGAAAATTCCTCGAATACCTGCTTTGGGTCATCCATTAAATGTGCCCGTTCGGTTCATGTCAACTTTTATAATAAAAAAAAACCATTTTTCAGTAAAAAAAAAAGTATAATTGAACTATCAAATTGCAATTAAGTTTATAATTTATAATTAATTTTGAGTTTTTAATATAATAATACAGGATTGGTATTTTTTTAATTAATTTTAACTTCTAACACAAATAACATGTAACTGTTATTCCAAAATAATTATCAATTCAGTACTTTTACGGTCTGCGACAACAAAACTTTCACATCGCAATGTGTGTGTTGTTGGAAGATTTTCGAAACAAAAAATTTCGGAGGTTTTGCTGAAATAATCGAACGTAAAGTATAATAATATGATTGTTAATGGGGATTAGAGTTTGTAAAAAAGATTGGGTTGAACTTGGGAATTGTCTCATCAAATCCACGCAATTTTGTTATAATTGGATATATCCGCGAGAGATTTTAGAGATATATTTATTAAATATGAAAATTAATTAATTTTATCTGATATAATCTTCGCGTTGTGATATTTTCCTGATTTGAAAAATATCGTTTAGAAATATTTTCTATAATTAATGCACTAAAATTGATTTTTTTCTCGTTTCAGAGAGAGGGTAAAGGAAAATAAAAGGAGTATGCCGAAATACGGCACAACAGTGTGATTAGTCGATTTAATTAGAACACGTGAATAGAAAAAATTCTACGCAGCTGAGGATTCTTCCTGTAAAAACAAATAAGAAAAAGAAAAGAAGGATGTTTCCTTGATATTATTAACCCAGCCATAGTTGACGTAGAAAAAAAAGAAGGATGCTTCCTTGATATTATTAACCAAGCCATAGTTGACGTAGAGAAAAAAAAGACTTCGTTAGTCTTAATTATTTTGCGTTTCACTTACTCTGTTTCAAAATATATGTTGTTTTAACTCTTTATACATCAATTTTAAGTTTTATTAAAGATGGTTTTATATATTATTTTAATTTTTGTTCAAAGAAATATTTAATATTAAATTGTATTTAAAAATATATTAAAATTAAATTATAAAACTATTTTTTATACCGCTTAAAATCTATATTATATTATTATAACCAAACAAAATAAACTTTTTTTCATCTCGTTTACCCCAAACCATATAAAAAATTCTAACCGTCCAATTGTAAGTAAATCATAGAAAAGATCATAACAATCCAATTTTAATAAAAACTAATTTCAGAAAAGATATATAATACGTACAACTTTATCACCGATAATTCTACTTTTATCTAACTGCTCACGTATAATATTGTATTATATTTAAATTATATTCTATATTTTCTATTTTAAGAATCATAATTATCCAATAATTTTATTTAATATAGTTGTACACTTGGACTCACATTCAATTCAATTTCATAATCATTCAAACTCTTTTATTTATTTAAAATTATGACTTATAATAAATTTTATCAAAATTAATATACAAACAATATTGTATAGAAAAATATAGAAAGAAATTTAAATAAAATAAATTATCATATTAAATTAAATATTTAAATTATATTAAATAATTAATATATAATTTATTAATATTATCCATACTTTACACGGGTTATATAAGGCACTATGCCTAAAAGCCAAACTTTGGCTTGTGTTTGGTTATATATAAATTTGTAGACTTAAAAACAGTTTTTTTAATTTTAATTTTAAATATATTAATTTTATTTAAAATTAAAACAAATAGTAAAAACAAATGTTGGTAGTTGACATGTTTTATAATTATTTAGTTTTAAATTTAATTTTATAAAAATTAATATTATGACTCACATATATAATTCATAAATTTTTTTATATTTTAAATCACTCGTAAATTTATATTATATTTGATTCTATCCAAAAGTCCAAAACGTGAAACATCCCTCCCACTCATTTTTTAATATTTTTCTTCTTGAAATGTCTTTACTCGAATTCTCCGGAAATTTTCCATGGTTAAAATATTCTTACATATTTTTCAAAGCTAAATATTGGTGGTCAATTTTACTAAACCAAATTTATTCTTCTTTATCTCTTTATGACCGTTTTGCTTTCTTTTTAGGCCATTTGGGTCCAATACTCCTTTCCTTTTCGATGAAAAAGAGAGATAGAAAGTACCAACACTCTTTTGAATTTGGATATTTAGACTCTGGTTTTGTACCCCATATCTTTAAATATTTTAGTCTTAGTTCAGTTAATCAAACATGTATGGCTTACAAAAAGGCTGATGGTTGAATTTTATTGTCGGCTGAAAGAATAATGTTTTGAGATTACTTTGATGATTACAGGTTCTAAATATCACGAGTAAACGTGATATTCTGAAAATTGAAACGGGAAATAATAGATACCCAAAAATTAATTTTAAAATTGTTTATAATGGTAACGTGTATAATTAGTAATTTGTTTTAATAATAATAATAATAATGTATAAGACCCCGCGTACACATGGGCACATGAATCAAAACATGTTATATATTATTTCACGTTATTTGGAAATAATTTAGGATAATTTTTAAATAACTAGCATTGTTCATTTTAGAAAATAAAAAGTTTAAAACATATTTTATGTATGTTCTTGATGTAGTTTTCAGAAACTATCAATGAGAGATTGTTCCTGGGTAAAAGGACTTAAATTTCATGTTTGGATTTAAGACATTTTTTTTAGTAAAATTCATAAACAAATTGAGTTGAAGTTGTTTGTTTGAAATGAGTTATGTGAGATTTGTTCCTGATATTGTAAAAGAAAGATAATGAGTTTATATACTATTTTGTGTTAGTGTTGTTTACAACTACTACTATAAGTGGAATTCTTATGTGATGAGGTGATATTGAGGACTCTATCTTTTAATTACAAATTTATTTAATTTATTTAATTATTAATATTATATATATATTGAGTAAGGATTATTTTAATAATTAAACTTTGAATATATTTCACAATATTAATATTACTTAATCAGAATAATATGAATAACAAATAAAACCTTTATAAAACCTATTTCTTTGTAAAATTCAATATCCCACATCGAGTAGAATATGAGAAGAGAAACTCAAGATGACTATATATTAAAATGTGTACATCTAGTTGAGGGGTGCCTCTTGCTCATATCTTGCATAATTAAAAAATTACATAAGTTTTCGGGCGAATTGAATTGTGTATTTATCTCCTACCTCATATACATAAAAAGTGGCATAGGTTTATGGGCGAACTGAGTTATTGGTCGCTGTTGATTCTTCCATTTCTGTGAGCGGATTGATCTGTGCTTATTTTTCTTGAAAGCGATATGTTGTAAGTCATTACAGTTTAAGTGAGGCAATAATCTCTTCAATAATAATCAAAGTCTTTTCGAAAGGATTGACGACTCAGTTGTGTTCTGTATTCTATTTGTTAAAATGACAGTGATAGTTAAGTGCTTCTTCTTTTCTTGTTTAATTACCCTCACACTCTGATTAAATATATATTGTTTCGACCTACGTGTTTTGTTTTGTTGATTAATTTAATATGTTTGTTTTTGTTAGTTATTTATATAACGGTCATATTGTTGTTATATTGTTGTTATGTAGTATAATTATACCCAACAGTTGAGATACAATTGAAAGTTTGAATAATAAAATATAATTTTTTCGATTTGTGATTATTTGAATAAAATAATAACGCATATTTATGAAAGTGATAACTCCTTCAACTAGTCCGATTTAGTAGGCTTTCTCTGAATATTTTTGGTGGAAAGTAGTTCAAAAGAATTCACGTTCAATTATCAAATTAACTTTTTTTTCCAGCCTTTTTATCATCTCAATTAGATTGATGATTTATTATTATCTGTTCTCCTTTTTCAAATGTGAGTTTATTTTAAAATGTCCCACTCACTTCTTATTATTATTTTTTGGAAAATATTTATTATTGGGGGTTGTGTGAAGTCTTATATCTCTAATATACATTAGTTATTTAATTGATTTAATATAATGCATTTTTGAAATGTATAATTATAAATTTGTGTAGATTTGATTCATATTAATAATTTAATAAAATATTCGTAAATAAATATTTGATATATGGATAATTTTGTTAAGGTAATAATTTAAGCCTGCCACAAATTCTAATCAATATAAAAAAAATTGTCAATTAAGATAAAATAATACAATAATATTCTTAAGTTTTCAATATAAATGTATGATACCTTAGAATAATTTAAATTAATAAATCACTACTTAAATGAGAATTAGTTATTTAGAAGATTTGTATGTTTTGTACCTAATATCTATATATTTTGCAAATATTTTTTTCCAAAATTTTGAATTATTTTGATAATTCTATTTTATTTTTTAACAAAATATGTGATAATTTATATAAAATGTAAAGTATAGCTATAATATATATTTTACATAATGTCTATGTTTATGATAAAGAATATAAAAACAGAAGTCTAGGATTTAAACATAAGAATTTCTTTGAGTATTTTTGTATGAATACATGAATTTTATTTGAAATTATTTATTTTTACGAAACATATATATTTTTGAAAAAAATGTATTATCTATTCCAAGGGATGTTTGCCCAGATGAATACTTATTATAGAATTGAGTTGAATATAATAGTAACAAGTAAATCGATTTTTGAACACAATTATGGAAGAAACACTGTTTTACATTAATATTATGAACTTGAATAAAAAACTCTCTCAAGAAATTCTTTATTCTCAAGAGCTGCTAGGTTATGAAAAATAAGACTTGAAAATTACAATAATGTTAACATATGTATGTGTTTATATAGACACAGTTACAACAATTCAATTACAAAATAAATTATGAAAAGAATAACTTCAATAAGGCAATAGACATGTATTTAGATTCCTTCTTCACTATCTTAATCAAATTCTGATTTGACTATTTCCTTCACAAACTCTGATTTGTAAACTCTATCGGTTGTCATTCTCTGATTTGAGCATTCACTGTTAGAGTAAACTCTGATTGAGTATTCTCTGATAAAGTAAACTTTGACTGATAGCTTCCTTATTTTCTGATGACGTCAGTAATGTAAACTATGTTCTGTTGTTCTCTGACAGCATCAGTATTTATTTCCTAACAAGGGACTTAAATTTCATTCATAAGGGGTAATTTAACATATTATTGACATTCATTTTGTAAAGTTATGGGCAAAATATTAAATATGGTTAGACTTTTATATAAATGTCGGGTCTCGAAGTATCGTAAAAGGGGGGGTTGAATACGATACTAACAATAATTTAAATTCTCGAAATTTGTGGATAAATAAATTATTGCTTCAGAGTGGGTTTGGCCATTTGTAGTGTTTAGGTGAGTTGCCTACTAATTTTCTGTGTGTCCGGATAAATCAATTAGGTTCAAGAAAATTAGCAAGTTAATTATGGAGACAAGTTTCCGAGAATATATCTTTCGTATATAAACCCAGAAGGGTGCTACACCCAATTAAAAATATAATTGGTTTCCAAAGAATAAATTAGTTCTTTACTACTAACACAAAAATATTAGGCTCAGTTCCTATACAAATATATCTAAATTAGTACGAGGAAAAACTGAGTCCATAGGGAGTGATATCTAGGAGCCCTGAGCATTTTTCGTTAAAGAACCGGGTCCTAATATCTGACCGGGAGCAAGGTATGAGTGTGTATAAATTATATCTTCTTGCCACGTCCATGGCTGCTCTCTACATATTTTGTGTTGAAGAAGACGACTCCTCTTCTTTAATTGGTGTAGACTTTAAATCAATAAAGTGAGCTGCTGTAATTTGATTGGCTGAGGGATGAGTGATGCCAAGAAATATTTGTTGCGCCTGAATATTTTTGTTGCGCCAATAGAGTGACTTCCCTGTGTAGAATCAAGTGGCGCCATTTACATGTCTTCTAAGTTCGCTTGAAATTAAATGGCGCCTTGCACAAGTGATGTACTTGGGAGGCGCAACAAAAGGCGCCACATACAAATGCCTTTAAGAAATATATGAATGTTTGTTGCGCGTGAATAAGTTTGTTGCGCCTCACTATTCATTTACTTGGTCAAAGTGCAATTTGATCACTATACTTTGACCCTTTTTTCAATGCTTGACTGAAGTTCCCCAACTTCCATTTCTTGTACCAAAGTCTTGTTACATTACACCCTGTACCATGAAGCTTTTCCGTTCTTCGACTGTAGTTCGGAAACTTCCACTTTTCGTACCAAGGTTGTGACACTTTGCACCCTGCACCCTTTGAGCTGTTTAGCTGTTTGTTATTAACTGTTTGGTTGTAACCTCTACAAATCACTTTTCGTACCTTAATAAATAATCGTTCTTTCCAAATACGTTCTTCAACTTAACAATTCTTCTATAGTTAATACTCAGATTCCTTTCACAAACTGCTGACGCCTAGTGCAACTGGTCTGGTTCACAGACGACTAACTTTGATCCAGGTCTTCGTATTATATCCTTACATTCATTGTTAAGTTTGCAGCAACTTCATTGCTTCGAACACTAACTGTCAATAAACATTGTAACTTCACTGGAATCTTTTCTGCTACTTAGACAACGTCTCCATTACTACCACAATCTTGAATACTTCATTCTCTGTTCTTCACTAATGCTTGAACATACAAATGAACTTCGTTCAATGAGTATAACTCCAAGACTGCAGTTGTCTTCTAAATCCTTTGTCTTTACCATGTATTCAATTCATCTAGATTCCTATGCTTCGAACACTGTTTATCTTCGATCAATGCTGGCACACTGAAATCTTCTAGTTTCAAGTTTATATTGAATTTTCAATACTTCTGAATCCCTGAAAGTCTTCAACTATTATTTTTCACTGAGGCATGAACATATTAATGTACTTATCTCAATGACCTGTAGTAGACTTCAAAACTTCTTCTAATGTCTTGATTCACTGTATCTGTCTTCTCTTCATTTCTTCCTTATTTCTGTGTAGGCGTAATATTATTTACTTGTCATGTTTTAGTGTTGAGTTATCACGATTACTTTTCATACAGTTTCGTAATCTCATCAATAATAAATGTTTATCACTAAATTTAATAATATGAATAAGGTAATATATAAACTGTTAAATTAAAATAAAATATTATAATTTGCCGGCCCTTATTTTTTTTATTACCATCATCTATTGTTTGTAATATCTTTACTCTGACCACAATTTATTTTGTAGACCTATTGCAAAAATTAATAATCTATCATTCGAAATTTTTGCATTCACTATTATTTATCGATGTAGATTGTAATTAGACCCGGAAATTGTTTAGAATACATTTTCATAACTTAGCATGATTGATGGTTTTTCTATTGTAAGCCGGCAACATTATTGTGATGTGTGACGGTTAATAAAATAATCCAAAGTTTTTGACTGTGAGTACTATTTATAGTTCAGCAACAAACTGCACTTCTTTAATAACATTCTGAAATTTGCTTCAGAATTAAACAATTCATTCATCTAAGCGACTTTGTTAGAAAGTATTATATTAAACCGACTTTGTTATATTAAAGCAACTTAAAGTCTTGCTTAATCATTCTTTTACTCTCTTATCTTAAATTATTATCCGTTTAATTAAACCTTTTATAATAAATAAATTAATTAAATTTTAACTATAAATTATTATATAAATAAATAAATTATAAACTGTTATAGGGAGAAATTGGTATAACAGTAATTTGGAGGTTTGCTGGAATTATGGAGCAAAATATGATGATTTTGCTGATGAACTTGATGAAGAATGCGAAGAACACGGGAGAAAAATGATGGATTTTGGTAGCTGATCTTGTTGTTGATTCATTAGAAGGCCAGAGAAAATGTTTGCTCTCTTACTGCCAACTGTCAATTCCTCCAAACAAGAGGCCTACGTACCCTTTATATAGGGGTTCAAGCTACACGTAGTTCTTGGAGGACAAGTTACATATATGGGTTAGGTATTGGTCCGGTCCATCAGGCCCAAATCCTCAGACGTGAAGGGCTTTGGCCCATGTCTGTGCGGATGTGGAGGGCAAGCTTCCCAGACATTTATAACTGCCATGGCCCAAGCCCGTTAGGCTCCGGGGCTGTCATGGAGTTGTAGAGCAAGGGGTCCCCGTAGGGAGTTGTACGCGACGTGGCCTCGCGGGAGCAGTTTTGTAGAGGTGATCCTGAGTGGAACCCTTGATGAGATGAGAGACCGTGGGACTAGTTGTCTTCAAATAGATAAGTATGTTGAGATATTACCCCGTGATGGCCTTCTGTAGTCTTCAAATTAGTAAATAATATCAAGTGAGATGAGCACATAAGGCTAGGAGCTTTTCAGTTAGTTATGAGAAATTCATGCTAAGTGCTCTTGGCTAGCGAAACGATCCGGAGGCAGTGAGCCTGGCCAAACGAGCCGGGCTGAGGGCCTCTTTGCCAAGTCCATGCGACCTGAGAGGTGATGAGAAACAAACTGGGCTAGGAGCAAGTTCTACTCTATCTTCCTTCTCGACGTTGAATGAGTCTAAGGCTGGTGAGCTAACGATGCGACCTCACGCTAGACCAAGGGCTTTAGAATATTTTATCATCTTTAATACGATGCTAGCTAAATGTGGGTTTTGAAGACATGTGAGCCCAGATGCGAGGTGGACCGGTCAATCTATGTCATTGGGTCTGCCTGGGATCCATGTCCACATATTGTGCATAACATAAACATTTATTTTTTAAAAAAAATTAATCAATTTAACTAAATAAAATCAACAACAATTAATTTAAGAACAAAATATATTAGTAAGTGTATTAAAAATGACAAGCAAATCTAAAAATGTACGTGATAATAATTAGGATAAAGGAGTACATATATAGTAGGAGTATTAAAATTAATATTTAAAATTTTGTAACAAATTATGTTGTATTTTAATGGATTAGAATGAAATGAATAAAAATCAAAAGAAAATATTTGGTTTAGTAGCAGAGATTAAAAATATGAATGTTAGAGAGAGTGAAATAAGTTCTTTTAAAATGTGGGTTTTTAATTTCAAATTTAGGTGGTAAAATATGAAATAAAAAAAAAAAAATTTTTGAACATTCAATCATGAGATGGTTCAAATATTATTTCTCTCTCTCTTTAGTTCCATTCCTTTGAACTAAATATAATATAAATGTACCCAACACAAAAAATTGCTAGCTAGTCAAATACTCCCACCACTACGAAATAATATTTTCTTCGATCTTTGTCACATGTTAATGATAACCTTTAATAACAACTATAATTTTTTAGTATAATTAAAATTTTAAATTTTAAAGTTATTTGATATATAAATTTAAAAATAACATTAATTATAACTATATAATATATTTTTTTACTTCTAAATATCTATCTGGAAGAAAGAGGTGAGGTGTCATCTTCTCATTCATTTAAGCTGCTTTTCCAACTTTGTTGTGAATTATCCTCCGACATTGGTGCCGTGTTGCCTATGCTGATTTTGTTAAAATGAATGTTATGATCTTTAGATTTTTAATTAATTTTTTCTATTTACTTCTAAATATTATAACAAATTTAAATTAATTTCTTTCTTTTTCCACTTTGATTTAAAATATTAAAATATTTTAATTCTATTATACCAAAGAAAATAGAATTTTATCTTCAAAATTATCGTAGTTTACTTTTAATTTTTCAAAACTAAATGTTGGATTGTTTTAACCGTACATGGCAAATTGAAAATATTTTAATCTCATTTCTCAGCTTTCTGGTTGTTAGGGTTTGTGGTGCTAACATTGTAATCAACTACAAAATACTTAGATTAATTAGAAATTAACTAAGTAAAACATATTATCATATGTATATTGATAGTATGTTTAGTTGTCACTTGTAAAAGTATGTATAAAAGCCAAGTAGGTGACAGTAAGTCTCAATAGTTACTGTCTTGTAAAAATGTAATAAATGATCTATGAAATAGAAGTTCACAAAGTGTTCATGCACAACATGGATCAAATCATTGACAGTAACATTATGCAAATTGAAGCCTACGACAACATATTCAAGTGACATCACATTTAGAACAGACGACAACAACTATTCCCTTGACAGTAAACTTGACGGAGATTGAAGAATCGAAGACATCAAGTATTACTGACAACAACTATTCCCTTGACAGTAAACTTGGCGGAGATTGAAGAATCGAAGACATCAAGTTTTACTGACAGCAACTATTCCCTTGATAGTAAACTTGGCGGAGATTGAAGAATCGAAGATAACAAGTTTTACTGAGAGTAACTTTGGCGGGGATAGTTGACAGAAACATTGGCGGGGATAGAAAATAGTACTTTTGGATGATAGCATATTTTAGAAGACTATCATACTTGAAAGTAAAGTATGTGGAATCAAAGATACTATCACCAAAGAGAAGCTAAAGGTTGACAGTAACCTTTTGGTGAAGCTGGCAGTCTGTTTCAAGTAGCAGACTAGGTAGTGAAAATTCAAGGATTGATCTTGACATTTCTATCTAGTCTGTCAAGCCTACAACTGCAACTTGGGAGAAGACAAGTAAAAAAATAAAGCATGCTCAAGGAGTCAATGATGTTAGTACATCTCAGAATAGCTTTATCCATAAATGGAATGAAGACAAATTTGAATAGAAAAAGTGAAGTTTCTATTTCGAGCTTTGTCCTAGGAACAAGGGAAAATACACTTGTAAGTGGGATATGTATTTCAGTATAAATACATATATCTCACAAACACTTTCCCCATCAAGAGATAGACAACCGAGTTTAACTTTTCTCGAGCATAGAAACACTATCAAGTTCTTTGTTACTGTATCTATTGATGCTGGAAACATTTTCCAGTCAGTTGAAGCAAATAAATAAAAATTAATAAAATTAATTTTTGAAGTTAAAACACCTTTCTTCATTTGCTTGCTTACTGTTTTTTGTATTTCTTACTTGATATTATTACTACTTGTTTTTTGTTAGCAATATAAGTGATAATTTATCAAGTTGCATGGAAAGTTTTATGATAAAAAAGAAGTAAACATGAAATTCATGTTGACACTTCTTGACCATCTAGATCACAAGGTCACTGCCATAAGAGAAGGAATGGATTTATCAAAAGTTTCTCTTGAAACTTTATATGGCATACTTAAAACCTATGAGTTAGAGCTATTATAAAAGAGAGCTATCCAGTCTGGTCAAAGAGGAAAGGTGACCAACACCTCAAATGCTCTAGTAGCTCAAGATCCAAAAATGCTGCAGCTACAAGAGTCTCAACATCAACAAGACAAGAAGATTGAAGAGGTCACAAATGAAGATGAAAGTGTAACTCTTAAACTCAAGGATGGTGAAGAAGATGAGTTCTACACTTTGGAGGAACTGGAAAACATGGAAAATAAAACAATGGCCTACATGACAAGAAAGTTCTCCAATATAAGATTTAAGAAGAACAAAGCTTTTAAATCCAGAGGACAAAGCTCTAGATTCAACAAGCCAAATATTTCAAAACCCGGAGGAAGTGGCAAAGGTGGATACAAAACATGTATGGTGGATAGATCCAAGATAAGGTGTTACAACTACAGTGAAATGGGGCATTTTGCAACAGAATGCAAAAAGCCAAAACAAGTGAGAAGAAATGACAATGATAATGAGGAACTCAAATAAAGTATGATGCCTTGCTCAAAAAGAAACAATGAAGGGACTTTGTGGCTGAAGGAAAGTGTTGGGAAGATTATGATGATGATGAGGAGGAATAATATGGAAATCTTACTCTCATGAAAAACTCTAGAGATGGTTCATCCACTTCATCAAGTCAGGTACCCATTCTTACTATTGTTGATATGACTACATCTCAGTATAAGAAAACTGTTGAAATTTTAAGTTCTGAAATTTTTAATATTCATACAAGCATGCTAGCTGCTAATGAAGAGATTGTCAAATTGTCTAGTGCTAATGAGTTATTGAGAATTAAAAATCATGAATTAGAACTTAAACAGAATGCTTTTGAGTCCTTACAATAAGAAAATGATATTCTTAAAAACAAGGTTGTTTGTGCTTCCCAGATTGAGGAATTTATCAGAAAATAGATTTATGAGAATGAACTCAAAATCAAGGCTTACAAGAATTCTTTTTCCCTATTAAAATCATACCATGATGATAATACTGAAAATCAAAAGGTAGGTATAGGGTTTAACTATGAGAAGAAAAATGGAAAGAAATATACTATTGAGGAAGACATCAAACATACTGTCAAACTTTCTATTCTAAAGAAAGTTAAGAATCCCTTATTCAAAAAGGCAGAATTTGAATTTAATGAGGAAGCGTTAGTTATTAAACAAGAGATATATGATGAGGATAACGAAGCTATCATTAAGTCCTTTAAGGCAAAAGATACTGTTAAAATCCCCAAGACAGTTAGTTTTGACCTTGACAGTAACAAGTGTTTAAAAAATGTTGTCAATACTGGAAAGAAAGTAAGTTCAAAAGCTGTTGTCACGACTGTGAGATCAAAACTTACTACCATGACACCTCCATCTAGACCTACTGTCATCACCAGTATGACAGTAACTTCTAAACATATTGTCATGAAGACTAAGAAGAACAGAAATGGAAAACTAGGAATAAATAAGAAGAATAATTATGACTATATTCCTAATGCTCCTAGAAAATTGTGCAACAATTGTGGATCTTCCAGTCATTTAACTCATGTTTGCAACAAAAACAAGTCTAATGTCAAGAATGCTTCCTCTTTTAATGGAAATTTATACATCATGCCTTTAAAAAACAAACAAGTAACTCACTTTGGTGATTTTGATTGCATTTCATGTAAAATGAATTTGATGAGTATGTGCTTCAACATGTCTTTTGCTAATGATCAAGAATGCCTACATAAGAATGATAAAACTGAAAAGGCAAAGACTCCAACTCCTTCTAAAGTTAGGATGGATAAGCCACCCAAGAACAAAGTTATCAAACCAGTAATCAAAACTGAATGAGTAATTACAAGAGTCGTGCTAAAAGAAAAAGAAAGAATTACAATTGACCCAACTTCAAACTGTGATCTAGCTAAGTAAAATGGACCCAATGAAAGTTGGGTATCAAAAGCAACTTGAAATATTTTCTTTGCAGGGAAACATGAAAAATAAAAGAATTATGTGGATCATTGATAGTGGATACTCAGGACACATGACAGGTGATAAAGCCCGGCTATCATAGTTCAAGGAAATGGCTGGCCCTTATGTAACCTTTAGTGACAATAGCATTGGTTTCACAATGGGATATGCCATACTGGAAGTTAGAAATTTGAAGATAGAGAAAATTGATCTAGTAAATGGTTTAAAGCATATTCTATTGAGTGTAACTAAATTTTGTGAAAGAGGATTCCAAGTTAGTTTTGATTAAGACAGATGCACTATTGTCAACAAGATGACAGGAGAAGAAGCTCTTCAAGGAGTTAGAAAAAGAAGCTTCTTCATAGTTGACTTGGATTCAGTAAGAAAAGACAAAGTTTACTATTTCTACAATAAGGCTTCCCCATCTAAAATTTGGTTGTGTTACAATAAGCTTTCCCATTTGAACTTTAAAGCAATGAATTATATAATGAAAAGAGAATTGGTGAAAGGGTTTCCTCAACTTGAATTCTGTCAAGAAGGATTGTGTGAGGATTGCCAAAAAGGGAAACTAATGAGAGCTACACATAAAAACACTCTTAATGGTTCAATTAATGAAGCATTTCAACTAATTCACATGGACTTATTTAGTCCTGTGAATGTGCAATCACTGGCAAGAAAAAGATATGCCTTAGTGATGGTTGATGTTTTCTCAAGATACACTTGGGTGAGGTTTCTAGCATCCAAGGATAAAGTTGCACAAGAGATCATTGATTTGGTAAGGGTTCTTGATAAGAATCCCAAGTACAAAGTGCAGACTTTGAGAAGTGACAATGGTACTGAGTTCAAAAACAGTATCATGAATGGTTTCTGCAAAGACAATGGTATCACCCAACAATTCTCTACACCAAGGACACCTCAACAAAATGTTGTTATGGAAAGAAAGAACATAACTCTCATTGAGGCTACAAGAACAATGTTGAGTGAAGCAAAACTTCCTACCTATTTCTGGGGTGAAGCAATCAATACAGCCTCTTATACTCAAAATAGGATTGTAGTCAACAAGGCCTATGAAAAAATACCCTATGAATTGCTCACAGGAAGGAAACCTATATTCAATTACTTTCATGTCTTTGGAAGCAAGTGCTACTACATGAAAGATTCAAATGAGATCAAAGGAAAATTTGACACTAAAGCACTTGAATGAATCTTTACGGGGTATGGCATTGACATGACTGCTTACAGAGTCTATATCATTGATCATAAGACCATGGAGGAGAGTGTAAATGTCACCTTTGATGAAACAAAATTTCCTGGTATTGAAGGAAGTCAAGGAACAGAACCTTTGGCCTTTGAAAATCAAGGCTACCTAGAAGAGATTGATGAAGATTCACCAATAATTGCTCACACAATTTATGGTCCAATAATTGTTCATATCCAGTCTGTAGACAATGAAGGAACTGCTCAAACAACTGATTTCTCTAGGAATGTTCCCATAAATAGTGGACTTGAAGAAATTGATGTTGTCAACAGTGCAAGAGCAAAAGATGCTGTCAATCAATAAGGTGTTGAAGGCTCCAGTGATTTTCTAAGAGAAATAAAATGAAATAGAGATCACACTAATGATTTAATCATTGGTGATCCAGGAACATGAGTCAAAACATGAAGAAACATTCCTAACGAATGCATGTATTCTTATTTCATTTCTCAAACTGAACCAAAAACTCTAGAAGAAGCATTCACTAATTCTGATTAGATTAATGTCATGCAAGAAGAGCTTAATCAATTTGAAAGAAGCTGTGTTTGGGAATTGGTGCCTAGACCAAAGAACAAATCCATAATAGGTACCAAATGGGTTTATAGGAACAAGATGGATGATTATAGCACTGTCACAAGAAACAAAGCAAGACTGATGGTAAAAGGCTACGGTCAATAGGAAGGAATTGACTATGAAGAAACATTTGCTCTTGTTGCCAGACTTGAGGCAATATGAATCTTTTTTGGCTTTTCCTACATTAAAAAACTTCAAGGTTTTTCAAATGGATGTTAAGAGTGCTTTCTTTAATGGAGAGTTAGAAGAAGAAGTGTATTTTGAATAGCCCCCAGGCTTTGAAGATTCAAAAATGAAGAACTTTGTGTACAGAATACTCAAGGCATTGTCTGGTCTAAAGCAAGCACCAAGGGCTTGGTATGATACTCTTTCCAAGTTCCTTCTTGATAATAACTTTACAAGAGGGATTGTGGATAAAACTCTTTTCTACAAAAAGCATGGAAATGATATCATTTTAGTCCAAGTATATGTTGATGACATTATCTTTGGCTCAACAAATGAAGATTTATGCAAGAAATTCTCTGAGTTGATGCATAACAAATATGAGATGAGTATGAGGGTGAATTGGTATTCTTTCTTGGACTTCAAGTCTATTAAAAAGAAGATGGAATATTTATTTGCCAAACTAAGTATATCAAGGATCTATTGAAAAGATTTGATATGGAAGACTCATCTCCTGCAAAGACTCCAATCTCAACTGCAACTCAACTTGACAAAGATCCAAAAGGAAAGAAGGTGGACAACAAGATGTATAGAGGAATGATTGGCTCTCTCCTTTACCTAACAGCTAGCAGGCCTAACATCATGTTTGCAACAGGATTGTGTGCAAGGTTCCAGTCTGATCCAAAAGAGTCACACTTAATGGCTGTAAAAAGAATATTTAGGTACATAAAGGGCACTCAAAATTTAGGCCTTTTGTATCCTAAAGAATCTGGTTTTGACATAGTTAGATATTCAGACTTAGACTATGTAGGGTGCAGGATAGACATAATGAGTACAACAGGTAGCTGTCAATTTTTGGGAAAAAGATTGGTTTCATGGTTTAGCAAGAAGCATCATTCAGTGTCAAATTCTACTGCAAAGGCTGAATATATTGCAACTAGTAGTTGTTGTGCTCAATTACTATGGATGAGGAATCAACTATTGGGCTATGGGTTGAATCTGCAAGGAATTCATATATTTTGTGACAACACTAGTGCCATAGTAATTTCTGAGAATCCTGTTCAACACTCCAAAACTAAGCACATTGACATCAGACATCATTTAATTAGAGAGCATGTGGAGGATGGCATAATAAAGCTGATCTATGTGCCCATAGAGAAACAACTTGCAAATATTTTCACCAAACCATTGGATGAAAAGACATTCAACAGGCTAGTGAGTGAATTTGGTATGTTAAATTTGTCATGTTAATGTAATTCTGTTTAGTTGATAAAAAATTTAATTAATTAATTTCATTATGAATTAATGGCCTCTTGAGGTGTTTTGATTTTTATCATAGTGGAAAGACATGATGATGTTTTACTGAGAGGTTAACTAATTTATTTTTAAGAAACTTAATTCATATGAGGTTAATAAAAATTACTATCAAGGTTCTTGACATTATGTTTTATTCATACTGTCATATACTAATAAGTTACTGTCAGATTCTGTGAAACTTACCGCTATTGAGAAGTCTTGACAGCATATTATGCGGGACTGAAACTTATTGTCAAACTTTTGTGAAACTTATTGTCAGTGCTTATTGACAATATAGTTTTCTAAAATCCCCGCATAACATATTGTCAACAGTTAATATTAGGGTTATTCATTTAATTTATATATTCTCTAATAACTAATGTTACTATCAAGAGTGTTTGTGATTTTTAGCGCATGAGCTATTGTCAAGAAGCGAATGGATTAATAGATACAACTGTCAAATAATTCGATTAAAATTCATCTTTGACAACAAATTTTTCACACACACACACACACACACACACACACACACATATATATATATATATATAACCCGCTAAAATCTCTCACATTCTTTATTTCTCTTTTAAACTCTCAATTATCTAACGCCCTAAAAACCCTCTATTTTCTCTCCAACTTCTTCTCTAAACCTTCAATTTCTTAACAATGTCTGGACCACAAATCATTTTCTCTCTTGCCCAAACAAATTTACCACAATGGCTTCAGTAGGAGAAGCTGGTGAAGACTTCAAACCCTTCGTTGGCTTCATGAATAACTTTTACCTGTCGTTTGCTCTAAACAATAGTCCTATGTTAGAAATATCACGGTTGTCGCAGTTATGGACCTCTACAATGTGTGAGGGGGAGCAGGATTCAAGCTCCATTAAGTTTCAAATCAATGGGATCTCCTACATCATTGACTCAACCCATGTCAACTCTCTCTACACACTAAAGCTGAGAATGATGCCCTTTTTCAAGAACCTGCGAGTGAAGAATAACTCTCCAAGTTCTTCAAAATGATTGGATATACTGGACCCAGGACAAGTCCTGACGGTGATGAATGGTACCCGTCAAGAGGCATGGATAGAAAGTACCTGAATAAAGAGTGGAGCATGATGTTAGATGTTGTTTCAAGGTCCATGTCTAACAAGACCAGTGGCTGGAATAAGGTGCCAGCCTACATCAGAAAGATTGTACATTCCATGGTGCACAACTACAAAATTGATATTGGAACGCTCCTGATGCCATTATTTAAACTGGTGCTTGGCAAGAAAGAAATAAAGAAGCCGGTAATTTACTATCCTAGATTCTTTAAAGAAAAACACTCATTCTATGTTGGCCAGTAAACCTCTTAAATAGAATTGAGTTTGTTTATTACTGATTTCATGCTTTCTATTATAAATAAATTGAATTTAAAAATTATTGGGGACTACAATGTATTTTCATTGAGTGATGAGAATGGTGTTGACCTCACAATTCCTAACCCACACTCCAAACCATTTTAAGGATTCCGACCTTCTAGAGTCTCTAGATCTGTTAGCCAAGGGTCTGGTTCCTCTCAAAAGGACCAGGCTCCTAAAAGGAGGAGAATCACAAACCCTAGGCTAGAAACTATTCCACAGGTAGTTGGTGAAACTATACAAGATGCAGAAAATAAGGCTGGTAGTTTGTACACAGAACCCACAAAGGGCCATGGTGAGCCTAGGAGAAAGAAGGCAATGGTACCAACCTCTGTTAGCCAGGGTGTGTCCTCTCAAAAGGACACATCTCATAAAAGGGATCAAAACACATTTCTAGATGTCTCCTCTCAACAGAAGGCATCTATTGAAATTGGTCAGTCTCCTATGACAGTTTGTACAGAGTCTGCACAACAGGTTAAACACACTAAACCCGAGCCCACACTTGAAGATATACACACAGATCTAGAACAAATGGAACACAACTCATTCAATTATGGTGCATCACATTTTACCAACTTTGAAGAACAAAATGTTGATGCACTATTTCAACAATTGGATGAGACTGATTATAGCAATCCACAAGAACCTTCTACTCAAAGGGTGGAAGAGATTGTTGTCACAGTCTCTGTAGCTGTTAATGACAAAGTTGCTGTCAATCCTCATGATAGTAACTTCTCACAAGATGCTGTCAATCCTCCAATTCCAGAAAACAATTCTCCAATACCTGAAACCTCTCAACCTGATGATAATGATGTTGCTCTTATTTCCACAATCCTCAAGGTAAAATATAAAACTTTTGTGCAAGATATACCTGCTTAGTCTCTTACACCTATGATGAGTGGGGGTGTGAAAATAAAAAGAGAGATAAAAGAAAAGAGAGTTGAGCTTAAAAATGAGGGGCTGGGAAAATTCCAGGCAAAAGGAGAGGGCCCTGAGCAAGGCCAAATAAAAAAGAAAATTATGGGAGACTCAATATCTAAGGCAATAGGCCTTGAGAGTGAGTTGGTGAGGAGTGATGAGTGATGAGATCACTCATAAAAAACCAGAGAGTGCGAGCACCCTCACAGCTTGGAGGAGATAAGGTGGAAAAGTAGAAGATTGTTGAAAAGCCTAAGGAGAAAGGCATTGTGATAAAGGAATGTGGAGTGAAAAAGGATTCTGTGGTCCATGTAGCTGACAAAGGAAAGGAAAAACTTTTTCATGATGAAAGTGATGATCTGATCATAGAAGAGAGAGAAGATTTTGATAATGAACAGGCTTCTATTCTTATGGTTGATGAAAATGAAAATAGTAAAGTTTTTGAAGATGCTTAATTCAATAAAAGGATCAATGATCTGAGAGCCTCATCTAACAGAGTTCCCAAGAAATTTTTTGATTCAATGAGACAGTCAACAGTTGGAGCAGCTATAATGGTGTCAAAAAGCAACAAATGGGTAATCTCTGTCAGGACTAAAGGAGGTCTCAGTTGGTGCATGAGCATGGCATATTTGAGAAGACAAGAAATTGCAGTGATATAAGCCATCAAACTTAAAATCAAGACAAACAAGTCATTGCTAAATGAAAATCTGAAGATGACACTACAGAAGCTGATAATTGAGAAGTTACCAGAAATAACTCATGATCCCTTGGACATAAAATTCAGTAGCACAAATACAGGTCTATGAATCTTGAAAGGGTAAGTATGTGCAGGCTAAGGTCTGTAAAAGAAGCTTTTAACTATTTCAAGAAGATTCCTATAAATGAAGAAAGAGTTGAAGTGTTAAGGGTGTTGGCTGAGGAATTGAGGAGGCTGAAAGAGTTGAAGTTAAGAAAGAATGTGAAGAAGACTCGAGAGAGAAGAGATGGAGATGATGATGATGAAAACCCTGATGATGGTGCAGGTAGTTCCAAGTCTAACAATAATGATGGTGATGCATGGACCTTTTGAACTGGGAATAATGATGAAGAAAAAGAGAAGTTAGTTAGTGAGATTGAAGGGAAGGTTTTGAGGACTGTGATTCTTGGTTTTGAAAATGACAAAAATGATGATGTCAAGAGTGATAAGGGTGAACCTACTATAATGGAACCAGAACATACTGTCGAGCCTGTATTGACAGTAACTTCAAAGTCACTGTCAAAAGAAGTGAGGGAAGAGTTACTGTCAAGGAAAATTTCTATATCCAAGAAATACAGGAATGCAAGGGCTGAAAGACATAAGCCTCATTCAAGCAAGAAGCCTAATAGAAAGAATTGGAAGCTGGTTACTGAGACAATGCATGAAGAATGTCTTGATGTTAGGAGACCCACCATCAACAACATGGCTGAGTCTAAGGCAGAATTAATCACTAAAGTTGTTGCTGAATGGACTGAGTTAAACTCCTTGAGCATAATAAATGTCTACTATGCCACTGGTGAAGTTGAAGCCTTGGGACATGAATTGAAGGAAGCCACTTATTTTATAGTGAGAAGGATTCTTTAAATCATAAAAGGTTTAGATATTAGGACTCAAGTGTTCAGTGGAATTCTGATTAGAAAATTATTGGAACTAATGGATTCTTTCAAACCTCACCACTTGGATTTTACAGATGATGAAGAACCTGAGATTATAGTATACTTAGATGGGGTTATGTTTGTAAATGAAGATGGAATCAAGGAGTTTTTGAGTATGAACTCCTTGTAAGAAAATAATATGGAGCTCCTTGAAGAGTTGGTGAAGTAGTTGGAAGAGTATCTTTATCCTGAGGAGAGAAGTCTAATGTCAAATGTTCTGAGGATAATTCAAGCCAAGAAGAAGAAGGAATTTGAAAGGAAGGTTGAGTATGAGAAGACTCAACAATGTCTTCTCAGGAACCCTGATAGGATGATTTTCTATAACTCTGGTGGATTTGATGAGGAAATCACTTTTGAGGAATTGAAGAAATTGGCTGAGAATAATCCTCAAATCACTGAATTAATCAAGAAGCAATTGTTCAATATCACCAACTTTTAGATATTTGATCTAAAAAATAGAACACTAGATATTTGTGACTCTAAGAGGAAAGGAGAAAGGGAGAGAAGGAAGAAGTTTGAAAGTGATGTTGAAGCTGCAAAGAAGAAGGTGGAGAAGATAACCAAGAGGATAAAAGAGGCTGAGATTGATATGAAGCATGCAATGCTGAATGATAAATTCTCAAGAAGAATCAATTATGTTTCTCCATTCTTATTAGGGCCCCTGAGAGTTATCATTGACAGCATTGAAGTGGAGGCTGCCAATTTCAGGGTGCTCAACAATGAAAATTTGAGGAGGGTTTTTAGACTCCCTATAGGCTCATCTCTAGAAGTTGAAAGAGACTTGAACAAAATTGTCTGGGAGATTATTGAGTCTAGAGAAGAAGAAGATGAAGCCATTGACAAACTCAGAGTGAAGCAGATTTTCTCTTCTGCAAAAGATAGATTTATCAAAGACATGTTTGGGATGAAATATCTATGTATCTCCAAAGGACCAACTGAGAACTACCACACCTAAAGAGACTTGAAGGATCTTTCTTACAAAATGGTGAAGCTAGTCTTAGAATGTGTTTTTGAGCATGCCAAGACAGATGAAGAAAAAAAGGCATTGAAAGTTCTTGAAGGTCTGTATGGAAGAATGACTGCAGAAAAGAAATGAAGTTGAAGCTCAAACTGAAGTTGAAGATTTGCTCAGTCTAGAGGAGCCTAGTTTGAGATAAAATTGTACTTGTAATTTTTCTTGAATATTTTCTTGTACAAACACATCATTTTTTATTTGTTGATTTAGCATCTGCAATTTACTTTGAATTTGTCTTTATTTTTCATAAAAACAAATTGGGGGAGATTGTTAGGGATTGTGGTGTTAACATTGTAATCAACTATGAGATACTTAGATTAATTAGAAATTAACTAAGTAAAACATATTGTCGTATGTATGTTTACAGTATGTTTAGTTGTCACTTGTAACAGTATGTATAAAAGCCAAGTAGGTGACAGTAAGTCTCAATAGTTACTGTCTTGTAAAAATGTAATAAATGATCTATGAGGTAGAAGTTCACAAAGTGTTTATGCACAGCATGAATCAAATCATTGACAATAACATTCTGCAAACTGAAGCCTACGACCGCATATTCAAGTGACAACACATTTGGAACAGACGACAACAACTATTCCCTTGATAGTAAACTTGACGGAGATTGAAGAATCGAAGACAACAAGTATTACTGACAACAACTATTCTCTTGACAGCAAACTTGGCGGAGATTGAAGAATCGAAGACATCAAGTTTTACTGACAACAACTATTCCCTTGACAGTAAACTTGGCGGAGATTGAAAAATCAAAGACAACAAGTTTTACTGACAATAACTTTGGCGGGGATAGTTGACAGCAACATTGGCAGAGATAGTTGACAGTACCTTTGAACGACAACATGTTTTAGAAGCCTATCAAGCTTGACAATAAAGTATGCGGAGTCAAAGATACTGTCACCAAAGAGAAGCTAAAGGTTGACGGTAATATTTTGGTGAAACTGACAGTCTATTTCAAGTAGCAGACTAGGTAGTGAAAATTCAAGGATTGATCTTGACATTTCTATCTAGTCTGCCAAGCCTACTACTGCAACTTGGGAGAAGACAAGAAAAAAGATAAAACATGCTCAAGGAGTCAAGGATGCCAGTACATCTCAGAACAGCTTTATCTATAAATGGAATGAAGACAAATTTGAATAGAAAAAAGGAAGTTTCTATTTCGAGCTTTGTCCTAAGAACAAGGAAAAATACACTTGTAAGTGGGATATGTGTTTCAGTATAAATACACATATCTCACAAACACTTTCCCTATCAAGAGAGAGACAACTTAGCTTAATTTTTCTCAAGTATAGAAACACTAGCAAGTTCTTTGTTATTGTATCTATTGAAGCTGGAAATATTTTCCAGTCAGTTGTAGCAAACAAACAAAAATTAATAAAACTAATTTTTGAAATTAAAACACATTTCTTCATTTGCTTGCTTACTGTTGTTTGTATTTCTTACTTGATATTATTACTACTTGTTTGTTGTTAGCAAGATAAGTGATAATTTATCAAGTTGCATTCAACTCCACTGCAACACTCATACTGTCTAACACTGGTGATCCCATTTTCGAATTTAGTGGTGGTTTGGTTGGTGATATCTAAGTATTAAGTATGTATTTTGTCAATTTTAAACTAATACTTAGTGTTTAATTAAAAAAATTAATTTTGAAACTCATAACTCAAAAGTACCAGGTTTTGATATCTTAAGCGAGGTGGACTTAGAGTCGTGGGTACGAAAAGTTAAATTAAAAAAATAATTATTTATAAAATTATTTGTTAATTATTAAAATAAATAATTGATGATGATATTGTTTAATATTTGAAAAATAATAGTAATTTATTTTTCATATCAACTGCGTATATTTTTTATTCATTAAAATAATATTAAATTAATAAATTTATTTACCGCTCAACCAAATACATGATATCATAATATTTTATCATCATATCACCTTAACACGATTCCTAATTCCAAATCAATAAACATATGCCATTACTATTCATTATTTCAAACTCAAAATATATGTTTATGTTTCAAAATCGTTTTAAATTTATTCATATTATATTTACATTTTCTTTATTAAAGTTTTTTCTTAATTATTAAAATCAAAATTATATTTGAAATACAAATATAAAGTATTATATTATTTTAAAAAATTATAAGCAGTTCACTTTTGTTCAAAATACAAATTAGTGAATTAACTAAAGATTATTAGATTTCAATATTATTTAATGTTAGTTTAATTTATATAATTTGTTAATTATTATAAGCAATAACTATTTAAATCATATTAAATATTTTAATCAATTTTTATAAACAATATTATTATTTGTTTTTATATTTTTATATTAAAATGAAAAGTTCCAATAGAATAACCTATTCTTTTATTTGTAATATACAAAAAATATTTTTAAATTAAATTAGTCTTATAATTAAAATTAGAGTGGTGTTGGTTAAATAAATCTTAGTTAATATATATAACTATTATTATTTTATTTTCAATTTGATATTTTTTTAGTATAATTTTAAATTTACTATATTTTTTTAAAAGTATTTTTTTAATTATGGGGCCTTTAAGTAAATTTAGATCAATTATGTTACCCAGTAATTAGACTATTATAGAAGAGGGTTGAATATAATAGTACCAAACAATTGAAAACTAGAACACAAGTATATAAAAGAAGAACTATTTGTATTAATTTTGACAAACTTAATATAAAACTCTCTCAAGAAACTAGGTGTTCGTATGAGCTGCTAAGTTATATGAATGATACAATAATGCAAACCTAATCATGTATTAATATAGTACACAACTACCTAAGTTACTTATCTAAATAATGCAAAGATAATGATTAATAAATACAGAGATACAATTTACATCATTATCTTCAGAATAGATAGTTTCTATAAGGTAATTGTCATTCACATAAATACTTCCTTTTTTGTCTCCAATCAAGTCCTGATTTGTCGAATACCAACTGTCAAACTCTGACCAGTGTAAACTCTATCGATGACTAAACTCTGATGATGTCGCTTATACTCTGATCAGCTTCTGTAGACTCTGATTGCTATTCTCGGACAGCATCATTTCTTTATATCTAACCATCTCCTTCAATTTATGTTTTGTGTAATAAAACATAAATTTTAATGATGATGTCACAAACCTCATAGACAAATGCATTAGTGTTTGAGTGTTTGAGTTTTCTACCTTGCCTTATACTCTCTTGTACGAAAAATCTCCGGCTAGAAACTTCAATGTTTTTAAAAAAAATAGTTATATTCAATTGTATTCGATTACAAATTTTATTTTAAAAAAAATTGTATTTAGTTACTTTTAGTTGTAAACCGTATTTTTATAAAAAAATTTTAATACATAATAAGATAGTAAGAAAAGTTAAAATTAATATTTTTAATAAATATCTTTCTTTTATTATACCAATTGTCAATTTACACGCAACTCGATGAATTCTAGACTAATTCAACATTTCATCGTTAAGACAACCGTCTGAATCCGAACTGTAATGGAGTTTCAAGAATCTATTTATTAAGTAACATTATTTGTGCTTAATTCTCTCGATTTATTATTTATTTTTACTTAATTCTCCCGATTTATTATTTTATTATAACTTGATAATTATTCGTTGATTATCATCTGCTTCACGTTTCTTTTAATTATTCGAACATGCTGTGTTTTGTTGTATGTTACACAGTTTGTGTATACTTGAATCAATTATCGAAATTTAAAGATTTACTTCTACAACCTAATCATAACACTCTTCATATACATGTATCTACAATTTCATATATAATATAAATAAATATGTGTTCTTAGCTTTGACCATTACGATATAGCTTTCATTGTTTTTTTGTGTGTATTATTATAAGATGAATCTTTGTTTGAGTGCCCACGACCCATAAATTATGATTTGAATTTTGTTTGGATGGCGATCCCAACATAAAATAAATATTAAGTTATTCGATATTATCATATTGTGACAACTCAAGTAGTCGAGTGGGATATGTCTGTGCAATTATACATGTACCTTTTCTCCCCGTTTTTTTAGAAGTTTGATTTTGATTTTTAACATATATATTTATGTGTTTTAATTATATATTAAAATAATTATTTTAAAAAATTTTAACTCAAATATTGTAATGCAATGAATATTTTAATTAATTTTTTTTTATAAAAATAAATAGTTTTATTATTTAAAACATTTAAATATATGTATCACAAGCAGTGTTATAAAAGATAGGAATCGGAATAACACGATGAACGCAACCTACAGTGATTAATCGGGTAATCGGTGATTAGTCGGATTGATTAATCGGAGCATTAATTGGAAGTATTTTAATTTAATAAATAATAATATATAATTATATTTAAATATCTTCAAAATATCATAAAATTTATAATAAAAAATATCATATATGTCTATACATATTTAGGTGTTAGCATTAGTAAAAAACCACTCGTCTTAATAGTTATTAATATATATAATTATTAAGATTTTGAGAGATTATTTGAAATTTATGAAAGATTTAGGGCTATATAATCAATATTTATTGTAAATTTATAGTATATATATATATATATGTATGTATATATTAATTTTTAAAATTTTAACTTTTTTAATTAAAAAATTAATTTTGTCCGATTTTTGACCATTTCAGCCGATTTTTAACCGTGTTAACCGATTTTTTCCGTCTGGCCCGATTTTTGACCGATATTTTAAAAAAATAAGTTTTTTGGACCCAATTTTTGATTAATCGAAACGAGACCTGTCCGTCTAGTGATTAATCGGCCTATTAATCGAGCTGTATTTTAGAACAGTGTTAGAAGTTAAAATGATTTATAAGAAAACGGAAAAAATAGAATATAGATGAACAGATGCAGATATATATTGATGGAACAACTAAAAACAATTCAATTATGTATACATGTGTATAGGCTAGCTCGTGTAAGCAAACACAACACTCTCTGTATCCTCCCATACTCCTTTCTCCACGTGCCAGGAAGCTGCCGAGCCCGGTTGAAGCCCGTCACTGTCATTTAAAAACCAAACACAAAAGGAAAACAACGGAGTAGTAGGCTGACGTGTCAGTCCCGGGTCCCACATGTCCCTTCACTCACTAACACCTACACGACCAGACATTACAAAAATGGCCACGACCCATGGCCTTACTCTTAACCTCCCAATTTGCCCCCTGTGGGTCCCACCGTGACATGGCATGTGACTTGTCACCCTCCAATTGTTTCAACCCTCTCCTAACTCCTATATAAACACCCTTTGCCTTGCCTTGACTGCATCATCACAAAAAATATCGCATCTAGCCCAACAATTTTTTAAAGATATATTAGTGTTACATCAATTTTTTGTACATTTTAAACAGTAATGGCTGTGGATTCAATCCTGTCATCTCCGTTAGGCCCTCCGGTGTGCGAAAAGGATGCGAAAGCGCTTCAATTTATTGAAGAAATGACTAGAAATGCTGATGCTGTGCAGGAGAAAGTGTTGGCGGAGATACTGAGTAGGAATGCTAAGACAGAGTATCTGCAGCGATTTAAACTGAATGGTGCCACCGATCGGGACACTTTTAAGTCGAAAATTCCCATGGTTACTTACGAAGATCTTCAGCCTGATATTCAACGTATTGCCAACGGTGACATGTCTCAAATCATGTGTTCTCATCCCATCTCTGAGTTTCTCACTAGGTGAATTGTCCGTACGTTTGTTATTTTAAGTTATGATGATTATAGAGGTTTCGATAAATGTCTTACAATTTTTTTATATTTTGCACAACAGCTCTGGAACTTCAGCCGGAGAAAGAAAGCTGATGCCAACGATTAAGGAAGAATTGGATCGTCGTCAACAACTTTACAGTCTTCTCATGCCTGTCATGAATCTGTAAGTTCCTTCAATTTCGACTGCATTTCGTGACAACCAATTTAACTTAATATTTTCTGATAATGATTTATTTCTATTTGTGGCAGTTATGTGCCTGGTTTGGACAAAGGAAAAGGATTGTACTTTCTTTTTGTCAAGTCAGAGACAAAGACACCTGGTGGCCTATTGGCAAGGCCAGTACTTACTAGCTATTACAACAGTGATCATTTCAAGACCCGACCCTACGACCCGTATAATGTCATGACAAGCCCGAATGAAGCAATCCTGTGTGTTGATTCTTTCCAGAGCATGTACTCACAAATGCTCTGTGGTCTCTACGAACGCCTGCAAGTGCTCCGTCTAGGAGCTGTATTCGCCTCTGGTCTTCTCCGGGCCATCCGGTTTCTTCAGCTCAACTGGCCAGAATTGGCAAACGATATCCGAACCGGATGCTTAAGTGAAAAAATAACTAATCAGGACATCCGTGCGTGCATGACCCGGGTACTTAAACCCGACCCCGAGCTCGCGGATTTCATATCCAAGGAGTGCTGTGAACAAAATTGGGAAGGTATTGTAACAAAAATATGGCCTAACACAAAGTACCTAGACGTAATTGTCACGGGTGCAATGGCTCAATATATACCAACCCTTAAATATTATAGCGGAGGACTACCTATGGCATGCACCATGTACGCATCGTCCGAATGTTATTTCGGGCTCAATCTCAATCCAATGTGCAAACCATCTCAAGTTTCGTATACCATCATGCCAAATATGGCTTATTTCGAGTTCTTGCCTCATGAACCACACTCAACAACTCGTGAATTTCCTCGTAAACTCGTGGACCTCGTGGATGTTGAAGTTGGAAAAGAATACGAACTTGTAATTACAACTTATGCTGGTCTCAATAGGTACCGCGTTGGTGACATCCTTCGAGTTACCGGTTTCCACAACTCCGCTCCACAATTCCATTTTGTTAGGCGAAAAAACGCCTTGCTCAGCATCGATTCAGACAAAACTGACGAGGCCGAGCTGCAAACAGCGGTTGAAAATGCATCGAAACTCCTCCAAGAGCTCAACACCAGCGTCGTCGAGTACACGAGTTATGCCGATACAAAAACTATACCCGGTCACTACGTCATATATTGGGAGTTATTAGTCAAGGACTCGGCCAACTCGCCTAGCAATGAGGTCCTAAACAAGTGTTGCCTAGCTATGGAAGAGTGTCTCAACTCAGTGTATCGACAATGCCGAGTTGCGGACAACTCGGTGGGACCATTGGAGATCCGAGTGGTTAAAAATGGCACATTCGAAGAGCTAATGGATTATGCAATATCAAGAGGGGCGTCAATTAATCAGTACAAGGCACCAAGATGTGTTAGTTTTACACCTATTATGGAGCTGTTGGATTCGAGAGTAGTTTCATCACATTTTAGTCAAACTTTGCCTCATTGGACCCCGGAAAGACGCCGGTAAATAATGTTTAAATATATAAATAATATAGTGTGTATAAAATAAAATGTTAGTGACCGACCATATAAGTCAACTCAATATTCCTTGTTAATTAATTAGCCAGGGTTAATTCTTAATTGTACTTCTTTCTCTTGGTTTGTTTGTAAGTAGGAAAACTTTTATAAATTGTACCTTTAGTAGCTAAGAATTATGATAATGATCAGATGGGACAGTTTAATTTCTAATCTTTATGCATAATTAAGCCATTATAGAACAGATTTTCTATCGTTTCATATTCTGGATTCGATTATCGTTTATTTGTTTATAAAACATATACTTTTAACTTTTTGACATTAAAAATATTATTAGGCTTTTAGGCTTGTTAATTAGATATCTATTGCATGTGTGTATGATAACATAATATATCAGCTAACACAGAGAGATACATGAGAACGAAACATAATATATCAGCTAAAGCAAAATGTATACAAGCTTGCACATGAACTTGTCAAATTGAATTATAAACTGTTGTTGATAACTAGAATCTACTCTATATTATACTTGAAGGGCACATGCATGGCGTTTATATAATACATGCAACAATATTGATGATCCCACAATAGGCCATAAATAGAAATATAAGGAGTTATTGATGTGCAAATTTCCCACATGTAACATGGATGTCTCATGTATGCATAACTGCATTATGATTTATGTATGGTGCACAATTAATTATTGAACGACAAGTTAGTTACAAACCCCATGTATATACGATCGGAATCGGAAAATTATATTCATTAATCGAGATTATTCATTTATAGATATCAATTTGTTTAGAGTGTCTGTTTCTAGAAAAATGTATACAACTGCCCATGTATGTGGCACATAAGCCAGAAGTACTGGGCCAACCTTTGTGGGCAGCCTCTCTGCAATAGGCCATTCGTTCTCATATGGGCCGATTCTCTTCCTAGGTCGGATGGGCTTGGACTCTTCAGCCCAATTCGTGTCAGACAAGCCGACTTTAGGTGTGATATATTTCCTCTACGAGTATAACTTTCGTCACTCACGTTATTAAATATTCAAAGCAATAACCCTTCTCTCTTGATATAAAAAACAAACAAGAAATTAAAAAAAACAATCATATTCATCACCTCATAAAATACATTCATGCACGTATAAATTTTATAATTATATGATATGTAATATGTAACGCCAGTAAATGCATAAAAGGCTGGGACAATTAGACAATGCATATGGTCCAACAAGATACAATAGCGTTGCCCTTGTTGTTGGTGTCACGGGCATTGTTGGCAGCAGCCTGGCTGAGATTCTTCCTCTCAATGACACCCCTGGCGGCCCCTGGAAAGTCTATGGCGTTGCCCGCCGCCCGAGGCCACCCTGGAAAGTTGATCACCGTGTTGAGTATATTCAATGTGACATCTCTAATCTCGACGAAACTGGAGCAAAACTCTATGTGCTGCAAGATGTTACCCATGTTTTTTATGTAACCTGGGCTAGTAGAGCCAATGAATCCGAAAATTGTGAGATTAATGGTAAGATGTTGAGGAATGTGCTCAGTTCTTTGATTCCGAATTCACCAAATTTGAAGCATATTTGTTTACAAACTGGTAGAAAACATTATGTGGCTCCTTTTGAAGCGAAGGGAATTGTAGAACATGATTTGCCTTATACAGAAGATCTTCCGAGGCTTGATGCTCCTAATTTTTACTACATTTTAGAGGATATTTTGTTTGAGGAAGTGGGAAACAGAGAGGGCTTGACATGGTCAGTTCATCGGCCTGCAACTATATTTGGCTTTTCCCCGTATAGTTTGATGAATATAATTGGTACATTGTGTGTTTACGCCACAATTTGCAAACACGAGGGTTTACCAATGAGGTTTCCCGGGACAGAGGAGGCATGGAACTGTTACTCTGATGCTTCGGATGCTGACTTGATTGCTGAACAGCAGATATGGGCTACAGTGGATCCGTACGCCAAGGATGAGGCGTTTAATTGTAGTAATGGAGATGTTTTCAGGTGGAAGCACTTTTGGAAGGTGTTGGGGAGCAGTTTGAGGTGGAGTGCGGATATCTTGAGGCTGGGGAGAGGTTGAGTTTGGCAGAGATGATGAAGGATAAAGGGCCTGTCTGGGATAAGATTGTGGACGAGGAAGGGTTGGTGCCTACAAAACTAGACGAGGTTGCAGCGTGGTGGTTTGCTGATGGTATGTTCAGTGGTACATGTCCATTGAACTCCATGAACAAGAGTAAGGAGCATGGATTTTTAGGTTTTCGGAATTCAAAATCTTGCTTTATATATTGGATAGATAAGATGAGATCTTACAGAGTTGTTCCATAGCTAATTTTTCCATACTTGTTTTCTATTTAGTTCATGGTGTTTATGTCAATAGTGTAGTGTCTAGGACTCTAGGTTCTTCGATAAAAGTAGAGGAATAGGAATAAGAAGAGCTCTTGCTTTCCGTATATGTATAATAGATGAGAAATATTTCTGTTCCTGTAATACTATGTCCCAAGGAATGTGGATTTGAAAAATCTGTTCAAACCAAAGACTCCCAAAAGCAAACAAGTCAGAGGGCAAGCCAGGGTAGCTCTGTTCTTATTCTCTGCGATTGCCCTCAAAATGATCAGAATAAGGTAAATTTCGTACTCGGTTAATTTCATAACAAGTGAAACTCTCTAAGTTCTCTCATCCCAATAGTAGCCGTAATCTCTATGGCTCTATTCAAGCGGCTACTAAATAAACTAATCCAGTTTCAAAACGGGAAGTCAAGAAGTCCTTGTTGGCAGGAAGAAGGAGAAGTGCTATAAGCTTAATTCAATCTAGAAAAAAGACGGAAACTCTGCTTCTGCACTAGACCTGGAAAGAGTTGGTTCCTCACCCGAAAAATCAATGGTAATGTGTACAGAAATCGATTCTGCTACTCCAGAGGCACGAAATCATGGCAGCATATTTGTTTACAAACTGGTAAACATTGTTCTGGCTCCTTTGAGTCATCTGGCTAAGTAACAAATGGTATCCTAAGAATTGTAGACTAACAGTCATGCCTCTTCTTTTAGCGAACAAGAATTGTGAAATTCTTACAAAGCTAGATGCTACAGATTTTAACAGTCTGTAGAATGTGGAACTGTATTTTGAATATAATTTGTACTTCCTGTGTATATAATTTGTCTTCTTGTGTTTATGGGCCAATGAGATTCATGGGTTTATAAGCAGTTTGGTGTCGGTATTCATAATCTTCAGGATGAATCATTTAACTGTAGTAATGGAAAACATGTGTTCAACTGGAAGCCATTTTGGAAGGTGTTGGCGAAGTATTGAGGTAGAATGCAAAGAATCTGAGAGAGGAAAGAGGTAGACAATGGCCAATTTGATTACAGAGAATGTGGAATGAGATTGTGAATTAGAACGGTTTGTGGCTTCCTACAGTGAAAGATATTAAGATTTCATGGGTGGTTGATTACATACTGAGAATCATCAAGATTTTAGGAAGACCAAGAGCGCCTCAATTCAAGCAATGCCACAATATCTCACATTTAGACAGAAGAATCATTCGTATGTAGGCACTAAAACTGCAGTTGATATCAATCAAACAGAGCACTATAAATCTAAAAACCCCAGCTTGTAAAGAGTTGTAAAGTAAGAGAAAAAATAAATTCTGTTCATCGGATCATTTACCTTTAATCTAATTCCGATACTTTTAGTATGCCAAACCTAGCTAAAACTTTGTACTCAAAAGAAACACTTAAAACATTAGTGCGTCGACAACATCGACTGATCTAGGGAGAATATATCGAGAGGAGCAATTACACTTGTCTCATACTTGAATTTGCGACTAATAACACCATTCTGTCGATCAAGATAGACTACAATTGCAGTGATGTCATCATGGCTATGCCGCCTGGTTCCCTTCTCAATCATCATTATATCTTTGTATTCCAAGTTCCTTCTCTCTGCAGCTTTTTTAATGGCAGTTGTCACCAATCTCTTAGCAATCGCCTGCAATTATAATATAATGTTACTGTGTTACAGAAAGTATACAGAAATGAAGTTACTGCCACATGTTAAAAGGTGAAATGATTCATCAGAATACCCTCAACTATGTGAGCATATATATCAATGAGAGGACTAGGTACTCACAGTTCTTGGATTGTTGTGCACAATATCCACTGCTTCATTGTCATTCAAATGTTCCCAAAGGCCATCAGAAGCAAATATAAGAAACAAGTCTTGCGCTTGAAGCTTTCTCGAAATGACTGATGGTTCAGCTGATAATACAGCTCGCTCTATGGGAACAGAGTTTGCGTATTCTTGATAGATTGGATCCATATGTAATTCAGGTTTCTTAAGATATACATCCCCAATAGATCTAGAAACCTGAGAAAGAAAAGCATGAGACAACATGTCCATGAAAGAATACATGTAAAAGTTAAAGAAGAGGCTAATGCATGTATCAAGATTTTCCCTCTCCAAAGCTTATAGAAAGGAAAAGCGTGTAACTGATAGCCATCAGGGTCTTCTGGATAACTGAACATGTAAAGTTCGAGGACCAAATATCCACTAGATTAACAAACTGTTGCTTTCCAAAATCTTCGGGCTGTCTCATGCTCGGAAGGTGTTTTACTTACACATGCATGAGTCTTGGACCAGGGGCAGGGGCAAATATATGATTCCTGGTAGAGTAGGGCAGAGACACAACTTCTTTTATGAAAGACATGCTTTTATGAAGCTGAAGCTTCTTCCCACAAAGCAGAGGACGAAAAATAAAGATAAACAAAACAAGCGCTAAATTATTGAGGCTATGAAACTGAATTTACTCTACAATACCATATATAGATTCCATCCATCTGTAAAAGTTACACTAATTTTAGTGTTATAGTGTCTCAGTCACCGGAGATGTTCTAAAACAAAAGACACAACTGTTAAAGAAAAGAACATACATACAAGAGTAACTGACAAGGTCCCATTAGACCATTAGTCACAGTAAACACAAGTTGATGAATACAGTGCTAGATACAAACAAATAGTGATATTTTGTCACAACATGCATGCAACAGAGTTGAGTGATGAGTAAGTTAAATTATAACCAATATCAAAGGGAGTTTAAATATTTTCCTAGCAAATCAAGCGATAAATTTAAACAGAAGAGATAATACAAAAGGTACATCAAGAGAAAATATACTATTCACAAAATAAGAATTAGAAAAAAGACTGAAATATATGTTTTCCTGAACCAAAGTATACATTGTATTGGATTAAAATTGCAGTACGATGAATATAAAGGCCTTCAACAGTCAAAATATAAGAACCAAAGAGGGGGATAATATATAAAAGGATTCATTAGTAAATGGAAGCAAAGAAATATACCTGAATTACGCCCTTAATCCTCCACCCACCACGGCTATTGACCACAATAGTTGGATCATCAGAATGAAGTGCCTGGACCTCCGTCCTGACATCCTCACAGGCAACATTATGATCATTAGACAAACGTTCTGCCACAACACAATCCTTCACCCCATCAAAAACTTTCCTGCCAAGAACAACCCTCGAGTCCCCAAGGTTAGCAATATACAAATCATCACGTGAGATTGCCCCAACAAGACAACACGAACCAACGGACGCAAGTTCTGGTTGTAAGGGCAATTCACGCATCACAAAACTAAGGAATTCTTCCTCAGTTGCAGCAAAGGCTCTGATAAACACATCCGTAGATAGCCCCTCATCCTCTATTTCAAATCCTACACCAACAAGTTGAACGAAAGTCTTAGAAAAACATAATACACAGATATTGTACGTAAACAAATATTTACATATTGATATGTATAGAGATTTACAACTTGCGAGACCTGAACATATATCATATATAATTATAAATTCAAATGTTCAACCGTACACATAACGACAGAAATAAACATAAATATGAACATACGTCGAATGAAGCGAAAGAGAGTGTTATTAACAAAGCGAGAGGCTTGAGGACCACCATGGCCATCAAAAACGCCAACAAAAATAGTACCATCTTGGTCCTTATCACGACACGCATGAAGTCGAGCTTGATCTTCAAGAGTTGAATTAGCTTGCACCACTGCCATTGACATCACGTCCTTGATATCTCTATTCCACATCAACTCATCACTCTTGGCCCTACCAAAACACCATTTGTCGTGAAACCATCGCAACATCTTGTCTCTCTCAGAAAATTATTACAGCGATGAACGGATACAAATAAATATTCGAGTAATTTATTTATATAGAGCATCGTAGGGTTTGCGCGTATAAAAAAAAAAAAGGCAACAGGTGAAATTTGGGAAAGGTGGTAGAGATATAACACCGAGATACCACTTTCCTCAAACCCACGGTCTTCGCGGCCTATTTTATTTTCCTTTGTTATTAATTATATAAATATATAATAATATATTCTGTATATAATTATTACTATATGGACATAATTTTAGCATTATTTGAGGTAAAAAAATAATATTAAAATTCTAAATTCAAATAATTAAACTGTTAACATATTATTTTGAAAAATGATCCTTTTAATATAATACTAATATTAAATTAACTATATAAATAAAACATCAATCAATTACTTAATCAATCAGTCGATCAATTAACTATCTATATTGAAGGAAATTTTGTGGATATTGAGTTGGTGTCCTAAATGAGTTCAATCACATCTCTTTTTGTTTGGCAACTCTATTTTAAATATAATAAAATTAAATCTTTTTTTTTTTGAGATTCTATTTTTCTAGGAAAGGGAATAATTACACAAGGCTAGTATCTATATTATAAGTGGTAAGAAGTTATATTGAAAAATGGGATAAGAGGACAAATTTTTTATAATGTATTCTAAGAGTAATGTTAGGGAACCAAACAAATTTCCCCAAAAAAATATTCGAAAATGATGTGGCATGATTCATACGATAAGATGTGTAGTTTTAATTCATATGTTAATCTCATTAATTATTTGCACAATCAATCAGAATGAGACATGTGGCATTTGGTAAACTTTTTGAAAAATTTATTTGATTCTCCACCATTACCATTACTCGTATTCTAAAACCTAAAAATCTTATTAATTATTTATGAGTAGTGCTAGGGACCCCAAAAATTGTCCCAAAAAATTTCTCAATGATGTGCCATAATACTTGGTAAATTTTGATTCGTGGGCGCATATTTATGCACGTGGAGTCCCATATTATTATTAAAAAAGTTACCATTTATCTATGTAACAACTCAGCATTTGAGAAAGATTTTACGAAATTTTGGGGTCTCTAGCATTTTAGAGAATTATAAACATTAAAACTATTATGTTTTTGTCTTCTAATTTATAAAAAAAGCAATAATTATATAAAAAATAGTTCATAGTCAAAAATAGACTTGGCAAAAAATAAGTCTGCCGAATTTCATAAAACTGAATTTAATTTTATATTCAAATAACATAATTTGATAAATATTTGAAAACAGATTAGATCTAAATCCAAAATTACCTGAAAATATCAATCAATTAATTAATCAATCACTCAATCAAGTAATTAATCCATTAATCAATCAATTAATTAATCATCAATTTTATCCCATCTATCTATTGAAAGAAAATTTCTGGACATTGAGTTCGCGTTGTGAAATCAGTCCAATCATATTTATCACTTTTTTAAGCAACTCTATTATAAATATAAGAAAATTAAAAAAAATCTTTTAAGATTCTATTTTTTAGGGACGGAAATGGTTAAAAAAGACAAATATATCTATTATAAGTGATAAAAAAAAGTTATGTTGAAAAATGAGATAAGAGAGAGTTTTTTATTTTCGTTCTTAAATTTTATAAATTAAAATTTCTAATTTCATATATGTCAATTTTTTACAGAAATTATGTTTTCATAATATATATTGTCAAAAAACTTGCATTTTAAAAATTAATTTTTTTTGTTTAAACTTCTAATAATTTATAGAGAACATGATAATTACATACAAGGCAGATTTTTACTGTAAAATGTAAAAGCCTTTTCTTCTATTTATCTACTTTTGTGGAGAACCTATTTTAATTTTAAAAATAAAAAATTCCTATTTATCTTCTTATTTAAAATAATCTTTTTTTTATTTTACCTTATAATTAGTATAGAGCACAATAATTATATAAAAGACAAATTTGTATAATGTATCCCAAAACTTAAAATTCTTATTAATTATTTATTTATTCATCCATTTTTCTAGAGAATATAAGACATTAAAAATATTATGTTTTTTAGTTTCGAATTTATAGAAAAAATAATAGTTACATTGAATACAGTATGTCGGTGCGTATAAAATAGAAGGCAAGATTTGAATGGTGAAATTTGGAAAAGGTGGTAGAGATTTACAACACTAGATTCCACTTTCCTCCTTAAACCCATTGGCTTCGCCACATATTTCATTTTCATTTTTTTATTTATTATATAAATATATAATAATATATTGTGCATATTAACATGCGGTAATACAATTATGTATATAATTAATACCATATGGACATAATTTTGGTATTATTTGAGGTCAAAAAATTACTAATAACATTATAAATTCAAATAATTAAATTATTTGAAAAATGATCCTTATAATATATTATTAATATTAAATTAACGATATAAAAAACATCAATCAATTAAGCAATCAATCAATTTTATCTCATTCGAAGGAAATTTTTCCTTTCTGGACATTGAGTTGGGTTCTGAAATCAGTTCAATCATATTTATCTATTTTTCCTAAAGCAACTCTATTTTAAATATAAAAAATTAAAACTTTTTAGGTTAAGATTCTAATTTTTAGGGAAAGATATAGTTATATAAGACAAGTATACGTATTAATTATATTGAAAAATGAGATAGGAGAGAATTTTTTTTTTTTTTGTTCTTAAATTTTATAAATTAAATTTTCTAGTTTTCATATATGTCAAATTTTTTAGAGAAATTATGTTTTCTGATTATTTGTCAAAATCTTGCATTTTGAAAATTAAACTTTATTGTTTAAACTCCTAATAATTTATAGAGAAGATGATAATTACATGCAAGGTAGTTTTTTAGGGTAAATCTAAAAGTTTTTATTTTCTATTTATCTACTTTTGTTGAGAACTTATTTTAATGTTATAAATAAAATGTTCTTTTTTATCTTGTAATTAAAATTACTATTTTATATTTTACATTATAATTAGTATAGAGAACAATAATTATATAAAAGTTAGATTTTATAATGTATCACAAAATATAAAAGTTGTATTAACTATTTATCCATTTATCCATTTTTCTAGAGAATATAAGACATTAAAAATATTATGTTTTTACCTTTCTAAATTATAGAAAAAGTAATAGTTATACAAAAAAATAGTTAATCGTCAAAAAGTTATTTATGATATAATAAAATGTTTGCCCAGATAAATAACTATTATAGAAGGGGGTTGAATATAATATGTTAGGCCCGAAATGGGGGTATAAGCTAGAAGGGGGGTTGAATAGCTTAATACCGTTTTAAAAATTGAGCTTGGCGTTTTAAAATTTTCTTTTCTCCTTTTAAAAAATTACCAGTCAACTAGTAATATAAGTGCGGAAAATAAAAACAGAGAAAAGAAATAGAGTACACAACAGAATTTTTATCCTGGTTTGCGATGGCGCAATCCCCTAACGGATCCGCTCACCCCTAGTCCAGTCCCCGAGTCCCTCCCTGAACTCGAGATTTTGCACTATAAAAAGATGTACTCCTTATAGTGGCGGAGAAGCCTTTTACAACACTTAGTATTTATCTTGGACCTTAACTACCCGTTAACCCCTCAAAATACAAAGCAAAACCTACTTGATTTATCTTGGAGCGTAACTCCCCGTTACCTCCTCACAATCAAAGTAGAACCCCTACAAGCTGGTCTTAGAGCGTAACTCCCCGTTACCTCTTCACAGGCAAGTAGTACCCCTACGAACTGGTCTTAGAGCGTAACTCCCCGTTACCTCTTCACAGTCACGTAGTATCCCTTACGACCTTATCTTGGAGCGTAACTTCCCCTTTACCTCCTCAAAGATACGTAAAAATCCCTGCGTAGACTATGTTCCTCTACTACAATGTAGGTCTTGGATCTGGGTCTTAGGTCTTGGGTCTTTCCTTTTCCTCACGGTGCAAAGACACCCAACTCCCCGTCGGCGTGTCTAGAACTTGGGTCTTAGAACAAGGATCACCTCACTTCACTTTCACCTCACTAACAAAGTCTAGACAACAAGTACTACGACTTTTAATATCCCTGTTTCAGAAAAGAAAGTGGTGGACTAGTATGTTACAGTACTAGACCAAGGTGACAAACAAATATATATAAAATAGCCGAAGCAACAGTATATATAAATGTGAGTCGGGGTAAGTCACCTAGAGACAAGGACGAACCACTCGAAAGGGTAAGTCACTTAGTCAGAAGGACGAACCACACGTTGTGTGCTAACGTGTATGCAGTAAAGTAAATGCGTATGCTAAAGTAAATTGCGTATGTAAAGCGTATGAATGCAAGTACTTTAAAGTAAACGTGCTAAAGTAAATTGCGTTATGTAAAGCGTATGATGCAATGCAAGTACGGAATGTAAATATATATATAGTATATATATAGGAAATATAAGGTCAAGATATAGACCAAATATTTTTGACTTGAATGAGATCAAGTACGTTTTCTAACTACTTTGTTTATAAGGCCTTAACACTACTACTAAACTATGGCCTTAAAACAATCAATAATAAACCTACAAATATTCTACGAGTTTGATTCGATTATGTCTCTAAATAATATAGGAGACTTATTCGAAATATTATTACTCGGAATGTATGTTGGTTTCTTTCACTTTGTAATTCAACAAGGAGTATTTATGTTTATGTCGTACCTCGACTTATACACAAAAACTCAACTCGGAATTGAAGTGAGCTACCTTGCAAATATTCGAGGAGCCTTTAGTTTATATCTCTATATGAGATTTATACCATTCGGTTCAAACCCGGAATAAGAGCTTGGTTTAGATACTAAAACTCAACAAGAAAGCCTTTTGCTTATGTCGTATATATATTGACTTATACAACTAGCCTCGACTCGGAGTTAAAGTAAATGGTCGTTGTATCTAACCCTTAAATTATAAGTTTAAGGATATTAACAACTATTTAGTTCACTCTTTATATATACGAGAATAGAAGAGAAGATTAAAGCTCGTGTATATATAAAAATGAGGAACAAGGCCAAATATATATACTTGCAACAAATCAAACAAAGCAAGCTCTTGTATATATTATTAGGGCCGAATATTATATATATAATATAGACAAGAAATAACTAACTTATGACCCTTGTGCTCTATAGTGAGAGACAACAATATTTCTTACGAAATCAAGGGATACGAGTTAGGATCTTGTACAAGAGTTCGTGTACACACTTAAAAATCAAGCAAGCAAGGTGTATACACTACTAAACATGTACCAACTGATATTATATATATAATCTATAGAACCAACTTATAACCCTTGAGATCTAGAGAGAAATCAAGAGAAAAAGCTAGTTTGAAGCCTAAAACACACAAAAAGGGTTGCCGGAAAAAGTCGCCGGAAAATGGCCGGAATCTTAACTTTTGGTACAACTTTGGGGGCAACAAAACAAGTCTAGGGGCTGCTAAGATATGGTAAGTGGGTAGCCTAAAGATACTTGTGTGATGTGTGTGTTAAATGAGCATGTAAATGTGTTTATAAGCTTGGTAGGGGTTAGATCTATGGATGAACTAAGCTTATAACTCAAGAACTCTAAGAGATGAAATATTTCTGGACTAGAGAGTGTTCTTGGAGAGAAAAATGCAGCATTTACTTGGCTCAAATGGCTTGAGGAGAAGTGTGGGGGGTGGGGTTGTATTTAAAGAAAGAGATTAGGGTTTTTGGTGGGGGATGGGGAGACATAAAGTACAAAGGGATAAGGTATGGTACAAAAATTCAAATTTGTGTTCCCTCAGCAGTACTAAGCCACTAGGATGCATGGAAAAACGTGCAAACAACATTCAGTTAATTGATAAAGCTAATAAATGCGAAACTGAACGATACAATGACGAATATGACGTTTTTCAAAACATGCTCCAAAAATTATGAAAATTTGGGAACCATCTGGAAATATTCCAAGTAGGTCATGGTCAAAATCCTACTCAATTTGGAGTTGACCTTCATTGACTTTTAATTAACCGAACAATCAATTACGTATCGAAAGTACAGGCCAAAAATAAAAGTCACCCAAAAATCATGAAAAAAATCCTAAAATTCTTTTTAAATATTCTATTGACATTCCCCAAGTTTCAAGTCAATTGGACATGTGTAGCTATTATTTTGAGAAAAAGATCGTTTCGTTGTCTCTACAGCCCGAAACAATATTCGATAGCCATTTGTCGGAACTTGTCGACGTTTGGACTAAAGTTTTGACTTGAAATATATTCAAACATAATATTCCTAAATTAATAATGACTATAAAGTCTAAGGAATATTTATGCTTGAATTAAAACACATTTTATCCGAATAAATAAGACAGTTAAGGACTTTCGGGATAAAATCTGCATTTTACATTTGGGCAGGACTTTGTTGAAGACAATTTGAACAAATAAATTTAGAAAATATATTCATAATATATTCCCTTGAAAACCTTTAAAAACAGACACTCTTTTAATTTAATAACACATTTTCTGTTTCGTAAAAGTAGTGTCAAAAATACAATATTTGTTCATCTTCAGTCTTTGCCTCAAAATATCACATATATAAATTAGATTTGATTTTATCATTATTTTGATAAATCTTGTCTAATTATATGTCGAGAGAAAATCATTTTGTTTCGTTTATAAAATAGTTTGACCAAATTTGACTTTCCACTCGTTGACTATCACTTCGAATAACCTAAGGGAGGATTACTATATTAATTAGTAACTTCCTAACCCTAATTTAATTTACACTTAGCGTTAAGACAAAATTAATCAAAACCTAATGAAAAGGCTGTATCTCACAATCTTCCCCTTTTTGATATTTTGTCGAAACATTCGAGTGTAAAATTAAATTTGTGTGTGACAGCCTAGAACTTCCCCTACGTGTATGCAACTATCTAATTTATGCATTTTTAGATTATTAAAATCTAATTAACACTTCCCCTACAGTGTTGAAAATCTTTTCCAGTTTTAAATGCATAACAAATAAGCATATAAATATCATGCAGCAAGTAGGATGCATAGAAGAAAAATTGAGTATATACCCCTTGATAAGTTAATACTTATCATTTTTCCATTTCCAGCTTGGTATACTCCATTCCATATGTTCCAAGTGCATTCCATGTTTTGATGAGAATTAACAATTCAGTTATCAATTTTCCATTTATACTGCAAGAATATTATATATATGTGAGAGTTCTATTTTTGAAAATGAACTCTAGTTAAAATTTAAAATTTTAACTCCCTTAGAAATTTTAAAACTCTCTCTTTTTAGAATATGGTTTTACTCTCTCATAAATAATTTTACTCTCTCATCTTCCCCTTTTTGACAAACTATCAAAAAGATATTTTTAAATAGTAATTGATTTTTGAAAAATAACTTGCTAATTAAGCATCAATTAAAATTGAAGTGAGTAGAGTGAGAGATCTTCCCTTTTTAATTTCAAATATTAAATTTGAAATTGCAACTTCCCTTTTTAATAATAAGCTTCCTTGTTTTCCAGTTGCTGGAAAAATTCAAGAGTTCCACTTGAGATAAATCGAATTTGGTACCTGTTTTAAGCTTTAATAATTCAAGTGTTGATCATTCAAAATGTTAACCTGTGAACTCATTGAATTCTGCACTTTTTCGAAATATTAACACTTGTTAATACAAACACTTTTCGAAGAGAAATCTAGTGACATAAACAATTATGTAGACTAGCATGCATATGAAATTCAAGTGCAGGGGATGGGGAATGATTAGCAACTGTTAGGCCCAAAATTTTCAAAGCTCATTACACCTAGGTACTTAATTATCAATTTAACATCTGTAGCATACACAAAAGAATGCAGTAATTTCAGTTATAGAGTGTATTGTTTAAATACACAACAATCCCAACAGTGGATTACAATAAATCCTTGAGATATAGTCAGTCCACAACTGCAAGTTCAAGTATCTTCAACCTGAGAATAATTGAAGTGTTAGTATGTGTAGACTGAACAACCTATATGTTTTTGAACAATTAAACTTGAAACTGTAGTAGTTGCTATAAACAGATTGCTATAATTATTTTGAGATGTCAAAATGAATATAAATTACACCACTTGACTGTTTTACACTTTACAACTGTCAATCAAGGAGTACCAAAAATTAGTACTAAGAATTTATCATTCTAGCTTGCATCTTCTTTGTATCCTGCAAACATTGTACCATTGGTGACATGAATGAAAAGGCTGTAGCAGTTTTAACAAACTCAGGAAATATGTATCAATGATTCTAATAATGATCCTGCAGCTGTCATAATCAATTAAAGTGTTAATCTACACTTTACATAATTAGCAAATAAAAATGAGTACTAGTTGACAAGCATCTCATTCTTGCAATCCAACTGCAACCTGTAAACTTAATGTGTTGGTTAGTATACAGAAACAATTTAAGATCAAGTGAACTAAAACCAAATTTTCATTGCATAGAGACTACAGCTGATACTTCAGACATTTGCAGATAATGGAAGACAACAAAAGTGTTACTAGAGTGACCACTGACCACTTGGTCAACCTACACACTAATTAGCAGGAAAACAGCTTAATCAAACAAGTAGATAAGATAACAATCAAGTGCTCAAAGAACAGATATGAGCAGCCTTGATGCACACATAAGCAAAACAATTCTAACAAGATTGTAGACAGTCAACTAAATGCATATTCTAGACCTAATACCCCAAGGTCTTCATACCAAAAACAGAAATCAGATTCAAGGTAAATTAACTAATCCATAGCATCATAATCAGTGTTGTTAATCACTGGATTAGTTGTTAAATCAGTCTCCATGTCTCTTATCCCTTCCTCTACTGGGTCATCATCCAATAAACTTGCCATCCTAGGGTTTGGCTCAAGCTCAGGCACCATAGGCAAAGAAGAACCATCTGCCATTGCCATTTGCAGGTAGATGTAGTGAGATAGACCAGTTTCAATTTGACCAGCTCTTTGCATAGTATTGCTAAGGATATTCAATAGAACACCAAGCTTAGCTTCTGTGATTTGATGCTTCTCCACCAACACCTTAAAAGAAGCTTGAAGTTCCTTAAAAAGAGCTTCAAGTTCATTATGTTTGTCAATGAGGGCAGTGAACTCTTTATCAAAATCAAACTTGGGACCAGGCTCAAGAGGTGGCATCACAGGGACTATGGGGTCTAAAGATGCTTGAGGAATGACAGGATCCAAGTCAATGATGGGAAGGCCAGTGTAACCAGCCAAGGGAATTACAACCCTATGAGTTTTGTCAGAAATGGTTGAAGCTACTTGGAAATGAGGGATTTGATTGATATTGAGTTTGAAATGATCAAATACCCTTGTCAACAAGAGTCCATAAGACATGTATCCCTTCTTGAAGGAATGAATCATATGCACCAAGATCATGTAAGGCAGGTTAAAAGCAATTTTGTGACTAGCAAGCTTATACATGAGTTTTATCTCAGCAAAAGACATGAGTTTGTCACCAGTTGTGTTTGGGAGAATGTTTCCTCTTAAGATTAGTGCTAGGGTTTGAAAGACAGGAGTAAAATGCTCATAGTTGACACCACAATCAGTTGTGAACAGATTTTGTGGCACCTCATAGCCACACAAAACAGATAGATATAGCTTAAGCTCACTAGGATTGAACACAAAGGCTTGTGAGATGTCAAGGTTGGGTAGATTTAGTAATTTTGGTGTAAGTCTCAAGGCCTTTCCTAGCTCAATGTGGTCAATTAGCAGTGGTTTCCCATTAACCATGCTAGTGATGAACACAGCCCCATGCACACCATTCCTAACTTCCATATTGTTATAGAAATCAGTGACCATGTTAGGAAGTACCCTTCTATTATTGTAATACAAGAGTGGTTCCCAATTAGCCTTACTAAACATGTTGTAAAGCTCAGATTTCTTCTCAATGTGTATGAGACACCCTGGTTGCAGTTTATGGCTGACAGACCTAAGTGGATGAGGTGGGAGAGGGTTGGAGAGGAGATCAGTCATTTTCCTTTGTTTCTTCCTATTCTTGTTTCTTTGGTATGTAAGAATTGGGGTAGGTTTAGGTTGTCCTAGACATAAAGTAGTGCTTACAGATTCATTCTCCATAGAAATGAATGCAGCAAACAGGAGTTAAGAACAAGAAGACAACTGATATGAAGGCACAGTGACAAAAGAAATGAATGCAACACTTAGGACATTTATCACAAGGCACATAATAAATGAGCAGGCAAACAAGTTCTTAAATAGCCAAAAAGAAATAATTTAAATTTCCCAGATCAGCTAGATATTGCAGACAATATACTTTGACAAATCACAGGAATATGTGTGCAGAGGCATGTATATTAGGCACAGAGTACAAATAAGCATGTATGTATGTGGTGCCAAAAACAACTAAAATTAATTCCTGCACAAAGACTGAGCACTCTGCAGTTAATATTATAAAACTATGCAGTCAAGTACATTTCAAACAGTGACAGTGCACAGAACATCAGTGAAGTACATCCACACAGTACAAGGTACAACAGTTCAACAGTGAAGAACAAGTAGTTGGTACATTCTCATTTAATGAAATTCACATCTGCTTATCAAAGTACCAATATAAAATCTCAAGTAAGCTGCCAGCACATGCTATAAAATCTCAAGTAAGCTGCCAGCACAAGCTATAAAAACAGACTAGAGCTCAACTAGAATCAGACTATGACATATATTCAAATAAATGAAATCAATTTTGGCAGACAACATATTTGTTAAATTCACCAAGTTCAGAGACAATTAATTGTATAGAGAGACTCTGCATACAGCTTTATCACTTAAACAAGCAGGCACAATTAATTATATTAATATATAGCACAAAAGATCCATGCTTGTAGCAGAAAAACTGACAAATTTATATGATCCCAGAGCATCCACAAGATAGAGCAAGTAAAATGCACTCAATATTGATCCTACATATGCAAATGTATATTAGTAAGTGAGATGGATATTACAAGTAATCTCATATACAAATAGCATGTAAGTATGACAATCAATTAATTTTCAACATATGAGTGACAAGTCCACATGTAACAATTAAATAACTGGACTCTATACTTAATCTCATGTAAAGAGCATGGCAAGAGTACATATAAACATTTAGTCATATTAGCAAGAAAAATTCATTTTAATTAGTCATGCTAATTAACTAGGTATGTAGATGTCAAGGCAACTACAACTGACAATATTTTATCCCACAGACAAAGTACCAACTATTGCAGATAGACCAATTAGTTAATAGAAATTACACACAATATGTTATACTACAAACATGCATCATACTACTCAGTAAGCAGTAACAAGGCATAAATTGATCTGCATTTGGCACAGGAATAAGAATTCAAGACTTAGATCAGAATTAATTCAATTAATTATAATGCAAATGCATTCTAAAAGTGATCTGCTAGGCTGGGAACAGATCAAGGAGTAATCTTGTTACTCCAGGCAGTCCATACCTAGGAGATATTGTTGTGAAGCCAAGTGTCCTACATATGATGCACTAAAAAGAATAATTCACATATGTAATGCACACAAGTCTGCAAATCTAATTTCTAGGCACTTAAAATTCACAAAGGCCCAACATATGTGCTTAAACAGATGAAACCACATAGAGAATTAGAGTACATAGATTACCTTAACATAATAAGATAATTTTATGAGGCCTGATCATGTAAGCACATAAGATTTCTAATACATAGATAGATCAAGCATAGCAAATTTCTTGTCAAGTATGCATTAAGTGATGTTCTATTCAGATATCAACTGCCACAAAATATCTTGAGAGAAGAATAGCTACATTATCCAACTAAGATCAATACAAATAAGCACTGAGAGATGTTTAATCTTGTCATAGGAATGTAGACCAGTTGTACACATGTATAATCTCATTTTAAAAAAAAAATCACAACTGTGACACATTATCAAGAACACCACTTAGATTAATCAAGAGATTATTTACATACCAGAGCCATGCCCTCTTTTTGGACCATGGTCTTACCTGTATGTATCCTCGCAGAGGACACATAACCTGCACTCCCTTTTAAAGCATAACCCTTGATTGCTCTTGATTCTACTTCGATCTCTTCCCTGTTCAAAAAAAAATTGGTTAGTATTATATATAATTCAATAAACCTCAATGAAACAGTGTAGTTGATGAGATTGAGTTTAGAGGTGTGATATTCTCTTTCGATTTGATACACAATCTGTGTGAACATCACATCAACAGTCCTGATTACATCGAGTATCATCATTTTGAATAGGGGCAAGCCTATATTCAAGCAAGTCGATGCATCTCAAACTAATTTTGCGAGACAGCCAAGCAATTGAGACGGATAGAGATATAGATTCATCACTCAAGCATCTTCAAATTAGACTTATCAGCAAGAGTTGCGGATTGACAGTTAGGGTTTGGACTCAAATGAGTTTCAGTCGATTGGATTTGTCTAGGGCTCAAGTGATGGCGATTTTGGTATGAATCGATAGCTTAAAACGTGAATAATATGATTTTATCATCATATTAAACGATGGAATCATGAAACTGAAGGGATTGAAGTTAGATCAATTAGGGTTTAGAAGAACACGATGCAACTGTGCGGCTAGAATTGGGAAAAGATAATGAAAAATAAAATCTTATTTTCTATTTATATTTTGGAAATGAACGGCTGTGATTGAATCCTTATTCAATCCAATGGCTGTTAATAATCAGCTCAAAAATTAGAATTAAAATTGTATTTATATATTAACAATAGTATATATATATTACAATCTTAATTTTATATTTTATATTTTAATTACAATTAAATTGTAATCAATTTATAAAATATTCTCTCATTTTTATATATTATTTTATAATTTTAATTGCAAGAGAGAGTACAATTAATTTTATAACATAATGTTCAACCAAGAAAAGTATTTTCTAAAATTTGAAATTTATTTCTAAATTTCCATAAATTTATTTTGAAAATAATTCTTGGGACAATTTAACTAACACTCACTATTTTTCCGAGTTTTGAAATACAGAATATTTCAAGGCCAATAAATAGTTGTGTTAATTAAAATTATTTTATTGAGCTTAATTTCACAATAAAGCTTGAACAACTTATAATCAATTTTATTATCGACAAATCTGAATTTCATATAGAAATCCGATCGACTAATAACCTTAATCACAAGAGGAGCAAATTTTATTGAAAATTAATTCAACAAAATTAAAGACACTTAGTGTCTCACTTTGAGCACTCAAGCATACCTAACTCCAAACGGAGTTTGTTGAATCTTTCCGAGCTCAAAGGTTTTGTAAAAATATCGGCGATATTATGTTCGGTATCTATGTATACCATCTTAATATTGCCCTTCGAGACATGGTCTCGTAGAAAATGATGTCGTATATCAATATGTTTTGATAATGAATGCAACACAGAATTTTTACTCAAATTGATTGCACTTATATTATCACATTGAATTGATACCACATCAAATTTCACAATATAGTCAGCTAGTGTTTGCTTCATCCAAAGGATTTGAGCACAACATTTTGCAGCTGCTATATACTCAGCTTCTGTAGTGGATATGGACACAGAATTTTGTTTCTTAGAAAACCAAGAAACTAGGCATCCACCAAGAAACTGACACGTACCACTTGTGCTTTTTCTATCAATTAAGTGACCGGCATAATCCGAATCAGAAAAGCACACTAAGTCAAATGGTTGTCCTTTCGGATACCATAGACCCATTTCAGTGGTTCCCTTGAGGTATCTAAATATCCGCTTTACAGCGGCTACATGAGATTCCTTAGGGTTCACTTGAAAGCGGGCACACTTACACACACTAAATTGTATGTCAGGCCTACTAGCAGTGATATAGAGAAGACTTCCGATCATTCCTCGATATTTCTTTGTATCTACAGAAATACCACTAGGATCTTCCGTCATCTTTAAGGCAGGTGACATAGGGGTACTAATTGTTTTACAATTTTCCATATCAAATTTCTTAAGCATTTCTTTACAATATTTCGATTGCGAAATATGAATGCCTTCATCAAATTGCTTAATTTGCAATCCTAAAAAGAAATTTAATTCCCCCATCATGCTCATTTCAAATTCTTTACTCATAATATCTGAGAATTCCTTACATAGAGATTCCTTGGTAGACCCAAAAATAATATCGTCTACGTAAATTTGAACGAGCAGGATATCATCACCTTCATACTTCGTAAAGAGAGTGGTATCAACAACTCCTATTTTGAAACCATTTTCAATTAAGAATTTGCTTAACCTCTCATACCAAGCTCTAGGAGCTTGCTTTAGTCCGTATAAAGCCTTGTATAATTTGTATACATACTCAGGATGTAAGTGATCTTCAAATCCCGGTGGTTGTCTTACGTATACTTCTTCTTCTAAGACACCATTTAGGAAAGCAGATTTAACATCCATTTGATAGACCTTGAAACCCTTATGACAAGCGTAGGCTAAAAACATCCGAATCGATTCAATTCGAGCCACCGGAGCATAGGTTTCATCAAAATCTATTCCTTCCATTTGAGTATAGCCTTGAGCAACTAAACGTGCTTTGTTTCTTACCACTGTTCCACTTTCGTCTAATTTGTTACGAAAGACCCATTTTGTTCCAATAATGGAAGTCTCAGGGGGATGTGGAACTAGTTCCCAAACTTTATTATGAGTGAATTGGTTTAACTCTTCTTGCATAGCAAGGATCCAATCCTCATCTAATAAAGCCTCCTTTGCGGTTTTGGGTTCTATTTGTGATAGAAAGGCCAGGTGACTCACAATATTTTGAACTTGAGCACGAGTTTGAACACCTTTAGTTAGATCTCCTAAGACACAGTCAATAGGATGATCTTTAAGCAACGGTATTTCTGTAGGCAATTCAAGTTCGTTCTCAACTTTCTCAAGAGGATTCTTTGGAATTGCAGATCCAAGATTCATATCTACAATTTGTCGAATAACATTTTCAACATCACTTGGAATTTGACCATTTGAATCTGGTTCTTCCTCTATTAAATCTTTATACTTTGAATTTGGTTTAGATTCATCGAATACTACATTCATTGATTCTTCCACAACCAAAGTATTAAGATTGAAAACTCGATAAGCTTTGCTATTACTAGAATATCCTAGAAATACACCCTCACCAGATTTAGGATCGAATTTCGTTAGGTAATCCTTAGTATTCATAATATAGCACCTACTTCCAAAAACTTTGAAGTAACTAAGCTTAGGAGTTTTGCCAAAATAAAGCTCATAAGGAGTCTTCATTTTGATAGGTCGTAGTAATACTCTATTAAGAACATGGCATGCAGTAGACATAGCTTCGGCCCAAAAATATTTTGGTCGACGATATTCATTAAGCATAGTCGTTGCCATTTCTTGTAACGTTCTGTTTTTCCTTTCAACTACCCCATTTGATTGGGGCGTATAAGGAGCAGAAAAGTTATGAGTAATACCATACGCCTCACAAAAATCAACAAATTTTACATTTTCAAACTCTTTTCCATGATCCGTCCGGATATAGATAATCGAGTTATTGTGTTGATTTTGTATGCGTTTGCAAAGAGCCGCAAAAGATTCAAATGCGTCACTCTTTGACCTTAGGAACTCAGTCCACGTGTAGCGAGAGTAGTCATCAACAACCACTAGGGTGTATTGACTTCCTCCTAGGCTTTGCACGGGAACAGGTCCAATGAGATCCATATGTAATAGCTCAAGTGGTCTAAATGTAGACACCATGAATTTGGCTTTATGAGTTGCTCTTATTTGTTTGCCAATTTCACAAGCTTCGCATATGTGATCTTTAACGAAATTGAGTTTCAGTAATCCTCGTACATGTTCTTTCGAACATATAGTCTTAATGAGTTTCATGTTTATATGACCCAACCTTCGGTGCCATAACCATGGATCATCATTAAAGGATACCAAACAAACATTCTCATATTTCGTAGTGTCACACGTATATACATTTTTGTTACGTGGACAATTTAAGGCTAGTCTTCCGTCTATATTGTAAATAGAACAATGTGTTGACCGGAAGACTACTTTGCAACCATTATCACATAGTTGACTTATTGAAAGCAAGTTGTACTTTAGTCCCGTGACTAATTGAACATTTGTTATTTTAAAGCTTTCATTTCCAATATCCCCAATGCCAATGATGTTGCCTTTACTGCTATCTCCAAAGGTTACACTTCCGGCGGCTACCTTTCTAATGTTGTTCAACAATGACTTATTACCGGTCATATGACGTGAACATCCACTATCAAGATACCACACATCTTTTGCAGCAGTAAGGCATACCTACACAAAGGATTAGTTAAACCTTTTGGTACCCTTTTGTCTTAAGGGTCCTTGGGTTAGTACATCATGAGGCATATTTGAACTAGCATGAACAAATCTAGACATGGGATAAGTTTGCATATAATCATGTATATTTCTAGATGCTTCATTCCTAGTAGATATATGATAAGGGTTTCTCCTAGGAGTATATTTGTTATGTCTAACATATTCATGATTATTTCTTGAGGGGAAGATGGTAATAATCGAATCTCTAGAATTAGTATTGGCATTGTATTTCGAATTATTACTTCTAACATGAGCATTTGAAGTACTAGGGTAATCATGATGACTCATATTAGCATGATGACTCGATCTAGCATGATAACTCGCATTCCTAGGCATAGGTACATTTATCTTACGAGTTTGACCATGATAGTTAGGATTTTGAGTCATAGAACCTTTTCTTGGTCCATAGGGAATTGGTTCTTGATGATACAAAGACCTTGGTTGGTTTTGAACATTCACTTTAGAATCATTCTTCTTTTGAGATATTTTCTTTCCATCTCTATTTCTAGAAGTTGATCCTTTTGGAATCCACTTGTACTTCCCTTTAAGTTCACCTTCTTTAGCTTTGCAAAATAGACGAATATGTCCACTTACATTGCAATATGTACACTTAGGTGTAGGTGAATTAGATGGAGTACTAATCGGAGGATTGGGTTTATGATCTTCCTTTTTAGTAGGACTCTTGTATTCATAACCCAAGCCTTCACGATTAAATGATTCCCGAGAACTAAATACCATCCTTTCTAAAATGGCATTGCTCTTAGTGAATTGTTTCAAAGTGGATTCAAGATTTTCTTTTTCCTTAATCAAGAGGTTAATCTTGTTAGTTAAGAATCTCTCTTTATCCTTAACTTGAGCCAAGAGCTTTTGATTTTCATCATTAAGCTTTTGATTTTCCAACTTCATCGTTTCTAATTCCGAGACAAGTCTTTGACGACTTTCGAATTCAACATTGATCTTGCCTTGAAGTTTGGCATAGTCATTGTCTTTATTCATTAATTGAAGTTGGTAATCAAAGTCAAGTTCTTTTAAAGCTTCATGAAGCTCTTCCTCTCTATCTCCCGTAAGAGATTGTGCAAGGTCATTTATACGTTCGCATCGTGAAGAATTCTCTTGAATCAATGATTCATTTTGAATTTTCAGATTTAAAAGCTCAACATGGAGCTCACGATTGCGTTCGTTTAAATGGAGCTTATCATTCTCAATCTCTTCGGCTTGAAAAATCAGAGACACATTTTCGACTTCAAGAGTACGAATTTGGTCATCCTTTCCGTTCGCCTCAATTTTCAAGCTTTCATTTTGAGAGAGAATGTTAGTAACGTATTCCATGTCTTTGACATGTACGTCGGTCAAACTAGTGACCTCTTTTTGAAGTTCAAGACACAAATCCTCATATTTATCTTTTTCGGATTTTGTCTTAACATAACTTCGATTTACTTCATCATAACCAATTTTCAAATTTTTGACCAAGTTTCTAAGCTCAGAAATATCCATACTATAATGATCTACTTTGGACAAGCTAACATCACTACTATCACATGATGAAATCAAGATTGGTTTAGATGTTACCTCTTGTAGAGAAGTAGAGCCTTCCGTTGGAGTAGCTTCATCTCCGATTGCCATCAAAGCAAGGTTTACAGTTTCCTCATTTTGTTCAGGAGTTTCCTCATCCTCGCTAAGATCCCATCCACTCTCGGCTACAAGAATTTGTCCTTTTGACAAATTTGGACATTCCCTTTTAAAATGACCCGGTTGTTTACATTCAAAACAAACAATCTCGGTTTCCTCGGGAACTGCCTCTTTAGGCTTAGGTGCATAATTACTCGTAAATTTAGAGTTATTGTAAGCATTGTTTGCTTGAGGTTGTTGCACACCTTTGCCTTTAGCATAGCTCGTAGTAGGAAAATTGTTCTTATAGTTCGGCCTACCTTTAGAGTTAAAAACTCGTTGTTGGTTACCCGATTTAAGAAAGCCCTTTCCGTACCTTTGAGCTTTGCTTTGTAAAACGCGACGGAGTTGTCTTGATAATAAAGCAATTTCATGCTCATCAAGATTTTCTAACTCTTCATTCAAATCGTCGTCGTTTTCATCTTCATCGATAAGTATTGCCTTTAAGGCCATACTCTTTCTCTTCTCTTCAACTTTAGGAAGAGGTTTATCCGGAGCATTATCTTCTTCGTAAGCACGAAGGTTTCCGAATAAACTATCGATGGTATATGCATTTAGATTATGCATTTCTTTTATAGTGGTAACTTTAACTTTCCAACTCGGAGGCAAGGCTTTTAAGACCCTTCGATTTTTCTCATTAATAGAGTATACCTTTCCGAGTTGAGCAAGTTCATCGATAATACGAGTGAATCTCGTTTCCATATCGATGATGGTTTCACTCTCGAGGAGTTTAAAGTTCTCGTATTCTTGGATCAACGTGTCCATTCGAGAATCTTTAATATCCATGGTTCCCTCGTAGGTGATAACCAATTTGTTCCACATGTCTTGTGCAGACTTGCAGTTATTAACACGTTTGTATTCTTTTTCTGCAAGTGCACTAGTTAAGACCATTTCTGCCTTGGCGGCAATGTTCATTAACTCTTCCTCTTCACGGGTGTATTCACTGACTTTCTTTTCGATGACTATTTCGTCAACTACTTTTGTCGGAACTACAACACCGTCTTCGATAGCCATCCACACTTTGACACCTTGGGATTTAGCATAAATTCTAAATCTTGTTTTCCAAGTAGCAAAGTTGGTGCCATCGAATAGAGGGGGTCTCGAACTCGAGAGACCTTCACCACAACCAATGGTACTCAAATACGCCATAAAGATCTACTCTTTGTTGCGTTCGTAGGCACTGAAAAAGGCCACGGAACACGATTAAGAGCACTGCTCTGATACCAACTGTTAGGCCCGAAATGGGGGTATAAGCTAGAAGGGGGGTTGAATAGCTTAATACCGTTTTAAAAATTGAGCTTGGCGTTTTAAAATTTTCTTTTCTCCTTTTAAAAAATTACCAGTCAACTAGTAATATAAGTGCGGAAAATAAAAACAGAGAAAAGAAATAGAGTACACAACAGAATTTTTATCCTGGTTTGCGATGGCGCAATCCCCTAACGGATCCGCTCACCCCTAGTCCAGTCCCCGAGTCCCTCCCTGAACTCGAGATTTTGCACTATAAAAAGATGTACTCCTTATAGTGGCGGAGAAGCCTTTTACAACACTTAGTATTTATCTTGGACCTTAACTACCCGTTAACCCCTCAAAATACAAAGCAAAACCTACTTGATTTATCTTGGAGCGTAACTCCCCGTTACCTCCTCACAATCAAAGTAGAACCCCTACAAGCTGGTCTTAGAGCGTAACTCCCCGTTACCTCTTCACAGGCAAGTAGTACCCCTACGAACTGGTCTTAGAGCGTAACTCCCCGTTACCTCTTCACAGTCACGTAGTATCCCTTACGACCTTATCTTGGAGCGTAACTTCCCCTTTACCTCCTCAAAGATACGTAAAAATCCCTGCGTAGACTATGTTCCTCTACTACAATGTAGGTCTTGGATCTGGGTCTTAGGTCTTGGGTCTTTCCTTTTCCTCACGGTGCAAAGACACCCAACTCCCCGTCGGCGTGTCTAGAACTTGGGTCTTAGAACAAGGATCACCTCACTTCACTTTCACCTCACTAACAAAGTCTAGACAACAAGTACTACGACTTTTAATATCCCTGTTTCAGAAAAGAAAGTGGTGGACTAGTATGTTACAGTACTAGACCAAGGTGACAAACAAATATATATAAAATAGCCGAAGCAACAGTATATATAAATGTGAGTCGGGGTAAGTCACCTAGAGACAAGGACGAACCACTCGAAAGGGTAAGTCACTTAGTCAGAAGGACGAACCACACGTTGTGTGCTAACGTGTATGCAGTAAAGTAAATGCGTATGCTAAAGTAAATTGCGTATGTAAAGCGTATGAATGCAAGTACTTTAAAGTAAACGTGCTAAAGTAAATTGCGTTATGTAAAGCGTATGATGCAATGCAAGTACGGAATGTAAATATATATATAGTATATATATAGGAAATATAAGGTCAAGATATAGACCAAATATTTTTGACTTGAATGAGATCAAGTACGTTTTCTAACTACTTTGTTTATAAGGCCTTAACACTACTACTAAACTATGGCCTTAAAACAATCAATAATAAACCTACAAATATTCTACGAGTTTGATTCGATTATGTCTCTAAATAATATAGGAGACTTATTCGAAATATTATTACTCGGAATGTATGTTGGTTTCTTTCACTTTGTAATTCAACAAGGAGTATTTATGTTTATGTCGTACCTCGACTTATACACAAAAACTCAACTCGGAATTGAAGTGAGCTACCTTGCAAATATTCGAGGAGCCTTTAGTTTATATCTCTATATGAGATTTATACCATTCGGTTCAAACCCGGAATAAGAGCTTGGTTTAGATACTAAAACTCAACAAGAAAGCCTTTTGCTTATGTCGTATATATATTGACTTATACAACTAGCCTCGACTCGGAGTTAAAGTAAATGGTCGTTGTATCTAACCCTTAAATTATAAGTTTAAGGATATTAATAACTATTTAGTTCACTCTTTATATATACGAGAATAGAAGAGAAGATTAAAGCTCGTGTATATATAAAAATGAGGAACAAGGCCAAATATATATACTTGCAACAAATCAAACAAAGCAAGCTCTTGTATATATTATTAGGGCCGAATATTATATATATAATATAGACAAGAAATAACTAACTTATGACCCTTGTGCTCTATAGTGAGAGACAACAATATTTCTTACGAAATCAAGGGATACGAGTTAGGATCTTGTACAAGAGTTCGTGTACACACTTAAAAATCAAGCAAGCAAGGTGTATACACTACTAAACATGTACCAACTGATATTATATATATAATCTATAGAACCAACTTATAACCCTTGAGATCTAGAGAGAAATCAAGAGAAAAAGCTAGTTTGAAGCCTAAAACACACAAAAAGGGTTGCCGGAAAAAGTCGCCGGAAAATGGCCGGAATCTTAACTTTTGGTACAACTTTGGGGGCAACAAAACAAGTCTAGGGGCTGCTAAGATATGGTAAGTGGGTAGCCTAAAGATACTTGTGTGATGTGTGTGTTAAATGAGCATGTAAATGTGTTTATAAGCTTGGTAGGGGTTAGATCTATGGATGAACTAAGCTTATAACTCAAGAACTCTAAGAGATGAAATATTTCTGGACTAGAGAGTGTTCTTGGAGAGAAAAATGCAGCATTTACTTGGCTCAAATGGCTTGAGGAGAAGTGTGGGGGGTGGGGTTGTATTTAAAGAAAGAGATTAGGGTTTTTGGTGGGGGATGGGGAGACATAAAGTACAAAGGGATAAGGTATGGTACAAAAATTCAAATTTGTGTTCCCTCAGCAGTACTAAGCCACTAGGATGCATGGAAAAACGTGCAAACAACATTCAGTTAATTGATAAAGCTAATAAATGCGAAACTGAACGATACAATGATGAATATGACGTTTTTCAAAACATGCTCCAAAAATTATGAAAATTTGGGAACCATCTGGAAATATTCCAAGTAGGTCATGGTCAAAATCCTACTCAATTTGGAGTTGACCTTCATTGACTTTTAATTAACCGAACAATCAATTACGTATCGAAAGTACAGGCCAAAAATAAAAGTCACCCAAAAATCATGAAAAAAATCCTAAAATTCTTTTTAAATATTCTATTGACATTCCCCAAGTTTCAAGTCAATTGGACATGTGTAGCTATTATTTTGAGAAAAAGATCGTTTCGTTGTCTCTACAGCCCGAAACAATATTCGATAGCCATTTGTCGGAACTTGTCGACGTTTGGACTAAAGTTTTGACTTGAAATATATTCAAACATAATATTCCTAAATTAATAATGACTATAAAGTCTAAGGAATATTTATGCTTGAATTAAAACACATTTTATCCGAATAAATAAGACAGTTAGGGACTTTCGGGATAAAATCTGCATTTTACATTTGGGCAGGACTTTGTTGAAGACAATTTGAACAAATAAATTTAGAAAATATATTCATAATATATTCCCTTGAAAACCTTTAAAAACAGACACTCTTTTAATTTAATAACACATTTTCTGTTTCGTAAAAGTAGTGTCAAAAATACAATATTTGTTCATCTTCAGTCTTTGCCTCAAAATATCACATATATAAATTAGATTTGATTTTATCATTATTTTGATAAATCTTGTCTAATTATATGTCGAGAGAAAATCATTTTGTTTCGTTTATAAAATAGTTTGACCAAATTTGACTTTCCACTCGTTGACTATCACTTCGAATAACCTAAGGGAGGATTACTATATTAATTAGTAACTTCCTAACCCTAATTTAATTTACACTTAGCGTTAAGACAAAATTAATCAAAACCTAATGAAAAGGCTGTATCTCACATAATAGATACCAAATAATCGATCAGGAATACAAGTATATAAAAAGAAACATTGTTTTGTATTAATATGATGAACTTTAATACAAAACTCTCTCAAGAAATTCAATGTTCTTAGGAGTTACAAGGTTATGAAAGATATATCCTTAAATGTTACTCCCTCCGTCCCATCCAATTGTTATCACTTTTTTTTCACTTTCTGGCACGCATTTTAAGGTGGATTTTAAGGATAGTTCCATAACTTATTTTTAAAAATTTCTTTTTTTGTATAAAAATAGGATTGTTCTATTTTTATACAAAAAAGGAAAATTTCAAAAATAAATTATGGAACTATCCTTAAAATTCACCTTAAAATGCGTGCCAGACAACCCATTTTGAAATGATAACAACTCAACGGGACGGAGGGAGTACTAATTTTAACCTATTTCTGTGTTTATATAGACATAGTTACAAAACCTATTACAAAACAGATAATGAAAAAAAATAGCTTTAATAAGGTAACTTGACTTGTACTTGAATTCCTTCTTCACTATCCAAATCATATTCTGATTTGTCTGTTTCCTTTACAAACTCTGATAATAAATTCTATTGGTCGTTTATTCTCTGATAGAGCATTCTCTATTAGAGTAAACTCTGATTGAGTAAACTCTGATAGAGTAAACTCTGACTGACAGCTTCCTTATTCTCTGATGACGTCAGCAATCATAAATTATGTTCTGGTATTCTCTGACAGTATCAATGTTTATTTTCTAACAATCTCCCCCAATTTATGCTTTATTAAGTAAAACATAAATTTCATTTATGATGTCAAAAATATGGAGACAAATGCATCAGAGTTTGAATCTTCCTTTTTGACTTAGATTCTTCAATATGAGAAATCTTCTTTCAGAAATTGATCCAGTAGCTTTTCATCAGCTTTCTTCAGTAATTCACTAAGCTTCTCTTTCAATTCTTTCATCTGCTTAGAAGAATCATCAATTTGGAATATAGTAACTCTCAGATTATAGATTGATGATCTATTCATTCTTTCATCTAAGGGAATGCAACAGACATTCTTTCCATCAGGGTTTAAAATTAGTGTAGAAATTCCTAACACCATCTTGACCTTTGCATCTCCTTTTTCCATTTCTTTTTCTGTTCCATCTTCAAGCAAGTAACCAAGTTTGAACTCTTCAGAGTTTATAATGAGTAACCTCTCACTCTTCTTCTTCTCATTTATTACTCCTTCTAAAATCTTCACCTATCTGGAAGTGGCTTTATTTTCATCATTGAGTAGATAAATAACATGTTCAAGTTCTTTAGATGCCTTGTGGATCAGTTCTTCTTCAGCAATTTTCAAAACTCTTCCATTTTCCAAGAAATATAACATCTTCTCCTTTGCTTGAGCACCATCAAAGATATCCTTCACTATGTTCAGATATATTAATTTGTCCAGATGTTCTTGAGATAAATCTTCCTCAGGCTTGTCTTTTAATGAGAAGGGATCTCTAAAAGTGTTTGTTTCACCTCTGTAGAGTTTTGCTTGTGAATCACCAATACCACCCTTGTTTTTACCAAGTCTGGCATTGAGAGTCAGAGTTTGAGTTTTTGTCAACAGAAGATCAGGAGTTTTCTTTTTGATCAGAGATTGTTGATCGCTGATCTTCCTCTTCATCTTCAAAACTTGATCCACTTGGGAGAAATGTTGTTCCTAACATAGTGAGAGGAGTTCTTGATTTGGCTGGAGCTTTCTTTATAATTTTTGGAGTAAGTTTTGCTTGAACAATTCCAGTTTTAGGAGCTTCAATAGTTTTGACTTGAGCAGGCTTATGAACATTTTTCTTTTGTTGAGCAGGAGTTTTTCTTTGTACTGAATTCCTTTTCACATATTTTTTTTCTTCTGAACTTGAACAACTTTTGTTTGTTGGCATTCGTCGAAGTATTGGAGCGTGTTTGACTACTAATGTAATCCAAGATCCTTGGCTATCGGATAATGTCAATCCCTTTGTTACTTCAGATCATCCAAGGTTAAAAGATATTTTTGTTAGTAGCTTTATGCTGGTCAATAAAAGGAAGTGGGATGAGGAGGTTGTTAAAGATTTTTTTAATGAGAGAGACCAACTTCTTATTTTGTCTATTCATCTTACAACTTCGGTGATGAATGATTCTTGATCCCGGAAGTTTGAGCATCATGAATATCACTCAGTTTGAAGTGCTTATAGATTTTTATAAGAGCATAAAAGAAATTTTTCTTTGGATAATTTTGTTGGCTTTTGGCCCAAACTCTAGAACTTAAAGATCCCACCCAAGGTTAGAAATTTTTTATAGAAGGAAGCCACATGTTCTCTCCCCACTCATATTCAACTTCAAGTGAAATATGTGCCCGTTATGCTACCTGTGCCCTATCACAATTTTGCAGAAACTATTTTTCACGTGCTAGTAGGGTGTTCATTTGCTAGAACATAGTGGAACCGATCGAGGGTTAACATTGGTAGTTGGTTTAAGATAGATTTTTCCCACTAATTTAGTGAGTTAATGGATCGGGCAGGTGTGGGGAAAATTGAGGAGGCTGCTATAGTGGTGTGGTCCATTTGGCAGATTCTGAATAAAGTAGTTTGGAATGATTTTTTTTTTTACAGCGGTTGTAGTTCATTCGGCTAAAACTTTCTTGATCATTATACGTGTGCTCAAAATCGTAAAGGGAAGTCATTATTATCTCATAATGCAGTTAACCATGGTTCAAGAGCAATAGAGTTCACTCATTTCTAGTCTAATCAAGGTTAATGTCGATGGAACAATCTTCAAACAGGAAAGGAGGTTTGGAGTTGGATGCTTAGCGCGGGGTCACAATGAAATGATTACAGAGGCTTTCTCTTATGGTAGAGCCGATGTTATTAATCCATAAATAGCTGAGATAGTTGGTATAAAAGAAACGTTAAGTTGGATTGATGAACAAACTTGGTCGGGTGTTGTTCAGGAGATGAATTCATTACTATGTGTTCAAGCTATTCAAACTAATGTTTTTATACCTTTTTAGTTTGGTTTTTTAGTCCAGACCCTTAAAACCTTACTATCGAATATGAATCATGTTGATTTATATCTTGTTAAGCGATCGACAAATAAAACCACCCATTATTTTGCACGTGATTCTTATTTTATCTCGATCGTGTATTTTAAAACTCTATTTTGTCTCTAAAATTACATTTCATTATAATGGCCGATTGCTTTTGATGTATGATAGTTTGTATTTCCTATATAAAAAAAAGGATGAAAGGAAATAATAAATCATTACTCCCTCTATTTCATAAAAATTGACCTTTTATAAATTTAAAAAATCAACTTTATTTACCTTTGACTTTTATTTTCTATCAATCGCCTCTTATCATCACATAATAAAGAGAGTATTATTTATTTGCGGCATCTACCAAACCACCAAAAATACTAACAAATGTTATTAACAACAGAAAACAAGTTTCAAAAAAACAAACAGAAAACAAGTTATGGCCAAAACCGTAATCCCACTTAACTGCACAAAATAAAAGTACTACTGCGTTTAAAAGTTTCCTTTAGCCGTGTGAACATCTAAATTTTGACAAAAACATCCTCGTGAAAGGCAAACGAAATTAGGGTTTTAAATAAAATCTGTGTATATATACATAGACATATGATATGAGAGGTGAAGCATCTCTGTAAAAATTGTATCAGCGCAGCAGCAAGGAAGCGAGAAAGAGATCTAAGAAAAATGGGGCACTCTAACATTTGGAATGCACATCCCAAGACCTATGGTCCTGGTTCTCGCGCTTGGTATTCCTCTTTTCATTTATTTTATACTTCTATATAATATCTATTCTAATTTACATGTTGTTTTTTCTCTCTATTTATTTATATTGTTCAAGTTATGTGATCTTTGTGAATTGTGCGTATATGTGATCTTTGTGCAATTATTTAGATGATTAGTTGTGGTGGGGAAGGGGTGTTTGGTTAAGTTAATGAGCCCGGTTAATGGGAATTCGGAAACTCGAGATCATAGGTGCTGGTGTTTAGATGACCAATTAACTGTGTATGTTTTTCATACTGATTATCGGTTCCCCTCAGCAATCCAAACAGCCATTTACGGTAAAACCTTGATTAATAATAATCGATAAGTTAATAACCCACGGTAAATTAATATTTTCAATACAGATTTTTGATCTGTACATCTTTTACCTCGATTAATTAATAATCTTGATAAATTAATAAAATTTGTCGGTCCGAGCATTATTAATTTATAAAGGTTTTACTGTAGTATTATTGTGTAGTTAAAATGTAGTAGTATTGTGGTGAGCCAGTTGAGGAACCAGGATTCCGAAATAGCGGGTTGAATTTTTTTTTGCTAATGTTTGAAGATCGGCCATGAATTAAAATATATTTTCTATTAATATATGAAGTTAGATTGGGTTTGTAGCCTATTAGCCCCCCCCCCCAAACCGGTTCCACCACTGCAGTGGGCTCCACAATTCTGAAATGGCGTAGAAACCAGTGGTGAATTATTTGATATTTAGGCCGGGGTTGTAGCCTAGGCTAGCCCCTCGACTGGTCTCCACTTCCGTGAGCTACGAAGTTGGAGTTCTGTTATGTAAAAGTTTAACTAATTACAACTTCCTTGTATCAAAATCTTTATTCGACTGTTTATATACAGAAATTATCACTATGTGTGGAGATTTGCATTGTTCTATTAAACTATGTGCGGAGATTTGCATTCTTCTATTAATTTATTGTTTTACGAAGCATTATATCCATTTTATCTGCACTGCTACAAATCTTATTCACATGTGCTTTTAACTACTTATTTTGGCAGCCGTGTGTGCGGTAACCCTCATGGGTTAATCCGAAAATATGGAATCATGTGTTGCAGACAATGTTTCAAGACTAATGCAAAGGAAATTGGTTTTATTAAGGTAAATATCTAACTTACCTGTTGTATCCATAAACATTTATGCACTATTTATACTTTAATTTCAAGTTCCCTTGGCTTAACCCTACAAGTTTGTATCACTTCTGTAGGATAACTGACATTCATGTATGATGTTTAAACGAGTTCCTCTTTCTTCTACTTAATTGTGGGATTTTGTGCTTTTTGCAGTATCGGTAAAGGTGTACACAAGTTTTTCGTATGCGTGGAGGGAAAGGGTCATGGAGCATAATGTGGTCTTGTCTTTCAAAACTGGTTATCAAGGTTTTTGTTATTTAGTGTATACATGGATATAATCGAAGTGTTCTAGTTTTTTGTAATGTTTCTTTGGACATGAGTCTATTTTGGACCAAATTTAAAATTATATGGTTTACTTGTGTTTGTTATTGTGGTTGAATGATTTTTTTTTCTTCTCGGAATAAGAAAATGAATGGCATTAGACAGGGTTGTTACCCACCCTTTGTTCTCACAAGTGAATGGCTTTGCTGGGCAGTCTTTGTCTTTCTACTTCTTTCATTTTTTAAACTAAGATAGTAATGTTGCGTTTAGTTGGTTTGGTTGATATGAATGAAATGGAACTATGGAATGAACCTCTATGATAGGAATGTATTGTATAAGTATATAAACAACTTTTCTATGCATATATAAAATTAATTTAATTAGTGATTCCAAAATATTTGAAGAACAAAACCATTCCACTTGAAGAACATCGTATCACTCTACAAACCAAAAGGCCTCTTAAAGTTGGGATTTTGGGATTTTTTTTCCTTCATGGTGAAAAGTAGGAACTTGAAAAAAATTGACTAACAAACTTATTGTTTGATTTAGGCTATCAGATTGTTAGAGTCTTGTTTCAGTAGAGGCACAAAAAAATAATTTTAAAAAATAGAGGTTGAACGAATGAGCATTTTACACTCATGACATGGGTGAAATTGCTCTAAGTTGTAAAAAGCATAGATATAAGCAGATCAAATATACCCCCAATAATCAAGAAATCCCACTCTATGGCAAGTATTAATATTTGTTAGATAAAATAACTGCAACAGATTTTTCAGATCCATTTCAAAGTTCATCAATACAAGGTCCTGTTTTCTCTGGACTTGCAAAGGATACGGACAAGTCTCAACCCTAGACCATATGCATTATCAGCACTGTGAACTAATACTCCTAAATTAAGCTGTGCTCCATCAAGCATAAATGAAAGCTGAAAATCTAAAAATCACTTTCTTGAGAAAAAGAAAGGTGCACTCGAGATCATCTGGCCACTGTAAGTGTCCTGTATCAGTGTATAGGGAAACAAGGTTGCTCAAAGCTGTTCTTCCTAAACAGAGATATTTGCACATTACAATTTATGGCTTATGCTGCAGGATTGGCTACCATTTTCGGTTTTGGTTTCACTTCAACTTCATTCACGCTGCGTACAAAGATGGAATCTGGTTCATGACTGCAAAAAAAGTAAAAATAAAATAAATGTCAAGAGTAATTATCATGAGTTTATGCATTTACAGTTTTTGTTGCTGCATTTTGACTAGTCAAACTGACAGCCTCATTCTGAAGTATACAGTAGACCTGTCTTAGTGGAACTACGTAGTAACACTAGATAACTTTCAAAAAATTACTAATAATGACAAACATTGCGTGAGGAAAAAAATCACAAATATTGTTACTCCAGGCATCTTAAGGATAAATTTCTATCTTGTTTTAATCAAAAGACCGGAATTACAAAAAGAACAATGTGGATTTTATGCATTTGAGTGATACAAGTACCATAATCTACAATTATATATTTAAACTATTTACTAATATCTTAATATTCATGAAAATAATAATATGCAGTGTTTGAAGGTATCAAAAGTTTACATAAAACTATTTTAGTAGAACAGATGGAGCATTTTCCAGGATATCATGATTACATTACATTAAAATTTTAGTTGAACAAGTTTTCGATAAATTTCAGATCATACTGAGGTTTTCTTTTGTGGAACTGAGGGATTATACATTAGACACCAAGATAGATATTTATTCTTACAGTTTTTCTCCCTCCTCATAGGTATAACTTGATGCAACAGCCAAAAGTTTTCCATCTCTACTGAATGATAACGCAGCAATACTTGTAGGGTATTTTGGGTACTGCATTTAAAAAGAAACAACGAAATTACATGTGTGCAAATCCAAGATAAGACGCACTCTCACAATATTAAATGAAACACTTTGTATATGTTTACCTGATACAACCTCTTCTTGTTGTTTCCGTCCCACACATTAACATAACCATCGCAACCTCCAGTTGCAAAGGTACCATAGCTGCAAATCATCAATGTCATGTGCTATAAGTGGTTGGTGACTTCAATTAAAATGAAAGAGCATGCACATATAATTATAAAGCTACATTTACAATATCCTGTATTGTATTATTCAGTTCACTTCTAGAAAGTCTACAATCCAAAACTAAAATGCAGACCATACACTACTATTGGAAAAACTGTTAAAGATATTTCAGCAGCAATCTATTGATTTACTGCAGATTTTTAGACGAGAGCGCCAAATCATTCTCATTGTGATTAAACAAAGTCACAACAATTTCATGTGGGGAATTGGTCCAAAATTTATTTTGGTCTTTAATAGAAAGATATAGAAAATAATGACTTCAGGGTTTTCCTCTCAACTTTTAGAGGCTGAACAAAGCTTCTGCTAGGGAATTAGAGCTTAAAGCTAAAAGATAATAACTTACATGGGGTGAAAAGCAATGGCATTTACAGGATATACTGTGTCTCTTCCAGCTTCTGATTTCCGGTGGCACTTGAAAGCATACCTGCAGAATTAGTATGCATATCAAACAGAAAACTGCAGATAAAGAAAGACATTTTTGTGAACTCCTGCATCTAGAAAATATTTCCATTTAGCTCTATATATTCACGGTCACACCGTCACCAATATAACTGAAAGGCACTGCTATCATCTTCATAAAAACAGATAGGAAGCTGGAATCATGTAACCCCACATCAATTCGTGAGATCAACCACTAAGCACCACCTATCTTAGAGAACTCACATCTCACATAGAAAACCTAAAAATGTCATCAGAAAGGAATAATATAGATAGAGGAGAAATCATTTGCAGGCCTAAAAAATTGAATATATTAACATAAAAAACAAACATGAATCCAGAAACATCAAGGAGCAGAGAGTTGAACAATTATCATCCATTGTCCAGTATCACAAAGCCGGTACATGGTACACGTAAAGAGATGTATGACACTGAAAAAAATGGGTATGCTTAGATGCTTATCTATGGTTAATTATATAAATGAAATATCTTACTTTTTGGATTGACCAGCTTCAGAGGTATCGAAGAATTCCATCGCCACTCGACCTTCCACAGAGCTAAGAGCGTAACCTGCACATCAAAACCATAATTTTAACAATTAGTTGTGCAAATTTTATAAACACCATCTTCGAACTAGTTACAAAAGTTTATAGACTTCTGAATACTTATAGACATGTACTTCCAGTTTGATTCTCGTGCCATACGATCCATTTTCTTAGATACCCTTTCAATCAGAAAGATTACAAGTTACTTAACCTTGACAGGGAAAAGGAGCTATGGAAGCTAATGGTAGCTCTGATACCATGAAGACTTGTAAACGTATAGTTACATATTGTGTATATATGGCAGAGAGAGAGAGAGAGAGTAGTATAACAAGAAATTTACTAAATGAACAAGTGAGTTTTTTTGTCTAACTCTTTACAGATACTTGTAGATGTACTGATGTTACATACAGAGATGACTGTATCTGACATTCCTAACTAACTAATACAGCTGGCTAATGGAGTGTTGTATACCAGTTTGACTTTATTTGACCAAGTAGTAGGTGTTGTATCAACAGTAGTCAATGCATTAGTACTCAAATCCCAAATTTAACTATACCAGTTTCTGTATCTTCTCCCCTTCATGAACAATAATTTTGCCCATATATAATAGGAAATAGCATATAAAGTCCAGCCATTATTATATCTTTCCAGTTATCAAGTAAAAATCACCAAAACTGATACAAACTGATAGCAAAGTGATTTCAAGTATTCAACAAGAAACTGCTCTATAAGAAATGTTTCAAAGGGATTTGAAATTAGCCTGACATGATATGTGTAACATAAATCGGGGAAGCTCACAAGTAGTTAAAAGACAGTAAAAGATCAAAAGTGAACCTGTTTGATTAGGATAACAGCGCACGCATCTCGTTTGATATTTCAATGAAGATTCCCTTCTTTGTTCAGGTTGAGACATATTGCGCAAATCATAGATATTCACATGCCGCCCTGCAGTTGCCGCTACTAAACGATGTCCATTAACAGAGAGCGAATAAACACGCTCCAGTTGATTGTAAGTTCCGACAAGCGTACGTTCCTGCCCACTGGCTCCTCTAGGGTCCCAACACTTGAGGTTCTTGTCCCAACTACCAGTGACCACTTGCCCTGAATTCAGGTATAAGTTAAACAAGTGTAGAAAAACTGAACGTTTATGGGGAAAAGATAGATTACCACTTTATAAGTATATAACTGAAATTAGAGACATAATTACATTAACCATTTCAAATTATCAAACACTTAACTGAGAGTATCATTTATTGAGCATCCTGGTTAAAGGAAGCTGATTTACTGATTGTTATAGTAGTAGGTATGTCAAACAGTCACTTTATATTGGTTTTAATAGGACATAGACTGAATTTTGATGTTTAACAGTACCCAAAATTACATGAATAATAGATACAGGTAATTACATTCTCATATGTTTATGCAAGATAAATTAAATGCAATCATGAAGGAATTTAGACTAGAAGCAATTTTTAAGAACATTTCCTCCAAGAGGAATTTTAAGATGTATAACAATTAAGACATGAATAGTTTTGGGATGTATCTTGGATCCATTTAAATTTCAGGTTTTGACAGGGTTCCAGGGTCCCTCAACACACATATTTACTGGCTGTTGATATACATTATTATGTACTAACATATGCTTAGCTACATATTCTTATGACCGATCCATACTCGAACTTACAAATTTTACAATTAATCGTGTCTCGGATTTCCAAAGAGCATGACGTGAATGTGCTCAAGCATTGAAGTGGCTCTGGAATTTATGTGGTTTTTCATTATTTTAAATAAAGTAAAGAGTTTGTGGTTCATATATCATACTAGTTAGTTAACTCAAAGATGACATTATTTCATTTCAACATTGTTCCCACTACAAAATTCTAAATCTTGAAGTCCAGTTCAATTTAACATTTATTATTACATCATTTAGCATTACAGAGTAACCCTAAAAAAATAAAAAATAAACCTTTAGTGCATTCTTGAAGAGATTGATTAATATACAAAACAGTCATATGGAGTTCCACAGGTGAAATTGTCAAGTATAGGTTTCTTACAGAGTTACAGTACACACTGTCGTATAACAATTTGTACGAGCTTTGGTTCTGCAATCTAATCTAATATACTCATGTTTACAAGTTGTGCCGAGAGTAACTGCTAACAAAAGTTTCCATACGACTGTTTTTGTTAGAAAATTTCCCAATTATAAGTACACAGAAGCAAATGTTCAGTTGTCAGACCATCTCCAATACATAACACTAAAATAGTGTAAACATTACACTATTTTGATGTAAAAATTAAACCATTCATGGAATCAACTCCAACCCATTACACTATATATTACGGTAAAAAAAAACTTCTGACTATAAGAACACATATTCTTCTAACTTTTCTAAAAATAAGATTTTCGTTTGGATATAAACACGAGAGTACATTGGGAATTTTGATGTTTAACAGTACCCAAAATTACATGAACAATAGATACGGTTAATTACATTCTCATATGTTATGCAGGATGACTTAAATGCGATCATGAAGGAATTTAGACTAGAAGAAATTTTTAAGAACATTTCTTCCAAGAGGAATTTTAAGATGTATAACAATTAAGGCATGAATAGTTTTGGGATGTATCTTAGATCCATTTAAATTTCAGTTTTGACGGGGTTCCGGGGTCCTTCGGCACATATTTCCTGGTTGTTAATATGCATTATTATGTACTAACATATGCTTGGCTACATATTCTTAAGACTGATCTATACTCGAACTTACAAATTTTACAATTAATCATGTCTCATATTTCCAAAGAGCATGGCGTAAATGTGCTCAAGCATTAAAGTGGCTCTGCAATTTATGTGGGCTTTATTTATTTTAAATAAAGTAAAGAGTTTGTGGTTCATATATCATACTAGTTAGCTAATTCAAAGATGACATTATTTCATTTCAACATTGTTCCCACTAAAAATTCTAAATCTTGAAGTCCTGTTAAATCTAACATTTATTATCACATCATTTAGCATTGCAGAGTAACCCTAAAAAAAAACCTTTAGTGCATTCTTGAAGAGAATGATTAATATACAAAACAGTCATATGGAGCTCCACAGGTGAAATTGTCGAGTATAGGTTTCTTACAGAGTTACAGTACACAATGTCGAATAACAATTTGTATGAGCTTTGATTCTGCAATCTAATCTAATCTAATTATGTTTACAAGTTGTTCCGAGAGTAACTGCTAACAAAAGTTTCCATACTACTGTTTTTGTTAGAAAATTTCCCAATTATAAGTACACAGAAGCAAATGTTCAATTATCAAACCATCTCCAATGCATAGCACTAAAATAGTGTAAACATTACACTAGTTTGGTGTAAAAATTACACTATCTATGCAATCAACTCCAACCCATTACACTATATATTATACTAAGAAAAAGAAACTTCTGACTATAAGAACACACATTCTTCTAACTTTTCCAAAAATAAGATTTTCGTTTGGATATAAACAAGAGAGTATATTAGGCATTTTGTAAAACTTAAGCCAAATAAATAATTGACACCAATTTGCTGCTACACTATTCATTCACCGTAATATTTACACTATTATGCTATATTTGGTTGGGATGAATGCATTTGGAAAGGATGGAATGAGATTTGAACTACATTATGGGTGAATTTTTAAAAATTTCATTCCTTCCCCCATTCCATTCCTAGCAACCTAAACTAGAATTCAAATACCCCAATTGGAGATGGAATGCCCCATTCTCCCTCTTATACATTTTATTTTCAATTCTTATCAAAGAAAATTTTGCACTAAACCTTTTTTTTTTCAAATCTTCCATTCTAACTAAATAAATTTATTTTATTTTATTTTTGCTCATTCCATTCCATTCTCCCCAACCAAACACAACATAATAGTGTCCCATTGAATTACATTTTACACCGAAACAGTGGAAAAGTTACTTTACTATTCCAGTGTCCCATATGCTATTACATGTTTGAATTGATAAGTAGAACCAAGAGTAAACACAAATAATAAAATAAAGGGTTTACGTGAATCAAAGAATCGAAACAACAAAAACAGAGAAGGCCAACTTACTACATACCAGTTGCATAAGAATATTCAATACATCTGACAGGTGCATCGTGCCTTCCCAAAACATCCTCCCTCCCATACCCGAAAACAAGCCTGAAATAAAAGAACAGGAATGAGAATGATAATAATCATAATCATAATATCGAAAACCGGAAATTGGGAAATTAGGGGCACCTAACCTTCGGACAGTATTATCAGCACAAGCACTGAACCCAGAGGAATCATCATGAAAACAGCAATCTAAAACAGCACCGGAGTGCATAAACTCGCCTTTCAACAAATTAGAGGTAGCGTCGTATAAACGGACACTTCTGTCCCAGGAAGAAACCAGAAGGTGATCGCTACTGTTTGAGAAGCGCAGATTTGAGATCCCGTCTGTGGGGGGATTTGATATTTCGCGGCCCATTGTTACTTGTGCCCCCAAAGCCATGATGTTATTATTATTAGCTGATTTCAGACAACAAAACCCAGGGTTTATGTTTTTGAAATGCCTGCAGTTTGGTTTGGGGGTAAATGTATTTTGTATAGGGTTGCTTTTGTTCAAATCAAATTACGGCTAGCAGTCTGTACTGCGAGTAGAACCGGCAAAATGGATCGAGCCAAATAGACTTTGAACCAAATATGACTCGAATCACGTGATCTCATTCAATATAAATATGAATTATATCAAATTGAAAAATAGATAAATTAAATTTTAATCTAAATTTTTAGTTATATTTTAATAATTCACATAGTGTATAGTATTAACTCACTTTTTATTCACTAAATTAAATTATTTTTAAGCAAAATTCACATTTAAAAGAATTTTGTATTTAAAAATTAAAATGTTATATAATCAAAATTTTAAAAACTTATATTATTTTATATTATAACTATATATTTATTGATAAGATGATTTTTTTAAATCTCACAAATTCAAAAATAGGAGGAGAAAGATAATGAATAAGTTATTACTTCAAAAAACTTATTTAACAACTTTTATTTTAGTTTTACTATAATTAAAAACTAATTCAAAATTAAACCAAAATATATTTTTTCGATCTGAATCGAACTTAATCTGATCATGATATGAACTTTAACCGATTTTAATCCAAATTAGATCCGATTTGATCCGAATAGTACTTCAAATATAACAAAACTGAAAGTTGATACAATCTGAATGGATCCGATCTGAAACCAATCCGGTTATCCGAATTGCCTGGTCTAATTGCAAGTTTGTAACCACGGATTCAGATGTTTAAGGCATTTTTTATACTTCGATTTTATCTCGAAGTTTTACCCAAAAAAATTCGATAAATGTTCAATAATCTCATTAAATAAATAAAATTTTCCAGTCTTAATTAATTTGGGTTAATAGGTTTATCGAATAATCTTTCCGGTCCCATAAATAATTTTTATACATATTAATAAGTCATATATTCTCAAAAAATGTATCTAAAATTGATTATTTCTTCCCTCCACGCAAATATATGTGATCTTTAGTTTTGTGTAATGCATGCACCACTTCTAGAATGTTTTGATTATGTTGTAGGAATTAATTTTGTATGTTGAGAATAACTTAAAAAGTTTCATTTGAGAACACATGTGTTATGAAATAATATAATTATAAGAAAAAAAATCTAAATATATTATCTAAATGAATTATTATTCATTTATTGATAAATAAATATTATATTCATTTATCGATAAATAAATAATCCCGCTAAATGAAAATATATTTTTAGTCCCAAACATATTCATTTATCTAGATTTTACAGTAATTAACCAACTTAAGGCAATATTACCATTCATTATTAATGGTGCACATAATGTTTTTGTTCCCGGCAAACTCATAATAGATAATGCATTAGTTGCCTGTGAGTGCTCGCATCACTTGAAATTGATGAAAAGATGCAAAAGATGTTATACAATTGCGAAACTTGATATGAGTAAAGCTTATGATAGGGTGAAATGGATTTTCATAGGAAAAATGATAATAAAGTTTAGCTTATCATAATATTGTGTTAACAAAATAATAAGATGGTTTACTCCAGTTCGGTATTCTTTTCAAATTAATGGCAAGGTCCACGGGGAAGTAATTCCAGCAAGAGGTTTGCGCCAAGGATATCCTCTCTCACTATATTTATTCTTCGTGTGTGTGGAAGGTTTCTTAACTTTATTACAATAAGCAGAAAACATAGGTGATATTCTAGGTCTGAAAATAGCAAGAAATGTGCCTTCCATTAGCCATTTATTTTTTGTATATGATCGCTTGCTCTTTCTTAAGGCTTCAACAAGATCCTTGCAAGCTATCGAGAATATTTTCTCCCTATATTCAGAATGTATAGGACGTGTAGAATCATGTTTATGAATTGATATATCCGGAGACAATATCTATAATTAATTTTTAGTTTAACTTTTGTTTGCTCATATGATTATCTATTATATAATGAGGGTTGAATATAATAGTATCAAGTAAATCGATTATGAACACAAATATGTAAAAAGAAACATTGTTTTGTATTAATGATAATAAACTTGAATACAAAACTCTCTCAAGAAATTCACTGTTCTTAAGAGCTGCTAGGTTATGAAAGATATATCTTGAATCGTTACAATAATGTTAAAATATGTCTATGTTTATATAGACACAGTTACAATTCAATTACAAAATAGATTATGAAAAGAATAGCTTCAATAAGGCAATAGACTTGTATTTGGATTGCTTCTTCACTATCCTAATCATATTCCGATTTGACTGTTCTCTTCACAAACTCTGATTTATAAACTCTGTTGGTTGTTATTCTCTGATTTGAGCATTCTCTGTTAGAGTAAACTCTGATTGAGTATTCTTTGATAGAGTAAACTCTGATTGAGTATTCTCTGATAGAGTAAACTCTGACCGACAGCTTCCTAATCTCTGATGACATCAGCATAAACTCTGTTCTAGTATTCTCTAATAGAGTAAACTCTGACCGACATATTCCCTTATTAAGTGATATCTGATACTGATGTGCTTTGTTAGAGAATGTTGAACTGGATCTCCTGTCATTGCAATAGCACTTTGATTATCACAATAAATAGGAATTTTTGAAAAGTTCAAACCATAATCTAACAGTTAATTTCTCATCCATAAGATTTGTGCACAACAGCTTCCTACATCTATATATTCAGCCTCTGCTGTTGATGTTGAGATAGATTTTTGTTTCTTACTGAACCATGATACAATTCTTCCTCCTAAGAATTGACAATTGCCACTTGTGCTTTTCCTATCAATTTTGCATCCTGCAAAGTCAGCATCTGAATAGCCTATTAATTTAAAATCAGACTTTCTAGGATACCATAGGCCAAGATTGATAGTGCCTTTAAGATATCTGAAAATTCTTTTAACAACAATCAAATGAGGTTCCCTTGGGTTTGCCTAAAATCTAGCACATAGACAGGTTGTAAACATGATGTCTAGTCTTGCAGTCAAATAAAATATAGATCCAATCATGCCTCTGTACGCTGTAATATCTACAGCTTTTCCAGTGTCTTGATCAAGCTTAGTTGTAGTAGCCATTAGAGTTGTAGCAGATACAGAGTCTTGCATTTGAAACTTAGTGAGTAGATTCTTTGTATATTTAGATTGATTTATGAAAATACCTTCAGTAGTCTGTTTCACTTGCAACCCTAGAAAATAACTCAATTCTCCCATTATGCTCATTTAATACCTGGACTGCATTAGCTTTGAAAATCTTTTACAGAGTTTCTCATTAGTGGAACCAAATATAATATCAACATATATTTGAACCAATAATAAATCCTTACCTTGAATTCTATAAAACAAGGTTTTATCAATTGTACCTTTTGTAAAACCACTTTCAAGTAGAAATTGAGCCAAAGTTTCATACCAGGCTCTTGGTGCTTGCTTGAGTCCATATAAGGTTTTATCCAATCTGTAAACATGATTTGGATATTTTGGATTGACAAAGCCAGGTGGTTATTCAACATATACCTCTTCTTCAAGTTCTCCATTTAAAAATGCACTTTTAACATCCATCTAATAGACCTTGAATTTCTTGTGTGCAGCATAAACAAGAAAAATTCTGATTGCTTCAAGTCTAGCTACTGGTGCAAAAGTTTCATTATAATCAATACATTTTTGTTGAGAATAACCTTTGGCAACTAGTATTGCTTTATTTCTTATAATAATTTCATCAGAGTCTGTCTTTTTCCTAAAAACCCATTTTATGCCAACAATTGATCTATTCTTAGGTCTTAGCACTAGAGTCCATACTTCATTTCTTTCAAACTCATTTAACTCTTCCTGCATTGCAGTAACCCAATCTGTATCCTTTAAAGCATCTTCAACCTTCTTTGGTTCTGTTTGAGAAAGAAACTATGAAATAGACATTCATTCTAAGTAGATTTCCTTGTCTGTACTCCACTTTCTAGATCCTCAATTATCAAGTCAGGTATGTGATCTTTGGTCCATTTCCTTGGATGTGGAAGATTTCTTGAACTAGATGTTCCCCCATGATTTGTGCCTTCATAGAATGATTCTTTTGTAAATGTTGATCATCCCCCTGAAGTTGTGCTTCCATCAGTGTTTGATGTCTTAGAATTTATGTACTCAGAGTTTGAATGATCAGAATTTGTGGTTTCAGAGTTTGATTGATCAGAGTTTGTGTTAGTTAGAGTTTGGTCAGACTCTGATATTTCAATGACTGTGATTTGTTCTCTAATATCAGTAATTGATTGATGTTGATCCCCCTCAATATGTGCAGAATCTTCAATTTCTATTTCAATAATTTCTGAATCAAAGTTTAACTCACCAGAGTTTGGTTCAACAGTGTTTATCTTATCAAAGTTTAGCTCAACAGAGTTTGTGTTCTGCAATTCATTTTCAAACCTCAGAGTTTCCTGAGCATCTTCATCATGTAATCTAACTACTTTTCCTTCATCAAAAGAGACATTAATAGATTCCATGACTACCATTGTCCTTGAATTAAACACTTTGAATGCCCTTGAAGAGGTTTTAGAAGTTGTTGCATAACCAACAAAAATTACTTCATCTGCTTTGAGTTCAAATTTCTTCAATTGTTCAGGATGTGTTTTGAGAATAAAACACTTGCTTCCAAAGATGTGAAAGTATTTAACATTTGGCTTTCTTCCCTTCAATGTTTCATATGGAGTCATTCCATATTTATTTATCAAAGTACAATTTTGAGTAATACATGTAGTATTCACAACTTTTGCCCAAAAATAAGTAGGTAGCTTTGCTCCTTCTAACATTGTTCTAGCAGCTTCAATTAGAGTTCTGTTCTTTCTTTCAACTACACCATTTTGTTGAGGTGTGCTGGGTGCTGAGAATTGTTGAATAATTTCTGTTGTTGAGCAGAATTCCTCCATTATAGAGTTTTTAAACTCTGTTCCATTGTCAATTCTTAAATTCTTTACCTTGTTTGGTGATCCATTTTCAATCATTGCAATATGATCAAAAATAATTTCTGCAGTTTCATCATTTTTATGCAAAAAGTACATCCAGGTAAATCTAGTGTAATCATCAACTATCACAAGAGTATATTTCTTCTTTCTAATGGACATAATGTTGACAGGTCCAAATAAATCAAGATGCAATAAATGAAAAGGTTGATCAATAGAATTTTCAGTTTTGCTCTTGAAAGATGTCTTCTTTTGTTTGGCCTTTTGACATGAATCACAGAGTCCATCAGGATGAAATTGAACTTTTGTAAGACCTCTTACTAGATCCTTTTTCACTAATTCATTAATATTTCCAAAGTTCAAGTGACACATCTTTTTGTGCCAAGTACAGCTTTCCAAAGATGATGCCTTTCCAAGTAAACAAGTTAAGGGACCATCAGAGTTTACATCCAAACTAGCTTCAAATAAGTTGTTATGTCTGTGACCAATAAGAACTATTTTGTCATCCTTCTTTCTTTTCACTTCACAATGAGTTCCATGAACTTCCAAAGAATAACCTCTGTCTGTCATTTGACTCACACTTAACAGATTATGCCTGAGTCCTTCAACCAGAGCTACATTCTCAATGATGACATTTCCAATAACAATATTGCCATATCCCTGCGTTCTTCCGATGTTGTCATCTCCATAAATACTGTTGGGTCAGCCTTCTCCTTAAACTCTGAAAGCGGGGATTTGTTTCCTGTCATATGTGTAGAACATCCACTATCAATCACTAGGATATTTTTCATGTTTCCCTGCAATCAGTTAATGCAAATTAATTAGTAGATTTGGGGATCCAAACAAGTTTGAATCCTTTATTTTGAAACTTGTTAACTCTTGCAGCAAAAGTACTTTTATTAGAGTTTATGTTAACAGAATTTATATGATCAGAGTTTACATTATCAGAGTTTATACTGTCAGAGTTTAATTTTCTTTTATTAGACTTTATCACATATATTTGTTTGACATCATATTTTGGAGATTTATTTAGTTGAGGCAATGATTCATAATAATTGTAATACGAACTATGATATTCTTTGCATGTATAAATTGAATGCCATAAACTACCACAGTGAAAACATGGATTTTGTGGTCTATATCTAATTTGTTTTCTAGCCTTTGAACTAAGTCTCTCAGGTTCTTTCTTTTTGTTTTGTTTGCAGTCAATGGCAAGTTGATTTGAATTACCACAAGTAAAGCAGTTTTTTCTAGGAGTATCAGGGATATACTTATAGTTATTCTCCTTGGTAATTCATACTTTGTCATTTCTATTTCTTTTTACCTTTTTAGGTTTATTTTTATTATTAATTGCCTTCAACTTTTCTTTAAGTTGCTTCTGAGAAAGTAACCCTATATTCACCTTTATATTCTTCGACACACTATTTTCTTTATTTATAGAGCATTCACCAGGAGTTTTCTTATCATTAGTAGCTCTAATAAATTTTACAGGTTTATTTAATATTCCTTTTGCGTGTGTTTTAGTGTGTGTATCCTTATCAGATTCATAACCTAAGACAGAAGTCCAATTCTTTTTAGAAAGCATTTGTTGGACTCTCTTGCCAGAGTTTGTCCAAACTCTGAAAGTCTCTTTTTCTTTAGCTAACTCAGATTTTAAATATTCAACTTGTATTTCTAACTAAGTTTGCATGTGTATAGCATTCTCACATTCCTTCTTAGTGCTAATCATATGTGAATTTTCAGATTAAAGAAGGTCATTCCTAGCAGTCAAAGTTTGTATTTCAGATTTTAATATTTCATTCTTAAGAGACTGTGATTTAAAGCTAACATGCAAAGTTCTAAGAAAAGACTTTAATTCATGGATATCTTTAGTATTAAAATTTAAGACATAGTTTGATACATTATCAGAGTTTGAGATGGGAGCATCAGTGTTTGTCATGAGTGCATAATTGGTTTCTTCTTCAGAGTGTGAGGAATCCATCCAATCCTTCTTTGATGTGATTAGTGCTTTTCCATATTCCTTGCTTCTGCATTCAGTAGCAAAGTACCCGATCTTGTTACACTCGTAACACTTAACCTTTGATTTGTCAATAGTCTTTGATTTTCCATCTTTATCTTCTCTTTTCCTGAATCTGTCTTTCTTTTCTGGTTCTCCATACTTTTTCTGAAAATTACCTTGCTTCCTATACTTTCCGTACTTCATCTTTTTAAAGCCTTTAACAATCATAGTAACCATCTCCATCATGTCAGAGTATGTGGAGTCATTAGAGTTTGCATCAGAATTTGTCTCAGACTCTAATTCACTGCTTTCCTTGACCGTTACAGCTTTTCCTTTTCTTGTGAGGCATTAAGGATTTTTTCTTTTGGTTCTTCAATCTTGGCTTCAACATTCAAAGCAATAGATTTTTCCTTGATACTTTTCCTGTTCCTTCTTTGCTGTAATTCCAAGTCATGAGTCTTCAATTTTCCATACACTTCATCTAAAGACATCTCATCTAAATCAACCCCATCTCTTATCAAAGATGTTTGCAAATCCCATTCTTCAGGAAGAGCTCTAAGAAATTTGGTATTTGAGTCCTCATTGTCATACACCTTATCAACCAAAGCCATATTGTTTAACAGAGTAAGAAATCTGTCATATATATCTGTGAGAGATTCATTTTGTTTTGCCTCAAAATATTCATACTCTTCAATTAAAAAAGATCTTCTATTCTTCTATTCTTCTTGATTTCCTTGGTTCTTTGGCATTGAACCTCTAGTACATCCCATATTTCTTTAGCTATTTTGCATGCAATTACCCTGTTAGACATCACAGAGTCAAGACTGTCATGCAGAATATTTCTTACCTTTGCATCTTTGAGAACTTCTAGTTTTTCCTCATTGGTCCACTCTTTTTTGTCTTTCAAGGTGTAGTATTCAGGAACCTGTCTTCCTTCTATAATTGTTGATGGCACTAATTTTGTTGGAAGATATTGGCATTCATTCATTCTATCTACATAATCAGGATTTGTGGCTTCCAAGAACATCAACATCTTTAACCTCTATGTAGGGTACTCATCTTTCTTCAAGATTGGAATTCTTATGCTTTCATACTTGTTTTCAGACATGATTTTATGATGTTTCAGTTGAATTTAACTACCTACTCTGATACCAATTGTTTGCCCAAATGATTATCTATTATAGAAGGGGGGATTGAATATAATAGTATCAAGTACATTGATTATGAACACAAGAATGTAAAAAGAAACACTGTTTTGTATTAATAATAATGAACTTGAATACAAAACTCTCTCAAGAAATTCATTATTCTTAATAGCTGCTAGGTTATGAAAGATATATCTTGAATCGCTACAATAATGTTAACCTGTGTTTGTGTTTATATAGACACAGTTACAATTCAATTACAAAATAGATTATGAAAAGAATAACTTCAATAAGGCAATAGACTTGTATTTGGATTCCTTTTTCACTATTATAATCATATTCCGATTTGACTTTTTTCTTCACAAACTCTGATTTATAAACTCTGTCGGTTGTTATTCTCTGATTTGAGCATTCACTTTTAGAGTAAACTCTGATTGAGTATTCTCTGATAGAGTAAACTCTGACCAACAGCTTCTTAATCTCTGATGACGTCAGCATAAAATCCGTTCTATTATTCTCTGACAACATCAGTGTTTATTTCCTAATAACTTTAATAGATGTAAGTATAATAGATTAAATGTCATAACTAAAGATCTTTTATGGATTTTAATTATGTGAAGTTGTTTGATTGTTTATCTCACCTCCCTCTTATTCTTCTCGCCAAATAATACCACATAAGATGTGCGTTCTATTTTACAAATGTTCAATTAGACCATTTATAATACATAACACTAAAATAGTGTAAACATTATACTATTTTGATGTAAAAATTACACTATCCATGGAATCAACTCCAACCTATACACTGTATATTACATTAAACAAAAAGAAACTTTTGACTATAAAAAGACATATTCCTCAAACTTTTCTAAAAATAAGGTTTTTGTTCGGATCAAAACACGAGAGTTTATTGGGCATTTTGAAAAATATCAAGTTTGATGTAAAACTTACGCCATATAAACATTTGACATCAAATTTGGTGTAACACTATGATTTACTGTAATATTTACACTATCATACTGTCTCATTAGACCATTAGAGAACATTTTATACTAAAATAATAGAAAAGTAGGCTAATAGTGAAATAGAAAAGTAGGCTATTTCAAACATTTTACAAGTTTGAATTGATAAATAGAACTAATAATAAACACAAATAGTAATAGAAAACCTATATAATTAGTTTTTATTTGATTAAAAGTCTATATATATATATATATATATGACAGTGATCGAGAGAGAACCTGGAGAACCTCTAATCTAGTCATTAATCTGTTTTTAATCAAATGGTCATGATATTTCAGTCATTAATTATTTTTAATTATTTTCTTTCCATATCTAGAAAGGAAGGGCAGTTTAGGAATAGAAATACATGTATTAATCATACTATATATACATGAAGATCTTGTATATTGAATATCATTTCAAAACTTTTCTAATAATAAACTTTAGTCATACTTGACTAAATCTTTCTTAATCTTTTATATTTTTGGTAAGTGAATAAAATCTATATAATTATAATTTATCTTGCAGAACACTTAAATTTCATTAATTATAATATAAAAATATAGAATACTTTAGTCTTTATAATTAAAATATTAAACTCATATATTATAATACACATTTTCATGTTAATATATTAAAAAATATATTACAATATAGTAATAACATACGAATATGAGACTCTCATTATTGTTATATTTTTCTTATTATAATATTGATAAACCCCTTAACGAATCTCAAATTAAATGAACAACTAGTACTATTATCAAATATTAAACGAATATGTATATCATATTTTTATAATTAAGAATTCAAATAATATATTGAAAAACTAAAAAAATTATTTTTTATAGTTTGAAACATATTAAAATCAAATAATAAATTATATCTGCACATTTTAGTAAACACATAACATAGTCTTGATAAAAAAAATTATATATACACTTGATAGAATCACAATAAAATATTTTTTATTGTGCTAAAGGTTTAGTTTTAATAAAATTTTATTATAATAATATTTTTTAAACACCAAATATTTTCATTAGTATCAATTTATATCGTAATAAAATATATAACAATTCTATTATATTGAGTAGAACTCTAATTTTTTTTTATAAACACATATTAGAATCTTTGAGAAAATATATTATTATTCTTAAAAAAATATATTTTTTCCACACATGCTATCAGATCATATTTTATATTAAAATATTTAAGAGAATCCGATATCATGAACAAAATATTTTTTAAAAAATTATTAAATTCCAAATTTTATATTATAACACTTAAGTGAATATTAATAAAATACTTTTTAATATATAGAGAAATTGAATACTATTACAATTAATATTAGAAGAATATTACGATTTAATTAAGTGTTTTAATATTAACACTAAAATTTATTTAAAAATCAAATTCGACTACAATTTCCTAATAAATTATTTATCAAGGACCAATTTTTACTTATTAAAATAATTTTTAAATACAAAAAGGATTTTAATAATATATATTTAATAAATATATAAGAGAATCTTAATATTTACTAAATTATTTATAAACACATAGAAGAATCTTTCAAATCACAAATAATATTATTGTAATAGTAAGGTTCCACTATTATTATAATACTAAGATAAAATGATGTATTTTAATATTAAGATTCAACTAAACATTTTAATAGTAAGATATTATAAAACAATTAGTATTTGAATATCATAAAAAATCTTAATATCTGAACATCATAAAAAATCACACTATTTGAAAGAAAATATATATTATAACCAACACTTTTGTAGCACCCCTTTCCCAAAATGAGACGAGGGATTACTTATCAAACCACAAACATGTATACAGAATACTAAAATCCACCTAACTTAATAATTAAACACGTCCAACAGGTCTCCAAACTAATTTCAAAACCTCCGAAATAATTCAAAATAATAAATGTGAATAATCCAAAATCTCTAATAATAAAAATGACTAAAATAATCCGAGAAGTTCAAACGTCCTAATAAATAAAATAAAGGTAGCTCTCCATCACAAGCCCAAGATCCCCCCTAAGTACTTTCCAGAAGAAAGAATAAGGTATGAGCCAAATGCCCCGTTCAGATTGAAATACAGTTTTATAAAACAGAAAGAAGATATATAGTTTGATAGTTATAAATAAACATTAATTTTTTTAAAACAAGACTGAAGCAAAGAGGGGTTGGAATATTTCATACCGATACAAAACAGATAACAGATACACACATCATATGATACCTAATGCGTGCAATAAACCGGACAACGTGTACGACATATACAACGTCACCGTCAAAATCAAATCACAAATTAAATCAGACTAGGTGCACCAACGCATCCTCAAACAAATATCATAATGGGAAAAGCTCGCCTCCTGAGCTAACAAAAGAATACGTCGTAACCAATTACATTGTCATGGAAGTGTCATGTCACTGGTGCCGCAAGGACATGACTGTATTACCCCTATAGCTGGTTAACTCGGTATACCCTATATCACTCTAAGGGTTCAAATAAAATAATTTTCACAATTTTAAAATCACTTGAACAGATATTTCAAATATTCTACGCAGATATGTAACATACATAATTTTTGAAAATCGTTGAGACAAATATTTAAATATTTCGAAATGGGCTTTAAAATAACTTTCGGAGAATCAGAACATTTAAAATGAATAATAACGGAAGTAACAGATTTATGAACGGAACGAATTAAATATAACTAATCCTAAAAATAGTAGCGCTGAAGAGAAATGGGACGAAATCCGTACCTCGAATATAATGACCACAAACACTAATAATATCCGCAAATGATTCACTAAACTCCCGGCTCCCGATCTAATAACAAAATATAATATAATTATGTCAAATATGATTAATAAATATAAATTTGTGGTTAAAAATTTAATCTAAAATTTGGCCATGTGCGGCTGTGTGTAGCCATCTAGCATGTGTTAACAATCACCTGACTTGGTTTAGTTACCATATAACATGGCGACATCCTTTGTAAATATCATTGTACATATTTGTTATGCTTGGAAAAATAATGTATCTATAAATTAATAAATTAATAACACACGTATACACATGAACGTACTAATAACATATATACGAAAACTTAAAATCTGAAACGACGAGCTTACCTACGGTAGCTATTACTCCTAACTGTGTTCTTCTTGTGGGGCTCCTTCTAATCCTCTCTCTAATTTCCTTTGATTTTAGGGTTTTAAATAAAACATGTATTACACCTAATATATACAGGGAGATTTTAGAAATATTATCCTATTTCTAATCTAATTATTAATAATTATAAATTCTTCTTTTAATCTAATTACTAATTTAATACTCAATTCTATTCATAATTAAGTTTTATTAAAAGCTAACCTAACTCTAATTATTATTACTATTATCTAAATTAATAAATTTACGCATATTACATAAATATCACCTAAAAAAAGGATTCCGTCCCCGGAATCTAACGAAACTAAAACTCGTACCTGAACCAAATAAATGTGAATATTTCTCATGGATAGATTCTTCTAACTCCCAAGTAGCCTCTCTCTTAAAATTCTTCTAACGGAATAGTTCTCTTTCTCATAATTCGTTCCTCTCGAGCTAAAATAGTTTCAGCTTCTTCCTCACATGAAAGAACTTCACTAATCTTATGTAATGGATATTTACGTGCAACGGATGATACTTGTAGCCTCTTAGAACAAACGCATGGAACACATTATGCACATGAGATAAATGTGGTGGCAATGCTACTCTATAAGCAACTTCCCCCACTCTCTCTATAACATCAAAAGGACCAACATTTCTTGGGCTAAGCTTCCCTTTAATACCAAAACGCTTAACACCCTTCCAAGGAGATACTTTTAAAAACACATGATCACCAGGCTCAAATCCACCAAACTTCTTCTTTTGATCTGCATAACTCTTTTGATGCGATTGAGCTTCCTTTAAGTTTTCTTTAGCCTGTTCCACCTTCTTGTTAGTTACGCGAACCAACTCTGGCACTTCAATGACACTCTCTCCAACCTCATTCCTACAAGTCGGTGCTCTACATTTTCTATCATACAATGCCTCAAATGGTGGCATTCCAATGCTCGCTTGCCAACTATTATTGTATGCAAACTACACAAGATACAGATACTTGTTCCAATCACCAGACCACTCCAAAGCACAAGCTCTTAACATATCCTTCAATGTTTGAATAGTCATCTTTGATTGTCTATCAGTTTGTGGGTGAAAGACTGTACTATAATTAAGCCTCGTACCCCAAGCCTGCTGAAATCCCTTCTAAAAACGCGAAGTAAACCTCATATCCCTGTCTAAAACTATCAACACAGGTACACCATGAAGTCTAACATCATTCCTTTTGAAGGTCCTCGGTAAACCGGTCACAAAATCCATGGTAATGTTTTTCCACTTCCAAACTGGAATATCCAACTGCTGTAATAGTCCACTAGATCTCTGGTGTTCAATCTTCACTTGTTGACATGAAAGACATTTCCCCACGAACTCTGTTATGACCCGTTTCATCCCACTCCACCAAAAGTGCTTCTTCAAATCTCTATACTTCTTAGTAGAACCTGGATGAATGGAGAATGAAGAACTATGAGCCTTAGTCAAAACTGCTTCACGAATCGCTACGTTTGAAGGTACACATAATCTACTATCCAACCATACCACACCATGATCATCAACATGAAACTCCGTTTGCTTACCATCTGCCACATTCGATCTAATAGCTTCTAGCCCTGTATCATTTTTCTGAGCTTCCTTAACTCTTGAGAGTAGATTTGATTCCACCTTCAAACTTGCTAGGCTTGCAGTTGATTCTCCAACATACAACTCCACACCCAAGCGGTCCATATCTGAAATAAGGTGCTGCTGAGTAATAAGAGATGCAACACTTCCCAAGTTCTTCCTACTAAGAGCACCTGCCACTACATTCGCCTTTCTTGGATGGTATTGGATTTTAGCATCAAAATCTTTAATAAGTTCAAGCCACTTCCTCTGCCTCATGTTTAACTCTTTTTGTGTAAAAATATATTTGAGACTCTTGTGATTAGTGAATATGCCACAAGTCTCTCCATACAAATAATGCCTCCAAATTTTTAAGGCAAAGACCACTACTGCTAACTCCAAGTCATGAGTAGGATAATTTACCTCATAAGGTTTAAGCTGCCTAGAGGCATTCGGAATCACCTTCCCATGCTACATAAGAACACACCCTAATCCTTTCTTAGAAGCATCACTATAAACTTGATATCCTCCACTCCCTAATGGTAAAACAAGTACATGAGCTGACACCAACCTCTTCTTCAACTCCTGGAAACTCTGCTCACGATCATTATTCCACTCAAACTTAACACCCTTCCACATCAGCTGAGTCAATGGCAAAACTATGGATGAGAAACCCTCTACAAAGCGCCTATAGTAGCCTGCCAAACCCAAGAAACTCATCACATCTGTCACATTTCTAGGTCTCATCCAATTTGTAATAGCCTCGACTTTCATAGGATCCAATTCAATCCCCTTACCAGACACAATATGCCCTAAATATGTAACCTGCTCCAACCAGAATTTACACTTCGAAAATTTTATAAACAATTTCTTCTCCCTCAAGATTTCTAGCACAATGCGCAAGTACTCCTCATGTTCTTCCTTACTCCTAGAGTATATCAAGATATCATCAATAAAAACTATAACGAACTTATCCAAGAAATCATGAAACACCCGACTCATCAAATCCATAAATACTGCTGGTGCATTCGTCAACCCAAAAGACATCACAAGCCATATCGGGTATGAAATATGTTGGTGAGATTACGAAGCTATATAAATAGTAATCATGATAACTCAACACTAGAACAGGACAAGTAAATAATACTACGCCTACACAGAAATCAGGAAGAAATAAAGATAAGGCAAATACAGTGAATCAAGATATTAGAAGAAGTTTTGAAGTCTACTACAGGTCACTGAAAGAAGTTCATTAATATGCTCATGCCTCAGTGAAGAATAATGGTTTAAAGACTTTCAGGGTTTTAGAAGTGTTGAAGATTCAGTATAGAAGTGCCATAAGAAGATTTCAGTGTACCAGCATTGATTGAAGATAGATAGTGTTCGAAGCATATGAATATAGAAGAATTGAAGACATGGTAAAGACAAGTGTCTAAGTACCAGAAAAGATTCCAGTGAAAGTACAGTGTTTATTTATAATCAGTGTTCGAAGCAATAAAGAACTGCAACACTCTTGTCATTTGAATTAAATGAGATGTGAAGATCAGGATCGGTGTTAGTCATTTGTGAACCAAACCAGTGTACTAAACGTCAACACGAAAGAAAATGGTAATTACATCTATGAAATAGAGCATTGACTAAGTGTGTGGAGTGAAGGAAATGGAAGAAAAGGGTCCAAGATTGAAGCACTTGTAAAGGTTTAAGGGTTCAAGGGAAAACAGCTGAACAACTCAATAGTCAAATAGCCGAATAGCTCAACAGCCAAACCGTAAGTGACCAAACCGCAAGTGACCAAGTGCAAGAAGTATAAAATGTTGGTGATCAAACTGTAATTTGACCAAGTCAAATTGCATTCGACACAGGTGAAACTCGACACCTAGCTTTTCAATGGCTAAAAGAATTCGACACCTAGCTTTTATATTCAAAGGCATGTTCATGTGAGAGGTATTCGACACATAGAATTTAAACTTCTAAGGATTGTACATGGTGGAGAATTTGACACCTAGATTTTACAAGGAGTAGAATTCGACACATAGAATTTATATTCTAAGGCAAGTACATTGGAGTAAAAATCGACACCTAGCTGTACATGGACTTGGAATTCGACACCCACCTATTTATGACTAAGGCAATTACATGTGACTACGGAATTCGACACATGGAATATTTTCTAAGTGTTCAATACATGAAAATAATATTCGACACCTAGAAAATATCCATGGGTTTCTCAAAGTCAACTCAAGTCAACATACAGGGGAGAAGAATTCGACACTCACAATAGCAGTTCAATTATTGTAAAGCCTACACTATATAAACAAATGAATCTAATTCATTTGAAAAAGAGTGTGTGAAAATATACACACAGAAACAAAGAGATACAGAGAGAGACAGAAGCCGGAGAAGAAGAGATACAAAGCTATACACATACCTTCTTCACCGGAGTTTTTTTATAATCTAGCCGGTTCATTATGTTATAAATTTATAGGGCTATTATAAAACACTCTCTGTTAGATTGATTTCCTTTTTGTTCATTCACAGATCTATACATTGTAATATGAATCAGTCATATCTCTTTGTAGAAGCAAAGAACAAATTTATTCTTTGGAAGCCAATTATATTTTTAACCGGGTGTAGCAACCTCAGGGATTATATACGAAAGTTATATTCCCCGAAACCTATCTCATTTAATTACTTGTTAATTTTCTAGAACTTTATTGTTTATTCATAAAAATAGAAAATTAGTAAGCCAGCCTCCTAAACACTACAAGAACTCGAACCACTAACCGAACTCTAAATTATTTATCCGCAAAAGATTCGAAAGAATTTTTTTAATTTAGTGAGTATCGTATTCAACCCCCGCTTCTACGATAATTCGGGACCTAACAATTGATATCAGAGCTTGCTGATTGATATACAAATCAGGATCCGTAGCTCAGTGAAGCTCACCGTGTCGAAGCTGGTTGGACTCAGAACGAGGAGGTCTTGTTAAATAAGTTTAATTATAAACTTTTAATAAGTTTATTTTATGAACTTTTATAAAAAAAATTTATAAACTTTTATTAGTTTATATTATAAATTTTAATTAGTTCATTTTATAAACTTAATATTAAATTTATTTTATAAACTTTTATAAAATTTGTTTTATAAACTTTTATTAGTTTATATTATAAAGTTTAATTAGTTCGTTTTATAAACTTAATATTAAATTTATATTATAAACTTTTATAAAATTTGTTTTATAAACTTTTATTAGTTTTTATTATAAATTTTAATTAGTTTATTTTATAAACTTAATATTAAATTTATTTTATAAACTTTTATAAAATTTGTTTTATAAACTTTTATTAGTTTATGTTATAAATTTTAATTAGTTTATTTTATTAATTTAAATGAAGTTTAAGATTCAAATTTATTTATATATAAAAAATCGTGGCCAACTTTGACCTGAGTTCATGTTCGCACTTGCATGTTGTTGGTTGACTAGTGTGATTCAAATTGACAAGGTCATGACCTGTGCTTGTGCATATGCATATTCGACACTTAGCTGATTTGAATCAGAAAATTATCTAAGTGTTGTATTTTTATAGAAGTCGGCCCATGAAGAATTCGACACCTGCAGTTGTTGAAATTTCCAAGGCAGTACACTTTGTCGACACCTAGGTAGTTGATCAAATTGTCCAAGTCAAGTGAAGTAAAATCGACACACAGGTTTATATGTTTTGAAAGTCGACACCTAAGTCTTAGATAAAAATCGACACCCACATAAAATTGCAGTTTGGTACCCCAAGTTTTGTACTCTTTAAATTTTAATTTTAGATTTTTTTTTATTTTTTCAGAAAATTTAAAATTCTTGAAAACTAAATTTTTTCTTAAAATATTAATTTACGGATTTTTAATTTTTAAGAAATTTCAAATATTCTTGAAAATTAATTATTTGTAAATTTTTATTTTTGATTAATTTATTCTCTAAGAAAATTAAAAATTCTGTAAATTTAATTTTTTCTTAAATATTAATTCGAGGGTGCTCAAATGGTTTGTAGTTGAAGATTTTTCCGGGCATTGAAGACAACTAAGATTGACTGAAGATTATCCAATGAAGTTAATTCTGGAATAGGCTGAAGAAGAAGTGGTATTAATTTCCTCAAAAGTTTACTCCATAGGATCCCACTAATATTCTGGAAGCTGCAAAAGAAGAGATTATTTTGGGTACAGTTTTTGGTTAATTTGGTTATATTTTTGGATGAAAAATCTTAGGGGTTAAAGTAGTGAACGAGAACAGACTGGACTACCTAACATCTCAGTAGAAGCCTTAAAAGTTTATTCTACAGGGAGATTACAGGAAGTTTGTGCTAACACTGCAGATCATCTGGAACACATGATTACAGCCAACAGGGATTAAATGATACAACCACATTGTCGGTAAAAGAACTGTATGTGCTGAAGGCCTATGAACTAGAACAAGAGCTAAAGAAGATAATATTTAGTAAAGCAGGTTGTTAGCATATCCACTGTATTTGTGACCCAGGAACCAAATTTGATTGACGTCAAGGTTGAGAACCTCTAAACAGAAACGAAATGATCCTAGAAGCTGAATTGAAGATGTTGTAGCTCAAGGTAGTGGTCAAGGTATTAAAAGTGAATCTTACACTTTGGAATAACCTGAGAACTGGACTGCAAGTCAGGCATGCAGGGTAAACAGGAAGTTCAGTGACATCAGATTCAGACGGAATCCCAATTCTTAATCTAAGGTCATTACCTATAGATTCCATAAATGAGATTTTAAAGACCAATTCAAGAGGCGGTTGCAAGACAGGGATGATTCATATTTGAAAGACAAGTTTAGGTTTGCTATACAGTTTGAAGAAGCCTGTACAAGCAAATGATGACAGACACTGTGTTGGGTTAAAGCAGGAATCTCAAGCATTAATGAGGATGCAGCAAGGGAAAGCATATGTTAGTGAAGTTAAATGCAAGGATGATTCTATCAGTGAAAGTGATGAACCAAATGGATATCTGGCATCAATGACCAACACTGGAGATGAATCACTAAGCACTTCATAGGTACATATTCTAACTAGTATACTTTTATCTAATTCAGAACTATATGATTATTAGGTATTGAAATGTATTATATTCATGTGAGCATGTTGGCATCTTAAGACTTAAATACTTAATTGATTGCTAAGAATAAGATTGCATGCTAGGATTCATGAGTTTAATTAGTACATTTCATACTTGATTTTATATGCAGTAAAATGAATATCTAGAATTAGATAGGGTGTTCTAGACGGTTAGGTGTATCCCTAAACATTTGCTGGAACTTGAGTTAAATCTTTTGTGATTTAATACATCTGCTAATGTTGTGAAAATTGCTAAATGGATAAACAGGTCATAGATTAGATATTTTATATTTTCTCTTATTGTGATAAATGACTTGATAAGTATATGTGGAATTTGATATTGCTTATAATGTTTTATTCAAATATTCTGCATATTCTTAAAATTGTTTATGTGCTTATTTTCACATGATTTACTCGTACTCACATAGTTGCACTTAAATATTATATCATATCATGTATTGCTTGTTAGGGATAAAATAATAAAAGATGGTAGAATTATCTAAGTAGTCAATAACATTTGTTGATTCGAGAATTAATCTAAAACTGACTTAGGTAATTAGAGATAGTTAAAGATGTTAGACAACAACAGAAATGGATTAGATAGAATTAGTAATTATTTTGTTAGTACTTCTATCCATGTGCTCTTAGAAAATTAAATTTTTTGATATGTATATTGAAACTGTTGTTACCACTTTTAAAGTAATATCTCTAACCCATCTGGACTCAATTGAAGTTGAGTACCAAGAAGCTTAATCATTTGTGATTGCAGAGTATGTAACAAACTAGAAAAGTTATGTGACTTCGTGACATTTATTTGTTCGAGGCATATGATTAAGATTAAAGCTCTGAGATCACAGTTGGTTGAGAAAGCCTACCCAACGGTAACCTTTGGAGATGACAGCAAAGGATGTACAAGGGATTTGGCTATATTTGGAATTGTCATTAGTGGAAGCATCTTTCTTGTGGAAGGACTTAAGCACTATCTACAGGGCACTAGGGAATTCTTTGTCAAGGGTTTTCTAGAAAAGCATCGAAAATGAAAAGTGTTTGATCTCAAACAAGAAGGTTGGAAGCTCACTCAACTGAGAGTGAGAAATCTTGTTCGTAGCTGACATGGATTTTGTATGCAAAGGTGAAGTGAACTTTTCAGTAAAGCTTCATCAGTAAAGAGTTAGATATGGCAAAAGAAGCTTTCACACTTGGTGAACAAGACAATGGATTCTCCGATAAAGATGAAATTGATGAGATGACTGTTTCATTTGGAATTTTATCCAGGACATTTTGAAGTATGTCATATAGGGAAGTCAATGAAAACATCAGATTGAAGCAAATTATGTCAATGAAGAAATATGCTTAGTGGTAGTTGATGACAACCCTAGTTACAAGTTGGTGATGTTCGTGCATTCAACAGACAAAATGTCACAGATGGTGATTATCACATCAGAAGATCAAGTTGGAAGAAAAGTAAGTTGTGAGAACTTTGAAGTTAGATAATGGAACTGAATTTTGCGAATGAAGTTCTAAATGAATTCTGCACTGAAAAAGGTACTTTGAAGCTGAAGTAATTAACACAACATGCTGCTTTAATCAACAAGGTCGTGAAAAGACATCATATGAGTTAATGGCCAACCAGAAGCAAACACTGAAGATCTTTCTTGTGTTTGGAGGAAATTGATATTTTCTGAAGACGTATATGAGTATCTTGACAAGAAGTTAAGACTCAAGGAACAATTTTCCTCGGCTACTTATTAATGATGAAAAACTAGAAGGTGATTAAAAGTCTGAATATGTAGACCAACTACACCAAGCTCCCAAGCATTCAAATGAACGACTATTCTGAATCTTTGAAGTTTGACATCCTGTCATAGTCAAATTCAGATACTGATGTTGAAGCTGAGTTTGCAGAAGGAATCAATGACAATGATGATGATTCAGATCCTATTAGTGGAATTGGTAGTGAAACAACACAACTCGTGAACTTTAACAGAATCTATTGTATAAGGTAAAGGATCTTCAACACATCCTAGCAGTAACTTAGGGGGAGCAAATAAAAGAAGGATCTACTAGTCGTACTCAACACAATGAAGATCAAAGAAATACATCAAGAACATTTCTGCCAAGACAAAAGGTTTGAAGTCAAAATCAATCCTGGAGTCTAGTTCTTAGTAAATCAGATTTTTGAGTAAAGGCTAGAAGTACTATGCAAAGTAAATGGTTATTCTTAGGGAAAGAGCAATTGTTAACAGTTAGTAGCCCAGAGAAGATTAAAGAAGCACTGATTGATCCAGATTGGGTGCTTGTAATGTAAAATGATCTCAATCAGTTCGAAGGCAGAAACCATTGAAGCTGGAACCCAGACCACTAAAGTCGAAGCTGAAATTGGTACAGGAAGGGTTCACAGAGACTGGATGATTATTGATATTGTTATGAGGGACAAAGCCAATCTGGTTGCTACAGGTTACTATCAAGTAGAAGGTATCGACAATGATGGAAACAGAATCTTCGGGACTTTCAGGATCAAACAGTAAGCACCAGTGACGAGACTTGATCCTTTTAGGCCCGAACAAGTTGAAGACCTAATAACAGGATATCCCTAACAAATGTTGAGCATTCAAGCATGAAGATCTATCAGATGAATGTGAACAAGTGCACTCCTGAATGGTGAGCTAGAAGTTGAAGTTGATGTACAACATTTCCTGGACTTTGAAGTTGCAGATCCATTGGAATTTGTATATCATTCTCTTCCCAAACTCTTCTATGATGGAGGTAGGGATTCAAGCAAATCGTCAAGGACATGGTATGACACTCTAATTGTTAATTACTTAAAAATGATTTTACATTAGAGTTGTTATACATATATCTCTCTAGAATGCAAGGCACACACAATGTAATATATGTGCTAGTATACCATGATTATATTATATGTGGGTCTACTAACGAAAATTTGGCAAGATATATTTTTGCTAAGTTAAATGCAGAGTAGGTTCAAAATGAGCATGTTGGAAGAGTTGCAATTCTTTCTAGATTATAATTAATTCGAAAGAATGAGGGAAATTGAAGTAAGTCAAGGATCTTTTGAAGTTGCGCAATTTGGAAGATTCTAGACATGCTAAGACTTCTTTCCAATAGACCACTATGCTTGATCAGGGAAAATCAGGTATATGAACTGAAGTGACAAGCTATAGAGGTATGATCAGCTCATTACTTATTTAAGTGCATAAAGACCATATATTTTATTCTCGATATGCTTATGTGCATGTTTCTAAGTAGATACTAGAGAATCTTATCTTATAGCTAAGTTATGAATTGTTAGATATCTTAGGGGATCACCAATTCTCATAATCAGGTACCTTGAAGATAATAGGTTTAACCTAATTGGCTATATAGATATAGATAATGCAGGTTGTAAGAAAGACAGGGAAGTCATTCCTAGAAGCTGTCAATTTCTAGCAACACTGTTGATCTCTTCACACCACTTAAGGAACAAACGAATGGACACCAGGTATCATTTCTCTTAAGAGTAGTCCTTAGTCGAATAACTTGCAGATTTTGCTAAATAACTTGATGAATTTATTTTATCTAAGTTGGTTAGTAAACTTGGGATATTATTAATATGCATAATTGTTGAAAATCCCATCTGCAAGGAATTCTCAAATGAGTTCACAAGTATTACTTTTTCCCTATTTAAAGGACTTGTGAATTTATTTTAAATCCAGTACCTCATACTTCTTGCTATTAGTTTAATTATCATGCTTACAATATATTATGCATAAATGGTAGTTAAATTACTTAGCATAAGTAAAAAGCATAATTATTTGTATGTTAAATATTTGATAAGTATTAGCCAATGATATCTTGCTTAATTGCTCTGATATTTTGCTCTGATATTTTTAAATATTTTATTACAAATAATTGTGATACTTTTGATATTAGTGACGTTATTTAGAATTTCTGTCCTAAATAATTAATGCATATTTTAAAACTCACTAATATTGGAAGATGAAGTATTTTCTAAGTTATGTGTATAAAATTATCAATGTTTTATATATTTAGAAAATATTTCTAAAATTAAGTTTGTTTGCGAGGAGTTACAATTAGAATCACAAGTATTAAATGTCTCTATTTAAAGGACTTGTGAATTTCTTTTTGTTTTCCCAGTCGTACAAGTAGAGGGGGGGGGGGTTGAATACTTGTATGTCTTTTCTGCCCGATTTAAAATAAAATTAAGAACAAACTCAAACACAAAAATATGAATAAGTACTGTTTTGTATTATTAATTTGTGAATACAAAACTCTCCTAGGGTGTACACAAACCCTAGCAGCTTCTCTGTGTTTATTACAGCAACTCTCTCTATCTCTATGCTCTCACAAAATTTCACTCAGATAATTATGCTTCGACTTCCACACACTTACAATTAGGTTACATAGAGTTTATATAGAGAGCTGCCTATCAACTAATAACAGAAAGATAAATTACAATAGGAATAGAATTCCTAATTATTAGTTGACAGTTTCCTTCTAGAATTCTCTTTCTTTCCTATAGCATATCTGCAATATATTTATCTTGATCTTCGAAGACTTTCCATTCCTGTGATCTTCTTCCAAATTTATCCTCAACTGTATAGACTCTGAAATCTTCAGACTCTGATGATTTTCAGACTCTGATCACATGTAGACTCTGATAGTCTATAGACTCTGATCACCTTCCAGACTCTGGTTTCATTTTCTACAGAAATTCTTCCAGGTACAAATAATCATGAATATTGACTATCTAGACTCTGATTATACATTTCAGAGACTAGAAAAACTTATTACAAATAAACTAATCTAGACCCTGTTCTAGTATTTTATACATCATCAAATGAATATATCCCTAACAATCTCCCCCTATTTATGCTTTATAAAATGTAAGCATAAATCAAGGTTTGATGATGTCAAAACTAAAGAATAAAACTATTAATCTAGAACAGTATAAAAGAATTATAAAGGAAAAAGAATTACTTTTTATTTAATCTTTTCAAAGGCTGGATTATTCTTCAAAAATGAATTCAGCATATTTTCCTCCACAATTGCCAGAGCCTCACCAATAAATTTCTTCATTTCTTCACTTGAGCATTTGATTTGACAATAAGCTGCTCTAAGATCATTTGCACTGCTTTCTTGATCTTTTAAGTCCTTCAACATCAGAACACTAACTTTCCCACTCATAGGCTGAAACCCAAAGTAATGACCCACACCTTCTTGAAATTTAATCTATTTTTCTTCCAATGGCATGACTTAATCATTTCCCTCAGTATCAACATATTTTAAAGAAAATTTGCCCATTTGTCGACTTGCCTGTCTATGCAAAGTCAGCTTCCTATTAATTTCCTTGAACCATTTGTGAGTGATAGCCTCTTTGCTTTTGTTTACTTCATAAGCAATTTGCAGTATGAATCTAATATACTGTAGTTCCTCAGCCTGTTTGAAAAAGATAAAATTTGACTGACTAATCCATCTTACACTTCCACCTTCTAAGAAGTAAACCAGCATCTCATTCTTCACTTTTTCTGTACCTCCCTGACCTCCTTGTATCTCCGTTTCAAAAACATTATAAACAATTTGAGCAGACACCACTTTATTTAAGTGCTTCTGAGTGATCTTCTCAAACTGCCTATCTGTCAAGGATTGAGGATCCCTGGTTAGAGTAGATGTTCTGTCAATGTCAGATTCTTCAAATCCTCCAAGACCTATCTTCTTTTTAGCTCTAAGTTACAGATTTGATTGACTGCACTTCCAGTATGAAGGTTCTTGAGTTTGATCAGTGTCTGACTTCTTTCTTTGCTTATCAGAGTCTGACTTAGACTCTGTTTTCACATGTCTAGTCCCTGACTGATGTGTTTGAGTTATTGATACGCCTGATTGCATTTGTTGCATATCATCAAGACCCCTAGGACTATGCGAACTATCACCATCATCACCATCTCTCATCCTTTTAACTCCCCTTGATTTATCCTTGCATCCCTCATCCTTATGTCTCCTGGAGGACTCACCTTGCTTCACCTTCTCCCCCTTTTTGACATCATCATTACTGGTGACAGCCAAAAGAATCTGCTCAAGAACAGTGGAGATATTTGCCTGGGCTGCAATAACTGAATCAACCTTAGTGGTCAAATCAGAAACTGTAGTTTGAAGAGAGGCTTGAGTGATAGTGATAGCAGCTAGAGCATCTTTAAAAGCGACCTCTTTGGATAATTGAAGGGAGTGAATTCTGTCAAATCTTGTATTGAGCAGAGAAGTTGTATTATCAACACCAGTGAGCTTTGTTTTAATATGAGAAATGTCCTAGACCACACTGGATAATTGAGCAGCAACATCAGGTAGCTTAGCTTTAACAGCTCCATCTAAGACTTGATCTTCTTCACCAGGATAGTAACCATGTTCCTGTTGAAAAGATTTTTTCTGAAAAGCCTTAAGTCTCTCAGAAAGATGAATATCCAAAATACACTCAAAAGAATCTTTATCATTGATGCCTCTTTGCTGTGCAGACTCCCAAGACTGAGGAAACACCTGATCAAAATAGATAAAAGAAGGAGGAACATGATCATCATCTGCAGAAGTGCACTCCTCAGCAACAGGCTCTAGCTTTGTGAATGGAGGTGTAGACTGTGGTGGTGGTGTAGACTCCGAAACTGCAAACGGGACTATAGACCCTGACTCCTCTTGAGAGTGAGCAGAGACTGTAGACTCTGGAAGTCTAGTCCTTATAGGCATTATTAAAAGAGGTTCTTCTGACTTCAATGTGGCAGCCTCAGTGAAAATGACAGGGTTATCCACCAAAGCCTCCATGACTCTATCTGTTCTCCTTGCTAGAGAATCCACCAGGTGAAGTTGGGGTCTCTGTGTAAATGATTTCTGAGCAGCAAGAGCCTCCTCCTGTTTGCCAATCTGCACAATCAGACATAGTGAATTTTCATCCATCCCCTGCTCCAACTCATTGGACCAACTCTTTGGAAAATCTTGATCCCAATAAGTAAAGCTAGGTTCAGGATACCCTAATCTCTCATGCTCACAGTGGGGTTGGGCACCCACTTTCTCAATCTCACTCAGGCTCTCTACAGCCTTATTTACCTCTCCTTTTGCCTGGTCCAGTGCCAGCCTCTCATATATTTTGTCACTCAATGTGGAGGGTGCACTCAATAAACCTACAGAAGAGGGGTTGAGAGATAAAAATGGTGCTTCAATACTTGAACCACCTTGATGGAGGGGAACCCCTTCAAATGTCTGAAGGCTAGGGGTTTCCACGAAGGGGTGAGCATCAGCAGATTCTGAACCCTTACTAGCATCTTCTCTCTTTTCAGAGTCTGTTGGCTGTTAGTGGACTTTTTTGTCCACTATATATGTTCCTAATTGGCTTAAATTGATCGCTAGTACCCAAGTATTTAGTGTCTTTTGATGTGTTTTATGTTTTTGGTGTGCAGATTCCCAAGCGGAGCAGAATTGATAATTAATTGCCTAAATTGGTGGTGCATGAGCTAGGAATTCAAGGAAGAAGGGTCAAGGCTTGAGTTGAAGCAAAGAGAAAGCAAGGCGACGCGCTAAAGAAGCAAGGAGCAAAGAAAAGCAATTCCGGGCAGAATAGTCAGGCGCGCCCACCCCGTTAAAGGCGTCCCCGCGCTCCATTAATGAGGTGCGCCCGCGCTCCTTGAGGCGCGCCCGCCCTTCCAGCCGATTCCAGTTGCTAATTTTTCTACAGTTGGTCAGTTTCGAAGCCCAGAAAGCAGCAAGCCCATGAATCATTGTTTTTATGTAACCTAGTATAAAGACATAAGGATTATTATTTTAATCTATCTAGGAAATTAAGTGTTATCTAGGTCATTATCAGACAAGAGGCAGAGTACTTTGTGAGCCGTCAAGCTATTTTTCTTTTGTAATTTTCTACACGTGGATTATCGGTTGTTTCTTTTACTCTTGCAATTAAAATCAGTTTTTGTTATGTTTAATTGTTTATCTACTATGTTTTCATATGAACCCATGATGTCGGCTAGTCCAATTATGGGCTAATCATTGTCATGGGATTTTAATGGATGATTTTAATGGATTTTTCTATCAAGTCTAGATATTGATTGTTTTTATGCCTAAGTGTGTGATTGTTATGGATATCCTAGTATGGTTAAGCTTATTCGTTGTAAATGCGTCATGAACATTTATGATTGTTTGTTAAATCCTCGTGAATGCGAAAGTGGATCTAGGGTTTAGAACATGCCATGCTAGCATAGGTTTTTGCATGTTAAGAGCATGTATTAATTTGTGGTGTAATTCTAACCGTCTTGCACTGACTATGTGATTTTATGGATTCTTGTGCTTAAGCCATTATGTTTTCAATCTCTATAGACATATAGGGACTAATCGTAGTGGTTGACTATTTGACTTCTATCAATTGTGGATGTTCATTAGGATGGTATGCGTACAACGAAAGTTGGCGTTTATCAGTTTAGAGGGTCTGATCAGTTATCATCGCTTTCACATGCTAGGTTGAAAAGGCATAAGATTCTAGATGAGATAGATTATGAAGTTAAAATTCCATGTTTATTTCATATAAGTGATTCGTTAAGTTTTAATTAGTAGTGTAATCAAACTCCAATTGTTATTTTCTTAGCAGTGAAATTTAATCATAAGCTGGTGTCTATGTGAACTAAACGTAAGCAAGTCGAGTCTCTGTGGGAACGAATCCTACTTATTTCTGTATTACTTGTGACCACGTTCTCTTGCGTGAATAAAGTGCGAACAAGTTTTTGGCGCCGCTGCCGGGGACTCGGTTCATTGTTTTGTTTAGTTAATGTGCTTATCATCAGTGGTCGTTAGATATCACTGACTGAGATTTGTTACTAATCGTTCTTGTTTGTTACGTGAATTCAGGTAATTGATCGTGTATGCGTACTCGTTCTCAATCGAGTAAGGAAAAATTGGAAGAACACTTAGACGAAGAAGAGGGAATTGCAGTTCCAGAAATTGAACCAGAAATAGTAATGGGGGATCCAGTGAAAGCTCTTAAGGATTACTCTCAACCGAAGATCAATGACATTCAGTCAAGCATTGTTAGGCCGGCTATTGCAGCTAATAATTTCGAAATCAAGCCGGGCACAATTCAAATGGTTCAGAATTCTGTGCAGTTTGGGGGTTCACCTGCTGAGGACCCTAATATGCATATTAGAGACTTCATCGAGATCTGTGATACCTTTAAAACCAATGGGGTTTCTGAAGATGCTATAAAACTGAGGCTGTTTCCATTCTCTCTACGAGACAAGGCAAAGAGCTGGTTGCATTCACTGCCAGCAGGTTCTATAACTACTTGGGAGGATCTCGCACAAAAGTTTCTGACTAAATTCTTTCCTATGGCTAAGACGGCAGCCATGAGGAATGCTCTTACACAGTTCAATCAACATTCTGGAGAAACGTTGTGTGAAGCTTGGGAAAGGTATAAAGAGATGCTTCGAAAGTGTCCCCATCATGGGATGCCAGATTGGATGGTCATTAACGGTTTCTATAATGGATTGAATCATTCACGACCTATGCTTGATGCAGTATCTGGAGGAGCTCTTTGGACCAAGAGCTATGAAGAAGCTTATGACTTGATTGAAATGATGGCTGCCAACGAGTATCAGAATCCTACTCAGCGATTGCCGCAGAGTAAAACTGCAGGTGTTTTTGAAGTGGACGCTGCCACGGCTATAACAGCTCAACTACAGGCTTTATCTATAAAGGTGGACGCATTGTCCAAGGCAGGAATTCAGCAAGTCGCTATGGTTTGTGATCTATGTGCAGGTGCTCATGATACAACTCAGTGTGCTATTTCTAGCGATTCAGCGTATTTTGTCAGCAACTTTCAGAAGCCTACACAACCGGCACCTAATACATATCACCCCAACAACAGGAATCATCCTAACTTCAGTTGGAGCAACAATCAGAATGCCATGCCGCAACCATCGCAGGGTCAGCAATTCGGAACAAGGCCTTTCAACAATTCTGTTCCTCAACAATCTTATGCACCAAGACAATCATACAACCCTCCTGGTTTCCATCAACAACCTCAGGGAGGACAAGGGCATTCAAATGAAAAGTCAGAGATGGAGGAACTGAGAATGATGTATAAAAGTCAAGCTGTGACACTGAAAACATTGGAAAATCAAATTGGTCAATTAGCAAATGCTCTTCTAAACAGACCTCAAGGGCAATTACCAAGTGACACAGAGGCTAACCCAGGCAAGAAAGAAAGCAAGGAACAAATACACGCTATTACGTTGCGTTCTGGAAGGATTACGAATAACCAGGAGGTCGAAATTCCACAAAACGAAGAACGTCAGCATTCTGGGCAGGAAGTGCAGGGCGGGCGCAATTTTCTGCAGAAAAAGTTACTGTTGGAAAGGGATTTTCTGCAGAAAAAGTTACGCAGGAGGAGCCGATTAAGAAAAAAATGAATGATTCAGAGGAGAAAAGTAGTTCAGAGAAAGACAGTGATCACAAGAAAGTATTTCCTCCTCCACCATTCCCTAAAAGGCTTCAGAAGCAGAAATCGGATAAACAGTTTGCTAAATTCTTGGAAGTTTTTAAGAAACTACACATCAACTTACCTTTTGCTGAAGCGCTGGAGCAAATGCCAAGCTACGCCAAATTCATGAAAGGCATTTTATCTAGGAAACTGAAGCTAGAAGAGTTAAACACTGTTGCCTTGACGGAAGAGTGTAGTGCAGTATTGCAGCAGAAGTTACCACCAAAGTTGAAGGATCCTGGTAGTTTCACGATACCATGCATAATTGGGAATTTGTCATTCGACAAATGTTTGTGCGATTTGGGAGCGAGCATCAACCTCATGCCATACTCTATATTCTTATAACTTGGTCTTCCTGAGCCAAAGCCGACTAACATGTCACTGCAGTTGGCGGATCGTTCAATCACTTATCCGCGAGGAATTGTCGAAGATGTTTTGGTAAAAGTCGACAAATTAATCTTTCCAGCAGATTTTGTCATCCTTGATTTTGAAGAAGACAAAAAAATCCCTATCATTCTTGGTAGACCATTCTTGGCAACGGGAAAGACATTGATTGACGTACAAAAGGGAGAACTCACCATGAGAGTGCACGATCAGAATGTCACATTTAATGTGTTCAAAGCAATGCAATTTCCAACAGAAGAAGATCAATGCTTTAAAGTAGATGTAGTGGAATCTGCTGTGCAAGTAAAAATTGAACACATGCTTATGAATGATACACTGGAAAAGGCTTTAAGTGGGGACTTTACAATTGAAGAGGATGAGGTTGAAGAACAGGTACAGTCTCTGAATGCTTCTCCTTGGCAACAAAAATTTGAGAAACCAGAATCGTTGGGTTTATCTGAATTGAGAGAATCACATCAGCGGTTGAAACCATCTATCGAGGAAGCACCAAAGCTAGAGCTCAAACCATTGCCTGATCACTTAAGGTATGCTTCTCTTGGGGAATCATCTACTTTACCTGTGATTATTGCTGCTAACCTTATAGGTCCTGAAGAAGAAAAGCTGTTAAGGGTTCTCAGGGAATTCAAATCAGCCATTGGTTGGACTATTGCAGACATAAAAGGAATCAGCCCTGCCTATTGCCAGCATAAGATTCCGCTGGAAGAAGGTAGTAAGCCAACAGTGGAACATCAGAGAAGGCTTAATCCACTCATGAAGGAAGTAGTGAAGAAGGAAATTATCAAGTGGTTGGATGCAGGGATTATCTATCCTATTTCTGACAGTGCTTGGGTGAGTCCAGTTCAATGTGTGCCAAAGAAAGGAGGCATGACGGTGGTAACTAACGAAAAGAACGAGCTCATTCCTACGCGAACAGTCACTGGTTGGAGAATCTGCATGGATTACAGGAAGCTGAACAAAGCTACTAGGAAGGATCACTTCCCTCTTCCTTTCATTAATCAAATGCTAGACCGACTTGCCGGCCATGAGTACTATTGCCTTCTGGATGGATATTCGGGTTACAATCAGATCTGCATTGCTCCAGAAGATCAGAAGAAGACAACATTTACATGTCTGTTTGGTACCTTCGCTTTTCGAAGGGTTTCTTTTGGGTTATGTGGTGCACCTGGCACTTTTCAGAGGTGCATGATGGCAATTTTTTCAGACATGATTGGTAAGACAGTGGAAGTCTTCATGGATGATTTTTCAGTATTTGGGGTTTCTTTTGACGAATGTCTACACAATCTTAGCATGGTTCTGAAAAGATGCGTGGAGACTAATCTGGTTCTCAACTGGGAGAAATGCCATTTCATGGTGCAAGAGGGAACTATTCTTGGACACAAGGTGTCACGTCGAGGCCTGGAAGTGGATAAAGCAAAAATAGAGACAATTGAAAATCTTCCCCCGCCCAATTCAGTGAGAGGAATTCGTAGTTTCCTCGGTCATGCAGGTTTCTACAGAAGATTCATCAAGGATTTCTCCAAAATTTCCAAACCTTTGTGTAAGCTATTGGAGAAGGATATTCCCTTCAAATTCGATGATGATTGTATGACAGCTTTTGAGACATTGAAGAGGAAGTTGATTTCAGCACCTGTGATCATCGCCCCAGATTGGAATGAACCTTTTGCTATGATGTGTGATGCTAGCGATTTTGCAGTAGGGGCTGTTCTTGGTCAAAAGAAAGACAAGATTTTTCATGTTATCTACTATGCAAGCAAGACACTCAATGATGCACAATTGAATTACACAACCACGGAGAAGGAGCTGTTAGCCATTGTATATGGCTTTGAAAAATTCAGATCATATTTGCTTGGTACGAAAGTGACGGTGTATACTGACCACGCAGCTATTAGATATCTGCTCTCCAAGAAGGATTCTAAACCCCGCTTGATTCGATGGGTTCTTCTACTACAAGAATTCGATGTTGAGATCAAAGATAGAAAAGGGACAGAAAATCAAGTAGCTGATCACCTCTCACGATTGAAAGATCTTGGTAAATCATCTCAAGACAGTACCATCATCAATGAATCATTTCCAGATGAATAACTGTTTGGAATACAAGAAGAAGAACCATGGTATGCTGATATTGTGAATTATATGGTAAGTCAAATTGTTCCACCTGAGTTGTCGCCAGCTCAAAGGAAGAAATTCATGCACGACGTCAAGTGGTTTCGTTGGGACGAGCCATATCTGTTTAAATAAGGGGCTGACCAGGTTATCAGGAGGTGTGTACCATATAGTGAGACAGCCAATATTCTGAGGGATTATCATGCCACAACTTATGGAGGCCATTATGGAGGTGAAAATACAGCGACTCGTATTCTGCAGGTAGGATTTTATTGGCCATCACTCTTCAAGGACGCTCATCAGTTTGTAACCAGGTGTGATCGTTGCCAGCGAGTAGGCAACATTTCGAAAAGGGATGAGATGCCCCTTAATGTACTGCTAGAGGTAGAAATTTTTGATGTGTGGGGGATCGACTTCATGGGCCCATTCATTTCAACATGCAATAACCAATACATCTTGCTAGCTGTGGATTACGTCTCCAAATGGGTTGAGGTCAAGGCACTTCCAACTAATGATGCCAATGTAGTGCTCAACTTCCTTCACAAGAACATTTTCACCAGATTTGGGACTCCAAGGGTCATTATCAGCGATGAGGGTTCTCACTTTTGCAATCGAAAGTTCACTAATCTGATGGCAAGATTCAACATCAACCATCGGGTGGCGACAACATACCACCCTCAAACCAATGGCCAAGCTGAAGTATCAAACCGTGAGATCAAACTCATTCTGGAAAAAGTGGTTAGTCCTTCTCGTAAAGATTGGTCTTTAAAACTGGATGAAGCTGTGTGGGCTTACCGAACTGCGTTCAAAACACCTTTGGGTATGTCACCATATCAACTTGTCTATGGAAAGACTTATCATCTGCCAGCAGAACTGGAACACAAGGCTTATTGGGCATTACAGAAACTGAATTTTGATTGTAAAGCCGCAGGGGAAAAGAGGATGGTGCAAATCAATGAAATGGATGAGTTTCGTCTACAAGCTTATGAGAATAACAAGCTCTACAAGGAAAAAGTGAAAAGATGGCATGATCGTCGGTTGACAACAAAGGTATTGGTTCCTGGTCAATTAGTTTTATTATTTAACTCTCGTCTGCGATTGTTTCCAGGAAAACTCAAGTCAAGGTGGTCAGGACCCTTTGTTGTGAAGACTGTGTTTCCACACGGAGCTGTGGAGATTTATGAAAAGACCCCAGACCAAGCATTTAAAGTCAATGGTCAGAGATTGAAGCCTTATTTGGGAGAACAAGTAAATCGTGAAGCTGAAGTCGCGATTCTGTCTACCTCGGATTGAGGACCTGAAGTAACGTCCGGCTAAATGACGTTAACGACAGCGCTCGTGGGAGGCAACCTACGGCTTGAATGGTAATTTTTATTCTAACAAAAAAAAAGCAAAAAGCAAAAACACATAAAAATGAAAGTAAATGCAGTAGCCTCAGGCGCGGGCGCGCTCCGGGAGGCGCGGGCGCGCTCCGGGAGGCGCGGGCGCGCTCCGGGAGGCGCGGGCGCCCTGAGTGCGGCTGTTAAAAAATGAAAAAAAAATAGAAAAGAAAAAAACAAAAGAAAACAGCAATTTTATTTCTTTAAATTAGTTTTTAGCACAAGCCCAGCCCACTCTCACTTGTTTAATTAGCCTTGGCATACCCTAACCCTAGCCACCTAGTCTTTCACTTCTTCATTCTCACATATACACGCAATTATACATGCACTGCATCTCAACTCTTCACACAACTACAACTCCAACCAATGGCACCCAAGAGATCTAGGCGCTCCGGGACATCAAGTTCTTCTTCGAGTGGGGGAGTTGTGCCCCAATTCAATTCACCGGAGGCCCAAATTGAGTTTGCACGCTTGATGACCAAATCTGTGGTCAAGGAAAGGGGATTCATTCCGGGTGTTCTTGATGGGTCTCTTATCGCGATGGTTAGTGAGCGCGGTTGGGAGACCGTGTGTGAGGCTGCGGAGGCGATACCATTGAGTATCGTTAGGGAGTTCTACGCTAATGCCAAGCAAGAGAAGAATGGGTATTTTACAGTTCGAGGGTATGTAGTGGATTATACTCCTGCCGCTATCACTAGGGTTTTGAATTTGCCTGCACCGCATGAGGGAGTGGAAGATTTTGGGTTGAAGACCCGTGGGGAGGTTGACCTTGAGGCCATTCTGCGGGATATGACAGTTCCCGACGCTACTTGGAAGCGTAGGGCAGGCTCTACTCAGCCGGTCACCTTCTCCGCCATGGCTTTGAACCCATATGCTAAGGCCTGGAACCTGTTTCTGTGTGCTAACATTGTGCCATCGTCGCACACTCATGAGGTGACAGTGGATCGGGCTATTTTGTTGTGGGGTATTCTCAGCGGGCGATACATCGACCTAGGCTCCCTTATCCACAGGCACATGATCCGGTTTTTGCAGGGCAGTACCACTGGAGCGATTCCGTATGGCTCAGTCGTTGTTCGTCTGTGTGTTGATGTGTGTATTCACTGGCCGGCGGAGGAACAGTTGCAACTTCCTGCGAGTGCCATTGACACGGCGGCGATAGCTCGATTACCTGAATGGGACGGTGGTGTACCGCATCCCAGAGGCTTAGGGTATATTGTGGGTGGTGACGTGCCACCTAGACAGTAGAGGGAGGCTAGGGCTGGATCTTCTAGGGCACCACCAGCTGTGGCTAGTGCTGGTATGGGTGAGGCTCAATTTCGGAGGTTGGCTCGGCGGATGGACGCAGTTGATGATAGACAGAGCCGGTTTGCTGCTGACCTGACTCAGGCTCTCGGTGCAGCCTTTCTGGCTACTGGTGTACAGGTCGATTGGCCTGTTTATGGAGCTGGCACCGTGTATCCACCACCGGATTCACCCGAGGAGGGTGACTCTGCTGACGATTGAGGTATATCTGCACACTTTCTTTGTTTCTTGCCTTCAATGGGGACATTGAATATTTCTAGTTTGGGGGTGGGAAATGGAGATTGTAGTTAGATGCATATAGGGCATGTAGTGGTAGTATTTTTCATGCATTTGGTTTTAATTGCCATATAGAGCATTTTGTTTACAATTCTTGTTCTGTTTACTATGTGAGTCCATTTTAGTTGCATTTCATAGCATGCATATTTCATGATCCCTTAGGACGAGCTAATTCTGATTGTTAGGTCGAGATCAAATTGAGTGGGGTGTTGATGAGCAGAGGGATGATTTACAATCCTTATGAAATTGAATTACATGTTTCAGAAGCACATTCTCTACACAGTCTCATTGGTTGCTTTTGGGCTAGGTTGAGTCATGCCTGTTTAGTTGTTTTAGATTTAATCGCCTGTTTATATCTAGAATGTTTGTTATTCCCTTGATAATGTAAAGAGGCTAAAGTTTAAGTTTGGGGAAAACCAGGGATGCATGCCAGTTATTAATAGTTGTCAAGTATGGCTAGGCGTCAAATGGCTAGTAGCCGGCTCATATTTTTATGAGTAGTCTAGGGTTGGAATTGAGAATCCTCATTCCAGATTTTATGAAAAAAAAAATAAAAAAGAGAGAGAAAAAAAAGAAAACGAAAAAAAAAGAGTCATGTGAATAATTCGAAGCAAAATTAACCAGGATGAGCTCTTTAATACTCGGGCAATTAAGTTCGAGGGGACTTTGTGCCTAGTGACCTAAGGCTTTTTATAGTCTGGGATCCACTAATCTAACGCTCGCTACATGGGTATTATTGTATAAGCCTTTAGGGGTCTCATACATTGCACGGTTAAATAAGCCTATGTATTGTGTTATGTGTCGTAGTGGTGGTTTAGCAATAAAGTGTGATTCCCTGTCTAACTCAAATGAATGACGGCGGTGTTTGTATGTTATGGAGTGTTTACCATTCATTCTGTTTATAAACATGTGATTGTCTTGGCGGAAAATAGGTATGATTTTGGTCTAGTGTAAGAGTATATTTGATGAGCATCGCACACACCCACGTTTCTGTTCATGCAATATCGGTACACGGGGACTTGGTCGAGCTCTGTTCGGATGTGTTACATCTCTTTGTGGTTTTGGCTTGTTAATTGGGGTTGGTAAGTTCGAAAGGGATCCTTGCATTTTCATAGTAGTTGCATTCATGCATTGCATGGCCTTAATTTGTTTAGAGTCTGTTGATGCTTGGGGACAAGCATCGGTTTAAGTTTGGGGATGTGTTAGTGGACTTTTTTGTCCACTATATATGTTCCTAATTGGCTTAAATTGATCGCTAGTACCCAAGTATTTAGTGTCTTTTGATGTGTTTTATGTTTTTGGTGTGCAGATTCCCAGGCGGAGCAGAATTGATAATTAATTGCCTAAATTGGTGGTGCATGAGCTAGGAATTCAAGGGAGAAGGGTCAAGACTTGAGTTGAAGCAAAGAGAAAGCAAGGCGACGCGCTAAAGAAGCAAGGAGCAAAGAAAAGCAATTCCGGGCAGAATAGTCAGGCGCGCCCACCCCGTTAAAGGCGTCCCTGCGCTCCATTAATGAGGTGCGCCCGCACTCCTTGAGGCGCGCCCGCCCTTCCAGCCGATTCCAGTTGCTGATTTTTCTGCAGTTGGTCAGTTTCGAAGCCCAGAAAGCAGCAAGCCCATGAATCATTGTTTTTATGTAACCTAGTATAAAGATATAAGGATTATTATTTTAATCTATCTAGGAAATTAAGTATTATCTAGGTCCTTATCAGACAAGAGGCAGAGTACTTTGTGAGCCGTCAAGCTATTTTTCTTTTGTAATTTTCTACACGTGGATTATCGGTTGTTTCTTTTACTCTTGCAATTAAAATCAGTTTTTGTTATGTTTAATTGTTTATCTACTATGTTTTCATATGAACCCATGATGTCGGCTAGTCCAATTATGGGCTAATCGTTGTCATGGGATTTTAATGGATGATTTTAATGGATTTTTCTATCAAGTCTAGATATTGATTGTTTTTATGCCTAAATGTGTGATTGTTATGGATATCCTAGTATGGTTAAGCTTATTCGTTGTAAATGCGTCATGAACATTTATGATTGTTTGTTAAATCCTCGTGAATGCGAAAGTGGATCTAGGGTTTAGAACATGCCATGCTAGCATAGGTTTTTGCATGTTAAGAGCATGTATTAATTTGTGGTGTAATTCTAACCGTCTTGCACTGACTATGTGATTTTATGGATTCTTGTGCTTAAGCCATTATGTTTTCAATCTCTATAGACATATAGGGACTAATCGTAGTGGTTGACTATTTGACTTCTATCAATTGTGGATGTTCATTAGGATGGTATGTGTACAACGAAAGTTGGCGTTTATCAGTTTAGAGGGTCTGATCAGTTATCATCGCTTTCACATGCTAGGTTGAAAAGGCATAAGATTCTAGATGAGATAGATTATGAAGTTAAAATTCCATGTTTATTTCATATAAGTAATTCGTTAAGTTTTAATTAGTAGTGTAATCAAACTCCAATTGTTATTTTCTTAGCAGTGAAATTTAATCATAAGCTGGTGTATAAGTGAACTAAACGTAAGCAAGTCGAGTCTCTGTGGGAACGAATCCTACTTATTTCTGTATTACTTGTGACCACGTTCTCTTGCGTGAATAAAGTGCGAACATTGGCTCCAGTATTCCAGTCTCAGGGTCTACTCTAGACTCTGACTGCTTCAGTATGACTTCATTAGAAGCCAGAGTCGGAGTGTTACCATCTTTGACTATTGGTGCATGAGACTCCCCCTCAAGGTGGATAGACTCTGATAGAATAGATTGGGAAATCACTTCATGAGCATCCATCAGAGTCTGTCCTCCCATATCACTGGGGTTCTCATCAGCTCGTTGATGAGTTGTCAAGGAGGGCCCAACAGCATACTCCCCTGCCCCACTATCACCCAACCTCTAACTAGGTGGTTCTTGTGTGGGTGAGGCAGACTGAGCATCTTTATCACTAGTCACCACTGGTGCACTAGTCCCATCCTCCAACTGCCTTGCACCACCTGCTACCTCCTGTTGTTCTTCAAGAATAAATGCATCCAACTAGTGATGAAAGGCCCTGAGATGGATTGCATTGATTGCCTGGGCATCTGTGAGATTGAAGAGGTCCTGCAGTTCCCTTCTTACTCTTTGAAAATATGTGCCCTTGAATTGATCTAGTCTACTTTGTTAGGTTGGATAGATGTATTTGTTGGCAATTGTACCTATATTATGGACAAGATAGTCAGCCACCTGTCTTGATAGAGGTTGAATTTGAGAGATCCATTGAATGGCTGTCCTGTAGGTAACTCCATTATCCCAAATTGCTTCATAGTTAAAAACTGGTTGCTCAATCTCAGTTTCCAACTCAGCAACAGACTCTGATGCTCTCCTTTTGTGGACCTTAAGCTTTTTAGGCTTCTTTGTAATTTTCTGTTCAGAGTCTGGCACACCTAGTGCTTTGAGAACTTCATTAGTTCTGCCTTCTATGAGCCCAGCTGCTTGTACTTGGAATGAAGAGTTGAATAGGTAGTTGTAGAGATTTTTGACCACATCATGTGCAGACATTTGTAGCTCCTGTTCCATTCTCTTCCTTAGGGCTTCATAGGTTGAAAGAAAATCCAAGACTTGAGATTTAGTCTGATATTGCTCTGTATCTTCAACTGATTCCAAAGGATATAAGAATAGCAGTGCCTCATCACTTGGAGTAATGATCTCATCAATTAGGCATGAGGCTGCATCCAATGGCATTCCTTCCCAAAATGTTTCATGATCAGAGTCTAAAGGCAGTCTAGACTCTGACTCAACATTAGACTCTGGTGCAGGTGTTTTCTTGATTTCAGAGTCTAGCTCTGCAGGAGCCTTGGGAGCATCTGTTTCCTGCAAAACAGGGTTAGTAGTAATAACAGGCTTGTGTGTGTGTGCAGAATAAGCCTTCCTTAACCTTCTGTACTTCTTAGCAAAAGATTTCTCAGGAGACTCAATGTGAGAATCCTGAGGTGCTTCCCTAGGTTTTTCAGAGTCTGTAGCCTTTTGAGAGTCTACAGATTTGGCTTGAAGGTTAGAATCAAGTGTATCATGATCTTCCTTTAGCAAAGAAAGTCCTTCAACAACTTGCTTCTCTAGTGGATTGAGCTCCTCATCACTGTGCTCATCTATAAGCCTAGATTGAATCAATTTTCTCCTCTTTACAACTGGTGCCTGTTGAGAGACACCAGAGGTTGGTTTCTTTTTGGATTTTGGTTTGGAAGATTGTATAATTGAAGGGGATTGGGTGACTTGGGTAGGTGCAGGGGGACTCTCCATTACTTGTTCCTACACCATTTCACCACCAAAAAATGAAGCATTGTAGATAGAAGGTTTGTAGGATGAGAGTTTTACCTGCATTACCTGTGGATATGTCATTGCAGGTAGACTCTTCTTCTTGTCATCAATTCTCTTAATGTCAGAGAATATCCTCCTTTGCTGTTTGTATGCCTGCACACAGCAATCATCTGCCAACTTGGTTGACATGTCAGGAATGAAGTGATTGAGGAGAATCATAAGAAATCTATGATAGTAGACTTTCTTTCTCCCCTTATGCACATTATTTAATTTTGCTCCCATTTGAGTGAGCAACATATCACCAATGTTGATTATTCTATCAAATAGGAGACTATGACCAATTTGATAAGTAATAGCAGTAATAGCATCAAATCCACTACACTTACCAGTAAAACACTTAGCAATTTGATCGAATAAAAATGACCATTCTTTCCTTAAGTAAGGCCTATTTATCTTGCTCATGTTATCTAAGCTAGTAGAATAACCTATTGCCTTAAACATGCTTTTAATGTCATCATCAGATAAAATTTCATCAAAAGAAGATTTAACAGGCAGTTTAAACACAGAATTAAGCACATCTGCAGTGACATCAAATGTAGTCGAACCAAAGGTAAACATTATTTTACCTGGTTGATCCTGACAAGGATCAACTACCTTTGCAGTGCTCCATGCTTATGATACAACATCCATGTGAATGACTGGTGATGCCTTAAGAATGTAGTGTAGCTCGGATTGCTCCAAGAAATCCATCACAGGGTAGTAGTCAGCGTCTACCCCTTTCTTATCTCCAAGAGCAGGAACATGATTTGTGGTCATGAACTCGAAATCTCCAAATGTGAACGCAATCGCCTTGGGTCCCCTCATGACAGTAGAAACGGCAGCCATTAAAGTTGTTGAGTTGAAAGTGATGGAGAAGCTTGAAGAAATTAGCTAGGGTTCGTAAAAAGCTCTGTGAATATTTTTGCCTTAGAAATCAATTGCAATAAACAAGTGAGTAAATTGTATGAAAAATTCTATTTTGTTCAAGTTGCATACTATACACACGAGTCTACAGCCTGTCTCCGGTCAAAAGATAACTGTTACCGCCTATTTCAAGTCATTTGAACATTTCAAATGCAATCAGAGTCTACAGGCGCGAATTTTAACCGTTTCAGAGTCTAGGCGATAATTTTCTCAGAGTCTACTGACTTTCAGAGTCTACAGACTCGTCAGAGTCTATAGACTCGTCAGAGTCTAAAAACTAGACTCTGTCAAGGTAAAATACCAAGCAAAATGTAGCACTAACAATTAATCACAGTGTGTTAAGACAGGGACTATAATTAAAGTACATACCTTGCTTCTTGTAATTTTTGATCACTTACATGTTTAACATACCTAATTCACCTACCAATCTGAGAAAGGTAGACTCATCAAGTGGTTTTGTTAAAATGTCTGCAATCTGTCTGTCAGTTGGAACATAGTGAAGTGTCACAATACCATTTTCAACATGTTCTCTAATAAAGTGATACCTGACATCAATGTGCTTTGTTCTGGAGTGTTGGACTGGATTCTCTGCAATTTTAATAGCACTAGTATTATCACAATACATAGGAATATTTGAGAATGTTAGTCCATAATCAAGTAATTGATTTCTCATCCACAGAATTTGAGCACAGCAACTTCCAGCTGCAATGTATTCAGCCTCAGCTGTCGAGGTTGATACAGTCTAATGTTTCTTGCTAAACCAAGAAATTAATCTATTGCCAAGAAACTGACATTGTCCTGTTGTTCTTTTCCTATCTACTTTGCATCCTGCATAGTTAGAATCTGAATAGGCAATTAGTAAAAAATCTGACTCTCTAGGATACCATAGTCCAAGAGTTTGTGCCCCCTTGAGATATCTAAAAATTCTTTTCACAACTATTAAGTGTGATTCTCTAGGGTCATCTTGAAATCTGGCACACAGACAAGTTGCAAACATTATATCTGGTCTACTTAGCAGTTAAATATAACAATGAGCCAATCATACCTCTGTAACTAGTGTTGTCAACTTTCTTACCCTTTGGGTCAGAGTCTAGCTTAGTAGCTGTTGACATGGGAGTTTTAGCAGTTGCAGAATCTTGCATATAAAACTTTTTCAACAGTTCTTTTACATACTTTGTTTGATTGATGAAAATTCCATCATCATTCTGTTTGACTTGAAGCCCCAAAAAGAAGTTTAATTCTCCCATCATGCTCATTTCATAATTTGACTGCATTAGTTGACTAAACTTTTCACAGAGTTTGTCATTAGTAGATCCAAATATAATATCATCAACATAAATTTGGACAAGCAAAATATCACCTTTATATTTTCTAATAAAGAGAGTTTTGTCAATGGTACCTCTTGTGAATCCATTTTTAAGAAGGAATTTTGAAAGAGTTTCATACCATGCTCTAGGTGCTTGCTTCAATCCATATAGTTCCTTGTCTAACCTGTAAACATGATCAAGAAACTTTGGATCAACAAATCCTAGTGGTTGCTCCACATAGACTTCTTCTTCCAATTCTCCATTTAAGAAAGCACTTTTCACATCCATCTGATACACCTTGAATTTTGAATAAGCTGCAAAGGCTAGTAACATTCTAATAGCTTCCAATCTTGCTACTGGTGCAAAAGTTTCATCATAGTCAATTCCTTCCTCCTGTGAGTATCCTTTTGCAACTAGCCTTGCTTTATTTCTTACTACTGTTCCATTCTCATCAAGTTTATTTCTATACACCCATTTTGCACCAACCACTGATCTATCTCTAGGTCTTGGTACAAGTTTCCACACTTTATTTCTCTCAAATTCATTCAATTCTTCTTGCATTGCAATAATCCAATCAGGGTCTTGCAAGGCTTCCTCAATTTTCTTGGGTTCATTCTTTGAGAGAAAACAACTATAAAGACATTCATTTTGAGTAGTTGTTCTTGTTTGTACACCACTCTCAGGATCTCCAATTATCAAGTCAGGAGTGTGATTCCTTGTCCATTTTCTAGCAGGTGGAAGATTGGTTCTTGAACTTGAAACTCCCCCTAAGTCATTTGCATCTTCTGTATTTGAGTGAAATTCAAATGAAGAGGCTCCCCCTAAATTGCTTGACTCTGACAAGAGTTTAGAGTTGCTTGATCCAGACCCTGATGAGTTAGACTCTATCTGTCTGGATAGACTCTGTCTGGGTAGACCCTGACCTGTTAGACTCTGAATTATTTGGAGTTGAATTTTCTGGCTCCCCCTCAGAATGTGCAGGTTCCTGTGTTAGTTCAGGATTTATTCTAGGGTCTTCATCCTCTTCTTCTTCATTTATCTCAGAACTTTTTAGATTTTCAAATTCCAGTGTTGTAGACTCTGACTCATCCTGCAATTCTGTAAACTTTTTATCATCAAATGCAACATGAATAGATTCCATAACAATTTTGGTTCTGGGATTAAACACTCTGAATGCTTTTGTGTTCGATGCATATCCAAGAAAGATTGATTCATCTGCCTTGGCTTCGAATTTGCTTAGATTTTCAGGATGTACTTTCAGTACATAACACTTGCATCCAAATATGTGAAAGTGTTTCACACTTGGCTTCTTGTCCTTTATCATTTCATAGGGAGTCTTTCCATGCATGTTTATTAGAGTGCAGTTTTGAGTGAAATATGCTGTATTGACTGCCTCAGCCCAAAAATATACTGGCAGCTTAGACTCTGCCAACATTGTTCTAGCAGCTTCTATAAGTGTCCTATTCTTTCTTTCCACAACTCCATTTTGTTGAGGAGTTCCTGGCGCAGAAAATTGTTGAGTAATTCCCTTTGATGCACAGTGGTTCTCCATGATTGAATTCTTGAATTCAGTACCATTGTCACTCCTCAGAATTCTTACTGTTTTCTTTGATTTTCTTTCCAGAAAAGTGATATGATCTATTATGTGTTGTGAAGATTCATCCTTTTAATGTAGAAAGAAAACCCATGTGAATCTTGTAAAATCATCTACAATAACAAGAGTATATTTATTTTTGTTAATTGACATAACATTTACTGGACCAAATAAATCAAGATGCAGTAAATAAAAGGGTTCAGAAATGGTATTTATTGTCTTGCTCTTGAAGGATGATTTCCTTTGTTTTCCAAGTTGACATGCTTCACAAAGTCCATCTTGTACAAAATCAACCTGTGGTAATCCTCTTACAAGATTCTGTTTAACCAACTTGTTGAGTGTTTTGAAGTTGATGTGTGACAGTTTCTTGTGCCATTTCTAGCTTTCTTCAGTTAAGGCCTTGCTGTATAGACATGTGACTTCACTGTTTATGCAGTCCTCCAAGCTGGCTTCATAAATGTTACCATGTCTGTGTCCTTTGAAAACCACAATGCTTGTTTCTTTGTGAGTCACAAGACACTCTTTGTTGTCAAAGCCAGTATGGTACCCTTTGTCTCCAAGTTGACTTATGCTTATTAAATTGTGCCTTAAGCCATCAACTAGAGCTACTTGTTCAATGATGACATTCCCAAGTACAATCTTGCCATATCCCAGTGTTTGTCCTTTGTTGCCATCTCCAAAGGATACTTCTGGGCCAGCCATTTCCTCAAAGTCTGTAAGCAGGGATTTCTTTCCAGTCATATGTCCTGAGCATCCACTGTCCAGGATTAGGGTTACTTTCTTTACCCTAGTTCCCTGCATACATAAAGCAACTAGTTAGATGTTTTGAGGACCCAAATAGTTTTGGATCCTTTTCTACTAATTTTAGGAGAAACAGGCTTAATAATTTTCACCTTTGACTTACCTGTCTCTTTTATTGATCTAGACTGTGGTGGAGTCTTAACAGTGTCATACCAACTCTTATGAATAGAAGATTTTAGCTCATAAAAATTGTAATACAAATCATGATAGTTCCTACACATATATATAGAATGAAATATGCTACCACAGTGATAACAAGGTTTCTGTGGTATGTAGTGACTTTTCAGAGTCTGAGAAGGATTAAACTCTGATTTCATCTCAATTTTTGTTTTACAATCTATAGCTAAATGGTTTTGGTTGCCACATCTATAACACTTCTTTCTAGGAGCATTAGGATCTTTTTGATAATTATTAGCCTTATTGATGCCTTCCTTACCATTCCTATTTCTCCTAGTTTTGGTGGACTCTGATAAGTTCTCTAGCCTTTCTTTCAACTTAGACTTAGACAAGTACCCTATGTTTATAATTTTCTTAGAGTTATTTGCCCCTGTTTCATCTGTCTTTTTGTCAACAACAGGGGGACTATTTACAGATGAGTTTGTGGCTTCAGTTTTTTCTTTAGGGATCACAAACTTAACAGGAACAAATGTACTTTTGTCTTTAGTCTTATTAATTTTGCTAACTTCTTCATTGTTATCATTCTCAACAATAGGTCTTTTGTCTTGACTCTTGTCATAGCCTAGACCAGCAGTTTGACACACGTTTTGATTATTGAGAATTTCTTGAACTTTTCTTCCAGAGTCTGTCCAAACTTTAAACTTAAGCCTTTCTTCTTCTAGTTCTTTCCTAATATAGTCATAGGCTTTCAAGATTTCAGTGTAGTTATGACTATATTTCTCAGAATCCTTTTTGTATTGTTCCATTAATAATAACTCAGATTCTACATGACAATTCCTTTTAGTTAAGGTTAAATTTTCTTCTCTCAACCTTTCACTTTCACTAGTGAGAGACCTACATGTTGTCATTATTTTATTAACCACACTTTTCACAATCTCTATGCCATCAGAGTCTAAATTAATTAAGGATTCAGGAGTAAAGATTGATACCTGAGTTTTAGGAGATGAGGGTTCTTTGGGAGAATGTGATTTTCTTGAGGAGGATGCCATCAGTGCTAGATTTTCATAATCAATTTCATCCTCTGAGCTTGAGTCTGCCCAGTCCTTTCCTGTTGATAGAAGTGCTTTTCCTTTTCCTTGACTTTTTGACTTTCTGCATTCACTGGCAAAGTGCCCCAATATTCCACAGTTGAAACATTTGACCTTTGCTTTGTCAAGTTTGATAATTGTACTCTTGCTCTTCTCAACCTTTTCATCTTCCTTCTTGAATGATGGCCTTTTGCTAAATTTGCCAGTTCTTTTGTTGAATTTCATTCTTTTGAAATTTTTAGCAAACATAGCCATCATTTGACTTAGATCAAACTCTTCATCAGAATCAGAGTCTGTGTCAGTAGACTCTGACTCCACAGCAGCTTTACCCTTCTTTCTTGAATCCTTGATTCTTGCTTCTGTGGATGGTTCCTGTTGTTCTTTCTCAAACTCCATCAAGAGTGCCACAGATTTTGTCTTTACAGACTTCTTATTCTTTCTCTGTTGCATCTCTAAATCATATTTCTTGAGTCTGCCATACAATTCTTCTAGAGTTAGTTCATCCAAATCTCTAGCTTCCCTTATGGCTGTAGTCTTATTGTCCCACTCTTCAGGAAGTGCTCTCAGAAACTTGGTGTTTGTATCTTCAGAATCATAAACCTTACCAAGCATAGCCATTTCATTCAAGAGTTTTGTAAACCTATCATACTCTTGAATTAGCAAAGACCTAGCATTCTTTTTGACATCTTTAGTCCCTTGACAGTGCACCTCAAGTTTTGTCAACATCTCCTTAGCAGTCTTGCATGATATGACACAGTTAGTTAGAACAGAATCCAAACTGTTAAAGATAATGTTCTTTACTTTTGCCTCCTTAAGGACATTTTCCTTGTCCTCTTTTGTCCATTCAGCCTTTGGTTTCTCAACGAGGTGTTCTTCAGTTATTTTGCCTTCCTCGTTGATTTGAGGCACAATTTTTAAGGGCACAAAGGGTCCTTCATTAATCCTGTCAAGATAGTCAGGGTCTGTTGCTTCCAGATGGTGCAGCATCTTAACCTTCCAGTGGGTGAACTCGTTTCTCTTAAGCATAGGAATCTTAGAATTGCCATCTTTGTTTCCAGACATCTTTGATCGATTTTAAACGTTAGGCTCTGATACCAATTGTTTTCCCAGTCGTACAAGTAGAAGGGGGGGGTTGAATACTTGTATGTCTTTTCTGCCCGATTTAAAATCAAATTAAGAACAAACTCAAACACAAAAATATGAATAAGTACTGTTTTGTATTATTGATTTGTGAATACAAAACTCTCCTAGGGTGTACACAAACCCTAGCAGCTTCTCTGTGTTTATTATAGCAACTCTCTCTATCTCTATGCTCTCACAAAATTCCACTCAGATAATTATGCTTCGACTTCCACACACTTACAATTAGGTTACATAGAGTTTATATAGAGAGATGCCTATCAACTAATAACAGAAAGATAAATTACAATAGGAATAGAATTCCTAATTATTAGTTGACAGTTTCCTTCTAGAATTCTCTTTCTTTCCCATAGCATATCTGCAATATATTTATCTTGATCTTCGAAGACTTTCCATTCCTGTGATCTTCTTCCAAATTTATCCTCAACTGTATAGACTCTGAAATCTTCAAACTCTGATGATCTTCAGACTCTGATAGATCATAGACTCTGATAGTCTATAGACTCTGATCACCTTCCAGACTCTGGTTTCATTTTCTACAGAAATTCTTCCAAGTACAAATAATCATGAATATTGACTATCTAGACTCTGATTATACATTTCAGAGACTAGAAAAACTTATTACAGATAAACTAATCTAGACCCTGTTCTAGTATTTTGTACATCATCAAATGAATATGTCCCTAACACTTTTCAACTATTTCCTCGAGCTTAAGTATATCATTAATAATTGTTATGAGCATGCTTACAATGTGCTTCAATGACAATTATTAGATATAGCGTAGAAAGTTAGATGCTAATATTCAATCCAATAAATATTTTAGTATTTAGCGAATTTATTTTATCTTATTAAAATTATGGATTGAAGCAATTCGATGTTTATTAGTTTCATAATTTTGATTTGATAAAATATAAGAAGCATAATTTCTTGCATTTTGAAATTATTGATAAATATCAAGAAATGATATTTTGTTAATATTTCCGTGCAATTAATTGTGATATTTTTAATATTAGTGATAATACAACATAATGTTTATTTGAAATCACTAATAATAAAAATATATTACAATGCTTATTGTTCTACTGAATGATTGCCATGTTTACTTGATAAATATACATGTGATTGGAAATTGCTTAGTATAGCATAAGTATTTAATTTATTTTGATTTATTTAAATCATGATGATATAAAATAATTCATTAAAATATCTGTTCCATGATTTAAGTAAATTAAAATAAATTCGAAGAATAATTATTTATAGTATAATTATTATCTTTTATTACCCTGTGATAGTTGAATAATATTTTATTACAAAATAATTGTGATATATTGATACTAATGGATTTGCTTAGTCTTTATTCTAAGTAAATATTGGTTTTTGAAAAAACCCGTTAATATTAATATATTTAGTTTTCTTTCTTTGACTGATTCCTGAATGTATTTAAAAGAAATTTTTGTTTATTTCTTTTTCAAAAATGTCTTATTCAAAGATACATTCACTTTCTATCAGTTTTAGATAAGAAAACTTTAGAATTCTGTTTCAAAACTTCTCTTTTGAAAAACTTTTCTTGAGGATAATCTTTCTTTAAATCTCAAAATAGTTTATCCTCTCTCTAAAAAAAAACAGTTTTTTAATGCTATATTTTCAAAACCGTTTTTCTCTCTAAATTTTTCTTTTTAAAGTAGTAGCAACTTTGTGATTGCTAGTTTATTTGGAAAAATTGTTTTAACTTCGAGGTACCAATCACTTGTAAAATGATTTGTTTTCAAATACTTGTTTCAATGTATGTTTCACATTGATTCATAGTACCAAAACAGTGGTTGTTGCTTTGAAGGCCTAGTACTGTATTGTTAAGCATCCATTCAACCCCAATTGTCATGTTTTTATTTTAAGTCGGGGATATTATCAGGCAGACGAAAATGATGTAAATCATAATTGCATTATGAGTCAGAAAATCATTGTCTTCTATCTGATAAGGATGTTTTGCAAAACTGTTTTCAAAACATATAGTGCGTAGGTTTAATGGAAAAGAGTCATTTTATTGAGATAAAATTTGGTAAGAGAGTTGAATTTTTTCTTTGGTATAAATTCCCGCGTTTTATTATGGAAAGTTTGCCTTATAAGAAATTCATAAGGGATAGAATTTTTCTCTAATACATTTTCCCGTGTTTTATTATGGGATAAGTATCTTAAAGAAAATTTCTATTGGTATCATGTTCTTAAATGATAAATCTTTAGAACTGACAAAACTCTTTTACTAAAAGTGCTTTAATGCAATTCATTACCATTCCTTATTATATTTTTCCTTCTCATTGGGATGAGAAATATATTTTGGAATGTTAATGTGATTATCTTTTAATCTTAGTTGATTATATCCGTTGAGCCCCTAGAGGCTTCAGAAGCTGACCAGGAGGTTGAAAACCCATCAATCTCTTACCCAGGCCTTCATACAAAACACTCACCCATCCACTTCCATATATTAAACCTTGGAGATATAAGGAACTTATGTTAGTTAGAGGTTGATAAGGGAGAAACTGCACTTGATGCAGCAAATAAGGATGAAGTCGGAAGTGCACCCACAGCTCTACCTCCAGAGAAGAAAAGTAGTATATAAATTGAGGTAACTGTAAGCTCATCTGCATCTTCTCAAAAGGATGCAGAGCTGAAAAGGCAATAAAACTGTCTCTGGAATCACTCTCTCAACAGGGTGAGTTCATTGAAATTCGCTCGTCAGCCAGAGCATCTTATAATGAGTCAAGCACACCACTGGCACTCACGCTGATGGTAAGCCTAAACAGATAAATTCTAGGAACACATTACAAGGCGTGCACAGTGAGAGGTATAGTCATTTAGAGGAGATACAGACTCTAGCCATACATTACATTGTCCAAGTATCTACATCAAACAGATGTTAAACTTTTGCATCCCAAAAGGGAGATCTCTTGTTCAGATTTATCTGGGTTTGGGAGGCAACTGCTTGACAAGAATTCTTCGGATGAGTTAAGTAGGGTATTTATACAAAATTCCCGTCACAAGGTTACGAGGGAAACGTAGGCTCTAATTTTCCATTCATTACATTGTCTACTACGTTGCCCCTTTTGGAAGGAACATTTCCAGATCCTGAAAAGAAATGTCCACCTCCCGTTTACGGAGAAGGTGTGAGGCAACTCCTTGATAGAACAAGGCAGGATTCCCTAACAGATATTAATATCTCGGGATAACCCATCTCAAAGAGGTGAGGCTCCACTAGACAGTGATTTAGAAATTGCTATTGAGTCTGGTGCTGAGATAGTGGTTATGCATGATAGATCAAGAACACCTTTACGAGGCAATTCTCCACTTGATAGTGATTCAGTTCATATTGATGAATCATATGATAAGAATATGAATGTATTGACGGATTTCACTTGCAGGTACAGAAGGCTATATTTGGAATGCAGAGTGAAAGTGAGAGAGAGATACACTTGAGTGAGAGATATGGAGAGAAAGAGTGAAACACTTTTAAGTGCTCGACACTTGAGTGTAAACACCAACAGAACGTAGTAGAAGTGAAGAAATCATAGACCAAACACTTACCCTTGCTACATGCTACTTCTGAAAGAAAAGCTACTATATTTTCCCAATCAATGACAGACGAGAACCTTCTTTGGAAGACAAATCATTCAAAAGATGGGCCATTGGAGGATTCCTCAACTAAGGGGGATAATTTATAGGAAGAAAAAGGAGAAGTTAATAAAGTCTTATCTTCGTATCCATGGGAGAAGTTAATATCCTTAAGGGGAGATTTTAGACAAGAAAAAGAAGAAAATCTTATTTTCTGATCCTCATGAGAAACAACAGAATATGGGAGAATCAAGAAACTGTATCCTATACTTGAAAGGAGTTGTCAGTAGAGGATTCCTCATCCAAGTGGGATGTACAGAAAAGAATTGACATTCCCATTAATTATCTAAAGGAAGAAGAAGAAAAAGAAGAAGAATCACATTCTCAGGGGGAAAATATTATTTGAGTTGTGTTCTATGTTCAACAGAAGATGTTCCCAGGAATTTGAATTCTTATGAAGCTCTGTTCATGATAAGTTCTTTAAGTTCAAACTATGAAGGATTTTGAAGTAGAAAGAGCTCAAACAGACAGAAATGAAGATGATACAACTTGAATATTAGTTCAGCGCTAGAGGAACAAACATCTTTCATTTCAGTTACTCAAGAATTCTGGAAATGCAGTATCTGATCCAGAAAAACCAGTAGCATTATTTACGAGTCTCGGACGTATACTTTTTATAGTTGTTAGTTGAGTTATCCTCTCTATGAGATTTGTTTGCTAAGTTTAATAATCAAATAGGGGGAGTTTGTTGGTGAGATTACGAAGCTATATAAATAGTAATCATGATAACTCAACACTAGAACATAACAAGTAAATAATACTACGCCTACACATAAATTAGGAAGAAATGAAGATAAGGCAAATACAGTGAATCAAGATATTAGAAGAAGTTTTGAAGTCTACTACAGGTCACTGAAAGAAGTTCATTAATATGTTCATGCCTCAGTGAAGAATAATGGTTTAAAGACTTTCAGGGTTTTAGAAGTGTTGAAGATTCAGTATAGAAGTCCCATAAGAAGATTTCAGTGTACCAGCATTGATTGAAGATAGACAGTGTTCGAAGCATAGAAATCTAGAAGAATTGAAGACATGGTAAAGACAAGTGTCTAAGTACCAGAAAAGATTCCAGTGAAAGTACATTGTTTATTTATAATCAGTGTTCGAAGCAATAAAGAACTGCAACACTCTTGTCATTTGAATTAAATGAGATGTGAAGATCAGGATCGTTGTTAGTCGTTTGTGAACCAGACTAGTGTACTAAATATCAACACGAAAGATAATGGTAATTACATCTATGAAATAGAGCATTGACTAAGTGTGTGGAGTGAAGGAAATGGAAGAAAAGGGTCCAAGATTGAAGCGCTTGTAAATGTTCAAGGGTTCAAGGAAAAATAGTTGAACAGCTCAATAGTCAAACAGCCGAACAGCTCAACAGCCAAATCGTAAGTGACCAAACCGCAAGTGACCAAGTGCAAGAAGTATAAAAGGTTGGTGATCAAACTGTAATTTGACCAAGTCAAATTGAATTCGACACAGGTGAAACTCGACATCTAGCTTTTCAATGTCTAAAAGAATTCGACACCTAGCTTTTATATTCCAAGGCATGTTCATGTGAGAGGTATTCGACACATAGAATTTAAACTTCTAAGGATTATACATGGTGAAGAATTTGACACCTAGATTTTACAAGGAGTAGAATTCGACACATAGAATTTATATTCTAAGGCAAGTACATTGGAGTAAAAATCTGAAGGGTTTCGGGCATGAAAACGCAGGGGAATTAACGTAAAAACAATAAAAAAATCGAAACCCAATCGCAGGATCCATGTATAACGTTTGATGATTATGGTGAAGAAGTCTGTACCTTAACAAAGCTTTTGTATGCTGTTTAATGGAGGTCCAGAAAGATGAATCACAACAGTCCTTTGTTGCAAAGATTTGCTCTCTAAAGAAGTCCACACGAACGCCCGATCGTCCTACGATCACCGGAGTCGGTACTAGCCGAATTGTTTGCCTCTCTCTCTCTTTCTCTAGCCTCTCTTGATGTTGAGCAGCTAGGGTTTTTCTCTAAAACGAAATTTGATGATTAAATCCTAATACTATACATCATTATGTATATATATAGGGGAGAGAGAGATTTTGGGCCTAACCCTAACCCATGTGGTTTCCAAAACCCATTATGACTTTGAGTTATTATTATTATTAAATCTGAATTCTAATATAATTAATCAAGTCCCACTTAATTAATTCAATAATTAAATTCGAATAATAATAATACTTATTAAATCCGAATTCTAATATAATTAATCAAGTCCCACTTAATTAATTTAATAATTAAATTCGAGTAAACAATAATATATTTAAATAATATATTTAAATAATATATAATTATAGAATATCACGGCGGGTCTTTCTAGTGTCATGTATTGATACATACACTTATGTTCTTGACTTTAGTATCACCATACCTATGATCAATGAGATGTGGTCATCTGTCAACAAACATACTAGTCTTATTGCATTATTACTGTCCTTAAATAATAATACTTGACTAGGGAATTTTAGGAATAAAATACTATTCATATAATCTCATTTTTAAGTCACATACTTAAAGATATATATTACGTATTAATATTCCAAGGATATTTATTATTCTTTCAATTTATGACGCAGTAAATAAAGACATAATAAATATTAATTAAATAATCACATAAAACATAATCCTTAATTGTTTTCAATAAAATATTAAAAGTATTGTCTCTAGGACACCAATACTAACAATCTCCCACTTGTACTAGAGCCAATCTCTCATGTATCTAATACCTATGGAACTAGCATGACCTTCGTGCTTCTGCTGCGACAAAGCCTTAGTCAGTGGGTCTGCATTATTCTTATTAGTATGCACTTTACATATATGTATATCTCCTTGATCATTAATCTCATTAATTAGGTGATATCTTCTAAGTATATCCCCAAACAATCTCCTTGGCTGCTTCATAAGCATCAATATACTCAGGCTCTATTGTAGAATCAACAACTGTCTCTGCTGTGAACCATTCCAGCATACAATATCTCCATTTAGGCAAAACACAAATCCAGACTGAGAAATCGAATCATCCCTGTCTGTATAGAAACTAGCGCCGGTGTAACCTTTTACAACCAGCTTATCTTCTCCTCCATATACCAAGAATTAATCTTTAGTCCTCTTCAAGTACTTAAGAATATTATTGACTGCTGTCTAGTGACATTCACCTGGATTAGACTAGTATCTACTCTGACTTAGGCCGATCATTCTTCTTGATCTATCTCTATAGATCTTGATACCTAAAATATAGGTCGCTTCGCCTAAGTCTTTCATTGAGAAATTCTTATTCAACCAAGTCTTAATAGCCTGTAAAGAAGGAATGTCATTCCCTATTATTAATATATCATCAACATATAATACTAGGAATGCCACATTGCTCCCACTTACCTTCTTGTAAACACATGGTTCATCTTCATTTTGAATAAACCCAAACTCTTTGACAGTTTCATCAAAACGAATGTTCCATCTCCTTGAGGCTTGTTTCAATCCATAAATGGATCGACGCAGCTTACATACCTTTACAGCATTCTTTGGATCAACAAAACCTTCAGGCTGTGTCATATACACATCCATATCTTCTTCAAGGCTCCCATTTAAGAAAGCGGTTTTGACATTCATCTGTCAGATTTCATAATCATAGTAAGCAGCTATAGCAAGCAAAATCCTGATGGACTTGACCATAGCCACTGGTGAAAAAGTCTCATCATAATCAATACCATGAATTTGCTTGAAACCTTTTGCCACCAATCGTGCCTTATAGGTCTGTACATTACCATCCATGTCGGTCTTCTTCTTGAAAACCCACTTGCACCCTATAGGTTTTACCCCTTTAGGTGGATCAACCAAAGTCCATACTTGATTAGTATACATGGATTCCATCTCAGATTTCATGGCATCCAACCATCTCTTGGATTCTGGAGTGTTCATAGCATCTTAGTAGGTGATAGGCTCATCTTCATCGATAAGCATCACATCACCATCTTGAGTTAAGAGAAATCCATAATATCTCTCAAGCTCATGGCGAATCCTACTAGACCTACGAATAACCTGTGTTTCTTGAGCAGTGTTGTGGTCTTGTACATCCTGCTCAAGTTCCTCCATTGGTTCAATGTTATCTTGTGGGCCTCGAACTTCATCGAGATCTATTATCCTCCCACTGTTTTTCTTCGAAAGCATTTCTCTTTCAAGAAAAACTGCAGTTCGAGCAACAAACACTTTGTTCTCGGAAGGATTATAGAATGAATAACCCTTTGTTTCAATTGGGTATCCCAAAAAATTATATTTGTCTGATTTAGGTCCTAGCTTGTCAGAAGTTAAACGTTTCACAAACGCTTCGCATCCCCATATTTTCATAAATGACATGCTATGTCGTTTCTTAGTCCATATCTCATATGGAGTCTTCTGAACCGTTTTAGTAGGAACTCAGTTAAGTGTATAAGCAGCCGTCTCCAGGGCGTAGCCCCAGAAACTAATTGGAAGATCTACATGACTCATCATCGATCGTACCATGTCCAACAAAGTACGATTCCTCCTTTCAGAAACTCCATTCCATTGTGGTGTTCCGGGAGGAGTGAGTTGTGATACAATACCACACTCTTTTAATAAACTCTTAAATTCATGGCTTAAGTATTCACCTCCACGATCAGATCGTAGAGTCTTAATACTTCCGCCAGTTTGCTTTTCTACTTCAGCTTTGTATTCTTTGAACTTTTCAAAAGAATCAGATTTATTCTTCATAAGATACACATATCTACTGAAATTATCAGTAAACGTGATAAAGTAGTAAAATCCACCTCTTGTCATAGTACGCATAGGACCACATACATCACTATGTATAAGTTCTAATCATTCAGTGGCCCTTTCACCTTGTCCAGTAAAAGGAGATTTAGTCATTTTTCCAATGAGACAAGGTTCGCATGCTTCGTATGATTCAAAGTCAAACTTATCCAAGTATCCATCCTTATGTAACTTGGAAATGCGCTTCTCATTTATATGGCCTAAAGGACAGTGCCAGAGGTATGTTTGATTTGAGTCATTTATTTTAAGACGTTTGTTATTCACATTATAGATAGGAGTGTCTAAATCAAGAACATATAAACCGTTAAATAAACGTGCAACCCCATAGGTAACATTATTCAAAGAAAAGGAACAACTATTGTTCTGAATTAAAAATGCAAAACCTTTCTTGTCTAAACAAGAAACCAAAATAATGTTTCTGCAAATTGCAGGCACGTAAAAACAGTTCTCAAGTTCTAAAATAAGCCCAGTGGGCAATGATAAATAATAAGTCCCTACAGCTAAAACAACAACCTTTGCTTCATTGCCAACTCGTAGGTCGACCTCTCCTTTACCCAAAGTCCTACTCCTTTGTAGTTCATGTACATTTATACAAATGTGAGAACCACATCCAGTATCCAATATCCAAGATGTAGAAGTTGACAAATTGACCTCTATAACATAAATACCTGAATCAGAAGCTTGACCAGCCTTCTTCTTCTTCAGATCCTCCAAATAAGCATGACAGTTTCTCTTCCAATGACTTGGTTTACCATAGTAGTGACAATCACCCTTTGCAACAACACCCTTAGACTTTAAAGCCTGTTTGGGATTAGCATTTGGCTTGGAACCAGAAGCAGATCCAATCTTCTTCTTTCCCTTCCATTTGCCTTTCCTATTAGCCTTACCTTTGTTATCTACCATCAAATGGCAGCAGGTTCATCCTTTTCATGTTGGTTTCAGTAGTTCGTAACATGGCCAACAATTCAGTGGGTGTTTTGTCTATCTCATTCATATTGTAGTTCATAACAAAATGAGTATAGTTGCGGTTCAAAGATTGCAAGATTAAGTCAATCTGAGCTTCCAAACCAATCAGGAAACCCAAAGTATCAAGATACTCAATATAACCTATCATCTTCCGAACATGTGGTTGAACAGGTTCACGCTCTCCCTGTTTGCAAGCATACAGTGTTTTGCTCGTGTCGAACCTTTCATGACGAGCTTGTCCCTCAAACATTCTTTGAAGGTGTTCAATCATCTCATAAGTATCCATATGCTCATGTTGTTTTTGAAGCTCAGCACTCATGGTTGCCAGCATGAGACATGCAATATCATTCACATCATCAATATGCTTCTGATAAGCATTTTGCTGAATGCGAGTTGCATTCTCAGCAGGAGGAGAAGGTGAAGGAATTTCAATGACATGGAGCTTACGCTCTTGCCTGAGGACAATCCTCAAATTCCTATACCAATCCAGGAAGTTAGTTCCTGTCAGCTTGTCCTTCTCAAGGGTTGCTCGTACGGAGAAAGTATTTGTATTGTTTGCCATTTAAATATCTACAATGTTTAAAATGCATAAAATAAACATTAGATTGTCTGAGTTATTTATTATGTTCAAATGATTATGATATATTCATAATATATCTCCCACTATTTTTATCAAATTAATAGCCCTTACTATTAATTTGGAAAGTATATCTCATAATTCTTTCTAGTGAGCCAAGATCCATATTTCGTCATGTCCTAAGTCAACCACTGGAAGTCCTTAAAAAATGATTATTTAGGTAGACAACAGTTGTCAATTATATCATATATAATTCTTGGATAGTTTGGTGAACAACGATTGATCTTATCTATCTAATAGACTTTTGACCAAACTCTATGCTTCTAAGTTCATAATGGTTGAATATAACCGTTTATTTTCACCTTATTATGACGACTCAGTTAAGTTAGACCCAATGATACAACGACCGAATATAACCGTTTATATTCGCCGCATCTCACCACGATAGATAGGAGTCCCCTGCCACTGACAGTCCTTCCCCTAATCGATCTAGGATTCGATGAGTGTTCATTCATTGGAAATCATCCGAGTAAAACTTAATATTTTGTTAAGGGGTTTAGAAAATTTATAACGATCATGATCACATCATAAAGAGATCCTCAATTTTTCCTTGAACCAAATATTTCAAATTGACATTTTAAATTGTTCATTTCCCAGGTAGATGGAGGATACCAATGGTCACACTTAAAACCCATCAACCTTACGAATACGCATATCCGCTTTTGTCAGAAAATCCCAGTTATAGATATCAAAATCCATATTTAATTCCGTGTTTTAAAATCCATATTTCATAAACACAAGAATCTCATGATCGTTTGTTAATTTTAAAATCTTGAATCGTTACAGATTTTATCTTTCTTAAGCAGACATGGCATGGGTGTCGTATCTAATACATACATCATTCCAACACATACATATCTACACATGCATTCATATACATATATGTATTGTGCGTAAATTAAACGTGTTTGGTTATGGCCCCATCATATGTGATATTTCCAAGCTAATGAAATTATCAAGGTCAATCTATGGTGGTTTCAAATACTACACTATTACATGTCTTTATATTCTTCATTGCTCCATCATCTGGATTGCCTCCTAGCTTCCTTGCTTCCAAGTCTCCATTGAATAATTACATTGAATAATAAATAAATCTATTCTAATAAAATTACAAGAAGAACTCGAGTTACATTCGAGATTAACAATTACAATGAATAAACGACATGCAAGTCGTATTTAGAAACCAAAACCATAAAATAAAACCACTATCCTATGAGTCTTTAGGCCATAACCATCCACCATGTTATCACATAACACATGTAATATATCTCAGATTATATATACATATCATATAATCATATATAATAAATTTCGAAATTTCAGAAAATCAAATAAATTTCAAAAAATAATAAATCGCCGTTTCGGGGCCTGTAACGTTGTCAACAGCTTACAGACGTGAAGCTGACTATGTCAGTATTTCTCAGTGACACGATTCCAGTTAGAAAACACATATCGTTTGCGAAAATCGGACACTGGACACAGATTTCAGAAAATCTACTGAAGCCGTTTCTACCGAAGCCGTTTCAGAATTCGTATCGAATACGATTTACATAACAAGAACAAACATGTATCATATACATACAGCAATACACACAATCATCCCATGATTATACAACACATGAATATCATATATTCAAAATCATATAAAACATATATATCAATATATAGTCATGGCATATCATATATATGTTTACATACATCGAAAAACTGTTAAACACATAACCAAATCATCCCATTATACACGTAGCTCTGATGCCATTAAAGGGTTTCGGGCATGAAAACGCAGCGGAATTAACGTAAAAACAATAAAAAAATCGAAACCCAATCGCAGGATCCATGTATAATGTTGGATGATTATGGTGAAGAAGTCTGTACCTTAACAAAGCTTTCGTATGCTGTTTAATGGAGGTCCAGAAAGATGAATCACAGCAGTCCTTTGTTGCAAAGATTTGCTCTCTAAAGAAGTCCACACAAACGCCCGATCGTCATACGATCACCAGAGTCGGTACTAGCCGAATTGTTTGCCTCTCTCTCTCTCTCTCTCTTTCCCTAGCCTCTCTTGATGTTGAGCAGCTAGGGTTTTTCTCTAAAACAAAATTTTATGATTAAACCCTAATACTATACATCATTATGTATATATATAGGGGAGAGAGAGATTTTGGGTCTAACCTTAATCCATGTGGTTTCCAAAACCCATTATGACTTTGGGTTATTATTATTATTAAATCTGAATTCTAATATAATTAATCAAGTCTCACTTAATTAATTCAATAATTAAATTCGAATAATAATAATACTTATTAAATCCGAATTCTAATATAATTAATCAAGTCCCACTTAATTAATTTAATAATTAAATTCGAATAAACAATAATATATTTAAATTCGTAATTTAAATAAACCTCCGTTTTGACTTTCTTTGTGTGTGACCCTTTAGGTTATTATTACGTTGACAATAATTTTATTATCTAATAATAAAATTATAAACAATGAGCGGCATCTAGTAATACATCATTGCTACCCAAGTAACAATAATAATTGGTGATTCAATTAAACCTTTCGTGAATAATGTGCAATGTAATATAATCCCTTTAACCTTATATTATAGATAAAACTCGAGGCATGTATAGTTTCATCCTCTTCAACGTTTAATCTTGGTTTCCTTGATCAATGAGTAGACTATTTAAACAAATCAATATTTGAGCATGACCATGCATTTCATAGTCTCTCTCAATCAAGAGGCCAATAATATCACTCCTAGAATTGGAGGGTTAAATCCTATATCTATCATTCATATTCCCCATACGATTCATAGCATACCCAATGTCCACCTTTATCATTACCCGGTTAAAGGTAACTTTGAGTGTAATCAAAGTATATTAATTCTCATATAGAAATATAATGATTTCAAGTCAGAGGATCATTACATCATTATCACTGTGAGATTTCTTATGACACTTATTAACATGTAGAATCTCACGGCGGGTCTTTCCAGTGTCATGTATTTATACATATACTTATGTTCTTGACTTTAGTATCACCATACCTATGACCAATGAGATGTGGTCATCTGTCAACAAACATACTAGTCTTATTGCATTATTACTGTCCTTAAATAATAATACTTGACTAGGGAATTTTAGGAATAAAATACTATTCATATAATCTCATTTTTAAGTCACATACTTAAAGATATATATTACGTATTAATATTACAAGGACATTTATTATTCTTTCAATTTATGACGCAGTAAATAAAGACATAATAAATATTAATTAAATAATCACATAAAACATAACCCTTAATTGTTTTCAATAAAATATTAAAAGTATTGTCTCTAGGACACCAATACTAACAAAATCGACACCTAGCTGCACATGGACTTGGAATTCGACACCCACCTATTTGTGACTAAGGCAATTACATGTGACTACGGAATTCGACACATGGAATATTTTCTAAGTGTTCAATACATGGAAATAATATTCGACACCTAGAAAATATCCATGGGTTTCTCAAAGTCAACTCAAGTCAACATATAGGGGAGAAGAATTCGACACTCACAACAGTAGTTCAATTATTGTAAAGCCTACACTATATAAACAAATGAATCTAATTCATTTGAGAAAGTGTGTGTGAAAATATACACACAGAAACAAAGAGATACAGAAAGAGACAGAAGCCGGAGAAGAAGAGATACAAAGCTATACACATACCTTTTTCACCAGAGTTTTTTTTATAATCTAGCCGGTTCATTATGTCATAAATTTATAGGGCTATTATAAAACACTCTCTGTTAGTATGATTTCCTTTTTGTTCATTCACAGATCTATACATTGTAATATGAATCAGTCATATCTCTTTGTAGAAGTAAAGAACAAATTTGTTCTTTGAAAGCCAGTTATATTTTTAACTGGGTGTAGCAACCTCATGGATTATGTACGAAAGTAATATTCCCCGAAACCTGTCTCATTTAATTACTTGCTAATTTTCTAGAACTTTATTGTTTATTCATAAAAATAGAAAATTAGTAAGCCAGCCTCCTAAACACTACAAGAACTCGAACCACTAACCGAACTCTAAATTATTTATCCGCAAAAGATTCGAAAGAATTTTTTAAATTTAGTGAGTATCGTATTCAACCCCCCCTTCTACGATACTTCGGGACCTAATAAAATGTTGTCTTCGGAATATCATCATCTCTTACTCGTAACTGGTAGTAACCCGATCTCAAATCTATCTTTGAAAAACACTTTGCCCCCTGAAACTGATCGAACAAGTCATCAATGCATGGTAAAGGATACCTATTTCAGATGGTCACCTTATTCAACTCCCTGTAGTCAATACACAATCTCATAGACCCGTCCTTCTTTTTCACAAATAATACTGGAGCGCCCCATGGAGATACACTCGGCCTAATAAATCCTTTATCTAACAAGTCTTGCAACTTTTTTTCAATTCCTGCAACTCCAATGGTGTCATTCGGTACGGCACCGTAGAAATAGGCTCTACACCTGGAACAAGCTCAATAGTAAACTCCACTTCTCTTTTTGGCGTCAAATCTGATAGATCTTTGGAAAATACATCTGCATACTCATTCATAACTGGATAATCCTCAATGCGAGGCTCATCCTTAGACGTATCCCTCACCAAAGCAAGATAGCCATCACAACCCTTAGATAAAAATTTATTTGCCTTTAGAGCTAAAATAATCTTAACCACTCCTTTCGGTTGAGACCCCTGAAACACAAATTCCGGTTTATTCACATCTCTAAAGATCACACATTTCCCCGGACAATCAATTGTTGCACGATTTTCACTCAGGCAATCTATACCTAGAATAATGTCAAAGTCATGCATCAACATCGGAAGCAAGTTAACCTTACAATTCCTATCTCACATAGCTATCGGACACCCTCTGTACTCCTCAGAAATAATAATAGAATTCCCCATTGGGGTAGAAATACACATACAAGGATCAAGTAATGAAGGCAATACTCCAAGACAATGAACAAATGATAAGGACACAACAGAATGAGTCGAACCAGTATCAAATAACACATAAGCTTCACGTGTACCCACATGAAGTGTTCCAGAAATGGTACCTGAGTTAGTTTCTGCCTGATTAGCAGTTAATGCAAACACTCTTCCTGAAAGATTCTTCTGGTTCTGCTGACCTCCATTACCAGTTCCTCCACTGCCGCTTCCTCCACCACCAGTATTACGTGATACTGTACAATCCTTTACCCTATGCTCCATGCTACCACATAAGAAACATTCTCTAGTGTTTTCCCAGTCGTACAAGTAGAAGGGGGGGTTGAATACTTGTATGTCTTTTCTGCCCGATTTAAAATCAAATTAAGAACAAACTCAAACACAAAAATATGAATAAGTACTGTTTTGTATTATTGATTTGTGAATACAAAACTCTCCTAGGGTGTACACAAACCCTAGCAGCTTCTCTGTGTTTATCACAGCAACTCTCTCTATTTCTATGCTCTCACAGAATTTCACTCAGATAATTATGCTTCGACTTCCACACCTTTACAATTAGGTTACATAGAGTTTATATAGAGAGCTGCCTATCAACTAATAACAGAAAGATAAATTACAATAGGAATAGAATTCTTAATTATTAGTTGACAGTTTCCTTCTAGAATTCTCTTTCTTTCCCATAGCATATCTGCAATATATTTATCTTGATCTTCGAAGACTTTCCATTCCTGTGATCTTCTTCCAAATTTAACCTCAACTGTATAGACTCTGAAATCTTCAGACTCTGATGATCTTCAGACTCTGATCACATGTAGACTCTGATAGATCATAGACTCTGATAGTCTATAGACTCTGATCACCTTCCAGACTCTGATCTTCATGCAGACTCTGGTTTCACTTTCTACAGAAATTCTTCTAAGTACAAGTAACATGAATGTTGACCATCTAGACTCTGATTATACATTTTAGAGACTAGAAAGATTTATTACAGATAAACTGAGCTAGACCCTGTTCTAGTATTTTGTACATCATCAAAATGAATATATTCCTAACAATCTCCCCCTATTTATGCTTTGTAAAATGTAAGCATAAATCAAGGTTTGATGATGTCAAAACTAAAGAATAAAACTAATAATCTAGAACAATATAAAAGAATTAAAAAAATTACTTTTCATTTAATCTTCTCAAAGGCTGGATTGTTCTTAAAAAATGAGTTTAGCATATTTTCTTCCACAATTGCAAGAGCTTCACCAACAAACTTCTTTAATTTCTTCATTTCTTCATTTGAACATTTGATTTGACAGTAAGCTGCTCTCAGATCATTTGCACTGCTTTCTTGATCTTTTAAGTCCTTCAACATCAGAACACTAACTTTCCCACTCATAGGCTGAAACCCAAAGTAATGACCCACACCTTCTTGAAATTTAATCTATTTTTCTTCCAATGGCATGACTTGATCATTTCCCTCAGTATTAACATATTTTAAAGAAAATTTTCCCATTTGTCGATTTGCCTGTCTGTGCAAAATCAGCTTCCTATCAATCTCCTTGAACCATTTGTGTGTGATAGCTTCTTTGCTCTTGTTAACTTCATAAGCAATTTGAAGTAGGAATCTAATATACTGTAGTTCCTCAGCCTGTTTGAAAAAGATAAAATTTGACTGACTAATCCATCTTACACTTCCACCTTCTAAGAAGTAAACCAGCATCTCATTCTTCACCTTTTCTGTACCTCCCTGACCTCCTTGTATCTTCGTTTCAAAAACATTATACACAATTTGAGCAGACACCACTTTATTTAAGTGCTTCTGAGTGATCTTCTCAAACTGCCTATCTGTCAAGGATTGAGGATCCCTGGTTAGAGTAGATGTTCTGTCAATGTCAGATTCTTCAAATCCTCCAAGACCTATCTTCTTTTTAGCTCTAAGTTACAGATTTGATTGACTGCACTTCCAGTATGAAGGTTCTTGAGTTTGATCAGAGTCTGACTTCTTTCTTTGCTTATCAGAGTCTGACTTAGACTCTGATTTCCCATGTCTAGTCCCTGACTGATATGTTTGAGTTCTTGCTACTCCAGATTGCTTTGGTTGCACACCATCAGGACCCTTAGAACCATGAGAACTATCTCCATCATCACCATCTCTCCTCCTTTTAACTCCCCTTGATGTATTCTTGCATCCCTCATCCTTATGTCTCCTGGAGGACTCACCTTGCTTCACCTTCTCCCCCTTTTTGACATCATCATTACTGGTGACAGCCAAAAGAATCTGCTCAAGAACAGTGGAGATATTTGCCTGGGCTGCAATAACTGAATCAACCTTAGTGGTCAAATCAGAAACTGTAGTTTGAAGAGAGGCTTGAGTAGTAGTGATAGCAGCTAGAGCATCTTTAAAAGTGACCTCTTTGGATAATTGAAGCGAGTGAATTCTGTCAAATCTTGTATTGAGCAGAGAAGTTTTATTATCAACACCAGTGAGCTTTGTTTTAATATGAGAAATGTCCTGGACCATACTGGATAATTGAGCAGCAACATCAGGCAGCTTAGCTTTAACAGCTCCATCTAAGACTTGATCTTCTTCACCAGGATAGTAACCATGTTCCTGTTAAAAAGATTTTTTCTGAAAAGCCTTAAGTCTCTCAGAAAGATGAATACCTAAAATACACTCAAAAGAATCTTTATCATTGATGCCTCTTTGCTGTGCAGACTCCCAAGACTGAGGAAACACCTGATCAAAATAGAAAAAAGAAGGAGTAACAAGATCATCATCTGCAGAAGTGCATTCCTCAGCAACAGACTCTAGCTTTGTGAATGGAGGTGTAGACTCTGGTGGTGGTGTAGACTCCGAAACTGCAAACGGGACTATAGACCCTGACTCCTCCTGAGAGTGATCAGAGACTGTAGACTCTGGAAGTCTAGCCCTTATAGGCATTATTAAAAGAGGTTCTTCTGACTTCAATGTTGCAGCCTCAGTGAAAATGACAGGGTTATCCACCAAAGCCTCCATGACTCTATCTGCTCTCCTTGCTAGAGAATCCACCAGGTGAAGTTGGGGTCTCTGTGTAAATGATTTCTGAGCAGCAAGAGCCTTCTCCTGTTTGCCAATCTGCACAATCAGACATAGTGAATTGTCATCCATCCCCTGCTCCAACTCATTGGACCAACTCTTTGAAAAATCTTGATCCCAATAAGTAAAGCTAGGTTCAGGATACCCTAATCTCTCATGCTCACAGTAGGGTTGGGCACCCACTTTCTCAATCTCACTCAGGCTCTCTACAGCCTTATCTACCTCTCCTTTTGCCTGGTCCAGTGCCAGCCTCTCATAAATTTTGTCACTCAATTTGGAGGGTGCACTCAGTAAACTTACAGAAGAGGGGTTGAGAGATAAAAATGGTGCTTCAATACCTGAACCACCTTGATGGAGGGGAACCCCTTCAAATGTCAGAAGGCTAGGGGTTTCCACCAAGGGGTGAGCATCAACAGATTCTGAACCCTTACTAGCATCTTCTCTCTTTTCAGAGTCTGTTGGCTCCAGTATTCCAGTCTCAAGGTCTACTCTAGACTCTGACTGCTTCAGCATGACTTCATTAGAAGCCAGAGTCTGAGTGTCACCATCTTTGACTGTTGGTGCATGAGACTCCCCCTCAAGGTGGATAGACTCTGATAGAATAGATTGGGAAATCACTTCATGAGCATCCATCAGAGTCTGTCCTCCCATATCACAGGGGTTCTCATCAGCTCTTTGATGAGTTGTCAAGGAGGGCCCAACAGCATATTCTCCTGCCCCACTATCACCCAACCTCTGACTAGGTGGTTCTTGTGTGGGTGAGGCAGACTGAACATCTTTATCACTAGTCACCACTGGTGCACTAGTCCCATCCTCCAACTGCCTTGCACCACCTGCTACCTCCTGTTGTTCTTCAAGAATAAATGCATCCAACTTGTGATGAAAGGCCCTGAGATGGATTGCATTGATTGCCTGGGCATCTGTGAGATTGAAGAGGTCCTGCAGTTCCCTTCTTACTCTTTGAAAATAAATGCCCTTGAATTGATCCAGTCTACTTTGGTAGGTTGGATAGATGTATTTGTTGGCAATTGTACCTATATTATGGACAAGATAGTCAGCCACCTGTCTTGACAGAGGTTGAATTTGAGAGATCCATTGAATGACTGTCCTGTAGGTAACTCCATTATCCCAAATTGCTTCATAGTTAAAAACTGGTTGCTCAATCTCAGTTTCCAACTCAGCAACAGACTCTGATGCTCTCCTTTTGTGGACCTTAAGCTTTTTAGGCTTCTTTGTAATTTGCTGTTCAGAGTCTGGCACACCTAGTGCTTTGAGAACTTCATTAGTTCTGCCTTCTATGAGCCCAGCTGCTTGTACTTGGAATGAAGAGTTGAATAGGTAGCTGTAGAGATTTTTGACCACATCCTGTGCAGACATTTGTAGCTCCTGTTCCATTCTCTTCCTTAGGGCTTCATAGGTTGAAAGAAAATCCAAGACTTGAGATATAGTCTGATATTGCTCTGGATCTTCAACTGATTCCATCAAAGGATATAAGAATAGCAGTGCCTCATCACTTGGAGTAATGATCTCATCAATTAGGCATGAGGCTGCATCCAATGGCATTCCTTCCCAAAATGTGTCATGATCAGAGTCTAAAGGCAGTCTAGACTCTAACTCAACATTAGACTCTGGTTCAGGTGTTTTCTTGATTTCAGAGTCTGGCTCTGCAGAAGTCTTGGGAGCATCTGTTTCCTGTAAAACAGGGTTAGTAATAATAACAGGCTTGTGTGTGTGTGCAGAATAAGCCTTCCTTAACCTTCTGTACTTCTTAGCAAAAGATTTCTCGGGAGACTCAATGTGAGAATCCTGAGGTGCTTCCCTAGGTTTTTCAGAGTCTGTAGCCTTTTGAGAGTCTACAGACTTGGCTTGAAGGTTAGAATCAAGTGTATCATGACCTTCCTTTAGCAAAGAAAGTCCTTCAACAACTTGCTTCTCTAGTGAATTGAGCTCCTCATCACTGTGCTCATCTATAAGCCTAGATTGAATCAACTGGTGCCTGTTGAGAGACACCAGAGGTTGGTTTCTTTTTGGATTTTGGTTTGGAAGATTGTATAATTGAAGGGGATTGGGTGACTTGGGTAGGTGCAGGGGGACTCTCCATTACTTGTTCCTACACCATTTCACCACCAAAAAATGAAGCATTATAGATAGAAGGTTTGTAGGATGAGAGTTTTACCTGCATTACCTGTGGATATGTCATTGCAGGTAGACTCTTCTTCTTGTCATCAATTCTCTTAATGTCAGAGAATATTCTCCTTTGCTGTTTGTATGCCTGCACACAGCAATCATCTGCCAACTTGGTTGACATGTCAGGAATGAAGTGATTGAGAAGAATCATAAGAAATCTATGATAGTAGACTTTCTTTCTCCCCTCATGCACATTATTTAATTTTGCTCCCATTTGAGTGAGCAACATATCACCAATGTTGATTATTCTATCAAATAGGAGACTATGACCAATTTGATAAGTAATAGCAGTAATAGCATCAAATCCACTACACTTACCAGTAAAACACTTAGCAATTTGATCGAAGAAAAATGACCATTCTTTCCTTAAGTAAGGCCTAGTTATCTTGCTCATGTTATCTAAGCTAGTAGAATAACCTATTGCCTTAAACATGCTTTTAATGTCATCATCAGATACAATTTCATCAAAAGTAGACTTAACAGGCAGTTTAAACACAGAATTAAGCACATCTGCAGTGACATCAAATGTAGTCGAACCAAAGGTAAACATTATTTTACCTGGTTGATCCTGAGAAGGATCAACTACCTTTGCAGTGCTCCATGCTTGTGATACAGCATCCATGTGAATGACTGGTGATGCCTTGAGAATGTAGTGTAGCTCGGATTGTTCCAAGAAATCCATCACAGGGTAGTAGTCAGCGTCTACCCCTTTCCTATCTCCAAGAGCAGCAACATGATTTGTGGTCATGAACTCGAAATCCCCAAATGTGAACGCAATCGCCTTGGGTCCTCTCATGACAGTAGAAACGGCAGCCATTAAAGTTGTTGAGTTGAAAGTGATGGAGAAGCTTGAAGAATTTAGCTAGGGTTCGTAAAAAGCTCTGTGAATATTTTTGCCTTAGAAATCAATTGCAATAAACAAGTGAGTAAATTGTATGAAAAATTCAATTTTTTTCGAGTTGCATACAATACACACGAGTCTACAGCCTGTATCCGGTCAAAAAAAAAAACTGTTACCGCCTATTTCAAGTCATTTGAACATTTTAAATGCAATCAGAGTCTGCAGGCGCGAATTTTAACCGTTTCAGAGTCTAGGAGATAATTTTCTTAGAGTCTACTGACTTTCAGAGTCTACAGACTCGTCAGAGTCTAGACTCTGTCAAGGTAAAATACCAAACAAAATGTTGCACTAACAATTAATCACAGTGTGTTAAGACAGGGACTATAATTAAAGTACATACCTTGCTTCTTGTAATTTTTGATCACTTATATATTTAACATGCCTAAGTCACCTACCAGTCTGAGAAAGGTAGACTCATCAAGTGGTTTTGTTAAAATGTCTGCAATCTGTCTATCAGTTGGAACATAGTGAAGTGTCACAGTACCATTTTCAACATGTTCTCTAATAAAGTGATACCTGACATCAATGTGCTTTGTTCTGGAGTGTTGGACTGGATTCTCTGCAATTTTAATAGCAATAGTATTATCAAAATACATAGGAATATTTGAGAATGTTAGTCCATAATCAAGTAATTGATTTCTCATCCACAGGATTTGAGCACAGCAACTTCCAGCTGCAATGTATTCAGCCTCAGCTGTTGAGGTTGATACAGTCTGTTGTTTCTTGCTAAACCAAGAAATTAATCTGTTGCCAAGAAACTGGCATTGTCCTGTTGTGCTTTTCCTATCTACTTTGCATCCTGTATAGTCAGAATCTGAATAGCCAATTAGTAGAAAATCTGACTCTCTAGGATACCAAAGTCCAAGAGTTTGTGCCCCCTTGAGATATCTAAAAATTCTTTTCACAGCTATTAAGTGTGATTCTCTAGGGTTAGCTTGAAATCTAGCACACAGACAAGTTGCAAACATTATATCTGGTCTACTAGCAGTTAAATATAACAATGAGCCAATCATACCTCTGTAACTAGTGTTGTCAACTTTCTTACCCTTTGGGTCAGAGTCTAGCTTAGTAGCTGTTGACATGGGAGTTTTAGCAGATGCAGAATCTTGCATATCAAACTTCTTCAACAGTTCTTTTACATACTTTGTTTGATTGATGAAAATTCCATCATCATTCTGTTTGACTTGAAGCCCCAAAAAGAAGTTTAATTCTCCCATCATGCTCATTTCATAATTTGACTGCATTAGTTGACTAAACTTTTCACAGAGATTATCATTAGTAGATCCAAATATAATATCATCAACATAAATTTGGACAAGCAAAATATCACCTTTATATTTTCTAATAAAGAGAGTTTTGTCAATGGTACCTCTTGTGAATCCATTTTCAAGAAGGAATTTTGAAAGAGTTTCATACCATGCTCTAGGTGCTTGCTTCAATCCATATAGTGCCTTGTCTAACCTGTAAACATGATCAGGAAACTTTGGATCAACAAATCCTGGTGGTTGCTCCACATAGACTTCTTCTTCCAATTCTCCATTTAAGAAAGCACTTTTCACATCCATCTGATACACCTTGAATTTTGAATGAGCTGCAAAGGCTAGAAACATTCTAATAGCTTCCACTCTTGCTACTGCTGCAAAAGTTTCATCATAGTCAATTCCTTCCTCCTGTGAGTATCCTTTTGCAACTAGCCTTGCTTTATTTCTTACTACAGTTCCATTCTCATCAAGTTTATTTCTATACACCCATTTCTCACCAACCACTGATCTATTTCTAGGTCTTGGTACAAGTTTCCACACTTTATTTCTCTCAAATTCATTCAATTCTTCTTGTATTGCAATAATCCAATCAGGGTCTTGCAAGGCTTCCTCAATTTTCTTGGGTTCATTCTTTGAGAGAAAACAGCTATAAAGACATTCATTTTGAGTGGTTGTTCTTGTTTGTACACCACTCTCAGGATCACCAATTATCAAGTCAGGAGTGTGATTCCTTGTCCATTTTCTAGCAGGTGGAAGATTGGTTCTTGAACTTGAAACTCCCTCTAAGTCATTTGCATCTTCTGTATTTGAGTGAAATTCAAATGAAGAGGCTCCCCCTAAATTGCTTGACTCTGACAAGAGTTTAGAGTTTCTTGATCCAGACCCTGATGAGTTAGACTCTGTCTGTCTAGACTCTGTCTGGATAGACTCTGTCTGGGTAGACCCTGACCTGTTAGACTCTGAATTATTTGGAGTTGAATTTTCTGGCTCCCCCTCAGAATGTGCAGGTTCCTGTGTTAGTTCAGGATTTATTCTAGGGTCTTCATCCTCTTCTTCTTCATTTATCTCAGAACTTTTTAGATTTTCAAATTCCAGTGTTGTAGGCTCTGACTCATCCTGCAATTCTGTAAACTTTTTATCATCAAATGCAACATGAATAGATTCCATAACAATTTTGGTTCTGAGATTAAACACTCTGAATGCTTTTGTGTTCGATGCATATCCAAGAAAGATTGATTCATCTGCCTTGGCTTCGAATTTGCTTAGATTTTCAGGATGTACTTTCAGTACATAACACTTGCATCCAAATATGTGAAAGTGTTTCACACTTGGCTTCTTGTCCTTTATCATTTCATAGGGAGTCTTTCCATGCATGTTTATTAGAGTGCAGTTTTGAGTGAAATATGCTGTATTGACTGCCTCAGCCCAAAAATATACTGGCAGCTTAGACTCTGCCAACATTGTTCTAGCAGCTTCTATAAGTGTCCTATTCTTTCTTTCCACAACTCCATTTTGTTAAGGAGTTCCTGGCGCAGAAAATTGTTGAGTAATTCCCTTTGATGCACAGTGGTTCTCCATGATTGAATTCTTGAATTCAGTACCATTGTCACTCCTCAGAATTCTTACTGTTTTCTTTGATTTTCTTTCCAGAAAAGTGATATGATCTATTATGTGTTGTGAAGCTTCATCCTTTTAATGTAGAAAGAAAGCCCATGTGAATCTTGTAAAATCATCTACAATAACAAGAGTATATTTATTTTTGTTAATTGACATAACATTTACTGGACCAAATAAATCAAGATGCAGTAAATAAAAGGGTTCAGAAATGGTATTTATTGTCTTGCTCTTGAAGGATGATTTCCTTTGTTTTCCAAGTTGACATGCTTCACAAAGTCCATCTTGTACAAAATCAACTTGTGGTAATCCTCTTACAAGATTCTGTTTAACCAAATTGTTGAGTGTTTTGAAGTTGATGTGTGACAGTTTCTTGTGCCATTTCGAGCTCTCTTCAGTTGAGGCCTTGCTGTATAGACATGTGACTTCACTGTTTATGCAATCCTCCAAGCTGGCTTCATAAATGTTACCATGTCTGTGTCCTTTGAAAACCACAATGCCTGTTTCTTTGTGAGTCACAAGACACTCTTTTTTGTTGTCAAAGCCAGTATGGTAACCTTTGTCTCCAAGTTGACTTATGCTTATTAAATTGTGCCTTAAGCCGTCAACTAGAGCTACTTGTTCAATGATGACATTCCCAAGTACAATCTTGCCATATCCCAGTGTTTGTCCTTTGTTGCCATCTCCAAAGGATACTTCTGGGCCAGCCATTTCCTCAAAGTCTGTAAGCAGGGATTTCTTTCCAGTCATATGTCCTGAGCATCCACTGTCCAGGATTAGGGTTACTTTCTTTACCCTAGTTCCCTGCATACATAAAGCAACTAGTTAGATGTTTTGAGGACCCAAATAGTTTTGGATCCTTTTCTACTAATTTTAGGAGAAACAGGCTTAATAATTTTCACATTTGGCTTACCTGTCTCTTTTGTTGCTCTAGACTGTGGTGGAGTCTTAACAGTGTCATACCAACTGTTATCAATAGAAGATTTTAGCTCATAAAAATTGTAATACAAATCATGATAGTCCCTACACATATATATAGAATGAAATATGCTACCACAGTGATAACAAGGTTTCTGTGGTATGTAGTGACTTTTCAAAGTCTGAGAAGGACTAGACTCTGATTTCTTCTCAATTTTTGTTTTACAATCTATAGCTAAATGGTTTTGATTGCCACATCTATAACACTTCTTTCTAGGAGCATTATGATCTTTTTGATAATTATTAGCCTTATTGATGCCTTCCTTACCATTCCTATTTCTCCTAGTTTTGGTGGACTCTGATAAGTTCTTTAGCCTTTCTTTTAACTTAGACTTAGACAAGTACCCTATGTTTATAATTTTCTTAGAGTTATTTGCCCCTGTTTCACCTGTCTTTTTGTCAACAACAGGGGGACTATTGACAGATGAGTTTGTGGCTTCAATTTTTTCTTTAGGGATCACAACCTTAACAGGAACAAATGTACTTTTGTCTTTAGTCTTATTAATTTTGCTAGTTTCTTCATTGTTATCATTTTCAACAATAGGTCTTTTGTCTTGACTCTTGTCATAGCCTAGACCAGCAGTTTGACACACGTTTTGATTATTGAGAATTTCTTGAACTTTTCTTCCAGAGTCTGTCCAAACTTTAAACTTAAGCCTTTCTTCTTCTAGTTCTTTCCTAACATAGTCATAGGCTTTCAAAATTTCAGTGTAGTTATGACTATATTTCTCAGAATCCTTTTTGTATTGTTCCATTAATAATAACTCAGATTCTACATGACAATTCCTTTTAGTTAAGGCTAAATTTTCTTCTCTCAACCTTTCACTTTCACTAGTGAGAGACCTACATGTTGTCATTATTTTATTAACCTCACTTTCCACAATCTCTATGCCATCAGAGTCCAAATTAATTAAGGATTCAGGAGTAAAGATTGATACTTGAGTTTTAGGAGATGAGGGTTCTTTGGGAGACTGTGATTTTCTTGAGGAGGATGCCATCAGTGCTAGATTTTCATAATCAATTTCATCCTCTGAGCTTGAGTCTGCCCAGTCCTTTCCTGTTGATAGAAGTGCTTTTCCTTTTCCTTGACTTTTTGACTTTCTGCATTCACTGGAAAAGTGCCCCAATATTCCACAGTTGAAACATTTGACCTTTGCTTTGTCAAGTTTGATAATTGTACTCTTGCTCTTCTCAACCTTTTCATCTTCCTTCTTGAATGATGGCCTTTTGCTAAATTTGCCAGTTCTTTTGTTGAATTTCATTCTTTTGAAATTTTTAGCAAACATAGACATCATTTGACTTAGATCAAACTCTTCATCAAAATCAGAGTCTGTGTCAGTAGACTCTGACTCCACAGCAGCTTTACCCTTCTTTCTTGAATCCTTGATTCTTGCTTCTGTGAATGGTTCCTGTTGTTCTTTCTCAGACTCCATCAAGAGTGCCACAGATTTTGTCTTTACAGACTTCTTATTCTTTCTCTGTTGCATCTCCAAATCATATGTCTTGAGTCTGCCATACAATTCTTCTAGAGTTAGTTCATCCAAATCTCTAGCTTCTCTTATGGCTGTAGTCTTATTGTCCCACTCTTCAGGAAGTGCTCTCAGAAACTTGGTGTTCGTATCTTCAGAATCATAAACCTTACCAAGCATAGCCATCTCATTCAAGAGTTTTGTAAACCTATCATACATCTCAGTGATAGATTCTCCAGATTTTGCTTCAAAGTACTCATACTCTTGAATAAGCAAAGACCTAGCATTCTTCTTGACATCTTTAGTCCCTTGACAGTGCACCTCAAGTTTTGTCCACATCTCCTTAGCAGTCTTGCATGATATGACACAGTTAGTTAGAACATAATCTAAACTATTAAAGAGAATGTTCTTTAATTTTGCCTCCTTAAGGACATTTTCTTTGTCCTCTTTTTCCCATTCAGCCTTTGGTTTCTCAATGAGGTGTTCTTCAGTTATTTTGCCTTCCTCATTGATTTGAGGCACAATTTTTAAAGGCACAAAGGGTCCTTCATTAATCCTGTCAAGATAGTCAGGGTCTGTTGCTTCCAGATGGTGCAACATCTTAACCTTCCAGTGGGTGAACTCGTTTCTCTTAAGCATAGGAATCTTAGAATTGCCATCTTTGTTTCCAGACATCTTTGATCGATTTTAAACGTTAGGCTCTGATACCAATTGTTTTCCCAGTCGTACAAGTAGAAGGGGGGGGGGTTGAATACTTGTATGTCTTTTCTGCCCGATTTAAAATCAAATTAAGAACAAACTCAAACACAAAAATATGAATAAGTACTGTTTTGTATTATTGATTTGTGAATACAAAACTCTCCTAGGGTGTACACAAACCCTAGCAGCTTCTTTGTGTTTATCACATCAACTCTCTCTATTTCTATGCTCTCACAGAATTTCACTCAGATAATTATGCTTCGACTTCCACACCTTTACAATTAGGTTACATAGAGTTTATATAGAGAGCTGCCTATCAACTAATAACAGAAAGAAAAATTACAATAGGAATAGAATTCTTAATTATTAGTTGACAGTTTCCTTCTAGAATTCTCTTTCTTTCCCATAGCATATCTGCAATATATTTATCTTGATCTTCGAAGACTTTCCATTCCTGTGATCTTCTTCCAAATTTAACCTCAACTGTATAGACTCTGAAATCTTCAGACTCTGATGATCTTCAGACTCTGATCACATGTAGACTCTGATAGATCATAGACTCTGATCACCTTCCAGACTCTGATCTTCATGCAGACTCTAGTTTCACTTTCTACAGAAATTCTTCTAAGTACAAGTAACATGAATGTTGACCATCTAGACTCTGATTATACATTTCAGAGACTAGAAAGACTTATTACAGATAAACTGAGCTAGACCCTGTTCTAGTATTTTGTACATCATCAAAATGAATATATTCCTAACATCTAGTATGCCTATAACAAGCCCTGCCCATATGATGTCCACCATATGTAGCACAATGAGCAACTGGGATCATATTGGGGTTTCCCCCATACACTGCATAATGGCCTTGCCCTTGTTGATGGTTCTGCCACTATCTAGGCTGTTGTTGAAACTGTTAATTATTCTTCTGACTACCATACTGATTCTGACCATAAGTTGACTGAGACTTGTTATACTGATTCCTTCCACGCCACTGTCCCTGCTGATTACCTTGTCCTCCATTCCACAGTCTACCCTGCACTAAACACTGATCATCTCTTCCTCTTTTACGATCATTCTGAAACCTATGGGCCCTAAAATCACTGCGTTCCTTCTCAATATCCTTAGCTGCATCAGCCACTTCTGCCACATTTGGAAATTTGAGAGAGATAATTAGACCTCTCAAGTTAAGTTTCAACCCCCATTTAAAATTTTCTACTTGTTGTGCAACAGTTCCGGCAATTATCCCAGCAAATTCAGCCAACCTGATAAACCTCGCCATATAGTCAGTAATAGTTTCCTCTTGATTTTGGCTGATAAAATGGAATTCTCTCAAATAAGCTTCTCTGTTAGTATTTGAAAAGTACTGCTCATAGAACAACTCTGTAAACACTGGCCATGTCAGTGCCTCTATAAATTCATCACCCTTAATAGTTTTCATTCCTCTCCACCACCTCTGAACATCCCCCTCTAGCTTATACACAGCCAACTTCACCTTCTGAGAGTCATCACAACCCAAAGCATCAAATATCTTCTCAAGATGAACAATCCAATTTTCAGCTTCAATTGGAGTTGGTGCTGGATGAAAAGATTCTGGCTTCTGCTTAATGAACCTCTCCAACCATACAAAAGGCTCCAACTGATTTTCCTGACCTTTCTGATTCCTTTGATCTCCCTGATTTCCCTGGCCATTCTGGTTGCCTTGGTTTTCCTGACCATTTTGGTTACCTTGGTTCCCCTGATTTGGGAAAGCTTGTTGTATAGCCTGAGTCACTGCTTGAGATATCATTTGAGCTAACTGAGCTGGACTCACATTCACATTAGTTTGATTACGGTTTTTAGGAGGCATCTACAATATAACATAAGAACGAATGAAGATCACAAGAATAAATAAGCAGAAGCATTTACGAATCAATATGAAGATAATAGAGCTGAATGAAATTTAAATCAGAGTACCCATCCTAACGTCTACCCAAACTCAGAGGCCAAACCTAAATAGGTTTTCTACAAGAAAGAACCTAAGCTCTGACGTCATCTCTGTAACACCCCTTTCCCAAAATGAGACGAGAGATTACTTATCAAACCACAAAACTGTATACAGAGTACTAAAATTCACCAAACTTAAAAATTAAATAGATCCAACATGTCTCCAAAACTAATATCAAAACCTCCAAAATAATTCAAAATAATAAATGCGAATAATCCAAAATCTCTAATAATAAAAATGACTAAAATAATTCAAGAAGTTCAAACGTCCTAATAAATGAAATAAAGGTAGCTCTTTATCACAATTCCAAGATCCCCCCAAGTACCTGCCAGAAGAAAGAACAAGGCATGAGCCAAATGCCCAGTACGGATTGAAATACAGTTTTATAAAACAGAAAGAAGATATATAGTTTGACAGTTATAAATAAACATTAATTTTTTTAAAACAAGGCTGAAGCAAAGAGGGGTTAGGATATTTCATACCGATACAAAATAGATAACAGATACACACATCATAGGGTACCTAATGCATACAACAAATCGGACAACGTGTACGGCATATACAACATCACCGTCAAATAACAAATCACAAATCAAATCAGACTGGGTGCACCCACGTATGCTCAAACAAATATCCTAATGGCCAAAGCTCACCTCCTGAGCTAACAGAAGAATACGCCGTGACCAATCACACTGTCACGGAAGTGTCATGTCACTGGTGCCGTAATGATATGGCTGTAGTACCTCTATAGCTGGTTAACTCGGTATACCCTATATCACTCTGAGTGTTCAAATAAAATAATTTTCACAATTTTAAAATCACCTGAATAGATATTTCAAATATTCTACGCAAATATGTAACATATATAATTTTTGAAAATCGTTGAGACAAATATTTAAATATTTCGAAATGGACTTTAAAATAACTTTCGGAGAATCAGAACAGTTAAAATGAATAATAACGGAAGTAACAGATTTATGAACGGAACGAATTAAATATAACTAATCCTATAAAGAGTAGCGCTGAAGAGAAAGGGGACGAAATCCATACCTTGAATATAATGACCACAAACACTAATAATATCCGTAAATGATTCACTAAACTCCCGGCTCCCGATCTAATAACAAAATATAAGATAATTATGACAAATACGATTAATAAATATAAATTTGTGGTTAAAAATTTAATCTAAAATTTGGCTTCTGCAAAGATCCCTTTCATTTGCCTTTTATTGTTTTGGGAAACTTTTATCAACTGATAACTGTAATGAAGTTTATCAATTGAGTCTTCTTTGCTTATTCATCGATGGATAAGTTATCCATTGATCAATTGGTGTATCAATGGATATTTGAGCATCCATCGATTCCCTAATCCATTAGTTGTCTTTTATCCATTGATTTCCTTGATCTTTTTATCCGTTGATGAAGATCCATTGATTTTACTTTTTGTTGACCTTTTATCAATCGATTAATCACCCATATCCATTGACTTCTTTATCCGTCGATCACTTCATTTGATAGAATTCTGACTTGCAATATTTACACTTTGCTAGCCATTCTTCACATCCGTTGATGAGCTATCAATCGAAGCCAATAAATATCAGTTGATTAAATCATCACATCCATCGACATATTACAATAAATTGATAATAAAAGAAATTCTAAATCAATGTTACACTTTTTTTTATAAGTTGATTAACAATAACTTCAACTAATAAATAGTTTCTAGTCAATGGATATTTATAGAACACATATCCATTGATTAGTTACAAAATTAATATCAAACTTACAATTCTAGGCAATTTGTTATCATCATACAACATGATTGCTAACAATCTCCCCCTATTTATGAATATTAATAATAATCATAAATCTAGATTGATGATAACAAAAACCCTAAACAGTTATCAATACATTGAGAATCATAAATTGACATAAAAGAAATATGAGACTAGATGTACCAGTATCATGTGATTTCTGAGAAAAATTCTGATGAACTTGACTTGTCTAATTTCTTTTATTCCTTCTGTCAGACTCAACCATTTCATTCTTCTCATTCTTTTCCATTTTCCTGAACAGTGCCCTTAAGTATCTTCTCATCTTCAACACTGTAATCCAATTGACTAGCCAAGTAGTTCAACTCCAAATTTGGCAATTTCCTGATTTCCTTGCAAATGTTAATGCATCTTTCTTTTCCATCCTTGTTTGTGTAGAGCATCATGTAGAAGGGTTTATGAAGAACTTTTCTTCCTTCAGGATTCCAGATTTTTATTACTTCTTCTTTTTCTTCCTAAACTGGAGCATCTCTCATGATGGTCATTCTTTGTAAGATATCTTTGGCCAGTCTTTGAGTTAAGTAGTAATTCCTGTTAAGAAGAATGTAGATTTTTCTCAGAGTTGAATAGTCCTGTTCCATCGCTTGTATAAAAGTAAAGGATGTATGATGATGTCTCTATCAGGATTCATGTAAGAGATATCATCAAACATCCTTGATAGAGCTTCTTTCCCACTCCTGAACTCCTCCTCAGTTTGCACCAATCCTAGTATCTGCTCAACTTCTTGATTTATAGTTACTGCCAAGTGTTGGAAATGAGGGTCTTCATAGTGAAAGGTGTCATCATTTAGATCAACATCAATTTCATCATCCTCCATCATGAGGGCATCTATAACTCCGGCAGGAACTCCAACCTCTCTAACTCCCCTAACTCCAACCCCAACTCCTGGGTGAGTTCTACTGTAAAATCATCAGTTTTAGAATATGAAGCTTCATGGATACGGGACAAGGATTTCTCTCTATTCTTTTCTCTCTTACTCTCTTCTTTTTTTTTTTTCATCAGGATCTCATCCTGGAAACTCACTTCTCCCTTACTTGGCTCACATATTTCATCACCTACTAAGGTGGAACTCTCAATCCTCACACCCTCTCCGTTTGCCACCTTAGAAAAAGTTGAGGGCCTTTCAATCACACACTCTCCTTTTGCCAGAATATATAAACCTACCTCTCACTCACCTCACCCACTCCACTCAAACCTACTAAAGTGTGGGCAACTTCAAATGTAGAATCAGTAAATGGAATATCAATTAAAGCAGCAATCGATGGATAAGAAGTGGTGATCGATGGATAAGAAGTATCCATAGATTGATGAATATCTATCAAAATAAGCTCATCGATGGATGTAAGGATATCCATCGATGGATGAGTGGAAGTCGATGGATGTTGGATATTATCAATTGATGTAGAAATATCCATCGACTTAGAAGAATGGTAAATATTATCCTACTCAGCCAAGGTGTTAACCTTTTGTTGTGAGTCAGGTAAGAGTGTTGGTTCCACCCTGAGTTGTAAGGAAGGTGAATTTGAAATAGTGATGTTATCTATCATCAAGGTTTCTGAAGAAAGAGATTTATAAGGAGATTGAGGAGAAGAAATAGATAAAGAGTGGGGTTATTTCTCAGAATTTATCTGAGACACATCAAAAGAAGAAGCTGAAGGCTCCACCAAATTTTCATTTGGCTTTGCAGTTGTGTGTGCCCTTGTGTATTGGTAGTCCCCTTATTTCTCCCTTTGAAGGCTTGTATGACTGAGTGCCCCTTTTTCCCTTCAAATAGTCCTAGTTGAGACCTCTTTTCAATAACTACACCTTGTTGAGAAAGTGCAGTTAGGGATGTGTTTAATTCCTTTATCACAGTCTCAATCTTTTGAGATATTGGACTAGAGTCTGGATGGACAATCTCACCCTCTCCAACCTTATTCTTCTGGCTTTCTTGATGTTGGCTAGTTCCCTCCTCCTCCACTACCATCTTCACACTCCCCTCAGTGGTTTTTATTTTCTTAGATTTTGCAACAATAGTTTGTTGAGAAACTATTGAGGTGATTTTCTTGGATTTGGATTTAGAGGATTTTGCAACTTGGATAGGAGGGATGAGGGCATTTCCAACTCCCTTCATTATTGCAGAAGGCAAAGAAAGAGGTATTTCTACATCAAGGAAAGAAAGGTTTTGAGATTTAAGGAATACCTGTACAAAAGGAGGATAGGTAAGGCACAATTTAGGGTGTAAGTTGATTCTCACCAAGTCCTTGAAGACCCTTTTGTTTTGAGTCCATGCTTTCATTATCTCCATGGCCTCTGTGAACTCATAATTCTCCACATAATAGTTAATAAATAACATAATGAATCTAGCAAAGTAAATGTTGTTTTTCCTAGATTATGTGCTACCTAACTTAGCAATTAATTCATTTAGGAGCAATGTGTCGAGATCAAAATATTTATTAAATAGGATACTATAAGCAACTTGTTGCATACTACTTGTAATAGCATCAAAGTTTCTTATCTTTCTAGAAAATACCTTGGTAATGGCATCAAAGAAATAGTTTCATTCTTTTCTTAGGTTCTTTCTAACTACCTCTCCTAAATTACATTTATTTTCAGCATAATTTACAGAGGCTAGCATATTCCTAATATCTTCTTCTTTAGACATGGCATCACAATTATTAACAAGAAGTTCTAAACATTCATAGACAGTAATGCTAGTAAGAGTATAGGGTTTAGCTTTGCATTTGTAAGAGATTACCTTCCCGTGTCTTAACACTTCCGCAGACTTCCAGAACTCTTTCACCAGTTCACAGACAATTGTTAGTGCTTCGCTTAGTGTCTTGGAGAGTTTACACTGGCTTAGAAACTTTATTAATGGGTAAAAATCAGCAGGGGCATCCTCCACTGTCAAGCAGGCAATGAAGTTATTCTGCTCATAGATGTAGTATGTTGATGATTAAATTTTCTTTTGTGGTTCCATTGTTGTTCTTGAAGAAATTAGAGAAAGAAACTTGAAGAAGAAAAGTGAAAAATCGCCTTAGGATTCTTAAAGAGAAAAAACAAATATATTGTTTAAGCAAAAATAACCGGTAAAATGAAAATAGGAAATGAACCTGCTATTTATATTTTTCAAGAATGAACTGACTTTAAATAAGTCACATCAATTAATTTTGCTGAATGCAAGGAAACAGGATTCTCTGTTATTACAATGACACTTGTATTGTCACGGAAGATAGGAATCTTGTTCATGTTGAACCCATAGTCAAATAACTGATTCCTCATCCACAATATTTGTGCATAACTTCTAGCAGCAATGTACTCAGCTTCTGCAGTTGAAGTTGATACTGAGTGTTGTTTCTTGCTACACCATGATACAAGTTTGTTTCCTAGAGATTGACAAGTACATGTTGTACTTTTCTTGTCTATTTTGCACCATGCATAATCTGCGTTTGAGTAGCCTATTAGGTCAAAACCAGAGTCTCTGGGATACCAAATACCTAAATTTGGTCTACCCTTGAGATATCTAAAAATTCTCTTAATGGCCACTAGATGAGATTCTCTAGGATCAGCCTGAAATCTAGCACACAAGCATGTAGAAAACATTATATATGGCCTACTAGCAGTTAAATATAAAAGTGAGCCTACCATGCCTCTATAACTTGAAATGTCCACCTTGGCTTCCTTAGTATTCAATTCAAGTTTAGTGGCAGTGACCATGGGAGTTTTTACAGAAAAACATTCACTCAAGTCAAATTTCTTCAACAAATCATGAATATACTTAGGTTGATTTATAAAAATACCATTCTTAACTTGTTTGACTTGCAAACCAAGAAAGTAGGTAAGTTCTAGCATCATGCTCATTTCATATTTACTTTACATTAATTTAACAAACTTTTTGCAAAGTCTCTCATCAGTTGAGCCAAATATAATATCATCCACATAAATTTGACCAAGAATAATTGACCCATTAACCTTTCTATGAAATAAAGTTTTATCTACATCACCTCTTGTGAAGTGACTCTCAATGAGAAACTGAGATAAGGTTTCATACCAGGCTCTTGGTGCTTGTTTCAGACCATAGAGTGCTTTGCATAAATAGTAGACAAAGTCAGGGAAATTTGGATCTTCAAAACCAGGATGTTGTTCCACATAGACTTCTTCTTCTAATTCTCCATTCAAGAATGCACTCTTCACATCCATCTGGTAGACTTTGAAATTTGCATGTGCTGTATAAGCTAGAAACATTCTGATTGCTTCCAATCTTGCAACTGGTGCAAAGGTCTCATCAAAATCAATTTCTTCCTCTTGTGAATAACCCTTTGCAACAAGACTTGCCTTGTTTCTAGTCACAGTACCAGTTTCATCCATTTTTTTCTGAACACCCATTTGTACCAATTACAAATCTATCTTATGATTTGGACACCAGCTTCCATACTTTATTTCTTTCAAATTGATTGAGTTCCTCTTGCATAGCCAAAACCTAATCAGGATCCTTGAGAGCATCTTCAACTCGTTTGGGTTCTTCTGGATATAAGAAAATGCTATACAGAGATTCATTTTGAGTGGCACTCCTTGTTTTGACACCATCTTCTACATTTCCAATAATAAACTCAAAGGGATGATTTCTGGTCCATTTCCTCTGAGGTGGTAAATTTGTCCTTGATGAAGATGCTTCATTATCATTAGCATTGTTGTGATTATTGTGATGTGATTGAGAGATTGAGAACCCTCCCTCTGAGATGGACATCCTACTTGAGGATTGTTACGTAGAATTATTATCCATCGATGAATTATCAATTGATGTATTATTAGTCGATTGATGATCATCAACTGATAAGTTATCTATCAGTGTATTGACATCAATTGATGGGGAATTTCTGGATATTTGATTTCTTGAGTTTTCCATATCATCATCACTATCTTCATCATAACCAATTGATTCATTCTCAAAATACAAAGAGTCATGATATCCTTCATCATACAACCCTTGAATTTTCTTGTCATCAAAGACTACATGCATAGATTACATAACAATGTGTAATCTAATATTGTACACTTTGCAAGCCTTGGTTATTATTCCATATCCAACAAATATTGGCTCATCATCTTTGGCTTCAAATTTTCCTAAACTTTCTCCCTGATTTCTTAGGACAAAAAATTTGCATCCAAAGACATGAATGAAATTTACTGTTGGCTTCTGGTATTTCTTCAAAAGACATGAATGAAATTTACTGTTGGCTTCTGGTCTTTCTTCATCAATTGATATAGAGTTTTGCCTTATAATTGATTGACCATGAAAATGTTCTGAATGTAACAAGCAGTATTAATTGCTTCTGACAAGAAGTAAGTAGGAAGTTTTGCCTCTACTAATATAGTTCTAGCAGCCTCAATTAAGGTTCTATTTTTCCTTTCAACAACTCCATTTTGTTAAGGAGTTCTTGGAGTAAAGAAGTGATGAGTGATACCTTTTCCTTGTGATCTAAAATATTCTAAGTCCTATAAGAGTTTTTAGTTATTCGACACATGATTCTTCAATGCAAAGGAATTCGATACATGTCTGAATAACTTCAAAATGGCTAAGGCAAGCATACAGGAAGCTAGGATTCGACACTTTAACTTCTATCAAGACTGGATTATTTTATAAGTATAGTATACAAGGCAATACTCTTCGACACAGAGAGAATAATCCAAGGGTCAACTCAAGTTAACATAGAAGAAGAATTAGTCGACACTTAGAATTGTATTTCACTTTATTATAAAGTCTACATATAAATAAAATGTATTTTCATTTTGAATGTAACCAGAACACAACACACAGAAATAGATACATCTTAGAGAGAGAGAGAAAGAATATAGTGTTAGTGTCCTAGAGACAATACTTTATGATAAACAATTAAAGATTATGTTTACTTGATTATTTAATTAATATTTATTATGTCTTTATTTACTGCGTTATAAATTGAAAGCATAATAAATGCCTTGGAATATTAATGCGGATTATATATCTTTAAGTATGTGACTTAAAAATGAGATTATATGAACATTATTATATTCCTAAAAGTCCCTAGTCGAGTATTATTATTTAAGGACAATAATAATGCAACAAGAGTAGCATGTTTATTGACTGATGACCACATCTCATTGGTCATAGGTATGGTGATACTAAAGTCAAGAACATAAGTGCATGTCTCAATACATGGCACTGGACAGACCCGCTATGAGAATCTACATGTTAATAAGTGTCATAAGAGATTCTCACTGTGATAATGATGTAATGATCCTCTGACTTGAAATCATTATATTTCTATACGAGAATTAATATACTTTGATTACACTCAAAGTTATCTTTAACCGGGTAATGATAAAGGTGGATATTGGGTATGCTATGAATCGTATGAGAAATATGAATGATAGATATAGAATTTAACCCTTCTATTTTAGGAGTGATATTATTGGCCTCTTGATTGAGTGAGACTATAAAATCCATGGCCATGCTCAAATATTGATTTGATTAATAGTTTACTCATTGATCAAGGAAACCCGGATTAAACGTTGAAGAGGATGACACAATACAAGCCTCGAGTTTGATCTATAATATAAGGTTAAATGGATTATATTACATTGTACATTATTCACGAAAGGTTTAATTGAATCACCAATTATCATTATTACTTGGGTAGCAATGATGTATTACTAGATGCCGCTCATTGTTTATAATTTTATTATTAGAAAATAAAATTATTGCCAACGTAATAATAACCTAAAGGGTCAGACACAAAGAACGTTTAAACGGAGTGTTATTTAAATTATGAATTTAAATATTGTTATTATTATTAATTTGAATTTATTTATTTAATTAATTAAGTGAGACTTGATTAATTATATACATATTAGAATTCGAATTTAATAATAATATAAATCCGAAATCTGAATGGGTTTTAAGAAGTCCAATCAGAATAGGGTTTTGGCCCAAGTCTCTCTTTCCCCTATATATACATAAAGATGTATAATTTAGGGTTAACAGTTTTATAATTTCGTTTTTGATAAAACCCTAGCAGCTCTACGTTATTTGAGAGGCTAGAGAAAGAGAGAGACAAAGAGGCAGAAATTGGCTAGTACCATCTCCGCTGATCGTTGGACGAATCGACGTTCGTGTGGATACCGTTAGAGAGCAATTCTTGAAGCAAAGGACTGTTGTGATTCATCAAGTAAGGACCTCTATAATCATCATAAGGAAAGCTATAATAAGGTACACATCCGATTCTCCATAATCATCCGCTTATTATACACGGATCCTGCGTTTGGGATTCGTTTTTTGTATTTATTTTTTCGCATTTTTCCGCTGCGTGTGTGCCAGAATCCCAACATATAGATAGCCATTAAAACTCGTATTTATTTCTTGTTGTGAGATTCATTGTAGCTCATACATTTGTGCGAGAGTGTAGCACCTTGGGTTTATATAATACAAAGTATATTCTCAAAGTTTTTTCTTGTTGTCTAAAGTTATAACTGCTGTATTTATTGCTCACCAAGAACAGATCTATAAACACGAACCAAAATGAAAAATTACCAATATTGTATTCAACCCCCCCCTTCTACGATAGTTTGGACCTAACAATATCACTTTTGATGTAACTGCTTATATTATAAACTTTGTGTTTAAATTACCTACTAAAGAACATTTTGATGCTACTGTTGATGATTATGAAATCAAAAGCATGCTTAAGTAACTACGTTATTCTGCTAGTTTAGACAACATGAGCAAGCTAACTAGGCCCTATTTGAGAAAAGAATGGTCCTTCTTTTTTGATCAACTAGCCAAGTGTTTCACTGGTAAATGTAGTGGATTTGATGCTTTAACTTTCATTACTTATCAAATTGGCTACAATCTCATATTTGATAAAGTGATTAACATTGATGATATGTTACTCACTCAAATGGGAGCTAAATTGTTCAATGTGCAAGAGGGGAGGAAGAAAGTCTATTATCATCGATTTCTTATGATTCTCCTCAACCACTTCATTCCTAACTTGTCAACTAGGTAGGCAGATGGTTACTATGTGCAGGTCTACAGACAGTAAATGAGAATATTATCTGATATTAAGATAATAGATGATAAAAAGAAGAGGTAAGCTCGACCCCAGCCGGGGACTACCGCCCCCGGACCCGGCCCTGGGCTGCCGCCCCGAACCCCGCCCTGGGGCTGCGGCCCTTGGACCCCGCCCGGGGCTACCGCCCCGGACCCCGCCCAGGGGCTGCCGCCCCCGGACCCCCGCAAAATTTTTCATGTTCTCTTTGTTTACTTGAGCATGGTACTGATTATGGCCTTAGGACCCCTAGATTAATGGTTTTGGTTTTATAAATACGACTTGCATGTCGTTTTCTTAATTCTTGTAATTGTTTAACCTCGAATGTAACTCGAGTTTTCTTATGTAAGTACATTAGTATAGATTGTATTCAATTATTCCATGTAATGTACTTGAAGATTGAAGGATAATCCAAGAAGAGGAGCAGGCGCCCATGGATACAAGAAGAATGAAGACATGTAATTGTATTTATATTTTATCACCATAGATTGACCTTGATCCTTTCATTAGCTCGAAAGAATCACATAGGAAAGGGGCCATAACCAAGCACGTTTACATACTGCACTTTACATATTGATGTATGAATGTTAGTGTAGAATAGTTAATGATGCAGACTTTAATTAGATTAATCATGTATGTGTGTATTAGATACGACACTCATGCCATGCTTGTTTAAACAAGATAAAATCTGTAACGACTCAAGATATTAAAATTGAACAAACGATTATAAGATTCTTGTGTTTATGAAACACGGTATTGAATATGAATTTTCAATTTTCTGATATAGGGAGATTTTGTCAACAACGGATTATTAATTTAATCTGTAAGAAAGTTGGGTTTTAAGTGAGACCGCTTGTGACTTCTCCGACGATCTGGAAATCAAACCATTGACGAATACTGAAATGGATTATTTAATCAAGGAAAAATTGAGAATCTCTTTATGATGGGATCATGATCGTTAAATAATAAATCCCTAAATAAATATTAAGTTAATATAGATGCCTTCCAATGTTTTAAACACATCAAGATCTAGATTGAGAAGAAGTGGGTTTGCCAAAGTGAAGTGCTCTTATAAATCATGGGAAAATGTGATAAGTAATTGTACTTTGTTTATTAAATGTTGGGTCTAACTTAACTAAATCATCACAATAGGATTGTGGGTTTAGAGGCATAGAGTTTGGTGAGATTTATTGGATAAATGTGTACAAAGGGTTGTTCCACCAAACTATCCAAGAGTTATATTTGATATAATTGACAAATGTTGTCTACCTAAATAGTCGTGTTTTGGGTGTATTAGCCAACGCTATCTTGAAACATGGATGAAATATGGATCTTGGCTCACTAGAAAGATTTAATGAAATGCTTTCCGAATTAATAGTTAGGGCTATTGATTTGAATAAAATAGTGGGAGATATATATTATGAATGTATATGATAATCACTTGAACATAATTAAAATTCTGCAGACTAACTAAATTTATGCACTTTAACATTGTAGATATTTAAATGGCAAACAATACAAATACTTTCTCTGTACGAGCAACCCTTGAGAAGGACAAGCTGACATGAACTAACTTCCTTGATTGGTATAGGAATTTGAGGATTGTCCTCAGGCAAGAGCGTAAGCTCCACGTCATTAAAATTCCTTCTCCTACTCCTCATGTTGAGAATGCAACTCGCGCTCAAAAAAATATTTATCAGAAGCATATTGATGATGCAACTGATGTGGTGTATCTCATGCTAGCAACCATGAGTACTGAGCTTCAAAAACAACATGAGCATATGGATGCTTATGAGATGATTGAACACCTTCAAAGGATGTTTGAAGGACAGGCTCGTCAAGAAAGGTTCGACACGAGCAAAGCACTGTACGCTTGCAAGCAGGGAGAAAATCAACCTGTTCAACCACATGTTCTGAAGATGATAGGTTATATTGAGTATCTTGATACTTTGGGTTTCCCGATTGGTCGAGAAGCTCAGATTGACTTAATCTTACAATCTTCGAACAACAACTACACTCATTTTGTTATGAACTACAATATGAATGAGATAGACAAAATACCTACTAAATTGTTGGCTATGTTACGAACTACTGAAACCAACATGAAAAAGGCCGAACCTGCTCCCATATTGATGGTGAACAAGAAAGGTAAGGCTAAAGGGAAAGGTAAATGGAAGGGAAAGAAGAAGATTGGATCTGATTCTGCTCCCAAGCCAAAGACTAATCCCAAACAGGCTTTAAAGCCTAAGGGTGCTGTTGCAAAGGGTGATTGTCACTACTGTGGTAAACCAAGTCATTGGAAGAGAAACTGTCACACTTATTTGGAGGATCTGAAGAAGAAGAAGGCTGATCAAGCTTCTGATTCAGGTATTTATGTTATAGAAGTCAATCTGTCCACTTCTACATCATGGGTATTGGATACTGGATGTGCTTCTCACATTTGTATAAATGTGCAGGAACTACAAAGGAGTAGGACTTTGGCTTAGGGAGAAGTCGACCTACGAGTTGGCAATGGAGCAAAGGTTGTTGCTTTGGCTGTAGGGACTTATCATTTATCGTTGCCCACTGGGCTTATTTTAGAACTTGAGAATTGTTTTAACGTGCCTGCAATTTGCAGAAACATTATTTCGGTTTCTTGTTTGGACAAGAAAGGTTTTGCTTTTTCAATTCAGAACAATTGTTGTTCCTTTTCTTTGAATAATGTTACCTATGGGGTTGCACGTTTGTTTAACGGTTTATATGTTCTTGATTTAGACAATCCCATCTATAATGTGAATAACAAACGACTTAAGACTAATGACTCAAATCAAACATACCTTTGGCACTGTCGTTTAGGCCATATAAATGAGAAGCGCATTTCCAAGTTACATCAAGATGGATACTTGGATAAGTTTGATTTTGAATCATACGAAGCATGTGAACCTTGTCTCATTTGAAAAATGACTAAAGCTCTTTTTACTAAACAAGGTGAAAGGGCCACTGAACGATTAGAACTAATACATAGTGATGTATGTGGTCCTATACGTACTATGGCAAGAGGTGGCTTTTACTACTTTATCACGTTTACTGATGATTTCAGTAGATATGGATATGTGTATCTTATGAAAAACAAATTCGATTCTTTTGAAAAGTTCAAAGAATACAAAGCTGAAGTAGAAAAGCAAATTAACAGAAGTATTAAGACTCTACGATCTGATCGTGGGGGAGAATACTTAAGCCATGAATTTAAGAGTTTCTTAAAAGAGTGTGGTATCGTATCACAACTCACTCCTCCCGGAACACCACAATAGAATGGAGTTTTTTAGAGGAGAAATCGTACCTTGTTGGATATGGTGCGATCGATGATGAGTCATGCAGATCTTCCAATTAGTTTCTGGGGATACGCCCTGGAGACGGCTGCTTATACACTTAACCGAGTTCCTACTAAATCGGTTCAGAAGACTCCATATGAGATATGGACTGAGAAACGTCATAGCATGTCATTTATGAAAATATGGGGATGTGAAGCGTTTGTGAAATGTTTAACTTCTGACAAGCTAGGACCTAAATCAGACAAATGTAATTTTATAGGATACCCAATTGAAACAAAGGGTTATTCATTCTATAATCCTTCCGAGAACAAAGTGTTTGTTGCTCGAACTGCAGTTTTCCTTGAAAGAGAAATGCTGTCTAAGAAAGACAGTGGGAGGATAATAGAACTCGATGAAATTCGAGACCCACAAGATAACAATGAACCAATGGAGGAACCTGAGCAGAATGTACAAGAAAACAATACTGCTCAAGAAACACAGGTTATTCGTAGGTCTAGTAGGATTCGCCATAAACCTGAGAGATATTATGGATTTCTCTTAACTCGAGATGGTGATGTGATGCTTATTGACGAAGATGAGCCTCTCATCTACCAAGACGCTACGAACACTCTAGAATCCAAGAGATGGCTAAAAGCCATGAAATCTGAGATGGAATCCATGTATACCAATCAAGTATGGACCTTGGTTGATCCACCTGAAGGGGTAAAACCTATAGGGTGCAAGTGGGTTTTCAAGAAGAAGACCGACATGGATGGTAATGTACAGACCTATAAGGCACGATTGGTGGCAAAAGGTTTCAAGCAAATTCATGGTATTGACTATGATAAGACTTTTTCACCAGTGGTTATGGTCAAGTCCATCAGGATTTTGCTTGCTATAGATGCTTACTATGATTATGAAATCTGGCAGATGGATGTCAAAATCACTTTCTTAAATGGGAGCCTTGAAGAAGATGTGGATGTGTACATGACACAGCCTGAGGGTTTTGTTGATCCAAAGCATGCTGGAAAGGTATGTAAGTTGCGTCGATCCATTTATGGATTGAAACAAGCCTCGAGGAGGTGGAACATTCGTTTTGATGAAACCGTCAAAGAGTTTGGGTTTAATCAAAATGAAGATGAACCATGTGTTTACAAGAAAGTTAGTGGGAGCAATGTGGCATTCCTAGTATTATATGTTGATGACATATTAATAATAGGGAATGACATTCCTTCTTTACAGGCTGTTAAGACTTGGTTGGGTAAAAATTTCTCAATGAAAGACTTAAGCGATGCGACCTATATATTAGGTATCAGGATCTATAGAGATAGATCAAGAAGAATGATTGGCCTAAGAAAGAGTACATACATTGATAAAGTTTTGCATCGATTTGGGATGTAAAATGCCAAAAGGGGATTTGTCCCTATGTCTCATAGGATATCGATCTCTAAAGAAAACAGTCCTAAGTCATTGGATGATAAGGACTGTATGAGTAAAGTTCTATATGCGTCGGCAATTGGTTCTATAATGTATGCAATGATATGTACTCGTCCTGATGTCTCGTATGCTTTAGGCATGACGAGTAGATACCAGTCTAATCCAGGTGAAGGTCACTAGACCGCAGTCAAGAATATTCTTAAATACTTGAAAATGACTAAAGATCAATTCTTGGTATATGGAGGAGAGGAAAAGCTGGTAGTAAAAGGTTACACTGATGCTAGTTTCCAAACAGATAAGGATGATTCGATCTCTCAGTCTGGTTTTGTATTTTGTCTAAATGGAGGTGCTGTAAGCTGGAAATGTTCAAAGCAAGAGACAGTTGCCGATTCTACAATGGAGGCTGAGTATATTGCTGCCTGTGAAGCAGCCAAGGAGGCTGTCTGGATTCGGAATTTTATTGCATGTCTTGGTGTGGTTCCATTGGTCGCAGATCCGATAGATTTATACTGCGATAATAACGGAGCCATTTCACAAGCTAAAGAACCAAGGTCTCATTCCCGAACAAAGCATATACTCAGACGATATCATCTTCTTCGAGAGATTAATAATCGAGGGGATATACATATATGTAAAGTGCATACAAATGAGAACATTGCAGATCCACTGACCAAGGCTTTGTCGTAGTAGAAGCACGAAGGTCATACTAGTTCCATGGGTATTAGATACATGAGAGATTGGCTCTAGTACAAGTGGGAGATTGTTAGTGTTAGTGTCCTAGAGACAATACTTTATGATAAACAATTAAAGATTATGTTTACTTGATTATTTAATTAATATTTATTATGTCTTTATTTACTGCGTTATAAATTGAAAGCGTAATAAATGTCTTTGGAATATTAATGCGGATTATATATCTTTAAGTATGTGACTTTAAAATGAGATTATATGAACAGTATTATATTCCTAAAAGTCCCTAGTCGAGTATTATTATTTAAGGACAATAATAATGCAATAAGAGTAGCATGTTTGTTGACTGATGACCACATCTCATTGGTCATAGGTAGGGTGATACTAAAGTCAAGAACATAAGTGGATGTCTCAATACATGGCACTGGACAGACCCGCTGTGAGAATCTACATGTTAATAAGTGTCATAAGACATTCTCACTGTGATAATGATGTAAAGATCCTCTGACTTGAAATCATTATATTTCTATACGAGAATTAATATACTTTGATTACACACAAAGTTATCTTTAACCGGGTAATGATAAAGGTGGACATTGGGTATGCTATGAATCGTATGAGAAATATGAATGATAGATATAGAATTTAACCCTCCTATTTTAGGAGTGATATTATTGGCCTCTTGATTGAGTGGGACTATAAAATGCATGGTCATGCTCAAATATTGATTTGATTAATAGTCTACTCATTGATCAAGGAAACCCGGATTAAACGTTGAAGAGGATGACATAATACATGCCTCGAGTTTGATCTATAATATAAGGTTAAAGGGATTATATTACATTGTACATTATTCACGAAAGGTTTAATTGAATCACTAATTATTATTATTACTTGGGTAGTAATGATGTATTACTAGATGCCGCTCATTGTTTATAATTTTATTATTAGAAAATAAAATTATTGTCAACGTAATAATAACCTAAAGGGTCAGACACAAAGAACGTTTAAACGGAGTGTTATTTAAATTATGAATTTAAATATTGTTATTATTATTAATTCGAATTTATTTAAACAATGGACTGTTCATCAAGTAAGGACCTCTATAATCATCATAAGGAAAGCTTTAATAAGGTACACATCCGATTCTCCATAATCATCCGCTTATTATACAGGGATCCTGCGTTTGGGATTCGTTTTTTGTATTTATTTTTTCGCATTTTTCTGCTGCGTGTGTGCCAGAATCCCAACATATAGATAGCCATTAAAGCTCATATTTATTTCTTGTTGTGAGATTCATTGTAGCTCATACATTTGTGCGTGAGTGTAGCACCTTGGGTTTATATAATACAAAGTATATTCTCAAAGTTTTTTCTTTTTGTCTAAAGTTATAACTGCTGTATTTATTGCTCACCAAGAACAGATCTATAAACACGAACCAAAATGAAAAATTACCAATATTGTATTCAACCCCCCCCCCCTTCTACGATAGTTTAGACCTAACAATATCACTTTTGATGTAACTGCTTATATTATAAACTTTGTGTTTAAATTACTTACTAAAGAACATTTTGATGCTACTGTTGATGATTCTAAAATCAAAAGCATGCTTAAGTAACTACATTATTCTTTTAATTTAGACAACATGAGCAAGCTAACTAGGCCCTATTTGAGAAAAGAATGGTCCTTCTTTTTTGATCAACTAGCTAAGTGTTTCACTGGTAAATGTAGTGGATTTGATGCTTTAACTTTCATTACTTATCAAATTGGCTATAGTCTCTTATTTGATAAAGTGATTAACATTGATGATATGTTGCTCACTCAAATGGGAGCTAAATTGTTCAATGTGCAAGAGGGGAGGAAGAAAGTCTATTATCATCGATTTCTTATGATTCTCCTCAACCACTTCATTCCTAACTTGTCAACTAGGTTGGCAGATGGTTACTGTGTGCAGGTCTACAAACAGTAAATGAGAATATTCTCTAATATTAAGATAATAGATGACAAAAAGAAGAGTCTGCCTTCCATGACATATCCAAAGATAATGCAGGTAAAACTCTCAAACTACAAACCCTCAATCTATAATTCTTCATTTTTTGGAGGTGAAATGGTGCAGGAAAAAGCAATGGAGAGTCCCCCTGCACCTACCCATATAGCCAAATCCACTTCCACCAAACAATCTCAAAAACCAAAATCCAGGAAACCAACCTCTGGTGTCTCTCAAAAGGCACCAGTTGTAAAGGGGAGAAGATTAATTAAAACCATTCTTATAGATAAGCAAAGTGATGAAGAGCTCAATCCCCTAGAGAAGCTTATTGTTGAAGGTCTTTCTTTATTAAAAGAAGGTCCTGATGCACCTGAGTCTAACCTTGAAGCTAAGACTATAGACTCTCAAAAGGCTACAGTCTCTGATAAACCTAGGAATGCACCTTAGGATTCTCAACTTGAGTCTCCTGAAAAATCTTTTCCTAAGAAGTACAAGAGGTTGAGGAAAACTTATTTTACACATACACACAAGCCTATTGTTATCACTAACTCTGTTTTACAGGAAACATATGCTCTCAAGGCTCCTGCAGGGCCAGACTCTCTGAAAGTAAAAAATCTTCTGAACCAGAGTCTAATGTTGAGTCAGAGTCTAGACTGCCTTCAGACTCTAATCATGACACATTTTGGGAAGAAATGCCAAATGAAGCAGCCTATAGTCTCATTGACTCAATTATTACTCCATCAGATGAGGTGCTTAGGCTTCTATATCTTTTGGTGCAATCTATTAAAGATCCAGAATCTTTCAAGACACAGCAACAAGTCTTGGATCTTCTCTCAACATATGATTCCCTAAGGAAGAGAATGGAGATAGAGCTACATATGTCTGTACATAATGCAGTCACAAATTTATACAGCTACCTCTTCAACTATTCACTACAAAATCAAGTAGTTGGGATCTTAGAAGGCAGGATAAGTGAAGTTCTCAAAGCACTTGGAGTTCCAGACTCTGAAAATCCAAAATCTAAAAAGAACAAAAAGATAAAAGTCCATAAAAGAATGGAATCGGAGTCTGTTGCTGAGTTAGAAGCTGAGGTTGAGCAACCATCTTTTGACTATGAAGTAATTTGGGAAAATGAAATTACCTACATGACAGCCATTGAATTGATTTCCACTATTCAGCCTCTTCCAAGGAAGGTGTTTGATCATCTTGTCCACAATGTAAGGAAGGTGGCCAACAAATACATATATCTAACCTACCAGAGTAGATTGGATCAACTAAAGGGCTATTGTTATCAGAAAATTGAAAAGGAACTGCAGGATCACTTTCAGTTGACTTTTGCCTAGGCCATCAATATAATCCATGCCAGGACATTTTAAATGATAACTGGGATGCATTAATACTGGTAGAACCATAGGAAGTAGTATGTGATGAAAGGAAGATAGAAGAGGGCACTAGTGCACCAGTGGTGGCTAGTGGCAAAAGTGCTTAGCTTGTCTCACCCACATAAGAACCACCTACTCAGAGGTTGGGTCATAGTGGGGCAGGGGAGCATGCTGATAGGCCTTCTTTGATAACCCAATAAAATGCTGATGATAACCCCAATAATATGGGAGGACAAACTCTAATAGATGCTCAAGAAGAAAATCATTTCTGTCAGAGTCTATCCACCTTGAGGGGGAGTCTCAAGCACCAACAGTCAAACATAGTGACACTAAGACTCTGGCTTCTAATGAAGTCATACTAAAGCAGTCAGAGTCTATAGTAGACCCTGAGACTGGAATAGTGGATCCAACAGATCCTGAAAAGAGAAAAGATGCTTGTAAGTGTTCAGAGTCTGTTATTGCTCACCCCTTGGTGGAAACCCTAGCCTTCAGAAATTTGAAGGGGTTCCCCTCCATTAAGGTGGTTCAGGTATTGAAGCACAAATTCATTCTCTTAACCCCCCATCTTTAGGACTTATGAGTGCACCCATCCAAATGAATGAAAAAAATCAATAATAAGGGGTTGGCACTAGTCCAAGCAAAAGGAGAGGTAGAAAAGGATATAAAGACCCAGAGTGAGGCTGAGAAAGTGGGTGTTAAATCTCACTGTGAGGATGAGAGATTAGGGTATCCTGAACCTAGCTTCACTTATTGGGATTAAGATTTTCCCAATAGATGGTCCAATGAGTTGGGGCAGGGAATCGATGAAAGCACTTATATTCTTATTTTTCAGATTGGGAAAAGGGAGGAGGCTCTAGCTGCTCAAAAATCATGTACATAGAGACCACAACTCCATTTAGTGGATTATCTAGCTAAGAGAGTTGATAGAGTCAGGGAGACTTTGGTGGATAATTCATAAATTCAACCTAATACTGCATCTTTGAAGTCAGAACAACCTATCTTAATCATGCCAATTTAGGAAAAGCTTCCAGAGTCTACAGGTCCTGATCACTCTATTGAGGAGTCAGGGTCTATGGTACCTTATGCAATATCAGAGTCTACACTTCCATCAGAGTCTACACCTCCAGTAACAAATATTGAGCCTATTGATGTTGTTGATCATTCAGCCTCTAAAGATGAAGAGAGATGAATCCATCTTTCACTTACTTTGATCAAGTTTTTCCTCAATCTTGGGAATCAGCACATGCTAAAGGCATAAATGATAAAGACATCTTTGAGAGCATTCTGGTTATTCACAACTCTGAGAGACTTAAGGCCTTTCATAAGAAGTCCTTCTTGAAATAGCATGGTCATTATCCTAATAAGGAGCCTGATGTTTCTCTAATTCATGAAGGAAAACATGTGGTTGCTGACCTCTGATCTGCAAAGGAAAATGTTGTTGGGCAACTAGCTGATGTGGTCACAGACATATCTCATATAAAGACTAAATTGACCAGTGTGGATACCACCACAGCTCTGCTCCAAACAAAGTTTGAAACTTTGTACTCTCTTCAACAATATAAGGATGTTGCTGTCAAATATTCCTTGGCTGATTTCAAGGATAAACAGACCGCACTTTAAAAGTCTTTCAATACTCTCACCACCAAAGTGGATTCCATTATTGCTGCCCAGACTAATATCTCCTCAGTCCTTGAACAAATTCTTTTGGCTATCACAGGTAGTGATGATGTCCAAAAAGGGAAGAAAAAAGTTAGTGATTCTTCCAGGAGTAATAAGGATGATGCATTCACAGATGATAAAACAAGGGGAGCTAAAAGGAGGAGAGATGGTAATGATGATGAAGCTGGTGATAGTTCCCATGGTCCTCGGGGTCTTGGTGGTGTGTAACAAAAGAAATATGGAGTGTTTGTTAAAACACAATCACAGACACACCAGTCAGGGACTGGACATGGGAAATCAGGATCTAAACAAGACTCTGATAAAGGTAAACAGAGTACAGACTCTAATGAGAAGACAGAAGAAGAGGTGAAAGAGCCAAGCTATTGAAAGTGCAGTCAAACTAATACACAATTGAGGGCTAGGAGAATAAAAGGGCTTGGAGGTTTCTCAGCATCTGATATTGATAACACTACAACTCTAGTAGCTGATCCACAGTCACTTACATATAGGCAGTTTGAAAAGATCACTCAAAAACACTTGAAAAAATGGTGTCTTCTCAAATTGTCTACAATGTTTTTCAAAGAAGATTACTAGGAGGACATGGTGGAACTGAAATGGTGAAAAATGAATTGCTGGTATATTTTCTGAGTGGAGGAGCTGTAAAGTGGATAAGTCAATCAAATTTCATATTCTCTAAATAGGATGAGGAGTTTCAATATATCAGATTTCTTCTATCAATAGCATATGAGGTGAACAGGAGCAAGGAAGAAGTGACCAAAAAATGGTTCATAGAAATTGACAGGAAATTAACACTGCATAGACAAGTAAATAAGCATATGGGCAAATTTTCTTTGAAACATGTTGACACTGAAGGGAAGAATCAAGACATGCCTCTGGAAGTAAATGAAATAAAATTTCAAGAAGATGTGGGTCACTACTTTGGGTTTCGACCTATGGAAGGGAAGATTAATGTTTTGATGCTTAAGGATTTAAAAGAACAAGATTGCAGTGCTAATGATCTGGGAGCAGCTTACTGTCAAATCAAATATAAGAATGAAGAAATTGAAGAAATTTATTGGTGAAGCTCTAGCCATTGTGGAAGAAAATATGATGAAATGATTTTTGAAGAACAATGCAGCATTTGAGAAGATCAATTGAGAAATAATTCTTTTTCCTCGTAAATTTGATACTGTTCTAGACTAATTGTTTCATTCTTTAGTTTTGACATCATCAAACCTTGATTTATGCTTAAATTTTATAAAGCATAAGTATGGGGAGATTGTTAGGAATATATTCATTTGATGATGTACAAAATGCTAGAACAGAGTCTAGTTGTATAGGTATCAATGTCATTTGTACTTATAAGATTTTCTGAAGAAATAAACCAGAGTATGGATGCAAATCAAAGACTGGAAGTAGATCAAAGTCTATAGACTATCAGAGACTGAAGATTTTCAGAGTCTACAAAGCAGAAGCTGAATTTGGAAGGTGATCAAATTAACGGAAATTCTTCGAAGATAAAGGTAAATATATTGCAGATATGCTATGGGAAGGAAGGAGAATTACAGAAGGAAACTATTAACTAATAATTAGGTATTCTATTCCTATTGTAATTTGATTTTCTATTATTAGTTGATAGGCATCTCTCTATGCAACCTAATTTATTAAGTCGAAGTTTTTGAGAGCATAGAGATAGAGAGAATTTTCGTGAGAAATACAGAGAAACTGCTAGGGTTTGTGTACACCCTAGGAGAGTTTATATTCATACATCAATAATACAAACAGTATTCATTCATATCTTTGTGTTTATTCTTTGTTCTTAATTAAAATCTTTAATCTATATTGAGTTGATTTTAATCAGACAAAAAGAGCACACAAGTATTCAACCCCCCTTCTACTTGTGTAACTAGGAAAACAAGATATACAATTCATATTAATTACAAAACTACCATTTATAATTTAAATCTTAGATCAAACCTTTTTTTTATAAATCAACGGTTGATCTAGTGGTCTCTAAGTTTCTTGCATAAAAGAGTTTACCCTAGATCTGTACTCTCTCTCTCTCTCTCTCTCTATATATATATATATATATAGAGAGAGAGATATATATATATATAGAGAGAGAGAGAGAGAGAGATTAAGGATCCTGAGGTCAACCTCACATAATTTTTCTGAGGTTATACTCAAATCTCATATTAAAATATGATGGTGTTATTGTAATTTCATAATATTATGTATGATTACAAATTTGCCATTAAAAATTTATAATAAAACACCTGTTACCTTAGAAAATTTTTTGAGGTCAACCTCAGGTTCCCTTTTCTCATATATATATATATATATATATATATATATATATATATATATATATATATATATATATATATATTTGCACTCCTTAAACAATACCCTTATATAAAGAACACGGAAGAACACCATCAAAAGACTTATTTTTTTTAATGAGATATGGTTTGTTAAGATTAGAATCACAAAATTAACTTACTTCTCTGCTTCCATATTCTGGAAAATGTTCATTAGAACTAAGAAACCAGAGAAAAAAACGGCATAGTAACCAAGACATATACTTCCAATACTTGCACTTCTACATTTTTTATTCCATAATCTAGAATCACATGGAAGGAAATGTTTGAGTAAAAGTGTATACTAGCCTACTAGGTACAGCCAATTATTAACCTATTCTAGCAATCAAGCCACTAACTTATTTCAAATAACATCCAATTTTGGGCCAGTTGGAATATATTAACAACCTGTGAATCCAATTTGTTAATCTCATGTTAGTTCCTATTTTTATTTGTAAAAAACATAATCCATGTTAAACTTTAGAATCTAAATTAGTTTTTATGTAAGATTCTAAAATGTTCTTTCTTATTTTTTTATGTAAGGGTATTATTTATGGAGTAATTACCTATATATATATATATATATGCCAATGGTATTTTAATAAATACCCTCCTGAAGAATTAATAGATTTTAAAAATAAATACTATGAGTACCTAGGAAGAACAGAAGATTATATTTTTTTGTTCAGTGGTTTATAAAATATTATATAGATAGCACTAATAATGAAATTTTAGTTTTACAAAAATCTTGGAAAACTGCAAAGGAAGATACAATCACCTCTTGTATATTTGAGCTTATAGAAAGTTGAAGGAGCTCAAGTAACAATTAGGGAATTAAATGCTATAATTAAATCCCTAAATTATACAAATACTTTCTTAAACTGTCTAGGAGATTAAATTATATCCATAGAACAAGAATTAAATTAACTTCATAAAAATATGGAGAAACAAGTCGTTCAACAACAATTAATTGTTGATCAATTAAGACAGAATAGCCAAACCAATCGCATAGTATATATATATAGGTTACTTCAATGAGATTCCCTTACAATGAGAATTGAGAAATCTATATATTTATAATCAATAAATTTTAATCAAAACTAATTTTTAAAATATAAATATAAAAATTATATATATAGCATCACTATTGTCATAACTCATAACTGTCACCAACCTACCGTCACTGTTACCACCATATTCTTATCACTGTCGCCGTTATTACTCGATCACTACTACATCACCATCATAAATCATTACCACTGCACATCACTATCCAAAATGAGTCAAAATCATCAAAATCTAAATTAGATCATCATCACCATCGTCTGCACCATCAGAATCTCTGAAATCAAAACGGAATCATCAATATTCATCTCAAATCACCAAACTTTAAACCGAAATCACTAAAAAATTAAATGCAAAGTGTCTGAAATTTTCGCATTAGAAATATTAATAGAATTTGAAGATGTTGGTGAGCAGAATGAGCGGAAAAGGACGTTTGTGAGTAGATTAAAAAGAGTTTATGTCATTACTATCGCATCACCGCCACATACCATTATTACCATGCATCACCACCTAAATTGAATTAGAATCACCAAAATCTAAACTAAAACATCATTATCACCATTATCTACACCACTAGAATCAAAACGGAATCTTCAATATTTATCTCAAATCACCAATAAAAATCATATGCAAATTATCAGAAATTTTCAAATCTAAAATATTAATAGTACTCGAAGGTCTGGTGATGGTGATAAGGTAGTAGAGTGGGTGAAAACGATATTGGTGAAAAGATTAAAAAAGGTATATGTAATGGTAGATTGAAGAAAAAAGTGTAAATTAATGGTACTTGTAGTAGTGATAAATTGGAGAAAGAGTAGTAGCAAGGAGCTTGCAGTGCAAATCATATTGTAAGAGGAGTAGATCAGATCAGTAAAAATAAAGTACGGATGATATTAATAAATTATATATTAGTTATTTTATATGATTTAAATATTTAATTTAATATGATAATTTATTTTAATATTAATATCTTTCTACATTTTTCTATACAATATTTTTTATATATTAATATTCATAAAATTTATTTATAAGTCGTAATTTTAAATAATAAAAGTGTTTGAATGATGATGAAATTGAGTTGAATGTGAATACAATTATATTAAATAAACAGAGTAAGTAGGATTCTTAAAATAAAATATATAATTTAGATATAATATAATATTATCCGTGAGCAGTTGTATAAAAAGAGGATTATCTGTAATAGATTTGTATGTATTATATATCTTTTCTAAAATTAGATTTTATTAAAATTGGATGGTTATAAACTTTTCAATGGTTCACCTAAAATTGGACTTTATGATCTTTTTATGATTCATCTAGGGTAACCGAGATGAAAAAAAAGTTCTCTTGTTTGGTTATAATAATATAATATTGATATATACTATTATTCTAAAGAGTGCATTCTTATATAGAGTTCTAGAGAGAATCCTTTGATACTAATGTAGAATCTCTTAAAAAATTTAAAACTAACCATACTTGTGCTTCATAAGATTGAAAATTTCAATTTTAATATAAAATATTAATCATATATAATCTTTAGAAAAAATTTAATACTTAAAAATTAAGCAAAAAATCTGATTTTGAATTTAATTCTACTGTAAAATCGTTGTGGATTATTTTTTAACTGTTATGAGTGATTGTCAAATCATCAGATCTGTGACTTACTCAATTTGTACTTTTAGATCCAAAAATCTTGTCGGTGGTGATTTTTCGTGAAATTCTAATGTTTTTTATGAATTTTTTGTTGATTTTTATTGATTTTGATTGATTTTCTAGTAGTTTCGAGTTATACTTGGCGATTATGTAAATATGGATGATCTATAAATGACGAATATGATGGTGGTGGGCTCGCGATGGTGACGGCGGTAATGGTGGTAATTTGTGGTGGTTTTGGTGGTTTTTAATTAGATTTGGTGATTTCGGTATTGATCTTGGTGTTTTGTTGGCGGTGGTCGGAATTGATGGTTGAATATGGCGGTGGTATAGTGATGGTTTTGTTGATTTGATTGTGGTGATTCTTGTTTATTACTGGTGATTTTACTTAAACTGGGGTGATTTCTGCACGATTTTTATGATTTTAGTGGTGATGTCCGGAGATGGTGTTTGAAATATAAAGAAGATGGTAGTGGAAAATAAAAATAAGTTTAAGATTAATAAAATGTTGAGAGATTAAGGTAAGACATATAAATTAGTGGCTATAATTAGATCCCATATATTATAGTAATTGGAGTTCTCATTGGATCTAAACCCTATACACACATCCCGAAATGCTTATTCCGACCCCGAAAATAGGTTTCTAACACCTGTCGCCTCTAACTACTCACGCCAAACACGTGATATGATATATAACTTATTTTGATTTGTAGACGCATATTATTATTAGAAAAATTACTAATTAGACACACGACACTCAACATTTAGAACAATTTTTTGAATATCTAATATTTCCCTTTACTAAAATCACAACAAATATATATATAAACAAATAAATCTAGTCATTTATTGATAAATATTTACTTACTATTCATTTTATTTTATTTATGAACTAAAAAAATAAATAAGTAATTAATAAATTAAAATATATAATATAATACACTTAAATCAATCACTGCTTAAGAACCGAGAGTATCTATAAAATATAATCGTCAAATATCAAATGTAATGACACAAGTCAATACCTAATATCATACGCTAACGAACTTTCTAGAAAGTTTTAAATCTAGGCGCTCTATTAGTAGACGACCCATATATTAATGTTAGATCTAACAAGTTTTAGGAATTTGGCACAACTTTCCTTTTATTCTTGATATATTAGAATTATAATTTAATTATATAACAAAATATATACATCAAATTGAAATAGAATCGGTAGGTAAATTGAGTGATTGGAATTTTTTTTGAAAGCCCCTAACTGGTTATGTACACTTTCACCTGAGCAATGTACTTTCTGTATACATCATTCTAGCAAGGAACTATAATAATAATAACATAACTATAAACAAAGAGTTGTGGTACAAGCTATCTAATGAACAAGACTCTATCCACTCTACACAGTAAAACACACTAAATGCAAATAAACTACAGCCTTTTAGTCTCTATTGGTTATTCCATCCAGCAGTATCTGAGACGCCAAAATCAGGAGTTCGACCATTTCCTGTCCTGCAGCTGCAACACAATCTATCTTCTCATGACTGGAGTCGTCTGGAACATCTGTTGCTACTTTGTCAGAATGCTCAACAGATAATCTAACCGTCTCAGCCGACCAACTGACAGGAAGGGAACTGCTAAGGGCAGTTTTCACTAGTTTTGCCTCATAAATAATGTTGTTTAAAGTTTCTATACTGCCGGTAACTGTCCCCATAGATAAAATTGATTCTCTCACCTACAAAACAGTTTATTGCCAAAATAACTCCATAAACTATTTTAAACATAATTAGACAAAAACATAAACTAACATTACATGAATTTACATAAATTCATAAAAAAATGGAGTTGTAATTCTTGACCTGAATTATGAACTAAAATCGATTTGCATGAATGTTCAAAGTGAACCAGCTTAGACATGACAAAGATTTAACACTATTTCGGTAACATCGGATACAGGTAAAATGTTACAATCTATTCCAGATGAGGAAGCCATATCTGTAATCATGGTTTAACCTATACAACTATACATATCTGAATTGGAAGAAGATGATTACCTTCAAGAGAGAGAGACGGAGCCTATGAACAGAAAAAGTCAGATGATGCATACTTTCCAAGCTCTCCCTAAGGGCTGCATTTTCAACCCTCATCCTGCAGATTATATAGGTTTAACATCACAATTAGTTGCCGACACAACACGCATCAGTATAATAATCTTGTGTGAACATGAACTTCCAGTGACGACGCACCAGGAACATATTGAAATTTTAAAGTGCGCAAGTGTTATATCTCAAGGCTTTCTGGTGAGACTGACTTTAAGCCACACAGCATAACAATATTTACATTATATAATTATATATATATATATATGCTAAAAGTTTCACTTCCATTATTATATTGCAAATGACATATTCTCGAAGGAACCGTGACTTCCTCGTAGGCAGCAGAGGTGCTTTAATGTAACACTTAGGTCAACTTAAATAGCTAAACAGATTGATAAGAAGAACATAAAATAATTGAATTATATGTTAACTATTTTATATTATTATTTAGATAAAAGTATGTCATGTAATTAATAATTATATTATTTAGTTAAGAACATTCTAGATTGTTGAAATTATGCTTTGATTTTTAAATTTTCAGTTATTTAAATAATTGGTCAAGTTGACCATATCTTTAAGACTATTGGTTAAGGATTTGTTTTTCAACTAGTTCGTATAATTTTGAATTTAAGTAGTTTTTTTAGGAAGGTAGGATATTTCAGTTAAGATTTTGCTCTATATAAAGCTCAACTATGTGATGATAACAATACATTTGCTTCATTTGATTTTCTTCTTCATCATGATAAACATATGTATATATAGACACGCATATAAACCTACAAAAGGTATCAGAGCTTTCTTCAGAGCTTTCTTCTTAAAGAGTTTTCTTCTCAAGGGACCTGGGCACATTGTTGTCATGGCAATCGACTAGTCCAAGTAGACTAAAGAGATCGACTTTGTCAACTAGTCGGTAAACTAAGGCAAAATATGGTCTAAACTAGGTCCAAAGTATGAAAAAAGACATATTTTCTAAAATCCTAATTAAAGCAGCAATATATATACACATGCTAATTTCATTTTTTCTTATTCCCTCAGTTGAATTGAAATTTATATGTTTGCATGTGTGTGTTTATGTATCCGTAAATTAATTAAAACTAATATATATGTGTGTATACATGTACATTATGTCTATATATATGTATAGTGAGCGTATATATGTGCATGTACATGGAATGGGAAAAAAGATATGTTTATATTTAATATTTTGTAATTAATATAAATATAAGAATGTTGGACTTTTGTTATGGGAAGCCACATATATAAGATAAATATATTTATTATTATTAAAATTTATCAACTAGTCTACGACTCGACTTGCAGACGTGACAACCATGCATGTGCAACACCATGACCCAAACACCGTAACCAAAAACTATATCCGAAAAAACATAAACAAAATCATCACCAAAAGCTATATCCAAAAATCATAAATCTTGTTTATATTCGTATCATGAAAACAAATCCAATAATTTTACAAAATTTGCTCCAAACATATTTGATAGAAACAAACATTAATTCTAGGCCATACGTATGGAATATTTGGAAGCACTAGATTTTTGAAAGCAGGTGGAAGAAGAATTTGACACTAATTTGCCTTACGATCCAAGAAGATCCCACCATGGCACAACTCAAAGCACAGAAATAAAAAGATGAAGATAAAGATGTCCAAGGCAAAAACATGTTTACTTGCAGCGGTTTCAACAAACATGTTCACAATTATCATGTCTCTAAAGTCACCAAAAGAGATATAGGAGTATCTCAAGGAGTATAAAGGTGATAAAAATCAATGGAATCAAAATTATTAATTTGATTAGGGAATTTGAACTTCAAAAAAATGAAAGATTCTAAAGTGGTCAAAGAAAATTTTGATAGACTTCTTAGTATCCGCCAATAAGGTCTTACTTCTTGGATGAGAATGCACAAAAAAATCTTGTTACAGTACCACAAAGATATGAAATAATCATTAGTACTTTGGAGAATACTAAAAAGTTGTCAAATATATCTTTGGTGCAAAAAAAACAGAACATCCAAAAATTAGGTTTTATATAAAGCTCACCTATGCAATTATAGTAATGCATTTAAGTTCACGTTTTCTCTTCTTCATCATGATATATACGAACATATAAACCAACCAACAATAGTAGTAGAATAATAAAGGATTTGTTTCCTTTAATGAACTATGGTGATAGATAAGTATTTAGTTGTCCTTTCATTAGGAAATTAATTGGCTTCCACATAACAGTTAATCTATATTAACCATTGTAATATTTCAATATTGAATATATTAACTCTTGTAATCTTTCATTATTGAATAGAGATGACTTGATTATTTTTGGACAAATACGAGGATTCATCTTTGACTCCACCAATTTTCTGTGGAGATATCTACTCTTGTTTTTATCCCATCCTTCACCTTTGTCCTGTGCTAGGACATTAGGACATGAAATCACAGATGAAATAAATTACATTTCGATTTCATTTACATTTCGATTTCATTCCTACTAAGATACATGATAATATTATTTCAAAATATGATTACACATAGCTATTACTTAAGTGGATATTCAATTAATTTTCATATACTATTAATACTTAATTTGATATTAGTTTTAGTCAAAATAAATTACACTTACCACATATGGCTATTTAAGAGCAAGTCACCATGGGCTTAGTGGCAAATAGTATGAATAAGAGATTTGTGATGGTATATACAGCATGTTTCATTATTTAAGTAGTATTTCAATAACAAAAATACTAGTACTAACAACTATTTAAGTAATTTTGCATTAGATAAGAGCAATAGACAGCTACCAGTTTCTCAGATGAGAAATAAGATAATCTGTCAGTATCTCAGCATATTTGCTTGGTATGAGCATTAGATATGCTTAGACTTATTCTGTTCGAATGGTGTTCATAAGTTAGTAGTCTACGATAATACTAAGAGTACGGACAAGTAAAGAAAAACTCAAATTTTAGAAAGCAAGCATATGTGCATAAAATGAGAAATTTAAGTTCTAGTAGACGAGTATGTGCGCATAGCACAAGTTTTTAACATGACATGCATCCCTTCACTTACTAAGCATCCGATCATAGTTTTCTAGTGTTGCAGGCAAAAGTAAAAATAAGTGAAAGCAAGGGAGCTAGAGTTGCACCAAGATGATGTACATATGGATAATTTATGCTTTGCAACGATGAATAATGTGGTGCATAAATAAAATTTATCCAAATCATAGTAAGAAATGCTATACCCCATTCTATTAGTTGCAGAGATAGAGTATGTTTACAAATTTGGTATCAGAGCTTCAATTTAAAGCAACCTTGTAGATCATCTATAGGTACACATCGAGGAAGGGAATGCCTAAAAATAGTTTTTATGTGTTTGCAAGTTATGGTATGCTCTACGAATATTATTAGCTGCCTAGAACAAGATATTCATATCAACAACACGACTTGTTAGTCCATAGAACAGAATGCAGAAAAGTTAAGGATTCATCTTGTTAAGAGTCTTACAATTGATTGTTGAGGTTAGACGGAATCAGAAAATGGAAATGTTGCAAAATGTAAAGTTTCAGCAATTCTCATGATAAGCACTTTTTGATAATGAGTACAGACTTGACATTACATGAGATTCTTTATAAGAAAAGTATCAAGTAGATTTAGATAAAAAAGAGGGGCTTCAAAAAATAAAAAAGAAGTCTCAATTAAAAAGGAATGTCAAGCAAGGTATCATCATTTGAGTAAAGTGAGGCACCCTAAGGCTATTATTATTGGGTTACTTTACATCATTTGAACTCTATCTTTGGCCTAGCTTTGTACACACATATCATTATAATCTTACATACCTTGCAAAATCCATGCTATTATTGGAGACTTTTTCGCTGGTAGTTCCTTCTTTATATGAATCAGTACCCGCTTCATTTACACTAGCACCTTGTGGATCAATCCACTTTTTAAAATATGTTTTCTTTAAAATATTTTTTAACCTTCCATCTCTGTCCTGAACAATCTGTTTTTCTCCAGTACCAGGCAAAGGATTCCCCTGTTTTATCTCCTGAATGACTTTCCTATAGTATAACATATTCCAGTTAGAACTCTAAAGCACAGCTTATCCATCTAAAAGAGAATAAATGACACAGAATATAAATCAATATTGCTTACTTGCAGGGAACAAAAGGATGAGTTTAACAAGGGAAAAAGAATAAGCACATAGCATAATTTAAAGGAAATTCACAAATAAAAACGATTCCGTGATGAGCATTCAACTGTCTTCTTATTAACTATGTTACCCAGACTCGAGACTCGAGTGCGGGAGTTGCGAGTTGGACGTTAGATCTCAAAAATTGAATAAGTCCTACATATGGAGTACAAGCTTTGGAACATATGAGAAAAAATTTCCCGTCAAATATAGGACTCACATATGGAGTACTATGAAATCTAGTTTTCCCGCTACTTGTAACAGTTTTACTGACATACGGAGTACGTTCGCTCGCTCGTAACCAAAGAATCAACAATATCGGTTATAAATCCCAATTGAACACTAAACAAGGAACCCAGACTAATATATATGTTTTTTAGAGGTCATTGATCTAGATTGAAGATGAGTAAAAGGTTGGACACGTGTGTAATTAACCAAAGTATAACATCAAATTTTGAACATACAACTTGATATACGAGACGTGAGTGTAGGGCTACCACATACACATGAAAGAGGTGGCAGACCAGTAGTATCCGACGGGAAGTGTAAAATGACGGTAAGAACTCCACTGGTCACAGCGTCGCAGATGGGTCTATTCACTGAGTTGACTCAGTGTGTGAACTCATGGATAGGCTCTGAGATTGCTTAGTACCAGATCGTGGAAGAAAGACAAGCAAGATTCCAAAATTCGTCGTTGCTATCGAAAGACAAGAAAGATTCCAAAATTCGCCGACACTGATGGTGCGTGTAAATTGACTTTTTGGCTGCCGTAAAAACACAAATAGGTCATATGGTAATCTAATTTAACTGGTCAGAGGTTGGCTTCAATTTGTTTAGTGGTGCGAAGCGGAGAATTTCAAAATTGACCTCGTTCTAAAGAAATGCAGGTGGGTTTTCTGATAATGCTTTTTCCTTAGTAACCATGCTTTGATACCATGTCAAAGGTATGTTTCACTATATATGTATGTATATATATGTACGTATGTATATATATATGTATGTATATATATATATATGACAGAGGATTTAAGCTGTAGTGTATATATTAGTGATATAATAGTTATACTACAATACGAGGAAGAAACTCTATTATATAGAATGTAAAGAGTAGGCCCCAAGTTCTACACAATACTATGACCTAAGCTAGCTGACCTCATGATGCTTGCATCATATTGCTTATATCTTAAAATTAACGCAGAACTCAGAGCACTGGCAGCTCATGGTGTGAATTAGTACTTCTATGAAATGTGAAGTGCTCACATAACTATTATTACTGGTAACAACGGTGTTAGATTGTAAAAGTGTACAGAACATAAAAAAAAGTTATCGATCTGACACAGTTTGTATCAGTCTGTCAATTTAGGAGACATCTAAATTATAAAATGAATATAAATTACAGTAATAAATGTCTTCCTACTTTTTGTGTATTCGATCAATTAAAAGGAATAAGAATTGATGTCTTAATATGAACCCAAATTCGTGTGGGTTTTAAGCAGATTAGATAGCAACAACAGACTATCAAGCGAGTTTGACATAAATCCACACAAGACTTGAGTAGAATTAAGAGAGATTATTATCATTAGATATTACAAGAAGAATTGGGAAAAAAACTTGTAGCAATAGTAGATTGATTGTACGGAATCACAAAAAAAGAGACCAGTATCAAGAACCAGAGAAAGCACAATAATTTTTACTGCAGTCTCAACATTTTGCAAGTCATATATCTATGAAGTGCTACACAAGCAATCCTCTTTAACTTCCTCTTCAATTTAAGAATAAATCATATAACAAGTCAGATCTTGACATAACAATTATGCTTTTCATCATTGGCAATATAAGGCGTTGAACCAACAGTAACATATCCACCTGTATACCAACACCTGCAAGCCAATTCCTATATCCTGACAAGGTACTTGGGTGCTATGAACATGCCTTGGTACCCATATCTTGCATTTCTTAATCAATGGCTACTGTACATATAATTCTATTCCCCTGCATAAGGCTTCTTTGGAGGTTAGTACTATTCAAATAGTACTATTCTTTGAGGAGTTACTTAACACTTTGCAGTTTGTCGTCTATCTTTCAATTTAGTAAAAGAATGAACATATATTAAATTAGCACCTACGCAGCACATCAGTGTCTAAATAGGTGTTTGGTTAAAACCAAACAATTTTATATACCTCCTATGAATTTTAAATACCAAGGAAATAGCCCTTCTTGTAAGAAATTAATTCCCACATGCAACCAAACAAACACTAATATTATTTTTCATATTTTGCGTGTGCCTCGGACCATCACTAATATTATTTCTCATATTTTTGCTTGCGTCTCGGACCACAACACTAGCAACAGATTTAAAATTCAGGGTATGCTTCGACAGAAATATAATATTTTTAGGCCGTAGAAATATTTAAAATTAGAATTAAAGTACACACACAAAAGATATCATACTCCTCCAGTAGGTGGTAATCCTGCTTTAATTGTGCCAACTCCATCAGAGCTGTGACCTTTTCATTTGTCACCTAAACAAATAAAGGAGAATTTTCATTATCACCTATCCAAAAAAAAAAAGAAGAGTACTTTCAATGTAGTGCTTTGTAAAACTGAGATTGCTTCATCTTCATGTTCTCCAGTTAATTAACGGCGATATTATACTTGTATCTTACAGTTTGCAGAAAAATATGATATCTGAGAATACTTGTATTCTACCCCCCCCCCCCCCCAATTTCTAAATCAGTTCAACCGGAAAACATATGCAGTAATTAAGCTTTTGAAAAGAAAAAAAAAGGAATTTAAGGGTTGAAATTTATAGAGGATAACACAAGAAGAAATAGACTAAATTAAAAGAATTCCAGCTTATAACCCGTGCGATGGACGGATTTCTGTTAATATTTTATTATTTATGTTTTAGTAACATCTTTATATATTTGTTTTAATATTTCAAAAGTCTTTTTAATGTTTTTGATATATAAAAATATTATTTTATTGTTTGACGTATTAATTTGCTTATACTATGAATTTGTCTTAAATATTTATATTAGTAATAATTAAATATTTTTGAGATTATGATATTAATAATATATTATGATTCTAATAGGTTTTTATAATAAGTGATAATTTATAATTTTAATAAATTTCTAATTGAAAATTAATAAGTTTAAATTATAGAATTTTAATTTGCCCCGTAAAATTACTAATTCATAAATTTGTGATCTAATCTAATCCAATATTATTTATTATTAGTACATATATTATATTTATAATAGCATTAACAAAAGTTTAGTCATGTTTTTGTTTGTATAGCTCGTTAAATATTTATCATTTTGTATTATGAATATAATTATACTATCTCAATTATTGCAATTCATATTTATTAGATCTAATGTCATGAATTTTGTTCTCATTTGCTTGTTTGTTTCTTTGAGTGGTGTCATGTTTATTGTTACCGTATTTTCGACTTTTGTCTACTGCCTACTATTTATACTATTAGAAATTAGAAATCTAATAAATGTATAAGAATTACCTGCAGTAAATTTCTCTGAAGATCCTCTATTTTATTCTGAAGTGCCGCATTTACATTACTCTCTAGTATATATCTCTCTTCCTGCTGTGAAAGAAACAATAATGTTGCAACCTGAACAACATTCACTAAGATTGTCAGAATATATAACGCAAGCATGATCAACTCAGAAGGGCACTAATAACACCCTTAAGAGAAATCTCTACCCCATACTATAATCAATTGTAAATTTTTTATTTTTTTAATAATAGAAACAAATTTGTTCTTGTTTATATCTGTGTTCTTTGGTATGCTGTTTAATGGAGTATAAGTTATTAAGTTTCAAAGGAACATACGTAGTATGAGTGATTAAGTACTAGTTTATACCTGGTGTGTAGCACAGTTTACTTTGTAAATATATTATATGTTTAAAATTATTTTAATACCAAGCATTTAGACATTTAATAATATTTTATATAAAATTTAGGCCTTTTTGTAGTGTATAACATTTGTAAAAAGTTATTTTATTCTTATTATATTTTTATAGATTGTCATCAATTTTAGCCACAATATTTATAGACTTCAAATTTGCAGGTCTAAAACCAGTGCAAGGCACATGGTTTTGATAATAAATTTTATAGTGAGATCTGATATAAATAATAAGTTGTAATTGTGATAAAATTCTTCTGTTATAATAATTACTTTTTGGAATTTGTAAGTAGATATTAAGTTAGAATTAATATTTGTCATTTATTATACAATTATTATATTAAATATAATATATTATTAAATAATTGGTTAATCAAAAAGAAAATTAAATTTTATCTTACAAAAATATTTCGTTCAATTTTAATAGTATTTTGAAATTATATAATATTTTAAGAATAAATTTTAATATAGATAAAAGAATAATATTATTATAAGATTAATAAGATTAAATATAAGTAATAAGTTGCAATTTCAAATGGATTATGTAAAGAAGAGGAGTTTGAGGGGTGATAAAACTCACAATTGGATTGTAAGTAAGATTATATGATATTAATCTATACTATATTATTATAACCAAACTAGAAAACTTTTTTTAAAAAACACTTAGGTGAACCAAAGAAAAGATCCTAGCCATCCAATTTTAGGTGAACCATAGAAACGATCCTAAACATCCAATTTTAATAAAATCTAATTTTAAAAAAGATATATCATACATACAACTCTATCACTGATAGTTCTCATTTTATATAACTATTCATGGATAATATTACATTATATCTAAATTATATTCTATATTTTTTATTTTAATAATCCTACTTACCATATAATTTTTATTTAATATAATTGTACTCACATTTTAACTTAATTGCATCACTATTCAAACTCTTTTATTTATGCAAAAGAAATTAATAATAAAACAAATTATCATATTAAATGAAATATTTAAATTATATGAATTAATTAATATAATTTATTAATAGTATCCGTGCTTTACACGGGTCATAAGCTGTATATTATTAAAGTTGAGATTAAAGTTTGGTAGTCGGTTGTCCTTGGTCAGTATTTGGGGGGCAGATATTTATTATTGAGCCTAATTTTTAGACACTAATCTCCTAACTAAAATACATATCACATTAATCTCCTAAATAAAAAAAATCTCTAAACAAAACACATAAAAATTATCCTATTAAAATACAAATAAAATTTATGAAAAATTATATAAAATATATACATATAGCATTAAATAAAATTTAAATTATTATTATAAAAATAAAAATATATTCAAATTATATAAAGAAAATATTAAAACAATTCGATCCATGCATCGCACGGGATATAAGCTTGTATAATATAATATTAAAAAATTGAGTTAACCAAACAACAAACTACAAAAATTCTCAAAGTTCGGTTATTTGTTCAGTTATTTATTCAACATTGGTTTCTTGCAAAGTTGCAATTTCTCCTGCCCTTAAAGCTACACCCCCTGGGGCTCTGTTATAATCTATAAAACTTTATTTATAAAAAATAAAGTATAATTACAATTATAAAAGACGCTCCGGATACATAACCTTAAAAATGAATGGATAAAAAGAATAAACAAGGGCACAAACCTTCTCATGTAGAGCCTGAGAAAGAGCTTCGGATGTATCACCAGACACATCACTAATAATGTTTTGCAAAACAGGAACATCCACCTGCAAAATAGAAGGGTTGAAAAAGATAATTGAAAGATGATACATCCAGGATAGTAGCGGCTGTATGGAAATGATCATTAAAACCAGTGTTGTTAAAGGCGCGATTAATGGCGCTTCGCGATTAGGCGCAAGGTGTGCGATTCGAAATTCAGCGATTTAGCGCGATTCTGAAGTTTAAACGAGTCAAGAATGAAGCTACAAGGCGCTAAAGGCGCTACTAAATGTAAAAAGGCGCTGATAACAAAAAAGACGATAATACCCTTACAAAAAGGGTAAAAGGAGAAAACCCTAAAGTGTTTCCTAAGGGATAAAAGGAGAAAACCCTAAAGTGTTTCCTAAAGAGGTAAAAGGAGAAAACCCTAAAGGGGTAAAACGATAATTTGCAATCAAAGTCTTGAGTTTGACATGTAGTGCTTCTGGTTGTGAACGCAATTGGAGTGCGTTTGAACACATTCATTCAAAGAAGAGGAATAGATTGACTCAAAAGTGACTGATTAAAGCGCAGATTTGATGCACGCGTTGTTTAGGACCCTATTGCACTAGATGTAATTGATGATTGTAACGAGTGGTTGTTGGGAAAGGGTCTTGATGATGATGATGTGGATAATAACTATGTCCATGTTGGTGAAGACCTCAATTGGGATGATGTGTGTATTGCTTCTAGAGCAGAAGAGTCACTTTATCGCACGAGACGCTTGACAAGAAGCAGATCCACCTCTAATACAACTCACGGAGCATCTTCTTCAACTCTAATAGATGAAGATGATGATGAGGAAGAGCGAGAATTTGAGGGGCCAGAAATCGAGTTTAATGACACCAAAGCTTTTGAACTAGAGAACCTTATCGATTAAGCCTTAATTATTGACACTATTATCATGTTATTTATATTTTTTATTATGTTTGAATGTTAAAATTATGTTAAGTACTAGTTTTTTTGTTAAATTTGTGATTTTTTTTGGTCAAAAGGTGCGCGATTAATGGCGCCTCGTGCCTCGCGCTTCAAACTTAGGTCTTGCGCTTTTTTATAATTTGCGCCTTAAACAACACTGATTAAAACATAGTACTACTCCGCCCTATCTCTGTTAATTGTATAGATATGAGCATACAGTATACTAATGAAAAGTGTTTTATCTTTTCTGATGTGCTTTCTCTGGAATAAAAGGAAAAAGTTTAATTAATAGAAAAAGAAAATACACAAATGACAATTCTCTATAAACCTCGGACCTCATAGTACCGCTAAATTCGAATATGTATCTTGTTTGAGCTGTGAAGAATCTCGGCACCCCCTTCTCTCCTAACAACTTACCTGAAGCAAATTTAGCAAGGAGATGCCGAATTTTGCTCAGAAACACTAAGAAAATTCTATAGCAGTTGCACTGCTGCAATACTCAGACCCTTGCAAGAGAAACACAATATGTTGTACCAGGAATGAACAACACTAACCCAAAATCATGATAAGATTTATATTTTTTGACCTAGCTTTAGAGGTTCCAAGAAGCTACATTCCGGCATTACCAATATAAGGAACGCAGAGAACAACACTTGTAGGAAGAAGAGAAAATGCTTGTGGAACTTGGGAGGTGCAAAACCACAACAGATACGTACAGAGTCCCACTTCGTCTTTCCTTACCTTTTAGTACCCGGATACAATAGTAATTTTGTACTTACTAGTGTATCTTGAAAAGTACTTCCTTTACCCTTGTCTACTATAATGTAAGATTGAATCAGTTAGATATTCCGGAGTACAGAGTATAGGCAACAAGCAATTATACCTTGGTTATCAAATCTGATGGTGTGTCATTATTTACATGCACACATCCACATTCATTTTCACGTAGCATCATTCCAGTATCAGTAGATATTGAATTATGTTCTCTATTTACTTTGAATTGCTTGATCGTTTCTTCTACAGAATCAGTGATTGATTTGAGATGGCAAGAGCCCTCATCCAGCAAACTTATAATGTCTGTCCTGAATTGAGAATAGTGATGAAGCAGCTCCAATAGTCCCCTCATCTTTTCTTCTGAAAGATTCTGCATAGAAAATCACTAGTCCATATAACTGCTTAAATATTCCTCAAAAGATAATAAAATAAAACAAGCTATAGGTAAGATACATATTCCTCAAAATAACTCACTTTCTTCTTTTCCAAATCGCCAACTTTTTGCTTTAAATGATTTTCAATTTCCAGCCCCTAATTACCAAGTAAAAAAGAAAATAAACTTAGTTCTAGAAACATCTGACAGAACCTCAATCTCCAACAATTACGGACAAGCATTGACTAAAATTAGCATACCATCCGTTGTCTCCTTTGAAGATTATCAACAGAATTCCTCAAGTTCTCCACTTCTTGTTCTAGAACAGTCTGTCTGATTCAAAAGTTAATATGTGTCTCAAATAAAATATATAGAGAGAGTTAACTAAACATGGTTGTTCCAGGACAGACATCAGTTCCAACTGAATTACTGATAGAAGTTGCTAGGGGAGAGAGAGTAAAAAATTACACAGAGATTCATATAAAAAGAATATAAACCAAATTAATAACAATTTAACAATTTTATGTTGAACAAAAACGATGATAATGAAGTGTTCAACTGAAACTACACCATTTGTTATCTTAAATATCATTTCTTTTTTTCAAGAAGATATGAGTAGATGACCAATCCAATATTGTTGAGATACTAATAAAAAGTGTAAAACAAGAGTACAAATAATATGACCTCAAACTACATCAGAAAATATGATGAATCTAAATTCTGTCCTTTTGGCTTTCTGCACGTATTTTAGGTGCATAAAAAAGTTAACTCCACAATTTATTTAAATTTTTTTATATAAATGCATATTTGAATATTAGTTTTTTATAAAAAAAAGAAAATTTATAAAAAAGGTTATAGAACTATTTTTTATACACCTTAAGTTACATGTAAAAAGTCAAAGACACGTGTATTTTGAAACGGAGGGAGTACCTTTTTATATCTACTTGAGAAAATTCTTGCTACAGAAAATACAAGACACGGATAGTTGGATACCAATGTCAAAACAAAAAAACTGGCATGCTCAAGCAAAAAGCATCAATCATAAATTAAACAGGTTGAATACTAATGTGGAAACAAAAGACTGGCATGCTCCACAAGCAAAAAACATCAATCATAAATTAAACAGGGGGCAAATGGTGTTATCATAAAATGCTCCTGGTTGTTTTAGCATCTGTTACTGACAAGTTACCAAGATTACCAGAACTTACTATGTATTTAGAGGTCGAATAATCATTGAAACTCCACATTTCCTCTGAATCATGTAGAAGGCACTCACACTTATCTTCCCAGCTGATATCTTCAATTCCATTTGCTAAATGCTGTCTAATCTCATAGAACTTATTAACAACCTGCCATAAGATAACAAGATATATTAAAATACAAAACCATACACCTGTGATGGATATTTTATTAGTTAATGTGTCAATTCCATCCCAAAAGAAAGTTAAAGTAGGCTGACGATCATAGGCACACTCAAAACTTGTAAATAATATCATTGTAAAACATTTCTTCAATTTCATTTGAGTGTAAAAATTGATCCATTAAATTAGATCAGAAAACTGAAAATACAAGCTGAAATATCTAAAAGATTTTTTTTCTATTGTAGTGAAAAAGTTCTAATCTCACTCCTAGAAATGAGGGATGGTGCTTGGAAAGAGTACAACAAGGCTTTACCCAAACAACAGTATGAAGCGAAAATTTTACCTTTTTGAAGTTCTCATTTTGCTTCTCTTGTTTTTCTAAATCGTCATGTACTGCGGCATATTTTCTTTCTTCTTTAATAAGGTCAAGGGTAAGCTCTTCTGCCCTGGCTCACCAATAGCATGCACATCAACAATGAAAAAAGTTAATTTATTTGCTTCAGTAGAATATTAAATGCTAATTTGAGTGATGAATCGCCTATAACGTTTACAAAACAGCAGAGAAGCAACTAATCATATTACTATTATGTGAAAACAGATATGTTTGTTGGTATATGAAAGAATAGAAAATCACACAATCCAAGTACCTGAAATGTAGAATGTACACTATAATTTATATTTATTACTAAAATATTAAAAGAGACAATTTGCAAAATTAAAAAAACAGATATAAAGCACAAAAAGAATCATCAGGAAAAAATCTGATGAACCTTTCGGTCTGTTTAGTCCAAGACATGTTTTTAACTTAAAATCTAGTTGGCATATCCCATGAATATGATTTTAGCAAATATAAGATTAAACAATCTTGATGATGATCTTGTGTTATTTGCTTTGCTGATGATGATAGGTTAGGATGGACAATTGTCGTGAATGCATGTGGTTGTGTTAAGAGAGCCTTTGTATAACCCGAGGTCACAATCAAAATCAACATCAAACTTGATGTTGAAATGGCTTTTGCCCCTGAAGTGTTAGTTAAAATATAATATATTATTATAAAATATAAATTATGCTATGTACCTTAAGTAATTTGATATAAAATGTTCAGCATTTGTTAATATCATATATAGTTTAAAATTTTAATTTTTATGTAACATGTGTGCTTAAAGCCATCGAAAACACTGAATTCATTTATAAAAATTTGTATCAAAGGTCTTTGTGGCACATTATCCAAGGAAATCTGGAGCAATTTCAATTTTGCAAGTCTGTTTGATTTTTGTGTTTTCTTTCTATATAAGTAATAATGTGATCATCTTGTGTACTAATATTGATTAGATTCACACATATAAAAGGCAACATTTGGTACATCAAAGATGAAATAATTTGGTGTACATGCAATTTAGCTGAAAGCCTGAAAGATTGTAAACAAGGTTCAAAAGACAATATGTGCGAGGAAAACATTCATATCCACCAATCCTAGATGACTTCCACTAGAATAAAAAGTGGGTCAATATTGATGGAAGAACTTGTTCAGTACAACGACAAGGATATTTGGTGTCTCGATATTGATAGGGTCAAAAGTGTATCTAGATATGGCCAAAGTTCTAGCAGTGGCTCCAATTTGATGACCTACTCTCACCGTGGGGTGCCGGTCCTACTTTGGAGTCGCAGTTGCACGACATCATCTTTGAAGAATAAAGATGATTTTACATGTACTGGATGATGGACATTAAGATCAGTATGGCAGTGAATCACCTCTCCCCGATGAGCAGAGTGCACACACAAAGACTTTGACTATGATTATTAATATATTTTAACTTAGTCTGTTATTTTGATGGATGATTGGATCCTACTACTAGAGTTTTTCTCTTTTATGTGATGGATTTTATGACTTATATTTGCATGTGTGCAATGAAGTTTATGACTTCCTATGCTAGCTTCACACATGTGAAATTTAATAATTACTTGGTTTGTAATTATACAATTGACCAATAAGCAGATATATAAGTTTGAACATACATAATGTGAACTTAACTAAACATTACTTGGTTTGTATTTATACATTGACCGATGAGCACATATATAAGTTTGGAAATACATAATGTGAACGTTATAGCACCGGTCACACGCCTTATCACCGAAGAGTCATCATGGCTGACATTTTGGCACCCTTTACCAACGTACGTAACTAGTGAGCAAATCAATGTTTTTCAATAACTACTCGATGCCTAAAACAATTGTCTCAGGCCTCTGTCCTCACCATGATAGATATCAACGTTGGTGTTGCTACAGATTTTATAATCACTAAAATTTCTAGTAAGCAAGATGGAGATAAAGCAGTTGTTAACCCAATGATTTTACTTTAATATAGCTCTACAAATTAAAACCAAATATAAGCTTAATGATTGATATCACCGTTGGTGTTGCTCCAGATTTTATAATCAGTAAAATTTCTAGTAAGCAAGATGGAGATAAAAATTTTGTTAACCCCATGATTTTACTCTAATATAGGCATATAGCTCTAAATTAAAACCATATATAGGCTAAATGATTTATAGCTACCTCTTCTCCAAATCATTTACTTTTTGTGTCATGATGTCCTGCTTCTCCTTAGCTTTTTCAGCCTGTTCCCGATCATGAAGGCATTGCCAAAAACCCTTCGAAAGTTAGTCGTAAATGTAATGGCAAACACAAATAAAGTACAAGAAAGTAAAACTAACGTTTAAAAATAAGATACACAATGTACAACCTCAATAATTGACTGATCTCGTTCAGCAAATGCAGCAGCAACACAGTTTTGGAAAAAATTAACTTGCTTCTCTGCTTCCATATTCTGGAAAATGTTCATTAGAACTAAGAAACCAAAAAAAAAAACGGCATAGTAATCAAGCCATATACTTCCAATACTTGCACTTCTACATTTTTTATTCCATAATCTAGAACCACATGGAAGGAAATGTTTGAGTAAAAGTGTATACTAGCCTACTAGGTACAGCCAATTATTAACCTATTCTAGCAATCAAGCCACTAACTTATTTCAAATAACATCCAATTTTGGGCCAGTTGGAAAATATTAACAACCTGTGAATCCCAAGTGCTGTGGATGCCCAATAAACATGACCAGTAATTCATAATATGATCTAAGAGTAGTAGCTTATAATTTACTTCAAATTGTTTTGTCAACCATATAAATCCTTTCTGAGTATTGTTTCTATGGTAAAATATAGAATAACATACACAACTCTTCATTTTTTATGTTAAACCTCATAATGTAAATAGACCTCTCCAAGATGTTAAGTTGTGTTCTGGGTGAAGCACGTCCAGGTGAAGCACGTTCAGGCAACCATTTAATTCAGTTTTATGTGTCAAATTTCAGAGGAAGCTTGATATTGAATCTTCTCATGTTAGTATAGTTTTTTCTATAGAAATGCTTCTCATAAGGAGATTATCAAAAGAAAGATCAATGTGAATCAACAATGGAAGAGGGAAAGAACAAAGTAGCCATATAGCAACGCTACGGGAATAGTAATATAATACATACACTACTTTTTAATAAAAACTTGAGATATCATACATTAACTTTAAAACTAAATAATAATATGCACACTCAATAACGGGTATATGCTTTCTAATGAACCCTTATTTGTTGTTCTAGGGACAAATGAGGATCATATTAAGCCTAGAATGATGTCCTAGTAGAAGTTAACCAATAGCGCAGCTGGCAAGACACCAACAAAATATGCTAAAATAGGTTTGCATATCTCATAAGGATTCTTATTTAACACGAAGCGACTCATAACACTACATGAAGATATATAAGGAAGAGTGTAAATAATGAAAAAAGAAATGAAATTTAATTCAATTGATAAAGACAGAGGAAAAAAGAGACCTTTGAGACCTCTGCACTATGTAGATCGGCCAATTGGCTCTGAAGGCAGCAGAAACAAAATAATTGAAGTTGTTAGCTGATAGACATTACAGAATATTACATAAATGCAATAACATCGAATGAACCTAACTTTAATTTGATAAGCCTCTGAAAGCTCTTCTTGAAGATTTGCATTCTCTCTCATGCAAGAAGCTAACGTCTTTCTCAAGTTCTCGATATCCTGCTCCAAGGCAGCAGTCCTAAATTAAAGTTAATATTGTTTAAATCATCAAGCTTTTTACAGATGCACAACTATTTTGATACCGAAATTTTAAAGAGCCCTCGTAAACTTCATTTGTACCTCTTGAAATGCACCTGCGTCGCAACAGCAAGATAGCCAGGTCCACTGTTTTGCAAACACAGTTGCTCAATATCTTTGCGTAATTCGTCACGCTCTACAAAGATAATGATGAACACTGAAATTTCAGTAATCTAGCTTTTATTTGGTGAAAACTCGAAGCCCGCATGGTAGTCTTCTAGACTACTTTCTCAATATAAGCTGATGGGTCCATAAATTAATACATATTTTATGTTTATTTTCATAATTTTATTAGTTAATTAATTATTTTTATTTTGTTTTGTAGGAAATTAATTAAAATCAGAATTGTAGCAGAAAAAGGAAAATACAAGGAAGGAGGTGGAGATTACTTGGAGGCAAAGAAAAAGGAGATAAAATCGAATACTTGTTGGAGAAGAAAAAAAGAATAGAAGGAAATATTTTTAGAATCCAATTTGTAATAGATGTCTAAGACCTTGATTATTTTTCCATACATATATGGGTCTCCTCTCTTGTATTTGCTACCCTAGAATTTAATAGTTATTTGCTTTGTTATTTTTTTCCCCTCATACGTTAATACTCTTGATAAGCAATATATTTATTAATTGTTTTCATTCTAGTTATTCTTTTCCATGTCACTTCCGTTTTGTGCTTGCTTTATTCATCCCATATGATTTTCATCTCTTTTCGTTTATATGCCTATAATAACTTCTTATTAATTTTCTTGTTTGTTTGCCGCACCACTTCACTGCATCTCGATTTTAAGTCAAATTCTTTAACCTTATTCTAGTTGTTCATATGCACCTGTCCGTACTACATCCTGTTATTAAATTTATATTATTAGTTTATATTACATGGTTAATAATGCTTGGTACATGCTTAATAAATACTTGTCTCGTTTATTATATAATCATGTCTAGCTAATTCTCTAGCCCTAGGATGAAGGTGAAGTTAGTTGATTATTTTTAGTATTTGTTTGTTCCTATTATTTGATTCTCATAATTTTCTTGGTGCTTAATTGTTTGATTAACAAAGTGATTTTGATATATTATTGTTACCGGATTTATTTTTCATAGCTTATGCTTGCTTCATGAAGTTTTGATGGGTTATTGTTAGATAATAAGTTTCATAGTATATGCTTGTCTCGTTAATTGATATTTATTTGTTGAAGGAAGAGAATTGATTTTTAGGGCAAGTTGGATATTAATTGTGATTAATTGATGGATTCGAATTCCTAGGTTTTTCATATTTATTTGATCTTATTTGCTTATTAGGTTAATTAAATCTCTCTCATAACTATTTGTCTAGTCTGCCTGATTTATTTGTTAGGGTTTAGAAGTTTCATAGTCTCTGAGGATCGATCTGTGATTGCTACAATTAAACACTGTGCGCTTGCAGTATTTCAACACATCAAGTTTTTGGCGCCGCTGCCGGGGACTATTGGTAATTTTTATTCCTTAATATTTAATTCTTCGGATTAGTTTCTTGTTTTTCTTTGTTTTTTTTAGGGATTTGTGAAGCGGAGAAAAGTTTGGACAAGAAGATCGTTAGAAGGCATCATTGTCTCCTTAGTAATTTTTGGAAAGCACTTTTCGGTATTCCGTATCACCTCTCTAAATTTTGTTTTTTCTCAAATATAACAAAAATCCAAAAAAATTAAATATTAAAAAAAATCAAAAAAATTATTAGTTAGTTATTTGTCTTGTTAAAAACCAATTTGTTGCATCATTCATATCTCACATAGGAGCACATCATCTAGATTTTCTTTATTGTATTTTATTTCTTTCCATCTTATAATTGTGGTGATTGCTGGAGGAAAGAGGTACGTACAATTTAGATTAATTCACGGAGTATAGTGCATCCATAGTTGTTTATTTCCTCATTTTATTTAAGTGTCGCATTCATATAATCAATCTTAAGGGTGCCACCCAATACAAGATAAGGTAAAGGATTTCATCACCCTTTCCTTGGCCCACAAATCACTAATACGTTCATCTTTCATTCCCCTTACCTTAATAAAATCAAGTAGACGTTGGCCCCTAGGATTTCACGCTCACTTAGGAAGAGAACCTAAGAAGAAACAAATCTTTACGTATTCTTACTTTTGGTGTCTAGGAAAGTGAGAGTTTGCCTGGCCAATTTGGATTGGTGTCTAGAAAGATGGTTAGCCTCTTGACAATGCTTCCATCTGCCTGGCCAATCGGTTTGAATATTTTTAGATTTGTGACTCTTAGTATTATCTTAAAGTTAGGAGCAGGTCTAGAATTTCTCTAGGTTAACATAGACATAGGATTTTTCTTTTGCATTTTTTTTAGGTGTTTACTTCTATATCTTTTCTGCTACGTGCTTACTTGAATCTCTTGTGTATGCAAAGTGTTTGGGTTCGTGACACTACATCTAGATTAGTGAGACAAACAAACCCTTCATCACCTAAAATAGTAAGACAACTTGATTTCTCTTCACCTAGTAAAATCGAGTCACAAGAAGTAGAAGCCCCATTAGTAATCATGTCTATTCCTCTTAGAGACCGTTGTTACCCCACTCATTCCGCCCAACCCTCATGCATAGTCCTACCAACAATAAATGGTAATAATTTTGAAATCAAATCTCATCACATTAGCATGTTACCTAGGTTTACTGGGGTAGAGGGTGAGGATCCATATCTTTTCATCCGAAAGTTTGAGGAAGTTTGTGCCCTACAGAAAATTCAACAATTGACTAATGACTCCATTAAATTGAGACTTATCAACTTTGCTCTTAAAGAAAATGCTAAAAAATGGTTATATAGTCTACCCATTAATTCTATTTCAACTTGGGAGGGATTTGTAGGCATATTTCTAAAAAATTATTTTCCAAACCATAAGGCTAACAAACTTAGGAATGAAATCAACCAATTTCAACAAAATCAAAATGAGTCTTTTTGGAAATATTTTGATAGATTTAAAAGTCTGTTGTCCCAGTGTCCTCAACATGGTATAGAACAATGGAGACTTTGTAAAATTCTTTATGAAGCCTTAGATAGTCCAACCACTTCTTTGTTAGAGTCAATGTGTCAAGGTAAGTTCATGGATAAAAATGAAGAAGAAGCTTGGCAATATTTTGAGGAGTTAGCTGAAAAAACGATGTTGTGCGAGTCAACTAGGGAACCAAGTCAGGAAACTGAAAAACCTAGCTCATCTAAAGGCATACATGTAATTGGTAGTTCCCTTGCAACTGAAGCTAAGTTAGCTACAATCACTAGAAGATTAGAAGCCTTAGAAACCAATAAAGTTTCTCCACAATTATCTGCATGTGCAAATTGTAACTCATGTAATCATGTGATAGAAAATTGCCCTGACATTGAACAAGCTAATGCCATGTTTCAAACGAAAGCTAGGAATGACCCCTTTGCACCAACGTACAATCCTGGTTGGAAAAATCACCCAAATTTCTCATGGAACCAAGGTCAATACAATCAGTTTAACCAAACATCTCAAACTGCTTTTCAAAAGCCTCCTTCTGGTCCATACCCAACTCAAAATCCCAACTCATTTCCTGCTCAAAACTTTGGCCCATATCCAACTTCTGTTTCAATTCCTTCGAATCCTCCTGGTTTTAATGAAACTGATAAGAAAATGAATTTTTTGGAAAAGAGTATTGAGGCGTTATTGAAATCCCAAGCTAATATAACTCAATCTCAACAGGCTTTCATACAAACTATGACCCAAGATAGGCAGTTACTAAATTCCAATATTCAAGCCATATCTAAACTAGAGATCCAAATGAGTCAGTTAGCCAACACAATCAGTGAGAGAGAGAAAAACCGATTTCCTAGTCAACCTGAGGTTAATCCTAAATTTCATCCAAACCAAAAAGCTCCTGAAAATGTGAATTATGTTATCTCTCTTAGGTCCGGTAATCAATTTAACAATCATGCTGGTCTCAATACTCAAGAGGAAGAAAAACTCACTTCTGAACCAAATCCTTTACTCTTAAATCCTAGTCTTGACCAATCCTTGTCTCCCAAGAGTTCTGAAGTAGTAGTGAAATCTAGTGAGCCTTCCAAATCTGATAAAGCACCTTCAAAACCCATATCTGATATGTCTAGTGAAAAAGTCTTCAAACCAAAAGCCCTATTTCCTCAAAGACTTACTTCAAACAAGCAATCTGCTCAATTGGATAAGATTTTGGAAGTCTTTAAACAAGTCAAGATCAACATTCCTCTTTTAGATGCAATTCAACAAATTCCCTCTTATGCGAAGTGTCTAAAAGATTTGTGTACTCATAAAAGAACCACTCATGTTCCTAAGAAAGCTTTCCTAACTTCTCATGTTAGTTCCATCATATCGCATCAAATCCCTGTGAAGTATAAGGACCCTGGTTGTCCCACTATCTCTTGTACCATAGGTGATACTTTCATTGACAAAGCTTTACTTGATCTAGGAGCTAGTGTGAATCTGCTTCCATTACTATCAAGCTTTGGGTTTAGGTGAACTCAAAAACACTAGTATCACTCTTCAATTAGCTGACCGTTCTGTCAAAACTCCTGAGGGCATAGTCAAGGATGTGTTAATTAAGGTTGGTGATTTTGTCTTCCCCGTGGATTTTATTGTTCTAGAAACCGAACCTGTCAAAAATCTTAAGAACCAAATTCCTATCATTCTAGGAAGACCTTTTCTAGCCACTTCCAATGCCTTAATCAACTGTAGGAATGGTTTAATGAAACTAACTTTTGGAAACATGACCATTGATCTCAACATTTTCAATGTAGGAAAACAACCCCATGACTATTTTGACCAACCTCTAGAAGTCAACATGATTGATGAGTTAGTGGATGTCGATGCTGCTCTAAGCCTTTGTTTAAATCATTTTGGTCAATATTTTTTCTAGATTTGGTGCACCTAGAGCTATAATTAGTGACCAAGGTATGCATTTCAAAAACCATCAGTTTGAGTCTCTTTTGAAAAAGTATTTCATCACTCATAGGTTGGCTACCCCTTACCATCCTCAAACCAGTGGTCAAGTTGAGGTCTCTAATAGGCAAATTAAACAAATTCTAGAAAAAACAGTCAACTCACATAGGACAGATTGGTCTATTAAGTTGATAGATGCACTTTGGATATGTCCCCATATAGGACTGTGTTTGTTAAAGCATGTCATCTACCTGTGGAACTTGAGCATAAAGCCTTGTGGGCTATCAAAGAATTCAATTTTAAACTACCCACTGCTGGTAATCATAGGAAGTTACAATTGTCCAAGTTAGAGGAAATTAGGAATGATGCCTATGAAAATGCTAAAATTTATAAGGAAAGAACTAAACTTTTGCATGATAAATCTATCTTGAGAAAATCATTCTCTCCTGGTCAAAAAGTTCTTTTGTATAACTCTAGGCTGCATTTATTTCCTGGTAAGTTGAGGTCAAGGTGGGAGGGACCATATTTTATTAAGGTTGTTTTTCCTCATGGTGCTATTGAAATTGAAAATCCTAAAACTAGTGAAATTTTGAAAGTTAACGGTCAGAGGCTCAAGCCATTTTTAGAATTGCCAGTTGATTCCGAGGAAGAGGTGATTCACCTCATGGATGCGTGATTCAAGTAAGTTTCCTTGTTGTATAGTAGTTCTTTTTGCTTCCTCCATCATGCTTTTATCAGGTATTATCGTCCTTTTCTTTTGTCATTTCTCTCTTCTTTGCATATATTGAGGACAATGCATGATTTAGGTATGGGGGAGGGAATTAGTCGTATTATAAAAAATTCAAAAATTCAAAAATCCAAAAAAAGCAAAAAAATTAGAAAATCCAAAAATAGAGATGTTTTAGCTAAGTTTTCCACTCTTGTACTTTGATGCTAGTTGGTGTTAACAATTTTTTATAAAATTATATATATGTAATGCCTTGAGATAATTCGAACGTAGTTGAGTAAGGTTTTCTTCATGAAACTTATGTCGAATAAATTTTTGCTTAAAAGTCCAAGACGGCACTTATTGCACAAGGTCATTGTTGGAAAGATTGTCTAGGAAAGTTTTCGATACCTGAGAGAGAGCCCACATGTTAAAACAATATCGAATCAAATGTTTGTGAAAAAATATATAAAGCATCAAGTACTCCTTTGAGATCAATGGGTGGCAAATACAATGTTATATGAAAGGGACGACCCAAGTACATGTGCTGGTATTAAGTGCGATTGTATGAGAAATAAATTTTTCTTGGTGACTTTTCACTGCCCTTGGTTACTGGAGAATTACTTGACGAGCTAGGATAAAAGTAGTAATTGACTAGTCTTGTTTTGTGGCCTTTGTTACTCGAGTAATTAAGTCCGTAGGGGTATTTTGAAACCTAGTGCCCTAAGACCAACTGGTTTGGGAGTCATTGACCCAAAGCTCGCTACATGGGTAACATAGAAAGCCTAAGAAAACGGACATTGCACAGTCAATTGGAAAAAACTGTGAAATTTGGCTAGATACTTGTTTTGATAGAGATTGGGTCAGTTCAATATTGGTTGAAAAAGAGAAAATGTACTTATTCAGTTGATTCTTCAGAGACCTATTTTCACAACACACCTTGGGAGTTTTTGCAAATGTTTGCATCAATATAAGTGAATTTTAGATACCTACATCTTATCTATAATTAGAAGAGTCTTTAAGACATGTATTTTCCTAAAAATCTTCTATTGTTGACACCGATGAAAGTTATTGATAGAGTGGGATGCTTGCTAGAATATTTCACGGATTTTATGGGTATATCTTCTGTAAACCCTTAGGAGACAGCACTCCTCTGGTAGAGATCGTCTGCGAGTTTAACGGGTTGGTAAACCTAAAATTACCCGTCACGCCTACGAAAAGAAGCATAGGACTTTTATAATATATATTTTTTTTCTTTTGATTTTCCTCGAGGATGAGCAAAAGATAGGTATGGGGGTATTTGATGGGTCCATAAATTAATACATCTTTAATACATATTTTATGTTTATTTTCATAATTTTATTAGTTAATTAATTTTTTTTATTTTGTTTTGTAGGAAATTAATTAAAATCAGAATTGTAGCAGAAAAAGGAAAATACAAGGAAGGAGGTGGAGATTACTTGGAGGCAAAGAAAAAGGATATAAAATCGAATACTTGTTGGAGAAGAAAAAAAGAATAGAAGGAAATATTTTTAGAATCCAATTTGTAATAGATGTCTAAGACCTTGATTATTTTTCCCTATATATATATGGGTCTCCTCTCTTGTATTTGCTACCCTAGAATTTAATAGTTATTTGCTTTGTTATTTTTTTCCCCTCGTACGTTAATACTCTTGATAAGCAATATATTTATTAATTGTTTTCATTCTAGTTATTCTTTTCCATGTCACTTCCGTTTTGTGCTTGCTTTATTCATCCCATATGATTTTCATCTCTTTTCGTTTATATGCCTATAATAACTTCTTATTAATTTTCTTGTTTGTTTGCCGCACCACTTCACTGCATCTCGATTTTAAGTCAAATTCTTTAACCTTATTCTAGTTGTTCATATGCACCTGTCCGTACTACATCCTGTTATTAAATTTATATTATTAGTTTATATTACATGGTTAATAATGCTTGGTACATGCTTAATAAATACTTGTCTCGTTTATTATATAATCATGTCTAGCTAATTCTCTAGCACTAGGATGAAGGTGAAGTTAGTTGATTATTTTTAGTATTTGTTTGTTCCTATTATTTGATTCTCATAATTTTCTTGGTGCTTAATTGTTTGATTAACAAAGTGATTTTGATATATTATTGTTACCGGATTTATTTTTCATAGTTTATGTTTGCTTCATGAAGTTTTGATGGGTTATTGTTAGATAATAAGTTTCATAGTATATGCTTGTCTCGTTAATTGATATTTATTTATTGAAGGAAGAGAATTGATTTTTAGGGCAAGTTGGATATTAATTGTGATTAATTGATGGATTCGGATTCCTAGGTTTTTCATATTTATTTGATCTTATTTGCTTATTAGGTTAATTAAATCTCTCTCATAACTATTTGTCTAGTCTGCATGATTTATTTGTTAGGGTTTAGAAGTTTCATAGTCTCTGAGGATCGATATGTGATTGCTACAATTAAACACTGTGCGCTTGCAGTATTTCAACACATCAGAAGCTATGTTACTTAAGTGTCCGTCACACTAAAATATCTAAAAACACACATAAGAAAAAACATGATCCAACTCTCTAACTATTTTCCTTAATGATCAGGTAGTCAAATGCCGACTTCATTGTTTTCTGAACAAGAATAAGTAATTAGAAGTCCGATACGCTAACATAAAAAATTAAAAAAAGAAAAAAAGGACAGATAAATTAGACGAAAGCCGCTAACTGGTAGACTTGTGAATATGGTATACAGCGGACATTGCTATGAATAAATTGGGGGAAAGCATATATGTTGAAATAAAGGATATCTTTTATGAAAAAATGTATACATTTTGTCCAGTAGGAGACTTGGAACACTATTTCAAGACAATATTGACATGACTAGAGACTGAGAGTAGAACCCACTTGTACTTATTTACAGCTAGAACCCTATAAATTAAGAAGCCTTAAGAGCAATTCAACTTAATTAAAAATACATAATTACATATCGAGCAAGAAAAACTAGAGTATGGAAGATTTACATACCGCTCTCCAATTGCTGGACTCGAGCAACCAAGGCATCATTGTCATATAAGTTTTTGTCCATGGCCATATATGGAGTGATGCTAGGGGTTCACAATTCACAATTCACAATTCACAATTCACAATTCACTCCTAGTATACGAAGCAAGATGATAGTATAATAGAGTTTATCAGATATGACACGAAACAATTAGCAACAACATAACCATAAATTCGAACAATCAAACGCATAAACATCACTGATAAACAGAACGATTCAAAGTAAACTCAATTAAATATGTGTGTGTGTGTGTGTTGAGATAGAATAGAATAGAATAGAATAATAAAGGGGATCATATTAGTCCTGCTACTAACCTACAAATCAAATACAACAGATGGGGGTTGTTAATCTTCGTTTCTTCTTACTTCTCCAAACACTCTTCTGTGTTTGTGTGTCCGTGTGTCTACTACTAGGTTCCCACAATTCAGCTATCAGATTTTATAAATCAGTCATGCGGTGGGTCTAATAAGTTGTTATTAATTTCTTTTTTCTTTTTTTTTTCTTGCTACCAGATGTTAATTATATTCATTTGTATTTATTGATAAAATTAAATTTAGAGTTATTAAAAATTGTATTCATTTTTTATATCCAATTTATTTTAGGAGGTATAGATAGAATTACAAGCTTATAACTCGTGTGAAATATGGGATAACTATATTGAAGTAAATTAATTTTTTATTTATATTTTTATTGATATTTAATTTAAAATTTTATGTTAATATTATATGTTATCTTATTTTATATATATTTATTATATTTAATATAAATATGTTATAATTTGAACTCGTGTTATAATTGTTATGAATTAAAAATTATGGTGTATTAATTGTGATGTGTGTCGGAGCTTATCGAACTTTAATGGTTGCGCTTGTGTTTCGTAACTTAATTTTGCCCTTATGCCTACGTATCTCAAGCGTATTGAGAATCAAGCCAAAACATAGTTCTAAGAATGAGGGGTTACACCCTTTATATAGACGCAGGTATTCTTAGAATCATATTAGGGTTAGAAACTTTGGCGGACAACGTACCTCCTTGAAGGAATATGGATCCTTCTTGTGATAGAAGTAGTTTCCATGTAGGAATATGTTTCCTTGTTGATTGGGGTGTCTTGGGGGCTACTCATTGGAGTAGTTTCATTGTAGTTGGACATATTTAATTAGATATATATATTTAACTAATTAATTAATTACAAATTTATTTAATAATTAGGGTTTCGAGTCTCAATAAATGAGCCTCTATTTTGGACCAAATCGAGTCTAATTAATGCTACATTAATTATGTCTTTAGGACAATTTTTTAGCCCATATCATTTACCCCCAACTTCTATAAAGTGTTGCACACTTTATAGGAGGTAAGGTTCATGAATTTGTCATTGAAGTTTGCTTTTATGTTTTCCAAAATTTTTCTAAATTCGATTTTGTCCTCAAGGATTTTCCTCTATATATAGAAAAAACTGCATAATTTATTTGTACCCACATATATTTTTCCTTAATTTCTAGGAATTTTCCTCTATTTATAGAGAATTTTCCATAATTTATTTCCCATTTAAATCATTTTTAATGATTTTTTAGCAATTTTCTGAGTTATTTTCGACTAGGAATCCTGATCGAATTCGACCAGGATCCTGGTCGATTCTAGACTGCCTTGGAGTCCTAGTCGACAGGGGTTCCTGATCGGGCAAGGCTTCTTGTGGGGATCATGGTCGAGCAGGATTCCTAGTCGAATCCGACTAGGATCCTAGTCGGTTTTGGGTTGTCTTGGAGTCCTGGTCGAACAGGGTTCCTGGTCGAATTCGACCAGGATCCTAGTTGGTTTTGGCATCTCTTGGATCCTAGTCGATAGGGATTCCTATTCAATTTTTTTCCTAAGTTAGGTTTCTAGTCGAATGAGATTTCTAATCGAATTCGACTAGAATCCTGATTGTTTTTATGCCACTTTTGAGACTTTAGTCGATGGGGACACCTGGTCGATTTTAGGCCTTCAATTGGCTTCTAGTCGGATGGAGTTATTGGTCAATTTTAGGTCATCAGTTGGCTTCAAGTTGAATGGGACTCTTGGTCGATTTTAGGCCTTTAATTGGCTTCTAGTCTAATGGGACTCTTGGTCGATTTTAGGTCATTAAATGGCTTAATGGGCCTTGGCTTATTTCTTCCTTCAAAATGTTTTAGTCCAAATCAATTTTTGGGCCACATGTCTACTAGGCCTAATTTAGCTTATGGGCCTTATTTTTACCGGCTATAGGAAGTTTAATAGGTCGAATTACCGTTTTCATCGTTTATAAATCAGTGAAGTGAGAACTTCATTTTTCACTTCTCACTTTCTCAATAAATTTCTCTCCAAAAACTCCTCTCTAGAGTTCTATTAGTAAGGTCGACTTCAGGCGATTTTTCTGGTCAACCTTCATCTTTCTTGTTTCAAACCTTCATCCGTTGAACATCAATGGCGGACCAATATGCTGCGCAACAAAAACTCCTTACTAGGGCGGCAAAAAGGGGTAATGTAGTTGTTGTAAACCCAATATTTTCTTCAATTTATGATTTGTTGCAAATCATGGGTGATGAATTCCCCACATTGGCGGAGTTGGATGCCTTTAGGTACGCAAGTATTTTCACCAATCAGGTTCATTGTGATAAATTCACAAAGTTGTACAATTTTCCGGCTGGGTATAAGTTTGTTTTGGCCGAGCTTAGAGATCAGGCCTGTCATTGGCGACCCAATAAGCTATGTGTGTTTAGGGATGCCCTCCTAGGTGGACTTAGATTTCCTTTTCATGAGTTTATTGTTATGATTTTGGCTGAAGTTAGGATTAGCCCATGTCGAATTCGTGGCAGACCCTTCTTTGCTTTATGATTTTATGCCTTAGAAAAAAATCCCCTTTCTGTAACGGTGTTTATAAGTATTTTTCAATTCAAAAATAGTCATACTTCAATGTTGGGCTGGGTTTAGATCAGCCATAGGCAAGGTGTATCCCCAATTTTCAGTAACAAGTCTTTGCCCGATTCCAATCAAGAATGGATGAGGGATTTTATGTTCCTGGAGTGGGAAGGTGGTGATTGGGGCACCCTGTTCTGGCCCACCTTTTGCAAAGTCAAAGAAGGGAATGTGGTCCATATCTAGCTGACTCACGAAGAAAAATTGATAATTACATATTTGGGCCAGGACAAAGGCCAGACCCACCATAGAAGGCTTTTGGAAGAGTTTTCTTTAAAGGTCGTGGGTCTTTCTAATGTTTCTGATAACGATAACTTTCTTACCTTACTTTTTTTTTTCATCGATTTTTCTGAGTCCAATTGTTTATTTTCTTGTTTGTTTTGAAGTCACGGAAAACATCAACTTCTATTTGGGCTTGGGTAATCAAGAAACTCATAAGATGAGGAAGGCCCGTGAGGCTCTCGAAGGCCCAATCAAGGAGCCCAATCTTCCGGGCTTTCTTTAACCTTGCGAAGGGGCCCAAAGCAAGGCTAGGTGGAAGAGGCCTCGTGAGGAGGAGGAGGATCCGCTTATAGCAGCATGGAGGCCCAGTTGAGGCATAAGGAAACAAGACACCGTCGTCGGGAGTACCTTAAACTCCGTCAACTGGTCCAGGAATGCGATTCCTCCGATTGATAAGGCCAAGATTGTCTTGAAAACGGATATTGAAGAGGCCGAGACTCTTGGGGCCCAAGTCGTTACTATGGTAAGGCCCAACCTTTCATTTTAATTTCATTTATACTTGGTCATTCTTTGTAGTTTTCCACTTTTGGACTTAAATGTATGTTGAATAGGTCAATACTTACTTCCAGACCATGGCCCATCAGGTCAGGACTTGGCGTTATTTTGAGAAGGCCCAAAGGAAGGGAAAAGCAAAGTTGATGAGAAGGTGGCCTCGCATGAGAAGAAGCTTCTCGAGAAGGATCAGAAGTTGATAGCAACCCATGTTGAATTGCAAGAGTTAAGGGCCGAGAAAAAGGCCTTGATCAACATGCATATGGAGTTGGAGGAATTCTATACTTTCATCGATAACCATGATGACCTGGTTTTCGTGACTTCCGGTGCCCAAGCTTGGGGTAAGTGTCTTAATGTCATATTGGCTAAGCATTCGGGCTTGTTTGATCCGGCTGATTTCTCTGCTCCCATGAGGCAGCCTTTGACTTTGACCTCCACCACCTGTGAGGATAACTCTAGTGATATTTTGGGTGGTGAGGCATTGGATGAATATAACAAGATCTTTGACTCCTCAGAGGCCGATGAGAATGCTCAAAAGGAGATCGAGGAAGATGAGGAGAAAAAGGACGATTGAAGAGCATATTGAGGATCTTTCTTAGTTTTCATTTTCCTCTTGCATTCCTTGTACTTTTCTTTTTCTGTTTTCTCACTTATGTATTCCCAAGACTCTTTATTTATAAAAAGTCATTCGTTATTGTCCCCCCCTTTTTTGTGCCTCATCATATTTAATAAAATATACTTTTCAAGCATAAAAGGAAAAAATAAGATTAGACATTAATCAGAGTGCCAACCGGGCTAAGTTTTGTTCTTTTTCTTTCCATAGTATATTTTGAGTAAAATATACATTTTAAGGACAAAAGGATAATAAAATTGATGGCCAACTTAGGCTAAACGCAACATGTTTAAGAAATGCCATAAGGTACGAAAACTTCTTTATATTAATAGTGCCCTCAAGGCTAAAAGTGGGCACAACCCTTACAAAATAGAAATCATTCTTAGAGCGAAAGGCTCTTATGTCCTAGTGGTTTCATCGAAACTTATTTCTACTTGGTTCATACTAGATATAAGAATTTACCCTCGAATTCTTTAGATATAATAACCTTTCAGGTTTGAGGCGTGCCAAGTTCTTGGCACTTCAACATCTTTTAGGGTTTCGAGGATATATGATCCTCCTCCCTTACCTTGTTTTATCTTGTAAGGCCCTTCCCAATTAGGGGCTAACTTTCCTTTAAAAGGGCTTACTCTAGAGGCTTCAGCCTTTCTAAGAACTAACCCTCCTTGTCAGAAGAATCTTTCATTAACCCTTAGGTTGTAATAGAAAGAAGATTTCTTCTGATATTCTATGATCTTTGCATGAGCCTTGTCCTTAACTTCATAAATTAAGTCCAATGTAAGCTTCATCCCTTCTTCATTTTCCTCAGGCTCAAAGGCCTTAATTCTTGGCGATACATGTGATATTTCAACCGGAACTACTGACTCTGTCCCATAAGCTAAGAAGAATGGAGTTGCATTAGTGGTCACTTTATGAGTGGTCATGTATACCCAGAGTATATGAAAAAGCTCATCCACCCATGTGTTAGCTGAATGTTCAATCCTTTTCTTGAGCTCATCAAGGATGATTCGATTGGCTATTTTAGCCTACTCATTTGCTTGGGGATGTGCCATAGAAGTAAAACGTAGATCGATGTCATTATCATTACAATACTCCTTGAATTCTTCATTATTGAATTGTGTTCCATTGTCCGTACCTATATATGATGTTTTCCTAGAAGAACTGAGCTACTTGCATGGCAGTTATCTTGACCAGTGGTTTAGCTTCAATCCACTTAGTGAAATAATCGATTGCAACGATCAGAAACTTTCTTTGTCCACTAGCCATCGGAAAGGGGCCAAGGATGTCCATTCCCCACATTGCAAAAGGGATGGAAGAATCGATAGACGTCAACATCTCAGGAGGTTGCCTCACGACTGGTGCATGCCTTTGGCATCTGTCACACCTTCTCACATACTCTTTTGAATCTTTCAACAAGTCAGGCCAGTAAAAGTAAAGGCAGGTGATTTTGTGAACCAAAGCTTTGCCCCCCAAGTGTTGGCCACAAATCCTTTCGTGCACTTCTTCCAAAGCCTCATAGGCCTTAGACATTTCAAGTATGGAATAATAAAAGATTTCTTATAGAGAATTCCATCAATAAGAGCGTACCTTAATGCCCTCATAGTAAGCTTTCTGGCTTCTATAGTATTGCTTGGAGTCCACCCAGACTGAAGGTGGGCTTTAATCGGATCCATCCAGCAATTTCCCATGTTTATCGGGGCTACCAACTTTGCATCAATGCTAGGAGTCTTCAAGACTTGAAAGTAGACACTTCATTGATGTTCATCCACTTCTGATGATACAAACTTTGATAAGGCATCGGCCTTTACATTCTCTTCTCTATGAACATATTCCATCTAACATTCCTCAAACTGAGTCATTATAGCATTCACCAGGGGAAGATATTTATTCATGACTTCTTCCCTTGATTTAAACTCCCCATTTACTTGGGATATAACCAACTTCCAGTCTCCACATGCTTTAAGGTATTTGGCATTCAGTGCCTTGGCCAAGCCTAGGCCAGCTATCAGAGCTTCATATTCGGCTTCATTATTGGTCATTGGAAAATCAAGCTTAATAGCATACTCAATGACGAACCCTTCGGGACTTTGTAGCACCAAGCCTTCTCCACTAGATTTTGTTTTTCATGACCCATCAAAATTGAGCACCCAATATTCCTTAGGAGCCTGTCCTTTTTCTTCCTTTTGCGGTGTTTCCTCCTTATCCTGCCCCCCGACTTCTTGATCGTTGATGGTACATTTGACCACAAAGTCAGCTAGAGCTTGAGCTTGAGCTTTAATGACCGTTCGAGGCTTATACTTGATGTCAAATTCTCCTAGCTCTATGGCCTATTTAATCAATCTTTCACTTTCCCGTGGGCTATGTATGATGTTTTTCAAAGGTTGATCAGTTAGCACCTCGATTTTGTGTGCTTGAAAATAAGGCTGCAACTTTCTCGAGGCCATCACCAAGGCTAGTGCAAATTTCTCAATCTTGGAGTAGTTAATTTCTGCTCCATGCAAGACCTTGTTCACATAATAAATCAGTTCTTCCTTTACAAGGATAACACTCAAGGCCTTTTCTGATATGGCCAGATACAACTATAAGATGTCCTCGAGACTAGGCTTGGCCAACAACGGAGCTTTAGCCATATACTTCTTTAGTTCCTCGAAGGCCACTTGACTTTCTTCGGTCCACACACAATCTTTTACTTTCTTCAATGTCTTGAAGAAGAGTAGGCATTTATCCCCAGACTTTTAGACGAACCTACCTAGGGCCGCAACTCTTCTTGTCAATTTTTGGACGCCCCTTACTGTCTTTGGGGGTTCCATGTCGAGTATAGTCTTAATTTTATCGGGATTGACCTCAATCCCCCATTTAGAGACCATCATTCCCATGAATTTTCCAGACCCTAGGCCAAAGGCGCATTTTGCGGGGTTTAACATCATTTTATAGTGCCTCAACACTTTGAAAGCCTCTCTAAGGTGTTCAATGTGGTCGGCCTTATCAAGGCTTTTGACTAGCACATCATCAACATAGACCTTTATGGTTTTCCAAAGAGATGCTTGAATATTTTGTTAATTAACCATTGATAGATGGCTCATGCATTCTTTAACCCAAAGACCATAACAAGATAATAAAATACCCCAAAGTCAGTGATGAAAGATACCTTGGCAATGTTATCCTCAAGCATTTTGATCTTATTGTATCCACTAAAGCCATCCATGAAGCTTAACATCTCATGTCCTGTCGTGACATCTATAAGTGCATCGATCCTTGGGAGGGGAAATCAATCCTTTGGACATGCATCATTCAAGTCAATAAGGTCTTCACACATTCTCCACTTGCCATTGGATTTCTTGACCATCACAGGGTTAGCGAGACATCCGGAAAATTGAATTTCTTTAATGAAACCAGCCTCTAAGAGCTTTTCCACTTCTTGTTTTATAGTCTCTTGACTTTCTAAAGTGAAGTTTCTCTTCTTTTGCTTTACCATTTTTCATCTTGGATCCACGTTAAGTTTATGTGTGATCGGTTCGGGGTCAATCCCTAGTATATCAGCTGATGTCCAAACAAATAAGTCCTCATTTTCTTGTAAGCACTTTGTTAACTTGTCTTTCACAGGCTCTTTCAATGAGGCCCCTATGTAGGTGACTTTTTCGGGTTCTCCCGGAACTAAGGGAATTGGAATCAAAACTTCAGTCGGCCTCCCCCTTATTTCTTCGTCTCTTCTTAAGTTCATTTCCTCTATAGGCAGGACTTCTCCCCCGACTCCATCAGGTCTTAGGGCGGCCACATAGCAACTTCTTGCCATTCTTTGGTCTCATTTTTCTACCCCAACACCATTTCTGGTGGGGAACTTGATCTTCAAGTGATAACTCGATGCAACAGCCTTAAAAGCATGCAACTCCCAAGGATTGCGTTATATGTAGAAGATGCTTTGATTACCAGGAAAGTTAGCATCTGGGTGACTCTCTCGAGGCTTATTTCCAATTGTCATGGGTAGTTGAATGGTTCCTTCTACTTTCGACTCCACTCCATTCAATCAATAAATTGGAACATCCGAAGGGGTTAGTTGAGAATTACTGTATCCCATCTTCACAAAGGCATCATAGAATAAGATATCGACGGATGCTCTATTTTCCACCAGGACTCTTTTTACTTCTGAATTAACTATCAAAGGGGTTATAACAAGGGGGTCGTCGTGGGGGAATTTTACCCCTTCCAGGTCCGAGTCGTCAAAAGATAGGATAGCCTCGGGCTTAGCACGTTTAGGTGCATCCCTTATGACTTACATAACTTCTCTTGCGTATGCTTTCCTTGAGTTTCTTGGATTCCCCGCAGCTGTAGGTCCTCCAAAAATCATATTGATGACTGGCCTTCTAGGGTAAGGATTGTTTATCCCGTTATCATCGTGCCTATTGTGGCCTCCATATTTTGTGAACTTAGAGACTTTTCCTCTTCTAATAAGGTATTCGATTTCATCCTTCAGTTTTCTGCATTCATCCGTGTCATGCTCGATATCCTTATGAAATCGGCAACACACATTCTTGTTTCTCTTCTCAGGATTAGACTTTAGGGGTTTAGGCCATCTCAGGTCTCGATCCTTCTCAATATCCATTAGGATTTGACTTCGAGGCATATTCAACCTTGCATATTTGGCGAACCTGGGTCCCAAGTAATTCTTCTTAAGAGGGGATTCAGAATCCTTATCCGTCTTAGAATACTTGTCCCGGGCATCATACTATTGATCTCCTTTTCTTTCTTGTTATTGTTCCAATTCGTCGCCACTGATATATAGTGGTTTTCTTCATGCTTTCTTCTGCTTTAATATACTTCACGGCTCTATCTTGGAGTAGGAGCATGTTCTCAGGCAGATATTTGGCCAGAGATCTCTTGAAGTAAGGATCAATCGTCCCTTATTATAAGGGCTATCATAGTTACCTTCTCATCCAAGTCTGGTACTTTTAGGGCTTCCTTAGTAAAATGATTCAATTAGTCCCTTTTTTCCTTGCTCTAGGCTCATGAGCGAATCTGAACTCTTTTCATCCACTCTCTCACTTATGAACTGACTTATAAAGGCTTTGCTTAGCTCTTTGAAGGATCCAATGGAATTTGGAGGCAAAAGGTTATACCAGCGTTGAGTCATGCCCCCCAGGGTTTAAGGAAAAGCCCTGCACTTGACAACATCATTGATAGATTATAATAAAAAGCATTCGAGAAAGTTCTTACGTGATTCAAGGGGTCTCCCATTCCATTGTAAGTCTTAATGGTGGACATCTTGAACTTCCTTGAGATGTGAGCGTTCATGATCGCTTTAGTAAATGGTGGTGTTGGATCATCAGGATCTCCGAGTAGTAGCAACTAAGTGGGATCAGCCCTTGTAGTTTCCCTTCTCCCCTCTCGAGGGGTTCCATCTAGCTCTATGATATCAGGGGCTTCATGCCTCGGGGTTTGCCTTGTGCCCTGCCAACCCAAGCTTTTCTTTAGCTCTTTGAGTTCAGCCTTGTAGGAAGTAATTTTCTGTTCCAGTGTCCTACGGGACTGAGAACGTCGGCTTCTTACGGGTTTCTTGTCAGACCTCCTTCTTCTAGGATTAACATTAGTGCCTTCAGAGCTTTCATCATTAGTGGAATATGGTCCTGAGAAATCATGGATTCCTTCTCTACGCCCATAGCTCTGTGGTGGTTCCAATCCTCTGATGTATGAAGTGGGATAAGCTTGGGAGAGTCCAAGCCTAGGTTGGGCAATAGTGCTACTGGGGATAACAACAATAGAAATTTACCCATGAGGAGGGGCAGTAACAATAAAAGGAGTTTGAGTTACATGAGATAGAGGGTCGGATCCATGGATGACATCTTCGGGATTAGTAGAATGGACGATTTCGCTAAACGGGCCAAGCCTTTGAGTGTTAGGGCCTTGAGTTCCAGCATGAATAGTGGTGGTAGCGGGAACCTCGGTGGTTTGAGTTTAATCAGGAGGAGTCACAGCGGTTGGGTCTCCTGTGGTAGGGACGATGTCCCCATAAGCTCTTCGTGTTCTTGCCATGGTTGATGTTGTCTTCCCACAAACGACGCCGAATGTTATGGATTAAAAATTAGGGTTTATTAATTGTGATGTGTGTCGAAACTTATCGAGTTTTAATGGTTGCACTTGTGTTTCATAGCTTAATTTTGCCTTCACAAGATGCCTACGTATCTCAGTGCGTATAAGAATCAAGCCAGATGTAGTTATAAGTAATGAGGGGTTAGGCCATTTATATAGACGTAGGTAGTCTTAGAATCAGATTAGGGTTAGGAACCTTGGCGGACAAGCCACCTCCTTGAAGGATTCTGGATTCTTCTTGTGATAGAAATAGTTTCCATGTAGGAATATGTTTTCTGGTTGATTGAGGTGTCTTGGGGGCTACTCCTTGGAGTAGTTTCCTTGTAGTTGGACATAACTAATTAGCAGTATATTTAGCTAATTAATTAATTATGAATTTATTTAATAATTAGGGTTTCGAGCCTCATTAAATGGGCCTCCCTTTTGGACCAAATTGGGTCTAATTAATGCTACATTAATTATGTCTGTAGGGCTTATTTTTAGCCCATATCATAAATCTATGTATCATTATAGGCATGCATTGCTTAAATCAGCTGCTTTGAAAAGGTAATACTCCTTCTATTTGGTTTTATTTAATATTTGACTTTTTGACACACATCTTTAGGGGTTTTGACTACATAGTTAAATTTATTATTTTTAAATTCTTCTTTTTTTGAATAAAAATATTAAACTAAAACTTTTATTCACAAAAAGAAAAATTAAAAATAATAATTCTAACTATGTAGTTAAAGCTCTTAAAAGAATGTGTCAAAAAAATAAACGTCAAATATTACCAAACAGAGAGAGTATTCTTTTAGCCATTTTTATCTCTCTCATCTGCTCTAGGTGTTTTCTCACAGTCCCAATAAAATGTCATTATGCTGCTACCTGGGAACTAGTCCTTCATTGCATGCGTAGTTGATTCATGTCTATATAACATACATACCAACTAGACTCTCTCACTATCCATTTTCCTCTCCAAACACTCTCATTCCTCTACTCAGATGGATATTCATTGAATTCCGCCTTAAAATGGTGTACTCAAAGTTAACTCTCATAGTGTATCCTTCTAAGCTCCTCTTCCAAATGGTAACACCTCGGGTATAGGTGTGGTTCTGAGGAGGTCAAATGGGTCCATGACCTCAAGCATTGCTAGTACTATTCCAGGTCTATCCCCATTAACAAAACAGTTATGGGCTATTTATGCAGGTATGAGGAGAGCATATATTGAAACAAACAGGAACGTCATCATTTAAACAGACAACCTTGAAGCATACTGTGCAATCAAGTACTATAAGCAAGGAGTTCCAGCTGAACTTGTAGAAGTAGTGCATCAAATCATTATCTTAAAGAGAGAAATAACTTGGAATTACACTATCAAGTATCTGTATCCAAGACGCAACAAAGTAGCGGCCTACCTAGCCTTACTGGGAGGAGAGCTATTTCAAAGGCTTTACTTGTTCTTTGAACCAATAGGGAGAGATGAAGCACTGATGGATTTGGATGTGTGGCTAGGCCCACAAGATCAGCAATTCATAGAAGTGCCCATGAATGAAGAGGAGTTAGAAAACCTGCACTTCAACAAGGATGGGGAGGACCGAACGAAGTAGGCATGGCTGCTATCCTTCACATAAATGTTGGCTTTCAGCCATCTGCAAATAGTCATGCCCATCTAGGTGAAATACATGACCTAATTTATGAGGATGAGATATAGGAAGAATAATCTAGTTATTAATGTGTTGTTAGTCTGATTCAAGTTTAGGATTTTCCAAGTCCTTTGTTTCAGTCTACAGTCATGTTTTAATGGCTTTTTATTATCTATTGGGTTTAGTTTAAGTTTGATGCAAGTTGCAGTGTCATAGTAGGTAGGTTGTCGTAGGTTGCAGTGATTTGGAGCAGTGTTTTGATGTTTAAGGTCCAACCCTTCACTACAATTGAGGGTCTTATTATCTAATGCAAATATTATTGCATTGGTTCAAAAAAATATAGTTAGGGCCCATGCCCATATTATAATAAGTAAATATGTATATTTTTTAGGCCCGTAGCTAGTACTGATTGACAGACCAAAATTTTTAATTTTTCTGCTATAATAATATAGTATGGATTGTATCATAATATAATAAAAATGTAACTAATATTAAATTGAAGTCGAGAAAAATCAAAACCCATTGAATTATTTATAAATGAATCATAAAGAAATCGAAAAATATAATTGATATGGGCTAAAAATACCCTAAAAATATAATTAATATTGCATTAATTAAACCTAGTTTGGTCTAAAGGATGACCCAATTAATGAGACCCAAAATCCAATTTATTTATTAGTTAGGTAATTAATTAATAAAGGCTCAATAAAAGGCCTGAAGAGTCTTGTGAGGCCCCTTATCTCTGAAGGATCTAGAAACCCTATCATCAAGGAAATATTATCTGAAAGAGTCCAACTAGGGCTCTCATTCTTGGAAGGTTCCAACAACCTTATCACTAGGAGATTTGGCCACCAAGTCTCCTAACCCTAATCAAGTTCCTAGGCCCTCAGGCGCCTATATAAAGGTCATAACCCCTCAATATTAGAACTACGTTTTTGGGCTTGATTCTCATCACTCCTATACATAGGAAACATGCGAGGACCTGATTAGTCACGAAACGTAAGTGCAACCATTAAAGCTCGAAAACTCTCACCACTAATTAATTACATCTAATTTTGATCCGTAACATTTGGCATCGTATGTGGAAATAGAATAACAACCAAGGCGAGAACACGAAGTACCGCGAGCACCCTCGAAGGAGAAGTCCCGAACTCCGTTGTTGACACTGGAGACGTTCCTCCTACCACCACGCAGGAACAAGGAACTATTGTTCAAACCTCTATTGAGGACCCTGGAACAAGCACTCGGTGAACGGGACCCCTGAGTGTCATCGTTCATCCTTAAAATCCTGAGATATCAATTGACGCCTCTGTCCCTCCACTTCAAGTAATTTCAGCTCTTAATATTACTTTTGTTGCTCTTCCATCATTCCAAGTCTCAACAGCGGTGTTGCCCAACCCTTGTTATGGGCTTCCACCAAATTATGAGCCCCGTATGAACAAGGACTGTTGACCCAATATGGCTGACACCGAGGAAATCGAGATTTCTCAGGCCCCTACTCCACCGAAGATGAATCATCGGACGAAGACGTTATCCTTAGGAGGAGTTGACCTAGCAACGAGCCCCTTGGAAGAAGGAGTACCCATCCCCGAGACCCTTAGAGTACTGAATCCGCATCCCTTCAAGAGAGGATACGAGCTCATGAGGCCGAAGCCCAATGACTAAGGAAGGACCTGGATAGGGCACTAACAAAGCGACAACGCCCGAGAGCAAAGGGGGTTAGAGGATTGGGAAGGAATACATCTGTGATAGACCTTGATGAGCCTCCAACCAGAAGACAGGTAAGGTAAAGTCATGTTAGGGCTGACCCCCAAGAACTGTTTCCACTTGAAGATCCTGATGATCTAGTACCTCCCTTCACGGAAGAGATTATGAATGAAAAAATCTTGAGAAAGTGGAAGATGCCCACAATAAAGACCTACGATGGAACTAGAGACCCCTCAAACCATGTTCTTACTTTCTCTAATATACTGTTGTTGCAGCCGGTGAATGACGTCGTCAAGTGTAGGGTGTTTCCTCAAACTCTAACTGGTATGGCTCAAAGATGGTTCACCCATCCACCCCTAACTCTATTGAGTCATTCCAAGATTTGAGTACGTAGGTCCTTCATAGGTTAGTTCATCAGTAGAAAAACTCATGAAAAGAGCAAGGAAAGAATATGCATCAAGGAAAGAATGAGTCCATGAGGGATTATATGACAGGTTCACCAAAGAAGCTTTGAAAGTCCTTGACTTAGACCAGAAAGTATCTATGATAGCTCAATAACAAGGAACCTCAGATGAGAATTTTAGGAGGTCATTTGCCAAGAAGGCCCCAGAAAGTATGAATGAGCTCCAGAAGAGGGTTGAGAAGTATATCAAAGCTGAAAAAATCTCAGGGGTTTCAAATCTCAAATACCTACTCTAAGAAATGAGCAAGTGACGCTGAGTATACGGTCGATACCAAGTATACAAAAAGTGATAATGATGATGACTCCAAGAAGAATGGTGGATCAAGTTTCACTGAGTATGCAAGGCTGAATACATCTAGAAGACAAATATTGATGGAGATTGAGAAGGACAAAGACCTTCGATGGCCGAAGCCACTAAAAAATGATCCCGAGAAACGAAATAAGAATACTTACTACCGGTTCCACAAAGATGTGAGACATGATACTGATGATTGTCGTCAGTTAAAGGATGAGATCGAACTTTTGATCAGTAGAGGAAAGTTGAACAAGTACACCAAGGATGGTGAGAGAAATGACAGAGGTTACAATGACAGACGAAGGGATTCTGACTCCAAAGAAAGGAATAACCAGCCTTGTGGGCCTGTGATCAACGTAATTTCGGGAGGACCAAGCGCTGTAGGTAGCTCCCAAAATTCTAGAAAGGCTTATACCCGAGAGGTGATGAGCATCGTTGGAGAAGCTCCTAAGAGAGAAAGGACTGAGGTCTCTTCGGCCTTTGATGATTCTGATTTAGAAGGGGTGAAGTTCCCCATGATGAACCCCTGGTGATCACCCCTATTATAGGGAATTCACCAGTAAAAAGAGTTTTGATAGACAACGGGTCGTCAATGGACATCTTTTTTTATGATATTTTTACAAAGACGGGTTACAATGATTCACAACTAACTCCATCCAACATGCCCATTTATGGATTCAATGGAGTGGAATCCCGGATTGAGGGAATAACACAGCTACCTATGACTATGGGCGAGGACCCTCGACAATCAACACAAATGCTGAATTTCTTGGTTATTAAGGCAAATACTACCTACAACACAATCCTCGGAAGGAATAGACTACATGCCTTCAAGGCAATAGCTTCTACATACTATCTAAACCTCAAGTTCCCAACTAGGAAAGGAGTAGGAGAAAAGAGAGGAGATCAAAAAATGGTCAGGAGCTGTTACGTGGCTGTTTTAAAACCCGATGGGACTGGGGGCAAGTTCTTCTCATTGAGGACATAGATGTCCGAGACCAAGAAGAAAGAAGGGGAAACCTGCAAAGGACTTGGAGCCCATTCCCTTAGATCATGAGAAAGTGAACTATGTTGGGGCTTCATTCCCTAGGGACCTGAAACAATGACTAGTTCAGTTCCTGCAAGATAATAATAATGTATTTGCTTGCACAGCCGCCGACATGCTAGGGATAGACCCCGAACTTATTACACATCAGTTGAATGTGGATCCTCAACGGACATTTTTCAAGCAAAAGAAAAGAAATTTTGCTCCAAAGAGGCAGGAGGCCATTAAGTAAGAAGTGGAAAAGCTGTTGGAAGCTGGATTCATTGAAGAAATCCAATTTACTGAGTGGCTAGCAAACCCCGTGATGGTCAAAAAGGCTAATGGAAAGTGGAGAATGTGTGTAGACTTCACAGACCTGAACGAAGCTTTCCCAAAGGACTGTTTTCCCTTGCCAATAATAGACACACTGATTGATGCCCCATCTGGGCATGAGATGCTTAGCTTCATGGATGGTTTCAGTGGCTACAACCAAATCAAGATGCATCCTAATGACATCCCTAAGGTATCGTTCATCACTGATTTTAGTGTTTTATGTTATCTAGTTATGGCTTTTAGACTAAAGAATGCAGAAGCAACATACTAAAGGCTAGTAAATGAAATTTTCAATCACCTCATTGGTAAGACCATGGAGATCTGTGTTGATGACATGTTAGTCAAAAGTCTAAACAAAGATGATCACCTTGAGCACCTAAGGGAGACATTTGAAGTTCTGAGAACCCATAAAATGAAGTTGAATCCAGCCAAATGTGCCTTTGGAGTCAGATCTGGAAAGTTTCTAGGCCTGATGGTCTCAAAGAGAGGCATTGAGGCCAATCCTAATAAGATTCAAGCTATCTTGGACATGAAGCCCCCTAAAACTATAAAGGATATCCAGAAGCTCACGGGAAGGGTAGCAGCCCTAGGGCATTTCATATCCAAGTCTAGAGAGAAGTGTTTACCATTCTTCAAACACTCATCATTCTCTACTTATACACACTCTAACTTTATAAGATTCAGAATTGATAAGTAATCACAAGTAATGTATAGTAAACAACACAGACATATATGCATGTTTGTAAGAAAGTAATTTCCATAACACAACAGAACCTTTTTATGAACATTAATCGTCAAAAGGTAAAAAGGTTCAAAAACTTGCCTTTGGTCCTTAACAATGAAGCAGAAATTCTAATTAATTCTCCTTCGATCACAATAGGTCCATATCTTCTTTCGTCACACGATGTCTCATTATTACAACTTGATTATGTTCTAGCGGAACAGAAACACAATCCGACTATACATTGGTTTATCAATTATACCTCACGACTTCCATTTAAAACTATTCCTCGATATTATCTCATATATAGACGGTTATATCCTTTAGCCATGCTACACTATATTACACTTAAATATTTTACTTATTAAACTTAAGCGAATATATTTTCTACAGAAAATTGGGCATGAACTATTCGTAAAATGAACTATGCCCTGTGTAAAAACACCTTAAATATAACCTCAAATCAATCCCAGAATATTCACAACAATCCACAATTCATTTCAATACCCAACACTTTGTCCAACAACAATTCATCTATCATTTTCAACTATTTCCTCTTTGAAATCATAAGTTAAAATATTAACCCCCAATTCAATTCATATCATATTTGGTACACAACTAGACAAGATCGAAACAAACAACTTTCATTCTTTGACCAACTTCAAATAAGGTTTTAACCCTTTCAAAATAACATTCCAAAACAGGGCAACAATTTCGGAAACATAAAACGCTATTGCGCACCCTTTACTCAAACATTTTTAATAAATTGAAAATTAATCATTTTACTACAATGTTTGGCATATATCTTCATGAATATCTGATAAAGTTCCCATAAAATTTTCACATCCATCCCAGAAATGGAGCTTGGGTAAAAACTGGCTCCAACTTAGGCACATGATAAGATTATTCCTTAAGGTTTCTTACTTGCACCTACTTGACTCTAACAATGTTAATAAATCAGATTTTGATCCTTTTAATCTAAAATATTTTTCTGGATCATCCCAGATGACTCTAGTATTTTTAAATAAAAGTTTCAGGGTTTATTAAGCCCCCTAGCTAGTTCAATCATAGCCTCAAAGTTGGACGAAACAGAATTTTCACTTTCTGCGCTACCGTTACTAAATCATTCATAACTTTTGACTCGTAACTCCGAATGATGTGAACTTAGCGTGTAAATGATCTACAGACTATCTAAAATCCAACCATGTCATCTATCTTCTCAGACCAGAGGAAAATTTCTCTCAGAATTTCTGGACAGCGGGCAGCAGAAACCAAATGGGCATGGTAACATTTGTAAATTCATCATTTTCCATTTTTATTCTACACCAAAATCAACTTCAATCAATCCCAAACTCCTCATTCAACATTATACTATATAACACAACAATCTCAAATCATCCAACCAACTTAAGCTTATGAAATGAGTTTATAAAATATTAACCAAAAACATACATCCATGGTTTTACATGCTTAAACAATGTTACCCATAGCCTAAATAACTCTTAAAAATCATTGACCAAGCTAAAGGAAACCTTAAATCAAAGAAACAAAATTTTAAATTTTTGAAATCACTATTCATCATCACTTTCAACTCAAGAAATGAACATACTAGGGAGTGTGGGTATGAGAGATGTTACCCTAGTTAAGTAGAGCTTAGAAGGACCTTTCTTTTAAGCTAAAGAACACCATAATCCATGGAAGCTAGCTAGTTCTTTCTTCCTCAAAAACAATCTGCCGAATGGAGCTTGAAAGGGAGAGAGCTTTGCTTGCATCTTTTCTCTTCTTCCTCTTCCTTTTTCCATCACTTCTCTCTTTCTATCTTCTCTCTCTCTTTTCTTTTTTCTCTTCTCTCTCTCTTTTCTTTGCAATCGGCAAAATGATGAAGAAGAAGGGGAGGGGCTGATTTTATTAGGTTAACCACAATTGTGTAGTTAAAAACTAGCTTGGGTGGAAGCTTGCAACCCATATAAATAAAATGCTAACTTTATTCCTCATTTTTTCTACTACACACGGCTAAACCATATTTTGAGTTAGAAATTCTAATTTGTAAAAATTATATTTCTAGCATAATTAAATACTAGAATATTTTTGAGGATTTATGAAAAAAGAATTAAAATTAAATCTAATTTTTCCAATTTGATATGAATTTTATAATTCCTCAAATCTTTTAATGATTTTAAGAATAAAACTCATTTAAAAAAATACATAAGAATGAGAATAACATAATTATGAAATGAAATCATATTTATAAATATAAAATCTCATTTCTAAAAACACCGCAAAGCCTTTATAAGAGATAAATCAAAATTAATTGATTTTTCCTTGATTTAAATAATATATATAAATTTTATTGAACCACCATGTAATAAACTTTTAAAAATCTTCATCTCCGCCATTTTATAAGTTCTCCCATAAAGAAATAATTTAGAAATCCATCCAACTAGAATAAAATAATAAAATTTTATTCCTCCAATATTTCAGAGAATCATTAAATATTTAAATAATAACAAAAGTTAAATTCTAAAAATCGGGGTTGTTATAATTCTAAGGAGTGATAAAGGAACAGAGTTCAAGAATTCTGCAATAGAAGAATTATGTACAACCAAAGGAATAAAGCAATAATTTTCAGCACCTGGTACACCTCAGCAAAATGGTGTAGTTGAAAGGAAAAACAGAACTCTGATTGAAGTTGCTAGTACTATGATGGAAGTAGCAAAACTTCCTACTTACTTCTAGGCAGAAGCTATGAACACTTCTTGCATTACTAAAAACTGTACATTGATCAACAAGCATGGAAAAACTCCTTATGAAATGATGAATTCATAATGAAAGGAAGGAAGCCAAATGTGAAGTATTTTCACATATTTGGAAGCAAGTGTTTTATTCTAAAGACACATCCTAAACAATTCAAGAAGTTTAAATTGAAAGCAGATGAATGCATTTTTGTTGGGTATTCCACAACCTCAAAAACTTCTTCGAAACTTGAAAGTGTACAACTTAAGAACAAGAGTAGTTATGGAATCCATAAATGTCTCCTTTGATGAAACTAAAATAACAGGATTACATGATGAGCAAGCTCAAGAATGTTTGAGATTTGAAAATGAAAATTCATAGGATATAGACTATGAGGACACAAACTCTGATCTTCTAAACTCTTATTCCTAAAACTCTGAAGAAACAAAGACTACAAATGAAGATATTGCACATGTTGAGGGGGAGCAACATCAATCTTATACAGAGAATACTAAAATAACTTCTGGGATTGAAATATCAAAGTCTAATCAATCTCTAACAGACATAAACTCTGATAACTCAAACTCTGTTAATACAAACTCTGAAGTAAGCACAACTTCAGGGGAAGGATCAGCATTTACTGAGGAATCATTTTATGATACCACATATAATGGAGGAGAGTCTAGTTCAAATAATCTTCCTCACATCAGAAAATGGACCAAAGATTATACACCTGAATTGATAATTGGTCATCCAAATAATGGAATTCAGACAAGGAAAGTAGCTCAAAATGAATATCTCTATCATAACTTTCTATCTCAGATAGAGCCAAAGAAAGTTGAAGATGCTCTTAAAGATGCAAATTGGGTTACTACAATGCAAGAGGAATTAAATGAATTTGAGAGGAATAAAGTGTGGACTCTTGTTCCAAGACTAAAGAATAGATCTATTATTGGCACCAAATGGGTTTTCAGGAATAAGACAGACTCTGATTGAACCATAACAAGAAATAAAGCAAGACTAGTTGCCAATGGTTATTCTCAACAAGCAGGCATTGACTATGATGAGACCTTTGCACCCGTTGTTAGACTAGAAGCAATTAGAAATTTTCTTGCTTATGCGGCACACAAGAAATTCAAAGTCTACCAGATGGATGTTAAAAGTGCATTTCTAAATGGAGAACTTGAAAATGATGTCTATATTGAACAACCTCCTGGATTTGTAGATCCAAAACATCCAAATCATATCTACAGGTTAGACAAGGCATTGTATGGACTTAAACAAGCTCCTAGGACATGGTATGAAACTCTGGCTCAATTTCTACTAGAAAGTGGATTCACTAGAGGTACAATTAATAAAACCTTATTTTACAGGAATCAAGGTAAGGACTTGTTACTGGTTCAAATATATGTTGATGATATAATATTTGGGTCTACTAATGAGAAATTATGTGAAAGATTTGCCAAGCTAATGCAGTCTAGGTATCAAGTGAGTATGATGGGAGAGATGAGCTATTTCTTGGGATTACAAGCTAAAAAAAACTGAAGAAGGGATCTTCAAAAATTAGTCCAAGTATACAAGAAATCTGCTGACAAAATTCAACATGCTAGAATCTGCTACTACTCATATGGCCACTGCAACCAAGTTGGATCAAGATACTGGTGAGCCTGTTGATTTGACAACCTATAGAGGTATGATTGGCTCACTCCTTTACTTGACTACAAGCAGACCAGATATCATGTTTGCAACTTGTCTTTGTGCTAGATTTCAGGAAAATCCAAGAGAACCTCATTTGATTGATGTTAAGAGGATTTTTAGTTATCTCAAAGGCACCATTAATCTTGGTCTATGGTATCCTAGAGAATCTGATTTTAAACTTATAGGTTATTCAAATACTGATTTTGCAGGATACAAAATAGACAGGAAAAGCACAAGTGGGAGTTATCAATTTTTAGGAGGCAGAATTGTTTCTTGGTTCAGTAAAAAGCATAAATTTATTTCAACATCAACTGTAGAGGCAGAGTATATTGTTGTAGTAAGTTATTGTGCTCAAATTCTGTGGATGAAAAATTAATTTTTGGACTATGGTTTGATCTTTTCTAAAATTCTTACTTATTGTGATAATCAAAGTGCAATTACAATGACATGAAATCAAGTTCAACACTCTATGATAAAGCATATAAGTATCAAATATCATTTTATCAGATAATATGTCATGGAAGGAACAATTGAAATGCATTTTCTTCTAACTGATCAGCAGCTAGCAGATATTTTCACCAAGCCTTTGTGTGAAGCAAGATTTACAAGATTGGTCAATGAGTTGGGAATGGTAACAGGAGTTCAAGGACAACAGGCATATTAACATCCTCTATCAAACTCTGATAATTGAATCAGTACTTGCAAATTATGATATCATCAATTATCAGAGAATGTGGTAAACTCTGTCAGAATTTGTGATAAACTCTGTCAGAGAATGTGGTAAACTTTGTCAAAATTTGTAGTAAACTCTTTCAGCATTTGTGGTAAACTCTGTTGTCAGACAATGTAGTCTCTGATTCGTAGTCAATAAGTCAACTTTACAATAGTTATTTGTTTTTAAACAACTAATTATTCTTGATTTATTTCTGTGAGATCTTATTTGGTAATCTCTGATTGGAACAATGTGTGTCACGAAAAATGATTCATATTATGCATTAATAAATGTACACATATACACACACATCTGCAGTATTCTAGGAACCATTTCACTCATCCTCTAATTGAATTCCACGTGTCCCACTACAGGTTACAAGTCTTATTAAGAGGGAATAGTTTAATTATGTTGTGTTTTCCCAGTTACACAAGTACAAGCGGGGGTTGAATACCTGTGTGCTATTTTTGCCTGATTAAAATCAACTCAATGTAAGTTAAAGCTTTGAATTAAGAACAAAGAACAAACATAAAAATATGAATGAATATTGTATGTATTATTGATATATGAATACAAACTCTGTTAAGGTATACACAAACCCTAGCAGCTTCTCTGTGTTTCTCACAATAACCCTCTATATCTTTATGCTTTCTCAAAGGTTCATATTTTTCAATTGGTTACATAGAGTGTATATATAGAGAGATGCCTATCAACTAATAACAGAAAATCAAATTACAATAGGAATATAATTCTTAATTATTAGTTGATAGTTTCCTTCTGTAATTCTCCTTCCTTCCCATAGCATATCTTCAATATATTTGCCTTTATCCTTGAAGACTTTCCATTACTGTGATCATCTCTCAAATTCAGCTTCAATTTTATAGATTTTGAAAATCTCTAAACTCTGATAATCTTCAGTCTCTGATAGACTATAGAATCTGATAGTTTATAGACTTTGATTGAACTCCATAATCTAATTTGAATCCAGACTCTGATTTTATTTCTTCAGAAAATCTTCTAAGTACAAATACTCTTGATACATGTACAGGGACTAAACTAGACTCTGATTTTTATTTACTTGGATCAGAGACTAGAAAGAATTGTTTTACTACAGATATATCTATGCTAGACTCTGTTCCAGTATTTTGTACATCATTAAATGAATATATTCATAACATGTTGTATTTTATACACTGATTAACACTCTTCTATCTTATTTTCTTTCATTCTCTCTCCAAAACCCTAAGTTCCTTAAAACTTCACAAGCTTCAGTAATCTATTGCAATGACCTCCAAGAATCTTACCTTCAATCATTACACATTTGTACCTAACAACTACTGTTCTCTACTAGAAAGGATGGATGGACATTCTGATTTTCATGTTATACAGGACCTTCTTGCTCACAGTGTTGTTGGGTACGCCTTGCAAGAACCAAAAACTATCTCCGCAAGGGATGTGATACAAATCTGGTCTATAGCAAAGTTTAATGATGAGGATGATGATACAAAACCAACTCTGACTGTCAACTGCAATGGTAAACATGTTATCACTCTAGCTGTGGTGCGTCAGGCTCTTCATCTTCTAGAGCTTGAGGAATATGATGATCTTGAGAATGATAGTACAATTAGGTCATTCTTTCGAAAGTTAGGCTACATGGATAGTCGGAAGAAGTTGGGCAGTCTCACAAGGCCTAAATTGAGGAAATAATGGAGCTTCTTCTTCGATTGCATCATAAAGGCTTTCACTGCCAAGTGCACCAACTTTGATGCACTCTCACTACTCTCTCAACACATTGGGTATTCTCTAACCCATAATAAAACTTTAATTTTGCTAGTATGATTATCAAGCAAATAGTTGTAAAGCTTAATGATGATAGAATGACTGTTTATTATGCTAGATTTTTACAATTAATTTTTAGTCATTTGTTGCCTGATGTTCAGTTTGATAATGACTCTGATTTGCCTGTTTTTTAAATAAATAAGAGTTTATTTTCTGATTTAGAAAGAAAGGATGCCAAGAGAGGGGCATCCTTATTTGGGTTATTTTATCCTGCACAGGTCATGCATTTTCTTCATCAGACTTTGCCTACTGTGTATGGAAGTGAGTTATCTCAGTGATTGAGGATCAGAGTTTTTCAATCACCCACTCTGATTCTAATCCAAGTCACCCACTAAACACCGATACACAAACTCTGCCAACCTCTAGTGTCTCCCAAAAGGCATCAGTTGCAATACACACCTCCTAGACACAGGGCTCATGCCTCAAAAGAAAGGGAAAATATGTAGTTGAGTCCCCTCCAAGAAGAAGAAAGTTGATTGATGAGCACACAAACTCTGATGACAGTGCTGAGGGTATGGTTTTTCCAATTAAGAAATCTGTGAAACCTACTTCAGAAATTCCTCCTGCTTCATTCATGAAGCAATTTCATGTAAATCATGTGTCAGAGCCTGCTAAGAAGAAGAAGAGACTAGTTAAAGCCAAAATCTCAGAATCTATTCCTCTACTTGATGCTACAAACTCTGCACAACTAACCTCTGATGATGTATATTCTGATGTTACAGCTCCTGCAGAAGAGAATTTAGTGTCCATGAAGAAATCATACATGAGTGAGGACATAAATCAAATCAGGATCTCTCATCATGTTAATCCTTTTACTAGTCCTGTAATCACATTACAAGGTGATTCAAATGAGGTACCCCGTAAAGATAAAAAGGAAATAGGGGCTGATAGTGAAATTGTTGATGAGAAATGATGGGATAAAAATGATGATGACAATCCTAATACGCAAAATGTTGATCTTACTACATCATTAGATCCAGTAGAAGTCTCTGATTCCCCTACCAACTCACCACCTATGAGGGTACTTCAAATTTCTTATGAAAGGGTGAAAGAACTTGCTGCTGAGGTTGCTAGAGATGGATGCTCAAAGAACTCAAGATGTTGATGCCATGGAAGAGGGAAAGATTGATTCCCTGGATTTCACCAAGAAGAAGAAATAAATAGTTTCTTTTGGCCTAGACACACAAGAACCTATCTCTCATAGTGAGGTAGCAGTCTTTAAAAGGCCAGGCCCACCTCAGCAGATGAAGCAAATTTGGGGTACAACCCACAAGAATCTTCAGCTCAAAAGGTTGAAGAAGTTGTTAAGGCTCTAGCCACACAAGAACCATCCAATCAAAGTTTGGATGCAGGTACATAAACTCTGACTGAAGATCCTATTGTTGGTGATGCTGAAGGGCAAACTCTGGCAGATTCTAGCACACAAGAACCTTCACATCAAAGTGGTGAAGCAGCTATTACATAGACTCTGGTCCCGCAAGAACCAATCACCACTAATGTGATTGCAGACCAAGGCAAGGAACAACAGCTAAACTTTGACTCCAATGCTGCAAATACTGAGACCTCAAACTCTAATGTTACTCCTTTGGCAATCTCTGATGCAATCCTGGTGCAACCATTATCTGTAAATATAATGGACACTCCATCAGACTCTTCAACTTTAAAAGGTATAAATTATGACTTTTCTTCAGAATTTACGTACTCTGATAGCATAAGTTCAGAATTTATACTTGCATTTTTTACTGTTGGAATGACCATGGATAGTCCTAGAAGGGAACCCTCTTTTCATGTGACCACATACACCTTTTCTCAGCCACCTCTTATTTCTATAGGACATTGTGATTTGAGACTTTCTTGTGAGACTGAGGTAAAATGTATGGAAAACAGAAATGAAATAGAGAGGCAGACACTAGTTCTGGCAAAAAGAGAGTTAGATATGAGAAAGAAGCTAGTTACTTCTAGTGACCAAACTCTGACTATTGAAAGTCATGAGATGTGTGATGTGAGAATTAATGAGATTTCTTTAAAAGAAAAGAGTGTCTTAGGTCGTTCTGTTCTTTGTGCAGGTGCTCAGAGTTTGGTACTTAAAATTAAAAATTCTGATGCACCTGGTACTAGTACAGTTGCAGCTGATCCTGATGCAGACTCTAAGGATTCTCTTATCTTTGCTGATGAGGAGCCTACTGATCTCTCCATCCCTTATCTGGAAAGATACAACTCTAAAAGATGGCCATTTAATACCCATGATGCTCTTGACAGGTTATACATGGAGTATCTGGACTACTTTATTGTCGCTCAACTCAAAGATAAGATTGAACCTGCCCTTGATAAGGAAGGTGTTGTCAGACACGGTACAAAGGGAGCACCTACACCTGTAGAAGTTGAAAAGTAGAAACTCTGGGATAAAACCTGAAAATTTTCTCATGAAAAGGTGAAGTGGTCTCACGCTCATGACCTTGTTCAAATGACAAACTCTGACATATTCTCTGATGAAATGAAGACTCTATTAAAGGCTACAACTGTGTTTACTAAGGTTCTTCATAGTGAAATGAATTCTCTGCATGGGGATGTCATTAAGTAGGGTGCTTCAGTTCATACTACCGTCATAATGAACAAATAGGGCTTTGACAAGAAGTTTATAACTCTTTCCAAATAACATTCTGTTTTGGAGTCTAAAGTGGAGACTATAAGTAATGTTGTTTCCTCAATTTAGGACTCCTTGACTCTGATAATGGATCATCTCTCTATCCCTCATGATGTCAGAAAGGGGGATAACGCTTCTAAAGACAAATACAAAGATGATCTTCCTCTTGAATCTCTTGATAAATCTGATGGTGATAGAAGTGAAAAGTCTAATACAATACAAGGGAGTCATAAGAAAGGTAAAATTGTGAAGACCCAAACTCTGACTCCTTCAGGTGCTGGACAACTACAAGGGAAACAACAATCTCTGATTGAAACATATGATGTAGTACAATTAGATCAAATCAGGAAGGATGCAGAGTTAGCAAGAAAACTCTAAGAAGAAGAGAAGCCAGAGAAAGTTGAAGAAAATTTAAAGGAGGATGCAGAACTGGCAAAGAAAATATTTGAAGAAGAATATCTAAATGTAGATCCAGTTGTTGTTGAACAAGAGGTAAAAAAATAAATACTGGTATTGACAATACTCAAGTCCAGTCAAAGAAAAAGCAATCTCCTATTTCAAAGAAAACTCTGATCAAGAAGAAACCTGCAACATCTGAACCTACTAGACCTCAAAAAACATCTAAGCCTGTGACAAGGTCAACTAGAGGTACAAGTGCAAATATTGTAAGAAGTCAATTATCTCAGCCATCATCTACAGTCCAAAAGAAAGCTCCACCAAAACCAAAGGCTCCACTTATCATGCAAGGAACCACATTCCTTCTAGGAGGAACCAACTTTCAAGATGAGGAGGATGAACAACAAAATTTAGTTAGAAAGAAAAATCTTGATCTTCTGTGGATAAGAACTGAGTCTATAACTCTCAATGCTAGACTTGGAAAGGATAAGGGAGGAATTTGTGATTCAAAAGCCAAGGTCTACAGAGGTGAAACAAATGCATTTAGAGACCCTTATTCTCTGAAGGACAAACCTAAAGAAAAATTGACTCAAGACCATTTGGACAAGCTCATTGTTGTTCATCTGGTGAAAGATGTGTTTGATGGTGCTGTACCTGAAGAAAAACTATTATACTTTCTAGAGAATAGAAGAGTAATGAAATTATCTGAAGAAGATCTAGCTCACAAGTCATCAAAAGCTGGAACATGTTCTCTATTTTCTAAATGAAGAAGATGACTCTACTGCAAAGTGGGTGAAAGATGTGTTTGATGGTGTTGTATCTGAAGAAAAGTTATTATACTTTCTAGAGAATAGAAGAGTAATGAAATTATCTGAAGAAGATCAAGCTCACAAGTCATCAAAAGAACTAGAACATGTTCTCTATTTTCTAAATGAAGAAGATGACTCTATTGCAAAGTGGGTGAAAATTCTAGAAAGAGCAATAGCAGGAAAGAGGAAAAGTGAGAAGCTGATGATGATAAACTCTGAGGAGTATATGTCATGGTACATGCTTGAAGATGATACTGAGAGGGAGATGAACAAAGGAGATGCAAAAGTCAAAATGATGTTGGGCATTCCAACACTAATGCTAAATCCTGATGGTTAAAGGACTTGTTACATAGCCTTGGATAAAAGCATGTAATTTTTTAAGGTAGCTGAAAATAAATTACTTGATGATTTTCTAGAGGGAGATTTTTCCTATAAGGCAAGGAAACTCAAACACTGATGCATTTGTCTATGAGGTTTCTAACATCATCATTGAAATTTATATTTTATTGCACAAAACATAAATTTGGGGAGATTGTTAAAAATGAAGAAATGATGTTATTAGAGTCTACAGAAGTTGATCAGAGTCTAAGTGACGTCATCAGAGTTTATTCATCGACAGAGTTTACACTAGTCAGAGTTTGACAATTGGTATTCGACAAATCAGGACTTGATTGGAGATAAAGATGGAAGTGTTTCAGTGAATAACAATTGCCTTCTTGAAACTATCTATTCCGAAGATAATGATGGAAATCGTATCTCTGGATTAATTAGTCATTATCTTTGCAATATCTAAATACGTAATTGTGTACTATATAAACACATGAATATGTTTACATTGAGTAGTTGTTCAATGCATATTATTCTCATAACCTTACAGCTCTTAAGAACATTGATTTTCTTGAGAGAGTTTTGTATTATGTTTGTTAGAGTTAATACAAACAATATTTTTGTCATACTTGTGTTCTAGTTTCAATTTTTTGTACTATTATATTCAACCCCCCCCTCTATAATAATCTAATTATTGGGTAACAAGTGCAGTATGTCATAGAAATGAATCATTTGTGGAATCACAATATATAATAGCCACACTGGGTAATATGGATTGGATACAACATATAAACACTATTTCCACCTGATCAGTTCAAAAACAATAGAACCTCTTTATAGCCTATCGGTACATTTCTATACCCATAGTTATAACAAGGATTCTCAATATAGGTACCAAATAGACAAGTAATGTTAGCCTATAGGAAGATGAAATGACTACCATATCATTCTCAAATAATGTTGGACCAACTAGGTGGCCTCCTATGCTATCTTTTTTCAATCCAATAGAGCATCCAAAATCAAAGGTATGCTTAGTTTTAAATATAGGTCATATTCTCATTATTTACTACGATAAAGGCGGATATGATGTGTTTATTATAATCAACTTTCAATATTTGAAGTACTATCAGTTAACTCTATTTGCACAAAAATAATAGAAATCATAAATAATTTTGAACAATAATTATTTATCATGATACAAATAACTGAAAACAGTAAAACCAAAGTGTTTAAGAGGATCCAAGAAGAAATACTTGTCTGGTAATAAAGCTGGTAAAATAACTTGCTAGATGCTGGTAAACTATAATGAATCTCTGTGTGGTATCTCGCTCGTCTCTACAAATAGAATATTCTATTTTACATAGCTAAACAGACATACAGTGCTAGGTATATCTTTATCTCATATTCTAGTGTCTACACATGCGTTGTATCAACATTAAATAGTAAATAATAAATAAGTAACAATAATTAGAAAGCAGGTAGGCATATAAATCATATAGCAGATATGACTCACTATTAAAAGATCAATCAAACTATTTTTAGAAGACTCTAAAAGATTTTTCGGGTCAAAGTGGATCATTATTATTCCTCCGGATAATTATTGGATCCGTAAAATACTTTATAAGATATTTAATCCAGATTTATAAATAAATTTAGAATTTCGAAACTATTTTTATCACTTCCGGATTATTTTTAGGATCTATGATAAATTTGTTTCATTTTAAACGGGTAAAGAGATTATTAGATAATTGAAAATATTTAAATAAATAAATTAATTTTATTCCTCAAAATAATTAAATCTAATTATTTTTATTTATATTTAAATAATATTTAATTAATTAAATCAATTGATTGGAGTAAATTAATCAATCAATTAAAATTAATTAAATTATTATCTAAATAAATTAAAATAATTAAATTAAATTAATCTCGAAATAAAAATAATTTATTTTAATTTTTAAAACATTTTTCGAATTAAAAATAATTTTCAAAATATTTTTTTTGGAATTAAATTTGATTTTTGAAAATAGATTTAAAAATCAATACAGACAAACACGCAAATGATACTTACATATTCATATAAGCTCCTACAACGTGTTTTCATACTCAGAACCAAGAAACAACCAGAACTACGATTCCGGCAAGGTCAAACCATCTACGGCCAAAATCCGAGAACTCGAAATCGAACACCAAAATTCATAACAAAAATACGTACAGATTCACAAGACAACGAGCTATTTAACCATGTAAGTTAATTACACAAATAATCAACAATAGCAATTCAAGAAAATAAAAAATGAAGGCAGTTAAACATATGATTTCTTAACATCAATAATCAGTTAAAATTGAGTATACCACTAAGTAGTACAACTCTTAAGCTTCAATTTGACTACTAGAACACCCAATTTGGACTTCCCTATCACCTTCAATTGATTGATTGAATCCAAGAAGTTCAAACCCTAATTTCCCCAATTCTCCCCCAAATCGATTTTACTATCATTAGCAAATTCTGATTTTTTTTATAATTATCAAAATTATTTATATTTTTAGAAAATTTAGGGGCTTAAATTGGATTAAAAGCCAATTTACCCCATAATTAAAATAAAAGGTCCAAAAATAATTTTTATGGGATAAAAGGTAAAAATAATTATTTTTGAATAAATACAATATATATATATATATATATATATATATCAAAATTCCAGAAAAATTATTAATATTTCAAAAATAATAAAATAAAACCACTTTGAGGATTTTACCATTTTCACAAAAATAAAAGTATCAAAAACAATATCTCAACTCTACTGGTTAATTTTTCAACAAATCGAAATAACATTTTTCAACAAATACAAAAATTACAGAAAAATAGAATAAAATATTTTAAGTTACAGAAAAGTCACATAATACATATTGGTTAATTTTCCTATTTAATAAAAATTCTAATACAAATAAATGCATTAAAAATAATCTAAAATACAATAAATTATAATAAAGACATATTTAAGTATTATAAAATACGCGTAATTTTCTCGATCGTTACATTTTGATTTTTATTTATAAATGATAAAATTTATTTAATATGTTATCGATATAAATTCTATTTGAGATTTAAATAAATAACGACAAAACGAATTATTATTCGGAATTTTTTTTTAAGAACAAAACGAGTTAATATGAAAGAGCGTATTAAATATTAGAATTTAACAGTCATGTTATGATTTTTTAAAAATAAACTCACATTTGAATTTTTAGAAAAATTAACAATGATGAATACATAATAGTATTTAAGATAATTCTTTATAAAGATTATATAGACTATTTATAAATGATATTGAAAAGTTAATTTATAAATGATGTTATTTATTTTATCGAAGTGATAATAGAAAAATATTTAATTTTTATCTAATTTTATCTCAATAATATTAATATATTTCTCACACACACATATATAAAATTCTAAAATATTTATTTATTAATAAATTTATAAAATATTATTTTAACTCATGATTCAGAAAAAATGTCTAAAAACAATACAAGTCAATACGAAAGAGCGTGTTACATGTTAGAATTTAACGGTCATATTATGATTTTTAAAAAACAAGCTCACATTTGATTATTTTTTAGAAAAATTAACAATGATTAATATATAACAGCATTTAAGATAATTTCTTATAAAGATTAAAAACACTATCTATAAATAATATTAAAATTTTAAATTACAAATGATGTTATTTATTTTATCGAAGTGATAATAGAATTTTTTTTAATTTATATCTCATTTTACCTCAATAATTTTAATATATTTCTCACACACATATATAAAATTCTAAATTATTTATTTATTAATCAGTTTAATATATTATTTTAACTAATTTATATAGTATTGTAATTATTTATTTATTTATTTATTAAATTATAAAATTAATTTTTTATAATTTTCATTTTAACAAATTTATAAAAATATTGTAAAACCGCAGCGCAGCGCAGCTTAATCGCTTAATATGCAGTTATGCCAGCATGATTCAATTTATGCAACCATATTTAAATGGCAAATTTGTGATTTAGTAACTCGATACGCAACCGCCTATACGATTAAAAAGGATTGTATGCTCTTACAACTCGAGGGTTGCTTCTTCCTTTCAGTGTCTTCAGTGCTGCTTCTGCAAAAGCTTGTGCAGCTTCAGCATCAGCTTCTGCTGCTTCTGCCTCCCTTGCTGCTTCTTCAGCTTCTGCCATAGCAATTTCTGCCTCAGCAACTGCTCTAGCAGCAACAGCAGCAGACTCCCCCGGGTTCATACTCCTCATCTTGGCTAACTCTGCATCAATCTCAGATTTTGTGGGCACATAAACCTCATCCCTATCTTCTTTAAGAGAAGCTCTCTGTTTTCCTTCTAGGAGTAAAGCGGAAGGGTGTCTCCTTCTGTCGGATGATACTAAGGTAGGTGCAATTCTGTACTTTCGTTTCATCTGCAATATAAGAGGGGGCGGGGACCCTTTCTTTACAACAAAATGAAGCAACATAACCATGACAAGATATTACAACTATTATGCTTGTGCCATTACAAGAACAAAACAACAGATACTAAGCACGGATAGTTCAATAGCTTTTTCTGTATCATATTGAAGCAACTTGACCAGGAAAAGAGATCAAAATTTAAATGCTATAATAATGACCAGAACAAAACAATTGATATGCAACATGGATATTTCAGTAGTTTCTCCTGCATAATATTGAGGTGAAAGTGAAACTGATCAAGCACTAAGCAGGACTATTAGATGTTACATTTAATCAAACAAAATCATTGCTTCTCTTCCCTGAGATTACTACAGATTCATTGTGTTTCTTTGTTCATCAAATCATTGTCATATTCAGCCACCCGTACAATAGTAATATTCTAAATACATAAATCCATACTAGTGAAAACTACTAGTAAGGGGTCATTTGTTAACAAGTGAACGAGAGAATTTGAACTGAACAGTTCCTATATTGGTTATTCAGATTGCTTAGTTTATATATTAGTATCTGGATGCCACATAATTTCTTCTGGTCGATACCTCCTTAAGATCTCATCTAATAGGTTCAAATCACATAATATGCTACATTGCTACATACAATTTTATATAAAAAGAATCGCTGCATAGTCATTATGCTGCACTACTTTTGTACTAGTCTATTTTACTTTCTTGCTAAATTAATATTAATTTTCAAATTATTTTTTTACAAAAATCAAATGTGGTCTTTTTGTTATACAATAGTTTATATATTTTACTAGAACTTAAATAATAATATTTGATTGAACTTCATGATATTGATTGGGGCTGTCATCAGCTTTTTGGTTGATGATAAGATTCAATTGATTTCATTAGGAGGATACTCTGCGATTAATTTACAAACTTAACTTCTTACTGTTTTTATTCTTTTCCTTCATGAAATTGGTATCAAGAGCGTTGGTTTCTCCAGCAATACATAATTGTTGGAAGATCTAGGATTTTGCAAAATAAACAAACAATAAGAAGTTGATATTTGTTCATGTTCTGCGTTACTGTTTATCATCACTGATCATTAAGAATTGTTCATAATATTCTTTCTTGCATGAGCAAAAATATTCGAGACTCTTCAATCTCATGGCAACTGCCGCTAGCATTAATACTGAAAAATCTGTTTGCAATAGTGAATAGTAGACACTTCAGTGATCATTAGATGAGGTGAGAGGTGGACAAAAGGTGTAACACCATGAGGATAGTAAATCAGTGAACAAGTTCTCTTTTTTTTTTGCCCCTAAGTTGAACAAGTTAGAAAATCACAATGCTAAACATCCTAACATATAGATAGCAATATTTAACATCTCCATCAATTCAAATTAATATTTACCCTTAATATAGATAGAAGGAAAAAATAAAGTTACTTTAATTATAAAAATTTTAATTGTTAAAATGGATTAAAGATTTAAAAAATGAAATTGCATAAAATTATATTGTAATCATAATACTTTTTTATACATATAAACATAAGAAGTTCACTTGTTCATTAAGTTTTAGGGTTTTAATCTTGTAATCTTTTACTAATTATAGACTTCAATAATCGAGTTGTTCTCTTATTATGGGTTGCAATTCATATAAATCATTATTGAAAAATTCTAGAAATAATTGTTCTTCTACACTTGAATCACGTTTAGTGCCAGTAGATTTTTTATAGTTAATCACAAGCTTATCTTTTTACTATTTTCCATTGAAATTATGCCCTGCACAACCTTATCTTTATACCATCTTCCCTTTCTATTCTGTCCTACATCAAATCCATTCTACATTTCTTAACTTATATATCATTCTATATACAATATATCTAACTTTTTTTATTTTTAGATTAATCAAGATTTTAACATTTTTCAATAGGTAGATCAAGATAAATATTTAATGTCAGTATCAACAACAAACTTCAACCACGGTTAAAATCAAGATATGCACGAGCTTAATATATATTGCAGAGAACTCCAAGGGGAGGCAAATTGATAGTTTTATACCCTAAAAAACCATCAGAAATACCTTGATCAGTCTACGACCTGCAGTCAAAAACTTCAATTTTGCAGAGAGGAGTCTTTTAAAGTTTGGAGGTGCCCAATATTGTTCCTGCAGAATATAATACAGTTCAAGCAGTAAATACAAGTGTGAAACTTCGATATGCACATAACAGAAAGTCATAAACATATGGAGATTGTCTTATTGATGGTTCATGTCTACTAATTTCAATAGCACACAGGTTACCAGTAAATAAGAAAATTATCAAATAAAATTACCTCTATGTATGTACCAATAGTAGTCTTATTAGAACCAGCAGGTTCCTTCAAGTATGTTATGGCTTCCATTATAAGATTGTCCAACCTGTAAACAGCAAGAAAATGCATCAATGATCATTAATACAATAATAACAGTGAACTTAAAACATATACAGACATACCCTCCTCCGTTCACAGTTGATGAGTATGAAACAAGACAATGTAAAACTAAATGAAATATTACTTTAATTAAGCACTCACAGCAAACTTAGGGTTGAAAGACAGAAAAAAGAGTCTGTGAGGGTTGTGAGAGATGAAATAGGTAATTAGAAAGAAGAGGAGAGAAAATAGGAGCGTTAGGGAGTTAAACAATGGCCAATGAGGAGATTTGGCAGCAAAGAGCTGCTAAAAGGATCATGGTTGGCCCAGTACATCGCCTTGTGCCTCGCTCCTCTCTCTAAAGGATCTTGGTGCAGAAGAACTTTTGTGACTCTAAACTACCAAGTACTAGCCATACATAAACGGCACTCTCTTTGTAATAAGAGATTATTCATGGTCACTATTTGTCTAAATCCAAAAATGTGAACCTCAAAAGAATACTAGAGGTACATTTGAGATTCTTTTGTATAGAAGTTACTTGTTAATGACTAACTATGACCGGTTCATATAATCATATACTCCCTCCGTCCCATAATTTTTGTCTCATTTTGACTTTTCAAAGTCAAATTTATTTAACTTTGACTAATAATTTAAAAATATTTATTTATAATTTTACGACTTTACAAATTGATTCATAAAATAGAAGAGTTAAATTTTATTACAATATTTTAATATATATATATTATTATATAATATGTTTAATTTGTTGGTCAAAATTGATTAATTTGACTTTGAAAAGTCAAAATGAGACAAAAATTATGGGACATAGGAGTAGTTAATATTTATTAATATGATATTAACCAAAAAAAGGTAAGTGCCATCGGAAAGAGCTGATAATTTAATTAAAATGCATTTGATCTCAATGACTCTCGGGCCAGTCAATTTGAATGTCGTGGACTCTAGCCACGACAACTTGCAATACTATCATCTTGCAGTCCTTTCAGATAAATGAAACATATTTAAAACTAATACACATATTACTCCCTCTTTATTATTGTAACTAATAGCTAGTTAAGCACCAAAGTTCGGAGATATAAAGAAATCTTATATGCATAACTAAAACCTAACATGTGCAAAGAATTTAATCATAAACAAGAAAATTAGCGTGGACTAAGAATGATACTTGACATTCTTTTTTTTTCCTTTGCTGAATGAATGTCTTTTTTGTCAAAAGATATATTATACCTCATATTGTTCTAGCCCGGACATGTCAGCTTATCATACTTTTAGAAACGTTTACATTCAATCGTTCATGCAAATATACTAACTAACATAAAGTCGATAGTTCGATACAGATAACGAGTTTACTGTTCATTAATTTTTTCCAGTTCATAATTTTTAGGCCAGACACTGTATTTGTTTCTTTTTAAGAGAGGCTTGAAGGTGCCAGGAATAAATTTCAGGATTTAAGCATTTTAACACCTAACTGTTACTAATTGACTTTGTTACCCTTTCGTAGTTGCCTGCCTCATTGCCAAGGATCTAGTCCACTAATATTAATCCACATAAGATTCAAACGAATACACATAATTACAATCATCAAACCTTATAATAGATCTCTTAGAACTACCAGTCTGTGGGGGAGAACTACTAGACAGCGTACGAGGTGGTTCATCAAGAATTTCTTCATCACTCTGATATCCAAGAGTAAGAGCCATAGAATTCTCATCGTCTTTAAGATTGTGGTGCATTCTTTTATGTGTTAACCTAGCCTTCTCTCGAGAACCCCATCCATTTGCCATCACACTCATGTTCCTCCACTTGTCCTAATAACACATGAAAAAGATGTGACCTCAACTATAAATATCACCACACTGAAATATTACTATGTTAAAAAGGAACTTAAGGGCATTATACTCTGTAAAAGTAATAGAAAGGTTGAATAATACAATGTAGTTCGACAATAAGACCAATCTTTGTGAAAGATAACTCATACGTATTAAGAACTTTTTTAGATGGTTGAATAATTTTTTTCTAGCTCTATTTGACTATAATATCGACGTATATTATATACCTTGAGGTCCACATTTGAGCGCAAATACAACACACTACTGAACTCTGGATCTTTCAGAATAGTACGCCATTTTCCTGCACCATGCTTTTTTACCCCAGCTTTAAGAGCAGCTTCTTCTTCTGATGTCCATTTCTGCTTGGGGACACCCATTGGGTAACTTACAAGCAGCTACCAGAAATACCTAGTAGACAGAATCAACAACAAAAATACTTCCCCAGTTACAAACACGTAAAGGTAGCAAAAAGCTACAGAGGAAGAAAACAAGTTATATCTCAAGGGAAATATATTTATTGAAGGAGCATGCATATGGACTTCACAATACCTCGAATGTTAATAGGTTCAATATCATTTTTTGTAAAAAAATGTGGACAACTTATAAAATTCATAAACTTCTAAACATCAAAAAGCAAGTGTGATGCAATACAGAGACTAGAAGGAAACAACTTAATAGCCTGTTTGGGAACTTGGATTTCATTTGAAATTCTGGATTTGATCAAATGACAAGTTTGCACAACTAAAGGAATTTGGATTTCACTTGAAATCCAAAACATTCAATTATTACTATAAATTTGAGAATTTGAAATAACAACTCAATTCATGTCATAATAGAAATTGAAGCCTAAGAGCTCTATTGTACTGGAACTTCCATCTTTAAGTCATAAAAGGGTAAAGAAAACTAAAGCTCGCTATCCAAATCTATTCTAAAGGTGCTTGATTCACAATGTAGTATGAGTTTGGAATTAGGAATTGGGGTTGGAACTTGATTCCTAATAACATGTGTTTTGTTAATAAATATTTTGCACTCAAGAATCTTTTTTCTTTTTATTCCTTACCAAAATCTTTACATGTATATATTTTTCTATTGTTTGTGTAAATATATATATCTTGACTATCTATTCTTTTATTTATATTAATTTTTTCATAACAAAATACAACACATTTTATATTAATATATTATTTCATACATAATCAAAATATGAATATTTCGATCAAGCAGTTTTTATATATAGATACAAGCTTACTCACCTGAATAAAATGTTTTAATATATTAGAAAACAACTTTAACAATTGTGTTCCATAAGCAACAAGTTCTATAAACAATATATATTAAGATATAAACAAATCAATTAATGCAAACAATAACTTAACATCAATTTCTATAAAAATAAACATATATTTATAAGTAAAAATAAACTAAATACCTTAAGCTCTACAACATTGCCCTCATTTATCCTATCTGATATTCATATAGTGCCATATTTAGTAATATCATGCATAGCCCGACCCAAGTACCCAACTTTATTATCTCAGCAACTTAATCTTTAAAGTCTTCTAACAACTATTTCTTTCCCAAAATCAAATCTTGTGTTGTGTCTACACAAACAGAGCTCCCCACCCAACATAGGTATATATAGATTAGGAATTAGGGTTGTATATAACTCATTTAATAAGGCAATTTCTATAGTGGAGTGAGTTTGGTTAGTTCTTGTACATGGTCTTTTGTCTAAGCGGCACATGAATTAGATATGTTAAAATACTATATGATCCTATTAATACAATGGATCCTATTAAGCCCCTTTCCCAATACCTTAAGGTTTTAGGAGATTTGGTAACTTAATATGGTGGGTGACAAGGCTTAGGTTGGCAGAGGTCTCGAGTTCAATTCCCTTCCACCTCCAATATTCTCATAATTTATTACCGTCCTACAGATAGTAAAGACATATTATTGCCCCCAAAGGTTGGGTGCCTATGATCCACTCTTCGACCCAAAAATGGGTTTTCGAATGAGGGTGATGCAGTATGAAAAATTAAAATATTAGTAATTATTTAGGAATATATTAAATTGTAGTTCATTATAAAGTTCACTTATATATATATATATATATAATAAGAAAAATATTTGTTTCCTTTATTATTGATATCTTACTATTGATATCTTACTTGATCGCTAAGTTTAGGTATTTACTCCTTATATAATCCTATATAAGAAGATGTAACATATTATTATAAAAAGACTTTGATTAATATTGAAACTAAGATTGTTCTCTCTTTTTGTTATAAGTTGTGATCGGCTGTTGTCAAAAGCATTATCCGCACCGAGACACAAAACTCCCGGAGCCTAGGGGTAGTGATTCTTCTGCAATTGAATCACCTTAGACTCATGAATTTTCTACGATTAATCCACAGTTATCTAGGATTAAGTATCAAGTTGGCCACTATATAACTAGAAAAATCTCAAATTTACCACCGACAAATTTAGGGTCTCCAGTTTAACACTTTTAAATTGATCGGAATTTTTGAATTTTCGGCTGTCATAGGAGTCTTTGGGCCTACTGTTTCACTAGTAAATTTCAATTACTCTTGTATTTGACATACTCATACCTTCCCCTTAAAAGAAATACCAAGAACAATACAATGTATATGCTACTTGTTTCTGCCCATGAAATGCAGCATTCTATAATAAAAGGGTATGCATTACTTAGCAAAGTTTTTGTAAAAGGTAAGCATCAGTTTGCAAAGTAATATATATAAGGTAGGCTTAACACTTATCAAAATATCAAATATGAGAAGAGAAGTACTAGGTACCCCAAAAGTATACCCAAATTTTTTACCAAATGATGTGGCATAACATGACACGTTTTGATTCGTGGGCTCATATATATGCACGCGAGTATTAAAAAAGCTACCAATTACATCCGTGACATATCAGCATTTGAGAAAAAATTTGGTAAAACTTTTGGGATTTCTAGCATTTTCCAACATGAGAATGTCACAAGCCAAGCCAGTACAGAATATGTAAGCTTGGTATAAAACATGTTCAGATCATACATATTAGGGAAAAAGTTGGGGATACCTTATAATTAGCATCAAATAATTTTCAGATTACATCTGAGGTAACATAGCATCAAAACCCTAAATTAAGATCAACATTTTTATAGTAATTCGACAGTAGATGCAAAATTAACAGCTCAGATTACAGAAATCATGCTTCATCGGAAGATAATTACCAGGTTCTTGATAGATTTTGCCCCCTCTTGTTTATCTGTGCCCTAATTATTGTTATTATTTTATCATTTTTTTGTATGCAGGTATGTATGTATATTCTATGCTGCTCTGGATGTATCATTTGCCTTCCACGTGTATTTCGAATTCAAATTATCACGTCATATCAAATTAATCGTATTTCAAGGGTTTGAACCGGATTATAGATAACGGATCGTTTGGTGGTTCGTGGGGTTTATGAATTTCAAAAATAGGATCGGAGAATTATATAATTCTGAGTCGAGGTCGAGTTAAGCAGGTTTTCGGGAAATGAATTTGAGTTCTAGTTTTTTAACGAATGAAGTAATTCGAATACTTAATTCAAATCCTTGATCGAATTTAAATGAGTCGAGTCGAGTCTATTCGTGGGTTAATCGAGTTTAAACGAGCATAATTGAATTTATTCGTAATCCCATCTTTTAAAAATTATAAAAATATAAAAAAACTAAATTAATTAATAATTTATAAATTATAAAAATATTGTTATTAATACTTTATTCTTATTTATAAACGAGTGTGAGCTCGAACCGAGTTATTGAGTTCGAGTCAAGTTTTAATCAAGTTGGGTACATACTCAACTCGACTCGTTTAAATAAACGAGTTTGAATCCTTGTTCTAATTCGGCTCGTATACGAGTTTGAGTCGAACGAGCCTAGTAAATCGAGTTTGAGCTGCTTTCGAGCATCCCGACTCGAATTACAGTCCATTGTGAATGAAAAATCATCATTGATATTTCTGTTAGATGCAAATATTAAAATAAATTTGTTTGATTTAAATATTAATTATTTAGTTATTGTTATATAAATGATTGTTAATTATATAATATAATATATAAACCGTCTTAGATAGGCAGCCACTGAAGCCTATGAATAAGGCTTAAAGGTTGAACGTTAGATGGCTTTGCGAGGGCAATAAAGAAACTTATATACAGGCTTTGTTCATCCTTTGTTTTCCTTTGTTATAGATTTATAGTCTTATTTTATTAAATATCTTATAACACGTTATCAGCACGAGTCTCTATCCAACTGAATCTTATTTAAAAAAAAAAGTATGATCTAACCTTACTTATTTTATTTCATTAAATTTATTTATATTACCTATTCCTATAGATGACTCTACCGTCAAATATTACTATAAAGATGACCCTGCCGTCAATTATTATTCAAAAGTACAATGGTCAGTTATATCGCCGTAATTTTTATACTAAATTATTTCAAAAGTTCAATGGTCGGCTACGTCGTCGTAACTTTTGTACTAAATTATTTCAAAAGTTCAATGTTCGGCTATGCCGTCATAACTTTTGTGCTAAATTATATTATATATATTATTATACATGCTTTATTTTTGTTTAAATATTGATGTGTTATATTATATCATGTTTTAAATATTTACCAGAATGACAAACCTTGCAAAATTAGAGTTTGTTGCACTGGATGTTTCTAAGAATAATTATCGGTCATGGGTGCTCGATGCAGAATTACATCTTAGTGCAAACAGGTTAAAAGATACTATTGAGCCAAGAAAAAACCCCAACTATCGAACAAAATGCAAAAGCTATTATATTTCTTAGCAAGGCATCATATCCACGAAGATTTAAAATCAGAATATCTAACAATTAAAAATCCGCTCACTCATTGGAATAATCTCAAAGACAAATTTGATCATCAAAAACTTGTTTATTTACCGTCGGCCTGATATGACTGGATTAATTTAAGGTTACAAAATTTTAAATTTGTTGCGGAATAGAATTCCATTTTATTCAAAACAAGTTCAAAACTAATTTTATGTGGTGAGAAAATTAATGATGCTGAGATGATTGAAAAGACTCTCTCGACTTTTCACCCTAACACTATGATATTAGCGCAACAGTACAAAGAGCACAATTTTCAAAAATATAGTGAATTTGTAGATCTCCTTCTTGTGGCTGAAAAGAATAATGAGTTGTTGCTAAGAAATCATCAGGCATATCCTACAGGCTCTGCCCAGTTACCTGAAGTATATAACACGTCATTCCAAAAGAATGAAAGTGGAAAAGGGCATATAGGAGGATGAGGTTATGGACAAAACCGTGGACTAGGAAGTTTCCGTGGTCGATTTCGAAATCAATATAATTCTGGCCACTTGAAGTGGTAGCGTGATGGGTACAACAACTCTGGCAATCTGAGGTGGTAGATTGAAATGCCAAATAAAATGAAGGTATCACAAGAAGGAGATGCTAGAGATGTTTGTCATAGATGTGAGGATGAATGACATTGCGTTCGTACTTACTTTATGCCAAAACATCTTGTTGATTTGTATCAATCTGAAGGGTTTCGGGCATGAAAACGCAGCGGAATTAACGTAAAAAATAATAAAAATCGAAACCCAATCGCAGGATCCATGTATAATATTGGATGATTATGGTGAAGAAGTCTGTACCTTAACAAAGCTTTCCGTATGCTGTTTAATGGAGATCCAGAAAAGATGAATCACAGCAGCCCTTTGTTGCAAAGATCTGCTCTCCAAAGAAGTCCACACGAACGCTCGATCGTCCTACGATCACCGGAGGTCGGTACTAGCCGAATTGTTTGCCCATCTCTCTCTCTCTCTCTCTCTAGCCTCTCTTGATGTTGAGCAGCTAAGGTTTTTCTCTAAAACGAAATCTGATGATTAAACCCTAATACTATACATCATTATGTATATATAGGGGAGAGAGAGATTTTGGGCCTAACCCTAATCCATGTGGTTTTCAAAACCCATTATGACTTTAGGTTATTATTATTATTAAATCTGAATTCTAATATAATTAATCAAGTCCCACTTAATTAATTCAATAATTAAATTCGAATAATAATAATACTTATTAAATTCGAATTCTAATATAATTAATCAAGTCCCACTTAATTAATTCAATAATTAAATTCGAATAAACAATAATATATTTAAATTCGTAATTTAAATAAACCTCCGTTTTGAAGTTCTTTGTGTGTGACCCTTTAGGTTATTATTACGTTGACAATAATTTTATTATCTAATAATAAAATTATAAACAATGAGTGGCATCTAGTAATACATCATTGCTACCCAAGTAACAATAATAATTGGTGATTAAATTAAACCTTTCGTGAATAATGTGCAATGTAATATAATCCCTTTAACCTTATATTATAGATCAAACTCGAGGCATGTATAGTGTCATCCTCTTCAATGTTTAATCTTGGTTTCCTTGATCAATGAGTAGACTATTTAAACAAATCAATATTTGAGCATGACCATGCATTTCATAGTCTTACTCAATCAAGAGGCCAATAATATCACTCATAGAATTGGAGGGTTAAATCCTATATCTATCATTCATATTCCCCATACGATTCATAGCATACCCAATGTCCACCTTTATCATTACCCGGTTAAAGGTAACTTTGAGTGTAATCAAAGTATATTAATTCTCGTATAGAAATATAATGATTTCAAGTCAGAGGATCATTACATCATTATCACTATGAGATTTCTTATAACACTTATTAACATGTAGAATCTCACGGCGGGTCTTTCCAGGTCATGTATTGATACATACACTTATGTTCTTAACTTTAGTATCACCATACCTATGACCAATGAGATATGGTCATCTGTCAACAAACATACTAGTCTTATTGCATTATTACTGTCTTTAAATAATAATACCTGACTAGGGAATTTTAGGAATAAAATACTATTCATATAATCTCATTTTTAAGTCACATACTTAAAGATATATGTTACGTGTTATTCGCCCTTAAGTACACTAAGTTTGGAGAAGGGGGGGTTGAATACAAACTTAAGAATTGATTCAACTTCTTGCTGAAATAAGTTTGTACAAAGAGAGTGTTTAATTAAGATTGATGTAACTAAGAACTGGATAACTAAAGTGTTGAAAACAGAAACAACAAGATTAAAAATTACTAGTGGATTGTTTTTCCACTAGTGAGTTTTTGCTTTCAATTGATCTTAGTAAAAATACTAAGCTGCGTACAAAGTTGAATGTAGAACTTAGAAAAGCATTACAAGTTCTGCCTGATTTTCTACTTTGCTTTTCTTGAGTTCTTCTTAAAAACTTCTTACTTTGCTACTGTGTTTTTTGCTTTTTATATAAACAAAAACTACTTCTCTAGTTCTCTATCGACTGATAACAATATAATATTACAATTTATACTGTTTACATAAAAATAGAAACTAGCTCCTTTTCACAGCTTTCCTTGTAGAACTAACTAGCTCTGGAAGTGTCTTTTGTCTTAAGATATTCCTTGGATGCTGTGTTGCCTAGAAAGTCTTCACAGTCCTGACAAGACTGTCTTCCAATGATTCAGTTTCTGCACTGTTCCCGTAATATCTGGCTTTTAGCTAAATAGGGAAACTTTAATCAACTGATAGATGCTGTTAAGCTTATCAGTTGATTCACCTTTGCTTATCCATCGATGGATAGGATATCTGTTGATCAGTTGATGTGTCGATGGATAATTGAGTTATCCATCGACTCCTTATCCATTGATGGTTCTTTATCCGTTGACTGTAATTATCCATTGATGACTTGTATCAGTTGATAGCTTTCATCCGTTGAGTAGTGTCTTCATCCATCGACTTCAATCATCAGTTGATCACTTCACTTGTGAGAATTCTGACTTAGAATATTTACAATTGATCAGCCATTCTTCACATCTGTTGAGAAGCTAGAAATTGAAGTCAATAACATCAGTTGACTACATCATTGCATCCATCGAGGTAATACAATCAATTGATAGTGAAACATAAATCAATGCTACAATCCAGTTTATCAGTTGACAAACAAGTTTCAACTGATAACTGGTTTCCTAGTCAATGGATATTTATAAGTCATATCCATTGATCAGTTACAAAATAATTTTGAGCCCCTATTGAAATTCTAAGTAATTTGTTATCATCAAAACTCATAATTCCTAACATTACGTATTAATATTCCAAGGACATTTATTATTCTTTCAATTTATGACACAGTAAATAAAGACATAATACATATTAATTAAATAATCACATAACATAATTATTTTCAATAAAACATTTAAAGTATTTTCTCTAGGACACTAATACTAACACAATCATCTAAAAGGCCTGAAGAAAAAATGGTGGAGACCAACTTTGCTAATTATAACCAGAATTTAGTTAATGATGCCATAGGAAATGATGACCCCTTAAATGAAATAGACATGAGTGCTAAAATTTATCCCGACCTAGTTAATTAATTTTCATGTATTTGTTTTATGTATAATATTTCATATGTTTTTGTTTTATGTATTTTGTTTAATTGAAATGTTGTTTATTTTCATATATATAGTGTAGTATGGAAGATATATGCGTTATTGACTACGCAACCACTCAGACAATTCTACAAAATCTGAAATATTTCTCACAGTTGACTACAACCAATTCATATGTGTGGACGAGTTCGGGTACATCAAACATAATAGAAGGTCTCGGAAAATCTATTTTTCTTTTACCAAATGAGACACAAATTCATATACCTAATGCCCTCTATGCTAGTAAATCTACTAGAAATCTTCTGAGTTTGAAGGATATTCGTCTTAATGGTTTTCATATTGAAACCACTAATGAAAATGAAAAGGAATATCTTCTTATCACTTCAACTAGCCCGGGATATAAGAAAATCTTAGAAAAATTACCTTCAATCTCTGTCGGGCTATATACTATAAAGATTAAATTTGCTGAATCTCATACTATCAATATTCCCAAAATCATAGATCCAAAATCTCTTACCCTTTGACATGAAAGGATAGGTCATCCAAGAGAATCTATGATACATTGTATTATTGAAAATTCTACAGGACATCCTCTTAGAAATCAAAAGGCCATACCACGTAATGAACATCCTTGTTCAGCATGATGGGAAAATTAATTATCCGATCATCTCATGTTAAACTTCAGAATGAATCTCCGAATTTCTTAGAAAGAATTCAAGGAGATATTTGTGGCCCTATTCATCCATCTTCCGGTCCTTTTAGATACTTCATGGTTTTGATTGATGCCTCAACTAGGTGGTCCCATGTATGTCTACTTTTTACACGAAATGTAGCCTTTGCAAAATTATTTACCCAAATAATCAAATTGCAAATTCAATTTCCTGATTATCGTATTAAATCAATTCGTTTAGATAATTCTGCCGAATTTACATCTTCAACTTTCAACGATTATTGTATGTCGGTAGAAATCTCTGTTGAATACCTAGTTGCTCACATATATACATAAAATGGTTTAACAGAGTCTTTGATTAAGAGACTTCAGCTTATTGCACGTCCCTTACTTTTTATAAGTAAGTTACCTACTTCTATTTGGGGTCATGCTATACTTCATGCCACAAGCTTAATAAGAGTTAAACCATCAATTTACCATAAAGAATCACCTCATCAACTAGTTTTTAGTCAAATACCCGATATTTCTCATTTTAAGATTTTTGGTTGTGCTGTATAGTCTCAATTTCACTATCACGAAGAACTAATATGGGAGCACAAAGAAGATTAGGTATATATGTTGGTTTTGATTCACCATCTATCATAAGATATCTTGAACCATTAATTGGTGATGTCTTTAATGCCCGATATGCTGACTGTCATTTTGATGAGGCTTTTTTCCCTTCATTAGGGGGATATAATGTTTTGCATAAATTAAATCCTGAACTATCATGGAATGCATCAGAATTTAAATCTATTGATCCATGTACTAATCAATGTAAAATTGAGGTTCAAAGAATTATTCATATGTAAAATATTACTAATCAAATGCCATATGCTTTTAATGATTCTAAATGCATTACAAATCATATATACACGTTGTTAATACTCTAGAAAGGGTTGAAATCCCTAAACAAAAATCAATTCCTGAAGAATTGATTAGTGATTCAAAACCACTCTAGAAGCGTGGTAGACCTGTTGATGAAAAAAATATTATACCACGAAAACGAAAATTAATTGGACATGCCCCATAAGTGATAAACATTCCAAAAAATAACCCAGAATTGGTATTAACTCATGAAGAGATACACGCCCCTGAAGTGGCTATGATAAAACCCCCTGAAGTGGTATTACCTCATGGAAAGTTACAATTCAGGAAGAACTAGATTCCTTGTGCAAGAGAGATGTATTTGGACCTGTAGTCCAAACACCAACTGGTATAGTCCCTGTTGGGAATAGATGAGTATTTGTATGAAAATGAAATGAAAGAAATGAAATTGTGAGATATAAAGCCCGACTAATTGCCCAGAGATTCTCTCAAATGCCTGGACTTTATTACCAGAAAACATATTCTCCTGTTATGGATGGAGTTACCTTTCATTTTCTAATGGATATGGCTTGTATGGAAAATTTGAAAATATGTTTCATGGATGTTATGCCAGCCTACCTTTATGGATCACTTGATAGTGATATTTATATGAAAATCCCTGAAGGATTAAAGTTAGATGAAACTAAGCCTCGACATTTATATTGTGTTAAATTACAATGATCATTATACAGTTTAAAACAATCTGGTCGTATGTGGTATAACAGGCTTAGTGAATATTTATTAAATGATGGGTATATTAATAATTAAGTGTGTCCATGTGTGTTTATTAAAAGGTCAGAAACTAGTTTTGTTATTATTGATGTATATATGGATGATTTGAATCTTGTTTGTACTTTTAAAGATATTACCAATGCTGCTAACTATTTGAAAAATGAGTTTGAAATGAAGGATCTTGGAAAGACAAAATAATTTCTAGATATACAAGTGGATTACTTATCTTCAGACATATTAGTTCATCTGTCAACTACACATAAAAGGTGTTTGATCGGTTCTATATGGACAAATCTCATCTACTAACGACGCCAATGGTTTTTGGGTCACTTGAACCTGATAAAAATCCATTTCGACCTAAAAAGATAGATAAAAATACTCTTGGACCTGAAGTTCCATATATTAGTACAATTGGCGCTCTTATGTATCTTGCGAACTATACACGGCCTGATATTGCATTTGTTATGAATCTATCGGCAAGATTCAGTTCTGAGCCTACCAAAAGGCATTAGGATTGAGTCAAATATATATTGAGATATCTTCGTGGGACGGTTGATTTTAGATTATTCTTTCCAAAAGATTCGAATTCGCATCTAGTTGGATATGCAGATGTTGGGCACATGTCGGATCCTCATTTTGGACGATCACAAAGATGTTATATATTCACATATTATGGCATTGCTATTTCTTGGAAGTCTATGAAACAAACTATGGTGGTAACCTCATCAAATCATGCAGAACTGCTAGCAATCCATGAAGCAAGCAGAGAATATATCTGGCTGCGATCTATTATTCAACATATTCGGGAATCATGCGGCTTATCAGGTATCATAGATAGTTCTACAATTATGTTTGAAGACAATTCAGCTTGCATTAAACACCTCAATGAAGGGTACATCAAAGGGGATCAAACAAAGCACATCTTTCCAAAATTCTTCTATACTCACGAGCTCCCACAAAATGGTGACATTGATATACAACAAATTCGCTCCTGTAAAAATGTAGCAGATTTGCTTAGAAAATCATTATATACATCAATTTTTGAAAATCTACGAGGTAATATCGGGATGCGAAGATTGAGAAACTTGCTACAACAAAATGTCAAAGTGTGAAAGGTTTTATTCATGGGGAGACTGTACTCTTTTTTCCTTTGTCAAGGTTTTTATCCCACTTGATTTTTTCTTTCAAGGTTTTAACGAGGCACTCAAACTCTGTATTAACAATCAAAGGGAAGTGTTATATAAATGATTGTTAACTATATAATATAATATATAAACCGCCTTACATAGGTGGCCACTAGAGCCTATAAATAAGGCTTAAAGGTTGAACATGTTAGATGGCTTTGCGAGGGTAATAAAGAAACTTATATACAAGCTTTGTTCATCCTTTGTTATAGACTTATAGTCTTATTTTATTAAACATCATATAACAGTTATTAGTATATTACATAAAATATATATATATATATATATATATATATATATATTTTATTATTAATAATGTTTTATTATACATATATTATTTTATTATTTATTTTTTATATTGAAATTACTTATCACACCTTCTACTCATATCCACATTCTTATTAAATATCAAAAATTTATATTTTATAGATTTGAAATATAGGGTTGCGATTTAAAAAAAAACCAAACACATATATGGGATTTATTCTGTTAGGTCTGTAAGAATGGGCGGTATTAGCTAGAAGGAGGGGTTGAATAGCTTAATACCCTTTTAAAAAATTAGAGCTTGGTGTCTTAAAATTTTATCTTCTGTTTTAAAATTATTATTAGTCAACTAGTAAATCAAGTGCGGAATTTAAAAGAGAGAAAATAAATAGAGTACAACATACAAGATTTCCTGGTTTGCGATGGCGCAATCCCCTAACGGATCCGCTCACCCCTAGTCCAGTCCCTGAGTCCCTCCCTGAACTCGAGATTTTCCACTATAAAAAGATGCAACAACTATGTATTTATATTGGACCTTAACTCCCCGTTAACCCCTCAAAATACAATAGAAAACCTACTAGACTTATCCTGGAGCATAACTCCCCGCTACCTCCTCGAAATCAAAATAAACCCTTACAAGTTTATCTTGGAGTGTAACTTCCCGCTACCTCTTCAAATACAAGTAAAAACTCTGCGTATACTATGTTCCTCTAACCCTCTGTAGGTCTTGGATTTCGGATCTTAGGTCTTTGGTCATTCCTCTTCTTCACGGTGCAAAGACACCCAACTTCCCGTCGGCGTGCCTAGGACATGGGTCTTAGAACAAGGATCACCTCAATTCACTTCACCTCACTAACAAAGTCTACACAACTAGTACTACGACTTAATAACCCTGTTTAAGAAAAGAAAGTTGGTGGACTTGTATATTAAAGTACCAGACCGGGAACAAACAATTATATATAATATTGCCAAAACAACAAAATAGATAAATGTGGGTCAGGGCAAGTCACTTCATTAGAAGGACAAATCACACGTTGTGTGTGAACGTGCATGCAAGTATTTAAGTGTGTATACTAAAGTAAAGAACGATATGTAAAGCGTATGAATGCAAGCACTTAAATTAAATATATATATATATATATATATTATAATATATAATGGATATATAAGGCTGAAAGTAACTAAGCCGAATATATTTTAACTTGAATGATATCAAGTACATTTTATAAATATGTTGTTTACGAGGCCTTGGAAATTAAGACAACTAAATTATGGCCTTTAAACAAACACAAGATGTACCACTAAGATTCAACGAAGAAGTTTCGTTTATGTCGTACATCGACTTATACAAATAGTATCTAACTCGGAATCAAAGTTGGCTTAATTTCAGGAATTCAACAAGTAAGGCTCATTTATATCTCTAAATAATAATGTGAGACTTAGACGAGTAGCACTTTAACTTGGTGTTAGAAACTAATTAAACCTGCAAATATTTTACGAGTTTACTTTGTTTATATCTTTTAATAAATGTATGAGATTTATACAAAATATTATAACTTGGAATACAAGTTAGTTTCTTTCTCTTTATAATTCTACATGAGTCTTTTTGTTTACGTCGTACATCGACTTATACAAATTGGTCGGAATTAAAGTGAGTTTAAACTTACAAATATTCTACGAGAGAGGTTCATTTATATCTGAAAGGCATATGACAAGGCCTATTTGTAATAATTAGATGACAACTCAACTCAAGTAAGAAAATTAAGTAAGTAATAAATACTGAGGAAGGAATCAAGTCGAAGAATGTCAACTAGAAACAAAGAATCCAAAAATCAGAAGTGTTCTAATGAAGTTGATAATCTACACCGGAAGAAATTCATTAATATGTTCAAGCGTCGGGATTTATGGAGAAGCAGTATTTCAGAAGAATTCAGAAGATACAGAAGATTCCAAGTGCCTACTACAGAAGGATTCCAGAAGAAGAGGAAAGACAGTAAAGCCAAATGATGATAGAAGGCCACAACTTAAAAGTTATTAATTGAAGAATATTTTTTAGAATGGCACAAATGAACCAGACAGTACATTTGTGTGTCATCTATAAATATTTATTCTCAGTTAGCTCAAGTGGTTTTATGACAGAAGACAAAGAAAAGACGGAAAGACCTCGGAGCTGACAACAAGTTACATAAGTCAAAATGATATTTTAATTCTACTAAGTAAATTAATTATTTAATTTATTTAATTAAATTATTCAAGTTAAAATTAATTTAATTTATAAATTATTTAATTACATTTAATAGAATTAATTTATTATAAAAGATATGATTTAATATGACTTTTAATATAATTCAATTGACTAATTAAAGAGTCATACCGAATTATATAGAAGAGTCATACCAGATTTCTTTTAAAAAAGAGTCATACTGGATTTCTTTAAAGAAGAGTCATACCAGATTTCTTTAAAGAAGAGTCATACCGGATTTCTTTAAAGAAGAGTCATACCGGATTTCTTTAAAGAAGAGTCATACCGGACTTCTTTAAAGAAGAGTCATACCGGATTTCTTTAATGAAAAGTCATACCGGATTTCTTTAAAGAAGAGTCATACCGAATTTTCACGAGTCATACCGGATTTTAGAAAGTCATACCCAGCCTTTTCAAGAGTCATACAAGGGTTATTTCTATACTTTCAAGAGTCATATTGGAAGAGTCATACCAGCTTTACAACCTCTATAAATATAAGGTTTTGGCTTCATATTTCAGTGATTGGAAAAACAGTTCAAATTCAGAAATTTGTCTGTATTGTAATATTCACAGATTTCTGTGCAAGTTTGAATATAATTGTTAAATCAAAACAATTCATGTCAAAATCGTTCTAGACATTTAATCAGTTATATAAACTATCATCATATTAATTTTGTAATACTTTTCAAGTTAAAATCATATCTTCTACTTGAACAGTATTTCATTAAAATTAATATTTCACGAGAAATTAAAGTAATATTTTTAAATCCAATATTCTGCGATTAAATTAAGGGATATATTTTTAAATCCAATATTCAACCCCCCTTCTACAATATCAGGGACCAACAATTGGTATCAAAGCTGGTTGATATTTATAATATTAGATCTGAACCAAATATTACGTGACTCATACAGATCTCAAAAATTATTTTTAATTTAAAATTATTTTTTATTCGAAATAATTTTTTTCTAAAAATTATTTTTGATCAAAAATTATTTTCAGTCAAAAATTAAAATATTTTTTGAAACACTTAATTTTTAATCTTATTAAAGATGAGTACCCAGAAAGTGACGAGCATCAAAATTCCACAAAGAACACTACAACTTGTGGAAACAAAAAATGCTACTATTTATTGGGATTGCCAATCCCAAGTATGCATTAGTATTGGCCAAAGGCGTTGAACACCCTATAACAGTCATTCCCGAACATGAGATATATGGGGTCGTAATTCCTCACAGACAGTTTCCAAAAAGTCTAGCTAACTACACACTTGAAGAAAAAGAAGCTGTGTCCCTGGACAACAACCTCAAATTGATATTGATTGAATCTCTAGACTACGTCATGTACAATCATGTAGTCAATTGCAAAAATGCAAAACAGATCTGGGAAACAATAGAGATTATCAATAAGGGGATGGAGGAAGTGAAAGAGAATAAATTGGAAATCCTGACCTCCCAGTATGAGCAATTCATATCCAACCCTGGTGAGGGTATCTCTGAGGTGTTTCAGAGACTGAACAAACTAATAAACGAGCTCAACATGAATGAAAGTACTATCAGAATCAGGAGGTAAACATGAAGTTTTTGCTAACCTTTCCGGAGCATCTGGAACACAGGATTGCAGTTATTCGGGAGTCTAGGGATATGAAGGAGGTAACCTTAGAAAGACTCTATAGAGTTTTAAAGACTTATGAATTAGAGCAGATTCAGACCAGAGAGATGTATGAGAGAGGTAAGGTTATGAGTTCTTCTAAAGCACTGTTAGTAGAAGCACTAGAGAAGAAGGAAGTGAAGGTTGCTGAACCTTCAAACAGTTCAATAAAGTATGTGGTTCCAGAACTTGGACATACTTCAAATAACCAGGAAAATGGTGAGTTCTACTCTCTTGAAGAACTGGATCAGCTGGAAGATGAGTCTCTAGCTATGGTTGTCAGGAGGGTTGGCAACATGAGATTTCGAAGGAACTCTTCCTACAAAGTAAAACCTAATTTTAGAAGTTACCAAAAAGGAGGTCTTTAACATTTGAATCAAGAAGCGGCTACAAGACCGGTTTAGTTGATAGAAACAAGTTTCGTTGCTTCAACTGCAATGAGCTAGGCCACTTTGCAACTGAATGCAGAAAGCCGAAGCAAGGAAAAATGAGAGAGTCTTATGAAAATCTCCAGAAAAAGTATGATGCACTTGTGAAGAAGCATCAAGGAAAGTCTTATCTGGCAAAGGAAAAGAGCTGGGACTACTCAGATGATGATGATGAGGAAGAGCTGGGAAATCTTGCTCTTATGGCTTCATCCGAAGAATCACGGTCTCCAACTCGTCAAGGAGGAATATATGTAAATCCTTCTTGCCCTAGAATGTTTGCTTTGGTAGGTAAAGAACTAGATGGTGAGAGAATTAAAGTTAAGGTACTAAGATTCGAAATCAAATCTCTAACTGATGAGAAAAATGCTTTAACTTTGGCTAAAAGGAAAAGTGACGAGTTGACTGACCAGTTGACTAAAGACTTAGCTTTTCAAGTCAACAGAGTCAAATGTTATATTGATGTTGAAACTTATCTCAGAAACTAGATAGTGGAAGAAAAGAAAAGGTGTCTAGCCTATGAAAACTCGTCTTACATTGTAAAACAACCTAGTTGACCAACAAGTGATAAACTGAAAAGTTGGAATAGGGTTTGAGTATAATGAATCTGTAGGAAAGGCAAGTAGCATTACCCCATTCAAGCAAAGTGCTAAAGAAAGGGGTATTCATCATGTTGTTAAGGACACACGTAAACCTCTTTTCATAACACCTGTAGCAGAACTTATCCTTGAGAGCTCTATAATGATTGCCTATGAAATGAATTTAGAGGATCTTGAGGAAGAGAAGAAAAGAGAGGAACAAGCTAGGGACATAAAAGGAGTAAATGTCCAAGAAGAGATAATTGCGCCCAAGACACTAGTGAAAGTTGTGGGAACTTCTGATTTCCCCAAACCTGGTATAGGTGCTAAGAACTTAAAGAATAATTTGAATAAACCTAATAATAAGTTTGTTAAAAGTAAGAATAGTAACAACCAATGTCATTCTACTGAGAACTTTAAGACTGCTGAAAAAGTTAAAGTAGAAACTGTTAAGATACCTACTGCTTTGAATAACATGCCTGCTATTGATGTATGCCATAAACCTTATGGTGTTTTAAATTGTATGTTATGTACTTTTAATGCTATGACTGCTTATTTCAAATGCATGACTGCTAATAAAAAGAACATAACACCGAGACAACACATCAATAGTAAATTTTCAAAATCCAAGACCGATTCCTTCACCTGTCAAGAAGGAAACTTATGTTCCTAAGTCTAAATAGAAAACTGTTAAGACTATTTATAGGAAGGTAAGTACAGTCAAGGTGGATGCTGCTGTTATTCGAAAAGGGTCTGTTGTCAACGCTGACAAAGGTCAATTCTTTAAGTATGCCGGGTCCAATCAATTTTGGGCTCCGAAGATAATCTAATCCATTTGATAATTGCAGGGAGTTAAACAGGTAAACCGGGTTATATGGATCCTGGACAGGGGATCTTCAAAGTATATGACCGGAGATAGAGCCCTGCTATCAGACGTGGTTGAGAGAGGTGGCCCAATCGCACCTTTGGAGATAACAGCAAAGGAATGATTACGGGATATGGCAAGTTAAATACTGAGAATGTTATCATTGAAAACGTCGCTTTAGTGGAAGGACTTAAGCATAATCTACTCAGCGTCAGTCAATTTTATGATAGAGGGTACAAAGTAAACTTTATCAAGGAGAAATGCTTAATAGCTCATTCTAAAGATGACAAACTGGCCTTGCGTGGAGTAAGGAAATGAAACTTGTACGTAGCCGATCTCAACTCTGGAATTGAAGATGAAGCAAATTGTTTTTATTCAAAGGCTTCATCAGAAGAAAGCTGGCTATGGCACAAAAAACTCTCACATCTAAACTTCAAAACAATAAACTCTTTAGTTAAGAGGGATTTGGTGAGAGGACTGTCTCCGATGGAATTTACACAAGAAGGCTTGTGTGAGGCATGTCAGAAAGGGAAGTCAAAGAAAGCAAGTCATAGAGGCACAAACATTACAAACATCACTAAACCACTTCAACTCCTACACATAGATTTATTTGGTCCAGTAAATATTCTATCTATGCAAGGAAGAAATACGCCTTAGTGATTGTGGATGACTTCACAAAGTACATGTGGATTTTATTCTTGAACTCTAAGGATGAAACTCCACATTTGGTGATTGATCATATAAAGCTAATTGAGTTAGATTTAAAGGTACCTGACCGAACAATCAGATCAGATAATGGAACAGAATTCAGAAATGAAGTTCTGAATAACTTCTGCTCAGACAAGGGGATAACAAGATAATATTCAGCGCCAAGAACTCCGCAACAGAATGAAGTTGTAGAAAGGAAAAATAGAACCCTGATTGAAGCTGCAAGGAATATGCTAAGTGAATCAAGGTTACCTATCTACTTCCGGGCTGAAGCAGTAAATACAACTTGTTATACTCAGAATCGAACTCTGATCAACAAATATCATATTAAAACTCCATATGAATTAATGGCTAGAAAGAAACCAACTCTCAAGTACTTTCATGTATTTGGAGCCAAATGCTTTGTGCTAAAGGATGGAGATGAACATCGTGGCAAGTTTGAGGCAAAGGCACATGAAGCTATTTTTGTCGGATATTCAAGAAGAGCATATAAGGTGTACATAATTGATCAGCACCAAGTGAAAGAAAGTGTCAATATAACTTTTGATGACACTAAACTCCCAAGCATCCAAAATGAAGATCCTTCTGAGTCATTAAAATTTGATAATCATCCAGACTCAAATTTGGATAGTGAAGAAGAGCCTGAAGTTGCAGCAGGAAATAATGATGACAACAATGATAATGATCCAGGTAATAGTGGTGGAAACAATGGTAACACTGGAGATACTCCTAGTACCAGTGGTGGATCAACAAGTCTTCCTGGCAGCAACTCAGGGGGAGATGAAGGATCTACTGTCAGAACACAACATCACAATGAAGATAGAGGTGAATCATCAAGATCAAACCTGCCAAGGGAAAGGATATGGAGCAGAGATCATCCTTTTGAATTGATCATAGGTGATCTAGATGTTGGGGTTAGAACCAGAAGTGCAACTTCAAATGAATGTCTATTTTCGATTTTTGTATCTCAGGAAGAACCAAAGAAAATTGAAGATGCACTAACTGATCCAGATTGGGTTCTTGCCATGCAAGAAGAGCTCAATCAGTTTGAGAGACAAGAAGTCTGGACACTGGTACCCAGGCCTAAAGATAGATCTGTTATTGGCATAAAATGGGTATACAGGAACAAGTTAGATGGTGATGGCATTGTTACAAGGAATAAAACCAGATTGGTAGCAAAGAGTTACTCTCAGGAAGAGGGAATTGATTATGACGAGACCTACGCACCAGTTGCAAGACTTGAAGACATCAGGATATTTCTGGCATTCGCAGCACATTCTAATTTTAAAGTTTATCAAATGGATGTGAAGAGTGCATTTCTGAATGGAGAGCTAAAAGAGGAAGTATATGTTGAACAACCTCTTGCTTTGAAAATCCAGAGTTTGCTGATTTTGTGTATTTTCTATTCAAAGCCCTCTATGGACTCAAGCAAGCACCGAGGACATGGTATGACACTCTCTCTGTGTTTTTACTTGAAAATGGTTTCATTAGAGGTGTCATAGATAAAACTCTCTTTTACAAACTGCATGAAAAAGATATGATATTTGTCCAAGTTTATGTTGACGATATTATATTTGGTTCTACTAACAAAAATTTGTGAAAAAGATTTGCTAAGTTAATGCAGAGCAGGTATGGAATGATGGGTGAGCTGTCATTCTTCCTAGGATTGCAAGTAAAGCAAAAGGAAGAAGGGACTTTTATTTGCCAATCAAAGTACGTAAGGGATCTTATAAGGAAAACAATCTAGAATATTCTTCACCGGTAAAACCCCAAATGCCAACAACCACAAAGCTTGACAAAGATGAAACTGGTAAGAAGGTTGACATCACAAGCTACAGAGGTATGCTAGGCTCATTATTATATATAACTGCTAGTAGACCCGATATAATGTTTGCAACTTGCTTATGTTCAAGGTTTCAATCTGACCCTAGGGAATCTCATCTTATAGCCATTAAATGAATTTTTAGTTATCTGAAGGGTACACCAAATCTTGGAACTTGGTACCCTAAAGATACAGGTTTTGAAGTAATAGGCTATACAGATTCAGATTATGCAGGATGCATGATGGACAGGAAAAGTAGTTTTGGAAGCTGTCAGTTTCTAAGACAACGGTTGATCTCCTGGTACAGCAAGAAACAACACTCAGTATCTACCTCGACAGCCGAAGCAGAATACATTGCGGTAGGTAGTTGTTGTGCACAGATCTTATGGATAAGGAATCAGCTGAATGATTATGGACTTGTGCTTTCTAAAATTCCAATAATTTGCGATAACACAAGTGCCATAGCAATTTCCAACAATCATGTACAACATTCAAGAACCAAGAACATAGACATAAGGTGTCATTTTATCCGAGAGCATGTCATGAATGGAACTGTGGTGTTACATTTTGTACCCACAGAAGATCAAATTGCCGACATCTTCACGAAACCACTTGATGAATCCACTTTCTCTAAGTTGGTTAGTGAGTTAGGGATGTTAAACATGAACTGATTATTGCATGATGTTTTAAATTGCATATTTAATTTTAAGCAAACACTATAAATACACTGTATATATTCCTTAAAAATTATCAAAAACAAACAAACAAAATAAAAAAGAAAACTCAAAAAGATTTTCCTTATTTTTGTACAGTTTTTGTTATTTGGCATCTGTACTGTAAATATTTTATATTATTGTTGTTTTCCAATAATTGGCATATATTATATATATATATAAGTGTGTATAGTTTTAGTTATTTTTCAACATTGGCATCCTTATTTTTATTTATGTTTTTATATTTTTATTTATATATAAATATGCGCTGATTATTTCACGTCTCTTTTGAGAAGTAGGAAAGATCTATAAGCTTGATCATCCAATTGTTTCTAATAGTTAGATCCCAATCATTGGCATCAATCTATATCCAAGATCTTAGAACCAAACACATAAACACAATCACATCTGTCTCTCTAACCATTAAACAGAATGCCTAATTGTTAAGAATGAGGGAGTCAATGCCTTGATTGCATTTGATAAGGTTGGTATTGTGAGTGAACCAACAGCTCTGTCTCCAGAAAGGTGATTCAAATATATATAAGCTAAGATAACTGTTAGCTCATCTGTGTTCTCTCAAAAGGATACAGACTTGGAAAATGCAAAACTGTTACTAGGTTTATTCTTTCAACAAAGTGAGTCTATTGAATTCGGCCTGTCAGCCAAGGCCACTTGTAAAGAGTCAATTTCATCTGACATTTTTCAAGAAACCACAAATTTTGTCTTATGTTTCAGGGAGCAATTGAAATGTCACAGTAAGGATGAATTGACTGAAACAATTATTCTAAACTTCCATATCAAGGAAGGAAGGATGATTGATGATTCTAACTGAATCAACATCCCTTCATAGGCATCAGGAGGAAACTTGGATCATGTGCTACATTATAGATCCTTGTCTCCCTCCCCAGATGGAACATATCTGGATTCCTAACGGAATAGATCATCTTAGATGATCAACAACTCATTGAATCTATTACTGAAGCAATTCAGTTTTCGAAGTCAAATATTTTAATGGATTTATTTGAGGACGTGGATTTACGAAAGCCCATTGCACCACCAGTGACCTCTCTTGAAGGGGCTATAATGGTCTTTCTTGCAGGTACAAAAGACCGAGTCATCCGTACTGAGAGAGATATAATGATGTGAGAAAAGAGTGAAACACAAGTAAGGAAGAGTAAATATATATATATATATATATATATATATATATATATATATATATATATATATATATATATATATATATATATATATTCTATGAGTGAAACACTTAGAGAGTATATGAGGGAAACACTTGTAAGGAACACAAAGTAAAATCACACACTAACACACTTACCGAATCCCATTCCCAATTCCCTATTACAAATTTCAAATGTTACTTAACCAAGGTGGAAATTTCTCCAGAAAAGGACTTTTAAATTATTAAGAGGCTTACTCAACTAAGGGGGAGAATTACTAAGAGGATTAGTCCAAAGTATTAAAGTGTTCAACTAAGGGGGAGTAGATCAAAAGGGGAGAAGTAAACAAAGACTTTTGCCAGAAGAGGATTACTCAATTGTTGAACAAGAATGGTTGGATAATTCACGAAAAGGGAAAATGAATCTACCTTGGGTGAGAAATAAATACAGAAGGTAGAAAATCAAAGGAAAAGTGGTAAGAAGAGAACATACATCATCTCTGACATCCTAAGGGAGAGTGGTGATGAGTCTGAGAAATGAAGATAATACTATATGTATAATATGTTCAGTGCTAGAGGAACAAACATCATTCATTTCAGTTAACTCAGGAAATCTGAAAATGTATTATATAATCCAGAGAATAATTTATTATTTACAGTTCTTAAATGTCATATTATTTTCTTAGTTGTTAGTTGAGTTATCCTCTAGGAATTTATATGTTAAATGCTTAACAACAAATAGGGGGAGATTGAAGGGCATATGACAAGGCCTATTTGTAATAAGTAGATGACAACTCAATTCAAGTAAGAAAATGAAGTAAGTAATAAATACCGAGGAAGGAATCAAGTCGAAGAATGTCAACTAGACACAAAGAATCCAAAAATCAGAAGTGTTCTAATGAAGTTGCTATTCTACACCGGAAGAAGTTCATTAATATGTTCAAGCGTCGGGATTTATGGAGAAGTAGTATTTCAGACGATATAGAAGATTCCAAGTGCCTACTACAGAAGGATTCCAGAAGAAGAGGAAAGACAGTAAAGCCAAAGGATGATAGAAGGCCACAACTTAAAAGTTATTAATTAAAGAATATTTATTAGAATGACACAAATGAACCAGACAGTACATTTGTGTGTCATCTATAAATATTTATTCTTCAGTTAGCTCAAGTAGTTTTATGACAGAAGACAAAGAAAAGACGGAAAGACCTCGGAGCTGACAACAAGTTATATAAGTCAAAATGATATTTTAATTCTCCCAAGTAAATTAATTATTTAATTTATGTAATTAAATTAATTCAAGTTGAAATTAATTTAATTTATAAATTATTTAATTACTTTTAATAGAATTAATTTATTATAAAAGATATGATTTAATATGATTTTAATATAATTCAATTGACTAATTAAAGAGTCATACCAAAATAATATAGAAGAGTCATACCGGATTTCTTTAAAGAAGAGTCATACCGAATTTCTTTAAAGAAGAGTCATACCAGATTTCTTTAAAGAGGAGTCATACCGGATTTCTTTAAAGAAGAGTCATACCAGACTTCTTTAAAGAAGAGTCATACCAGACTTCTTTAAAGAAGAGTCATACCGGATTTCTTTAAAGAAGAGTCATACCGGATTTCTTTAATGAAGAGTCATACCGGATTTCTTTAAAGAAGAGTCATACCAAATTTTCAAGAGTCATACCAGATTTTAAAAAGTCATACCCAGCCTTTTCAAGAGTCATACAGAGGTTATTTCTATACTTTCAAGAGTCATATTGGAAGAGTCATACCAGCTTTACAACCTCTATAAATATGAGGTTTTGTCTGCATTGTAATATTCACAGATTTCTGTGCAAGTTTGAATATAATTGTTAAATCAGAACAATTCATGTCAAAATCGTTCTAGACATTTAATCAGTTATATAAACTATCATCATATTAATTTTGTAATACTTTTCAAGTTAAAATCATATCTTCTACTTGAACAATATTTCATTAAAATTAATATTTCGCAAGAAATTAATGTAATATTTTTAAATCTAATATTCTGCGATTAAATTAAGATATTGTATTCAACCCCCCTTCTACAATATTAGGGACCAACAATATCTTTAAATAATATATGAGATTTATACGAATATTCTTATCTCGGAATATAAGTTCGTTTATTACTCTATTTATTTCAAACAAGGAGATGTTCATTTATGTCTAATAATATTGACTTACACGAATTTTATCTCAACTCAGAAATAAAATGAGTTGACTTGCAAGTATTCAACAAAGAGTCCTTTTTTATGTCTCTATATAAGACTTATACAAATCAGTCTCAACTCGAAATAAAAGCTAGTTTTGATTACAAAAATTCAACATGGTTTCCTATTGTTTATATCTCTATATGAGACTTACATAAATCAGTCTCAAATCGGAACTTAATTAGATTGGATTTATTTATGAATAACTTGTTTGAGAAGAGCAAGAGAAAGCTCTTCCAAAGTTTACAACAATATATATAAGAGAGGAAAAACAACTAAAGCTCATATATATATAAATCGTAAACAAGACTAACTATATAATATATCTAAAAATCGAACCAAGCAAGTTTATATATATGTTATAGTAGCTGAATATATATAAATACATATAAATACCTTAACCAACTTGTAACCCTTGAGATCTAGAGAGAAACCAAGAGAAAAAGCTAGTTTAGAAGCCAAAACACACAAAATAGAGTCGCCGGAAAATCACCCGAAAATAATATTTTAGTATAACTTTGGGGGCAACTAGACATGTCTAAGGGCTATAGAAATATGGTCTTTGGGTAGCTTAAAGATACTTGTATGGTTGGTGTGTAATTAGTGCAAGTATATGTGTTTATAAGCTTTAAAGGTGTTAAATCTATAAAAGAACAAAGCTTAAAACAGAAGAGCTCTTGGAGATGAAAACTTTCTGGAGTTGGGAGCTTCTTGAGAGAGAAATATGTAGCATATACTTGGTACTAAAAGGCTTAAGAAATGGTGTGGGGGTGAGACTTTATTTATAGGCCAAAAATAAGGATGTTTGATTTAATTAAAAGGGGACAAGGGTCACATGGAGCAAGGAGAGTCATAACAATTCAAATTAAAGTTGCATTAGCTGAATTTGGCCACATAGGTGCTTAAAAAAACATGTTAACCTTGTTTAGAAAATTATTTAAGCTAATAAACACGAAACAGAATGATATGTTGATAAATATGACGTTTTTTGAAATATGCTTAAACAATTATGAAAATTTGGGAACCATCTGGAAATAATCCCAATAAATCATGATCAAAATTCTATTCAATTAGGACTTCACCGTCATTGACTTTTAATTGACTGAACAATCAATTATGTATCGATAATACAATTCAAAAATAAATTCACCCAAAAATTATGAAAAATATCCTAAAATTATTTTTCAATATTCTAGTGACATTCCCTAAGTTTCAAGTCATTTAGAAAAGTATAGCTATTTCTTTGAAAAAAAATTGTTTCGCTATCCCTATAGCCCGAAACAACAATCGATAGCCATTTTTCCGAACTTGTCGACGTTTGGACTAAAGTTTTGACTCAAAATATATTCAAACACAATATTCCTAAAATAATGATGACTATGAAGTCCAAGGAATATTTTATTTGAATTAAAATATAAATTATCCAAATAAATAGGAAAATTAAGGGCTTCCGGGATAAAATCTATATTTTATATCTAAGCAGGACTTTGTTGAAGATAAATTGAACAAATATGTTTAGAAAATATATTCTCTTGAAAACCATTGAAACAAACACTCTTTTAAATTGAAAACACATTTTCTGTCTCGTAAAAGCAATGTTAAAAATACTGTATTTGTTCATCTTTAGTCTTTACCTCAAAATATAACATATATAAATTAGATTTTATTTTATCATTATTTTGATAAATCTTATCTAAATATATATATATAGAAAATTATTTGGTTTCGTTTATAAAAGCAGTTTGACCCCGTTTGACTTTCTTCTCGTTAATTATCACTTCGAACAACCTAAGGGAGGATTACTATATTAATTAATAACTTCTTAATTCTAATTCAATTTACACGTATCGTTAAGGCAAAAAAATCATAATCTAATTCATAAGACTATATCTCACATATTCATTATAAACGCATACCTCATTTTAAATACCAACGAATCAAACAACTATTAGATATTTAAATTTTTTTATTTTTTCCCCTCATCTTATTCCTAACAATCAAAATTAGAAATCACTCCAATTTCAAGTATACACATTTTTAACTCAAATCTTATCATAGAAATCACTTAATTCATTTCACCCCCTCCCCTTGCCAAAACAAACTACAACATAAGATTTGTACATATTTTAAGATATATAAAATATATAATTCTAAAAAACAATTCCTAAATAAATATTTAAATATTAATTATTTTTTTAAAAAAGATTTTTTTTTAAAAAATAACCTGTAATATTTATACATTTTAAAATATAAGTAAAAATCAAAATGACAAGTAAATTAGGACGAAAAGAGTAATACATGCTAACTTACAACCTGTGTGAGGCATGATTTTTTTTAATATTTTAAAATTTTCATGTTTATGTTTAAAAGACTTTTTAATATATTTTTTCTTATTTTTACTATAATTACTTTAATTTAGTTTAATATATAAAATAATTATTATATTTTTAATCGTAATAATAAATTTATTGTATGAATAAGTTTTAATAATTTTTATTGCTTATAATTGTCTATTTTTAAGATTATAATGTTAACAATATATTATTATTTTGATATAATTTTACTATTTTAATAGAATTCTAATTAAATATTAACATGTCAGAATTATAAAATTTTAATTAATAAAATTATTATATAACAAAGTCCAATATTAATTAATATGATTATATGTAATATAATTCTAATATCATCCCAATATTTAAGCTATGTTTTTGTTAGTGTAGTTAACACGTCTTTCCCATATTTTGATGAGTGTTTACTTAATAAACCACAAATTTAACAAAATAACTATTGTGACATATACAGGGTCATTGTCAAATAGTAAGTCACAAATCATATCAAATTCTAGGTGCAATCATATCAAAATCAAAATAATTTTGATTTACAGCCCTACTTGAAACATTGGGCGTGAATCAATTTTTCTTGAGGATAATCTTTCTCCAATATCAAAATCTTTTATCTTCTCTCCAAAACTGATTTTAAATGCTATATTTTGAAAACCTTTTTTTCTCTTTAATTTTTTTCTTTTACTTATTTGTAAACTATTAAAATCCTTGTATGGGTTAAGGCAGTCATCAAGGCTTTGGTTAGGAAAATTGTCTACAACTCTGATTCAGTTCGGCTTTCTTCAATCCAAATCAGATTATAGCTTATTTGTTAAGATTGATTCATCACATATCACTTTAATTTTAGTATATGTTAATGATCTTCTTATCTATGGCGATGATTTGAGTGCTATTAAATCTCTGACACATGTTGTCTCTTAAGTTTCATATGAAGAACATAGGACCGGTTAGTTATTTCTTGGGTATAGAAGGTGTTAAATGGCTAATTGGTCATTAAACTAAGGCCCGACTTGTAAGTAGGTCATCAAACTGAAAAAACTTTCAACTCAATCACTAAATTAACATATAAATTACTGACAAATGATTAAACATAAAAAAATGTTTCATTGCCATTAAGTACCATTGACTTTTAACGGTCTTCCGTTAAAATCTTCCAAATCAGCTAACATGTTGATATTTTAGTCCATTAATACTTGAACCAAAATCCAAAAACATAACCCGATCATTATAACCCAACCCCCGATATCTAAACCCAATATAACCCTATGAATATTATTACAACAATATCAATCATCAATGATTTCTTCAGTAACAAATTTATTTCTCATTCATCAAAATTACCAACTTCAATTCATTTGTCTCTTTTTCTTTTTTTTAAGCAACCATTAGTTTTTCATACAACAGAACAACCTTCATATCTACAAAATTCAACTTTTCATTCAAATTGTGCACTTCTTGAGATTTTACACCCAATTTGATCTTCAACTCTTCAATAAAGTCTCTTAATCTCTCTGTGTAAGTTGGTTCTAGCCTTAATCTCTCTGTGTAAGTTGGTTCTAATCTATCTTAAATCGATCATACCTAAAAAATGTTTTTTGGGATTAAGAGTCCCATATTTTCATGCCTCCCAAGTTGGAGCAACAATCCCGTATCTACAGTACGCGTGCTCCAAGTCATGATTCAGTTTTTTGATGTTTCAAAATGAGCTTGTGGAATTCAAATTAGATGAACTCATGGTTAGAACCCTTGATTTAACTAAATAGTTGAGGAAGAAGGAAATTGTGCATGTTTATATGACTGTATATATGCATATATATAAGTGGGTGGGTAAAAAATATTAAAATGGGTTATTCATTGACTGAATTCATGCCATGTTAGACTATTTTTTACAAATCAACAAACACAATTACATTTCCATTCAATATTTAACTTTTTTAACATCAAAAATATGATTGAAAGTTTTATATAATTAAGTAACTTGACTGAATTTTTTTCCAGTTTAATGACCTACCTGCAATACAGGCCTCTCTTCAGTGACCAATTAGCCATTTAACCCGGTATAGAAGTGCATAGGTATGCTGCTGGATTTTTTTTGTCTCAAAACAAATATGTGACTGATTTATTGAAAAAACATGACATCTGAATGCTAAGCCTTTGCAATTACCTATAAATACTCACTTGAAATTGTGTCCAGATAAAGGAGATATTTTGCCTGATCTAAGAAACTACCAAAGACTATTGGGGAAATGGATTTACTTGTCTATTACCAGGTTAGACACCACCTTCACAGTGCAACTATTGAGTCAGTTCATGCAGCAGCTAACTTCAGTCCATATGCAAGCTGCTAAAAGATTGTTGCAATATCTAGATGAGTCAAAATCTCAAGGTATATTACTAGCTATAAATTTTGCAGGAAAACTTAATGCTTATTGTGTTTTTGATTGGGAAAGTTACCTAAATATAAGAAGATCAACAAGTGGCTATTGCATATTTTTTGGTTGTGAAATTTTTAAACACTTCTAATACTTTTTCCACTTTTAAATTGTTGTAAAAATATAGATAATGTGTTCACTCCGACTTAAGGGGTAAATAGGCTAATTCATTACTGTACTATATGTTAACTTTCACTTTGGTCACCAAGTCAAAAAAGCTTACAGTCAAATACTTTAAGTAATAAAAACTTTCAGATACATGTCTGACGTTAACTCCGTTAAAAACCCCAACGGAGAAATGACATGGATGGTGACCTAGCAAATCAAAGTAGAGTTTAATAGCTAATTTGTTACTCAACTTTGTAAAAATTTTCAATTATGTCATCAATTAATTTTATTTTAAAATCAATTAAATTATATTAAACTAATTAAACTAATAAAATTTAAAATTGATGTACCCATTTAATTTATATGATTATAAAATATACAACATTTTTAATCGAATTTTTTTTATACTAATGAAATGTATCAAAAGATTAATATTTTTTTCGAATGATTACACTTTAGCTAATATAAAATTATACATGATCATTTAATTTATATATTTATAAGTTCATACAAGTGAATATTTAAAGATACCACAAATTTTTTCGATAATGATGATTTGTACCAAAAATGTAATTTTTTGAATGATTAAATTCTTTTGAGTGAGAGTATAATTTATTTAACTATAAAATTGAACATATCCATTGAATTTATATTCTTATAAATTAATACAAGCAAACAAATTTTTAAGGATATTATGTTTTTTAATCCAATTTTTTGGGATACTAATATTTTGTACCAAAAAATTGTAAGTGTTTTTGAATTTTAATTCTTTCAAATGATTACAATATAATTAAATTCAAAATTGAACATATACTTTCATTTTAATTAAAAATAATTATATAAATTTTAATTTTTCTGAATATTTAATTTTATTTTCACTTGGTGACCCAACTGAAAGTTGATAAATAGTTTAGTAATGTATACGCTAACATGGAGCGAACACTACAATTGACGTGACAAATTTAACGTTCCTTCGTTAAAAGTCAACGCATTTTAACGATCGTGAAAATAATTTTAAGTTCAGTATTATGATTGATAGTAATTAATAGTTTAATGATGCGTTTAAAAGTTTTTTTCACTTGGTGACCAAAATGAAATTCGACATATAGTATAATGATGAATTAGCCTATTTACCTTCGACTTAAAAAACATGAAACTATAAGAGTATGACTCCCTGGTACATAGAATAATTCAAGCGAATCTATTTAAAATTTTTAGTGAACCTGATCGGACCGGGCATCATATTAGCAAATAAATGTATTCATGAGTTTACTACGCAAAAGAAATGAGAAATGACAATCCATTTCTTTGAAATCCTACGCGATTAATGTAATGGAATGCAATGGCGTACTCTAACCAATCATACTCCAACCATACTGTGTAAATCAATTTAATTGAAATTTTATTTTAGTTTTATTGTATATTACTATTTCTTTGGAAAACTGTAATTAAACGGTTGTAAAATAAGAAGTAAAATCAAAAAATTTGGATAATGTATAAAATCTTTTTTCTGAGAATTGTAATTTAACTATCCAAGAACGGATGGTGTGATAGCGTGAGAAGTGAGAAATAACTAACAAGTACTAGAATTGTAAAAAGTAGAAGTTACTATTTAACGGGAGTTTTAAAATGATCAAAAATAAAAAAATTATATTGATTATTTTGACTGTATCCCGGACTTCAACTTTCCTTAACTCCCTAATTCCGCACCCGGATATAATGATAAAAAAAAGATAAAAATGACATGCATTCCGACCACTGATATTACTCTTTAACAAAAATTATTCCAATTGAGATGTTTATGAAATATTTTGATAGGATTAAAAAATATTTAAGTTAGATCTTACAAAAGTATGAGTCCAACGTTAAACATTAAAGTGCGTCGTATATTTCACAAACTTTGGGTAAGCGAAGATTTTAGTTACGGGTTTGACTTAACCAAAAAATATTGAATTATGTTTATAAAACAGGTTTACATTAAACAAATATGTAATAAAACAAGCTTATATAAGTCGACGTGGCAGTTGCAAACCGAAAGAAGATTATAAATTACCTTTGTAAATACAAATAGTTAGTGTTTAAGCTCTAAATTATCATAATATAATTAATAAAACTTCCTTGAAATCTAAAAAATTATAGATATATTTCTAGCTTTCATAAATATATAAATATAGATATTTGATAGGTGGGACTTAACCAAAAAATATTGAATTATGTTTATAAAACAGGTTTACATTAAACAAATATGTAATAAAACAAGCTTATATAAGTCGACGTGGCAGTTGCAAACCGAAAGAAGATTATAAATTACCTTTGTAAATACAAATAGTTAGTGTTTAAGCTCTAAATTATCATAATATAATTAATAAAACTTCCTTGAAATCTAAAAAATTATAGATATATTTCTAGCTTTCATAAATATATAAATATAGATATTTGATAGGTGGGTTAAACAGATTGCAAGGCTAATTATTATTTCAAATAACTGACGAAAACCAAACATAATTACAATATATTATATATTATAGTCAAAACATTAAAAAATTGGTAATCAATTAGTCGGTATTTGGACTGAATTAGTTAGCTGGTAATTGAACATAATCTTTAAACATTAATCTTATATTTAAAACACATCTAACATTATCCATCATAAATAAAAATAAAAATAAAATATATGAAATTTATATAAAAATCTTTTTAAACATTATATTAAGTAAATTTATTATTATTATTGTTATTAAAATAGCAAATATAAATTTAAATTATAAAAAAGAAAAAAAATTAAAATATCACAATTTGAGATTGAATAACTCAAATAATCACAATCTAAAAAATTGACCCTTTAAATCATAAATAAACAAGCGTTTAACTTGCGTCAATAGTTTTCTAAACAAAATTATTGATATTTTAGTGATTAGTACGTGGATCATAAAAAGGTGTAAGATGCGTTTTTATGATTTTGTTTTTAATTTTCTTATATAATTATTAAAAAATGTAATTTATGATGCGTTTTTGTAAAAATGCATTTTATAAATGTGTGTTTTATGATTAAAAAAGATCACTTTTTTAAATCTTGATATTTAGAGGACTTCTTCTTCAAATTGTGATATAAAAGGCCATTAGAGCAAGTCCAACAGTTTCTTAGTTGATTACCTATAAATATAATAAAATAATGAGTTTTAGGTAATCGTACGAACTCCAACAATAATCTCTATATTCATTACCTATTATTATAATAATAATAAATTTGAATATAACTACTTTCAAAAAGGGGTAAAAGACAAAAAAGAGAAAAAAAAATGAACAAAAGAGGAGGGAACGAATTTTTTATTCAAAGAAAATAAAGTAGATAATGACTATTGGTTACCTATCTTTAAATAATGGGATGCATGTCATACTGATTTAGGTAATTATTATGACACTGTTGAGATTTAATTTTTTGGCACATTACCTATATTTCACCTTATTACACCATTTATTTAAGTAACTGTTGGATTTATTCCTAGGCAAAATAAATCTGTGGCAAGCTAGTTATATACAAGTAATGTACTATAGTTATGGCTTTACTAATTGAAGAAGTTTACATGTACACATATTTCATGTTCAGGAACGTATCTCTTAAACAATGACTTTGACCTGGATTTGCTGGTAGACTGTTGGAGTTGAATGAGTTGGAACAAAATCTGACACTACCAGAATGCTATCCCCGTATTTTATGATCCCTTTTGTTTTCATCAGATTGATGGTTCCCACAATGTTAGCTTCCATGTCATCTGATAGACTAGCAGATACAGGTATGATTCCCCATTGCAAATTGAGAGCCATGCGAGTGCTTCTATCACTTGTGAAAGCAAATATAGGAGAGTTTGGACGATTCCGAGAAATTAGAGATGCCATTTGACCATGAGTCGTGTATACAAATATAGCGTCCAGGGCAAGGTTGTTTGCTGCAAATTCAAATAGAATAATAGTTAAGAAGCAAGGACGGGAGACGTGAGTGTAGTATGGGAATATGGGAATTCGGTAAATTTAAAATACGGGAATAGAGTTGGAGACATACCTTATATAAATTTTAATTTTCATATATATATATATATATATATACATATATATATACATATATATATATATATATATATATATATATATATATATATATATCATGGTTATACATATTGATATCATCTAACAAAATCAAGAAATTTATGTAAATTGAATCAAATGCATAATTTATTCATCCAAAAGACAAACATATAAGTATAATCTTCTTATTTATGCAAAAATTAACATGATAATCAACACTTTTGTAATTCTAATAGACATTAATATTTAATATGATGAAAAGAGTTAGTTAACACAAATTTTGACTATAAATAATTAAAAAAAATTGGAAAGTAGGATTGTGAAAGAATTCGAGTGTCTGATAGACACACTTGTCCAAGAATCCGACACGGGGATAAACAATTTATCCAAGTGTCCCCGCTTCCTAGAATAATAGTGAAAATCTTATCTAATGTAATTTTAAGGGGCCTGAGGATGGTACAGTTTCAGTCCATATTCTTGTTGAAGTTACAAAGCATCAATAATCTATAACAATGTCATGCGGCAAAAAAGGACACACCTTCTTGAATATTGAAAATATTATGTAACCATTTCAACTTACCCATTTCCACCGCAGAATTGCAGATTTGTTCAGCAATTTGGTGTGCCAAAGATGCACCAAGTTGGTTCTGATGAAGAAACCAGTACCGGTTCTCCTCAAGACTCCACATTTCTGTTCGACTGCTAGTCATGCGCAAGACAGAAAGAGCCTTTTGTCCAAAGGATCCAATTGCTGACTCACCAGATAGCATCAGTGCATCAGCACACTGTCTAACTGCCTCAGAAACATCTGCAACCTTCTCATAGGAAGAGGGTGGTTACCAAAGTAAATGTGAATTCGAACAATATACTAGAAATTCTAGATCATCTTAGATATAATGATATATCATACATCTAGTTTCTCCAAAAAAAAAGGGAGCTTGTTTCATAAACGGTGGAAATGTTATGCTTTGTTTATCATGATCATTTAATAAATGAGATGTGACATTCTTTTCAAAAATTTAGGCTTGCCAAATATATGAAGGAATTTACTGAACTATGTTTTATCCAAACAAACTAACAATAAGGCTTTAGCATTTACTATAAAATTTACCATCACCAACAACACAGCCTAAACCAGCTCGAAACAAAGATTGGACATATTGACAGTTTATACCATGTCCATGAGACAACTACTATGATGATCCCATCATACTGGTCACCAGGACTAACCTCAAATAGATATACATAATAAACATCACATTATTGACACTGCTACTTCCGCCATAAATAAAATTTAATACAACCACCGATTCTCGAATCACCAGTGAACCAGTCTTAGATGAAAATTAAAAACTAAGTTACTTTGATGTTTTAAAATCAATGAGCACCAGAAGGAATTAAGTCCTTTATTGAGTAAATTAAATCACTAAGTATTTCGTCCACACATGATATACCAAAACAGAGAGTTTAACTTTAAGCAAATATCTCCCTCTCCTAAAAATTATCAACACCACCTTCTCTTCTCCAATAGCCCTAAACACATACTCTACTTGTTAGAATAAATATCACAATGTCCTTTTTTATAAATGAATTAGAAATACTCATAAAGTTTACATAAATAAATTAAGAAAAATTGTAGAGGTCCAGATCCTATCCTAAATTGGATACCAGATGCTTATATATCATTATTTGATTAATTCTGTATTTAAAAATGGAGAAGGCCCCCTTGTATGGTTGTATGCATGTGGACCATATATGAATTAGAAAATGACACTAACATTTGAGAATAATTTTGGGATCTATTTTAGGACCCCTAGCATTGCTCATTAATTCTACTTGGAAGAGTTTGACGTCTCCCCTTTTGACAATCAATGTCAACAAAATTGTCAGTGGGAAAGTAAAAAAATATTTAGTACCTCAGCTCTTGTTGGTGTAGGATATTCAATCATCGACTCTAGAAGTTGCGAGGCTACAATCACTGGCTTATTAAGCTGCCTGCAGACTCTCGTTATCCTTTCTTGCACTGCCGGAATTTGTTCTAGTGGAATTTCAACTCCAAGGTCACCTCGTGCCACCATGATACCGTCCGAAGCCACAACAATATCTTCTAAGTTGCGGAGGGATTCTAAACTCTCTATCTTTGCCAGCACTCTTATAGACCTATAATTTCAAAGTCTTATATTCCACAGTGCAGAAGACAATTTGAAATTCTATATCCATCCCTCCATTTTTACTGAATAGTTTATTTATCCTCTTCAGAATGGCCCAAAAGGACTCTACTTAATACAATAATTCAACTTATTCAATATATCGAAGCCAGCTTAAAACAAGATCAGTCATATATAGAAACACAGTAATAGTTTGGCTCATAAAATGATTGTCTTCTCAGAAAAAGTATAAATTGACATGGCAAGATACTTGGACTTGCTATGTTATTATGATATACACATTACCTGTATGGCTATATACTAGACAAGATTGTAAAAGTACATTAAATAACAGAAAAGAAAGAACACGTTTTGATAGTTTTTTCGATCACCCAAAAGTAGCGACATGCAATAAAAGAAGACTGTTGCTGAAGTAAAGTAACTACAAATTCACATCAGGATGTGAACTTACTTTGAAGATTTAGTGGAAAGATAGTTCTTCAAATGCTTGACTGCATCAGCATCTTTGACAAATGATACTGCAACAAAATCAACCTCTTGGGAAATTCCAAACTCGATATCAGACCAGTCCTGTGGATCAAACAGTTAGCTCTTACCACACTGTATTATAGTGAATGATGGAATCTTATTAGACTATAATTAGCTTGCACAAGCCATAAAAGTATAAAACATATTGTGAAGTTTACCTTTGTTGATATAGTAGGGAGCTCATCATTATCTTCCAAAAGTTTTCCATCTCTCCAAAAGCTCAGCTTAGCTCTAGGAAGAAATAGACCGGGGCCAGTGCACTTGCATCGTAAATCATTACCAATTCTTTCTATGACCTCAAAACTTGCCATACCTCCATCAATAACGAGTACGTCACCAACTTTAATACCTGACGAAATAAAAATATATTTTGCTTACTTAAATAGTACGAAAGCTACAACACATTGTCAAAGGCATCCATCACAGTACCTTCCGAAAACCCCTCATAGTTTGCTTGAACTGTGAATGGCCGAATACCCTCAAACTTTTCAGGCGTAAAATCCCAAATTGAGCCGTCCTATAGCTCCATGGCAAACACATTAAATAAACAAAACTACATCTTTCTCCAATCTCAACTACTAATCATCACAGTTAAATATCAAATGACAATAATAAACAGAAACAGATATAATAAGTCGACAGACATATAAGTATATGACCTCTGCTTTGAGCGAAGAGGGAGCCCCATGATCAACAACATGCTGACTACCTTCAGTATCAATCATGATCGATACACAAAACCCGAAATCCTCATTCAATATCTTGATATTCCTAATAACATCACAATGCCAATTAATCGTGTTGTGACATATTTAGCCTAGCAATATTCATACCTCCCAATGCCAACATCTTCAAATCATGAATAGACTGACAGGCTGGCCCAATTGTACATATCAACTTAGTTTTCCTCATCCCCAGGAACCCTTTTTCCCTCAACTCCCCTTCAGACACCAAATCAAATGAACCCTTAAACTCATTCCCCTGCACAGCTGCTACTTGCATTAAACCCCGGATTCTAATTCTACCAACATTTTTCAAAGAAGCACCACTTTTTAAAATTAAACATGCTGGCGCTGTGATCGCGTTTTTAACAACCATTCTACTAGTTGATACTCCTATATAACCAGCAGCAGCTAAATCACACTTGATCGCCATTGATGTTTTTCAGAAAGTGTTCAAATATAATGTAATCAAAGTTTTAGTATTAGCAACAAATACACTATGTAGCAAGTCAAATCAAGTTTTTTTGATGAGATTGAGGTGGGATCACTTTAAAATCAACGTCATTGTTTATTACAAGTGGAAGTTTATGCGAAGAGACTTCCAAGTCATCAACCTAAATGAATAGAATAGCTTATGTCATTTTCATTTTAGTTTAGTGAAATGACTCTAATAGCACTGAGTGAAATGATTGTTACAACTAGACTTTCGTTGGCTCAAAGTAAAAGAATGAATTTAATTAGTACCTATTTTTTAATTTTTATTGACTTTTAATTTAATGTGTAATTAATGCAAGAACTTGGGGGAGTTTTTAGTTTTAACGGCTGCACTAATGTTTCGTGACTATTTCGGGTTCTCGTTAACTGCTTACGTATCTCAATGTGTGTGAGAATCAAGCCAATAACGTCGTTCTAATGCTGAGCGGTTAAACATTCCATAGTGACATAAGGTTGTTGTAACCTTCAAGGAATGAGAGCCGACTCTAGCATGTGAGATTTATCTTTGAGATTGGGTTTCTAGAGCCTTCCATAGACGAGGGGCCTCGTAGGACTCTTCAAACCTTTAATTGAATATTAATTAATTAATTAATTAATAGGGTTTCAAGCCTCATTAATTGGGTCGTCCGTTTGGACCAAACTAAATTTAATTAATGCAATATTAATTATATTTCGAGGGTATTTTTTAGCCCACATCATTTGCTCCTCAACTTTTGGAAAAACTTCATGAGTTTTCATAAAAGTTTTACTAAGGGTTCTCTATGTCTGTCGGTCATTTTATTTATGTTAGTGCCTATCAAGCATTTTTCAAGTGAAAATAATTTTTTTATAATTATCTTCCATTTCTAATCAATTTTCATGATTTTGAATCACCCACAAGTGTTTCTGTATTTTCTTCAAATATTTTGGTGATCATATGGTACTCATAAGTATTTTTCATAACATTCTCAATATTTTTAGAATTTTTTTATGTACCAACATGTATTTTTCTTAATAATTTAGAAATTTTTATGTACCCACATGTATTTTTTCTAATAATTTAAGAATTTGTTATGTGCCCACAAATATATTTCGTAATTTCTTAATAATTTTAGGAATTTTTTATGTATCCACGGGTATTTTTCGTAATTTCCTAATAACTTTTGGAAATTTTTATGTACCCACATGTATTTTTTGTAATTTTCTAATAATTTTAGGAATTTTTTAAGTACCCACCGAAATTTTTCATAATTTTCTAATAATTTTAGGAATTGTTTATGTACCCACAAATATTTTCCTTAATTTTCCCTATTAATTTAGGAATTTTTATGTACTCACATGTATATTTCATAATTTTCTTAATAATTTAGGAATTTTTTTATATACCTACATGTATTTTTTCATAATTTCCTAATATTTTTAGGAATTTTTTATCTACCCATAGATATTTTTCATAATTTTCTAATATTTTAGGAATTGTTTATATACCCACAGGTATTTTACGTAATTTTCTAATATTTTTAAGAATTTTTATGTACCTACATGCATGTTTCCTAATTTTTCCTAATAATTTAAGAATTTTTTATGTACCTACAAATATTTTTCATAATTTCCTAATAATTTTAGGAATTTTTTATGTAAACAAAGATATTTTTCGTAATTTCCTAATATTTTTTGGAATTTTTTATGAACCCACGGATATTTTTCCTCATATTTCTAATATTTTAGAAATTTTTTATGTACCCACATATTTTTTACTCCCTCTGTCCCATTCAATTCTATACACTTTTCTTTTTTGGATGTCCCTCTCATTTGTATACATTCCAAAAATAGTAAAATTTTAATAATTAAAAATACTACTACACCCACTAACTTTCCTCCACTATCTCAAATTCATAATATAAAAATACTATTACACCCACTACTTTCCTCTACTATCTCAAATCTATTATTAAATATTAATAGGTCCCACCACTTTACCCACTTTTTACCTAACTTTACTATTACACTATCATTTTTTTTCTTTTTCTTGGTCTCCGTGTCCCATTGATTTGTATAGAAATCAATGGGACGGAGGGAGTATAATTTTGCAGGGTCTAATTTATTGATTTACAAATTTCAGGGGTCTTTATAAAAAATTTCAAACTTCAGTAAAGCATTCGTCAGCTTTCAAACTTTAGGGGAGTAATTGTCAGCTTTCAAACTTCAAGGAGATAATCGTAAGTTTATAAAATTCAGGGGACTTTTCGTAAATGGCGTTGAACTTCGGTGAGCATTGTGTAGTTTGGCCACCAAAATAAGCACTCCAAAGCGCGCTGTCAAATGAGGTCGATTTATTCATCATTTTTTATGCCAGGTCGAAAGATTCGAGCTCCAAGACTTCGAAGCTCAATTCGGACCGATTATTTTTTTTCTTCATTTTTTCCATATATTATTAATAAATAATAATAATATTTATTTTGGGATAATTGGATTTCGAATTTGTAAGTGTCCCACTTGGATAAAATTTTATTCGAATAAAGTCCAACCCGGATATTATTACTATTATTAAATAATAATAATTTCTATATTAACCCAATTAATTTTTCGATAAATATTTCCTTGATTCAGAGGCGTCCTACTCAGATAAAATGAGGCGTCCTACTCAGATAAAATTTTATTCGAATAAAGTCCAACATGGATTTTATTATTATTATGAAATGAGGTCGATTTATTCATCATTTTTTTATGACAGGTCGAAAGATTCGAGCTCCAAGACTCGAAGCTCAATCCGGCTCGATTATTTTTTTTGCACTTTTTTTTCCATATATTATTAATAAATAATAATATTTATTTTGGGATAATTGAATTTCGAATTTGTAAGTGTCCCACTTGGATAAAAAAAATTCGAATAAAGTCCAACCCAAATATTATTACTATTATTAAATAATAATAATTTCTATATTTACCTAATTAATTTTTCGATAAATATTTCCTTGATTCAGAGGTGTTCTACTCAGATAAAATGAGGCGCCCCACTCAGATAAAATTTTATTCGAATAAAGTCCAACATAGATTTTATTATTATTATTAAATAATAATAATTTCTATTTTTCCCCAATTAATTTTTGGATAAATATTTCCTCGATTCAGAGGTGTCCCACTAGGATAAAATTTTATTCGAATAAAATCTAACCCGGATTTTATTATTATTATTATTATTAATTAATTAATGATTTTATATTCTTGTACACCTGGATTGGCGTCTAAGAAACCTCAATTTCAAGTCCAGGTCGAATTTGACTAGCTTGAGTGGCCTTAAGCCTCATTTGAGCCCCAGATCGAATAAACTTGGATTGAGATCTAATAAACCTCAATTTCTAGTCCACGTCGATTATGTTTGGCTTGAGGGGTCTCGAGCCTCATTTGACTGGCTTGAGGGGCCTCGAGCCTCATTTGAGCCCTAGGTCGAATAGACCTGGATTGAGGTATAATAAACTTCAATTTCAAGCCCGGGTCGATTATAACTGGCTTGAGGGGTCTCGAGCCTCATTTGAGCCCCATGTCGAATAGACCTTGATTGAGGTCGATTATAGTGTTACGGATTAAAAACGAGATGTATTTAATACGTAATTAATGCTAAGGTGTGAGAGAGCTTCGAGCTTCTATGGTTGTACTAACGTTTCGTGACTAACTCAGGTCCTCGTTAACTGCCTATGTATCTCAATGGGTGTGAGAATCAAACCAAAAATGTAGTTCTAATATTGAGGGGTTAGGCCCTTTATATAGACGCATGAAGGCCTTGGAATCATATTAGAAGTAGGAGACTTGGTGGCCAAATCTCCTAGTGACAAGGTTGTCTAAACCTCTTAGGAACGAGGGTCCTCGTTGTACTCTTCCCACATTTGGGTTTCTAGATCCTTCTAGGTTTAAGGCCTTTATCAGGCTTCTTGGGCCTTTACCGTGCCTTTATTAATTAATTACAAAATTAATTACTAATAGAGGCTTACTGTGCCTATGGCTTCAACAGAGCTTGTGGGCTAGATTTACAAATCCAGTTGATCCTTGGATTACAAATCCAGTTGATCCTAGGATTTATTTTCCTAGTTCGTTTCATGGGCCCAAGCCTTTGGACCATATCAGGTCTAACTAATGAAATAATAAATACTATATTTATCATTTCTCCAGGACTATTTTTACCCATATCATTTGCCCCCCAACTTTTGGAAAAAATTCGTGAGTTTTCGTAAAAGTTTCACAAAGGGTTTTAAGTGCCTTACCGGGCTTTTGACCTATTTCAGTTAATTTTATTTCATCTTTTGGGCTCAGGCCTTTTATTATTAATTCTTTTAAAGAATCAATATCATATAAATTGGTCCTCCAAGAACTTTATTTGTAACAATTTTCAAAAAGTAGGAAATTTTAGAGACTTTGTCCAGTTTGACCTGGAATGAGGTCGAAAAAGACCTCAAATACAACCCCAGGTCGAATCTAGGAATCGAGGTCGAACTCGACTTCGATCAAGGTCAAACTCGACATCGATCGAGGTCGAACAGGACGTGATGCACTTCCAGGTCGATATGTGGTTGTGAGGTCGAAATCGTCTTCAATCAAAGTCGATTATGACAGGGAAATTACTTTGAGGTCGATCACGTGACTGAGGTCGAATTCGACCTCGATTGAGGTTGAATTTGACTTAAAAATACCTTTGAGGTCGAATCCAACCTCGATTGAGATCGATTTAGGCCTCAATTGACTATTGAGGTCGATATACGAGGTTATCATCGATTTTGACCTCGATTGAAATCGAAGTAGGCCTCAATTTTCCCTTGAAGTCGAAACTTGTAAATGAGATTGATTTCGACCTCATTGGAGGTCGAACGTGACTTTAAAGTGCAACATGCCTTCCAGGCTTGGGGCTTTCACTTCGATTGAGGTTGATCTCTACCTTATTTTTCCATTGAGGTCGATGAAGAACCGAGGTCGACTGTCAACTTGGAATGTGGTCAATATAATCATCATTTTTGCTCCTAGCTCGACATTGGAATGAAGTTGATTGGCCTCTTGGTTCGAGCTTTATTTTGACCTTGATTGAGGTCGATTTAAACTTTAAAAATACATCCAAGTCGAATAACACTCGAGGTCGATTGTCGACCTATTTGGGATCGATTTTTACCTCCAATTCACATTATGATAGTTTTGAGGTCGAGGTTGGTCATCGATCTCATTTGAGATCGAACTTGACTTTAAAATTTAGACAAGCATTATAGGCCATATATGTGTTTTCGACCTTGATTGACGTTGAATTGTACTTTAATAAGGCACACAAGTCGATTCTTTTTATTTCTCTATAGTTGTTAATTTTTGACTTGGTTTGAGGTCGATCAACATTTGATTTTTCTCTCCACATTGAAATTATTGTGCACTTCTTGCCTTTATATTTTTAGAAGGAGATTGAGGTCGAAATGAAACTCAAATACCCACATGGGTTGAAAAATAGTTGATTCCTTACAGATTTGATTAAGTGGAGCCTTACAGGCTTTTGGGTTTTTGGGCCCTAGATAATATGGGCCCTTACTAAGCCTTTTATTAAAGAGTCCAATTGATGTTTCCAAATAGTGGTCTTTCACAGCCTTGGGATCATGGACCTCCAATGGTCTTTGATTATGGGCCTTTAGTATTTTACCAGCCTTTGGGCCTTGGGCTTTTTATATTCTAGGCCTTCGAGGCTTTTTCCTTTGGTTATTGGGCCTTCATGGGTTTCACAGGCCCATCTTCTAGATTCTTCTTCTAGGTTCTAGACAACTCCATTTTTTGTGGGCTTTCATTTATGGGGTTTGCTATATGAGCCCTTTTACCGGCTGTATGAGTTGACTTGCCCTTCAACGGTCACGCGACCTAGAGACGCCGGTAAAAAGTGGAATTTTAACGTGTAAGTGACTGACTAGGGGTTATATATGAGTGAAGTAAGGGGCTTCACTTCCCTCACTTCTCATTTCTCAATTCTTAAATTTCTCAAACACCTTCGAGCTCTCAATCCTTCCAACAACTTCAGTCCTTAGTCCTCCCAAGGATATTCACAAGTTCGAAGAAGTAATGGCCGTCAAGAAAGCTTCAAGACTAGTGGCTATTAATGCAGGGTCTGCTAAGAGAGGTTAACTCCTCCGTCGAATCCCAATTTTTTCTTCTCACATGTCTTTGATTGATATGATAAATCAAAGGGGGGATGAATGCCCTAGTCTATCTCATTTAGATTTATACAGTCGTAGCAATAAGTTTTTTGATTCTGACCTAGTAGAAGAATACAATCGCCTCTTTAACTTTCCTCATTGCTTTACCATTTCTTTGGCGGAGCCTGGTGATAGGACCTGTCATTGGAATCCTTCTAAGTTATTTGTCTATATAGATGCCCTATTAGTGGGGCTTAGGTTTCCTTTGCATGAATTCATCCCCCCACTTTTACCTGACGTTCAAATTCACTTTCTCAAATCGTTCCCAATGGATGGAGACTCATCCATTGTTTCATGGTTCTTTGTTTAGAAAAGAAAATAAAAATGACTGTCCCTCTTTTTTGTAAAATTTTTTAATTTAAAAATTCATCTAGCCTTTCCTTGGGCTGGATTCACATAGCTCATAGACAAAATAAACCCCATATTTTCGACAATTCTTCTATTCCCGACAACAACCTTCATTGGAAGGAAAATTTTGTGCAAATCTCATGGGAAGGGGGAGATTAGGGGACTCTCTTTAGGCCCACCTTTGGCAAGGTTGTACACGGGAGGGCCGAGTCCATCATGATCTCATTGGAGGAGTAAAATGTTTATGTTACGCTTACTCAGGGGGAGACCAAGGAAGTTTCTTGGGCTCTTCTTAATGAGCGCAGACTAAAAGTTGTGGGCCTATCGAGGGCCTCGAGAAAAGGTATACTACTTCTCTTAGGCTTGTCTTTTTACTTGGGGAACATTCTATTACTTTACTAACATGCTTATGTTTCTTTGTTTTCAGCTCCTGCGCAGATCAATGAGTGGACCATTCCGCCTGTGGAAGAAACTGGCCGTATAAAACATCTAAGATTGATGAATGATTCCAGGCAGGGAAACAAGATGCCAACTTTCTTACAGCCTCATTCTGGGCCAACTGAGGCTGAAGGCAGCGAGACTGTCAAAGCGCCAAAATCCCTGGCATACAAGCCAGGCTGGGGATTCAGGAAGTCAGACACGGTGGTCGGCTGCACAGACCATGCAAGGGATCGGTCCCTTCATTCCCTCACTCCTTGTGATTACATGGACATTATTTTGGGATGTGATGAGGAGAGCACCAGAGCTTTAGGTGCACAGACACTAGCATTGGTAAATTTCCTTAACTACTTCACATTTCATATCTATTGTTTGCACGTACTTAAATTCCTCTAACATTTAGAATTCCCTTTACTTACGCTGACTTGTTTTCTTCCAGGCTAATGCCTATTTTCAAGCTTCCCTGCACCAGACTGAGTCGTGGAAGGCTCAAGCAGGGAAACATAAGAAGGAGCTCACCGTGGTGAATGCCAAAATAAAACATTTGGAGGAGAAGCTAGCGTAGAAGGAAGAGATTCTGAAATAGTCTCAAGCTGAGATTGTAGAACTCTGAGCTGACAAGAATGTAATCATTGACAAATATTTGGCTTCGGAGGAATATCAAGATTTAATCTTACAACACGACGATCTCCTCTTTCCAGCTAACTCCTCCAGATCCAACAGAAGAAAGCTCTTTCGAAGAGGAAGAATCAAGTGAAGGCGAAGAGGATTCATCCTCATCTAGCGGGGAGGAGTCCTTGGGAGAGGAGGATGAGGCGTCAAAGTAGATAGGTTTTTATGTATTATATTTTTGTTTCCCCCTGGGGCTTGTAAAAACATTTGGCCTTCGAGGCTTTTTATTTATGTAATCATGTTTTTTATTTTCCTGTCTTTTTACTTTATGCCTTAGTTTTGCTTGTTTTTCCTGTTTAACTTGAACATAAATAACAAATACTTGCGAGGCTTGTAAAAAGACTTAGCTAAAATGATGAATGTTATATAAGGATAACAAAAAACATTTCTCAAAACATATAATTTAGTATATATAAAAAGAAAGATATCATGCCTTCGAGGCTTAACAAGTCGATACTCAAACGTTCTTGAAAATCAAAATTGAAAACTTAAACATTGTAAATTCTCAAGTTGGCAGCATTCCAGCTTCTCGGGATTTCAACTCCTTCAAGGGTTTGGAGCTTGTACGCTCCCTGCCTTGTGACTTCTTTCACTTGCTAGGTCCTTCCCAATTCGAAGCTAACTTGCCCTTTGAACCTGCTCCAGATGCCTCGATCTTTCGGAGGACTAAGTCTCCTTTACAGAAGAACCTTTCCTTCACTCTAAGGTTATAATAGAACGAAGCTTTCTTCTGGTTTACCACTATTCGGGCGTTGGCCTTGTCGGGTAGCTCATCTATAAGGTCTAAAACCAATTTCATGCCTTCTTCATTAGCATCAATCTGGAACTCTTGCACTCTTGGTGACGTCTGAGTGATTTCAACAGACACCACTGCCTCAGCCCCGTAGACTAGTTGGAACGGTGTAGCTCCTGTTGAAGCTCTACAAATAGTTCTGTATGCCCATAAGATTGGAAGTAATTTATCATTCCAAGTCCCTTGGGAGTGTTCAATCCTCTTCTTAAGTCCATCTAGGATGATTCTGTTGGCCACTTCGGCTTGTCCATTTGACTGCGGATGAGCGACTAAAGTGAAGCGTAGTTCAATGTTGTAGTTCCCACAGTACTCCATGAAGTCATTGTTGTTAATTAATTGAGTCCCATTGTCCATCACCAGGATATGGGGTAACCCATACCTGCATATAACATTTTCCCAGAAGAATTGAGTTACATTCTTAGTATCAATCTTGGCCAGGGGCTTCGCTTCTATCCACTTTGTGAAGTAGTCGATAGCGACGATGAGAAACTTCCTCTGTGCATTTGCTATAGGCAAGGGGCCTAAGATATCCATTCCCCACATGGTAAAGGGGAGTGGAGAGTTAATGGATGTCAGCATCTCAGGGGATTGCCTAACGATAGGCGCAAATTTTTGGCAGCGATCACACTTCTTAACATAAGCTTTAACATCTCTAAGCATCTCAGGCCAATAGAATCCCGGTCTTATGACTTTATGAGCGAGAGCCCTAGTTCCAAGGTGTTGACCACATATACCTTCATGAACTTCCTTTAGGGCAGCTTCAGCCTCGGGGGGTCTCAGACACTTCAAGTAGGGTATTACATATGATTTCTTATAAAGTATCCCTTCTATGAGGGTATACTTCAAGGCTCTCACCGATAGCTTGTGTGCTTCCATGGGGTCAGTTATTGCCTTTCCCGTCTCCAAGTAGAGCTTTATAGGATCCATTCAACATCCTCCCAGCCCAATTGGACTACTAGTTTAGCGTTAATGCTTGGGGTCTTCAAGACCTTGAAATAAACACTACCAGGACAGCTATCATTCTCTGATGATGCAAACTTAGATAAGGCAACGGCCTTCACATTCTCTTCTCTTGGGATATACTCGAAGTGACATTCTTTGAATTACATAGCTTGAGTCTTAACAATCCTCAAATATTTGGCCATAGTTTCTTCTCGGGCCTCAAATCCACATTTACTTGGGAGATCACTAGCCTTGAATCGCCACATATCTTTAACCTGTTCACCCTCAGGGTTCTGGCTAGACCAAGTCCATCTATCAAAACTTCATACTCTGCTTCATTGTTTGTAGTGGGGAAATCCAACTTGATTGCATACTCGACAACAAACCCATCAGGGCTTTGCAAAACCAATCCAGCTCCGCTAGTGCCGTTCTTGAAGTTCCGTAAAAAAAGAGTAGCCATTATTCTTTGAGTTTCTCCTCTTTTTCCTTATTATTTCCAGTTTCTTCATCCTCTTCCAGCCCCCCGACTTCTTGGTTGAGAATGGTACATTCAACCACGAAGTCATCTAGAGCTTGAGCTTTGATCGTCGTCCTTGGCTTGTACTTGATTTCGAACTCTCCAAGATCAATAGCCCATTTGATTAGCCTCCCACTGGCCTTGGGGTTGTGTAGTATGTTTCTAGGGGCTGGTCTATCAAGACTTCAATAATATGCGCCTGGAAGTACGAGCATAGCTTTCTTAAAGCCATTATTAATGTTAAGGCAAACTTCTCAACCTTTGAGTAGTTCAACTCTACTCCATGCAGGATCTTGCTGACATAGAAAATGGGTTTCTGAACCTTTGCTTCTTCTTTCACCAGAACGGCGCTTAAGGCTGAACCAGAGACAGCAAGGTACAGGTATAACACTTCTCTAGGTTTCGGTTTGGCAAGTAGGGGTGGCGCAGCCATATATTTCTTCAGATCTTCAAAAGCTGCTTGACTCTCATAATTCCATTCGAAGTTTTTGACCGTCTTTAAGGCTTTGAAGAATGGCAGACACTTTTCGCTTGACTTGGATATGAAGCGCCCTAGGGATGTTACCCTTCCCGTGAGCTTTTAGACATCTTTTACTGTCTTAGGTGGCTCCATGCCCAAGATTGCTTGAATCTTATCGTGATATACCTCAATGCCCCTTTTGGAGACCATCAAGCCTAGAAATTTTCTAGAACCTACACCAAAGGCACACTTGGCAGGGTTCAACATCATCTTGTAGCTTCTCAGAACTTCAAATGCCTCACTCAGGTGCTCAAGATGATCGGCCTTGTTTAAGCTTTTGACTAACATGTCATCAACATAGACCTCCATGGTCTTACCAATGAGGTGTTTGAAGATTTTATTTACAAGCCTTTGATATGTGGCTCCTGCATTTTTAAGTCCAAAAGCTAGAACGAGGTAACAAAAAACACCAAAGTCAGTGATGAATGATACCTTAGGGATGTCATCGGGATGCATTTTAATTTGGTTATAGCCACTAAACCTATCCATGAAGCTAAGCATCTCATGCCCAGTTGTGTCTCTGTCAACGTGTCTATCCTTGGTAATGGGAAACAGTCCTTATGACAGGCATCATTTAAATTTGTGAAGTCTACACACATTCTCCACTTCCCATTTCTCTTTCTAACCATCACAGGGATAGCCAGCCATTCAGGAAATTGGATTTCTTCAATAAATCCGGCTTCCAATAATTTCTCTACTTCATGTTTAATAGCCTCCTGTATTTCAGGAGTGAAGCTTCTTTTCTTCTATTTGATTGTTGTCCTTCTAGGATTCACATTCAACTGATGTGTTATAAGCTCGGGGTCTATCCCTGGCATGTCGGCTGCTGTCCAAGTAAAAATATCCCTGTTATCTTGTAAGAATTGAATCAGCTATTCCTTCAGGTCTTTGGGGAGTGAAGTCCCCACATACATCACCTTCTCGGGATTTAGAGGATCCAAAGGAGCAGGCTCCAAGTCCTCTGCGGGCTTACCCCTCCTTTCTTCATGATCCCTGACGTCCATGTCTTCAATAGGGAGGACTTGCCCCCTAGTACCACTAGGCTTTAAAGCGGCCACATAACAGCTCCTAGCCATTTTTTCATCTCTTTTCTCTTCTCCCACTCCATTCCTAGTCGGGAATTTGAGCTTCAGATGGTATATAGAGGTTATCGCTTTGAAGGCGTGCAGCCCGGTCCTGCCAAGGATCACATTATAAGTGGTGCTTGCCTTAATAATGAGGAAATTCAGCATTTGAGTGGACTGTCGAGGTTCCTCGCCCATAGTCTTGGGTAGTTGTATAATTCCTTCTATCCGAGACTCCACTCCATTGAAACCATAGATAGGCATGTTAGAGAGGGTCAGTTGTGAATCGTTATACCCCATATTTATAAAGGTTTCATAAAATAGGATGTCTATAGACGATCCTCCATCTACCAAAACTCTCTTCACCGGAGAGTTTCCTATGACAGAGGTGATTACCAGGGGATCATCATGGAGGAATCTTACCCCTTCTACGTCAGAATCATCAAACGATAAAGAGACCTCAGTCATTGCCCTTTTAGGAGGTTCTCCTACGATGCTCATTACCTCTCGGGCATATGCCTTCCAGGAGTTTCGGAAGTTACCTGCTGCGGTTGGTCCTCCTGAGATTACGTTGATCACAGGTCCTCAGGGCTGATTGTTTCTGTCATTGGGCTCTGAGTCCCTTCGTTTATCATTGTGACCTTTGTCATGTCTAGCACCCTCCTTGGTGTACTTTTCCAAGTTTCCTCTTCTAATCAGAAACTCTATCTCATCTTTCAACTGACGGCAGTCATCAGTGTCGTATCCCACATCCCTATGGAATCGGCAGTACGCATTCTTATTTCTCTTTTCAGGATCAGTCCTTAGTGGCTTCGGCTATCGAAGGTCTTTATCCTTCTCAATGTCCATCAGTATTCGGCTACGAGCAGTATTCAGCCTTACATACTTGGTGAACTTGGATCTTCCCTTCTTCTTGGAGTCATTATCATCATTCTTTGCATACTTGGTATAAACAGTATACTCAGTATCGCTGGGTCATTTCTTAGAGTAAGTGTTCGAGGCTTGAAACCCTTGGGCTTTCCTCATACTTTCCTCGGCCTTGATATACTTTCCATATCTCTCCTGGAGCTCATTCATACTCTCGGGGGGCCTCTTGGCTAACGATTTCCTGAAATTTTCATTAGAAGTCCCTTGCTGCAAAGCTATCATAGCTACCTTCTAGTCTAAATTAGGGACCTTCAAGGCTTCCTTTGTGAACCTGTTCATATAATCCCTCAAGGACTCTTTCTTCCCCTGGTGCATATTCATTAGTGAAGTTGAGCTCTTCTCATGAGTCTTACTGCTGATGAATTGACCAATGAAGGCCCTGATCAGATCTTTGAATGACCCAACAGAGTTTGGAGGTAGACGACTGAACCACCGATGAGCCATACCACTCAGGGTTTGGGGGAACGCCCTGCAGTTGACGACATCATTTACGGGCTGTAACAACAGTGCATTAGAGAATGTGAGAACATGATTTGAAGGATCTCCCGTTCCATTATAGGCCTTAATTGTAGGCATCTTAAAATTCATTAATATCTATTCATTCATAATATTCTCAGTAAAAGAAGGAGTAAGATCATCAGGATCTCCAAGCAGTAATAGGTCTTGGGGGTCAGCCCTAACATAACTTGCCTTGTTTGCCTCCTAGTTGGGGGCTCATCCAAATCTATAACTGGTGTGTTTCTTATCGACCCCCCAGCTCCTTCATTTGTGCGGCGTTGTCGCCTTGCTAACGCCCTCTCTAAGTCCTTCCTCAGTCGCTGTGTTTCGGCTTCATGAGCGCGTATTCTGTTTTGAAGGCTTAGAGAGTTATTAACTTGAGGCCCTCGGGGATGGGTACTCCTTTCTCCAAGGGGCTCCTTACCGGGTTGCCTCCTTCGTGGGTTTATATCTTCGTCAGACGACTCCTCGTTGTCAGTAAAGTAAGGTCCAAAGAAGTCACGACTTCTTTGTTGTAAGTTATAGTGGGGCAACAACCCTTGCTCATACGAAGGCTCGTAGTTTCTTGGGAGCCTGTAACGAGGGTCGGGTGTTATGGCAAACGAGATATGTAAAGTAGGAGGAGCAATAAAAGTCGTACGAAGGGGAAGAATTACCTAGAGCGGAGGAACCGAAGCATGGATGGACACGTCAAGGTTGGAAGGATAAACAACGACGCTTAGGGGTCCGACACGCCGAATACTTGCTTCAGGGTCCTCAACGGAGGTGGTAGGAACAGTAGTTCCTTGTTCACGTGTCACAGCGGAGGGATTGTTGGTGTCAACAGTCGTGTCAGGGATCTCTCATTCGAGAGTGCTCGCAGTTCTTCATGTTCTTTCCATGGTTGTTATTCACTTTCCCATAGACGGCGCCAAATGTTACGGATTAAAAACGAGATGTATTTAATATGCAATTAATGCTAAGGTGTGAGAGAGGTTCAAGCATCAATGGCTGCACTAATGTTTTTTGACTAACTCAGGTCCTCGTTAACTTCCTACGTATCTCAATGGGTGTGAAAATCAAGCCAAAAACATAGTTCTAATATTGAGGGATTAGGCCCTTTTTATAGGCGCATGAGGGCCTTGGAATCATATTAGAAGTAGGAGACTTGGTGGCCAAGTCTCCTAGTGACAAGGTTGTCTAAACCTCTTAGGAACGAGGGTCCTCGTTGGACTCTTCCTACATTTAGGTTTCTAGATCCTTCTAGGTTTAAGGCCTTTATCAGGCTTCTTGGGCTTTTACCGTGCCTTTATTAATTAATTACAAAATTAATTACTAATAGAGGCTTACTGTGCCTATGGCTTCAACAGAGCTTGTGGGCTAAATTTACAAATCCAGTTGATCCTTGGATTACAAATCCAGTTGATCCTAGAATTTATTTTCCTAGTTCGGTCCAAGGGTCCAAACCTTTAGACCATATCAAGTCTAACTAATGAAATAATAAATATTATATTTATCATTTTCCCAGGGCTATTTTTACCCACATCATATAGAGAGAGAAATAAGTTTTCTAATTATAATTAATACTAATCCAAAATTCTAAATTATTTAATTAAGTCTCACTTAATTAATTAATTACTAATTTTGGAATTAGTTTAAATAATTCATTTATTCAATTTATATAATTAATTAACTCATACTTAATTAATATCATAAATAAAATAAAATATTTATTTAAATTAAATTCATAATTTAAATTATTTCTCCATCATTGCTACCCAAGTAATAATAATTAAATCAGTGATTCGATTAAGTCTTTCGTGAATAATATTCCATGTAATATAATCTCTTTAATCTCGATATTATAGATTAAACTCAAGGCATGTCTCGTGTCATCCTCTTCATAATTTAATCTTTATTTTCTTGAACGATGAGTAGACTATTTAAATCAAATCAACATTTGAGCACGCCCGTGCACTTCATAGTCTCACTCAAACAAGAGGCCAATAATATCACTCCTAAAATTAGGAGGATTAAATCCTATTTAGATCATTCATATTTCTCATACGATTCATAATATACCCAATGTCTACTTTTATCATCATCCGGTCAAAGGTAACTTTTAATGTAATTAAAGTTTATTAATTCTCATATAGAAAAATAATAATTTCATGTCAAAGGATCATTACACCATTATCGGAGTGAAAATTACTTATGACACTTATTAACATGTAGAATCTCACGACGGGTGATTCCAGTGTCATGCAATGAGACATGCACTTATATTCTTGACTTTAGTATCACCATACCTATGACCAATGAGATGTGATCATTTGTCAACAAACATACTAGTCTTTGTGCATTATTATTTTCCTTGAATAATAATACTCGACTAGGGATTTTTAGAAATAAGATACTATTCATATAATTTCATTTTTAAGTCACATACTTAAAGATATATAATACGTATCAAAATTCCAAGGACATTTATTATGATTTCCATTTATTATGCAGTAAATAAAACATAATAAATAAATAATAATCAATAAAACATAATCCTTAATAATAAAATATTTTCCTTAAAATATAAAAGCAATTGTCTCTAGGGAACAATTACTAACAATCTCCCACTTGAACTAGAGCCAATTACCTAAGTAGTCAGTGGAACTAGTGTGACTTTCGTGCTTCTGCTGCGACAAAGCCTTAGTCAGCGGGTCTGCAATATTATTATTAGTATACACTTTATGTATATGTATATCTCCATGATTATTAATCTCATTAATTAGGGGATATCTCCTAAGTACATGTCCAAACAGCCTCCTTGGCTGCTTCACAAGCATCAATATACTCAAGATCTATTGTAGAATCAACAACTGTCTTTACTGTGAAGTATTCTAGTATACAACATCTCAATTTAAATAGATAAAACACAAAGCCAGACAGAAACACTAAATGATCGTTGTCTGTCTAGAAACCAATATCACTGAAACCTCTTACAACTAGTTTCACATCCTCCATATAACAAGAATGAATCTTTTGCCCTCTTTAAGTACTTAAGAATATTCTCGACTCCCATCCAGTGACCATCACATGGATTAGACTGGTACCTGTTCATCATGCTTAAGGCTTACGAACCATTATACTAAGTACATATCATCTCATACATTATTGAACCAATCACCGAAGCATATGGAACTTTACTAATATGATCCTTATCATCAAATGATTTAGGATAAATTTTATTTTGAGATCACTATCCTATGAGATATTGGGACACATCCATTTTAGCCTCTTTGCATTTCAAATCGATGCAAAACTTTGTCAATGTATGTACTCTGACGTAGGTCGATCAATCTCCTTAATCTATCTCTATAGATCCTGATCCCTAATATATAGGTCATATCGCCTAAGTCCTTCATTGAGAAATTATTTCTCTGTTAGGAATTATGAGATTTGATGATAACAAATTACTTAGAATTACAATAGGGATTTAAATTTCATTGTAGCTAGTCGATGGATATATGACTTATAAATATCCATTGACTAGGAAACCAATTATCAGTTAAATCTTTTTAATCAACTGAAAATTGGATTGTAACACTTGATTCATGTTTCATTATCAATTGATTGTAATGTCTCGATGGATGCTATGAAGTAGTCAACTGATATTATTGACTTCAATTTATATCTTCTCAACGGATGTGAAGAATGGCTGATCAATTGTAAATATTCTAGGTCAAAATTCTCACAAATGAAGTGATCGACAAATATTGGAGTCGATGGATAAAGGTTATCAATGGATAAAGGCAATCAACGGATAAAGGACCATCAATGGATAAGGAGTCGATGGATAATCTAACTATCCATCGATACATCAATTGATCAATTGATAATCTATCCATCGATGGATGAGCAAAGAAGGATCGACTGATAAACTTGACATCAATTATCAGTTGATCAACGTTTCCCAAATTGGTTAAAGACAAAAAGAATGGGATCTTTGCAGAAACTGAATCAAAGGAAGACAGTCTTGTCAGGACTGTGAAGACTTTCAAGACAACACAGTATTCAAGGAAAAGATCAAGACAAAGATTTTTCCAGAACAAGACAAATGCAAAGGAGACTGTGAAAAGGAGCTACAATCTATTTTAGTGAATACATTGTAAACTGTAATTTGTAATTTATAATGTTATCAATCGAAGAATAGAAAATAGAAGTAGATTGTGAACTACTATATATGTAGTAGTAGTCCATTGTAGCAAAAGGTGTCAACAAATATCAAGAACTCAAGAAAGGAAAAATAGAAGGATAAAAAATATTTGTAATGTTTTTCTTAGTTCAAAATCACATTCTTGTAAGGAGCTTGGTATCATTACCAAGATTAATTGAAAGCAAAAATACAATAGTGAAAAAACCAATCCACTAGTAATTTTAAAAGATTTGTTTTCAAATGTTTTCTAATTCTTCTAGATTTCTCTTTTTGTTTAATTTGGCCAAACACTCAAACACTTTTATTGAACAAACTTAAATCCGCAAGAATCTGAAATAATTCTTAAGTTTGTATTCAACCCCCCCCCCTTTTACAAACTTCGTGTACTTAAGGGTAAATAACAATTGTTATCAAAGCCTAGCTTTTAGCATACATAAAGTTAAGATCTAAAGTATATCAAATATGGGTCAAAAAGACACAGGAGTGAAGATTCCAGTTCTAGAGAAAGATGAGTACTTTCCCTGAAAGTCAAAATGCACTTGCATCTGTTATCCATTGATCCTTCCTATGTCAACTCATAGAGAAAGGTCCACATGTGCCTATGAAGATAGTTACAAGTGTGAATGCAGATGGTACTCAGGCACTAGACAAACTTATTCCAAAACTTGTGAGTGAATACACAGATGAAGATGAGAAGGAAGTACACAAGGATAAAAAGGCTATGAACATTTTGTTTAATGGTCTTGACAATGATATGTTTGAAAATGTTATCAACTGTACAACCTCCAAGAAAGTCTGGGATACTCTTCAACCTCTATGTGAAGACACTGAGCAAGTAAGAAAGAACAAGATACAACTCTTGATTCAGAAATATGAGGCCTTTCACTTCAAGAGTGGTGAAGCAATCAATGACACATATAGTAGGTTTCAAAAGTTTTTAAATGAGCTAAAACTATATATGGAAGAATATATGTTGTTGAAGATATCAACCTCAAATTTTTGAGGTCCTTACTCAAGGAATGGAAACCAATGACTGTTTCTATAAGACAATCTCCTGAGTTTAAATAATATACTCTTGACAAACTGTATGAAATCTTGAAAACCTATGAGTTAGAACTACAGCAAGATGAAGAAATTGAGAAAAGTCAGAAGATAGATTGTCTTATCTTCAAGTCAGTATTGTCAGGCCTGTGTAGCTGTTTCTATAGTTGCAATTAGAAGTACCTCTGTTACTAAAATAATCTGACTCTTTAAACTAGACAATACTTCTTTTCACCACTGCATGTACCCAGTCAAATATTCAATCTTGGATTCTTACTCGTGTACACTGCACTCCAACAAACCTGTATCCCTTTGAGCTTTCAGCTTCTGTCTTCTTCATTCTAAAATAATTCTAAATTAATTAATCCTTTAATTAATTTAAGAAATAAATTAATTCTAAGTAAATTAATTTACTAATTAAATTAACTAATTAATTTAATTAATTAATATAGAATTAAATTAAATTCTTGACTATAGGACTCGAGAAGCATCAAGGCCATGAAGCCCAATATATAAATCGACTTGGGTCAGGAATTGAGTGTTAATTTGACCTCAATCCAGGTCAAGAAGTGTTGGGTCCCGGAAGTATCGTAGTAGGGGGTTGAATGCGATACTCACATTAACTTGAAATTCTTTTCAGAATTTGTGGAATTAAATTATTGCTTTAATTTTCAAATTCTAGCTTTCTATTTTTATGATTAAACATTTAAGATGTTAAAATTAGCAAGTAAGTCAATAAGATTCAAGTTAAATATGTATATTAAACTTGAATGGGTGTTACAATATTCGGTAGAATAAAACTTAATTCCGAGTATAAATTTGACATGAATCGTTCTACTTAAGGAATTAAAATCAAACTAGCACAGAAAGTCTGTGAAGATAACTTTGCAGACAAATTGCTGAATTTGAAAATTTTTCTACTATCCGAAAAATGAAGCCAATTGCCTCTTATTTATAGAGGTGGAAGCTAGCAAGACTTTTGAATAAAACTTATTAAAAAAAATCAAAAGACTTTATAAAATAGCCTTCAAGACTTTTTAAATAAGTTGGGCAAGACTTTTTCTACTCCGTAAGACTTTTCAAAATTCGGTAAGACTTTTGAAAAATTCTTGCAAGACTTTTATGCTCGGTAAAACTTTTAAAAGGTCTTACCAATTTAATTCGGTAAGGCTTTTAAAAAGTCTTAAGGAAATTTCGGTAAGACTTTTTAAATAGTCTTAAATAAAATTCGGTAAGACTTTGGAATTTCATTCGGTAAGACTTTAGATCAAGCTTCGGTAAGACTTTTCTTTACTTAACTTTAGACACGTGGCAGCCTCCTATTAGTTACTTTAACAACATAAACATACATGCCCCTTCAATTTGAATAACTAGGGGGTTTATTTTGTCTTTTAGTGATAAGCTCTGTGGAAATGCTTTTAGATCCGCACAACTTATAATCTTTGATTAATAAATAATTAATTTAATTCAAAAATTATAAAAATAAATATGTAATATTATTTATATATTTATAAATATAATTTATTAAATAAATAAAATATTTATTAGTAAAAATAAATCTTTACGCTCTAAGTTGTGGTTTTCTGAACGTCTAGAACTGAGCTCCTTTTGACTTGAAAATGTTAAATCAATTCCAACCGGAGTTCCACTTTTACGAATATATGACTTTTCATTTCTTCTGTGTTAATTCTTTTTCCGTCTTATCTTTAAGTCAGTACCGTCAGGCTTGTGCAGCTGTATCTACAGTTGCAATTAGAAGTACCTCTGTTACTGAAATAATCTGACTCTTTAAACTAGACAATACTTCTTTTCACCACTGCATGTACTCAGTCAAATATTCAATCTTGGATTCTGACTCTTGTACACTGCAATTCAAACAAACATGTATCCTTTTGAGCTTTCAGCTTCTGTCTTCTTCATTCTAAATTAATTAATCCTTTAATTAATTTAAGAAATAAATTAATTCTAAGTGAATTAATTTACTAATTAAATTAACTATTTAATTTAATTAATTAATAGAGAATTAAATTAAAATATTGACTATAGGACTATTGTTGATGTAGATAAAACTCGTATGTTCTTCAACAATAACCTTTCTAACCACTTGAACTTTTTGATGGCGAATCTTCACTAACATTGTTGACACCTTGTGCACTGGTCTGGTTCACGGATGACTAACTACAATGTTGATTCTCATTTCTGCTGTAGTGGTCTTTATATCTTGTCTTCCTTTTGTTCATCCTCTATAATTTTTCTTCTAGAATCTTTCTGTAGTGGGCATTTAAAATCTTATGTATCTTCTGAACTCCTTGAGATACTACTCATTTATTTTAAACTGACGCTTGAACATATTAACGAACTTCTTTCAGTGTTGAGTAGCAGTCTTGTCAGACTTCTTCTGATATTCTGATTTTTCGTGTCTAGTTGTCATTCTTCGTCTCGATTCCTTATTCCATATTTATTATTTACTTCGCTTTCTTATCTGAGTTGAGTTGTCATCTACTTATTACAAATAGGACTATTCATATGACTTTCAAGAAGCATCAAGGCCATGTAGCCCAATACAAATCGACCTGGGAGAGGAACTAAGTGTTAGTTCGACCCTAATCCAGGTCGATAGAAATCAAAGGCCATAGAGCCCCATTGACCTCAATTCCATAGACTTGGGAGAGGAACTGAGGTCTAATTCGACCTCATTCCAGGTCGATAGGAAAGAAAGGCAAATGAGCCCTATCGACCTCAATTCCATCGACATGGGTGAGGAATTGAGGTCTAATTCGACCTCATTCCAGGTCGATAAGAAACAAAGCCAATTCAGCCTATCGACCTCAATTTTTTATGACCCTGGGGAAAAATGAGCCCTAATTCGACATCATTCCAGATCGAATTGGCCAGTCCTATAAAAGTCTTCTAATTTTTTATCTTCCAAAAAATGGTATAAAAATCCTAGGGGACTTCAATATTTCCGAAAAACAATTCTTTTTAAAAAAAGAATTAATTATAAAAGGTTCGAGCCCAAAATTAAAAGTGAAATTTATAAAATTTTAATAAGTTAGATAAATGAGTTCAATACCCGATAGGCACAAAAAATCCTTGATAAAACTTTTACGAAAACTCATGAAGTTTTTCCAAAATTTGGGGGGCAAATGATATGGGCATAAACTAACCCTAAGGAAATAATAAATACAACATTTATTATTTCATTTATTTAACCTAGTGTGCTCCAAAGGCTTTGACCCCTTGAAACGGACAAGGAATAATAAATCTAGGATCAACTGAATTTGTAAGTCCAGCCCATAAGCTCTGTTAGAGCCCTAAGCACATTAAACCTTTATTATTATTTAATTTCATAATTAATTAATAGTGGCTCAATTAAAGGCCTGAAGAGTCCAACAAGGTCCCTCATCTATGAAAGGTTCTAGAAATCCTATCACAAAGATAAGACCTCATCTCCAAGAGTCTAACGAGGACTCTCATTCCTAGAAGGTTTCAACAACCTTGTCACTAGGAGACTTGACCACCAAGTCTCCTAACTCTAATATAATTCCTAGGCCTTCGTGCACCTATATAAAGGGCCTAACCCATCAATATTAGAACTACATTTTTTGTCTTGATTCTCACCACTTGAGATACGTAGGAAACTTATGGGGACCTAGTTAGTCACGAAAAGTAAGTGTAGCCATTAAAGATCGAAAGTTCTCACCTCTCATTAATTGCGTATTAATTACATCTGATTTTGATCTGTAACAAGAATATATATGTTACCTCTATAGGTGTATCATACCTCTAACCCATCCATTGAGACCTCTGCAAATTTCTAAAATTCTTTTACAAGTTCACATACGATTGTTAGTGCTTCCTTTAGTGCCTTGGATGACTTGCACACATTAAGAAACTTCATCAACGGATGAAAGTCAGTCGGAGCATCTGAAGTGGTCACACATGCCACGAAGTTGTTCTGTTCATACATGTATCCTTATATCAATGTTAGTTCTAGAATGTTGCATATGATTTTTCGTTATGGCAATGGCACTTGTGTTATTATAAAAGATTGAAATCTTGTTCATGTTGAAACCATAGTCAAATAGTTGATTCCTCATGCATAATATTTGTGCACAGTGACTTCTAGCAGCAATGTACTCAGTTTCTGCCGTTGAAGTTAATACTGAGTGTTGTTTTTTGCTAAACAATGACATAAACTTGTTCCCTAGAAACTAACAGGTGTCTGTTGTACTTTTCCTATCTATCTTGGAACCTGCATAATCTGCATCTGAATAATATATTAGATCGAAACCAGAATATCTAAGGTACCAAATATCTAAATTTGGTGTGCCCTTGATATACCTAAAAAAATTCTTAATAGCTACTATATGAGATTGTCTAGGATCAGCCTGAAATATAGCACAAAGTCATGTAGCAAACATTATATCTGGCCTACTTGTATTTAAATATAAAAGTGAACCTACAATGTCTTTATAACTTGAAATGTGCACTTTAGCTTGCTTAGTATTCAATTCAAGTTTAGTGGTAATGGTCAGGGGAGTTTTAGCAGAAGAACATTCACTTAAATCAAATTTCTTTAATAAGTCAATAATGTAATTTGTTTGATTAATTAAAATATCATCCTTAACTTGTTTGACCTGCAAACCAAGAAAATAGGTAACTTCCCACATCATGCTCATTTCATATTTACTTTACATCAATATAACAAACTTTTTGAAAAGTTTCTCATTAGTGGAACCGAATATAATGTCATCTACATAGATTTGAACAAGTATTATTAAGCCATTAACATTTCTATGAAATAGAGTTTTATCTACAGTACCTCTTGTGAAACTACTCTCAATGAGAAACTGAGATAAAGTGTCTTACCAGGCCATTGGAGCTTGTTTCAAACAATAAAGTGCTTTCAGCAGATAGTAGACAAAGTCAGGGAAATTTGGATCTTCAATACCAGGTGGTTGTTCCACATACACTTCTTCTTCTAACTCTCCATTCGAGAATGCACTTTTCACATCCATCCGATAGACTTTAAAATTAGAATGAGCAACATAAGCTATGAAAATTCTAATTGCTTCCAACCTTGCAACAGGTGCAAAATTTTCATCAAAATCAATCCCTTCCTCTTGTCAATAGCCCTTTGCTAATAACCTTGCTTTATTTCTAGTTACTGTACCAGTTTCATCCATCTTATTCCTGAACACCCATTTTGTACCAATTACTGACCTATTCTTTGGTTTGGGTACCAGCTTCCAATCTTTGTTCTTTTCAATTGATTGAGTTCTTCCTGCATAGTCAATACCCAATCAGAGTTTTTCAAAGCATCTTTAACTCTTTTTTATTCTTCTTGAGATAGGAAGTTGTTATACAGACATTCATTTTGAGTAGCACTTCTTGTTTTGACCCCATCTGCATTTCCAATGATTAACTCAAATGGATGACTTTTAGTCCATTTTCTCTTTGGTGGCAAATTTGCTCTGGATGAATATGTTTCATTCTCATTGTTGTTGTACAAATTGATTTGAATTTGAAGATTGATTTTCAAACCCCCCTGAGTTGGATACCCTTGATGCAGAATGTTGATTATCCATTTAGGGATTATCAGTTGATGCATTATCAGTTGTTGGAATTCTATCAACTGATAAATTATCCATTGATGTCGTAACATATACTAATATTGGATTCCCAAATACATGTGAGTTTATTGGATATGTTTCTTCATCATTATCTTCATTTATACTATTAGATTCATTCTCAAATTGTATTGTGTCATGATTTCCTACATCAAATAAGCCTTGAATTCTCTTATCATCAAAGACTACATGTATAGATTCCATAATAATGTGTATACTAAGATTATAAACTCTATAGGCTTTACTTGATAGTGCAAACCCAATAATATTGCTTCATCAACTCTGGCTTCAGACTTTCCTAGGTTTTCACCTTGATTTTTTAACACATAACATTTACAGCCAAAGACATGAAGGAATCCTACTGTTGGCTTTTTGTCCTTCTTAATCAATTGATATGGAGTCTTTCCTTGTAGTTGATTAACCATGGAAATGTTTTGAATATAGCATGTTGTGTTTATGGCCATTGCCCAGAAGTAAATTAGTAATTTTGCATCTTCCAACATTTTCATGGCTTCTTCAATCAATGTCCTATTTTTCCTTTCAACTACCCCATTTTGTTGAGGTATTCTAGGTGCATAAAATTATGAGTGATTCCTTTGGCTTCACAGAACTCCTTAATGGTAGAATTCTTTAATTCTGTCACATTATCACTTCTAATTTTCTTTATTGTCAATTCAATGTCATTCTCAATTTCCTTTATGTGCTTCAGGATGAACTCACTTGCTTCATCCTTAGAATGTAAGAAATAAGTCCATGAGAACCTTGAGAAGTCATCTACAATTACTAGAGCATACTTTTTCTTTACAATAGACATGATGTTAACAGGGCCAAACAAATCCATATGCAACAACTCAAGTGGATTTTCAATTAATGACTCCATCTTTGACTTGAATGATGATTTCCTTTGTTTTTTCTTTTGACAATCATCACACAGTCCATCCTTGACTAATTTCATCTGTGACATCCCCTTAACTTGACTTTTCTTGAGCAATTGATTAATGGCCTTGAAATTTAAGTGAGCTAACTTTTTGTGCAATAGCCAACTTTCATAATTATTTTCCTTAGAGAATAGACAAGTCATTGAGTCAACATTTTTTGAGTTGAAGTTAACTATATACACATTCCGTCTTCTATTCCCAGTTATTACCAGGCTTCCATTATTCTTGTTTGAAATTATGAATACTTCTTTTGTGAAAACTACATTATTTCCATTGTCAAACATTTGGCTAATTCTTAACAAGTTGTGTTTTAAGCCATCAACCAATGCAACAGGTTTTATGATGACATTGTCCTTTGAAATTAGGCCATATCTCATGGTATAACCCTTGTTGTCATCTCTAAAAGTTACTTCAGAGACAGCTCTCTCCTCAAATTGTGTGAGCATGGATTTATCTCCAGTCATGTGCCTTGAACACCCACTATCCAAGTACCAAAGATTCTTTCTTTTTCCCTGCACACATTCCAAAAACAATCAAGTTGATTTTGGTACCCAAGTTGCCTTGGGTCCTTTCTTATTAGTTGCTGCCTTTAGCTTAGGCTCAAACCTTTGTTCCTTTGGTTTAGGTGGTTTTCACTCCGCTTTAACCTTAGGTGTTGGTTTCTTCACTTCAGGATTCTCAGTGCTAATGCTTGAATTATCCATATTTGCAGGATTACCAATATTGGATGCATGAATGTTGGCATTTAAGTTCTAGGGCATAATAGGCATATTCATGTTGTCATATGCAAGGTATGGATTAAACATGTAAGGCATAGATGCATATTGAGCATGAATAGCATGAGGTGCAACTAATTGAGAAAATACAGAATTTGTAGGCATGGTAGGCATATTAGGTATGATAGACATTTCAGATTTGCAATGCACAAATAGATGATTTTTACTATAACATTTAACACATACTTTTTTAGGAGCATACATGTTAGGTGTGTAGTTATTATGCTTCTTAACACATACCTTACCATTCCTATTCTTTTTCTTCATCTCAATTTGTTTGATTTCAGGTTTTATCTTTTCTAATTTTTCTTTTATTTGATTCTTAGATAAGTACCTTACATTGGCCTTATTAACCTTGTCCTTGGGTTTAGAGAAGTTGCCTTATTCTACAAATGTAGCAGGTATGTAAAGTTTGGTTTCTCAATCAATGGATGTTTATCCTTTGACTCAACAGTATTGGTCGATGGATAATCCTTATCCGTTGATTCATGATTAGCAATCAACTGTTCCTCATCCATTAATTGATTATCATCAACAACTAATTTCTCAATAGATTTAGACAACATGATGAAAGATATTTTTCCATGAATGTCATTCATCTTTTTGCTAGCTTTACTAGATATGTTCCATTTGTCAATAGTTTTTAATTCTTCTAATTGTTCTTTCAACACTATTATCTTCTTTTTACACTCAACTAATTCTTCTCTAGTATCTTTGTTCTCTATCTTGAGTCTGTCAATTTGCACTAGCTCACTCTCTAGATATGTATTTCTTACAGTTAGCGATTCCATGGAGCTTTTGAGTCTAGTGTTTTCTTTATTCAAGGATTTAAGAGTGACATGAAAAGTATACAGTTCATTTGTCATTTCATTAATAGTTGTATTGCAATATTAATCTTTAGGCAACGCAGATAGATTTGTGGTAATTACTTGATTGCTAGAGGAACTAGCTTCCTGATCATCATGGTTGGCCATAAGTACAAGATTGATGAATTCTTCCTCTTCAGAATCATCCTCAGCAAGTCAGCAGCCCAGTCCTTTTCTTCTTTGACAAAAGCCTTTTCTTTATGTTTTAACAAATCAAAGTAGTTTTTCTTGTAATCAATACTATCATTGAACTTTGATTTCTTCTCAACATTTGGGTTTCTACATTCACTAGAAAAGTGACTAGCTAATCCACAGTTAAAGTATTTGAATTTTGTTCTGTCAATAAGATTTCTATTTTGTTGACTTCTAAACTGGGATCCAGGCCTTTACTTTGGATTTCTTTTGAATTTGAGTTCTGAGAATTTTCTTGATAAAAAAGCCAGATGCTCATCTATCTCAATATCTTCCTGAGTACATGAATCATCATTCTCAGTTATTACCTTTCCTTTGCTAGTTTTGGATTCTTCTTGCCAATTGTTAGTTATAGCTTTTCCAAGAGCCATCTTTCTTTCTTTTTCATCAGGAACATTATCACATGTCTCTGCAACTTGCTTGTCCTTTACCACCAATGCCACAGCTTTGTCCTTCCTTTGGTTTTTCTCCAATTCTTCATCTTGTTGTAGTTCCAACTCATAAATTTTTAGAATTCCATATAGCTTTTCAAGAGTGTAGTCTTTGAAATCTAGAGATTGCCTTATGGAAACAGCCATTGGTTTCCACTCTTTAGGTAAGGACCTCAAGAATTTGAGATTAGTGTCATCAACAGCATATACTCTTCCATAGAGTTTTAGCTCATTCAACATCTTTTGAAACCTACTATATGTGTCATTGGTTGACTCACCACTCTTAAAGTGAAAGACCTCATATCTTTGAATCAAGAGTTGCATCTTGTTCTTTCTGACTTGCTTTGTGCCTTCACATAGAGTTTGAAGAGTGTCCCAAACTTCTTTAGAGGTTATGCAGTTAATGACATTGTCAAACTTATCTTTATCAAGACCATTAAACAGGATGTTCATGGTCTTTTTATCTTTGTGCACTTCCTTCTCATCTGTGTATTCAGTCACAGTTTTTGGAATAAGTTTGTCCGGAGCTTGAGTACCATCTGCATTTACACTTGTAACTAATTTCATAGGTATATGTGGAACCTTCTCAATGCAATGAACATAAGAAGTGTCAAGAAATAGCAGATGCAAGTGCATTTTGAAGTATTGTACTAGTTGTGGGCTGCAGATCTATCTCTTGTTTACTTTCATGATGTTCAAAGGTGAGCTTTCATACACATCACAAACAGAAACGAATAGAAGGTGAAACCAATTATTGAACAAATAAATTAAAATATTAAAACTTGGTTATACATTTTTCAAAGAATGCACATGCGTATTACTCCATGACATTCTACTCCAAAATGAGTATTTTTTGTAACATACTGACGTTCTACCCCAAAATGTATATTTTTTGTAACACACTACTGAGAATGCGTGTTGTTTGTTGTCATTTATTATATATAGAAATACTCAAATATTACACGCATATTATCAACACCTCAATAGCTAATGCGTATCTCACTTGATACAACTGACCATCTTCTCGGAGACCGATATTCTTGTACACGCCCTTGTAAAAAACTGACCCCGCTTGATTAAACTTATTTTTGAAAATAACAAGTACTTATTTAAAAAAAAACACTTTTCCATACTATTTTCTAAAAATAAGTATTTATTTCAAAGACTTGACAAGTGGAATCTTGAGTTCAAGCATCTTTTAAACAACTTAGACTTTCAAAGTAGAAGCCTAATCAAAAAGCTACTCGAGCTCTGCTCCATCAAACAGCTCTAGATTTTCAAAGTGGTTGCTAGATTCAAAAGATCCGCTGCGTGAATTATTTAATTAATGTGCTAAAGTTTGACCGGAGATCTACCCATATATAGACGGTGAGACCAGCCAACATGTTAACAATCTGTGTAACAAAAAAGGTAGGTCAACCATCAATCGTTATTTGTAGAACAATACAATAGACACACACATCATTGTAAAACTTAAATATATAGTTGGAAATAATACTGTACAAAAGTGACTTGTGACTGATACATGTTCCCGGCTTTTAACAGAACTCAGCTGGTAGCAGGTTTGATTGTATGCCTGGACTTGCACTTTTACATCTAACTAAATATGGTGGAGAGACTTCCTAACAAGCTGAATTTATATACATACTTAATCATCACCCTTTACCCTTGGATTCTTTGTAGTACAACTTCCTAACTGTTTGACACACCTTTCCTATTGCATGTCAAGAATCTGACAAAAGTATAGATACTGATAATCATCCAGGAATGGAGGATAAAAGAAGCTCTACACTAAATACAAACAACAATGCTTCATGCCATGTACATTGTATATACAGAGAGAATCCTCACACAACTCTTCCTTTCACCAAAATGGGCACCACCTGAAACGATGAAAGATGCTATGGTCAGTAACAAATGTTTACATGATTATTTAAACACAAACAAGTTTTTAGTAATAAATAACAAGAACTTGTGCAACAATTTGGAAACTATCTCAAGAACCATAGTTACCCAAAATTTCTTTGTATACGTTTATGTCAATTACAAAATTTCAAACTTGGAACCAATACAGACTTTCTCAAGGGGAAAGGTAGGGTGAACAGATAAAACGTTTTCTGGCTCGCTTCAATATTCAAGGATGTCAATTTACTACAAATCTTGAAAAGAATCTCTGAAAGTTAAAGGTTTCATTATCTGCCTAAGTTACGTTTATAATACAACCAGTCTAGAGATTATTATTAAAACTCCACCAGAAACTATTGAGCAATGCAAAGAAAATAAAGCATCATATTTATTCAAGTGGATCTACAAGTAGAAGCATCATTAATTATGTAAATACTTGTGTGAATGATGAGAAATTCCACGACTATTACACAATACAAATGACAGTTTCAATGATATTTATAAAGCCCGTAGGAAGCATGATTTATGAACATAATTTTCGATAATTAGGTACAGTAAGTAATTGCAGAAAATCAGAGCACAGTTAAACATAAATCATACCCAACATAATTTTGACACAGATTTTCAGACGAGGTAGCTTGCAGAATCAGCTTCTGAACTTGTAATTTGACTGATAGTCCATGGTCGACTTCATGTATATCTCCAGAAATCAAGTTACTGTGGTCAAGTGTATGTGGTATAGAGTTAGCTGACGCCAAAGATGATGTAGAAAAATCACGCCCTGTAAGTTTATGACTCATGCGAGCCATAACTACAACAGCACGCTCATTTAAAACCTCATTAGCATCACCTAGTTGATGAACAGCCTGCATAAAGAAAAGAAGTTATAAACTATTAAAAAGCTAAACTAAACATCTAAAAGTTGAAAGTAAGGGATATACTTGAAGTATTTCCCTCTCGCGCGCGCCCCTTTGTGGTTGAAGCAGCTCTCGATTTGAAGCAGTTTCATCAATATTTACAACTGCTGGGCCATGAGCGATTGTGAGGGTTGACATTTGCGGGACTTCGTTAAAGTTGAAGAGACGCCAATTGATGAGGGGATCATGGACAAAGGCCTACATAACACAAAAGTAGCAAACCTTAAATCCCCAAACAAGATAACATTTGAATTATACTATTAAAAAACATTAATTCGAATTAGAGGCCAAATAGATTTCGTCCACAAAACCTTGCCAACAAACTATCAATTATGTAATTGGGAAGGAAAAACTAACAAAGAGAAAATACCTCCATCATTGCCATCACACTATCTTTATTCGTTCGGAGAACTTGCATTACATTTTCACATGTTGAACGAAAATTACCCTCGATGCCACTAACTTCCATAGCTTTCACAAGCATTCTGGTAAGGCGAAATGGGACCTACATTGATCATTATCATTTAAGGAGTTAGTAAGTTGTATTGATTATGTAAAAGTGTTATGTAACAAGGAGAATGAAAAAGTTCCTAAAAAAATCCAATAGCAGAAGACCTTTTCAGGAAATTTCTCACGATTCATTGAAGCTTCAAAGCAATCCCCAAAATCAATGTGCAATATCTTTCCGCTGCAAAATTGTAATACATGTGTGAGTACTTCAAAACTGTAGATAATACGATCACTCTTCTTCTAGTACGTAGTACCTCGAACGGTGTAGCATAAGATTGCTAGGGTGTCGGTCACCTAAACCAAGAAGGTAGCCAACCTGAAACATACCCAAAACAAAAATTATAAAGATGCCAAAATTTAAGGGCATACATGACGCCCATCAAGTGCTGGCGTATATTAAGTAGTACAGAATTATGTTGTAAAGTTCTTTAAGAAGTGTAGATTGATCACAATGAATGCCAACTGCACCCTAAACTTTTACTTAATGAGAATAATGTATTGAAATAACATTTTTCATTTATTAGCTTGTTACTCTGCTCAACGAATAAGTGCTATGTTGTAATTATTTTATAAACTCAATAGAGGAACATGACCACAGAGCCAGTTCGAACTGGGCCTGCAAGTATTCCCTTAAAATTACAGGAGAAAATTAAACACATACCATGCTCATTACAGCCAAACTTCTGGTATAATTCGTTCTTCTGTCTAACCAGACCTCCGAAGTGCGGCTCTTTAACCAAAGAACCTAAAAGGAACGACCTCGATTAATTTCTACGAAATATTTAAAACTGAAAAGCAAAACTTCTACTTATATCCCAGAAAATGCAATGCATACCCTTGCCAAATCGTTGCCTTCAGTATTTTGCAGAGCATACTCAAACACTTCTACTTTAGATATAAGTGGCAAATGATCATAGTCCGGAGCAAAACCAAGCATTAATTTGTGTTCTTGATTAAGCGTGATCTACAAAATTGTAAAATAACTGCTGATGTCTGTGTAGGATGGGGAGGAAGGGGGGGGAGAGAGAGAGAGAGAGTATAACAAACCTTTCGAGCATCCCTGTACTCCCTGATGAGATGGTGAAGGGTATCACAATTTGGCACCCATCCTATTAAACCACTATTAGGGGATAATGGAATGACATCATATCGTTGAATTGAAAGATCCTTCTCCGAAGTTTTTCTAGAATTTTCCAAAAGTGTGTTCACCAAACCAAAAAGCTGGAAAATATGACAAATTTAGATACAAATTTCCCACAACATTTATTTAATTGTAACATAGACTACATAGGCAACTTCTTTGAGAACTGGTAACACCAAACACTATCACCCACGGGTATATGATAAACAAGAAGTCAAAGTAACTATTACTTGCATGACACGTTCATCTTGGCGTAAATCTTCATGTCCTTTCAGCAAGAAAGCATAATCTTCCCCATTACTTCCATGTATTGTCAATTTTCTAGGGCGTTGCTTGGATGTAATAACAACAAGTTGAGGTGCAAATGACGCAATTGTAACCACAGGTGAATCTGTAAAATAAAAGTTGACAATATGTGATTCAGATATGAGGTACATCTGAAGGTTGCACAAGCAGAAAGTCACATTTTATTCTAAAAATCCTGTTGGGGAAAAAAGAGAAAAAAGTTAGATGGTAGCTCAATCTTTCCTGCTCGATAGGTTCCAGGAACAGCCAGCTCCAAATTGCGGCATTCTAACAACTCCGGGGAAACGGACTAATTTCATGCACACAAGAAATGTTATATAAATAAAATGGTCTGTTAAGAAATGGATCTAAATACATCATTACAAGATTGATTTTACCTGTAGGTCCAGTGTAGTAAGAGTTGTAAGTTGCTTATCAATTCGTCTAAAGACATGATAATATAGATCCCAAGCCTGATCAAGTAAACTTTGACCATCAAAACCAGTGTTGTGAAGGATGAAATGTTATATAATGCAGAAGTAATGGAAAAAATGTTTGTTTTCGCATAATCAGGTAAACCAAATTGTAAGTGGAAAAAAGCACTTAACATAGAAGCAATCAGTATTCATGTGGCTTTAAAATGGTCAATACAAACAAAATTATCTTGCAAAAAACACCGTATACGTCAGTACCATGAGAGAGAGAGAGAGAGGGAGAGGGGGAGAGAGAGATGGTACCTGAGTTAGTTCAGCATCTTTTCCAGTTGTCTTATATTTCATGCAGCATTCATACGCTTCCAGCAATTCATGGCGATATGTCTAAAATTCACAGAAATTACAAAATTTGGAAGATGGACAGAATTAGTTAGGAAGTAGATACAACACCAAGGTCAACGCACAACAAAACCAAGCACTGGAAAGTACAAACTAGTTAAACTCACGAAATTTAGATTTGGCTGATGGGTAATGATATTTATAGTTGGAATATGACCATCAACACAAAACATATTTGTTCGATCATTAGCAAGTTGAATAATTCAGCTAACTATTGTACTTCTTAATTACTTCCCTTCATTCACGCCTTATTGTCCACATTGTGAGACTTGTATTCTATAATGCAATCATTATATTACGTGAGTTGTAACACTGTACTATACTGTCCTACACCACAAGCACAATTATAATAAGTCATCCACATGCAGAGTGCAGACCTTAGTATTCAAACAAAGATTTGATACATGTGATTTTAATCCAATTGACAAATAAGGGTGTATGTTCTAACATACAAATACAATAGGGGAGTTGAACCTTTAAGTGCTAAGTGGTAACACAAGGGGAGTACAAAGACTACACACAATACGGGAGTTAAACAAAATTTGATGTCAATGTGTTATGCAGAGATTGCGAGATTAATAACTACTGTATTTTGGAGTCCTAGATGTATTTCATGCATCTTTCTCTTCGTATAATGCATCATACTACATACTCCCTTCGTCGCAATCACTCCTTTACATTTTCTACTCTCAATTCTTTCCGTTAATAAAATTTCCAAAAATAGTAAAGTTTTAATAATATAAAAAACTAATTGGACCGACTACTTCCCTCCACCTTTTCACTCCATTGTACTTTATTTGTTAAATACTGATTCGTCCCACCATTTTACCCACTGTTTTTCTTTTCCCTTAACCTCCGTGTCCAACCCAAATGTAATGAATTAGGTGGACTAAGGGAGTAGTTCTTACAAGTTAGAGGATGTACGAGTTGCAAAAATGCCCCCTTGACCCACTCTCTATCTACCTCGGCCATTCCAACATACCAGAAATCAGAATGTCATTTTGCTCCCACTTTGATGCTTCATACTATTACTTTACCATTCATTGTCAATGGACTTGAACATTAACAACAGATAGTGCTACAACCCGTAACGCTAATAATTGTATACCCATGAATTGCATGAGCTCTACTATGCATGACCCCCATTATGACACCACAATTTGAAGAAATTCTTCTTTAGATTTAATTTTTGATAACTAACAAAGTGTCAAAGGTACTCCCATGAAAGCGAAACGACCTGAATGAAGGATTTCTCTTTTGCAGTTGCATTGTTCCGCAATGCACCTTCTTCAAGCATTTCATGCAATGGCTCTAAGACCTTCAGCATTCCCTCAATATTATGTTCACCAAAATATAAACGACTAGCTTCTTCCAGTGCCTCGTGCCACATTTCATGCCAAAGTATTGCAACCCTAATCAATTCCTTTGATACAAGTTGTGCCTTCACAATTAAAACTGGCCAGTCAGATATATTTTGCAAAGGTGGAAAGTTACAATACCATCTTTATTTTTCTTCACCTGGTCCACTAGAACACCACTATGTTGCCGAACTTTATCAACCACTTCTTCAGCAGCAGCTCTTCGTAAAGTGCTAATTGATTTGCATGCCACAAGCAGAGGATACATAAGAGCCTGAAAGGTGATTTAGTTATTTGGACGTACAGATAACAATGACCATCACAAGGCAACTACAGAATTTATGTTGCTTCAACTAACAAGCTACGCATCATTTATTGAAAAAGAAAGTTACATATCAGCAACCATTTGAATAAAGTTTAGCAACAATAAGAGCAAAAAAGGACTTGAAACATCTAATTATAAGAGCTACTTCATATAAGATACAAACATGACTGCCGCAAGGCCTGTTAAATTCACTTCACCAGAAGAGATGATCAGCGGAATAATATGCCAAGTAAAACTCAGCCATTGAGGCTAGTCAAACTTTCTCTTAAGATTTTTTTTCCTCCACTTGTAAGCTGAGATGGAGGTATCCTAAATTTGTATACACCTTCATTCCCTATGATTTTTCACAATTTTCTTCTAGGCTCCTCAGACAAAAGAATTAAAGACTGGATACATGAGACATTGAAAGGACATTTAAGCAAGGAATATTAAAATTGATGATATAGCAAATAAAATCCCTTTAGAAATAAGTGAAAATAATTCCGTTCGAAAAGCTAGAAGTATGTCAGTAATTTCAAAGCCAATCATAAACATAAGATATCGAAAATACGCACTCTACATCTAGTAATAGTTTGATATATAAAGACTCGAATGCCATACTTTATGATCTTTCTTTGTCTTTGCATCGAGTATAAACTGTCAGCGTAATCATACATAACAAGAATTTAATTTAATGTAAACAGTCAACAGACAACCCATTGACCCCTGCTATGCGGTCATGTCTCAACAATAAATATATCAATTCTCTATTTTAATTTACATACGGTGAAAGCCTTTTAATTTCATGTGATTTATTAATCATATTCGCCAAAACCGAAACATGGAGCTGTGAAAAAATACTTCTTCATAGGTATTTTAGTACCCTGAGATAAGCTAGCATAAAAAAAAGGATTACAAAAATGGTCATGTGACTAAAGTTGCTCTAAAACAAAAATATCATCAAACATATAGAGAAAAAAGTTGACAAAAAGCACACAAAAAAATAAAGAATCTACTGATTCATATGGCACACAACAGAACTATAATTTTTCTAACAAGTAACTAAATTAAACCTGGGGATGATTTTGTCCAATCCGTACTAATAGCGACTGAATCAATTCTCTGACAGCGTGATTATTGGAGTGTATTCTAGCGATTATCTGTGGCAACACAACCAACCATGTGTTGATATTAACATGTGTGAAACCCTTTTGAAGAGCTAGTTGAACCTCTTGGGTAGCTCCATGGTTGAACCATAAGGTTAGAAGACGAAGTATATCCTAAAAAAAGAAAAATGCATTGCTTTAATAAAACTATCATGGTTAAATTAATTGCATTAAATTAAAAAACAGGCAGGATATCCAGAGAGAAATAAGGTTATCACATTAATCATTAACATGTCAGAACACACAAATAAACCTTTCAAATAGAGTTAAAACTGACAAGTACGGTGAACCTAGAATTTCAAAACCTGAAGTAGCTCTATTGTAATATTATTGCTCCTATATGAAGTAGAAAAGAATTGGTACAGGAATTTTTTTGTTATGCTAAATCCTTCCAATATGCTGACATCTTTATTTAAAAGAAAGGATCCCTGTTATTAATATGGGAGGCAGACCAAGGCCAAAGGTTATATAAGCAGAAAAGTTGCAATAAACTAACTTATTAAAAATCTAAAATCAGTAAGTACAGAACGAAGCATACTAACAAGTTATTTACGAACCAAATACGACTTAGATGAAGCAGAAAAGATTATTATAATCATTACTACACGTTTAAAATAAAGAACTAGCTAACTTTAATCACAATAATTCTTATAAAAATAATAGTATTCGAAAACAATAGTGAACAGTAAGTAATAAAATTGTCCGAGGTGATAGCGCAACAAAAATAATAATAATCACGTCTTGCTCCACAAATCTAAATTAGATTGTAGTATATCCCATTTGTAGTCCTATTTTTAGCGGTATACACTATCCAGTGAACTATCAACAAAATTAAAATAATTCTTTTATATAAATAGGAAAAATTTATTCTTGCAATAATTAAAAAGCTAAAAAATAATATATACCAACATCAACGTATAATAATCACGTTGAGAGCAAGAGGAAGACTTTTGCTGTGAAGATATTTAGATTTGAACAACACTGCTTGTAAATGATATTTTCGGTGTTACACATTTTCAAAGTGTATGTTCAAGTGCTTATAAGTGTCAACATATTGAGAGTGACACATTTTGATATTTAAGATACATGTGCTCTATTTATATATTATGTATGACCCTATATTAAAATTTTATATATTTACCTTACCCTTTAAGTAATTCAACAATTTACTTAACCAATATAGCATCCAAATCTCATATGTAAACTATTTCGAATTTTCTTTTAAAAATATATATTTTTCTTAGTCGACCTATAGATAACGCGATTTCAAGTTGAGTAAACAATTTCTAATGTAAGTATACTTAATATAAAATATCACATAAATATTAATTAAAATTATGGTATGCACTTCATTTATAATATTATTAACAAACAATTAAACTCAAAAGTACAATTCATTTATCTTTTTAAAAATATAAAACGGAAAAATAGAAGGTAGTATTTAATTCATCAAGATGGTTGCATATATATAAACATTTATAAAATAACAAAAAGAAAAAAATTAAAACATACAAGTTATTATGTAAATAATATGAGAGACATAAGTGGAATAATATTTTATCTTGAATGAATATTCAAATAAAAATCTAAGAGAATGTCACATGGGAAATATTTGTTATGTGGTTGATACATTTAAAAAAATATTTAATGGCCTTCTAGTTAAATGGGTGCAATTGTATTCATTTGTACCTATAGGTCATAAGTGAAACTCACATGATCAACAATATCTTTTAATATTAATATAATAACTATGGACATACTTATAAATTTACAATGAATAAAATGGCTCATTTTTTGTCTCATTTCCAAACCTTTTAATATATATAATAAATAGAATGCTAAAGAGTCAACCATATGAACACCTTTTCCTATTCAAGATGCTAAGGAGTTCAAACTTACAGGGAATGCTAAAAAGACACTTAACTTACAGGACCAGGAAATAAACTGTTAGGCAGCCCAATAAACACAACTAATATAAAATCAGTTACATATCTCAATAATCAATTTGTGTGTCAGTTTGGGATTTGAAAGAGAGGACTTGGTGGAATTAATAATATTTTAGTTTCAGTTTTGGAATTATTAGTTGATTTTGGATTATAAATAGGAAGCCATTTGTATGTTTGAAGGCATCAATAAATAGGATTGTAGTGTATCTGGAGAGTGGTGATCTCTTGAATATCAGCTAGTGGAGTGCATGCCTATTATAACAGGTCTGAACAAGCCTTACCATAGACTTGTTTAAAAAGTCCAAGTAAATAGAAAAGACGAATTTCACAGTGCTCTAAGCTTCTAATTAAGTCTTACTAGTTACCTGTAAGCTGTCATCTACTCCTTTAGCATGTGCTGCACAGGCTATAGAGTGAAAATATCCGGTGACTGCAGCGACGACAAACTGCCCAGCAACACTAGAAAGACCTCTTGTAGTATAATGTGACATTACTGCTGTATTAAAGAGTGCCCATGTATGCCATGCTTTTGCCCACTTGGTAGCGCAATGAGTGGCATTTCTGAATGCGCTGAGTATATCTATGGACATTGGGAAACAAGTTTAATAAAAATAATAAAACAAAGAATCAAGTTACTGATAGAGAAAAAGAGGATACAAGCAAGGCCACCTTGTATAGATTCATCATCCAAAACAGGAGAAAGTGTCCAATGCCAAGTTCCAAGTTTCAGATACACACGGGCAATTAGTGGTTCACTGGTAACGCCAACCAAACTATTCACGGTGACTGGTTGCAGGCTTGGTGTACTTGAGAGCTCTATTGCTAAATCCTAAATTTAGATCATATATTTAAACATTATAACAAATGAGCGACAGACCAGAGTGACATACCATAAAAATTTAGTTGAGAGCCATGTTTTTTCCATGACATAAAACAACAGTGTATACCATACCTTTAGCCTATAAAAGGCTTCCTTACGTTTATGGTCGTCTCCAACTGACCATTGGTACTCTAAGTAAGCTAACATTACTTGAGGAGGTCCATCATACCGTGCATTTTCAGGAGTTGTTTCAGGGTCAAACTATGCAAACAATAAAAACATCATGAACTAAAATCTAACACGGTCATAAACCAACAGGAATCTCTGATAAACCACACAAACAAGTCTTCCTCACCTGGAGAAGTTTGACCAAAGTTGACCTTGCTTGACTAATTCTACCACTTTTTCGGCAAAGTGAAACAAACTTGAGCCAAGTTTCAGTGTCTTCTATAGGAGGTAGTACTAGTGCCCTGACTGCTAAAAGTGCTTGCCATACCTACAGTTTGTCAGATTCAAATTATTGGGAGTATACAAGCGTGAGAACCGGTTAATGAAAGGATGGATACATGAGTTCAGAAATCTCAACACTTTCATATGATGCAATGAACCACAAGCATGTGCAACAAATATTTGAATAAACACACATATATGTATGCATGCTGCAGATAGATGTTCCATTGATAAGCTGTGTTTATTGGTACCCCCACAGGGTTAAAAAATCAATCAAAATAATCAATATCTTCAACCTTGTATCACTCTAAACACTGACAAGATCCAGAAGCACAAGCAGCTGCACATGTTATGTATAGAAGCAACTCATCAATCAGAGCGAACCATATATAGATTATGTCATTCCTTTGAAATGCTTCTGGTCAATTATCCCCATTTTCCTTGAAATTGTGAACTAAACATTATATTTAGAATGAGTCATCATGACAGAAATTTGCTCAACTAACAATATATCAATCTTCATAAGTTCCCAACTTCAACTTTTAAGATGGCAGTTCAATCTAATAAGTTACTAAAAAGAATGACTATTTAATTTTAAGAAGCCTTTACCACTATAAATGGTATTGTGAAAGGAGAAGTTACTTGCACATTTTTAAACTGACCAATAGTCATTCTATTACTTGGTTAAGAAAATGAAAAGGATTAACATTTTCAAACCTACCAACTGCTGTCTAAAATGAGGTGGCATAAGGTGCTCAACCAGACAAACACATGAATGTGTCATAATACCAGGGTCAAGACACTTCCTGGCTCTAATATGCACATAATTAAAATACACAATACTCTCTAGAACATTAATGGAAGCCTTTAATAAAATTGAATATATTGTTTATTTGTTTCGTATTATTATATTCTCGTACTATTCATTTTGTATTGTACATAAGGTGTCCTATAATATCCTCTCCAAAATTTAGGCTCAGTTCTATGGTAAAACTGTACTTATTACATTGCACTGATCTCAGAGGAATTGCCGATATGAAATAACTTCCTCAATTGTATTTCTACATGTAGGTAACTGTCTACTCTTTGCATTTACTTCCTCTTCTTAACTAAAATTGAAGTCAGTATATAACTCATTCAACTATTTATTTCATTCTAAAGCAGATCTTAGAAATGAACCACGTACCATAATAAAATGTTATCCATTCAGATACCGACTATCTTAAACCCTAGTCCTAAACTATTTACTAAATACACCATGCTACATAGTTTATCAATTCATTCAGATTTTCTTGACATTGCTGAAATATTACACAGAAAATCTCAGCTTACATGTATTTCAATCCCATTCATAACATCATTGATTACTTCCCATCCTATCACTAAATATTGTGCTATAGAGGATAGCTTTCTCTATCAAAGGCAAACAACCATGATACGAGTTGATCGAAGAGCTGCTAACAAGTGAAGGCATGCTTAAACTGATTGATAGTTTGACTCGGGATCCAGAATTGGTAACGGGCTTCCATGAAGGTACAATTAGACACATAAACGAGCACATCCAATATTTCCTAACCTAAAATCGATACCAAGGCCACAAGTAATATTGCAGGATGTCACTTAAGAGACATAATCATGTACCAAAACCTATTAGATAGATTCACTTATTATGTCATACGATGATACTATGCACCCAAACGAATAAAAAAAGTTCAAACAGGCTCAAAAGTTATGGCATTACATTCTATACAATGGTAAAAACACAACATTATTTACCTCAACATTTCGTTTTGTGCCTTTTATGCGCTCGTTCCACATATTGCGAATAAGGGCTCGGCGTCCTTCAGCAACAGGGTTTCTCACCGGAAGAGTATAGTAATCAATAACCTTTTGCAATCATTAATGAAAAATAAACATTAACTCCCTGCAGTTGCATACTTGTTTATAAAAATGTGTTCAGCACCAATTTCAGAAAATGTGCAGAGTTACCTCTTCTAGTTCTGACAGCTGCTGAACACGAACCATATTACTGTATGCACGTTCATAGCTCTCTAATACCTAGCAGGGGGAAATAATATTTTAAGATATGATATACTTTCAACATTGCCAATACAGATTCTAAGGTCGACTCAAGACTAAATATAACGGATTTGTGCATACAACAACCAATAAGTGAATAAAAAATTTCCTAAAGGGGGAAACTAAAGGAGCAACCTGTTCTAACATTTAGCAACAAAAAAATTTTCAACCAATAATGGCATCGACGCAAATACGCAATTACTTCAGGAAGTATATGAATCACTAATGGAATAACAAAACATAACTCCAGTAATCCCATATTAAGTAACCAAATAGGCAAGTTATATTTTCAATTTGATGCATCTTCTAAACCTTCTTATTTTTTATAATGGGAATTGTCCTGTGTTGGTGTTCTTGCACAAGGTAACAATAAAAGAAAACAAAAAGCATTTTCATCTGATCAGTTCTGAGAGCGAGTCAATATACATATTCCAATTAAAATCCGAGAAGTTCTTAATTTTCACCAAAGAGTTCGTAAAACTAGTGTCTTATTTAGAATTACGAGTTTACACAGCAGACTGAGATTTGAGATGTTAATAACTGTGCGAAGAAATTTAGAGATTAAATGTGGAGACATCACTACATACAAGTTAGTGACCAAAGAAATAAGTAACTGAAAAAAATACACTTGTGCTAAAAACCATGCATCTTGCTATTCTTGGAACAGAATCAATCTCTGTAAATACAGATGAAGACAATCACATAGAGGGTATTTTGTTCAACTTAAGATTATCACTTATATTCTTTGAGCTATATAGATTATGAAAGTGTTTGACTACACTTAATCTCCTCTTATAAGAGGAGAACAAGTCTAACCAAACACACCTTACAAGAGGATGATAAATAAGTACCTCTTTAGGCTGCTTAGTCTTTTTATATCTTTAAGATGCAATATTACAAGGTTTTTGTGTGAAAAACATGTACATAAGCTCATATATACTACTAGGAATTTTTGGGAACTTATGTGCTCATCCAACAGGCCCATAAATGTAATTTTCTCAATATCAACTTCACTAAGTTTATGCATAATAGAACCCCTTTTGGGCTTCCTTTTGCATTAGCAATCAAACTACGAAAGCATTGCTGTGGTTTTGAACTGCTTGCACCGAAAAAGTGAAAAATTAAGATTCTGAGTTTCAAGTATGGATTTAAATATGAACAAAGCGGAGTAACTACAACAGCCGATGTTGTGGTAACACCAGATCTCTTAGCTAAACTTTGGGTAATATTCTATCGTTTAGGGATTGGTATCTTTATTTCTTTGGATGTACGTTAGTTTATATCCTGTAATCTCATTTAGAGGAAAGAAATGAAGGAATAAATATATACTGAGATTTAGGTCAAATAAAATATCAAAGGGGAGTTGGTGATCTCTTTAAAGAAATCACCATTGCCTGCTCAAGAATAGGTTTATCGGAAAACAGGAAAGATGGGGAAATCAAGAGGATATTTCTGTTCATAGACCCTACTCGCATAATCATAACAGCAGATATGGGATAGAGAGAGCAGGACAGATAATAAATAAGAAGGGTTATAGACCTGCTTAGTTAAGATATAGCATCTTTAAAAGGTTCCATAATCCGAAAGGCTATTTACATTTACACACACACATATGGGGGCATTTCCTTCATGGTATTTCAACCCTGTATATGAAATTATGGATACTATTTACGTGTTAGTATTTGTTGAGGGATATAATTGGTTGGAACGGCAACCTCATTGTAATTAATTTCTAGTGACTTGCTCCCTATTTACTAAATGAAATTCCAAATCATCCCATTCCCATTGTCATCCCCTATATACATACACGTTATCTTCTTTAGACAAACTTGAAAAGAAACAAGTATACTTTAAACCTATTGACAAAAAAAAAAGTGTACTTTAAACCTCTTTAAATTAGGCAAAATAAATATTAACACTGTCTATGGCATATAAAAGTTAAGTTTGTCAGATCAAAACTAATAGTAATTGTACAATGAGAGCAACTTATTGCATAAATTTGTACTTCCTAAGATTAACTGTTGAATAGCACTAAGTAATTAACAATCTCAATATACACCACAAACTGAATTCATGGACCTCATCAGTTTAGCAATATGCTGCAATGCCAATATAATATCAACACTTAGGATGGTAAGTAGATCATCAGAAGAATATTTGAAAAGTTGAAGGTTTCAAATGGATTCCCATATTTGTCCAAATATAAGAAACTAACCAAAGCAGCAAGCTCAGTGGCCAAACATTTCCTTGCTCTCTCAACATATTCACGAGCCTCGTCATACTGAAAAACAACGCAAAAGCTACATCAAATATTAAATAAGATAAAATCAGAAGTTGATTGACAATGTGGATCATGGACCAAAATATGATACCTTCCCACGACGAACTAACAGGACAGCTCTGAAAAATGTGCCATTACTACCGCCATCACCAGTAGCAGCAGTATTTCCCAGCACCCTAAGTTTGGTTTCATCACCATCATCCAGCCGAGAAACATATTCAGCCATCTTATCCCACTCGCCCATGTTCCAGGCAGCGCTTGCAGCCTGGGATATTCAGATTACACAATACAGGAATTAGTAAAAGCAAAAGTGTATTATTTACAGAGATGTTATACTCAGAAAAATAATAACCATAGGTGCCATCTCTAGTCGAGCAGCTGGCTCAGCAGATGTCCAGTATTCCTTGCACAAATTATTGAGTTCCTCATAACGAGCCAATGCAGCAAGACATCTCATCCGTCCTGCAAGAAGAACAGAGAAGGAACACCAATTACAATGTATAATGGCATACACAAACCATCAGATCCCAGCAGCTCATGTTTGCTCAGATCTTGGCGCATGTAGTTCATGAGTTCATGAAATACTAATTCTACTAAAAAGACCAGCAACTATCTTCATAATAAGTTTGACTAGACATAACATCAGTTTAAAGGTGACCACCTAATTAAACTACTCTTTAATAAATTTTGCCTAGAATAGGGATTTCAAAACCATGAAATATCTAGGGAAAAAACGCAAAGGTAACACCAGCAGAGCTTGCAGAGAGTAGTCAACGAAAATGCAATTTACTCAACTAGCAAAACAAAGATACATCAAGATAGATAGGAAAATATCAGAATGTGACAGGCAGAATACACGATGCAGTAGAATTAATATATTTTAGCTGAAGAGTGCAGAACAATTGCATGCATTGACAATATTTGTCTATTTGACCATTGCACGCAACATCATTGTAGAACATACTACATTCATTCTGAATCGTATTAGCAAGTTATGATTGCTGAATTAAATAATGAATAGTAATTGTCAACAAAGTACAGAAATCTATTGATCATAAACATACTAACACAAACCTAGTGTCGCATCCAGAACAAGATGAGGATTAGATGCCTGAGTGGCTTTTGCTGTATATGCCTTGAGGGCATCATCCCATCGTTGCAGTTTCTCATACCTTTCAGTGTGCAAAATAATGTTAAAAACCTTAGAAATTGGCAACATTATATTGGCAAAAATGCAAATCTGACTATCATTAAACATCTTAGCCATATTGGGCATTATGTACAGGAAATAGGAGAAAATGTAAAGATCGAGAACTACACCAAAGTATTTTATTGGGCAATAAAAAAAGAAATAATATTTAAATGTTACCATGACTCTTTAAGTTGTACATCCAAGTTTTGCTGGGCATAAGTTAATATCCCAACTGCAGCCTGAATCCCAAAACATAAATTAATAAATTGTTGCATTCACTAAAATTAAAATTGAAGGTAGTAAGGTATAATACAAGGTGCAAGCAATGGATGGACTAGGAAAATCTTAAATTTTAATTGGACACCTCATGCTGATGCAACTGATTATTTATATGAATCAGAGCTTCAACTACAACAACAGGGTTCGCATCCATCCTGTTTGTTCGTGCACCTTCAAATTCCATTTCTTTATAATGCAAAGCCTTTGCGAAAGCTCGACACTGAAAACATGATTGATAGGTCAAAGGCAATGCTGACAGACACTGAAATGAGTTTTACAATTATTGATTAAACTAATCCTAAAAGTAGCACCTTCTCAGCAAGAGCTCCAAGCAATCGGATGTCTATTGGAAGGGGTCTCTCATCATGTTCCATGAACTCGGCCTAAAAAAACGAGCATTTCACTGGTTGATCAGAAAAACAAGGTGGCAGTTCACATACAGATACAGCATTGAAATATTTAGAAAGTATAACAGCAATATTACTTTTTCAATAAGTTCACATTATCTGAGCAATCAGCACATGAAAGAGTAACACTCCAACATGCTTCTTGTGCCCAGCCTAACAGTCTTTTATATATACTGTATATAGGGCCAAGATATAGAAAATATAGGCATTACCAAATTTAGGAGTGTAGCTAGAATATCAGGCGGAATATTAGGCGAAGAGAATGCCATCTCTAGGCTACGAACTAGTTGTCTCTGACTAGTATCTTTCAACTGCGACCAGCAGCTAACAAAACCAGCTGCAAACAGCTCTCGGCCAACAAAAGGCTGCAAACACCCATGTTAAGTATAATGATTCTACAGGTAAATAAACTACACTACAGTCAATCAGCCATACCTGTAACTGTGCAAGCCTTGAACGGGTCCGTAGAGCCGGTGAGGGAGATTCCTTTAGAAGTTCAATGCTAAAATGTCTCATCCACTCTGCCCAATCTTCTTTTGTACTGCGCTGAGAAGCCTCCCCAGCAGTTCGTAATTTACCCTCGTTAACCTATGTAAAGTTCACTTTGGTTATAAATCATCCTAATCATAATAATTATTAATAAAAAGGACAAATAATTCATATACTTTTTAAACAAAAATAGAAGAGCTCGAAATTCTCATTTTCATCTCCTCTTATGTGCAGAATGCATACACTTTATGTCATTCTCTGCCAAGAAACCACCCACAATATATACCTAAGTCTGTTACAAAAAGAGATGAGTACCTGGTGACTTTTGAGCTGTCTGTGCATATCCAGTTTATCTTCTTTCGAGTCATTTTCCGCATCACTTAGTGGATCACTAATAACCTCAATAGGAAGTCGTCGATTAAATCTCTGGGCAGCTGTGCTTCCAAGAATTAGAGGCTCACGTCTTTGCAAGCGTCCTTCAATTTCTTCAAATTCCTTATGCTGAAAAGAGATTTTTTTTTTTTGCTCACGTCAATAATTACAAGAAACACTTGTTCAAATATAGCATGTCTATTGAAACAGAAGAATACTCGCAACCGATGCTTCAGTAAGATTTTGTGTATTGATGGAATGAAAATGGTGAAGTCCTCTCCAAGGGCATGTGCAAGACAACAAAGTGCATCAACTGCATCTCTACGGAGCTCATCACTTCTCCTGTATAATAAAACATTTTTTGATATTCAAGCATTAACAAAATATCCAGAGCATATTAAGGCTTCTTGCATAAAATATATTCCTTATACTGCTGGCATAAAAAATGGAGAAAGTGCAGAAGAAACCCCCTCCCACTTTTTCTAAAATAAGTGTGTTTTGTCCTTTAGATCCCTAAAAGGTTACACAATAAAGTGAAGGATTATAACATGCACAAACCTACAAAAGAGGATCTTTTACAGGGGGATCCAAATGTTCAAATATCATTAATGAAAACGCTTACATAGCTCTCAGTATTGGACGACAAACTCTAAATCTTAATGTCCTCACCCTTGACCAGATTTCTTATTTAACTTTCTTTATTTTAGATGGAAAAAAATGAACCCCTGATATAAGACAAGGAAAAGGATGCAATTGGGTGGATTAACCGCAAAAACGCTCTATCCCTAGGGTGATCCAACCGCAGAAGAACCACTACCCCTCGGGTTTCACAACCGCAAAAGAGGTCAATATGCTTGGTTGCAACACATAATAAGAGAGAACAATTCTCAATTTAATAAACAATCAAACTCTTCTAATAATATAATATTATATCTCCTTATTAAGAGGAGTAATACCCTAAAACTTGTCCAACATATAAATCAAATTTAAAAAATAAAATAAATCCTTTTTACTATTTTACTACTATAGTTTAGAATATTCCTAATAATACAATTACCCAATATTATTTACATTATAAGGAATTTCAAACAACTCTATTTCCAAATAATGACAAGATATAAATAAAATTCATTATATTGAAAGTTACACATCTATCTAATTATGCATCCACATGACTCCACCACTGTGCTGGATGTTGTGGTTAAGCAGGGGAAGGGGAATGAGAGTTTTGTAGAACATGTAAAGGTAGTAAAGTATGTAAAATGTTTGACCAACAAAATGAGAACACAGACCCATCCAAGACAAGCTTCAGATGATGCACAAGCGCTGATATATGACCTGTAACCTGTTAATCAACACAAGTAACAACATGCAATTATTTATTACTAAAGTGACATACATATACCATCACCACTAATTATTACAAAGATTTACAGTCAAATGCACACCTGCACCCGGGGTATCAATCTCGTCAAAGTTTTGATAGCTGAACGCCTAATATCCACAGAAGCATCAACTTTGAACAAACGAATAAGTGCAGGAAGAAGTATATGCATATGTTCGTCTAAAGTCCCTGTATTATTAACACAAACTTCTGTTCCTCAACAGTCGTACAGTCATACACATATTCAAGTACAAACAAGATGCAGCTGAACTTGCTAATTACATCATAGACAAACAGTACTTACCACCAAATACTTCAAGGGTACGAAGAATGTCATGAACATAAGTGTAATCATTGCAACGTTCAGCATCGCTCAAAACTTGAATACAGCATGGAAGAATAACAGGAAGATACGTTCTAAATTCATCATTTAGCGCCAAGCAAAGTTGTTCAACTAGATGCAGAATCTGAGATCATACACCAAACAGATTATTCACAACATGTGTCAGTAAGAAAAGTACTAACAATAGTAAAAATTAATTTATATAAAAAACATGTATTTGAACAAAGCCATGCTTACTGGAGATCCATGCACAGAACGGTTAGCAGCAGGCAAACTGAAGGATGACCATAATTCAGATATCAGAGACAGCAATTCTGGTAGATATTTACGAATATGCTGTACATGGACAGTATAATTAGAACTAGCCATATAGGGATGTTGTAATGAACCCGTCCATAATGAAATGTACTTAGAAGATTTAAAATACCTGACGCACTATTGAGACCAGTGTACCAAGCTTCCAAGTTATATACTCCTTGAGACCATCTTCACAAGTACGGACGGTGTGGAAGAGATCAGGTAAAACCTACAAAGTTCAGTAACTAATTCATAAACAACAGAAAATCCAAATAATATCATAAGAAACTAGTTCAATAGCAATATTTGATTTAAAACATGTATCATAAATTTCTTAGTTTCAAATTTCAAATGCAATTTCATCATTCTATCAGTACTGTGGACCTCATAGACCAGTGATCTGCAAATGTATTATCGTCAAAGAAGATAATCACTCAGCTATTATGCAATGCAAGAAGATTAAAGGTGCATAAAAGAAAAATAATGTGCTATCATATAGAATTAAATTAAGTACCCCAACCGAAAGGAAACTTCAATCAAAACACTAGCCCCTTCGGAAAAAATGCAACAAATCTATAAAATACAAAATTTTACAGAGTCCAAACCATCAAATTCTATATTCATAAGTTTTCCATATGGGTAGCTCATTTGCATCAGATATCTCAGCTACAGATTCGCATTTGTCCACATCCTAAAAACACTGGTAGAAATTCAACAATGCACATTTATATGTAGCTACCAAAAATGTTTCACTTTGCCTCTAGTTACTCAAATGGCTCAAAGCCTCAAGTTTTTACGACAAATATTAACAATTTCCAATTAATAATCAATAGGGTAGAGTCCTGCCAAAATATTTACTGAATACCACTAAACGAGCCGGTGAAGAATATTGTAATACCCCCGAGCCACATCAGAATAATAGGCTCATGAGTTGCATAGAACTATAAATGTAGTCCTGACTTTATGATCAAAATTCCCAATATTTTTACCCAAAAAAGGATTTCAAATAACACTGTATAACTGTTGGGCTGCCTGATAGGAATGCAATATAATCTGCGCCTCTTTGGACAACATAGTGAAATCCTCAATTAAGACCTGGGATCGGACTCATATTCTTATAAGTTAATACACAATCATCAATTAAACTTTGACAAACATATATAAAATAATCTCCTGCCTCGGTATTTCATTATAATTACAGAAAATTTGGAGTCGAAGGATATAATCATCACACAATTTCGGGGTGTATAGGTCATATGTAACTCAGGCATAGATTATAAGAATTGAACCATAAATCAAAGTGCTTTGGACTAACCTTTGGTAAGTAAGGAACACAGCCAAGACCCATTGACTAAAGCTCGCATGCAAACAACACAAGATAACAAACAGTAATGAGCAAAATAAGCAATACTGTGTTGTTCTCAAAAAGAAAATATACACATACACAACTATATATAACAGAACAATAGAATTGTCTTCCAGCGCACCAACCTTGAATATAAACACTAGAGATCCAACCACTTTTTGGTGGTAACTAGATAAGGAAGGATCCCTAAGAATTTGCATCAGGGAATTGATTGCCACCTGAAATAAATGTATCTTAGAACTTAAAATGCAAAAAGCTCTGGAGTTTCTGTTCGAACAAAATTTGCATCAGGGAATTGATTGCCACCTCAAATATGGACTATCAGCCTTAAAGGTATTACCGTGGAAAAATAATCTTCGGATGTTGCAAAAGATGGCCAAAGATCCATAGGCAACTCATCTGTAGACTGAATGTGTTGTCCGGTATCACTAGCTGCATGGGTGACTTCACCATGTGACCCTGGCAAGCTCTGCTGATTTCGCTTATGCACATGGGGATCCAGAGCACCCATTATTCCAATTACCTGTTGCAAAGAAGGAACAATGTACACAAGTCCATGTAACATAGAGAAAACAGTCAGTAGAGGTTGCAACTACCTTTAATACTTCTCTCCTTGTAGACCATGCCAGCTCGCCATTTAGCAATTTTAATAGCAAGCCAAGCAACTGGGGATACTCATTATATGGGGCTATAACGTACCTGCAAAATTAAGCAACACAATGAATTTGTTAGGTCGAATCTTGTTGGCATCTCGACAGCCAACAGGATATAATTGGGTTCCTCCAACTCATGTACAAGTTATATAACATTGTTTCTTGACAGTACTACATCATCCTATCACCCCTAGCAATGGTAAACCGATGTAAAACATTGCAGCCCAATGTACTAGACCCAACTATCAAGTTACATAGGAATGCATTTCAAACAACCAAAAACTATCAGAAGACCAATGACATACCCTGTACTCTGTACCACTTGACCAAGTGTTGCAACTGCCACTTCACGTTTTGTTGCGGCAGCACCATCCAACAATGCTTCAACTATTAATGGCATGAGTTTTGAAATATACTGTCTCATAGCAAAACCACCCTAAAGTAATAAAAAAGGTCATTAGAAACGGAAGGCATTACTAACTGTAGAAAAATTCATATACCAATAATGAAGGAACTGTGCAATTATATTTGTGATTTCATGCAACAATAGCCAATATATATTATAAATCTTTAAGAAATAATCAACAGAAAAATCTATTAGAACTTACAATACTCTTACCAGTCGCTCTAAATTAGAGCCTTTAATACCTTTCTACTGATATATATAGAAGATTTTATCAGAGACAAAGAAAACTGTAACGAAAAGAGAGCAGGATATATGGACCAGAATCTCTAACAATAAAAAAAAATAAGTAAAAGAGCTCTATTGCTGAAATACTGTAGCTCGTCTGTGTGCCTATCTACATAAATGGCTGTCAAATTAAGTTTTTTATGTGGCCCCTAAAGCATGATCAAATGAAAAGCAAATAAGTAACTTTACTGAAAGAAGATCTAAACTTATTGCTAGATATATAATGATTGCAGCATTCGTCTCAACCTCAACTCTCATAGATTAGAAGAGCACGAGCTTCGCAAAATAATTTCTAAATTAATAATTTATAAATTTCACAAACATAAAAACCCATCAATTTGGTATAGGCATCCTCCACAGAATAATGATATTGAGATTTATAGAGAATAAAGCTGTATACATTGTAATTCGAGATAGTACAAATAGCCATAGGAAAATTATAGACAGATTCTGGCTCAAGGCCAACCAATGATTGTTCATATATTGAAGTTTAATGATAACTGTGAGATTTATGCTTCAATGTTATCTTCATTGCTTTCCACTAAAAACTATCAAAAATTGAATTTTATTTCAAAACAATTATCAGAATATGTAACATCGTTTTTGCTTTCAGTTTCTAGTTCATGTAAGCTACTTTGAATATAACTATGTATATGCTTTGTACAAGCTGCCAGCAAAAGAGTCTAACTGAAATCAAGTAATTCATGAAAGACTCGCGTTGAGCTAGACTATAGATTCCATTCACAGAGCGGTATTTAATTATTACCATAATTTCATCTCTGTAAATAAGAAAAAATGTTCAAGAAATAAATTTTACGAAACTAGTATGAATTTGATACAATTCTTTCACGTACTTGACTAATTTTGGGGTACAAGGGACAAGCCTTTTACGGGAATCTACGAGGCATAGATATTCAGATCAAACTTATTTTTCTCCCTTTCACATACTGACTCGCTTACATATATATAGAATTTCCTTTTTCTTCTCTCTTCTAATCTTCTATAGATTCCATGTTATATATATATATATATATATATATATATATATATATATATCTTTCCACAAAACTTTTGCAATTCGATCACTAATATAAGTAAATAATAGTAAATTAACATGTGTACTGCGTGCCACAATTACTATAATAGTAATCGCCTTCAATTGAGCAAGAACACGAAGAAAGACCTGTTTGAAAACTATAGATATTCTGTACTACCATAACTACCAAGGTGCGTTCCAAATTTTATCCTACTATGTCTTTGCAGGATTTCAGAAAAGTGATAATAAAAGTTTCTAGAAATTAAAAAGCAACTGGTTATAGACAAGTCTGCATATACCTGTAATTTACAAACAACTTCTGCACATAATGACACCATCAGATACTAAAAACGATGTAAAAAGATAAATAGAGTCAGAATAACCAACCACTCTAGCAAGATCTCCAACAGTGACAAGAACTCCACTGATAATGCCATTATTAGCATTTACACCCGTCCCTTCACTTAGTTTTGCCACAAGTGCCTGAAATATGAGCAAAAGACAGTGTAAGAGAAGTACTGATACATATAAATGAATTGAAAATGTTTTGCAAACCTTGTGTATTGGAGCGATGTATGGAAGTATTAGCCGTTCACAATTCCGGATTAAGCAACCCAATAAGTTTGCACTTTCTTCCTTACATTTGCTATCCGGACTGCTAATGTACAATCATAAATCGATGATTAAGACCACGAAAGGCATCTAAAATGGATATAATACAAGATAATATATAAATTATTCAAGTAAAAAAAATTTAATGAGAACAGGTTCTAGGGTAGATATTCGTACTTTACCTTTGTTCTAGATATGTTAGCAACTGAATAAGATGGCGACGAAGGGCTGGAAGAACATAAGCTGGATTTTTTTCAGATAACCTACCAGCTAAAGATATCGCATATTCACGAACTACAAAATCCTATAACAGCAAAGCAACAGCCTTGTGAACACACATAGTGATAGAGAACATTCAGAATTTCTCCATGCCATAAACACAATGTAGGTATTATCATCAGTTTATGCCATGTAAGAGCTAGTCTGTGAGAATCACATAATTTACACATGATTCAAATAAAAAAAAATACCCAGTATATGCTTTTCAAAAACGTGAGAGTAGAAAGTAGGCAGACCTTACCCCTGCTCTAATGAGTATAGAGGTTTTTTGTAGAACCCCAGGATAAGAAATAATAACTTGACTCACTTGAATACTTAAAAATATTTTTAAAATTATAAAAAACCTTAATATTTAGTGAACTGTGCAGGCTGCAACACGTGGTCTTCTGAATAGTAAAGAAATAACAAGTTCTACAAAGACGATACTAATGTGCATTTAGCTGATATAGCAATATATAAGGACTGAGAATATTGTGAAAGAAAGATCTCCCAGAGTTGTAAGGCAGAAGAACAAAACTAAACACTCATACATATGACATGATTATTAATATTAGTTTCTCTCTATCAAACCAATCCAAATCCCATCAAAACCATACAAAGAAAAAAAAGTTTCCAATTGCATAATACATCAACAATTGAACTATCTTCTTTAAGTAAATTAAATGATTCGAAGTCTTTTTCCGCGTTAAGATTCAGAAGAAAATATACCTCGTCATTCAAAGCCGCAAATATAGCAGTCAAACTATCAGCTTGTGCAAGAAAATCATCAAAACCAACATTCCCATACAAGGAAGAGAAGATTGAATGGCGAACAATAACATCAGCATCAGCCACTGCTGCAATGAGTAGCTTTTCCACAATCTAAAAAAAACATTTTCACATCAAATTATTATATTGTTTTAATATCATCACAAATATTATTATTCAGCCAATGGTGCAACTGCAACCTGCAATTATTGGACTACTAGCAAGGACAATATGAATAGAACTTTAGCACTATATGTCATATATACCAAAACACTCAGAGTGTGTGGAATGGAAATAAAAGGGGTCTTTTTTTATTAGTAAATAGTTAAATTATATTTAATGTATGGAAATTAGCATATGAATTATATGTTTGGGCTAGTAGATTATTAAACAGGCAGTAGGTTATTTTCAATAAGCTCAATTGTTTACGGGCTTCATTCCATTAGGTTTTATTATTAAGTATTCTATAATCTATATATAATGATGTAGTCCCCGCATACCAAATATGACTTGATATTGCGATACAATATTGATTTTAATCTTTCTTGGGTTGCGGTCCATAGTTTTTAACACTTCAGTTTCCTGCGATTGAATCAGCCAAGTTATTCTTCATTTATTTCATATGTATCATCTTTCGTAAAGCTTTCATGCATGACAGAGTTACATAACTCCATATATGCATTCCTAAAATGTCAAAAAGCCATGCTTAAAGCTGATTTTATTCCTATTTACATAGAATCTCATCAGTATAACGTATAAAAGGTATACCACCAGAAGTAAGGATTCAGCCTGCATTAAGAGCCAACCCATAGCTAAAAATATACATAATTTTATAAAAAAAATTAGGCTACATAAATCAAATTAATAGTTAAACAAATTGTGCAGATTTAAAAAGATATACCACATGGCATTCCCCTCCCTCTCTCAGCTACTTACATAATTAATTACAACTCTTAAGGCAAATGTTCCGCTGTACAATATTGATTTGACCTCCCAATATTCAAAACTGAGATTTTCTTCATATGCAATAATAGCACAGTGCCACTGACGTAGAGAATTGGTAACAAATAAGATTATATGAAAAATCCTTAAAACACTCCTTATGTTCATATGGACTAAACCATGTTGCATGGAACACAACTTGTTCCGGTACAAGTACATGCACATGGTTCTGGGCTACGGAAAACTCCTCAACTCCATATTAGTATGAAAATGTCCACTTTAGGCCATGATTCAAGCCATCTAAAAGGCATGATACTAATGAATGGAGTTAACTGGGGGCTTACAAACAATGTGGGATAACATCCAATGATCTCCCCCTCCACACATCGGGTTTGACATCTTCCAAATCCTCCCTCCATATTGTGTGATCTAACTTCCCCTTTGACCCTGTGTCCATCTACGTCCCCTAGGAAGCTCAATTGGCTACATGGCTCCCTTAAGCCCATATTGGAAATCAAAAGCCTATCTTGAGATCGCTATGCCCGCCCACCTCCTCCACGGCCCATTCTCCATTCTAAGAGCCTATCTTGAGATCGCTATGCTACAACTTGAAGATATGATAACACTTCTGAGCAAGCTTTAACTCAACAATCAAAAATAATATGATTTTTGGAACCTTCGAACATGCCTCGTCCTAATGGAGTTAATCGTAATAATGGAATTAACTGGCACTTTATAGATCAGCATTTTGCCCCTGCTAGGAACGATGTGGGATAATTTTCAAACGCATGGAACGTAATCTCCGGTATATCGAAGACTAATAAATAAAATACAAGGATCCATACGAGTTTTTAACGAGAAATGGCCCAATATGGCACAAATTTATAACATAATCCCCAAAATGGCATTCACGGGTGGAATGGCGCAAAATATCACTCCTTAACGCGAGATAATATAGAGTTTTGGTTTTATATAAAAACGCTACATCGTGTAGCGTTTTCTTTAAAGAAAATGAGCAGAACGCTAGTTTGTGTAGCGTTTTAACCCTAAACTCAACTTCGTGTAGCGCTTTTATTTTATTTTTAAATAAAAAAAAATTGACTTAAACGCTGCTTATCCAGCGTTTTTCCCAAAACTCAACTTAATGCTGCGTTTTTGTGTTAAATCCAAGTTCGTGTGGCGTTTATCTTTTAAAAACTTTTATATAAAACGCAATACGATATAGCGTTTTTCCCAAAACTCAATTTAATGCTTTTTTTTGTGTTTTTCAGAATAAAAAAAATTAAGAGGGAAAATGTTGTGCCATTTTGGGCATTTATTGTTCAAATAGTGACACATAAGGTCAACGCCCACTTTTAACATAATATAAAGAGGAAAATTAGCATAAGTTGATTACTAAAATTCTACCAACGAAACTAAAATAAAAAAAATACTCAGATTCCAATAATTCATAACTATTTACAACACAATCACAATGTTAACAAATTACATCCAAAACTAAAATATAAATTTGCAGTATAAAATATTTATATCTTCTCCCAAAATCGGAGATGTTGGTATAATTTAATTAAAACTGAAATAGTATTTCATTTATTTTAAAATCCTATTTAAACACGGATAAAATTTATCAGTAAAAAAAATTAATTTATAATAACCTGGAGTAGATCAAGTTAGTGGCATGGTACGAGTGCAAAGACAAATTCAAATCAACACATTTGTATATAATACTTGTTTAATATTACGAAATTTATAAAATAGGTATGTTTGGGCATCCTATTCAGCTCCACTCCATTCCATCAAATAAAGTGATAATATTTATTAAAGAAATCCAATGTACAATACAAGACATATCATTCCCTTAAAATTATATTCTCGAAGAAGCAACTTTAACCCCTAGAAGTGTAGCATATCCCCTTCTCAATGTGACCTCCATTATGCAATATCTTTCTCTTCTTCAATTTTGTCTGTCTTTAGCTTTTTCTTTTCCTTCAATAGATTTATGTGTCTCCAAGAATGCTTGAGGAAAGAAAAGGTATACAAAGAGTAACTAAAATCAAGGAAGAGAGACCTTGTTCATAGTTTTTGCTAAACTTGGACTAAACAATGGAAAGGGTAAACTCTTTAGGAGGCTATGTCAGAGGTTCAAAAGTAAGCTGAAAACTACAAACTAAAGAGTATTTAATATAAACACCACATTCCCTAACTATAAAGTAAATCAAAATATATTTCTAATCTTAATCTTAATCAAAGAAATTGCTAATCTAAAAATATTCTGTGGTATCTTGGCTCCCCCAGAACCATATTACAAAAAAGTAAAACATCACTAACTAATAGAGAAGGGATAAAAATACATTTTATAAGTACCTTGGCTTTGATAAGAATGCAATTTTCACATGATATTTCTATATCTAGAAGTTTGTGCACCGGAGATTTGAAATAAATACAATGTATGTAATGCCGTAAAATTTTCACAATACCACCTATAATCACACTAACTTGTTGGGATAACTGAGACTTTAACCATGTCCGTGCTTAACTGCTTATTACTTAAGACTATTAGGTTCTCTCCTGGTCACTTCTCTCTAGTCACGCCGAAAACCATATATTCTCAAACGACAGCAAGCCACATGTTCACGCAGGCCAACGGGTGCCCCTTTCTCTTTCGTCGAACGCTGGCCTTTTACTTTTCAATTTTAATAATTTTTTCTCGGCCGGTTATAACCTTAACACCCTGGGTGGACAGAAGTTTCTGCAAGCACTATGTTGATCATACACGATTCATTTAACTCATTCCTAGGCCAAAATTTATAATTTTTATCTCTTTCACTCCGAAGAATTATGCATAGCCACTACCAGTAACAATTTTTGGGGGTATTTTTTTTCAAAATGAAGCTACAACCCAAATCTGGTACTGTTCCTGGTAGCCATTACATGGGTTATTAGCACTGAACAAACCCTAATTGAGCTCTCCAAAATCAGGTTATTAACATGATTGTTGTGCTGATTGTACATTAAAGACTTTAAAATCTATTTGTAAGTATATTTAGCCAGTTTTTCTGATGTCAGGTTATTCTATATACCTATATCTTTCCCACTCTCAAAAATTTCACAAACAAACATAATTACATATATGCACATATATTTCAACAATGTCTGCAGTAAGAAGACAAGAATACCATCTGTAGATACAGTGCAAAGAAACAAATGAATTTGAGAGTGATGGAGGACAAAAATAACATCTGTACATACAGTGCAAAGAAGAAAATGAATGTGAGAGTGATACAGGACAAGAATACCATCTATACATACAGTGCAAAGAGAAAAAATGAATGTGAGAGTGATGGAGGCGAAGATAACAACAGAGTGATGAGATGATGAAAAGTGTAGGAAAAAACTGAAGAAAGGCATCATTTAATTAAAAGAAAGATAAGGCTTATCCCTTAAAAAAGGATAAGGGTTATTAGGAATATAAGGGAAAGGCCAGGGGTGATGAATGAGTGTGAGCTTTCTCAGGGTAAAATTTATTAATTTTATAGATAAGAAAAGTGAGTTCTACGGAATGAGATGATGAGAAGGCAAGAAAAACTGAAGAATGAAAGAAATAATTTCTTCTGATTGACACCAAATTATCTTTCCAGTGTCGAGGAGATTGGACAATATACGTGTCCTTTTGGTAAATTGGGTTAGTGCTAGAGAAGAGAATATAATAAACGAAAAATGCTAGGCTGTGTAAAACACTAACTACATATTTTACTCAAAGAAATAAAGTTTAGAAACAAATCAGGAAATCCACTTGATTGGTTAGGACAATTTGCAAAATCCATTTTTACTTTCTGTTTATACTTTGCTTGCTTGCATTCTAACATGCAAGTTCATGCATGCATATAATCCTCCACTGTGCTACCATCTTTCTAATCAATGCAGTGGAGCTAAAAACTCGTCCAGAGTATATCAACTTGTTAAAGATGAATAAAAGAACTAAAAACAATAATAGTGAATAAACTTGGGTGGATGAACCCAAAACACCCATTAACCTAAGAGTTTCCCAACCACGGAGGGGATGAAACTATGGATTGCAACTCATGAAAGAGACGCAAATCAAAATTCATATAACAATCACGTATATTAACCAACTCTAATATAATATGTAGGGACTACAATACTTATACAATTCTTATATCCGGAATAGAAACCCTAACATAATAACACGATGGACTAAGTGTCGTAAACACTTGGGCTTATTATATATAACCTATATTTTATAAACTAATAGCCGCACATAAATCATATAAACAAATAGTTTAAATTCTCTCAAAACTAAATACATATAAACTAATTGACATATTATCCCTCAGTCCCACGCACTTGTTTACATTTTCCTTTGTGGATATCCCTCCCAATTCTTTACATTTCTATAAAGAACAAAATTTCCTTTGTTAATTTTGTGTGTCCCCACTAATTTATCACATGTCCTTCATTTTTCCTTTGTTTTTCAAAACCTATGTGCCTAACCCATATGTAAACAAATGGGTGAGACCGAGGGAGAATATAATTTCTCCAATATTTTTCCTCATCATATCGCCTTACGGCCTTTGCCGGAGAAAACTCATCCACAAATTTTTTATAAGTCAAGAACCATGCAAGACCGAGATGTAACCAAGAGGAATTTTCTGCTCCTGAAATGGTTGAGATGCAAAGAATTCTGAAAATTGACTAGCAAGCGAAGGGGTCTCGGTATGTGTTCCAAAATAATAAAGTCGATATACTCAATCTCAATAATGTCACCAACCACTTATTTTTCTTGTAGAAGTGAAATTAGATCCATATGAAATTCTCCAACAATATCAAGTATATCAAAAACATCTTCATTCTTATGCTCCGTGTTCGTCAAAAAATATAATATGACAACATTATCCTATTTAACTGATTTCCCTTACAAGTCCTCAAAATGTTCAATTCCAATGCAATTTAGTCTTCCTTGACTACTTTTTCAACCTCCTATGTGATGCATCATTCTTTCTAAGAACTTTTAAGTTGATGTATAAAAATTTCAAGAAACCTCAATTTGTCTCTCTTTTTCACATCTTTCACCTTCTTTACTCAATTCAATTTTGTATTTGTGACTCAAGTTTTCAAGTTCATAGTATGACCTGTCTAACTCTTTCAATGAAAGCTTGTATTTAAATAACTTGCTTCAACAATAGCAAACCTAAACTTCATAGACAATGACACATATTATCCTCAAGAACACATATATTATCTTCCACGGTCTCATTGCATTTTTTATTTAGTTAGACATTGCTTAAAACATGACACCATGGTTGTTAAGTCGACAAGTCGAGGCTCGGCGCCCGAGTACCTTGGAATTGACTAGTCGATAAGTCGCCCGAATAGTCATAAAAGTCGACAAGTAGTCAATATACATATAATTTTAGTAATTATAATATATAATATTATAATATAGGTTAACACACGTCAATTCCATAGTTTAAATGAAAATCAATAAATAATAAGTAGTACTCAAAATTAAGCATCTCTAAGGTCTAAGCAAATAAAAACATAATTAAAGAGTGAAATCAACTAAACAAACACAATCATGCATCAAAAGTCATTCATCTCGAAATCATCTCCGCCTCCATCTCCTCCTTGATTATTCTCCTCGGGTGGTACACCATAATCATCCTCCACTTCCGGAATATTGTGTGTGCAGATTGCAGACACAGCAGTGAAGCAGTGAAGTAGATTGTACAGGAGTTATTTGAATGTGCACTACTGCCTGTGCAGAGAATTATCAAATGTATACATTGATTATCAAAACAAATTGTGAAGACTGAAGTGTAGCTATAATTCGATTATTGCAGTGAAACAGTAATTCGATTATTGAAGTTTTTTTTAATAAAATTGATAAATTGAATTCAAAAAAACAATTGATAATTTAAAAATCAAAACTTACTTGTATAATTTGAAATTTCAAAATGATGAAATTAATTTGAAGATGCAAAGAAAAAAAATCATTTTATGTGTAAAAAGAATAATTAAAAAAATGAAAGAAATGAAAAAAACGAAAATAAAAGAATAATTTTTTTATAAATAAAAGAATAATTGAAAAATGAAAATAAAAGAATAATTGAAAAATGTTTTTTGATGTACAGGCAGTATAAAAATGAAAACAAACGTTTTTAAAACAAAGTTTTTTTAATAAAAAGTAAAAAAACTTGTATATAATATATACATATACATATAGATCGTGACTTGAGAATTGAGAAGGGTCAAAGTCAAATAAAAAAAATGAATAGAGAAGAAGAAGACTCGAGATGAGAAGTAGAAGAAGAGATGAATGGAGATGAAAAGTAGAAGAAGAGATGAATGAGAAAAACTTACCAGAAATGGGCGTCGAAATTGCCGATCGGAGATGGACCATCGTGGAAGTTGGAATCGTCGATGGGCAGCTCTCTCTTAATATCTTTACGTTTGAATAAGAAACGAGTAAGTTTAACCTAAAAAACCCTTTTTTCAATTTGGGCCAGGTTCTGGGTCGGGTTTCGGGCCGGGTTCCGGGTCGGATCCGGGTAAAACCCATGCACTTCAAACTCAGAAGTCGTTGCTCGACTTTTTCCCATTTATCGACTTGTCGACTAGTCGCCAACTAGTCAACGACGTGACAACCATGCATGACACAAATGAAAATTTCCTAAAGCAGTAAAGCTAAAAGGAAAATTTGTGCAATTCAGAATTTGAAGCCGCTGATATGCCAAAAAGCAGAAGTTTTAGGGACTGAGCTATTAAAATTTGGGAGTCAAAGGGGCTGAGCTGTCAAAATACTAAGTTCTGGAGTTTTCTGGAACTCTGTGACATATTTGGGAAATTCTGGTAGTTTGAGGTCTCGTTTAAAGTTTCCTGAAAGTTAGGGGACTAAATTGTAATTTCTGAAAAGTCAAGGACTGGCTTAATGAAGAGTTTAAAAACAGAGGTATGGTTGCTTTATGTTTTAGCACATCAGCCACCAATGAAGAACAACATAAGAGCAACACCAACAATCTCTTAACCATGCTCCTCAAAAATATTTTAAAAAAATATTAACTCTTAGTTATTTAAGGTATTATAAAACTTGTCATCTTCAATAGTCTCTATATCTATACCTCTTAAATCACTTTTTATCAATTCTTCTAGTATATGTACTCACAGTATTTAAATAAAGAATATTAATGTTATTAAAAAGTTGGAAATAAATTATGTATATTAGTAAAGAATGAAATAAGTAGAAGAGAGAGACTCTCAAAATTAAAGAGATAAGAAAAATTTAGAAGCCTCTTGGGGTTATTTAAAAGAATTTTCCTCAAATTTTGGCTTAGGAGCTTGAATAGAGATGTTGAAGATGCTCTAACAGCAGCCAAGTTTTGCTCTCTTCTTTATTTTTTACCTCCATCTCTTACTGAATTCTCTCCTTCTCATTTGTTTTTTTCTCCTGAATAAACAGTAACTTCCCAACAGTAAACAGTAACTTTCCGGCAGTGACTTATCAGGTGAAGCCGAAATTGGCCCGATTTTGTGGGTATAAATTTTTACTCCACCCGACCGGAAATCAAAAATCCACAACCCGAATTCTTACTTTTTCGTGTCGGGTTCTGGGTCGTGTCAAATTTTGCCACCCATATTCGAACCTTGATGAAAACCAAATTCTATCTACAACCATATATAACAAGCATAACGCAGATCATATCCTTAATTGCACATTATTAAGTGAAGTCGACGTGTTTAGGTTTTAGACTATGAACTTTCAAAGTATATATGTAGTCTTCCTCACCCTATTGCTCAAATACATGGATTAAATAGTCATTCCGTGTTATATAAATGATCTTAAATTTTTCTATTAATTTAGTATTATCTACATATACACGAGAAATTAAAATCAAAAATAAAAAACTATTTAACAACCTTAACTATTAACCAATTTGATAAATGTGAAACTTATTTACTCGAACTTTCTAAATGTAAAATCCACTACATACACAACATTAATTAATTAGAGAGTACAACTTAAACAAGAATCATAACACACAAACCTCTTCAACAAGGCGTCTTCTCCTCCCCCCAGCTCGACTGGACCTGCTAGACATGTACTGTGAAGGCAACATGCCAGCAAATGAATTTGCCACTAACTTGCAGCAACAAAGAGCAGCATCTTTCCTAGTAACCCCATCCTCATCTTCCAGATATACGACAACAGATTCTCTTGCAAACTCGAGCAGATCATGACCCTAAAAAACTAAGCAATTTAGAAGAGAATGAAAGGGAAAATAAAATATTTATCAATCAAGTGAAAAGCTTACCTTGAAATTAAATCGTGCAAGAGTTTGCAAAGCTAACTGCACTAGAGCAGAACCACTAAGTTCTGATATTTGCTGAGTGGTAGTCGCTAAATTTGTACGAGTTGGCGTAGTAGAAGAAGGCTTTGCCTGGGTATGACGGGATCGTGAAAGAACTGCTGAAATGCTTTCCAGCAAGCGCTCTTGAATAGTAGGCAACAACGACGGTATGCTGAATAATGTAACCACATTTTTAGGTCATGACCTTCAGTTGAGTCCATAGCAGGACATTAATTAATTATTTTCTACTTCTGCAAGATACCTGACAGTTATCTGCTCAAGGGATTCTACTAGTGTAAGGGACAGACCAGCAGCAAACATAGAATCCAAAAGACTGAGCACATGGGGTTCCATAGCAAGCCCCATTGCTTTTGTTATGTTTCCAACACAAGCCAAAGCTTCGAGTGAGGGTCTGCCTCTACGGGGGGTAATCTACAAATTATATACTATTAGAAACATTGCACAACCAAATGAAGTTATTCAACATTCCATGGACAATAAGAACGTTGTAAAAACATACTGCATCACGAATGTGAGAAGTTATTGTCGGCAAATAATTGTAAAGTTCACCATCCAAAGCACCGGCCATCTCACCAAGAGCAATAAATCCACTAGCACGTTCAGCGGGTATTTTAAGAACAGCAAGAATGTGATTCATGCATATCTGTAAGATAATGAAAAAACCTCATATATATCCAAATGAAACAATAACTAGACATTCCATAATTATCCTAGCTCCCTTCTAAAATCTACACATTCAACAATCTGATAAGATTGAAAAAAAGGGATACAGACTAACCGTAAGGTAGTTTGTCACAAAACGATCACGCAAAAAATGTGCAATACGAGGAAGTAGAGAAGTTATACTAAGACGGACGAGGCGATCTCGGTGTTCCAAGTATCTCAAAACAATTTCTGCTACTTCTCTGTACCTCGACATCATGAACTCACCAGTATTCCTGTCACATCAACATTATGACCATCAAACACTTTGTATAACCGAAAGCGAGGGTAATGATGTAATTTCCATATGTTATCTAGATGGCCATACCAGTACTAAAATGTAATTATTAGTTTACCCGGTTAACAATTGCCTAAAATATTATTATTAGTATACCCTGTTAACAATTGCAACTAGTATCGACTTCCAGGTGAAGGTTTTACTGATCCTAGAAAGCTTCAGTCAGATGTCATTCCTTAAATGTACATTCTTATTTTAAATGTGTAAATACGTGTATGTTTTATATGGCAACAAAGCATAGTAAAGATTATATTTCACATGCATACACATTGTCTTTAATGTGTAACTGACTTGCAAGATAGTGGAGCCTGCGACACACCACCATATCTAGACGGTTAAAATGACGGTTTCGTTATTTCAGGGATTTACTTTGTAGAATCTATTAAACAAAAATCACCAAAAGATTAAACCGTGCGAACAATTTTAGGAAAATATTAGGTGCCATTTGGATCATCGGATTCCAATTCTGTCTATTAGAATCAGTATGGGATTGTAATACATTTTTGTACTTAAAGACCATTCCCATTTCCATTATCCGGGTTGGATCTTATGATCCAATTGGCCCCTTCATTAAGAAGCAAGAATATTAAACTCAATTAAAGTTCATGACCCAAATATTTTCATTACAGACAAAATACCATAACCAACCTTAGTAGTTCCCCCACCGCAAGTAAAGAACCATGTATGCTGTGAACAGGAGCATTTCTACCCAATCCATCTTGAGTAGCTTCAAACATACGGTAATACCTGTGAGAGCAGAGATGGATTCAAATGAGAATGCTTAGAGTAATTACACATCAGAAGTATGAGTCTTTGAAGTTTGAAGTACAAAATAAATCTTCAGACAGAAACTAACAACAAACTTGTACCAAACGTCTGAGACTCGAGGCTTCTGAACTAAGACATACCAGGACAGAAGCATCTAATATGATAGCCAAATTTGTAACAAAAATTCTAAAATTCAAACTCTATTTTTAAAAAAAATGTAAATATTTACAAAAACATGTTTAACTGATGCCACTAACCTCTTATTACTAAAGAAAAGAAAAAAGTACTCGCTAGAATAGAATTCTAGGAATTCAACTTTCATAAATACAAAATGACCTATAGTAAAAATTGGGTGCAATTTGGCTCCCCCTGGACAATTTTCTGGGATCCATTAGAGGCTGAGAGAAATACTTCTCGTACATTAGTTGGTAGAAATCAGGGAAATTTATAGATTAAACTATTTCCCTGCATGGATGTATCGCCCTTGATAGGAAATATGCCACTGACTTGTTATATAAATAAATCCCTTCCATCATCTACTGGAACATATGACACAATGTCTGTGCGTGATAAAACACAGAAGTTCTAATGAAAATTATCGTAGTTATTATATGGTCCACTACATAGACCATCGTAGGTCCCTTTTTGTACAAACCCCAGTGGAAAATTCAGTCTGCTATCCAAAATATCAAAGCTTAGGCACTACAAATTAGCACCAATTCGATTTCAAGGTACGTAAGCTCCTACCACTGTACACGCCAACGTGTCTCTCGCTTCTCAATAACACGTAGACAAGCACGCAATGCCTCCACAGCCCGCTCTCTAACAGCCAATGTAGGATCCCTCAGTGCAACCCATATAGCGTCCACAAACTCAGGTACATGAACATTAAATACTGTTGAAGCATTCTCTGCCATTTCCTATACCAAAAATGAAAGTGGACTTCAATGTAAGATATATATCAACATTTATGCTAATATAAACTTCCTTCAGAAAAGCAACATACAGTGATAAAATTAAGTTCTTGGCTGAAACAGTAGCTATGCAGATAAACTATATGGAAAAAATGCATGATGGTATTCATTATTCATCAGTGCCTTATTATGCAATTAAACAGGAAAGGGTAATTATTACCCAAAATGAAATTAGAAGTGTTAAGACGGCAAAAAACTGAAATTGAGAAGAGACGATCACTAGTAAATTACCAATCTTTTTTACTTACTTTTAAGATTAATACGGCAGCAAAACGTCGATACTCAACTCGTTCGCCACGAAGCCACTCTAGTGCATTTTTTACCTAAAAAAAGAGATGTCAAAACTTATACACAAACTTCCAATTATGGGATATATATAGAGAGAGAGAGAGGGAGCAGACCTGACACTCCACCTCATCTGCTGTCATTGCACCACCAGCTCTGGCTAAATGGCCAAGAACTCTACTAGCAAGGATTAATATTTCAGGATCACGCTTTGACTCGAAAACGGTTCTCATGTAGTTAGAAAACTTTGAAACCTTTGAGGCATTCTCGCCAAACTTCAAATCTATTAATTCATCAATAGCTCTTAAAGCTCCCAAATTTTCAGCAACATCATTGCTTTCTAAAAGACTAGTTATTCTCTCGTACAACTGATCCATAAAACGGAAGAAAGCCTCCCCACTAAGATCGCGAGATTCTTCCTCCACATGTTTTCTTAAAGCCAATGTAGCACCATCCTGGAGATTGAGAAGAATATACATCATATATCTTACACCACATACGTATGGATTCACCAAAAGAAAAATAGATCCCTAGATACTGTGATGCTCGGACTCGCCCCTAACCCTTGCCGTACCGGTGTCGACACGACACGACCCGGGTACGGACACGGAATCCGGATCAGATCCGGCAGGTGGAATCTGGATATGTCATCTCCGGCGAAGCGATTTCGGTTGGGAAGTGGTAAGAACCGAAGAAGGAGGGCGGAGGAAGAAGAAGAGCAGAGGAGAGAAATACAAAAACCGTACAAAAACGCAAGGACGCGGTAGGACTTTGGCTGGGTATTTCATTTTTTTCCTGTTCTGCTTATGGATAGCAAAACACATAAGTTCTTTCCTTTTTTTCGTATGGGTTTGTGCAAGAATTAAACCCTGCATATTTACACAGCTGCGGCCTGCCTTTAACAGGATCAAACCCTCAACGTCTTAGCCATTTAGAAACCAAAGAAAAGGTTAGATGCTGGACTATAAGCCTTTGGCTAGAAAGAAAGTGCAAATAATTTAAGATGATTTCCATTTGATAATCATGAAGCTGGTTGGATAATGGACAATAAGCAAACAAAAAATAATAAAGTAAAACGTTTGACGAGGTAACTTATATTTTACTTTGCTCTCTCCTAGTTTCCTATATGGCATCACAATTGTTACACTAAACAACTTTAATCTAGGAAACAGATAGAAGTGAGAGTTCTGACAACTATTACATAACTTTAATATATGTAATATCACTGGGAGCATATTTAATTGCGAGACCTATAAATATTTAGCCACTAGTTAAAAGTTTGCTCGTCTGTAATCTTGTATCTCTGAATACAATCTCTCACTCCTTCCTCGAGCTTGTATAAATATTTATTCTGACAAAAGCTCCTAATATAGTGATAATGGAAGCTTGAAATGCAAAGGTCTATAAAAATGGAATATTACTTGCGAGCAACACTTGAAATAAGTATCAATCGCCTGGAAGCATCCAGTAAAGCATGAAAGCACCCGACAAAAATTATTCTGTCCATGGAAAGGGAAAAGAAAATTATAACTACTTTCATTAATCATTATGAAATTGATTGATTATTTTTCGTTTCAATTAAAAACATTTATAGGAAACTCTATAATATCTAATATTCTAATGTTTAGATAAATTTTATTTTTATATTTATCAAAAGGGGGTAAAATCAAATCAAATTAATAAAAAACCTAAGATTTATTTTACACTAGAATGCAGCGCGAAGCAAATCCACAGAGCATGAATTTAGTGATCGATATAGCTCCGTAGAGGTTTACTAAGCTACCTCAGTAGAAGGACACAATATATATATATATAATATTATTATATTAATGATATAAACCCTAGAATTTCAACACTTACTATATTATCGCACATTCCTCACTATCGAGGTTGAAGTCATATACGAACAAAACAAACAGAAACTAGCAACAAAGGATAGCTTAAAACACAGCCTTGCAAAAAAATCCCGAAAAATGGAGTCCAAACAGAGTCCAACAAATTTAAATATTTGCAATTAATAAAGGAAAAATCGCAAGAGCTAATAAGAAACAACACTCAAATTTTGAATTTTATCAATTCAAACACAAAAATATATAAGAGCAAGCTCGCGAGAGAGAGAGAGGGGGAGAGAGAGAGAGAGAGGAGTTACTTTAGGATTTCCTCTGGTGCAGAGATCAGCCAATACTCTATTAAGTGCATCTAGGTTTCCGGCAGTAGTAGCGGCGGCCGGAGCACAGAAACGGTGTGATTGCACGGCGGTGCTCATCGCAAAAACCCTAGTGGAATCTCCAGTACATCGAAAAACAACTGATGCCCTATAGATAGATAGATAGATACAGATGCGATATAAGTTAACTGTGCAAGTCTGTCAAATGAATTTTGGGGGCACAGTCTAAAATGCCTAGTTTCTCATCTAAGCTTTCCTTCTATCTATTCTTGTAACCTTTTTCCTTCACGAAAACAAGAACCGTATGTTTGATATTTCATTTTAAGCCCAACTCAAACTTTCTCTCAAAATTTAATATAATATAAATAAATGAATAATTATATTATAAAATTTAATTAATAAATTACAATTTAAATGAATTAAGTAATTTGAACGACCATAAATCTAAAATATTGAATAGATTATATTTAGTATAATTATGGGGAAATAATGGAGAAATGACCCAAAATGATACAGATTTTTAATATAATGTCCAAAATAGCAGTGAGAGGCGGAATTGTCCAAAATGTCACTTCTTAATGCCACATAATATAGAATTTTGTTTTTTATATATACACGCTAGACGAAGTAGCGTTTGGTGTTTAAAAATAAAACATAACCTCAAAACCAAATAATACACGGACACACTATATACAGGGACAACTTTCGGGGGGCACTACACAGAAGCTCCGGCACTACACACAAGCTCTGGACATAACATAAGCAATCATTCTGGCAATCATTGTGATCTTCATTACCCAATTTTAGCAATGAATTTAATATTCTAGGGTTAATCATTTATACTACATATTTTGAGTTCATTTTTTGAGTTCATATATTCTTCACATTGATGTTTTCAATTCGATTATGTAATTGGGTTTATGCTCAATTTATGTGATGTATAGAGATTTATAGATGTATGTATTGTTGTGTGTATCAGAGGTTTCCAAAAATAGACTAAGAGGTGTGTAGTTTTGATGCTTTCCACTACTGTGATGATTCCCTTGGATATATAGAGAGAAAATCAAGAAATTAAATAAGAAAAATGAAGTCAGAACTGGTGTTGTTGAAGATATATAGGTGGAAGTACTAATGTGTATGCGTTTGAGGTATTGAGTTTGAGATTGAATTTTATATTAGGTCCTTTTCTTTCTTTTTTTGCTAAGCTTAGTAATTTGACTGGCTTGAACCTGCAATCCAATAATTTTTCAGGGTCATTGCTGTTGGATTTTCCGGCTTGTGAAAATCTTGTCATTTTCAATGTGTTAAATAATAGATTTAATGGTTTTATTGAAAGTGTTTGACCTAAAACCAATCACGTATGATGAGTTAGGAAAAACTTTCTGCTACTTTTATTTAATTTAATTTGATAATAATAAAGTATTTATTTGTTATGTTACGGGCTTAATTTATTTGAAGTGTATTAAATAAGATGTTCCATAGTTTATAGCAAAACTTCTAGAATTATAATGAGATTGTAATAATGAGATCTAGAAGATAATAGCTTTAGACTTAAACAGTTCCTGATCATAGGATAACTAATTGGAAATTGGTAAATCCGTAAAGATCAGTACATACTATGCTAGCTCTCTTAGGAGGATGTCTGTTCTCATGGACATTTGTGTGGTGACACTATATCTAGTATATAGGTGCTTATTAAGGAATAAGTTCACTGAACATGATTTGTGTATGGAGATAGTTAACGGATCAATAAAGGATCTGCCCCTTCCAGTAAAGAAAATGAATATCCTATGTTATTCTTAGATATGCAAGTTCAGGAATCTCTAACCAGAGTGAATGAAATTAGAAAGAGTTTCTAATTTGCATTAAAATGAACTTTATATTATGAATAAGAAATCATATGATTAAATTAGATAGGCTTGACACGAGTTCCATGCCTTGTATTTAATCGGGATATTGAAGGGTAGAAGGAATTAATTGTACGGTAACTAATTACTGACAGGTTCTAAGTATTCTAAGCAATGATTTCGTATTATCTGGATAGTCGCGATATGTTGAGAAGCATCACTCACGATGTAGAATAAATATAATTAATCAGATTAATTATATTTAATGAATTAATAGAATTCATATAAATAATAAATAAAATATTTATTATTATTTATTTCTACTACCGGCTTAATATTGAACCTAAAGAGTCACACCATAAAAGAGATTAAATTATAGATGAAGGAATAATTAATAATAGCTAGTCATTATTTATTTATGAAATAAATAATTGTTAGGTCCAAAGTGTTGTAGAGGGGGGGGGGTGAATACAACTGTTTCAAATAATGATGGAATATAAAATAAATGCAGGTAATAAATGATGACACAGAATTTCAAGAATATATCTTTATATTCATTGAAGGATTTGCTACAACATTCATAAAAGCATCATAATCAGTTGAACAATAAATACAGCAATTAAAGCTTGATTCAACTGATTCTCTCTCACTTTCTTTTTATAGTAAATGCTCTCTTCGAAAAATACACAGTAGAAAAATACAGAGATTGCTTAAAAGTCTAATACAAATAAAAACAAAGTGCTGCTTTTATAATGTCGTGTAGTCTTGATCTTGTCCTTTTTGTGTACGTGGCCCAATCAGGAACTCGACAACAAAAAGTACTTTCTCAACTGAAAGGCATATGTCAAGGCCTATTTGTAATTAGTAGATGACAACTCAACTCATGTAAGAAATTAAAGTAAGTAATAAATTCTGAGGATGGAATCAAATCGAAGAATGTCAACTAGACACAAAGAATCAACTTGTCAGAAGAATTATAATGAAGTTGCTACTCTACACCGGAAGAAGTTCATTTATATGTTCAAGCGTCGGAGAAAAATAGAGAAGCAGTTGTTCCGAAGATTCAGAAGATTCTAAGTGGCTACTACAGAAGATTCCAGAAGAAGAATGAAGACAGTGAAGTAGAAGAAGAACAGAAGACCACAGCTTAATGTTATAGATGAAGAATATTTATTATAGTATGACATAAATGAACCAGACAGTACATTTGTGTGTCAACTAAAATAATAAATATTCATCATCTAGCTCAAGTGGTTTTATGACAAAAGAGACAACGAAGACTGGAAGACTTCAAGACTGATAGCACGGTAATACAAGACGAAATAGTATTTTAATTCTACTATCAAATGTTAATTGATTATTTAATTTATCTAATTAAATTAATTCAAGTTGAATTTAATTTAATTTGTAAATTAACTAATTAATTTAAGTAGAATTAATTTATTATAAAAGATATGACTTAATATGACTTTTAATATAATTCAAATGACAAATAACTAAGTCATACCGACTGTTTATTAATAAGTCATACCGAATTATATTAATAAAAGTCATACCGAAGCTGTTAAAGATAAGTCATACCGAAGCTGTTAAAGAAAAGTCATACCGGAACAACCGACTGATAAGTCATACCGAGCTCAGTGGATAAGTCATACCGAGATTTCTGTGCTCAAAAGGTCATACTGAACCTATTTTGTTTAATTAAAATAAGTCATACCGATTTATTTTAATTAGATAAAATCTGAATATGACTTTAAATAAGTCATACCGAGATTCAGTAAGTCATACCGACCATTCAGAAGTCATACCCAGTTTTTAAATGTCATACAAGGGTTAAAATAAGTCATACAGACTTATTTTCTTGAAATTAAGTCATACTGAAAAAGGTCATAGCAGCCTTTTTCATTCTCTATAAATATGAGATCAGCTCTTCATTTTTCAGAAGTTCAACTTGTTAGAAGTTAAGAAAATCAGATCAAATTCAGTAATTTATCTGCATTGTAATATTCACAGATTTCTGTGCTGAGTTTGAATATAATTGATTAAACACGAACACTTCATGTCGAATTCGTTCTAGACTTTTTATCAATTATATAACTGTTTTCTAAATATTAATTTTGTAATTCTAATCAAGTTAAAATTATATCTTTCACTTGAACAGTATTTCATTCTAATTAATATTTCGCGAGTAATTAAAATAATATTTTTAATCCAAATTATTCCGCGATTAATTTTCAGATATTGTATTCAACCCCCCTTCTACAATATCAGGGACCAACAATTGGTATCAGAGCCAGGTTGATATATTTTCATATCAGATCCAAATCAAATTCCGCGAACTCATACAGATCTCAAAAATTATTTTAAATTCGAAATAATTTTTTATTCGAAATAATTTTTTTCCCGAAAAATAATTTTTGATCAAAAATTATTTTAAGTCAAAAATTAAAATATTTTTTGAAACAATTAATTTTTAATCTTATTTAAAGATGAGTACTCAAAGAGTTAGTAGCATTAAAATTCCACAATTTGATAAAGACAATTATAATCTGTGGAAGAGAAAGATGACCTTGTTTCTTCGAGCTGCAAATCCCAAGTACAAGGATATTTTAAAAACTGGTGTTGTTGTTCCAATAAATATCTTTCCTGAGCATATGGAAGATGGTGTACTCATTCCGCACAGACAATTTGAAAAAGATATTTCTGAGTACACTGAGACAGAAAAGGAACTGGATACATTGGACACCAGTCTGCAGTTAATTTTAGTGGAATCTCTTGATCCCGGAATGTACAATCATGTTGTTAATTGTAAAAATGCTAAACACATCTGGGAAACGATAGAGATACTAAATGAAGGAACAGAAGAAGTAAGGGAGAACAGATTGGAAATCTTAACGTCTCAATATGAGCATTTTAGATCAAATCCTGGAGAAGGTATCTCTGAAGTTTTTGAGAGATACAACAAGCTGATAAATGATCTAAATCTCAATGGCAAACAATATACGAAGATGGAGATCAATAGGAAGTTTTTGCTGACAATGCCAGTACACCTAGAGCATATGATAATAGCCATCAGAGAGTCAAGGGACATGAATGAAATTTCTTTGGAAAGACTTTATGGCATTCTGAAGACCTATGAGCTAGAGCAGATTCAACAGAATGAAATATATGGTACAGGCAAGGTGGTCAGCAAGTCTACAGCTCTTGTAGTAGAAGAACCAGAGTACAGAAAAGCTAAGACTGAATCTTCTTCAGTCAACCTCATTGATCAGGGTATTGTTGCAGAAGTTGGTGCAACTCTAGTGAATTCAACTGATAGTGAATTCTACTCAATGGAAGAACTCGATCAACTTGAGGATGAATCTCTGGCTCTGATTGCTAGAAAATTTGGAAATACAAGATTCAGGAGGAACCCTAGTTTCAAATTCAAGCCTATGGCAAACAGATTTCAGACAGGTGGTTCTTCTAGTTCATCCAACACAAAAGGTGGATACAAGACAGGGATGGTAGACAGAAGCAAGATCCGTTGCTTCAACTGCAATGAAATGGGACACTTTGCTACTGATTGTAGAAAGCCCAAGCAGGAAAGAAAGAAGGATTCATATGACGAGCTCAAACAGAAATATGACGCTCTACTGAAGAAGCATCAGGGAAAATCATACTTAGCAGCAGGAAAAAACTGGGATGATTCCGACAATGATGAAGAAGATCAAATGGGAAATCTTGCTCTAATGGCCTCTTCTTCTGAAGGATCACAATCTCCACCTCGACAAGGAATTGAGGTAAACCCTAGCTGTCCTAAAATGTTTAAATTGATAGGTGAGAATTTAACTAATGCTAGAGATCGAATAAAAGTCTTAATTCTCGAAAACAAAGTTTTATCAGAGGAGAATTATGAATTGAAAAAGCTGAAACTTATTAATGTTAAATTAACTGAAGATGTTGCATTTCAAGTTAATAGAGTCAACTGCTATGTTGAAATTGAAGCTTTTTTGAAAGATAAAATTGAAAAAGAAAAGGTCAGGTGTCAAGCCTATAGAACTGCTTCATTTGTTATGAAAGATCTAGTTGACCAACAAGAGATCAATCGGAAAGTTGGAATAGGTTTTGAATATAATGAATAAGTAGGAAAGCTTAGTAACATCACCCCTTTTAAAAAGACTGCTATAGAGAGGGGTATTCCACATGTTATTAAGGACACCAAGAAACCTCTTTTCATAACTCCTATTGTAGAACCAGTTCTTGATAGTTGTGTAATAGTGGATTATGAAATTAAATGTGAAGACCTTGAAGAGAAGAAAAGAGAAGAACAGACTAGGGACATAAAAGGAATAAATGTCCAGAAAGCTAAATATGTACCTAAAAGACCAATCGAAAATGTGAACTCTGCTAGTTCATCCACTCCTGGTTTAGGTGCTAAGAACTTAAAGAATAATTTGAACAGACCTAACAATAAGTTTGTTAGAAGTAGGGATAGTAACAACAGATGCCATTCTACTGAAAACTTTAAATCTGCTGAAAAAGTTAAAGTAAAAATTGTTAAAACTCCTACTGCTGTGAATAACATGCCTGCTATTGATGTATGCCATAAACCTTGTGGTATGTTAAATTGTATGTTATGTGCTTTTAATGCTATGACTGCTTATTTCAAACGCATGACTGCTAATAAAAAGAACATGACACCGAGACAATACATCAATAATAAATTTGCAAAATCCAAGACTGCGATTCCTTCACCTGTCAAGAAGGAAAAATATATTCCTAAGTCTAAACAAACAGTTGTTAAGACTGTTTATAGGAAAGTAAGTACAGTCAAGGTGGATGCAGCTGTTGTTCGAAAAGGATCTGTTGTCAAAGCTGACAAAGGTCAATTCTTTAAGTATGCCGGGCCCAATCAATTTTGGGCTCCGAAGATAATCTAATCCGTTTGATATGTGCAGGGAGTTAAACAGGAAAACTGGGTTGTTTGGATCCTAGACAGCGGATCGTCAAGGCATATGACCGGAGATAGAGCCCTGCTATCAGACGTGGTTGAAAGAGCTGGCCCAATCGTCACCTTTGGAGATAACAGCAAAGGAATGACTACGGGATATGGCAAGTTAAATACTGGAAATGTTATCATTGAAAACGTCTCTTTGGTGGAAGGACTTAAGCACAATCTACTCAGCGTCAGTCAATTCTGTGATAAAGGTTACAAAGTGAACTTTATCAAGGAGAAGTGCTTAATAGCTCATTCTAAAGAAGACAGACTAGCCTTGCGTGGAGTAAGGAAAGGAAACTTGTACGTAGCTGATTTCAACTCGGGAACTGAAGCTGAAGCAAACTGTTTTTATTCAAAAGCTTCATCAGAAGAAAGTTGGCTATGGCACAAGAAACTCTCACACCTGAATTTCAAAACAATGAACTCTCTAGTCAAGAGGGATTTGGTGAGAGGACTGCCTCCGATGGAATTTACACAAGAAGGATTGTGTGAGGCATGTCAGAAAGGGAAGTCAAAAAGAGCAACTCACAAAGGCACAGACACTACGAATATTTCTGAACCACTGCAGCTGCTACACATGGATTTATTTGGTCCAGTAAATATTCTGTCTATGTCAAGGAAGAGATATGCCTTAGTGATTGTAGATGACTTCACAAAGTACACGTGGGTTTTATTCTTGAACTCTAAGGATGAAACTCCACAATTGGTGATTGATCATGTAAAATTGATTGAGTTAGATTCAAAGCTACCTGTCCGGGCAATCAGATCAGATAATGGAACAGAATTCAAGAATGAAATTCTGAATAGCTTCTGCTCAGACAAAGGGATAACAAGACAATTCTCAGCGCCAAGAACTCCGCAATAGAATGGAGTAGTAGAAAGGAAGAATCGAACCTTGATTGAAGCTGCAAGAACAATGTTAAGTGAATCAAGGTTGCCTATCTACTTCTGGGCTGAAGCAGTGAACACAGCTTGTTATACCCAGAATCGAACCTTAATCAACAAGGATCATATGAAGACACCCTATGAATTAATGGCTGGCAAGAAACCAACACTCAAATACTTTCATGTATTTGGAGCCAAATGTTTTGTGCTAAAAGATGGAGATGAACATCGTGGCAAATTCGAGGCCAATGCACATGAAGCAATTTTTGTCGGCTACTCAAAAAGAGCATATAGGGTGTACATAATTGATCAGCACCAAGTAAAAGAAAGTGTCAACGTATCATTTGACGACACTAAACTCCCGAGCATCCAAACTGAAGATCCTTCTGAGTCATTAAAATTTGACAATCATCCAGACTCAGATTCGGATAATGAAGAAGAGCCTGAGGTTGCAACAGGAAATGATGATGACAACAATGATGGTAATGATCCAGGTAATAGTGGTGGAAACAATGGAAACACTGGAGATACTACTAATACCAGTGGTGGATCAACAAGTCATCCAGGCAGCAACTCAGGGGGAGATAAAGGATCAACTAGCACAACACAACATCACAATGAATATAGAGGCGAATCATCAAGATCAAACCTACCAAGGGAAAGGAAATGGAGCAAAGATCATCCCTTTGAATTGATCATAGATGATCCAGATGTTGGTGTTAGAACCAGAAGTGCAACTTCAAATGAATGTTTATTTTCGGTTTTTCTATCTCAAGAAGAGCCAAAGAAAATTGAAGATGCTCTAACTGATCCAGATTGGGTTCTTGCCATGCAAGAAGAACTCAATCAGTTCGAAAGGCAAGAAGTATGGACACTGGTACCCAGGCCTAAAGATAGATCTGTTATTAGCACGAAATGGGTATACAGGAACAAGTTAGACGGTGATGGCATTGTTACAAGGAACAAGGCCAGACTGGTTGCAAAGGGTTACTCCCAGGAAGAGGGAATTGATTATGATGAGACCTACGCACCAGTTGCAAGACTTGAAGCCATCAGAATATTTCTGGCATTCGCAGCACATTCCAATTTTAAAGTCTATCAAATGGATGTGAAGAGTGCATTTCTGAATGGAAAGTTAGAAGAGGAAGTATATGTGGAACAGCCCCCTGGCTTTGAAAATCCAGAGTTTGCTGATTTTGTATATTTCTTATTCAAAGCCCTCTATAGACTCAAGCAAGCACCGAGGACATGGTATGACACACTCTCTCAGTTTTTACTTGAAAACGGTTTTACTAGAGGTGTCATAGATAAAACTCTCTTTTATAAATTACATGATAAAGATATGATATTTGTCCAAGTTTATGTTGACGATATTATATTTGGTTCTACTAATGAAAACTTGTGCAAGAGATTTGCTAAGTTAATTCAGAGTAGGTATGAAATGAGCATGATGAGTGAGCTGTCATTCTTCCTTGGATTGCAAGTGAAGCAAAAGGAAGATGGGATTTTTATTTGCCAAACAAAGTACGTAAGGGATCTTCTAAGGAAATACAATCTAGAAGATTCTACTCCGGCAAAAACCCCTATGCCAACAGCCACCAAGCTTGACAAAGATGAAACTGGTAACAAAGTTGACATCACAAGTTATAGAGGTATGATAGGCTCTTTATTATATCTAACTGCTAGTAGACCCGATATAATGTTTGCAACATGCTTATGTGCAAGGTTTCAATCTGATCCTAGAGAATCTCATCTTATAGCTGTTAAAAGAATTTTTAGATATCTGAAGGGTACACCGAATCTTGGAATTTGGTACCCTAAAGGTACAGGTTTTGAACTAATAGGCTATACAGATTCAGATTATGCAGGATGCAGGATGGATAGGAAAAGTACATCTGGAAGTTGTCAGTTTCTAGGACGACGGTTGATTTCCTGGTACAGCAAGAAACAGCACTCAGTATCTACCTCGACAGCCGAAGCAGAATATATTGCGGCAGGTAGTTGTTGTGCACAAATCTTGTGGATAAGGAATCAGCTGAATGATTATGGACTTGCGCTATCTAAAATTCCAATACTTTGCGACAACACAAGTGCCATAGCTATTTCCAATAATCCTGTACAACATTCAAGAACCAAGCACATAGACATAAGGTATCATTTCATCCGAGAGCATGTCATGAACGGAACTGTGGTGTTACATTTTGTACCCATAGAAGATCAAATTGCCGACATCTTCACGAAACCACTTGATGAATCCACTTTCTCTAAGTTGGTTAGTGAGTTAGGGATGTTAAACATGAACTAATTATTGCATGTTGTTTTAAATTGCATATTTATTTACAAGCACTGTAAATACACTGTATATATTCCTTAAAAAATTATCAAAAACAAACAAACAAATTGAAAAAGAAAACTCAAAAAGATTTTCCTTATTTTGTACAGTTGTTATTTCATTGGCATCTTTACTGTAAATATATTTTATATTATGTTTGTTTTCCAACGCTTAGTATATATTGTTTATTTTTTTTCAATTGGTATCAACAATTGGTATATATAAGTATGTATAGTTTTAGTTATTTTTCAACATTGGCATCCTTATTTTTATTTATGTTTTTATATTTTTGTTTATACATAAATATAAGCTGATTATTCTCAAGTCTCTTTTGAGAAGTAGGAAAGATCTATGAGCTTGATAATCCAATAGTTTCTAAAAGTGAGATCCTAATCATTGGCATCAATCTCTATCCAAGATCTTAGAACCAAACACACAAACACTATCACTTCCATCTCTCTAACCATTAAACAGAATACCTATTTGTTCAAAATGAGGGAGTCAATGCCTTGATTGCATTTGATAAGGTTGGTGATGTGAGTGAACCAACAGCTCTGTCTCCAGAAAGGTGTTTCATATATATAAACTGAGACAACTGTTAGCTCATCTGTGTTCTCTCAAAAGGATACAGACTTGGAAAAGGCAAAACTGTTACTAGGTTCATTCTCTCAACAGAGTGAGTCTATTGAATTCAGCCTGTCAGCCAAGGCTATCAGCAAAGAGTTAATTTCATCTGACATTTTTCAAGAAACCACAAATATTGTCTTATTTTTAGGACCAACAATGGACAAAAATTGGTATCCGTTGATGAGTTCTCGATTGATAAATATCAGTTGATGACTTGAGTTCTCGATTGATAAATATCAGTTGATGACTTGAGTTCTCGATTGATAAATATCAGTTGATGACTTGAGTTCTCGATTGATAAATATCAGTTGATGACTTGAGTTCTCGATTGATAAATATCAGTTGATGACTTGAGTTCTCGATTGATAAATATCAGTTGATGACTTGAGTTCTCGATTGATAAATATCAGTTGATGACTTCTCGATCAATGGACCAACTCAATTGGCATTTTGGACCAACAATTTAAGAACTTACTTGGGACCAAAATTTACCAAGAAAGAACAATTGAAATGTCATAGGAAGGATGAATTGACGGTAGCAATTTTTCTAAACTTCCATATCAAGGAAGGAAGAATGATTGATGATTCTGACTGAATCAACAAGCCTTCACAGGCGTCAGGAGGAAACTTGGATCATTTGCTACATTATAGATCCTTATCTCCCTTCCCAGATGGAACATATCTGGATTCCTAACGGAATAGATCATCTAAGATGATCAGCAACTCACTGAATCTATTTCTGAAGCAATTCAGTTTTTCAAAGTCAAAATGTTTTTATAGATTCAATTGAGGACGGGGATTTGCGAAACCCCATTGCACCACCAGTGACCTCTCTTGAAGGGGCTATGGTGATCTTTCTTGCAGGTACAAAAGGCTGAGTCATCCGTACTGAGAGAGATATAGTGATGTGAGAAAAGAGTAAAACACAAGTAAGGAAGAGTGAAAATATATATTCTATGAGTGAAACACTTAGAGAGTATATGAGCGAAACACTTGTGAGGAACACAAAGTAAAATCACACACTAGCACACTTACCGAATCCCTTTCCCCATTCCCTGTTACAGATTTCAAATGTTACTTAACCAAGGTGGAAATTTCTTCAGAAAAGGACCAACAATTGTTACCTATCTACAATTGGGGGAGAATTGTTAAGAGGATTACTCAACTAAGGGGGAGAATTATTAAGAGGATTACTCCAAAATGTTAAAGTGTTCAACTAAGGGGGAGTAGATCAAAAGGGGAGAAGTAAACAAAGGCTTTTGCCAGAAGAGGATTACTCAATTGTTGAACAAGAAAAAAGGGTATATAACAACATGCTTGGATTGGATCCATTTGATTTTAGAAAATTCTTGTAAATATGATTAACCGGATTTTCTAAAATGCATAACATGTCATAGTTTGCATTTTTTATATCTGCGATGGTTTAATGCTGTATGTATGCCATGTTTGTTACCTCTATTAAAATGGTTGGATAATTCAAGTAAGGGGAAATTGAATTCTCCTTGGAAGAGAAGGGAAGACAGGAGTTGGAGAAATAGAGGAGAAGTGGTAAGAAGAGAACAGACATCATCTCTGACATCCTAAGGGGGAGTAGTGATGAGTTTGAGAAATGAAGATAATACTACATGTATAATATGTTCAGTGCTAGAGGAACAAACATCTTTCATTTCAGTTACTCAAAGAAATCTGGAAATGTATTATATGATCCAGAGAACAATTTATTTACTTACAGTTCTTAAATGTCATATTAGTTTCTTAGTTGTTAGTTGAGTTATCCTCTAGGAATTTGTGTGTTAAATGTTTAACAACAAATAGGGGGAGATTGAAAGGCATATGTCAAGGCCTATTTGTAATTAGTAGATGACAACTCAACTCATGTAAGAAATTAAAGTAAGTAATAAATTCTGAGGATGGAATCAAATCGAAGAATGTCAACTAGACACAAAGAATCAACTTGTCAGAAGAATTATAATGAAGTTGCTACTCTACACCGGAAGAAGTTCATTTATATGTTCAAGCGTCAGAGAAAAATAGAGAAGCAGTTGTTCAGAAGATTCAGAAGATTCTAAGTGGCTACTACAGAAGATTCCAGAAGAAGAATGAAGACAGTGAAGTAGAAGAAGAACAGAAGACCACAACTTAATGTTAAAGATGAAGAATATTTATTATAGTATGACATAAATGAACCAGACAGTACATTTGTGTGTCAACTAAAATAATAAATATTCATCATCTAGCTCAAGTGGTTTTATGACAAAAGAGACAACGAAGACTGGAAGACTTCAAGACTGATAGCACGGTAATACAAGACGAAATAGTATTTTAATTCTACTATCAAATGTTAATTGATTATTTAATTTATCTAATTAAATTAATTCAAGTTGAATTTAATTTAATTTGTAAATTAACTAATTAATTTAAGTAGAATTAATTTATTATAAAAGATATGACTTAATATGACTTTTAATATAATTCAAATGACTAATAAATAAGTCATACCGACTGTTTATTAATAAGTCATACCGAATTATATTAATAAAAGTCATACCGAAGCTGTTAAAGATAAGTCATACCGAAGCTGTTAAAGAAAAGTCATACCGGAACAGCCGACTGATAAGTCATACCGAAGCTGTTAAAGAAAAGTCATACCGGAACAGCCGACTGATAAGTCATACCGAGCTCAGTGGATAAGTCATACCGAGATTTCTGTGCTCAAAAGGTCATACTGAACCTATTTTGTTTAATTAAAATAAGTCATACCGATTTATTTTAATTAGATAAAATCTGAATATGACTTTAAATAAGTCATACCGAGATTCAATAAGTCATACCGACCATTCAGAAGTCATACCCAGTTTTTAAATGTCATACAAGGGTTAAAATAAGTCATACAGACTTATTTTCTTGAAATTAAGTCATACTGAAAAAGGTCATAGCAGCCTTTTTCATTCTCTATAAATATGAGATCAGCTCTTCATTTTTCAGAAGTTCAACTTGTTAGAAGTTAAGAAAATCAGATCAAATTCAGTAATTTATCTGCATTGTAATATTCACAGATTTCTGTGCTGAGTTTGAATATAATTGATTAAACACGAACACTTCATGTCGAATTCGTTCTAGACTTTTTATCAATTATATAACTGTTTTCTAAATATTAATTTTGTAATACTAATCAAGTTAAAATTATATCTTTCACTTGAACAGTATTTCATTCTAATTAATATTTCGCGAGTAATTAAAATAATATTTTTAATCCAAATTATTCCGCGATTAATTTTCAGATATTGTATTCAACCCCCCTTCTACAATATCAGGGACCAACACCAACTACTCTGGATCAACCGTTCACAATAAGCCACTTGTCCCTTGAACATTAAATGCTACATATAGACCCGCATCTCGATCTCGTCCTGGACCCATCTCGATCTCGATCTTGGTCCATAATCTCGACTCTCGATCTCGGTCTATAATCTCGATCTCGATCTCGGTCTATAATCTCGATCTCGATCTCGGTCTATAATCTCGATCTCGATTTGCCGTGGATCGAGATTTGCCTTGCCATGTTTTACTTCAATTATCAATCTCGATCTGCTGTGGATCGACATTTGCCTTAGCAAATATGCACTCATCCTATGATGACTTTCTTTAGTAACTAATTGTGGATTAACCTTTATGAGCAAGTTTCCCTAGCTTCTTCAATTTCTTTTCCTCACTCAATTCAAATGAGATCTTCTATTACTGACATGAACTTGCCTCCAATGTCCTGACACTTGATGCAGTGGTCTGGTTCATAAGTGACTAGTCTTGAAAGGGGTTCTTGCTTCTGAATGTCAGTTCTCATTTGTTGATTAATCTTTACATTATCCAGTTGTTGAGATGCATTACCTGAAATCACTTTGGTCTTCTTGATACTTCTTTGGCATTGATTTGATTCTCCATTAGATAAGTTAGGGCATGAGCAATACTGAGATTGAACTTCTTCTCACTTAGGCATTCTGGACTAATCAAATTAGTTACTTGTAGTTACCAAGTATCATTACCATTTCTTCAGTTGATTGATTCCATGTGCTTCTTCAGTTTCTTTTGTTTTGCTGTTGTTTTTTCTTTTACCTAGTTGAGTTACATAGTAATTAAGTGTTACAAGTTAGTACACCTATGCCTTTCAATCTCCCCCTATTTGATTGTCTAACAGTGACAACCAAATTCACAATGAGGATAACTCAACTAACCAGGGACTGAAAAAGATAAACTAACATTCATAAACGATCATGTCAACTTGCACAATGCTTGGCTTGATTAACTAACTTCATGTCTATCACTGATACTTTAAGTGCCAAAATTGGACACCTGTTGGCTCGATCAAATGGCTTCATGCACTTCTAGAGATTTTCTCTAAGTACTTAAGAACACGGTCCACTCAATCTTCAATTATCCTTCTGAAGTCCTTTTAGCAGTATTACCACCGCCGAACTTCGCGAAATAATTGACGCCTAATATAAACCAGTTTCAAGACACTTAGCTAACTAACTTCTACCTTACACTACACAAGAAAACAGATAATGTACTTACAATGCAGGAAAACAAGAAAACACATTACAACGCAAAGAAACATTATAAGCTTAATACATTAAAATCTCTATTTCTTGCGCTCCTCTTCCTCACGAGCTTTCTTCTTGGCTGCCTTTTCTTTCTTCATGAACTCAGGGTTGCAGACTTCATCCATTCTTTTCTTGAGAAGATTAAGTCCTTCTACTTCCACATGATTTCTGATCTTATAATCTCGAAACAACCTCAACCATCTTTTAACCATGCTGCGAGTGGTAAGCTTCGTGGGAATGTCTTCAAATCTCAGCTTGGTGACTTTATCAGGATACCCCTTTTCACCTTTCTTCCTTATGACCAGCTGCTTAGGGTATCCAATGACAATAGCAGTGGTGCATTGCTGTAGCCTCTGAATGTCTAGCTGTTGTCTTCTCTTACAGAAGTTATCAAATGTGACCCTTAGATAATCCTGATCAAACTCGTCAACATCATCCATTTCATCAATCAATTCCCTTATGATACACAGTGTTTCATGACTGTGTTCTGCAAAGATGTCGTACTTGATTTCAATGACGGTTTCCACCTGATGCTTGTCTGTGTAGATCAGCAGATCATTTTCATTCTCAGCTTTGCTTTTGACAAACTTGACATTTGCACCAACCACTGCACTAGTTTCCTCCCTTATTTCTCCTTCTTCAGGAATGTCTACTCTCGGATCTCCGTATCTCTGCACATACTCTTTTATTGCCTCTTCTTGCTGCTCGAATGCATAGTCTTCAGGCTCCTTCTTAACCACTGGTAGTTTGGCTTCAGGCAACTTGTATCTAACATCTTGCCTTCTTATCAACTTCTCCAAGTCCTTAGCCACCAGCTTCTTTTCCTTTGTTAGGAAACCTTTTGAGAGGACTAGCTTTGCAACTGCCTTTAGTACATTTACGTTCGGAATCAGTTTCGAGTCATGCAGATTTACAATCCTCAAGACCTTGTCATGGACATATCTGATCTGATAGGGATTTAGAATAATGTCAACCCCTCTGTCTTCAGCCATCTTCAATAGTTTCTCTTTAAACAGCACTCCAGTCTTGACAGATGTGTCTACCTTGTGAGCATATTCTACCAGTTCACTAGCATCCCTTTCATGGAAGAATGCTTCATCAACCATACACGGCTCGATTCTTGTTATAGGTGCCCAAGTAATCATCAGACTCCATGCCTTCTCCTTGAATATAACTTGAACAGAGGTGCATCCCTGTCTTATACAGTTTAGATAGTTCAGAAGCCCAGGGTTTAGATTTTCTAGCTTGTGGAGAAGGAAACTCAATCTTTCTGAGTCAGGAGCATAGGCTCTTGGTCCAGCTAAGGCTTCTCTTGCCTTGTCCCACTCGGGACCTTCCTTCCTTATGTCAGCCTGGACCTTAGGATCTTTGATCTTTTGCATTTCATACTCATGCTGAGTTTTCTGAGCCACTCTCTTCTCTTTTGCCATTAGTTCCTTTTCCACGATTCCTTGAAGCACTTCTTCATTCACTCTTTTTCTGGCTTCCCTGAAAATCTCTTCTTGCATCTCCGCTTCTTTCGCTACTTCATCAACTTCTTCTTCCGGCACATGCTTGTCAGCAAACAGATCCGCCAAGATTTAGACCTCTTTCTTGTTCCCACTCTCTTGCCCGTTGCTCGAGTCTCGACCTCCTTGCCACTAAGGCTTCTACATCCATCTCATCATCATCAGAATCTTCAATAAAGTCTCCCATAAATACATCGACGAGAGGTGTTTCTTTCTCAGCTCCTGCTTCTTCAACTACCATCTTCTGCTTGCCTTTGTCTTTAAGAGCCGGTTGAGCCTCCTCCACCTTTTCACCAGATTTGTTTGAGGACTCGATCACCGGACCCTTACTAGTCAGCTTTTTCAGACCCTGATCCTCCTTCTCCCCCTTAGGTGGGTTATCCTCATCAGGAGCATCATCATCATTGTTATCGTCACCACCACCACCGGTTGAAGGACCAGGTCCAGCCTTGTTACGTCCAAAGACAGCATCAAGTAATTCATTTAGCTTCATCCAGACTTGAGACATGCCATGAGTGACATCATCTACTGACCGCCCAACCTCCACCTGTACCAATCCAAGATTGTTTATCTTGTCAATCAACTGATTTTGAACGGCAATCAGGTTCTCCATGAACTGTGCTCCAACCTCCAATCTTCCAGAGTGGGAAGAGACAGCAGCAGTAACACCAGCAACACCAGCCTCCAAAACCTCCACCTTCTTCAGTAGATCCTGCAATGTAAGGGACGGTGTTTGGCTTGGGTTAAACTGTTTACTCTCGCCGGGTTCTGTTTCACTCAAGATCCCTAAAGAGAAGGGATCTACTCTCCCTGTCTCTCCCTCGTGTTTAGAACCTAACAGAACTAGAGCCTCATCCACTAGTCGCTGGGGACTAGCGGTGAGTTGGTCGGCGATATCGGTCAGTGAGACTGAACCTTTAAACGCTGTGTCTACGTTAGGAGATGGCGTTATGACCATGTCATCCCCTTGTTCACCAAGAACCTTTTCTGGTTTGCTGGGCTGTTCTGGAGGCGTAGACCCACCAGTCACCAGATGTCGTTGCTCTGCGAGCAACTTGTTTTTTGATTTAGACGGGGAAGAGTCATCCGTGCTGGATTCGACAGACTCTTCCTCATATAAACTTCCTGAGATTCTAGCATCAGAAGTACTAGTCTCAGTTTGCTATTCCCCTTCCGAGAAATTGCTCAAAGAGCCCTGAGCGGACAACTCAGGGGAGGTAGGGTCAGCTCCTATTGGCTGTTGAGATGAACCCCATCCGTGACTCTCACCAACATGCCTAGGCTAGTGCGAATGTGTTGGAATATTTAGGAGAGGTGAGCCACCAATGTGAGGTGTGGTGGATGTGAGAGGTGAACTATCCCTAACAGGTTGCGCAGTTGCCACTGGGATAGAATCCATCTTTTGCTTCTTTGAGGGTGGCAGAGCTGCTGATTTTACTACTCTCTCAACTCCTACACTCTCTCCACTCGATTCACTCGACTTAGATGGGCTTGCCTTCCTTTTATCACCAATTTTAGGGCTGGCTGAATGTTTATGAACAGAAGGGCTTGCAGCCTGGGATAGAGCCTGGGGGTTTTCAGGCCCACGACTGTAGAAAATAGGGGTTGGTTGAATTGAAATTTGATCAAGATCAGCAAAAATAGGTACCTGACCCATAAGATCTTCATCCTTGTCAGCTCCAGCTTCTGCAACATTTGCTTCAGCAATTTCAACTTCCACACCTGCTTCTCCCAAATTGCCAGACACTTGATCTCTACCAGCAGCTTCGTTGCCACTACCTTCCGCTTCTACTGCAGTAAACTGAGAAGCGTGCGCCCGAGCATACTCATCTTGCAGATCCTGGAAGTAAGGAGTCAGGCGCAACTCAAAAAGTCTGGACTTTTGTTGGGTTTCCATGGTGGAGATACTCTTTAAGGTCATATCAAAACATGCCATCCTTTCAGAGCCTTGAAATATTCTTCTGTGCTCCTCTGAAAGAACGTCATCCAGAACCATCTGAAGGAATCTTGGCATCCAACATTTGACTGGTCCATCTTCCGGATTCCGAGATGCATTCTTTTCCAGTGCCCACCTCTCAAGCAACTGAATCAACAGATGTTTGCCCACATTCACTCTCCTGTTATTTGACACTCCATATAGAATTACTCGACAGCTGTTGTTCATTGGCCTGTAGTCTTTGTCCTTTGGGAACATGCAGCGTTGAATGGCCTGAACTACATAATCCCACTCGGCTGGTAACATACCTGTGTGAACCTTTGTTACCTTGATAGGACCCGTGGGAGGGCGACAACCTATATCCATTAATAATTGCAACATTTCTTCCATAGTGGGTTCCGGAGCAAAATTTTCTGAAGGAAGCCCAAGAATCTCATTGAACTTCTACAGACTGACCTCATATTTTGCACCACCGATAGTGAAGGATAAGCCGGTTGGATTAGCTTTACCACCCTGAATCTCTAATGTTGAGTAAGCAGCTTGAAGGGCTTCGACATTCAGGATGGGAGAGGTGGTTAAGGCATGACTTATCATGGATGTGTTGTTAAGGGACTCAATCCAGAACTGGTAGTGAATGAATCTACCAGTTGCTCGATCAGCAGAGAGATTAACAAAGTTGGTTTTGGGAATTGTGAAATTTGGGTTGGCCATTTGAGATTTGTGTTTGAGAAGAGAAATGTTTTGTAAAGATTTTGCAATGGGAATTGTAGAGAACAAGCTCTAAATTTAAACACAAAAAAAACGTACACGAACCCCACTATTTACCCACGTAATTAAAACTCCCCACTAATGACCACTTAACTCCCCACTAATGATCACTTAACTCCCCACTAATGATTGACGGTTTAGCTTAGGAAATTAAAGTGAACAATCATTTTGTTAAAAAAAACGAATATTTCGGAAAGACACAAAACAGGGCGGTTACTTGGTACTGTATGGATTGAACAGTAAGACACACAACTATGCCACTTAAGAACACAAAAAAATTGAAAAACACAAAGACACGAAATCAATAAAAACAAACTCACTCGAATAACAGGAGAACTGAACAACGATTTGCAAGAACACTAATGTTAAGAAATGACGTAGAATATGCGCAAAAAGTTCAACAGTTTACTTTAAACAAAAGTTTGGCAGAGTTTTGTTTTAGTGATTAATGTTTTTCACGTAACAGTTAGTGATTTTTGTTTAAGAAAATCATAAGAAAAACTTGATGTTATAGCAGGGAAGAGGATGCTGTGAATGTATGTATATGCGTGTGTATTAGCTTCAGCTTTTTGAACTAGTGAGAGAGAATGTTTTAAAATAATGAACAGTCTATATAATGCTATATTATACACTTGCACGCCTAAAAAGAAAGTAACTGAAAAGACTAGTCATATTTCGATCTCGAGATACCCATCGCGATCCGCATCTCGATGTCGATCTCGATCTACATCTCGATGTCGATCTCGATGAGATGTCGATCTTGATGTCGATCTTGATGTCGATCTCGATCTACATCTCGATGTCGATCTGGATGTCGATCTCGATGAGGACAGATCGAGATTTACCTTAAACTTTTTAAGCATATCCTGCAAGTCAATCTCGATCTCGATCCAGAAACAGATCGAGATTTGCCTTAGAAAATATTAATGAAATTATGTGAATTAAACATTTATATGTAAAATTCACAAGATTTCACCACAAATTTTCACACCATTTTAAAAACTTACAATTTTGAAATGACAGGGAATTTAGCAAATAAATCATGCATTTCAAAATTAAGTCTAGCATTAAATCCTATCACATTATTAGACATTAATCATATAGATACACAGATCATCATAAGATTAATGTCATAAAACTTTCTAACTCACCCTTTTATTGCATGCAACACAAATATTTTTGAGATTAAGTACACATTATTAATTATGAATATTCATGTTCCACAACAATATGTACACAAACTGAATTATAACAGATAGGTAGCAAAACTAACAAGTGTTAAGCATCCCCAATTCACCAACCAATCTAGAAAATGTTGATTCGTCTAGAGGTTTAGTGAATATATCTGCTATTTGACGTTCAGTAGACACAAAATGCAACTCTACAGTTCCATTTTCTACATGCTCTCTAATAAAATGATACCTTATATCAATATGCTTAGTCCTTGAGTGATCCACAGAATTGTTGGTCATTGCAATAGCACTTGTGTTGTCACACATGATAGGAATCTTAGATACTTCCACACCGTAGTCCTTGAGTTGGTTCTTCATCCACAGTATTTGGGCCACACAGCTTCCAGCAGCAATATATTCTGCTTCAGCTGTCGAGGTTGATACTGTGTGTTGTTTCTTGCTTTGCCAAGACACCAACCTTCTTCCAAGGAACTGACAGCTTCCTGAAGTGCTCTTTCTATCTATTCTACAACCTGCGTAATCTGAATCCGAATAGCCAACAAGATTAAACCCTGTATCTCTTGGGTATCAAATCCCGAGATTTGATGTTCCCTTGAGATACCTAAAAATACGCTTTACGGCTATAAGATGTGACTCTCTGGGATCCGCTTGGAACCTTGCACATAAGCATGTGGAGAACATAATATCAGGTCTGCTAGCAGTTAAATACAAAAGTGAACCGATCATACCTCGATAGCTTGAGATGTCTACAGGTTTTCCCGCTTTATCCTCGTCAAGCTTCGTGGCTGTTGCCATAGGAGTCTTAGCTTGTGATACATCTTCGAGACCATACTTCTTCAATAGATCATGAATATACTTGGTCTGGCAGATAAATACCCCGTCCTTCTTCTGACTAACTTGAATACCCAGAAAGAACGTCAGCTCTCCCATCATGCTCATCTCATACTTCGATTGCATTAACTTTGCGAATTTAGCACACAGCTTCTCATTTGCAGACCCAAAGATAATGTCATCCACATACACTTGCACCATTATTAGATCATCTTTGCATTTCTTGTAGAAAAGCATCTTGTCGATTACTCCTCTGGTGAAACCACTTTCTAGCAAGAAGTCTGACAGAGTTTCATACCACTTCCGCGGAGACTGCTTAAGGCCATACACTGATTTGAAGAGACGATAAACATAATCACAGTATTTGCTGTCGACAAACCCGGGAGGTTGATCAACATACACTTCTTCATCCAGTTCACCGTTTAAGAATGCACTCTTAGCATCCATCTGATAGACTTTAAAACCATGATACGCTGCGAATGCTAAGAACATCCTTACGGCCTCTAGCCTTGCTACTGGTGCATAGGTTTCATCATAATCAATTCCTTCTTTTTGAGTATAACCCTTAGCAACTAGGCGAGCTTTATTTCGTGTTACAAGTCTGTTTTCATCCAGCTTGTTTCTGAATACCCATTTTGTTCCAACAACAGATCTATTCTTTGGTCTGGGTACCAGCTTCCACACCTTCTGCCTTTCAAACTGATTGAGTTCTTCTTGCATAGCAATCACCCAATCAGCGTCATCTAGGGCTTCTTCCACCACTTTAGGTTCCAATTGAGAAAGGAACACTGAGTATAGACATTCATTCTCGGTGGCAATTTCAGCTCTAGCTTTTCTTCTAGTAGTCACTCCGGCATTTGGGTCACCAATGATTAGCTCAAACGGATGGTCCTTGTTCCAAGTACGATCCTTAGCAAATGTTCTTGATGACTCAGCTTGATCTTGCAAGTGAGTGTGACTTATTCTAGAATCACTTCCACTAGCTCCCCCTGAGCTAGCACTAGCTCCCCCTGAGCTAGCACTAGCTCCCCCTGAGTGAGCTGCTCCCCCTGAGTTAGTACCAGGTCTAACGGAAGGTGATCCCTCAGCCCTAGTGGTTTGCATAGGCGAAACACTAGACTCTTGATTAATTACATTATTTCTCATTGGATCACTACCCTGCACTATAGACTCAGGTACTGTATCCACTTCATCAATATCCATATTTTCAAATCTTAGAGAAGTGGGCTCACTGTCTTTCTTTAGTATAGAAGGGAGCTTTGAGTCGTCAAATGTGACATTAAGGCTTTCAACCACCTTTCGATCAATAAGCACAAACACCCTGTACGCTGATGCTACTTCAAGAGAATATCCAACGAAAACCCCTTCATCTGCTTTGGCATCAAACTTTCCAAGTTGTGCATTGTCTCTTAACACAAAGCATTTGGCACCAAACACGTGAAAGTACTTGATAGATGGCTTTCGTTTATTCATCAGATAATACGGTGTCTCATTGTAGTCCTTTGTAATCAGGGTTCTGTTCTGTGTATAACAAGTCGCGTTAACTGCTTCAGCCCAAAAATACAGAGGAAGTTTTGACTCATACAGCATTGTCCTGGCTGCTTCAACCAGTGTCCTATTCTTTCGTTCAACTACCCCATTCTGCTGCGGTGTTCTCGGTACTGAATACTGTCGTCTGATCCCTTTAGATATGTAGAAATCCATTAACACTGAGTTCTTGAATTCTGTCCCGTTGTCGGATCGGATAGTCTTCACAGTCAGACTTGCTACGTTTTCAATGACCAGTACATGCCTAATGATCTCATGTGGCACTTCATCTTTCGACGTCACAAACATCACCCATGTGTATTTGGAAAAGTCATCGACAATCACCAGCGCGTATCTTTTCCTTGACATTGACATAACATTAACGGGTCCAAACAAATCCATGTGAAGAAGTTGTAGGGGCTCGGTAATGCTATTCACTTGTTTATCCTTATGCGAGGCTCTTTTCGATTTTCCCATCTCACATGCTTCGCAGAGTCCATCTGGAGTAAACTCCATCTGCAGCAGCCCTCTCACCAACTCTCTCCTTACGAGATTATTCATTGCTTTAAAGTTCAGGTGAGATAATCTTTTATGCCATAGCCAACTTTCATCAGCAGAAGCCTTGCTGTAGAAACACGTGACTTCAGACTGATCAGCAGAATTCATGTCGGCTATGAATAAATTTGACTTCCTTACTCCTTTGAGAGCAAGGCGTCCGTCCTTTTTGCTTCGAATCGAACAGTCATGCTTCCCGAAGTTGACGTCAAAACCCCTGTCGGTGAACTGACTAACGCTGAGAAGATTATGTCGCAATCCTTCCACAAAAGACACGTCCTCAATGATAACATTTCCACAAACAATCTTGCCATATCCCCGGGTGTAACCTTTGCTGTTATCTCCAAAAGTAACCACAGAGCTGGCTCTCAACACCAAATCTGTTAGCATGGACTTATTGCCGGTCATATGCCTTGATGCTCCACTGTCCAGCACCCATATGACTTTACTCTTTTCCTGTTCACTGCCCTGCAAATCCAGAAAGGTTAGGCGTTCTTCGGAACCCAATGATGTTTGGGCCCGGCATCAATAATTTTCTTTTTCTTATCAGATACAGAAGGCTTTGCCTGGTTGTCATCAGGGGCATCCATCTTGACTTTGTCTTTTCCCTTGTTAACCTTGACTGGTTTGTCAGGTTTGGGAGTAGACTGGTCACTCCTAACTTTAGGAGGACTTAAAGTCTTAGTCTTTGACCCAGCATGCTTTTTCTTACTACTACTAAATTTATGTTCAACAGATGCACTAGCAGTATTCATCAAATTAAAATAAGCATGCATGATGTTTACAGCACATGGCATACAATTAGGATTATTGCATTTGGCATGATTTGCATACATGTTAGGCAAAGCAGTAGTTGCAGGCATGGTATTACAACCAACAGGTTTTTCTTCCTCTACATAGGACAGGCAATAGTAAGACAAATGATCAGTTTGATTACAGATATAGCATGCCTTCCTAGCTCGTGTAGATGTAGATACAGATACAGGTTCAGATTTAACTGCCTCTACAGGTTTTTTTTATTTGGTCTGCCCCTGCTACCCATTGTTTATGTGACACCGTCTTAGCCTCCTTGCTTCCTACACCTCTCTTAGCATAAGCAATCTTACTCGCTCTCTTAGAAGTTGTAGGGTCTACTACTTTTTCTTCTGAATCTTTTTCCATTTTAATCTCATGTTCAATTTTAATAGCAACAGGATCTATGGTCCTAGGCTCAAACTGCTTAAAGATAGGTTTTCTAACATTCACTAGAACCTCAGGCACATCTTCTTTAACTAACACTGGCTCTAACAACTCAGCAGCCCTATTTTTCTTTTTCTGTGTGTAGTCAAGTCCTATGTTTACTTTTTTATTTTTACTCTTGCCTGCCAGTTTCATGTACATGTCCCTTTCTACGAAAACTTTATTAGCGGCTTCTTTAAAAGATTGACATGTTATTTTAAGCTCAGCTAATTCATTCTTAAGTTCTTCGTTAAGGTCTTCTCTAATCTTAAGCTTATGTTCTAAAACGTCTACCTGATTCATTAACTGCCTTTCTTTACTTTCTCCTGATTCTAATTCCTCTACCTTGGCCTCGAGAAGTCTATTCTTCAGGGAGAGTTTAGCATTTTCCTCATTAACAGTGATTAGATTTAGTTGGAGATTGTACATGTCTTTAGTCATGGCAGCTAATTCATTTTGATACTCAGAATTAGACATTTCATTTACGGTTAGAATTGGTACCTCTGATTGTTCTGAAGATCTTGCCATTAAAGCGAAGTTACATTGCTCCTGATCTTCATCTTCATCAGACTCGTCCCAACCCTTTCCTTCAGTCACAACATAAGCCCGGCTTCCCTTCTGTTGCTTGCTAACCAAGGCGTCATATTTCTTTTTCAGATCAACATAGGATTCCTTGGGATAAACGTATTTGGGCTTCTTGCACTCTGTTGCAAAGTGCCCCAATTCATTATAGTTAAAGCATCTGAACTTGTTCTTGTCTACCAGGTTAGGTCTGTAGCCACTACTAGATGTACTACCTCGACCGCTGTAACTTCCCCGGCCACTTACACTACTACCTCTGCTGCTGCTACTGCTTCTTCGGCTGAAAGAACTACCAAATCGTCCTTTACCTTTTCTTGGCTTCCTGAAGCTGATATGAGCAAATTCTCGAGCAATACAAGCATATGAATTGTTTTCCTATTTGTCCAGCTCTTCAAGGGTATAATATTCATCCTCACTTTCTTCGGATGAATCTTCAATATCTAATACCACCCTTTCAGGATTAGCAGTTTTCAATGAGACAGCTGCAAGTGCCTTTGCAGTAGATTCTTCAGCTACAAGTCCAGATTCACTTACCGCTTTGTATTCTCCACTATTGTAGGATCTTCTTTTGTCATTTTGTTCTTGCTCCAGCTCGTAGGTTTTCAAAACACCATACAGCTTTTCGAGAGAAGTATTGTTTAAATTTCTTGACTCTCGAATGGCAGTGATCCTGTGTTCCAGATGTTTAGGCAAATTCAAAAGAAACTTGATATTTGAGTCTGCCAGTGGATAGGCTTTATCTCTTATACTCAGCTCGATAAGCAATTTACTGTAACGTTTGTAAACATCCGCTACACTTTCTCCTCGCTCACATCTGAACGATTCATATTCAGATATCAGAATGCGCTTGTGATTATCTCTAACTTCCTCGGTCCCCTCCATCACTACTGCCAGTTTATCCCACATGGCTTTAGCTGTTTTTAATCCCTTTATCTGAACGTAGTACTCTGAGTCTAGGGATTCAATTATGACGTTGCGTAACGACGCATCCATACCAACCAATTCTTTATCTGCGTCTGAAAACTCCATTTCCTCTTTAGGAACAGACCGGGATGGTATTAGTATCCCTCCTTCCATTCGCTCTGGCTCAATTTTCATGGGTATGTATGGACCGTTCTCCAATATTCTCAAGTATACCTTGTTTATTGATTCAAGGTAGGCTTTCATTCTTCCGGTCCATTCGTCATAGTGTTGTGCATCAAAAGGAGGTATCTTAAATCTGTGTGCGGCGGCCATTTTAATGAAGTTTAAAATTAAGATAATACACTTTTCAAATTACAATAAATTGTATTTACTTGAAAAATTGATTATCTCACTTTAAATATCCAACACTTAATATCCAATGGGTTTTGCACTTAAGATTCAAGCAAGTTAGTTTTAATCACAGGAACAGTGGCAGGGTCCACAAAATTTTTCAAGTTCAAACAAAAAGGTTGTCCACTTTTTGGTCGACAGAAGTTCGAAAGTGACCCTTTTGTTTAGTCAACCAGTTGATTCAAGTTACCTAGTCAACCAATCAAATATTCTTTTATAACCAGATTTTTGACCACAAGAAAAACCCACAAAGCTCTTTAAGTACAACCTTTTGAAATATTGTACAAACCAGGACTCAGAACTTTTTAGATCTATGAACTTTTCATGAAGAACCAAATAGAAGCTTTCGGCACAAACTTCAAAAAAATGATCTGGGATTTTCAAGAACCAACTCAAACAACACAGTAGGATCTCTGTTAGATGTGTTTAACAGGAAGCTCTGATACCAATTGTTAGGTCCAAAGTGTTGTAGAGGGGGGGGGGGGGTGAATACAACTGTTTCAAATAATGATGGAATATAAAATAAATGCAGGTAATAAATGATGACACAGAATTTCAAGAATATATCTTTATATTCATTGAAGGATTTGCTACAACATTCATAAAAGCATCATAATCAGGTGAACAATAAATACAGCAATTAAAGCTTGATTCAACTGATTCTCTCTCACTTTTTTTTTACAGTAAATGCTCTCTTCGAAAAATACACAGTAGAAAAATACAGAGATTGCTTAAAAGTCTAATACAAATAAAAACAAAGTGTTGCTTTTATAATGTCGTGTAGTCTTGATCTTGTCCTTTTTGTGTACGTGGCCCAATCAGGAACTCGACAACAAAAAGTACTTTCCCAACTACTCTAGATCAACCGTTCACAATAAGCCACTTGTCCCTTGAACATTAAATGCTACATATAGACCCGCCTCTCGATCTCGGCCTGGACCCATCTCGATCTCGATCTTGGTCCATAATCTCGATCTCGATCTCGGTCTATAATCTCGATCTCGATCTCGGTCTATAATCTCGATCTCGATCTCGGTCTATAATCTCGATCTCGATTTGCCGTGGATCGAGATTTGCCTTGCCATGTTTTACTTCAATTATCAATCTCGATCCGCATCTCGATCTGCTGTGGATCGACATTTGCCTTAGCAAATATGCACTCATCCTATGATGACTTTCTTTAGTAACTATTTGTGGATTAACCTTTATGAGCAAGTTTCCCTAGCTTCTTCAATTTCTTTTCCTCACTCAATTCAAATGAGATCTTCTATTACTGACATGAACTTGCCTCCAATGTCCTGACACTTGATGCAGTGGTCTGGTTCATAAGTGACTAGTCTTGAAAGGGGTTCTTGCTTCTGAATGTCAGTTCTCATTTGTTGATTAATCTTTACATTATCCAGTTGTTGAGATGCATTACATGAAATCACTTTGGTCTTCTTGATACTTCTTTGGCATTGATTTGATTCTCCATTAGATAAGTTAGGGCATGAGCAATACTGAGATTGAACTTTTTCTTACTTAGGCATTCTGGACTAATCAAATTAGTTACTTGTAGTTACCAAGTATCATTACCATTTATTCAGTTGATTGATTCCATGTGCTTCTTCAGTTTCTCTTGTTTTGCTGTTGTTTTATCTTTTACCTTGAGTTACATAGTAATTAAGTGTTACAAGTTAGTACACCTATGCCTTTCAATAATTACTTAGCAAATTTTATAAATTAATTAAATGAGATTTAATTGATTATAAATTATTTAAGATAAGATCTTAATATTATTAATTAAATATTTAATTAAAGTAATTAAATATGAAGAGAGAATAATTTTCTAAAAGAGTTTAGAAAAGGAATTAATGATTAAAATAGTTTTAATCATTAACTAATTAATTAATAAGATTAATTAATTAAAAAGGGAATTAATAATAAGATATTTATAGAAAATATCTCAGCTGAGATATTTGCCTATAAATATAGGATTATAAACCCTAATAATTAAACCCTAATATTTGTGAGAAATATTTTAAAAGGGAGGCAACCCTAATTTCCTCTCTAGCCTCCTCCTTCATCTTTTAGTTTGATTCTTAGTGGATATCTTTAGAGCACTCCACACTTGAGGGGTGATTGCAAGGATTGAAGAAAAAGATCTTCTCTAGCTGTTTCTGAAAAGCAATCGAGGTATTCTTCAATTTATAAAATAGTTTTGTATCTATATGTATGTATACATAAGAATATATGCAAATAAATGTTATTCAATGCTTCCGCTGGTGCATAAATTCCTTCATTTATACCTAACTCAATTTCGAATTCTACCTTATTGTATCACCCCGTCAAGTATTAATGAACACTATCATGATTATTTCAGCTGCTTGGGATGTAAAGTTAAGAAATTAAAGATTCAAGGGAATTAGTGTGTTTGGCATCTATATAGTCTGATAAAAGGTTTTCATAAAAATATGGAGTAAGGGGAAAATTTGTGTGCATTCTACATACCCTCCAAAACGTATTTATGGGTGATACATATTTGGTGTGAGATGTATGGTCACTGTAGATGGGATTTGTGAGTGGAGAATATCAAATTGTAGCAAGTCTTTTCTTTAGGTACCAAAACTTTCTTTCTTGAGGATACAATTTCAATTGTATTTGGCTTCTTATCTTTCCATACATGTTAACTTGTTTACACCTTTAGAGGTAGAGCTTATGATACAAGACAAACACGCATTTGTTTCTTTATTTATCATCTCGGTTGACACTTGACACTTGACACTTGACACCACCCCTTAGTAGCTTACAAGTTCCGAAAATTTAAAGTACTTCAATAAATAACTGAGACGAAACTTGTATATTTATATCCAAGACTTCAGCTGTTAAATTTTGTCTTTACAATAATCTCACAGGAAAATTGCCTGAGTCCCTATAGAGATTCCCAAGTTTATCTTTTTTGGAAATAAATTTACCCTTGACAATATTTCCATTCCTCTATCTGATCTTCCGCCAAATGATCATGATTCTAAAAAAACATCAAAATTGAGTGGGATTGCAAACCTGGGATTAGTAATTAGGAGTTGTGTTCTGGGGTTTGTGGTGTTTACTATGTTGCTGATTGTTTGTTATTACAACAGAAAAGGTCAAAATGGTGTTTTATGTCAATCCCAAATGAAAGAGAAAATATTGATGAAAGTAGTTTCTGGCAGGCAGAATAAGAACAGTATTTTTGTTTTCTTTGAAGATTGTATTCTAGTGCCTTATGAAATATCATATAGATTGTCACAACTAATGAGTAGTTTCTTAGCATCATAAATTGTTATATATGATGACTGTGATTAAACTATGACTAAATTGATTTTACTAAATGTTACTTCGTGTACTGTTTGATATGTTGTGAGTTTTATGGATGTTGTTTGTGCTTTTAAGAGGCAGGGCAGGATTCTTTAGGATAACTATTGACCTTGTACAAAAAAAAAATTCAGGGAATGAATCAGGGACCTATTGATCCTAACCTTCTTCATCTTCAAGGGACACATAGATCTAGAGAGATTTGGGCCATAGGTTGAGGCAATTTGCAGAAATTCAGACATTGAAATCCTCATCAGACTCATCTACCTGTTTTGGATCGATGTATGATATCATTGTTACAGTCTACTAGTTTTTATGGTGTAGCCAGGGTTTCATCTTTACAGCTAGACTGAAGCATTTTATATGCACTAGTTGAGAGGTGGAGACCCGAGATACATACATTCCATTTACCTATGGGAGAGGTCACTATTATATTGCAGGATGTTGCAGTTCTTCTTGGCCTTCCTATTGAGGGGAATACTCTTATATGTGATGTCACTCCCGGGCCTAATATGTCTTAGATGGGTTATGTGGGCTCTATCTTTGGTTCTACCGCTGTTGCTGGTAACTTTAATGGGTCTAGACTGCGATTGAGTTTCCTTTCTTCTATCACTTCACATACACTACCCGAGACTACTTCAACTGAGGAGATTAGGCATCACACCCGATGTTATTTGGTTCAGTTGATCAGTGGTGTATTATTTAATGATCATTCTGGAGGTTGCATTCACCCAATGTTCATACATTTTGTTCGTGATTTAGATACATGTGGAGACTATTCGTGGGGTGCTGCAGTTCTTGCCTTTCATTATAGAGAGCTATGCAAGGGTTGCAAGACAGATGTAGAGGAGGTTGCTGGTTGCCTTCTTTTGTTGTAGTTATGGGCTTGGGAGAGATTGTCGAATCTAGCTCCCATTCGTACTAGTACGACTTTATTTTATCATCGTATATGTGAGGGCCAGCTTGTAGGTCGATATGGTGTCAGGTAAATATTATTTGTAGTTAATTTTAGGACCCTAATTTAATAGTTTTTTATATTTTAGGGTTTATCAATCCCCTAGTTGGGTTTTAAAAATATTAAACTTAAATTAAAATTTAAGTATTTAATTTATAAGTTTGTAATAAAATGGTCAATGATTTAGGGTTTAGTGTCTAGGGTTTAGGGCCCTAAACCCTAATTTAAGGTAGAACCCTAATTTAACAGTTTTTTATATTTTAGGGTTCATCAATCCTCTAGTTGGGTTTTAGAAATATTAAGTTTAAATTAAAAGTTAAGTATTTAATTTATAAGTCTATAATAGAATGTTCAACAATTAGGGGTTTAACTAAATATTGAATTTGATTATTTATCTATTGTGATTCTAGGTGGCTTGTTGGTCATTTCTTCATTGGGAGGGTTGGTCATACCCTCTCTGTTACTCGGACGATCCTTGATGGCCTTGCACCATCTCATTTCATTTAGGAGCCGTACTCTGATGATTTCATTGTTGGACTGCCTGATCATTGTTTGTCTGGTCAGCGTATTTTGCGTTATCGTGGCCCTCTCATTTGTATCTTTAGTGTGGAGCCTCATTACCCTGATCGGGTTGCTAGACAATTTGGGATGATGCAGTCTATACCTTCTAATCCAGTGTCATTGAAGGTTAATGACAAAATTCGTTGGGTTCAAAAGCATCAATTAAGTATTTCTATCTAGGACACTCATTTGGATCATATCTTTGAGGCAAACTTGATTGTTGGTGACAGTACAGTGCCTAAGTATCATACTTGGTATCTTGATAGGACTGCTAGATTTATTTTTCGTCTGGGTGCATTTCATCATCACATTGTAAGGGTTTTTTACCTTTCATTTTATTGTTTGTTACAATATATGTTTTAATGCTTGTTTGATTTTACTTAATATGCTTCTATCTTGTAAAACATGTGTCCCTTATTTTATTTTTTCTAGGGAGGTATATTTAGGACTATAGCTGATCGTACATAATCAGTTCTTCCTGATGTCTCCCAGCTTGCTATTGAGGGTTGTAATCTTGTTGAAGATTACAACTTATATGGTTTTGAGGCATTGCCCTTGCATAAGCGTCGAGATAGAGAACGAGTGGGGAGGCAAGAACCTAGACGGCATCCTAAACGTCAGGCTAGCATAGACGAGCTCAAGCTGAAATAACTGATGATGATCATGTGGCACCAATTCTTGCAGATGACCATACCTCTTTACTTGAGGTACCCGAGGCATCTAGTCAGGCCCAGTGTACTCATCCCACATTTGATATTAGTATGACGCCTCCTACTGAGTAGCCTCCTCTTGTGCATCATTCTGACCGGCCTACTGTTGAGCAGCCTTTCATATTGTCGTATCCGACATTTGATCTAAGTATTACTGCATCTCAGCCTAGTGATCATACTACTCTTGCCGGTGGGTCTTCTCAGCCTATTGTTGTATTTCAGCCTAGTGAAAATTTAGTATACGAGCTTCGACGTTCAAAGAGAGTTCGTAAAAGGATGAAGTGTGGTACTAATGGGCAAAAGTGTGCCAAAAAGTGAATGTAAGTATTTATATTATTTCGAATGTCTTTTGTTTAGTATTTGTTTACTTGGTCAACAATTTGGGCTTCATTGGTGTCTATACAATCCGGTGTACATAGTACTCACTAGTTAGAAAGATAAAGACCAGTCAGAACTGAGCTTTTATGTCTATAATTATAGAGTAAATGTATGACACTAAAAACTAAAAAAGTAATAAAAATTATTTCCCAACAAGTCGTTCTAAGATCAAATACAATAGGAAAGTTGTTAGTGTTATCACTGAAGGGTCTGTAGTAAATATACTTTTGGAATATCCAAATTAACCATATGTTCTTTTAGTTGAGTTATGATAATGATTATGATGAGCTAGCTTTGTTTCATATTCTAATGTTGTTCTATTTCCCTCTATTTTCGAATAAATTGAGTATTTTAAATTTTTAGAATCAAGGCATGTCTTTATTAGTCTGGCTACCTTATGAAGGAATCAATCTAATTAGCTGCTTGTTTTGAAATCTAAAGAGTTGATATTTCATGTTCGGAATTATAATTAGATGTAATTAGTTATTTACACAGAAGTGCCCTAGTATAATTAGTTGTTAACAATACCCGTGACAGGACTAGGCCATCTAGCTAGTATTTAACTACAACTTCTAGTTGTATTTCTGTGAATTAATTAAGAAATGACAGGTCTTAAGAGTTATTAATAAAATGGTTACAATTTGACCTGTTAATTAGTTATCTGGAAGTGTATTCATAAGTTGAAATACAATACCCCAAGCATCATGTAATTAACTATATTAAAATTCTTTATTGAAATTCTGTTGAGTTTTTATTATAGCGTGTGTTTTGATCTAAATTTTGTGATGTATTGCAGTTGTTGGTTTTGGAAAGAAGAGGGGACCTAACTCTTCTGAGAAGTAAGAAGCTAGAGGAAGCATGTAGTTTTTTTTGGCTTATGGAGACCAATTGTTATGTTCTCACTTAAGTTACAAATGTTCTTTGCATTGGTTTGGATTAATGTTGATGCACAAGTTAGTTTTGCTAGATGATCGGTACTTTCAAAGATGTATGATTAACAACATTATTGCCTACAGTTTAATTGTATTTATGGGATTTTATTTAATATTATTCCACGAGGGATATGCCACAAACCAGCTTCTTAATTTTGATGTAGCTGCTAATAGCAGGAAATGGTAAAGGAATGATCTTGGTGATGCCATTGTGATTACAGGCTATATTGTAATATTCTCAATTATGTTTCTTGCTTTCTTATTTGGGTTGCATTGAACTTGATAGTAGTTGTATTTATACTAGGCAATGAGAGATTTTCTACTCTCCAAACCTGTTTTGTATGGCAGACAACACACTATGTACATCTAGTTTAAATAAACTTTGATCCTCTAGTTTTATTTTATTTTATCAGTTTGTTTAATTATATCATCTGTACGATAATTTAAAATTATGTTATTAACCATTTTCAATATAAAATAACATATCATGTGTTTATCTAAACATGTTTAAATTTGTTATTGAACCAAAAACTAAAACAAGACAATACAACACCAATGTTATATCAGGTGAATCCATTGAAGGAAACACACTTTTTTTGTCGCCTCTTGACTGTAAACGCAACACCGTTTGGCGTTTTCAGCCTACACGCTACATAGAGCCGCATTTTCGTCTAATTTTTAAATATATATATATATATATATATATATATATATATATATATATATATATATATATATATATATACATTACACGCGCCTTCGTCTTGCGTTTGGGTCTAAAAGATGGCCGATATAGCGTTTTCAGCCTATACATATGACTCAACTTACAAACATTTCCACCCGACTTATTTTCAACCTACTGCTCAAATGCCAAATTGAGGATAACCTAAATACCAGCCAAATAAATAAATAAATAAATATATACATATATATGTATATATCAAATTTAGTATAAAATTTTTGGTTTGGATGGCTTCGGAATCGGGCACCGGATCAAAATCAACTGCCATAGTAGCATGGATTTATATTGATGGTAATATTCTAAAAAGTCAATTAGAGGGTTTTGTTTATGATAGGCATGTTTCTAAGCATGTTAAACTTGATTCTAGTATGAATTTTAGTAATTTATGTGATGTGATGTTTTTAAAGATGAAAATTGAAAGGAGTAAGTATGAGTTGAAGTTGTATTTTAGAAGTAAGAATCTCAATGACATGAAAATTGGTATTGTTCTGGTTGAAGATGATGATGATATTGAGTTAATGTTTGGAGTTGTTCTCTCAAACGGACCCCCTTTCTTTGTTTAGCTTTATTTAAAAAAATTAATTTGTCCATTGGTTGAAAGTTGTTCAATAGGTGTTGAAAAGAGTAGTAGGGGTTTTGAAGGGTGATCAACTAGTAGTAGATATTTTGGAGGAAAGACGAGTAGTAGTACTTGTTTGTAGAGTCATGATGTTGTTGATAGTGGAATGAGAATTGAAAAGTCCACACATTTTCATGAGTCAGTTTTGATAACAAGAGACGAATTGACAAATCCTATGGAGTTGAGGGAGGGGATAGTATTTGATTCTAAAGATGAGTTGATGCATACAATGAGAGAGTTTCATATTCGTAGTCATCAAGAGATTATTGTGACTAGATCAAGTGCTTTGAATTTGCATGATGCTTGTAAGTGGAAAGATCATGGTTGCTAGTGGAAGCTAAAGGCTAGGTTGTGAAAGACACTTGGTAAATTCCAAATCATGGAAACTTCGAGACCACACACATATATACGCATAACTATTAGTCAGGACCATCCTAACTTGACATCTTTTGATATTGTGGAAGTAATTAAAGACCAAATTGTAGTTGATCCCACAATTAAGGAAAAGGTGTTGATGGTGATAATAAAAAATATTTTTGTTTACCAACCGGGTAGGAAGAAAGTTAGAGATGCAAAAAAACGTGCAATGGATCAAGTACATTGATTTTGGGAAGGATCTTATGAAGATCTCCCTTATTTGATGAAAGCCTTCCAATCTTTCAATGTTGGAACCAAATTTGATTGGATTTTTAAAGAGGATGAATTGGGTGAGCATGGGAGCTTAGATGTATATGTTATTTCCCAGAACAATATCAATATGTATTTGTAAAAGGGGGGTTGAATACAAATATTTAAAACTTTTTGAGTTTTTAGTATTTGCTTGTCATAAGCTAAGTGTTTTGAGAAATGTATTATGAATAACAGAAACTGAAATAGATATTGAACAAGATATTTAAACAATTACTGATGGATTGGTTTTTCCATCAGTGTATATATTGCTCAAATAATCTAGGTTTTTGAGAACCTATCTGCTTTTTACAAAGTTAGAAAATAAATCAACTGTTCTTACAAAAGTGCTCTAAGGATTGAACAGTTGATTCTAAAAGATAGTCTAACTTCGTTATTTTCTAAAAATGCTACCACTTTTGTTTATATATTACAAGAGTGTTTACAATCTCAAGAATAGAGTACAAACAAAAATACATATTCTAGGAATGTTACTAATCTATCTTTCCATTATGTTTTTTTTCCATTTTGGAAAATGTCTTGAGTCTTGGAATGACAACTTCAATTTGAGTCTTCACAGTCAATGTAGACTGTCTTCCATAGCTGTGCTTTTGTCTGAAGATTTCTGACATTTTATCTCTTTGTGTAGTCCTTATCAATTGATAATTTACTATTACGAATATCAATTGATTCTTCCTTGCATCCATCAATTGATGTTCTTCTTCGATTGATCTTGATATTCATCGATTGATAATAGATGTTGACTTATTTATTGATAGATGTTATCAATCGAGGGTCTTTATATCAGTTGATGGTCTTCAATCTTTAACTTGACTTGTTATCAATTGATCATTCATCCATTGATGCTTCCATATCAATTGATCACCCTTCACTTATATAATTTTCCTGTCTTCAAATAATTATAATTTGACAGCCTAAGTTATACATCAATTGATGACCTATATCAATGGACTCTAGTATCAATTGATGAAAACATTATCAATTGACTTAAGCCATATCAATTGAAATAGACTAAGTACAACTATGCTACCATCCATAGTATCAGTTGATTCAGATCAACATTTCAACTGATAAATGGTTTCCTGATCAATTGATATTTATAAACATCATATCAATTGATCAGTTACAACAAATAAAATTTCTATGATTCTAAGGTTAAAGTTATCATCAAATCTACACAGATTCCTTAGAATCTCCCCATATTTGTGTCTGTGACATTAACAGGCATAAATCTACTTGTTGATAACAAAACCAATAACTTGATTACATTCACATAGAATCATGAAATTTAAAAGCACTTAAATTTTGAGAAGTACCAGTTGATGATCCATGTGACTTTCTGCAAGCAGCTTTAACTTATTCACTCCTTCTAATCTTCAATCATTTCTTCTTCTTCCTCTTTTCAGCATTTTCTTTCAATTTCCTTAGAAATGATCCTCTTAGAATTTTATCATCTCTATCTGAATCTCCAAGTTGCTTTGCCAAAAACACAATTTCCTGATCTGTGATTTTGTCCAAATACTTACAAATATCAAAGTACTTTTTATTCCCTTCAACATCTATAAATATCATTGTATAGATTGGTTCCAGCATCACAGTCTTGACTTGAGATTCCTAAAGCTTCAAAGGTGGATCAGGATCAGCTTCTGCAGTCATTCTCCTTAGCTTTGTTATTTGATGTTGTATCTCCTGAGCAATTGTGATGTTGAGCTTATACCTCTTGTTGTGTAGAGGAATAATGGTCTTCAAAGTTTTGTAACCGTGTTTCATTATCATCCTCATAGGGAAAGTGGCTTTATGACCATCCTCATACTTCTACCTCATGCATTCCTCATGATTGGAGGTTGCAGGGTGAGTCTTGCAGGCAATTAGACCTTTTTCACTAATTCTTGGTATTCTTTGCATCTCATATCCTTTAAGAACAATCTCCTTTTGATTTTCTGAACTAGTAACTCCTTGTACCTCCTTGTTAGTAGATTGCTCTTTCTGAATACTTTCTTGAGGTGTTGCAACCTTCTTCTTAGCCATTGTAATTTTTCTTTTTTTCTTCAATGGTTGTTCTACTACTATGTCCTCCATGTTCCACTCCAACTCTATCTGCCTTGCTATCTCTTCATTCTCCTTTTAAGTCTTCCAGCATCCTTAAGTCATGTAGAAATGGAAGTCTTTAGTAGTTTCTCTCTAATTGGCTCACTCTATTTCTTCTTCACTTCTTCAACCACGATGGCATTTCCTTTTCTCTTCTCTTCAAGAGCTTCTTGATTTAATTGAAGAAATGCTTCTGCATTAGTGTTGACCTCCTTGGCATCCATTTTTGCTCCTTCATTCACAACTTTGGTCTGTGCAATGAACTCATTTAAATTTCCTGATTGGGTAGCCTTGGTCACCAACTCAGTATTCTTCTTCAACTCACGAGTCTCCTTTTCTCTAGAAATTCTTCTAGCTTCTAGATCATCTTCAAACTTCTCATCATCTCTCTTTTTCTTTTCCAAATCATCTTTGGTTGACTTAGATGATTTCGAAGATTGACCTTTATTATTGCCACTAGTTCCACTTCTGTCTGTATTCCCCTTATTACTTCCACTAACACTAGCTTGCTACTTCCAGCAACTCCATTTCCACCATTGTTACCATTGTCATCCTTATCCTTCTTTTCATTCTTCCCCTTTTTGTTATCATCAATTGGAGGAGGTGAAGGCATCCTGTCTGAGAACTTTTGAAGAATGGAGGCATGAAGGGCTTTACCTTGGATAATTTGATCAATCTTTGTCTCTAGAGATGTGACTCTCTTTTCCAAATCATTAAAGCCCTTGGAATCTTTCAAGAATTTGTGCAGAATGCTATGGAGAGTGCCAAGAGGCAGTTTTTCATCCAATCTTCTGTTAGTATTGGTGTCCTAGAGACAATACTTTTAATGTTTTATTGAAAACAATTATGTTATTTAATTATTTAATTAATATTTATTATATCTTTATTTACTACATCATCAATTGAAAGAATAATAAATGTCCTTGAAATATTAATACGTAATATATGTCTTTAAATATGTGACTTAAAAATGTGATTATATGAATAGTATTTTATTCCTAAAATTCCCTAATCAAGTATTATTATTTAAGGACAATAATAATGCAATAAGACTAGTATGTTTTTTGACAGATGACCACATCTCATTGGTCATAGGTATGGTGATACTAAAGTCAAGAACATAAGTGTATGTATCAATACATGACACTAGAAAGACCCGTCGTGAGATTCTACATGTTAATAAGTGTCATAAGAAATCTCACAGTGATAATGATGTAATGATCCTTTGACTTGAAATCATTATATTTCTATATGAGAATTAATATACTTTGATTACACTCAAAGTTACCTTTAACCGGGTAATGATAAAGGTGGACATTTGGTATGCTATGAATCGTATGAGAAATATAAATGATAGATATATGATTTAATCCTCCAATTCTAGGAGTGATATTATTGGCCTCTTGATTGAGTGAGACTATGAAATGCATGGTCATGCTTAAATATTGATTTGTTTAAATAGTCTACTCATTGATCAAGGAAACCAAGATTAAACGTTGAAGACGATGATACTATACATGCCTCGAGTTTGATCTATAATATAAGGTTAAAGAGATTATATTACATGGAACATTATTCACGAAGGTTTAATTGAGTCATCAGTTATTAATGTTACTTGGGTAGCAATGATGTATTACTAGATGCCGTTCATTGTTTATAATTTTATTATTGGATATTAAAATTATTGTCAACGTAATAATAACCTAAAGGGCCACACACAAAGAACGTCAAAACAGAGGTTTATTTAAATTACGAATTTAGATATATTATTGTTATTAATTTGAATTTAATTATTGAATTAATTAAGTGGGACTTGATTAATTATATTAGAATTCAGATTTAATAAAAATTATTATTAAATCGAATTTAATTATTGAATTAATTATGTGGGACTTGATTAATTATATTAGAATTCAGATTTAATAAGAATTATTATTAATTCGAATTTAATCATTGAATTAATTAAGGGGGACTTGATTAATTATATTAGAATTCAGATTTAATAATAATAATAACCCAAAATCATAATGGGTTTTGGAAACCACATGGATTAGGGTTAGACCCAAAATATCTTTTTCCCCTATATATACATAATGATGTATCGTATTAGGGTTTAATCATCAGATTTCGTTTTAGAGAAAAACCCTAGCTGCTCAACATCAAGAGTGGCTAGAGAAAGAGACAGAGAGAGAGACAAACAATTCGGCTAGTACCGACTCTGGTGATCGTAGGACGATCGGACGTTCGTGTGGACTTCTTTGGAGAGCAGATCTTTGCAACAAAGGGCTGCTGTGATTCATCCTTTCTAGACCTCCATTAAACAGCATACGAAAAGCTTTGTTAATGTAAAGATTTCTTCACCATAATCATCCAAAGTAATACACGAGTCCTATGATATGATTTCATTTTTTTTATTGTTTTATATTATATCTGCTGCATTTTCATGCCCGAAACCCTTCAATGGCATCAGAACTACGTGTATAATGGGATGATTTGGTTATGTGTTTAACAGTTTTTCGATGTATTTAAACATATATATGATATGCCATTACTATATGTTGATATATATGTTTTATATGATTTTGAATATATGATATTCATGTGTTGTATAATCATGGGATGATTGTGTGTATTGCTATATGTATATGATACATGTTTGTTCTTGTTATGGGAATCGTATTCGATACGAATTCTGAAATGGCTTTGGTAGATTTTCTGAAATCTGTGTCTAGTATCCGATTTTCGCAAACAATATATGTTTTCAGACTGGAATCGTGTCACTGAGCAATACTGACATAATCAGCTTCGCGTCTGTAAGCCATTTGACGACGTTACAAGCCCCAAAACGGCAATTTATTTTTTTCTGAAATTTATTTGATTTTCTGAAATTTCGAATTTTATTATATATGATTATATGATAAGTTTATATAATCTGAGATATATTACATGTGTTATGTGATAACATGATGGATGGTTATGGCCTAAAGACTCATAGGATAGTGGTTTGTTTTATGGTTTTGGTTTCTAAATACGACTTGCATGTCGTTTATTCATTGTAATTGTTAATCTCGAATGTAACTCGAGTTCTTCTTGTAATTTCATTAGAATAGATTTATTTATTATTCAATGTAATTGTTCAATGGGGACTTGGAAGCAAGGAAGCTAGGAGGAAATCCAGATGATGGAGCAGTGAAGAAGATAAAGACATGTAATAGTGTAGTATTTGAAACCACCATAGATTGACCTTGATAATTCCATTAGCTTGGAAATATCACATAGGATGGGGCCATAAACAAACACGTTTAATTTACGCACAATAGATATATGTATATGAATGCATGTGTAGATACGTATGTGTTGGAATGATGTATGTATTAGATACGACACCCATACCATGTCTGCTTAAGAAAGATAAAATCTGTAACGATTCAAGATTTTAAAATTAAACAAATGATCATGAGATTCTTGTGTTTGTGAAACACGGTATTGAATATGAATTTTCTTTTTCTGATATGGGGAGATTTTGTCAAAAGCAAATTATTATTCGTAAGAAAGTTGGGTTTTAAGTGAGACCGCTTGTGACTTCTCCGACGATCTGGAAATCGAACCATTGACGAATATTGAAATGGATTATTTGATCAAGGAAAAATTGAGAATCTCTTTATGATTGGATCATGATCGTTCATATAAATATTAAAATCCCTAAATACATATTAAGTTAATCGAATGTCTTCCAATGTTTAATACTTGTCAAGATCTAGATTAAGAAGGATTGGGTTTGCCAAAGCAAGGTTCTTTTATCAATCATAGGAAGACGTGATAAGTAAGTGACTTAGTTTATTGAAACATTGGGTCTAACTTAACTAAATCATCATAATAGGATTGTGGGTTTAGAGGCATAGAGTTTGGTTAGATTTATTGGATAAATGTGTATAAAGTGTTGTTCCACCAAACAATCCAAGAGTTATATTTGATATAATCGACTAATGTTGTCAACCTAAATAGTCGTGTTTTGGGTGTATTAGTCAATGCTATCTTAAAATATGGATGGAATATGGATCTTGGCTCACTAGAAAGATTTAATGAAATGCTTTCCGAATTAATAGTTAGGGCTATTGATTTGATAAAAATAGTGGGAGATATATATTATGAATGTATATGATAATCACTTGAACATAATTAAACTTTTGCAACTAAATAATATGCATTTTAAACATTGTAGATATTTAGTGGCAAACAACACAAATAACTTCTCTGTGAGAGCAACCCTTGAGAAAGACAAGTTGATAGGAACTAACTTCCTTGATTGGTATAGGAATTTGAGGATTGTCCTCAAGCAGGAGCGAAAGCATCTCGTCATTGAAATTCCTTCACCTGCTCCTCCTGCTGAGAATGCAACTCGTGTTCAACAAAATGCTTATCAGAAGCATATTAATGATGCAAATGATATTGCGTGTCTCATGCTTGCAACCATGAGTGCTGAGCTTCAAAAATAACATGAGCATATGGATGCTTATGAGATGATTGAACACCTTCAAAGAATGTTTTAGGGATAGGCTCGTTAAGAAAGGTTCGACACGAGCAAAACATTGTATGCTTGTAAACAGGGAGAGCGTGAACCTGTTCAACCACATGTTCTAAAATTGATAGGTTATATTGAGTATCTTGATACTTTGGGTTTCCCGATTGGTCCGGAAGCTCAGATTGACTTGATATTGCAATCTTTGAACAACAACTATACTCATTTTATTTTGAACTACAATATGAATGAGATATACAAAATACCCACTGAATTGTTGGCCATGTTACGAACTGCTGAAACCAACATGAAAAGGCTGAACCTGCTGCTATGCTGATGGTAGAAAACTAAAAGGAAAGTCAAATGGAAGGGAAAGAAGAAGATTGGATCTGCTTCTGGTCCCAAGCCAAAGGCTAATCCCAAACAGGCTTTAAAGCCCAATGGTGTTGTTGCAAAGGGTGATTGTCACTACTGTGGTAAACCAGGTCATTAGAAGAGAAATTGTCATTCTTATTTGGAGGATTTGAAGAAGAAGAAGGTTGGTCAAGCTTCTGATTCAGGTATTTATGTTATAGAGGTCAATTTGTCTACTTCTACATCAAGGGTATTGGATACTAGACGTGGTTCTCACATTTGTATAAATGTGAAGGAGCTGCAAAGGAGTAGGACTTTGGCAAAGGGAGAGGTCGACCTACGAGTTGGCAATAGAGAAAAGGTTGCTGCCTTAGCTGTAGGGACTTATTATTTAACGTTGCCCACTGGGCTTATTTTAGAACTTGAGAACTGTTTTTACGTGCCTGCAGTTTGTAGAAATATTATTTCGGTTTCTTGTTTGGACAAGAGAGGTTTTACATTTTCAATTCAGAACAATAGTTGTTCCTTTTTTTTGAATAATGTTACCTATAGGGTTGCACGTTTATATATTCTTGATTAAGACAGTCTTATCTATAATGTGAATAACAAACGTCTTAAATCTAATGACTCAAATCAAACATACCTATGGCACTGTCATTTTGGCCATATAAATGAGAAGTGCATTTCCAAGTTACATATGGATGGATACTTGGATAAGTTTGACTTTGAATCATACGAAGCCTGCGAACCTTGTCTCATTGGAAAAATGACTAAAGATCCTTTCACTGGACAAGGTGAAAGGGCCACTAAATGATTAGAACTTATACATAGTGATGTATGTGGTCCTATGCGTACTATGGCAAGAGGTGGATTTTTCTACTTCATCACGTTTACTGATGATTTCAGAGATATGGATATATGTATCTTATGAAGAACAAATCCAATTCTTTTGAAAAGTTCAAAGAATACAAAGCTGAAGTAGAAAAGCAAACTGGCGAAAGTATTAAGACTCTACGATCTAATCGTGGAGGTGAATACTTAAGCCATGAATTTAAGAGTTTATTAAAAGAGTGTGGTATTGTATCACTACTCACTCCTCCCGAAACACCACAATGGAATGGAGTTTCTGAAAGGAGGAATCGTACTTTGTTGGACATGGTACAATCGATGATGAGTCATACATATCTTTCAAGTAGTTTCTGGGGCTATGCCCTAGAGACGGCTGCTTATACACTTAATCGAGTTCCTACTAAAATGGTTCAGAAGACTCCGTATGAGATATGGACTGAGAAATGTCATAGCATGTCATTTATGAAAATTTGGGGATGTGAGGCATTTGTGAAATATCTAACTTCTGACAAGCTAGGACCTAAATCAGAAAAATATAATTTTGTGAGATACCCAACTAAAACAAAGGGTTATTTTTCTATAATCCTTCAAAGAACAAAGTGTTTGTTTCTCGAACTGCAATGTTCCTTGAAAGAGAAATGTTGTCTAAGAAAGACAGTGGGAGGATAATAGATCTCGATGAAATTCGAGACCCACATGATAACATTGAACCAATGGAGGAACTTGAGCAGAATGTACAAGAAAACAATACTATTCAGAAAACACAGGTTGTTCGTAAGTCTGGTAGGATTCGCCATGAGCCCGAGAGATATTATGGATTTCTCTTGACTCAAGATGGTGATGTGATGCTTGTGGATGAAGATGAGCTTCTCACGTACCAAGACGCTATGAACACTCCAGAATCTAAGAGATGGTAGGATGCCATGAAATCTTAGATGGAATTCATGTATACTAATCAAGTATGGACTTTGCTTGATCCACCTGAAAGGGTAAAACCTATAGGGTGCAAGTTGGTTTTCAAAAAGAAGACCGACATGGATGGTAATGTACAGACCTATAAAGCACGATTGGTGGCAAAAGGTTTCATGCAAATTCATGGTATTGACTATGTTGAAACCTTTTCACCAGTGGCTATGGTCAAGTCCATCAGGATTTTGCTTGCTATAGCTGCTTACTTTGACTATGAAATCTGGCAAATGGATGTCAAAAAGGATTTCTTAAATGGGAGCCTTGAATAAGATGTGGATGTGTATATGACACAGCCTGAAGGTTTTGTTGATCCAAAGAATGCTGGAAAGGTAAGTAAGCTGCGTCGATCCATTTATGGATTGAAACAAGCCTCAAGGAGATGGAACATTCGTTTTGAGAAACTGTCAAAGAGTTTGGGTTTATTCAAAATGAAGATGAACTATGTGTTTACAAAAAGGTAAGTAAGAGTAATGTGGCATTCCTAGTATTATATGTTAATGATATATTAATAATAGGGAATGACATTCCTTCTTTACATGTTGTAAGACTTGGTTGAGTAAGAATTTCTCAATGAAAGACTTAGGCGAAACGACCTATATTTTAGGTATCAAGACCTATAGAGATAGATCAAGAAGAATGATCAGCCTAAGTCAGAGTACATACATTGATAAAGTTTTGGATCGATTTGGGATGCAAAATGCTAAAAGGGGATTTTTCCCTATGTCTCATGGGATATCGATCTCAAAAGATAACAGTCCTAAATCATTGGATGATAAGGACCGTATGAGTAAAGTTCCATATGCTTCAGCAATTGGTTCCATAATGTATGTAATGATATGTACTCGTCCTGATGTCTCGTATGCTTTTAGGATGAGAGTAGATACGAGTCTAATCCAGGTGAAGGTCACTGGACAACAGTTAAGAAAATCTTAAGTACTTGAAGAGGACTAAAGATCAATTCTTGGTATGTGGAGGAGAAGATAAGCTGGTTGTAAAAGGTTACACCAACGCTAGTTTACAGAGAGACAAGGATGATTCGATTTCTCAGTCTGGGTTTGTGTTTTGTCTAAATGGAGGTTCTGTAAGCTAGAAAAGTTCAAAGTAAGAGACGGTTGCCGATTCTATAATGGAGGCTGAGTATATTGCTGCCTGTGAAGCAGCCAAGGAGGCTATTTGGATTCGGAAATTTATTGCAGGTCTTGATGTGGTTCCTTCAATCGCAGATCCGGTAGATTAATAATGCGATAATAATGGAGCCATTTCGCAGGCTAAGGAACCAATGTCTCATTCCCGAACAAATCATATACTCAGACGATATCATCTTCTTTGAGAGATTAATAATCGAAGGGATATACATATATGTAAAGTGCATACAAATGATAACATTGCAGATCCACTAACCAAGGCTTTGTCGCAGCAGAAGCACGGATGTCATACTAGTTCCATGGGTATTAAATACATGAGAGATTGGCTCTAGTACAAGTGGAAGATTGTTAGTATTAGTGTCCCAGAGACAATACTTTTAATGTTTTATTGAAAACAATTATGTTATGTGATTATTTAATTAATATTTATTATATCTTTATTTACTACATCATAAATTGAAAGAATAATAAATGTCCTTGGAATATTAATATGTAATATATGTCTTTAAGTATGTGACTTAAAAATGAGATTATATGAATAATATTTTATTCGTAAAATTCCCTAGTCAAGTATTATTATTTAAGGACAATAATAATGCAATAAGACTAGTATGTTTGTTGATAGATAACCACATCTCATTGGTCATAGGTATGGTGATACTAAAGTCAAGAACATAAGTGTATGTATCAATACATGATACTGGAAAGACCCGTCGTGAGATTCTTCATGTTAATAAGTGTCATAAGAAATCTCATAGTGATAATGATGTAATGATCCTCTGACTTGAAATCATTATATTTCTATATGAAAATTAATATATTTTGATTACACTAAAAGTTACCTTTAACCGGGTAATGATAAATGTAGGCATTGGGTATGCTATGAATCATATGAGGAATTGAATGATAGATATATGATTTAACCCTCCAATTCTAGGAGTGATATTATTGGCCTCTTGATTGAGTGAGACTATGAAATGCATGGCCATGCTCAATTATTGATTTTTTTAAATAGTCTACTCATTTATCAAGGAAACCAAGATTAAACGTTGAAGAGGATGACACTATACATGCCTCGAGTTTGATCTATAATAAAATATTCAAGGGATTATATTACATGGAACATTATTCACGAAAGGTTTAATTGAATCACCAATTATTATTGTTACTTGGGTAGCAATGATGTATTACTAGATGTCGTTCATTGTTTATATTTTTATTATTGGATATTAAAATTATTGCCAACGTAATAATAACCTAAAGGGTCACACACAAAGAATGTCAAAACGGAGGTATATTTAAATTACGAATTTAGATATATTATTATTATTAATTTGAATTTAATTATTGAATTAATTAAGTGGGACTTGATTAATTATATTAGAATTCAGATTTAATAAGAATTATTATTAATTTCAAGTTTAATTATTGAATTAATTAAGTGGGACTTGATTAATTATATTATAATTCGGATTTAATAAGAATTTTTATTAATTCGAATTTAATCATTGAATTAATTAAGTGGGACTTGATTAATTATATTAGAATTCAGATTTAATAATAATAACCCAAAATCATAATGGGTTTTAAAAATCACATGGATTAGGGTTTGGGCCAAAATCTCTATTTCCCCTATATATACATAATGATGTATAGTATTAGGGTTTAATCAACAGATTTCGTTTTAGAGAAAAACCATAGTTGCTCAACATCAAGAGAGGCTAGAGAACGGGAGAGAGAGCGAGAGAGAGAGAGAGAGAGGCAAACAATTCGGTTAGTACCGACTCCGGTGATCGTAGGACGATCAGGTGTTCGTATGAACTTCTTTAGAGAGCAGATCTTTGCAACAAAGGGCTGCTGTGATTCATCTTTTCTAGACCTTCATTAAACAGCATACAGAAAGATTTGTTAAGGTACATATTTCTTCACCATAATCATCCAAAGTTATACATGGATCCTGCGATAGAGTTTCGATTTTTTTATTATTTTACGTTATATCCGCTGCATATTCATGCCCGAAACCCTTCATCTTCTCTCCAAAGCATCTTCGGTGGATGTGATAGAACCTTTAATTGAGTCTAACTCCCTTTTAACTCCTGTGACTGTCATCTTGTTGATCTTTAATTGTTCTCTGAAATAGGTAGCAATTCTTCTTCGGATTGGGTCTGTAAAAGTCACCTCCATTATGGACATCCTATACTGAGAAAGAATTTTTGACTCAGCCTTAGCCAAACTCCCATCAATAGTGCTCATCCATGGCTCTTTATCACTATCATTATCAATGTTACCAGGAGCCATGTGACACTCATATCTAGTATTGACCAAACTTTCTTTTAAGTTCCTTATCATTTGCTCAGTATGCTCCAAACCCAAAATTTGTTATGCATTCTTGTTAGTTGAGGTGGCTAATTCTTGATACCTTGTTTTAGGATGAACAAAGTTGCTTGGATCTAAGTAACCAGGATCCACCTCTTCTTCTTCTGCAACAATATCCTTCAACTGCTCAGCCTCCTTATTCACTCCACTCCCACTTGCTTCATTTGAATTACGGACTCCCCCTATCTTCTGCCCTTCATCCTCCTTAGACATTAATTCCATTTCTAATTATTGTGCAAATAAAAGAATTTTTATCTCTCTCATTCATCTCTCTATTTTACAACATGATCTCATACTGGAACGTCACTTCTCCCTCACTCATAGTGTTTGCACCATCTAAGGTGAGACTCTCAACTGTTTCACTCTCATTCTTGAAGAATTAGGAATGACCTCACTCACTCCCTCTCCTTTTGCCAGGCTGCAATCTTGCCTCTCACTCAACTCACTCATACCTAGTAATGTTTGTGCAACATCAACTGATTGAGTATCAATTGATGCAGAAAGAATAGCAGTTGATGTGTTTAGGACATCCATTGATTGAAGTATACCCATCGATTGATCTTGAGCATCAATCGATGGCTTATCAGTCGATGGATGAATATCAATTGATGTAGGATCATCAATTGATTGAGTAGAAATTGTTTGAGTAGAAGGAATTTGAAAATTAGTGTCTGAAGTTACTTTAGAAATGAAATCCTAAATTTCTTGGGAAGAAAAATCAGGAGAGAGTGTTGGCTTCTCCTTGAGTAATAATGAAGGAGAATTTGAAAATGCTTAATTATCTATCAAGACATTTTCCAAAAAAATTTGATATGGGGGTGAAAGAGGAATAATAATAGAAAATGAGTGGGGCTGCATCTCCACATTTATTGGAGATGCATCAACCTGAGAAACTGAAGGCTCCACCACAGTTTCCTGTGGCTTTGCAGTATGTGCATCCTCAAGTGCAAACCTAGTTTTCTTATTCTTTCTCTCATAAGACTTTGGGGTTTTGGATTGTGTGTCCCCACCCTTGTTCAATGCCCCTGGTTGTGGGCTCTTTTCAATATTGACACCCTTTTGAGATGATGCCAACGGAGATGTGATAGAATCTATTTTAACTGCCATAGTCTTTTTGGAGACCGTGGAGTGGCTAGCGTTGGGTTGCACACCCTCACACTCCTTATCCTTCTAGGTTTCTTAATTTCCCCAGTTCCCTCACGAGTAACACCTCCATCTAATCTATCATATTCAACATGTGTCTTTCTTTTCTTTGTTTTTGCAACTACAGGCTTTTGGGAACCTGTTAAGGTTGGTTTCTTAGACTTTGGTTTTGAAATATGTTGTGTGGCTTGGATAGTAGGGTTGGGGTCATTGCTAACACCCTCTATAGCCTTATAAGACAAAGAAGATTGAGGTTGAGAAGAAAATAAGGTAGATAGAAATACCTGAACAAAAGGTGGATAGATCAACTCCACATCATTGTGAAGGTTGATCCTTACTAAGTCTTTGAAGTCCCTTTTGTTTTGGACCCAACAGTCCAGTGTCTCTGTCTCCCTTGTGATATCAATGTCCTTCACAAAATGGTTAATAAATAGCATAATAAATCTAGCATAATATATATGGTTAGACCTATTAGATTTATCACCCAATTTTGCAGCAATCTCTTTAATTTTATTGATGACAAGGTATAGTATTTGTCAAATAGTATGCTATATGTTATTTCCTGCATACTAGTTGTAATGGCATTAAAATTACTGATCTTTCCACTAAAGCATTTTATTATTGCATCAAAAAAAGGATCACTCATTTCTAATATACTTCCTAACAACATGACCTAAGTTAATGTCAGGCTTCACATAATTAACAGACCTAAGTATGTTTCTTATATCTTCATCTGTTGGTACTTTATCAGTATTATTGGCAGGTAAATTTAGGCATTCATTAATAGAAACATTAGTTAATGTATATTTATCTCCCTTGCAGATGAAAGAAATGTTAGAGTAGTCTTTGGCAACTTCTACAGTGGCCCAGAATTCCTCCACCATTTTGCAGAAAATCTTTAGTGCTTCACTTAATGATATCCTCACCTTGCTACTCTCCAAGAATCTCATCATGGGATGGAAACTTTGTGGTGTTTCTTCCACAATCGTGCAGGCAATGAAATTGTTCAACTCATAGTAGTATCCTGCTTGTGAGACCTTCTTAGAAGATAAAGCTGATGAAGATGCCATTTCTTGTATTCGGAGATTAGTGATTATTATACTTTAAAGATTAAGAATCCTAGATATTGAGAACAAAGAGAATTAGAGATTGAGATAATTGAGTTCGCAGAGAGAGAGATAGAGAGTGGAAATCAGTTAGAAAATGCAAGTAAGAATTAAAAGAAATTTTAATCTCATCTTTATATTTTTGAAGAGTTATTGATTTCTCAATTGATTTCTTTCTCAAAATGGAACTCAATTGACCATTAGATTAAAAAGGTAAATGAAAGAGTTACTAATTTTGGCAATCGACTATTATACATACAAGGTTGTATGTATTCATCAATTGATATAATAAGTAATCAATGACTAGATATGGTAAAGGTCGATTGATGACATGGACCCTAAAACTTCCATGTCATCAATTGATAAGAAACTTATCCATCTACAGGTAATACTATACATTAATAAAGAAACATACTATCAATTGATACATTCATTTGTCGATAGCTAAAAATATCTAATGATACATAAAATGTTTATCAATTGATTATGGAAAAATCACCAGATTAACATAATCAATGACACAAATAAAAATAACCTAAAGAAATAACTTGTCAAATATTTAAAAGATTAAATATAGTTAAGCATACCTAAATCACAGACTAATCTATTGAAAGTAGATTGGTCTAGTGGTTTGGTAAAAATGTCTGTAAGTTATCTTTCACTAGGGACAAAATATAATTCAACAATACCATTCATTACATGTTCCCTAATGAAGTGATACCTTATTTCTATGTGCTTCGTCCTTGAGTGTTGAACTTGATTTTCAGTAATGACAATTGCACTTGTGTTGTCACAGAATATTGGAATTTTGTTCAAGTTAAATCCATAATTAAACAGTTGATTCCTCATCCATAACACTTGTGCATAACAACTTCCAGCAGCAATATATACAGCCTCTGTTGTGGATGTAGACACTGAATTTTACTTTTTGCTAAACCATGATACAAGCTTATTTCCTAGAAAATGACAAGTGCCTATAGTACTTTTTTGTCAATTTTGCAACATGCATAGTCTGCACCTGAATAACCAATTAGATCAAATCCAGAGTCTCTAGGGTACCAAATGCCAACATTTGATGTTCCTTTGAGATATCTGAATATTCTTTCAATAACAACCAAATGAGAGTCTCTAGGATCAGCCTAAACCTAACACAAAATATGTAGCAAACATTATGTCTGGCCTACTAGTAGTTAAATACAGTAATGAGCCAACCATGCCTCTATAACTTGAAATCTCCACTTTAGCTTCTTTAGTATTCAATTCAAGTTTAGTTGCAATGACCATGAGAGTTTTTTGCAGAAGAACATTCATTTAATTCAAATTTCCTTAGTAAGTCAGAAAAATATATTTGATTTGTTTTATGAAAATACCATCTTCAACTTGTTTGACTTGCAAACCAAGAAAATAGGTAAGTTCTCCCATCATGCTCATTTCATATTTACTTTGCATCAACTTATAAATCTTTGACAAAGTTTCTGATCAGTTGAGCCAAAAATAATGATTTGAACAAGTATAATAGAACCATTAACTTTTCTATGAAAGAGAGTCTTATCAACAGTTCCTCTTGTGAAGTGATTCTCAATTAAGAATTTAGACAGTGTGTCATACCAGACTCTAGGTACTTGTTTCTAACCATATATTACTTTGAGAAGATAGTACACAAATCCAGGATGAATAGGATCCACAAAACTTGGAGGTTATTCCATATATACTTCTTCTTCTGATTCTCTATTGAGAAAAGAACTTTTCACATCCATCTGGTAGACTTTGAAGTTGACATGAGCAACATATGCTAGAAAGATTCTGATAGCTTCCAACCTTGCAAATGTGCAAATGTTTCATCAAAATCTATTCATTCTTCTTGTGAATAGCCCTTTGCCACCAATTTTGCCTTGTTCCTTGTCATAGAACCAGATTCATCCATTTTGTTTTTGAATACCCATTTTGTACCAATAACAGACTTGTTCTTTAGTTTAGGCACCAGCTTCCATACCTTGTTTCTTTCAAACTGATTCAACTCTTCTTGCATAGCTATTATCCAACCAGGATCATTCAAGGCTTCTTCAATCCTTTTTCATTTTCAGTTGCACTTCTAGTTTTGACACCATCGTTTGCATTTCTAATAATCAACTCAAAGGGATGACTTTTGGTCCATTTCCTTTATGGAGGCAAATTGGTTCTTGAGGATGATGCTTCATGATCATTAGTATGATTATGGTCACTATGATGTGATTGATTACTTGAGAAACCCCCTTGAGATGGATACTGTACTTGAAGATTGTTGAGAAGAATTGTTATCCATTGAATGGTTATCAATTGATGTATTATCAGTCGATTGATGATCATCAACTGATAAATTATCTGTTGGTGTATTGACATCAATTGATGGGGAATTTTTGAGTACTTGATTTCTTGGAATTTCCACATCATCATCACTTTCTTCACCATTACCAGTTGATTCATTTTCAAAATGCAAAGAGTCATGGTATCCTTCATCAAACAACCCTTGAATCTTCTTGTTATCAAAGACTACATGCATAGATTCTATTACAATGTGTAATCTAAAATTGTAGACTCTATAAGACTTGGTTGTTATTCCATATCAAACAAATATAGCCTCATCAGCTTTAGCTTCAAATTTTCCTAGATTTTCACCTTGATTCCTTAGGACAAAACATTTACAACCAAAAACATGAAGAAAATTTACAGTTGGCTTCTTGTCTTTCTTCATCAATTAATATGGAGTTTTGCCTTGTAATTGATTGACCATGGAAATATTCTGAATGTAGCATGCAGTGTTGATTGCTTCTGCCCAAAAGTATGTAGGAAATTTGGATTCTTTCAACAGTTCTTGCAGCTTCAATTATGGTTCTATTTCTCCTTTCAACAACTCCATTTTGTTGACGAGTTCTAGGAGTAGAGAAATGATGAGTGATACCTTTTTCTTCACCGAATTCTGTCATTGTTTCATTCTTAAACTCAGTACCATTATCACTTCTTATTTTCTTGACTTTCTATTCAGTGCCATTATCAACATTCTTCACATGGTTGACAATAAACTTGTTTGCCTTACCCTTAGAGTGTAGAAAATACACCCAGGTGTATCTTGTGAAATCATCCACAATTACTAAGGCATATTTCTTTTTGGCAATAGACATGATGTTGACAGGACCAAATAAATCCATGTGCAATAATTCTAAAGGCTTATCAATTGATGATTCTGACTTGGACATGAATGATGCTTTCCTTTACTTTCCCTTTTGGCAAGCATCACATAATCCATCCTTGGCGAATTCCATTTGTATAATGTCTTTAACCAAATTCTTTCTAACCAATTGATTCATGGCTTTGAAATATAAATGGGCTAGCTTCTTGTGCCAAATCCAACTTTCAACTGTATTGGCCTTGTTGAGTAGACATGTCATTGAGTTTGCCTTTACAGAGTTGAAATCAGCCACATAAACATTTCCTTTTCTCCCACCAGTTAAGAGAATTTCATCAAATTCTTTGTTCGCTATGATGCATGATCTAGTTAAAAAATATACACTATTTCCATTATCACACAGTTGACTAATACTTAACAAATTATGCTTCAATCCATCAACTAGTGTTATAGGTTCAATGATAACATTTTTACTTGCAATGGAGCCATATTCCAGAGTAAATCATTTGTTGTTATCTCCAAAAGTAACTCCTGGGCCAGATTTTTCCACAAACTTTATGAGTAGGGACATATCTCCAGTCATGTGCCTCGAACATCCACTATCTAGATACCATGGATTTTTCCTCATATTTCCCTATACACAATTAAAACAATCAAATTTCTTTTGGTACCCAACTTGCCTTGGGTCATCTTTTATTAGTTGCAACCTGAGCCTTGGTTGCCAACTTTGGTTCCTTTTATTTTGATGGGTTTAAATCCACTTTAACTTTGAGAGTTTACTTTTGAGGCTCAAACACCTTGGAATTGATAGTAGAAATATCATGCATGTTTTTAGACTTGATAGTTTGACTAGCAAGATTGTTATCAATTATAGGCATGTTCAATGGCATTCCAGGCATGTTCATATTTGCATATACAAAGAATGGATTATACATGCATGGAATTTGTGCATATGGCATATGAATATTTGGTGTAACCAAATTAGACATGGTGTGTACATTCATGAGCATAGGATTGGCAAGCATGACATTTGTAGACATGGTGTGTACATTTAAATCATATGCATGTATGCAATTCTTTTCTTTCTTACAATGCATAGACAAATTATTTACACTACCACATTTAGCATAAAACTTTCTAGGCGCATACATATTAGGAGTTTAATTATTGTGCTTGTTTATGCCTACCTTCTCATTCCTATTCTTTTTCTTTTTCTCAAACTTAGGGTGAATGACTCCAACATGTGTTATCTCTTCTAATTTCAGTTTTAACTGTTTCTTAGATAAGCTACCAATGTTGATCTTTTCAACCTTAGTCTCAACTTGATTTTGGAATCCTTTTCATTCACAAATTTGAGAGGGGTGCTAAGCATGTTCTTCTAGTTAGCCATTGATGATTTACTTGTCAATGGATGCTTATCAATTGATTTAGCATCAATCGATTGATAATCCTCATCAATTGATAAAGGATTAGCGGTCGATTGATCTTTATCCATTGAGGCGTTAACCAATAGCTTGAAAGTGTTTGACCTAAAACCAATCATGTATGATGAGTTAGGAAAAACTTTCTGCTACTCTTATTTGATTTCATTTGATAATAATAAAGTATTTATGTTACGGGCTTAATCTATTTGAAGTGTATTAAATAATATGTTCCATAATTTAGAGCAAAGTTTCTAGAATTATAATGAGATTGTAATAATGAGATCTAGAAGATAATAGCTTTAGACTTAAACAGTTCCTGATCATAGGATAACTAATTGGAAATTGGTAAATCTGTAAAGATCAGTACATACTATGCTAGCTCTCTTAGGAGGATGTCTGTTATCATAGACATTTGTGTGGTGACACTATAGCTAGTATGTTGGTGCTTATTAAGGAATAAGTTCACTGAACATGACTCGATAAGTAGAACAACTAATGGAGTTTACTCACGTGTCGATAGTTGTTTATTAAGTAAATAGTTGTACAAGTATCCTTAGACTTGAGATCGTTAGAGTAATCTCGTGCACAATGATTTATGCTTTGGTTTAGTCCTTAGTCTCTAGGACATTCATTAGGTTCATTCTGGGCATAGTGATTTGTGTATGGATATAGTTAATGGATCAATAAAGGATCTGCCCCTTCCAGTAAAGGAAGTGAATATCCTATGTTATTCTTAGATATGCAAGTTCAGGAATCTCTGGCCAGGGTGAATGAAATTAGAAAGAGTTTCTAATTTGCATTAAAAGGAACATTGCATTATGAATAAGAAATCATATGATTAAATTAGATAGGCTTGACACGAGTTCCATGCCTTGTATTTAATCGGGATCTGGATAGTCGCGATATGTTGAGAAGCATCACTCACGATGTAGAATAAATATAATTAATCAGATTAATTATATTTAATGAATTAATATAATTCATATAAATAATAAATAAAATGTTTATTATTATTTATTTCTACTACCGGCTTAATATTGAACCTAAAGAGTCACACCATAAAAGAGATTAAATTATAGATGAAGGAATAATTAATAATAGCTAGTCATTATTTATTTATGAAATAAATAATTATTTAACAAATTTTATAAATTAATTAAATGAGATTTAATTGATTATAAATTATTTAAGATAAGATCTTAATATTATTAATTAAATATTTAATTAAAGTAATTAAATATGAAGAGGGAATAATTTTCTAAAAGAGTTTAGAAAAAGGAATTAGTGATTAAAATAGTTTTAATCATTAACTAATTAATTAATAAGATTAATTAATTAAAAAGGAAATTAATAATAAGATATTTATAGAAAATATCTCAGCTGAGATATTTGCCTATAAATATAGGATTATAAACCCTAATATTTGTGAGAAATATTTTAAAAGGGAGGCAACCCTAATTTCCTCTCTAGCCTCCTCCTTCATCTTTTAGTTTGATTCTTGGTGGATATTTTTAGAGCACTCCACACTTGAGGGGTGATTGCAAGAATTGAAGAACAAGATCTTCTCTAGCTGTTGCCGGAAAGCAATCGAGGTATTTTTCAATTTATAAAATAGTTTTTGTATCTATATGTATGTATACATAGGAATATATGCAAATAAATGTTATTCAATGCTTCCGCTGGTGCATAAATTCCTACATGGCTTGCCTACAGATTTATGGGATTCTCCTAGAGTGTCTAAACCCTAACATCAATGATCTGTTTGGCAATTTTAACAAACCTATTCCATTTATTAACGGTTTCAATTTCTCCAGCCAATTGTTCTTTTAACAATTCTTATGTTTTTAGACTATACACTAGTTTATCCCTAGAATCCTTACTTTTTTGCTGGAATCTATCTAAACAAATAAGTTTATTTTCAAGAAATGCATTTCTCCCAGTTAAGGCATCAATGGTGTTCTTGAACTTGAGATTTTCTTTGTCTAGAGATTTCAGAGTGACATACAAGTTGTACAGTTCATATGACATTTCATTTATGGTACTATTGCATTCATCTTTTGCAATTCAGAAAAGTTAGTAGCTAGTACCTGATTTGATGATGAACTAGCCTCTTTATCTTCATGTTTGGCCATTAGAGCTAGATTAATGAATTCTTCAGAATCACTGTCCTCAGCAGCCTAGTCTTTCTCTTCAGTCATAAAAGCCTTTTCTCTTTGTTTGAGAATGTCAAAGTACTTCTTCTTATAGTCAATGCCATCATATTACTTTGCCTTTTTATCTTGTTTTGGCTTTCTACACTCATTTGAGAAATGACCAACCAATCCACAGTTGTAACACTTGAATTGAGATCTATCAACCAATCTTTTGTTTTGATTGTCATTTCTGAATTGGGATCCAGGCCTTTGAGCATTTGGATCCCACTTGAATTTTAGCTTTAAAAATTTCCTTGACAGAAATGGAAGGTGCTCATCAATTTCATCTAAATCATTCTGAGAGCATGCTTCAATTTTTTCACATTTTCCCTTTCCCTTTCCTTTGGATGACTCTTCAATAGTGACATTGGCCACCATGGTAATACCTTCTAGATAGCCACTTTTACTATTACCCTTCTTGTCTTCATTTCTCTTGACCATCAAAGCCACAGTCTTTTCCTTTCTTTGATTCTTCTCAATCTCTTCATCTTGTTATATTTCCAACTCAAATGTCTTGAGAATACCATAAAGTTTCTCAAGAGTATAATCCTTGAAGTCCTGAGATTGTCTAATAGAGACAATCATTGCCTTTCATTCATTTGGAAGAGATCTAAGAAATTTCATATTTGTATCTTCAGTAAACCCTACCATATTATTTTAGTCCATTCAAATGCTTTTAGAACCGACTATAGGTATCATTGATGGACTCACCACTCTTAAAATGAAAAGATTCAAATTTCTGAATCAGGAGTTGCATCTTGTTCTTCTTGACTTGTTCAGTTCCTTCACATAGAGTTTGAAGAGTATCACATATCTCCTTTGATGTAGTGCAAATTATCACATTGTCAAAAATGTCTTTATCCAGATCATTGAATAGAATATTCATGACCTTTTTTTCTTTTAGCACTTCTTTTTCATCCTCTTTTATGAACTCAATAATGAGTTTTGGAACATGCTTGTCAAAGGCAGTAGTTCCATCAGGGTTTACACCTGTGACCAGCTTCATGGGAACATGAGGACCTTTCTCTATGCACTTAACATAGGAATGGTCAAGAGAAAGTAGATGTAGGTGCATTTTTACTTGCCATGCAAAATATTTATCTTTTTCCTACACTGGAATCTTAACACTTGAATCTTTTTGGCCCATATTTATCTGTTTTTGATCTTAAAACTTTATATATGTTGAAAGCCTACGCTCTGGTACCAATTGTTATTTCCCAGAATAATATCAATATGTATTTGTAGAAGGGGGTTAAATATAAATACTTATATGAGTTTTTAGTATTTTCTTGTCATAAACTTAGTGTTTTGAGAATTATATTAAAAATAACAGAAACTGAAATAGATATTGAACATGATATTTAAAAAATTACTGATGGATTGGTTTTTCCATCAGTGTATATATTGCTCAAATAATCTAGGTTTTTGAAAACCTAGCTGCTTTTTACAAAATTAGAAAATAAATCAATTGTTCTTACAAAGGTGCTCTAAGGATTGAATAGTTGATTCTAAATGAAATTCTAACTTCGTTATTTTCTAACAATGCTACCACTCTTGTTTATATATTATAAGAGTGTTTATAATCTCAAGAATAGAGTACATTAGAATTCACAGTCAAATGTGTCTTTGCTCCAACCACCGCATAAGTTCCAGTTTTCTTGATTTACCCAATTGGTTAAGGAAGTTTTTCTAACTTCACGCTCCAAAGTTTTGATGATTTAATTAATTTTCATTGAGCGAAACAGAGGATATCTCGATATGGCACTACAAGAAAAACAGCATCACACAACACTGATCAGACAACGCTCGGTCAAAAAAACATTGCCCAGAATTAACATACAATGGTTTATTTTTGCCCTCGAAAAACCATGGTCTAATCCAGGCTTAATACAATGGTTTTTAGAACCGTTGTGAAAAAATACTCAAAATTGTGGAGGTTACGCAACTGTTTCTAAAGACTATTGTGTTATTATAATTCATACAACGGAAAACATAACCGTTGTTAAATATTATACAACTATTTTACAAAAATATTGTTTTATTAGAATTCATACAACATGTCAAATAACTGTTGTTAAATGATGCACAACTGTTTTATTATACTATTATTTTATTAGAATTCACACAAGTGTTTTTGATATCATTGTTCGTTAATATGTCATACAACAGTTTTTAAAACGAAAAAACACTTGTATAATGAGCTAGATTTTTTAAAAAATTAAAAAAAAATGATTTCTTTATGAATTTTGATTTTTGTACCCTATAACTTGAAATATATATTTATAATATGGATATGTATATATTTGTGAATACTAACTACCTATTTTTGTAGTTTCAACATTAGAATGTGTATACCTTTTATGTTACGAGTTATGGGGTAGACAATCACTTGGTGGTAAATCTACAATTATATCATTATTAAAATTAAAATTAATTTTTTCGATTATCCGACCGTACAGATGTTAAGATCAATATGTATTAGTCATGTATAAAAAAAATTAATATATTTCAAATTTGTTTTGTATGTTTTTTTAACAAAACTAATCAAAATAGTAAATAAACAATTTTCGTCTTATTGTAAAAAGGTATTTTTTGTCTTGTAGTGTCAAGAGCAGTTGTGTTGTACGAGTTAAAAAAACACATCTATTTTCAACGTAAGACCGTTGTATAATAAAATATTGTATGAAATGAAACGAGTCAATGCTTCTAAAAAAACCATTGTATTAATTTAATTAAGACAACAGTTTTTAAAAAGAAAAAACCATTGTATAATGAGTTAGATTTTTTTTAAAATTAAAAAAATTAGATTTTTTTATGAATTTTGATTTTTGTAGCTATAAGTTGAATAATAAATTTATAATATTGATATGAATGCATTTATATTAAATTAAAATTATATGATATGTTGAGAGAGAGAAATAATTATGTAAGCACGTTGTTATAATTATAATTATGAATATATGTTTAAGTTTTTATACAAAAATTAAAATTTAAAATCTTAACTCATTTTACAAAAAAAATTAAAATTTTATAAATTTATAATATGGATACATATAAATGTAGGGGCGAGCAAAATTTAAATTAATAATTAATAATAAATATGAATCATATTTATTATTTACCCATAATAATATAACACAAATATAACAACACGACATTTTTGGTCACATGCAGCAGATGACCGAAATAGCATAATAAAGATAAATAAAAAGGAAAAATAAAAATATATAGTAAACTTGCAGCAGATGACCGAAATAGTAGATGACCGTACTTTTAAAATATATAAAAGTAGAGGTCTGTACCTCTACTTTTAAAGGAAGTAGAAGTACAGATCTCTATTTTTATATGTATATGTAGATTAAAAAATTGAGAGTTTATCTCAATTTGTAAGAAGATTTAATTTATTTGTAGATTAGAAAATAAATAAAATCATATACTAGGATTTTTTTTAAATTTTTAAATTTAAAATTGGAATTTTGTGTTATATAAAATGTAAAGGGATGCAATGTGTATTTATAAAAAGTTTAAGGATCATACTGTTTTCCGTCCAAACTTAAGGAATATACGTGTATTTGTTATTATTATTATTATTATTATTATTTTAAAAAGTACTATTATTAAATTTAAATTTTTTATTTATTTGGTGACCCAATTTTATTCCTCCCACCCAAATATTTCCCCCTTAACCAATTTCATTTCCCTCTCCTATCACCCCCTTCAATTTACTTGAGCGGCAAAAGTACCGCTCTTTCCAAACTCACTATCTCTCTCCCACCACCGTTCTTCAATTGAGAAAACAATTCACTCTATCTCTCACTCCACGCTCTTCAATTGAGAAAGCACCATTCTTCCTCCACGCTCTTCTCTCGATCACTCATATTCGACACTGCATCAATTCACTTTATCTTCGATTCACTCCTTGGATTTGGGTTTTCTTTTATTTGGGGCTTTTATAAGATTGAGAGCTTCTTCAATTGACTGTGATTTATGGCTTTGATTTGGGACTGGCTACACTTGGTTCATGGCTTCATTCTTTGAATATGAGGCACCTCTCTATTTTTCAATCACTCGTCATTAATTGTTTTTAATCTGTGACCAAACTCAGTTCTTGTTTATATCTTTTCTATAATAACTAGTTCTTGTTTATATAGTGTTTCTGCTGTTTATACTCTTGTTTATATGTTTTGGCACAATGTATTTTATGAGCTATATGTTTTGATTTATTACATTGAAGTGTTTGTTGAAAGTCCACTTAAAAATGTTGAAAAATTTATTCCCTTGCATCGCTTGTGCACAATTTAGGGCCTATGCAGTGGTTTGGCAGAAGAAACTAGAAACAAAACAAAATTTATTTCACCAAGTAATGTATTTTCTTTCTCCACTTTTTATCGTAAAATTATATAGTGATTATAAGTATTGTTGCGCTAAATGTCCCAATTTCAGACTTACATGTTGGTTATTCTGGCTCAAATGCAGACTAGTAATTAAACTCATTACTTCAATATTTGATCAGATGCTCTATGGAGATCCGCATATGCTGATGAAGACATCTCCTATATATTGGGTTCTTCTTTGCCTATTTTTAATAGCATTTAGGTATCTGGAAGAAGGTAATGTGTTGGCCCTGACTTATATATCCCCTCTACTTTTATACACATCATACAAAGGAAACATACCCACTTAGCATTTAGGTATCTGGAAGAATGATCAAGTTTCATTTTTCATTGCTTTCAGTTTTCTAGCAATGCAAGAGTCAATACTATCGCAAATTGAGATAAACAGAGACTACTGTCCTTAGAAATTTATAGATTATTAGTAAAACTTTTTCACCCTCTAACTTGCAGGAAATTAGAAGACGTGGTCTCAAAGTTGTAGTAACTGGAATTTCAAAAATCAGTAGCTGAAATTTTACTTACAATGATTCTAGTAGTTTCTATAGTAACTGAGATTAATTTATCCTATACAGAATTTCAGTAGGTGATACTATTCTTCGCTGCCAGGTTATTGATAAATCTTTTGGCTTTGATAGTGCTGTCGAGGAAGCTCAACGTGCTATAAATGCAACTCATGTTGAAGCTGAAAGTACTGAGAATGGTATCGGGCTAGTAAAGTTGATGGGTCGCTACAGCGGTAAGATTTGCTCAAATACTTGTTCTAGTTTCTGGTTTTTTCTTTTTATGTCACTGCTCACTCTGTAGATGATCATTACTTCAGCTAATTAAGCATATTAATCCTAACATGTGATAGCTTTAAGTTTCATTTCTTCATGGTCATCTGACTTGGGATAATATGATCATCCTTCATAAATAGTGTTCTATCATTTGTTTCTCTTTACTATGCATCATGATAAGACAATATATGCTATCATGGTTTATTTATCTCCCGTCATATCTTTGATCAATTGTACCTGACACTAACAAAAAGATTACTCTGAATTGTATGCAGGGTTTATTGCAATGTATCGACTCTTGCTTGCCGTGATGTTGATTGTTGTTTGATCCCAGAGTCACCCTTTTATCTTGAATGGAAGGGTGGGCTTTTTGAATATATAGAAAAACAGCCCAAAGAAAATGGGCATATGGTTATTGTCATAGCTGAAGGCGCAGGACAATAACTCCTTTCTGGAAATTGATTATTGAAGAGCATTGTTTTGTTTTCTTTCTCAGTCATCACAAGGAGAAATATGTTAATTAGAATATGGATCATTTTGCTAGTGATCTTATACATCTTATACATTTTATTTTGATTTCCAAACAGAGTGGTCCATACTTTAAATCTCACCTTGAAAGTCATGGATGCATCTGTAGCCCAGTCATATAATAGATGTAATTCTGACAATGCAAGCAAGTTATGGTAAGATTTCACTTGTTTTATGTTACCTTGAATGTATAATAAATATTTCATGGGTAATGTTTAAGAAATCGTGTTTGTTTATAAATGCAGTAGCTGAATACTATTATAATGGCATAAGCTTCAGTTCAAGCTCAAAAAAGACGAAATGCAGTAGCAGCTATCAAGTATCGGAATAGTATATATAACAATGATTTGATTCTAACAAGTATAATAGGGCTTGTGATAGTATTAATATTAGACATAAACTTTTAGTTGCAGGTTGTAATAATCCTCGATAACTTTTGTATATTAAACCATAGTTTCAATTGTTAAACACTTGTGTATTTCAATTTCTTTTTGAGACAATAATATAAAACACTTGTCTATTTCAATTACTTTTTGAGACAATGAAATAAAACAGTTGTCTATTGAAAAAGATTCATTATCACATTGAATTCTTACAATAGATATTGAGTTACAAACCATTGTAACAAATGGCTATAGCCAACAAATTCTTATTTATGAACCGTTGTGTTAATAATCTTTAGACAAATCATTCTTATTGTCGAACCATTGTGATAATGTAATCTCGACAATGGCTTTTATTTTAGAGGCTGTTGCCTATAGGAAAGAAGAACAACATTTTTATACATAAGAAACAGTTGAATAGGTGCAAGTCCTACAATATGTAGTTTACTAAACTCGTTGTATATACCACCCTTCTAACAACATTTTTTCATGATCTTGCTTTTGTCTTGCTTAAAGACAGACAACGATCGCGTACCGTTGTGTGATCTGTGTATCAGACGGCGGCTCAATATTCAACGGTTTTCCATGGTATCACACAACGGGCAAAAACGCTTGTATGAAGCTGTTTTTCTTATGGTGTGGGGAGAGAACGGGAAATAACGTATGAACCAATATATCTGACAAGTCGCAAAATTGACCTTTACCTTCCATCAAAGAAAAAATAGGATATATCACCAGATCCGACTCGGTTATTAATAGAGTGAATAAATCTGCCATTTCTTGAAATCTCTTTTCTGATTCAAAATTGTCAAATTTGATTAATCACCCTTTGTTGTTCAAAATGAATAGTTTCATTGTAAAGTATTTTAATAGGGAAATTCTGTTCAATTTATTTTATATTGTACAAAAAAGGAATTCCATTTTTATATGTGCGCAGAATAATGATTTTTTTTAGTGTGTTCATTCATTTTTACTAATTTTTTACAAAAATACATATTCTAGGAATGTTTCTAATCTATCTTTCCATTATGTCTTTTTCGATTTTAGGAAATGTCTTGAGTCTTGGAAAGACAGCTTCAATTTGAGTCTTGAAAGTCAATGTAGACTGTCTTCCATAGCTGTGCTTTTATTTGAAGATTCCTAAAATTTTATCTCTTTGTGCAGTCCCTATCAATTGATAATTTGCTGTTAAGCATATCAATTGATCCTTCCTTGCATCCATCAACTGATGTTCTTCTTCGATTGATCTTGATATTCATCGATTGATAATAGTTGTTGACTTATCGATTGATAGATGTTATCAATCGATATATCAATCGATGAGTCTTCATATCAGTTGATAGTCTTCAATCTTTGACTTGACCTATTATCAATTCCTCCTTCATCCAGTGATACTTCCATATCAATTGATCACCCTTCACTTGTATAATTTTCTTGTCTTCAAATAATTAAAATTTGACAGCCTAAGTTATACATCAGTTGATGGCCTATATCAATCGACTCTAGTATCAATTGATAAGAACATCATCAATTGACTTAAGCCATATCAATTGAAATAGACTAAGTATTACTATACTACCATCCATATTATCAGTTGATTCAGATCAACATTTCAACTAATAAATTGTTTCCTGATCAATTAATATTTATAAACATCATATCATTTGATCAGTTATAACAAATAAAATTTATATGATTCCAAGGTTAAAGTTATCATCAAGTCTACATAGATTACTAACGGTATACATTTTTTAAACACTAGTACTTCATTCAAGTCTTGAATAATTTGAACATATATCATAATCTAACAATTTTTTATATTCTATACTAATGAATATTTTGTCATGTATATTTGAAATAGGAATTGACATTTAAGAGACTATTATGGGATTTTAAGCCATGCATCGATGGATTTCAGCATTGCATGCCGGTCATACAGATTAATGGTATTCACCTATATGGGCCTTATCCCGGTGTTCTTTTGAGTGCAACGGCAGTGGATGGATTAAACCATATTCTTCCATTAGCCTTTGCAATAGTTGAAGCTGAGAACCTTTCTAGTTTGGGTTGGTTTATGGAGAGGTTGAGGATGTTTGTGGCAGATAGGAGGAATGGTATTTGTGTTATTTCTGACAGACATGTTGGGATCATTGCAGCTATGCAACATTAGGGATGTTGTGAGCCACATAACCACCACCGGTTTTGTGTCATACATCTAGCTGCGAAATTTGCTTCTGCCCATCATAGAAAAAGGTTTGAAGAGTATGATAGTTGAGTTGGCTTCTCAGGTGCAAGAGAAGAAGTTGGATTTGTTATGAGAGCAACTGTTGATTGTGGAGCCTAAGGTGGCTGAATGGTTTGAGAATAAATCATTAATGAAATGGTCACTAACACATGATGGGGGAAAACGTTTTGGTATCATGACCATCAACCATGCTGAAAGTTGGAACAATGCCATTCTTGAAGCTAGAAACATCCTGGTTACTTCCTTGGTTAGAGAGTTATTCTAAAGACCGTTGATTATTTTGATCAAAGAAAGCTGGAAATTGAATCACAATCAGTTCGAGGTCAAATGTTCACTAGTTATGCTAATAAGATGTTGAGTCAATCGATTACACGTGCAAGTGGACACAGTGTGAAATTATTTGATCGAGATACTTGGTTATTTCAAGTAATCACTAGGAAAGTTGGACTAAAGGGTGGTAACACTCACACCATTCGAATTCAGGAATCCATGTACTCGTGTGGAAAATCGCAAAACTATCAAGTTCCGTGTTCTCACTTAATTGCTGCTTGTGCCTATGTCAAATTGAAGCATGGGATGTTTGTCGGTGAGTGGTATAAGTTGGAGAACTTATCAAAAGTTTATAATGGTATATTTGAACCGATATAAAATAAAGGCGATTTCCATTAGCCAATCAATCTAGATTTTCCAAAAGTGATTCATGACAAAGATGTTGAAAAGAAGAAAGGAAGAAGAAAGGCCACGAGATTTAAGAATGCAATGGATTTTCATACATCACATGGGAAGAAATGAACTCCTTAATTTATCTTTATAATTCATTTGAAGACATTTTATTTAGACATGTTTAACTTTGAGCTCGTTAATTTATCTTTGAAATTCAAATGCATATTAATCATTTGGGATATTTTTATTAATCTTTTTTATTATGTTATGTGTTTTATTTAGGATATTTATTTGTGTTTTGATGATTTAAATTTTGTGTTTTGTTTAAATATGTAGTAATGTTTTCTTTAAATATGTAGTCAGTAGCTTCTGCTGGGGTGTGAGTGAAACTCAAAAATGCTATTTGATGTTGATGATAAACTCAACATCGTGTAGCGTTTTTGATTTTTTTTAAAAAAATCGCCAAAATACTGCTTTACCTCGCATTTAAGCTTAACACTCAACTTCAATTCACGTTTATTATTTTATTATTTTTTAAAAATTTGGCCAAAATGCGTCTTTTTCTCACATTTCAGGTTAACACAAAACTTAAAGTCACGTTTTCTTTTTAAACACAACTTCAATTCGTGTGTTTTTTAAAATTCTTCCGAAACGTGACTTTATCTCGCGTTTAAGTTTAACACTCAACATAAAGTTTCATTTTCGTTTTAAACACAACTTCAACCTGCGTTTTTTATTTTATTTTTTTAATTTTTTTGACCAAAATGTGCCTTTATCCCACGTTTTAGCTTAACACCCAACATAAAGTCATGTTTTGTTGTTTTTAAAAATAAAAAAATTAATAGTCAAAACGCTACACGATAACACATTTTTCTTCAAACCCAACTTAATGTCTCGTTTTGGAGTGATATTTCGGGCCAATTTCCCCGGTTGTGCCATTTTGGGTATTTATTGGTGTAAAAGTGATACATAAGCCCAACGCCCCAAATAATGTCAATAATAACATATTAACATATTTTTTACATACACAGATTCAAAATACACATTCTCGATTTGAAGGCTATTTTACCGTTTCAAATACCACAGTGTCAAATGCGTATTGAATCTTATGAATTCACATTTATTTCCGGATTGTATTTTGTGAAGGAAGTTTTAGAGCTTGATGCAGAAGTGTGTATGTGTATGTGTGTGTGTGTGTGTGTGTGTATATATATATATATATATATATATATATATATATATATATATATATATATATATATATATATATATATATATATATATATATATATATATATATATATATATATATATATATATATATAGTCGAGAACTAGAAAGACCTACTTTATCAAGGTACCTAAGAGATCTTAATCTAGACCATTCATTGAATATAAATTAACTAAATTATAAAATATAAAATACAATGGAAAATTAGTAATTATATTCAACTATGTATGGCATATGATAAGTATTTTATGTAGATATACGGTTCATTTTTTATGAAATATAGAAACATCTCTAAGAATGTTTGAATTTATGGAAAGAAGATAATGAAAATATTTGATTGATTGATTAGCTTTTGTATTATAATCTTTTATCACTCAAATTACCCAGAACAAAGCATAAACGTTATAGTCATAAACCCTTTTTCTCATTCTCTCTAATGATATCCCACCCCATCACAATCTCCAATTAGGGTTCCATCTCTCTCCACCAAATCTCCCATTGGAACTCACAATGGGAGCTTTCACTGTGATGAGGTGTTTAGGTGTTTCATGATTCGACTTACTAATCATTTCCCTGAGGCTAAGATTGTTAGTACTAGAGATCATAAGGTATGCACCCCCAACGGTTTAATTAAATGTCTAGGTGGGTTTTTTATGTTTTGTTGTATCTTAGGTGTTTCATGATTCGATTTACTAATCGTTTCTCTGAGGCTAAGATTGTTAGTACTAGAGATCATAAGGTATGCACCCCAACGGTTTGATTAAATGTCTAGGTGGGTTTTTTGTGTTTTGTTGTATTGTAATGTTGGGTTATGGTATTTGTAGGTGTTGGAAACACTTAATGTTATTCTTGATGTTGTTGGGATTTATGATCTTAATAACTATTGGTATAATCATCATCAGAATGGTTTTACAGAGGTATGTTATTCATATGTTCTAATACGTGTTCCAGCCGATTCAGCATGAAGGGCGATTCTTCGCAACTGGATTCTTCGCACTTGATTTTGTTCTTGATGTTGATATGGTTTTGTTGATTAATGTCATAACTACACTATCACAAGAATAAAATATGGATAAATATAGATACAGTAACATGAGTAATATTCTTCGCAAATAGTTTTAAAGACTTGGTTCTTAATACAATTCAAGATAAGTATGTTTATAGAATTAAAGAGGATTGTGTAAGGTAGTTGTAATGATTTTTACCATTTACATGCTTAATCCTGGGATCACTATTGTTTGGTTGATATTGAGGTGGAATATGAGGATAACCAGAAACTCGACCTGGGTGGCATGGTTTGGGTGTCCAGGTCTACAGTTTATGGTCATAGGGCCAGAGAAGCAGTTGGAATTGCACATTAGAAAATAGCGTATGTATAGGGCTGAGGTTGTTATGCGGCATGTGGAATTTGGGTGTGGAATAGTTGATGGGGAGTTTTAATGTGTGTTCCATTCCAGACGTGCACATGGTGTGTTTGCGGCCATAAATTGCAATGGGACTCGGTGCAAGGGGGAGGTGTTTTCTCTGGTAAAATGTGCATGTTGCAGCTTTTTTGTAATATTTGGTACTGGGCTTTGCTGTTAAAGAAGTGGGGAATTCTGAGCTTTTTTAGAGTAAGGTATTACACATGGTGTCTTCTGTTAGTGTTGTAGTCTGATGCAATTAAATAGAGTTTTTTTGTTTGATGTGACAAGTCTAAATCGAGTGTGTTCCAAATTTCAAGAGATTGTATATTCTTTTGACAAGAGTCAATCCTCTTAAAACATCTTTGTATTGTTTTTTAATTAATAGATTTTGACGAGTTGCCACTCTTATTTGCCAATAAAATAATAATAATAATAATAGTTTATAAATTTAGAAAATATGTATTATTTGTGCTTAAACAAGTCATAGAACACTTTGCAAAACACTTCATAAATTAAAAAATATTAATTTTTTAATAGAAATGAAAAAAGTTAATTAAACACTTTGCAGAACATTTAAAGTTCTTTAATTATAATAATAAATATTAAATTTTTTTGTACTGATCTTTATAATTAAAATATTGAACAAAAATATTGAATTTTCGTTAAACACTTTCCAAAACAATTAATAGATAAAAAAAAATACACTAAAATTTAGTAGAAAACTTGAGATTTTAAAATATTATAGTGATATACAACATATTAATTACTAAACACTTTAAAGAATCTTAATATTATAATATTAAACGAACACATAAGGTTCTCTTACGTATAAAGTTCTCTTACATGATCGTTGAATATTATATTATTATAATATTATAAATAGGTATAGTGAGTAAAATGCTAAACTTTATTGTATTAATCGAAAATGCACACCTAAAGGGGGGAGGGGTGAATAGGTCATATGAATAACAATGATCAATTTTAATTTTACCAAGTTATATATATATCAAGCTCAGATAAATATAGAGAAAATATGAAATAGCTTTTCAAGATAGTAAACAAGTTGTAATATTGTTAAAAATGTATGAAAAGCTTTGCCGATAATATATAAGAATATATCAAACGACTAGTTTGAATTAAAGATTTGATAGAACGTTGAAGAAAAGAATTAATTCAAACAGTAACATAGATATATGAGATAAGAAGGAATAAAAACATTTAAAAGTTCAGCTTTTATAAATATGAAGATATATATATGAGTAGTTATTAATTGAAATCTGATAAACTACTTATTATCTAAGAGAAAACGTTTTAATAAAATAAATATATAAACTGAGCTAGTTATATATTAAAACGTGTTAGATAGATGTATACTCACAAAAAAGACTCTTATTCGAATCCTACATCCATCCCTTAAAATCTGGAGAAGTAGTTTTATTTCTGTTGGACTCCATAATGGCAGGCTGTTTGGTCATAATAGCTTATTGTTATCACAATAGCTTGCTGTTATCCTGTTAAGTAAAATCTCTATAAGACAGTGTTAGCATAGAATAATACATCACGCTATAATACAAAATAAAAGATACAACATGCTATTATAAGGTAGCAACTTGTTGTTTTGTGTGATCATCAAAATTCAGTTTTTACCTAAATTACTGAAGAGAGGACAACCAACAACAAAAACTTATTGTTAGTTGCATAAATTATATTACTTCTTTCTATGCTAAAAGCATAAATATTATGGCCAGATTCGGATATATTAAAGGGAGAAACTGATATAATAGTAATTTGAAGGTTTGCTGGAATCACAGAGTAAAATATGATGATTTTACTGATGAACTTGATGAAGATCGGGAAGAACAAGGGAGAAAAATGATGGATTTTGGTAGCTGATCTTGTTGTTGATTCGTTAGAAGGCCAGAGAAAATGTTTGCTCTCTTGCTGCCAACTGTCAATTCAACTGAAACAAGAGGCCTACGTACCTATTTATAGGGGTATAGGCTACACGTAGTTCTTGGAGGACAAATTACCTATATGGGCAATGTATTGGTCTGGTCCATCAGACCCAAATCCTCAAACGTGAAGGGCTTTGACATAAGTCTGTGTGAATGTGGAGGGCAGGCTTCCGAGATGTCTATAACTGCGATGGCCCAAGCTCATTCGGCTCTGGAGGTTGTCAAGGAGTTGTAGAGCAAGGGGTCCCCATAGGGAATTGTGCACGATATGGCCTCGTAGGAGCAGCATGTAGATGTGACCCTGAGCGGATCCCTTTATGAGATGAGAGCCTTGGGGCTAGCTATCTTCAAATAGATAAGTATATTGAGATATTACCCTAGAGGGCCTTCTATAGTCTTTAGATTAGTAAATAATATCAAGTGAGGTGAGCGCGTGAGGCTATGAGCTTTTCAGCTAGTTATGAGAAATCCATGCTAAGTACTCCGAGCTAGCAATGCGAACTGGACAAAGTGGTCCAGATGAACGACCCGGGCCGAGGTCTATTTTTTGTCAGATCAATGCGACTTGGAAGAGAGGTGATGAGAAGCGAATCGGGCCGGGGGCCGGTTCTCTTCTCTCTTGCTTCTTGAAGCTGAATGAGTCTAAGGCTGATGAGCTAGCGATGCGATCTCATGCTAGGCAAAGGGCCTTAGAATATTTTCTCATATTTAGTTTGATGCGAGCTGAACATGGGCCATAATGCCATATGAGCCCATATGTGAGGTGGGGCTACCCATTTATGTCATTGGGCCTGCCTAAGACCCATGTCCCACTACACCATAGATTGCCTATTGCAACCCAAAAACAAAGTTGCTATATGGCATAAAATTGTTGCCATATATGCTATTGCAATGCTTTGTCCAAAAATGGGTGTTAACTTAGGTGGGGTTGCAAATGGACTCCTATAGCAACGAGTTTAGTACCGTATAACAACTCTTTAATGTCATTGCAATAAGAAGATACAGCAATGGTTTCCTTCTTATTGTAACGATTTAAAATCATTGCAATAGACTAGCAACCTATCTTTTGAAACTCTGTTTTCTGTTTAGCATTGCAATAGATAGGATATAGCAATGTTTTAGTTGGAAACAGAGATGCACAAAAAATCCGAATCCGAAAAGCCCGTCCGATCCGATCCGGAAAAAATCCGATCCAAAAAAGCCCGGTTCAAGCCCGATCCGGCCCGCGGGCCTCAATGGTCACATATTTTTCAAGAATATCCGTCCCGATCCGATCCGGCAAAAATCCGGATTTAGGCCCGATCCGAAAAAAATCCTGATTTAGGCCCGATCCGAATAAAAATCCGGTCCGGCCCGGTTTTAGCCCGGTCTGGCCCGATCCGATCCGGTCTGGCCCGATCCGATCCGGTCTAGCCCGATCCGATCCGGTCTGGCCCGATCCGATCCAGTCTGGCCCGATCCGATCCGGATTTTATCCGGTGTTTTTTGAAAAAATCGTATAAAATTAGAAATATATTTAAAATTTTATTTATTTTTTAAAAAGGTATGTAATGAAATATTGGATAAAGATATATCTTGACATCCGTACGGTTGGATCGTTGAGAAATATTTTTTAAAAAATAGAAACAACAATCCGTGACAAAGCACTAGTTACGAGTACCAGTCAATATAGTAGTGATCTACTAAGATCTCTAACCAAATTAATTTTTTATTTTTTGAAAAATTTGAGAATACCATTATATTATATATATCTTGACATCCGTACGGTTGGATCGTCGATAAATATTTTTTTAAAAATAGAAACAATAATTCATGACAAAGCACTAGTTATGAGTACTAGTTAATATAATAGTGATCTACTAAAATCTCCAACTAAATTAATTTTTTATTTTTTGAAAATTTGAGAATATCATTATATTAGATATATCTTGACATCCGTACGGTTGGATCGTCGAGAAATAATTTTTAAAAAATAGAAACAATAATTTGTGACAAAACACTAGTTACGAGTACTAGTCAATATAATAGTGATCTACTAAGATCTCCAACCAAATTAATTTTTTATTTTTTGAAAAATTGGGAATATCGTTATATTATATATATCTTGACATCCGCACGGTTGGATCGTCGAGAAATATTTTTCAAAAATATTTACAAAATATTACACATTGTTATTTTAGAACTTTTGATACTAATTATATTTACTTTTCAAATAAAATTTCAATTTTTACTTTTTTTATAAAATAAATTGTTAAAATAATTTTTTATGCATATTAAATATATATAAAAAATTTAAAAATAAATAAATTATACAATCTCTCCAACAAAAATAATACAATACAAAAATATAAAAAAAGAATAAAAAAGAAGACTAGTAAACAAAAGATACATAGAGGAAAAAAAAGTGTGTATATATCTATTTATACAAAAGATACAAGTAAAGTGAATCAGACTCGGAGGCGACTCACTCACTCCATTAGGTCATCTTCATCTTCTTGTATCTATCTATTTATACATTTATATTGATTTAATTGCTTGATTTCTAATCCATCACTAGAAATGGGAGGCTTAGAGTTAGTTACAGTAGCTGATGAATTCTCAATTGAATTCCTCGATAAACGTGAACGAGATTTCTTTCCCTAACCCTACGACTTGAAAGTCTTAATTAGAAGGTGAATATAACCGTTACTTGCTTAGTTGCTTGTGTGTTTATACTTTATAGCCGTTACTTGCTTGTCGTATACTTTATAGTTTATAGCCGTTGCTAGTTGCTGCTATTTGTTGTATATATATATATATACAAGTTACTTCAGGTCACAAATTATGCGATTTGCTTGTGCTATTTTCTTTCATTAGTTGTAATATTCTTCATAATTGATACAAATTATGACTTCTTCAGGTCACAAAAACCCTTCTTTTACAACAACTACAGGTGCCACTTCGATTCCAGCCACTTCTACCACTGCTGCTTATACAATCATTAGTCATAACCACAAAGCAAAATGTTGGGAACACTATGAGCTTGTGCGATTGGCAGATGGATTAGAAAAAGCTAGACACAAACTTTGTGGCGCTATGTACGGTACAAATGGAAATTCGACATTGTCCAGGCATCATACAAAGTGTGAATCAAAATTAAATCCTGAAGCAACTCAAGCACAGATTGATGCAACAACTGGTCACACTTGGATTTATGATCAGAAGCTACAAAGAGAAATGCAAATGAAGTGTCTCATTTTGCGAGAATGGCCATTCAATCATTTCGATAATGAAGATTCAACAACCTACTTTAAGCGAGCTTTACAACCAAAATATCAAAAGGTCAGTCGAACTACAACTCGTCGTGATGCAATTAAAGGGTATTTAAAAGCTAAAAAAGAGTTAATTATTTTAGCAAATTTGAAGGTAAGGTCAGTATCACTAGTGATGTATGGTCTACTGGTCAACATTTAAATATATCTTATATATGCATTACATGTCACTGGATTGATCCGATAACATAGGAGATGTCGAAACGAATTATTTGTTTTGATGTTTTTGAGGTTCCTCATACTGGTTTAGCTATTTATCAATTGATAATGTCGTGTCTTAGAGAATTTAAAATAAAAGATAAGGTTATGAGTCTTTCTTTTGATAATGCTAGTAATAATGATTCTGCGGTTAATATGCTAAAAAGAGATTTAAATCCTTTTATAAATGGTGAATTTTTTCATAGTAGGTGTGTATGCCATGTTTTGAATTTAGTTGTCAAAGATGGATGTGCAGTTGTTATAAATATTACTTCTAAAGTTAGAGACCTGTTAATATATACATATAAAAATGGTAGAAGAAGGCAAGAATTTTCTAAATTTGTGCGTGCTCAAGGCTTAAAATTTTTGAAACCAGAATTTGACATGCCTGTTAGATGGAATACTACTTATAAAATGCTAAGGCGTGCATTTAGACAAAAAGACGTTTTAATGGAATTTCATAACACAAATAATGGGCCAGTTGAAATAGGAAACACAGATTGGATACTAATTGGACAATTTGTAAGTCTTTTAAAATGTTTTCATAAGTCAACCAAAAGATTGTCGGGTGTTTATTATCCTACTACTCCGTTAGTTTTAGAAGAGCTTTATTTGATTACATTAACACTCTCAAATTGGAAAAATGATGAAGTGTGGGGACCTGTTGTTTATGATATGCGAGAAAAGTTTTTAAAATATTATGAAGAAATGCCTCAAGTTTTTTGTTGTGCGGCTGCTTTAAATCCCAAAATTGGAGTTGATGGAGTAGAAAGTCTTTTAGAATGTATTAATAATAACTTAGAAATATGCAGTGAAGCTACTAATGTTATTATTAAAAAGTTTAATGACACACTAAATTCATTTTATGACCATTATGATACATTATATGGAGCAAAGTCGCGTGATGTTCCTTTAGAAACTGGTAGCAGCAGACATATCGCTCTTCAGTTAGCTATTTCACGTAAAAAATCAAAAACTATAAGCTCTAGTAGTGAATTAGCAAAATACAAAATGACTGATTTTGTTGGCGAGCAATCGGATATTTTAGAATTCTGGAAAAGCAGGGCATGTCATTATCCAGTTATGGCCGCAATGGCTCGTGATATACTAACCATCCAAGCTAGTACCGTAGCTTCGGAATCTGCATTTTCTTTAAGTGGCAGAATTTTAAATGAAAAAAGAAGTCGTTTGAACCCACAATCGTTGGAAGTGTGTATCTGCTACAAGGATCATTTGGATGCTGCAAAACGAGTACAAGATGCCGTTCAACCTGATGAAAGTTCAGAAGATGATGATGAAGTGCCTTTGGAGAACGAAAATGACGGAGATTCAACATAAAGGGAGTGGCTGATCTGCATAAAGCAATTCAAAAGCAAAGTAAGCATTCAGTTTTTTTTCTGCAACTCTGTATTCTGCAAATGCATCTGTTATTCTGCTATTGCTCTGGCAAGTTCTTTTTAAACAGCCCAGGGGCATATTGTAGTTGTTCATTTCTGGAGAACATTACACTTGAGTCTGTTGTTTAGCAATTTTGGCTGTTGTCTTCAAAGCAATTTTATTTTTTACTTAATTACTCTTCTGAGTTCTGTTTTTTCTATTGCCTTAAAATCCATAAAATGTTTAATATTCTTTTGATTTGCTACAGAAGTTACTGAAGTTGCTGAGATTGTGTATGCTTGTTGCTGAGATGACTCATATTGTTATAGAAGTTAAAGATCAGGACTCTGATTTGCTTGTCAAATTATTATTTTTGAAGAGTTTTTAGAAGAATAGAACTTATTATATCAGTTGATTTGCTTGTCAGATCAGTTTTTATAATTGTAAAGTGTTCATTTTTATAAATATATGACGTCTGATTGTCTCTGCTACTACTCTGTTTAGTCTGTCTGTAATCTTTATCCCAGGGAGTAAAAATATAGAAAAAGCCCGGTTTTGGCCTGGTCTGGCCCGGCCTGGCATGCAGGCCCAGAACAGGCCAGGTATTTTTCACCCGGCCCGGCCCGGCCCGGCCCGATTTTTTAAAAAGCCCGATCCGAATTTAGAAAAAAAAGCCCGGATTTTTATAAGCCCGGTCTTAATCCGGCCCAGTCCGAATTTTGTGCATCTCTAGTTGGAAATGACAATGTTTTAGGTGCCAATGGCAATGAATGTATATTTACCGGTAATTATTTTAGGGAAAAAAGCATTGCAAAAGATAGGCAATGGTAACATTTTAAGTGGCAATGGCAATGCTTTGATAAAAAAAATTGGCATGACCTATTTGTTTCATAACAAAGCCACCATTAACATAGTTTTTCATACACCAATCCAAGAGATTACATAGGTACACATGACGACAAACCCATAGACAATATCAAAAGAATCCCGACAATATCGGTTTACCAACCATTCAACAACTAAAGACTAAATGCAAAATAAAACAAGGTAGAATTCTATTTACATTCACAAAAATCTTAGACATAAATCCTTTCCAGAAAATCGTGTGGCTCCAAATTTCAAAACTTTTTATGGTGCAGTCAAAGAAGCTTTTGCATTGAAGCTTATCGTTATTTCGTACAACCCTGATAGCATAAGCAAGATTTTGAACGGGCGCACTGCAGGCTGTGGTAAAAAATCCAGAAACAAAGGCAGCACCTGAAAAAAAAACAGAAAGAACATATTTTGAGTAGCATATCTTGGACAAGGAAAAGGACACCTTACTATGTTTTCTATTGGCACACAAGAAGTGCATAAAAAATTAAAGAACCTATAAATTCGACTTACAAATGTCAAAATCTCCAAAGGACTAACAGAGGAATATCACACAACAGAGGAATATCGCACTGCAGGCTGTGGCAAAAAATAATCAAAACTCATTTCTTACAAGATCAAGATAGTATGAAAGTCTAAAGCATTTGTTTCTGGATAAAACCTGTAAGACAAATGCTAATCCAATAAGAAAGCTCCCTAAGCATTCCCCGATCAAAGAAACCTGCACCTTCCCAAATTAGTTCATCAATTGACCTGATCAAAGTAAAATGCTAACTACTCTTACCATTAAAAGAGATCGTCTTCCTGATCTATCTAGTAAGAGTATGGCTAAAACACAAACTGGAATCTGCATAATATATGTCCAATACGGAGATGCATATCATATAATACAAAATAATATTCAAATTAAGTGCAGCTCAGATTTAAGATTTGCTAGACTCATACATTCAAGCAACATTATAAACTCATACATTGTAAATCCAAGCAACATGTCATACATTGTCTAGATCAAAATGCAGAGCAACAGTGTACTTACACAAACATAACTCTATCGCAAGCAATGCACAATACATACATATATACAAACATGTTAAACCAGTATAAAAACATAATCCAAGCAACATGTCATACAACAAGACATGAAACAAGGCAGTGTTCAATACAAAGCAACAAACCTAATTAAAATACATACAAAAAACACCCAAATCAAAAATAAAACCCCCCAAATTAAATTAGTATTATAAAAAGAAATCCAATTTAAGCCCCTAAATTAAAATCAGTACTCTTAAAAAGCCCCAAATTAAAAAAAACCCAAGATTAACACAATAATACTGAAATAAGAACCCTAATTAACACATAATGCTCAAATTAAGAAGATATTTACCTTTATAAACAAATATATACAAATATATTCCTTAACTAACAAACAAGAACCCTAACTAATAAACAAACATTAACAAGGAAGAACATATTTACCTTCTTCGAGCTTTCTACAACCTTCGATTGAGAGTGTTTGGGTCTTCGAGCTGTTTCTCCCCTAACAAACATGAACAAGAAGCTTTATGTCTTCGATGTCTCCGAGCTGTTTGAGAGTGTTTGGGTATGTGTCTGGATGAAGATCTTGTAGGGTTTCGTGACACAAACGCAACGGAATAAACGTGAAAAATAAATCAAAATAGCGAAACCCTCCGCAGGATCCATGCGAAAACAAAAAATTTAATTCGGAGATAAAGAATAAATACCTTTAGAAGCTTTAACAGTTCATTAATGGAAGATTAATGGAGGTCCAAAGCTTGTTAATCACCACGTATCCCGCTCTCGCGATCTACGCTCTACGGTATCCACACGAACACTTTTCATGAAGGATTGATGTGTACTAGCACCCGAAAACTTCTTCTCTCTCTATCTTCCTCCTCTCTCAGAGCGGCTAGGGTTTTTGTAAAATCTCTTTTATTAAATCAGCCCATAAAGAGATTATATAGAGAGAGGAATAAGTTTTCTAATTATAATCCAATTATAATTAATACTAATCCAAAATTCTAAATTATTTAATTAAGTCTCACTTAATTAATTAATTATTAATTTTGGAATTAGTTTAAGTAATTCATTTATTCTATTTATATAATTAATTAAGTCATACTTAATTAATATCATAAATAAAATAAATTACTTGTTTAATTTAAATTCATAATTTAAATTATTTCTCCTTCAAGCGTTCTTTGTGTGTGACCCTGTAGGTTATTATTACGTTGGCAACAATTTTAATATCTAATTAAAATTGTAAACAATGAGCGGCATCTAGTAATACATCATTGCTACCCAAGTAATAATAATAAATCGGTGATTCGATTAAGCCTTTCATGAATAATGTTCCATGTAATATAATCCCTTTAATCTTGATATTATAGATTAAACTCAAGGCATGTCTCGTGTCATCCTTTTCATAATTTAATCTTTATTTTCTTGATCGATGAGTAGACTATTAAAATCAAATCAACATTTGAGCACGGCCGTGCATTTCATAGTCTCACTCAAACAAGAGGCCAATAATATCACTCCTAAAATTAGGAGGATTAAATCCCATCTAGATCATTCATATTTCTCATACGATTCATAATATACCCAATGTCCACTTTTATCATCACCCGGTCAAAAATAACTTTTAATGTAATCAAAGTATATTAATTCTCGTATAGAAATATAATGATTTCAGGTCTAAGGATCATTACACCATTATCACAGTGAGAATTACTTATGACACTTACTTAACATGTAGAATCTCACGGCGGGTCATTCCAGTGCCATGCATTGATACATGCACTTATGTTCTTGACTTTAGTATCCCCATACCTATGACCAATGAGATGTGGTCATCTGTCAAGAAACATACTAGTCTTTGTGCATTATTATTGTCCTTAAATAATAATACTCGACTAGGGAATTTTAGGAATAAGATACTATTCATATAATCTCATTTTTAAGTCACATACTTAAAGATATATAATACGTATCAAAATTCCAAGGACATTTATTATGCTTTCAATTTATTACGCAGTAAATAAAACATAATAAATAATAATCAATAAAACATAATCCCTTAATAATAAATATTTTCCTTAAAATATAAAAAGTATTGTCTCTAGAGCACAATTACTAACAATCTCCCACTTGCACTAGAGCCAATTACCCAAGTATCCAATACTCATGGAACTAGTGTGACTTTCGTGCTTCTGCTGCGACAAAGCCTTAGTCAATGTGTCTGCAATATTATTATTAGTATACACTTTACATATATGTATATCTCCTTGATCATTAATCTCATTAATTAGGTGATATCTCCTAAGTACATGCCCAAACAGCTTCCTTGGCTGCTTCACAAGCATCAATATACTCAGGTTCTATTGTAAAATCAACAATTGTCTTTGCTGTGAACCATTCCAGCATACAACATCTCAATAAAACACAAAGCCAGACAGAAACATTAAATTATCGTTATCTGTCTAGAAACCAGTATCACTGAAACCTCTTACAACTAGCTTCACATCTCCTCCATATAACAAGAATGAATCTTTAGTCCTCTTTAAGTACTTAAGAATATTCTTGACTGTCGTCCAGTGACCTTCACCTGGATTAGATCGGTATCTACTCATCATGGTTAAAGCATACGAGACATCAGGACAAGTACATAACATTGCATACATTATAAAACCAATTGCTGACGCATATGGAATTTTACTCATGCAGTCCCTATCATCCAATGATTTAGGACAAATTTTATTTTGAGATCACTATCCCATGAGACATTGGGACATATCCATTTTAGTCTCTTTGCATTTGAAATCGATGCAAAACTTTGTCAATGTATGTACTCTAAATTAGGTCGATCAATCACCTTGATCTATCTCTATAGATCTTGATCCCTAATATATATGTCACATCGCCTAAGTCTTTCATTGAGAAATTATTTCTCAACCAAGTCTTCACAGTCTGTAGAGAAGGAATGTCATTCCCTATTAGTAATATATCATCAACATATAATACTAAGAATGCCACATGGCTCCCACTAAACTTCTTGTAAACACAAGTTTCATCTTCATTCTGAATAAAGTCAAACTCTTTTTGACTGTTTCATGAAAATAAATGTTCCATCTCCTCGAGGCCTGCTTTAATCCATAAATGGATCGACGCAACTTACATACATTTCCAGCATCCTTTAGATCAACAAAACCCTTAGGGTGTGTCATGTACACATCCATATCTTCTTCAAGGCTCTCATTTAAGAAAGCGGTTTTGACATCCATTTGCCAGATTTCATAGTCATAGTAAGCAGCTATAGCAAGCAAAATCCTGATGGACATGACCATAACAACTGGTGAAAAGGTCTCATCATAGTCAATACCATGAATTTTCTTGAAACCTTTTGCCACCAATCGTGCCTTATAGGTCTGTACATTAGCATCCATGTCGGTCTTCTTCTTGAAAACCCACTTGCACCCTATAGGTTTTACCCCTTCAGGTGGATCAACCAAAGTCCATACTTGATTAGTATACATGGATTCCATCTCAGATTTAATAGCATCCAGCCATCTCTTAGAATCTGGAGTGTTCATAGCGTCTTGGTAGGTGAGAGGCTCATCTTCATCCATAAGCATCACATCACCATCTTGAGTCAAGAGAAATCCATATTATCTCTCGGGCTCATGGCGAATCCTACTAAACCTACGAACACCTGTGTTTCTTGAGCAGTATTATTTTTCTTGTACATTCTACTCAGGTTCCTCCACTGGTTCAACGTTATCATGTGGGTCTCAAACTTCATTGAGATCTATTATCCTCCCACTGTCTCTCAGCAGTTCGAGCAACAAACACTTTGTTCTCGGAAGGATTATAGAAAGAATAACCCCTTGTTTCAGTTGGGTATTCCACAAAATTACATTTTTCTGATTTTGGTCCTAGCTTGTCAGAGATTAGACGTTTCACAAACGCTTCACATCCCCAAAATTTTATAAATGACATGCTGTGACGTTGCTTAGTCCATATCTCATAAGGAGTCTTTTGAACCAATTTAGTAGGAACACAGTTAAGTGTATGTGGAGCCGTTTCCAGGGTGCAACCCCAGAAACTAATTGGAAGATTCATTGACTCAACATTGATCGCACCATGTCCAACAAGGTGTGATCTCTCCTATCAAAAAAAAACTTTTCTTTGATATTTTCTACTTCATCTTTATAGTCTTTGAACTTTTCAAATGATTCAGATTAGTTCTTCAAAAGATACATATATCCGTATCTACTAAAATAATTAGTAAATTTTATGAAGTTAATAAAATATACCTTTTGTCATCGTACACATATGACCACATACATCACTATGTATAAGTCATACCCATTCAATGATCCCTTCACCATGTCCGGTAAAAGGAGCTTTAGTCATTTTACCAAATAAACCAAGATTCGCATCCTTTTGTATGATTCATAATCAAACTTATCCATGAATGCATCCTTATGTATTCTGGAAATGCGTTTCTCATTAATATGGCCTCAGTGACAGTGCCAAAGGTAATATTTGATTTGAGTCACTTTAGAACATATAAATTGTTAATTAGATGTGCAACATTATAAGGCTCATCATCAAAATAGAATAAACAACCATTGTTATAAAATGAAAAAGCCTTTCTTATCCAAACAAGAAACTGAAATAATGTCTCTGCCAATTGCAAGCACGCTATAACAATTATTAAGTTCTAAATTTTCCTTATAGGCCAAAAATTAAGTAACGAGTTCCTCGAACCAGAGCAACTATCTTTACTCCAATTCCAACCCGATACCTTAAGCTTGACCCTTATTGATCATCATCTTCCGATCTTCCAATTAAGCATGACAGTTTAATTTCCAGTCTCCCAACTTTCCACAGAAGTGACAATCGTCTTCTTTATCAACACCTCATTCAGACTTTAGAGTCTGCTTTAGGGATTGGACTTTGGTTTGACAACGGAACTAGATCAAATCTTCTCCTTGCCTTTCCATTTTCCTTTCCCTTTTGCATTCCCTATGTTTACCATCAATATAGTAGTAGTTCATGCATTTATCATATTACTTTCAGCAGTTTTCAACATGCTTAGCAACTCAATGGGTGTTTTACCAATCTTATTCACTTTATTGTTCATAACAAAATAAGAATAATATTTGTCCAAAGATTGTAAGATCAAATCTAACTGTCTCCAGACCAATCTGGAAACCCAAAATATCAATGGTATTCATTATACCCTATAATCTTTAGAACATGTGGTGTAACCGGGTCTCACTCTCCCTACTTGTAAGTGTATAGTGCCCTTTCAAATATATCTTGTGCTCAATCATTTCATAATCATCTATATGCTTGTATTGCTTCTTAAGCTCAGCACATATATTTGCGAGCATGAGACATGAAACATCAGTCGCAACATCAATTTGCTTCCAATAAGCACTATGATTTGCACATGTTACATTCTCAACTTTAAGAGCAGGGGAAGAGATTTGACTAATATCGTGGTGCCCGAGGACGATCCTCAAGCTCCTATGTCAGTCAAGGAAATATATTCTCGTCAACTTGTCCTTCTCAAGAACTGATCGCATAGAGAAGTTGTTTGTGTTTATCATTTGATATCTACAATATTAAAGTGCATAAAATAAACTAGATTGCAAATTTAATATTAATTATGTTAAAGTGATTATGGTATATCATCATATACCTCCCACTATTTTTATCAAACTAATAGCCCTTACTATTAATTTGGAAAGTATATCCCATAATTCTTTCTAGTGAGCCAAGATCCATATTTCGTCATGTCCTAAGTCAACCACTGGAAGTCCTTAGAAAATGATTATTTAGGTAGACAACAGTTGTCAATTATATCATATATAATTCTTGGATAGTTTGGTGAACAACGATTGATCTTATCTATCTAATAGACTTTTAACCAAACTCTATGCTTCTAAGTTCATAATAGTTGAATATAACCGTTTATTTTCACTTATTATGACGACTCAGTTAAGTTAGACCCAATGATACAACGGCCGAATATAACCGTTTATATTCGTCGCATCTCACCACGATAGATAGGAGTCCCCTGCCACTGACAGTCATTCCCCTTATCGATCTAGGATTCGATGAGTGTTCATTCATTGGAAAGCATCCGAGTAAAACTTAATATTTTGTTAAGGGGTTTTAGAAAATTTATAACGATCATGATCACATCATAAAGAGATCCTCAATTTTTCCTTGAACCAAATATTTCAAATCGACATCTTAAATTGTTCATTTCCCAGGTAGATGGAGGATACCAATGGTCACACTTAAAACCCATCAGCCTTACGAATACGCATATCCGCTTTTGTCAGAAAATCCCAATTATAGATATCAAAAATCCATATTTAATTCCGTGTTTCAAAAATCCATATTTCATAAACACAAGAATCTCATGATCGTTTATTAATTTTAAAATCTTGAATCGTTACAGATTTTATCTTGTTTAAGCAAACATGGCATGGGTGTCGTATCTAATACATACATGATTAATCAATATTAAGCATGCATTTCAATTATATCTACGCATACATACCAATACATGCAATCATATACATATATGTAATGTGCGTAAATTAAATGTGTTTGGTTATGGCCCCATCCTATATGATATTTCCAAGCTAATGGAAATATCAAGGTCAGTCTATGGTGGTTTTAAAAATACTATCTATTACATGTCTTCTTTCTTCATTGCTCCATCATCCCCTTTTGGATCGCCTCCTTGCTTGCAAGTCTTCATTGATAATTACATTGAATAATAAAAATAAAACTATTCTAATGAAATTACAAGAAGAACTCGAGTTACATTCGAGATAATTAAATTACAATGAATAAACGACATGCAAGTCGTATTTAGAAACCAAAACCATAAATCAAAACCACTATCCTATGGGTCTTTAGGCCATAACCATCCACCATGCTATCATATAACACATATAATATATCACATATTATATAATCATATCATATAATCATATATAACAAATTTCGAAATTTCAGAAAATTAAAAACAGATTTCTGAAGACAATAAATCGCTATTTCGAGGCCCTTAACGACGTCAAACGCCTTACAGACCCGTCGGTGATAGCATAGCTATCAGTTTTGTTCATTGGCCCGATTCCAGTCAGAAAACACATATCGTTTACGAAAATCGGATACAGCAGTCAGATTTCTCCAAATCTGACGGTGTTTCGAAAATCGTATCATATACAATTCCCATAACAAAAACAAACATATATAATATATACATATACAGAGATACATACAATCATCATATGATTATACATTACATGAATATCATATATTCATAATATATACATACATATACTCAAAATTTTTAGAAAATCAAATAATTTTCAGAAAATAATAAATCACCGTTTTGGAGGCTGTAACGACATCTAATGGCTTACAGACGCAGAGCTGACTATGTCAGTATTGCTCAGTGACCCGATTCCAGTCAGAAAACACATATCGTTTACGAAAATCGGACAACGGACACAGATTTCAGAAAATTAACGGCAGCCGTTTCAGAATTCGTATCGAATACGATTCCCATAATAAGAACAAACATGTATCATATACATACATCAACACACATAATCATCACATGATTATATATCATATAAATATCATATATTCATAATATATATAAACATATACATATTGTATCAATATAAAATCATGATAGATCGCATACATGCTTATATATCAAAAACTGTTAAGCACATAACCGAATTAAAACGTTTCGCAAGTAGCTCTGATGCCATTGTAGGGTTTCGTGACACAAACGCAGCGGAATAAACGTGAAAAATAAATCAAAATAGCGAAACCCTCCGCAGGATCCATGCGAAAACAAAAAATTTAATTCGGAGATAAAGAATAAATACCTTTAGAAGCTTTAACAGTTCATTAATGGAAGATTAATGGAGGTCCAAAGCTTGTTAATCACCACGTATCCCGCTCTCGCGATCTACGCTCTACGGTATCCACACGAACACTTTTCATGAAGGATTGATGTGTACTAGCACCCGAAAACTTCTTCTCTCTCTATCTTCCTCCTCTCTCAGAGCGGCTAGGGTTTTTGTAAAATCTCTTTTATTAAATCAGCCCATAAAGAGATTATATAGAGAGAGGAATAAGTTTTCTAATTATAATCCAATTATAATTAATACTAATCCAAAATTCTAAATTATTTAATTAAGTCTCACTTAATTAATTAATTATTAATTTTGGAATTAGTTTAAGTAATTCATTTATTCTATTTATATAATTAATTAAGTCATACTTAATTAATATCATAAATAAAATAAATTACTTGTTTAATTTAAATTCATAATTTAAATTATTTCTCCTTCAAGCGTTCTTTGTGTGTGACCCTGTAGGTTATTATTACGTTGGCAACAATTTTAATATCTAATTAAAATTGTAAACAATGAGCGGCATCTAGTAATACATCATTGCTACCCAAGTAATAATAATAAATCGGTGATTCGATTAAGCCTTTCATGAATAATGTTCCATGTAATATAATCCCTTTAATCTTGATATTATAGATTAAACTCAAGGCATGTCTCGTGTCATCCTTTTCATAATTTAATCTTTATTTTCTTGATCGATGAGTAGACTATTAAAATCAAATCAACATTTGAGCACGGCCATGCATTTCATAGTCTCACTCAAACAAGAGGCCAATAATATCACTCCTAAAATTAGGAGGATTAAATCCCATCTAGATCATTCATATTTCTCATACGATTCATAATATACCCAATGTCCACTTTTATCATCACCCGGTCAAAAATAACTTTTAATGTAATCAAAGTATATTAATTCTCGTATAGAAATATAATGATTTCAGGTCTAAGGATCATTACACCATTATCACAGTGAGAATTACTTATGACACTTACTTAACATGTAGAATCTCACGGCGGGTCATTCCAGTGCCATGCATTGATACATGCACTTATGTTCTTGACTTTAGTATCCCCATACCTATGACCAATGAGATGTGGTCATCTGTCAAGAAACATACTAGTCTTTGTGCATTATTATTGTCCTTAAATAATAATACTCGACTAGGGAATTTTAGGAATAAGATACTATTCATATAATCTCATTTTTAAGTCACATACTTAAAGATATATAATACGTATCAAAATTCCAAGGACATTTATTATGCTTTCAATTTATTACGCAGTAAATAAAACATAATAAATAATAATCAATAAAACATAATCCCTTAATAATAAATATTTTCCTTAAAATATAAAAAGTATTGTCTCTAGAGCACAATTACTAACAGATCTCGACCAAAATGGCGAGGATGTAGCTGCATATTTCTCGATTTGTAGTACTATGTGAATAAACATCATCTCTTCTCTTTTCCTCCCCCTCCCCCCTCTCTCTCCCTCTCTACAATCAAGTATTCAACTCTCGATCGGTAGTACTATGTGAACCCTAGTTATGTTTAACTTTTTTTAATATAAAATGAAAAATATACTTAACTATGTATATTATGATCACTAATTTAAATATATTTTACATTTTTTATGTGTGTCATAATTATATATATGAAATTACTATAAATATAAGAATTAATGAATTTATAATAAAATAATAGATTCAAAATTAGGTAGGAATTATCTTTAAATCTAAATATTTGCCTATTAAATTTTAAATTGACACAATTTATCTATTATATATTACATATTATATAAAAAAATATTAAATTGACTTTTAATTGAAACTCCAAAAATAAAATTGATCAATAACAAATATGAACAAGAAGCTTTGTATCTTTTTTTATTTTCTTATCCCATTTTCTACATCCCGCCAATTTTTTCCCCTTATTTAATTTTTTCACAGCCCGCTCAATTCATTTTATTATAAGCCCGCCAATATTTTGGGCCCAATATTGCAGTCTATTGCAACTCCGTATAAAACCATTGCCATAGATTCTAAATTTTAAACTTTTTTTGATTACTTCGATTCTATTGCAATGTTTTTTTTAAGCAGTTGCAATATATGTAATTTTATCAAAATTGTTCCAGCAATAGCAATGTTTTTAAAGAATTTTTTTAACATGTTGTTGCTATAAGAAATCTATGGTGTAGTGTCCAAATATTGGGCTTAACAACTACACCCGATTTCTCCTTGCAATTAGCAATACGAGGTGGAATCAGATAATAATTGCCTCCACCAGTCTTCTATGCAAAGTGATTAGCAGAGGCTTCAAATATCACATTGAAGTGACCTGCCAAGCCTTTATGAATTGATGAAATGTTTTGTGAGAAGTACATCACAATCGCGATTCGGGAACACGCGATTCGAACTGCCAAACTCACATCCTTTGGTTTCCAAGGTGAGTGAAGAGGCTTACTTGCGAAGTGACCTAAAATTTTGCCATTAGATGGAGGGGATGTATTAGATTACTGTGTGGTTGCATGCATTGAATTGAGATAAGTGGCTGAGATCGTGCCACATGTCACCTCATTTTCTCTCCTTATTTGCCTATAAATAGTGGATTTTGTTATTCCTTAGAACAATGTCAATATTTGTAGAAGGGGGGGTTGAATACAAATATTAAAACTTTTTGTGTGTTCTAATATTTGTTCTTGATGATTGATAGAATAAGAGAATAAGTTCGAACAAATTAATGCTGAAAAATAAAACTTGAACAAAGAGATTTAAAATTATTGATGGATTGGTTTTTCCATCAATATATATTTTTGCTCAATGCTCCTAGGTTAGAAGAAACCTAGCTTCGTTTTTACAAGATTAGAAAACAAATCAACTGTTCTTACACAAGTGCTCTCAAGCTTGAACAGTTGATTAAGAAATATGTCTAACTTGTATATTTTCTAATAATGCTACTGCACTTGTTTATATACCACAAGTGTTCTTTTACAATTCCTATACTAGGATTGTTTCTACCTGCCTTCCTTTTACCTTTTTCTATTTTACAAAAAGGTTTGAAAGACAGCTTCTGATTGAGTCTTCACAGTCACTCTAGACTGTCTTCCATAGGTGTGCTTTTTGTTCTTTGGATCTTCAACCGATATTCTTTCTGTGTTGTCACACTCAATTGATAATTTGCTGTTAAGCATATCAATTGATCCATTCTTTAATCCATCAACTGATGTACTACTTCGATTGATCTTTATATCCATCGACTGATAAAAGATGTCTTATCGATTGATAGATGTTATCAATCGATATATCAGTCGATGGGTCTTCACATCAGTTGATGGTCTTCAATGCTTGACTTGGCTTCTTCGATTGATCCTTCATCCATCGATGCTTCAATATCAATTGATCATCCTTCACTTGTGCAATTTCCTGTCTTCACATAATTACAATTTAACAGTTTAATTTACACATCAATTGATGATCCATATCAATCGACTCTAACATCAATTGATGAACAAAATATCAATTGATTTACACCTTATCGATTGAAATAGACTAAGTACACCTATGCTATAATCCAAATTATCAGTTGATTCATATAAACACTTCAACTGATAAATGGTTTCCTGATCAATTGATATTTATAACTTTCATATCAATTGATCAGTTACAACAAATAAAATTTCTATGATTCTAAGATTAATGTTATCATCAAATCATATGTAGATTCCTAACAGACTTTCTAATGATTTCTAATCATTTCCAAAAACATTTTCGAGAAATCTTGTCCAAACGCTCATGGATCAAACGGTGGTTTTGATGTTAGTAATTGTGCTCTAGAGACAATACTTTTTATATTTTAAGGAAAATATTTATTATTAAGGATTATGTTTTATTGATTATTATTTATTTATTATGTTTTATTTACTGCGTAATAAATTGAAAGCATAATAAATGTCCTTGGAATTTTGATACGTATTATATATCTTTAAGTATGTGACTTAAAAATGAGATTATATGAATAGTATCTTATTCCTAAAATTCCCTAGTCGAGTATTATTATTTAAGGACAATAATAATGCACAAAAACTAGTATGTTTCTTGATAGATGACCACATCTCATTGGTCATAGGTATGGTTATACTAAAGTCAAGAACATAAGTGCACGTCTCAATGCATGGCACTGGAATGACCCGCCGAGAGATTTTACATGTTAAATAAGTGTAATAAGTAATTCTCACTATGATAATGGTGTAATGATCCTTAGACCTGAAATCATTATATTTCTATACGAGAATTAATATACTTGATTACATTAAAAGTTACCTTTGACCAGATGATGATAAAAGTGGACATTGGGTATATTATGAATCGTATGAGAAATATGAATGATATAGATGAGATTTAATCCTCCTAATTTTAGGAGTTATATTATTGGCCTCTTGTTTGAGTGAGACTATGAAATGCACGACCGTGCTCAAATGTTGATTTGATTTTAATAGTCTACTCATCGATCAAGAAAATAAAGATTAAATTATGAAGAGGATGACACGAGACATGCCTTGAGTTTAATCTATAATATCAAGATTAAAGGGATTATATTACATGGAACATTATTCACGAAAGGCTTAATCGAATCACCGATTTATTATTATTACTTGAGTAGCAATGATGTATTACTAGATGCCGCTCATTGTTTACAATTTTAATTAGATATTTAAATTATTGCCAACTTAATAATAACCTACAGGGTCACACACAAAAATGCTTGAAGGAGAAATAATTTAAATTATGAATCTAAATTAAATAAGTAATTTATTTTATTTATGATATTAATTAAGTATGACTTAATTAATTATATAAATAGAATAAATGAATTATTTAAACTAATTTCAAAATTAATAATTAATTAATTAAGTGAGACTTAATTAAATAATTTAGAATTTTGGATTAGTATTAATTATTATTGGATTATAATTAGAAAACTTATTTCTCTCTCTATATAATCTCTTTATGGGCTGATTTAATAAGAGATATATATTTTTACTAAAACCCTAGCCGTTTTGAGAAAAAAGGAAGATAGAGAGAGAGAAGCAGTTTTGAGGTGCTAGTACATATCAATCCTTCATGAAAAGTGTTTGTGTGGATACCGTAGAGCGTAGATCGCGAGAGCGAGATACGTGGTGATTAAACAAGCTTTGGACCTCCATTAATCTTCCATTAATGAATTGTTAAAGCTTCTAAAGGTATTTATTCTTTATCTCCGAATTAAATCTTTTGTTTTCACATGTATCCTGCAGAGGGTTTCGCTATTTTGATTTATTTTTCGCGTTTATTCCGCTGCGTTTGTGCCTCGAAACCCTTCAATGGCATCAGAGCTACTTGTGAAACGTTTTAATTCGGTTATGTGCTTAATAGTTTTAGATATGTAAGCATGTATGCGATCTATCATGATTCTGTATTGATGTATGTATATGATACATGTTTGTTCATATTATGGGAATCGTATTCAATACGAATTCTGAAACGGCTGCCGTAGATTTTCTAAAATCTGTGGCCGTTATCTGATTTTCGTAAACTATATGTGTTTTCTGACTAGAATCGGGTCACTGAGCAATACTGACTTTGTCAGCTCTGTATCTGTAAGCCATTAGATGTCGTTACAGTCCCCAAAATGGTGATTTATTATTTTCTGAAAATTATTTGATTTTCTAAAATTTTGAGTATATGTATGTATATATTATGAATATATGATATTCATGTGATGTATAATCATGTGATGATTGTATGTATCACTATGTATGTATATATGATATATTCTTGTTCTTATTATGGGGATTGTATATGATACGATTTCTGAAACACTGTCAGATTTGGTGAAATCTGATTGCCGTATCTGATTTTCACAAACGATATGTGTTTTCTGACTGGAATCGGGCCAATGAACAAAACTGATAGCTATGATATCATCGACATGTCTGTAAGGCGTTTGACGTCGTTAAGGGCCTCGAAACAGTGATTTATTGTCTTCAAAAATCTGTTTTTAATTTTCTGAAATTTCAAAATTTGTTATATATATTATATAATATGAGATATATTATGTGTTATGTGATATCATGGTGGATGGTTATGGCCTAAAGACCCATAGTAGAGTGGTTTTGATTTATGATTTTGGTTTCTAAATACGACTTGCATGTCGTTTATTCATTGTAATTTAATTATCTCAAATATAACTCGAGTTCTTATTGTAATTTCATTAGAATAGTTTTATTTTTATTATTCAATGTAATTATCAATGAAGACTTGCAAGCAAGGAGGCGATCTAAAAGGGGATGATGGAACAATGAAGAAAGAAGACATGTAATAAATAGTATTTTTAAAACCACCATAGACTGACCTTGATATTTCCATTAGCTTGGAAAGATCACATAGGATGAGACCATAACCAAACACGTTTAATTTACGCACATTACATATATGTATATGATTGCATGTATTGGTATGTATGCGCAGATATAATCGAGATGCATGATTAATATTGATTAATCATGTATGTATTAGATACGACACCCATGTCATGTTTGCTTAAGAAAGATAAAATCTGTAACAATTCAAGATTTTAAAATTGAACAAACGATCATGAGATTCTTGTGTTTATGAAACACGGTATTAAATATAATTTTTTTTCCTGATATGGGGAGATTTTGTCAAAAGCGGATTATTCGTTTAATTCGTAAGGAAGTTGGGTTTTAAGTGAGATCGCTTGTGACTTTTCCAACGACCTGAAAATCAATCCATTGACGAATATTGAAATGAATTATTTGATCAAGGAAAAATATACAATCTCTTTATGATGGGATCATGATCGTTCATATAAATAATAAAAATCCCTAAATACATATTAAGTTAATCGGATGTCTTCTAATATTTAATACTCGTCAAGATCTAGATTGAGAAGGAGTGGGTTTGCCAAAGCAAGGTGATTTTATCAATCATGGGAAGACGTGATAAGTAAGTGTACTTAGTTTGTTAAAACATTGGGTCTAACTTAACTAAATCATCACAGTAGGATTGTGGGTTTAGAGGCATAGAGTTTGGTGAGATTTATTGGATAAATGTGTACAAAGGGTTGTTCCACCAAACTTTTCAAGAGTTATATTTGATATAATCGACTAATGTTGTCTACCTTTGATATAATCGACTAATGTTGTCTACCTAAATAGTCATGTTTTGAGTGTATTAGCCAACGCTATCTTAAAACATGGATGAAATATGGATCTTGGCTCACTAGAAAGATTTAAAGAAATGTTTTCCGAATTAATAGTTAAGGCTATTTGATGTGGGCAAAAATAACCCTGAATAAAATATAATAAATATAGCATTTATTAATTAGACCTGTTATGGTCCAAAGGCTTGGGCCCTCAAAACGAATTAGGAAAATAAATCCTCGGATCAACTGAACTTGTAAGTCTAGCCCACAAGCTCTGTTGAAGCTATAGGCCCATTAAGCCTTTGTTATTAATTAATTTCGTAATTAATAAATAAAGGCTCAGTAAAGGCCCAAGAAGTCTGTTGAAGGCCTTCACCCTAGAAGGATCTAGAAACCCAAACGTGGGAAGAGTCCAACAAGGACTCTCATTCCTATAAGGTTTTGGATACCCCTGCTGCTAGGAGACTTGGCCCCCAAGTCTCCTAACCCTAATTGGATTCCAAGGCCTTCATGTGCCTATTTAAAGGGCCTAACCCCTCAACATTAGAACTACGTTGTTGGCTTGATTCTCATACGAACTGAGATACGTAGGCAGTTAACGAGGACCTGTGTTTAGTCACGAAACGTTAGTGCAGCCATTAAAACTTGAAGCTCCCCCAAACCCTAGCACTAATTACGCATTAAAGACACCTCGTTTTTAATCCGTAACATCTGGCGCCGTCTGTGGGAATCGAATAATAACCATGGCAAGAACACGAAGTACTGCAAGCATCCTTGAAGGAGAGATCTCTGGCGCCGCTGTCGACACCACTGTTCCCCCTATCACAACTCAAGGGCAACAAGCTGTTATTCCAACCACCTCTGTTGAGGACCCTGAAGAAAGCACCCGGCGTGCTGGACCCCTCAGCATCGTCGTTCATCCTTCCAACCCCGATGTGTCAATTCATGCTTCAGCTCCTCCACTCCAGGTAATTCCACCCCTTCATACTACTTTTGTTGCTCCTCCTACTATGCAGGTCCCGTCTGCTATAACTTCCGACCCTCGTTATGGGCTCCCAAGGAACTATGAGCCCCCTTATGAGCAAGGGCTGTTGCCCCACTATACCTCACAACGAAGAAGTCGGGACTTCTCTGGACCTTACTCAACTGATGACGAGAAGTCATCTGACGAAGATGTTAACCCACGAAGGAGGCGACCTGGTAAGGAGCCCCTTGGAGGGAGGAGTACCCAGCCCCGAGGGCCTCAAAGTAATGACTCCCTGAACCTTCAGGAAAGAATACGCGCTCATGAAGCCGAAGCTCAACGACTAAGGAAAGACCTGGAAAAGGCATTGGCAAGGCGACAGCACCCCAGAATGGAGGGTGCTGGAGAGTTGATGAGAAACGCCTCTGTAATAGATTTGGATGAGCCCCCGAGGCAAATAAGGACAAGTCATGTTAGGGCTGATCCCCAAGACTTACTGCCGCTTGGAGATCCTGATGATCCTACGCCCCCCTTCACAGAAAATATTATGAATGAAAAGATATCAAGGAAGTTTAAGATGCCAACAATCAGGGCCTATGATGGAACGGGAGATCCCTCAAATCATGTGCTCACGTTCTCTAATGCACTGTTGCTGCAGCCTGTAAACGATGCCATTAAGTGTAGGGCGTTTCCCCAAACCCTGAGTGGCATGGCTCAGCGGTGGTTCAGTCGTCTACCACCAAACTCTGTTGGGTCATTCAAGGATCTGAGCAGGGCCTTCATCGGTCAATTCATTAGCAGCAAAACTCATGAAAAGAGCTCAGCTTCGCTAATGAACATGCACCAGGGGAAGAACGAATCCTTGAGGGATTACATGAATAGGTTCACAAAGGAAGCCTTGAAGGTCCCTGATCTAGATCAGAAGGTCGCTATGATAGCCTTGCAGCAAGGAACTTCTGACGAAAATTTCAGAAGGTCATTAGCCAAGAGGGCCCCTGAAACTATGAATGAGCTCCAAGAGAGAGCAGGAAAGTATATCAAGGCTGAGGAAAGTATGAGGAAAGCTCAAGGGTTTCAGGCCTCGAACGCCTATCCTAAAAAACGATCCAGCGATACCGAGTACACTGTTGATACCAAGTATGCAAAGAATGGTGACGCCAATGACTCCAAGAAGAAAGGAGGTGCCAGGTTCACCGAGTATGCAAGGCTAAACACCGCCCGAAGCCAGATACTAATGGACATTGAGAAGGGTAAAGACCTTCGATGGCCAAAGCCACTGAGGACTGATCCTGAAAAAAGAAATAAGAACGCATACTGTCGGTTCCATAGGGATGTGGGACACGACACTGATGACTGTCGTCAGTTGAAAGACGAGATCGAATTTCTGATTAGAAGAGGGAAGTTGGAAAAATACACCAAGGATGGTGCTAGAGACGATAGAAGGAGCGACAAACGAAGGGACTCAGACCCCAAGGAAAGAAACAATCAGCCCAGAGGGCCTGTGATTAACGTAATATCAGGAGGGCCAACTGCAGCAGGCAACTCCCGAAACTCCAGGAAGGCGTACGCCCGGGAGGTAATGAGCATTGTTGGAGAACCTCCTAAGAGGGCAAGAACTGAGATCTCGTTGTCCTTCGATGACTCCGACCTAGAAGGGGTAAAGTTCCCCCACGATGATCCCTTAGTAATCACCCCCACCATAGGGAATTCTCCTGTGAAAAGAGTCTTGGTAGACAATGGCTCTTCTGTTGACATCCTATTTTATGATGCCTATGTGAAAATGGGATACAGTGATTCACAGCTAACCCCCTCCAACATGCCCATATACGGTTTTAATGGAGTAGAGTCTCGGATTGAGGGGATCATACAATTACCAATGACTATGGGCGAAGAACCTCGACTGTCCACTCAGATGCTGAATTTCTTAGTTATTAAGGCAAGCACTACCTATAATGCAATCCTTGGGAGGACAGGGCTGCATGCCTTCAAAGCAATAGCTTCTACATACCACTTGAAACTCAAGTTCCCTACCAGGAATGGAGTGGGGGAAGAAAGAGGAAATCAGAAGATGGCCAGAAGCTGTTATGTGGCTGCTTTGAAGCCTGATGGCACTGGGGGGCAGGTTCTCCCCATTGAAGATATGGATGTTAGAGATCACGAAGAGAGTAGGGGGAAACCTGCGGAGGACTTGGAGTCCATCCCCCTGGATCCTTCATATCCTGAGAAAGTGACATATGTTGGGGCTTCACTCCCCAAGGACCTGAAACAACAACTGACACAGTTCCTGCAGGATAACAGGGATGTTTTCGCTTGGACAGCAGCTGACATGCCAGGAATAGACCCCGAACTTATAACACATCAATTGAATATAAATCCTGGAAGGACAGCGGTCAAACAGAAGAAAAGAAGTTTTGCCCCTGAAAGACAGGAGGCCATTAAGCAGGAGGTGGAAAAATTGCTAGAAGCTGGATTTATTGAAGAAATTCAATTTCCTGAATGGCTGGCCAACCCTGTGATGGTTAAAAAGAGCAATGGGAAGTGGAGAATGTGTGTAGACTTCACTGACTTGAATGATGCATGTCCCAAGGACTGTTTCCCTTTACCAAGGATAGACACGTTAATAGATGCCACAGCTGGGCACGAGATGCTTAGCTTCATGGATGGTTTTAGTGGCTATAACCAAATTAAAATGCACCCCGATGACATTCCTAAGGTATCATTCATCACTGACTTTGGTATTTTTTGTTATCTGGTTATGGCTTTTGGACTTAAGAATGCAGGAGCCACGTATCAAAGGCTTGTGAATAAAATATTCAAGGCCCTCATTGGCAAAACAATGGAGGTTTATGTTGATGATATGTTAGTCAAGAGCCTAGACAAGGCCGATCACCTTGCGCACTTGAGTGAGGCGTTCGAAGTTCTGAGAACCCACAAGATGATGTTAAACCCAGCCAAGTGTGCCTTCGGTGTAGGGTCTGGAAAGTTTCTAGGCCTGATGGTCTCGAAGAGAGGCATCGAGGCCAATCCTGATAAAATCCAAGCGATTCTGGACATGGAACCCCCCAAGACTGTGAAGGAAGTCCAAAAACTCACTGGAAGGGTAGCAGCCCTGGGACGTTTCATATCCAAGTCTGGAGAGAAATGTCTCCCATTCTTCAAGGCCCTCAAGAAGGTCAAGAACTTTGAGTGGAATGACGAAAGTCAAGCGGCTTTTGAAGAACTAAAAAAGTATATGGCTGAGCCACCCTTACTTGCCAAACCAAAACCTGAGGAGGTGCTATTTCTGTATCTTGCTATCTCAAACTCAGCCTTGAGTGCAGTTCTTGTGAAAGAGGAAGCTAAAGTTCAGAAGCCTATCTATTATGTCAGCAAAATTCTACATGGTGCAGAGCTGAACTACTCAAAGGTAGAAAAGTTTGCCTTGGCGTTAATAATGGCTTCAAGGAAGCTGCGTCCATACTTCCAAGCACATGTAATCGAAGTCTTGACAGACCAACCCCTGAGAAACATACTGCATAGCCCCAAGGCCAGTGGAAGGCTAATCAAATGGGCTGTAGAACTAGGAGAGTTCGAAATCAGATACAAGCCAAGGACGGCCATTAAAGCTCAGGCTCTGGCTGACTTCGTGGTTGAATGCACCATTCCAAACCAAGAAGTCGGGGGGCAAAAAGAGGATAAAGAAGTTGAAGAAAAAGAAAAAGGTGAAGAACTCAAAGAATACTGGTTGCTCTTTTTTGACGGAGCCTCAAAAACAAAAACTAGTGGAGCTGGCCTAGTTTTGCAAAGCCCGGATGGCTTCATTGTTGAGTATGCAATCAAGTTGTATTTTCCGACTACAAACAACGAGGCAGAATATGAAGCTTTGATAGCTGGGCTTGGCCTGGCCAGAACCCTGAGGGTAAAAAATATGAAAGTATGCGGCGATTCAAGGCTAGTGATCTCCCAAGTAAATGGAGAATTCGAAGCCCGTGATGAAACTATGGCAAGATATTTGAGAATTGTTAAAGCTCAAGCCACGCAATTTGAAGAATGTCACTTTGAATACATCCCCAGAGAAGAGAATGTGAAGGCTGATGCCTTGTCTAAATTTGCGTCATCTGAGATTGAAAGTTACTCTGGCAGCGTCTATTTCCAAGTCTTGAAGACCCCAAGCATTGACGCAAAGCTAGTAGCCCCGATTGGGCTGGGAGCATGCTGGATGGATCCCATCAAACTCTACTTGGAAACAGGAAAAACACCTGCCGACCCCTTGGAAGCTCGCAAACTGTCAGTAAGGGCCCTGAGGTATGCCCTCATAGAAGGAATACTCTACAAGAAATCATACGTGATACCCTACTTGAAATGTTTGAGACCCCATGAAGCTGAGGCTGCCCTAAGGGAAGTTCACGAAGGAGTATGTGGTCAGCACCTAGGAAGCAGAGCTCTTGCTCACAAAGTCATGAGACTGGGATTCTATTGGCCTGAGATGCTTAAAGATGCCAAAACTTATGTTAAGAGGTGCGATCGCTGTCAAAGATTTGCGCCCATCGTTAGACAGCCCCCCGAGATGCTGACATCCATAAACTCCCCACTTCCCTTTGCTATGTGGGGAATGGATATATTAGGGCCGTTTCCCATGGCCAGTGCACAAAGAAAGTTCCTCGTTGTCGCCATTGACTACTTCACCAAATGGATAGAAGCAAAGCCCTTGGCCAAAATTGACACTAAGAACGTGACTCAGTTCTTCTGGGAGAATGTTATATGCAGGTATGGGCTACCCCGAATCCTAGTGACGGACAACGGAACTCAATTCAACAGCAAGGAATTCGTTGAATATTGTGGGAATTATAATATTGAACTACGCTTTACTTCAGTAGCTCATCCGCAGTCAAACGGACAAGCTGAGGTCGCCAACAGAATCATCCTGAATGGACTCAAAAAGAGGATTGAACGCTCCCAAGGGACTTGGGTTGACGAGTTGCTTCCAATCCTATGGGCATACAGAACCACTTGTAGGACTTCAACAGGTGCTACGCCATTCCAACTAGCCTACGGGGCTGAGGCAGTAGTTCCCGTTGAAATTGCTCAGACATCACCAAGGATACAAGGGTTTCATGTTGACACAAATGAAGAGGGCATGAAGCTAGCTCTAGACTTAATAGATGAGCTACGCGACGAAGCTAATGCCAGGATAGTGGAAAACCAGAAGAAAGCTTCATTCTACTACAACCTTAGAGTCAAGGAAAGGTTCTTCCGCGAAGGAGACTTAGTCCTGAGAAAGATCGAGGCATCTGGAGTTGGTCCCAAGGGCAAACTAGCTCCGAATTGGGAAGGACCATACCAAGTGAAGGAAGTCACAGGACAAGGCGCGTACAAGCTCCAAACCCTTGAAGGGGTCGAAGTCCCCAGAAGCTGGAATGCCACTAACTTAAGAAAGTACTATGTTTAGGTTTTAACTTTGATTTGCAAAACGTTTGAGTATCAGTTTATTAGCTTTGGAGGCATGACATTTATTAGCCGTAGAGGCATGATATGTTTTTTACTAAATTACAAGTTCAAGAAATGTTATCTGTTTTCCATATACAACACTTATTATGTTCACTTAGTCTTTTTACGAAGCCTCGACAGTATTTGTTGTTTATGTTTAAGTTAAACACGAAAAACAAAGCAAAACTAAGGCGCATAGTAAAAAGGCAGGAAATACATAAATAAAGCCCGAAGGCTGAATGTTTTTACAAAGCCCCTAGGGGCAACATAAATACAAAAAAAGATCCTATCTACGCTTCCTCCTCCTCCCCCTCTTCTTCTCCCGAAGAATCCTCGCCACTCGAGGAAGACGAACCTTCTTCACCTTCATTGGTTTCTTCTTCTCCCGAAGAACTCTCTTCTGTCGACTTCTGAGGAGTCACCACAGGAGTAGTTCTCTCAGGCACAACTCTGCGAGGGGGAGTAAGACTAGGCTCACGAGCCCTTTGTTGCCTAACATCAGGACTGCTGTCCCCCTCGGCTTCTTCCTGAGCCGCAATCAACTGCTTTAGAGCTTCAGCCGACTGAGGACTCTGAAAGTCCACTTTAGGGTCGTACAACCCCGGATGTTTGGCCAACACTGCCTTCAAAGCTTCATTCCAACCAATTGTGTAGTTGGCCGGAAAAAGAAGATCATCATGCTGCTGAATCAAGTCTTGGTACTCCTCCGAGCCCAAATACTTGTCAATGATTGCATTTTGATCGGCCCGGAGTTCTATTATCTCAGCCTGAGCCCGCTTTAGCATGTCCTCCTTCTCCGCCAACTTCTCCTCCAGTTGCATGATCTTGGCGTTAGCTTTAGTAAGCTCTTTTTTATGCTTCCCCGCTTGAACTTTCCACGACTCTGTCTGGTGGAGGGAAGCCTGAAAATAGGCGTTGGCCTGAAAAACCAACAAACCACGTTAAAACACATCAAAGACCAGGAGTAGTGTGTGCAAGTGAAATGCAAATTGGGTAAGTTAAGAAATTTACCGACACCAGTGCTTGTGCACCCAAAGCTTTGGTGCTCTCCTCGTCCCGTCCCAAGACGATATCCTTGTAGTCACAAGGAGTTAAAGAATGGAGGGACCAATCCCTAGCGTGATCCGTGCAGCCGATCACGGTATCCGACTTCCTAAATCCCCAGCCTGGTTTATAAGCCAGGGATTTTGGTGCTCTAACAGTTTCGCTGCCCCCAGCCCCAGTTGGCTCAGAATGAGGCTGCAAAAAAGCCGGAGGCTCTTTCCCCTGTCTGGGGTCGTTCATCAGCTTTAGCCGCTTCATGCGGCCAGTTTCTTCCACGGGTGGAATGGTCCACTCGTTGATTTGCGCAGCAGCTGAAAAAACGAGCAGAATATAAGCATGACAGTAAAACAATCCAATGAGCAGAGTAAACAGACAAATCTAGGCAAAAGCGAAATACCTTTATTAGAGGCCCTCGATAGGCCCACTGCCTTTAGCCTACGCTCATCAAGAAGAGCCCAAGAGACTTCCTTGGTCTCCGCTTGAGTAAGCGCAGCATAAGCATTCTGCTCCTCCAAAGAGAGCAGGATTGAATCGGCGCTCCCATCTGCGACTTTTCCAAAAGTGGGCCTAAAGAGAGTACCCCAGTCTCCCCCCTCCCATGAAATTTGAACGAAGTTTTCCTTCCAGTGAAGATTATTATCGGGAATTGAAGAGTTATCGAAAATGTGAGGTTTATTTGGCCTATGGGCTATGTGAACCCAGCCAAGAGAAAGGCTAGAGGAATTTTTGAATTGAAAAATTTAACGAAAAAGGGGGACAGTCATTTTTATTTTCTTTTCTAAACAAAGGACCATAAAACAATGAATGAGCCTCCATCCATTGGGAACTATTTGAGAGGGGTGAATTTGAACGTCAGCTAAAAGTGTGGGAATAAACTCATGCAAAGGAAACCTAAGCCCCGCTAGCAGGGCATCTATGTATACAAATAATTTGGAAGGGTGCCAATGGCAGGTCCTGTCGCCAGGCTCTGCCAAAGAGATGGTGAAGCGAGGAGGAAAATTGAAAAGACGATTATACTTTTCTACCAAATCAGACTCAAGAAACTTATTACTACGACTATAAGAATCTAAATGGGACAAGCTAGGATACTCGTCCCCCCGTTGGTTTATCATATCGATTAAAGACATGTAAGGAGAGAAAATGGGAATTCGTCGAAGAGGTTTACCTCGCTTAGCAGACCCCACGTTCATAGCTGCCAGTCTTGAATTCTTCTTGTCAGCCATTTTCGAGCTACTGTGTATCCTCGAGAGTATTAGAAGCTGGAACTACTGAGAAGCTTGAGAGCTCAAGTATGTAAGAGATTTGAGAAGTGAGAAGTGAGAAATGAGAAGTGTGAATAGTGAATCCCCTCACCTCACTCATATATAACCCTCCAGCCGGTCACATGACCGTTTGAATTCACCTTTTAACAGGTGTTTCTAGGTCACACGACCGTTGAAGGGTAAGTCAACCGGTATGACCGGTGAGTGGGCTCATAAGGCCCATGCTTTAAGGCCCAATACTCTGTAATCCATGAACCAGGAAGAAGAATCTAGAAATTGGGCCAATAAAAGCCCATGGTCAATAAGCCCCAAGGCCCAATCACTAAAGGAAAAAGGCCCGTAAGACCTAAGATACTAAAGGCCCATGATTTAAGACCATTGGAGGTCCATAACCCAAGAGCCTATAAGGTTCCACTTAATCAAGTTTGCACAGCCAGGAATGATAGAAGACCTTGAGGCCCAAAACAGTTTCGACCTCAAAGGGTTTTGAGGTCTAATTCGACTTCATTCCCAGTCGAAGGATAGGAGGCCTTGAGGCCCAAAACAGTTTCGACCTCAAAGGGTTTTGAGGTCTAATTCGACTTCATTCCCAGTCGAAGGATAGGAGGCCTTGAGGCCCAAAACAGTTTCGACCTCAAAGGGTTTTGAGGTCTAATTCGACTTCATTCCCAGTCGAAGGATAGGAGGCCTTGAGGCCCAAAACATTTTCGACCTCAAAGGGTTTTGAGGTCTAATTCGACTTCATTCCCAGTCGAAGGATAGGAGGCCTTGAGGCCCAAAACAGTTTCGACCTCAAAGGGTTTTGATGTCTAATTCGACTTCATTCCCAGTCGAAGGATAGGAGGCCTTGAGGCCCAAAACAGTTTCGACCTCAAAGGGTTTTGAGGTCTAATTCGACTTCATTCCTAGTCGAAGGATAGAAGGCCTTAAAGCCCAAAAGTGTTTTCGACCTCAAGGGTTTTTGAAGTCTAATTCGACCTCAATCGAGGTCGAAATCGAACCGAGTCTCATTTTTGTCCAAGTAGCCATGAAGGCTTATTCGATCTCAATCGAGATCGAAAGAGACACCCTTATTTGTTTCGACCTCGAGGAATTTTGGAGCCTAATTCGACCTCAATTGAGGTCGAAATCGACCTCATGCTCGTGTTTCGACCTCAAGGAATTTTCAAGTCCAATTCGACCTCAATCGAGGTCGAATTCAACCTCAAATCACATGATCGACCTCAATATAATTTTACTGGTATATTCGACTTCAATCGAAATCGAATTCGACTTCAATACCTCCTATCGACCAGAAGGCACAATTTATGTTTTTCGACTTCGATCCAAGTCGATTTCGAGCTCGGTTCCAAGAATCGACTTGGAATGGAATTCGAGGTCATTTTCGACCTCAATCCAGGTCGAAGGGGTCAAAATGACAGAAGCCCAAATCGACCTCAAATCCCATCGACTTGGAGGGGGAATTGAGGTCGAAATCGACCTCATTTGAGGTCGAGATAGTTTGGATCTTAAAAATTCTCATTTTTCTATAAGTTTGTTAAAAATGATATCCTTGGGGGACCAATTTATAAGATGTTGATTCTTTAAAAGAATACAAGGCCTGAGCCCAGAAAATAAGGATTGATTAAAATAAGTCAAAAGCCCGGTAAGGCACTCAAAGCCCTTTGTGAAACTTTTACGAAAACTCACGAAGTTTTCCCAAAAGTTGGGGGGCAAATGATGTGGGCAAAAATAACCCTGAATAAAATATAATAAATATAGCATTTATTAATTAGACCTGTTATGGTCCAAAGGCTTGGGCCCTCAAAACGAATTAGGAAAATAAATCCTCGGATCAACTGAACTTGTAAGTCTAGCCCACAAGCTCTGTTGAAGCTATAGGCCCATTAAGCCTTTGTTATTAATTAATTTCGTAATTAATAAATAAAGGCTCAGTAAAGGCCCAAGAAGTCTGTTGAAGGCCTTCACCCTAGAAGGATCTAGAAACCCAAACGTGGGAAGAGTCCAACAAGGACTCTCATTCCTATAAGGTTTTGGATACCCCTGCTGCTAGGAGACTTGGCCCCCAAGTCTCCTAACCCTAATTGGATTCCAAGGCCTTCATGTGCCTATTTAAAGGGCCTAACCCCTCAACATTAGAACTACGTTGTTGGCTTGATTCTCATACGAACTGAGATACGTAGGCAGTTAACGAGGACCTGTGTTTAGTCACGAAACGTTAGTGCAACCATTAAAACTTGAAGCTCCCCCAAACCCTAGCACTAATTACGCATTAAAGACACCTCGTTTTTAATCCGTAACACTATTAGTTTGATAAAAATAGTGGGAGGTATATGGTGATATACCATAATCACTTAAACATAATTAATATTAAATTTGCAATCTAGTTTATTTTATACACTTTAATATTGTAGATATCAAATGATAAACACAAACAACTTCTCTATGCGATCAGTTCTTGAGAAGGACAAGTTGACGAGAATATATTTTCTTGACTGACATAAGAGCTTGAGGATCGTCCTCGGACACCACGATGTTAGTCAAATCTATTCCCCTGCTCTTAAAGTTGAGAATGTAACATGTGCAAATCATAGTGCTTATTGGAAGCAAATTGATGTTGCGACTGATGTTTCGTGTCTCATGCTCGCAAATATGTATGCTGAGCTTAAGAAGCAACACGAGCATATAGATGCTTATGAGATGACTGAGCACAAGATATATTTGAAAATAAAAGGGCACTATACACTTACAAGTAGGGAGAGTGAGACCCGGTTACACCACATGTGTTGCTAAGCATGTTGAGAACTGCTGAAAGCAATATCATAATTGCATGAACTACTACTATATTGATGGTGAACATAGGGAATGCAAAAGGGAAAGGAAAATGGAAAGGCAAGGAGAAGATTTGATCTAGTTCCGTTGTCAAACCAAAGTCCAATCCCTAAAGCAGACTCTAAAGTCTGAATGAGGTGTTGATAAAGAAGACGATTGTCGCTTCTGTGGAAAATTGGGAGACTGGAAATTAAATTGTCATGCTTATTTGGAAGATCTGAAAAAGATGATCAATAAGGGTCAAGCTTCAAGTATCGGGTTAGAATTGGAGTAAAAGTAGTTGCTCTGGTTAGAGGAACTCGTTACTTAACTTTTAGCCTATAAGGAAAATTTAGAACTTGATAATTGTTATAACGTGCTTGCAATTGACAGATACATTATTTCAGTTTCTTGTTTGGACAAGAAAGGCTTTTTCATTTTAATTAAATAACAATAGTTGTTTATTCTATTTTGATGATGAGTCTTATAATGTTGCACAACTAATTAACAATTTATATGTTCTAAAGTAACTCAAATCAAATATTACCTTTGGCACTGTTGTTGATGCCATATTAATGAGAAACGCATTTCCAGAATACATAAGGATGCATTCATGGATAAGTTTGATTATGAATTATACAAAAGGATGCGAATCTTGGTTTATTTGGAAAAATGACAAAAGATCCTTTTAACGGACATGGTGAAGGGGTCATTGAACGGGTATGACTTATATATAATGATGTATGTGGTCATATGTGTACGATGATAAAAGATAGATTTTATTAACTTCATAAAATTTACTAATTATTTTAGTAGATACAGATATATGTATCTTTTGAAGAACTAATCCGAATCATTTGAAAAGTTCAAAGACTATAAAGATGAAGTAGAAAATATCAAAGAAAAGTTTTTTTTTGATAGGAGGGATCACACCTTGTTGGACATGGTGTGATCAATGTTGAGTCAAGAAATCTTCCAATTAGTTTTTGGGATTGCACCCTGGAAACGGCTCCACATACACTTAACTGTGTTCCTACTAAAATGGTTCAATAGACTCCTTATGAGATATGGACTGAGAAACGTCACAGCATGTCATTTATGAAAATTTAGGGATGTGAAGCGTTTGTGAAACGTCTAATCTCTGACAAGCTAGGACCAAAATCAGACAAATATAATTTTGTGGGATACCCAACTAAAACAAGGGGTTATTCTTTCTATAATCCTTCCGAGAACAAAGTGTTTGTTGCTTGAACTGCTATGTTCCTTGAGAGAGTTGCTCTCTAAGAAAGACAGTGGGAGGATAATAGATCTCGATGAAGTTCGAGACCCACATGATAACATTGAACCAATGGAGGAACCGAAGCAGAATGTACAAGAAAATAATACTGCTAAAGAAACACAGGTTATTCGTAGGTCTAGTTGTTATTCCTAAGAACAATGTCAATATTTGGAAAAGGGGGGTTGAATACAAATATTAAAACTTTTTAGGGCATTTAATATTTGCTCTTGATGTTTGAAAGATTGACAGAATATGTTTGAACAAAACAACTGAAAATTAAAATGAACAAGAGAGATTTAAAAATTACTGATGAATTGATTTTTCCATCAGATATATATTTTTGCTCAATGTTCCTAGGTTAAAAATAACCTAGCTTTGATTTTACAAAGTTAGAAAGAATCAACTAATCTTACAATGAGCTCTTGAGCTTGATCAGTTGATTGTAGAAATATTGTCTAACTCTTCTATATTTTTTCTAACAATGCTACTACACTTGTTTATATGCTACAAGTGTATTTTTACAGTTCCTATTCTAGGATTGCTTCTATCTGTCACTCTTTTTCCTTTTTCCTTTTAAGGAAAACAGTCTTGAGAGACAACTACTGATTGAGTCTTCACAGCCACCCTAGGCTGTCTTCCATATGTGTGCTTTTGTTCTCTGGATCTACAACTGATAGACTTTCTGTGTTGTCACAATCAATTGATAATTTGTTATTAAGCATATCAATTGATTCATCCTTTAATCCATCAACTGATGTTCTTCTTCGATTGATCTTTACACTTGCCTTTTTCTCTTTTGAATGATTCTTCAACAGCATCACCTGCCATCATGACAGACTCTTCTTTACAGCCACTTTCTTTCTTTTCTTCATTTCCTTTGACCATCAATGCCACAGTTTTCTCCTTTCTTTGATTCTTCTTAATCTCCTCATCTTGTTGTATTTCCAACTCATATGTCTTGAGAATACCATAGAGTATCTCAAGAGTATAATCCTCGAAGTCCTGAGATTGTCTAATGGAAACAGTCATTGGTTTCCATTCTTTTGGAAGAGATCTAAGAAATTTTAAATTTGTATCCTCAGTTGCATAGACCCTACCATATAGCTTCAGTCCATTTAATAACTTCTGAAATATGCTGTAAGTATCATTGATGGATTCTCCACTCTTGAAATGAAATGATTCATATTTTTGAATCAAGAGTTACATCTTGTTTTTCCTTACTTGTTCAGTTCCTTCACATAGAGTTTGAAGAGTGTCACATACCTCTTTTGATGAAGTACAGTTTATCACATTGTCAAACATATCTTTATCTAGGCCATTAAACAGAATGTTCATAGCCTTCTTATCTTTAAGAACTTCTTTTTCATCCTCTTCTATGTACTCAGAGATGAGTTTATGAATATGTTTGTCAAGTGCAGGAGTTCCATCAGGGTTCACACTTGTGACTAGCTTCATGGGAATATGAGGACCTTTATCTATGCAGTGAACATAAGAAGGGTCGAGAGAAAGAAGATGCAGATGCATTTTTACCTTCCATGGAAAGTATTCGTCCTTTTCTAATACTGGAATCTTTACACCTGAATCTTTTTGGCCCATATTGACTGTTCTTGATCTTTTAAACTTTCTGTATGTTGTAAGCCTGTTCTAATACCAATTGTTATTCCTAAGAACAATGTCAATATTTGGAGAAGGGGGGGTTGAATACAAATATTAAAAGTTTTTAGGACATTTAATATTTGCTCTTGATATTTGAAAGATTGACAGAATATGTTTGAAGAAAACAACTGAAAATTAAAATGAACAAGAGAGATTTAAAAATTACTGATGGATTGATTTTTCCATCAGATATATATTTTTGCTCAATGTTCCTAGGTTAAAAATAACCTAGCTTCGATTTTACAAAGTTAGATAGAATCAACTGATCTTACAATGTGCTCTTGAGCTTGATCAGTTGATTGTAGAAATATTGTCTAACTCTTCTATATTTTTTCTAACAATGCTACTACACTTGTTTATATACTACAAGTGTATTTTTACAATTCCTATTCTAGGATTGCTTCTATCTGTCACTCTTTTTCCTTTTTCCTTTTTAGGAAAACAGTCTTGAGAGACATCTATTGATTGAGTCTTCACAGCCACCCTAGGCTGTCTTCTATAGGTGTGCTTTTGTTCTCTGGATCTACAACTGATAGACTTTCTGTGTTGTCACAATCAATTGATAATTTGGTGTTAAGCATATCAATTGATTCATCCTTTAATCCATCAATTGATGTTCTTCTTCGATTGATCTTTACATCTATCGATTGATATGGAATGACTTATCGACTGATAAATGATATCAATTGATATATATTAATCGACGGGTCTTCACATCAGTTGATGGTCTTCAATTCCTGACTTGGCTTCTTCAATTGATCTCTCATCTATTGAGGCTTCAATATCAATTGATCATCCTTCACTTGTGCAATTTCCTGTCTTCAAATAATTGCAATTTGACAGTTTAATTTACACATCAATTGATGATCTACATCAATCGACTCTAACATCAATTGATAAGAATAATATCAATTGATTTACACTTTATCGATTAAAATAAATTAAGTACACCTATGCTACAGTCCAAATTATCAGTTGACTCATATAACATTTCAACTGATAAATGGTTTCCTGATCAATTGATATTTATAAATTTCATATCAATTGATCAGTTACATAAAACAAAATTTCTGTGATTCTAAGATTAATGTTATCATCAAATTACATGTAGATTCCTAACAATCTCCCCATATTTGTGTCTATGATATGAACAGGCATAAATCTACTTGATGATAACAAAACCCATAAAACAAGACATTCAGATAGAATCAAGAAATTTAATTTGCACACTAATTTTGAAAAATACTAGATTGATATATAACTCCTGCAAATAGCTTCAATGTCTTCATGATTTAATTAGTTCCTCTTTCTTCTCTTCTCATCATTCTCTTTTAGCTGCCTCATGAAAGAACTCCTCAAAGTTGCTTCATCCTTGTCAGTTTCTCCAAGCTGTCTCATTAAGTAGTGTATTTCTTCATCTGTGATTTTGTCCAGATATTTGCAGATATCAAAGAACTTTGTGTTGCCCACCACATCTGTAAAAATCATAGCATACTTTGGCTCCAACACCACCTTTTTGACCTGTGACTTCCATATCTTTAGAGGTGAATCAGGTTCAGCTTCTACTTTGGATCTTCTTTATCTTGAAATTTGCTGTTGAATCTCCTGAGCAATTGTTGTGTTGAGTTTGTACTTTCTGTTGAGTAGAGGAAGAATAGTCTTTAAGACATTGTAACTCTGCTTCATTATCACTTTCATGGAATAGGTGATCTTCACTCCATTTTCATACTCTAATCTCATAGATTCCTCTTGATTAGAAGTAGCAGGATGAGTCCTTACTCCAATTAGTCCTTTTTCAGTGATTACTGGTATTCCCTTCATATCATAACCTTCAATTGTTATCTCCTCCCTTATTTCTTCTTATTGAACTTGAAGGTTTTCCTGAACCACTGTTTCTTGAGTAGTACTTGACCTTTTCCTTGCCATAGCTATTTTTCTCTTTTTCCTCAATGGTTGCTCCATTGATTGATCTTCCATATTCCATTCTATTTCCATTTGCCTTGCTATTTCCTCATTTTCCTTTTCTCTCCTTGCAGCATATGACAATCCTGTAGAAATAGCTCCCTAAAGAAGCTTCTGGCCAACTGGTTCTTTCCTTTTCTTCTCTTCTTCAATCATTATGGTTTTGCCCTTTTTCTTCTCTTTTAGGGCTTCAAGATCAATTGATAGAAAGGCTTCCGCATTTGAGTTGCTTTCTTGGGCAGTCTTTTATGCATCTTCATTTATTTTTCTTGTTTGAGCAATAAACTCATTCAAGTCTCCTTTTTCTACTGCCTCTGTCACCAACTCTGTGCTTCTCTTCAAATCTTCAATTCTTTTCCTTTCTCTCACAATCATTGATTGAGTTTTCTTTCCCTAGAGATCCTTCTAGCTTTTAGATCAGTTTCAAATTTCCTGAATTCCTCCTTTTTCTGTTCTAAGTCATCTTTGGAGAATTAGATGACTTAGATCTCTTTGAAGACTGATTGGTCCTGTTACTTCTGTACTTGAATCTTTTTGTTGCAGAACCACCAATGCCACTTGTCTTGTCCATACCAGAACCACCAACACCACCACTTCCACTTCCTTTGCCATCACCATCACCATCATCCTTATTCTTTGCATTCTACCCCTTTTTGTTATCATCAATTGGAGGAGGTGGTGGCATTCTGTCAAGGAACTTTTGAAGAATAGATGCATGAAGACTTTGACCTGCAATAATAGTATCCATTTTCTTTTCTAGAGAGCCCACTCTAGTTTCCAAAGCTGCAAAGTTCTTTGATTCCTTGAAGAGCTTGTCTTTGATGTGATTCATGGTGTTGAATGGTAGCTTTTCATCCAATCTCCTGTCCAAGACATCCTTGGTAGTGGAGATAGAGTCCTTGATAATCTCCAGTTCCCTCTTAACTCCTATCACTATCATCTTTTGAATCTTCAGTGTTTCTCTCATACAGTGAGCAATTCTCCTCTGAGTAGGATCTTCAATTTCACCTTCCACCATTGCCCTTCTATATTGAGAGAGAATTTCAGTCTCAGCAGCTTCTAAGGAACCATCAATTGTGCTCATTCATGGCTCCTCATTATAATCTTCTCCTAGCTCCTCGAGTGCCAAATAACATACATCTGTTGTATTGGAACTACTTTCCTTAAGATTTCTTGTCCTCTGTTCTGTATGATCAATCCCCAAGAGTTGTTCTGCACCCCTGTTACTAGAAGTAGCCAACCCCTGATATTGTGGATTAGGATGGGTGAAGTTATGTGGATCCAAATCACCAGCATCAATCTCCTCTTCAATGTCTTTAGCAACTCCACTCCCACTAGCTTCTGCATGAGGTACTCCCCCTATCTCCTTGACTTCCTCTTCTTCTGCCATCAATTCACTTTCTAATTCCTGTGCAAATAAAAGAATTGTTTTATCTCTCTCACTCATCTCTCTATTTTGCATCAGGATCTCATCCTGGAATCTCACCTCTCCATCACTCATTTTCTGTGCACCTTCTAAGGTGGGGCCCTTAAGTGTTTCACTCTCATTCCTGGAAGAAATAAGAATGTCCTTACTCACTCCCTCTCCTTCTTCCAGGCTACAATCCTGCCTCTCACTCAACTCACTCATTCCTAAGAGTGTTTGTGCAACGTCAATTGATTGAGCATCAATTGATGTAAAGATATTGACAATTGAGGTGTTTGAGATATCCATTGATTGATGCATACCCATCGATTGATCTTGAGTATCGATCGATGGCTTATCAGTCGATGGTTGAATATCAATTGATGAAGAAACATCAATTGATGGATTAGAAACTGTTGATGAAATTATTTGAGAAGAGATATTTTTGATAATATGAGAAATGGAATCCTGAATATCCTATGAAGAAGATTCAGGAGAGAGTGCTGGCTTCTCCTTGAAGAATAAAGAAGGAGAATATAAAAATGTTTGATAATCTATCAAAACATTTTCTGAAGAAATTTGTTGGGATGGAGAAGTAAGAATGGAAGGTATTGGAATTGAGAGCGAATGGGGTTGTATCTCATCATTTATATGAGACACATCAACCTGACTTTGTGAAGGTTCCACCACAGTTTCCTGTGATTTTGCAGTGTGAGATTCCCCATGTGCAAAGGTGACTTTCTTCTTTCTCCTTTTATATGGTGTTATTGTTTTGGCTTGTGTGTCCCCAATTATGTTCTGTGCCCCTGGTTGTGGCCTATTTTCAATATTGTCATCCTTTTGAGAGGATGGCAATAGGGATATGGTATTTTCCATATTAACATCCACAGTCTTTTGGGAGACTGTGGAGTGGCTTGGTTGAGGTTGCTCACCCTCACTCTCCTTATTCTTCTGGGTTCTTTGATGTTCCCCAGTTCCCTCACCACCTACATCTCCTTCTAGTCTATCTATTACAACAGTTGTTTTTCTTTTCGTGGATTTTTCAACAACAGGTTTTTGGGAACCTGTTGAGGTTGGTCTTTTAGATTTGGACTTTTAAACTGGATGTGTGGCTTGGGTAGGAGGGTTGGGGTCATTACTAACACCCTCCATTGCCACAGAAGGCAAAGAAGATTTGGGATTGGAAGAAGTTAAGGTTGAGATAAATACCTGAACAAAAGGTGGATAAATCAATTCCACATTACTGTGAAGATTGATTCTTACCAAGTCTTTGAAGACCCTTTTGTTTTGAGTCCAACACTCAAAGGTTTCAGTTTCCCTGCAAATCTCAATTTCTTTGACAAAGTGGTTAATAAAAATCATGATAAATCTAGCATAATATATATGATTAGACCTATCATGCTTCTTTCCTAACTTAGCAGCGATCTCAAACAACAATATAGAGGAAAAATTATGATACTCATCAAACAACACAATATATGCTATATGTTGCATGCTTGAAGTTATGGCATTAAAATTACTAATTTTACCACTAAAGCATTTTATTATTGCATCAAAGAAATAAGACCATTATTTCCTAAGGTGTTTTCTAACTACTTGCCCTAAATTAATGTCAGGATTTGCATAATTAACAGCCCTAAGCATATTTCTAATATCTGATTCACTAGGAACATTATCAGTATTATTAACAGGCAAATCTAAGCATTCATTTAAAACTAAAGTAGTAATAATATACTCTTGTCCTTTACAGTTGAATTTGATGCTTGATAAGTCATCAAAAACTTCTGCAGAGGTCCAAAATTCTTCCACCAAATTGAAAATTATTGTTGGTGCTTCCTTCAACGCTTTCTGTACTTTGCCACTTCCCAGGAATTGCATCAAAGGATGAAATTCCTTTGGAGCCTCTTCAACCATAGTGCAGGCCACAAAATTATTCAATTCGTAGATGAACCCGGCTTGAGAGATTTTCTTAGATAAAGATGCCATTTCCTTATGTAGAAGATTAGAAGTATAAAACTTTGAAGAGATTAAAAGAATAGAGTACTTAGAGAAAGGAGTGATGATTGAGTTCGTAGATTGAGAGAAAGAGAAGGAGGTAGAGAAATTGTTAGTAAAATTGTAAGTAAGAATGAACAATGTTTTAATCTCACTATTTATATTTACTGATTTCTCAATCAATTTCTTACTCAAAATAGAACTTAATCGACCGTTAAAAAAAATGAAAAGTAAAAATTACCAATTTTGGCAATCGACTGTTATACATACAGGAATGTATGTATTAATCAATTGATAAGATTAGTAATCAACGGCTAGATTTTTGTACAGATCAATTGATGACATGGATCTCTTAATATTTCAGGTCATCAACTGGTAAATCCTGTTTATCGACAGGTACACTATCCATCTATAGGAAAATATATCATTAATTGATATATTTATCCGTCGATAGCTACACCTATCCATCGATAGGCAAATATATCATCAATTGATATATTTATCTGTTGATAACTACACCTATCCATCGATAGACAAATATATCATCAATTGATATATTTATCTGTCGATAGCTACAACTATCCATCGAAAAGAAAAATGTTTATCAATTGATTAATGAAGAATCAATAGATTAATATAGTCAATGGTTAAAGTTTATATATTCATATATATATAACTTATCAGACATTTTAAATCATTAAACATAATTAAGCATACCTAAATCACAGACCAATTTATTGAATGAAGATTCATCTAGTGGTTTGGTAAAAAAATCTGCAAATTGTCTTTCACTAGGGACAAAATATAATTCAACTGTACCATTCATTACATGTTCCCTAATAAAGTGATACCTTATGTCAATGTGCTTGGTTCTAGAATGTTGCACATGATTTTCTATTATTGCAATGGCACTTGTATTATCACAGAAAATAGGAATCTTGTTCATATCGAACCCATAGTCAAGTAGTTGATTCCTCATCCATAATATTTGTGCACAGCAACTTCCAGCTGCAATGTATTCAGCCTCTGCAGTGGATGTAGACACTAAATTCTGCTTTTTACTGAACCATGATACAGGCATGTTTCCTAGAAATTGACAGGAGCCTATTGTACTTTTTCTGTCAATTCTGTAACCTGCATAGTCTGCATCTGAATAACCAATTAGATCAAATCCAGAATCTCTAGGATACCAAATTCCAAGATTTGGAGTTCCCTTGAGATATCTGAATATTCTTTTTATTTCAATCAAATGAGATTCTCTTGGATCAGCCTGAAATCTAGCACACAAACATGTAGCAAACATTATGTCTAGCTTACTTGCAGTTAAATAAAGTAATGAGCCAACCATGCCTCTGTAACTTGAAATGTCCACCATAGCTTCTTTAGTATTCAGTTCAAGTTTAGTTGCAGTGGCCATGAGAGTTTTTGCAGAAGAACATTCACTTAAATCAAATCTCTTTAATAAATCAGAAATATATTTGGTTTGATTTATGAAAATGCCATTTTTGACTTGTTTGACTTGCAAATCTAGAAAGTAGGTAAGTTCTCCCATCATGCTCATTTCATATTTACTTTGCATCAACTTAGCAAACTTTTGACAAAGTTTTTCATTAGTTGAGCAAAAAATAATGTCATCTACATAGATTTGAACAAGAATCATAGAGCCACTAACATTTCTATGAAATAGAGTTTTTCAACTGTACCTCTTGTGAAGTGATTCTCAATCAAGAATTTAGATAGAGTTTCATACCAGGACCTATGTGCTTTTTTTAATCCATAAAGTGCCTTCAGAAGATAGTACACAAATCCAGGATGAACAGGATCAATAAAACCAGGAGGTTGTTCTACATATACTTCTTCTTCTAGTTCTCCATTGAGAAAGACACTTTTTACATCCATCTGATACACCTTGAAATTTGCATGAATATCATATGCTATAAAGATTCTAATTGCTTCCAACCTTGCAACTGGTGCAAATGTTTCATCAAAATCTATGCCTTCTTCTTGTGAATAACCCTTTGCCACTAATCTTGCTTTATTCCTTGTCACTGTACCAGATTCATCCATTTTATTTCTGAATACCCATTTTGTGCCAATGACAGACTTTTTTTTTGGTTTGGGCACCGGCTTTCATACCTTGTTCCTTTCAAACTGATTCAACTCTTCTTGCATAACAATTATCCAATCAGGATCATTCAAGGATTCTTCAATCCTTTTTTGTTCTTCTTGAGATAGAAAGCTGCTATATAAGCATTCATTTTGAGTTGCACTTCTGGTTTTGACTCCATCATTTGCATCTCCAATGATTAATTCAAAGGGATGACTTTTTGTCCATTTTCTTTGAGATGGTAAATTTGTTCTTGAAGATGATGATGCTTCATGATCATCGTAAGTGCTTTGATCATTATGATGTGAATGACTAATTGAGAACCCTCCCCCTGAGATGGATACTCCTCTCAAAGATTGTTGAGCAGAATTGTTATCCATCGAATGATTATCAATTGATGTATTATCAGTCCATTGAAGATTGTCAACTGATAAGTTATCTGTTGATGTATTGACATCAATTGATGGGAGGATTCTTGATACTTGATTTCTTGAGATTTCCACATCATCATCACTATCTTCAATATTGCTTATTGATTCATTTTCAAAATGCAACAGATCATGAAATCCTTCATCAAACAACCCTTGAATTTTCTTGTCATCAAAGACTACATGCATAGATTCCATAATAGTGTGTAATCTAAGATTGTAGACTCTGTATGCTTTGGTTGTTATTCCATATCCAACAAATATAGCTTCATCAGCCTTGGCTTCAAATTTTCCTAGATTTTCACCTTGATTTCTCCGTACAAAACATTTGCAGCCAAATACATGAAGAAAGTTAACTGTTGGCTTCTTATCTTTATTAATCAACTGATATAGAGTTTTGCCTTGAATTTGATTGACTATGGAGATATTCTGAATGTAGCAAGCAGTATTAATTGCTTCTGCCCAGAAGTATGTAGGTAGTTTTGCTTCTTCTAACATAGTTCTAGAAGTTTCAATCAAGGTCCTATTTTTCCTTTCAACTACTCCATTTTGTTGTGGAGTTCTTGGTGTAGAGAAATGATGAATGATACTTTTTTCTTCACAGAATTCCTTCATTGTTGCATTCTTGAATTCAGTACCATTATCACTTCTAATTTTCTTGACCTTATATTCAGTTCCATTTTCAACATTCTTCACATGATTGATAATTAATTTACTTGCCTCATCCTTAGAATGTAAGAAGTATACCCAAGAGAATCTTGCAAAGTCATCCACAATGACTAAGGCATATTTCTTTTTGGCAATTGGCATGATGTTGACTGGTCCAAATAAGTCCATGTGCAATAACTCCAAAGGTTTATCAATTGATGATTCAGACTTTGACTTAAATGATGCTTTTCTTTGTTTTCCCTTTTGACAAGCATCACACAGTCCATCCTTGGTGAATTCCATCTGTAGAATGCCTATAACCATATTATTTCTGACCAATAGATTCATTGCTTTGAAATTCAAATGGGCTAGTTTCTTGTGCCATAGCCAACTTTCATCTGAATTTGTTTTACTCAGCAAGCATGTCATTGAGTTTGCCTTTACAGAGTGAAAATCAGCAACATAGACATTTCCTTTCCTTTCTCCAGTTACGAGAATTTCACCAGATTCCTTATTGGCTATGATGCATGATCTAGTTGCAAACCATACACCATTACCATTATGACACAGTTGACTAATACTGAGCAAGTTGTGCTTCAATCCATCAACTAGTGCTACATGTTCAATGATAACATTTTCTTTTGCAATTGAGCCATATCCCAGAGTGAAACCTTTGCTGTTATCTCCAAAAGTAACTCCTGGGCTAGCCTTTTCCACAAACTTTGTGAGCAGGGACAAATCTCCAGTCATATGCCTTGAGCATCCACTATCCAAATACCAGAGATTTTTTTTTCTGTTTCCCTGCACATATATAAAGTAGTCAAGTTGTTTTTGGTACCCAAGTTGCCTTGGGTCCTCTTTCATTAGTTGTAACATGAGCCTTTGTTGCCAATTTTGGTTCCTTTGGTTTTGGTGAATTTAAATCCACTTTAACTTTGGGAGTAGGCTTTTGGGGCTTAGACACCTTGGAACTCATGGCAGAATTTCCATGCATTTCATTATTTATATTAGGCATGTTCCATGGCATACCAGACATGTTCATATTAGCATATGCAAAGAAGGGGTTATACATGTATGGAACTTGTGCATAGGGCATATGAACATTTGGTGCAACTAAATTAGAAGACATGACATTCATGAGCATAGGATTGGTAAACATGGCATTAACAGTCATAACATTTGCATTTAAATCATTTGAAGATATGGGTTTCTTTTCATTCCTGCACTGCATAGACAAATGATTTACACTACCACATTTAGCACATACCTTTCTGGGATCATACATGTCAGGAGTGTAATTGTTATGCTTATTAATGCCTACTTTACCATTCCTATTCTTTTTCTTCTTCTCAGACTTGGGTTGAGTAATTTCCACAGGTGCTATCTTTTCTAATTTCTCTTTTAGTTGTTTCTTGGATAAGCTACCTATGTTAATCCTCTCAGCTTCATTCTCAACTTGAATTTTGGTTTCCTTAACAAAATTGATAGGAGTGCTAAATTGGTTCTTTTTGTTAGTCATTGATGATTTACTTGTCGATGGATGCTTATCAGTTGATTCAGCATCAATCGATTGATAATCCTTATCAGTTGATGAAGGATTAGAAGTCGATTGATCTTTATCCATTGAAGTATCAGTCAAGGGCTTGCCTATCGATTTGGGGAGTTCTCCTAAAGTATCTACACCTTGAACATCAATAATTTGTTTGGCAGTTTTAGCAGACCTATTCCATTTGTTAATGGTTTCAATTTCTTCAGCAAATTGTTCTTTTAACAATTCTTCTCTTTTCAAACTGTTTACTAGTTCATTCCTAACATCCTTACTTTCCTGCTTAAATCTATCTAAACAAACAAGTTCATTTTCAAGAAAAATATTCCTCTCAGTTAAGACATCAATGGTGTTCTTTAACTTAAGATTTTCCTTGTTTAGAGATTTAAGTGTGACATGCAAATTGTACAACTCATTAGACATTTCATTGATAGTACTATTGCATTCATCAGTTGTTAGCTTAGAAAAGTTTGTAGCTAGTACTTGATTTGATGATGAACTAACTTCTTCATCTTCAAATTTTTTTTATTTATTTGCATTTCAAAGGATTCCTTTTTAATCATTAAAAAATATTTGTTTTTATAAAAAATATTAAATAATGAATTCCTCTGAATCACTTTCCTCAGCAGCCCAGTCCTTCTCTTCAGTGACAAAAGCCTTTTCTTTCTGTTTCAAGAGGTCAAAGTATTTCTTTTTATAATCAATACCATCAAAAGACTTTGCCTTTTCTTGTTTTGGCTTCCTGCACTCATTTGAGAAATGACCAGCCAATCCACAGTTAAAGCATTTGAATTTAGATCTATCAACCAAATTTTTTTTTGATTGTTATTTCTAAACTGGGATCCAGGCCTTTGAGCATTTGGATTTCTCTTGAATTTTATCTTTGAAAACTTCCTTGACAGAAATGCAAGGTGTTCATCAATCTCATCCAAATCATCCTGAGAGCATGTTTCATTTTCTTCACACTTACATTTTCCTCTTTTGAATGATTCTTCAACAGCATCACCAGCCATCATGACAAACTCTTCTTTACAACCACTTTCTTTCTTTTCTTCATTTCCTTTGACCATCAAAGTCACAGTTTTCTCCTTTATTTGATTCTTCTCAATCTCCTCATCTTGTTGTATTTCCAACTCACATGTCTTGAGAATACCATAGAGTTTCTCAAGAGTATAATCCTAGAATTCCTGAGATTGTCTAATGGAAACAGTAATTGGTTTCCCTTCTTTTGGAAGAGATCTAAGAAATTTTAAATTTGTATCCTCAGTTGCATAAACCCTACCATATAGCTTTAGTCTATTTAATAACTTCTGAAATCTGCTATAAGTATCATTGATGGATTCTCCACTCTTGAAATGAAATGATTCATATTTTTGAATCAAGAGTTGTAACTTGTTTTTCCTTACTTGGTCAGTTCCTTCAGATAGGGTTTGAAGAGTGTCTCATACCTCTTTTGATGAAGTACAGTTTATCACATTGTCAAACATATCTTTATCTAGGCCATTAAATAGAATGTTCATAGCCTTCTTATCTTTAAGAACTTCTTTTTCATCCTCTTCTGTGTACTCAGTGATGAGTTTATGAATATGTTTGTCAAATGCAGGAGTTCCTTCAGGGTTCACACCTATGACTAGCTTCCTGGGAATATGAGGACCTTTCTCTATGCAGTGAACATAGGAAGGGTCAAGAGAAAGAAGATTCAGATGCATTTTTACCTTCCATGGAAAGTATTCGTCCTTTTCTAACACTAGAATCTTTACACCTGAATCTTTTTGGCCCATATTGTCTGTTCTTAATCTTTTAAACTTTTTGTATGTTGAACGCCTGCTCTGATACCAATTGTTATTCCCAAGAACAATTTTAATATTTGGAGAAGGGGGGGTTGAATACAAATATTATAACTTTTTAGGACATTTAATATTTGCTGTTGATGTTTGAAAGATTGACAGAATATATTTGAACAAACAACTAAAAATTAAAATGAACTAGAGAGATTTAAAAATTACTAATGGATTGATTTTTCCATCAGATATATATTTTTGCTCAATGTTCCTAGGTTAAAAATAACCTAGCTTCGATTTTACAAAGTTAGAAAGAATCAACTGATCTTACAATATGCTCTTGAGCTAGATCAGTTGATTGTAGAAGTATTGTCTAACTCTTCTATATTTCTAACAATGCTACTACACTTGTTTATATACTACAAGTGTATTTTTACAATTCCTATTCTAGAATTGCTTCTTTCTGTCACTCTTTTTCCTTTTTCCTTTTTAAGAAAACAGTCTTGAAAGATGGCTACTGATTGAGTCTTCACATACACCCTAGGCTGTCTTCCATAGGTGTGCTTTTGTTCTCTGGATCTACAACTGATAGACTTTCTGTGTTGTCACAATCAGTTAATAATTTGCTGTTAAGCATATCAATTGATTCATCCTTTAATCCATCAACTGATGTTCTTCTTCGATTGATCTTTACATCCATCAATTGATATGAAATGACTTATCGACTAATAAATGATATCAATCGATATATATCAATCGACGGGTCTTCACAATAGTTGATGGTCTTCAATTTCTGACTTGGCTTCTTCAATTGATCTCTCATCTGTTGAGGCTTCAATATCAATTGATCATCCTTCACTTGTGCAATTTCCTGTCTTCAAATAATTATAATTTGACAGTTTAATTTATACATCAATTGATGATCTATATCAATTGACTCTAACATCAAGTGATAAGAATGATATCTGTTGATTTACACCTTATCAATTGAAATAGATTAAGTACACCTATGCTACAGTCCAAATTATCAATTGACTCATATAACATTTCAACTGATAAATGGTTTCCTGATCAATTGATATTTATAAATTTCATATCAATTGATCTGTTACATAAAATAAAATATCTATGATTCTAAGATTAATGTTATCATCAAATTACATGTAGATTCCTAACAGCTGCATTATTTTATTTTTTATAACTAATTTATGACCGTTTCACATTTCTTGTACATAAATGTCAAAGTCCAATGTGATCTCTCCTCCCTTCACCGAGGATGATGATGTTGTTGCTATCACGAACGTGATCTCCAAGTTTTTTTAACTCGAATCGTTGAAGGATCCAAAGGATTTGGGCAGCAAACCTCCTCGAGACGTGTCGAAGAAGAGGCAGTTGGATGCTGAAGCTGCGAAGGCAGATCTTAAGAAACTGTGAAGTGGACCGGCCAAAGATACAACGGTCACCACCATTTCTCCTCATCCTGCAGCTAATGCCTTTACGAAGCTGGGCCACTCTTTTGTCCCTAAGAATGACATCAATTTATGGGCCAATCCTCTCTTGAAAAAAACAATTTTGCCTTAACTTGGGCCGCTGCAGAGCTGTTCTATAGACAGATGAACCGACATAAGGAGATATGAGCCCTGACCTCTTAGAATCAAATCTTAACTTTCAAGGTCGAGTCTATGGAGGTAGAGAAGAAAAAGCTTGCTAATGATTACAAGAGGAAGTTAAAGGATGAGCCCTTGAAGAAGGATCTCAATGATGAGAAGGAGAAGGTCAATGAGCTATTGAAGGACCGAGATGATGATAAGAGGTCCTTTGAGGAGAAGCTTAGCGAACTCTAAACCCAAATTACAACTCAAGAGACTGATATCTCCGGGTTCGCTTCTGAAAAAGATAAAGCCGTGAAGAAGGCTTCGGCTCTTAGCCATGTGAAGTTTATAAAGACATTCATGAAGAACTTGCTAGGCTTTGATTGGGGTCAACTCGGAGAAGCGACCTGAGTTTATGCTGAGAGGCTTTGAGCCGAAATAGAGGAAGAGGTAGCGCAGCAAGCCGCGGAGGTTGAAGCGAAACGAGCCGTAGATCAGCGATAGGATGAGGGCTCATAATTTCAATTCTTAATTCGTAGTCCTGATTTGAACAAGTACTTTATGCCCATACGTGAGCTAAATTTGACAGGTTGCAGGCACCGACTATGTCTCGCATTTGTAACAACTTTGAGTTTGCTTTAAATGCTTTCAACTTTTCCATCTCTTTTCTATTCACATCGTACTGTTTATATATGCCTTGATATTCTGCTCGCATTGCATGTTCTTATACTACACATTTTACATTTATGCATATGACTGTTCTGAGGTTGCCTTGGTGACTTCGCATCGCTTTACTAGCATCTTTTCTTACATGCTTTTTCTTTTGTTACATAGATGACAATTGTTTTCATATTGATTCTATGATCCCTCCTTTATTAGTTTACACACTCTAGAACTAGATGGCCTCGCATCTATAATGGTATGAGCTCGCTCCAATTGGTCCCGTGGTTATGGCCTCACATCGCTCTTTGTGTGGTGACGCGGGCCCCACGTAGCATCGCCTACCTGGCCGACATGCCTTGCTTAGCTTTGCAATTTATGGCCGCACATTGACATAGTCAGCTCTAGCTGCATGAGCTTCAATGATTATTGATACATGGAAAACAAAATTTGAAAGAAAATCGTGCATATTCTTGAAATAATTGAAGAACATAGGGCCAATAGAGTCATTACATCATCTCGAAGAGGTGTTTATATAACACTACTACCCCCGAGAATTAGGATGACTTATTCATACGAAGTGTAAAAGTAAATAATACTGCCAGTTACATGGGTAATTAAGGTAAATACTTCTTGAGATGTTTCACATTCTATGCTCGTGGAATAAGCTCGTCCTTGAGATCGATGAGTTGGTAGGTTCCTTCTCTAAGAACAGTCTTGACTCTGTAGGGGTCTTCCCAGTTAGCATCAAAGACTTCATGTGCCTGAATCTTGGTGTTTGGCATGACCCGATGTAGGATTAGTTCTCCAACCCGGATGGGGCGAGCTTTCACTTTCCCATTATAGTGCCTAACTGTCCTCTGATGATATGATGCTAGACGGGTCTCTTCGATCATGTCGAGGTAGAGTCATTGATTGACCTCATTATTGTCGGGGTCAAAGTGATCTCGATGGAATGATCTAGAACCGACTTCCACAGATACCATAGCCTCACACCCATAAGTTAATGAGAACGGGGTCTCACCGGTAATGCTTCTCGGTGTAGTATTGTAGGACCATAGTACCCTAAGGAAATTTTCGGGCAAGTTTCCCTTGCTCTCATCCAACTTGACTTTTATAGTATGCTTGATTATCTTATTGATTGCCTCTGTTTAGCCATTTGATTGAGGGTGACATATAGCTGAGAAATCCTTTCTGATGCCTAGGTTGTCACATAATTCCCGCTTTTCCTTATAATCAAACTGTTTCCCGTTGTCTGAGATGAGCTTGTAGGGGATCCCAAACCTGCATTCAATAGACCAGTGCACAAAGTCCGTAAGCTTCTTGTCGGTGATAGTGGCTAAGGGCTCAGCCTCGACCCACTTAGTGAAATAATCAACTGCCACCACATCATACTTGATCCCTCCCTCAGCTTTTAGGAATTCTTCTATCAAATCAATCCCCCACATGGCAAAGGGCCATGAGCGCACAAGAGAGGTCAGTGGAGTAGCTGGGATGTTGCTGAAGTTAGCATATCTTTGACATTTGTCGCAGGCCCTAGCGAATTTGAAGGCATCATGTTTGAGAGTATGCCACTAGTAGCCTTGGCGGAGGATCTTTTGAGATAGAGAACTACCCCCTGTGTGATTGCCATAGTTGCCCTCATGCACCTCTCTGAGTTGTAGTTACACTCGGTCCCATCAACACATCTGAGAAGCGGAACATTGAAGCCTCTCATGTAGGGGACCTCGTCGTAGATGACGTACCGTGCAGATCTGTACTTGATTCTCATAGCTTCATTTTTATTTTCAGGTAATGATCCTGTTTTAATGTAATCCCATATTGGGGTCATCCAAGTTGGGACTGGAGCTTCAACTTCAATCTCCATCAGTTCAAGTGATGAAGGCTTCTTCATATCTGATTTTTCCGGGACACTAGGCCCCCTCTAAATTTCGAGGGGGATGACTCCTAATAGAGTGGCCTTGTGCTGAGAGTTATGCTTGGCCAGTGCATCTACACATGCATTTTGATCCCGTACGATTTGTTCAATTCTGACTTCTTTAAGAAGACTGATGAGCCTTTGGGCACATTTAAGATATAACTCAGTACCGGGACCCCTAGCTTGGAACCCTCCCTTTGACTTGATAGACAACCAGCATGGAGTCATTGAAAACATTAAGGTTTTCTAACTTCATTTCCAAGGCTACTTTGAGGTCGAATATGAGGGCCTCATATTCATCATCATTGTTTATGGCCTGAAAGGTGAAGTGGATGGTTGTGTTGAGTTTGTGCCGCTCGGGAGTGACGAGCTCTATTCTTGCACCAACTCCCTCATTATTTACAGCTCCATCTACATATAAGGTCCACCGGGGAGCACTGTTCTCACTGATTTTTGCTTGAATCGTGTTTGTGACCTCAATGGGGGCTTGTGAGCTCTCCTCACCGTGAGGCAGAAACTCTAGAATGAAATCAACTAGTGTTTGCCACTTTATGGAACTAGGAGGCTTGTAAGAGATATCGAACTGGCCTACCTCGACCATCCACTTCAATAACCTGCCAGATGTTTCTAGTTTGCACATCATTTGCTTTAGTAGATAGGTGGTTCTCACTTCAATCTTATGAGCCTGAAAATAAGGTTGAAGCTTCCTTGATGCTAGGATGAGAGCATAGACCAACTTTTCCATGTTAGTGTACTGGGTCTCTATATCAAGCATTCTCTTGCTCACATAATATATGGGGAACTGAGTGTCCCCTTCCTCTCTAACTAGCACAACGCTAAACGAGTATTCTGAGACAGCGAGGTAGAGAATTAATGTCTCCCATACCAGAGACTTGGATAAGAGAGACGGGCTGCCTAGATGCTCCTTAATCTTTGGGAAGACCTCTTCACATTTAGGAGTCCACTCGAACTTTTTACCTATCTTTTTGTTTACTTTGAAGAACTTTTAGCACTTGTCAGATGATTTAGAGACAAAGCAGTTTAGGGCTGTTATCCAACTAGTTAGGTTCTATACCTCTTTGACGCTTCTAGGTGATCTCATTTCCATTAGAGCTTTGATCTTGGCCGGATTGGCCTCAATCCCTCGGTGAATAACAATGAAGCCTAGGAATTTTCTGGATTATACCCTAAAGACACATTTCTTGGGGTTGAGCCTCATCAGGTACTTCCTTAAGATGCTAAACATCTCGGCTAAGTGGTCAACGTGATCTACGTCATCCTTAGACTTGACCAGCATATCATCCACGTACACTTCCATAGTTTTTCCAATTTGCTTCTCGAACATCATGTTGACTAGCCTTTGGTAGGTGGATCTTGCATTGAGTAGTCCAATGAGCATTCCAACATAACAATAGAGGCCCCTATCGGTGACAAAGGCAGTGTGCTCCTTATCAGGCTCATACATGGGGATTTGATTATACCTTGAGTAAGCATCCATGAAGCTAAGTAGTCTGTGATTAGCAGTTGCGTCCACTAGTTGATCAATTCTCGGTAGAGGGAAACTGTCTTTGGGGCAATGCTTGTTCAGATCAGTGAAGTCTATGCAAGTTCTCCACTTTCGATTTGGCTTTTTGACGAGAGCCGGATTGGCCAGCCATGTGGGATAGAAAGCTTCTTTGATGAGCCCGACATTGAGGAACCGGTCCACCTCTTCTTTGAGAGCCTCAACTCTCTTTTCAATGACATGGTGCCTTTTCTGCCTCACCCCTTTTTTACTTGGATCAATGTTGAGCCGGTGACGCATAACTTTCACCTCGATTCCTACCATATCAGCATGAGACAAGGCAAACACATCCATAATGCTTTTGAGGAAGGAGACCATAGAGTCTCTCATTTCTCGACCAAGATTAGAGCCGATCTTTAGCCACTTAGAAGGATCCCGTGTGTCTACCAGAATCGTGATAGTATCTTCAGCTGCCCTAACTCTTTCTACGTGAGCGGGCATATGTGGATCTATGTCCACCTAAAACTCCTGAATGCCGCTTGTTTCCCCCACTTCTTCAACATAAAGCTCTTTGTGGTTTTGATCTTCCAATGTGTACCCCCGGGTCCGCTTGGGTTGAATAATCTCTCGGAGTTGACTATGATTTCTCAAGTTATCCCATTGGGGAGATCTATAACTATTGAGGTCTCCTTTCGAACCCATTTTCCTTTGCTGATTCTTCTTGCCAATTGCTTTAGGGTCTCTTCATCATCACTGACCTCTTCCACAATTCCTTCTATAGAAGTTTGTACTGGCTAGAAGGGTTCCATTATGAGTACCCCCGGTACTGGTTCTACTTGAATTTCCAAGCTTTTAAAATAATCTTGTGAGATCTCTTCGATAGTAATGATGTTGCACATAACATCTTTTGATTTAGCATTCTCTGACTTTGACTTGTAGTCTTCCACATTTATGGATTCCACCCCCTGGTTCTCTCCAGTTGAGGAGGCCGATCACGAACGCTACAGTTTAGCTAACCTGAAAGCCTTGTTATAGCATTCTCGGGACTTATACTGGCAACCCTTTGTATATCCTACCCCTTGGGAGTGGGGAACTTCATCGAGAGGTGGTAGATGGAGGTTACCACTCTCATTTCCTTAAGTATGGGTCTACCAACTATAGTATTGTAAGTAGAGTGCTGGTATACTACCATGAAGTCAACAACTTGGGTAGTCATACAGGGCTCCTCCCCCAGAGTGATGAGAAGTTTAATGAGGCCTTTGACGCTAACCGAAGCTTCGGTGTGAGATTCTTGTCGATGAGGCCCATCTTCTGGTAGATGTTATAAATGAGGTCTTCAATCTGATCTTTCAGGTGCCTGCAGTCAATGGTATCATGGCCCGATTGATTATGATAGGCGTATAACTTTCGTGAGTCCTTTTTCCCATAGTTTTTTATGGGTGGAAGCTTTTTGAATAGCCCTTTTATAGCATTGATAGCATATATATGCTCAATAGGGTCCACTAGAGGGGTGTTCCGGTCATACTTCTGATAGGGCCTCCTGTCAACTGACCTGTTGCTTTGGGGGATTTATCCTTCTCTGTTCTATCAGACCTCCTCGAGCTAGCGCTTCTGTCTCTATGGCCTTTGCTTCTACTATCCTGACTCTAGGATCTCTTGCGTTTGCTATTCTTTCCTCGGCTTCCACTACTATTACTTTTCTTCAAATCGAACATAGATTTTTTGACCCATTTGAAAGGCTCAGCTTGCCGATAGAACTCATATAGTGTTTCAGGTGTCTTAACTTGGAGGTTCTTCCAGAAGTCATTTCCTTCCTTAAGTCTCGCTATCATGAAGTTCTTTACTGCCTCATCAATCACTCCTCTAATCCGGGGTACTTCGACATTAAACCTCTTGAAGTAATCCTGTAAGCTCTCTCATTTTCTCTGCTTAACGTTTGTAAGAGTTGCCACAAGTGGGGTGTAGAACATAGTGGACTGGAACTGTTTGATAAATATGTCAGCCAGTAGTTCCCAAGAACGATGATAATGGGGCCGTGCTTGGAGAACCATTGTTGGGCACTGTCTCTGAGAGAGGCGGCGAAGAGCCGGTAGCGAGCTAGCGTGGAGACCTGGTAGACTTCTATCTCAGTGTTGAACCGGATCAGATACTTAACTGGATTGGTCTCACCATTGAAAGTGAGGTTTGGATTGTTCCTGAAGATGACGGGTAGAGGTGCGACCCAGATCTCATTAGTGAAGGGAGACTGAGTGGAGATAGGATTTGAAGCATTCTTTTCCTTCTCCATACGCTTAAAGAGCTGCCTGAGATCATCCATGCGAAGGTTTCTCAGCCTCTCATCATTATTATTTCCATTGCTGACTCTATGTGATGGAGGCAGTTCCTTCTCATTATTGTCCACTTATTGCGTATTGAGCTTCTTCGTCTCTTCCCCTTGGAGGGGGCCTCTCCAGTTTGTGAGCATGATGTGGGGACCTAGCGTGCTCGCGATGGCGAGGGGGTCCTTCCGCTTCACGTGCCGGACTCGGGGACCTCGTCTCAGTGTTTTTAGCTCGGGCTCTCTCCAGCTTCATCCTTAGATCATGTTCCGTTAGTCTCTTCCTGACCATATCAAAAACAGTAGTGGACCTCGTCTCAGAGGGAGCTGGGCCATGAAGCGACCTGTGAATGGTCTCATGGCCTGCCGCGTCTGACTAGGGGGCACCTCATCCCATTCTAAAGATTCTTCATTTCCTTCATTTCTGGCTTCATTAATGAAGTTGTTCATGAGGTCACGAGGCTTCACAGTCGACTTGAGCTGCTTAGACTTGTTGGACCTCCTCATCCTCCGTCGGGAAATCATGCTAGCCTTCTTAGAGGCGCTTCTCCTCTCCATCCGCCTCATTCTCTTGTTGAAATCGAGTATCTGCCGGCCCATCTCATCCAAGAATTCTAGGAGGTTGGGGTCAGTCTGAGGCGGGTTCTCGTCATCCCCATCTTTCTTACTTTCCGAGTTTTTTCCGGTTCTCCTAGTGTTAGATATCCTTTTCCCTCAGATGTCAAATTTCATCCTTCCTTCTAGGGCCAATTGTTATAGGGAAAAACTGGTATAACAGTAATTTGGAGGTTTGCTGGTATCACGGAGAAAAATATGATGATTTTGCTGATGAACTTGATGAAGAACGCAAAGAACACGGGAGGAAAGTGATGAATTTTGGTAGCTGATCTTTCTGTTGATTCGTTAGAAGGCTAGATAAAATGTTTGCTCTCTTACTGTCAACTGTCGATTCAACTAAAATAAGAGACATACGTTCCCTATTTATAGTGGTTCTAGTCTGTGCGGATATGGAGGACAAACTTTCTAGATGTCTGGAACTGCCATGGCCCAAGCCCATTCGGCTCTTGGGGCTGTCATGGAGTTGTAGAGCAAGGGGTCCCCGTAGGGAGTTGTGCGCGATGTGGCCTCACGGGAGCAGTATGTATAGGAGACCCTGAGCGGATCCCTTCATGAGATTAGAGCCTGTGTGGCCTTCTATAGTCTTTAGATTAGCAAATAATATCAAATGAGGTGAGCCCATGAGGCTAGGAGATTTTCAGCTAGTTATGAGAAATCCGTGCTAAGTACTCCGAGCTAGCAAAGCGACCAGGACAAAGCGGCCCGGATGAACGACCCAGGCTGAGGTCCCTTTTCTGTTAGATCAATGTGACCTGAAAGAGAGGTGATGAGAAGTGAACCGGGCCGGAGGCCGGTTCTCCTCTCTCTTCTTTCTTGAATCTGAATGAGTTTAAGGCTGGTGAGTTAGCGATGCGATCTCACGTTAGGCCAAGAGTCTTAGAATATTTTATCATCTTTAACATGATGCGAGCTGAACATGGGTCATGACGCCATATGAGCTTAAATGCGAGGTGGGCCGACCTATTTATGTCATTGGGCCTACCTAGAACTCATCTCCAAATATTGGACATAACAGGATAACATATCATAGAACTGAAATTCCTTTGATGATATTACCAGTAGACATAATGGCACTAAATTATGTACATAAATAACTCTGTAATCTGTATCTGCTGACCGATAACCTCAAAGAGACTTGAGAACTGTTCTGGTATAGAACTAGACCATACTGTAGGAAGCTAAAAGCGGCAAGAAAACAACCTCTTTAAGCACAGCTTTTTTATGATATGACTGAATATGAGGAGAAATTCTCCTCAACGTACTGCTCCAACAAAATAATGCTCTTCCTACCAACTACATCCTCGTCAAACTTCTTATCTTCTTTTATCGCGTAAAAGTCTTGCATTGTATACCTAAAACAATTTTGCAGGATCCTATGGTAGCTGAAGTGCCTTGTAAACTTCATCAGTCATGGAATTAAAATCCCTTTTATGGTTGATCGTATACAAGAGCAAATTATTTCCTTCCATATCTGGATACTAAACATCATCGCTCCATAGCTCAGGTTCTACAATGAATGATCAACACTGCTAAATTGTTTTTTTTCTTAAATGTCCTTGATCTGATCTTAAAGTATTTTCTTCTCCAACTCAAGTTTTCTGCATCAGACTGTAGTGGTATTTTTTTTTTTCAACGTCAAACTATATTCGTAAGACCAGTGGAATATCTAAGTATCTAGCAGTACAGCTTCCCAAATCAATATCGGAGAGTAAATTTGTGTTATGCAGCCCCAATCTCTAGTAAGCAAAATAAAGGATATAGGGGAGAAGTACAATAAAACCCCTGCTCAGGTTCCTTCCTGTACCATTACCATTAGTATATTATATATCATATCATAAAATCCTAGTTTATCATGTTGGTAAACCGCGATATTTAATAGAATAAATATTGGATTGCAATCTTAAAGTTGTTTAAAATGATCACTATTAAACAACTGAGTCGGCGCCGTGAGACACATTACTAGTTCAACTATCAGCCTGTCACTGCTAGAAGCCCCTGCAGTCGTTCAGCTGCATACTCCCCGTCCGCCTATCTCACAGTCCCAAAGCATATTTCTCTTTTAAATTATATTTTCCTTCTTTATTTCTATCCATAGGCCTGCTTCGCGCAAATAGATGTTTGCCGGGAGAGATTGGTATATCCTCATTCTATGAGATTTTATTGCTGCATGTAAAGTCATTTGATGTGAAATTTGTCATCGTGAAAGTTTAGAGCCTTGTTTAGTGTTGTTGTTGTTAAAACTTGTTTGCTGTTAACTTAGTGTTGCTAGTGTTAAATGCTTGACATGTTTACTGTTGTATATATACAATGTGAAAATGCCCTGTCATCAGCATCTATCTAGCCAAAAATCACAGCTTTTAATAATCCTGTGACGGTGTTAAGTTGTCTGCTGTTAAATCCAAACGGAATGAGGTTTAGTGTGACATTGATATGAAAAGTGACACCCTTTTGAGTTCAGTGAGGTATTTTATATATTTGAACCATTTTAATAAGTTACTTGATATTTAAAGCATTAAAATACAAATTATAAAGTGCAGTATGCATATCATGGTCTAGAAACTTGAGCCTAATTCCCTTGGCGTGTGTTTGAAGCTTGGAATACATGTAATCACAAGTTCTTTTGGGTTTAAAACTCAAGAAATCAAACAAAAATAAGCCTAGTCTTTGCTTCCTTCTAAAGACATTCTTGCTTAAGAAATATTTCTTCCAATGTTCTCTTCACATATCACCACCATGCCATGCAAAATCTATATATACAATTTTCACACCCATCTTATTATTAACTTCTTATTCAAATCCCAAAGAAGCAATGGACAGTTTCATTATTCTTGCCTTGTCCGTGATTATTATTTTCTATTTGATTCATATTTCATCGGCCTCAATTGTTTCAACTGGAAATTTCAACAAGGATTTCTTTGTTACATGGTCCCCTGACCATGTAAATACTTCAGCTGATGGTCGTGAACGAACTTTGAAGCTTGATCCAGAATCAGGTAACTTGTTCTAGTTTCTTACTAACTAATGAAAGTTGTAACAATGTAACATTGTGTTCCATGCATACCATTTATTCTTCTCTTAACTTTGCTATGTCTGTATATTTTAGGTACTGGATTTGCATCCAACGATATGTTCTTGTTTGGACAAATTGACATGCCAATTAAGTTGATACCGGGTTATTCTGCAGGAACAGTCGTAGCATTTTATGTAAGTAATAATATTATTATTGCAAATCATATATAGAAATAATGTGTTCTTCTAAGCAATAAGAATATTTGTGTTATTGCAGCTTACATCTGATCAGCCTAATCACGATGAAATAGACTTTGAGTTCCTTGGAAATGTGTCGGGACAGCCTTACATACTTCAAACCAATGTTTTCGCTGATGGCTTCGACAATAGAGAAGAAAGGATATATTTGTGGTTTGACCCAACAAAGGATTTTCATACTTACTCCATCCTGTGGAATCTTCATCAAATTGTGTAAGTCAATTTCAAAATCTTTAATGCAACACTCCAGTACCTCCGTACTACAAGTTTTTTTTTGTTATTTTACTTTGTCCTCGTGCCGACCAGTCAGCAATTTGCTGTCCCGGAAGAAATTGTAATTATATTATGAGGAAATTGCAGAGGAAATTGCAAAGTTGTTGTCCAACTTAATTTCGTATAGCATTTTAGTGGTTTCAGTTTCAAATTTGCAATACGATAACCATATATTCCTTTTATTCTTCGAAAAAGTGACCAATGGCCAAAAAATAATTGTGTTTTTCTTATAACCACCTTATTGCAAATTTAAAACTCCGGCCACTAAAATATTACGTGGGGGTAAAGTTCCCTATGTACAACTCTCTAATTTATCCTTATATTATATACTCCTAGGTTTATGCTCAGATATATAAGTAGTATAATTTTTTTCCTTGTAGTTTCATGGTGGATTTTGTTCCAATAAGGACATACAGAAACTATGCTGACAAGGGAGTTTCATATCCAAGGTGGCAGCCAATGAGCATTAAAATCAGCCTATGGGATGGCAACACATGGGCGACACGTGGCGGAAAAGACAAGATTGACTGGTCTAAGGGTCCCTTCACAACCTCATTTAGAAACTACAAGATAGATGCTTGTGTGTGGGAAGGGAATGCAAGATACTGCAGGGGTGAGAGTTCTACAAATTGGTGGCATAAACAGAGGTTTAACTCATTAAGTTGGACACAAAGAAGGTGGTTCAAATGGGTCAGAAAATATCATCTAATATATGATTATTGCCAAGATAATAAGAGATTCCAGAACACCCTTCCAAAGGAATGCTCTCTTCCCAAGTATTGAACATAAATTGAAGAATACCTCGTTCTTTTTTCTCTCTTTTAAATTCATTTCTTCTTCTGAAACACTAAAATAATAAACAAAGATATAGAGAGAATCAAATGCCTAAAAGCTTCGTTGGTTAAAAGTATCTTTTATAGTTTGTGACAAAGCAACCTCACTTCACTTTTCAATATATGTAAATTACAGAGCTTCAATACACGAGGTCTTGTACATTTTAGAACATTTCCGATGCAAGAATCAAGTTCAATTATTTTGTAATACATTCATATGTCATATTAATAAAAGTTGATTCTATAAAAAAAGTTGGGATAAACTTCAAATACAAAGGGTAAGTCCACCAGTCCACCGTTTAATAGATCTTATTTATTTATTTTTATATATTATATTTAATAATTATTAAAGGTTAAATATAATTTTTAATTTTAATAAATTTTCTTTTATAATAAGTTAATAAATTATATGATGTACAATTTTTTCAAATTAAAATAATTTAAAAGAATTTTGTTAAACCAAAATAATGACAAAAACAGAAAAAAATACTCATAAATTAAACTGAACTATATACTAAAAAAAACATTACAGCACTACAAGCTTCAGACAACACAGATCAGACAACGCCTAGCCAAAAAAGCTCTTACCCAGATAAATAGACCAGTATAAAAGGGGGTTGAATATAATGGTACCAAATATTCGACTTTAAACCACAAATATGTAAAAGATGAATAGTTTTGTATTAATGATAAACTGTATTCAAAACTCTTTCAAGAAAATTAATGTTCTTAAGAGCTGCTAGGTTATGAGAATAATATAACTTGAATGAATGTTTAATGTAAACCTAATTATGTGTTTATATAGATACAGTTACAAATCCAATTACAAAACAGATAATAATAAGAATAGCTTCCATAAGATAATAGAATTGTATATTTGAGTTCCTTCTTTACTATCCAAATCAAATTTTGATTTGTTTGTTTCCTTCTTAGACAAACTCTGATGATAAACTATATCGGTTGTTAATCTGTGATAGAGTATTCTCTGTTAGAGTAAACTCTCATTGAGTATTCTTTGATAGAGTAAACTCTGTCGACATCTTCTTAAACTCTGATGACGTCGACAACATAAACTCTATTCTTGATATTCTCTGACAGCATCAGTATTTGCTTTTCTAACAATCTCCCCCCATTTATGCTTTATTAAGTAAAACATAAATTCTACTTATCATGTCAGAAACATAGAGACAAATGCATCAGAGTTTGAGTTTTACTTCTCGACTTATATTCTTCTGTAGGAGAAATCTTTTGTAAGAAATTTGTCCAGTAGCTTCTTCTCAGCATTCTTTAACAATTCACTCAGCTTCTCCTTCAACTCTTTCATTTGATAAGAAGAATCATCAATTTGGAATATTGCAGTTCTCAAGTTGTATATTGATGATCTCTCCATCCTGTCATCTAGAGGAATGCAACAGGCTTTCTTTCCATCAGGATTTAATATAAAGGTAGGAATCCCTAACACCTTCTTAACCTTTGCATCTCCTTTAGCCATTTCCTTCTCAGAATCATCTTCAAGCAAATATCTTGGTTTATACTCCTCAGAGTTTATCATAAGTAGAGCTGTAAACGAGTCGAGTCGAGTCGAGTTTTTCCTTAACGAGTTCGATCTCGAGTTTTTCTAAACGAGTCGAGCTCGAGCTCGATTATTTAACGAGCTTTTTTTTTGCGTCGAACTCGGGTTCGTTTACGACCGAGTTGAGTCGAGTCGAGTCGGTAACGAGCCTACCGAGTCGATCCCGAGTCCGAGTCGATCCCGAGTCGAGTCGGGTTTTTTGAAATTTTTTTATTTTTATTTATTTTTATTTATTTTTTTGGGCTTATTTTTTTAAATAAAAATTAAAATTAAAACACTAAAAACTAAAAATTAAAATTAAAACACTAAAAACTAAAATTAAAACACTAAAAAATAAAAACTAAAAACTAAAACAATAAAAAAAAATATATTTTTATATTTTTTATCGAGTACCGAGTTTTTACCGAGTCGAGTCGAGTCGAGTCGAACAACCAAAAAACTCGACTCGACTCGTTAAGCTTAACGAGCTTTTTTTTCTTGCCGAACTCGAGCTCGTTAACGAACCGAGTCGAGTCGAGTCGGGTTTTTACCGAGTCGAGTCGAGTCGATCTCGAGGTTACCCGGTTCGTTAAACAGCCCTAATATTCATAAGCAACCTCTCATTCTTCTTCTTTTTATTGACTACTCCTTCAAGAATCTTCACCCACCTAGAAGTAGCTTCATTGTTATCCTTTTTTGGCTCTATTTGAAATTACTGTTCAAAACTGCTATACCGAGAAAAAAGATGATGTTGGAAAATTTGATGATTGTTTGGTAATTTTTTTTATTTATGCATATTTTGTGATTATAATAGAGTTAATTATAAAATGCATCCCTTTGGTTTGGGTAACTGCATTTTCAGTCCAATACCTTAGATACTTGCAGTGTGCATGTCACAACTATTTTGAACGTGCACCCTTTTCGTTAAAATATTAGATATATTTTAGAAAATTAATGATTTTCGGATAATAACAAATCATCAAAATCCAAACTCAATTGATTAAATTTATTATGAATTTTACAAGATTACTAATTTTATAATTTATTTAAAAAATTCTAATAGATTCAAATTTTTTTGAAGTTTATTGTTTTGAAGTTTATAATTTATTTTTTTTATTCAATTTTTTTCAAAAAATATTGTTTAGAGGGTCAAAAGCTTAAATAAAGGTCTGATTACAATTAAATATTTTTAATTCCTTAAACTAACCATAACATTCTAAAAGGGTGCAAAGTACACGTCCAAAATAGTTATGAGATGCATACTGCAATTATCTAAAGTATTAGACTAAAAATGCTTTTGATCCAAATCAAAGAGATGCATTTTGTAACTCGATTATAATATAAAAACTAATATTTTTGGGGAGATTTGATGATGAAACTTGAAGTTAATTATTGTAAAAGCTGAAAAACAATTTTTTCCAAAAATACAGGGGGACATGTTTTCTTTAAGAGTAGCTTTTAGACCAAAAACAATTTTGTAGATAGCAGTTTTTAGAGTTTACCAAATAATTTTGTGACTGCTTTTCAGTAAAAAGCTGATATTGCTGTCTGTAATAGTAATACCAAACATATCATTTGTCTATTATTCTTTCTTCTATGCCCTTGGCATCATTTTTAGACAACTTTGTCAGGGCAAGTGATCCAATGGTGTGTTATATCTTGTTCTATATCTATAATATTATATAAAAAAAATTAAAATTCTACACTACAATGGTGTGCTAAAGATTGTGCTAAAATAGCACAATACTATAATTGACACATCATCAAAGAGTGAAAAAAAGGAGAAAAATGAATAAAGGCGGGATATCAATTTTCTAGGTAATATATTCAATACCACTTTTATCAATTATTCAATTTTATCAATTTGAAATAAGATTTAGAACAATGCATCGGAGACATGATACTATTTTAGTACAAAAAACCAATTTTTGGTACTAAATTATAGTAACAGCTTTTTCTATTTTAACACAACCATCGGATATGTTCTTAGAGTCTGTGTCGTTGACTAGACTATAGTGCCAGTTGTATGTCTAGCTGTCAAGTGGTCTCCATAAACTCTCTCACTAAAGTTTGTTACCACTGTGCTATATACAAAGTAGTATAAGGATAGATATTCATTCTATTATTATCAATCTCTGTCTAGTGTAATCTCTCTCTCTCTTTCTGTTACTCATATTACTTGCTCATTCGTGTTACAACTCAATAATTAAATTTGTAACAAACTTCAACACCGAACACCAATCATCATTATTGAAAAACTCTGGTCAAGTAACCATAACCTTTCGTATATACACACACAAATGCATATATTTAATCTTGTAAATTAATAAGACCGCTTATAACCTGTGTAAAGTACGAGCGAGATTAATAAATTATATATTAATTATTTTATATGATTTAAATATATAATTTAATTTTTTTATTATATCGGCTATAATAATATAATATATAGTAAAAATTATTTATAGATAAAATAATAATATTATTTTAATATTCATGAGATTTAATTAATAAGTTTTAATATTCATGAGATTTAATTAATAATTTGTAATTTTAATTAGAAGTGAAATAAGAGATGTTATTAGATTTTTGTACAAAAAATGATTCACTGATAGAGTTATATGTAAAATATATATGTTTTAAAATTAAATTATAATTATATCATAATTGCATAAAAAATTAGTATAAAAAGAAAACTTACGGATGATAAAAAGAGTTGTATAAAAAGAGGACTTATCGCACGGACGACCAACTGACCAAACTTTTTATTTTTCTTTAAATCTAATTAGAAATTTTGTTTTAATAAAAAGAGTTACAAATATATTAGAAATATTTTAATTAAAATTTAAATAAAAGAGTATATTTTAATGTAGGTAAAATATAATATAATTTTAATATTCAAAAATTTTAATTATAAAATTGTTATTTTAAATAAATTAAAGTGTTTGAGCAATGAGGAAAATTGAAACATGTTAGTAGATTGTGAGTACAACTATATATTATAATTAAAAGAGAAGTTTGTTGAAAATAATATAATATTAAAGTATAGATAATATAGATATAACATAGTGATAAAATTTAATTAATGTTAATAAAATAATATTATTATTTTAATATTCAAAAAATTTAATATTCATAGAATATAATTTAAATATAATCTAATATTATTCTATTCATGATGAGTTGTATAAAAGGAGGACCATCGGTGGTTAGAGTTGTATTGTTCATATAGGTCTTCTAATTTGAACATACGGGTATTGATGAGAACTGGTTGTTCTAGTTTGAGCAAAAATTTTCTAATTTAAGTAGAATTTGTGTTTTGATAAATAATTTGTGTTATGCGATTAAAATAGACAAATAGATGGAAACTAAAAAAATGTATATTAAACATATCATAAACTTTAATAATATATTAAATAAAAATTATAGGATAAAATTTAATGATATGTTAAATAAAAATTATAGGATAAATATAATTCGTAAAAAAAATATAGAATATAATTTAAATATAATATAATTTAAATATAATATAATTTTATCCTATCTCATTATCCATCTTGTATAAAAGGAAGACTACTGGAGTTACAGGTGTATGTATGCTTATATTCTTTTTAAAATTATATTTTATTAAAATTCAGTGGTTAAGATTGGACGGTTAAGATCTTTTTTGTGGTTCACTCGGTAGCATATGGACGACCGAAACTTTTAATGTTTGAGTTATAATAATATAATATAGATATGGTCATAATTTGAAAATTGATTGATTTATTATTGTTATTGTTATTTTTAGATTTTGTTTTGCTAAAATATCTTTAATGGAATTAATATTTAATCTGAAATTTTTTGAACATTTGGCTTAAAATATTTATTGATTTGTATTAAAAAATAGTGATTTGTGTATAAATTTATTAGTTTAAATTGTTTTTCTATAATTTGGATTTATTTTAGTGACTAGATTTTAAACCGTGCGATGCACGGATATTTTATTTTATTAATTAAATAATTTATTTTAAAATTACTAATATTTTTATAATTTTAAAAAATATTAATATATTATAATTATATTAGTGTTTTTAACTTACTTAAATTATATATTTTTACATCAACCAAACAGTGTTGTAAAAAATGGAAATCACACTTAGACGGTGAGGACACGGAACATGGATTATTCATATAAATATGACATTAGTCGGAATGATTAATGAAATAATCGAGAATTTAATCAGTTCGATGAGCTACCGGACAAGGATTAATCGGAGATTAATCACCGACTTTTAGAATAATGCAAGCAAATTAAATATAAATAAGAAAATTATAAAATATTAAAAATAAATATGTACATCTAACAAAATATAAATTTATATTATTTATATATAAATATGTTAAATTTTGTGATTCGAGATATTATGAACATGATTTTTTAATATATCAAACATTGATTAATATATTTAAGATTATACAAATTAGATTTAAATATATTTTTGATAAAATCTTTATTATGTTTATTTTATATAAAAATTTAATAGATATTATGATATATGAGATATAATATACATGTATATGTTAATAATACGATAATATAATTATTCATTTGAATAAGTTTTTTTTATGCTATTAGATTTTTAGTAGTATAGTATTAATTACAATTTATAAATAATTATATAATATATGAAATTTAAACCTTGCATCAATAAATAATAGATATTACTATATTGCTAATGAGATTTAAAGTTTAAGTTGATATTAAAAAATAAAATAATGCATAACAATTACCTTCATAATAATTTTTACATCCCATTTTTTCATACTAATATGTGACATGTTTTTTTATTGAACTAAACATATTACTCCATATTAATACTTAATGTGTGTTATGAAAATTTAACATGTGTAATAACATTCTTTTAGAAATATAAATTTTTTTAATTATAAAAATAGTTAACAGCAGTCCTCTGCTATTTAAGATTAATTCAATATAATTTTCTCATATATAAATTGATTAAATTTAAAAAATGTATTAATATGTATTAATTTATATTATTTTCATTTTAATTTGATTTATTTTATTTATTAAAGTGCATGATTCAAACTATGTGATAACGAGTTTTTGATATAGTATTATATATAGTATAGTAACAAAAGAAACTCAATTAATTAATTTTTTTAAAACCTAATTTCTTCAATTCAATCCAAATTAATAAATTAATATGGTTCCCCAGTTCTTCCTATAAAGTTACCCTAATATCTTATATAAAATATTAAATATTTTTATAAAAAATATTTGGATAAGAAAAACTTTAATCATCTCTATTACAAAGGAAAATTCACGACCTCCTTCCATCTCTCTATGTATAACCCTAATAGCATCTCTACTCTAATTTAATAATAGTACATAATAATGTGTGATAAATGATATGTCTTTAATATCTAATATAAAAATTATTTTAATATTTAAATTAATTATAAAAAGGTTTTTTAAAATGAATAGAATTCTCCGATAAAAATTTATAAGTGTCTTTTTTTAGATTACAGGCTACTGTAGTTGGATTTTGGATGTTGGATCACCTTAGAATTAAAGATAATTTTGTAAGATTCGTGTGGGCTGTAAGATCATCCAATTCTGAATTCTGAAACTCAAAATATGGCCCAAACTGTGTAAGTAACATAATAATTATGAATTTTATTTTTAATGTAACTCCAAAACAGGTCTTTAAGTTCAAATTTATATATTACTAAGATATCCGATAGAGTTTGAGTTATAATGTGAAGCGAGTTAAGAAAAATTATAGTTGTTAGGAATTTTAATAATAATTATAATTTGTAAATAATTAGTATATAATATTATGTAGTTGTTAAGAAACCATCTTTTGACCTTGGTAGTATTTGTATAAGATCTCTCTTACTATTATTATATAGGATATAATTCGATAAGTGGCCGTGGTCTATTTTTTTATTATATTCCTTTAAATTGGATGTTTCCGATTTTATTTTTGTAATTTTGGTGATAATAATATTATGGGTGATAGTAGTAAACATTTCATTTAGTTGATGTAATGGAACGAAAATGGTTATGTTTTAGTGGTGAAGACAAATCGACGATATGATGAGAATGGTGATAACAGTGTGGTGTAGTTGTAATGATGTAATGTTGGTGTATATATCGAGACGGTGTTAAAAATTCAAAGTAATTAGTGATTTGTTAAAAATATTGGTGATTAATTGATTCCTAATTCCTCACTCTAACAGGATATATATCTAACAAAACAAAACAAGAGAAAATAAAAAGGAATCAGAGCAGAACAGACGCACTCAATTATGATTTGTTATTTCATTATAGTTTAATTATATTTATAAATTTATATTTAGTAAATACATTTAAAAATAATTTTAGTTTCTATAATTCTATTAAAAAAAATGAACTACAACTTATTTGGTCAAAATGCATGCGATAAATCATACGGACAAAATAGAAAAGATAAAATCTTCTAATAATTTGGGAATGGCAAAATTTGAAGACTCCATTCCAAATGTGGCTTAAGGGTTTAGAAGGGAGATGAGTTTGTCGGGAGAAAAGAGTCAGAGGGAGATACGAGGGTTAGAGTAATTGCGAAGACGGTTTGGATTGAGTAATTGCGAAAAGGGGAAATGATTTGAATTGAGTAATAGGGAAAAAGGGGAAAATGAAAATTTAGGGAGGAATGAGGGAAAAAGGGGGATTTTATTTTTATTTAAATTAAAATTGTAAATAAAAAATTTAAAGATTGACTGAATTTATTTGATTTTATAATATTGTTTTTCAATTAATTAAAAATATTTTTTTTAAAAGTTATATTTGTATTATTTTACGTGAGGATAAAAATATAAAATTAATAATATTAGATATTGAAAACTAAATTAGTTGACATCAGTTTTATAACTTTTAACATATGACATTGTTGTTATTAACATTATACCTTGGTTTCGTGGAAATCAATATCTAAAATAACATTCAGTAAATATATCATAAATATTGTATTTTAAGATAAATAAAATTATATAATTAAATGAGATTTCTGAAAATACATTTGTAACATATAAACTCTACCCTGAATCGTAAGTTAAATCTGAATTAGTTGATGTCGGTTTTATAACTTGTAACATATGACATTGTTGTTATTAACATTATACCTTAATTTCGTAGAAAGCAATTTCTACAATAATATTATGTAAATATATCCTAAATATTGTATCTTAACATAAATAAAATGAAACAATTAAATACGATTTCTAATTACACGTTTGTAACATATAAATTCTACACTGAATCGTAAGTTAAATCTGAATTAGTTGACGTTGGTTTATAACTTGTAACATTTGACATTATTGTTATTAACATTATATCTTAATTTCGTAGAAACCAATTTATACATTAATATTACGTAAATATATCCTAAATATCGTATTTTAACATAAATAAAACTATAACGTAAATATATCCTAAATATCATATTTTAACATAAATAAAACTATATAATTAAATGAGATTTCTGAATATATATTTCTAACATATAAATACTGTTATCTAGACATTAATTTCGTGGAAACCAATTTCTACAATAATATTACGTAAATATATCCTACATATCGTATCTTAACATAAATAAAATGAAACAATTAAATATGATTTCTAATTACACGTTTGTAACATATAAATTCTAGACTGAATCATATGTTAAATAGTAATTAGTTGACGCAATTTTAAATATAATTAGTATAATAATTTTTTTTAAAGCAATAGAGATAACGGTTTTTTGTTAAAAAAGCGTTATGTGATCTAGATAACAGTCTTTTCACAAATTCTATTACGGTTAAACTTTTACTACAATGATCCCCTATTAATATAAAGCATTATGTATAATATACAACGGTTTGCTTGGTATACCCTTATGGTAAAGTCTATCCTACAACGGTTGTTGTGTATTATATAAACCGTTGTGTGTATAAGACAACAGTTAAAAATCTTTGTGTGATTTTAAGCTTTTTTCAAATTTCTCCATCACAAAATATTATCCTATCTATTAATTTCAAAAAGCACGCATTTAATGCAATAACTTTATCGGGAGCATCTATGTATGAACTTCAACTCACTCATCTCTTCTTCAAAATCAAATCAAAACCAAATCACTCCTCCCTTCTTCAAAATTAAATCACTATGTTTAAAGCTAAATTTCTTCTATATCTTATCTAAATTTCTTCAACCCTTCTACATCTCATCTATGTCTCATCTCATCTGTGTTTAAAACTTTCTAATTTATGTCAAATCTCATCCGGGTCATCTCTGCTTAGAGCTTCTTCATCTCTAATCTGTGAAGTAGTTGAAGACAATCAAACCTCCCATTATCTTAACTAAGGTATTTTTTGTGACAAAATTTGTTTGACAATTTAAAATTAGGGTTTATACTCATATTGGGGGATTTATGTTTACTGGTATCTTAATTATGTTCTTTTACTACTCATATTTGTCATTTGCTGCTACAGTTGCTTTATTGATCTATTTTACTAATTTGCTGCTATAATTAGCTTTAATGAGGGTTGAAATTTGGTTCTGGGGATTCAGATTATATATACAATCAGCTGGGATGTGGGGTTCAAATGGTTCCTGTCAAGTGGTTCCTGTCGCTCATATAAAAATTAAACATGGGGAGTTTTGTTGAATCTGATAAATTAAATGACGAGTTATGTGGAATCTAAGTAGTTTATTTAAGGTTTTAATCTAAAGTTTGACCGAAACCTGTCCCTATGTTTGTATGGATTTACAACCAGTGGCAGATGTGAAATAAATAAAATAGTCCTGTCCATTTTAGCAAACACCGGAAATTATAAGATAAGAAAGTAATCAAACAACTTAACAAATTTAGTGACTATTTACAATTTTGATGGGGACGGGAATGAGTTACTCATCTTTTAATCAATTCTCACAATACTCTTTATGTTCTCACTTGAACGCCTTCGACATAAATAGTGTTACTATTTTCCCTAGATCCGTCGGAGATTGGGGTTCAAATGCAAACACTTCTGAGTTTCAAAAAAGGATATGATTGTTTACTGTTTAGTAAATATAAGCTAACCACTTTTAGTCTTAAATCTACCTATTATAATATTCAAAATATCAAATATCCGATAGTTGCTTCTCTGAGTTTGTACTTCTGTTTGGGTCTATGCTCCCAGAAGGAAACACTTTTCCCACCTCATTCAGTGAAGCGAAGAAAACTTTGTGTGCTTTAGGAATGGAGTATGAAAAAATACATGTGTGCCCGAATGATTGCCTCTTGTACCATGGAGAGAGAGATGAAGATGAGATGAGATGCCGTATTTGTCAAGCCTCTAGGTGGAAGTTGAATAAAAAAGGAGAGAAACTGGAAGGGATTCCTGTAAAGGTCTTATGGTATTTTCCGTTAATACCACGTCTGAGAAATTTGTTCAATTCGCTCAAATAGCAAATGACTTAACCTGGCATGACACAGAGAGAATCAAGGATGGTAAAATGAGACATGCAGCAGATTTACAAACATGGAAGGACGTCAACGCAAAGTAGCCCGAGTTTGCCTCAGATCTTAGAAACCTACGGTTAGCTTTATCCTTCGATGGATTCAATCCTTTCTATGGCACAAATATAGATTATTCTTGTTGGCCAGTTTTGATGTCCATTTATAATCTTCCATCATGGTTTTGCATGAAAAGGAAGTACATTATGTTATGTTTGTTGATATCTCGACCAACAAAACCCGGTAATAATATTGACGTGTTCCTTAAACCACTTATAGAAGATCTATAGAAGTTGTGGCATAGTAAGCAAGTGTATGATGCATACAACAAGGAGTCCTTTTTGCTAAGAGCCATTTTATTTAGGACAATTAGTGATTATCCTACTTATGGCAACTTGTAGGGCAATATTATCACAGGTTATAACGGTTGTACTATCTGTATTGATAAAACAAAAGTTACGAGGCTGGTTAATTATCGTAAGATAGTGGTCATGAGGCATCGTAGGTGGTTACCCCGACATCATCCGTACAGGAAGCATAAACAAAATTTTTATAATACAGTGGAAAAAGAAATTACTCAAATTCTGTTAACTGGAGAAGATGTGTTTAAAAGAGTATAACATCTAAAGGGTCATGTCTTTGGTAAGACACAACGTCAATCTAGTTTGAAGAAAGGTGATGATCGGCCTATTTGGAAGAAGATGTCAATATTATTTGAACTTGAGTATTGGAAGTTTTTACCTATTAGGCATGTTCTCGATGTGATGCATATTTAGAAAAATATATGCGAGGAATCTGTCTTACTTGATATGGCCGAAATGGGGATAAGTATAGAGCTGAAGCCAAAGACTTCCGGAAAAAAGAAGAAGTTACCGTTGGCGTCTTGGAATTTAACTCATTCAGAAAAAAGGTTGTTTGCTCATCTTTTCTTGGCATGAAGTTGCCTGATGGTTTTTGTTCAAACATTAAGAGTTTAGTTTCGATGAAAAATCTTCGACTCGCGGGAATGAAATCTCACGATTGTCATATGATTTTGCATCACTTACTCCCGATTGCAATTCAGTCATCACTACAAAAACAGGTCAGGAACACTGTTGTTAGGTTTTGTCTTTTTTTAAGGCAATTTACATTAAAGTTATTGATGTGGATAAGTTAGAGAAAATATAATCTGAGTTGGTAGAAACTTTATGCCACCTGGAAAAATACTTCTGTTGGTCCCTGATATTGTAGAAGGGGGGTTGAATACAATATCTGATAATTATTCGCGGAATAATTGGATTAAAAATATTATTTTAATTACTCACGAAATATTAATTATAATGAAATACTGTTCAAGTGAAAGATATTATTTTTAACTTGATTAGTATTACACAATTAATATTTTAGAAAAACTGTTATATAATTGATATAAAGTCTAGAACGAATTCGACATGAAGTGTTCGTGTTTAAACAATTATATTCAAACTCAGCACAGAAATCTGTGAATATTACAATGCAGATAAATTACTGAATTTGATCTGATTTTTCTAACTCTTCACAAGTTGAACAACAAACAAATGAAGCAATCATCTCATATTTATAGAGATTAGAAAAGGCTGGTATGACCTTTTCTAGTATGACTTAATTTCAAGAAAATAAGTCTGTATGACTTATTTTAACACTTGTATGACTTTTAAAAGACTGGGCATGACTTATTTCTGGTCGGTATGACCTTTTAAAACTCGGTATGACTTATCAAAAGTTCGGTATGACCTTTTGAAAGTCATATCCAGATTTTATTTAATTAAATAAATCGGTATGACTTATTTTATTTAAACAAAATCAACTCAGCATGACCTTTTAATCAAATCTGCTCGGTATGACTTAATCAAACTGCTTCGGTATGACTTATTTAAATAGGTCGGTATGACTTATTTAAACAGGCTCGGTATGACTTATATATATATATATATATAAAGAAATTCGGTATGACTTATTGAAAGTCATACTAACTGATTATATATATATATATATAAGTCATTTTGATCCATTTCTTTTATAGTAAATTAATTCTACTTAATTTAATTAGTTAATTTATAAATTAAATTAATTTCAACTTGAATTAATTTAATTAGATAAATTAAATAATTAATTAACAATTGATAGTAGAATTAAAATATTATCTTTAGTCGCAGCCGTGCTGATAGTCTTGAAATCTTCCTGTCTTTTCTTCGACTTCTGATCTTGAAACCTCTTGAATTAAATAAAGAATAAATATTATATTAGTTGACACACAAATGTACTGTCTGGTTCATTTGTGTCATCCCAATAAATATTCTCCATTTAAATAACATTTAACTAGAGGCCTTCTGTCATTAATTCTTCTTCACTGTTTGCATTCTTCTTCTGGAATCTGCTTGTAGTAACCACTTGAAATCTTCTATATCTTCTGTCTTCTATAGAAGTACTACCACATTATTAATTTCACTGACGCTTGAACATAGAAATGAACTTCATCCAGTGTTGAGTAGCAATCCTATAAAATATCTCTGATACTTGGATCCTTTGTGATTAGTTGACTGTCTTCGTCTTGATTCCTGTTTGGTGTTTAGTATTTACTTCTCTTTATTAGTTAGAGTTGAGTTGCCATCTAATTATTACAAATAGGCCTAGTCATATGCCTTTCAATCTCCCCCTATTTGTTGTTAAACATTTAACACACAAATTCCTAGAGGATAACTCAACTAACAACTAAGAAAGTAGTACGACATGTAGTGACTTGTAAATAATAAACAAAAGTTCTGGTTTTATATTTAACAATTTTCCAGATTCATACATAAAAGATAAATACAAGATAGATGTTCCTCTAGCACTGAACAAATATTACAAAGATTCTATCTTGTTCTATCTACGTCTTCCGTCTTCAGAAGTATCAACTTCACCTTCTTCTAGGATTGAACCTTTATGAACAGGTGTCCTTGGTACCTCTTCGGTTACTGATTGTTCTGTTGTAGTGGCCTCTCCATACAACCTTCTTTGCTCAGCTCTTGCTAACTGCCACAGTACTTCCTGTTCAACAGGATCTACTATCTCTTCTTCTACATCAGATGGTTGTGTTGAATCTATCTTTGGTATTTGCCTGATGTATGACGGAATCCTCTTTGATAGACAGTAGTTTCTTATCTTTTCTGCAGCATCCATCTTAGCTTGGGATTTAAATCCTTTCGACCTTAGCATCCTTTCAACTTGAATCATGTACTTAACTGTGTAGCCCTTTAATGATTCCTCATTTAACTGAAAGATTTGATATAGCTTGTTTGAAAAGAATCTTACCTCGTGAGGATCAAATAAGATTTGAGGACTAGCAGCTGTTGCAAAGATTCTAAGTCTATCCCTGAGAAGTTCATTTTCTTCTGAGCTTCTCTTGACTTTGTTCAAGAACGTCCATATTACTGATAAACTTCTTTGTCTGAAAAACTCCAAGGAAATTCTGAATGTCCCATTCCTGTGTGTATAGACTAGTATCTGCCAGTCTTCAAGAATGTGATCCACTAAGATAGTGATGTAGTCCACTTCCTCTTTCAGAGCTTTCATGAAGTTGTCAATGTTGTCGTTTGTCTTTTCTAGACGATCAATTAATGATTTCAGATGCTTGTCTTCAAATGGACCCTTTTGTTGTTTGTCCATTATTTTTCTTGCAGTATCCCATTTCTTTCCAATTTTGAGCTGTACATCTCTCTTTTTCTCTCTGACTGCTATGGCCCAGAGATTTTGCTTTTCTTGGCTTTCTTCTCTTTCTGCCTTTGTTCTTTCTATGACTAGAGCTTTCAGATTTTCAGTTTTTGCATGACTTGCCTTGATGTCTTCTTTTAGTTTCTTCATTGCCTCTTCATAGGCTGGATCAACTTCTTTCGGAAACAAAAATTCTTCATCAAATGCAGTTTCATCCTCAGCTCTGCAGTAGTCAGGAATATCTGATTCATCATGAGCACTGTCATCAATGAATTGCTCTTGGGCATAGTACTGTTCTTCTGGTACTGGATCAAACGATTGAAATTCTTCTTCAGAAAACAGCTTGGCTTTGCCTTTGTCTTTCGTAGAAGCCCTTTCATCTTCAGCTACTTTCTCCTTTGCTTTCTCCCCCTTAGTTGAGGGATCCTCTTGAGTTTTAGAGGCTTCAAAAGATGTCAACATTTTCTGCATAGTCAGATAGACTTGCTTCATTCCTTCATTCAGATGTGTCATGCCATCATCTAGTTTGGTGAATCGTTGAGTAGAGATCTTTTCATTTTCAATGATTGTGAGGGTTAAACTTTTCTCAACGTCGTCAATTTTTTTATGTAATTTGCTCACTTCTTTCATATCTTCAGCAATGAGACTCTGTACGTGCTGGATATCTTGTGTTTTTAGAAGAATGGATGACTTGACACTATCAACATCATTTCGAACAATTGTCAGCTGCTGTGTTACAGAGGCAGATGTAGATTTTTCTTCTGCTTGTGCTTTTACTTTTACCAACTCAGCCTGAACAATTTGTATTTCCTTCTGGAGAGCTTCCATTTTTGATAATAAATCACTGTGTGTGTGTGCACTCAGCTCACTTGCACTCCTGTTTAACTCACTTTCACTCGGTGCATGTGTTTCACTCTGTGTATGCCTCACATCACTAGTGTTTAGCTCCTTTCCAGATCCTGAAGCTGTACCTGCATATATTACAATTGCTTTTGAAGAGTCGAAATGCTCTTCTGATGCCTGTGAAGGCGCGTCCTCAACAAGATTAACTTGAAGTGGCTCCGCTACTGACGTAGCTACTCCTTGAATGGAGTCCCATCTCCCTCTATGGAGTGGTTGCCTCTCAAATCCACCAGTGGATTCAAGACCTTCTTTTAAAAGAACTGGATGTAAAGAATCCAGGGGGGTCACCACCTTAGACAATGTAGTGAATGGCTCATTAGAGTCTGTGATGCCCCTTAATACCTCGGAGGGTGTTTGATGCTGCACTGCATCGAAAATGTCATGGTCCACAACATAGGTGGCATCCGACGGGATTTTATCAAAAACATTTTCTTCAACAAATGTGCCCTCATGTGTTTGTGTATCTGCAAGCGGAGGTCCTGCTAGTGTGAGAGCTAGCAGTGTGCTTTCCTCACTATCTGGTTGAGCAAGTGTATCTAAAGAACCTTGAATGGCCATGTCAAAATCCATATCCCATTGAGAGGAAAAGGATGAGTCTGCAGGTGTCTCTGGTTGAAATTTAGATCTTTTAGATTGTGGAGACAGAGCTGCGGGTTCACTCACATCAGCACCAAGACCCCTAACTATTCTGACAGGTGTCTTCCTTTTTCTGACTTTAAGCGAAGAGGAGGAAGAAGGAAGAACTGTTTGAGGCTCTAATTCAGCTGGGGGCGGAACCTGTGTGTTTTCAGGTTCGTAGCTGATATCCTGGAGTGTAAGAACACCATCATAGTCCGCCACCGATAAATCTAATAGTGCATTGGATATTTCTATAGGTATTGAACTAGAAGATTGTGAGTGAGATATTACCTGTTGATCTTGTGCCACTTGATCGACATGCTGAGCAGCTTCAAGTAGAAGGTGCACAGGATGTTCTAATTGCATAGGCACTTGTTCTGCCTCTTGTTCCTGCACAGGATGAACAATAAGATCTAGTATCTCAGCCATATAATCTGTCCTTACCACTTGCACATTTTGAAACTTGGGGTTGTTGTGGAGCCTTGCAAATAAGTTGTTCTGAGAAGTCGGAGATTCTTCTACAGGACCATTCTGAAATAAGGCTTTGTCTTCTTCCATCAACAAGTCATTCATAAACAGCATCAGGAACCTTGGATAGTAAACTTGTACATTATGTTCCCTGCTTTCTGGTTTCCCCATTTTCCTGATTATTTCTTTTAGAATTAACTTCCCAAAATTTATCCTCCGATTGTGGGCCACAGAAAACCCTATGATCTGTAGTATTGAAGATATGTTGTTGAAGTTGTTCTTTGTAGTGGGAGCAAACACTTTGGCTAACGTGTCAAAGAAGTAGTCCCACTCGCTTACCAACTTGGACTTAGTCATTCTTACTAAGTTGATCTCACCCTGATATTGAATGTTGTAGAAAAATTCTAGAATTTCTGGTACAGTGGGTGGATCCATGAAGTTGTCTGTTGGAAAGCCTAGAATCCTGTTCACGTCCTCTTCAGTCACCATGTATTCATGATCTCCTATGCTGAACGAGAATTGAACTCTGTCTGCAGTACTCCTATTCCTCGCAGTGGAATACAGAGCCCTAAGTGCTAACACTTGCAACGGGGCGTCCAGAGTAATTGCAGTTCTGACGAGTGAATGTTCATTCATAAATACGATCCACGGTCGAAACCTCTCGACTGAACAATTCACCGGATTAAAATATCCAACAAAATTAGTTTTTACTAATTCGCAATAACCAGCCATTTTTTTTTTTTAAGCTATTACAAATAATAAAATTATAAAGTGCGATTACAACTTAAAAATTACAATAACAATTACAAGTGCAAAATTCGAAATTTACACAATAAAATTGAAAACCCTTACTGCTATCAAGCCTCTAAGTCGATTTTAACTGGTCAAATAACTACACAATCAGTCCTCTAATTAGTAAAAATCGTACTTAACTACGATTTAGTCCAAGTACAAAAGCAATCAGTTCGATTTTTGCGAAAATCCGGCAGAGGTTGGCTAGGTTTTAATCAATTTCAACAAACTAGCAAGCAATGATACTTGTAATCAGAGAATAGCAACTGAACTCAGTTGTAATGGAAGAAAATCAAGCGATTTTTGTAAAGAAAAAAAACTGTTCGACTGTAGATGTATAGCAGTGTGTGTGTGTATATGAATCCTGAGTATGACTTTTTTTTTTATTTTATTTAAAAAGAACTTGTTATAATACTCGGTATGACTTATTTCTTAAACAAATATCAGCATATCTTGGTATGACTTATTAAAAGTCATACCGAGTTTTATTTAAAACTAAATGCATCAGGTGTCGGTATGACTTATTTATATTAATTCTCGGTATGACTTTTTATTAGAAATAAAGAGTCATGCCGAGTTTTATTATAAAAGTCATACCGAAAGTTTGTAACTAAAAGTCATGCTGAGATAATATAAACAGGTTGCAAAAAAAAATACAGTAAGTATTAACAATTTTTATTTATTTAGAAACTTTTAAAAAAAATAATAATAATAATAATTTACATACTAACAAATTATTAAAGACATATAATAAATATTTACATTATTAATTGTTCTAATTAATTTAAGAATTGAATTAACTCATTTTTGAATTAATTTAATGAGTAAATTAATTGATTAATTAATAACATAATCATTTATATTAATGTACAATAATAATTAGTAAAATAAATATTAATATACATGCTTAAAATAACTATATTAAAACAATAGATAATGCTTATAAATGCTTAATTTATCCAAAATTACTTATGCTTCAATTGAAACAATTATCTTCTAAGAATATTGATTTAATCTTAAGATAATTTTTCCAAAAATTCATAAGCTCTAGGATTTTATTAATTCAAGTCTCATAAACTCTTTAAATATTAACATTTAATATTTATGAGCTTAAATTAATTCCTAGCAATCAAAAATTAGCCATTATTTAACATCCCTAATTCACTAACCAGCTTTGAGAAAGTGGATTCATCAAGTGGTTTTGTGAAGATGTCGGCTAACTGTTCTTCTGTGGGTACAAAATGTAGCACCACAGTTCCATTCATGACATGCTCTCTGATAAAGTGATACCTTATGTCAATGTGCTTGGTTCGTGAATGTTGTACAGGATTGTTGGAAATAGCTATAGCACTTGTGTTATCGCAGTAAATTGGAATTTTGTTCAACGCAAGTCCATAGTCATTTAGCTGATTCCTAATCCACAAGATCTGTGCACAACAGCTACCTGCCGCAATGTATTCTGCTTCGGCTGTCGAGGTAGATACTGAATGTTGTTTCTTGCTGTACCAGGAGATCAACCGTCGTCCTAGAAACTGACAGCTTCCAGAGGTACTTTTCCTGTCCATCCTGCACCCTGCATAGTCTGAATCTGTATAGCCTATTAGGTCAAAACCTGTATCCTTAGGGTACCAAATTCCAAGATCTGGTGTACCCTTTAGATATCTAAAAATTCGTTTAACAGCTATTAGATGAGATTCTCTTGGGTCAGATTGAAACCTTGCACATAAGCAAGTTGCGAACATTATGTCGGGTCTACTTGCAGTTAGATATAATAATGAGCCTATCATACCTCTGTAGCTTGTGATGTCAACTTTCTTACCAGTTTCATCTTTGTCAAGCTTTGTGGCTGTTGGCATTGGGGTTTTTGCCGGTGAAGAATCTTCTAGACTGTATTTTCTGAGAAGATCTCTTACGTACTTTGATTGGCAAATAAAAATCCCATCTTCCTTTTGCTTTACTTGCAATCCAAGGAAGAATGACAGCTCACCCATCATGCTCATCTCATATCGGCTCTGCATTAACTTAGCAAATCTCTTGCACAAGTTTTCGTTAGTAGAACCAAATATAATATCGTCAACATAAACTTGGACAAATATCATATCTTCATTATGTAATTTGTAAAAGAGAGTTTTATCTATGACACCTCTAGTGAAACCATTTTCAAGTAAAAACTCAGAGAGAGTGTCATACCATGTCCTCGGTGCTTGCTTGAGTCCATAGAGAGCTTTGAAAAGAAAGTACACAAAATCAGCAAACTCTGGATTTTCAAAGCCAGGGGGCTGTTCCACATAAACTTCCTCTTCTAGCTTTCCGTTCAGAAATGCACTCTTCACATCCATTTGATAGACTTTAAAATTGGAATGTGCTGCGAATGCCAGAAATATCCTGATGGCTTCAAGTCTTGCAACTGGTGCGTAGGTCTCGTCATAATCAATTCCCTCTTCCTGGGAGTAACCCTTTGCAACCAGTCTGGCCTTGTTCCTTGTAACAATGCCATCACCGTCTAACTTGTTCCTGTATACCCATTTTGTGCCAATAACAGATCTATCTTTAGGCCTGGGTACCAGTGTCCAGACTTCTTGTCTTTCGAACTGATTGAGTTCTTCTTGCATGGCAAGAACCCAATCTGGATCAATTAGTGCCTCTTCAATCTTCTTTGGTTCTTCTTGAGATAGAAAAACTGAAAATAAACATTCATTTGAAGTTGCACTTCTGGTTCTTACTCCAACATCTGGATCACCTATGATCAATTCAAAAGGATGATCTCTGCTCCATATCCTTTCCCTAGGTAGGTTTGATCTTGATGATTCGCCTCGAAATTCATTGTGATGTTGTGTTCTGCCAGTTGATCCTTCATCTCCCCCTGAGTTGCTGCCAGGATGACTTGTTGATCCACCACTGGTATTAGTAGAATCCCCAGTGTTGCCATTGTTTCCACCATTAATACCTGGATCATTACCATCATTGATGTCATTATTTCCTGCTGCAACTTCAGGTTCTTCTTCATCATCAGTATGTGAGTCTGGATAATTGTCGAATTTTAATGACTCAGAAGAATCTTCAGTTTGGATACTTGGGAGTTTAGTGTCATCAAAAGTTACATTGACACTTTCCTTCACTTGGTGCTGATCAATTATGTAAACCCTATATGCTCTTCTTGAATATCCGACAAAAATGGCTTCATGTGCCTTGGCCTCAAATTTGCCAATGCGTTCATCTCCATCTTTTAGCACAAAGCATTTGGCTCCAAATACATGAAAGTACTTGAGAGTTGGTTTCTTGCCAGCCATTAATTCATAGGGAGTTTTCATATGATCTTTGTTGATCAGAGTTCGATTCTGAGTATAACAAGCTGTATTAACTGCTTCAGCCCAGAAGTAGATAGGTAACCTTGATTCACTTAGCATAGTCCTTGCAGCTTCAATCAGGGTTCGATTTTTCCTTTCTACAACTCCATTTTGTTGTGGAGTTCTTGGTGCTGAGTACTGCCTTGTTATCCCCTTGTCTGAGCAGAAGTTATTCAGAACTTCATTTTTGAATTCTGTTCCATTATCCGATCTGATTGCTCGGACAGGTAACTTTGAATCTAACTCAATCAGCTTTATATGATCAATCACCAAATGTGGAGTTTCATCTTTAGAATTCAAGAATAAAACCCATGTATACTTTGTGAAGTCATCCACAATCACTAAGGCGTATTTCTTCCTTGACATAGACAGAATATTTACTGGACCAAATAAATCCATGTGAAGGAGTTGAAGTGGTTCAGTGATGTTTGTAGTGTCTGTGCCTCTGTGAGTTGCTTTCTTTGACTTGCCTTTTTGACATGCCTCACACAATCCTTCTTGTGTAAATTCCATCGGAGGCAGTCCTCTCACCAAATCCCTCTTGACTAGAGAGTTCATTGTTTTGAAATTCAGGTGTGAGAGCTTCTTGTGCCATAGCCAACTTTCCTCTGTTGAAGCTTTTGAATAGAAACAGTTTGCTTCGGCTTCAGTTCCCGAGTTGAAATCAGCTACGTACAAGTTTCCTTTCCTTACTCCACGCAAGGCTAGTCTGTCTTCTTTAGAATGAGCTATTAAGCACTTCTCCTTGATAAAGTTTACTTTGTAACCTCTATCACAAAATTGACTGACGCTGAGTAGATTGTGCTTAAGTCCTTCCACCAAAGAGACATTTTCAATGATAACATTTCCTGTATTTAACTTGCCATATCCCATAGTCATTCCTTTGCTGTTATCTCCAAAGGTGACGATTGGGCCAGCTCTCTCAACCACGTCTGATAGCAGGGCTCTATCTCCGGTCATATGCCTTGACGATCCGCTGTCCAGGATCCATATAACTCGGTTTACCTGTTTAACTCCCTGCAATTATCAAACGGATTAATTTGTCTTCGGAGCCCAAAATTGATTGGGCCCGGCATACTTAAAAAATTGACCTTTGTCTGCTTTGACAACAGATCCTTTTCGAACAACATCCTTTTCTTCCTTGACTGTTCCTACCTTCCTATAAGCAGTCTTAACAACTTTCTGTTTAGACTTAGGAATATATGATTCCTTCTTCTCAGGTGAAGGAGTCGCAGTCTTGGATTTAGCAAATTTACTATTGATGTGCTGTCTAGGTGTCATGTTATCTTTCTTAGCTATCATGCGTTTGAAGTAAGCAGTCATAGCATTAAAGGCACATAACATGCAATTCATTATACCACATGGTTTATGGAAAGCATCAATAGTAGGCATGTTATTCAATACAGTAGGGGGTTTAACAGATTCTACTTCAATTTTATCAGCATATTTGAAGTTTTCAGTAGAATGAAATTTATTGTTACTATTCTTACTGTTCACAAACGTGTTGGGTCTGTTCATTTTATTCTTTAAGTCTTTTGCACCTACACCAGGTCTGGGGGAATCAGAAGTTCCCACATCTTTCACTGGTGTTTCTAGTGCACATTTTTCTTTCTGGACATTAACTCCTTTTATGTCCTTAACCTGTTCTCCTCTCTTCTTCTCTTCCTCAAGATCTTCCAACTGCATTTCATATGCAATTAGTACAGAGCTCTCAAGGATGGGTTCAGCTATCGGTGTTATGAAGAGAGGTTTCGGTGTGTCTTTAACAACATGTGGGATACCCCTTTCTTCAGCACTTTTTCTAAAGGGGGTTATGTTGCTTGGTTTTCCTACAGATTTGTTATACTCGAAGCCTATTCCAACTTTACGATTTATTTCTTGTTGGTCAACTAGGTTCTTAACAATATATGAGGAATTCTTATAAGCAAGACACTTCTTCTTTTCTTCTTCTATCTGGTTTCTGAGATTAGTTTCTACTACAACATGACAACTGACTTTGCTGACTTGAACAGCTAAGTCTTCAGTCAACTTAATAGTCAACTTGTCATGATTTCTTTTTAACTGTTTAAAAACTTCAGTCTCATCAATTAACTCTTTGACTTTGAGTCTGAGTTTCTTAACTTTATCTCTTTCACCATCTAGTTCTTTACCTAGCAAAGCAAACATCTTAGGACACGAAGGATTTACCTCTATTCCTCTGTCACTGGTGGGAGACAGTGATCCCTCTGATGAAGCCATAAGAGCAAGATTTCCCAGCTCTTCCTCATCATCGTTATCTGAGTCATCCCAGCTTTTGCCTGCTGCTAGATAGGACTTTCCTTGATGCTTTTTCACTAGCGCATCATACTTCTCCTTGAGCTCTTCATAAGACTCTCTCTTCTTCCCTTGCTTAGGCTTCTTGCACTCAGTTGCAAAGTGGCCTAGCTCATTACAGTTGAAGCAACGAAACTTGCTTCTATCAACTAAGCCGGTCTTGTAGCCGCTTTTTGATACTGCTGTCGAAGAACCTCCTCTTTGGAATCTTCCAAAATTAGGCTTACTTCTAAATGAGGAGTTTCTTCGGAATCTCATGTTGCCAAACTTCCTGGCAACCATAGCTAGAGATTCATCTTCTAGCTGATCTAGTTCTTCCAGTGAGTAGAAATCACCATCTTCTTGTTTGTCAGCAGTATGTCCAAGTTCTGGAACCACATACTCTGTTGAACTGTTAGAAGGTGCAACAGCCTTCACTTCTTCTTTCTCTGGTGCTTCTACCATTAATGCCTTGGAGGAACTCAGTACCTTACCTCTTCCATACATTTCTCTGGTTTGGATCTGTTCCAGCTCATAAGTTTTTAAAACTCCGTAGAGTCTTTCTAGGGTTACTTCTTTCATGTCCCTAGATTCCCGGATGGCTGCAATCCTGTGCTCCAGATGCTCTGGTAAGGTCAACAAAAACTTCCTGTTCACCTCTTGGTTCTGATAAAACTTTCCATTCATGTTTAGCTCGTTTATCAATTTGTTTAGTCTCTGAAACACCTCAGAGATACCCTCACCAGGGTTGGATCTAAACTGTTCATATTGGGTGGTCAGGATCTCCAGTCTATTCTCCTTAACTTCTTCAGTTCCCTCATTGATAATTTCAATTGTTTCCCAGATTTGTTTTGCATTCTTGCAATTGACTACTTGGTTGTACATGATGTAGTCTAGGGATTCAATTAATATGAGCTTCAGATTATTATCAAGGGACACAGCTTCTGTTTCCTCATCTGTATAGTCTGCCGGACTTTTCGGAAACTGTCTGTGGGGAATTACGACCCCATCTACTGTATGTTCGAGAACAACTGATATAGGGAGCTCAACACCTTTAGCCATAATCAATGCATACTTAGGATTTGCAATCCCGATAAACAGTAGCATTTTTTGTTTCCACAAGTTGTAGTGTTCTCTGTCGAACTGTGGAATCTTGATGCTTGTAACTTTCTGGGTACTCATCTTTAATAAGATTAAAAATTAAGTGTTTCAAAAAATATTTTAATTTTTGACTGAAAACAATTTTTGATCAGAAATAATTTTTAGTGAAAAATTATTTCGAATAAAAAATTATTTTGAATTAAAAATAATTTTTGAGATCTGTATGAGTTGCGGAATTTTTGGTTTGGATCTGATATTTTCTATATCAACCAGCTCTGATACCAATTGTTGGTCCCTGATATTGTAGAAGGGGGGTTGAATACAATATCTGATAATTATTCGCGGAATAATTGGATTAAAAATATTATTTTAATTACTCACGAAATATTAATTATAATGAAATACTGTTCAAGTGAAAGATATTATTTTTAACTTGATTAGTATTACACAATTAATATTTTAGAAAAACTGTTATATAATTGATATAAAGTCTAGAACGAATTCGACATGAAGTGTTCGTGTTTAAACAATTATATTCAAACTCAGCACAGAAATCTGTGAATATTACAATGCAGATAAATTACTGAATTTGATCTGATTTTTCTAACTCTTCACAAGTTGAACAACAAACAAATGAAGCAATCATCTCATATTTATAGAGATTAGAAAAGGCTGGTATGACCTTTTCTAGTATGACTTAATTTCAAGAAAATAAGTCTGTATGACTTATTTTAACACTTGTATGACTTTTAAAAGACTGGGCATGACTTATTTCTGGTCGGTATGACCTTTTAAAACTCGGTATGACTTATCAAAAGTTCGGTATGACCTTTTGAAAGTCATATCCAGATTTTATTTAATTAAATAAATCGGTATGACTTATTTTATTTAAACAAAATCAACTCAGCATGACCTTTTAATCAAATCTGCTCGGTATGACTTAATCAAACTGCTTCGGTATGACTTATTTAAATAGGTCGGTATGACTTATTTAAACAGGCTCGGTATGACTTATATATATATATATATATATATAAAGAAATTCGGTATGACTTATTGAAAGTCATACTAACTGATTATATATATATATATATATAAGTCATTTTGATCCATTTCTTTTATAGTAAATTAATTCTACTTAATTTAATTAGTTAATTTATAAATTAAATTAATTTCAACTTGAATTAATTTAATTAGATAAATTAAATAATTAATTAACAATTGATAGTAGAATTAAAATATTATCTTTAGTCGCAGCCGTGCTGATAGTCTTGAAATCTTCCTGTCTTTTCTTCGACTTCTGATCTTGAAACCTCTTGAATTAAATAAAGAATAAATATTATATTAGTTGACACACAAATGTACTGTCTGGTTCATTTGTGTCATCCCAATAAATATTCTCCATTTAAATAACATTTAACTAGAGGCCTTCTGTCATTAATTCTTCTTCACTGTTTGCATTCTTCTTCTGGAATCTGCTTGTAGTAACCACTTGAAATCTTCTATATCTTCTGTCTTCTATAGAAGTACTACCACATTATTAATTTCACTGACGCTTGAACATAGAAATGAACTTCATCCAGTGTTGAGTAGCAATCCTATAAAATATCTCTGATACTTGGATCCTTTGTGATTAGTTGACTGTCTTCGTCTTGATTCCTGTTTGGTGTTTAGTATTTACTTCTCTTTATTAGTTAGAGTTGAGTTGCCATCTAATTATTACAAATAGGCCTAGTCATATGCCTTTCAACTTCCCCCCTTCCTTGTTCGATTTAATGTTTCATCTCTCGGTTAATCTTGGACGAGAAGTTGAGTTGTGTGGGCCAATTTTTCTTAGGTGGATGTATCCGTTTGAGAGATATATGAAGACATTCAAGAGATATGTGAGGAATCGTGCTCCTGCAAAAGGTTGCATTGTAGAGGCTTATATTGCAGAAGAGGCCGTTGAGTGTTTGGCCAGTCATGAAGAAACGATTATTGGGGTACCAAAAAGTGGAAGGCATACTAAGGACGCCGTATGCAGGCCATTATCTGGTGCAACCATGACAACCCCCAGCAACACCAATTTGCACCTAGCACATTTATGCCTTCTACAAAATACTACTAATGTTAGGCCATATTTGGAGTATGTCATTAGTCTATTTTCATTACATATTTTATGCCATTATGTCATTATTTATGCAGTTTGTTTTAATTCCATACAGTGAGCACATGGCATTATTAATGAATATTCATCCGGAACATGAAAATGATGAGATGTGGTTAAAGAAGGAGCAAAATGAGACATTCCTAAAATGGTTTAAAGAAAAGGTACTATAGACGTTTATTAACAGTTATGTGCAATTTATACTACTCCTTGGAAACATGAATCATTTTACCTTAAATTTTTATATTTTTCTTTGAAGATTGCTTCAGATTTGGTGAATGAAAAAGAAGTGCCGGAAGAGTTAAGATGGATTGCAGATGGGTCCAACAAGGATGTACCAACATTCAGCGGCTATTGAGTGGATGGAGTTACGTTTAGTACGAAGGATCGTGATGATACTCGCCAAGTTCAATGCAGTGGTGTGTGTGTGTCGAAGCTGATGCAATGATTGTGCAGGTTAAAGATCAAAATATTGAGCATTTGTCTCATACATATTACGGAGTTATAAAAAGTATATGAGAGTTGGACTATAACACCTTTAGAGTTCCTATTTTTCGTTGTGAGTGGATAGATATGAATAAAGGAGTAAAAGTAGATGAATTGGGATATACGTTGGTTAATATAATAGGTTGGGGTTTTTAAATGATCCATTTATCTTGGAAAAACATGTTAAACAGGTTTTTTACACGACCCTCTTGATAAATTATGGTCAGTGGTTTTGAAATTACCCGAGAAGAAGTACTATGAAGAGAGCGATGATGAAAATGAGGGATCGGTTGAACTAGAACTTGTGAACGATTGTTTTGTTCCCAATTTACCCGATGTCAATTTAGATGATGATGACATGGCTAGTTATATGCGAGATGACGTAGATGAATTCATTCAACTTTCATGATGTAATTAAATTATATATACTTTGTGATGGTCTGATTGTGATCTTTGATGGTTGTCATGCTTTGGTTATTAATCTGGCATGTCTTAATTGTCTGTTATTTTTTTTCATGCTGTAAATCAGATAAGGTTTTTAACAAATAAATCCTTGATAATATGAATAACAAACAATGGACCAGAAACACTTGTTTGAAGGTCTCTTCCATAATACAATGAAGAAAACACTTGTATTATTTCAACAACGATTTCCTGAAACCTTGTCTGAATTATATTCCAATAACACTTCCGAAACCGTTGTGTAGAGTTCTTGCTTTGCACAATAAAGCATTGAAAAATAGTTATCTTATGAGCTCTATCAAACAATACAATATTGTACTGTTGTTTGAAAATGTCTTACATAATACCTCACAATAAACACTTGTGTGATTTCAATAATGGTTTCCCACTAATAATTGTCTCAAGTCTATTCAAATAATAACTTTATTAAACCGTTGTATAGAGTTATTGCTTTGCATAATATGACATATAAAAACTAATGTGTGATTGAGTTTTTTAGGCAACGGTTTTAAAACCATTATATAATACATGGATCAGACAACAATTAATCGGGGGAAAAAACATTGTCCGTTAAATCTAGGCAATATTTTTTTCTCTGAGCGTTGTCTGAAATATGTTGTCTGATGCTGTTTTTCTTTTAGTGTTCTATTTAATTCATTAAATAAATAAACTCTTTGAGCCATGAGTTTTCTTTGGGAGAACTTGTGCTGCTCTTGTAAGTAAAAAGGAAGAAAGTAAATGGAACTCAAAATAAAAGATTTAGTAAATTATTTTGTTCATCATGGATTTGAAATCAGACATCAAACATAATTTATGCAATCAAATTGTGGAACCTATGTTTGCCAAATATGAAAACATTTCTGCGTCAATCGATATTGATCGTAAACAATTGCAAGACTATACAACATGTGATCACTTAATATGTTATGTGTTGGTATTGTTGGTTGTCTCTCATTGCACAATGTTAGCTTCCCATCCGTAAACTGCATTGGCTAGTTGTTCAATTTAGATTTCTACATTCTCTGTTGTTCTAGCTAGTATATCTATCTTTATTTCTAGCTTCTCCATTGTGGAACTAAATTTTCTACTGAGCATTTGAATGGCTTGCTCCAAACCTGCAGATTGCGTACTGTGTTGAGTTACTGCTCCTTGTATTCTTTCTTGTTGAAAACTCTGCAAATATGATTGCTAAGAAACACTATTGGAAAGTCTTTGATTTAACCATGTTGTATTGATTTGACTATCACAATGCAGTACGTTTCCTTGTCCTCCCCGTGAGAAATCCAAATGATTTCTCCAACCGGGATTATAAGCCTCAGAATATAAATTTAGTTGTTGCCTGTCGAAATTGCCAATGTTAAATGCTTTTAGTTCCTTTATTAGTGCATCTATTCCTGCATGAAGCTTGTTGTCGTCCTCAATCTTGTATGATGTGGTTGCTTTGCCATCATTATCCTGTTTATCCCATTTAACGCTGGTAGCAGCCATCTTCTCCAAAAGAGCAAATGCTTCACTGAGAGTTTTATCCAGTAGACTACCCCGTGCAGCGGCATTTATTGTCATCCTAAACAAATCACGCAAACCATGGTAGAAAATTAACATAATTGACCACCTAGGAATCCCATGATTGGGACACTTTGTTTGCATTTCTATATACCTTTCCCATCCTTAATACCGTAAACAGCTAAGAAAGGCACCCTTTGCAACCCTGTTTACATTAGTTAACACAACCATGCTCCAAAAGAACATCCAAGTAAAGAAAGATCCAACTCATCATATTATCCAAGTAACACAACCTATTTAGCATACTAGTACAAATCTAACTCTAAAAATAGCCGACTAATCTTATATCAGCAGTCTTCACTTTACCCTTTATCTTCTGCTAAAGTTATAAAGAACTAACAACCCTTCAAAGTCACCATACCAAATAAAATCCAACACCAAATAAAGCCACCATATCAAAGTGAAATACGTGATATGAGACCAACCTCCATAACAACTGCACCAAAAAATATCACTAATCAATAATACAAAAATGAGAATGATGTGTAGAACTAGACAAGTAATTTAGAATTTATGAACAAATAACATATCATACCAATGAAACTGAACTACGGAGCACTAGAAGAAGCTTTTCTTCCCTTTCTTAATGATTTATAATCTATTTCATTCTTGTATCGTGTTGACTTTCTTCGACCTGGTTTGTTTGGAATGTCATCATTATCAAGAATCACGGTACAAAAATCTCTCAATAAAGGCCAATCATTCTTGTCTGGTATTGGTTGAAAGTGACCCGAGTAAATCATTCTTGCATTCTCTAGCTTGTAAAAGTCACTTATAAAGTCTATATGTTGCATTCCCACCCCATCACAATAAGCGAGAACATGAAAACATGGAAGATGAAATGTCTGCCACTTGTTGCAAGTGCACACGTGTTCTTGTAGGTGAACAATATGTTTATTTCCTCCCTTCTGACCACGTCAATGTTGCACGGTTCATGGGTAATTCGGGTATGTGGTACAAGATCGGGTACGTGAAACCGTAGTTTCTATGAATCGGGTATGGTGACCCACGAATCAAATATGCGGGTCGATATGAGGATCCCTTTTATAGTTATTTTTTTAGAAAACATTATGTATATTTACTATTGTATCTATGTTTTAGTTATTGTTTTATAACTAAAATATATAAGTAAATTAATTGGGATATGTAAAATTTCAAAATTACTAGACATAATATTTAGGGGATTCAAATATGTTCAAGTAATCGAGGCATGCCTTGTGTGTCTTCTCTTCCATGTTTTTATTCATTTTTAAATTTATTTTTAAAATTAATTTCAATCTAGATGGTATCAAGTTATCTTCCTTTTTTTTATTCTTTCTCCTTTTTACATAATGATTGTCGGAGTTAAAAGGGGGATCGCCGAATTTGGAGAACTGGAGCGTGACCCGAGTGATCCGGGTCGAAAAAATATCGTGTTCCGGAATGAGGGAACTGGATCGCGGTTTCATAGGCTGACCAACGAACCATGCAACACTGGACCACGTTTCAAAGTCACCACCTCAAACAGCGAAGCACTACGATCAATTTTTGTCACTTGATGTCCAGTTGCACGTTGTTTCCATTTATTCAAAATTTTATTGGAATGCTACGTGAACTCATTACCATTAACAGCTTGCTTGTTTCTGTATCTTTACACGACGTTGATCAAAATAACTAAGCACCTTATAATATAAGGATTTAACTAATGCAGTGATCGGGAGTCTTCTTGAATCTTTGATGTTGTTATTCCAACTTTCAGCCATATTTGTTGTCATGATTCCAAATTGCTTGCCTTCATCACACAAGTTAAAGCCCACCGTTTAGGATTTATCTCATGAAACCACTCTTCTACTCTAGGCTCAGTTGCTATCAATGCATTCCAATGCAAAAGTAATTTGGCCTCTATCAATTGGCTGCACATAGCAATCACCCTTTCTTTCAAATTTGTTTTCTGAAACTCCCGGAAAAAATTAGCAGCTATGTGTCTAATGCAGAATCGATTATATCCATATCGTTCGCACCGTCAAATGTTAGGATTTTTCATGGCAGACATAATCCCCGCATGCCTATAAAAAATATACCAGTTCGATCGAGGGCAACCATTTTCCTCAATCTCTCCAAAAACCAACTCCAACTTGCTATATTCTCCCCCTCAACAATTGCAAAAGCTACTGGAAGGAGGTGGTTAAACCCATCGACTGTTGTAGCAGAAGCAACACCCCGCAGTACTTACCGTATAGATGTCTACCATATATCTCAAGTACTGACATGCAGTGTCTAAAAGCATCAATGTAAGGCTTAAATGTCCAAAAGACTCGTCTGAATCTAACCACCTATAAAAAATGACATACAATAAAGCAAGATAAGAAAAATAAATCAAAAATAAATAATGAATGTCATATGCTTTAAAGACCAATAATATAAGATAAAAAGATCATATAATGATTTTAGATGCCACAAGTGATAAAAACAAGAGATCTAGGCTCTCTTAAATCATTCTCTTTGAAATACCAATACACATGTGTGCGTGGATTTACAGTTTGTAGTGTATTCAACAATAGAGGAAGCTCGTTGTATGATTCCTCCCAAGACCTGTATACTTTCTTATTTGCAATTTTTCTTCCATCTCTCAGCTTTTTCGGTGAAGGTGTATATCCAACTTACCTGACAACCACAATCATTAACACCTTTTATGAGAGATTAGGATCATCAGGAATAAGGTTAACAATGATTTTTGCAATATGTGAAGAATCAAAATTTCGATGATCTTGTGAGATAGACTGATTTAGACATGTATGTTGACCCCTAGTCTCCATAATCTCAAAAACGTTATGTGATTTTCTCTTTCTAGCCCTCAACATCCATTTGCAACCCTCGGTATTATGTTTGCATATCACTTCCCAAATAATAGAATCAGACTTTAACACCTTTATCTCCTGATGATTTGCAATATGCACCTTTTTTACCATGCTCATCAACTTTTCTTTTGATTCAAACATCATTCCCTTTGTTAGCTCAGGTGGATTATAAACTTCACTACTCTTTTTCATACCATGGTCTGGATTAGAAACAACCATTGTTGATCCATCAAAAGTCCTGTAATAAGGTATATCTCCATCTGTGAAGTCGCTTCTTCCTTTATAATTTCCTTCACTACCGCCACTACCATTAAATAAGGTTCTACTTGAGCTTTCACTTGAAATGTATCTACTACAACTTTGTACATTTTTTGAACTATTTGTGCTCGAAGTATTTTCAGTTCTTTCACTGACCCTCGAGTACTGAACCATTTCATTTGAACTTTCACTTGCACCAATTGTTACTTTTTCTACATAAAGCTCCGCCCGAATTTTATTCCCGGAGTCATCAAAGGATTCAAACATGTACTTTACATCATCATCATCAGCAATCAAAACAACTCCATATTTATTTGTTGTAGAATTCATAAAGCTACGCAATACTTTCAATTTGAACAAATTCGGGTCTATGGATAACTTTCTATACAAAACATGAAGAAGCTCTTTGTATCTCAAATTGAAGTATAATTTCACAAACGTAGCTCATAAATAGTACCTTTGACACTATCATTCATTATATTACCATCACAATATAACCACCCCCAAACATACCTAGATTCTGAATCCATTATATTCAAAGTTTATAAAATCTAAAACAATGAAATATAACTGGTGTAATAGATTTAGATATTGTTGGAGTGTAAAAAAGAGATAATGTTTCACATTATTACCTGAGGAGTTTTCTGAAAAGACCCACTGTAATAGCTCTCTCGAATAATACTACTCTGTTTGTCTATTTCATGTTCTTAATAGATACACGATTGTTAGTAACATATCCACCGGAGACCCAATTGAGAAAAGCGTAACAAACGAAGACATGCCACATGTATCCACGTCTCCTACCATACACTTACCTCTAAGGCGTATCACGTTGATACGTTTGTCACTGGGGTGTATCAAATTGATACGTATTATTGCGTCTTCACTTACTCCGTCGCGAACGGCGTGTTTGCGGCATACGTGAGTGTTACAAGCGTATCATCTAACACATTATTGTCTGCAGCGTGTTGTAAGAATTATGCTTCTTCCTCTCACCCGTGTTCGCTGATACGAGACTGGGAGCAGCATGTTTGCTGAGACGCTACTGGGAGTAGCGTTTCTTTAAAGGTATTTTGGGTCCCCATATCGGCCTATAGGTAATTTAGTCACCCACTTTATTAAATTATTTATTGGGGCCTTACCCTCACATATTACACTAAATACTAAATTGGTAATTAGAGTGAGAGTATGATATATTGATAAACAAGTACAAAATGATAGGTTCAGTACAACATCAGTAACACCAGATCATAACATGGATACCACTAGTTTCACAGGCACATAATAAATCATATTCAATCTAACCAAAAAAATATATAAATTAATTATATGAAAAATAAACTATAATTTATATCTTAAAAAAATAAGATGGGCCATATAAATGATAAATATAGTAAATATTGTGATCGATAGAAATTACTGAAACCAAATTTAAGAACATATCAAAAAACTGAAGAATATTATGAGCTATGTTACTTTGACTCGGGTACGGAGTGTCGGACACGACACATATCCGTGTGTCGGACTTGGAAATTCTGAAAATTGGGGACACGGAGACACTGTCCTATTTTTAAACACGGGTACGGGGACACGTCATAATATATTAATAACAAGTGTGATATGTTAGACATCTTAACAAAAAGTAACAATAGAATTCAAATTAAACATGATATTGTACCGGACTTTGCAAATTAGGCATCGTCTCCAACCTTATCTCATTCTTGTTTCTTTCTTTATTCTCACATATTTATTTTGAATCGTAAGTTTGACTCATATTTGATCTTTAAATTGGTCAAAGTGTCCACATTTTAGTCAAAGGATCCGATACGAAATAAGTGTCGTGTCCGACTGTCCAAGTATCCGACACGGGTACGGCAACCTAAACAGAAGAGTCGGAGTAACATAGATTATGAGTACCTGATCTACACACAAATATATGTGTGTGTAAAAAATCTGACCCGCCGTCAAATCAGGGTTTGTATGTTGATCTCCGGCAACATCCGCCGAATCCATCATGTCCTAAACAGAAATGTAGGTTTTGAGGTGGGCTGCAAAGAATGTGGGGTTATGAGTTGGGATTGCAAAGAATATATAGGGTTTGTTTTACGGTTTATTTTTTCTTGGGCCAATTAGTTGCGTTAGAGTTTGAGTTAACTATAATTTTACCTAATCCAATTTCTTTTGATTTGCAGTATAACCCAATTTTTAGAGTATGTAAGTTATCATATATTTAGTATTTGTTTCATTTTATATGAGAAGTTATTTCTCATAGGATCTATTAAAAATATCTATAAAATATAATAAATATGTTTAATTGATAAAATTATATTTTATACTTTCTAAATACATGTGTTTTCTAAATATTTATTTTTTATTTAATTATTTACTTCATATGTAATATAATTTAAATTGATATTGTGATTTTATTAAAAATTATTTTTAAAATTATTAACTATATTTTTTTCAGTTTTAACTAAATACATATAATTTAGCATTTACTTCAAATTATTTTTATTTATAAAATTGAAAAGAAAAATTATTAATAAAAAATTATACCAATTTTAATAAATATATATATATATATAATATTCAACTTTTATATATATTTCATTAGTAAATTTAATATATACATATTAATAAATTATTTAATAGGAATAAACAAAAAAACAAACTAAAACAAGTGAACCTTTATGAGTTTGCAGGATTCTATTTCGATTTTTGTCATACTGCTGCCTTAAACTGTGGTTAAAGGATTTTTTTACTGACACAAGTTTTTGTTATGTTTTCTGATTCCAGAAAGAAAGAATGGAGAAGGAAGCTGAACTCAGGAGAGTGAGACAATAGCTACTGCAACAAGCCAAAGAAAAGGATTCCTATGCCTAATTTGATCAACTGCTTCTGGCATCTTTATGAACTTTCTGTTTCAGTTTTTACTTTTTCATAAATCGTTCTGGTTCACACGCCTGAATGTCATAAATATGACTTTTATATCAAATGATAATTAGAATTGTCATTGTTATATGATAAATAACTTCATCGTCCCCTGTCATTGGTTCACATGTTGTTTTGGGCGCAGTTTTTGGAGTACGTACTCATGTTTATTAAGAATGATGGATGTGATTTGGAAATAGTAATTTGTTTCATATGTCTATTTGATTATAGATTATAGTGCTCATTTACTGTTTAAGTTAAGTGTATACTTATTGTTTGGCCCCTGTCTATGCTGCGTATGTTCTTGGGATAGAAAATTTTCCAAGTATTATGGATTTGGAAAATAAACTTTGCAAATTTTTTTATCTCATAATTAAATAGCATTGTCCATGCTATAGGACTGCAAAAGCTCTGAGGACTAATTCAAGCTGTTAAATACCAATAACTATCTTTCTCCTAATTAAAGTAGAATATAAATATAATTAAAATTATATTAAAAGCTACTCCTAAAATATAAATTTTACACACCGAATAAACAAAAGAAACAAATATATGGGTTTTTAATTTCATCTTAGGTTTTACAAGCATCTCTACTTCTCTATTTCATGTCCTAATCGCCAGTCTAGGGTTATTTTCTATTCACAAGGATTTATGAATCTCAAGTGAACCTAACTCACAAGATTAACTCCCACATCCCTATGTAGAATTTAAATCCATGAGCATCATTAACACATAGCCCAAATTTGACTACTTGAGGAGAATATGTATATTCATATCCTATACATAAATCAACATAATTGTCAATCTCAATTAAGTTATATTTATTGGGTCTAATCTAGGCTGTCTCTTCCGAGCATCATTCAAATTACTAAATCTATCTCAAAGTCTATTATTCATTGAGAAGAATTACACACAAATCAATATAATCAATTATACCAAACACAAAACAGAGATTTTTTTTCTTTTTTTGTGAAAAAAATAGAGAATTAAAAGAATGCTTATTTATCAACTCAAGAATTCATCAAACCTTAGAATACCATATTAGTTCAACATCTTAAGGAAAAACATAACAATGAAATAAAGAAGACGAGGAAGGATAAAACTCGTTGTGATGACTTCGATCTTCTCACATCCAAGGTTTTCTTCAGGCGTCTCTCGTTCTTTGTTGGTGTCTACGTCTCTCTCAAAACTACGACATTTTTTCCCCAATATAACCACTCTCTATATATCTATTATACTTAATAGTGTTTTTAATGAATTATTAAGAATACAAGAAATATTCCTAAATAGAATATAATTCTAATTAGGAAATTTGTAGGCTGTTGTTGTTAGGCTTTTCTGTGCACATGAGAGCAAATTCAAATTCTGGACCCATGATAGAAATAAAGGTCTTCTTCAAATCTTTCTAATTTGTAAATCATATTGTAACGTAGTATGTAACAGTGATAACGATAACTCAACTAAGAAACAAATACAGATAAATAATACTAATATGCAGCACATGAATCCAGAAGGACATGCAAACAGAAATCATACATTCATCACTGCAGAACATTCAAGATGTAAAGTTTACTAAACGACAGCGAGAGAAGTTCATTAATATGTTCAGGTCTCAACAACAAATAAGTGTTCAGTAGATTTCAGATTAAAGGCAGTTCAATGATTCAGGTATAGTCGTCAAAGGATTTCAGTGATCAGAAGCAACGAAACAGTCCAAAGTTAGTCAACTGAAACATAACAGAAGTCAAGAGAATTAAATTTAGTGTTAGTCGTTTGTGAACCAGACCAGTGCACTAAGCGTCAACACAATAAGAAAAGAATTGTCTTGGCTAATCAGAAGAAAATCAGTTGATCAAGCCAGAAGAGTAAAAAACATGCAGTAATTACTTCAAGCACTTCAAGAAATATGATAAGGCAAGTAATAGTGCATTTAGTGGCTCCTACACTCTTGAAGCACTCTAGAGGCGCCACTAACATTGTAAAGCCACATCAAACCAAGTTAAAAGCTAAGGCAAAGCAGAAGCGAAGGTTTGTGGCGCCTGCACAAGGGAATGGGTGTGCAGGCGCAACAAAACATGTTAATGGCGCTACAAGGTAAAAGAGGAATGTTAATGGCGCCTACACACTGCAAACCATGCGTAGGCGCAACAAAACATCTCACAGGCGCAACAATTCACATGGAATTGTTCTCAAGTAGTTTATGGCGCCTGCACAAGGGATTGAGAGTGCAGGCGTAACAAAAGCTTGGGGCACAATAAAGATCACAAGGCGCAACAAAAGTTTACAAGGCGTAACAAACTACCAAGTGGCGCCTACACACCACTCCCACTCTTCAGGCGCAACAAAGGACTTGAACAATTGTGGAATTCAATTTTCCAAAAGTCTACAAATTATATATGGGTTAAAACAATATGGACAATAAGAATTTCATTCATCTTCAACAAAAAGAGATACAGACGGGAGCACTATTAAAGCTTGACAGTAATATCACCCAACTGTGTTTCTATTGTAATCTTGATTGAACCCATTGAAGCTAATCATTTGATTAGAAGGGTAGCACCTCAGGGATTTAATAATACATTGTTATTTCCCCGAATCGTTGTGTTTCATTAATTACCATTTTTATATCTTAAGAACACAAACACTTAATCCGCAATTAAACGAAAAATCTACCATATCATATTCAACCCCCCCTTTCTATGTTGATTTTGGACCTAACAATTGGTATCAGAGCTTGTTGATTGAAGTTACAAATCAAGATCCAAAAATAGTTTTTCGAAAAAGTGCATTTTTAGATCTAGAAAAATTTATATTGAAATTTCTTTATTTTTAAAGAAAATTCAATTTTGAATTTTTCAAAGATTTTAAGTTCACTAATTTTAAGAAGACTATCAATCATCAAGAATTCATATTAAAATTTTATTTCTAAAAATTTAATTTTTATTCGAATTGATTTTAATTTTTAAGAAATTAATTATTTCTTAAGATTTAAAATTCTTATAACCATGAGTACCCAAAAACTCAGCAGCATTACAATCCCAGCCTTTGACAAAAACTCAGCAGCATTACAATCCCATTCTTATAACCATGAGGAACCATGAGTATTCATCTTATGGAAGAAGAAGATGTCCATTTTCATTAAAACATCAAATTCTCAATATCTGGGAATCTTGGAAAATGGACCCTATGTTCCTCAGAAGCTTACACCAAAAACAGTTTCAGAAGACGGTGAACGGATTCCGCAAGGATTTACCCCACAGGAACCTTCAGAGTTTACTAACACTGATAAAGAGAGAGTTGCATGGGACAATCATCTTCAATGCATCCTGATGGATTCTTTGGACACTACAATGCTAAATCAAGTGATTAACTGCACAAGTGCCAAACAGACGTGGGATACAATTGATCTGCTGATGGAAGGTACAGCAGAAGTGAAGGAGAACATGCTTAATATTCTTACTTCCCAATATGAAGCTTTCAAGTCACTGCCAGGAGAAAGTATCACTCAAGTCTTTGAGAGATACAACAAATTGTTAAATGACTTGTCACTGCATGGGAAGGCCTACTCACATAGGGGAGATCAACAGGAAATTCATGTTGACACTGCCAGCACACCTGGAACACAAAATCTCTGCCATCAGAGAAAAGGAGTGACATAAATGACATGTCCATTGAAATTTTATATGGGAAGCTCAAGACTCACGAAATGGAGCAAGAGTAAAGACATATCATTTATGGTACAGGTACAGTGGACAGTAAGAATACCGCACTGTTAAAGACTACAACTCTTGTAGCCAAGGATTTTGCTGTCACAGAGACCAGCACAGTAAAACCTGATGTTGAGAAAGAAGAAATTCTGGAGGCTGAATTTACAGATAACACTCAACCAGGTAATGAAGACGACTTCTACTCAATGGAAGAACTTGAACAATTGGAAAATAAATCAATGGCCTATATGGCAGGGAAGTTCAAGAACCTCAGGTTTAGGAGGAACTCTAAGTACAAATTCAAGAGTAACTCCAGTTACAGTGGTTCCAGTTTTAGAAACAGCAACCGAGGAGGATCGTCTTCAGGGTCTTACAGCAAAGGAGGTTATAAGACGGGAATGGTAGATCACAGTAAGTTCAAGTGCTACAACTGTGATGAACCCGGGCATTTTGCAACAGAATGCCGGAAGCCGAAGCAAGTGAAAGAAAGAAATGAGTCATATGATGAACTCAAGCAGAAATATGATGCACTGGTGAAGAAGCATCAGGGAAGAGCTTATATAGCTGAAGGAAAGAGCTGGGATAATTCAGACAACGATGAAGAAGAAACTTATGGAAATATTACTTTAATGGCAGACTCTTCAAAGGCATCCCCTCAATCATCGAAGGTATCATTTCTTTCCTCCATTGACATGTCTAAATTTGAATATAAGAAAATTGTAGAAGATCTCGGTATTGAAATGTTTAACATACATACAAGCATGCTTGCATCTGAAGAAGAAAATGCTAAACTAGTTCTAAAGAATAAATGCTAGAAGCTAGACATGAAGAACTAGAGCTTGCATGTGACAATCTAGAAGATCTGAAACAGAAAATAGAATATCTTCAGAATAGAGACAAGTGCAACCAGGAAGTAGAAACTACTCTTAGGAATAAAATTTCTAAGTTAGAGTTAAAACTTCAAGCTTATACGAAATCTGCTAATCTTGTAAAGGAGGCAATAGATAAACAGGTCATAGGTCAGAAAACTGGAATAGGTTTTGACTATGATAAAAAGGCAGGAAAGATGCATGTAGAATCAATTACTGAGGAAAGTCCTGTGAAGCAAGATATTCCACATGTGTTAAAAAATGTCACCAAGCCCCTATATAAAAAGTTTGTCATGGAACCCTTAAATGAAGATGAGATCTTAATGAAAGAAGAAATCCTTGCTGAGGATCAAAAGAAGAAAGAGGAAGAAAGTAAAAAGGAATTGCCTAAAAAATCTGTAAAAATTGTAGACCCTAAAGAACAGATTAAAAGTGATTTAGGTAACAAGAATGAAAAAATGAAAGCTAACAAAAATGGCAAAGTAGGTGTTAACAAGAAAAATGATTATGCCTACTCTCCCAAAGCTATTAGAAAAGTTTGCAATAATTGCAATAACAAAGAACAAGCGTGTCAAGTGGATTCTCGACAGCGGCTGTTCTAGGCATATGACTGGTGATAGAGTCCTGCTATCAGATGTGATTGAAAAAGCTAGCTTAATAGTGACCTTTGGAGGTAATATTAAGGGATTCACAATGGGTTATGGCAATCTGGAAATTAGAAATGTTATCATAGAAAATATCTCTCTTGTGGATGGATTAAAGCACAACCTTCTAAGTATCAGTCAGTTCACTGACAAGGGCTTTAAAGTAACTTTTGAGAAAGAAAGATCTGCAATCCGAAATAGGAAAGATACGAAGCTTGATCTTCAGGGAGTGAGAAAGGGGAATCTCTTTGTAACTGACTTATTCTCTGCAAGCAAAGGCGAAGCTCAATGTTTTTACATCAAAGCTTCAATAGAGGATAGTTGGTTATGGCACAAGAAACTTACACACCTAAACTTCAAGGCAATGAACTCTTTAGTTAAGAGGGAATTGGTAAGATGTTTATCTGAGATGGAATTCTATCAAGAAGGTTTATGTGAAGCATGTGAAAAAGGAAAGTCAAAGAAAACATCTCACCGAAGCAAAGACTCTACAGACATTACTGAACCACTGCAAATTTTACATATGGATTTATTTGGCCCAGTAAATGTCATGTCAATATCAAGGAAGAGATATGCCCTGGTAATTGTAGATGACTACTTTAAGTACACGTGAGTGTTATTTCTAGCCTCAAAGGATGAAGCCCCTCAAATAATCATTGATCACATAAAGAAGATAGAGGTAGAAGCTGGTTTGCCTGTCAGAAAAATTAGGTCTGACAATGGAACAGAATTCAGGAATGTAACCCTAAATGAATTCTGTGTTGAAAAAGGTATCTCAAGACAATACTCAGTGCCCAGAACTCCTCAACAAAATGGAGTAGTAGAAAGGAAGAACAGGACTTTGGTTGAAGCAGCAAGAACAATGCTGAATGAAGCTAAGTTACCTTTATACTTTTGGGCTGAAGCAGTCAACACAGCTTGCTACACTCAGAATCGTACCCTGATCAACAAAGAACATAACAAGACTCCGTACGAGATAATGGCAAACAAGAAACCAACACTGAAATACTTTCATGTGTTTGGAGCAAAGTGTTTTGTATTGAAAGATGATGAGCATCTAAGAAAATTCAAATCCAAGGCTCATGAAGTCATATTTCTTGGCTATTCTCTGGAATCTAAGGCGTACAGGGTTTATGTGATTGAACACAAAAAGGTCATTGAAAGCATGAATGTAACTTTCGATGATCTCAAGCTCCCAAGTCTACAAAGAACAGACGACACTGAAACTCTGCAGTTTGAAAATATGAACTCAGATGAAAGTGAAATAGAACCTGAAGCTGCAACAGGAAATCAGGCCCCAAATGAGAATAACAACAATGATGATTCTGACCCTAGTAGTGGAAAGAGTGGAAGATTCACAGAAACTACTAGTAGTGGCAAAGAATCTCATTCTCAACCAAGCAGCAACTTAGAGGGAGCAACTGAAGGATCAACAAGCAGGACCCAGCACTACAATAATAATCAAGTTGAATCTTCAAGGGGAAATCTTCCTAGACATAGGGTATGGAGTAGAGATCACCCCTATGAGTTGATACTAGGAGATCCACATGCTGGAGTTCAAACTAGACGTACTTCTCGAAATGAATGTTTATTCTCTGGTTTTCTCTCTGAGAAAGAGCCAAAGAAAGTAGAAGAAGCACTAGAAGATCCAGATTGGGTCATTGCTATGCAAGAAGAACTCAATCATTTTGACAGACAAAAAGTCTGGAAGCTGGTACCCAAGCCAAAGAACAAGTCTATAATTGGCACAAAATGGGTATTCAGAAATAAACTGGATGAAGATGGCATAGTTACGAGGAACAAAGCCAGACTGGTTGCTAAAGGTTATTCCCAAGAAGAAGGAATAGATTATGATGAAACATATGCACCAGTGGCAAGATTTGAAGCTATCAGGATGTTTCTGACATTCGCAGCACATTCCCATTTCAAAGTATATCAAATGGATGTGAAGAGTGAATTTCTGAATGGAGAGCTTGAAGAAGAATTGTATGTGGAACAACCCCCAGGGTTTGAAGATTCAGAATTTGAAGATTTTGTATACTTTCTCTTCAAGGCACTCTATGGCTTAAAGCAGGCACCTCGGACATTGTATGACACTCTATCTATATTCCTACTAGAAAATAGTTTCACTAGAGGTGTCATAGATAAGACTCTGTTTCATAAAATGCATAAAAATGACATGATATTAGTACAGGTATATGTGGATGACATTATATTTGGTTCTACTAACGATCAGTTGTGTAGTAGATTTGCTAAGCTAATGTAGAGTAGGTATGAAATGAGCATGATGAGAGAGTTGAATTACTTCCTTGGACTCGAAGTAAGTCAAAGGAAAGATGGAATCTTCATTTTCCAGACCAAGTACATCAAAGATCTTTTGAAGAAGTATGGTCTTGAAGATGCATCGACAGCTAAAACCCCTATGGCAACTGCCACTAAGCTTGATCAAGATGAACCTGGTAAAAAGGTAGACATCACAAGCTACAGAGGTATGATTGGCTCATTACTCTACTTAACTGCAAGTAGACCAGATATTATGTTTTCTACATGCTTGTGTGCTAGGTTCCAGTCTAACCCTAAAGAATCACATCTTATAGCTGTTAAACAGATTTTTAGGTATCTTAAGGGAAGTCTGAATCTTGGAATTTGGTACCCTAAAGATACAGGTTTTGACCTTATTGGCTATAGAAATTCTGATTATGCAGGTTGTAGGATTGATAGAAAAAGTACATCAGGGAGTTGTCAATTCCTTGGTAGAAGATTGGTGTCCTGGTATAGCAAGAAGCAGCACTCAGTTGCAATGTCAACAGCTGTAGCTGAATATGTTGCTGCTGGAAGTTGCTGTGCACAAATATTGTGGATAAGGAACCAACTTCAAGACTATGGACTGTTGCTGAACAAAATTCCAATATTCTATGACAACACAAGTGTCATAGCCATCACAAACAATCCTGTTCAATATTCAAGGACCAAGCACATTGATATCAGGTATCATTTCATTAGGGAGCATGTCATGAATGGTACTGTAGAGTTATATTTTGTACCTACAAAGCAACAAATTGCAGACATCTTCACTAAACCACTAGATGAAATCACTTTCACTAGACTGGTTTTTGAACTTGGGATGTTAAATTCTTCTAACTAATAAGTTAGTAATCAAAAAACTGCAATTTGAAGTTGATAAATTCACTAGTTGATTAATTTCAATATTTTTAGGACTTGTGAATATATCTACCAAATTCATTTTCCAGTAATTAGGATTTTAAATTAGATAAATATTTTGTGCATACATGTTAATTATATTGTTATTTATTTCTTGTCCATTTTTTTAATCCAAGACCAGTTTTGTGAGACCCACATTCAGTACTTTCATTTGCAACTGTTTCATTGAATTTGGTTAAAGTTTTAAAAATTCTCAAGTTTACAAAATTCGAACAATTTGGCTAGGGTTTATCACTGTTAAAAATCGATTAAAAATTGTGTAATAATTAAAGTGTGCTTAAAATTACTAGGAGTTCTTTAATTCTTATTCAATCCAAGTAATTTTAATTTTAAGGTTTTAGTCCATTATTATTGATTAATTCAATTTTAATTAGTAATTTTAATTCATAAAAATTATTTTTTTTAATTAAATGGCAGGTCATTTTGAGATTGAAAAGACTAATTATTTATCTGTCAAAGTAGAAAATTGGACTGAAGCAGGGGAGTTAGGTAACTGGGCTAGGTTTTTAAATGAAAATTCTATAGTCCGTTATGCACTAACTACTGATGTTCCTTTAAATAGAAATTTTCTGAGACAGGTGTACAGGTCTTCTAAAGACACATCTGCAGATGGAATATCAGCTTTCACTTGCACAATCAAGCAGCAAAAAGTGCGAATAATAGAGAATGACATAAATCAAGTACTTCACTTGCCAACTAAAGATTTTGCAGATGATCCATCTCAAACAGATCTAAACAATTTCTTCATGTTCCTACACTGCACCAGAGTGAACAATAATCTTCCAAAGAAGATTTACAAAAATCACCTACCCAAAGAATGGAACTTGTTTTTCAACATCCTGTCTCATGGCTTTGCACCAAAGACAGGTGGCTTCTATGGAATTACAAACTTCAATAAGGTGATTGGATATGCAGTGGCTTCTAGATCAAGAATCAATTTTGGGAAGATGATCATGAAGGAGATCCTATATAATCAGGCAAAAATGGAGAATTTCTATCTGTATCCAAGATTTCTACAGCTGGTGTTGAACCATGTACTAACTGCTGATCAACTCTAATCCTTTCAGAACAGTGAGTTGGAAGAGTCACCCTCTCTTCAGCTAAAGACAATCTTAAGGCTACGAAATGAGGCTGACTATCCAAACAGGTATACTCCCGCTCCACTGACTGATCCTATTAGAGATTACCTTGATCTTCTTAGACAGGTTGGTGACGAAGAAGCTGCAAGAGAGACAACCTCTGAAGAAGATCACGTATCTGAAACTGATGAATCAACACATGCAAATTCAAAAGAACAATCATCTCAAAAGGAGAATGAAGCTAAAACATCAATTGATTAAGAAAGCAAAGAAGCATCCGAGGAAGAACCAGGCTCTGAAAAAGAAGATGAACGTATGGAAGAAGCTGGTTCTGAACATGAGGAAGAACCAATTTCAGAAGAAGAAGAAAATAATCACCCTGAAAATCCAACAGATGAGGACAATATTGAGGACATAGTGGAAAAAGATCAAACCACAGAGGTGTACATCCCTATCATTGATGATGAACAGAGGGATGAATGTACCCTTCTTGACTTTGACTTTTCTGCTTTTCTAACAGAAAATTTTGTCACACTATTTCCTACTGAGCCTGAAACGGCAATGCACACACAAGAGCCCTCAGTGGCCATAGAAGCTGGCAATGAACTTAGTCAAGATCAAACAGTTCTAACCAATGCCAGAGATCAATAAACACTCCCTTCATCTCCCAACACAAGAAAAAGAACCATTGATGTAGATGATAGGGGGTCCCTACCAAATCAGAAAATTGTTGAAATATCCCCTACAGCTCTGCCCTCTAGAAAACGTCGTAAAATGAATTTTAAACCTAGGGTAACTGTGAGCCAGGAACCTGATTCTCCAATCTCTGAAACTTTTCTTTTCCTTCGCAATCTGAATTCTGAAATTGACAAAATCCTGAAAGGTAAAGGAACAGAAACAAAGTTAACAACAATTTCCACTACTTCAGTAGCTAGTACTGTTTTGGTTGATCCAATTCATAACCTGTCTTCACAGACAGAAGGGGGCATCACAGACTCTCACGAGCCATTCATTACATTGTCAAATGTGGTGACCCCCCTGGACTTAACATCTCCAGATCCTAATCAGGATGTTTTCCCTACTCAAGTGGGTGAAGTGGAAAGGCAACTCTCCCATAGAAGGGAAGTGGTCTCCATTCAAGGAGTAGCTGTGTCAACAACATCACCACTTCAAGTGAAAGTGCCTTTACAGGCGACGCGGGGCACCACAGGCTCTAATTTGTCATTCACTACATTGCCTGAGGTGGTGACCCCCCTGGAGATTCAAATTCCAGCTCCTACTCAAGAGGTCCTCCCCATCTTTACAGGTCAGGTGGAGGGACAACACACCCATATAAGGGATGTGGACTCTATTAATAGAGTATCTGCTGCTTCGGTAGTAGAACCTGTTCAGGGTGTCTCTGAGCAGGTAAGGTCTTCAATGGCTTCAGCTGACATCACGGATTCTACAACTATGCCAATCATTACAGAATCCATAGTGGTGACCACACTGGGTCTCAAACCCCCAATTCCTGAAAAAAGAGTTCTCCCCACCCAAAGTGGTCCGGCGGAGAGGCAACCTACCCATAGAAAGGATAGGGATTTTAATGCAGGTACAGAAGATCGCAATGCTTTTATGGAATTGAGTGAAATACTTAAACTTGGTGATCTTATGTTCCCTGACCCTGATTTTTCGAGTATGAGTGTTGAGGGTCGTTCAAACACAGAAATAGTGAGAAGTGAGACACCCACTACCCAGATAAACACCCCACACATTGCACACACTGCACATAGCCAAAGGATTCTAAATCTGGAGGCTCAGGTAACTGAAATTCACTACTCAATAAGAAAGATCTTGGAGGTGCAGGAGCAGTAGAGAATGGAAATGACAGAAATCAAAGATTTGGTTAAACAACTGCTAGCTTAGAAAGTTCCTATTTCTACTCGATCAACTTTAACAACTCAAATTACTTCGGTCAGAAGGGAGGATAACCCAACTGAGGGGGAGAGAATAGAAAAAGAGAAAGAAGTTGGAGCTGAAATGATCATGGAATATACAGCTCAGGGGGAGAAAGATTTGTTTTACAGGCCTGGAGCAAGGCAACTTGATGAAGGAGAAATTTTTGAACCTTATGTGCCAATGGATATTCCAACTGAGATTGAAATAGAGGAAACTGCAAAAGCAGCTGGAATAGATATTGAGGAGGAGTTTGCTGAAGAATATGCCTTTGATAATGACTGTCTTCTAGTTGGTGTAGATGAAGTTGTGACTCAAGGTATAGATCAAGCTCAAGAACTGATGAAGTGAAAATGGAAAACAGTACAGCACACAATAGAAAGAAGAAATAGAATCAAGGACATTGAAGCAAAGGTTGGTCCTGATTGGGATGAAACAATGAGTCTTCTAAAGAAGAAAGAGTTAACTCTTACTCAAAAAAAGACAGAGAAGTCCTTGATCTATTCAGGACCATGAGAGAAAGATTTGAAGATGTTCATGAATTCTATGCAATGCTATCAGAAGAAATAATAAGCGTGTCGGTAAGTGCATTCAAACAAGGATGGAAAATGTTCTTAAACTCAAAATCACCGGGGTCAAAGATTTTGTCAACAAAGAGTTTTGAAAAGATGAATATTGTAGAGTTGTATGTGCTGAAGAGGAAAGTCATCTTTGGAGGGAACAAAACAAATGAGATACTGAGAGATCTGATTGAGAAGAAGGTAATAGAGATCGGTGTCGAAGCATTTGAGAAGCCTCCAGTAGTCAAATACTACAAAGCAACAACTCTCCATAATCTAACTTTGTCTGACGAATGTCTGGATTCAAGCCACGCAATGTTCATGCAATATGTAGAAGGGAAACTCCGAAGCAAGAAGAATAGAACAGAAGAAGATCTGAAAGCTGCTGAGTTGATCTATGCATTCAGACTGAACAAAGCAATTAAAACATCAGGGAGATACCTAATGGAAACGACCAGATACTATCAAGAACCAGTGTTTGTTAGAAGAGAGAATGGCACAGAAGTACTTGAAACCATAAAAGATTCTGAACCTTGCATTTAGACGGAGCCAAATGGGACAAAACACTTCCTATTCAAGAAGAATGGAGTGGATAAGAAGAAGGATCTATCAAAACTAAGGAGAAATAATTCTGAAACAATCCGAAAAGTCTTTTCAAGGGTAAAGAGATCCACTGTCAAATCAGACAAGAAGGCTTTGAGGATGATTGAAGATGTTCTAAGGGAGAAACTGGCAGAAGAGTCGATGCATGACACTGACAGAGTTAAAGGCTTTCCAAAGAGAATAACAGTGTTCGTGTTTTCAAAGAGACAATCTCTGGCCTTTGAGTCAATCTCTAAGGTAAATTCAACAGCCTTTCTCACTAAAGTTTTGAAGAAATTAGAAGATCCAACTCCAGTCAATACTCTTGAAGTGGAAGCTAGGGATTTAGTGAAGGAAAGGTTGGAGGAAAAGGAAGAAGAGCTAAGAAAGCATTACTCTGAAACAAGATCTAAACACAGGCAAGACTCTGTTCAAAGAAGAAGAAGATCATAGAATTATCTGTTCAGACTAGAGGAACAAACTTCTATTGTACACAAGAAATCTGGAAATGTAAAATCTAATCCAGAATATATTTAATATTATTTACTGTCTTTCTTCACTTTACTTTTTCTTGTAAGTATCAGTTGAGTTATCCTCTCACAGGATTTGCTTGTCGAACTCTAATAAACAAATAGGGGAGATTGTAAAGCATAATGTAACGTAGTATGTAATAGTGATAATGACAACTCAACTAAGAAACAAAGACATATAAATAATACTAATATGCAGCACAGGAATCCAGAAGGACATGCAAACAGAAATCATATATTCATCACTGCAGAACATTCAAGATGTAAAGTTTACTGAACGACAGCGAGAGAAGTTCATTAATATGTTCAGGCCTCAGCAACAAATAAGTGTTCAGTAGATTTCAGACTAAAGGCAGTGCAATGATTCAGGTATAGTCGTCAAAGGATTTCAGTGATCAGAAGCAATGAAACAGTCCAAAGTTAGTCAACTGAAACAGAACAGAAGTTAAGAGAATTTAATTCAGTGTTAGTCGTTTGTGAACCAGACCAGTGCACTAAGCGTTAGCACAACAAGAAAAGAATTGTCTTGGCTAATCAGAAGAAAATCAGTTGATCAAGCCAGAAGAGTGAAAAACAAGCAATAATTACTTCAAGCACTTCAAGAAATATAATAAGGCAAGTAATAGTGCATTTAGTGGCTCCTACACTCTTGAAGCACTCTAGAGGCGCCACTAACATTGTAAAGCCACATCAAACCAAGTTAAAAGCTAAGGCAAAGCAGAAGTGAAGGTTTGTGGCGCCTGCACAAGGGAATGGATGTGCAGGCGCAACAAAACATGTTAATGGTGCCACAAAGTAAAAGAGGAATGTTAATGGCGCCTACACACTGCAAACCATGTGTAGGCGCAACAAAACATCTCACAGGCGCAACAATTCACATGGAATTGTTCTCAAGTAGTTTGTGGCGCCTGCACAAGGGATTGAGAGTGCAGGCGCAACAAAAGCTTGAGGCGCAATAAAGATCACAAGGCGCAACAAAAGTTTACAAGGCGCAACAAACTACCAAGTGGCGCCTACACACCACTCCCACTCTTCAGGCGCAACAAAGAACTTGAACAATTATGGAATTCAATTTCCCAAAAGTATACAAATTATATATGGGTTAAATTAATATGGACAGTAAGAATTTCATTCATCTTCAACAAAAAGAGATACAGAAGGGAGCACCATTAAAGCTTAACATTAATATCACCCAACTGTATTTCTATTGTAATCTTGATTGAACCCATTGAAGCTAATTATTTGATTAGAAGTGTAGCACCTCAGGGATTTAATAATACATTAATTACCATTTTTATATCTTAAGAACACAAACACTTAATCCGCAATTAAACAGAAAATCTACCATATTATATTCAACCCCCCCTTCTATGATGATTTTGGACCTAACACAATTTCTGTTTACGGGCTTAAAATGGACTTGTTGAACTCTATTTAGAGCCCAAATAGTTAAGAAAGTACAAGAAGACCAAAAATCCGAATTTTGTATGAATTAAGTCCAAATATTTCCCTTCGAGTTCCAATCCAATAATTTCTTGTATCCTGCGATAAAATATTAAAACTAATAATAAATATCTACTTACCAAATATCCCCACACTTAAGATTTTGCACGTCCTCGGGTAAATAGAGACACAAAACTAGATCCTAATTTATTATAATCATTTTCGTAGATTACATGATTGCATTGAGTATATGCAACAAGACTTTAAACCCCTAGGCAGCCCTAGTAGGATGAGTTTTGTCTCGTGAGGACCTTTGGCGAATGAACCCACAAAATTCATCTAGCTCATGTAGTAATAATTTAGATGATATGCAAATGATCTCAAATATAATAGTGTATGCCAAAGTCACCAATAACCTTCAACACATGCAACAAGTTAAGATACATCGAGTTCACACAACAATATCACCATATAATAAACACAAGTACAAAGCTTGCATGTGTGCTTATTTAAAAAAAAATATGCTCTCTAATGAACCAAGAATATAGACAAACAAGTTTCAACATGACAAGTCATGCAAATTAATAGCCATCATTCAAGCTTAACATGGAAAGATACATGGTTTTTTCCTACTCTCTATATGCTCTGTCTATGATTGACCTCCTCCATGTAGCAAGTTTTAGGTCAATGAGTCCGAGAACATAAAGATCTTAGGCCACTACGATTGGCGCCCCCTCGGACTTACTCACTCGAAGTTTCATCAACAGTAAGACTTCACTAAACAAAATGATTAGCTTATTTGACCGTGCAATGGTTGAGATCCCAAAAGATTTATGCACTAATACCCATGTAGCGAGCGTTGGGTCAGCAATCTCAAACCATAAAAGGTTTTAGGTTACTAGGCACAAAGTCCATTAAAACTTAATTACTCGAATATTAATGAGCTCAATCTAGCCAATTATGCTAAATAAAATAATTAAGCGATATTCTGTTTCTTTTTTCATAAGCACATTTTTTTCCACATAACTTCCATGTCTCTCTTGAACTTATGCTACATACTAAGATCAAAAGGGAATAGTCAAAATTCTAATAATCAACAAGCGGCTAGCCCTCAAGACACAAGTATGCCAAAGTCTCAATTCAAAGAGCATAATAATTTTATGTCAAGAAATAAGTTATACACAAGTGACACTATATACGCATGTAATATTATTAACAAATACGTGACCATAGCAAGATTTAATCAGAAACAAGTTACATATAATATCATCATAAGTTACTGACTTGAACTACTACTCAAATAAGATCATGGAATGCTAGCATCTAATTATATTATAAGGCCAGAATTATATTTGGATTTTTAATGTTTTTTTCTTTTTAATATTTAATAGGAATAAAAAAACAAACTACCTATAACAAGTGAAGACCGCGCACATCCCCACACTAAAATGAGACATTGTCCTCGATGACACAAAAGACCAAATAAGCAAATAAAAGACACTAACCTGACACTAAAAAAACTAATTAAAAAAAGCAATAACCATATACACAAACTAAAGTACAAAGAAAAGGAAAACTCCCTTAGGTATCAAGATGTGGGAAGAGGCAAGTGTTGCTTCAGACATGTTGGCCATTTGCTGCTCCAGAGTCAGTTTTTGTAACAGCTGAGTTTGGCTGCGTTAAACCCCAGCAGGCTCATAAAATCGTCTACTAAATACAAATGTCTAAAATATAAATAATATACTAAATATGTACATACATAAGTTAACAATAAATAAATGTATTAGATGTTAAAATATAAAATATAAAATATGTAAAAATTAAATATATACATAATTATAATGCTAATGTAGCTGAAACATTATAAAATATAAACGGCTAACATAATTATTAATTATATATAATAACTAAAAATTCAAAGGAACAAAATAAAAAAATTAAAAATTAAAATTTGAATTTTAAAATTTGAATTAAATTTACTAATAATTAAATAATATTAACCCTAAAATTAGAATTAAAAAAATAAAGGTAAAAAAATATTAAAATATAAAAAAAACTAAAAAAATAAAATAATATTTTTATTCTAATATATCAATAAATTAATTAAATTATAATATTTATCAAATATAAAAATAAAGAAATTAATAAAACAAAATTATAAATACAATAAGGAAAATAAAATAAAATAAACAATTGTAGGTACATAATTTATTTGTGAGTGTATACAATTTATTAAGAAAAAGAAAATATAAAATTGAATAACTAATTTATTATAAAGTATATTATACTAGATTAAATATTTACCATAACTATTAAAATATCAATTAGTCATAAATTGTATATACGAGGCAAGCCCCCGGAAAGCAAAAAAAAAATCACGTCCCATGTCCAGAGATACAACACCGAGGCGGCCACTTTCACCAACTGTACTAGCATGCTGCGTCACACAAAATCACAAGTGCCAAATTGAATACCGTGGTTTAAATTCCCTGAGCCAAATGTCACCTTTTTTTTAATACAAAAATTGCTTTAGTCCAGAACAGCTGCATTCAACTTTTTTTTAATTTCCTAAAATACTTCAAAAAATGGTTAAATCTTAAAGTGATCACTAAAGTGAAGGGCAGTGACTCTAGTTATCCCGTATTCAGTCTCATCATTATAGTGAGCAATAATGACAACACCCTTAATCGACAACTTTGAGTTAACAGAACTGTTAAAATATTAAGAGAAGTTACTAACATGGCATGTACGTGATCTACACACCGAGCACGGAATGAATTGAACAAAAAGCTGAACCTGTAATGAAAATCATTTGTTTTTAATTGTAAAATCTTAATTTCTTTTTTATTCTATATCAAATTAAGTTTTCTTATCAATTAAAATAAGTTTTTGTTTTTAAAATTCAAATATTTTTTTATTTATATACGAGAAACAATTTGTACTATTTTCAATTAAAAACAATTTATTTTTTATTTCAAAATCTTAATTTCCTTTTTTTTTTGTCATGATTTTATTTATTTTTTAATCTACAAATAAATTAAATCTTCTTACAAATTGAAACAAACTCTCAATATTTCTTTTCATTTATATAAGTTAAATTATTTTTTAAGTTTATACTTTATTGTTTTTACTATTCAAAGTTAAAAATGTATGGTTCTTTTATTATTTTTTTTGATTTAAAGGTCCAAAAGTTATAAAAAAAGATTTAAAAAATTGATTTTTTAAAAATATATATATTTATGTTTTTGCTAATTGAAAAATCTTGATTCATACATAAACTTAAAAAGAAAAGTTGAGATTTAAAAACGTTTTATTTTTATTTTTTAAAATATAATTTTTCATGTATAATTCAAAAATATTTATATTCGGATTTTAAAATGAAAAACTTAAATTTTAATTTTATAACAAAATTTGAATTTTTCGATACATTAAAATAATATTTGTTTATATATCTTAATCTTGCTTTTTTAAAATTAAGATAATATTTGTTTATATATCTTAATATTCCTTTTTTTAAATTGATATAGAATAAAAAAGAAATTAAGATTTTACAATTAAAAACAAATGATTTTCATTACAGCTTTTTGTTCAATTCATTCGGTGCTCAGTGGGTGTAGATCACGTACATGCCACATTAGTAACTTCCCTTAACATTTTAAGAGTTCCCTTAAGTCAAAGTTCTCGATTAATAGCGTTGTCATTATTGGCCGATGAAACTGAGTTCCCGATAACTAGAGTCACCTATTTAATCCATGCCCTTCACTTCAGTGATCACTTTGAGATTTAACCCTCCAAAAATATATATATATATATATTTTTGGAGGGTTAAATCTCCAAAAATAATATATATATATATATATATATCTAATATTATATATATATATATATTTAATATTATAATAAAAAAAATCCACCCATCTAAAAATTAAAATATATAATATTTTAATTTCTAGGTGACTCTAGTTTTTTTATTCTAATTTTGTAATAAAAAAACTAGAGTCACCTATTTATCTTGTGGTAGTAAAATAATATATATATATATATATATATATATATATATATATATATCTAATATTATAATAAAAAAATCCACCCATCTAAAAATTAAAAATTAACAAAGAAAAAAAATAAATATAAAAGAAGAAAAAGAAAAAAATGTACAACTAACCTTACACAAAACTTGAGTTGGTGCCCTTCTTTATTGCCATTGGGTAGACTTATTTATATGTAATATTAATAATGAGGTGAAAAAGTATACAAACAAGCTTACCTCCCAAATTTAATTACTCTAACTTTATTTAAATACATCAAGTATATGCAAACATATAAAAATTGGGAGAACATACTTACACCATTCTCAATAATTTTTGGAATGTAGAAGTACTCACAATATTTATCATGAATATTTAAATATCTAGGCTCCAAAAATGGCTTCCAAATTGGATCGACATAAGACAAGCACAAATTTTCTATCCTAACCTTGTTCAATACAAATTCATCACATTTTGGACCTACCCCATCAAAGTCCTGTTCTAATACAACTGCATTCTCTTCTAGATCGCACAGCAGGGGGAAAAAGTCAATTAAAACATCAACTTCATTATTGGCATTAGAACCTTCAGTTATTAAAATATTTCCTCGAAAAACAAAAGGGTCAATGCAATAAGGAATGTCATAGTCATCAATTTCATTCCTTTTTGCACTAGATTCAATTCTAATGATACACCGTATTTTAATTCTTCAAAAATATGCCAAACCAATTGACCCCACATGCAATGATGACTCATTCTGTATTACATAATCAAGCATAAGAGAATTACAATTTTTAACTTGATGCAAGTATGGGTAGCGTTCTAACAAATCAGATGAAACAAAGTTAGATTTAGGATACATATATGCTTCAACGTTGAAGTTGTCTTTTCTATCAATCGTGCAAAACACAACAATTACCGACTTGATCTCAAAATACTAAATAGTGTACTGATATCAACAGTAAAATACTTAAACTTAGTCCCCAGCAGTGGCGTCAAAAATTTGTTAGAGATTTTACGACCTATATGCAAGTGCACGTATCACAACAAGCCATATATAAAAATTCGTTCCCACCAGGACTAATTCAAGCTCTTAAATACCAATAACTATCTTTGTCCTAATTCAAGTAGAATATAAATATGATTAAAATTATGTTATAAACTACTCTTAAAATATAAATTTTACACACCGGCTTAAGAATAAACAAGAGAAATAAATATCTAAGTCTTTAACTTCATCTTAAGTTTTACAAGCATCTCTACATATCTATTTTATGTCCTAATCGCTAGTCTAGGGTTATTTACTATTCACAAGGACTTTCTGAATGTCAAGTGAACCTAACTCAGAAGATTAACTCCAGTATCCCTATGTATAATTTAAATCCATAAGCAGCATTAACACATAGGCCAAATTTGACAAGAGGCGAATATGTATATTCTTATCCTATACAGAAATCAAAACAATTGTCAATCTCAAGTTATATTGATTTAGTCTAATCCAGGTTGTCTCTTCCAACCATCACCCAAATTACTAAATCAATTTCAATCAATTACTCCTTGAGAAGCATTACACACAAATCAATATAATCAATTATACCAAACACAAAATAGAGAATTAAAAGAATGCTTATATATCAACTCAAGAATCCATCAAATCCTAGAATATCATATTAGTTCAACATCTTAAAGAAAAACATAACAATGAAATAAAGAAGACTAAGGAAGGATAAAACTCTTTGCGATGGCTTCTGATGTAGACCAGTTGGCAGCAAGTATTGAGGCTGCAATGGATCGTGGAAAGGTTGTCCGCAGAACAAAGGCATGATCACGCTGTAGGACTGCATGATCATGCTATACTATAAAAACTCACGGGTGGCATATGGCTACATGGCATGCTCATGCTGAAGTGCTGCATGTTCACGCTGCTTTTATTATTAATCAGGGTATAATATTATTATTAGACTTTAATTAGGATTTGATTTTAGGATTTTTATATCCCTATATAAAGAACATTATGATGTATTACCTATTATCCTTTATTGAATTAAAAACCCTTTGAGATTTTTCTCATCTTTTCTGATGTAGATCAGTTGGCAACAAGTATTGAGGCTGCAATGGATCGTGGAAAAGGTGCCCGCAGAACAAAGGCATGATCACGTTGGAGGACTTCATGATCATGCTATACTATAGAAACTCACGGGTGGCATATGGCTACATGACATGCTCATGCTGAAGTGCTGCATGTTCATACTGCTTTTATTATTAATTAGGATTTAATATTATTATTAGACTTTAATTAGGATTTGATCGTAGGGTTTTTATATCCCTATATAAAGAACGTTATGATATATTACCTATTATCTTTTGTTGAATTAAAAACCCTTTGAGAGTTTTCTCATCTTTTCTGGTGGATTCCAGAGTTATCCATTGAATTCGTGCTTGCGGGTTCAATTTTGTTTCTTTAGGATTAACACTTGTTTATTCTAGGCTTCCGTGCTGCGTTAGTTGGTATCAGAGCAGGCTTTATCCTGTCTTTCGTTAATTGATTCGATATGGGAGAACCAGTTACCAAGAAAGATATTCAAGAAGTGACGATGACTTTTATCGTGGCTCTGAAGGCTTTGACAGATCAAATGAATAAGTTGTCAAATCCAGTGAATAACAATAACAACCAGCGTAAAGTTGGAAGAGAGGGGTGTGCTAGGGCTCCACGGGTCAGTGCTGATAGTTCTAGTTCATGTGAAGAAGTTATGAGGGAAGAATATGAAGAAAACGAAAGTCAGCATACCAATAATGATTACAGGGTGAAGGCTGATATACCACTATTCTATGGAACGATGGGGATATAGGAGTTTTTGGATTGGCAGATTGATGTTGATCATTTCTTTGATATAATAAGCATTCCTGAGAGTAAGCAGGTGAAGATGGTAGCTATTAGACTAAAGAATACTGCTTCAGTTTTGTGGGATAAGCTAGTTATGCAGAGAAAAAGGCAAAGAAAAGAACCAATCAAGACTTGGTGGAGAATGAAGCGTTTGATGTTAGAGAGATTTCTACCAGAGGACTATGAACAGATTCTATATAAGATGTATATTGAGTGTGTTCAAGGAAGAAGGACTGTAACGGAGTACACGACTGAGTTTGTGCATTTTTCTGACCGTAATGGTTTAGGAGAGATAGAAAATCAGAAAGTTGCAAGATACATCAGTTGGCTGAAAGGTTCGATACATGAAAAGATGGGATTGCAAACTGTATGGACTGTGGCAGGGGCTTCTAACCTTGCTTTAAAAGCGGAGCTTATGGAGAAGAGCCCTCGTGTTTACTCGGGCAACAGAAGATTTACACCTAGTTTAGATACCGCGAATGATAAGGACAATAGTGTGGTGAACAAAGATACTAGCACTGTTAATAAGGGACTTGGCGGTTCTGGTAGTGGTACTCAGCAGACTAAGCCTCCAATACAAAAGACAAACAATCTATATCTCAAGCCGTCAGGTCATAAGTGTTTTCGATGCGGCGGACAAGGGCATAAGTCTAATGTGTGTCCAAGTAGGAGAACAATTACAATAGTGGAAGAGGCTGAAGATGAGGATGGCGAAGAAGATAATGATTATGAAGGAGCGGAGTTTGCCGAGGAAGAGTCATCCGAAAGGGTGAACATAGTGCTTCAGAGGGTATTGTTATCATCCAAAGAAGAGAGTCAATGTAGAAATTTGTTCAAGACGTACTGTTCGATCAATAATAAGGTATGTAACCTGATAGTGGATAATGGGAGTACTGAAAAATTGGTATCGCAAAAGTTAGTTGATCATCTAAAACTTCCTACAGAGATCCATGAGAAACCTTACACCCTCGGATGAGTCAATAAGAATTCTCAAGTTCGTGTGTCCTTGACTTGCAAGGTTCCTATATCTATCGGAAAGCACTACAAAGAAGAGGTAATCTGTGATGTTCATGATATGGATGTTTGTCATGTTTTACTTGGGCGTCCTTGGCAATTTGATAATGATGTAACATATAAAGGACGTGATAATGTGATTTTATTTAAGTGGGGTAATCATAAAATTGCTATGGCTCCAGTTCTGGATTTTAATAGTAGTGCAGGTCAGAAAACTTCTAATTTTATGGTGATGGAAAACGATGGTAAAGAGTTTGATGAAGCTATTAAAGAAACGGGATATTTCTTCCCTGTAGTGGTTAAGGGGTTGATGAGTGCTGTAAAAGCGGAGGTTGTTCCAGAGGAAGTGCAGAAGATTTTGCAGAATTTTGAGGAGTTGATTGCGGATGAACTGCCTAATACTTTGCCTTCTATGCGAGATATTCAACATCATATTGATTTGATTCCTGGATCAAACTTACCGAACTTACCACATTATCATATGAGTCCCAAGGAGAATGAAATTTTGAGGGAATAGATTGAAGAGTTATTGAGAAAGGGATTCATTCGTGAGAGCATGAGTCCTTGTGCTGTTCCGGTCCTTCTTGTTCCTAAGAAGGATAACAATTGGCGAATGTGTGTTGACAGTATAGCCGTTAATAAGATAACTGTTAAGTACCGTTTTCCTATTCCTAGATTGGAAGACATGCTTGATGAGTTAGCAAGTTCAAAGTTTTTTTCAAAGATTGATCTTCGCAGCAGATATCATCAGATTCGTATTCGACATGGAAATGAGTGGAAAACAGCTTTTAAATGCCCCAGCTACTTTCATAAGATTAATGAACCAGGTACTTTGTCCTTTTATTGGTTCTTTTGTGGTGGTCTATTTTGACGATATTCTAATATACAGTAAGAACAAGGAGGAGCATTTAGAGCACCTAAAACAAGTGTTAAAGGTTCTAGAAGAAAATCAATTACACATTAATTTGAAGAAGTGTACATTCTGCACCAATAAGTTGCTATTTTTGGGATTCATTGTGGGAGAAGATGTTATTCAAGCTGATGAAGAAAAAGTTAGAGCTATTTGAGACTGGCCTGTTTCTACATCTATTACCGAGGTATGAAGTTTTCAAGGTTTAGCTACTTTTCTACAGGCGATTTGTTAGAGATTTCAGTACTATTACTGCGTCGATCACTGAATGTTTGAAAAAGGGGAAGTTCAATTGGGGACTTGAACAAGACCAGAGTTTTGCCTTGATAAAAGAAAAACTTTGCACATCACCTGTTCTTGCCTTACCTGATTTTGATAAGATTTTTCAAGTGGAGTGTGATGCTAGCGGAGTGGGAATAGGGGCTGTCTTATCCCAAGAAAAGAGACCAGTTGCATTTTTCAGCGAAAAATTATCTGAAGCGCGTCAAAAGTGGAGTATTTATGACCAAGAATTTTATGTTGTATTCCGAGCTCTAAGATAGTGGGAGCAGTACTTGATTCAAATGGAATTTATTATATTCACAGACCACCAAGCTTTAAAGTATCTTCATAGCTAGAAAATTATCAATAAGATGCATGCACGATGGGTAAGTTTTTTGCAGAAATTTCCAATTGTTATTCAACATAAATCAGGTACTCTTAAAAAAGTTGCGGATGTGTAGAGTAGAAGAGTTTCTTTATTGGTTACTTTAGAACAAGAAATCTTGGGTTTTGATTTGCTGAAGGAGTTATATTCTGGTGATGCTGAGTTTAAGGATGTATGGTTTAAGTGTAGCAGAAATCAACCTTCTGCAGATTTTCATGTTCAGGATGGCTATCTTTTTAAAGGAGATCAACTATGTATCCCTTGTTCTTCGTTGAGGGAAAAACTTATTAGGGATCTTCATGGTGGTGGAGTTAGTGGGCATATGGGTCGAGATACAACCATTGCTAGTTTGGCGGAGAGGTACTACTGGCCGCACTTAAGGAAAGATGTGGGCACTATTGTGAGAAGGTGTTCTGCATGCCAAGTTTCTAAGGGGCAGTCCCAGAATACTGGCCTCTATATGCCTTTACCTATTCCTGATGATATCTGGATGGATTTGTCCATGGATTTTGTGCTTGGGCTTCCTCGTACTCAATGAGGGGTGGATTCTGTGTTTGTGGTTGTTGATAGATTTTCAAAGATGACACACTTTATTGCATGTAAGAAGACCGCTGATGCATCCAACATAGCAAACTATTCTTTAGGGAGGTGGTGCATTTACATGGAGTGCCAAAGTCCATTACTTCAGACAGAGATACGAAATTTCTGTCACTTTTGGATCACCTTGTGGAAGATGTTTGGAACAACTCTAAATTGAAGTTCTACAGATCATCCTCAAACGAATGGGAAAACTGATGTAACTAATCGAACGCTGGGGAATATGATACGGAGTGTTTGTAGGGAGAAGCCGAAACAGTGGGACTTAACTTTGCCTCAGGTGGAATTTGCTTACAACAGCGCTGTGCATTCTGCAATGGGGAAGACACCTTTCTCTTTGGTATATACATATGTTCCTAAACATGTAGTTGACTTGGTCAAGTTGTCTTAAACTTCTGGATTTAGTGTAGCGGCTGAGAATATGGCGCAAGAGATTATCTCTATGAAAGAGGGTGTCAAGGCTAAGCTTCAAGCCACAGGAAGGAAGAATAAAGCTGTTGCAGATAAGCGAAGGAGGGTAAAATTTTTTGAAGAGGGAGATGAGGTGATGGTATTCTTGCGCAAGGAGCGGTTTCCAGTCGGTACATACAGCAAGTTGTAGCCGCGAAATTATGGCCCGTTTCAAGTGCTGAGGAAAATTAATGACAATGCTTATGTTGTTGCTCTTCCAGATTCTATGAACATCTCTAATACATTTAATGTGGCTAATATATATGAATACTATGTTTATTCTGTTCTTTATCCAGATAAGAACTCGGGGTCGAGTTCTTTGGAGGTGGAGGAGACTCATGTAGACCAATTGGCAGCATGTATTGAGGCTCCAATGGATCGTGGAAAGGGTGCCGACAGAACAAAGGCATGATCACGCTAGAGGACTGCATGATCATGCTATACTATAGAAACTCACGGGTGACATATGGCTATATGGCATGCTCATGCTCAAGTGCTGCATGTTCATGCTGCTTTTATTATTAATCAGGATTGAATATTATTATTAGACTTTAATTAGGATTTGATTTTAGGGTTTTTATATCCCTATATAAAGAAGATTATGATGTATTACCTATTATCTTTTGTTGAATTAAAAACCCTTTGAGAGTTTTCTCATCTTTTCTGGCGGATTCCAGAGTTATCCATTGAATTCGTGCTTGCGGGTTCAATTTTATTTCTTTAGGATTAACGCTTGTTTATCCTAGACTTCGGTTCTCCGTCAGCTTCTATCTTCTCGCATCCAAGGTTTTCTTTAAGTGTTTGTCGTTCTTCATTGGTGTCTACGTCTCTCTCAAAACTATCACATCTATTTTTTTTCTAATATAACTACTCTCTATATATCTATTATACTTAATAGTGTTTTTAATAAATTACTAAGAATACAAGAAATATTCCTAAACATAATATAATTCTAAATTGGAAATTCGCAGGCAGCAGTTGTTGGGCTCTTCTGGGCATATGAGAGCAAATATAAATTCTGGCCGGATCATAAAAATAAAGGTCTTCTTCCAAGATTTACATTGACTGTTTATGGGCCTAAAACCGACTTGTAGAACTCTATTTAGAGCCAAAACACTGAAGATAGTAGAAGATGTCCAAAAATCTGAATTTTTATGAATTAAGCCCAAATATTCCCCTTCGAGCTCCAATCCAATAATTTCTTATATCATGCGATAAAATATTAAAATATATAGTAAAATCTAATTTCATACAAAATTAACTAAAAATATACCGATAAACTAATAATAAATATCTACTTATTAGTAGGCTTACCTCGACGAATATTTACCTTATGCCTCTCCTTTCTACAAAATTCATAATGCCTTAAATTCCCCCTAACTCGTCCTCCTATCACTAAAAATACTTTCCCATCCACATCTTTTTGTTTGATATGTAGCTCCTTTTTAAGTCCATGTCTTATTATTGCTTTTAAAAATAAGTTTGGGAGTAATTACTTTTCGAGAACCAATTCCAACCTCAAATGAAAAATCTACTAAACTTTTCTTTTTGACAAAATATGACAGATTAAAACAAGAACAATGCAAACTTCGAATAAACTTGATATTATCATTGTCTTCTTATTCCTGACTTCGAACAATGCTTTCTGCTGTAATATTCTATATGCATTCTTATCAAATACTATTTTCTTTAAATGAGAAATCACTCGTCAAAGCCTAGTAAGACTCGGGCAATAATTCTTTTTAAGATAGCATCTTCTTGAAGTTCAATTAAAATATTTTTAGCAACCAATAGCTAATCCCTTACACTAATCATTTTTTTTCCTATAACATAATTGCAAGGTCAGCCTAGATCTTCCTTGAAGTGAGGAAGATTTCAGTTTTTATAATTGATATCCATAAGCTAGCTCTGATCATATATATTGTCCTACAAGATTATGACAACCCCAAAATTATGAAGAGAATGAGAAATATAGAATACCAGAGAAACATGGCAATATTGAATAGTCAGAATGTATGCATGCACTCCCAAGCACAATCTCTGAAAATCAATTGCAATGATTATTTTTTAAAATAATGATTTACTTAAAATAACATGCAAGTGTGAATTGGAAACAACTCTCAAAACTCAAGATTAGCTTTTTAAATATACCGAGACTCGATTCCTTTACATCTTACCAAAAGAAGGTAGTAGATTACAATGCTATAAATGAAGAGACAAGATTTATAAGGCATAAATATTGCGATTGGAACTTCAAAGCGAAGCGTATTCAGGCTACTAACAAATAGGTTGTCTGCCTCTACTCCTCCTAGCTAGTAATCAGTGTTGCTGTTGCATCCTGGATCCTAGTCATCAAGGTTTCACAGTTAGTTTACTGAGGTGTCATCCCTAATTGCATTTAATTCTGAGGATCTGCTTGAGCATGACCTAAGGCTCGTGCCTAGGAGCTATAAAATGTTTTAGTTGATTGCCGCCCAGACAGGAGTACGGATGTAGCCTGGTTCCTGCCTAGGACTTCTAAAAAAAATTAGTTAGTTGCTGCAACAAACACAATTCCAAATTTTATTGAAACTCATAAAAACAATAAAAACACCCCGAGATCAAAACTTTTCGACATTTTCGACTACTATCCCTGATTCTTCACCAAAGTTCATCTTTCTCCGTTCGATGATTGTCTTGTTATTTCAAATACAGCCTCGACGCAGATAGTTTCTTATTAGATTAAGAAAAACAATATCTATTATTAACCAACTACAAGACACGTGGTAAATGTAACACACGAAAATGAAACTAGCTGTAGGGGAATGATAAACCGACTTCTTACCGTGTGTCGAAATCATATCCTCTAGAGGGAAAATATTATTATGTACCATGAAAAATCTTGTCTGGGTGCCTATTGATAAACAAGTACAAAATAAATGATAGGCTCGTACAACATCAATAACACCAAATCATAACATCGATTCCACTAGTTTCACAGGCACATAATAAATCATATTCACTCTAACCAAAGAAAAATATAAATTAATTATATGGAAAATAAACCATACTTTATATCTTTAAAAAAATAAGATGGGGCATATTAATGATAACTATAGTTAATATTGTGATTGATAGAAATTACTAAAATGAAATTTAAGAACATAATAATAAACTAAAGAAAACGTTTAGATTATTAATATCGAAAATTAGAGTACTAGATCTTCACACTTTTGTGTGTGTAAAAACCTGACATTCCCTCAAAGAGTAAATGTTGACTTACATCCTTAAATACTACTAATTCTCTACCAACATTTTAGGGCTAAATCAATATGTGTTTATCTTCTCTAAACTTTACGTCTAGTTTATAAATTATTACATAATATGAGTTTAATTTAATAATAAACTAAACAGAAATATAATTATACTTCATCAAAAAATAAAATTAATTTTAAACATGGTTAAAAGCCTTAATATATTTTTTATTATGATACAAAATATGATAACAATGTTAAAATAAATGTTTAGTTCATAAATATAAAATCATTATGATATTGTGTTCAAAAAATATATTTGATATATATGTTGATTTCATAACTAACATTTGTGTATGGTATAAATAATATCTCTATATTTATATATTCTAAATTTTTCTTTTATAAAAATTAAATTTTATACATATTTATAGAGTCAATTTTTAGTTATGAATAAAAATTAAAAAGATATCAAAACTTATAACCATATATTAAAAATTAATTCTATTTTATGATAAAAAGTAATTTTATATATTTGTTTAACTTATAATTAAACTTATATCTATGTAATAGTTATTAAACTAGACTTAAACCTTATGTATTTAAGCAATTATTTAAACCTAAAATATAGGTAGCGTATTAGTAGTGTTTAAGGATGTAGGCGAAGAATTACTTTTCCCTCAAATCAAATCAGGGTTTGTATGTTCATCTCCCGCATAATCATCATGGGCTAGACAGAAATGTATGTTGGGTTTGACGTGGCCACGTGGGATGCAAGGAATGTGGGGTTATGAGTTAGGATTGCAAAGAATATTAAGGGTTTGTCTTGGGGTTTATTTTTTCTTGGGCCAATTAGTTGGGTTAACTATAATTTAACTTAACCCAATTTCTTTTGATTTGCAGTATAACCCAATTCTTAGAGTATGTAATTATCATATTTTTAGTAATTTTTTCATTATATATGAGAAATTATTTCTTATAGGATCTATTAAAATTATCTATAAAGTATAATAAGTATGTTTAATTGATAAAATTATATTTTGTACTTTCTAAATACATGTTTTTCCTAATTATTTATTATTTATTTAATTATTTATTTCTTATGTAATTTAAATGGATATTGTATTTTTATTGATAATTATTTTTAAAATTATTAGCTATATTTTTTTTTCAGTTTGACCTAAATTCCAATAATTTAATATTTACTTCAAATTATTTTTAATTAGAAAATTGAAAAGACAAATTATATATAAAGAATTAATACAATTTTAATATATATATATATATATATATATATATATATATATATATAGAATCTTACTCAAATGAGAAATATGATAAATAAATAAATAGGTCATTTAACGAGTATAACCCACATACCTCATATGTATGGTGACATTGACGCCCACCTTCAACCGACTGATTATAAAAAAGAGGTGTGAAAATTCTATTACATTTATTAGTAATATTAAAAACATAAATTTTAAATAATAAAAACATATTATTAAATATTAATATTTGTAATATTAAATACTCATTTATGTAATATTAATTAATGATTTATGTAATATAATTTTCATAATAAAAATATATTCTATTATAATAGAATATAAACCAACTCATTATAATCAAATACTGATTATAATAGAATATATTTTTATTATGGAAATTATATTATATTAATCAATAATTAATATTACAGAAATCAATATTTCATATAATAGAAATCACTAAATTATATTAAAAATCAGTAATTAATAATACACAAATCAGTGTTTAATATTACAGTAATCACTAACTTATATACAATGGGTTCACCTAAAATAATAGAGGTTACCGGAAAAATAAAATTCACTGGAATATAAAATATATGGTATGTAAACTAATTGTTGGAAGATGGAGAAAAATGTGATAAAATTAGATTTGAAAAAAAGTTAATCAATTAACCAGAAAATTAAATTTAAAAGGAAGGGGATTAAGTGGATTGTGTATGTGTGAGTGCATATACCATTAGATTAAAATTAAATATGTGGTTAATATCTAATTTTATATTTCTCATTTTAAGTTATTTCTTATTTGATCATTAGTAAATATATATATATATATATATAATTCAACTTTTTTATATATTTCATTAGAAAATTTAATATATATATATATATATAATGTATATATTAATAAAATAATATATAATATATATATATATATATATAATGTATATATTAATAAAATAATGTATAATAAATATTATTTACTTATTTTTTTACCCATTAATTATTTGTTCATGAACACAAATTTGTGAGAGATTTGAATTGTTGTTGAGTAACCCCTAATGACATTTGTTACTAATTTATGGGCGAACATATTATCGAACAATATATTTAACTAATGATTGAATCTCAAACAAAGTATTTGTGTTGATTAAAATTTTAATTAGGGTTCAAAAAATTCTAAACTAGGTAACTCATTTTAATCCATGTTTCATGAACATTAGTTTCTCCTTCAACATAATTTTGTTGTCTGCCCTTCTTGGGTTAGATAATATGTAGGCTTACCTCGACCAATATTTATCTTATGCATCTACTTTGCGCAAAATTCAAGTTTTTCCCATGTAATTCATCCTCCTTTCACTAACACTACTTTCCCACCCACACTTTTTAGTTTGAAATCGAGCTCTCTTAAGTCTATGTCTTATTATTGCATTTAATAATAAGTTTAGGAGTAATTACTTTTCGAGAACCAATCCCAACCTCAAATGAAAAATTTACTAAAGTTTTCATTTTGACAAAATGTGACAGATTAAAACAATATTTCAGACAACGCTCAGAGAAAAAAGCGTTTCCTAGATTTAACAGACAATGTTTTATTTTTGCCCCCGATTAACTGTTGTCTGATCCATGTATTATACAACGGTTTTAAAACCGTTGCCTAAAAAACTCAATCACACAACAGTTTTTATATGTCGTATTGTGCAAAACAATAGCTCTATACAACGGTTTAATAAAGTTGTTGTTTGAATAGACTTGAGACAATTCTTAGTGGGAAACCGTTATTGAAATGACACAAGTGTTTATTGTGAGGTATTATGTAAGATGTTTTTAAACAACAATACAATATTGTGTTGTCTGATAGAGCTCATCAGATAACAATTTTTCAATCTTGTATTATGTAAAGCAAGAACTCTACACAACGGTTTCAGAAGTGTTATTGGAATATAATTCAGACAAGGTTTCAGGAAATCATTGTTGAAATAAGACAAGTGTTTACTTCATTGTATTATGGAAGAGACCTTCAAACAAGTGTTTCAGGTGCGTTGTTTGTTATTCATATTAACAAGGGTTTATTTGTTAAAAACTCTTGTCTGATTTACAGCATGAAAAAAACATACAATTATGACCTGCCAGATTAAAAACCAAAGCATGGCAACCATCAAAGATCACAATCAGACCAACACAAAGTATATATAATTTAATTACATCATGAAAGTTAAATGAATTCATCTACGTCATCTCGCATGTAACTAGCCATGTCATCATCATCTAAATTGACATCGGGTAAATTGGGAAAAAAACAATCGTTCTCAAGTTCTACTTCGACCGATCCCTCATTTTCATCATCGCTTTCTTCATAGTACTTCTTCTCGAGTAACTTCAAAATGACTAACCATAATTTATCAAGAGGGTCATCTATATAACAAAACTGTTTAACATGTTTTGCCAAGATAAATGGATCATTTAAAAACCCCAACCTATTTAAATTAACCCATGTATATCCCAATTCATCTACTTTTACTCCTTTATTCATATCGTCCCACTCACAACGAAAAATAGGAACTCTAAAGTTGTTATAGTCCAACTCCCATATACTTTTTATAACTCCATAATATGTATGGGACAAATGCTCAATGTTTTGATCTTTAACCTGCACAATCATTGCATCTGCTTCGACACACACACACCATTGCATTGAACTTGACGAGTATCATCACGATCCTTCGTACTAAACATAACTCCATCCACTCTATAGCCGCTGAATATTGGTACATCCTTGTTGGGCGCGTCTGCAATCCATCTTAACTCATCCGGCACTTCTTTTTCATTCACTAAATCTGAAGCAATCTTCAAAGAAAAACATAAAAAATTTAATGTAAATTGATTCATGTTTTCAAGGAGTAGTATAAATTGCACATAACTGTTAATAAACGTCTATAGTACTTTATCTTTAAACCATTTCGAGAATGTCTCATTTTGCTCCTTCTTTAACCACATCTCATCATTGTCATATTCTGGATGAATCATCATTAACAATGCCATGTGCTCACTGCATTGAATTAAAACAAACTGCATAAATAATGACATAATGGCATATAATATGTAATGAAAACAAACTAATGACATACTCGAAATATGGCCTAATGTCAGTAGTATTTTGTAGAAGGCATAAATGTGCTAGGTGCAAATTGGTGTTGCTGGGGGTTATCATGGTTGCACCAAATAATGGCCTGCATACGACATCCTTAGTATGCCTTCCACTTTTTGGTACCCCAATAATCGTTTCTTCGTGACTGGACAAACACTAGCTTCTTCTGAAATATAAGCCTCTGTAATGCAACCTTTTGCACGAGCATGATTCCTCACATATCCCTTGAATGTCTTCATATATCTCTCAAACGGATACATCCACCTAAGAAAAATTGGCCCGCACAACTCAACTTCTCGTACAAGATGAACCAAGAGATGAAACATTAAATCGAACAAGGAAGGGGGAAGTATTTTTCCAGATGGCATAAAGTTTCTACCAACTCAGATTGAATTTTCTCTAACTTATCCACCTCAATAACTTTACTGCAAATTGCCTTAAAAAAAGACAAAACCTAACAACAGTGTTGCTCACCTATTTTTGTAGTGACGACCGAATTGCAATCGGGAACAAGTGATGCAAAATCATATGAAAGTCGTGAGATTTCATCCCCGCGAGTCAAAGATTTTCCATCGAAACTAAAATCTTAATGTTTGAACAAAAACCATCAGGCAACTTCATGCCAAGAAAAGATGAGCAAACAACCTTTTTTTTGAATGAGTTAAATTCCAAGATGCCAACGGTAACTTCTTCTTTTTTCGGGAGTCTTTGGCCTCAGTTCTGTTCTTATCCCCATTTCGGCCATGTCAAGTCGGACAAATTCCTTATCTTTTGTCTTCTTTGGTATATTAAGCAAGGTACCAAGTAAAACTTCACATATATTTTTCTCAATATGCATCACATCGAGAACATGCCTAACAGGTAAAAATTTCCAATACTCAAGTTCAAAGAATATGGACATCTTCTTCCAAATAGGCAGATCATCACCTTTCTTCAATCTAGGTTTACGTTGTGTCTTATCAAAGACATGGCCCTTTAGATGTTGTACTCTTTTAAACACATCTTTTCCAATTAATGGAATTGGAGCAATTTTTTTTTCCACGGTGTTATCAAAATTTTGTTTCTGCTTCCTGTACGGATGATGTCGGTGTAACCACCTACGATGTCTAATGACCACTATCTTATGAAAATTAACCAGCCTCGTAGCTTTTGTTTTATCAACACAGATAGTACAACCGTTATAACCTTTGATAATATTGCCTGACTAGTTGCCATAGGCAGGATAATCACTAATTATCCATAACAAAATGGCCCTTAGCAAAAAGGACTCCTTCTTGTATGCATCATACACTTGTTTCCCATGACACAACTTCTGTAGATCTTCTATAAGTGGTTTAAGTTACACGTCAATATCATTACCGGGCTTGCCTTATCAATAGACATAACATAATGTACTTCCTTTTCATGCAAAGCCATGGTGGAAGATTATAAATAGACATCAAAACTGGCAAACAAGAATAATCTGTATTTGTGCCGTAGAAAGGATTGAATCCATCGGAGGATAAATCTAACCGCAGGTTTCTAGGATCTGAGGCAAACTCGGACCACTTTGGGTTGACGTCCTTCCATGTTTGTGAATCTGCTGGATGTCTCATTTTACCATCCTTGATTATCTATGTGTCTTGTCAAGTCAAGTCCTTTGCTATTTGAGGCGAATTGAACAAATTTCTCAGACGTGGTATTAACGGAAAATACCATAAGACCTTTGCAGGAATCCCTTCCAGTTCATCTCCTTTTTTATTCAACTTTTACCTAGAGGCTTGACAAATGCGGCATCTCGTCTCATCTTCATCTCTCTCTCCATGATACAAGAGGCAATCATTCGCGCATATATATATTTTTTCGTACTCCATTCCTAAAGCACACAAAGTTTTCTTCGCTTCACTGAATGAAGAGGGAAAAGTGTTGCCTTCTGGGAGCATAGACCTAAATACAAGTAGAATCTCAGAGAAACAACTCTCGGATATTTGATATTTTTCTTTCAAGTTATAAAACTTTACTAAAGCACTCATCTTAATATATCTTTCACATCCTGGATAAAAGGGTTCCTGGTCAGTTCGTAGATGTTTAAATAAATCCGAGGTATCTAGGGAAATATCATTATCACTATTGCCCGTCTAATGTGTTTGATCCACGCTTTGTGAACTGCTGATCTCGTCAGTGACATGTTTACTTTCTGTATTTACCTCTCCATGCCAAATCCAACATTTATAGGTCTGATCAATACCATATTGGAAAAGATGATCCCTGACTATTCGAGCTTTCCAGGATTTACTGTATGTGCACCTTAAACATGGACAACTGATTTTGTTTCCATGAAATCTATTCTCAAATGCAAAACAACAACAATTCATCCACTCCTATTTGGAACTCTTTTGTTCTTCTATCAACCCGCACCCAAGACCTATCCATTTTTTAAAATAAAAAAAATTAATACTTATTATACACTAAGGTAACAAATGTACCAGTGGAGCATATAAATTTGTCCTTCTTTGTAGCAATTTTATATCGATACATAGCCACCAGGTTAGAGAAGACAACAAGGAAAATCATGAAGATACATAAGATCTTGTCTTTCTTTGTAGCAATTTTATGTCGATCCCTGAAATGGTAAAAACATGAAATGAGTCCCTATTGACATTGAAGTTATTTTTTTGGCTAATGGGTTATATTTTCCATCATTCATGTAAAAATTAAATAACATGTGTCTATTAAAATGAAACAAACCAAATCCCTGGATTTTAAATATAAAACTATTTTGAAAGAAACAAGTCATTCTTTGTGATTACTTATTTATTCCAATTATGGGACATAGGCTAACCAATCTTTATTTGGTTTACATCCTCAATATTGAGCAACTTAGCAATTATCTATATTTCTCTCTATAAAAAGATTACCAGACAAGAGTTCTGCTAAAGCTTCATACTAATAATGCATAGCTCTATTTATGTATGGCCTATATGTGCCGTCAAATTAAAATACATATATATCGCCTATATGCAAATCTTGAAGTGATAAAATGCAAAAAAAGCTTCACACCCATTTGTTAAGCTATGTAAATATCATATAATTTATCAAATTCGACAAAATTCCACTCGTTTAATTTTTGTATGAATGACATGAACCACTTGATTGAAGCAGTTGTAGATGCATTTGAACCCCAAATCCTAGCTGACTGTATATATAATCTGAATCCCATAACTAAATTTCAGACCTCATTAACCATAATTAAAGCTAATTACAGCAGAAAATTAGAAAAACAGAGCAATAAAGCAACTATAGCAGCAAATGACAAATATGAGTAGTAAAGAACATTATTAAGATACCAGTAAACATAAATCCCCCAATAAGAGTATAAACCCTAATTTTAAATTGTCAAACAAATTTTGTCATAACAAAATACCATAGTTAAGATAGTGGGAGGTTTGGTTGTCTTCAACTACTTCACAGATTTGAGATGAAGAACCTTTAAATAGAGATGACCCGGATGAGATTTGACATAAATTAGAAAACTTTAAACACAGATGAGATGAGATATAGATGAGATATAGAAGAGTTGAAGAAATTTAGATGAGATGTAGAATAAATTTAGCTTTAAACATAGTGTTTAATTTGATTTTGAAGAAGGGAGGAGTTATTTGGTTTTGATTTGATTTTGAAGAAGGGAGGTGTGAGTTGAAGTTCAGACATAGATGCTCCCAACAAAGGGAGGAGTGCATGCTTTTTGAAATTAATAGATAAGATAATATTTTGTGATGGAGAAATTTGAAAAAAGCTTAATATCACACAACGGTGTTTAACGGTTGTCTTATACACACAACAGTTTATATAATACACAACAACCGTTGTCGGATAGACTTTACCATAAGGGTATACCGAGAAACCCGTTGTATATTATAAACAATGGTTTATATTAATAGGGGATCGTTGTAGTAAAAGTTTAACAGTAAGGGAATTTGTGAAAAGACTGTTGTCTAGATCACATAACACTTTTTTAACAAAAAACCATTATCCCTATTGCTTTAATATTTTTTGTTATTATACTAATTATATTCAAAACTGTGTCAACTAATTACTATTTAACTTACACTACGCCATAAGTGCTCATAGGCAATGCCCTCTGATGTTGCCTTATGTGCCAAATGGTGTTGCCTTAGGTCTGAAATCGAAAAAGGCAACACTTTTTGAGTGTTGCATCTGCGGCCATTGCCTTTGACCTCTAATGCAACGCTTTTGTTGTGTAATGCAACACCGCTGAAAGTATTGCATATTGGTCATAATGCAACACCACCAGGGTATAAATGCAACAAAATTTAGTGTTGCTTTAAATGTAAAGCTGAAACAATTGTGGGCCAGGTCAGCAGTGGGGCCCACCAGTGCCACATCAGGAGTGGAGCCCACATGCCACGTCAGCAATGGGGGCCACCAGTGCCACGTCAGCAGTGGGGGCCACCAGTGCCACGTCAGCAGTGGGCCCCCCAGTGCCACGTCAGTAGTGGGGCCTGATCTTATGCAACACTTTTATGATATAATGCAACACTAAATTGAAAGCCTTCAGCAACACTCAATTGGTAAAATGCAACACTAAATTGAAAGCCTTGCAACAACAATATTAACATTGGCAACAGTGTATTGTAATATATTGCAATACTAAATATTCAGAATGCAACACTTATAAAAGCAAAAGGCAACACTTTTAATAATTTTTTTGCAAGAACCTGTTTGTACATAGATATCAATCCCATAAAAAGACCTAGTCACATATCCAATAACCAACCAATCCCATAAACATCAAATCTACCTAAACAACCAATACCATAAACATCCAATTTACCTAAACAACCAACCATGGTAGATAATTAACTACCAAAATAATCTACCAAATTACGTACCAAAATAAACTACCAATATTAACAAATCTGCCGAAGATGAAATAAACTACCAAAGTATAGAATTAACATGTACTCCAATGCACCTGATACTAGAAATAGTCTATAAAGAAGCACCGCCTTGAGTTACAGGAGTGCCGCTTTGAGTAACATGAGTGTCGCGTTGAGTAAGAGGAGTGTCGTTGTCATCTTGATCACTTGACACGGTAGCACAAAAGTCTGTAATGTCAAATTTGAGCTCAGGGTTAGAGTCTTGAAGTTTCTTCAAAATCCATGCATTGTTCTCCTGCACTTTCCTATTCATCTTGGCATCAAATTCACTCTCAATTTCTTGCCTGATCTTTGAGGCCAACTCTTGTACATAGTTGTCTGTAGGAGCAGATGTAGTTGATGTCGGACGAGCATTTTTACCTCCCTTTCCTACCAGCCAGTTTCGTCCATGAGACTTATCTTTAGAAACCATATTATCTGCATCGCCATCTTTTCCCGAAGTGATCATCTTATTGATTTCAGTCTGTAAGAAAAGGGTACATCAATATTTGAAACAAAACATGAATTGAGATTGCTTCTGTATGATAAAATGTACTTACAAATCTGGATTTCAGTACATCTGCATTGTTCTTATAACGACGGCCTGGCTTCCGCTGACGAGTTTCCAAAAATACTTTCGCATCAGATGGTGAGCCATGTTTCGGGTCACCCTTTTTCTGTCATGTATTGAAATTGTAATACATGGAATCATAGGCACAAGTAATTGGGGTTATGAACTCAGGCATAAATGTGGTATTCAGAAACAATGTCTAGTACCTGATATCCCTGAGTCTGCCACAAGTGAATACCAACACAAGGCATTAAATTCAAAACAGATTTTCTGGGAGTCTACCCTTACCTACTTGTACCGCTTAATCCAGATACGGGAAGTTCCTCGTGAGGAATAACAACAGTATATTGAAATGCAATCTGTATCATTGGAAGTTCTGAAGTGTGCCTGCGGAAACATTAAATAACACAATGCTGAATATAATTTAGAGTCAAGTTAAATGAATAGACAACCTTTTCACTACCAAAAAGGAAAACTATAAAGTTCATATCAATGTGGAAACTGATTACTGTCCTATAAGAACTAAAATTGTATATCATTTTTGAAAATGCAAGCTATTGAAAACGGTATTCTGAGAAGTCCCAATACATCTAAAACAGAAGGGATTAATGAACAGATTCAACATACTGAGTTACTTCGAAATAACATTTTGTGATGATTGAGTAGAACCATAAAGTATGTACAGTTTTACTTGCAAAAAAAATAAAATTTACAGTTATTCTCTGGGAAGTATAATTTTTAATCTTCCTCTTCATATTTAACATGAATTTATTTTTATAACAAACTTTACAACTTTTAAAGTTTATGCTTGAGAACTATTCTTCATGAAGATACACAACCATTAACCATAAAACGACTACGCTACCAGCTTAAGCTCACAACATGCATCAAGCCAGATTTTTTACCTTCAATAATCCTGTAATATATCCTAAATCTTCTAAAGGAACATAATTAGCAAAGAACTAGTTGTTCAAAGGAGGAGGAATTAGTAGACCATTCTAAAGATTAAAACTTATAGCTACCGATATCTAATAAGCAAGAGAGTTTTTACACTCACCAGAAAAGAACTCTACAACTTAAAAGCTCAAGTAAAGGATCTCCCTCTAGTAAATGTGTTGAAATTTATGATGTGTCTAGCATTCGCTTAACTTGCAAGTGAACATCAGATTCTGCCTTTTTTCATTGTAAGTCAATACTTGTATTCTGCTACACCTTAAAAACTTTTTTTCCAATTAATAATATTCTATATGATTTTAAGAGAAGAAATAACAGAGGAAAAGTATCATCCAAAACTGATGTTGCAATGGCGCTACACTTTTGCTCCATTAACAAGCTAGTATGTGTTTAAGGTACACTTGCAAGTGCTTCTCTACATTTGTCTTGACCATACTTAGTAAAGGTGGCATAATGCATTACATATATTAAGATTAAAATGAATCAGTAGCTAATAACTAAAGATCTAACTAGATTTACTTATACAACCATGAAATACAAAATCCCCAAAAGGATATACATGTCACCTGGAAAATCCAACACCATTTGCAAACTCAAAGTCATATGCATATGTAGCATAAGAATCATAACAAATGATGTGCTGAACATTCTCATACTGTGGATCTGGGAAGAAATGACCAAACTGCAAAAAGGTTTATACATTAAAGATCAATAAAGCTATGTCTATGAAGAAAGAATTATAAAGTTATGGTCGCATACAGAATGGTCAGATTTGTATTCATTGGATGTCCTCAGCCGCAGTACACAGTTAAAGGCATAAGGCCGACTTAACATTCGATACCTGCAAAGATACAAAATCAGTGTGTACTGTAACCTATTGAAGTTTTAACTATATAGCTCCTTAGGTTCTACTAAATATATGTTCGCATTTTAATATATACATTTAAGAAATTAAAGTAGAAAGTGTTCAGATCACCCACATATCACATGTCATAATATTCAGATTGATAATAAGAAAGAACAATATTTTATCACAAAGAAACCATTAGAGTCTCCTTTGTCCTTGTATTCTTCTTACTGTTTTTCACTTTCTTTATTGGTGATTAATATCTCTCTGACCACTTTGTTTTAGGTGAAAACATCGTTCAATTATACTGAATCAGGTAGCAGCTAAAAAAGATTTCCAAGACATTCTTGCACAACTTGTAGACTTTTAACTACTACAGTACTAATGTTTCATCAAGACATTATCTTTTAAAGGAAATCTATTGAATTATTGATCAAGCACAGCACATAAATTTATTACCATAAAAAAAAGGAAAGACACAGCACATATTTATGCATAAATCAGGACAAGGAGCTCTTAAAAATGACTCTTCTATATCAACTATCAAGTATATTGCAAAAAATTTACATATTTAAAAAAACATAGCATACAGCTACATTTTTTACAGCTACATTTTTAAAAACAACTCATCTTAACTAAATAATTAACAATTTCACAGCTACATTTTTAAAAAAAAGTCAAATTATCAAACACATAGCATACAGTACTAAATCAATATACACATACACAAACAGATAATAACAAACAATACAAGTGATTTCCAGATCTAATTCAATCATAAACATCATAGCACAAAATTAATATATAGATGTATAGATACATATATACATACACACACATATACACACATACAGACACACACACACACATACACACACACACATATACATAAATTAACATATAAATCAAAGTTGAGAAGACTAGGGTTTAGTTGAGAAGCCAAGAAATTAACATACCAGTTGAGAAGAGGCTGTAATCGAGCTATTCTTCCCCTAATCGAGCTATTCTTCCCCTCAATCGAGCTATTCTTCCCCTAATCGAACATATAAATCACGAGTTGAAGAGCAGTCGAGCAGTGAGCAGTGAGGTAGTGTTTTTGAGTTAGGGTTTTTGGGTCGTGAGTGTTGTGAGAAGAGTTTGTGAGAAGGGAGAAGAGGTTGTTAGAAGAGGCTGTGAGGTAGTGTTTTTGAGTTAGGGTTTTGGTCGTGAGTTCTTGAGAAGAGGCTGTGAAAGAGGCTGTGAGAAAGTGAGAAGAGGGGGAAAAAATATTAAGTGAAAATAATAGAGGGAAATGTTATAATTAGGGGAAATTATTAAATTATTAAAATACATATAATTAGGGGGGAAAAAATACATATGTTAAAACTATAATATTTAATTTATATAAATAAGTAAGTTAAAGAGAAATTAACTTCCGTACGGTTGTATCGTCGGAAAAGAAATTTAATTTTTTTTTTAGCATTCAGCACAACATTAGTTACAGAGAAAGTCTCGTTTGACCGGTTTGACTAGTATAAAATCACATAGAATAGAATTGATTTTTTTTAATAAAAAAATTAGCGCCCCTAAAATAGTCAGATATTAACATCTATATGGTTGGATCATCGAAAAAGAAATTTAAAAAAATAGATTCAGCATTCAGCACAACATTAGTTATAGAGAAAGTCTCGTTTGACCGGTTTGACTAGTATAAAATCACATAGAATAAAATTGAAAATTCTTTAAAAAAAAATGGGCACCATTAAAATAGTCAGATATTAACATCCGTACGGTTGGATCGTCGGAAAAAAAAATTAAAAAAATAAATTCTGTATTCAGCACAACACTAGTTATAGAGAAAGTCTCGTTTGACTGGTATAAAATCACATAGAATAAAACAGAATTTTTTTAAAAAAAAATTGGCGCCCCTTAAATAGTCAGATATTAACATCTATAGGGTTGGATCGTTGAAAAAGAAATTTAAAAAAATAGATTCAGCATTCAGCACAACATCAGTTACAAAGAAAGTCTCGTTTGACCAGTTTGACTAGTATAAAATCACATAGAATAAAACTGAAAATTCTTTAAAAAAAATGGGCACCACTAAAATAGTCAGATATTAACATCCGTACGATTCGATCGTCGAAAAAGTAATTTTAAAAAATATATTCAGCATTCAGCACAACATTAGTTACAGAGAAAGTCTCATTTGACTACTATAAAATCACACAGAATAAAACTGGAATTTTTTTTTAAAAAAATGGCATTACTAAAATAGTCAGATATTAACATCCGTACGGTTGGATCGTTGGAAAAAAATTTTAAAAAAATAAATTCAGCAATCGAGTTATACTAATTATTATATAAAGACTAGAAAATACAAAGACAACACTAAACAACCAAATGCAACGCTACCATATTAAATGTAACGCTTGTGCTGGGGACCACATGCCACGTCAGCGTGGGACCCACTGCCACGTCAGCAGTGGTGGCCCACTGGTGGGTCCCACTGCCACGTCAGCAGTGGTGGCCTACTGGTGGGTCCCACCAGCCACGTCAGCATGGGCTCCACTGCCACGTCACCCGTGGTGGGCCCCTTATTGCCACGTCAGCACTGGCCCACTGCCACGTCACTAATTATATAAAAAAATTAGCTAATGCAACACCATTCGTTAGTGTTGCATTCACTGCAACACCGTGAGTAATATGCAACATGAAGTTTTATCTAATGCAATACTATTTTAGCAGTGTTGCAAAAGACCCAAAAATTCAGAGCTACCGCAACGTTTTCAGTGCAACGCTTTCTAAAAAGCATTGCCTATGAGCACTTATGGCGTAGTGTTATGACTTAGTCTAGAATTTTTATGTTACAAATGTATAATTAGAAATCATATTTAATTGTTTCGTTTTATTTATGTTAAGATACGATATTTAAAATATATTTACGTAATATTATTGTACAAATTGGTTTCCACGAAATTAAGGTTTAATGTTAATAACAACAATGTCATATGTTACAAGTCACAAAATCAACGTCAACCAATTCGGATTTAACTTACGATTCAGTCTAGAGTTTATATGTTATAAATGTATATTCAGAAATCTCATTTAATTATTTAATTTTATTTATGTTAAAATAAAATATTTACGATATATTTACTTAATGTTATTTTAGATATTGATTTCTACAAAACCAAGGTATAATGTTAATAACAACAATGTCATATGTTAAAAGTTATAAAACCGATGTCAACTAATTCAGTTTTCAATATCTAATATTATTAATTTTAAATTTTTATCCTCATGTATAATAATACAAATATAAATTTTATTTTTTTTTAAATAATTTAAAAACAATATTATAAAATCAAATAAATTCAGCCAATCTTTAAATTTTTTATTTACAATTTTAATTTAAATAAAAATAAAATCCCCCTAATTTTTCCCTCATCCCCCCCCCTAAATTTTCATTTCCCCCTTTTCCCGATTACTCAATTCAAACTATTTCCCCTTTTCCCGATTACTCAATCGAAACCCTCTTCCCAATTACTCTAAACCTCATTTCTCCCTCTCCACTCTTTTCTCCCGACAAACCCATCTCCATTCTCCCATCTTCTTTAAACCCTAACTCTAACACGTACTCCGACTCTCTCTCTCTCTATCTGTGTGTTTCTCTCTTTCTCTATGTATCTCTCTCTTTATTCGTCTCATTCTCTATCTATCTCATTTTGATATTTCTCTCTCCGTTTTTCTGTGAATCTATCTCCATCTCTGTCTCTGTGTGTTTGTATCATTATGTGGTGTATCGTTTACATATGCATGCAATTGATTATGTTAGTATATACTCTGTTTCTTGTTTAGGGTTTCTTTAATTTCTCAGTTGGGTATCTGAATCTTGAAATGAGACTTTAGTTTGAGTTAAATTTGAGATGGGTTCTGTTTATAATATGATGGGAGGGTGTTAATATATTTTATTATATATGTTTAGCAACTTGCATAAGCTCTTTATATGGTTTTTGTTGATAATATGATGATAATATGTATTAGTCAGTGTCTGTCTTGCATAAGCTCTTTATATGGTTTTTGTTGATAATATGATGATAATATGTATTAGTTAGTGTCTGTCTTTATATGATTTTTGTTTGCGATGATGGGGTGCTTTACTTTTTGATGTAATTTATACAACATTGAACACCAGGCATTTGTGTAGGCTTAAGAAACATATGCTTTACTAGCCAATTCCATGTTATTGCATCATGATGTACTCAACTTATTTGTTGTATTGATCTATGTTAGAGCTCATTCACGGCTTTTGTTTGCCATGATGGGGTCTGTTGATAATATGATGATGGCTTAAATTTGAGATATGAAGGGTATTAATATATGTTGGTGTAGTAGAGTTTAATTATTTGCAATTCAATTGTGCATTGCTTATGCTCTAAATATTTTGTTTGGTGTTTCTAATGTACCTTGCATATGCTCTAAATATTGTGTTTGGTTTTTCTACTGTGATTCTACTGTGTTTGTTCACGATGATGGTGTAATATAATTGAATCATTTGTGGTCTGCAGATTAATCATGACACCTTCAAAAAGGAGGAATTCGGCTCTAAATACAACCACAAAGAATCTTATGGGGGCATTAAAGAAGATCAAGTCTATAGAGAAGCCACTGTAGTATTCCCCTATGAGATCATTTCCTCGATAAAAAAGGAACGAGACGAAGGCAGTGCAGTCTACCCCTACCAGATTTTCTCCTCGATCAAAAATGAACGAGACGAAGGCAGCGTAGTATACCCCTATAAGATTCTCTCCTCGATAAAAAAAGAACAAGATGGACGAAGTCTAGTCTTGCCCTGTGAATTCTTCTCCTCAGACTATAAAGAAAAAGGTTATTTTCACAAACTTATAGAGTAAATTGTCTAAAAAGAGGAAACGGTTGGAACAAGAAAAGCCTATCAAACAAGTCGGACTAAAACTTTTAAAGAGATGATCTCTTATAATGCATCAGATTGTTAGGCGTAAGATATTGGTAATCAAATTGATGATTTTTTTTTCAATTTAAAGGGTGAAGCTTATTGTCTAGCAGCCATGGAGATGCAATCTTATATTGGTGTTCTTGCCAGAACTAAAGTTCCAATATATTATGAGTCTTGGAAATAAGTTCCGAAGGAAAAAAAAATAAAGATTTGGGAATGTGTCAATATTGCATTTGACGTGCCATCAACAGTAAGGAAGATGATGTTCAATTCTACATGCGCGAAATGGAGGGAGTTCAAAAGTCGTTTAACAACCCAATATATCCTTCCATATAGAAATATAATCCTGAACTGCTAGAGAATCCTCCGGGGGACTACACATCTATCGAGAAGGCACATTGGGATCTCTTTGTCGCTGACCGCCTATCTCATAATTTCTCTGTAAGTGTGTCACTTTTCTGTTATCAAATTCTTGTTTTGTCCATCTATTTACTGGGATATCTTTGTAACTAACATTTATATGTTGTGTTTTATGAAGGTGGTCCACACTGATAAAAAAAAGAGAAGGAGTATGAATGATTATCCTCATTATGTGTCTTGTAAGGGATATGCGAACCTGGAACAAGAAATGGTTAGTGATCAAGAAACATATTACTTTCTTATTTTAGTATGACGTTGTAGGATTATGGTTTAATGTTAAGATTTTGAAATATGTTTATACATATCCAATCTAGAGGTGATCACGAAATAGAGAGAGATCGATCATCTACATGGGTGCTTGCGCGACAAGATAAAGATGGTAATTTTAAGTCGGATGAAGTTAGAAAGATTGCTGAAGATATTGTAAGTTATTCAGTTTTGTTGTATTAGTGAAACACGTATAATTATATGTTCTTCATTAGTTTGTGAAGTTAATATTCCAAGGAACGTACATAAGCTAGAAATGGTTTTTTAGGTGTCCGTCATTTATCTCAAATGCATAGATTGTTTTTTATATTCATCAACATTGATGCTTTTTGAACTTGTTACATAAGCTAGAAAGGGTTTTTTAAGGATGTCCAAAAATAGTTTGTTGTATTGTATTAGATGCTAATGATAAATGCTAAATGAATAAAGTTTTCTTGATTTAGTGGGTTTGATCGGGCTATTTTGGTTCGCATGTATTATGATATTGGATTAGTGTTCTATTTTTTTTCTTTTATGCTTGATATTTTCTGTTCATTTTTTAGGTGAAGATGAAAAAAAAACTTGAGGATGGAGAAGTGATAGAGGAGGGAACTGATGATATTTTAACAAAGGTGCTCGGTAAGCTGGAGCACCGAGGACGAGTACGTGGGCAAGGGACTCATGTTAAGCAATCCACCTATTTTCATCTTTCAAGGTAGAAAAGGAAAAGCAGGTCTATTGATGATAAGATACAAGAAGGTGTTCATAAATTTATGAAAGATGAGACCGAAAAAAATAATTCTTGAGAGAGATGCTTTTTGGGCGGCAGAGATGGAAAAAATGAAAGCATCTTTGTGTGCAAAAAAGGTGATTGTAATTATAGTCCAAATTTTGGATCACAACAAGGAAGCTGTTCGAAGGGTGTTTTAAAAGAGTTGGAGTTGGAGGGTGTAAAAAAGAAACTGGATCTCATTGAACTCCCTGTGATTAAAGAGAGAGAGGCTGAGATCGAGGAGAAGGAGGCTGAGATCGAAGAGAAGGAGCCTGAGATCGAAGAGATGGTTGATGTTGAAGAGAAGAAGAATGAGGTCAAAGAAAGGGCTGATCGGGAGGTTTGTGAGAAAGCCCATGAATTACCAAACAAGAGTTGTTTGGAGTGGGAGCTAGTCGTTGGCTCACGAACCAATGTTGTTGCTTATGCAAAAATTGATATAGGTTGTGATGTTCTTCATGGCTGGGAAACCGCTTAGAAAAAAAATGCACGAGCCTCGATTACCGGTGTAGTCCAAGGCTCTGCTAAGATTCCTTTCCCTATTCCGGATGAAATTATTACTGTTGAACAGGCTATGAGAATATTTATTGCATGGCCGAGAGACTTCATAATGGAAGTGAAGACTAGCTGTGTTCCGTCGAATGAAATCGCAAAGGTTAAATTTTGTTTTAAACATATGTTCTTTTTTATCTGTAAAGAATAGTGAGTCTAATTCTTTTTAATAGTTCAGTTTGCATTTTTATTATTCTCTTTAAATTTTCCATTTCAGAAAAATAAGAAAATTTGTGGGAAAAAGTTAAAGAAGTATACAGATTGTGTCCGAGAGCTTGAGTTACTGGTTGAGATGGGTGGGGATTACAACCCCAATCTAAAGCACATATGGATTTGGACAAAAAATGCCTTGATGGATGACCGTACAATCACTTTTGAGCTAAGCAAAGAAGGTTTTGGAGAAAGCACTAAACATGTTATTCTTTTATCAGACGTGCATGCTTTGTGCAGTGGTGGGGAAATCTCAAGCTCTGTCATTTGCTTGTATATAAAGTAAGTTTCGAATTTGAAAAATTTGTTATGTGGTTCTTGATTAGAATTTTGAACTTATCTAAATGATTGTTTAATTTTATTATGCACATGATATCATTTGTTAATCGTGGAAAGATAGGCGCCCTTGGTTGTGGAAATGCAGGAGAAAGGTCAAAAGCTCTTTCTTTAAGATTTAAGAATGCAAAACTAGGTCAAATATTTGTGTTGCCATATAACCATCTGTGAGTACCCCTATATTTTACTTTTATTACTTTGTTACTTGTGATATGTAGATTCACTTTTAATTTTATTCTTTCGCCATGTGACATGTTTTATTTTGCATATCTAGTTCTAATATATAATTGTTAGTTCTAAAATTCAATATTTAAGTTTTTTGAAATAGAGTTCGTATTGCTACACATTAAGTTGTATAAAGAGTCTTTTAATTAGGAATTAATTGCAGGAAACAATTTTTTGATATTTATTACTTTTCACCTAATTCAGCATATATAGTAATATATAAATTGGAGGAAACTCATAAATAATCAAAGTCATTAATTGGTAGAATTAACTAAACTCACATTGTTACTATTCAGCATGTTATTTAGTACAAATCACAGTAGCCGATTCAATTGACACATGCACTTACTTTTTAATCACTCCTCGGAATAAGAGTAATATAACTGGAAGATTGATGGAGATTAATCATGCTAATTAGTTGAGGACCGTGTTTGTCGGAATGAGCGTGGTAGTATAAAATTTATCGTGAACGACTTGCCAGGAAAGAAAAAGATTATCGATGTGAGAATTTAATTTCAATAATTTATTGACTATTGAGTCAGTGTTTAATTTTTTTAGGGCACTCTTCACTAAAAATAAGAGAAATTGTAAAAACAAATGTTATTTTCTTTTCCTTCTTGGAAATTTTAGGTTCTTTCAAACTTCATGTTAAATTGGCTTTCTATTATTATTTATGACTTTGATTAATATATTAATGTATAAATTTGACATGTTCCGATTAGTATTTATGAAATTATGTTTTAATTAAATGATGTGACATATATATATATATATATGTATGTATAATGTCTTCATCCTTTGTTAGGAGTCATTGGGTATTGACCGCTGTGATCCCTGACCTACAACTGGTGTACCACATGGACCCACTAAAGCATCAGATAGCAACTGAAGAATGGACAGAAGTGGTTAAGTAAGTGTCACATCATAAAATTATTTAATGTTCAATCTTTTAAGTGCTTATGTATTACTGTTGATATATATTAATATATTGGCGCAGTGGCATTAAGCTTTACAAGGAAAATGCCAAGAAGAAAATAGTATGAGAGAATTTGGTGGTAATATTATTTCCGTAATATGTATGTTATCAATCAGTTCTCTGGTCTCTACATGCATGTTTAATTTCTATAATTTCTTCATGTATTTATCAGGGCATTCATCTCCAAAATGGGTGTATAGATTGTGGCTTGTTTATCATGCATTATATGAAAGAAATATCCTTGGACAAGGATTTCAGATTTGCAATAAAGGTAGAAATTATAATTTTCATAAACTTGTGTCAATGTTCTTATATTTTGTGGTGACAATCTCTGAGTTGCGCTTTATTTTACAGTGGTTACGAAGCACCACGCTACTTAAAAGCTTCAAGGTCAAGGCATTTGGTATTTTTGGTTGAACATGGATGGTTTAGGATTTTTAATGAGAATCTGTTGAATTTTTAATCTGGATGGTCATCCTAAAATATTTGGTTGGTTTTGGTAACCTTGTTAATTATTGCTTATTTTACTTCTGATTTTCGATTTAGAATGATGTAATAATGGTTTGGTCGGTAATTGATTGGATGATTCTGGTGGTTGTAGAATGATACTGGTGGCTTTTTAGTGAATGAATGGTTGTGTTTTGGTAGTTTTTGGTGAATGTAGTATTGGTATTTTTTGGCTTTCTCATTTTCTGTTATAGCTTGTTTATTTTTTCGCGAAAACATTGTTTGTTCTATTTTTAGCTAATGGGACATCTATAAATACAGTTTTTATTAACCACATCAGAAAATGGCTAGCCTTTTTAAAAATATTATTTGTAAGCATCTAAAACAATAGATTTTAAACAACTAACCACTGTGGAAAGAAATATTATACAATATATTAAAAGAAAAATAATTGTTTAATGATAAGAAACACAACTAAAAATTGGTGTCAAACAATGGTTCTTTTTCCAACTAAAACTTTGTCTAAAGACAACAAATATAACACCTATAAAGCAAAGACACCATTGTCTCACTAAATTGAATACAATATACACTATGACAAAAACCATTGCCCAAGTAAGTGAAACACAACATACACTATGACAAAAATCCATTCTCTAACTAGATAAAACACAACAAAACATACAACTAAAACAATTGTGTGATCAAGTGAAACAAAACCAGCAATTTAACAAATTTTTTGTAATAGAGCTATTTATACAAGACTTTTTATTTAGAAAATACTTGTCTAACTCAACCAGACACAAGAAATAATTACTAAAAATCCGTAGTGTGTTAGAATTATGACAACACTTTAAGACATGGTAAAGTTTTGTCTCTAGAAAACTACAACAACTAGTCCTTGAGTACCAAACTGTTATGTGAAAAGCTCTCATTTGTTGCATTCTTTTCTAAAAACACTTGTGGACTCACCTATACAACAATGATATTCATTGATAAAACTCTTATGTAAAAGTTGATTAAACAACTCTTTCTATTTAAAGAACCGTTGTTTTAACCCCTCAACAACAATATATTTTATTGTCAAAAAACTTGAGTCACTTCATTTCACACAAATAGATATAAACATAGCGTTGTTGCTTCAAAGTGTTATACAACGGTGTCTAGAACATGAGGTGTTGTTTTTCTCTCTTTTGGACAACAGTTAGCATACCGTTTTCTGAGGTGCATATCAGACGGCGCCTCAATACTCAACGGACAAACATGGTGTCAGATAACGGGGAAAAACCGTTGTGTGTTTCAGTTTTCCTTATAGTGAATCCAAACTTCCAACAAACTTGATATTATCTTTAATTGTCATCTTATTCGTGACTCATAGATTTTCAAAATTTACTGTGGCTTGGATAATGTAATCATGATTATTGGAAGCATATATTCTACTATATTATTATATATGCATTCTTGTCAAATAATATTTTCTTTAAATGACAAATCACTCGTCAACACCTAGTATATCAAATAAGGAGCAATTTCCAAGACTTGGGTAATAATTCTTTTTAAAATAGCATCTTTCTCAAGCTCAATTAAAATGTTTTTATCCAACAATAGTTAATGGCCAAGAAGTTAATCAACCGATCCCCTACACTAATCCTTGTTTTTCTGATAGCATAATTGATAGGTGAGCCTGTATCTTCCTCCAAGAGAGGAAGATTTCGGTTTTTTATAATTTATATCCCTAACTCTGGAGCAGGCTCTAAGCATATGTATTGTCCTACAAGATTATGAACACCAGAAAATTATGAACAAAATGAGAAATATAGAATACTAGAGAAACATAAAAATATTGAATAGTCAGAATGTATGCATGCACTTCCAAACAGAATCTGTGAAAATCAAATTCAATGGTTATTTTTTTTAATAATAACTTACTTAAAATACCATGCAAGTTTGAATTGGAAATAACTCTACAAAACTCAAGATTAGCTTTTTATATTTTTAACAATGGTCAATTACAAAATATTTAATATAAACACATCTCTCTACTTCTAGTAATCCGTTGTGCTATTGCATCCGGGATTCTAGACATCCCCTAATTGTATTTAATTTTATGATTTTGTTGAGCATGACCTACGGGCTCGTGCGTAGGAGCTATAGAAAGTTTTAGTTGGTTGCCGCCCTGACAGGAGTACGGATGTAGTCGGGTTCGTGCCTAGGACTTGTAAAAAAAATTAATTAGTTGCTGCAAGAAACACAATCCTAAATTTTATTAAGCTCATAAAGGGGTTCCAACGATCAGATCTTCTGTCCTAAAAACACCCCAAGATCAAAACTTTTCCACATTTTTGACTACTATCCGCGATTATTTACAAAAGTTCATCGGTCTCCGTTCAATGACTGTCTTATTGTTTCAACTACGGCCTCAAGGCGGATGGACTCTTCTAGAGTTTTTTCCTATAGAACTTCCTATCTCTAATTAAATTAAGAAAAATAATATTGATTATTGACCAACCACAAGACACGCGGTAAATGTAACACACGAAAATGAAACTAGTTGTAGGGGAATGATAAACCGACATCATACAGGGTGTCAAAATTATATCCTCCTCAGAAATTGTATCCTCTTCGATGAAAATATTATTATGTACCATGAACAACCTCCTCTGGGTGCCTATTGATAAACAAGTATAAATGATAGGTTGAGTACAACATCAATAACACCAAATCATAAGATCTATTCCACTAGCTTCACAAGTACATAATAAATCATATTCACTCAACCAAAAAGAATATAAATTAATTATATGAAAAATAAATTATAATTTATATCTTTAAAAAATAAAATGGGTCATATAAATGATAACTATAGTAAATATTGTAACCTTGATGATTTTGATGATCACACATATGATGAAGTTAAAAAACTTATTAATATATATATATATATATGTGTTTATGTCTGCTATACCTATTATAGGCTGCTATATTACATGTACTAATATTGTTTTGCAGGATATATATGTAACAACATAACAGTGTGATGTCTTGCTAAAACAACCAGTTGAAAGAGAGTCCAACATAGAGAAGAATTTTATTTGCCTATGTACATCAGTTGTATATCTTGTGTTGGATTATTATATTTGTGCATTCGAATAAGTATTATGTTTTTAATACTTTATTAAACTCATATTTCTATTAAAAACGTTTTCCTTAATTTTAGGAATTAGTTATTTTTGAAATCAAATTCCTTATTTCAACCGAACTACTTTCCTATCTTTTCCATAATTATAGGAGCTATTTTCAAATCGGTTTTATATCTTTCTTCTATAGTTATGCCTTTGAATTATTCTATTTTCAAATGATACACTCTTTCCATAATTCAAAGTTGTCGTTGTATACCTTCCTATATAAGTTGGCTTAGCTTTTCATTCGGTTCTAACAATTCTGCAACTCTATATTTTTCTTGAAAAGCATTACTTCGATTTTCTTTAAACTGAGCTTGATAGTATATTGAATATTTAATACTTAGAGAATATAGTTTGAGTTGTAAACACTTTCTATTCTTTGTATTGTTCGAAGTGTAATTATTAATTAGTAAAGTGGCAAAGGGTTCTAGGTGATAGAACAAGGAAGTTCCTGGATTCAGTTGTATTGTTTCTATAAGGCAAAGAGTTCGAGGAACATAATGATTCAAGAGTTGGACTCGATGAATTCAAGGTTCAATAACATATTGCAAGGCAGAGAACAATAGCAAGTTGAAACCATTATCCTCAAGATTGCTGGAGATTATAGTAAGCCACTTTAATTGATTGAAAACAGGGAGATATACTATTATCTTTTAATTGGTATTATTTTTGATTAATAATATATTCTCTTACCAAGTTGATAAGAGACCAGGACGTAGACCATTAGACATAGGAGTCGAACCTGGCTAAACGTCGTGTGCCTCCTTTACATACTTGTTTTTAGCTATTTTTGTATTGCATTCATTCCAGCCTACTATAATTGATTGTCAGATTGAAAAGAGTAAGCCAGTTCTTAAGGCACAAAAGATTGTCCACATTATAGTCAACTATAATGATTTGGTAATATTTTAAAATTGGATATAGTCAGTTAAAACACATATTCACCCCTCTAGGTGCATTTACATTTGGTATCAAAGTAGGCTATACTGACATTTTCTGTAACAGGAAAGTATAGATCATATGGCTGATACTTATCCTATAAAAAACTCTTTTTCCAGGCCACCATTGCTACTTGGGTCAGATAACTATAACTGGTGTAAAGGCCGAATGAGATCTCACTTGAAAAGAGACCCTATGGAATGGAGAGTTACTGAAAAAGGTCCATTTACGTTTCTGAAATATGATGGAAAGGAGAAATATATTGATGAACTCACTCCCGATGAGCTAATGAAGCTGAGCTACAACAACAGAGCTAAGAATACTATCATTACTGGTCTTAGCATCTCAGAAAGTGACATGAAGGCTCAAAATCTCTAAAGAAGGTAAAGTTGAGCAACAGACCAAACATTGACACCACGGACACTCTTGATATATTTATTGAATTGCAGCAATTTGGAGCAAAGATAAATGCAAGTAAAGCCTAGGGTTCTTCTAATCAAATTTCCCCAATTAAAAATTTTGCACTTCATGCCAGAAACAGCAAGCCAGAATCTGACGAAGAATCTGATAAAAAGTTTGTTCTAATCTCCAGAAAAATCAAATGGTTGATTGAAAAGAGGAACACGTAAAAGATAGAAAAGAAAGGGTTCCCTAAAGGCAATAAATACTCCAAATATTCTAAAGGACAACAAACTTTTTTTGAGTGTGGAAACCCTGGTCACTAGAAGAAAGACTGCTACAAGGTCAAAGCAAAACAGCCTGCTAATTTCAAGGACAGAAAGAAGAAGTCAAAAGCCTTACTAACATGGAGTGATGGTGATGATGATTCTAATTGTAGTGATGATGCTAGTGAAGAAATGATCAATCTAGCACTTGTTGGATTGGAAGATGATTTTATTCTAGGCTACATTGAGGACTTTCTTGTGGAAAGTGATTTTGAGGATGATAAAATTGAGGTAAACTCATTTAAATTTTGAATCTCTTATAATATTGTATTAGAACAACTAACCATACATGAACCAAAACATATTCCAATTGAGGAATATAACTCAGTTAAAGTAGAAAATAACAAGCGTGTTAAAAAGAATGCCTATCTTAAGTAGATGGTTGATGAGTTAATGGCTAAAGTGGAAACCTTTATTGGAGAAAAGAAACTAGAGAAGGCTAAAGATGTAGCTGAAAGCTAAATTTGATCATATTGAAACATTCAACAAAATATTGATAAAAGAGGAAAAGTTAGAGATACATGCTTAGAGACATTCAGACCTAGGAAATCTATTGAAGTGGAAAAATCTCAGCCTATTGCCACTACATCTCAGCCTGATGTTAATGCATCTCAGCTTGCTGCCAGTACTTCACAACCTATTGTTTCTACATCACATAAGCTGAAAAGATTAAATCTTTAGAAACTGAAGTAGTAAAGCTCAGAAAAGGAATGGGTACAATTATTCAAGGAGAAGATGGTCTCAAGTTCATGATGAAAAGAATTAATGTACCTTTGGACAAAGAAGGAGTCGGTCTCAACTTCAACAAAAAGGATAAAGCTCTCTAATATGAAGGAAGAAAAGGTAAACCTTATAAATATGTTATGCCTTGGAACAAGTGCAACAAATTTGGTGGAAAAGGTCACCTAACTGAGAATTACAAAGTCTAGATCTTCAGAAGAGCTTACCAGAAAAAAGCTGTCAACAAACTAGCTTACCAGAACAACAAAACAGCCTACCAGAATGGATTTACCAGAATGCAGAATATCAAGAATCTGGCTCGTAAAGTGGTCCAACAATGGATCAAGAAATCTAATTTAAATTCTACATATATACTTGCTACTAGCCAATCTGGACCCAAACCAATTTGGGTACCAAAGTGTTGAGTTTTGTTTTTGTTCGTTTTGTAGACGTGTCTTGCCACAAAGATCAAATCAAGACAATGGATCATTGATAGCAGATGCACTAGGCACATATGTGGAGATAAATCACAGTTCATTAGTCTTAAACCTAAGAAGGGATGAGGTGTTACAAGTGGAGATAACAAGTCTCTTCCTATCCTTGGTAAAGGTAAAGTATGTAATAATACTACTTAAATATAACTTGTTTAGTGTAACTCAATTGCATGATGATGGACATAAAGTCGAGTTTGATAAAGATAATTGTATTATTATTATTACTGTTGGTACTAACCAAACTCCCCTAGTTGCTAGAAGGGTTGAATATATATATATATATATATATATATATATATATATATATATATATTAGACTTTGATTTACAGAAAATAGCCTGCTGTTTAGCTATCATAGACAATGATCCATCCATATGACGTAGGAGGTTGGGTCATGCACACATGGATTTGCTAAACAGATTGTCAAGGAAGAAGTTAGTAAGAGGGCTATCTAAATTGAAGTATTCTTAGCATGTCAACTTGGAAAGTAAATCAGAAGCACTAATAAGCCTAAAAAGGTGGTATCAACTTTTAAACCTCAAGAACTCTTGCATCTAGATCTTTTTTGTCCAGAAGCCTACAAAAGTATGAGAGAAAAAAAGTATGGGTTTGTCATTGTTGATGATTACTCTAGGTTTACTTGGGTTTTATTTATTAAATCTAAAGATTGTGCTTTTGTTGATCAGTTTGAAAAACTAATCAAGTTACTTGAGAACAAGTTTGAAACAAGACTTGTAGGTATTCGAAGTGATAGAGGTGGAGAATTCAAGAAATACTTTGTTATTTATTGGGAAAAAAGAGGAGTTTTCCATGAATTCTTATCCCCACAGACAACACAACAGAATGGAGTTGTGGAACGCAAGAACAGGTCATTAGAGGAGACTTCTAAAATATTATTGTAGGAAAGCAAGCTGCCAAGAAATTTCTGGGCAAAAACAGTTAATACAACTTGATATGTTCTGAACGGGGTGATCGTAAGGCCTATTCTGGATAAAACTCCATATGAAATACTGAGGAATAAAAGACCAAATATTGGATACTTCAAGGTTTTTGGATCCAAGTGTTTTGTGCTCAAAATATTCAAAAGGGACGGTAAAATCGATGCCAAATCATATGAAACTATATTTGTTGGCTATTCTTTAAATAATCATGTATATAGAATATATAATTTAAATCAATGCATAGTTAAAGAATCTGTTGATATTGTTTTCAAATAATCTTACAATGATCTTCCAAGGGATGAGGATGATGATGATGCAGGTGATGAAGACAATAGAAGGCATGGAAATAAAGTTTTTACAAAATCTGGAAATCAGTAAGCTGAAATTCTACCAGAGCAAGCTGTCACAAACACTACTGCAACAAAGTCAGAAAATCAGCAAGTTGGAACATCATCTCAGCCTGCTATTACTGAAGTCTCAGTTGATGATGAAATTGATAAGTTATCAAAACTGACACTAGAAGGGACACAAACTCTTGTTGTAAGGACTCCATTACTTGTTCAAGTTGATCAAGAGGAAATAGTTGAACATAGCCTGCCAAAGTCAATAAGAACAGTCAAAAACCATCCACCAGAACTAGTTATTGGTGATCTAGCTGATGGTATCAAGATAAGGAAAGGAAAAGCCCACTTCTGTGCTAATGCTGCTTTTCTAGCTCAAGAAGAATCCAAAAATGATCATGAAGCTCTTGAAGATGAAAATTGGACAATGGCCATGCAAGATGAACTCAACCAATTTGAAAGGTATGATGTTTGGGAACTGGTCAAACCTTCAAAGAATGCTTCAATTATTAGAACAAAATGGGTATTCAAGAATAAGCTTAATGAAGAAGGACTAATCACTCGCAAGAAAGCAAGATTAGTGGCTCAAGGATATAACCAACAAAAGGGAATCAAATTTGATCAAACCTTGCTTGTTTGGAATCCATAAGAATGTTACTAGTCTATGCTTGCTACAAGAAGATCAAGCTATTTCAGATGGATGTCAAAAGTCCCTTTCTGAATGGCTTGCTGGAAGAGGAAGTCTTTGTAAAACAACCTCCTAGATTCGAACATGAACAATATCCAGATTATGTGTACAAGCTGAAGAAATCTCTTTATCACTTAAATAAAGCTTCAAGATCATGGTATAAAAGGCTCAATAAGTTCCTCATTAAGAATGGCTTTGTATGAGGTAAAATCGATCCTACTCTTGTTACAAAATGTCTTAATGGTGAAATTTTGGTAGTTCAAATATATGTTGATGATATAATCTTTGGATCTACTAATGATAAGTTATTTGAGTGGTTTTCTAAGTGCATGCATAATGATTTTGATATTAGCATGATGAGAGAACTAAATTACTTCTTGGGTCTTCAAATCAAGCAAACCAAAGATGGTATATATGTGCATCAAACCAAATATGTGAAAGAGCTGCTGAAAAGATTTCAATTTGAATCTGCACTACAAGAAAAATGAAATCAGAAAATGCTTATTACACAACGGTTGCGGAAAAACCCGTTGTCCCAATTTGACAAACAATTGTGAATTCTTTTACCTTGAAAACCTGTTGTCTAACATAGCACAAGACAAGTTTTATTGAACTTATTTCAAGCAACAGTTTTACTCTGAGAAGACTATGTCAGTTAACAAACCTAACAAGGATTTCTAAAGAACCAACTGTTGTAGGATAAAATAAAATTTAGATTTTAATTTTTATTTAAAATAAAAAATTAGTGCTATTATTCTTGATCGTTAGATTAAATGACATCTAAATCCTAGACGTTCATTTAATTTATGTGTATGTTATTTGACAACAGTTTGTCTGTAAGAAGCCATTGTGTGTTAACAAACCTAACAATGGTTTTCAAAGAACCAACTATTGTAGGATAAAGCAAAATTAAGATTTTAATTTTTATTTATAATAAAAAATTAGTGTTATTATTCTTGATCGTTAGATTAAAGGGCTTTTAAATCCTAGTTGTTCATTTAATTTATGTGTACGTTATTAGACAACAGTTTGTCTGTGAGAAGCCATTGTGAGTTAACAAACCTAACAACGGTTTTCAAAGAACCAACTGTTGTAGGATAAAGCAAAATTTAGATATTAATTTTTATTTAAAATAAAAAATTAGTGCTATTATTCTTAATGGTTATATTCAAGGGCTTCTAAGTCCTAGCCATTAATTTAATTTATGTGTACGTTATTAGATAACAGTTTTTCTATGACAAGCTATTGTGAGTTAACAAACCTAGCAACAGTTTTTGAAGAACAAACTGTTGTCTATTTTCTCTTGAAAAATAAAAAAAATTACTTGAAACTGTTAAAACCTTACACAACCACAATCCTCAACCTAATTAGCAAACCAAGGTCCTCAACAATGCAAACTAAGATCCTCAACCAAATCAATAAATTATAATAATCAACCAAATAGATTGACAAGTGAATCCAATCGGACAATACATAAATCAAATATTTCCACAACAATCAAAGTAATCCATTAAACGAAAAAGTCAATAAAACTGATGATACAATTCAGACCTAACAGTTAATAATCTAGGGACCAAACAAGATATTATACGGAGATTCCACCATTCAATGTGGAAAGTTCAGGTAGAGCATTATGGACGTGCAAGATGTGGACAACATTGAAACATATAATTCCAAATGTTGTAAGGGATGAGAATCATGTCATATAAAACAAGAGAGTTGAAAGCATGTCATTTGGTCACTAGTATGGACAATCTGAATAAAGAAAATTTGATAAATACAAGATGGAATTAAATTTTTATATATAGACAATATTAGATGTGATTATATATATTACCATCATGGAAGTCGAATCCATTCCTCTTCCTCCCGCATATAACTAGCTTGTTCTTCCTCGTGTTTGTCGATATTTGGAAATATTGGCACATGTAGCTCAATCTCAAGTTCAATTTCCACATCTTCGTCATTTTCATCATCACTTTGGTCATAATATTTCTTGGTAAGTAGTTTCAACACAACAAACCACAATTTTTCAAGATTATCAATATAAAAAACTTGCTTAAAATGTTTCCCCAACACAAATAGATCATTTACAAAACCTAATTTGTTCAAATTAACCAATGTATATCCCAAGTCATCTACCTTGACCCCTTTGTGCATATCTACCCAATTACAATGAATATAAGGATTCTAAAATTATTACAGTCTAACTCCAATATACTTGTTATAACTCCATAGTATGTATGTGAAGTATGTTCAATATTCTTATCATTACCCTGTACAAGCATCATATCTGCAACTACACAAACACCATTACCCTGAACTTGTGGTGTGTCATCACACTCCTTAGTGTTGTTAGTAACACCATTGATTTTGTAGCCGCTAAATGTAGGGTCATCTTTGTTTGGGCCTTCTCCAATCCACATTATCTCATTAGTTACCCTATTCTTGTCATTAAGCAATTCTGTTTGAATCTGTCAAAAAAGATTCAAAGTTAATATGGTGTTTAAGAGAGTCATTTTAAATATTAGTCACGGGAAATAATACTTCTTGCCTCAGGCTAAATATTATCACATATTTATTATTTCACGAGATTGCAAAATAAATACAAAATCAAAATAAATTCCTAAATTAACAACTACAAACATAAATCATAAATACCTTTTTCTTGAAGCAGTTTGAAAATTTATCATTTTGCTTATTTTTTAGCCAAAATTCATCATTTTCGTGTGTTGGATATTTAGTCATCAGAAACACCATATGTTCACTGCAAATAAAATAAAATCTGTCAATATGCTAATCAAAATACATAAAGTAGTGATACTAATGAACACAAGGAAATTAATCAAAATGCAGAAAATAGGGATTTCAGTAAATTACTCAAAATATGGCCTAAAATCGTTACTATTGTAAAGAAAACACAAATGTGCTAGGTGCAATTCTCTGTTACTGGGCTTTATCATTGTTTCACCCGATAAGGGTCTGCATATTGCTTCCTGATGATGTCTATCACTTTGCGTCAATTCTGTAGTAGCTTAATCAAAATCCACCAAACACTAGATGGCCTATTCTGCAATATACGCCTCGGCATGCAACCTTCAGGATGAGCCGGGTTCCGTACATATCCCTTAAAAGTCTTCATATACCTCTCATAAGGATACATCTAGCGTAGAAAGATTGACCCACAAAGCTCAACCTCTCTCACAAGATTAATTGAGAAACGGATCATCACATCAAAGAACGATAGGGGAAAGTGTTTCTCTAGCTGGCATAAGGTTACGACCAACTGAGACCGCATATTTTCCAATTTATCTATCTCGATGACTTTGCTGCAAACTGCCTTAAAGAAGAGGCATAATTGAATAATTGTGCACCTAACCTCTTTTTGCAGGCTTGACCGAATTGCAATTAGGAGTAAATGATGTAATATTGTATGGCAATCATGAGATTTCATACCTATAAGCCGAAGATTTTCCATTGATACCAGATTCTTGATATTTAAACAAAATCCATTCGGTAACTTTATCTTAAGAAAGGATGAGTAAACAATTTCTTTTTCTGCCTGTGATAAGTTCAAAGATGCCAATGGGAACCTTCTCTTTCTTTCTAGAATATTTTGGCCTCAGCTCTATTCTTATTCCCATATCAGCCATGTCAAGACGGACAAACTCCCTATCCTTTATTTTTCCCAGAATATTTAGCAAAGTACTAACCAAAGTGTCACATATATTTTTCTCGATATGCATTACATCGAGAACATGCCTCACCGGCCAAAACTTCCAATATTCGAGTTGGAAGGATGTAGAAACCTTCTTCCAAACGGGTCTAGTTTCACCCTTCTTCCATCGAGGTTGGCGTTGTGTATTTCCAAATACATGAGCCCTTAGATGTTGTACCCATTCAAGAACCTACTCACCAGTTACGGGAATAGGAGCAACCCCCTTCTCCGTGGTGTTATCAAAAAGGGCTTTTAACTTTCTATATGAATGATGACGGGGTAACCACCTCCGATGCCTCATAACCACCGACCTACGGTAATAAACCAACTTTGTCGCATTTGTTTGATCAACGTAAACAGTATAAGCATTATACCCTTTAATGACATTGCCTGACAATAGCCGGGTAATCACTTATTGTCCATAATAAAATTCCCCTAAGCATGAAATATTCTTTCTTATGTGCATCGTACACTTGCTTCCCACGCCACAACTTTGGTAGATCTTCAAAAAGTGGTTGGAGGAATACATCAATATCATTTCCAGACTCAGTTGGTTTAGATATAAATAATCAAAGCACAATATACTACTTCTTCATATAAAGCCAGGGTGGAAGGTTGTAAATTGATAACAAAACAAGCCAACTTGAGTACTCAGTACGGTTTCCATGGAAATGATTAAATCCATCAGAGGATAAAGCTAACCGAAGATTCCTACTCTCTGATGCAAAGTCAGGCCACTTTTGGTCAACATCCTTCCATGTTTTTTAATCTACCAGATGTTTCATTTTACCATCCTTTTGTCGCCCGGTGTCATGCCAAGTCATATTTTTTGCAATGTTAAGTGTATTGAATAAATTCCTTAATCTTGGTATCAATGGAGAATACCATAAAACCTTAGCAGGGACCACTTCCAGTTCCTCACCTTTTCGGTTCAATTTCCACGTAGAGGCCTTACATATACGACAAAGAGTGTCGTCTTCATCTCTCTCTCCATGGTATAAAAGACAATCATTTGGATATACGTTTGTCTGTTCATACCACATTCCTAACAAACATAAGGTTTTCTTGGCTTTATTAAAAGAAGAAGGAATAATGTTACCTTCTGGAAGCATAGAACCGATCAAAAGTAGAACTTCAGAGAAGCATGAATCAGACATATCATGCTTTACTTTCAAGTTGTACAGCTTAACTAAAGCTTTCAACTTACTGTAACTTTGACATCCAGGATAAAGAGGTTGTTGTTCACCTTGAATATGGTTAATGGAATCAGATGAATCCGAAGAAATGAAATCATCTTCATCACTAGCAGGACCTAAGGGAACTTGATCAATAGATTCTAAGGTGTTGGCTTCATCAAGTACATGACTCTCCACTGAAAGTGACTCTCAATGTCATATCCAATGTGTGTAAGTTTCATCAATACCATGTTGAAAAAGATGGTTTCTAACATTTTGAGCTTTCTATGATTTACTATGTGCGCATTTTAAGCATGGACAACTTATTTTTTCTGGATTACACCCATTCTCAAAAGCGAACATTAACAACTCTTCTACTCCTATTTGAAACGCTATGGTTCTTCTATCGGCTCTCAACCATGATCTATCCATTTTTTTTATCAAACAATGTTATAGCCGTTCTTAAAGCAACACAATTTCAAGGGGAAAATAACTATCTGACGAAGAAGGAACAAACAAGACTCAACACAATTAAACAATATTGTTTCACATGTAGATATTGATCAAAATATGTTCATATTACATAGAAACAAAAAACATAGTGTACTGGGCCGTAAAGATCCATAAAAAATCAAGAATCAAATCACAATATATTGAGTCCATGATTTTATCAGTTGGACTCTTAGAACATCTTGACCAAACACATAACAGACACAATTTACCTCTTTCAAAACAGAGTACAAACCTGTGTCAAATTTTACCTCCAATATCAAGACAAATACATTCCAAATACATTCCTTACAAGTACCAGACAAAGCAAATCAAGACAGAGATACGAAGATAGAGCTATAACATTCCAACAAACCCATGACATATAGAGAAAAATAATAATAGCAAACCCATTACATACAGAGCAAAAAAATAAGAGCAAAACCCATGACAGAGATATGAAGACAGATTTCAAATTTCAACACAAATCAATTTTCACCTACAAACAAACGAATAAATTCAATAAAAATAAAAACAAATTATCTCCAAGAGTTATGAAGACAAATTGCTCCAAGAGATATGAAGACAGAGAGAAGGAAAGTGAGAGATATGGTAGAGAAAGAAAGAGAAAAGGAAAGCGAGAGACAAAATAAATGAGTGAAAAAAGGTAGAAAAGACAAGATAGGACCTAATAATTGGTAAAGTTAATCTTTAGACAAAATAAATGAGGTATATTAATGATACGACCTAATTTTAATATCTTTATTAGACAACAGTTTTACTCTCAGAGGCCATTTTGAGATAACAACTCTAACAACAGTTCTTAAAGAACCAACCGTTTTACGAAAAATTCAGATTATTAATTTTATTTAAAATAAAAAATTAGTACTATTATTTCCGATCGTTAGATTAAAAGGGCATCTAAAACCTAGCCCTTGATTTATAAGGAAAAAATATTCAATTTGATTTTTTGCAATTCAATACTCCCTCCTCATTTATACTATATTACACAACGGTTTTACTCTGAGACGCCATTATGAGTTAAAAACACTAACAACTATTCTTAAAGAACCAATCGTTGCAGGAAAAAGAAAAATTCAGATTTTTATTTTTATTAAAAATAAAAAATTAGTACTATTATTCCCGGTCGTTAAATTAAAGGGCATATAAATTCTAGCCGTTGATTTAAAATGAAAAAAATATTCATTTTCCCTCATTTTGAATTTTTACAAATTCAATACTCCCTCCTAATTTATGTGTACTTTACTAAACAACAATTTTACTCTTAGAATCCATTGTGAGTTAAAAAAACGTAAAAAATGTGTTTAAAGAACCAACCGTTGTAGGATAAAGAAAAATTCAGTTTTTTATTTTTATTTAAAATAAAAAAATATTGCTATTATTCTCGATCATTAGATTAAAGCGGAGCTAAATACTAGCCGTTGATTCTATACAAAAAAATATTCATTTCCCCCCTCATTTTGAATTTTTGCAAATTCAATACTTCCTCCTAAATTATGTGTACTTTACCACACAACCGTTTTACTCTCAGAATTGTGAGTTCACAAGCATGACAATGGTGTTTAAAGAACCAACTGCTGCAGAATAAAGAAAAATTCAGATTTTTATTTTTATTTAAAATAAAAAATTATTGCTATTATTATTGATCGTTAGATTAAAGGGGATCTAAATCATTCGCCTTGATTTTAAACCAAAAATATTCATTTTCCCCATCATTTTGAATTTTTGCAAATTCAATACACCCTCCTAATTTATGTGTACTTTACTACACAACGGTTTTACTTTCAGAATCCGTTTTGAGTTAACAAATCTAATTATGGTGTTTAAAGAATCAACCGTTGTAGGATGAAGAAAAATTCAGATTTTTAATTTTATTTAAAAGAAAAAATTAATGCTATTATTCTAGATCGTTCGATTAAAAGGCAAATAAATCCTAGCCGTTCATTTAAAACGAAAACAATATTCATTTTCCCCCTCTTTTTGAATTTTGGCAAAAAAACTCACTAATAAATTTAATTTCTTTGTTAGAAAAATGTTTGATACTATGTATGTACTAATTTGATGAAGTCGTTTTGTACAATCTAAGAGAATACAAGTATAATCGGTCGAATATTTTTTTTATCATAATAGATGTCATAAGAGTGCTCTTTTGATTAGAATATTTTAGAGTGCTTCGCCTTTTGTAGACCTATAATAAATTGTTTGAGCATTTCGGGGACCAGAGCAAAAAACCGGTCAAAGTGGGATCTAGGATAAATGTTTTTACTCAATTTGGGGATTCCGTCAGGTTCCGTTACAAAAACCGTCAAAAAAATTAAATTTTGAAGGGTAAATTGGACATTCCACAAGTAAGAAACGGTCATCTTCTTTGTATGTTATAACACTTTCACATTTTCATTTCTTCACATTGCTTCTCCGTTACTTGATCTCCCTGACCATTTCTTCACATTTTCAATGGCTTCATTTTGTAGTTGCGGTAAAATGGTTGTAGAACGAACCGCATGGACAGATGCTAACACTGGAAGGAGGTTTCTAGGATAGGAAGTGGAAGATTATAAGTTTAGTTCTTTGTTTGGTTGTTGTGTTGATGTTATTGGATAGGATTTGACAATGTACTAACTTGTTTTGGTGTTCTAAGTGTATGTGTTTAATGAATTCTAAGTGTTTATTTAATTGTCTGTGAGAACATGCTATGTAAGTGCACCGATGTTCAAGATTTGATTGCTTGTATCCTATCTTTGATTTTTCATTTCCAGTCTTGCATTGTAACTATATCCACAAGCATTGCATTTAATTGAAAACTGAAGCATAAAAAAGAGCATCAAAGTGGACATAAAAAAAAGCATCAAGCTGGACATAAAATTAATCCACAAGCTGGACATAAAAGTACATAATCATCACATTACAGTCTTCAAAGTACATAATAAGACATTATAATCATCACAATACATAATCTTAAATATTGATAGGGTCATCAGGTGTGTTCTTAAATCTTTTCAAGGACCTCTTCAAAATCCTTTCTGATACTCTCCTTCTTCCATATTTTGGCTTAAATTTTTCAGGCTCCAATTCCCATGGAAATATTAATTCACCCTTCTTCTTGGCAGGTTGTTCATTAGTTTGCAGGTTCTTTCCTTTGCAGACTCTTTTCTTTGTAGGTTCAGCATCACTTTGGCTTACTTCATCAACAGTCATGTAAAAGAACATCTTCCCCTTAGCATCTTGCTGCATATAACCAGATTCTATTAACACCTCCCTTGTGTCCTCATCCAACTCTTCAACAAAAAATTCTTATACTTTCCAAGATTTGCATCTCCAACAATCATTTCTTCATCACCATTTCTATCCCCAACATCTATACCATTCATCTCCTCCTCTGCGACTCCAACACCATTTGCCTTTGCAGTTGCATTTTCTTCAGTTTTCTTCCATTTACAGGTTCTGGCATTGTGACCTTTGTCTCCACATTTTCCACAAGTATTTTTGGTCTTGCCATGAGTGTAACTGCTCCCTTCTTCCTCAGCCTTCTTCTCCATATCAACCCTCTGCACAAAACCATTAGTATCTTGGTCATTCCTTTGTTCCTCTGCATCACCAAACCAGATTTGATCCAGGCATAGGTCCTGATCTGAACACTAGTTGATCCAGGCATAGGAGAAGCATATATCTTCCATTTGCAGGGTTTTTTACAGTAATAAAGTACCTTCTTCCCATAATGCTTCCTGTTTTCAACCGGTCTTCTCTTCAAAACTGCATGTTTTTTGATAGCATTCCTGAAAACCTTTGAGGACTCAAAAATCATCCCTAGTTCAAAAGATGGACTACCCTCACCATCATAAAATATAGAAAAGTTTTTTTCTTCATCTTCACTGTTAGTTGAATTAACAACAATCTATTCATCATCACTTGCTAGGTACTGATCTGATTCATCACCACTTCCAACAGCACCTTCATATTCACTCTGAAACTATAGCCAATCCTCATCTTCATCTTCATTTGATTTATCTTAATGAAATGAGGTATCACTCCATTCTTCATCACTATTAACCTTGTAGGTAGAATCATCTGCATCTGAATCTTCATTATCATCTTGACCTTCTACACCCTCATTTCCACTCACATTTTCACCCTCATTTCAACTCACATTTCCACCTTCTTCATTACCATCAGTTGCACCCTCTTCATACAGTACATTGTCAATATCTTGAGTATTCAGTTCTCTATAGAGATCATTCTCATTACCATAGCAATCAGCATACACATAAATACATTTAGTTTCCTCAATCCATTCAGGTATTTCAAATATATCAAAATCAATTTCTATGAAAACCAAATCAGTATCCTCAGGTCTGCTGTACCAAAAATTAGGCTCATCACTTAGTAATCCCCCTACCTCAGTCAGCATAGATCTTAACTCCACCAAACTCATTTGAGTAACATGGCAATAATCATAATATGCTATTTCACCACCTACATACTGTTTAAGACTTGCTTTCATTTGATCATTAAAATGCAGTTTGATTGTTATTTGACCATTAAAATGCAGTTTGATTGTGAACATTCCAGGGTCTGTAAAATTGAAAATTTACATAAATTATAACAATACCACATCATACAAGCATATACATATGGTTTAGAGAAGAAGCATATAAGCATATACAAGAAGCATACAAGCATATATAATGTGCTACAAGCATATACACGCAAATATACAACAATGCATATACAAGCATCATTAACAAACAACTCGTATGTTATGCAGAGGAGATGAACTTGCCTTCGTAATCTGGACAACATCGGGGAGCATACTTATTCTCATCCTTGTTGAATCGTTGAAACCATGCCATGTTCAATTAGGGCAACAATTGCTCAATTTGATGCTGGCCGATTTGGGTGGGGGGGATTTTAGGGTTTGGGTTTAATTTGAGGGAAGTGTTAAGGGGAAGTGTTAATTAGGGCTGATCAAAATGAATTTTAAGTATATGTAATTTGTTTTTTGGTCAAAAATACCCCCACGGGATAACGGAAGTAACGACAATATGGACGGAATATCCCACAATGTATATAAAATATGTTTCCAGAACCCCCGATGGCAGGTTTTTTGTTATGGTCCCCGAATCACTCAAAGCATTTATCTTGGCTACCCTCCGTGCAATTTTCTCAATATTTTATATGAATTATTGAATATAAATGTAAGATATAACGTTTGATATTATTAAATTCGATAATCTTAGGTGTTAATACGATATTCATTAAAAGACTTTCGTTTTTATACCTTGATATTATGTATGTACTAATTTGATGAAGTTGTTTTGTACATTCTAATAGAATACAAGTGTAATCAGTGGGATTTTCGTTATTATAATACTACTCTTTTGATTATAATGGTCTATATGAATTATCGAATATAAATGTATGATATAATGTTTGATATTGTTAAATTCGATAATGTTAGTTAGCGCAATATTCATTAAAAAACTTTCATTTTTATAACTTGAAATTATGTATATACTAATTTGATAAAGTTATTTTGTACAATCAAATAGAATACAAGTGTAATCAGTGGGATTTTCGTTATCATAATAGTATTCTTTTGATTATAACGTTCTATATGAATTATCGAATATAAATGTATGATATAATTTTTGATATTGTTAAATTCGACAATGTCAGTTGTTAACGTGGTATTTATTAAAAGACTTTCATTTTTAAAAGTTGATATTATGTATGTAATGATTAACTAATATATATGGTATGATCGACTACTTTCTTTTACAGACTAATCATAATGATTTTACAAAAATAAGGTTAAAATAATATTTTATAAAAATAATATTAAATTTTAAACAAATTATAAAATAAAACTTAAAATAAAATATTTTTGATCGCCTAATTATATCCACTACGCCATAAGTGTTCATATGCAATGCTTTATGATGTTGTCTTATGTGCCAAATGGTGTTGCCTTAGGCCTCAAATCGAAAAAGGCAACACTTTTTGAGTGTTGCATCTGCGGCCATTGCCTTTGACCTCTAATGCAACGCTTTTGTTGTGTAATTCAACACCGCTGAAAGTATTGCATATTGGTCATAATGCAACACCACCATGGCATAAATGCAATAACATTTAGTGTTGCTTTAAATGTGAAGCTGAAACAAATTTGGGCCAGGTCAGCAGTGGGGCCCACCAGTGTCACGTCAGTAATGGGGCCAAACAGTACCACGTCAGCAGTGAGCCCCACATGCCACGTCAGCAATGGGGTCTGTTTTGCCACGTTAGCAGTGGGTCCCACCAATGCCATGTTAGCAGTGGGTCCCATTAGTGCCACGTCAGCAGTGGGGACCACCAGTGCCACGTCAGCAATGGGGCCCACCAATTCCATGTCAGCAGTGGGGCCCACTAGTGCCATGTCAGCAGTGGGGTCCACCAGTGCCACATCAGCAGTGGGGTCCACCAGTGCCACGTCAGCAGTAGAGGCCCACCAGTTCCACGTCAGTAGTGGGCTGATTGACCTTATGCAACACTTTTATGATATAATGCAACACCAAATTTGACAATTGCAACATTAAAATAATTTTTTTGCAATACTATTTATTCATAATGCAACAGTGGTAAAAGTCAAATGCAACAGTTTAAAAAAAATTGAAAGAGCCATTTCGTACATACATTAATCCCATCAACCAAGACAGATAATAAAATGCAAAAGATTAACTAATCTAACTACTTTCTTCAACAATCTACCCAGGATTAGCCTCTCCAAGTTTTTTCGGTACCCGTGTTAGGTTCTCCTGCGCTTTCCTTCACTTTTCCAACATAGTGCAAGCAACTGAAACAACGGAGATGATTTTAGTATACGCTACATTTTACACTACGCCATAAACGGCCTAATGCAATACTTTTAGAATGCAACACTCATTTTCCGTTACATTAGCCTACTTTTTTTGAGCAACTGCAACACTACAAACAAAGCGTTGCATTATATTAGAAAGTTGTGTTGCAGTTCAATTGTAGTGTTGCACCTTGCAACAGTAGGGGAAAAAGCGTTGCATTTGGTGAGCAATTAGGACAAAAAATGAAGATGTGGCATGTGGGACCCACGTGTGGGACCCACATTTGCTGACGTGTCACTGCTGACGTGGTAGGTGGACCCACCTGTGCTGACGTGTCATGTGTGGGGCCCACGTGTGGGACCCACATTTTGCTGACGTGGCACTGCTGACGTGGCAAGAAAGCGTTGCATTTGGTCCTTCAGTGTTGCATTTGCACTTGGTGTTGCATTTGAGTTTTTGAGGGACCCACATTTTACTGACGGGGCAGTGATGACGTCAGCATGTGGGACCCACTTCTGCTGACGTGTTATGTGTGGGACCCACGTGTGGGGCCCACATTTGGGGCCATTTTGCTGACGTGGCAAGAAAGCGTTGCATTTGGTCCTTCAGTGTTGCATTTGCACTTGGTGTTGCATTTGAGTTTTTGAGGGACCCACATTTTGCTGACGGGGCAGTGATGACGTCAGCATGTGGGACCCACTTCTGCTGACGTGTTATGTGTGGGACCCACGTGTGGGGCCCACATTTGGGGCCCACATTTTGGTGACGTGGCAAGAAAGCGTTGCATTTGGTCCTTCAGTGTTGCATTTGCACTTGTTGTTGCATTTGAGTTTTTGAGGGACCCACATTTTGCTGACGGGGCAGTGATGACGTCAGCATGTGGGACCCATTTCTGCTGACGTGTTATGTGTGGGACCCACGTGTGGGGCCCACATTTGGGGCCCACATTTTGCTGACGTGGCAAGAAAGCGTTGCATTTGCACTTGGTGTTGCATTTGAGTTATTAGTACAAGTCAAATTAATAGTTGACTACAAAATGTACCATCTAAAATAATTTTTTATTTCTTAAAATTTTGGGAATATCACTATATTAGATATATATTAACATCCGTACGGTTGGATCGTCGATAAGTATTTCTAAAAAAATAGAGACAACAATCTGGGATAAAGTACTAGTTAGTAGTATAAGTCAAATCAATAGTTGACTATAAATTTTACAATCTAAATTAATTTTTTATTTTTTAAAATTTTGGGAATATCACTATATTAGATATATATTCACATCCGTACGGTCGGATCGTCGATAAGTATTTCTAATAAAATAGAGACAACAATCTGGGATAAAGTACTAGTTAGTAGTACAAGTCAAATCAATAGTTGACTATAAATTTTACAATCTAAATTAATTTTTTATTTTTTAAAATTTTGGGAATATCACTATGTTAGATATATATTCACATCCGTACGGTCGGATCGTCGATAAGTATTTCTAATAAAATGGAGACAACAATCTGGGATAAAGTACTAGTTAGTAGTACAAGTCAAATCAATAGTTGACTATAAATTTTACAATATAAATTAATTTTTTATTTTTTAAAAGTTTGGGAATATCGCTATATTAGATATATATTCACATCCGTACGGTTGGATCGTCGATAAGTTTTTCTAAAATAATAGAGACAACAATCTGGGATAAAGTACTAGTTAGTAGTACAAGTCAAATCAATAGTTGACTATAAATTTTACAATCTAAATTAATTTTTTATTTTTTAAAATTTTGGGAATATCACTATATTAGATATATATTCACATCCATACGGTTTGATCGTCGATAAGTATTTCTAAAAAAATAGAGACAACAATCTGGGATAAAGTACTAGTTAGTAGTACAAGTCAAATCAATAGTTGACTATAAATTTTACAATCTAAATTAATTTTTTATTTTTTAAAATTTTGGGAATATCACTATATTAGATATATATTCACATCCGTACGGTCGGATCGTCGATAAGTATTTCTAAACAAATAGAGACAACAATCTGGGATAAAGTACTAGTTAGTAGTACAAGTCAAATCAATAGTTGACTATAAATTTTACAATCTAAATTAATTTTTTATTTTTTAAAATTTTGGGAATATCACTATATTAGATATATATTCACATCCGTACGGTTGGATCGTTGATAAGTATATCTAAAAAAATAGAGACAACAATCTGGGATAAAGTACTAGTTAGTAGTACAAGTCAAATCAATAGTTGACTATAAATTTTACAATCTAAATTAATTTTTTATTTTTTAAAATTTGGGGAATATCGCTATATTAGATATATATTCACATCCGTACGGTTGGATCGTCGATAAGTATTTCTAAAAAAATAGAGACAACAATCTGGGATAAAGTACTAGTTAGTAGTACAAGTCAAATCAATAGTTGACTATAAATTTTACAATCTAAATTAATTTTTTATTTTTTAAAATTTTGGGAATATCACTATATTAGATATATATTCACATCCGTACGGTTGGATCGTCGATAAGTATTTCTAAAAAAATAGAGACAACAATCTGGGATAAAGTACTAGTTAGTAGTACAAGTCAAATCAATAGTTGACTATAAATTTTACAATCTAAATTAATTTTTTATTTTTTAAAATTTTGGGAATATCTCTATATTAGATATATATTCACATCCGTACGGTTGGATCGTCGATAAGTATTTCTAAAAAAATAGAGACAAAAATCTGGGATAAAATACTAGTTAATAGTACAAGTCAAATATATAGTTGACTATATATTGATCTGAAAGATTTTTTAAAAAATAAAAAAGATTAAATTAATTTTGTAACTTTAATTTATAATAAAATAAAAAATTACAAAATAATAAACATAAATAAGGAAAAAATACATTTCCCTCTTTCATTACTTACCCAAATTTCAATTCCCTCTTCAATCCCCAAATTTACAAATACCCACAAACCCTAACTTCTCTGTAAATCGAAACAGTAAGTGTTTACTTATGTGATGTTAAGCATTTGAATCTCGATTTTCACTTTCACCGACGAGACTACTGGTCAAAAGAAGCTGAAGGTGGACGCGTGGTTTGGATCTCGCAAGACAACGGCTGCTATTCGAACTGCACTTGTATCATCTGTCAATGTCTGTTGCATCTTCTGCTCCCTTTTATAACTTCTTTTTTTCCCCTTGAGTACTCTTTTCAAGAACCCAACTTTTAGTTTTTATATTTTTTGTTTGGTGTCATTCACATTTTGTGTGTGAAACAGCACACAGTGAAGTTTTCATGGAGATTGATCTGAACCAAGCGGTGGGTGAGGTAGAAATAGCTGCAGATTGTAATGGAAATTGTAACAGTGAAGCTTTTTCTCCAACTTATAAGGAGCTTTGGCATGCTTGTGCTGGTCCTCTTGTTACTCTTCCCAAGAAAGGGAATGTAGTTGTCTATTTCCCACAAGGTCACTTGGAAACTTCTCCTTTTCCACACACTCAAATGCCCAATTTTGTTCTTAGACCTCAGACCTTTTGTAGAGTTATAGATGTTAAACTACTGGTATGCTAGATTATTTGTGCTTTTTTGAAAATTTAGATTCTTTTATATTTGGGTTGTTTAAATTTTGTAACTTTGCTTGTCTATTGCTTGCCATCTTTGTACACCAGTTTACTTATGTACTTTTGGGAATGCTTGTTACTGCATATTTTTACCCTTATTTGGAAGGAATTTAATTCTCTATTTTAGAGTGAAGGGTTTTATGTATTTTTTAAATTTCCATGCTCCTTTTTGTTTAAGTTATATAGATGCTTGGATTTTACATCAATCCTGTGGATAAACTGTACCAATGCATCTCTTAAAGTTGTCACCTTTGGGTAATTTGTAGTTGTTACTGCATATGTTTTGCAAAACGTTGACTGCATCTGATACCAGTACACATGGTGGATTTTCAGTTCCTCGCAGAGCTGCGGAAGACTGTTTTGCACCTCTGGTATGTTACTCTTTATTCAAAATTTCCCTATAAGTATGTTGATAGCTCCTTACTGAAGACTTCTGTGATCTTTGATGTTTATTTTCTTTTTGCAGGATTATAGAGAGCAAAGACCCTCTCAGGAACTCGTTGCCAAGGATTTGCATGGAGTAGAATGGAACCTTTTTGAGGGTGATAATACATTTCAGGCCAACCAAGGCGACATTTGCTTACTACTGGGTGGAGTATTTTTGTTAGCCAAAAGAATCTTGTTGCAGGAGATGCAGTCCTCTTCTTAAGGTATACATATATTTGATGCTATTATGTTTTGACTAAAGTAGATGTTGTGTCTTATAGATTTGTTGTCGTTTGAGGAAAGTTTTGATCAGCGTGATTGCTAGAATCAGTGAGACAGAATGAAAAAGTAAAATGGTGGATTTTAAGCCTAAGAATGTGACTGGATAATGAAGACCAGGAGATTAGTCATTTGAAATTATATTCACCTGGAGAATAGTAATATATTGTTATAGGTGTAATGTTAGATGGGAGGTTGTCATCTTGTTTGTAGAGATGTTTTATGTCCAATTTTGAATTTTCTAGTAATCAAAGTGTCCTAAACTGAATCAGTGCCTCAGGGTGCATTATCAGTATTATTTCAGATAACTCAGTGTTAGATAAAGACAAAAAAAATCTAGTTAGTAGATATATGTCAAGATAATTACTTGTAGAGGTAGAGGTGGAGAGCTGAGACTGGGGATCAGAAGAGCTGCCCGACCTAAAAATGGGCTTCCTGATCGAGTTAATGGGAACCAGAGCTCTAACCACAATATCCTTGCCTCAGTCGTTAATGCAGTATCCACCAAGAATGTGTTTCAGGTTTTCTACAGCCCAAGGTACTGTTTCTATAAACATTTATTCTGTAATGGAGGTTGTAGGATTATTAATACTTCTTCCTAGTTGAAGACTAGTCATCTTTGTGATAACAATAATTTAGACACTTGATATGTTAGAAAACGTATTGGATGCTGCTTGTCCATTCTTTATGAGCCATAGAATGACGTACTGTTAACAGAACAATTATTTGAATATATTTACTATATTAATTTCCTAAATGACAAGAACAGTGGAGTGTGTAAAAACAATGGCTACTTACTATGAATATATAAAAAAACTTCAACAGGGACGAATGTTGTTATTGGTGTTATATGCTTTAAATGACATGTTATTTATTACTTTTGCTGAAATCTTTGCACGTCTGCTTTTATAAATTCAAGAAAATTAAAATTAAATAATTAAATCTTCAGGGCTACTCATGCAGAATTTGTTCTGCCCCAGCAAAAATATTTGAGAGGCATCAGGAGTCAGGTTCTGGTAGGTACACGATTCAAGATGAAGTGTGATGTGGATGATACCCCCCCAGAAAGAAGGTATGTCGACACATATGTTCTCATTAAGTCACTACTGTGCAGTACATAAAAATGCAAGTTAAGTAGTACACTAATATTCTGCAGGTTCAGTGGTTTGGTTACTGGCATAGGCGATCTGGATCCCTACAGATGGCCCAACTCCAAATGGAGATGTTTAATGGTACAATTTGCATAGTGTATTGGTCAATCCCTTCAGATTGCTATATATGTAGAGACATGAGATTGTTATGTATGTAATTTTTACATAAAAATGGTAGATCAATTAGAAATTTTTGTATTGATAAATATATTGATTCATTATTTGATTGGAGGCATTATTTAAAACCATTTTTTGGTGATGTACATTTCTGAATTGGTTTTGGGATTTTGAATGGTTTGTTAGCAGGTTCAATTTAATGGGAATAACATATTTACAAATATTATATTGCAATTTTTTTTTACTACTGTTACATTTGCTTCTAATATTAATGTTGCAAAATTCACACATTGTGTTGCATTATTCAAAAGGTCTACTGTTACATTATAAGATAAAACTGTTATATTTGACTATAAAAAGTGTTACTTTAAAGAAAAAAGACAGTGTTGCAATAGAGGAAATAGTGTTACATTAGAGTCAAGTATTGTGTTGCATTTGATAGGTGGGTCCCACAATGCCACCTCATCAGTGGGCCCCACTCAGCAGTGACACATCAGAATTGCCACGTCAGCAATGGGCCCCACAAAAGTGGGGCCCATTGCTGACGTGGCAATTCTGATGTGTCACTGCTGAGTGGGGCCCACTGATGACGTGCACTGCAGACATGGATGTTGGGGCCTAGTTACCGACATGGCAGTTGTGGGTCCCACCTTTTGACCCCATTTAATCAGTTTTTTTGAAAACTAATGCAACGCAATCTACTGTTACATTTGGCCAATAAAGCGTTGCATTAGGGCCTTAATGCAACACTTTTCCTACTGTTACATTTGAAAACTAAAGCGTTGCATTAGATAGCAAATGCAGCGCTCGCAGATGCAATGGCAAAATCGCGTTGCATTAGGCCTAATGCAACGTAAAATGGGTCAAATGTAACAGAATGGCAGTGTTGCATCAGGCCATCTATGGCGTAGTGTTAGTATACGCTACTATGTTACGTGTTCAGTACAATTCTAGATTTATACTCCTATTCTATATTATATTTGAGGATTATATTCATATTACTTGATACACCAGTTCAAAATAAAAATTGTATACCTCCAATCACCCAAAAAAATACATGTCTATATATATGCATCATGAGTTAGCCGGTCTACATTAACAAGTGTCTTATGTTATATATAAATGGAACGCAAGTCAAAAATAAACTAGTGAAACAAAGGGCTTGGTCAGCTAACTGCATTTAAAAATTTAAGCCACAATGTAAGCTTACTTATTAGAGAATTGATGAATGCTGATTTTCTAACATTAGTTGAGCCCCGACATGTAACCAATAATATTATATCTAGAGTTGTCATAATGAGACATTTTACAAATAAATAATTGACAAACTAATTTTATAGATAACTCATGCCCTTTCATCATATACTTTCCAAAAATTGATAATCGCCAAACTAAGGAACAATGTATATGAACAGAGGATTTTTCTGAGACTTCCTGTTTCACTTGGCATGCTAAGTTCTGGACAAAAACTTCCTGTTTCATAGATGTGGGCGTGGTAGCAAAAGTAAACATTGCATGGGGAATGGGGATCTTGGGGATCAAAACATCAGAGGCTAAAAAACTTATTCTCACACACTTTAAATAAAAAAGGGGTGAGATCCCTTAAATAATGAAGTAAATAAGCATATTACTAGTTGTCTACGGTCTAAAAATCACTTAAAATATAGTGACATTTTAATAGCTTTTAGTTGAGCAATGTATATAACAAGATAACTACATGTGTGCAGTTGATTAAATTACCATTACCTAGCCCATAATATGGCACCAAAACACTCAATGTCATAATTGCTAGACTCCATGTATAAACTAGCTAGGTAAATAATGATCATAGAGTAATTTATAATTGAAGTGGATTAACTGATTTATGATCATAGAGTAAAAGAAAAAATGATGAACACATGAAACCCACATCACTCACAATGCTTTTCACATCATTAACGATGATTCAACTTGTCCAAATACACACACACACATATAACACTGATAGTAACATGTAAAAAAATTTCTACAAATGTATCAGCCATCTAAGAATACACAAACTTACCAGAGGTTTGGGCGTTGAAGGTCTCGTAGGTATCAATTGTCTAGATTGCTTTATAGCCAATTCCTCGAGCCTTTGGGTCTTATCAGGTAGCTACAGATATAAAATAACAGGCTTAACAAGAAAAAGAGAACATATGAACAACCAAACTGAAAATATGCACCTCAGGTTACCATTAGAAGACTCTAAACAGAAACACAGATAAATTACCTCGGTATTTTGAAAAGAAGGTCTCCAATCATACGAAGCCATGCACATATTCTTCTCCTCATACCCAATCCGAGCCAAATTGGCAATCAAAACAGCCCAAAAAAAAAAACCAGCAGCAAAGTAGTCTGCAGCCACTAGTCTAGTAATAGGCCTGACCCTTACCCCAGGAGGATCCATCCCAGTTTCATTGTCCGACGACATATGCTCCACCCAACATAAAGGCCTGCAAGCAAAAATATCACCTAATCACTAGCAAATCAGGCAAACTACTTACAAAAAGTAGAATACTAAAATCTACTGTGAGTAACAAGTGTACCCAACTGTACAAGTTAAAAGTACATCCTATAAAACAGAGAGATAACACAACAGCTAAAAAACACAATCGCCAGCTGCTACACCTACTACCACGCCAATGACGACACTTCCGCCATCTACGGAACCAACTGTAGTACCGCAACCACCTACACCAGTAGCAGTAACACCTCCTCCAGTAACCACCCCTGCATCAGCACCACCACCTAGGATAACTCCATCTTCAAGCCCTGTTGTCCAACCACCACAATCACCACAACCACCATAGAGTCCACCTACCTCAACTCTAGCACAAGCACCTGCTTCAGCTCCACCAAAGATCTCTCCAGCCCCAGTTAAGCAACCACCAGCCCCAGCACCTGCTAAGGTAGCACTAGTTTCACCACCAGCCCCTGCTCCAGCCCCAAAAGTCCAGTCCCCAGCTCCAGCACCAATAACAGTACCACCCTCACCAGTACCAGCTCCGAGCAAACACAAGAAAAAACACAAGCACAAGAGACATCATCATGCCCCTGAGATAATTTTACCATGAGATTGATTCTATTGTTTCAAGGCATAAAAAGTTGAATTCAACCTTTCTTTACATAAATTCTCTCATGCAACGTAGACTATAGTTATATAATAATTTTGACACTACAACTACTGCTTAACAATAAAATTGAAACTAAAATATAGACGAGTATGTCAAATTTGATCAGCATCCTCTAGAACCCAAATTATGATCCGGGCAAACACGGTGAACACTGCAAAGAAATGTCAGATTTAATTGGTAAAAATATATATTCTACACTAAATTAAAAAAAATGAAAGTATACATTCTATATTTTTAAAATTATAGGTATAAACTTTGTTTTATAGGAACAGCCACCAACACACACAAATACATCCTATAAACCAACAACAATTATCCAGACAAAAAATCTGATGATGCAACAAAAAAAAACTATCACAAGCTAATAATACAGAGAGATAACACATATATAAACAAAACAATCAACTGAAACCTTAATGAAATCCACACAATGAAAGCCCCTAACTCAAAGCCCCAATTCTAAACCCTAATCGCCTTCAAAATTAAAAAAATAGTAATTAATAGTGCATAAATACAAAATCAAAAGTTGTAAAACACATATTTAAAGAAAAATTAAACTAATAGTAGAGATGAGTTTGTTCTCGGCCAAATCAAAACCCTAATTTTTCTTTGCTCCTTCAGTTTAAGCTTCTTCGATGCAGTGATATTATATGAGAGATGAGCTTACCCTAATTTAAACCCAACCCCTAATTTTGAACTTTGTAATGATAAGATATGAGCTTTTTCGATAAACTGATTCTGAGATCTGTAAGACAGAGAGAGAGTAAAGCGATAGAAGATGTGAGAGTGTGAAAGGTTGTAATGAACATATGCGATGTGTTTTGGGGGCAATTTTGCCCCTCATATTTTCACGAGATAAACAACATAATTATATTATTTTATTATTAATTTTACTAGGTTAAGTTTTTTTTTGCTAGTTAATATAAATTTTGCTAGGTTAAGCTAAATTTGAATTTTTTTAAAAATAATAACATCCGTACGGTTGGATCATCAAAAGTTTTTTTTAAAACAAATAGAATTAGTATTCGTTAAAAGACTAGTTAAAGGAAGACATAGTTTGACCGCTTTGACTACTATAAAATCACAAGGAATAAATCTGAATTTTTTTAAAAACAATTTCACACCACTTTGGCTACTAAAATAGTCAGATATTAACATCCGTATGGTTGGATCGTCGAAAAAAAAATTTAAAAAAATAGATTCAGCATTCAGCATTCAGCACAACACTAGTTATAGAGAACGTCAAGTTTGACCGCTTTGACTACTATAAAATCACACTGAATAAATTTGGAATTTTTTAAAAAACTTTTCACACCACTAAATTAGTTAGATATTAACATCCGTACGGTTGGATCGTCAGAAAAGAAATTTTAAAAAATAAATTCAGCATTCAGCACAACACTAGTTATAGAGAAAGTCTAGTTTGACGGGTTTGACTAATATAAAATCACATAGAATAAAACTGAATTTTTAAAAAAAAAATTGGCACCACTAAAATAGTCAGATATTAACATCCGTACGGTTGGATCGTCGAAAAAGAAATTTGAAAAAATAGATTCAGCATTCAGCACAATAATAGTTATAGAGAACGACTATTTTGACTAGTATAAAATCACATAGAATAAAACTGAATTTTTTTTAAAAAAATTTGCATTACTAAAATAGTCAGATATTAACATCCTTACGGTTGGATCGTCCGAAAAAAAATTTAAAAAAATAAATTTAGCATCCAGCAAAACACTAGATACCGAGATAGTTTATTTTTAACCGGTTTGACTAGTATAAAATCACATAGAATAAAACTGAAATTTTTTAAAAAAAAATTGGCGCCACTAAAATAGTCAGATATTAACATCTGTACGGTTGGATCGTCAAAAAAGAAATTTAAAAAAATAGATTCAGCATTCAGCACAACACTAGTTATAGAGAACGTCTAGTTTGACCGGTATAAAATCACATAGAATAAAACTGAATTTTTTAAAAAAATTTTAGCACCACAAAAATAGTCAGATATTAACATCTGTATGGTTGGATCATCGAAAATAAATTTTAAAAAATTGATTTAACAATCGGGTTATACTAATTATTATATAAAGACTAGAAAATACAAAGGCAATACTAAACAACCAAATGCAACGCTACCATATTAAATGCAACGCTTGTGATGAGGACCACCAGACACGTCAGAGTGGGCCCCACTGCCACGTCAGTAGTGGTGGGTCCCCCCACTGCCACATCAGCACTAGCCCACTGACACGTCAACGTAGGTCCCACTACCACGTCAGCAGTGGTGGCCCACTAGTGGTCCTCGCCAGCCACGTCAGCGTAGGTCCCACTGCCACGTCAGCACTAGCCCACTTCCACGTCACTAATTATTTAAAAAAAATTAGCTAATGCAACACCATTCATTAGTGTTGCATTCACTGCAACACCGTGAGTAATATGCAACACGAAGTTTTATCTAATGCAATACTATTTTAGCAGTGTTGCAAAAGAGCCAAAAATTCAGAGCTACCGCAACATTTTCAGTGCAACGCTTTCTAAAAGCATTGCTTATGAGCACTTATGGCGTAGTGATGGTACTTTAATCTAAAACGTTGATTCAATATATATATATTTTTTATTTTCGTTATTTTTTAACATTTGGATACCGACTAAACTCCCCCCCCCCCCCCATTTTTTATTTTTGGTGAAACCAAACTCCCCCCTTTTCCTCCTAATTTTCATTTGGTACTCCAATTTTCCCCCCATTCTTGCACACACCCCCATTTTCTCTCTCTCTCGAACTCAAACCCATTTCTCATTTCTCTCTCTCGAACCCAGACCATTCTCAGGGGACCTTCATCTCTCTCGTTTTAAACACAATCCTCTCGTTTCTCTCTCAGGCTCTCTCCGGTATCTTTCTAATTCATTTCATTATAGATTTTAGGGCTTATAAACCCTAAAATACTTAGGGCTCTTTCTTTTAAACATGTTATTTTTAGGGCTTGTTTGCTCTTGGTTTGAGTGTTCTTTTTAATGGTGTTGATTTTTAGGGCTTGTTGTTTTGTGCATGTTATTTTAGGGCTTGTTATAGATCGGGTTGAGTCTTCTTTAGTGGTGTAGTGGTGTTGGTTTTAGGCTTTGTATGATTTTTAGGGCTTGCTTGCCTTGTCATGTTATTGTTAGGGCTTGTTTGCTATGGGTTTGAGTGTTCTTTAGTGGTATTTAGGCCTTGTATACTTGTATGTATGTATTTATATATTTGTTGTAGGATACTTGTTTTGTTGCTATTGTTTGATATCAGGTATGTATATTGTTATGAAAACCCCGAGAAAGAAAGGGTTATTAATAAAGAAATAACATGCTTATGTGTGCATTCATTCTATTTTTGATGCACATTTATATGATTACTAAGTCGATCCATCCTCTATATGTATATGCAGCCTGAAACTCATCCGAGGAGGTAGATTGATCGTTAACCTGGATCGAAACAAGGAAGGACAAAGATGACAACTTTTCAAGTGATGAAGTTGTAGAAAAAGCTAAGAAAATTGTAAGTTCAATTCTATTATTTTACTTTATATTTACATTCTCATCTTAAGACAAATGGTTCCCTTATATGTAAATAATTGCATTTAATTGATTATCCTTACAGGGGTCAGAAATAGATTTTTTTAATGAAATTGAGTAAAAATTGGTAAAAATCAATGATAAATTGGACTAATTGTAACTATCAATCAAATATAACCCCGTATTAACTACTTCCATTATATGCTTATTTTTTAGGAGAAGATGTTGGAGGAGGTTAATGACGGTAAAGTGATTGTTGAAGGTATTAATGATGTGTTGACAAAGGTGCTTGGTAAGCCTGAGCACGGAGGAAAAGTGCGTGGCCAAGGAAAACATATGAGGCAGTCTGTTTACTTCGATCTACCAAGACAGAAAAAAGCTAAGACAATGGATGAAAAGATAAGCGAGAGAGTTCAAAAATTTATGGTAGAGGAGACTCCAAAGATTCTTAGTGAGAGATATGCTCTCTTGGCGGCTGAAATAGAAAAGCTGAAAGTAGAATTGTTCAAAAAGTCTGGACAACATGAGACTAGCCTGAACCCTATTTCTCACCAAGCAAGCTGCTCTCAATCTAAGGGTGAGCCTGGAAAGGATCTTGATAAATCTGAAACTGCAAGAAAGATATGTGTTGAAGATGACAGAGTTGTTTATGAAGAGATAGTGACTGAGAAAGTTGATAATGTTCAGGATGTTTTGGAATGTGATAACAAGGTGGTTGGTGAGTACGATAATGTTAAAGAGATTGAACTAAAGAAGGCTGATGAAGTGAAAGTTGCAGAGGAAGTGAAACTACTAGCTTCTGGTAGTTCGGTATGCCAATTGTCGGTTGGATTAGTGAGCAACATTGTTGCTTATGCAAAGATTAATGAAATCCCAATTGTTGAAGGATATGAGCAGACTATACATGGGGTAAATGTTGTGAAAGTGAATGCCCAAGTGTCTATCACTGAAGTTAATTAAAGTGATGCTAAGATTCCATTCCTTATTGGTGAAGAAATTGTTACAGTGGGGCAAGCATTGGGAACTTTCGTTGCATGGCCGAGAGACCTGATAGTGGAGGGAAATACTAGTACTTCCCAAGTTTTACCCGTTTTAAAGGTTAGAATGTAATATTTGGTGAAACTTGTTAAATTTAAGTTTAGGTATATATTCAGGTTGTTTTTACCTTTTTGACGTGCATTTTATGTTTTTTTCTTTTTAGAGAGGAAATAAATGTCATATGAAGAAATTAAAAAAGACATATAAATTAGTTGAACAAGCTGAACCTGAGTTTGTTTTTGAGATAGGTGCAAATTATCCATCTGCATTGAATCATTTTTGGACGTGGGCAAAGGATGCCTTGAGCGAAATGGCAGGGTCTGTCATTTGTATTTTTATTTAGTAAGTACATTTTTAAAATTTTTCCATCAATGCGAAGTTTATTTAGAATGAGAATCTATGCTCAGTACTCTTTGCTCCCTCCATTATTGGTGCAATTGGATGTGGTAATGCAACTCAGAGGTCACGTGCACTCGCTGATCGATTTAAGGGTGCTAAGAAAGGGAAATACTTTCTCATGCCTACAATGATGTGTGAGTATTTACTTTGGTATTTGTTGCTGCCTAATAAATTATTATTTTAATAGATATGTTTAGGTTAAACCTAGGAGAACCTCGTGGTATGAATTTAACCAAATTTATATTTTATTTGTGTCATCTATACAAATATGTTTAATTAATTTTTTATTTGGTATTTTAGGGAGTTCGAGTACAAACAGGGAACAAAGATTGCGGCCTCTTCGTGATAAGGTATATGAAGGAAATTGTTTACGACAAAGAGCTTGACTTTGTAGATAAGGTAAGAAATTCACTTCCCTTTACTTTTGTCTTTGTGATATCTTGCACGTGATTACTTTTGTCTTTTTGATGACTTGCATGTGACTGACAAATATTTTGATCCAATTTTCGGTGGATGCGTATGGGGCACCTTGGTTTATAAAGGAGATGACATTAACAAAATCAGGATTGATTTTGCTAAATATTTTATGATGCGCCATGCATGTTAGTTTTCGGAGATAGCCTCTTTTGAATTGTGATGAACTAGTTTATAATATCTGAAGTTAAAATGGTTGTAAAACTTTAGATTTATTTTGTAATATTGGGGTGAATGTCGTTGGTTAGGATTTTGTTGGTTGGGATTTTGTATTACGGAGAATGGTGGGATTTAATTTGCTTGTGTGGGTTATGTAGTTGGTAATTTGCTTGGATTATGTAGTTGTTAGGGCTGGGATTTATTTTGCTTTTGTGGATTGCTTGGATTATGAATTAGGTTGCCAAGTTTATTTATTTTATTGGTGTATAGTATTTACTTTTGAATGGTTCAATTTTAAATTTGGTAGGAGGTGATGGTTTGGTAATTTTTTTGCAAAATTTTGACACTAAAACATAAAGCGGTCTCTTGAATCAATTGATAGCCAATGTGTCAAAATGATTCAATTAACAGGACCTTTTTTGTAATATTGTTACAACAGTTGAGTGAAACTAAATCCTATATCACAAGTTATGAAACCATTATGAGTCACTTACGGAAAAAATACGCAAACTAAGAAAAAGTGTTGTATGAAGGTATAACTCAACACAATTAGTTTTACTAATAATAAAATTGTGCCACTGTCAGTCCAACAATGCTTTAAAGTTATGAACACTTGTATGAAAATATTTCAGACAACACATTTACTTCTGAGACCATTGTACTAAATGTTAAATAGTTCAGCAGGGTGGCCTTACCATTTTTTTTTACAAGAGTTTTTAAGTTTGTTGGTGTCAAGTTGGATAATAGAGACATGGTTGAAATCATAGATTGCTTTGACTTCTGAATTTAGGTCAGTCTAGCTTGCAGAAGTTAGAAGATGGAAACATGGTGAACATCCTAACTCCGGCTACTACTGTTATTCAAGAAACATGTTCAAGCTACCCAGATTCCCTTAAAGATTCTAGTTCAACACTGTTTGATGCAATGGTTGATGTGAAGCAGCATGTCGTGGATCTCAAATGTGAGGTGAAGCAACTGAAAGAGATGATTCCTCAGCTTGTCAATAACGAGGTTTCCATTGTTGTTGCTGTTCCAGCCTCTAGTGCTGTAAAGAACAATGCTCCTGCTGATGCTGCTGGTGTCCCAAATGAAGCTGTTACCGCAGACAAGGTTAAGTAAGCCATCTTGGATTCCTTTTTTGGTGATTAAGGGGGAGAAAGTTTAGGAGTTTAGGACTGGGATGGGTTTTAATTTAAATTTTTATACATGATCAGAACATTCTAAGTACTTTGTGTTATTTCGCTACTATGTGTTATTTTGCTGCTGCTTGGTTGCTTGGATAATTGTTTTGATTATTACGATGCTACTTTGGCTAGTTAACAAAAGCTGAATATTTATGTTGGATATTACGTCCTAGTCAAGCAAGGGGTTGGGTAGTAGTTAGGACATGATATCGGGAAAACATGTACAATTATATAATCTATTTTGTACAATTTTTTTCTTCATTTATTTTAAACATGATTGATAGTGGCCTCCAAGTTTATCCTTCTTTACTATGGTGCATGAAGGGTACACCTCTATCTCTATTGTGTATCTTTTTCTTTGACATTGAAGACAATGTAGATTTTTACATGGGAGAGTTAGTTGTGATTAAATTTAGTTATGTTATTTCTTAAACTTAGATATTGGTTGTGCTAATTAATTGTAAAAATTATATATACATTGCCTCAAGACGATTTGAATATTGTTCACAACCTTATGGGGTACATAGATTTTACCTAGAAATCCAAGATAACACATTATTTACAAGGTATTTATTGGGAAGTTCAATAAGATTATTCTTGATACCTAGTAGAGAACTCACGTACGAGAACAATGTGAAATCAAGCCTCAATTAAAAAAAATCATTGTGCCAAAAAAAATGTTGAGCACAGAAATTACAAATTGACTAGTCTTATATTGTGGCCATTGTTACTCGAGTTATTGAGTCTTTCAACATGTCTCAACACCTAATGCCCTAAGATCAACTATTTTGGGAAAGATTGACTCAAATCTTGCTGCATGGGTAACCTAGAAAGCCAAAGAAACTAAGTTTGCATAGCCAATTTCAAAAAAGAGAGAGACAAAATTTGCTAGAATATTATTTTGATAAATTTTGAGTGAGTTCAATACTGGTTCAAAAAGATAAAGTAAGTTATCCACTTCTAAAGCAACATAGATTGATTTCACAAACACACCTTGGAGCTCCTGTCAAAGTCTAAGTACGACTAGTGGGTTTTCTTTAGGAGAAGAGACTTAAGGATATATATTTTTCTAATTATATCTGGTTAGCACCAATGAACACTAGAAAGAAAGTTGGAAATTGGCTAATGCAGTTTAAAGATTTTATGGGTGTATCTTCATGTAAACCCTTGAGAGACAAAACTCCTCTTGTAGAGATCATGTATAAGTTTAACGGTTAGTACCCCTAAAAGTAGTGATGCCTAGGAGAGCTTGGATTTGATATAGTGCATTTTTCCTTAAAAATGTCCCATGGAAAATTTTTGATTGGACACCATTTAGTCTTTGCCTTGTGAAGTAACCAATTTAGCATGAGATTATACCTATAATTTTTAGTTAAAAAACCGTACAAAAAAGGGACACCAAAAAATCAGCCATATAACAATTTACCCAATGGTGTTCTTAAAGATATGTTCACCATCGTGTATCATGTCTTCAAGTTCCCCCTCTTCATAAGGTTTTATTTCTCCAGTTGATCATGATCGATCTGAATTTAAATAATTTAAATTATCCTCAACCTCAACAAATCATATATACATACATCGAAATATATGTATATAATTGGGGGTTTATAGTTTGCAGTGATAGAGTGTATGTTATAATCACTGATAGATTATAAGAAGGTGAAGGGTTATATGCACAACCTATAAATACACATATTCCTAGTAATATAGCAGCTTCAAATAAGTCGGACATGGCTGCGATGAGGTCTCAAGTGGTTGGTGATATGGAATAAAATGTCTCATGTTGCTGTATTAGATATAGAATAGATAGATTGATGGTATATAACAATATTACTTATGATATCAATGTGGAAAACTCTTGACGTACTTCCTCTTTGATTGTCAATTATACAAATACCAATATGATATTTAATTGTCTAAACCGATTTACAAAAATTCAAGGCTGTTCATATTTTTATTCAAAAGTATTTCATATTTAAAAATTTATATCTTCTTCGTTTTTCATTAGATAACTGTGATTTTTACAATTATGAATGCTCTAATCGTCAAGTTATAATTGAATTGGGATCAGATTATTTCGTTGCCTATGAGTCTCGCTATGAGTCGCACACCAATTTATCATATCCGAAAAATTCCACAGTATATGTTCTTTCAATGGTAAGAAGAAGACAAAAAAAGGGTGATAGGTTGTGATGAAACGTAATGATCGATTAGACAATGACGACATGCTACTACTTATCTGTATAAATATAAATAGAGAATTCAAATAAAAGTTTGTTGGTTAAGTATTCAGAAGTAAAAAGGAGGACGGCTTAGTAAATGGAACTCAAGCTATATAATATCTTTCATTTATTTTTAAAAATTATGATATAATTCATAATAAACAAAGATTATCTTGTACATGATATTTATTTTAAAATTTAGAGATGAATACTTAAAATTCTAAATTAAAATAAATAATCCTATCATATCATTTTAAAAATATAAATATTGAAAATATTTAATGAAGCTATGAATTTTTAAAGGATCTTTTTGTTGATCCACGAATCCCATTCACAACTCATCGTATGTGATTCACGACTCATCGTACCTCAAACGTCCTAGGTACCCCTTCGACCAACGATGTTGGTAATACTAGATAGTATATAAACCTACTTGTAGCTAGGGAGAACCAAACCTCAACGTTATAGGGAAGCTTCCCTCCTACCGAAGCTATCTGATTTACCATGATCAGCTATTTGAAGAGTGCATGTTGATGAAGTAAATTTAGTACACACGATCAACAAAACCATATCACAGTACCATTTCCACGCCTTTCTTCAATTAGTTTTCAACCAAAGAGGAAAAGAAATAGTCAGGTAGGAATCAACATACTGATGAAATATTCCCAAACGAGATATTTATATTATCACAATATAAGTAAGGACCTGCATTTCAATTAAGGATACAATAATGCTAAACTGTAAAGATTTCCTAATTGGGAATAATTATTTTTCGAGAACCAATCCCAACCTCAAATGAAAAATCTACCAAACTTTTCTTTTTTACAAAATGTAGCAGATTAAAAAAAGAACAATATATGCAAACTTCCAACAAACTTGATATTCTCATTGTCATCTTATTCGTGACTCATAGATTTTTAGCACTTACCCTGGCATGGAAATTCTAATGGTGATTGGTGGAAACAGTCTGATTTATTATCCTATATGCATTTTTTTCAAATACTATTTTCTTTAAAAGAGAAATCACTCGTCAAAACCTAGTATATCACCTAAGGTGCAATTTTTAAAAGTCGGGCAATAATTCTTTTTAAGATAGCATCTTCCTCAAGCTGAATTAAAATGTTTTTAGCAAGCAATGACTAATGGTCAAGAAGTGCATCAACTCATCCCTTACTCTAATGACTCTATTATTGATTCTATTGACTCCTCTTACTAATACTTTACACTGTATCCTTATTTTTCCTATAACATAATTGCAAGGTCAGCCTAGTTCTTCCTCCATGAGAGGAAGATACATGATCAACTACAATGGTTATTTTTTTAATAAAAAAATTCTTAAAATACCATGCAAGTGTGAATTACAACTCTGAAAACTCAAAATTAGTTGTTTACATTTTTGGCAAAGGTCAATTACAAAATATTTAATATACACACATCTCTCTACCGAGACTCCATCCCTTTACACCTTGTTACCAAAAGAAGGTACTAGATTTCAATGCTATAAATGAAGAGGCAAGATTTACAAAGCACAAATATTGGAATTGGAACTTCAAACTGAAGCCTGTTCAGTCTTGATTAGCAGACAATTTTTCTGCACTGTCAAAGGCTACTGACAAATAGGTTGTCGGCTTCTATTTCTAGTAATCCATTTTGCTGTCACATTCTGGATCACAGTCATCAAGATTTCACAGTCAGTTTGGTAATGTTCCATCCCTAATTCATCCTCCTCAAAGAAAATATTATTATGTACGATGAACAACCTCCTCCGAGTGCCTATTCGTAAACAAGAACAAAATGATAGATTCATTACAAAATGAATAACACCAAATTATAACATGGGTTCCACTAGCTTCACAGGCACATAATAAATCATATTTACTCTAATCAAAGAAAAAAATAGTTTAATTATGTGCAAAAATATAATTTATATCTGAAAAAAAAAGATCTGGCATATAAATTATAAATATAGTAAATACTGTGATTGATAGAAATTAATAAAACCATATTCAAGAAAAGGTAAAAAGACTGAAGATAAAGTTTAAAAAATTAATATCGAAAAGATCAGTAAGAGATCTAAACATACACACACACATATATATATATATCAGAAAAATCTGACCTTCAGTCAAATACGGGTTTGTATGTTCATCTCTGGCATTATCCAGAGAATCCGTCATTGGCTAGATTGGAGAGAAATTTGGGGTTGGAGTTGGGCGGCAGGGAATGTGGGGTTATGAGTTGCAATTGCAAGCAATATATAGGGTTAAATGTTTTCTGGGCCAAATAGTTTGGGTTAACTATAATTTTACCCAGCCCAATTTCTTTTGATTTGAGCTATATCCCAATTCTTAGAGTATGTTATTATTTGTTTGGTTATATATGAGAAGTTATTTTTTATAGAATCTATTAGAAATATATTGAAAGTATAATAAATAAATTTGATTAATAAAATTATATTTTATTCTTTTTAAATACATGTTTTTTCCAATTATTACTTTGTTTATTTAATTATTTACTTTTTATGTAATATAATTTAAATGAATATTGTTATTTTATTTACAATTATTTTTAAAACATTTTCAGTATATTTTTTCAGTATTAACCAATTACATATAATTTAATATTTACTTCAAATTATTTTTTTATAAAATTGAGAAGACAAATTATTTATGAAGAATTATACCTATTTATATATATACATACTTATATATATAATTTATTTGTTATTCAACATTTATATATATTTCATCAAAAAATTTAATATATATATATGTGTGTGTGTAATATATATAAAGAAAATAATGTATAATTATTATGTTTTACTTCTTTTTACTCATTTATTATTTTTTCATGAACAGGTGTATTCATGAACTATTGGTGAGTATTTTTAACTAATAATTTAAACTCAAACAAAATATTTGCATTGATTAAACAAGTTAACTCATTTTAATCTATGTTTCATCAACTTCAGTCTCTCTTCAACCTGTTTTTTTGTCTTCCCTTCTTTCCCTTAAGACTGTGGAGACATATAATATTTAGGTTTATGTGAGACAAATATTTATCTTATGCCTCTTCTTTCTACAAAATTTTAGGCCACTACTTCCTACAAAATTCATAACCATAATGTCTTACATTTCCCCCTTAACTCATCCTCCTATCACCACCGGAAAACTGAAATAGACAACGGCTTTTTTCCGTTGTCTGACACCCTGTTTACCCGTTGAGTATTTAGGCTCTGTCTGATATGCACCTCAGACAACGGTACGCTAACTGTTATCCAAAAGATAGCAAGACAACCCTCCATGTTCTAGAAACCGTTATATAACACCTAGAAACAACAACCCTATGCTTAAAAACACTTGTGTGAAATAAAGTCAGTCAAGTATTTTAAAATTAACATATGTTGTTCAAGTGTTAAGACAATGGTTCCCTAAATAGCAAGAGTTGTTTTATCAAAAGTTACACAGGAGTTTTATAAATGAATATCATTGTTGCATAGGTGAATCCACAAGTGTTTTTAGAAAAAAATGCAACACATGAGAGCCTTTCACACAACAACAAATCTTTGCTTTGTTTTAAAGTGTTGTTACAACTCTAACACACAACAGTTTATGAATAGAAAATGTTGTCTAAATGACAAGGATACGGGGGTTTTTATTATATTTTTTGTTGTGTTTCTTTTAGTTAGACAATGGTTTCTTTCTTTCAAATGCTTGTATTTGTTAATTTGCAAAATACATATTTCTAAAAGAACATTTGTCTCAATATATATGATACAATGCAATCTTTATTTTAATTTTTAGACACAACAGTTTTCTTATTTAGAATAACTATTGTCAACACAACAAAGCTCTAAACTTAAAAGTGAATAATAATATAGTATTTATGCTACACAAGTTATCAATTTTAAGTTACAACAAGAGTAGTTAATTCAAAGGGCTAGAGGATATGGTGTATAATATTGTCAAGGCTTGGGTTTTGTAGGTTGGTTAGTGAGCTCCCGCTTTTCTTTATTTACTTTATCTAGTCTTTCCATGTGTATTCCCATTTGGTTCATATTCCCCTGCTCTGCTTTTTCTTAACTCTCCATTTCAAAAAAGATGCATTCTTCGAAGTACTCTATCATATTATAATCAAAAGGAAAGATATTTTAAGATATACAAGTATAAGCATATATCACAATATCAACATATATACAAGTATGCACAACCTATTTGATCATTGAAAATAAAATCTAATATGGCATCAGATAATATGCAACCAAATTCACATATAATTGTGCAATTCATGATGGACATGATCCTCCAACTTTATTAAATTCATGATATGGTCAACTATGCCAATTTGTCAAATTTCTATAATGTAGTTGAGTAAAAATATAACGCAAACAAAATTAAAAGTAAGCCTTATTATGATTTTATTGGGTCAATGATCAAATTAAAGTAAAGTATTTACATTCATATTGAAATACAAAGCAGAGAACTCTAAAATATACAAATATATTATAATGGTAAACATAAAAGAAACAGAGGCATAATATGTGGTAGTTCAAAAGTAAACAGAAAAATAAAAATTCAAGCATGTGTATAACATGCCCCATCTTTGGCCGCTTCAGAGGATCAAAGTCTATAAAATAGAAGAAAACCAGGAATGTCGCATCAATGCCATAGGTATTGAATGCACCTCAATGAGACTATCGACTAACTTTTCTCGATGATAACTTCCAACCATAACCTTAAACTAATCAACCAAGTTTACTTGCAATGTGGTAATTGAATAGAATATGACAAACATGGTGTTAATCCATATAATAATAGAAAGGGAGAAAGAACATGGAAAAAAATTGCTATTTACCTCTTTGGGAGCTCTACAATAATCAACTCGATTTCTTACTAGTAAGAATTTCTAGTAAATTTCCATGAGTAGAAGACCAAAATATATGCATCACTCCCTTCATTAAGCATCCATGTACTTGCATAAAGGATTAAAGTATGTTAAGCCCTCAGCTCCTTGAAGTTGAATCCACTTGTTTATGTTATAGAATTCAATAACCATACCTAAAGACGAGACAACTTATGAGGAAACTAAATTGAATTGAATAAGGAACGATACAGTAAGTAATCAACCCTACAAGGTTCTTATGCCTTTAAGGGTATTGTAGTTCATATTAATACTACTAATATAGCGCAATAAAATTAAACAACCGAAAAAATTATATAGCGCAATTCATATGTGCACATAATTATTTGTGAACTCTATGCTTCTATAAGTGGAGACTGAAATTAAAGTAGGCAGACAAGTTGTGTAGTTTAATAAACACATGATTCCATCTCATAGAGCTCTTCTCGAAAAGTCATCAACCTTACCAATCCTAAACTATCCACTATAAGTTCTCCCATTCCAAATAAAGATACAAAGAGGTGAATATGTAAGTTAGTGTTATATATTTTTAATTTGATGCGGAGCTAATTATATAGTATTATAAAAAAGCTCAATATGTACATCCTAACTTTTAAACATAAAAACAAACTCATAACTCATGTTTGAACCAAAAAAACTATATATTTATCCAGTGTATGTATAGTTGTATTTCTTTTATATTTATATTTACTAAAATTATTTTATATTTTATCAAAATATCATATAAAATTTTAATAAAATAGAATATGAGTGAGAGAATAATGATATTATAATATTCATTATACTTAAAATTGAATTGCAAATTTAAATAAAATAAATAATTTAGACAATGGTTAAATCAAGATGGGTATATATTTGGTACAATTTTATTAACTATTTTGTCAATACCATATTTAATACAAGTATATGAAACTTATGATATGATTAAAATATAATATAATATTGAAAAAAAGGTAACCAAAACGAGTTATTATTATGTTTTCTTGTTTAAAAGTTAGGGATGTAAATATTAGAGATTTTTATAAAACTATAATTAGCTCTATATTAAATTAAAAATATTTTTTTCGATGTTCCAACCATACCGATGTTAAGATCTTTTGATTTCACTTATATATAAAAAAATAAAATTTTAAAATTTTATTTTGTGTATTTTTTTAACTAAACTAATAAAATGTGTTTAAAAACATTTTTCGTCTTATTATGAAAATGTAATTTTCGTCATTTTCTGTGAAACAGATAACGGTTTTCTTAGAAATTTTGTTGTATGAGTTAAACAAATACAACACTTTTCCACGTAAAACTGTTTTAAAATAAATATTGTATTAAATAACATGACACAATACTTTCGGAAAAAAACCATTGTATGAAGTTCCTAAAGACAACGGTTCTTCATGTAAAAACCGTGGTTTGTTTTCTTATATTTTTAAATGCTTAAAACGATTCGTTTTTTTATGAATTTCGGTTTTTTGAAGCTACAACTTAGAAAAATATATTTATATTATGTATATGTACAAATATATATTGATAATAATTAGTAGATACTTTTATGGTTGAAATAAGTGTTATTAGTATGCGTTTAAAAGTTACGGATGTAAGAATTAGAGATTTTTATAAAAACTATAATTATCTCTATATTAAATTAAAAATATTTTTTCCAATGATCCACCGTACGGATGTTAAGATCTTTTAGTTTTTGTTATGTATAAAAAAACTAAAATTTTAAAAATTTAATTTGTGTATTTTTTTAACTAAACTAATAAAATGTGTTTAAAAACATTTTTCGTCTTATTATGAAAATGTAATTTTTGTCATTTTCTGTGAAACAAATAACGGTTTTCTTAGAAATTGTGTTGTAGGAGTTAATTGAACACAACGATTTTCCACGTAAAACCGTTATAAAATAAGCACTTGTCTGATTTCAACAACGGTTTTCTACGGCATTATCTGAAGTCTATTCAAACAATGGTTTAATAAAACTGTTTTATAAGCCTCTTGCTTTGCACAACATGACATTGAAAAAGCCTTGTCTAATGAGCTCATTCAGACAACACAATATTGTACCATTGTCTGAAAATGTTTTACATAATAACTCATAAAAAATATTTGTTTGATTTCAACAACGGTTTTCTACAGCATTGTCTGAAGTCTATTCAAACAACGGTTTTATAAAAGCGTTGTATGGAGCTACTGTTTTGCACAACACGACATATAAAAAGCATTGTCTGATTGGGTTTTTTAGACAACGGTTTAAAAACCGTTGTACAACACATGGATCAGACAACAGTTTTTCGAGAGAAAAAATAAAACATTGTATATTAAATTCGGGCATCACTGTTTCTTCCTACCGTTGTCTAATAAGTGTTGTCTGATTTCAATTTTCTTATAGTGCACTAACAATACTTTCCCACCCACACCCTCCTTTTTTCTCATTTTTTTACCCCTATTTCTTGAGTTCTTCACATACCAGCAACATCGTCCCAAAATTTCACCCCTCTAATAATATTTAGGTAATTACTATAATTCTTGATATGAGTTTCTTTCCTGAACCACTTAGCTACAAAAGTATTATGACTTTATCTAGATTCCTTGATGGTTGTGACCGCATGTGTGCATGGAACAACAATTATATCCCACCTTACCGGAACAAGTCAAGTTTTTCAAACTTACTTGACACGAGGTATCATGTACCTTGACTATATATTTATCCCTACCATCCCAAAGCACCTATAAACCTGCATTGTACATAAGGAGATTCTAACAAGGTTGGATGAATAAATAATCTTAAGATTGGAATACAAATCCCCTAATTGCATTATCCAAGCCTTGTGTTAGTAAAAAAACCATATTAAGAAGCCATTAATCAAACTAACATTTTAACAGCCCGCCCTTTTCGGGCTTTTAATTCAAGCAAAATTATACTATTATTAATCCAAACCTCTATTACAAAACTAATTATTACAAAAGCGCATCTAACAATGACGAATCAACAACCAATATACTCCAAATCTAAGATCCTCGAAATTCAATACACTTCATCTTCCTCTTACACCAAACCTGAAAATTATAACTAATGAGCTACACAGGCTAACAAGTAATACATATAACAAAACATAATTTTCGATACGATCACTATGCACATAATTTTTTGATACTCTTTCTTATTCTTAGTCGATACGATATCACACAATGATTGTACATAAAATAATAACTTGTTACCCATAATTCATACCACGACCACTACAACCCGGTGATAACAGTCCTAAATATTCAGAAAACTCTCACTACCACCCGGTGACCACGGTCCTAAATTTTTGCAAACCATGGCATAAATCAGGGTTCCAAAATTACTACTGACACACAACACATATAGGGAGTACACGTCACTTCAAAATATAATCACTTAACCCAAATTTTTATAATCAAATATAGACATATGGCACATAATTTTGAAAATACTAGAAAAATCATTCGAAAACTTACCTCAACCACGCAAACCAATAATATCGTTTCGAGGGTAAAACTCGTGAAATACAGATCTAGTCAGAATTAGGAGATCAAAGACCTACTACGAAATTTACAACTGTTTAGTCTTGTTGACTCAAAAAGAATATGAAAGAATAAGGAGATATTAATCTATAGATAGAGTTTTAAATCCTATAACAAAACCTACTACGATTCAAATCCGACCCATATTCGAAAATCAATTATTCTAATCTAATTCTAATTCTTAATCTCTATCCAATTAATCATTTTTCTATTGTTATTAATCTATTTTATTTTTCTAAAAAATATGAGATATTACATACTACCCTCCTTAAAATAGATTTGGTCCCCAAATTCTCAGAAATCCTATACTCCAAAAAGACCATCACACGTCTATCCAAAAAATCATTTATAATCACACAAACCATCCACATGTCAAGGCTAAAGCTAGTCTACAAAAAAAATAACCTAAAGCTCTAATACCAACTGTAATAGCCCATCCTTTTCGGGCTATTAATTCGAGCAAACTATACTATTATTAATCCAAACCTCTATTACAAAGCTAACTATTACAAACGCACAACTAACAATGACGAATTAACAACGAATCTATTCCAAATCTAAGATCCTCAAAATCCAATACACTCCATCTTCCTCTTACAGCGAACCTAAAAATTGTAAGTAATGAGCTACACAGCCTAGCAAGTAACCAATCGATCCAACAAGTCGACCCAAGTAATAAGTAATACATATAATAAAATATAATTTTCGATACGATAAATATGCACATAATTTTTTGATATACTTTCTTATTCTTATTCGATACGATACCACACAATGAATGCACATAAAACAATAAGTTGTTACCCATAATTCTTACCACGTGTACTACAACCCGTGATAATGGTGCTAAATTTTCAGAAAATTGTCACTACCACCCGGTGACCTCGGTCCTAAATTTTCACAAACCATGGCATAAATCAGAGTTCCAAAATTACTGTGACACACATCACATATAGGGAGTACACGTCACTTTAAAATATAATCACTTAACCCAAATTTTTAAAATCAAATATAGACATATTGCACATAATTTTGAAAACACCAGAAAGATCGATCAAAAACTTGCCTCAACCTCACAAACCAAAAATTACCAACATCCAAGAACATATTTTCAATCCTTAACACCCAATGGAAAACATCGCATCTTAAACATTGAACTTATTCATAATTTCAATTCTGCCCAGATCTGTATTTCACGAGTTTGACCCTCGAAATGTTATTTTCTGGTAAAATTTAAATCACGAAAGTCGTAGAGAATGAAAAGATCTTTCCAAAAAGTCCAGAATCATCAAATTCCGATTTACGATGAATTTGTTACGAATTTTACAAGACAGCTGAGTTGTGTAGAGAATATCATATGAATTTTAATATCAAAGACGAAGAAAAAGAATAATGATTTGTAGAGAGGGGGATTTTCAACTGTTTAGTTTTGTTGGCTCAAAAAGAATATGAAAGAATAAGGAGATCTCAATCTATAGATAGAGTTTTAAACTGTATAACAAAACCTACTGCGATTCAAATCCGAGCCATATTCGAAAGCCCATTATTCTAATCTAATTCTAATTCCTAATCTCTATCCAATTTTAATCATTTTTCTATAATTATTAATCTATTTTATTATTCTAAAAAATATCGAATATTTGAACTCAAAACTCAAAATTAACTAACACACAAAATTAAAACAAGTAAATAGTGTATATACTAAATCAATAATACTTTTTGTTGGTCAGAAATTATTGTTTTTCAACTTTCTTCTCTTAAAATGAAATCATCAATCAAAAACTTGAGAAACATGTTCTAACTCTCATAGATTTTACTTTCAACAACATCCACATCTTTTAAAAGCACCAATCAAGCCCTAGAACTAGTCTAAATATAGATCATTTGGAACTTAGTTGGATCCCTTTCTTGCAATCTAGTCATCTTTATCTTTGCAATGTTTTCATCGTTGCTTCTAAGAATCTCACTTCCGAATATTTTTAAATTATCAAAGTAGTGTCGAATCCTTTTATTCTTCAACGTACTCCTATTAAAGCTCTCTGCCTTACTATACAACACTTCCATTCACCAACATCAAGCTTCGATTTTTTTAAAATTTATATTGAATATCTACTACCTTAAAATTTAGATTACTTGGTATTCTATTACCATATTTATCTGCAAGCCATTTAATTGTTGCAAGCCTATTTTGATAATTCCTTACACCAATTATGGTGATCTAATAAATTTTCACTTGCCAAGCTTGGGTAGTTTTAATATAATAGATTTACATTCTAAAGGGACAATTTTATGCACACTCTATTTGAATTCTTTTTAAATCTTCAACCATGTATGGTCACGTCTACGACATTCCATTGAACTTAATATAATATAATTTTTTAGTTGTTTTTATTAAAAAAACATACCCATATTCCATTGTATATCTTTTCCAAGTGCATTTTCATTAAATATTTCATCAAATCTTTATCCTTTCTTTAAGTCGGGAGGTGGTGCATAAAAAATCTTATCATCAGATCCTTCCTTATTAACCTCATCTAAAAGGTCATTTTCATCTTTATTATAATAGGAATCTTCACTAGTCATTTCACTATAATTTTCTTTTTCTATTTCATCCAAAAAAATTTCTTACTCTTTTTCCTAATTTCAATAAACACATCATCACTATAAATATGGTCATACTCAATTTCACCAAGGGAAACATGTTGCAAAAATAAAGTTGGTGTATTATTACACATTCGACTCAATTCAATAATTTCTACTTTTGACTCATTATTAAGCAACTAAATACAAGTGATGATTTTATAATATAAGGAATCTTACTCTAGAAGAACATCACCAACACATATCTTGAGTTCATTAACACAAATATTCTCCAAATCAACATTTTTGTTGAGTTTGAACTGAGTTACTCTCGTGGAAAACATTGGAACATGTACAAAAAGACATTCGTAATAAAATTTTATAACACAATTCATTTCTATAAGTTCAAAATCAATTAATTATGAATTCGATACAAGAACTCCTAAAAGGAATATATTTATTATTGTGCAACATACCTTATTGAATAATAATAGGTCATTTAATTATGAACCCTAAAAATTTAAAGTAAAGAATAGAATACCCTTTATCTATCTCTTTATTGTTGTATCTCCTTTCTTCATCTCTTTTCTTCAATCTCATTCCTTCTTTGTCTTCAATCATTTTTTTATGTGTATATTTAAGTCATATTTTTCATTTTTAATTAGGTAATATAAGTTAACAGCTTCATACCTTTTTCACTCATATGACTAAGTCTTTGGTGCCACAAAGTTGAAGACCCAATCTCATTGACAACTACGTTTGCTTCATCAGAAGATTATTTAACTATGTATAAAGTCCCTTTCTTATCTCCACGAGCAATAACTAGGTTCACCTTTATAACCTTCTCCAAGAATCCAATCTCGAACTTCATAAAAAGTCATCTTATTGCCCCCAGATGAATTACTAATCGCGGTGACAAATCCAGACCAACTGTTAGGCAATGAGGATATCACCAACAAGGCTTTCACTTCATCATCAAATTTTATATCCAGCACTGGGAGTCTTGATATGATAGAATTAAATTCATTCACATGATCAACAACACAATTACCTTCATTCATTCTCGTGGAAAATAACAATCGAATCAAATATACCTTATTTGAAGCACATGGTTTTCCATACATATTTGATAACACCTTGATCAATCCATGAGTTGTCTTTTCCTTGATGATATTGTAAGCAACGTTCTTCGCCAAAGTCAATCTGACAACACCCAGAGCCCGCCTATCTAACAGCTTCCATTCTTTTTCATCCACTGAATTTGGCTTCTTTTCTTCTAGTTGCTCATATAGATTTTTCTGATCAAAATAGTCTTCAATCTGCATCTTCTAAAAACCAAAATCTCTGCCATCAAATTTGTTGATCTTTACTTTCCCTTCTTTTTTCCTCACTCCCACTCTCGCCTGAAACCCTAAACTCTTGATATTAGTTGTTGAATATAGAATAACGAAAACAAATCCAAAGAGAATAAACAAGAACAAGAAAATAAAAGACAATCACAGGAGACAAAGATTTACTTGATTCAGAATTTCCTACAGCAAAAGCCGCACTAATTTTGTATTGATATTATGTTGTGTTGTGCCTCATGACACGACGACAAAGATTTGGGTGTGTGTGTAACTAAAACAAAAATAAATACCTTAGTCTATTTATTCTTCCAATTACTTGCGCATATATTTTTTTAGTTGGTTACTTATATTTTTTTACTTTAATTTTATTGCTTATGTATGTAGATAGCTTTTGTTGTACCCCCATCAGCTAGGAGGACGGTTTTAAATTCAGCAGGACAAATGTGGAGGGAATTTAAGTGTCAGCTCACCTTAAATTATAATTTACCCTATTTAGATCAACGTGAAATGTTGGTGTATCGTCCTGCACACTATTCTTTCATAGAAAAGTTAGGTTGGGACATATTTATTCCTGATGGTAAATATAAAGAGCATATGGCATATTTCCAATTAGTTTCTTTCATGCACACTAATTATTTACTAGTGATTTTATAACCTTTGTTGGTTCTTTAATTGAAGGTAATCCATAGTGAACAATCGAAAAGAAGTCGGTTGAGTAAATATCCACATAGCATTTCTCGAAAAGAAGTTCAATTCTATTATTTTACTTAAATTTACATTCTCATCTTAAGACAAATGGTTGCCTTATATGTAAATAATTACTATTAATTAATTATCCTTACAGGGGTCAGAAATAGATTTTTTAATGAAATTGAGTAAAAATTGGTAAAAATCAATGATAAATTGGACTAATTGTAACTATCAATCAAATATAACCCCGTATTAACTACTTCCATTATATGTTATTTTTTAGGAGAAGATCTTGAAGGAGGGTAATGACAGTAAAGTGATTGTTGAAGGCAGAATTGTTCAAAAAGTATGGACAATATGAGACTAGTCTGAACAATATTTCCCACCAAGCAAGCTGCTCTCAATCTAAGGGTGAACCTAGAAAGGATCTTGATAAATCTGAAACTGCAAGAAAGATATGTGTTGAAGATGACATAATTGTCTATGAAGAGAAAGTGAGTGAGAAAGTTGATAATGTTCAGGATGTTTTGGAATGAGATAACAAGGTGGTTGGTGAGGACGATAATGTTAAGGAGATTGAACTGAAGAAGGCTGATGAAGTGAAAGTGGGAGAGGAAGTGAAAGTGCTAGCTTCTGGTAGTTTTGTATGCCAGTTGCGGTTGGATCAGTTAGCAACATTGTTGCTTATGCAAAGATTATGAAGTCCCTATTATTGAAGGAGAGGAGCAGACTATACATGTGGTAAAGGTTGTGAAAGAGAATGCCTGAGTGTCTATCACTAAAGTTATCCTAAATGATGCTAAGATTCCATTCTCTATCGGTGAAGAAATTGTTATAGTGGGAGAAGCATTGGGAACTTTCGTTGCATGGTCGAGAGACCTGATAGTGGCGGGAAATACTAGCACTTCCCAAGTTTTACCCGTTTCAAAGGTTAGAATGTAATATTTAATGAAAATTGTTAAATTTAAGTTTAGGTATATATTCAAGTTATTTTTACTTTTTTGACGTGCATTTTTTTTCTTTTTAGAGAAGAAAGTAATTCATCCCAAGAAATTGAAAAAGATATATAAATTAGTTGAACAAGTTGAACCTGAGCTTGTTGTTGAGATAGGTGCAAATTATCCATCTGCATTGAATCGTTTGTGGATGTGGGCAAAGGATTCCTTGAGAGATAGACGAACAGTTACTTTTGAGCTAAGTAAAGAGGCCTTTAGCTCTGCAAAAAAGCAAATCGTGTTCTATAGTGATATACATGCGGTGTGCTCCGGAGAGCAAATGGCAGGGTCTGTCATTTGCATTTTTATTCAGTAAGAACATTTTTAAAAAAATTTCGTCAATGCCAAGTTTATTAAGAATAAGAATCTTTGCTCAGTACTCTGTAAATTTATATGCAGCTTCTTGAATGATTATGTGAAAAAGAAGAAAATGGTCAACATGATAGCATTCGAAGATCCCACCATGATTGGTGCCATTGGATGTGGTAATGTAGCTCAGAGGTTGTGTGCACTCGCTGATCGATTTAAGGGTGCTAAGAAAGGGAAATGCTATCTCATGCCTTATAATGATGTGTGAGTATTTACTTTAATATTTGTTGCTGCCTAATAAGTCATTATTTTAATAGATATATTTAGGTTAAACCTAGGTATTTGTTAACTTTTAAATTGTATATGGAAGAAATATATAATAACAAGTTTTGTTTTATTATTATTGAAGTTTTTGAGATAATATTTGAGTCGAGATAATGTACTCTATCTTTAAATTTGAACTTTTTATGCTTTCGTAGGAACCACTGGAATTTAATTGTTGCCAATCCCGAGGGAGAGATAGTGTACCATATGGATCCTCTGAAACGCTGGATTGCAAATAGAGAATGAGTTGAGGTTGTTGACAAGTAAGTTCGAGTTCTAAAGTTTGTATATTTATTTACTGTGCTTTTTATATTTGTTGATAAATATTGTTTTGGTTACAGTGCCATTAAGTTGTATAAGGAGGACCTGAAAAATGTTGGGAAGAAGAAAGTATCATGGGAGAACATGGCAGTATGAATATAACCAAATTTATATTTTATTTGTGTCATCTATACAAATATGTTTAATTAAATTTTTTATTTGGTATTTTAGGGAGTTCCGATACAAAACAAAGACTGCAGCCTCTTCGTGATGAGGTACATGAAGAAAATTGTTTACGAGAAAGAGCTTGACTTTGTAGATAAGGTAAGAAATTCACTTCCCTCTACTTTTGTCTTTGTGAAGACTTGCATATGATTACCTTTGTCTTTGTGATGACTTGTATGTGACTGACAAATATTTTGGTCCAATTTTCAGTGGATGCGTAGAGGCAGCTTGGTTTATACAAAAGATGACATTAACAAAATCAAGATTGATTTTGTTAAATATTTTATGAAGCGCCATGCATGTTTGGTTTCGAAGGTAGCCTCTTTTGAACTGTGGTGAACTTGTTTATAAAATTTTGAAGTGAAAATGATTGTAGAACTTTGGATTTATTTTGAACTACGGGAATAAGAGCAACCCCCTTCTCCGTGGTGTTATCAAAAAGGGCTTTTCACTTTCTATATGAATGATGACGGGGTAACCACGTCCGATGCCTCATAACCACCGATTTACGGTAATAAACCAACTTTGTCACATTTGTTTGATCAACGTAAACAGTACAAGCATTATACCCTTTAATGACATTGTCTGACAATAGCCGGGTAATCACTTATTGTCCATAATAAAATTCCCCTAAGCATGAAATACTCTTTCTTATGTGCATCGTACACTTGCTTCCCACGCCACAACTTCGGTAGATCTTCAAAAAGTGGTTGGAGGAATACATCAATATCATTTCCACACTCAGTTGGTTTAGATATAAATAATCAAAGCATAATATACTACTTCTTCATATAAAGCCAGGGTGGAAGGTTGTAAATTGATAACAAAACAAGCAAACTTGAGTACTCAGTACGGTTTCTATGGAAATGATTAAATCCATCAGAGGATAAAGCTAACCTAAGATTCCTACTCTCTGATGCAAAGTCAGGCCACTTTTGGTCAACATCCTTCCATGTTTTTTAATCTGCCAGATGTTTCATTTTACCATCCTTTTGTCGCCCGGTGTCATGCCAAGTCATATTTTTTGCAATGTTAACTGTATTGAATAAATTCCTTAATCTTGGTATCAATGGAGAATACCATAAAACCTTAGCAGGGACCCCTTCCAGTTCCTCGCCTTTTCGGTTCAATTTCCACGTAGAGGCCTTACATATACGACAAAGAGTGTCGTCTTCATCTCTCTCTCCATGGTGTATAAATGACAATCATTTGGATATACGTGTGTCTGTTCATACCACATTCCTAACAAACATAAGGTTTTCTTGGCTTTATTAAAAGAAGAAGGGATAATGTTACCTTCTGGAAGCATAGAACCAATCAAAAGCAGAACTTCAGAGAAGCATGAATCAGACATATCATGCTTTACTTTCAAGTTGTACAGCTTAACTAAAGCTTTCAACTTACTGTAACTTTGACCTCCATGATAAAGAGGTTTTTGTTCACCTTGAATATGGTTAATGGAATCAGATAAATCCGAGGAAATGAAATCATCTTCATCACTAGCAGGACCTAAGGGAACTTGATCAATAGATTCTAAGGTGTTGGCTTCATCAAGTACATGACTCTCCACTGAAAGTGTCTCTCCATGTCATACCCAATGTGTGTAAGTTTCATCAATACCATATTGAAAAAGATGGTTTCTAACATTTTGAGCTTTCTATGATTTACTATGTGCGCATTTTAAGCATGGACAACTTATTTTTTCTGGATTACACCCATTCTCAAAAGCGAACATTAACAACTCTTCTACTCCTATTTGAAACGCTCTGGTTCTTCTATCGGCTCCCAACCATGATCTATCCATTTTTTTAATCAAACAATGTTATAGCCGTTCTTAAAGCAACACAATTTCAAGGGGAAAATAACTATCTGACGAAGAAGGAACAAACCAGACTCAACACAATTAAACAATATTGTTTCACATGTAGATATTGATCAAAACATGTTCATATTACATAGAAACAAACAACATAGTGTACTGGGCCGTAAAGATCCATAAAAAATCAAGAATCAAATCACAATATATTGAGTCCATGATTATATCAGTTGGACTCTTAGAACATCTTGACCAAACACATAACAGACACAATTTACATCTTTCAAAATAGAGTACAAACCTGTGTCAAATTTTACCTCCAATATCAAGACAAATACATTCCAAATACATTCCTTATAAGTACCAGATAAAGCAAATCAGGACAGAGATACGAAGATAGAGCTATAACATTCCAACAAACCCATGACATATAGAGAAAAAAAATAATAGCAAACCCCATTACATACAGAGCAAAAAAATAAGAGCAAAACCCATGACAGAGATATGAAGACAGATTTCAAATTTCACCACAAATCAATTTTCACCTACAAACAAACGAATAAATTCAATAAAAATAAAAACAAATTATCTCCAAGAGTTATGAAGACAAATTGCTCCAAGAGATATGAAGACAGAGAGAAGGAAAGTGAGAGGTATGGTAGAGAAAGAAAGAGAAAAGGAAAGCAAGAGACAAAATAAATGAGTGAAAAAAGGTAGAAAAGACAAGATAGGACGTAATAATTGGTAAAGTTAATCTTTAGACAAAATAAATGAGATATATTAATGATACGACCTAATTTTAATATTTTTATTAGACAACAGTTTTACTCTGAGAGGCCATTTTGAGATAACAACACTAACAACAGTTCTTAAAGAACCAACCGTTTTAGGAAAAATTCAGATTATTAATTTTATTTAAAATAAAAAATTTGTACTATTATTCCCGATCGTTAGATTAAAGGGCATCTAAAACCTAGCCGTTGATTTATAACGAAAAAATATTCAATTTGATTTTTTGCAATTCAATACTCCTTCCTCATTTATACTATATTACACAACGGTTTTACTCTAAGACGCCATTATGAATTAAAAACACTAACAACTATTCTTAAAGAACGAATCGTTTTAGGAAAAAGAAAAATTCAGATTTTTATTTTTATTAAAAATAAAAAATTAGTACTATTATTCCCGGTCGTTAAATTAAAGGGCATATAAATTCTAGCCGTTGATTTAAAATGAAAAAAATATTCATTTTCCCTCATTTTGAATTTTTACAAATTCAATACTCCCTCCTAATTTATGTGTACTTTACCAAACAACAATTTTACTCTTAGAATCCATTGTGAGTTAAAAAACATAAAAAATGTGTTTAAAGAACCAAGCGTTGTAGGATAAAGAAAAATTCAGTTTTTTATTTTTATTTAAAATAAAAAAAATATTGCTATTATTCTCGATCGTTAGATTAAAGCGGATCTAAATCCTAGCAGTTGATTCTATACAAAAAAAATATTCATTTCCCCCCTTATTTTGAATTTTTGCAAATTCAATACTTCCTCCTAATTTATGTGTACTTTACTACACAACCGTTTTACTCTTAGAATTGTGAGTTCACAAGCATAACAATGGTGTTTAAAGAACCAACTGCTGTAGAACCAACCGATTTTTATTTTTATTTAAAATAAAAAATTATTGCTATTATTATTGATCGTTAGATTAAAGGGGATCTAAATCCTTCGCCTTGATTTTAAACCAAAAATATTCATTTTCCCCATCATTTTGAATTTTTGCAAATTCAATACACCCTCATAATTTATGTGTACTTTACTACACAACGGTTTTACTTTCAGAATTGGTTTTGAGTTAACAGGTCTAATTAAGGTGTTTAAAGAATCAACCGTTGTAGGATGAAGAAAAATTCAGATTTTTAATTTTATTTAAAAAAAAAATTAATGCTATTATTCTCGACCGTTAGATTAAAGGGCATATAAATCCTAGCCGTTCATTTAAAACGAAAACAATATTCATTTTCCCCCTCTTTTTGAATTTTGGCAAAAAAACTCACTAATAAATTTAATTTCTTTATTAGACAAATGTTTGATACTATGTATGTACTAATTTGATGAAGTCGTTTTGTACAATCTAAGAGAATACAAGTATAATCGGTCGAATGTTTTTTTATCATAATAGATGTCATAAGAGTGCTCTTTTGATTAGAATAGTTTATATAAATTATTGAATATAAATGTAAGATATAACGTTTGATATTATTAAATTCGATAATCTTAGGTGTTAACACGATATTCATTAAAAGACTTTCGTTTTTATAACTTGATATTATGTATGTACTAATTTGATGAAGTTGTTTTGTACATTCTAATAGAATACAAGTGTAATCAGTGGGATTTTCGTTATTATAATACTACTCTTTTGATTATAATGGTCTATATGAATTATCGAATATAAATGTATGATATAATGTTTGATATTGTTAAATTCGATAATGTTAGTTAGCGCAATATTCATTAAAAAACTTTCATTTTTATAACTTGAAATTATGTATATACTAATTTGATAAAGTTGTTTTGTACAATCAAATAGACTACAAGTGTAATCAGTGGGATTTTCGTTATCTTAATAGTATCCTTTTGATTATAACGTTCTATATGAATTATTGAATATAAATGTATGATATAATTTTTGATATTGTTAAATTCGACAATATCAGTTAACGCGGTATTCATTAAAAGACTTTCACTTTTAAAAGTTGATATTATGTATGTAATGATTAACTAATATATATGGTATGGTCGACTACTTGCTTTTGCAGACTAATCATAATGATTTTACAAAAATAAGGTTAAAATAATATTTTTTAAAAATAATATTAAATTTTAAACAAATTATAAAATAAAACTTAAAATAAAATATTTTCGCTCCTTTAATTATATCGTATTTTAATCTAAAACGTTGATTCAAAATATATATTTTTTATTTTCCTCATTTTTTAACATTTGGAAACCGATTAAACTCCCCCCATTTTTTATTTTTTGTGAAACCAAAATCCCCCCTTTTCCTCCTAATTTTCATCAAGTACTCTAATTTTCCCCCATTCTTGCACACTCCCCCGTTTTCTCTCTCTCGAACTCAAACCCATTTCTCATTTATCTCTCTCGAACTCAGACCATTCTCAGGGGACCTTCATCTCTCTCAGGCTCTCTCCGGTATCTTTCTAATTCATTTCTTTATAGATTTTAGGGCTTATAAACCCTAAAATACGTAGGGCTCTTTGTTTTAAACATGTTATTTTTAGGGCTTGTTTGCTCTTGGTTTGAGTGTTCTTTTTAATGGTGTTGATTTTTAGGGCTTGTTGTTTTGTGCATGTTATTTTAGGGCTTGTTTTAGATCGGGTTGAGTCTTCTTTAGTGGTGTAGTGGTGTTGGTTTTAGGCTTTGTATGATTTTTAGGGCTTGCTTGCCTTGTCATGTTATTGTTACGGCTTGTTTGCTATGGGTTTGAGTGTTCTTTAGTGGTATTTAGGTCTTGTATACTTGTATGTATGTATTTGTATATTTGTTGTAGGATACTTGTTTTGTTGCTATTGTTTGATATCAGGTAAGTATATTGTTTCCATGGAAAGGATTTTTAGGGCTTGTATGATTAGTTGTGAACTTGTACAATTTTGCTTGTTCAATCCACTTTTATGATTTGAGTACCGGGTTAATGCTCTTTTTTATTTTTAGCCCTTGTATGTATATTGTTTGCTATCTGGTATGTATATTGTTTCCATGAAAAGGATTTTTAGGGCTTGTATGATTAGTTTGTTGTGAACTTGTACGATTTTGCTTAGTTTTAATCCACTTTTAAAATTTGAATACCGGGTTAATCCACATTTTGATTTTTAGGACTTGTATGTATATTGTTTACTATTTGTTATGCGTGTTATGTATATATGGATTGAGGTATGTTCTCTATTTTTAGGGAAGGCATTGTAGTGTTCCCTGTGATTTATTCTGGTGTATTAAAACTTATTCTTATTTTTGTGTTGTAAAGGTTATGACTACTGAAGAACAAGAAAATGTCGAAGAAGACCCGATCTTCACCCCATCCAGTGACGATGAATGTGATCAGGGCATTAAAGAAAACATGGTCCCTGAACAACGAGATTCTAAGCACATCGAGTGAAGATAAATCTGGCAAGAGAAAGCCAATCTCTGAAAAATTGCAAAAAGAATTAAAAAAATGATGAGCTAAACCTGTTATCATGCCGAACAACACTGAAGGACTAAAATTACTGAAGTGTGGATGCGTGACAATGCTCCGAATTGTTAAACGCAAGATACTGGGCATCAAGCTTAAGGTGTCCTTCAACCAAAAAGGAGAGCCGCTTGGTTATGAAGGGGTATATTGGTGTTTTAGCAAGAACCAAACCACCAATCTAGCATGATACTTGGAAAGATGTGCCTCATGACACGAAGACAAAGATTTGGGAGTGTGTGGAGGTAAAACAAAAATAAATACATTAGTCTATTTATTCTTCCAGTTACTTGCGCGGATATTTGTTTAGTCAGTTACTTGTGTTTTCTAACTTTACTTTTGTTGCTTATGTATGTAGATGGCTTTTGTTGTATGAGCTAGGAGGATGATTTTAAATTTAGGAGGACAAAATGGGAGGGAGTTTAAGTGTCGGCTGACCTTAAATTATATTTTGCCCTATTTAGATCAACCTCAAATGTTGGTGTATTGTCCTGCAGACTATTCTTTCATAGAAAAGTCGGATTGGGACATATTTGTTGCTGATCGTAAATCTGAAGAGTTTATGGTATATTTCCAATTAGCTTCTTTCATTCAAACTAATTACTTACTAGTGATTTTATAACCTTTGTTGGTTCTTTTTATGAAGGTAATCCACAGTGAACAATCGAAAAGAAGTCGGTTGAGTAAATATCCACATAGCATGTCTCGAAAAGGTTAAGAAAACCTTGAGAAAGAAAGGGTTATTAATAAAGAAATAACTTGCTCATGTGTGCATTCATTCTATTTTTGATGCACATTTATATAATTACTAAGTCGATCCATCCTCTATATGTATATGTAGTCTGAAACTCATCCAGAAAACAGAGGAGGTAGATCAATCATTAATCTGGGTCGAAGCAAGGAAGGACAAAGATGACAACTTTTTAAGTGATGAAGTTGCAGAAAAAGCTAAGAAAATTGTGAGTTCAATTCTATTATTTTACTTTATATTTACATTCTCATCTTAAGACAAATGGTTGCCTTATATGTAAATAATTACTTTTAATTGATTATCCTTACAGGGGTCAGAAATAGATTTTTTAATGAAATTGAGTAAAAATTGGTAAAAATCAATGATTAATTGGACTAATTGTAACTATCAATCAAATATAATCCCGTATTAACTACTTCCATTATATGCTTATTTTTTAGGAGAAGATGTTGGAGGAGGTTAATGACGGTAAAGTGATTGTTGAAGGTATTAATGATGTGTTGACAAAGGTGCTTGGTAAGCCTGAGCACCGAGGAAGAGTGCACGACCAAGGAAAACATGTGAGGCAGTCTCTTTACTTCGATCTACCAAGACAGAAAAAAACTAAGAGGTGATAAGATAAGCGAGAGGGTTCAAAAATTTATGGTAGAGGAGACTCCAAAGATTATTAGTGAGAGAGATGCTTTCTAGGCGGCTGAAATAGAAAAGCCAAAAGTAGAATTGTTCAAAAAGTCTGGATAACATGAGACTAGTCTGAACCCTATTTCCCACCAAGCAAGCTGCTCTCAATCCAAGGGTGAGCCTGGAAAGGATGTTGATAAATCTGAAGCTGCAAGAAAGATATGTGTTGAAGATGACTGAGTTGTTTATGAAGAGAAAGTCAATGAGAAAGTTGATAATGTTCAGGATGTTTTGGAATGTGATAACAAGGTGATGTTTTGGAATGTGATAACAAGGTGGTTGGTGAGGAAGATAATATTAAGGAGATTGAACTGAAGAAGGCTGATGAAGTGAAAGTGGCAGAGGAAGTGAAAGTACTAGTTTCACGTAGTTTGGTATGCCAATTGTCAGCTGGATTAGTGAGCAACATTGTTGCTTATGCAAAGATTATTGATGAAGTCCCAATTGTTGAAGGATATGAGCAGACTATACATGGGGTAAATGTTGTGAAAGAGAATGCCCGAGTGTCTATCACTAAAGTTAATTAAAGTGATGCTAAGATTCCATTCCTTATCGGTGAAGAAATTGTTACAGTGGGACAAGCATTGGGAACTTTCATTGCATGGCCGAGAGACCTGATAGTGGAGGGAAATACTAGCACTTCCCAAGTTTTACCCGTTTCAAAGGTTAGAATGTAATATTTGGTGAAACTTGTTAAATTTAAGTTTAGGTATATATTCAGGTTGTTTTTACTTTTTTGACGTGCATTTTATGTTTTTTCTTTTTAGAGAGGAAAGAAATGTCATACCAAGAAATTGAAAAAGACATATAAAGTAGTTGAACAAGTTGAACCTGAGTTTTTTTTTGAGATAGGTGCAAATTATCCATCTGCATTGAATTATTTTTGGTGGTTGGAAAGGATGCCTTGAGCGAAATGGCAGGGTCTGTCATTTGTATTTTTATTCACTAAGTACATTTTTAAAATTTTTCCGTGAATGCAAAGTTTATTTATAATGAGAATCTATGCTCAGTACTCTTTGCTCCCTCCATTATTGGTGTCATTGGATGTGGTAATGCAGCTCAGAGGTAACGTGCACTCGCTGATCGATTTAAGGGTGCTAAGAAAGGGCAATACTTTCTCATGCCAACAATGATGTGTGAGTATTTACTTTGGTATTTGTTGCTCCCTAATAAATTATTATTTTAATAGATATGTCTAGGTTAAACCTAGGAATTTATTAACTTGTAAATTGTATATCGAAGAAATATATAATGACAGGTTTTGTTTTATTAATATTGAAGTTTTTGAGATAATATTTGAGTCGAGATAATATACTCTATCTTGAAAATTGAATTTTTTTATGCTTTCGCAGGAATCACTGGAATTTAATTGTTATCAATCCTGAGGTAGAGATAGTGTACCATATGGATCCTCTCAAATGCCTGATTTAAAATGGAGAATGGGTAGAGGTTGTTGACAAGTAAGTTCGAGTTCTAAAGTTTGTCTATTTAGTTATTGTGTTTTTTAAATTTGTTGATAAATATTTTTTTGGTTACAGTGCCATTAAGTTGTATAAGGAGGACCTGAAAAATATTGGGAAGAAGAAAGTATTATGGGAGAACATGGTTGTATGAATTTAACCAAATTTATATTTTATTTGTGTCATCTATACAAATATGTTTAATTAATTTTTTATTTGGTATTTTAGGGAGTTCGAGTACAAACAGGGAACAAAGACTGTCGTCTCTTTGTGATAAGGTATATGAAGGAAATTGTTTACGACAGAGCTTGACTTTGTAGATAAGGTAAGAAATCCACTTCCCTTTACTTTTGTCTTTGTGATGACTTGCATGTGATTACTTTTGTCTTTTTGATGACTTGCATGTGACTGACAAATATTTTGGTTCAATTTTCAGTGGATGCGTAGGGGGAACCTTTGTTTATACAGAAGATGACATAAACGAAATCATGATTGATTTTGCTAAATATTTTATGATGCGCCATGCATGTTAGTTTTCGGAGATAGCCTCTTTTGAACTGTGATGAACTAGTTTATAATATCTGAAGTTAAAATGGTTGTAAAACTTTTGATTTATTTTGTAATATTGGGGTGAATGTCGTTGGTTGGGATTTTGTATTACGGAGAATGGTGGGATTTAATTTGCTTGTGTGGGTTATGTAGTTGGTCATTTTCTTGGATTATGTAGTTGTCACGGCTGGGATTTATTTTGCTTTTGTGGATTGCTTGGATTATGAATTAGGTTGCGAAGTTTATTTATTTTATTGGTGAATAGTATTTACTTTTAAATGGTTCAATTTTAAATTTGGTAGCAGGTGGTGGTTTGGTAATATTTTTGCAAAATTTTGACACTAAAACAGAAAGCGGTCTTTTGAATCAATTGATAGCCAATGTGTCAAAATGATTCAATTAACAGGACATTTTTTGTAGTATTGTTACAACAGTTGAGTGAAACTAAATCCTATATCACAAGTTATGAAACCATTGTTAGTCACTGATGGAAAAAATAAGCAAACTAAGAAAAAGTGTTGTATGAAGGTATAACTCAACACAATTAGTTTTACTAATAATAAAATTGTGCCACTATCAGTCCAACAATGTTTTAATGTTATGAATACTTGTATGAAAATATTTCAGACAACACATTTACTTCTGAGACCATTGTACTAAATGTTAAATAGTTCAGCAGGGTGGCCTACGGTTTGTTTTTGACAAGAGTTTTTAAGTTTGTTGGTGTCAAGTTGGATAATAGAGACATGGTTAAAATCATAGATTGCGTTGACTTCTGAATTTAGGTCAGTCTAGCTTGCAGAAGTTAAAAGATGGAACCATGGTGAACATCCCAACTCCGGCTACTACTGTTATTCAAGAAACATGTTCAAGCTACCAGATTCCCTTAAAAATTCTTGTTCAGCACTGTTTGATGCAATGGTTGATGTGAAGAAGGATGTCGTGGATTTCAAATGTGAAGTGAAGCAACTTAAAGAGATGGTTCCTCAGCTTGTCAATAACGAGGTTTCCATTATTGCTGCTGTTCCAGCCTCTAGTGCTGTAAAGAACAATGCTCCTGCTGATGCTCCTGGTGTCCCAAAGGAAGCTGTTACTGCAGACAAGGTTAAGTAAGTCATCTTGGATTCCCTTTTTGGTGATTAAGGGGGAGAAAGTTTAGGAGTTTAGGATTGGGATGGGTTTTAATTTAAGTTTTTATACATGATCAGAACATGCTAAGTACTTTGTGTTATTTCGCTACTACTTTGTTTTATTTTGATGCCGCTTGGTTGCTTGGATAATTGTTTTGATTATTACGATGCTAACTTGGCTAGTTAACAAAAGCTGAATATTTATGTTGGATATTACGTCCTAGTCAAGCAAGGGGTTGGGTAGTAGTTAGGACATGATATCGGGAAAACATGTACAATTATATAATCTATTTTGTACAATTTTTTTCTTCATTTATTTTAAACATGATTGATAGTGGCCTCCAAGTTTATCATTCTTTACTATGGTGCATGAAGGGTACACCTCTATCTCTATTGTGTATCTTTTTCTTTGACATTGAAGACAATGTAGATTTTTATTTGGGAGAGTTAGTTGTGATTAAATTTAGTTATGTTATTTCTTAAACTTAGATATTGGTTGTGCTAATTAATTTTCAAAATTATATATACATTGCCTCAAGACGATTTGAATATTGTTCACAACCTTATGGCGTACATAGATTTTCATTACAAATCCAAGATGACACATTATTCACAAGGTATTTATTGGGAAGTTCAGTAAGATTATTCTTGATACCTAAGAGAGAACTCACGTACGAGAACAATGTGGAATCAAGCCTCAATTAAAAAAAATCATTGTGCCAAAAAAAAATGTTGACAACAAAAATTACAAATTGACTAGTCTTATATTGGGGCCATTGTTACTCGAGTTATTGAGTCTTTCAACAGGTCTCAACACCTAATGCCCTAAGATCAACTATTTTGGGAAAGATTGACTCAAATCTTGCTGCACGGGTAACCTAGAAAGCCAAAGAAACTAAGATTGCATAGCCAATTTCAAAAAAGAGAAAGACAAAATTAGCTAGAATATTGTTTTGATAAAGTTTGAGTGAGTTCAATACTGGTTGAAAAAGATAAAGTAAGTTATCCACTTCTAAAGCAACATAGATTGATTTCACAAACACGCCTTGTAGCTCCTTTCAAAGTCTAAGTACGGCTAGTGGGTTTTCTTTAGGAGAAGAGACTTAAGGATATATATTTTTCTAATTATATCTGGTTAGCACCAATGAACACTAGAAAGAAAATTGAAAATTGGCTAATGTAGTTTAAAGATTTTATGGGTGTATCTTCTTGTAAACCCGTGAGAGACAAAACTCCTTTTGTAGAGATCGTGTATAAGTTTAACGGTTGGTACCCCTAAAAGTACTAGTGATGTCTAGGAGAGCTTGGATTTGATATAGTGCATTTTTCCTTTAAAATCTCCTATGGAAAAATTTTGATTGGACACCATTTAGTCTATGCCCTGTGAAGTAACCAATTTAGCATGAGATTATACATATGATTTTTACTTAAAAGACGTACAAAAGAGGGACACCAAAAAATCAGCCATATAACAATTTACCCAATGGTGTTCTTAAAGATAGGTTCACCAACGTGGATCATGTCTTCAAGTTCCCCCTCTTCTTAAGGTTTTATTTCCCAAGTTGATCATGATCGATCTCGATTTAAATAACTTAAATTATCCTCAACCTCAACAAATCATATATACATACATAGAAATATATATATATATAATTGGGGTTTATAGTTTGCAGTGATAGAGTGTATGTTATAATCACTCATAGATTAGAAGAAGGTGAAGTGTTATAGGCACAACCTATAAATACACATATTCCTAGTAATATAGCAACTTCAAATAAGTTGGACATGTCTGCGATGAGGTCTCAGGTGGTTGGTGATATGGAATAAAATGTCTCATGTTGCTGTATTAGATATAGAATAGATTGATAATATGGCAATATTACTTATGATATCAATCTAGAAAACTCTTGACGTACATCCTCTTTGATTGTCAATTATACAAATACCAATATGATATTTAATTGTCTAAACGGACTTACAAAAATTCAGGATTGTTCATATTTTTCTTCAAAAGTATTTCATGTTTAAAAATTTATATCTTCTTCGTTTTTCATTAGATAACTGTGATTTTTACAATTATGAATGCTCTAATTGTCTAGTTATAATTGAATTAAGATCAAATTATTTCATTGCCTATGAGTCTCGCTATGAGTCGCACACCAATTTATCATATCCGGAAAATTCCACGGTATCTATTCTTTCAATGTTAAGAAGACGAAAAAAAGGGTGATAGGTTGTGAAGAAACGTAATGATCGATTAGACAATGACGACATGCTTCTACTTATCTGTATAAATATAAATAGAGAATTCAAATAAAAGTTTGTTGGTTAAGTATTCGAGAAGTAAAAAGGAGGACGACTTAGTAAATGGAACTCAAGCTATATAATATATTTCATTTATTTTAAAAAAATATGATATAATTCATAATAAACAAAGATTATCATTGTACATGATATTTATTTTAAAATTTTGAGATGAATACTTAAAATTCTAAATTAAAATAAATAATACTATCATATCATTTTAAATATATAAATATTGAAAATATTTAATGAAGCTATGAATTTTAAAAGGATCTTTTTGTTGATCCACGAATCCCATTCACGACTCATCTTACGTGATTCACGACTCATGGTCCTAGGTACCCCTTCGACCAGCGATGTGGTAATACTAGATAGTATATAAACCTACTTGTAGCTACCGAGAACCAAACCTCAACATTATAGGGAAGATTCTCTCCTACCAAAGCTATCTGATTTACCATGATCAGCTATTTGAAGAGTGCATGTTGATGAAGTAACTTTAGTACACACGATCAACAAAACCATATAACAGTACCATTTCCACGCTTTTCTTCAATTAGTTTTCAACTAAAGAGGAAAATAAATAGTCTGGTAGGAATCAACATACTGATGAAAATATTCCCAAACTAGATATTTATATTAACACAATACAAGTAAGGACCTGTATTCCAATTAAGGACACAATAATGCTAAACTCTAAAGATTTCTTAATTGGGAGTAATTATTTTTTGAGAACCAATCCCAACCTCAAATGAAAAATCTACCAAACTTTTCTTTTTGACAAAATGTCGCAGTTTAAAAAAAGAAAAATGCAAACTTCCAACAAACTTGATATTCTCATTGTCATCTTATTTGTGACTCATAGATTTTTAGCACTTACCGTGGCATGGAAATTTTAATGGTGATTGGTGGAAACAGTCTGCTTTATTATCCTATATGCATTTTTTTCAAATACTATTTTCTTTAAAAGCGAAATCACTCGTCAAAACCTAGTATATCACCTAAGGTGCAATTTTCAAAAGTCGGGCAATAATTCTTTTTAAGATAGCATCTTCCTCAAGCTCAATTAAAATGTTTTTAGCAAGCAATGACTAATGGTCAAGAAGTGCATCAACTCATCCCTTACTCTAATGACTGCATTATTGATTCTATTGACTCCTCTTACTAATACTTTACAATGTATCCTTATATTTCCTATAACATAATTGCAAGGTCAGCCTAGTTCTTCCTCCATGAGAGGAAGATACATGATCAACTACAATGGTTATTTTTTTAATAAAAAATTACTCAAAATACCATGCAAGTGTGAATTACAACTCTGAAAACTCAAAATTAGTTGTTTACATTTTTGGCAAAGGTCAATTATAAAATATTTAATATACACACATCTCTCTACCGAGACTCCATCCCTTTACACCTTGTTACCAAAAGAAGGTACTAGATTTCAATGCTATAAATGAAGAGGCAAGATTTACAAAGCACAAATATTGGAATTGGAACTTCAAAGTGAAGCCTGTTCAGTCTTGATTAACAGACGATTTTTCTGCACTGTCAAAGGCTACTGACAAATAGGTTGTCGGCTTCTATTTCTAGTAATCCATTTTGCTGTCACATTCTGGATCACAGTCATCAAGGTTTCACAGTTAGTTTGGTAATGTTCCATCCCTAATTCATCCTCCTCAAAGAAAATATTATTATGTACCATGAACAACCTCCTCCGAGTGCCTATTGGTAAACAAGAATAAAATGATAGATTCAGTACAAAATGAATAACACCAAATTATAAAATCGGTTCCACTAGCTTCACAGGCAATTAATAAATCATATTTACTCTAATCAAAGAAAAAAATAGATTAATTATGTGAAAAAATATAATTTATATCTGAAAAAAAAAGATCTGGCATATAAATTATAACTATAGTAAATACTGTGGTTGATAGAAATTAATTAAACCATATTCAAGAAAAGGTAAAAAGACTAAAGAAAAAGTTTAGAAAATTAATATCGAAAAGATCAGTAACAGATCTAAACACACACACACACACATCAGAAAAATCTGACCTCCAGTCAAATAAGGGTTTGTATGTTCATCTGTGGCATCATCGAGAGAATCCATCATTGGTTAGATTGGAGAGAAATTTAGGGTTGGAGTTGGGCAGCAGGGAATGTGGGGTTATGAGTTGCAATTGCAAGCAATATATAGGGATAAATGTTTTTTGGGCCAATTAGTTTGGGTTAACTATAATTTTACCCAGCCCAATTTCTTTTGATTTGAGCTATATCCCATTCTTAGGGTATGTTATTGTTTGTTTGGTTATATATGAGAAGTTATTTTTTATAGAATCTATTAAAAATATATGGAAAGTATAATAAATAAATTTGATTAATAAAATTATATTTTATTCTTTTTAAATACATGTTTTTTCCAATTATTACTTTGTTTATTTAATTATTTAATTTTTATGTAATATAATTTAAATGAATATTGTTATTTTATTTACAATTATTTTTAAAACATTTTCAGTATATTTTTTCAGTATTAACTAATTACATATAATTTAATATTAACTTCAAATTATTTTTATTTATAAAATTGAGTAGACAAATTATTTATAAAGAATTATACCTATTTATATATATATACATACTTATATATATAATTTATATGTTATTCAACGTTTATATATATTTCATCAAAAAAAATTAATATATAAATATATATGTGTGTGTGTGTGTAAAATATATTAAGAAAATAATGTATAATTATTATGTTTTACTTCTTTTTACTCATTTATTATTTTTTCATGAATATACGTATATTCATGAACTATTGGTGAGTATTTTTAACTAATAATTTAAACTCAAACAAAATATTTGCATTGATTAAAATTTGAATTTGGGTTCGGAAAATTCTAAACAAGTTAACTCATTTTAATCTATGTTTCATCAACTTCAGTCTCTCTTCAACCTGTTTTTTTTTGTCGTCCCTTCTTTCCGTTAAGACTGTGGAGACATATAATATTTAGGTTTACCTGAGATATTTATCTTATGCCTCTTCTTTCTATAAAATTTTAGGCCTCTACTTCCTACAACATTCATAACCATAATGTCTTACATTTCCCCCTAACTCATCCTCCTATCACTAGCAATACTTTCACACCCACACCCTCCCTTTTTCTCATTTTTTTACCCCTATTTCTTGACTTCTTCACATACCAGTAACATCGTCCCAAAATTTCACCCCTCTAAATAATATTTAATATTTAGGTAATTACTATAAGTCTTGATATGAGTTTCTTTACTGAACCACTTAGCTACAAAAGTATTATTACTTTATCTAGATTCCTTGATGGTTGTGACCGCATGAGTGCATGGAACAACAATTATATACCACCTTACCGGAACAAGTCAAGTTTTTCAAACTTACTTGACACCAGGTATCATGTACCTTGACTATATATTTATCCCTACCATCCCAAAGCACCTATAAACATGCATTGTACATAAGGAGATTCTAACAAGGATGGACGAATAAATAATCTTAAGATTTGAATACAAATCCCCTAATTGCATTATCCAAGTCTTGTGTTAGTAAAAAAAACATATTAAGAAGCCATTAATCAAACTAACATTTTAACAGCCCGCCCTTTTCGGGCTATTAATTCTAGCAAAACCATACTATTATTAATCCAAACCTTTATTACAAAGCTAATTATTACAAAAACGAGGCTAACAATTACAAATCAACAACCAATCTACTCCAAATCTAAGATCCTCGAAATCCAATACACTTCATCTTCCTCTTACACCGAACCTGAAAATTATAAGTAATGAGCTACACAGCCTAACAAGTAATACATATAACAAAACATAATTTTCGATACGATAAGTATGCACATAATTTTTTGATACAATTTCTTATTCTTATTCGATACGATACCACACAATGATCGGTGATAACGGTCCTAAATATTCAGAAAACTCTCACTACCACCGGGTGACCACGGTCCTAAATTTTTGCAAACCATGGCATAAATCAGAGTTTCAAAATTACTGCTGACACACAAGACATATATGAAGTACACGTCACTTAAAAATATAATCACTTAACGTAAATTTTTATAATCAAATATAGACATATTGCACATAATTTTGAAAATACAAGAAAAATCATTCGAAAACTTACCTCAACCTCGCAAACCAATAATTATTAATATCCAAGAACATATATTCAATCCTTAACACCCAATCGAAAACATCACATCTCAAACATTGAACTTATTAATAACTTCAATTCTGCCCAAATCTGTATTTCACGTGTTTTACCCTCGAAACGATATTTTCTGAAAAAATTTAAATAACGAAAGTCATAGAGAACGAAAAGACTTTCCGAAAAGTCCAGAATTATCAAATTCTGACTTACGATGAATCTGTTACGAATTTTACAAGACAATTGAGTTGTGTGGAGAAAATCATACGAATTTTAATATCAAAGACAAAGAAAAAGAATAAGGATTTGTAGAGAGAGAAATTTACAACTGTTTAGTCTTGTTGACTCAAAAAGAATATGAAAGAATAAGGAGATCTTAATCTATAGATAGAGTTTTAAATCCTATAACAAAACCTACTACGATTCAAATCCGACCCATATTCGAAAACCCATTATTCTAATCTAATTCTAATTCTTAATCTCTATCCAATTAATCATTTTTCTATTATTATTAATCTATTTTATTTTTCTAAAAAATATGAGATATTACATACTACCCTCCTTAAAATAGATTTGGTCCCCAAATTCTCAGAAATCCTATACTCCAAAAAGACCATCACGCGTCTATCCAAAAAATCATTTATAATCACACAAACCATCCACATGTCAAGGCTAAAGCTAGTCTACAAAAAAAATAACCTAAAGCTCTAATACCAACTGTAATAGCCCATCCTTTTCGGGCTATTAATTCGAGCAAACTATACTATTATTAATCCAAACCTCTATTACAAAGCTAACTATTACAAACGCACAACTAACAATGACGAATTAACAACGAATCTATTCCAAATCTAAGATCCTCAAAATCCAATACACTCCATCTTCCTCTTACAGCGAACCTAAAAATTGTAAGTAATGAGCTACACAGCCTAGCAAGTAACCAATCGATCCAACAAGTCGACCCAAGTAATAAGTAATACATATAATAAAATATAATTTTCGATACGATAAATATGCACATAATTTTTTGATATACTTTCTTATTCTTATTCGATACGATACCACACAATGAATGCACATAAAACAATAAGTTGTTACCCATAATTCTTACCACGTGTACTACAACCCGTGATAACGGTGCTAAATTTTCAGAAAATTGTCACTACCACCCGGTGACCTCGGTCCTAAATTTTCACAAACCATGGCATAAATCAGAGTTCCAAAATTACTGTTGACACACATCACATATAGGGAGTACACGTCACTTTAAAATATAATCACTTAACCCAAATTTTTATAATCAAATATAGACATATTGCATATAATTTTGAAAACACCAGAAAGATCGATCAAAAACTTGCCTCAACCTCACAAACCAAAAATTACCAACATCCAAGAACATATTTTCAATCCTTAACACCCAATGGAAAACATGGCATCTTAAACATTGAACTTATTCATAATTTCAATTCTGCCCAGATCTGTATTTCACGAGTTTGACCCTCGAACTGTTATTTTCTAGTAAAATTTTAATCACGAAAGTCGTAGAGAATGAAAAGATCTTTCCGAAAAGTCCAGAATCATCAAATTCCGACTTACGATGAATTTGTTACGAATTTTACAAGACAGCTGAGTTGTGTAGAGAATATCATACGAATTTTAATATCAAAGACGAAGAAAAAGAATAATGATTTGTTGATAGGGGGATTTTCAACTGTTTAGTTTTGTTGGCTCAAAAAGAATATGAAAGAATAAGGAGATCTCAATCTATAGATAGAGTTTTAAACTGTATAACAAAACCTACTACAATTCAAATCCGACCCATATTCGAAAGTTCATTATTCTAATCTAATTCTAATTCCTAATCTCTATCCAATTTTAATCATTTTTCTATTATTATTAATCTATTTTATTATTTTAAAAAATATGGGATATTTGAACTCAAAATTAACTAACACATAAAATTAAAACAAGTAACTAGTGTATATACTAAGTCAATAATATTTTTTGTTGGTCAGAAATTATTGTTTTGCAACTTTCTTCTCTTAAATTGAAATCATCAATCAAAAACTTAAGAAACCACTTCCAACTCTAATAGTTTTTACTTTCAACAATACCCACATCTTTTAGAAGCACCAATCAAGCCCTAGAACTTGTCTAAATATAGATCATTTGGAACCTAGTTGGAACCCTTTCTTACAATCTAGTCATCTTTATCTTTGCAATGTGTTCATCGTTGCTTCTAAGAATCTCACTTCCGAATATTTTTAAATTATCAAAGTAGTGTCGAATCCTTTTATTCTTCAACATACTCCTATTAAAGCTCTCTGCCTTACTATACAACACTTCCATTCACCATAATCAAGCTTTGATTTTTTTAAAATTTATATTGAATATCTACTTCCTTAAAATTTAGATTACATGGTATTCTATTACCATATTTATCTGCAAGCCATTTAATTGTTGCAAGCCTATTTTGATAATTCCATACACCAATTATGGTGATCTAATAAATTTTTCACTTGCCAAGCTTGGGTAGTTTTAATATAATAGATTTACATTCAAAATTAACTAACACACAAAATTAAAACAAGTAAATAGTGTATATACTAAATCAATAATACTTTTTGTTGGTCAGAAATTATTGTTTTTCAACTTTCTTCTCTTAAAATGAAATCATCAATCAAAAACTTGAGAAACATGTTCTAACTCTCATAGATTTTACTTTCAACAACATCCACATCTTTTAAAAGCACCAATCAAGCCCTAGAACTAGTCTAAATATAGATCATTTGGAACTTAGTTGGATCCCTTTCTTGCAATCTAGTCATCTTTATCTTTGCAATGTTTTCATCGTTGCTTCTAAGAATCTCACTTCTGAATATTTTTAAATTATCAAAGTAGTGTCGAATCCTTTTATTCTTCAACGTACTCCTATTAAAGCTCTCTGCCTTACTATACAACACTTCCATTCACCAACATCAAGCTTCGATTTTTTTAAAATTTATATTGAATATCTACTTCCTTAAAATTTAGATTACATGGTATTCTATTACCATATTTATCTGCAAGCCATTTAATTGTTGCAAGCCTATTTTGATAATTCCATACACCAATTATGGTGATCTAATAAATTTTTCACTTGCCAAGCTTGGGTAGTTTTAATATAATAGATTTACATTCTAAAGGGACAATTTTATGCACACTCTATTTGAATTCTTTTTAAATCTTCAACCATGTATGGTCAGGTCTACGACATTCCATTGAACTTAATTTAATAGAATTTTTTAGTTGTTTTTTATTAAAAAAGCATACCCATATTCCATTGTATATCTTTTCCAAGTGCATTTTCATTAAATATTTCATCAACTCTTTATCCTTTCTTTGAGCCGGGATGTGGTGCATAAAAAATCTAATCTCATCATCAGTTCCTTCGTTATTAACCTCATCCAAAAGGTCATTTTCATCTTTATTATAATAGGAATCTTCACTAGTCACTTTACTATAATTTTCTTTTTCTATTTCATCCAAATTTTTTTCTTACTCTTTTTCCTAATTTCAATAAACACATCATCACTATAAATATGGTCATACTCAATTTCACTAAGGGTAACATGTTACAAAAATAAAGTTGGTGTATTATTACACATTCCACTCAATTCAATAATTTCTAATTTTGACTCATTATTAAGCAACTAAATACAAGTGATGATTTTATAATATAAGGAATCTTACTCTAGAAGAACATCACCAACACATATATTGAGTTCATTAACACAAATATTCTCCAAATCAACATTTTTGTTGAGTTTGAACTGAGTTACTCTCGTGAAAAACATTAGAACATGTACAAAAAGACATTCGTAATAAAATTTAATAACACAATTCATTTCTATAAGTTCAAAATCAATTAATTATGAATTAGATACAAGAACTCCTAAAAGGAATATATTTATTACTGTGCAACATACCATATTGAATAACAATAGGTCATTTAATTATGAACCCTAAAAATGTAAAGTAAAGAATAGAATATCCTTTATCTATCTCTTTATTGTTGTGTCTCTTTTCTTCATCTCTTTTCTTCAATCTCATTCTTTCTTCGTCTTCAATCATTTTTGTATGTGTATATTTAAGTCATGTTTTTCATTTTTAATTAGGTAATATAAGTTAGATTTCAATCCGGATAAAACTTATATTGTGAAATGTGAGTTTAATGGCAGAAACATGTGTTTTTCACTCACTTACTCCGATTTACATGTCACGTGTTGGGTCTGAGGCGGTCTAGCAAGATACGGATTGGGGTGTCCAAAAATTACACCTCCATTCGAATTTAAATGTGTTCAGAATGATATGAATTAACAAATATTTGAATTATCTATTTTGACAGACATTAGTGTTGAGTATAGAATAACGAAAATAAACCCAAAGCGAATAAATAAGAATAAGAAAATAAATAATAATCACATGAGACAGAGATTTACGTGGTTCGGAATTTTCTACTCCACAATCCGCACTAATTTTGTATTGATATTTTGTTGTTTTGTGTTGGGATTTTACAATTACATGAAAATATTTATAGGAAAAAAAACTGGGCCTAACTCAAATCATAGTCATAATCTGAAAAGTAGACTAAATCAAATTATAGTCTAAATCTAAAAATTAGACTAACTCAAATCCTCGTCCAAATCTGAAAAGGTAGACTCCACAAAACCTAACAATCTCTCACTTGGAGTCTGACTACATCTTCACTACACACTTATAAATCTAGTAAAACCCAAAAATTCAAACAATAACTCTAACTAGTGAGGCACCTTCTCATCAGTCAATTCTGAAGGCCGGTTGAAGCTATGCAAAACTTCAACTTTTCATTGGTAACCACCTTAGTTAACATATCTGCAGGATTCTTTGAACCAGGTATTTTCTTCAAGTACAAAGTACCATTACTAATCAACTTATTGTGTAAAGCCTTTTTCGTGCTGGTAATTTTATTAAAGACCAAGTCACATTATTCTCAAGAGAATTCATCGCTTCTTTCACTTGACGTGCCTCACTCAATAATGGTCTATATGAATTATCGAATATAAATGTATGATATAATGTTTGATATTGTTAAATTCGATAATGTTAGTTAGCGCAATATTCATTAAAAAACTTTCATTTTTATAACTTGAAATTATGTATATACTAATTTGATAAAGTTATTTTGTACAATCAAATAGAATACAAGTGTAATCAGTGGGATTTTCGTTATCATAATAGTATTCTTTTGATTATAACGTTCTATATGAATTATCGAATATAAATGTATGATATAATTTTTGATATTGTTAAATTCGACAATGTCAGTTGTTAACGTGGTATTTATTAAAAGACTTTCATTTTTAAAAGTTGATATTATGTATGTAATGATTAACTAATATATATGGTATGATCGACTACTTTCTTTTACAGACTAATCATAATGATTTTACAAAAATAAGGTTAAAATAATATTTTATAAAAATAATATTAAATTTTAAACAAATTATAAAATAAAACTTAAAATAAAATATTTTTGATCGCCTAATTATATCCACTACGCCATAAGTGTTCATATGCAATGCTTTATGATGTTGTCTTATGTGCCAAATGGTGTTGCCTTAGGCCTCAAATCGAAAAAGGCAACACTTTTTGAGTGTTGCATCTGCGGCCATTGCCTTTGACCTCTAATGCAACGCTTTTGTTGTGTAATTCAACACCGCTGAAAGTATTGCATATTGGTCATAATGCAACACCACCATGGCATAAATGCAATAACATTTAGTGTTGCTTTAAATGTGAAGCTGAAACAAATTTGGGCCAGGTCAGCAGTGGGGCCCACCAGTGTCACGTCAGTAATGGGGCCAAACAGTACCACGTCAGCAGTGAGCCCCACATGCCACGTCAGCAATGGGGTCTGTTTTGCCACGTTAGCAGTGGGTCCCACCAATGCCATGTTAGCAGTGGGTCCCATTAGTGCCACGTCAGCAGTGGGGACCACCAGTGCCACGTCAGCAATGGGGCCCACCAATTCCATGTCAGCAGTGGGGCCCACTAGTGCCATGTCAGCAGTGGGGTCCACCAGTGCCACATCAGCAGTGGGGTCCACCAGTGCCACGTCAGCAGTAGAGGCCCACCAGTGCCACGTCAGTAGTGGGCTGATTGACCTTATGCAACACTTTTATGATATAATGCAACACCAAATTTGACAATTGCAACATTAAAATAATTTTTTTGCAATACTATTTATTCATAATGCAACAGTGGTAAAAGTCAAATGCAACAGTTTAAAAAAAATTGAAAGAGCCATTTCGTACATACATTAATCCCATCAACAACCAAGACAGATAATAAAATGCAAAAGATTAACTAATCTAACTACTTTCTTCAACAATCTACCCAGGATTAGCCTCTCCAAGTTTTTTCGGTACCCGTGTTAGGTTCTCCTGCGCTTTCCTTCACTTTTCCAACATAGTGCAAGCAACTGAAACAACGGAGATGATTTTAGTATACGCTACATTTTACACTACGCCATAAACGGCCTAATGCAATACTTTTAGAATGCAACACTCATTTTCCGTTACATTAGCCTACTTTTTTTGAGCAACTGCAACACTACAAACAAAGCGTTGCATTATATTAGAAAGTTGTGTTGCAGTTCAATTGTAGTGTTGCACCTTGCAACAGTAGGGGAAAAAGCGTTGCATTTGGTGAGCAATTAGGACAAAAAATGAAGATGTGGCATGTGGGACCCACGTGTGGGACCCACATTTGCTGACGTGTCACTGCTGACGTGGTAGGTGGACCCACCTGTGCTGACGTGTCATGTGTGGGGCCCACGTGTGGGACCCACATTTTGCTGACGTGGCACTGCTGACGTGGCAAGAAAGCGTTGCATTTGGTCCTTCAGTGTTGCATTTGCACTTGGTGTTGCATTTGAGTTTTTGAGGGACCCACATTTTACTGACGGGGCAGTGATGACGTCAGCATGTGGGACCCACTTCTGCTGACGTGTTATGTGTGGGACCCACGTGTGGGGCCCACATTTGGGGCCATTTTGCTGACGTGGCAAGAAAGCGTTGCATTTGGTCCTTCAGTGTTGCATTTGCACTTGGTGTTGCATTTGAGTTTTTGAGGGACCCACATTTTGCTGACGGGGCAGTGATGACGTCAGCATGTGGGACCCACTTCTGCTGACGTGTTATGTGTGGGACCCACGTGTGGGGCCCACATTTGGGGCCCACATTTTGGTGACGTGGCAAGAAAGCGTTGCATTTGGTCTTTCAGTGTTGCATTTGCACTTGTTGTTGCATTTGAGTTTTTGAGGGACCCACATTTTGCTGACGGGGCAGTGATGACGTCAGCATGTGGGACCCATTTCTGCTGACGTGTTATGTGTGGGACCCACGTGTGGGGCCCACATTTGGGGCCCACATTTTGCTGACGTGGCAAGAAAGCGTTGCATTTGCACTTGGTGTTGCATTTGAGTTATTAGTACAAGTCAAATTAATAGTTGACTACAAAATGTACCATCTAAAATAATTTTTTATTTCTTAAAATTTTGGGAATATCACTATATTAGATATATATTAACATCCGTACGGTTGGATCGTCGATAAGTATTTCTAAAAAAATAGAGACAACAATCTGGGATAAAGTACTAGTTAGTAGTATAAGTCAAATCAATAGTTGACTATAAATTTTACAATCTAAATTAATTTTTTATTTTTTAAAATTTTGGGAATATCACTATATTAGATATATATTCACATCCGTACGGTCGGATCGTCGATAAGTATTTCTAATAAAATAGAGACAACAATCTGGGATAAAGTACTAGTTAGTAGTACAAGTCAAATCAATAGTTGACTATAAATTTTACAATCTAAATTAATTTTTTATTTTTTAAAATTTTGGGAATATCACTATGTTAGATATATATTCACATCCGTACGGTCGGATCGTCGATAAGTATTTCTAATAAAATGGAGACAACAATCTGGGATAAAGTACTAGTTAGTAGTACAAGTCAAATCAATAGTTGACTATAAATTTTACAATATAAATTAATTTTTTATTTTTTAAAAGTTTGGGAATATCGCTATATTAGATATATATTCACATCCGTACGGTTGGATCATCGATAAGTTTTTCTAAAATAATAGAGACAACAATCTGGGATAAAGTACTAGTTAGTAGTACAAGTCAAATCAATAGTTGACTATAAATTTTACAATCTAAATTAATTTTTTATTTTTTAAAATTTTGGGAATATCACTATATTAGATATATATTCACATCCATACGGTTTGATCGTCGATAAGTATTTCTAAAAAAATAGAGACAACAATCTGGGATAAAGTACTAGTTAGTAGTATAAGTCAAATCAATAGTTGACTATAAATTTTACAATCTAAATTAATTTTTTATTTTTTAAAATTTTGGGAATATCACTATATTAGATATATATTCACATCCGTACGGTCGGATCGTCGATAAGTATTTCTAAACAAATAGAGACAACAATCTGGGATAAAGTACTAGTTAGTAGTACAAGTCAAATCAATAGTTGACTATAAATTTTACAATCTAAATTAATTTTTTATTTTTTAAAATTTTGGGAATATCACTATATTAGATATATATTCACATCCGTACGGTTGGATCGTCGATAAGTATATCTAAAAAAATAGAGACAACAATCTGGGATAAAGTACTAGTTAGTAGTACAAGTCAAATCAATAGTTGACTATAAATTTTACAATCTAAATTAATTTTTTATTTTTTAAAATTTGGGGAATATCGCTATATTAGATATATATTCACATCCGTACGGTTGGATCGTCGATAAGTATTTCTAAAAAAATAGAGACAACAATCTGGGATAAAGTACTAGTTAGTAGTACAAGTCAAATCAATAGTTGACTATAAATTTTACAATCTAAATTAATTTTTTATTTTTTAAAATTTTGGGAATATCACTATATTAGATATATATTCACATCCGTACGGTTGGATCGTCGATAAGTATTTCTAAAAAAATAGAGACAACAATCTGGGATAAAGTACTAGTTAGTAGTACAAGTCAAATCAATAGTTGACTATAAATTTTACAATCTAAATTAATTTTTTATTTTTTAAAATTTTGGGAATATCTCTATATTAGATATATATTCACATCCGTACGGTTGGATCGTCGATAAGTATTTCTAAAAAAATAGAGACAAAAATCTGGGATAAAATACTAGTTAATAGTACAAGTCAAATATATAGTTGACTATATATTGATCTGAAAGATTTTTTAAAAAATAAAAAAGATTAAATTAATTTTGTAACTTTAATTTATAATAAAATAAAAAATTACAAAATAATAAACATAAATAAGGAAAAAATACATTTCCCTCTTTCATTACTTACCCAAATTTCAATTCCCTCTTCAATCCCCAAATTTACAAATACCCACAAACCCTAACTTCTCTGTAAATCGAAACAGTAAGTGTTTACTTATGTGATGTTAAGCATTTGAATCTCGATTTTCACTTTCACCGACGAGACTACTGGTCAAAAGAAGCTGAAGGTGGACGCGTGGTTTGGATCTCGCAAGACAACGGCTGCTATTCGAACTGCACTTGTATCATCTGTCAATGTCTGTTGCATCTTCTGCTCCCTTTTATAACTTCTTTTTTTCCCCTTGAGTACTCTTTTCAAGAACCCAACTTTTAGTTTTTATATTTTTTGTTTGGTGTCATTCACATTTTGTGTGTGAAACAGCACACAGTGAAGTTTTCATGGAGATTGATCTGAACCAAGCGGTGGGTGAGGTAGAAATAGCTGCAGATTGTAATGGAAATTGTAACAGTGAAGCTTTTTCTCCAACTTATAAGGAGCTTTGGCATGCTTGTGCTGGTCCTCTTGTTACTCTTCCCAAGAAAGGGAATGTAGTTGTCTATTTCCCACAAGGTCACTTGGAAACTTCTCCTTTTCCACACACTCAAATGCCCAATTTTGTTCTTAGACCTCAGACCTTTTGTAGAGTTATAGATGTTAAACTACTGGTATGCTAGATTATTTGTGCTTTTTTGAAAATTTAGATTCTTTTATATTTGGGTTGTTTAAATTTTGTAACTTTGCTTGTCTATTGCTTGCCATCTTTGTACACCAGTTTACTTATGTACTTTTGGGAATGCTTGTTACTGCATATTTTTACCCTTATTTGGAAGGAATTTAATTCTCTATTTTAGAGTGAAGGGTTTTATGTATTTTTTAAATTTCCATGCTCCTTTTTGTTTAAGTTATATAGATGCTTGGATTTTACATCAATCCTGTGGATAAACTGTACCAATGCATCTCTTAAAGTTGTCACCTTTGGGTAATTTGTAGTTGTTACTGCATATGTTTTGCAAAACGTTGACTGCATCTGATACCAGTACACATGGTGGATTTTCAGTTCCTCGCAGAGCTGCGGAAGACTGTTTTGCACCTCTGGTATGTTACTCTTTATTCAAAATTTCCCTATAAGTATGTTGATAGCTCCTTACTGAAGACTTCTGTGATCTTTGATGTTTATTTTCTTTTTGCAGGATTATAGAGAGCAAAGACCCTCTCAGGAACTCGTTGCCAAGGATTTGCATGGAGTAGAATGGAACCTTTTTGAGGGTGATAATACATTTCAGGCCAACCAAGGCGACATTTGCATACCACTGGGTGGAGTATTTTTGTTAGCCAAAAGAATCTTGTTGCAGGAGATGCAGTCCTCTTCTTAAGGTATACATATATTTGATGCTATTATGTTTTGACTAAAGTAGATGTTGTGTCTTATAGATTTGTTGTCGTTTGAGGAAAGTTTTGATCAGCGTGATTGCTAGAATCAGTGAGACAGAATGAAAAAGTAAAATGGTGGATTTTAAGCCTAAGAATGTGACTGGATAATGAAGACCAGGAGATTAGTCATTTGAAATTATATTCACCTGGAGAATAGTAATATATTGTTATAGGTGTAATGTTAGATGGGAGGTTGTCATCTTGTTTGTAGAGATGTTTTATGTCCAATTTTGAATTTTCTAGTAATCAAAGTGTCCTAAACTGAATCAGTGCCTCAGGGTGCATTATCAGTATTATTTCAGATAACTCAGTGTTAGATAAAGACAAAAAAAATCTAGTTAGTAGATATATGTCAAGATAATTACTTGTAGAGGTAGAGGTGGAGAGCTGAGACTGGGGATCAGAAGAGCTGCCCGACCTAAAAATGGGCTTCCTGATCGAGTTAATGGGAACCAGAGCTCTAACCACAATATCCTTGCCTCAGTCGTTAATGCAGTATCCACCAAGAATGTGTTTCAGGTTTTCTACAGCCCAAGGTACTGTTTCTATAAACATTTATTCTGTAATGGAGGTTGTAGGATTATTAATACTTCTTCCTAGTTGAAGACTAGTCATCTTTGTGATAACAATAATTTAGACACTTGATATGTTAGAAAACGTATTGGATGCTGCTTGTCCATTCTTTATGAGCCATAGAATGACGTACTGTTAACAGAACAATTATTTGAATATATTTACTATATTAATTTCCTAAATGACAAGAACAGTGGAGTGTGTAAAAACAATGGCTACTTACTATGAATATATAAAAAAACTTCAACAGGGACGAATGTTGTTATTGGTGTTATATGCTTTAAATGACATGTTATTTATTACTTTTGCTGAAATCTTTGCACGTCTGCTTTTATAAATTCAAGAAAATTAAAATTAAATAATTAAATCTTCAGGGCTACTCATGCAGAATTTGTTCTGCCCCAGCAAAAATATTTGAGAGGCATCAGGAGTCAGGTTCTGGTAGGTACACGATTCAAGATGAAGTGTGATGTGGATGATACCCCCCCAGAAAGAAGGTATGTCGACACATATGTTCTCATTAAGTCACTACTGTGCAGTACATAAAAATGCAAGTTAAGTAGTACACTAATATTCTGCAGGTTCAGTGGTTTGGTTACTGGCATAGGCGATCTGGATCCCTACAGATGGCCCAACTCCAAATGGAGATGTTTAATGGTACAATTTGCATAGTGTATTGGTCAATCCCTTCAGATTGCTATATATGTAGAGACATGAGATTGTTATGTATGTAATTTTTACATAAAAATGGTAGATCAATTAGAAATTTTTGTATTGATAAATATATTGATTCATTATTTGATTGGAGGCATTATTTAAAACCATTTTTTGGTGATGTACATTTCTGAATTGGTTTTGGGATTTTGAATGGTTTGTTAGCAGGTTCAATTTAATGGGAATAACATATTTACAAATATTATATTGCAATTTTTTTTTACTACTGTTACATTTGCTTCTAATATTAATGTTGCAAAATTCACACATTGTGTTGCATTATTCAAAAGGTCTACTGTTACATTATAAGATAAAAGTGTTATATTTGACTATAAAAAGTGTTACTTTAAAGAAAAAAGACAGTGTTGCAATAGAGGAAATAGTGTTACATTAGAGTCAAGTATTGTGTTGCATTTGATAGGTGGGTCCCACAATGCCACCTCATCAGTGGGCCCCACTCAGCAGTGACACATCAGAATTGCCACGTCAGCAATGGGCCCCACAAAAGTGGGGCCCATTGCTGACGTGGCAATTCTGATGTGTCACTGCTGAGTGGGGCCCACTGATGACGTGCACTGCTGACATGGATGTTGGGGCCCAGTTACCGACATGGCAGTTGTGGGTCCCACCTTTTGACCCCATTTAATCAGTTTTTTTGAAAACTAATGCAACGCAATCTACTGTTACATTTGGCCAATAAAGCGTTGCATTAGGGCCTTAATGCAACACTTTTCCTACTGTTACATTTGAAAACTAAAGCGTTGCATTAGATAGCAAATGCAGCGCTCGCAGATGCAATGGCAAAATCGCGTTGCATTAGGCCTAATGCAACGTAAAATGGGTCAAATGTAACAGAATGGCAGTGTTGCATCAGGCCATCTATGGCGTAGTGTTAGTATACGCTACTATGTTACGTGTTCAGTACAATTCTAGATTTATACTCCTATTCTATATTATATTTGAGGATTATATTCATATTACTTGATACACCAGTTCAAAATAAAAATTGTATACCTCCAATCACCCAAAAAAATACATGTCTATATATATGCATCATGAGTTAGCCGGTCTACATTAACAAGTGTCTTATGTTATATATAAATGGAACGCAAGTCAAAAATAAACTAGTGAAACAAAGGGCTTGGTCAGCTAACTGCATTTAAAAATTTAAGCCACAATGTAAGCTTACTTATTAGAGAATTGATGAATGCTGATTTTCTAACATTAGTTGAGCCCCGACATGTAACCAATAATATTATATCTAGAGTTGTCATAATGAGACATTTTACAAATAAATAATTGACAAACTAATTTTATAGATAACTCATGCCCTTTCATCATATACTTTCCAAAAATTGATAATCGCCAAACTAAGGAACAATGTATATGAACAGAGGATTTTTCTGAGACTTCCTGTTTCACTTGGCATGCTAAGTTCTGGACAAAAACTTCCTGTTTCATAGATGTGGGCGTGGTAGCAAAAGTAAACATTGCATGGGGAATGGGGATCTTGGGGATCAAAACATCAGAGGCTAAAAAACTTATTCTCACACACTTTAAATAAAAAAGGGGTGAGATCCCTTAAATAATGAAGTAAATAAGCATATTACTAGTTGTCTACGGTCTAAAAATCACTTAAAATATAGTGACATTTTAATAGCTTTTAGTTGAGCAATGTATATAACAAGATAACTACATGTGTGCAGTTGATTAAATTACCATTACCTAGCCCATAATATGGCACCAAAACACTCAATGTCATAATTGCTAGACTCCATGTATAAACTAGCTAGGTAAATAATGATCATAGAGTAATTTATAATTGAAGTGGATTAACTGATTTATGATCATAGAGTAAAAGAAAAAATGATGAACACATGAAACCCACATCACTCACAATGCTTTTCACATCATTAACGATGATTCAACTTGTCCAAATACACACACACACATATAACACTGATAGTAACATGTAAAAAAATTTCTACAAATGTATCAGCCATCTAAGAATACACAAACTTACCAGAGGTTTGGGCGTTGAAGGTCTCGTAGGTATCAATTGTCTAGATTGCTTTATAGCCAATTCCTCGAGCCTTTGGGTCTTATCAGGTAGCTACAGATATAAAATAACAGGCTTAACAAGAAAAAGAGAACATATGAACAACCAAACTGAAAATATGCACCTCAGGTTACCATTAGAAGACTCTAAACAGAAACACAGATAAATTACCTCGGTATTTTGAAAAGAAGGTCTCCAATCATACGAAGCCATGCACATATTCTTCTCCTCATACCCAATCCGAGCCAAATTGGCAATCAAAACAGCCCAAAAAAAAAAACCAGCAGCAAAGTAGTCTGCAGCCACTAGTCTAGTAATAGGCCTGACCCTTACCCCAGGAGGATCCATCCCAGTTTCATTGTCCGACGACATATGCTCCACCCAACATAAAGGCCTGCAAGCAAAAATATCACCTAATCACTAGCAAATCAGGCAAACTACTTACAAAAAGTAGAATACTAAAATCTACTGTGAGTAACAAGTGTACCCAACTGTACAAGTTAAAAGTACATCCTATAAAACAGAGAGATAACACAACAGCTAAAAAACACAATCGCCAGCTGCTACACCTACTACCACGCCAATGACGACACTTCCGCCATCTACGGAACCAACTGTAGTACCGCAACCACCTACACCAGTAGCAGTAACACCTCCTCCAGTAACCACCCCTGCATCAGCACCACCACCTAGGATAACTCCATCTTCAAGCCCTGTTGTCCAACCACCACAATCACCACAACCACCATAGAGTCCACCTACCTCAACTCTAGCACAAGCACCTGCTTCAGCTCCACCAAAGATCTCTCCAGCCCCAGTTAAGCAACCACCAGCCCCAGCACCTGCTAAGGTAGCACTAGTTTCACCACCAGCCCCTGCTCCAGCCCCAAAAGTCCAGTCCCCAGCTCCAGCACCAATAACAGTACCACCCTCACCAGTACCAGCTCCGAGCAAACACAAGAAAAAACACAAGCACAAGAGACATCATCATGCCCCTGAGATAATTTTACCATGAGATTGATTCTATTGTTTCAAGGCATAAAAAGTTGAATTCAACCTTTCTTTACATAAATTCTCTCATGCAACGTAGACTATAGTTATATAATAATTTTGACACTACAACTACTGCTTAACAATAAAATTGAAACTAAAATATAGACGAGTATGTCAAATTTGATCAGCATCCTCTAGAACCCAAATTATGATCCGGGCAAACACGGTGAACACTGCAAAGAAATGTCAGATTTAATTGGTAAAAATATATATTCTACACTAAATTAAAAAAAATGAAAGTATACATTCTATATTTTTAAAATTATAGGTATAAACTTTGTTTTATAGGAACAGCCACCAACACACACAAATACATCCTATAAACCAACAACAATTATCCAGACAAAAAATATGATGATGCAACAAAAAAAAACTATCACAAGCTAATAATACAGAGAGGTAACACATATATAAACAAAACAATCAACTGAAACCTTAATGAAATCCACACAATGAAAGCCCCTAACTCAAAGCCCCAATTCTAAACCCTAATCGCCTTCAAAATTAAAAAAATAGTAATTAATAGTGCATAAATACAAAATCAAAAGTTGTAAAACACATATTTAAAGAAAAATTAAACTAATAGTAGAGATGAGTTTGTTCTCGGCCAAATCAAAACCCTAATTTTTCTTTGCTCCTTCAGTTTAAGCTTCTTCGATGCAGTGATATTATATGAGAGATGAGCTTACCCTAATTTAAACCCAAGCCCTAATTTTGAACTTTGTAATGATAAGATATGAGCTTTTTCGATAAACTGATTCTGAGATCTGTAAGACAGAGAGAGAGTAAAGCGATAGAAGATGTGAGAGTGTGAAAGGTTGTAATGAACATATGCGATGTGTTTTGGGGGCAATTTTGCCCCTCATATTTTCACGAGATAAACAACATAATTATATTATTTTATTATTAATTTTACTAGGTTAAGTTTTTTTTTGCTAGTTAATATAAATTTTGCTAGGTTAAGCTAAATTTGAATTTTTTTAAAAATAATAACATCCGTACGGTTGGATCATCAAAAGTTTTTTTTAAAACAAATAGAATTAGTATTCGTTAAAAGACTAGTTAAAGGAAGACATAGTTTGACCGCTTTGACTACTATAAAATCACAAGGAATAAATCTGAATTTTTTTAAAAACAATTTCACACCACTTTGGCTACTAAAATAGTCAGATATTAACATCCGTATGGTTGGATCGTCGAAAAAAAAATTTAAAAAAATAGATTCAGCATTCAGCATTCAGCACAACACTAGTTATAGAGAACGTCAAGTTTGACCGCTTTGACTACTATAAAATCACACTGAATAAATTTGGAATTTTTTAAAAAACTTTTCACACCACTAAATTAGTTAGATATTAACATCCGTACGGTTGGATCGTCAGAAAAGAAATTTTAAAAAATAAATTCAGCATTCAGCACAACACTAGTTATAGAGAAAGTCTAGTTTGACGGGTTTGACTAATATAAAATCACATAGAATAAAACTGAATTTTTAAAAAAAAATTGGCACCACTAAAATAGTCAGATATTAACATCCGTACGGTTGGATCGTCGAAAAAGAAATTTGAAAAAATAGATTCAGCATTCAGCACAATAATAGTTATAGAGAACGACTATTTTGACTAGTATAAAATCACATAGAATAAAACTGAATTTTTTTAAAAAAAATTTGCATTACTAAAATAGTCAGATATTAACATCCTTACGGTTGGATCGTCCGAAAAAAAATTTAAAAAAATAAATTTAGCATCCAGCAAAACACTAGATACCGAGATAGTTTATTTTTAACCGGTTTGACTAGTATAAAATCACATAGAATAAAACTGAAATTTTTTAAAAAAAAATTGGCGCCACTAAAATAGTCAGATATTAACATCTGTACGGTTGGATCGTCAAAAAAGAAATTTAAAAAAATAGATTCAGCATTCAGCACAACACTAGTTATAGAGAACGTCTAGTTTGACCGGTATAAAATCACATAGAATAAAACTGAATTTTTTAAAAAAATTTTAGCACCACAAAAATAGTCAGATATTAACATCTGTATGGTTGGATCATCGAAAATAAATTTTAAAAAATTGATTTAACAATCGGGTTATACTAATTATTATATAAAGACTAGAAAATACAAAGGCAATACTAAACAACCAAATGCAACGCTACCATATTAAATGCAACGCTTGTGATGAGGACCACCAGACACGTCAGAGTGGGCCCCACTGCCACGTCAGTAGTGGTGGGTCCCCCCACTGCCACATCAGCACTAGCCCACTGACACGTCAACGTAGGTCCCACTACCACGTCAGCAGTGGTGGCCCACTAGTGGTCCTCGCCAGCCACGTCAGCGTAGGTCCCACTGCCACGTCAGCACTAGCCCACTTCCACGTCACTAATTATTTAAAAAAAATTAGCTAATGCAACACCATTCATTAGTGTTGCATTCACTGCAACACCGTGAGTAATATGCAACACGAAGTTTTATCTAATGCAATACTATTTTAGCAGTGTTGCAAAAGAGCCAAAAATTCAGAGCTACCGCAACATTTTCAGTGCAACGCTTTCTAAAAGCATTGCTTATGAGCACTTATGGCGTAGTGATGGTACTTTAATCTAAAACGTTGATTCAATATATATATATTTTTTATTTTCGTTATTTTTTAACATTTGGATACCGACTAAACTCCCCCCCCCCCCATTTTTTATTTTTGGTGAAACCAAACTCCCCCCTTTTCCTCCTAATTTTCATTTGGTACTCCAATTTTCCCCCCATTCTTGCACACACCCCCATTTTCTCTCTCTCTCTCACTCAAACCCATTTCTCATTTCTCTCTCTCGAACCCAGACCATTCTCAGGGGACCTTCATCTCTCTCGTTTTAAACACAATCCTCTCGTTTCTCTCTCAGGCTCTCTCCGGTATCTTTCTAATTCATTTCATTATAGATTTTAGGGCTTATAAACCCTAAAATACTTAGGGCTCTTTCTTTTAAACATGTTATTTTTAGGGCTTGTTTGCTCTTGGTTTGAGTGTTCTTTTTAATGGTGTTGATTTTTAGGGCTTGTTGTTTTGTGCATGTTATTTTAGGGCTTGTTATAGATCGGGTTGAGTCTTCTTTAGTGGTGTAGTGGTGTTGGTTTTAGGCTTTGTATGATTTTTAGGGCTTGCTTGCCTTGTCATGTTATTGTTAGGGCTTGTTTGCTATGGGTTTGAGTGTTCTTTAGTGGTATTTAGGCCTTGTATACTTGTATGTATGTATTTATATATTTGTTGTAGGATACTTGTTTTGTTGCTATTGTTTGATATCAGGTATGTATATTGTTATGAAAACCCGGAGAAAGAAAGGGTTATTAATAAAGAAATAACATGCTTATGTGTGCATTCATTCTATTTTTGATGCACATTTATATGATTACTAAGTCGATCCATCCTCTATATGTATATGCAGCCTGAAACTCATCCGAGGAGGTAGATTGATCGTTAACCTGGATCGAAACAAGGAAGGACAAAGATGACAACTTTTCAAGTGATGAAGTTGTAGAAAAAGCTAAGAAAATTGTAAGTTCAATTCTATTATTTTACTTTATATTTACATTCTCATCTTAAGACAAATGGTTCCCTTATATGTAAATAATTGCATTTAATTGATTATCCTTACAGGGGTCAGAAATAGATTTTTTTAATGAAATTGAGTAAAAATTGGTAAAAATCAATGATAAATTGGACTAATTGTAACTATCAATCAAATATAACCCCGTATTAACTACTTCCATTATATGCTTATTTTTTAGGAGAAGATGTTGGAGGAGGTTAATGACGGTAAAGTGATTGTTGAAGGTATTAATGATGTGTTGACAAAGGTGCTTGGTAAGCCTGAGCACGGAGGAAAAGTGCGTGGCCAAGGAAAACATATGAGGCAGTCTGTTTACTTCGATCTACCAAGACAGAAAAAAGCTAAGACAATGGATGAAAAGATAAGCGAGAGAGTTCAAAAATTTATGGTAGAGGAGACTCCAAAGATTATTAGTGAGAGATATGCTCTCTTGGCGGCTGAAATAGAAAAGCTGAAAGTAGAATTGTTCAAAAAGTCTGGACAACATGAGACTAGCCTGAACCCTATTTCTCACCAAGCAAGCTGCTCTCAATCTAAGGGTGAGCCTGGAAAGGATCTTGATAAATCTGAAACTGCAAGAAAGATATGTGTTGAAGATGACAGAGTTGTTTATGAAGAGATAGTGACTGAGAAAGTTGATAATGTTCAGGATGTTTTGGAATGTGATAACAAGGTGGTTGGTGAGTACGATAATGTTAAAGAGATTGAACTAAAGAAGGCTGATGAAGTGAAAGTTGCAGAGGAAGTGAAACTACTAGCTTCTGGTAGTTCGGTATGCCAATTGTCGGTTGGATTAGTGAGCAACATTGTTGCTTATGCAAAGATTAATGAAATCCCAATTGTTGAAGGATATGAGCAGACTATACATGGGGTAAATGTTGTGAAAGTGAATGCCCAAGTGTCTATCACTGAAGTTAATTAAAGTGATGCTAAGATTCCATTCCTTATTGGTGAAGAAATTGTTACAGTGGGGCAAGCATTGGGAACTTTCGTTGCATGGCCGAGAGACCTGATAGTGGAGGGAAATACTAGTACTTCCCAAGTTTTACCCGTTTTAAAGGTTAGAATGTAATATTTGGTGAAACTTGTTAAATTTAAGTTTAGGTATATATTCAGGTTGTTTTTACCTTTTTGACGTGCATTTTATGTTTTTTTCTTTTTAGAGAGGAAATAAATGTCATATGAAGAAATTAAAAAAGACATATAAATTAGTTGAACAAGCTGAACCTGAGTTTGTTTTTGAGATAGGTGCAAATTATCCATCTGCATTGAATCATTTTTGGACGTGGGCAAAGGATGCCTTGAGCGAAATGGCAGGGTCTGTCATTTGTATTTTTATTTAGTAAGTACATTTTTAAAATTTTTCCATCAATGCGAAGTTTATTTAGAATGAGAATCTATGCTCAGTACTCTTTGCTCCCTCCATTATTGGTGCAATTGGATGTGGTAATGCAACTCAGAGGTCACGTGCACTCGCTGATCGATTTAAGGGTGCTAAGAAAGGGAAATACTTTCTCATGCCTACAATGATGTGTGAGTATTTACTTTGGTATTTGTTGCTGCCTAATAAATTATTATTTTAATAGATATGTTTAGGTTAAACCTAGGAGAACCTCGTGGTATGAATTTAACCAAATTTATATTTTATTTGTGTCATCTATACAAATATGTTTAATTAATTTTTTATTTGGTATTTTAGGGAGTTCGAGTACAAACAGGGAACAAAGATTGCGGCCTCTTCGTGATAAGGTATATGAAGGAAATTGTTTACGACAAAGAGCTTGACTTTGTAGATAAGGTAAGAAATTCACTTCCCTTTACTTTTGTCTTTGTGATATCTTGCACGTGATTACTTTTGTCTTTTTGATGACTTGCATGTGACTGACAAATATTTTGATCCAATTTTCGGTGGATGCGTATGGGGCACCTTGGTTTATAAAGGAGATGACATTAACAAAATCAGGATTGATTTTGCTAAATATTTTATGATGCGCCATGCATGTTAGTTTTCGGAGATAGCCTCTTTTGAATTGTGATGAACTAGTTTATAATATCTGAAGTTAAAATGGTTGTAAAACTTTAGATTTATTTTGTAATATTGGGGTGAATGTCGTTGGTTAGGATTTTGTTGGTTGGGATTTTGTATTACGGAGAATGGTGGGATTTAATTTGCTTGTGTGGGTTATGTAGTTGGTAATTTGCTTGGATTATGTAGTTGTTAGGGCTGGGATTTATTTTGCTTTTGTGGATTGCTTGGATTATGAATTAGGTTGCCAAGTTTATTTATTTTATTGGTGTATAGTATTTACTTTTGAATGGTTCAATTTTAAATTTGGTAGGAGGTGATGGTTTGGTAATTTTTTTGCAAAATTTTGACACTAAAACATAAAGCGGTCTCTTGAATCAATTGATAGCCAATGTGTCAAAATGATTCAATTAACAGGACCTTTTTTGTAATATTGTTACAACAGTTGAGTGAAACTAAATCCTATATCACAAGTTATGAAACCATTATGAGTCACTTACGGAAAAAATACGCAAACTAAGAAAAAGTGTTGTATGAAGGTATAACTCAACACAATTAGTTTTACTAATAATAAAATTGTGCCACTGTCAGTCCAACAATGCTTTAAAGTTATGAACACTTGTATGAAAATATTTCAGACAACACATTTACTTCTGAGACCATTGTACTAAATGTTAAATAGTTCAGCAGGGTGGCCTTACCATTTTTTTTTACAAGAGTTTTTAAGTTTGTTGGTGTCAAGTTGGATAATAGAGACATGGTTGAAATCATAGATTGCTTTGACTTCTGAATTTAGGTCAGTCTAGCTTGCAGAAGTTAGAAGATGGAAACATGGTGAACATCCTAACTCCGGCTACTACTGTTATTCAAGAAACATGTTCAAGCTACCCAGATTCCCTTAAAGATTCTAGTTCAACACTGTTTGATGCAATGGTTGATGTGAAGCAGCATGTCGTGGATCTCAAATGTGAGGTGAAGCAACTGAAAGAGATGATTCCTCAGCTTGTCAATAACGAGGTTTCCATTGTTGTTGCTGTTCCAGCCTCTAGTGCTGTAAAGAACAATGCTCCTGCTGATGCTGCTGGTGTCCCAAATGAAGCTGTTACCGCAGACAAGGTTAAGTAAGCCATCTTGGATTCCTTTTTTGGTGATTAAGGGGGAGAAAGTTTAGGAGTTTAGGACTGGGATGGGTTTTAATTTAAATTTTTATACATGATCAGAACATTCTAAGTACTTTGTGTTATTTCGCTACTATGTGTTATTTTGCTGCTGCTTGGTTGCTTGGATAATTGTTTTGATTATTACGATGCTACTTTGGCTAGTTAACAAAAGCTGAATATTTATGTTGGATATTACGTCCTAGTCAAGCAAGGGGTTGGGTAGTAGTTAGGACATGATATCGGGAAAACATGTACAATTATATAATCTATTTTGTACAATTTTTTTCTTCATTTATTTTAAACATGATTGATAGTGGCCTCCAAGTTTATCCTTCTTTACTATGGTGCATGAAGGGTACACCTCTATCTCTATTGTGTATCTTTTTCTTTGACATTGAAGACAATGTAGATTTTTACATGGGAGAGTTAGTTGTGATTAAATTTAGTTATGTTATTTCTTAAACTTAGATATTGGTTGTGCTAATTAATTGTAAAAATTATATATACATTGCCTCAAGACGATTTGAATATTGTTCACAACCTTATGGGGTACATAGATTTTACCTAGAAATCCAAGATAACACATTATTTACAAGGTATTTATTGGGAAGTTCAATAAGATTATTCTTGATACCTAGTAGAGAACTCACGTACGAGAACAATGTGAAATCAAGCCTCAATTAAAAAAAATCATTGTGCCAAAAAAAATGTTGAGCACAGAAATTACAAATTGACTAGTCTTATATTGTGGCCATTGTTACTCGAGTTATTGAGTCTTTCAACATGTCTCAACACCTAATGCCCTAAGATCAACTATTTTGGGAAAGATTGACTCAAATCTTGCTGCATGGGTAACCTAGAAAGCCAAAGAAACTAAGTTTGCATAGCCAATTTCAAAAAAGAGAGAGACAAAATTTGCTAGAATATTATTTTGATAAATTTTGAGTGAGTTCAATACTGGTTCAAAAAGATAAAGTAAGTTATCCACTTCTAAAGCAACATAGATTGATTTCACAAACACACCTTGGAGCTCCTGTCAAAGTCTAAGTACGACTAGTGGGTTTTCTTTAGGAGAAGAGACTTAAGGATATATATTTTTCTAATTATATCTGGTTAGCACCAATGAACACTAGAAAGAAAGTTGGAAATTGGCTAATGCAGTTTAAAGATTTTATGGGTGTATCTTCATGTAAACCCTTGAGAGACAAAACTCCTCTTGTAGAGATCATGTATAAGTTTAACGGTTAGTACCCCTAAAAGTAGTGATGCCTAGGAGAGCTTGGATTTGATATAGTGCATTTTTCCTTAAAAATGTCCCATGGAAAATTTTTGATTGGACACCATTTAGTCTTTGCCTTGTGAAGTAACCAATTTAGCATGAGATTATACCTATAATTTTTAGTTAAAAAACCGTACAAAAAAGGGACACCAAAAAATCAGCCATATAACAATTTACCCAATGGTGTTCTTAAAGATATGTTCACCATCGTGTATCATGTCTTCAAGTTCCCCCTCTTCATAAGGTTTTATTTCTCCAGTTGATCATGATCGATCTGAATTTAAATAATTTAAATTATCCTCAACCTCAACAAATCATATATACATACATCGAAATATATGTATATAATTGGGGGTTTATAGTTTGCAGTGATAGAGTGTATGTTATAATCACTGATAGATTATAAGAAGGTGAAGGGTTATATGCACAACCTATAAATACACATATTCCTAGTAATATAGCAGCTTCAAATAAGTCGGACATGGCTGCGATGAGGTCTCAAGTGGTTGGTGATATGGAATAAAATGTCTCATGTTGCTGTATTAGATATAGAATAGATAGATTGATGGTATATAACAATATTACTTATGATATCAATGTGGAAAACTCTTGACGTACTTCCTCTTTGATTGTCAATTATACAAATACCAATATGATATTTAATTGTCTAAACCGATTTACAAAAATTCAAGGCTGTTCATATTTTTATTCAAAAGTATTTCATATTTAAAAATTTATATCTTCTTCGTTGTTCATTAGATAACTGTGATTTTTACAATTATGAATGCTCTAATCGTCAAGTTATAATTGAATTGGGATCAGATTATTTCGTTGCCTATGAGTCTCGCTATGAGTCGCACACCAATTTATCATATCCGAAAAATTCCACAGTATATGTTCTTTCAATGGTAAGAAGAAGACAAAAAAAGGGTGATAGGTTGTGATGAAAGGTAATGATCGATTAGACAATGACGACATGCTACTACTTATCTGTATAAATATAAATAGAGAATTCAAATAAAAGTTTGTTGGTTAAGTATTCAGAAGTAAAAAGGAGGACGGCTTAGTAAATGGAACTCAAGCTATATAATATCTTTCATTTATTTTTAAAAATTATGATATAATTCATAATAAACAAAGATTATCTTGTACATGATATTTATTTTAAAATTTAGAGATGAATACTTAAAATTCTAAATTAAAATAAATAATCCTATCATATCATTTTAAAAATATAAATATTGAAAATATTTAATGAAGCTATGAATTTTTAAAGGATCTTTTTGTTGATCCACGAATCCCATTCACAACTCATCGTATGTGATTCACGACTCATCGTACCTCAAACGTCCTAGGTACCCCTTCGACCAACGATGTTGGTAATACTAGATAGTATATAAACCTACTTGTAGCTAGGGAGAACCAAACCTCAACGTTATAGGGAAGCTTCCCTCCTACCGAAGCTATCTGATTTACCATGATCAGCTATTTGAAGAGTGCATGTTGATGAAGTAAATTTAGTACACACGATCAACAAAACCATATCACAGTACCATTTCCACGCCTTTCTTCAATTAGTTTTCAACCAAAGAGGAAAAGAAATAGTCAGGTAGGAATCAACATACTGATGAAATATTCCCAAACGAGATATTTATATTATCACAATATAAGTAAGGACCTGCATTTCAATTAAGGATACAATAATGCTAAACTGTAAAGATTTCCTAATTGGGAATAATTATTTTTCGAGAACCAATCCCAACCTCAAATGAAAAATCTACCAAACTTTTCTTTTTTACAAAATGTAGCAGATTAAAAAAAGAACAATATATGCAAACTTCCAACAAACTTGATATTCTCATTGTCATCTTATTCGTGACTCATAGATTTTTAGCACTTACCCTGGCATGGAAATTCTAATGGTGATTGGTGGAAACAGTCTGATTTATTATCCTATATGCATTTTTTTCAAATACTATTTTCTTTAAAAGAGAAATCACTCGTCAAAACCTAGTATATCACCTAAGGTGCAATTTTTAAAAGTCGGGCAATAATTCTTTTTAAGATAGCATCTTCCTCAAGCTGAATTAAAATGTTTTTAGCAAGCAATGACTAATGGTCAAGAAGTGCATCAACTCATCCCTTACTCTAATGACTCTATTATTGATTCTATTGACTCCTCTTACTAATACTTTACACTGTATCCTTATTTTTCCTATAACATAATTGCAAGGTCAGCCTAGTTCTTCCTCCATGAGAGGAAGATACATGATCAACTACAATGGTTATTTTTTTAATAAAAAAATTCTTAAAATACCATGCAAGTGTGAATTACAACTCTGAAAACTCAAAATTAGTTGTTTACATTTTTGGCAAAGGTCAATTACAAAATATTTAATATACACACATCTCTCTACCGAGACTCCATCCCTTTACACCTTGTTACCAAAAGAAGGTACTAGATTTCAATGCTATAAATGAAGAGGCAAGATTTACAAAGCACAAATATTGGAATTGGAACTTCAAACTGAAGCCTGTTCAGTCTTGATTAGCAGACAATTTTTCTGCACTGTCAAAGGCTACTGACAAATAGGTTGTCGGCTTCTATTTCTAGTAATCCATTTTGCTGTCACATTCTGGATCACAGTCATCAAGATTTCACAGTCAGTTTGGTAATGTTCCATCCCTAATTCATCCTCCTCAAAGAAAATATTATTATGTACGATGAACAACCTCCTCCGAGTGCCTATTCGTAAACAAGAACAAAATGATAGATTCATTACAAAATGAATAACACCAAATTATAACATGGGTTCCACTAGCTTCACAGGCACATAATAAATCATATTTACTCTAATCAAAGAAAAAAATAGTTTAATTATGTGCAAAAATATAATTTATATCTGAAAAAAAAAGATCTGGCATATAAATTATAAATATAGTAAATACTGTGATTGATAGAAATTAATAAAACCATATTCAAGAAAAGGTAAAAAGACTGAAGATAAAGTTTAAAAAATTAATATCGAAAAGATCAGTAAGAGATCTAAACATACACACACACATATATATATATATCAGAAAAATCTGACCTTCAGTCAAATACGGGTTTGTATGTTCATCTCTGGCATTATCCAGAGAATCCGTCATTGGCTAGATTGGAGAGAAATTTGGGGTTGGAGTTGGGCGGCAGGGAATGTGGGGTTATGAGTTGCAATTGCAAGCAATATATAGGGTTAAATGTTTTCTGGGCCAAATAGTTTGGGTTAACTATAATTTTACCCAGCCCAATTTCTTTTGATTTGAGCTATATCCCAATTCTTAGAGTATGTTATTATTTGTTTGGTTATATATGATAAGTTATTTTTTATAGAATCTATTAGAAATATATTGAAAGTATAATAAATAAATTTGATTAATAAAATTATATTTTATTCTTTTTAAATACATGTTTTTTCCAATTATTACTTTGTTTATTTAATTATTTACTTTTTATGTAATATAATTTAAATGAATATTGTTATTTTATTTACAATTATTTTTAAAACATTTTCAGTATATTTTTTCAGTATTAACCAATTACATATAATTTAATATTTACTTCAAATTATTTTTTTATAAAATTGAGAAGACAAATTATTTATGAAGAATTATACCTATTTATATATATACATACTTATATATATAATTTATTTGTTATTCAACATTTATATATATTTCATCAAAAAATTTAATATATATATATGTGTGTGTGTAATATATATAAAGAAAATAATGTATAATTATTATGTTTTACTTCTTTTTACTCATTTATTATTTTTTCATGAACAGGTGTATTCATGAACTATTGGTGAGTATTTTTAACTAATAATTTAAACTCAAACAAAATATTTGCATTGATTAAACAAGTTAACTCATTTTAATCTATGTTTCATCAACTTCAGTCTCTCTTCAACCTGTTTTTTTGTCTTCCCTTCTTTCCCTTAAGACTGTGGAGACATATAATATTTAGGTTTATGTGAGACAAATATTTATCTTATGCCTCTTCTTTCTACAAAATTTTAGGCCACTACTTCCTACAAAATTCATAACCATAATGTCTTACATTTCCCCCTTAACTCATCCTCCTATCACCACCGGAAAACTGAAATAGACAACGGCTTTTTTCCGTTGTCTGACACCCTGTTTACCCGTTGAGTATTTAGGCTCTGTCTGATATGCACCTCAGACAACGGTACGCTAACTGTTATCCAAAAGATAGCAAGACAACCCTCCATGTTCTAGAAACCGTTATATAACACCTAGAAACAACAACCCTATGCTTAAAAACACTTGTGTGAAATAAAGTCAGTCAAGTATTTTAAAATTAACATATGTTGTTCAAGTGTTAAGACAATGGTTCCCTAAATAGCAAGAGTTGTTTTATCAAAAGTTACACAGGAGTTTTATAAATGAATATCATTGTTGCATAGGTGAATCCACAAGTGTTTTTAGAAAAAAATGCAACACATGAGAGCCTTTCACACAACAACAAATCTTTGCTTTGTTTTAAAGTGTTGTTACAACTCTAACACACAACAGTTTATGAATAGAAAATGTTGTCTAAATGACAAGGATACGGGGGTTTTTATTATATTTTTTGTTGTGTTTCTTTTAGTTAGACAATGGTTTCTTTCTTTCAAATGCTTGTATTTGTTAATTTGCAAAATACATATTTCTAAAAGAACATTTGTCTCAATATATATGATACAATGCAATCTTTATTTTAATTTTTAGACACAACAGTTTTCTTATTTAGAATAACTATTGTCAACACAACAAAGCTCTAAACTTAAAAGTGAATAATAATATAGTATTTATGCTACACAAGTTATCAATTTTAAGTTACAACAAGAGTAGTTAATTCAAAGGGCTAGAGGATATGGTGTATAATATTGTCAAGGCTTGGGTTTTGTAGGTTGGTTAGTGAGCTCCCGCTTTTCTTTATTTACTTTATCTAGTCTTTCCATGTGTATTCCCATTTGGTTCATATTCCCCTGCTCTGCTTTTTCTTAACTCTCCATTTCAAAAAAGATGCATTCTTCGAAGTACTCTATCATATTATAATCAAAAGGAAAGATATTTTAAGATATACAAGTATAAGCATATATCACAATATCAACATATATACAAGTATGCACAACCTATTTGATCATTGAAAATAAAATCTAATATGGCATCAGATAATATGCAACCAAATTCACATATAATTGTGCAATTCATGATGGACATGATCCTCCAACTTTATTAAATTCATGATATGGTCAACTATGCCAATTTGTCAAATTTCTATAATGTAGTTGAGTAAAAATATAACGCAAACAAAATTAAAAGTAAGCCTTATTATGATTTTATTGGGTCAATGATCAAATTAAAGTAAAGTATTTACATTCATATTGAAATACAAAGCAGAGAACTCTAAAATATACAAATATATTATAATGGTAAACATAAAAGAAACAGAGGCATAATATGTGGTAGTTCAAAAGTAAACAGAAAAATAAAAATTCAAGCATGTGTATAACATGCCCCATCTTTGGCCGCTTCAGAGGATCAAAGTCTATAAAATAGAAGAAAACCAGGAATGTCGCATCAATGCCATAGGTATTGAATGCACCTCAATGAGACTATCGACTAACTTTTCTCGATGATAACTTCCAACCATAACTTTAAACTAATCAACCAAGTTTACTTGCAATGTGGTAATTGAATAGAATATGACAAACATGGTGTTAATCCATATAATAATAGAAAGGGAGAAAGAACATGGAAAAAAATTGCTATTTACCTCTTTGGGAGCTCTACAATAATCAACTCGATTTCTTACTAGTAAGAATTTCTAGTAAATTTCCATGAGTAGAAGACCAAAATATATGCATCACTCCCTTCATTAAGCATCCATGTACTTGCATAAAGGATTAAAGTATGTTAAGCCCTCAGCTCCTTGAAGTTGAATCCACTTGTTTATGTTATAGAATTCAATAACCATACCTAAAGACGAGACAACTTATGAGGAAACTAAATTGAATTGAATAAGGAACGATACAGTAAGTAATCAACCCTACAAGGTTCTTATGCCTTTAAGGGTATTGTAGTTCATATTAATACTACTAATATAGCGCAATAAAATTAAACAACCGAAAAAATTATATAGCGCAATTCATATGTGCACATAATTATTTGTGAACTCTATGCTTCTATAAGTGGAGACTGAAATTAAAGTAGGCAGACAAGTTGTGTAGTTTAATAAACACATGATTCCATCTCATAGAGCTCTTCTCGAAAAGTCATCAACCTTACCAATCCTAAACTATCCACTATAAGTTCTCCCATTCCAAATAAAGATACAAAGAGGTGAATATGTAAGTTAGTGTTATATATTTTTAATTTGATGCGGAGCTAATTATATAGTATTATAAAAAAGCTCAATATGTACATCCTAACTTTTAAACATAAAAACAAACTCATAACTCATGTTTGAACCAAAAAAACTATATATTTATCCAGTGTATGTATAGTTGTATTTCTTTTATATTTATATTTACTAAAATTATTTTATATTTTATCAAAATATCATATAAAATTTTAATAAAATAGAATATGAGTGAGAGAATAATGATATTATAATATTCATTATACTTAAAATTGAATTGCAAATTTAAATAAAATAAATAATTTAGACAATGGTTAAATCAAGATGGGTATATATTTGGTACAATTTTATTAACTATTTTGTCAATACCATATTTAATACAAGTATATGAAACTTATGATATGATTAAAATATAATATAATATTGAAAAAAAGGTAACCAAAACGAGTTATTATTATGTTTTCTTGTTTAAAAGTTAGGGATGTAAATATTAGAGATTTTTATAAAACTATAATTAGCTCTATATTAAATTAAAAATATTTTTTTCGATGTTCCAACCATACCGATGTTAAGATCTTTTGATTTCACTTATATATAAAAAAATAAAAATTTAAAATTTTATTTTGTGTATTTTTTTAACTAAACTAATAAAATGTGTTTAAAAACATTTTTCGTCTTATTATGAAAATGTAATTTTCGTCATTTTCTGTGAAACAGATAACGGTTTTCTTAGAAATTTTGTTGTATGAGTTAAACAAATACAACACTTTTCCACGTAAAACTGTTTTAAAATAAATATTGTATTAAATAACATGACACAATACTTTCGGAAAAAAACCATTGTATGAAGTTCCTAAAGACAACGGTTCTTCATGTAAAAACCGTGGTTTGTTTTCTTATATTTTTAAATGCTTAAAACGATTCGTTTTTTTATGAATTTCGGTTTTTTGAAGCTACAACTTAGAAAAATATATTTATATTATGTATATGTACAAATATATATTGATAATAATTAGTAGATACTTTTATGGTTGAAATAAGTGTTATTAGTATGCGTTTAAAAGTTACGGATGTAAGAATTAGAGATTTTTATAAAAACTATAATTATCTCTATATTAAATTAAAAATATTTTTTCCAATGATCCACCGTACGGATGTTAAGATCTTTTAGTTTTTGTTATGTATAAAAAAACTAAAATTTTAAAAATTTATTTTGTGTATTTTTTTAACTAAACTAATAAAATGTGTTTAAAAACATTTTTCGTCTTATTATGAAAATGTAATTTTTGTCATTTTCTGTGAAACAAATAACGGTTTTCTTAGAAATTGTGTTGTAGGAGTTAATTGAACACAACGATTTTCCACGTAAAACCGTTATAAAATAAGCACTTGTCTGATTTCAACAACGGTTTTCTACGGCATTATCTGAAGTCTATTCAAACAATGGTTTAATAAAACTGTTTTATAAGCCTCTTGCTTTGCACAACATGACATTGAAAAAGCCTTGTCTAATGAGCTCATTCAGACAACACAATATTGTACCATTGTCTGAAAATGTTTTACATAATAACTCATAAAAAATATTTGTTTGATTTCAACAACGGTTTTCTACAGCATTGTCTGAAGTCTATTCAAACAACGGTTTTATAAAAGCGTTGTATGGAGCTACTGTTTTGCACAACACGACATATAAAAAGCATTGTCTGATTGGGTTTTTTAGACAACGGTTTAAAAACCGTTGTACAACACATGGATCAGACAACAGTTTTTCGAGAGAAAAAATAAAACATTGTATATTAAATTCGGGCATCACTGTTTCTTCCTACCGTTGTCTAATAAGTGTTGTCTGATTTCAATTTTCTTATAGTGCACTAACAATACTTTCCCACCCACACCCTCCTTTTTTCTCATTTTTTTACCCCTATTTCTTGAGTTCTTCACATACCAGCAACATCGTCCCAAAATTTCACCCCTCTAATAATATTTAGGTAATTACTATAATTCTTGATATGAGTTTCTTTCCTGAACCACTTAGCTACAAAAGTATTATGACTTTATCTAGATTCCTTGATGGTTGTGACCGCATGTGTGCATGGAACAACAATTATATCCCACCTTACCGGAACAAGTCAAGTTTTTCAAACTTACTTGACACGAGGTATCATGTACCTTGACTATATATTTATCCCTACCATCCCAAAGCACCTATAAACCTGCATTGTACATAAGGAGATTCTAACAAGGTTGGATGAATAAATAATCTTAAGATTGGAATACAAATCCCCTAATTGCATTATCCAAGCCTTGTGTTAGTAAAAAAACCATATTAAGAAGCCATTAATCAAACTAACATTTTAACAGCCCGCCCTTTTCGGGCTTTTAATTCAAGCAAAATTATACTATTATTAATCCAAACCTCTATTACAAAACTAATTATTACAAAAGCGCATCTAACAATGATGAATCAACAACCAATATACTCCAAATCTAAGATCCTCGAAATTCAATACACTTCATCTTCCTCTTACACCAAACCTGAAAATTATAACTAATGAGCTACACAGGCTAACAAGTAATACATATAACAAAACATAATTTTCGATACGATCACTATGCACATAATTTTTTGATACTCTTTCTTATTCTTAGTCGATACGATATCACACAATGATTGTACATAAAATAATAACTTGTTACCCATAATTCATACCACGACCACTACAACCCGGTGATAACAGTCCTAAATATTCAGAAAACTCTCACTACCACCCGGTGACCACGGTCCTAAATTTTTGCAAACCATGGCATAAATCAGGGTTCCAAAATTACTACTGACACACAACACATATAGGGAGTACACGTCACTTCAAAATATAATCACTTAACCCAAATTTTTATAATCAAATATAGACATATGGCACATAATTTTGAAAATACTAGAAAAATCATTCGAAAACTTACCTCAACCACGCAAACCAATAATATCGTTTCGAGGGTAAAACTCGTGAAATACAGATCTAGTCAGAATTAGGAGATCAAAGACCTACTACGAAATTTACAACTGTTTAGTCTTGTTGACTCAAAAAGAATATGAAAGAATAAGGAGATATTAATCTATAGATAGAGTTTTAAATCCTATAACAAAACCTACTACGATTCAAATCCGACCCATATTCGAAAATCCATTATTCTAATCTAATTCTAATTCTTAATCTCTATCCAATTAATCATTTTTCTATTGTTATTAATCTATTTTATTTTTCTAAAAAATATGAGATATTACATACTACCCTCCTTAAAATAGATTTGGTCCCCAAATTCTCAGAAATCCTATACTCCAAAAAGACCATCACACGTCTATCCAAAAAATCATTTATAATCACACAAACCATCCACATGTCAAGGCTAAAGCTAGTCTACAAAAAAAATAACCTAAAGCTCTAATACCAACTGTAATAGCCCATCCTTTTCGGGCTATTAATTCGAGCAAACTATACTATTATTAATCCAAACCTCTATTACAAAGCTAACTATTACAAACGCACAACTAACAATGACGAATTAACAACGAATCTATTCCAAATCTAAGATCCTCAAAATCCAATACACTCCATCTTCCTCTTACAGCGAACCTAAAAATTGTAAGTAATGAGCTACACAGCCTAGCAAGTAACCAATCGATCCAACAAGTCGACCCAAGTAATAAGTAATACATATAATAAAATATAATTTTCGATACGATAAATATGCACATAATTTTTTGATATACTTTCTTATTCTTATTCGATACGATACCACACAATGAATGCACATAAAACAATAAGTTGTTACCCATAATTCTTACCACGTGTACTACAACCCGTGATAATGGTGCTAAATTTTCAGAAAATTGTCACTACCACCCGGTGACCTCGGTCCTAAATTTTCACAAACCATGGCATAAATCAGAGTTCCAAAATTACTGTTGACACACATCACATATAGGGAGTACACGTCACTTTAAAATATAATCACTTAACCCAAATTTTTAAAATCAAATATAGACATATTGCACATAATTTTGAAAACACCAGAAAGATCGATCAAAAACTTGCCTCAACCTCACAAACCAAAAATTACCAACATCCAAGAACATATTTTCAATCCTTAACACCCAATGGAAAACATCGCATCTTAAACATTGAACTTATTCATAATTTCAATTCTGCCCAGATCTGTATTTCACGAGTTTGACCCTCGAAATGTTATTTTCTGGTAAAATTTAAATCACGAAAGTCGTAGAGAATGAAAAGATCTTTCCAAAAAGTCCAGAATCATCAAATTCCGATTTACGATGAATTTGTTACGAATTTTACAAGACAGCTGAGTTGTGTAGAGAATATCATATGAATTTTAATATCAAAGACGAAGAAAAAGAATAATGATTTGTAGAGAGGGGGATTTTCAACTGTTTAGTTTTGTTGGCTCAAAAAGAATATGAAAGAATAAGGAGATCTCAATCTATAGATAGAGTTTTAAACTGTATAACAAAACCTACTGCGATTCAAATCCGAGCCATATTCGAAAGCCCATTATTCTAATCTAATTCTAATTCCTAATCTCTATCCAATTTTAATCATTTTTCTATAATTATTAATCTATTTTATTATTCTAAAAAATATCGAATATTTGAACTCAAAACTCAAAATTAACTAACACACAAAATTAAAACAAGTAAATAGTGTATATACTAAATCAATAATACTTTTTGTTGGTCAGAAATTATTGTTTTTCAACTTTCTTCTCTTAAAATGAAATCATCAATCAAAAACTTGAGAAACATGTTCTAACTCTCATAGATTTTACTTTCAACAACATCCACATCTTTTAAAAGCACCAATCAAGCCCTAGAACTAGTCTAAATATAGATCATTTGGAACTTAGTTGGATCCCTTTCTTGCAATCTAGTCATCTTTATCTTTGCAATGTTTTCATCGTTGCTTCTAAGAATCTCACTTCCGAATATTTTTAAATTATCAAAGTAGTGTCGAATCCTTTTATTCTTCAACGTACTCCTATTAAAGCTCTCTGCCTTACTATACAACACTTCCATTCACCAACATCAAGCTTCGATTTTTTTAAAATTTATATTGAATATCTACTACCTTAAAATTTAGATTACTTGGTATTCTATTACCATATTTATCTGCAAGCCATTTAATTGTTGCAAGCCTATTTTGATAATTCCTTACACCAATTATGGTGATCTAATAAATTTTCACTTGCCAAGCTTGGGTAGTTTTAATATAATAGATTTACATTCTAAAGGGACAATTTTATGCACACTCTATTTGAATTCTTTTTAAATCTTCAACCATGTATGGTCACGTCTACGACATTCCATTGAACTTAATATAATATAATTTTTTAGTTGTTTTTATTAAAAAAACATACCCATATTCCATTGTATATCTTTTCCAAGTGCATTTTCATTAAATATTTCATCAAATCTTTATCCTTTCTTTAAGTCGGGAGGTGGTGCATAAAAAATCTTATCATCAGATCCTTCCTTATTAACCTCATCTAAAAGGTCATTTTCATCTTTATTATAATAGGAATCTTCACTAGTCATTTCACTATAATTTTCTTTTTCTATTTCATCCAAAAAAATTTCTTACTCTTTTTCCTAATTTCAATAAACACATCATCACTATAAATATGGTCATACTCAATTTCACCAAGGGAAACATGTTGCAAAAATAAAGTTGGTGTATTATTACACATTCGACTCAATTCAATAATTTCTACTTTTGACTCATTATTAAGCAACTAAATACAAGTGATGATTTTATAATATAAGGAATCTTACTCTAGAAGAACATCACCAACACATATCTTGAGTTCATTAACACAAATATTCTCCAAATCAACATTTTTGTTGAGTTTGAACTGAGTTACTCTCGTGGAAAACATTGGAACATGTACAAAAAGACATTCGTAATAAAATTTTATAACACAATTCATTTCTATAAGTTCAAAATCAATTAATTATGAATTCGATACAAGAACTCCTAAAAGGAATATATTTATTATTGTGCAACATACCTTATTGAATAATAATAGGTCATTTAATTATGAACCCTAAAAATTTAAAGTAAAGAATAGAATACCCTTTATCTATCTCTTTATTGTTGTATCTCCTTTCTTCATCTCTTTTCTTCAATCTCATTCCTTCTTTGTCTTCAATCATTTTTTTATGTGTATATTTAAGTCATATTTTTCATTTTTAATTAGGTAATATAAGTTAACAGCTTCATACCTTTTTCACTCATATGACTAAGTCTTTGGTGCCACAAAGTTGAAGACCCAATCTCATTGACAACTACGTTTGCTTCATCAGAAGATTATTTAACTATGTATAAAGTCCCTTTCTTATCTCCACGAGCAATAACTAGGTTCACCTTTATAACCTTCTCCAAGAATCCAATCTCGAACTTCATAAAAAGTCATCTTATTGCCCCCAGATGAATTACTAATCGCGGTGACAAATCCAGACCAACTGTTAGGCAATGAGGATATCACCAACAAGGCTTTCACTTCATCATCAAATTTTATATCCAGCACTGGGAGTCTTGATATGATAGAATTAAATTCATTCACATGATCAACAACACAATTACCTTCATTCATTCTCGTGGAAAATAACAATCGAATCAAATATACCTTATTTGAAGCACATGGTTTTCCATACATATTTGATAACACCTTGATCAATCCATGAGTTGTCTTTTCCTTGATGATATTGTAAGCAACGTTCTTCGCCAAAGTCAATCTGACAACACCCAGAGCCCGCCTATCTAACAGCTTCCATTCTTTTTCATCCACTGAATTTGGCTTCTTTTCTTCTAGTTGCTCATATAGATTTTTCTGATCAAAATAGTCTTCAATCTGCATCTTCTAAAAACCAAAATCTCTGCCATCAAATTTGTTGATCTTTACTTTCCCTTCTTTTTTCCTCACTCCCACTCTCGCCTGAAAACCTAAACTCTTGATATTAGTTGTTGAATATAGAATAACGAAAACAAATCCAAAGAGAATAAACAAGAACAAGAAAATAAAAGACAATCACAGGAGACAAAGATTTACTTGATTCAGAATTTCCTACAACAAAAGCCGCACTAATTTTGTATTGATATTATGTTGTGTTGTGCCTCATGACACGACGACAAAGATTTGGGTGTGTGTGTAACTAAAACAAAAATAAATACCTTAGTCTATTTATTCTTCCAATTACTTGCGCATATATTTTTTTAGTTGGTTACTTATATTTTTTTACTTTAATTTTATTGCTTATGTATGTAGATAGCTTTTGTTGTACCCCCATCAGCTAGGAGGACGGTTTTAAATTCAGCAGGACAAATGTGGAGGGAATTTAAGTGTCAGCTCACCTTAAATTATAATTTACCCTATTTAGATCAACGTGAAATGTTGGTGTATCGTCCTGCACACTATTCTTTCATAGAAAAGTCAGGTTGGGACATATTTATTCCTGATGGTAAATATAAAGAGCATATGGCATATTTCCAATTAGTTTCTTTCATGCACACTAATTATTTACTAGTGATTTTATAACCTTTGTTGGTTCTTTAATTGAAGGTAATCCATAGTGAACAATCGAAAAGAAGTCGGTTGAGTAAATATCCACATAGCATTTCTCGAAAAGAAGTTCAATTCTATTATTTTACTTAAATTTACATTCTCATCTTAAGACAAATGGTTGCCTTATATGTAAATAATTACTATTAATTAATTATCCTTACAGGGGTCAGAAATAGATTTTTTAATGAAATTGAGTAAAAATTGGTAAAAATCAATGATAAATTGGACTAATTGTAACTATCAATCAAATATAACCCCGTATTAACTACTTCCATTATATGTTATTTTTTAGGAGAAGATCTTGAAGGAGGGTAATGACAGTAAAGTGATTGTTGAAGGCAGAATTGTTCAAAAAGTATGGACAATATGAGACTAGTCTGAACAATATTTCCCACCAAGCAAGCTGCTCTCAATCTAAGGGTGAACCTAGAAAGGATCTTGATAAATCTGAAACTGCAAGAAAGATATGTGTTGAAGATGACATAATTGTTTATGAAGAGAAAGTGAGTGAGAAAGTTGATAATGTTCAGGATGTTTTGGAATGAGATAACAAGGTGGTTGGTGAGGACGATAATGTTAAGGAGATTGAACTGAAGAAGGCTGATGAAGTGAAAGTGGGAGAGGAAGTGAAAGTGCTAGCTTCTGGTAGTTTTGTATGCCAGTTGCGGTTGGATCAGTTAGCAACATTGTTGCTTATGCAAAGATTATGAAGTCCCTATTATTGAAGGAGAGGAGCAGACTATACATGTGGTAAAGGTTGTGAAAGAGAATGCCTGAGTGTCTATCACTAAAGTTATCCTAAATGATGCTAAGATTCCATTCTCTATCGGTGAAGAAATTGTTATAGTGGGAGAAGCATTGGGAACTTTCGTTGCATGGTCGAGAGACCTGATAGTGGCGGGAAATACTAGCACTTCCCAAGTTTTACCCGTTTCAAAGGTTAGAATGTAATATTTAATGAAAATTGTTAAATTTAAGTTTAGGTATATATTCAAGTTATTTTTACTTTTTTGACGTGCATTTTTTTTCTTTTTAGAGAAGAAAGTAATTCATCCCAAGAAATTGAAAAAGATATATAAATTAGTTGAACAAGTTGAACCTGAGCTTGTTGTTGAGATAGGTGCAAATTATCCATCTGCATTGAATCGTTTGTGGATGTGGGCAAAGGATTCCTTGAGAGATAGACGAACAGTTACTTTTGAGCTAAGTAAAGAGGCCTTTAGCTCTGCAAAAAAGCAAATCGTGTTCTATAGTGATATACATGCGGTGTGCTCCGGAGAGCAAATGGCAGGGTCTGTCATTTGCATTTTTATTCAGTAAGAACATTTTTAAAAAATTTCCGTCAATGCCAAGTTTATTAAGAATAAGAATCTTTGCTCAGTACTCTGTAAATTTATATGCAGCTTCTTGAATGATTATGTGAAAAAGAAGAAAATGGTCAACATGATAGCATTCGAAGATCCCACCATGATTGGTGCCATTGGATGTGGTAATGTAGCTCAGAGGTTGTGTGCACTCGCTGATCGATTTAAGGGTGCTAAGAAAGGGAAATGCTATCTCATGCCTTATAATGATGTGTGAGTATTTACTTTAATATTTGTTGCTGCCTAATAAGTCATTATTTTAATAGATATATTTAGGTTAAACCTAGGTATTTGTTAACTTTTAAATTGTATATGGAAGAAATATATAATAACAAGTTTTGTTTTATTATTATTGAAGTTTTTGAGATAATATTTGAGTCGAGATAATGTACTCTATCTTTAAATTTGAACTTTTTATGCTTTCGTAGGAACCACTGGAATTTAATTGTTGCCAATCCCGAGGGAGAGATAGTGTACCATATGGATCCTCTGAAACGCTGGATTGCAAATAGAGAATGAGTTGAGGTTGTTGACAAGTAAGTTCGAGTTCTAAAGTTTGTATATTTATTTACTGTGCTTTTTATATTTGTTGATAAATATTGTTTTGGTTACAGTGCCATTAAGTTGTATAAGGAGGACCTGAAAAATGTTGGGAAGAAGAAAGTATCATGGGAGAACATGGCAGTATGAATATAACCAAATTTATATTTTATTTGTGTCATCTATACAAATATGTTTAATTAAATTTTTTATTTGGTATTTTAGGGAGTTCCGATACAAAACAAAGACTGCAGCCTCTTCGTGATGAGGTACATGAAGAAAATTGTTTACGAGAAAGAGCTTGACTTTGTAGATAAGGTAAGAAATTCACTTCCCTCTACTTTTGTCTTTGTGAAGACTTGCATATGATTACCTTTGTCTTTGTGATGACTTGTATGTGACTGACAAATATTTTGGTCCAATTTTCAGTGGATGCGTAGAGGCAGCTTGGTTTATACAAAAGATGACATTAACAAAATCAAGATTGATTTTGTTAAATATTTTATGAAGCGCCATGCATGTTTGGTTTCGAAGGTAGCCTCTTTTGAACTGTGGTGAACTTGTTTATAAAATTTTGAAGTGAAAATGATTGTAGAACTTTGGATTTATTTTGAACTACGGGAATAAGAGCAACCCCCTTCTCCGTGGTGTTATCAAAAAGGGCTTTTCACTTTCTATATGAATGATGACGGGGTAACCACGTCCGATGCCTCATAACCACCGATTTACGGTAATAAACCAACTTTGTCGCATTTGTTTGATCAACGTAAACAGTACAAGCATTATACCCTTTAATGACATTGTCTGACAATAGCCGGGTAATCACTTATTGTCCATAATAAAATTCCCCTAAGCATGAAATACTCTTTCTTATGTGCATCGTACACTTGCTTCCCACGCCACAACTTCGGTAGATCTTCAAAAAGTGGTTGGAGGAATACATCAATATCATTTCCACACTCAGTTGGTTTAGATATAAATAATCAAAGCATAATATACTACTTCTTCATATAAAGCCAGGGTGGAAGGTTGTAAATTGATAACAAAACAAGCAAACTTGAGTACTCAGTACGGTTTCTATGGAAATGATTAAATCCATCAGAGGATAAAGCTAACCTAAGATTCCTACTCTCTGATGCAAAGTCAGGCCACTTTTGGTCAACATCCTTCCATGTTTTTTAATCTGCCAGATGTTTCATTTTACCATCCTTTTGTCGCCCGGTGTCATGCCAAGTCATATTTTTTGCAATGTTAACTGTATTGAATAAATTCCTTAATCTTGGTATCAATGGAGAATACCATAAAACCTTAGCAGGGACCCCTTCCAGTTCCTCGCCTTTTCGGTTCAATTTCCACGTAGAGGCCTTACATATACGACAAAGAGTGTCGTCTTCATCTCTCTCTCCATGGTGTATAAATGACAATCATTTGGATATACGTGTGTCTGTTCATACCACATTCCTAACAAACATAAGGTTTTCTTGGCTTTATTAAAAGAAGAAGGGATAATGTTACCTTCTGGAAGCATAGAACCAATCAAAAGCAGAACTTCAGAGAAGCATGAATCAGACATATCATGCTTTACTTTCAAGTTGTACAGCTTAACTAAAGCTTTCAACTTACTGTAACTTTGACCTCCATGATAAAGAGGTTGTTGTTCACCTTGAATATGGTTAATGGAATCAGATAAATCCGAGGAAATGAAATCATCTTCATCACTAGCAGGACCTAAGGGAACTTGATCAATAGATTCTAAGGTGTTGGCTTCATCAAGTACATGACTCTCCACTGAAAGTGTCTCTCCATGTCATACCCAATGTGTGTAAGTTTCATCAATACCATATTGAAAAAGATGGTTTCTAACATTTTGAGCTTTCTATGATTTACTATGTGCGCATTTTAAGCATGGACAACTTATTTTTTCTGGATTACACCCATTCTCAAAAGCGAACATTAACAACTCTTCTACTCCTATTTGAAACGCTCTGGTTCTTCTATCGGCTCCCAACCATGATCTATCCATTTTTTTAATCAAACAATGTTATAGCCGTTCTTAAAGCAACACAATTTCAAGGGGAAAATAACTATCTGACGAAGAAGGAACAAACCAGACTCAACACAATTAAACAATATTGTTTCACATGTAGATATTGATCAAAACATGTTCATATTACATAGAAACAAACAACATAGTGTACTGGGCCGTAAAGATCCATAAAAAATCAAGAATCAAATCACAATATATTGAGTCCATGATTATATCAGTTGGACTCTTAGAACATCTTGACCAAACACATAACAGACACAATTTACATCTTTCAAAATAGAGTACAAACCTGTGTCAAATTTTACCTCCAATATCAAGACAAATACATTCCAAATACATTCCTTATAAGTACCAGATAAAGCAAATCAGGACAGAGATACGAAGATAGAGCTATAACATTCCAACAAACCCATGACATATAGAGAAAAAAAATAATAGCAAACCCCATTACATACAGAGCAAAAAAATAAGAGCAAAACCCATGACAGAGATATGAAGACAGATTTCAAATTTCACCACAAATCAATTTTCACCTACAAACAAACGAATAAATTCAATAAAAATAAAAACAAATTATCTCCAAGAGTTATGAAGACAAATTGCTCCAAGAGATATGAAGACAGAGAGAAGGAAAGTGAGAGGTATGGTAGAGAAAGAAAGAGAAAAGGAAAGCAAGAGACAAAATAAATGAGTGAAAAAAGGTAGAAAAGACAAGATAGGACGTAATAATTGGTAAAGTTAATCTTTAGACAAAATAAATGAGATATATTAATGATACGACCTAATTTTAATATTTTTATTAGACAACAGTTTTACTCTGAGAGGCCATTTTGAGATAACAACACTAACAACAGTTCTTAAAGAACCAACCGTTTTAGGAAAAATTCAGATTATTAATTTTATTTAAAATAAAAAATTTGTACTATTATTCCCGATCGTTAGATTAAAGGGCATCTAAAACCTAGCCGTTGATTTATAACGAAAAAATATTCAATTTGATTTTTTGCAATTCAATACTCCTTCCTCATTTATACTATATTACACAACGGTTTTACTCTAAGACGCCATTATGAATTAAAAACACTAACAACTATTCTTAAAGAACGAATCGTTTTAGGAAAAAGAAAAATTCAGATTTTTATTTTTATTAAAAATAAAAAATTAGTACTATTATTCCCGGTCGTTAAATTAAAGGGCATATAAATTCTAGCCGTTGATTTAAAATGAAAAAAATATTCATTTTCCCTCATTTTGAATTTTTACAAATTCAATACTCCCTCCTAATTTATGTGTACTTTACCAAACAACAATTTTACTCTTAGAATCCATTGTGAGTTAAAAAACATAAAAAATGTGTTTAAAGAACCAAGCGTTGTAGGATAAAGAAAAATTCAGTTTTTTATTTTTATTTAAAATAAAAAAAATATTGCTATTATTCTCGATCGTTAGATTAAAGCGGATCTAAATCCTAGCAGTTGATTCTATACAAAAAAAATATTCATTTCCCCCCTTATTTTGAATTTTTGCAAATTCAATACTTCCTCCTAATTTATGTGTACTTTACTACACAACCGTTTTACTCTTAGAATTGTGAGTTCACAAGCATAACAATGGTGTTTAAAGAACCAACTGCTGTAGAACCAACCGATTTTTATTTTTATTTAAAATAAAAAATTATTGCTATTATTATTGATCGTTAGATTAAAGGGGATCTAAATCCTTCGCCTTGATTTTAAACCAAAAATATTCATTTTCCCCATCATTTTGAATTTTTGCAAATTCAATACACCCTCATAATTTATGTGTACTTTACTACACAACGGTTTTACTTTCAGAATTGGTTTTGAGTTAACAGCTCTAATTAAGGTGTTTAAAGAATCAACCGTTGTAGGATGAAGAAAAATTCAGATTTTTAATTTTATTTAAAAAAAAAATTAATGCTATTATTCTCGACCGTTAGATTAAAGGGCATATAAATCCTAGCCGTTCATTTAAAACGAAAACAATATTCATTTTCCCCCTCTTTTTGAATTTTGGCAAAAAAACTCACTAATAAATTTAATTTCTTTATTAGACAAATGTTTGATACTATGTATGTACTAATTTGATGAAGTCGTTTTGTACAATCTAAGAGAATACAAGTATAATCGGTCGAATGTTTTTTTATCATAATAGATGTCATAAGAGTGCTCTTTTGATTAGAATAGTTTATATAAATTATTGAATATAAATGTAAGATATAACGTTTGATATTATTAAATTCGATAATCTTAGGTGTTAACACGATATTCATTAAAAGACTTTCGTTTTTATAACTTGATATTATGTATGTACTAATTTGATGAAGTTGTTTTGTACATTCTAATAGAATACAAGTGTAATCAGTGGGATTTTCGTTATTATAATACTACTCTTTTGATTATAATGGTCTATATGAATTATCGAATATAAATGTATGATATAATGTTTGATATTGTTAAATTCGATAATGTTAGTTAGCGCAATATTCATTAAAAAACTTTCATTTTTATAACTTGAAATTATGTATATACTAATTTGATAAAGTTGTTTTGTACAATCAAATAGACTACAAGTGTAATCAGTGGGATTTTCGTTATCTTAATAGTATCCTTTTGATTATAACGTTCTATATGAATTATTGAATATAAATGTATGATATAATTTTTGATATTGTTAAATTCGACAATATCAGTTAACGCGGTATTCATTAAAAGACTTTCACTTTTAAAAGTTGATATTATGTATGTAATGATTAACTAATATATATGGTATGGTCGACTACTTGCTTTTGCAGACTAATCATAATCATTTTACAAAAATAAGGTTAAAATAATATTTTTTAAAAATAATATTAAATTTTAAACAAATTATAAAATAAAACTTAAAATAAAATATTTTCGCTCCTTTAATTATATCGTATTTTAATCTAAAACGTTGATTCAAAATATATATTTTTTATTTTCCTCATTTTTTAACATTTGGAAACCGATTAAACTCCCCCCATTTTTTATTTTTTGTGAAACCAAAATCCCCCCTTTTCCTCCTAATTTTCATCAAGTACTCTAATTTTCCCCCATTCTTGCACACTCCCCCGTTTTCTCTCTCTCGAACTCAAACCCATTTCTCATTTATCTCTCTCGAACTCAGACCATTCTCAGGGGACCTTCATCTCTCTCAGGCTCTCTCCGGTATCTTTCTAATTCATTTCTTTATAGATTTTAGGGCTTATAAACCCTAAAATACGTAGGGCTCTTTGTTTTAAACATGTTATTTTTAGGGCTTGTTTGCTCTTGGTTTGAGTGTTCTTTTTAATGGTGTTGATTTTTAGGGCTTGTTGTTTTGTGCATGTTATTTTAGGGCTTGTTTTAGATCGGGTTGAGTCTTCTTTAGTGGTGTAGTGGTGTTGGTTTTAGGCTTTGTATGATTTTTAGGGCTTGCTTGCCTTGTCATGTTATTGTTACGGCTTGTTTGCTATGGGTTTGAGTGTTCTTTAGTGGTATTTAGGTCTTGTATACTTGTATGTATGTATTTGTATATTTGTTGTAGGATACTTGTTTTGTTGCTATTGTTTGATATCAGGTAAGTATATTGTTTCCATGGAAAGGATTTTTAGGGCTTGTATGATTAGTTGTGAACTTGTACAATTTTGCTTGTTCAATCCACTTTTATGATTTGAGTACCGGGTTAATGCTCTTTTTTATTTTTAGCCCTTGTATGTATATTGTTTGCTATCTGGTATGTATATTGTTTCCATGAAAAGGATTTTTAGGGCTTGTATGATTAGTTTGTTGTGAACTTGTACGATTTTGCTTAGTTTTAATCCACTTTTAAAATTTGAATACCGGGTTAATCCACATTTTGATTTTTAGGACTTGTATGTATATTGTTTACTATTTGTTATGCGTGTTATGTATATATGGATTGAGGTATGTTCTCTATTTTTAGGGAAGGCATTGTAGTGTTCCCTGTGATTTATTCTGGTGTATTAAAACTTATTCTTATTTTTGTGTTGTAAAGGTTATGACTACTGAAGAACAAGAAAATGTCGAAGAAGACCCGATCTTCACCCCATCCAGTGACGATGAATGTGATCAGGGCATTAAAGAAAACATGGTCCCTGAACAACGAGATTCTAAGCACATCGAGTGAAGATAAATCTGGCAAGAGAAAGCCAATCTCTGAAAAATTGCAAAAAGAATTAAAAAAATGATGAGCTAAACCTGTTATCATGCCGAACAACACTGAAGGACTAAAATTACTGAAGTGTGGATGCGTGACAATGCTCCGAATTGTTAAACGCAAGATACTGGGCATCAAGCTTAAGGTGTCCTTCAACCAAAAAGGAGAGCCGCTTGGTTATGAAGGGGTATATTGGTGTTTTAGCAAGAACCAAACCACCAATCTAGCATGATACTTGGAAAGATGTGCCTCATGACACGAAGACAAAGATTTGGGAGTGTGTGGAGGTAAAACAAAAATAAATACATTAGTCTATTTATTCTTCCAGTTACTTGCGCGGATATTTGTTTAGTCAGTTACTTGTGTTTTCTAACTTTACTTTTGTTGCTTATGTATGTAGATGGCTTTTGTTGTATGAGCTAGGAGGATGATTTTAAATTTAGGAGGACAAAATGGGAGGGAGTTTAAGTGTCGGCTGACCTTAAATTATATTTTGCCCTATTTAGATCAACCTCAAATGTTGGTGTATTGTCCTGCAGACTATTCTTTCATAGAAAAGTCGGATTGGGACATATTTGTTGCTGATCGTAAATCTGAAGAGTTTATGGTATATTTCCAATTAGCTTCTTTCATTCAAACTAATTACTTACTAGTGATTTTATAACCTTTGTTGGTTCTTTTTATGAAGGTAATCCACAGTGAACAATCGAAAAGAAGTCGGTTGAGTAAATATCCACATAGCATGTCTCGAAAAGGTTAAGAAAACCTTGAGAAAGAAAGGGTTATTAATAAAGAAATAACTTGCTCATGTGTGCATTCATTCTATTTTTGATGCACATTTATATAATTACTAAGTCGATCCATCCTCTATATGTATATGTAGTCTGAAACTCATCCAGAAAACAGAGGAGGTAGATCAATCATTAATCTGGGTCGAAGCAAGGAAGGACAAAGATGACAACTTTTTAAGTGATGAAGTTGCAGAAAAAGCTAAGAAAATTGTGAGTTCAATTCTATTATTTTACTTTATATTTACATTCTCATCTTAAGACAAATGGTTGCCTTATATGTAAATAATTACTTTTAATTGATTATCCTTACAGGGGTCAGAAATAGATTTTTTAATGAAATTGAGTAAAAATTGGTAAAAATCAATGATTAATTGGACTAATTGTAACTATCAATCAAATATAATCCCGTATTAACTACTTCCATTATATGCTTATTTTTTAGGAGAAGATGTTGGAGGAGGTTAATGACGGTAAAGTGATTGTTGAAGGTATTAATGATGTGTTGACAAAGGTGCTTGGTAAGCCTGAGCACCGAGGAAGAGTGCACGACCAAGGAAAACATGTGAGGCAGTCTCTTTACTTCGATCTACCAAGACAGAAAAAAACTAAGAGGTGATAAGATAAGCGAGAGGGTTCAAAAATTTATGGTAGAGGAGACTCCAAAGAATATTAGTGAGAGAGATGCTTTCTAGGCGGCTGAAATAGAAAAGCCAAAAGTAGAATTGTTCAAAAAGTCTGGATAACATGAGACTAGTCTGAACCCTATTTCCCACCAAGCAAGCTGCTCTCAATCCAAGGGTGAGCCTGGAAAGGATGTTGATAAATCTGAAGCTGCAAGAAAGATATGTGTTGAAGATGACTGAGTTGTTTATGAAGAGAAAGTCAATGAGAAAGTTGATAATGTTCAGGATGTTTTGGAATGTGATAACAAGGTGATGTTTTGGAATGTGATAACAAGGTGGTTGGTGAGGAAGATAATATTAAGGAGATTGAACTGAAGAAGGCTGATGAAGTGAAAGTGGCAGAGGAAGTGAAAGTACTAGTTTCACGTAGTTTGGTATGCCAATTGTCAGCTGGATTAGTGAGCAACATTGTTGCTTATGCAAAGATTATTGATGAAGTCCCAATTGTTGAAGGATATGAGCAGACTATACATGGGGTAAATGTTGTGAAAGAGAATGCCCGAGTGTCTATCACTAAAGTTAATTAAAGTGATGCTAAGATTCCATTCCTTATCGGTGAAGAAATTGTTACAGTGGGACAAGCATTGGGAACTTTCATTGCATGGCCGAGAGACCTGATAGTGGAGGGAAATACTAGCACTTCCCAAGTTTTACCCGTTTCAAAGGTTAGAATGTAATATTTGGTGAAACTTGTTAAATTTAAGTTTAGGTATATATTCAGGTTGTTTTTACTTTTTTGACGTGCATTTTATGTTTTTTCTTTTTAGAGAGGAAAGAAATGTCATACCAAGAAATTGAAAAAGACATATAAAGTAGTTGAACAAGTTGAACCTGAGTTTTTTTTTGAGATAGGTGCAAATTATCCATCTGCATTGAATTATTTTTGGTGGTTGGAAAGGATGCCTTGAGCGAAATGGCAGGGTCTGTCATTTGTATTTTTATTCACTAAGTACATTTTTAAAATTTTTCCGTGAATGCAAAGTTTATTTATAATGAGAATCTATGCTCAGTACTCTTTGCTCCCTCCATTATTGGTGTCATTGGATGTGGTAATGCAGCTCAGAGGTAACGTGCACTCGCTGATCGATTTAAGGGTGCTAAGAAAGGGCAATACTTTCTCATGCCAACAATGATGTGTGAGTATTTACTTTGGTATTTGTTGCTCCCTAATAAATTATTATTTTAATAGATATGTCTAGGTTAAACCTAGGAATTTATTAACTTGTAAATTGTATATCGAAGAAATATATAATGACAGGTTTTGTTTTATTAATATTGAAGTTTTTGAGATAATATTTGAGTCGAGATAATATACTCTATCTTGAAAATTGAATTTTTTTATGCTTTCGCAGGAATCACTGGAATTTAATTGTTATCAATCCTGAGGTAGAGATAGTGTACCATATGGATCCTCTCAAATGCCTGATTTAAAATGGAGAATGGGTAGAGGTTGTTGACAAGTAAGTTCGAGTTCTAAAGTTTGTCTATTTAGTTATTGTGTTTTTTAAATTTGTTGATAAATATTTTTTTGGTTACAGTGCCATTAAGTTGTATAAGGAGGACCTGAAAAATATTGGGAAGAAGAAAGTATTATGGGAGAACATGGTTGTATGAATTTAACCAAATTTATATTTTATTTGTGTCATCTATACAAATATGTTTAATTAATTTTTTATTTGGTATTTTAGGGAGTTCGAGTACAAACAGGGAACAAAGACTGTCGTCTCTTTGTGATAAGGTATATGAAGGAAATTGTTTACGACAGAGCTTGACTTTGTAGATAAGGTAAGAAATCCACTTCCCTTTACTTTTGTCTTTGTGATGACTTGCATGTGATTACTTTTGTCTTTTTGATGACTTGCATGTGACTGACAAATATTTTGGTTCAATTTTCAGTGGATGCGTAGGGGGAACCTTTGTTTATACAGAAGATGACATAAACGAAATCATGATTGATTTTGCTAAATATTTTATGATGCGCCATGCATGTTAGTTTTCGGAGATAGCCTCTTTTGAACTGTGATGAACTAGTTTATAATATCTGAAGTTAAAATGGTTGTAAAACTTTTGATTTATTTTGTAATATTGGGGTGAATGTCGTTGGTTGGGATTTTGTATTACGGAGAATGGTGGGATTTAATTTGCTTGTGTGGGTTATGTAGTTGGTCATTTTCTTGGATTATGTAGTTGTCACGGCTGGGATTTATTTTGCTTTTGTGGATTGCTTGGATTATGAATTAGGTTGCGAAGTTTATTTATTTTATTGGTGAATAGTATTTACTTTTAAATGGTTCAATTTTAAATTTGGTAGCAGGTGGTGGTTTGGTAATATTTTTGCAAAATTTTGACACTAAAACAGAAAGCGGTCTTTTGAATCAATTGATAGCCAATGTGTCAAAATGATTCAATTAACAGGACATTTTTTGTAGTATTGTTACAACAGTTGAGTGAAACTAAATCCTATATCACAAGTTATGAAACCATTGTTAGTCACTGATGGAAAAAATAAGCAAACTAAGAAAAAGTGTTGTATGAAGGTATAACTCAACACAATTAGTTTTACTAATAATAAAATTGTGCCACTATCAGTCCAACAATGTTTTAATGTTATGAATACTTGTATGAAAATATTTCAGACAACACATTTACTTCTGAGACCATTGTACTAAATGTTAAATAGTTCAGCAGGGTGGCCTACGGTTTGTTTTTGACAAGAGTTTTTAAGTTTGTTGGTGTCAAGTTGGATAATAGAGACATGGTTAAAATCATAGATTGCGTTGACTTCTGAATTTAGGTCAGTCTAGCTTGCAGAAGTTAAAAGATGGAACCATGGTGAACATCCCAACTCCGGCTACTACTGTTATTCAAGAAACATGTTCAAGCTACCAGATTCCCTTAAAAATTCTTGTTCAGCACTGTTTGATGCAATGGTTGATGTGAAGAAGGATGTCGTGGATTTCAAATGTGAAGTGAAGCAACTTAAAGAGATGGTTCCTCAGCTTGTCAATAACGAGGTTTCCATTATTGCTGCTGTTCCAGCCTCTAGTGCTGTAAAGAACAATGCTCCTGCTGATGCTCCTGGTGTCCCAAAGGAAGCTGTTACTGCAGACAAGGTTAAGTAAGTCATCTTGGATTCCCTTTTTGGTGATTAAGGGGGAGAAAGTTTAGGAGTTTAGGATTGGGATGGGTTTTAATTTAAGTTTTTATACATGATCAGAACATGCTAAGTACTTTGTGTTATTTCGCTACTACTTTGTTTTATTTTGATGCCGCTTGGTTGCTTGGATAATTGTTTTGATTATTACGATGCTAACTTGGCTAGTTAACAAAAGCTGAATATTTATGTTGGATATTACGTCCTAGTCAAGCAAGGGGTTGGGTAGTAGTTAGGACATGATATCGGGAAAACATGTACAATTATATAATCTATTTTGTACAATTTTTTTCTTCATTTATTTTAAACATGATTGATAGTGGCCTCCAAGTTTATCATTCTTTACTATGGTGCATGAAGGGTACACCTCTATCTCTATTGTGTATCTTTTTCTTTGACATTGAAGACAATGTAGATTTTTATTTGGGAGAGTTAGTTGTGATTAAATTTAGTTATGTTATTTCTTAAACTTAGATATTGGTTGTGCTAATTAATTTTCAAAATTATATATACATTGCCTCAAGACGATTTGAATATTGTTCACAACCTTATGGCGTACATAGATTTTCATTACAAATCCAAGATGACACATTATTCACAAGGTATTTATTGGGAAGTTCAGTAAGATTATTCTTGATACCTAAGAGAGAACTCACGTACGAGAACAATGTGGAATCAAGCCTCAATTAAAAAAAATCATTGTGCCAAAAAAAAATGTTGACAACAAAAATTACAAATTGACTAGTCTTATATTGGGGCCATTGTTACTCGAGTTATTGAGTCTTTCAACAGGTCTCAACACCTAATGCCCTAAGATCAACTATTTTGGGAAAGATTGACTCAAATCTTGCTGCACGGGTAACCTAGAAAGCCAAAGAAACTAAGATTGCATAGCCAATTTCAAAAAAGAGAAAGACAAAATTAGCTAGAATATTGTTTTGATAAAGTTTGAGTGAGTTCAATACTGGTTGAAAAAGATAAAGTAAGTTATCCACTTCTAAAGCAACATAGATTGATTTCACAAACACGCCTTGTAGCTCCTTTCAAAGTCTAAGTACGGCTAGTGGGTTTTCTTTAGGAGAAGAGACTTAAGGATATATATTTTTCTAATTATATCTGGTTAGCACCAATGAACACTAGAAAGAAAATTGAAAATTGGCTAATGTAGTTTAAAGATTTTATGGGTGTATCTTCTTGTAAACCCGTGAGAGACAAAACTCCTTTTGTAGAGATCGTGTATAAGTTTAACGGTTGGTACCCCTAAAAGTACTAGTGATGTCTAGGAGAGCTTGGATTTGATATAGTGCATTTTTCCTTTAAAATCTCCTATGGAAAAATTTTGATTGGACACCATTTAGTCTATGCCCTGTGAAGTAACCAATTTAGCATGAGATTATACATATGATTTTTACTTAAAAGACGTACAAAAGAGGGACACCAAAAAATCAGCCATATAACAATTTACCCAATGGTGTTCTTAAAGATAGGTTCACCAACGTGGATCATGTCTTCAAGTTCCCCCTCTTCTTAAGGTTTTATTTCCCAAGTTGATCATGATCGATCTCGATTTAAATAACTTAAATTATCCTCAACCTCAACAAATCATATATACATACATAGAAATATATATATATATAATTGGGGTTTATAGTTTGCAGTGATAGAGTGTATGTTATAATCACTCATAGATTAGAAGAAGGTGAAGTGTTATAGGCACAACCTATAAATACACATATTCCTAGTAATATAGCAACTTCAAATAAGTTGGACATGTCTGCGATGAGGTCTCAGGTGGTTGGTGATATGGAATAAAATGTCTCATGTTGCTGTATTAGATATAGAATAGATTGATAATATGGCAATATTACTTATGATATCAATCTAGAAAACTCTTGACGTACATCCTCTTTGATTGTCAATTATACAAATACCAATATGATATTTAATTGTCTAAACGGACTTACAAAAATTCAGGATTGTTCATATTTTTCTTCAAAAGTATTTCATGTTTAAAAATTTATATCTTCTTCGTTTTTCATTAGATAACTGTGATTTTTACAATTATGAATGCTCTAATTGTCTAGTTATAATTGAATTAAGATCAAATTATTTCATTGCCTATGAGTCTCGCTATGAGTCGCACACCAATTTATCATATCCGGAAAATTCCACGGTATCTATTCTTTCAATGTTAAGAAGACGAAAAAAAGGGTGATAGGTTGTGAAGAAACGTAATGATCGATTAGACAATGACGACATGCTTCTACTTATCTGTATAAATATAAATAGAGAATTCAAATAAAAGTTTGTTGGTTAAGTATTCGAGAAGTAAAAAGGAGGACGACTTAGTAAATGGAACTCAAGCTATATAATATATTTCATTTATTTTAAAAAAATATGATATAATTCATAATAAACAAAGATTATCATTGTACATGATATTTATTTTAAAATTTTGAGATGAATACTTAAAATTCTAAATTAAAATAAATAATACTATCATATCATTTTAAATATATAAATATTGAAAATATTTAATGAAGCTATGAATTTTAAAAGGATCTTTTTGTTGATCCACGAATCCCATTCACGACTCATCTTACGTGATTCACGACTCATGGTCCTAGGTACCCCTTCGACCAGCGATGTGGTAATACTAGATAGTATATAAACCTACTTGTAGCTACCGAGAACCAAACCTCAACATTATAGGGAAGATTCTCTCCTACCAAAGCTATCTGATTTACCATGATCAGCTATTTGAAGAGTGCATGTTGATGAAGTAACTTTAGTACACACGATCAACAAAACCATATAACAGTACCATTTCCACGCTTTTCTTCAATTAGTTTTCAACTAAAGAGGAAAATAAATAGTCTGGTAGGAATCAACATACTGATGAAAATATTCCCAAACTAGATATTTATATTAACACAATACAAGTAAGGACCTGTATTCCAATTAAGGACACAATAATGCTAAACTCTAAAGATTTCTTAATTGGGAGTAATTATTTTTTGAGAACCAATCCCAACCTCAAATGAAAAATCTACCAAACTTTTCTTTTTGACAAAATGTCGCAGTTTAAAAAAAGAAAAATGCAAACTTCCAACAAACTTGATATTCTCATTGTCATCTTATTTGTGACTCATAGATTTTTAGCACTTACCGTGGCATGGAAATTTTAATGGTGATTGGTGGAAACAGTCTGCTTTATTATCCTATATGCATTTTTTTCAAATACTATTTTCTTTAAAAGCGAAATCACTCGTCAAAACCTAGTATATCACCTAAGGTGCAATTTTCAAAAGTCGGGCAATAATTCTTTTTAAGATAGCATCTTCCTCAAGCTCAATTAAAATGTTTTTAGCAAGCAATGACTAATGGTCAAGAAGTGCATCAACTCATCCCTTACTCTAATGACTGCATTATTGATTCTATTGACTCCTCTTACTAATACTTTACAATGTATCCTTATATTTCCTATAACATAATTGCAAGGTCAGCCTAGTTCTTCCTCCATGAGAGGAAGATACATGATCAACTACAATGGTTATTTTTTTAATAAAAAATTACTCAAAATACCATGCAAGTGTGAATTACAACTCTGAAAACTCAAAATTAGTTGTTTACATTTTTGGCAAAGGTCAATTATAAAATATTTAATATACACACATCTCTCTACCGAGACTCCATCCCTTTACACCTTGTTACCAAAAGAAGGTACTAGATTTCAATGCTATAAATGAAGAGGCAAGATTTACAAAGCACAAATATTGGAATTGGAACTTCAAAGTGAAGCCTGTTCAGTCTTGATTAACAGACGATTTTTCTGCACTGTCAAAGGCTACTGACAAATAGGTTGTCGGCTTCTATTTCTAGTAATCCATTTTGCTGTCACATTCTGGATCACAGTCATCAAGGTTTCACAGTTAGTTTGGTAATGTTCCATCCCTAATTCATCCTCCTCAAAGAAAATATTATTATGTACCATGAACAACCTCCTCCGAGTGCCTATTGGTAAACAAGAATAAAATGATAGATTCAGTACAAAATGAATAACACCAAATTATAAAATCGGTTCCACTAGCTTCACAGGCAATTAATAAATCATATTTACTCTAATCAAAGAAAAAAATAGATTAATTATGTGAAAAAATATAATTTATATCTGAAAAAAAAAGATCTGGCATATAAATTATAACTATAGTAAATACTGTGGTTGATAGAAATTAATTAAACCATATTCAAGAAAAGGTAAAAAGACTAAAGAAAAAGTTTAGAAAATTAATATCGAAAAGATCAGTAACAGATCTAAACACACACACACACACATCAGAAAAATCTGACCTCCAGTCAAATAAGGGTTTGTATGTTCATCTGTGGCATCATCGAGAGAATCCATCATTGGTTAGATTGGAGAGAAATTTAGGGTTGGAGTTGGGCAGCAGGGAATGTGGGGTTATGAGTTGCAATTGCAAGCAATATATAGGGATAAATGTTTTTTGGGCCAATTAGTTTGGGTTAACTATAATTTTACCCAGCCCAATTTCTTTTGATTTGAGCTATATCCCATTCTTAGGGTATGTTATTGTTTGTTTGGTTATATATGAGAAGTTATTTTTTATAGAATCTATTAAAAATATATGGAAAGTATAATAAATAAATTTGATTAATAAAATTATATTTTATTCTTTTTAAATACATGTTTTTTCCAATTATTACTTTGTTTATTTAATTATTTAATTTTTATGTAATATAATTTAAATGAATATTGTTATTTTATTTACAATTATTTTTAAAACATTTTCAGTATATTTTTTCAGTATTAACTAATTACATATAATTTAATATTAACTTCAAATTATTTTTATTTATAAAATTGAGTAGACAAATTATTTATAAAGAATTATACCTATTTATATATATATACATACTTATATATATAATTTATATGTTATTCAACGTTTATATATATTTCATCAAAAAAAATTAATATATAAATATATATGTGTGTGTGTGTGTAAAATATATTAAGAAAATAATGTATAATTATTATGTTTTACTTCTTTTTACTCATTTATTATTTTTTCATGAATATACGTATATTCATGAACTATTGGTGAGTATTTTTAACTAATAATTTAAACTCAAACAAAATATTTGCATTGATTAAAATTTGAATTTGGGTTCGGAAAATTCTAAACAAGTTAACTCATTTTAATCTATGTTTCATCAACTTCAGTCTCTCTTCAACCTGTTTTTTTTTGTCGTCCCTTCTTTCCGTTAAGACTGTGGAGACATATAATATTTAGGTTTACCTGAGATATTTATCTTATGCCTCTTCTTTCTATAAAATTTTAGGCCTCTACTTCCTACAACATTCATAACCATAATGTCTTACATTTCCCCCTAACTCATCCTCCTATCACTAGCAATACTTTCACACCCACACCCTCCCTTTTTCTCATTTTTTTACCCCTATTTCTTGACTTCTTCACATACCAGTAACATCGTCCCAAAATTTCACCCCTCTAAATAATATTTAATATTTAGGTAATTACTATAAGTCTTGATATGAGTTTCTTTACTGAACCACTTACCTACAAAGTATTATTACTTTATCTAGATTCCTTGATGGTTGTGACCGCATGAGTGCATGGAACAACAATTATATACCACCTTACCGGAACAAGTCAAGTTTTTCAAACTTACTTGACACCAGGTATCATGTACCTTGACTATATATTTATCCCTACCATCCCAAAGCACCTATAAACATGCATTGTACATAAGGAGATTCTAACAAGGATGGACGAATAAATAATCTTAAGATTTGAATACAAATCCCCTAATTGCATTATCCAAGTCTTGTGTTAGTAAAAAAAACATATTAAGAAGCCATTAATCAAACTAACATTTTAACAGCCCGCCCTTTTCGGGCTATTAATTCTAGCAAAACCATACTATTATTAATCCAAACCTTTATTACAAAGCTAATTATTACAAAAACGAGGCTAACAATTACAAATCAACAACCAATCTACTCCAAATCTAAGATCCTCGAAATCCAATACACTTCATCTTCCTCTTACACCGAACCTGAAAATTATAAGTAATGAGCTACACAGCCTAACAAGTAATACATATAACAAAACATAATTTTCGATACGATAAGTATGCACATAATTTTTTGATACAATTTCTTATTCTTATTCGATACGATACCACACAATGATCGGTGATAACGGTCCTAAATATTCAGAAAACTCTCACTACCACCGGGTGACCACGGTCCTAAATTTTTGCAAACCATGGCATAAATCAGAGTTTCAAAATTACTGCTGACACACAAGACATATATGAAGTACACGTCACTTAAAAATATAATCACTTAACGTAAATTTTTATAATCAAATATAGACATATTGCACATAATTTTGAAAATACAAGAAAAATCATTCGAAAACTTACCTCAACCTCGCAAACCAATAATTATTAATATCCAAGAACATATATTCAATCCTTAACACCCAATCGAAAACATCACATCTCAAACATTGAACTTATTAATAACTTCAATTCTGCCCAAATCTGTATTTCACGTGTTTTACCCTCGAAACGATATTTTCTGAAAAAATTTAAATAACGAAAGTCATAGAGAACGAAAAGACTTTCCGAAAAGTCCAGAATTATCAAATTCTGACTTACGATGAATCTGTTACGAATTTTACAAGACAATTGAGTTGTGTGGAGAAAATCATACGAATTTTAATATCAAAGACAAAGAAAAAGAATAAGGATTTGTAGAGAGAGAAATTTACAACTGTTTAGTCTTGTTGACTCAAAAAGAATATGAAAGAATAAGGAGATCTTAATCTATAGATAGAGTTTTAAATCCTATAACAAAACCTACTACGATTCAAATCCGACCCATATTCGAAAACCCATTATTCTAATCTAATTCTAATTCTTAATCTCTATCCAATTAATCATTTTTCTATTATTATTAATCTATTTTATTTTTCTAAAAAATATGAGATATTACATACTACCCTCCTTAAAATAGATTTGGTCCCCAAATTCTCAGAAATCCTATACTCCAAAAAGACCATCACGCGTCTATCCAAAAAATCATTTATAATCACACAAACCATCCACATGTCAAGGCTAAAGCTAGTCTACAAAAAAAATAACCTAAAGCTCTAATACCAACTGTAATAGCCCATCCTTTTCGGGCTATTAATTCGAGCAAACTATACTATTATTAATCCAAACCTCTATTACAAAGCTAACTATTACAAACGCACAACTAACAATGACGAATTAACAACGAATCTATTCCAAATCTAAGATCCTCAAAATCCAATACACTCCATCTTCCTCTTACAGCGAACCTAAAAATTGTAAGTAATGAGCTACACAGCCTAGCAAGTAACCAATCGATCCAACAAGTCGACCCAAGTAATAAGTAATACATATAATAAAATATAATTTTCGATACGATAAATATGCACATAATTTTTTGATATACTTTCTTATTCTTATTCGATACGATACCACACAATGAATGCACATAAAACAATAAGTTGTTACCCATAATTCTTACCACGTGTACTACAACCCGTGATAACGGTGCTAAATTTTCAGAAAATTGTCACTACCACCCGGTGACCTCGGTCCTAAATTTTCACAAACCATGGCATAAATCAGAGTTCCAAAATTACTGTTGACACACATCACATATAGGGAGTACACGTCACTTTAAAATATAATCACTTAACCCAAATTTTTATAATCAAATATAGACATATTGCATATAATTTTGAAAACACCAGAAAGATCGATCAAAAACTTGCCTCAACCTCACAAACCAAAAATTACCAACATCCAAGAACATATTTTCAATCCTTAACACCCAATGGAAAACATGGCATCTTAAACATTGAACTTATTCATAATTTCAATTCTGCCCAGATCTGTATTTCACGAGTTTGACCCTCGAACTGTTATTTTCTAGTAAAATTTTAATCACGAAAGTCGTAGAGAATGAAAAGATCTTTCCGAAAAGTCCAGAATCATCAAATTCCGACTTACGATGAATTTGTTACGAATTTTACAAGACAGCTGAGTTGTGTAGAGAATATCATACGAATTTTAATATCAAAGACGAAGAAAAAGAATAATGATTTGTTGATAGGGGGATTTTCAACTGTTTAGTTTTGTTGGCTCAAAAAGAATATGAAAGAATAAGGAGACACTACAAGGAAAACTGCTATAGACGACACTTATCAGACGACATTTTAGTAAAAAACCGTTGCACCAAAAAATTAGACAATGGTTTTTTTTTTGCCTTCAAAAAAGTATTGTCTGACCATATAATAGACAACGGGTGGATACACCGTTGTCTATCAAATGACATCAAGCAAGACTCGGACAATGGTTTTTTTTGTGGTGTTGTGCAAACTGGAAGTGTACACAACGGTTTTAGAAACAATTGTTTTAATAAACTTCAGACAATAGTTTAAATAACCGTTGTTGATATCATACAATGGTTTTTTTCAGTGCATTGAGTAAAATTCCTTCAAACAACGGTTTCAAAAACTATTATCTGAACAGTTTTAAAAATGTATCTAGAAATTTCTAGAAATATATAGTAAAAAGATATTTTTTGTCCTGTAGTGCATCAGACAACAGTTTTATAAACCGTTGTCTGATGTAGGTATCTCGAAGTTTCTAGAATATATTATTCAGACAATGGTTTTTATCTAACAATCATTGTCTGATGTAGTACTTTACCTAGATTTTTATTATAAAGTCGAACAAGATAAATTTGTAATTTTTTTTTAATTTTTTCATATGACTAAAATAAGTAGTTGTTCACATCCGTACGGTTGGATCGTTGAAAAAATAATACTTTTACTAGTTTGTTAAGTGGGTGGTAGTCACATTTCTAGAAGTAGTACTTTTACTAGTTGTCTCATATCTTTTATACAAGGGTTATAATTCGTTGTTATTTTTTTGAAAAATTGTCATAAACTTATTTATACAAGTGTTTTAAAAATAAACCATTGTCTTCTGTGACTGCACGTGATTGGTGGAAAAACTTTCACGTGGATTGCTGAGGTGGCAAAATAAGAGCCCTCGATTGAAATAAGATTAGATATTAGCCGTTAGATTAAGAAAATATATATATATTTACACAACAGTTTGTAAATGAAACCGTTGTCTTCGTTGAACTCACACAACACAATTTCTAAGAGAACCGTTGTCTGTTTCACACAAGATGACAAAAATTACCTTTTCATAATAAGACGAAAATTTATTTAAACACATTTTATTAGTTTAGTTAAAAAAACACATAAAATAAATTTTAAAAATTTTAGTTTTTTTATACATAACTAAAACCAAAAAATCTTAACATCCGTACGGTTGGATCATCGAAAAAAATATTTTAAAAAATACATTATGTGCAATCAGGATGAGTCATGTTAAAGTTAGTACTTTTGAGAGATTTATATTATAAAAGAATATAAGATTAATTTGGAATTTTCTGATTTTTTGTGCACATCACTCAAATCAATAAATCTTAACATCCGTACGGTTGGATCGTCAAAAAAATATTTAAAAAAATACATTATGTGCAATCGGGATGAGCCGTGTTAAAGTTAATACTTTTGAGATGTTAATATTATAAAAGAATACAAGATTAATTTGGAATTTTCTGATTTTTTTATGCACATCATATAAATCAATATTATATTGTATTAATTATATTGTAATAAATTTAATATATAAATAAAAAATATTTATTTATATATAATATTGTATTAATTCATCCCTTAGACTTGAGATTTTTTGTATAATATTATATTGAAATGATGTTGTATTTTTTTGGTTTAAATATAATAAATATAAAAAAAAATCACCTTCACATTATTCTAGATGAATATGTATGACGGTATTTTTTTCCCCTCAAATAAAAAATGAGCAAATATATTTTTCCCCTTAACAAATCTAGTAAACTAATATTAATCCCTAAAACAAGACTTGTTCCCCATTAATAAATAAAAATAATTAATTATTTTCAAAAAAAATTTAAAAGCCAAGATCTATTGATTTTAGTAATTTACTAAAAATTTAAAAATTTATATTAATTTATAATAAAATGAAAAATAATATGTTATTCACATAAATAAAAAGAATATGTTCCCCCCTTTCACCTTTTACCTAAATTTCATTCCCACCTTAGCCAAAAATTCATTTCCCCCTTCAAATTTTCGTTTCCCAGCCTTCACCGCTCAGACACAAAACCAAACCCAAAAACCTAAAAATTCAAACACAAACAACAGTTAGGGCTCTCTCTCCTCTCTCACATAACTCGATTTTTGAGATGAGGGCTTCTTACCATCTATTTCGATTGATTTGAGGCTTCGATCTGAGACTTTGGTTTGAGACATCTTCAAATTAGTGCTTCTCAATCCATTTTTTCAGTTCAAATTAGGGGTTCTACAAATTATATTCAATTGATTTCTTAGTTTATGTTCTTTTTGATTTCATTTCAATTGATTTGGGGTTTCGATTTTGAGGTATAACCCTCTTTTACTTTATTTTAGGGTTTCGATTTGGGAATGAGGGAGATGGAATCTTTGAAATTTTCATCTATGAAGGGGGCTAAGATGGTTTCTTCAAGTAGGAAAATCAAGAAAAAAATCAAGAAGATTCGATTGGGTGGTTGGAACCACATGTTCGGTTTGAGCTTCGATTTTGAGGTAATGCCTGATTTCGATTATGTGATTTCCGTTTGTAGCTTGGGTTTTACCGATTATCTTGATTTGGGGCTTTTGTTAAACTTAATGTTTGCTCAACTAATTTTTATGTTGTATTAATTAGTTTTTTAGTATTATTTTGTAGGTTGTTGTTGATTTTGTGGTTCCAGACTTGTAAGTTGGTTTTGATGAGATCTTGTTTGCAAGGTACGGTTAATTGCTTCTGGGAATCAGTTAGTGTTCTAGTGAGTTCAGACTTGCAGAGAGGTATTCAGGGCCTACAAGTTTGTAAATGGAGTAAGTGTGGGTGTACTGGGGTAGTTTTGTTTGTAATTGGAGTACTCACTGGGTTTCCAGGTGTGTAATCTAGGTGTTAGCCTCGGAAATAGTGGTGTTGACTCCTGTGTGGTGCATAGTAACAACATTTCAGAGGTTCTTTTTTGTTTCCTGATTTGGTGGAGTTTTGGATGTAGCAGATGGGGGTCAAGGAGAATTAAATTGGGGGATATTTTGTAGCTGAAGTTCGAAGATTGTTGTTGCTGTATGGAGAGGAAACAAGATCTGAAAATCAAGTCTCAATTATCTAACTATTTGTTATATTTTTGCAGATTAACCCAGGACCTGCATTACTGTGTCATGGTGATGTTCGTGTTAAATTTTGACATGGAAAATACTCGTGCTGCGCTATATCTGAACTTATCATTATACTCTGGAATTTATCATTATAGTTGGAATTCTAGCTGTCCAGGTGTGCAGATATATTTGTGCTGATATGTGCCTCTCTAACTCATCTCTGAGATCATACAAAATAAAATAATTGATGCAAGGCCCTTATATTTCAAGGGTTATCTCATTGTGAAAGGAGGATAAAACTATTAGCAGTTTGTCAAGGTTGTGGGGGTGTACTGTACTTTGTAGTACTGGTCGATGCAATGGAGAACTTGTTGATGAAAAAAACTTCTGCATTGCCAAACTCAAGGGGCAAAAAATATCCCTATCAGGACGACCAAAACAATTCATTAATACTAACATTGCTAGAACTAATATATATTTATTGGTGTTTAGACAGATGAATTTGGAGAGTGCCATTGATCAGGTTAGGGAAGAAGCAAAGGAATCTGGTATTGCCAAAGCTACAGTTAAATGGCTTAAAGATGAAGGGGTTTCTGATAGTGCTGCTGTTCTCAAGGTAATATATCAGTTTAGATAATTGTAAGACCTTTTCAGTCATGGATTTATATCTGGTTTTCAATTTTCAAAATTATATCCTCGTTTTCTAAAAAAACACATTCTCCAAAAAATATTTACAAATATTCACAGCAGATGAGTATGCTAGCATGTCCTTTTCTTCTGGCTACTGTTCCTCACCTTGTTGTTCACATAATCACACTGCAAGGAAACACATTATTTAGGGATCAAATGCTGATTGATTTTTCACTTTGCAATTGAGTTTTGAATTTTGAGTTTTGTGTGACTTCCAGGGCGTTCCTCTCCAGACTGGGGATAAAAATCGTGGATTGTTTGTGATGGCATATATGAAAGAAATATGTTCAAACAAGGAGATTCAATTTTCTACAAAGGTAGCAGTTATAAATTTGATTTTTAATGTTTATGCCCTTGTGTTTTCTGTCTCAATATATATGACTTGCATTAACTTGTTTCATTATTCAGTGGCAACGAAGGAACAATTTGTCGTACGGACTCAATGATTTGAACGAAATCAGATGTGAATGGGCCAAGTACTTCATGAAGCATCATGCCAATTAGGAACCCTTGTCAGTTTAGTTAATTGGTTGAACATATATCAGTTTAGGATCCTTTCTAAATCATGGTTGTCTGTTTGGGAGAAGAAACTTGTTGTGATGTTGGTTTTCTGTTTGCTAGAATGGTAGAATGTTGGTTATGTTTGTTTAAATGATGAATGTTGGATATTGGTAATTAATGTATAATTTGGTTTGTTTATTAATTGTTTGCTTGATATTGGTTTGGCATTAACAGGGTAATGTTTAAATTATTATTTTTTGGGTAAATTAAACCATTGTGTAGTCCCTTTTTAACCAATGAAGGCATTTAATAGAATGCTTGTTGCAAACTATATCTTACAATAGCTCAGATTTATAAAACTATTGCCTGTAAGAATAATAGCTCATATGTGTTTGGAGAGGACTAACAATGGTTTGAAAACAATTAAAACTCTTGTCTTATAGAAATCCGACAAGCTATTCTATTCCAAAAACACTTGCAATGTTTTATTCGAAACAAGTGTTCTAAATAAAACCAATGTCATTTCTGGTATTAGACAATGTTTTATTAATTGATAATCGTTGTCTTTATTAGGTCACACAAGAGTTATATAACCGTTGTCTGAAGGTTATGTATTTCGAGATATCCAACAATGGTTTGAAAACACTAATAACCCTTGTCTTACAGATATCCAACAAGTTGTTCTTTGCTAAAAACACTTGCAATACTTTATTTCAAACAAGTGTTCAAAATAAAACTGTTGTTGTTCTAGGTATCAGACAATGTTTTAATAATAGATATTCGTTGTCTTCAGCAAGTCAGACAAGGGTTATAAAACCGTTGTCTGATGTTGGTATAGACGACTTCTCAATAGACCACGGGAAATAACAGCATCAGACAACGGTTTAAAACCCTTGTCTGTAGCAGTTTTCCTTGTAGTGAGATCTCAATCTATAGATAGAGTTTTAAACTGTATAACAAAACCTACTACGATTCAAATCCGACCCATATTCGAAAGTTCATTATTCTAATCTAATTCTAATTCATAATCTCTATCCAATTTTAATCATTTTTCTATTATTATTAATCTATTTTATTATTTTAAAAAATATGGGATATTTGAACTCAAAATTAACTAACACATAAAATTAAAACAAGTAACTAGTGTATATACTAAGTCAATAATATTTTTTGTTGGTCAGAAATTATTGTTTTGCAACTTTCTTCTCTTAAATTGAAATCATCAATCAAAAACTTAAGAAACCACTTCCAACTCTCATAGTTTTTACTTTCAACAATACCCACATCTTTTAGAAGCACCAATCAAGCCCTAGAACTTGTCTAAATATAGATCATTTGGAACCTAGTTGGAACCCTTTCTTACAATCTAGTCATCTTTATCTTTGCAATGTGTTCATCGTTGCTTCTAAGAATCTCACTTCCGAATATTTTTAAATTATCAAAGTAGTGTCGAATCCTTTTATTCTTCAACATACTCCTATTAAAGCTCTCTGCCTTACTATACAACACTTCCATTCACCATAATCAAGCTTTGATTTTTTTAAAATTTATATTGAATATCTACTTCCTTAAAATTTAGATTACATGGTATTCTATTACCATATTTATCTGCAAGCCATTTAATTGTTGCAAGCCTATTTTGATAATTCCATACACCAATTATGGTGATCTAATAAATTTTTCACTTGCCAAGCTTGGGTAGTTTTAATATAATAGATTTACATTCAAAATTAACTAACACACAAAATTAAAACAAGTAAATAGTGTATATACTAAATCAATAATACTTTTTGTTGGTCAGAAATTATTGTTTTTCAACTTTCTTCTCTTAAAATGAAATCATCAATCAAAAACTTGAGAAACATGTTCTAACTCTCATAGATTTTACTTTCAACAACATCCACATCTTTTAAAAGCACCAATCAAGCCCTAGAACTAGTCTAAATATAGATCATTTGGAACTTAGTTGGATCCCTTTCTTGCAATCTAGTCATCTTTATCTTTGCAATGTTTTCATCGTTGCTTCTAAGAATCTCACTTCTGAATATTTTTAAATTATCAAAGTAGTGTCGAATCCTTTTATTCTTCAACGTACTCCTATTAAAGCTCTCTGCCTTACTATACAACACTTCCATTCACCAACATCAAGCTTCGATTTTTTTAAAATTTATATTGAATATCTACTTCCTTAAAATTTAGATTACATGGTATTCTATTACCATATTTATCTGCAAGCCATTTAATTGTTGCAAGCCTATTTTGATAATTCCATACACCAATTATGGTGATCTAATAAATTTTTCACTTGCCAAGCTTGGGTAGTTTTAATATAATAGATTTACATTCTAAAGGGACAATTTTATGCACACTCTATTTGAATTCTTTTTAAATCTTCAACTATGGTCAGGTCTACGACATTCCATTGAACTTAATTTAATAGAATTTTTTAGTTGTTTTTTATTAAAAAAGCATACCCATATTCCATTGTATATCTTTTCCAAGTGCATTTTCATTAAATATTTCATCAACTCTTTATCCTTTCTTTGAGCCGGGATGTGGTGCATAAAAAATCTAATCTCATCATCAGTTCCTTCGTTATTAACCTCATCCAAAAGGTCATTTTCATCTTTATTATAATAGGAATCTTCACTAGTCACTTTACTATAATTTTCTTTTTCTATTTCATCCAAATTTTTTTCTTACTCTTTTTCCTAATTTCAATAAACACATCATCACTATAAATATGGTCATACTCAATTTCACTAAGGGTAACATGTTACAAAAATAAAGTTGGTGTATTATTACACATTCCACTCAATTCAATAATTTCTAATTTTGACTCATTATTAAGCAACTAAATACAAGTGATGATTTTATAATATAAGGAATCTTACTCTAGAAGAACATCACCAACACATATATTGAGTTCATTAACACAAATATTCTCCAAATCAACATTTTTGTTGAGTTTGAACTGAGTTACTCTCGTGAAAAACATTAGAACATGTACAAAAAGACATTCGTAATAAAATTTAATAACACAATTCATTTCTATAAGTTCAAAATCAATTAATTATGAATTAGATACAAGAACTCCTAAAAGGAATATATTTATTACTGTGCAACATACCATATTGAATAACAATAGGTCATTTAATTATGAACCCTAAAAATGTAAAGTAAAGAATAGAATATCCTTTATCTATCTCTTTATTGTTGTGTCTCTTTTCTTCATCTCTTTTCTTCAATCTCATTCTTTCTTCGTCTTCAATCATTTTTGTATGTGTATATTTAAGTCATGTTTTTCATTTTTAATTAGGTAATATAAGTTAGATTTCAATCCGGATAAAACTTATATTGTGAAATGTGAGTTTAATGGCAGAAACATGTGTTTTTCACTCACTTACTCCGATTTACATGTCACGTGTTGGGTCTGAGGCGGTCTAGCAAGATACGGATTGGGGTGTCCAAAAATTACACCTCCATTCGAATTTAAATGTGTTCAGAATGATATGAATTAACAAATATTTGAATTATCTATTTTGACAGACATTAGTGTTGAGTATAGAATAACGAAAACAAACCCAAAGCGAATAAATAAGAATAAGAAAATAAATAATAATCACATGAGACAGAGATTTACGTGGTTCGGAATTTTCTACTCCACAATCCGCACTAATTTTGTATTGATATTTTGTTGTTTTGTGTTGGGATTTTACAATTACATGAAAATATTTATAGGAAAAAAAACTGGGCCTAACTCAAATCATAGTCATAATCTGAAAAGTAGACTAAATCAAATTATAGTCTAAATCTAAAAATTAGACTAACTCAAATCCTCGTCCAAATCTGAAAAGGTAGACTCCACAAAACCTAACAATCTCTCACTTGGAGTCTGACTACATCTTCACTACACACTTATAAATCTAGTAAAACCCAAAAATTCAAACAATAACTCTAACTAGTGAGGCACCTTCTCATCAGTCAATTCTGAAGGCCGGTTGAAGCTATGCAAAACTTCAACTTTTCATTGGTAACCACCTTAGTTAACATATCTGCAGGATTCTTTGAACCAGGTATTTTCTTCAAGTACAAAGTACCATTACTAATCAACTTATTGTGTAAAGCCTTTTTCGTGCTGGTAATTTTATTAAAGACCAAGTCACATTATTCTCAAGAGAATTCATCGCTTCTTTCACTTGACCTGCCTCACTCAATAATATTTAATATGCTGAAGGGGAAAATCTTTGCGGTGACCTCATAATTTCTGCTAGATCTTCTTGCCTCAGCCTCTAGATTAACTTGAATATTCTCATCAACATTCCTCAAACTCCTACTATTTCCTGCAAGATCTTATTCTGTAATATCTTCAAGTACTGCTTTCTCTTTCTCAGGATGTTCTTATGTAAGATCAGAATCGACTGCAAGCTTATCCATGTACACTCCATTCTCATTAAAAGTAACATATCTACTTCTAACGCCCTTCTTCGTTAGTTCATCCCATAAACAATAACCTGTATCATCTGACCCATATTTAATGAAGATACACTTCTTTTCTTTCGAATCAAGCTTGTCCCTGTCAAAATCTTTAATACGCATATATGAAACACAAACAAAAACTCACAAGTGCGAAATATTTACCTCTTTTTTCTGCCACTCTTCTTCAGGAATCTTGAACTCCAAAGGAACTGAATGTCCTTTGTTTATGAGATATGCTGCTGTGTTAAATACATCCTCGCAATAAATCTTTGGCATCCCTACATGTATTCTACTTTTGGCCCTCTAATTCAAGGTTTTATTCATGCGTTCTGCAACACCATTCTGTTGCGGGGTCTCTGGAATAGTTTTAATCATTCAAATCCCATATTTTACGCAATAGCTTTTAAACTCATCACTACTATACTCACAATCATTACCGGACAAATAACTTTTAACCTTCAAGCCAGCCTGAGTTTCAACTTCAGTCTTCCACTTCTTAAAAGTGCCAAACACTTCTGATTTATATTTTAAAAATAAAACTCACACCTTCCTAGTGCAATCATCAATGAAAGTGATATTGCAGCGAGATCCTCCCAATGATGGAACTGTGGTTGGACCATACACATCTGTATAAACTAGCTCTAACTTCTCAGGCTTGGGCATCCTCCCTAATTTTGTAAAAGTAACTTTCACATTCTTCAACTCTGGAATCTTCCCCTTCGAAGTTAACAATTTCATACCCTTTTCACTCATATAACCAAGTCTTTGGTGCCATAAAGTTGAAGACCCAATCTCATTGACAACTACGTTTGCTTCATAATAAGATTGTTCAACTAGGTTCACCTTCATAACCTTCTCCAAGAATCCAATCTCAAACTTCATAAAAAGTCATCTTATTGCCCTCAGATGAATTACTAATTGCGGTGACAAATCCAGACCAACTGTTAGACAATGAGGATATCACCAACAAGGCTTGCACTTCATTATCAAATTTTATATCCAGCACCGGGAGTCTTGATAGGATAGAATTAAATTCGTTTACATGATCAGCAACACAATCACCTTCATTCATTCTCGTGGCAAATAACAATCGAATCAAAGATACCTTATTTGAAGCACATGGTTTCTCATACATATTTGATAACACCTTAATCAATCCATGAGTTGTATTTTCCTTGATGATATTGTAAGAAACGTTCTTCGCCAAAGTCAATCTGACAACACACAAAGCTTGCCTATCTAACAGCTGCCATTCTTTTTCATCTACTGAATTTGGCTTCTTTTCTTCTAGTTGTTCATGTAGTTTTTTCTGATCAAAATAGTCTTCAATCTGCATCTTCTAAAAAACAAAATTTCTGCCATCAAATTTGTCGATCTTTACTTTCCCTTCTTTTTTCTCGATCTCACTTGCCTGAAAACCTAAGCTCTTGATACTAGTTGTTGAGTATAGAATAACGAAAACAAATCCAAAGAGAATAAACAAGAACAAGAAAATAAATGACAATCACATGAGACAAAGATTTACTTGATTCGGAATTTCCTACTCCAAAAGCCGCACTAATTTTGTATTGATATTGTGTTGTGTTGTGCCTCATGACACGAAGACAAAGATTTGGTGTGTGTGTAAGTAAAACAAAAATAAATACCTTAGTCTATTTATTCTTCCAATTTTTTGCGCACATACTTGTTCAGTTAGTTATTTATATTTTCTAACTTTAATTTTGTTGCTTATGTATGTAGATATCTTTTGTTATACACCCATTAGCTAGGAGGACAATTTTAAATTCAGCAAGACAAATGTGGAGGGAATTTAAGTGTGGGCTGACCTTAAATTATAATTTTCCCTATTTAGATCAACTAAAATGTTGGTGTATCGTCCAACACAATATTCTTTCATAGAAAAGTCAGACTGGGACATATTTATTCCTGATCGTAAATCTGAAGAGCTTATGGTATATTTCCAATTAGCTTTTTCCATGCACACTAATTATTTACTAGTATTTTTATAATCTTTGTTGGTTCTTTTTATAAAGGTAATCCACAATGAATAATTAAAAAGAATTCGGTTGAGTAAATATCCACATGGCATGTCTCGGAAAGGTTATGCAAACCTTGAGAAAGAATGGGTTATTAATAAAGAAATAACATGCTTATGTGTGCATTCATTCTATTTTTTATGGAAATTTATATAATTACTATGCTGATCCATCCTCTATATGTATATGAAGTCTGAAACTCATCCAGAAACAGAGGAGGTAGATCGATCGTTAACCTGGGTCGAAGCAAAGAAGGAGAAAGACGACAACTTTTTAAGTAATGAAGTTGCAAAAAAAAACTAAGGAAATTGTAAGTTCAATTCTATTATTTTACTTTACATTTACATTCTCATCTTAAGACAAATGGATGTCTTATATGTAAATAATTACTTTTAATTGATTATTCTTACTAGGGTCCAAAACAGAATTTTTAATGAAATTGAGTAAAAATTGGTAAAAATCAATGATAAATTGGACTAATTGATCAGAAATAATCAAGTTGATAAGAATTATAGATAAACTGGACTAATTTTAACTATCAATCAAATATAACCCTGTATTAACTACTTCCATTATATGCCTATTTTTTAGGAGAAGTTGATGGGGGAGGTTAACGAGGGTAAAGTGATTGTTGAAGGTGTTAATGATGTGTAGACAAAGGTGTATGGTAAGCCTGAGCATGGAGGAAGAGTGCGCAGCCAAGGAAAAAATGTGAGGTAGTCTGTTTACTTCGATCTACCAGGACAGAAAAAAACTAAGACAATGGATGAAAAGAAAAGTGAGAGAATTCAAAAATTTAGGGCAGAGGAGACTCCAAAGATTATTAGTGAGAGAGATGCTTTATGGGCGGCTGAAATAGAAAAGATGAAAGCAGAATTGTTCAAAAAGTCCGGACAACATGAGATTAGTCTGAACCATATTTCCCACCAAGCAAGATCCTCTCAATCTAAGGGTGAGCCTAGAAAGGATCTTGATAAATCTGAAACTGTATGAAAGATATGTGTTAAAGATTACGGAGTTGTTTATAAAGAGAAAGTGAGTGAGAAAGTTGACAATGTTCAGGATGTTTTGGAATGTGATAACAAGGTGCTTGGTGAGGACAATAATGTTATGGAGATTGAACTGAAGAAGGCTAAGGTGGTGAAAGTGGCAGAGGAAGTGAAAGTGGCAGAGGAAGTGAAAGTGCTAGCTTCTGGTAGTTTTGTATGCCAGTTGCGGTTGGATCAGTGAGCAACATTGTTGCTTATGCAAAGAGTACCAAGTCCCTATTATTGAAGGATAAGAGCAGACTATACATAGGGTAAAGGTTGTGAAAGAGAATGCCCGAGTGTCTATCACTAAAGTTATCCTAAATGATTCTAAGATTCCATTCTCTATCGGTGAAGTAATTGTTATAGTGGGAAAAGCATTGGGAACTTTCGTTGCATGGTCGAGAGACCTGATAGTGGCGGGAAATACTAGCACTTCCCATGTTTTACCCGTTTCAAAGGTTAGAATGTAATATTTAGTGAAAATTGTGAAATTTAAGTTTAGGTATATATTCAGGTTATTTTTACCTTTTTGAGGTGCATTTTTTGTTTTTTCTTTTTAGAGAGGAAAGGAATTCATTCCAAGAAATTGACAAAAACATATAAACTAGTTGAATGAGTTGAACCTGAGCTTGTTGTTGAGATAGGTGCAAATTATCCATGTGCATTGAATCGTTTGTGGACGTGGGCAAAGGATTCCTTGAGAGATAGACGAACAGTTACTTTTGAGCTAAGTAAAGAGGCCTTTAGCTTAACAAAAAAGAAAATCATGTTCTATATTGATATACATGCGGTGTGCTCTGGAGAGGAAATGGCAGGGTCTGCCATTTGCATTTTTATTCAGTAAGTACATTTTTAAAAAAATTCCGTCAATGCCAAGTTTATTTAGAATAAGAATCTTTTCTTAGTACTCTGTAAATTTATATGCAGCTTCTTGAATGATTATGTGAAAAAGAAGAAAATGGTCAACATGATAGCATTCGAAAATCCCTCCATGATTGGTGCCATTGGATGTGGTAATGTAGCTCAGAAGTTAAGGGTGCTAAGAAAGGGAAATGCTTTCTCATGCCTTATAAAGACGTGTGAGTATTTACTTTAATATTTTTTGCTGCCTAATAAGTCATTATTTTAATAGATATGTTTAGGTTAAACCTAGGAATTTCTTAACTTGTAAATTGTATATCGAAGAAATATATAATGACAGGTTTTGTTTTATTAATATTGAATTTTTTGAGATAATATTTGAGTTCAAATAATGTACTCTATCTTTAAACTTGAACTTTTTTATGCTTTCGTAGGAACCACTGGAATTTAATTGTTGTCAATCCCGAGGCAGAGATAGTGTACCATATGGATCCTCTGAAATGCTGGATTGCAATTAGAGAATGGGTTGAGGTTGTTGACAAGTAAGTTCGAGTTCTAAAGTTTGCCTATTTATTTAGTGTACTTTTTATTTTTGTTGATAAATATTTTTTTGGTTAGAGTGCCATTAAGTTGTATAAGGAGGACCTGAAAAATGTTGGGAAGAAGAAAGTATCATGGGAGAACATGGCAGTATGAATATAACCAAATTTATATTTTATTTGTCTCATCTATACAAATATGTTTAATTAAGTTTTTTATTTGGTATTTTAGGGAGTTCGCGTACAAACAGGGAACAAAGACTACAACCTCTTCGTGATGAGGTACATGAAGAAAATTGTTTACGAGAAAGAGCTTGACTTTGTAGATAAGGTAAGAAATTCACTTCCCTTTACTTTTGTCTTTGTGATGACTTGCATGTGATTACCTTTGTCTTTGTGATGACTTGTATGTGACTGACAAATATTTTGGTCCAATTTTCAGTGGATGCGTAGAGGCAGCTTGGTTTATACAAAAGATGACATTAACAAAATCAGGATTGATTTTGTTAAATATTTTATGAAGCGCCATGCATGTTAGGTTTCGTAGGTAGCCTCTTTTGAACTGTGATGAACTAGTTTATAACATTTTGAAGTGAAAATTATTGTAAAACTTTAGATTTATTTTGTAATATTGGGGTGAATGTCGTTGATTGGGATTTTGTGTTACGGAGAATGGTGGGATTTAATTTGCTTGTGTGGGTTATGTAGTTGGTAATTTGCTTGCATTATGTAGGTGTCATGGATGGGATTTATTTTCCTTCTGTGGATTGCTTGGATTATGAATTAGGTTGCAAAGTTTATTTATTTTATTGGTGAATGTTATTTACGTTTGAATGGTTCAATTTTAAATTTGGTAACATGTGGTGGTTTGGTAATTGTTTTGTAAAATTTTGGCACTAAAACAGAAAGCAGTCTTTTGAATCAATTGATAGACAATGTGTCAAAATGATTCAAATAACAGGATCTTTTTTGTAGTATTGTTACAACAGTTGAGTGAAACTAAATCCTATATCACAAGTTATGAAACCATTGTGAGTCACTAATGAAAAAAAATAAGCAAACTAAGAAAAAGTATTGTATGAAGGTATAACTTAACACAATTAGTTTTACTAATAATAAAATTGTGCCACTGTCGGTCCAACAATGCTTTAAAGTTATGAACACTTGTATGAAAATATTTCAGACAACACATTTTCTTTTGAGACCATTGTACTAAATGTTAAATAGTTCAGCAGGCTTGCCTTACAGTTTGCTTTTGACAAGAGTTTTTTAAGTTTTCTGGTGTCAAGTTGGATAATAGACACAGGGTTGAAATCACAAATTGCTTTGACTCTCTCAATTTAGGTTAGTCTAGCTTGCAGATGTTAGAAGATGGAACCTTAGTGAACTTCCCAACTCCAGCTACTACTGTTGTTCAAGAAACATGTTCAAGCTAACCAGATTCCCTTAAAGATTCTAGTTCAGCACTGTGTGATGCAATGGTTGATGTGAAGAAGGTTATCATGGATCTCAGAGGTGAGGAGAGGTGAAGCAACTTAAAGAGATGGTTCGTCAGCTTGTCAACAACGAGGTTTCCATTGTTGTTGTTGTTACACCCTCTAGTGCTGTGAAGAACAATGCTCCAGCTGATGCTGCTGGTGTCCCAAATGAAGGTGTTGCTGCAGACAAGTGTATGAAAGCCATCTTGGATTCCCTTTTTGGTGATTAATTGGGAGAAAGTTTAGGAGTTTAGGACTGGGATGAGTTTTAATTTAAGTTTCTATACATGATCAGAACATGTTAAGTACTTTGTGTTATTTTTGCTGCTACTTTGTGTTATTTTGCTGGCTTGGATAATTGTTTTTATTATTATGATGCTCCATGGCTAGTTAACCAAAGCTGAATATTTATGTTGGATATTTCGTCCAAGTCAAGCAAGGGGTTGGGTAGTAGTGAGGACATGATATCGCGAAGACATGTGCAATTATATAATCTATTTCGCACAATTTTTTTCTTCATTTATTTTAAACATGATTGATAGTGGCCTCCAAGTTTATCCTTCTTTACTATGGTGCAAGAAGAGTACACCTCTGTCTCTATTGAGTATCTTTTTCTTTGAAATTGAAGACAATGTAGATTTTTATATAGGACAGTTAGTTGTGATTAAATTTAGTTCTGTTATTTCTTAAACTTAGATATTAGTTGTGTTAATCAATTTTCAAAATTATATATACATTGCCTCAAGACGATTTGAATATTGTTCACAACCTTATGGTATACATAGATTTTGCCTAGAAATCCAAGACGATACATTATTCACAAGGTCTTTATTGGGAAGATACCTAAGAGAGAACTCACATACGAGAACAGTGTCGAATCAAGCCTCAGTTAAAAAAAAATCATTGTGCCAAAAAAAATGTTGAGCACACAAATTACAAATTAACTAGTCTTATATTGTGGCCATTGTTACTCGAGTTATTGAGTCTTTCAAAATGTCTCAACACCTAATTCCCTAAGATCAACTAGTTTGAGAAAGATTGACTCAAATCTTGCGACATGGGTAACCTAGAAAGCGAGAGAAACTAAGATAGCACAACCAATTCCAAAAAAGAGAAAGATAAAATTGGCTAGAATATTGTTTTGATAAAGTTTGAGTGATTTCAATACTGGTTGAAAAAGATAAAGTAAGTTATCCACTTCTAAAGCAATATAGATTGATTTCATAAACACACCTTGGAGCTCCTATCAAAGTCTAAGTACGGCTAGTGGGTTTTCTTTAGTAGAAGAGACTTAAGGATATATATTTTTCTAAATATATCTTGTTAGCACCAATAAACACTAGAAAGAAAGTTGAAAATTGGCTAATGTAGTTTAAAGATTTTATGGGTGTATCTTCATGTAAACCGAGACAAAACTCCTCTTTTAGAGATGGTGTATAAGTTTAAGGGTTGGTACCCCTAAAAGTACTAGTGATGCCTAGGGAGCTTGGATTTGATATAGTGGATTTTTCCTTAAAAATCTCCCATGGGAAAATTTTGATTGGATACCATTTAGTCTTTTCCCTGTGAAGTAACCAATTTAGCATGAGATTATACATATAATTTTTAGTTAAAAAACGTACCAAAAAGGGACACCAAAAAATCAGCCATATAACAATTTACCCAATGGTGATCTTAAAGATAGGTTCACCATCGTGGATCATGTTTCAAGTTCCCCCTCTTCTTAAGGTTTTATTCCTCCAGTTGATCATGATCGATCTCGATTTAAATAATTTAAATTATCCTCAACCTCAACAAATCATATATACATACATCGAAATATATGTATATAATTGGGGGTTTATTGTTTGCAGTGATAGAGTGTATGTTATAATCACTGATAGATTAGAAGAAAGTGAAGGGTTATAGGCACAACCTATAAATACACATATTCCTAGTAATATAGCTACTTGATGAGGTCTCAGGTGGTTGGTGATATGGAATAAAATGTCTCATGTCGCTGTATTAGATATAGAATAGATTGATGGTATATAGCAATATTACTTATGATATCAATGTGGAAAACTCTTGACGTACATCCTCCTTGATTGTCAATTATATAAATACCCATATGATATTTAATTGCCTAAACCGACTTACAAAAATTCAGGATTGTTCATATTTTTCTTCAAAAGTATTTCATGTTTGATAAGTGTGATTTTTACAATTATGAATGCTCTAATTGTCTAGTTATAATTGAATTGAGATCAGATTATTTTGTTGCCTATGAGTCTCGCTATGAGTTGCACACCATTTTAACAGGGTGATAGGAAAAAACAGGGTGATAGGTTGTGAAGAAACGTAATGATCCATTAGACAATGATGACGTGCTACTAAATGGAACTCAAGCTATATAATATATTCTATTTATTTTAAAAAAACTATGATATAATTCATAATAAACAAAGATTATCATTGTACATGATATTTATTTTAAAATTTTGAGATGAGTACTTAAAATTCTAAATTAAAATAAATAATACTATCATATCATTTTAAAAATATAAATATTGAAAATATTTAATGAAGCTATGAATTTTAAAAGGATCTTTTTGTTGATCCACGAATACCATTCACGACTCATCGTATGTGATTCACGACTCATCGTACCTCAAACGTCCTAGGTGCCCCTTCGACCAGCGATGTGGGTAATACTAGACAGTATATAAACCTACTTTTAGCTAGGGAGAACCAAACCTCAACGTTATAGGGAAGCTTCCCTCCTACCGAAGCTATCTGATTTACCATGATCAGCTATTTGAAGAGTGCATGTTGATGAAGTAAATTTAGTACACACGATCAACAAAACCATATCACAGTACCATTTCCACGCCTTTCTTCAATTAGTTTTCAACTAAAGAGGAAAAGAAATAGTCAGGTAGGAATCAACATACTGATAAAAATATTCCCAAACTGAGATATTTATATTATCACAATATAAGGACCTGCATTTCAATTAAGGATACAATAATGCTAAACTGTAAAGATTTCCTAATTGGGAGTAATTATTTTTCGAGAACCAATCCCAACCTCAAATGAAAAATCTACCAAACTTTTCTTTTTGACAAAATGTAGCAGATTAAAAAAAGAACAATGCAAACTTCCAACAAACTTGATATTCTCATTGTCATCTTATTCGTGACTCGTAGATTTTTAGCACTTACCGTGGCTTGGAAATTCTAATGGTGATTGGTGGAAACAGTCTGCTTTATTATCCTATATGCATTTTTTTCAATTACTATTTCCTTTAAAATAGAAATCACTCGTCAAAACCTAGTATATCACCTAAGGTGCAATTTTCAAAAGTCGGGCAATAATTCTTTTTAAGATAGCATCTTCCTCAAGGTCAATTAAAATATTTTTAGCAAGCAATGGCTAATGGTCAAGAAGTGCATCAACTCATCCCTTACTCTATTGACTGCATTATTGATTCTATTGACTCCTCTTACTAATACTTTACACTATATCCATATTTTTCCTATAACATAATTGCAAGGTCAGCCTAGTTCTTCATCCATGAGAAGAAGATACATGATCAACTACAATGGTTATTTTTTTAATAAAAAATTACTTAAAATATCATGCAAGTGTGAATTGAAAACAACTCTAAAAACTCAAAATTACTTGTTTACATTTTTGGCAAAGGTCAATTACAACATATTTAATATACACACATCTCTCTACGGAGACTCCATCCCTTTACACCTTGTTACCAAAAGAAGGTACTAGATTTCAATGCTATAAATGAAGAGGCAAGATTTACAAAGCACAAATATTGGAATTGGAAGAAGCCTGTTCAGTCTTGATTAGCAGACGATTTTTCTGCACTGTCAAAGGCTACTGACAAATAGGTTGTCGGCTTCTATTTCTAGTAATCCATTTTGCTATCACATTCTCGATCACAGTCGTCAAGGTTTCACAGTCAATTTGGTAATGTTCCATCCCTAATTCATCCTCCTCAAAAAAATATTATTATGTACCATGAACAACCTCCACGGAGTGCCTATTGATTCAGTACAAAATGAATAACATCAAATTATAACATCAGTTCCACTAGCTTCACAGGCACTTAATAAATCATATTTACTCTAATCAAAGAAAAAAAATAGATTAATTATGTGCAAAAATATAATTTATATGGGGAAAAAAAGATCTGGCATATAAATTATAACTATAGTAAATACTGTGATTGATAGAAATTAATAAAACCATATTCAAGAAAAGGTAAAAAGACTAAAGAAAAAGTTCAGAAAATTAATATAGAAAAGATCAGTAACAGATCTAAACCCACACACACACATACATATCAGAAAAATCTGACCTCCACTCAAATAAGGGTTTCTATGTTCATCTGTGGCATCATCCACAGAATCCATCATTGGCTAGATTGAAGAGAAATTTAGGGTTGGAGTTGGGCGGCAGCGAATGTGGGGTTATTAGTTGCAATTGCAAGCAATATATAGGGTTAAATGTTTTTTGAGCCAATTAGTTTGGGTTAACTATAATTTTACCCAGCCCAATTTCTTTTGATTTGAGCTATATCCCAATTCTTAGGGCATGTTATTTTTGTTTAGATATATATAAGAAGTTATATTTTATAGAATCTATTAAAAATATATGGAAAGTATAATAAATAAATTTGATTAATAAAATTATATTTTATTCTTTCTAAATACATATTTTTTCCAATTATTACTTTGTTTATTTAATTATTTACTTCTTATGTAATATAATTTAAATGAATATTGTAATTTAATTTACAATTATTTTTAAAACATTTTCAGTATATTTTTTTCAGTATTAACTAATTACATATAATTTAATATTTACTTTAAATTATTTTTATTTATAAAATTGAGAAGACAAATTATTTATAAAGAATTATACCTATTTATATATATACATACTTATATATATAATTTATATGTTATTCAACGTTTATATATATTTCATCAACAAATTTAATATATATATATGTGTGTGTGTGTGTGTGTGTAATATATATTAAGAAAATAATGTATAATTATTATGTTTTACTTCTTTTTACTCATTTATTATTTTTTCATGAACACGTATATTCATGAACTATTGGTGAGTATTTTTAACTAATAATTTAAACTCAAAAAAAAAAAAATTTGCATTGATTAAAATTTGAATTTGGGTTCGGAAAATTCTAAACAAGTTAACTCATTTTAATCTATGTTTCATCAACTTCAGTCTCTCTTCATCGTGTGTTTTTTTGTCTTCCCTTCTTTCCCTTGGACTGTGGAGGCATATAATATTTAGGTTTACCTGAGACAAATATTTATCTTATGCCTTTTCTTTCTACAAAATTTTAGGCCTCTCCTTCCTACAAAATTCATAACCATAATGTCTTACATTTCACCCTAACTCATCCTCTTATCACTAACAATACTTTCCCACCCACACCCTCCCTTTTTCTCATTTTTTTACCCCTACTTCTTGACATCTTCACATACCAATAACATGGTCCCAAAATTTCACCCTAAAGATTGATAGAGCACAAATGCAAATATAGAAAAGTCTAGATTCACTTTTTTGTTTCTCAATAGCAGTTTTAAGAATAGTAACATCAGTGGCTACAGTTGTGACTACTGGAAGAACGTTCATAGACTCTATCTCCTCCCAAAGGCTACTCAAGGTAGTGAGATAATCATTTATTTTGGTTTTATTTTGTCTTAGAGCAAACAGATCTCTGGTGAGCTTATATTTCCTTGAACCATTACTAAGAAGGAAACGTTTTCTAGGTGATTCTATACTTCAATAGCAGAGTTAATAAAAAGGATAGACTGTTTAATGCTATCTAAAACATTGCTATGAAGCCAAGAGATTACCTGCAGATTGTTGCAAGTATCCCATTGAGTGGCTTGAACTTCATCCTCTGTGTTTCTTGTGACAGAACGGGTTACAAAACCCAATTTCCGTTTTGCAGAGAGTTGGATTTCGAAAGAACCCTTCCAAAATCTATAGTCTGCATCACCTTGAAGCTTTGTAACACTCACAATCTTGCATATCTACGAATGTAAATCTTGCATATCCGCGAATGTAAATCTTGCACCGTTTGACATTGCAAAAGGGGATAGAATTTCTCATATCTGAGTCAACAATGTACCGTAAAAAAAAGATAGAGAATGATGAATGAGAGCAAGAGGATGATATCTAGTTTAAATCTCAAATAAAATTTCAAATGAGCATGTAATGGCTCTGATACCGTAAAGAGTGATAGAGCATAAATGCAAATATGGAAAAGGAGATAATAAACTTCAGGATCCAAATAAGGTTAATTTATCATTCATACACTAATGATTACAAGGCTCCTCGTACATATAGAAATCATGTGTTACTAGTAGACAAACTTGATAATGGAAGAAACAAATATGTCCTAGGAATATAACTAACGGTAATGCTAAAAACAAGGTGATTTGTTTGACAACTTATTTATGGGAATGGTGGTCCTGCAGAGAATGACAAGGCATGAAAGGTGGCAAGCATATTCCTTTTATTACACCCCTCTAATAATATTTAGGTAATTACTATAAGTCTTGATATGAGTTTCTTTACTGAACCACTTAGCTATAAAAGTATTATCACTTTATCCAGATTCCTTGATGGTTGTGACCGCATGAGTGGACGGAACAACAGTTATATCCCACCTTACCAGAACAAGTCAAGTTTTTCAAACTTACTTGACACGAGGTATCATGTACCTTGACTATATATTTATCCCTATCATTCCAAAGCACCTATATACCTGCATTGTACATAAGGAGATTCTAACAAGGTTGGACGAATAATTAATTTTAAGATTTGAATACAAATGGAATTAATTCCCTAATTGCATTGTCCAAGCCTTGTGTTAGAAAAAAACATATTAAGAAGCCATTAATCAAACTAACATTTTAACAGCCCGCCCTTTTTGGGCTATTAGTTCGAGCAAAACTATACAATTATTAATCCAAACCTCTATTACAAAGCTAACTATTACTAAAGTGCAACTAATGAACAAGTCAAGTTTTTCAAACTTACTTGACACGAGGTATCATGTACCTTGACTATATATTTATCCCTATCATTCCAAAGCACCTATAAACCTGCATTGTACATAAGGAGATTCTAACAAGGTTGGACGAATAATTAATTTTAAGATTTGAATACAAATGGAATTAATTCCCTAATTGCATTGTCCAAGCCTTGTGTTAGAAAAAAACATATTAAGAAGCCATTAATCAAACTAACATTTTAACAGCGCGCCCTTTTTGGGCTATTAGTTCGAGCAAAACTATACAATTATTAATCCAAACCTCTATTACAAAGCTAACTATTACTAAAGTGCAACTAACAATGACGAATCAATAATCAATCTACTCCAAATCGAAGATCCTCAAAATCCAATACACTCCATCTACCTCTTACACCGAACTTGAAAATTGTAAGTAATGAGCTACACACCCTACCAACAAACCAATCGATCCAACTAGTCGGGCCAATTAACAAGTAATACATGTAACAAAACATAATTTTTGATATGATAACTATGCACATAATTTTTTGATACACTTTCTTATTCTTATTCGACACGATACCACACAATGACTGCACATAAAACAATAACTTGTTACCCATAATTCATACCACGACCACTACAACCCGGTGATAATGGTCCTAGATTTTCAGAAAACTGTCACTGCCACTTGGTGACCTCGGTCCTAAATTTTTTCAAATCATGGCATAAATCAGAGTTTCAAAATTACTGCTAACACACAACACATATAGGGAGTACACATCACTTAAAAATATAATCACTTAACGCAAATTTTTATAATCAAATATAGACATATTGCACATAATTTTGAAAATACTAGAAAGATCGATCAAAAACTTACCTCAACCTCGTAAACCAATAATTACCAACATCTAAGAACATATATTCAATCCTTAACACCTAATCGAAAACACCGCATCTCAAAACATTGAACTTATTCATAACTCCAATTCTGTTCAGATCTGTATTTTACCTTTTTGACCCCCGAAACGATATTTTCTACAAAAATTTAAATAACGAAAGTCATAGAGAACGAAAAGATCTTTCTAAAAAGTCCAGAATTATGAAATTCTAACTTACTATGAATCTGTTACGAATTTTACAAGACAGCTGAGTTGTGTAGAGAAAATCATACGAATTTTAATATCAAAAGACGAAGAAAAACAATAAGGATTTGTAGAGAGAGGGATTTGCAACTGTTTAGTCTTGTTGGCTCAAAATGAATATGAAAGAATAAGGAGATCTTAATCTATAGATAGAGTTTTAAACCCTATAACAAAACCTATTACTATTCAAATTCGAACCATATTCGAAAATCCATTATTTTAATCTAATACTAATTCCTAATCTCTATCCAATTAATCCTTTTTCTATTATTATTAATCAATTTTATTTTTAAAAAAAATATGGGATATTACATACTACCCTCCTAAAAAAGGAATTGTTCCCCTAATTCTCACAAATCCTATACTCCAAAAAGACCATCACACGTCTATCCAAAAAATCATTTATAATCACCCAAACTATCCACGCGTTAAGGCTGAAGCCAGTCTACAAAAAATAACCTACAGCTCTGATACTAACTGTAATAGCCCGCCTTTTTTGTTTATTAGTTCGAGCAAAACTATACAATTATTAATCCAAAACTCTATTACAAAGCTAACTATTACTAAAGCGCAACTAAGAATGACGAATCAATAATCAATTTACTCCAAATCGAAGATCCTCAAAATCCAATACACTCCATCTTCCTCTTACACCGAACTTAAAAATTGTAAGTAATGAGCTACACAGCCTACCAACAAACCAATCGATCCAACTAGTCAGGCCAAGTAACAAGTAATACATATAACAAAACATAATTTTTGATATGATAACTATGCACATAATTTTTTGATACACTTTCTTATTCTTATTCGATACGATACCACACAATGACTGCACATAAAATAATAACTTGTTACCCATAATTCATAACACGACCACTACAACCCGGTGATAACGGTCCTAAATTTTCAGAAAACTGTCACTACCACCCGGTGACCTCGGTCCTAAATTTTCACGAACCATGACATAATCACAGTTCCAAAATTACTGCTGATACACAACACATATAGGGAGTACACGTCACTTAAAAATATAATCAGTTAACCCAAATTTTTATAATCAAATATATACATATTGCACATAATTTTAAAAACACCAAAAACATCGATCGAAAACTTACCTCAACCTCGCAAACCAATAATTACTAACATACAAGAACATATATTCAATCCTTAATACTCAATCGAAAATATCGCATCTCAAACTTTGAACTTATTCATAACTTCAATTCTGTCCAGATCTGTATTTCACTTGTTTGACCCTCGAAACAATGTTTCCTGGAAAAATTTAAATCACAAAAGTCGTAGAGAACGAAAAGATCTTTCCAAAAAGTCCAGAATTATCAAATTCCGACTTACGATGAATTTGTTACGAATTTTACAAGACAACTGAGTTGTGTAGAGAAAATCATACGAATTTTAATATGAAAGACGAAGAAAAAGAATAAGGATTTGTAGAGAGGGGAATTTTCAACTGTTTATTCTTGTTCGCTCAAAAAGAATATGAAAAATAAGGAAATCTCAATCTATAGATAGAGTTTTAAACCGTAAAACAAAACCTACTAAGATTCAAATCTGACCCATATTCGAAAGCTCATTATTCTAATCTAATTCTAATTTCTAATCTCTATCCAATTTTAATCTTTTATTATTATTATTAATCTATTTTATTATTTTAAAAAATATGAGATATTTGAACTCAAAATTAGCTAACACACAAAATTAAAACAAGTAACTAGTGTATATACTAAATCAATAATACTTTTTGTTGGTCACAAATTATTGTTTTGCCACTTTCTTCTTTTAAATTGAAATCATCAATCAAAAACTTGAGAAACCACTTCCAACTCTCATAATTTTTACTTTCAACAACACCCACATCTTTTAGAAGCACGAATCAAACCCTAGAATTGGTCTATATGTAGATCATTTGGAACCAAGTTGGATTCCTTTCTTGCAATCTAGTCATCTTTATCTTTACAATGTTTTCATGGTTGCTTCTAAGAATCTCACTTCGGAATATTTTTAAATTATCAAAGTAGTGTCGAATCATTTTATTCTTTAATATACTCCTATTAAAGCTCTCTGCCTTACTATACAACACTTCCATTCACCAAAATCAAGCTTCAATTTTTTAAAAAAATTATATTGAATATCTACTACCTTAAAATTTAGATTTCTTGGTATTCTATTACCATATTTATCTGCAAGCCATTTAATTGTTGCAAGCCTATTTTGATAATTCCATACACCAATTATGGTGATCTAATAAATTTTTCACTTGCCAAGCTTGGTAATTTTACATTCTACTGGAATTCTTTTTAAATCTTTAACCATGTATGGTCGGGTCTACGACATTCCATTAAACTTAATCTAATAGAATTTTTTAGTTTTTTTTATTAAAAAAACAAACCCATATTCCATTATATATCTTTTCCAATTGCATTTTCATTAAATATTTCATCAACTCTTTATCGTTTCTTTGAGTCGGGAGGTGGTGCATAAAAAATCTCATCATCAGATCCTTCATTATTAACCTCATCCAAAAGGTCATTTTCATCTTTATTATAATACGAATCTTCACTAGTCACTTCACTATAATTTTCTTTTTCTATTTCATCAAATTTTTTCTTACTCTTTTTCCTAATTTCAACAAACACATCATCACTATAAATATGGTCATACTCAATTTCACGAAGGGTAACATGTTACAAAAATAAAGTTGGTGTATTATTACACATTCCATTCAATTCAATAATTTAAACTTTTGACTAATTATTAAGCAACAAAATACAAGTGATGATTTTATAATATAGGGAATCTTACTCTAGAAGAACATCAACAACACATATCTTGAGTTCATTAACACAAATATTCTCCAAATCAACATTTTTGTTGAGTTTGAACTGAGTTGCTCTCGTGGAAAATATTGGAACATGTACAAAATGACATCCGTAATAAAATTTTATAATACAATTCATTTCTATAAGATCAAAATCAATTAATTATGAATTAGATACAAGAACTCCAAAAAGGAATATATTTATTATTGTACAACATATCTTATTGAATAATAATAGGTCATTTAATTATGAACCCTAAAAATGTAAAGTAAAGAACTGAATATCCTTTATCTATCTCTTTATCGTTGTATCTCCATTCTTCATCTCTTTTCTTCAATCTCATTCCTTCTTCATCTTCAATCATTTTTGTATGTGTATATTTAAGTCATGTTTTTCATTTTTAATTAGGTAATATAAGTTAGATTTCAACCTCGGTAAAACTTATATTGTGGAATGTGAGTTTAATGAGTTTTGGGTAAAAAATCTTAGGTGGCAGATTACATGTAGAATTTAATGGAAAGAAGTTAAAATTCAACAAAATGTAACAGTCACACAAGTTATTTTCAGTTTAATGACACAAACATATATTGTTAATAGTTCGGTTGGTAGTTTGCAATTTTTTTAATTTCAATTATATAATTACAATTTTAGTGATAGTTTAATTATGATTTAACCTATTAAGCTCAATTCTAAGATATGCAAGTCCTCCATTCGATTCCTAGGGACATGGGGAATTTTTTCCACATTCTAGGTTGAAAACCACCAGTGTTGTCTTTTTGCTCAATTAGTCCCATTTTCATGTCCCATTGTAATTATATAATTACAATTTTAGTGATAGTTGTTTTTTATTAAAAAAAACAAACCTATCTTCCATTGTATATCTTTTCAAAGTGCATTTTCATTCAATATTTCATCAACTCTATCCTTTCTTTGAGTCGGGAGGTGGTTGGTAAAAAATCTCATTATCAGATCCTTGGTTACTAACCTCATCCAAAAGGTCATTTTCATCTTTATTATAATAGGAATCTTCACTAGTTACTTCACTAGAATTTTCTTTTTTTATTTCATCCAAATTTTTTTCTTTCTATTTTTCCTAATTTCAACAAACACATCATCACTATAAATATGGTCATACTCAATTTCACGAAGGGTAACATGTTACAAAAATAAAGTTGGTGTATTATTACACATTCCACTCAATTCAATAATTTCAACCTTTGACTCGTTATTAAGCAAGTAAACACTTAGTGATAGTTTTATAATATAAGGAATCTTATTCTAGAAAACATCACCAACACATATCTTGAGTTCATTAACATAAATATTCTCCAAATCAATAAAAAGTTGTGTTTGAACTGAGTTGCTCTCGTGGAAAATATTGGAACATGTACAAAATGACATCTCTAATAAAATTTTATAACACCATTCATTTCTATAAGATCAAATTCAATTAATTATGAATTAGATACTAGAACCCCTAAAAGGAATATATTTATTATTGTGTAACATACCTTATTGAATAATAATAGATCATTTAATGATGAACCCTAAAAATGTAAAGTAAAGAATTTAATATCCTTTATGTATTTCTTTATTTTTGTATCTCCTTTCTTCATCTCTTTTCTTCAATCTCATTCCTCCTTCATCTTCGATCATTTTTTATGTGTATACTGAAGTCATGTTTTTCATTTTTAATTAGGTAATATAAGTTAGATTTCAACCAGGGTAAAACTTATATTGTGGAATGTGAGTTTAATGAGTTTTGGGTAAAAAATCTTAGGTGGCAGATTACATGTAGAATCATTTTCCAACCTCAAATGAAAAATCTACTAAACTTTTCCTTTTGACAAAATGTGACATATTAAAACAAGAACAATGCAAACTTTTAACAAACTTGATATTATCATTCTCATCTTTTTCGTGACTTCGAACAATGCATTCTGCTGTATTATTCTATATGCATTCTTGTCGAGTACTATTTTCTTTAAATGAGAAATCACTGGTCAAAACCTAGTATATCAGATAAAGTGCAATTTCTAAGACTCGGGCAATAATTCTTTTTAATACAGCATCTTCCTTAAGCTCAATTTAAATGTTTTTAGCAAGCAGTAGCTAATGGTCAAGAAGGTCATCAACTAATCCTTGTTTTTCCTATAACATAATTGCAAGGTCAGCCTAGATCTTCCTCCAAGAAGATTTCAATTTTTATAATTGATATCCCTAAGCTAGCTCTGATCATACAAATTGTCCTACAAGATTATGACAACTCCAAAATTATGAACAGAGTGAGAAATATAGAATACTAGAGAAACATAGCAATATTGTATAATCAGAATGTATGTATGCACCGCCAAGCACAATTTGTGAAAATCAATTGCAATGGTTATTTTTTTAATAATAATTTACTTAAAATACCATGCAAGTGGAAATTGCAAACAACTCTGAAAACTCAAGATTAGCTTTTTATATTTTTAGCAATGGTCAATTACATAATATTTAATATACACAGATCTCTATACTCAGACTCGATTCCTTTACACCTTGTTACAAAAAGAAGGTAGTAGATTACAATGGTATAAATGAAGAGACAAGATTTACAGGGCATAAATGTTGCAATTGGAACTTCAAAGTGAAGCATATTTAGGCTACTGACAATTAGATTGTCTGCATCTACTTCTAGCTAGTAATACGTTGTGCTGTTACATCCTGGATCCTAGTCATCAACGTTTCACCGTTAGTTTACTGAGGTGCCATCCCTAATTGCATTTAATTCTAAGGATCTGCTTGAGCATGACATATGGGCTCCTGCCTAGGAGTTATAGAAAGTTTTAGTTGATTGCCCCCTGACAGGAGTACGGAGGTAACAGGGTTCATGCCTAGGACATGTAAAATAAATTTAGTTAGTTGCTGCAAGAAACACAATCCTAAATTTTGTTGATGCTCATAAAGGGGTTTAAAAGATCAGATCTTCTGCAATAAATACACCCCAAGATCAAAACTTTCCGACATTTTCGACTACTATCCCTGATTCTTTACCAAAGTTCACCTGTCTCCGTTCCATGACTGTCTTGTTGTTTCAACTACGGCCTTGAGGCGAATTGACTCTTCCGGAGTTTCACCCTACAAAACTTCCCATCACTAATTAAATTAAGAAAAACAATATCGATTATTAACCAACCACAAGACACGTGGTAAATGTAACGCACGAAAATGAAACTAGCTATAGGGGAATGGTAAACCGACTTCTTACAGAGAATCAATATTGTATCCTCCTCAGAAAAATATTATTATTTATAAACTAAAGAAAACGTTAAGATTATTAATATCGAAAATTAGAGTACCAGATGTACACACAAATATGTGTGGGTAAAAAATGTGACCTGCCGTCAAATCAGGGTTTGTATGTTTATCCCCGGCATCATCCGCAGAATGGATCATGGGCTCGAGAGAAATTTAAGGCTCGAGAGAAATGTAGGGTTTGAGGTGGGCGGTAAGGAATGTGGGGTTAGGAGTTTGGATTGCAAAGATTATATAGGGTTTATTTTTTCTTGCAGCAATTAGATGGGTTAGAGTGTGGGTTAAGTATAATTTTACCCAACTCAATTTCTTTTGATTTGCGGTATAACCCAATTCTTAGAGTATGTATGTTATCATATTTTTAGTATTTTTTTCATTATATATGAGAAGTTATATCCTATAGGATCTATTAAAAATATCTATTAAGTATAATAAATATTTTTAATTGATTAAATTATATTTTGTACTTTATAAATACATTTTTTTCTAATTACTTATGTTTTATTTAATTATTTACTTCTTATGTAAGATAATTTAAATGGATATTGTGATTTTATTAATATTAGAGAAACATAGCAATATTGAATAGTTAGAATGTATGGATGCACTGCCAAACACGATCTGTGAAAATCAACTGCAATGGCTATTTTTTTTAATAACCATATACTTAAAATACCATGCAAGTGTGAATTGGGAACAACTCTGAAAACTCAAGATTAGCTTTGTATATTTTTAGCAATGGTCAATTACAAAATATTTAATATACACACATCTCTCTACTAAGACTGGATTCCTTTACATCTTGTTACGAAAAGAAGGTAGTAGATTACAATGCTATAAATGAAGAGACAAGATTTACATGGCACAAATTTTGCAATTGGAACTTCAAAGCTAAGCATATTTAGGCTACTATAGGCTACTGACAAATAGGTTGTCTGCCACTACTTCTAGTAATCCGTTGTGCTGTTACATCCTCGATTCTAGTCATCAGGGTTTCACTATTAGTTTGTTGAGGTGCCATCCCTAATTGCATTTAATTCAGAGGATTTGCTTGAGCATGACCTACGAGCTCGTGCCTAGGAGCTATAGAAAGTTTTAGTTGATTGCCGGCCAGACAGGAGTACGGACATAGCTAGCTTCGTGCCTAGAACTACTAGTAAAAAAAAATGTAGTTAGTTGGTGCCAAAAAGACAATCCCATATTTTGTTGAAGCTCCTAAAGGGGTTCCAAAGATCAGATCTAGATGGTAGAATTAATTCACCATGCTTCATAATGGGGCGGGCTCTTAATTCCCATACATCCCCCTATGTTTTCTACTAAAAACATTTTTTAATTTTAGGAAGTAGTTGTTTTTTGAAATCAAATTTCTTCTTTCAACCGAACTACTTTCGTATCTTTTTCATAATTATAGGAGCTATTTCAAAATCGGTTTTACATCTTTCTCCTATAGTTATGCCCATGAATTATTCTATTTTCAAATGATATACTCTTTTCATAATTCGAAGTAGCCATAGTATAACTTCCTATATAACTTGGCTTAGTTTTTCATTCGGTTCTAACAATTCTGCAACTCTATATTTTTCTTGAAAAACTTTACTTCGATTTTCTCTAAACTGAGCTTGGTAGTATATTGAATATTTAATACTTAAAGAATATAGTTTGAGTTGTAAACACTTTCAATTCTTTGTATTATTTGAAGTATAATTGTTAATCACTAAAGTGGCAAAGGGTTTTAGGTGATAGAACAAGGGAGTTACTGGATTCAATTGTATTGTTTCTTCAAGGCAAAGAGTTCGAGGAACAGAAGGATTCAAGAGTGGTCGGAACTCGAGGAATTTAAGGTTAAAGAACAGATTGTAAGGCAGAGAACAATAGCAAGGCAAAGAGTTCGATCAGAATGCTAATAGCCTATGCTTGCTACAAGAAGATCAAGCTATTTCAGATGGATGTCAAAAGAGCCTTTCCGAATGGCCTGTTAGAAGAGGAAATATATGTAAAACAACCTCATGGATTCGAATATGACTAATATCCAGATTACGTGTACAAGCTGAAGAATTCTCTTATGGCTTAAAGCAAACTCTAAGATCATGGTATAAAAGGCTCAATAAGTTCCTCATTAAGAATGGTTTTGTACGAGGTAAAATCGATCCTACTCTTTTTTCAAAATGTCTTAATGGTGAAATTTTAGTAGTTCAAATATATGTTGATGATATAATTTTGGATCTACTAATGATAAGCTATGTGAGTGGTTTTCTAAGGTATGCACAGTGAGTTTGATAGGAGCATGGTGGGAGAACTCAATTACTTCTTGGGTCTTCAAATCAAGCAAACCAAATATGGTATCTATGTGCATCATACCAAATATGTGACAGAGCTGCTGAAAAGATTAGGATTTGAATCTGTCAAGTCAAAACCTACACGAATGACTCAAAACAACAAGCTATTTTCTGATGAATCAGGTAAAAGTGTGGATATCACAAAATACAGAGGTATGATTGGATCCTTGTTATATTTAACATCCTCTAGACCTGATATCATGTATAGTGTATGTGTATGTGCTAGATTTCAAGCTAACCCCAAGGAATCACACTTGAATGCTGTTAAAAGAATTTTTAAGTATTTAAGTGGAATAATTTATCCTGGCTTGTTCTTTCATATCACAAATACATTTAATCTTATGAGGTATAGTGATGCAGACTATGCAGGTTCAAAAACTGATAGAATGACAACAAGTAGTGTTTGCAATTTTCTTGGTCAAAGCTTAGTATGTTCGCAAAGCAAAAAGTAAAATGTCATGGTTTTATCTATTACTGAGGGAGAATATCTAGCTGCTGAAGACTGTTGCTCATAAATTCTGTATATAATACATACACTCAAGAATTTTGGAATTAAATGTGAGAAAGTTTCTATTTAATGTGATAACACTAGACCAATAAACATCTCAGAAAATCCAGTACTTCGTTCTAGAACAAAGCATATTGATGTGAGAAATTACTTCTTAAGAGACAATGTAGCTAAAGGCAATATAAATCTGGTATATGTACTTACTGAGTATCAGTTGGCTGATATTTTCATAAAGCATCTACCTCAAGAAAGATTTATTATCCTTCGAAGAGAATTTGGTATGTGCACTGTGTAAAAAGCAAGCTATCCTGGTATGTAGCCTCTTGTTTTATCTTTACTAAATTTTAGCTAGCTCTATTCAATAATTGTATACTTGCGTGTTTTTATTTAAATTTTGAATTTGACTATACATGCATCTATACATATGTGTTGTCTGTCTTGATATTTGTTACTCTCCACCCACATTTGTCGAATTTTGTGTTAATTTGTACTTCATACAGTCACTTTATTAATATGGATTTATAAAAATTATGTGACACTTATTTTAAAAATTTTACATATCTACTAATTGTGATAATATTTGTTTTAGGACGGATAGACATTATTTTAACTCCTAAAATCACTCCCGAATATTATCAAAAAGTGTTGTAATTGCAACGGACTCTTCAATTTCCTTGAACTCATGGTTATTCGCGTGTTATATACACTACTTTGGAGATTCAAATGGTCACACATCACATTTTTTTCTCTCTCGCATCTTAACCATAAAGCTTTCACCAAAACCCTAGCTATGGCGAATACTCAGAATCAAAAGACTCATACGACCGTCTGCGACCGTCTCCGAGTTCAAATGGAAACAAGTGTCTGAAGAACCAGTGATGCTCGATGTTGATACAGAAGAAGAGTTAGATTCCCTAGATGAGGTCAGTGATGACAATCTATCTGGCGATGGCGTGTCTAGATCTCCGATTTTGAATAAAGCTCAGATTGCGGTAAAGTTTACTTCCAAGTTTCTTAAATCTCATTATCACAAAGTTCAATTATTGGCCATTGTTCTATCATTTTTGGTGAACCTCTGTCACAAGACTTAATTAGGCATTCTCGTATTGTTGATCTGTTTGACACTATTAAAATATGGCATATCATTGATTTACTTACTACATGTTATCATGTGTTGGTCCAAGAGTTTTATGCTAATCTTTATCTAGAGAATGATCATTATTATGTGAGTGATGTCTGAGGTCAGTGTATTTGTTTGAATCCTACAATGTTTAATGGGATGGTAAAATTTAAGGGTTTATTTGAAATTGATTTCATCCCATGGACTAAGAAAGGGGTTTTGGTCATGGATCATTTGACTAAATTGGAACAACATAGGCTGGTTAAGGCTGACAAAAAGAGTTTAGACATAACCTTACCAACTACTGTTGTTCTTGATCCCTTGGCTCATTTGATTTTAAGATTTATCGATCAAATATTTGTCCAAGGATTGGAAATAGATATATTTTGTCTTGTCAGGATTTGCTGGTATGTAGTCTCATTTTTTCTGGAAAGAAATTTCATATGGCTGGTGTAATTTTGGAAACTATGATGATGGCTGTTAAGAAAAAAAGGTAGGATTGCCTTATTGTTTATTTTTTACAAAATTTTTTATAGTTTGCTGGTGTCAAGTCGGATGATTGAGACAAGGTTGAAATCATAGATTGCTTTGACTCTGTGAATTTAGCTCAGTCTAGCTTATAAATGTTAGAAGATGGAACCTTGGTGAACATCCCAACTCCAGCTACTACTGTTATTCAAGAAACATGTTCAAGCTACCCAGATTCCCTTAAAGATTCTAGTTCAGCACTCTTTGATGCAATGGTTGATGTGAAGAAGGATTTCATAGATCTCAGAGGTGAGGTGAAGCAACTTAAAGATATGATTGCTCAGCTTGTCAACAAGGAGGTTTCCATTGATTTTGCTGCTCCAGCCTCCAGTGTTGTGAAGAATAATACTCCTGCTAATGTTGCTCGTGTCCCAAATGAATCTGTTGCTTGAGACAAGGATAAGGAAGCCAGCTTGGATTCCCTTTTTGGTGATTAAGGGGGATAAATTTTAGGAGTTTAGGACTGAGTTGGATTTTAATTTAAGTTTCTACGCATGATCAGAACATGTTAAGTACTTTGTGTTATTTTGCTGCTATTTTGTGTTGTTTTGCTGCTGCTTGGTTTCTTGGATAATTGTTTTAATTGTTATGATGTTGCTTTGGCTGATTAACCAAAGCTGAATATTTATATTTTATATTTGCGGCCAAGTATGGCATTTTATGAAATTATCCAGTTTATCTGCAAATGTGTTATGTGATATTAGTCCTTTTATGAATTTTATGCCTTTTGTACTAATAACTTTTGCAGGGATTATAAGATTAAGGAGGAGCATTTTAGCCTCCTGAAACAGGTTGTGTAATCATCAAAAAGGGAGAGATTGTAACCCTGATAATTTTGATGATCACACATATGAGTAAGCTAAAAATCTTGTTGGAATGTATATCTATATTTATGTATGTTATACCTATTATAGCTTATTATATTGCATGTACTAATATTGTTTTGCAGGATATATATGTAACAGCATAACAGCCTGTTGTCTTCTTAAAACATCCGGCTGAATCAGAGTCCTACAGAGAGCGGAATTTTATCTGCATGTGCACATTAGTTGTATATCTTGTGTAGGATTATTATATATGTACATTCGAATAAGTATTACGTTTTTAATATATTATTAAGCTCATATTTGTATTAAAAACATTTTCTTTAATTTTAGGAAGTAGTTGTTTTTTAAATCAAATACCTTTTATCAACCAAACTACTTTCCTATCTTTTCCATATTTATAGCAGCTATTTTAAAATCGGTTTTATATCTTTCTCCTATAGTTATGCCTTTGAATTATTTTGTTTTCAAATGATATACACTTTCCATAATTCAAAGTAGCCGTTGTTTACCTTCCTATATAACTTGGCTTAGCTTTTCATTCGGTTCTAACAATTCTGCAACTGTATATTTTTCTTGAAAAGCTTAACTCCGATTTTCTCTAAACTGAGCTTTATAGTATATTGAATATTTAATACTTAGAGAATATAGTTTGAGGAGTAAATACTTTCAATTTTTTATATTGTTTGAAGTGTAATTGTTAATCACTAAAGTGGGAAAGGGTTCTAGGTGATAGAATAAGGGATTACTGGATTTAGTTGTATTCTTTCTACAAGGCAAAGAGTTCGAGAAACAGAAGGATTCAAGGGTGGGACTCGAGGAATTCAAGGTTCAAGAACAGATTGCAAGGCGGAGAATAATAGCAAGCTAAAACCATTATGCGCAGGATTGTTGGAGATTATAGCAATCCACTTTAAATGATTGGGAAACAGGGAGATATATTCTTATCTTGTAATTGGTATTATATTAAATTAATAATATATTGTCTTACCAAGTTGGTAAGAGACTTAGATGTAGACTATTAGACATAGGCGTCGAACCTCGCTAAACGTCGTATGCCTGCTTTATAGACTTGCTGATAGGTCCATAATTAATACATCTTTAATACCTATTTTATGTTTATTTTTGTAATTTTATTAGTTAATTAATTATTTTTATTTTGTTTTCTAGGAAATTAATTAAAATCAGAATTGTAACAGAAAAAGGAGAATACAAGGAAGGAGGTGGAGATTACTTGGAGGCAAAGAAAAATGAGATAAAATCGAATGCTTGTTGGAGAAGAAAAAAGAATAGAAGGAAATATTTAGAATTCAATTTATAATCGATATAGAAAACCTATATTATTTCCCCTATATATATGGGTCTCCTCTCTTATATTTCAAGACCAAGGACCTTGCACCTTAACTTTAATTTTAGTTTTCAATAATTAGGAGTAGGAGTAGAGTACTTTTATTTTATTGCTCTTTCAATACAAACAAGTTTTTATCTCTCAAACACTTTTTATGTTATTCGTTATTTACATGTCTTATATTAGTTGCTTTGTTTTCTTCTTCAAGCATGTCTAGCTAATTCTCTTGCCCTAGGATGAAGGTGAAGTTAGTTGATTATTTTTAGTATTTACTTGTTTCTATTATTTGATTCTCATAATTTTTCTTAGTGCTTAATTGTTTGATTAACAAAGTGATTTTGATATATTATTGTTACCGAATTTATTTTTCATAGCCTATGCTTGCTCCATGAAGTTTTGATGGGTTATTGTTAGATAATAAGTTTCATAGTATATGCTTGTCTCGTTAATTGATATTTATTTGTTGAAGAAAGAGAATTGATTTTTAGGGCAAGTTGGATATCAATTGTGATTAATTGATGGATTCGGATTCCTAGGTTTTCCATATTTATTTGATCTTATTTGCTTATTAGGTTAATTAAATCTCTATCATAACTATTTGTCTAGTCTGCCTGATTTATTTGTTAGGGTTTGGAAATTTCATAGTCTCTGAGGAGCGATCTGTGATTGCTACAATTAAACACTGTGCGCTTGCAGTATTTTTACACATCAAGTTTTTGGCGCCGTTGCCGGGGATTATTGGTAATTTTTACTCCTTAATATTTAATTCTTCGGATTAGTTTCTTGTTTTTCTTTGTATTGTTTTAGAGATTTGTGAAGCGGAGAAAAGTTTGGACAAGAAGATCGTTAGAAGGCATCGTTGTCTCCTTAGAAATTTTTGGAAAGCACTTTTCGATATTCCGTATTACCTCTCTAAATTTTGTTTTTTCTCACAAATATAACAAAAATCCAAAAAAAATAAATATTAAAAAAAAATTAAAAAAATTATTAGTTAGTTATTTGTCTTGTTAAAAACCAATTTGTTGCATCATTCATATCTCACATAGGAGCACATCATCTAGATTTTCTTTATTGTATTTTATTTTCTTTCTATCTTATAATTGTGGTGATTGCTGGAGGAAAGAGGTACGTACAATTTAGATTAATTCACGTAGTATAGTGCATCCATAGTTGTTTATTTCCTCGTTTTTCTTTTTTTTGTGTTGCATTCATATAATCAATCTTAAGGGTGCCACCCAATACAAGATAAGGTAAGGGATTTCATCACCCTTTCCTTGGCCCACAAATCACTAAAACTTCATCTTGCATTCCCCTTACCTTAATAAAATCAAGTAGACGTTGGCCCCTAGGATTTCGCACTCACTTAGGAAGAGAACCTAAGACAAAATAAATCTTTACGTATTCTTACTTTTGGTGTCAAGGAAAGCGAGAGCTTACCTAGCCAATTTGGATTGGTGTCTAGAAAGGTGGTTAGCCTCTTGGCAATGCTTCCATCTGCCTGGCCAATCAGTTTGAATATTTCTAGATTTGTGACTCTTAGTATTATCTTAAAGTTAGGAGCAGGTCTAGAATTTCTCTAGGTTAACATAGACATAGGATTTTTTTTGTATTTTTTTAGGTCTTTACTTCTATCTCTTATCTGCTACGTGCTTACTTGCTTACTTGTAAGTCATGTCTATTCCACTTAGAGACCGTTGTTATCCCACTCGTTCCGCCCAACCCTCATGCATAGTCCTACCAACAGTAAATGGTAATAATTTTGAAATCAAATCTCACCACATTAGCATGTTACCTAGGTTTACTGGGGTAGAGGGTGAGGATCCATACCTTTTCATCCGAGAGTTTGAGGAAGTTTGTACCCTACAGAAAATTCAACAATTGACTGATGACTCTATAAAATTGAGACTTATCAACTTTGCTCTTAAAGAGAATGCTAAAAAATGGTTATATAGTCTACCCATTAATTCTATTTCAACTTGGGAGGGATTTGTAGGCATATTTCTAAAAAAATATTTTCCAAACCATAAGGCTAACAAACTTAGGAATGAAATCAACCAATTTCAACAAAATCAACATGAGTCTTTTTGGAAATATTTTGATAGATTTAAAAGTCTGTTGTCCTAGTGTCCTCAACATGGTATAGAACAATGGAGACTTTGTAAAATTCTTTATGAAGCCTTAGATAGCCCAACCACTTCTTTATTAGAGTCAATGTGTCAAGGTAAGTTCATGGATAAAAATGAAGAAGAAGCTTGGCAATTTTTTGAGGAGTTAGCTGAAAAAACGATGTTGTGGGAGTCAACTAGGGAACCAAGTCAAGAAATCGAAAAACCTAGCTCATCTAAAGGCATACACGTAGTTGGTAATTCTATTGCAACTGAAGCTAAATTAGCTACACTCACAAGAAGATTAGAAGCCTTAGAAATCAACAAAGTGTCTTCACAAGTGTCTGTCTGTGCAAATTGTAACTCATCTAATCATGTGATAGAAAATTGCCCTGAAATTCAATAAGCTAATGCCATGTTTCAAGCGCGAGTAATGAATGATCCCTTTTCACCCACATACAACCCTGGTTGGAAAAATCACCCTAATTTCTCATGGAACCAAGGTCAATACAATCAGTATAACCAACCATCTCAAACTATTTTTCAAAATCCCAATCCTGGTCCATATCAAACTCAAAATCCTAATTCTTTTCCTGCTCAAAACTTTGATCCATATCCAAATTCTTTTTCAGTCCCTTTGAATCCCCCTGATTTTAATGAAACTGATAAGAAAATGAATATCTTGGAAAAGAGTATTGAGGCGTTATTGAAATCCCAAGCTAATATAACTCACTCTCAACAGGCTTTCATGCAAACTATGACCCAAGATAGACAATTACTAAATTCCAATACTCAAGCCATATCTAAACTAGAGGTCCAAATCAGTCATTTAGCCAACACAATTAGTGAGAGAGAGAGAAACTGATTTCCTAGTCAACCTGAGGTTAATCCTAAATTTCATCCAAACCAAAAAGCTCCTGAAAATGTGAATTCTGTCATCTCTCTTAGGTTCGGTAATCAATTCAACAATCATGCTGGTCTCAATACTCAAGAGGAAGAAAAACTCATTTCTGAACCAAATCTTTTACTCTTAAATCCTAGTCCTGACCAATCCTTGTCTCCTAAGAATTCTGAAGTAGTAGTGCAATCTAGTGAACCTTTCAAATCTGATGAACCACCTTCAAAACCCATCTCTGAAAAAGTCTTCAAGCCAAAAGCCCCATTTCCTCAAAGGCTTACTTTAAACAAACAATCTCCTCAATTGGATAAGATTTTGGAAGTCTTTAAACAAGTCAAGATCAACATTCCTCTTTTAGATGCAATTCAACAAATTCCCTCTTATGCTAAGTGTCTAAAAGTTTTGTGTACTCATAAAAGAACCACTCATGTTCCTAAGAAAGCTTTCCTAACGTCTCTTATTAGTTCTATCATATCGCATCAAATCCCTGTGAAGTATAAGGATCCTGGTTGTCCTACAATCTCTTGTGTCATAGGTGATACTTCCATTGACAAAGCTTTACTTGATCTAGGAGCTAGTGTGAACCTTCTTCCATTATCTGTCTATCAAACTTTGGGTTTAGGTGAGCTTAAAAAGACTAATGTCACTCTTCAGTTAGCTGATCGTTCTATTAAAATCCGAAGGGCATAGTGGAGGATGTGTTAATTAAGGTTGGTGATTTTCTTTTTCCCGTGGATTTTGTTGTTCTCGAGACTGAACCTGTCAAAAATTTCAAAAATCAAATTCCTATCATTTTAGGAAGACCTTTTCTTCCTACTTCCAATGCTTTGATTAACTGTAGGAATGGTTCAATGAAACTAACTTTTGGAAACATGACTCTAGATCTTAATATTTTTAATGTGGGAAGTCAATCCAATGATCTTTATGACCAACCTGTAGGAGTTAATTTCATTTCTGATGTTTTGTCTTGGTCGAATCTTGAGGGTAATTTAATTGAGTATCTTCTTGAACATGGTGTTATGTTAGAGTATGAGAGTAATAGAGAACTTCATGAGTTGTACCAAAATTTCACTTCTGATGAGATGTTAGATGAATTGAATATCATTTGTTCTAAACATGAAACCCAATTGGAGGATATTGCGTTTGAGCCTAGGTCCATTGTTAAGACTTCTGTAGGTGAGCCATCCCCACTTGATTCAAAACCTTTTCTATCCAGTTTTGGTAAGTCTTTTGTAGGTTTTAATGAAACTCATCATGCTTTTATTTCTAATGACTTAGTCCATGATCACAAATATCAAGTAATCAATCTGCTTAAACAATTTAAAGAAGCGTCTAATTGGTTTATGGATTATGTTAGTGATATGAGTTTTATCTTGTTGCGATATCGTATATTTCTAGTGAATAATGTTGTTCTTGAGAATGTGTTTCAACAGCGTACTTACTCTACGATGAAAGAAGTTTTTCCTCAATGTGGTATTGGTTAGTAAGTTATTCTTGATTGTCTCCCATAGTCCAGTGTAGGTATGGGGGAGTAACTATGTGTGTGTGTTGTATAGTAGTTCCTTTTGCTTCCTCCATCATGTTTTTATCAGGTATTCTCGTCCTTTTACTTTGTCATATCTCTCTTTGCATACATTGACGACAATGCATGATTTAGATATGGGGGAGGGAATTAGTAGTATTATAAAAAATCAAAAATCCAAAAAAATTAAAAAATTAGAAAATCCAAAAATAGAGATGTTTTAGCTAAGTTTTCCACTCTTGCACTTTGATGCTAGTTGGTGTTAACAATTTTTTATAAAATTATATATATGTAATGCCTTGAGATAATTCAAACGTAGTTGAGTAAGGTTTTCTTCATGAAACTTGTGTCGAACAAATTTTTGCTTAAAAGTCCAAGACGGCACTTATTGCACAAGGTCTTTGTTGGAAAGATTGTCTAGGGAAGTTTTCGAAACCTGAGAGAGAGCCCACATGTTAAAACAATGTCGAATCAAATGTTTGTGGAAAATATATAAAGCATCAAGTACTCCTTTGAGATCAATGGGTGGAAAATACAATGTTATATGAAAGGGACGATCCATGTACATATGCTGGTATTAAGTGCGATTGTATGAGAAATAAATTTTTCTTGGTGACTTTTCACTGCCCTTGGTTACTGGAGAATTACTTGACGAGCTAGAATAAAAGTAGTAATTGACTAGTCTTGTTTTGTGGCCTTTGTTACTCGAGTAATTAAGTCCGTAGGGGTATTTTGAAACCTAGTGCCCTAAGACCAACTGGTTTGGGAGTCATTGACCCAAAACTCGCTACATGGGTAACATAGAAAGCCTAAGAAAACAGACATTATACGGCCAATGGAAAAAAAAAGAGAAAAAAAATGGAAAAAATTGTGAAATTTGGCTAGATACTTGTTTTGATAGAGATTGGGTCAGTTCAATATTGGTTGAAAAAGAGAAAATGTACTTATTCAGTTGATTCTTCAGAGACCTATTTTCACAACACACCTTGGGAGTTTTTGCAAACTTTTGCGTCAATATAAGTGGATTTTAGATACCTACATCTTATCTATTATTAGAAGACTCTTTAAGGCATATATTTTCCTAAAAATCTTCTTTTGTTGACACCGATGAACGTTATTGATAGAGTGTGATGCTTGCTAGAATATTTCACAGATTTTATGGGTATATCTTCTGTAAACCCTTAGGAGAAAACACTCCTCTGGTAGAGATCGTCTACGAGTTTAAATGGGTTGGTAAACCTAAAATTATCCGTCACACCTACGAAAAGGAGCATAAGATTTTTATTTTTTTCTTTCTTTTCTTTCTTTTGATTTTTCTCGAGGACGAGCAAAAGATAGGTATGGGGGCATTTGATAGGTCCATAATTAATACATCTTTAATACCTATTTTATGTTTATTTTTGTAATTTTATTAGTTAATTAATTATTTTTATTTTGTTTTCTAGGAAATTAATTAAAATCAGAATTGTAACTGAAAAAGGAGAATACAAGGAAGGAGGTGGAGATTACTTGGAGGCAAAGAAAAAGGAGATAAAATCGAATGCTTGTTGGAGAAGAAAAAAAAATAGAAGGAAATATTTAGAATTCAATTTATAATCGATATAGAAAACCTATATTATTTCCCCTATATATATGGGTCTCCTCTCTTATATTTCAAGACCAAGGACCTTGCACCTTAACTTTAATTTTAGTTTTCAATAATTAGGAGTAGGAGTAGAGTACTTTTATTTTATTGCTCTTTCAATACAAATAAGTTTTTATCTCTCAAACACTTTTTATGTTATTCGTTATTTACATGTCTTATATTAGTTGCTTTGTTTTCTTCTTCAAGCATGTCTAGCTAATTCTCTTGCCCTAGGATGAAGGTGAAGTTAGTTGATTATTTTTAGTATTTACTTGTTTCTATTATTTGATTCTCATAATTTTTCTTGGTGCTTAATTGTTTGATTAACAAAGTGATTTTGATATATTATTGTTACCGAATTTATTTTTCATAGCCTATGCTTGCTCCATGAAGTTTTGATGGGTTATTGTTAGATAATAAGTTTCATAGTATATGCTTGTCTGGTTAATTGATATTTATTTGTTGAAGAAAGAGAATTGATTTTTAGGGCAAGTTGGATATCAATTGTGATTAATTGATGGATTCGGATTCCTAGGTTTTCCATATTTATTTCATCTTATTTGCTTATTAGGTTAATTAAATCTCTATCATAACTATTTGTCTAGTCTGCCTGATTTATTTGTTAGGGTTTGGAAATTTCATAGTCTCTGAGGATCGATCTGTGATTGCTACAATTAAACACTGTGCGCTTGCAGTATTTTTACACATCACTTGCTTTTACTGGCATTGCATTCATTTTAGCCTACTATAATTGATTGTCAAATTGAAAATAGTAATCCCGTTCTTAAGGCACAAAAGACGGTACACATTACAGTCAGCTATAACGATTTGGTAATATTTTAAAAATGGATATAGTGAGCTAAAACACCAATTCAGCCCTCTAGGTGCATTTACAAATATTGTGATTGATAGAAATTACTAAAACCAAATTTATGAACATATCAATAAACTAAAGAAAACGTTTAGATTATTAATATGGACAATTAGAGTAGCGGATCTACACACAAATACATGTGTGTAAAAAATCTGATCTGCCGTCAAATCTGGGTTTGCATGTTCATCTCCGGCTTCATCCGCCGAATCCATCATGGCCTAGAGAGAAATGTAGGTTTTGAGGTGGGCTGCAAGAAATGAGTGGTTATGAGTTGGGATTGCAAAGAATATATACTGTTTATTTTAGGGTTTATATTTTCTTGGGCCAATTAGTTGGGTTTGAGTTTTGGTTAAGTATAATTTTACCTACACCAATTTCTTTTGATTCGCAGTATAACCCAATTCCTAGAGTATGTAAGTTATCGTATTTTAAAAAAAGTTATCAGATTTTTAGTATTTGTTTCATTATATAAGAGAAGTTATTTCTTATAGGATCTATTAAAAATTTCTATAAAGTATAATAAATATGTTTAATTGATAAAATTATATTTTATACTTTCTAAATACATGTTTTTTCTAAATATTTATTTTTTAGTTAATTATTTTCTTCTTATGTAATATAATTTAAATTGATATTGTGATTTTATTAGTAATTATTTTTAAAATTATTAATTATATTTTTTTCCGTTTTAACTAGATACATATAATTTAGTATTTACTTCAAATTATTTTTATTTACAAAATTGAAAAGAAAAATTATTTATAAAGAATTATACCAATTTTAATATATATATATATATATATAATATTCAACTTTTATATATATTTCATTAGTAAATATAATATATATACATACATACATACATATATGTGTGTGTGTGAGAGAGAGACTCTAGATAGGGACACATTATATAGAGTTCCCTGAGAATCATTTGATTCTAACCTAGAATCTCATAAATAACTTTAAAATTATTCATATTTATGATTAATAACGAATAAATTTTATTATAATATAAGATACAAACCATGTATAAGATTTACAAATAATTTAATATTTAAAAATTAAGAGAAAAATATGATTTTTAATTTGATTCTACTATAAAATTATGTTGTGAGGAATATGATTCTGCTGCATCTGTTGCAGTTTTACTATTTGTTCATTATTATATGTCTTTTTCAATATTTTTTTATATGTAAATTCATTTGTAATTCACTTATACTTATATTTCATGAATAACAAAAAAAAAAATTTATATTATTTGTATATGGGGTGGTTCTCTACCGACATATATATATATAAGATTTCCTTAATAAAGAATTTCAAGACGATAAACATAGAGAATTTCGTCAATGGTATTTTAGTAAATACTCTACTGAAGAGTTAAAAAAATTTAAAAATAAATACTATGAGTATTTAGAAACAACAGGAGACTTTATGTTTTTTGTTAGATGGTTTCTAAAAAATTATATATAAACTATTAATAATGAAATATTAGTCCTCTGTAAATCCCGGAAGACTATAAAGGGAGTAACAATCATTTCTCCCTTTGCCCCTGAACAAACAATAAGTTTAAATTTAACCTCTGAAGCTAGAGCTTATCTAAGTCTTCAAATGGTTTAAGGGCTCATATAACTTTAAGGGAACTAAATAGTATCATTAAATCCCTAAATTATACAAATACTTATTTAATATGTCTAGGAGATGAAATGATATCTCTAGAAAAAGATTTAGAATCTATCCATAAAAATATGGAAAAACAAATGGCTCAACAGCAAATGATCGTTGACAAATTAGAATAATTAAAACAATCTAATCAGATAGGAATGACTTCGTCCATTCCTAAAGAAACTCCTATGATTCAACATCCAACCTCAATAACAGGTTTTGAAAAGGAAACTAATAATAGTGAATTTATAAAAAATTTAGAACAAAAATTAAATGATTTACACCTTAGGGCTTTATCACAAGAGGAAGAATCTTCAAAAGATTCTAGTGATAATTCCTCAGAAATATCTAATGATGTTAATCAATTAACAAATATGTTTACAAAATTAGACGCTAATAAAAAAATAAATCCTATATATGTGTCTAAACCTCTTGATAAATATTATTACAAGAGACCTTCTCCCCAGGATCTTCTTTTTGAAAAACTAGAACCTTTTCAAAATTCCTATTCAGGAAAAGCCATTTATGAATGAAATATAGATTGAAAGTCATATGACTAGTCCTATTTGTAATAAGTAGATGACAACTCAACTCAGATAAGAAAGCGAAGTAAACAATAAATATTGAATATAGAGGAAGAACAAAAAGAAGCTAAGACAAGACAAGACAAGACACAAAGACCACTACAGAAGAAATGAGAATCAACATTGTAGTTAGTCATCCGTGAACCAGACCAGTGCACAGGGTGTCAACAATATCAGTGAAGATTCGTCATCAAAAAGTTCAAGTGGTTAAAAAGGTTATTGTTGAAGAACAGAAGAGTCTTATCTACATCAACAATAGTCAAGCCTTTAATTTAATTCACTATTAATTAATTAAATTAATTAGTTAATTTAATTAGTAAATTAATTCACTCAGAATTAATTTATTTCTTAAATTAATTAAAGGATTAATTAATTTAGAATTATTTTAGAATGACAGAAGACAGAAGCTGGAAGCTCAAAGGGATACGGTACTGACTTGAAGAAAAGACGGAAAAAGAAATGACACGGAAGAAATGCAGAGTCATATATTCTTAAAAGTGGAACCCCGGTTGGAATTAATTTATCATTTCCAAGTGAAAAGGAGTTCGGTTCCAGACGATCAGGAGACCGCAACTTAGAGCGTAATGATTTATTTAATTAATAAATATTTTATTTATTTAGTAAATTATATTTATAAATATCTAAATAATATTAGATATTTATTTTTATAATTTCTGAATTAAATTTATTATTTATTAATCAAAGATTATAAACTGTGCGGGTCGAAAAGCATTTCGACGGAGCCTATCCACTAAATTACGAAATAGGCCCCTGGTTATTTCAAATCTGAAAGGGGCAGGTGTTTTTATGTTGTTAAAGAACCAATCACAACATGCCACGTGTCCCACTCAGGAAGAAAAAGAAATGTCATACCGAAGAGTTGAAATGTAATACCAAGCAGAATTAAAAAGTAATACCGAATGATTTAAAAGGTAATAACAAAATTACCTTTTAAAAAGGTAATACCAAAATTACCTTTTAAAAAGGTAATACCGAAATCACCTTTTTAAAAGGTAATACCGAAATTACTTTTTAAAAGGTAATACCGAGCTTAATCAAAAGGTAATACCGAGTGGGAAAAAAAAGTAATGCACGGCTTTCTGAAAAGTAATACAAGGCTTAATTCTTGTTAAAAAGGTCATAGTGAAAAGTAATGCTGAAAAGTAATGCAAAGCTTTTCTAACCTTTATAAATATGAGGAAATCAGTTCTCATTTCAAGAAGTAGAAAAACAGTCAAATTCAGCAATTTGTCTGCAACGTCATATTAACAGACTTTCTGTGCTGGTTTGATTTTAATTCCTTAAGTAGAACAATTCATGTCAAATTTGTTCTAGAATTAAATATTTATTCTACCGAATGTTGTAACACTCATTCAAGTTTAAATATACATATTTAACTTGAATCTTGTTTATTTACTTGCTAATTTCTATATCTTAATTGTTATATCATAAAAATAGAAAGCTAGTAAATCAGTCTCTCAAACACTACAAGGACTCTAACCATCAGCTAAAACAATAATTTAATTCCGCAAATTCTGAAAAGAATTTTAAATTGTTGTCAGTATCGCATTCAACCCCCCTTCTACGATACTTCCGGGACCCAACAATTGGTATCAGAGCAAGCTGATTGATATACAAATCAAGATCCGCAGTCCAGTGAAGCTCAGGGTACCGAAGCTGTTTGAACTCTAAATGTCTAGAGGTCTTGTTAAATAAATTTAATTTATAAATTTAAATTTAGATAAATTTATTTTATAAATTTTATTTAAAATAAATTTATTTTATGAATTTAATTTAAATGAGTATATTATTTAAACTTGAAAAAGTTTGTTTTATAAACTTAATTTAAATAAGTTTACTTTATAACTTTAAATTAAATAAATGTATTCTTTAAATTTAAATAGATTTAATTTTATAATTTAAATTTGTTTAGATAAATTTATTTTATAAATTTAAATTTAGATAAATTTATTTTATAAATTTTATTTAAAATAAATTTATTTTGTGAATTTAATTTAAATGAGGTTATTATTTAAACTTGAAAAAGTTTTTTTTATAAATTTAATTCATATAAGTTTACTTTATAAATTTTAAATTAAATAAATTTATTCTTTAAATTTAAATAGATTTACTTTTATAATTTAAATTTGTTTAGGTAATTTTATTTTATAAATTTAAATTTAGATAAATTTATTTTATAAATGTTATTTAAAATAAATTTAATTTGTGAATTTAATTTAAATGAGTTTATTATTTAAACTTGAAAAAGTTTATTTTATAAACTTAATTTAAATAAGTTTATTTTATAAATTTAAATTAAATAAATTTATTCTCTAAATTTAAATAGATTTATTTTTATTATTTAAATTTGTTTAAATAAATTTATTTTATGAAATCAAATTTAGATAAATTTATTTTATAAATTTTATTTAAATAAATTTTTTTATAAATTTAATTTCAATTAGTTTATTATTTAAACTTGAAAAGTTTTATTTTATAAACTTAATTTATATAAATTTATTTTATAAATTTAATTTAAATAAATTTATTAATTAAATTTATATAAATTTAATTTATAATATAAAGATATTAAAACTTGGTCCATTTTTCCAAAATGGTTTGTCCTACAAGATCATATATATTGTCCTACAAGATTATTGCAACACCAAAATTATGAACAGAATGAGAAATATAGAATACTAGAGAAACATAGCAATATCGAATAGTCAGAATGTACGCATGCAGGGTCAAGCACAATCTGAAAACTCAAGATTAGCTTTTTATATTTTTAGCAATGGCCAATTACATAATATTTAATATACACACATCTCTATTTTAGATCTTGTTATCAAAAGAAAGTAGTAGTTAACACCCATAAATTCTCAAGATAGAAATTTTCATTATTTTTAATTTCAGAAAATGGATATTTACATAAAAAAAAAATCTAATAATCTTTAATAGAGTTGGATTAGTTAACTTTTGTGAGAATAATTATTTTAGAAATTTTAAGTGATGATTAAAAATACAATAGTGTGGGATTATTTTTTAAAATATTATACGAAATACAACTAAAATTATTTTTGGTTCGGAAAACAAGCTCATTTTATTTTTAGATTAATATTATTTAGAAGAGAAAAATTAGGAATGTGAGAAGAAGATAACTTTTAGTATTTTTATTTCAGAAATAAAAATATTGATAGAATTATTTTATTGGGTTTTTACCGATTATGAGATAATTAGAGTATTGGGCTAAAGGATTAAAATAGTTAATGGACTAAAAGCCCAATCACCGTAACAACTATAAATTTTTGAGGTCAAATTTTCTATATTAATATTTTCTTTTCCGATGAATGAAATACCGAGTTATATTATTTTGATTAATGACAATGGAGAGTGGATTTTTTTTATAAAAAAATTAAAAATATTTTGGTGGTAAATTTATCTTTAGAATAATTTTCAAGAGGCTACTAAAATTATTTTGGAGCTAAAAATGAGAGAATTATTTTAGAATTATATTATTAAAAAAATATTATTTAAAGAGAATAATATTCATTTAATAATGATGCAAGGAGTAGCATTATTATTTGAAATATTAGAATTTTAAGATTAAAATGTAATTGTTTTGCGATTTCGAAGAAGTGCAAATTGAGGATTATTGGAGAATCAAGCTTGAAAGTGATGGTTTTGCTATAAAAGGGTAAGATGAGGCAACCCATGGCTTTGTTCTTCAAAGATTTGTGTTGGATTGTGTTTAAATTTCATTGCGTGTATTGGATAATTTGGTTTTTAGTTTTTGGAATGAGTTTATATGAAGACATATATGGGTTTGCTTTGATATGAGTGCAAGATGGTGATCGGAGCCTGGGCAGAGCCCCACCGCGACGGCGACGGTGGCCGGCGGTGGTGGCTTTGAGATACCGGGCCCCAGCGGAGACAAGGGGTGGATACATGCATTTAAGTGTATGTATATATATATGGAGTGGTATGTGCAGATGTAGGTGTGTGCCGAGAGAGAGAAGAGACAGTGAAAGAGAGAATAGGAGAGAGTGAAAAGGAGAGAAAAGGGAGGGCTGGAGAGAGATAGAGGGAGGTTGGTGATGATACATACAGGGTTGTATGTATACATATGGATTAATAAAGATTCTTGGGTGAGAGTAAAATGGGCAGAATGGTTTCATTAAATAATTTTGGTCAGTTTAAAATAAAAATTGGAAATTAAAATTTGGATTTAAATTGTTTGGGAGAGTTAATTTTGGGGAGTTAATTTAGAATCCATATTTTGTTTTTGGGATTAAATGTGATGAATGGAGTGGAAGTTAAATTTTGAGATTAAATTGTGAGTTTTATATTTTTTAGATAATATTGATGGATTGAAAATGGAGAAATTGATTATCTGAGAATTATTTTCGGTAATTATTATAACCAGATTTTTACGTGTCCATGATTGTATTGACGAGTAAGAATTTTGTGGACGATCATATAGACAAACATGACGGTTGGAGATTGTTCGACGTCCGACGAGCTGATTAATTGCCTTAATTAATAAGTATTTATTAATTATTGCAATATCAATTATATAAAATAATATTACAAATATTAATTTTTGATTATATTAGTAATTCATTGCAAGTCCTAAAAAATAGGAGATAGTAACAGCCGACGAGTAGACCAAGTCTCGACGGATAAAGCTGAAGATACTCGACGGGCGAAATTTTAGGAAAGGATAAGAAGACTGTTTCAACTACAATTCAAATACAGAAAAAGATAATGAAGCAATCTCATAATTCAAGGAACGTGAACAGAGGTTGTAGCATGAAAATAGGATCGTGGAGAAGAAGGAAAAACGGATTATAAATATGATTAAAGAGATGGATAAAGGGGGGAGACAACCAGAATATGATACACACAATACACACATCTGATGGGTAGCTGCTGCATAGTCGACGAGTAGTACTTTTATGTATTTTTATTCATTTCAAACACTTGTAATCGATCTTTAACAACCTTCTAGTGAATATTCTTGGCTAGGCACATCTCACCCGCGATTTTTATCCCTTTACTAGGGTTTTCCGCGTCACAAAAATTATCTCTTGTCTTTCTTTATTTTCAGTCGTCGAATAGCTTTTTCTTATTTTTTCTACCCGTCCAAATACTAAATTGCAGATTTTAAACAAACACACAATTAAAAAATTTAGTTTTTGACCCTACAAAATTTGGACAAAATAAATGGCGCCATCTGTGGGAAATTAACTAAGAGTTCTACACGATTTCCACAGTCATGGCAACGAATCTTGAACAAGGCGGTAACAAAGAGCAAACTACGAACCCTACGAATGATGAAGTACTTACTGTCGTGAAGAGGTTACAAACAGATGTTGAAACCTTGCGTGTAGAAAATGAGACACTCAAAGCTACGTTGAGCACGGTGAGATCAAGTGCAACGCAGTTTCAAAACAAAAGGTGGCAAGTGTGGTTCGAAGGCTGGATTATGGTGATGATGGTCAGGAGGAAAGACGAAAGGGGAATGATGAAGTGCTTGTATTAGGCACAAACAGGGCTGAGGTTGAAACTACGTATAATAACGCTAACACAACATCTCAATGGAGGAAAGATACGACGTGCAAGCACGAAAATGAAGAAGAAAGGTCGAATATGAGGTCAAGGCATAGAAGTTCACGATTAAAAAGTAACATGATGCATGCCATGAAGCTGGAGTTGAAAGAGATGAGAGAAATGATACAAAGTATACCGGGCGTACCAAAGCCGTTGGAAAAGGCTACACCGACAAGTTATGCGGATTCCCCCTTCACTGATGATATTGCCTTGGTGGAGATTCCAAAATGATTTAACATACCACATATGAGGTTGTATGATGGTGAGTCTAACCCACAAGAACATATCGCTCAGTATAAACAACGAATGTTTACAGTACAAATTACTAAAGAATTGAGGGAACCTTGTATGTGCAAGGGATTTGGCTCAACGCTCACAGGACCTTCCATCCAATGGTTCGTCGGATTGCCAAACAGAACCATATCGTCGTTCGCGGACCTCGTCGATGCGTTCAATCTACAATTTGCTAGTAACAGATGATTTAAAAAGACGACGAATGACCTATACCCAATTGTGCAAAGGTATAGAGAGCCCTTGAGAGAATACCTTTCCAGATTCAACAAAGAAAATGTGACAACAACAAATTGTGACGTACCAACGGCTATTGAAGCTTTCCGTCGTGGACTAGTAAGGGATACACCATTGTACGACGAGCTGATGAAATACCCATGCAGAACCATGGACAACGTACAAGCCAAAGCTATGGCCCAAGTCAGGTTGGAAGAAGAGAGAAAAGACGACGAGGACAACTATTATCGCCCTAATAGAAAAATTGTTATGACAAATGCACGAGAAAACAGGCCTTATTCAAGGAACAATCGTGAGGATGCACGTGTTAGTGCTGTACAAGGAAGGTTGGACTGGAGAAAAGACCCAAATCTTCCACCAACATTTGACAGTTACAGATTCAGTATCAGCCCGTCATCCTTGGTGAGAGAATTCAATAAATTGGGGAATGTTGTCAATTGGCCGTGAAAGTCAAACAAACCTAAAGCGAATCCCGAATCAAAGTTGTGGTGTGAATTCCACAGTGACTATGGTCATAGAGCATATGATTGTGTGGCATTAAGAAGAGAAATACAGATACTCGTCAAGAAAGGCTACTTGACGGAGTACATGACGGGAAAAAATAGGATTAGAGAGTCATCACCTCCAAGACAGCCTCCCCCTCCACCACATCACAAGGTTATCAACTTTATAGCTGGAGGATCTGAGGTATGTGGAGCTACATATTCACAAGCAAAGAGGGCAGCAAGAGAGCCTGGAATAAGGGTCATGCGAGCAGACATCATAGAAACAAAGTTGCCAGCAATTCAGTTTGACGAGTCAGATAGGGAACACTTGACAGAACCACAACACGATAGTTTAGTCATCTCACTGCCCGTCAGAAATTGCCTGGTCAAGAGAACCTTGGTAGATAACGGTAGTGCAGTGAATATTATAATGTTAGATGCATTACGAGAAATGGGCTTGAATGAACAAGATATGACAAAGAAATGCACTGTACTCGTCGAATTCAGTGGCGAGACTAAAAGGACGATTGGCGAAATTTCATTACCTACATACGCTCAAAGGGTGAATTGGTTACAAAAGTTTCTTATTATAGATTGCCAGTCATCCTATAACATAATCCTTGGAAGGCCATGGATACATGACTTAAAAGCTATCCCATCAACATATCACCAAGTAGTAAAATTCCCGACACCCTGGGGAGTCCAACAGATTCAAAGAGATCAGGTTCAAGCAATGCAGTGCTACAAGACATGTTTGAGAGAAACTATTCGACACCAAGGGAAGGACGTTCCTCAAGTTACGAGTTTGGACATGGAGAAACTGATAGAGGTGAGCCTGTCGACGGGAGAAAAGAAAGTGCTAGTCGGACTAGATGTACCGCAGGAGGTCGAAGCCAATTTAGTCATGAAGAAGCGTTCAAGGAATTAAAACAATACTTGATGATAGCCCCACTATTGTCGAAACCTGTTCCTGGAGAGATATTATTTGTATATCTGTCGATCCCAGAACAAGCGGTTAGTAGAGTTCTAGTAAAAGAAGAGAACAACATGCAGTCTCCAATATACTACGTTAGAAAGAGTTTGGTCGACGCTGAGACAAGATACTCGTCTTTAGAGAAACTGGTGTTGGCTTTAGTTGTCACGTCGATCAAACTATGACATTATTTTGAAGCACACAAAATATGTGTCAGGATAAACTATCCCTTGAAGATGGTGTTGAGAAGGCCAGAACTGACAGGATGGATGGCGAAATGGTTCGTCAGACTAAGCATGGACGATATAGTCTATGAACCCCGCACAGCTATCAAATCACAAGCTTTAGCTGATTTTGTGGCAGATTTTAGCCAAAGTTAGTTAACAAAAGCTAATGATGAGTTCCAATCGATGATGTCAGAAACAAGGATTGATCCTTGGACAATGTACATCGACGAGGTGTCAAATGTCAACGACACGGGTCGGGGACTTGTGCTTAAATCACCACAGGGGGGATATCATAGCACATTCAATGTGTTGTGATTTCAGAGCTACTAATAACGAGGCGGAATATGAGGCGTTGATTATTGGCCTGATGACGGCAAAGAATTGAATATAAGTCACATTGAGGTATGTTGTGATTCCCTATTAATTGTTAATTATGTAAATGGGTCTTATGAAGCTAGGGACCTGAAGATGTTGGCGTATCTGGGAATCGTCAAGGAGTTACAAGCAGGTTTTACGAGTTTCAGTATTCGTCAAGTACCAAGGGAAATGAATACACAAGCTGACGCTCTGGCAGGACTGGGTGCTGTCTTTCGACGGGAAAGCATGAAGACCATACCCATTATACACGTCCTGAAGCCAGCTATGGAAAGAGGTGAAGAATTAAAAGGTGTAATGACTTTGGAAAACATGACTGATGATCAACCTGCCCAACTAACGAGTTGGACTACTGAAATAAAGGATTACCTATCGAATGATACTCGACCAAGCAATAACAATGAGGCAGGACAACTCAAGATGAAAGGGTCAAGATTTATGCTAATAGATGGAATTTTGTTCAAAACTTCTGCTACGGGTTTACTACAAAGATGTCTGGAGGACGAAGAGGCCCGACGGGTGCTGAAAGACGTACATGAAGGTGATTGTGGAAATCATTCGGGAGGCAGAAGTTTATCATACAAGGTACTACGAATGGGGTATTATTGGCCCACTATCAAGCAAGATGCTATTGATTATGTCAAAAGGTGTGATGCATGTCAGAGGCATGCGCCCGTCCTGCATCAACCATCAGAATACTTGCACCCGTCGATTCCATCATGGCCATTTATGAAGTGGGGGATGGACATCGTGGGGAAAATTCCACCAGCACCAGGTCAGAAAGTATTCATGTTGGTCATGAAAGATTATTTCTCTAAGTGGATAGAGGCAGAAGCATTCCGACAAGTTAAGTCAAAAGAGGTAATATCTTTTATCAAACGTAATATTTTGTGCAAATTAGGCATGCCATCCGAGATTGTTTACGATAACGGCTCACAATTCATAAGTGAAAAGACTGAATCCTTCTGTCGTCAATGGAACATAACACTGACGAAGTCGACGCCAAGATACCCACAGGCCAATGGTCAAGCTGAGTCGAGCAATAAGATCATTGTTAACAACCTGAAAAAGAGACTGATGACTTACAAAGGACAATGAGCTAAAGAATTACCATGGACTCTATGGGCTGACAGAATAACTCCAAAGATGTCGACGGGTCAAACTCCATTTGCATTGGTGTATGGGACTGAATCTATGTTGCCAACAGAAATTATGAGTCCGACAGCTCGTTATGGACTTGCAACAGTTGAGAGCAATGAAAGTGAACTTTTCCATGACTTGGATACAGTCGACGAACTCCGTGACATGGCCAAGATACGCATGGCCTCTTATCAACAAAGAGTTGCGAATTCCTACAACAAAAATATCGGCATAAGGAAGTTTCAAGAAAGAGATCTTGTCCTTAGAAAGGTCTTCCAAAACACAACAGACATCGACGCTGGTAAATTCGCTGATGTGTGGGAAGGGCCTTACTTGATCAATGCAGTCGTCGGACGAGGAGCATATAGGCTGTCGACATTGGAAGGACTGCAGATTCCGAGAAGCTGGAATACTCATCATTTGAAGGCATATCATTTATGATTTCTTCACAGGTCTTTATATTTCATTTTGCTTTTTCAATATAATAAGTCACTAGGACGTATGGAATACATGGACGATTGGTTTGTTTGTTACTTGTTTTATGGTTTGACTTGCTCTGTTGGTTCCTAGTTTGTTTCAATAAAATGCATGACACGCCTTTGTCTCAGAAATATGTTTTGTATATGCGAAATATATCGTACTTGCTTTCAAATAATTGATGGTTCTATGAATGCTTTAATTTATGCACTTTAATGCCCAATTATTAATTTAGAGTATTATTTAAACACTTGACGAGCTATGAAAATTGCCATCATGATGTGAACACATTACGAAAACATACATGGTAACTAGGGGCATAGCATCCCGACATTACCAACTATTGGGATGATCACCCACGACAAATAAAAAACTAAAGGCCCCGTCCTTTAAATACGAAACCAACAAAGTGAGAAACAAAATTATTTACTTTTAAGTAAAAAAAATTTGCATTGTCCATATTAAAACCAAAAATTAGGAAAAATAAGTTAGTTTCAAGAGGGGGAAGGCCTTTTAACTACTTAACGTCGTGCATGCATTTACGTAAGAAAAACGATATCGATGACCGACGCAACGAAGTGACAAATCAACGAGTAAAACGATCTGCCGAATATAAGATTATATAATCTAACATCTACATAATTAAATGTTTTAGGCGAATCTTATAAATAAAAATTACAAATAACCTAACATGATTTATATTCTTCTACATATATACGAGTTTAATAAAACTAGTCTACGAGTTGGACAATCTACTTGTTAAATGTCAGGAGAACATGACGACTACACATAAATGACCTGTCAATGACATACATGCAAACTTTTTATACTTATGACATACTCAAAGAACGTCTACAAACCTTTACGATAATTTTCATGCTTAGACAAGCTGTTGACAAGTCCTGTATGTTCGAGATATTTGACGAACACAACACCCATAAATGTTTACAAAACAATGAAATATCATAAGATATACGTAACAGATGAGTAATGGCAGTTAATCACTGAATGTTGATGACACAAGATCATAACGACAGATAAACCAACAAGAACAATGTGACGTGAAAGATGTCAATAAAAGATTCCTAGCCAATAATGAAGAATTCCAACGGTCCCCCATCATGAAAGACGAAACAGGGACTAATATCCAAACCAACAACGTAAAAACTAACGTCCAAGGCAAATAATTCAATAAAGTTCATAAATAAAGAGTCCTAAATGAAATAATAACGACAAAGAGAGATAACCAATTACTCCTCGTCACTCTCATTGTCATCTTGAACATTCTTTGCAACCACAGAAGAGCCACCAACCGCTGCATCACCTACATCGTCACCAGGATTGACAGGATCATCCGGGTATGCTTCATTGTAAATTCTGACAGCCTCATCAATGTCTTTGTCACCCCATTTCCCACGATAGAAATCTAGCATAGTTTCAACGCGAGACTTCATGATACCTTGAGTAAGTGTATCCTTGGTCTCCTGCATAAATGTACCTTCAGTTTCTTCAACTTTAGCAGCAAAAATGGTGAGCTCATTACGCATATCATTCGTCTCTTTGTGAGCCATGAACACGCTCCTGCAACACATGAATCATTTCTTGGCAACTGGAATGTTCCAATTTTAATTCAACCATTTCAGTAGAAAATTTATGATAAAAAGCATGTGACAGCAGCATGGCTTAAAATGCCTATGACAAGAACAGAAAGGGAGATCACAATATATTCATTAGAAGTGAAACAAAAGAAAAACGAGTACAAAGTACAAGGATTAAAGGAAAACTTACATGGAAAGAGTGCCCAACAACTTCGACCATTAGTTGATCGACGGTCTTGGAACCATGACCACTAACCGTCTCGGGCAACAGAAGGGGGGCTAATATATGGACCAATGATCTAGGTTCAGCATTGACACTGTACCTATGAAGATCAGGCCATTGCCAGTCATCAACAGCAATCTCTGGTGTAGCATCCATAATAGCAGGAGAAGGTGGTAGAACCACCACTTTGGCTTTCTTCGATTGAGGGCTCGAGGAACAAGATATTTTACAAGAACTCTTGGGAGTTTCACTCCCTGACTCATGTGCATGCTTCAGAAACAACTCCTTTCCTGACATCTCAAGAGCACGGATTACAGGACGCTTGTACTCTGCACCATGAATTGGAAAAAGAGTCTGCATGATGAAAATAAGGAGCAGTACTAGTAACAACTGAAATGTACCTTTGATGAATTGACGACCAGAGTTGGCCATCTTTTCAGCTTCAGGAGTGCCAGTTGAATCAGATGAAATGTCATCAATTTGAGTGTCTAAGGGCGTGATAACAATTCCCTTGCCCTTGTCTTTCGTAACAGCAGTACTCCTGGTGGCCCTAGAGTACCCACCAAATTCCTTTCCAGCAGCAGACTTAAGGAGCAGTTTGCTGGCAAAGGCTGCAGCGTCAATGGGAGTAGAATGTCGAATTGGACGATCCATACAACTAGGACAGACTCTGTGGTCCAAAGGCAATGCCAAGATTTCACCAACTATGTTAGCAGCCTTAACATCATCAATAGCCGATTCAGCACTGCAATCTAAAAACAATAGCAATGCAAACAATATATGTTTCAACATGGAGAAAAATAGTTAACTAGTGATGTTAAGTCTAAAGGACGCAAGCCCCTCCATATTATGATGATAAAATAGACAACAGGAGCCACATATTAAAGAAATATACAATGTAAAGAATGTTGTGACCTTGATTCAGTAACACAACAAGGAACGAACAACAATGTACCAGTACAGCTGAAAGGGGAAATACATCATACACTTGATGTCATAATAGAAATTAAAGTTGAATTATAACAAAAACATGACACAAACTAACAGGGTAATAGTAATTACCATTTCTATTCCATTCCTCACGAAGGTAGGCGGCATGGGCCCCGAGTAACGCTTTCTCGACGTAAAAGAAATTATTCTTCCAACCACGATCATGTACATAGTCCAAATTCAAGATCAAAGGTGTCCTCTTCTTACGGCCAACTAACCCATAGAGGCCACCGTTAAACTTCTTCGCCTGGTATGAGTACGTAACAACTGAGAGATCAATTCCAAGTTGGTGTTTGTTCTCAATTACATCTAAAGAAGCCAAAATTCTCCACGACGAGGGCATCACTTGAGATGGGGAAATATTCAGAGTCCTTATAAAATCAGTAACAAGCTTTATAAATGGGAAAGATATACCGATTTCAAATGGATAATTATAGAAACAAACCCATCCCGGGGCATGGTAGTCGGAAAAAAACCTTTTATCTAGGACGACAAGCACGATGTTAAAAGCTGACTTGAACAACAGGGTTGTGTCGACAATACAATCGGGTGACAACGAACTAGAATTGGTGCTTTTAGAATCGAGAATATCGGTCGCCGTCCATCTAGGCTTCTCCGTTGCAGCAGCTTGTACAGGTTTATTACTACTCTTACTGCCTTTTTTTGCCATTGGTTACTGAGGTATTTAACCGAACTGAAGAATGTAAGGGTGTATGTATCGATAGAATGTGATTGGAAACCCTAATTGATGGGAAGTTTAAATAGAAGAGAAATGGGGGTATTTGGATAATTATGAAATGCATATATGATATGTATGTATTGTTATTTAGCATGCAAGAGAAATAGTGGAAGACAAGTGCATTTCCCAAGAAAAATCTCATTGGGCAGATAGGACTCTTATCCCAATGAGATTGGGGACTATTGTTATAACCAAATTTTTATGTGTCCATGATTGTATTGACGAGTAAGAATTCTGTGAATGAGCATATAGACAAACATGACAGGTAGAGATTGTTCGACGTCTGACGAGCTGATTAATTGCCTTAATTAATAAGTATTTATTAATTATTACAATATCAGTTATATAAAACAATATTGCAAATATTAATTTTTGATTATATTAGTAATTCATTGCAAGTCCTAAAAAATAGGAGATAGTAACAGCCGACGAGTAGACCAAGTCTCGACGGATAAGGCTGAAGATACTCGACGAGCGAAATTTTAGGAAAGGATAAGAAGACTGTTTCAACTACAATTCAAATACAGAAAAAGATAAGGAAGCAATCCCATAATTCAAGGAACGTGATCAGAGGTTGTAGCATGAAAATAGGATCGTGGAGAAGATGGAAAAACGGATTATAAATATGATTATAAATTGGTGGACGGAATAATTCCGGGGATTTAATTTGAGATTATTGGGTGTTAAGTTACAAATTCTTCTAAAATCTCAAGGTGTTAAAGAGATTAATTTATTAGGATCATATATTATTCTAACATTCTCTCTCATTCGAAAGCCCATTTATGGGTCGAGAGTAGACTTGATAATTCAGGTAAATGGTTCAGTTTCGGATCTAATCAATTTCGGATCGGATTGATTTTCGGTTATAGTATATTTATATCCGGTTAGGATCGGATTTGATTCGTTTCGGATCCAGTTTCGGTTTTGCAAAAATTAAATCTGTTTCTGTTAGGAATCATATAGTGTGATGATAACAAATTACTTAGAATCATAAGTTTGATCTTGTAACTGGTCGGTGGATATATTACCTATAAATATTCATTGACTAGGAAACGATTTATCAGTTGAAGTAATCAAATGATAAAATGGATTATATCAGTGATTCAGAATTCCTTCTATTATCAATTGATTGTAATATGTCAATGGTTGTACCTTAAATTGCCAACTAATATTTATTGGCTTTGATTCATAGCTCTTCAATGGATATGAAGGATGGTTGATAAATTATAAATATTCTAAATCAGAATTCTCATAAATGAAGTGATCAACAGATAAAGGAGTCAATGGATATCAGTCATTGAACGTTGGTCGATGGATGTCAATCAGCAAAAGTTAAATCAATGGATCATGATCAACGAATGAATATATCAAAGCAATCAATGAATAAAAGAGTAATCGATGGATATCTAAATATCCATTGATACATCAATTTATCAATGGATAACCTATCTATCGATGGATAAGCAAAGATGGATTGATTGATAAGCTTAACAACATTTATCAATTGATCAAAGTTTCTCAAAATGGCTAAGGACAAATAGAATGGAATCTTTGCAGAAGTCTGAATCAATGGAAGACAGTCTTGTCAGGACTATAAAAAATTTCAAAGGAACACAGTCTTCCAGGAGAAGATAAAGAGAAAGGTTTTTCTAGAACAAGGCAAAGTCCAAGGAAAACTATCAAAGTAGCTACATTCTATTTTAATGTAAACATTGTAAAATGTGTTTTATACATTTTATCAGTCGATAGAAAATAGAAGTAGGAAATGGACTGCTATATATAGTTTAGTAGTTCATTGTAGCAATGTGTAGATGTAATAGAAAAAGAACTCAAGAAAAGCATAGAAAGAGATAGGAAACATTGGTAGTGCTTTTCTTTGTTCTATTTACATTTTGTAAGAAGCATGGTTTTAAGACCAATTTTATTTGAAAGTAAAATATTCAGTAGTGGAAAACCAATCCACTAGTAATTTTTAAAAATATCTATTTTCAAATAGTTAGTTTAATTTCTTTTGATTCTCCTTAATAGTTTTAATATCTCAAATACTCAAACACTCTTGAATATAAACTTGAATCCGCAAGAATTTTTCATAATTCTTAAGCTTGTATTCAACCCCCTTCTACAAACTTGTACTAAGGGAAATAAAAATTGGTATCAGAGCCTAGCTTTCAATATACAGAAAGTTAATATCTAAGTACTTCAACAATGAGTCACAAAGGCACAGGAGTGGAGATTTCAGTTTGTGTGAAAAAAAGCTATTTTCACTAGAAAGTTAAAATGCATATGCATCTGCTATCTCTTGACACCTCTTATGTTAACTGCATAGAAAAAGGCCCACGTGTACTTATGAAAATAGTAACAAGTGTAAATGCAGATGGTACTCAAGCACCAGACAAGCTGATTCCAAAGTTTGTGACTGAATACACAGATGAGGATGAGAAGGAAGTGCATAAGGATAAAAAGCTATGAACATTTTATTTAATGGTCTTGACAAAGATATATTTGACAATGTTATCAATTGCATAACCTCTAAAAAAGTATGGGACACTCTTCAAACTCTATGTGAAGGCACTGAGCAAGTAATGAAGAACAAGATGCAACACTTTATTTAGAGATATGAGGCCTTCCACTTCAAGAGTTGTGAGTCAATCAATGACACATATAGCAGGTTTCAAAAACTCTTAAATGAGTTAAAGCTATATGGAAGAGTATATGTTGTTGAAGATACCAATCTCAAATTCTTAAGGTCCTTACCTAGAGAATGGAAACCTATGACTGTGTCTATAAGACAGTCTCTATATTTCAATGATTATACTCTTGAAAAGTTGTATGAAATTCTGAAATCCTATGAGTTGGAACTACAACAGGATGAAAAAATTGAGAAGAGTCAAAGGAATTACAAGTCTGTGGCTTTGATGGTAAATGATAAGCAAGTTGTAGAGCCCTGTGAAGATGTTATTGTTGAAGAAGGAAGAAAAAGTTCTCATGGAAAAGTTGCAAGTGAATACAGGCATGATGATTCTTCAACTAACAAAAAGAAAGAATTAGTTGAGGATGATGAGTCATATACCAAGGAAGATATTGATGAAATAGGTAAACATCTAGCTTTTCTATCAAGAAAATTTTCAAAGCTCAGATTCAAAAGAAATCAAATGCAAAGGCCTGGATCCTAGTTCAGGAAAGATAGTCAACAAAACAAGAATCTTATTGACAGAACTCAGTTCAAATGTTTCAAATGTGGATTGGCTTGTCACTTCTCTAATGAATGCAGAAAGCCAAAGATGGAAAAGATATCAAACTTCAGTGATGGTATTGATTACAAGAAAAAGTACTTTGATTGGCTAAAACAGAAAGAAAAGGCTTTTGTAACAGAAGAAAAGGACTAGGCTGCTGAGGATAATTCTGAAGAGGAAGAATTCATCAATCTTTCACTTATGGCCAATTATGATGACCAAGAAGCTAGTTCCTCTAGCAATCAGGTAATCTCTACTAATTTATCTGAGTTATCTAAAGATGAATGCAATAATAGAATTACTAAAATGACTAATGAATTGTACAATTTGCATGTCACTTTTAAATCCTTAAACAAAGAAAACACTAGACTCAAAAACACCATAGATTCTCTAACTGAAAGGAACACACACTTAGAGAGTGAGCTGCTGCAAATGGACAAACTCGAGGTAGAGAACATAGATGCTAGAGAGGAATTAGTTCAGTGTAAAAAGAAGATAGAAACTTTGAAGAAAGAGTTAGAAGATGAACTAAAAACCATTAACAAATGGAACAGGTCCAGTAAAACTAGCAAAAAGTTGAATGGCATTCAAGGAACAAAATCTTTCACCATGTTGTCTGAAACTCTTGAGAGATTAGCTATTGATTACAATCAATCATTGAATAAGGAGCTATCGATTGCTAATCCTGAATCAACTAATAAGGATTATCAATCGATTGTTAATGTTGACTCAATGGATAATTATCCATCGATTGAGAAATCATCAATTGCTAAATAATCCACTTTAAAAAGTAAGCTTAACAGACTTGTTAAGTTTGTCAAAGAAGGTAGCTCCTTTAATCCCCAAAACAAAGTTGAGTAGGCAAATATAGGTTATTTATCTAAAAATCAGTTAAAAGAAAAATTAGAAAAGATAAAGCCTGAAACTAAGCCTAATGGGAAAAAGAAAAAGAACAAAAATGATAAGGTAGTCATAAATAAGCACAACAACTACATAGCTGACATGTATGCACCTAGAAAAATGTGTTAAATATGGTATTAAGAATCATCTATTTGTTCATTGCAAATCTGAAATGCCTGACATACCTAACATGTTTGCAAATTCTATTTTTCCTCAATTAGTTGCTCCCCATGCTATTCATGCTCAATATGCATTAATGCCTTATATGTTTAATCCATATCTTGCATTTGCCAACACGAATATGCCTATTATGCCTTAGAATCTAAACACCAATATTCATGCACCATATTTCTCTAATTCTGCAAGCATGAATAACCCAAGCACTAGGACTGAAAACCCTGAGGTAAAGAAACCAAGACCTAAGGTTAAAGTGGAATTAAAACCACCTAAACCAAAGGTACAAAAGTTGGAAACCAAACCAAAGGTAGCAACTAAAAAGAAAGGACCCAAGGCAACTTGGCTACCAAAATCAACTTGATTGTTTTTGGATTTATGCAGGAAAAAAGAAGGAATCTTTGGTACTTGGATAGTGGATGTTCAAGGCATATGACAGGTGATAAATCTCTGCTCATATGACAGCAAGGGTTACACCATAGGTTATTGTTTGATTTCAACAGAGAATGTCATCATTAAACCTATTGCACTAGTTGATGGCTTAAGACACAATTTGTTAAGAATCAATCAATTATGTGACAGTGGAAATAAAGTATGCTTCACATCTGATGCATGCATAATTTCCAGCAAGAAAGATGGAAGCCTAATGATGACTGGGAACATAAAAGGAAATGTGTACATAACTGACTTCAACTCAACAAATGCAGATTCAATGACTTGTCTTCTTACAAAAGCAAGTACAGATGAGAGTTGGTCGTGGCACAAGAAATTAGCTCACTTAAATTTCAAAGCCATGAATAAATTGGTCAAGAAAAATCAAGTGTGAGGATTACCACAGATGGAATTTGTCAAAGATGGTTTGTGTGATGCTTGTGAAAAGGGAATACAAAGAAAAGCATCATTTAAGTCAAAATTAGAATCATCAGTTGAGAAACCACTTGAGTTGTTACACTTGAATTTGTTTGGCCCTGTAAACATCATGTCCATTGTAAATAAAAAGTATGCCCTAGTCATTGTGGATGATTTTTCAAGATTCTCTTGGACTTATTTCTTACGTTCAAAAGATGAAACAAGTAAACTCATCATCAAACACATCAAGAAAGTAGAGAAAAGTCTTGGATTGGATGTAAAGAAAATAAGAAGTGACAGTGAAACAGAATTCAAGAATTCTATAATGAAGGAATTTTGTAAATCCAAAGGAATAATACATATTTTTTCTGCACTAAGAACACCTCAATAAAATGTGGTAGTTGAAAGAAAGAATAGGACACTGATTGAAGCAACTAGAACAATGTTGGAAGATGCAAAACTACCAACTTATTTCTGGGTTGAGGCCATCAATGAAGCATGCTATATATAAAATATCTCTATAGTGAATCAAGCACAAGGAAAAACTCAATATCAATTGATAAAGAAAGACAAAAAGCTAAAAGTGGGATTTCTTCATGTCTTTGGTTGTAAATGCTATGTCCTGAGAAATCAAGGTGAAAACCTAGGAAAATTTGAAGTCAAGGCTAATGAAGCTATATTTGTTGGGTATGCATTATCAAGCATAGCCTACAGAGTCTATAATCTTAGACTACACGTTGTTATGAAATATGTACATGTAGTTTTTGATGATAAAAAGATTTAATGCTTGTTTGATGAAAGAAATCATGGCACACTGCAATTTGAGAATGAATAAAATGAGATGCATGAAGAAAGTGAAGAAGAAATATGTCCAGTAAAATCACAAGTAATCAGAAACCCATTATCAGTTGATGTCACTACATCAATGGATAATTTATGAGTTGACAGACATACATCAACTGATAATCCATCAACGGATAACCAACATTCTACAACAAGGGTATCCAACTCAGGGGGAGGGTTTCAAAATGAATCTTCAAATTCAAACCAACATGAGTACAACAACAATGATAATGAAGCTTCATCATCAAGGAGGAATTTACCTCCACAAAGAAAATGGACAAAAAGTCATCCATTTGAATTAATCATTGGAAATGTAGAAGATGGTATCAAAACAAGAAGTGCTACTCAAAATGAGTTTCTATATAGCAGCTCTTTATCTAAAGAAGAACCTAAAAGAGTTGAAGATGCTCTTAAGGATTCTGACTAGGTATTAGCTATGCAAGAGGAACTCAATCAATTTGAAAGAAATAAAGTATGGAAGTTGGTGCCTAAACCAAAAGACAAATCAGTAATTGGTACAAAATGGGTATTCAGGAACAAGATGGATGAAACTGGTAATGTGACTAGAAACAAGGCAAGGCTTATGGCAAAGGGCTATTCATAAGAAGAAGGAATTTATTTTGATGATTCTTTTGCACCAGTTGCAAGATTAGAAGAAATCAAAATTTTCCTAGCCTATGTTGCACATGTTAATTTCAAAGTCTACCAGATGGATGTTAAGAGTGAATTTTTGAATGGAGAATTAGAAGAAGAAGTCTATGTGGAATAACCTCCTGGTTTTAAAGATCCAAATTTCCTTGACTTTGTCTACTATCTACTCAAAGCACTCTATGGCTTGAAACAAGCACCAAGGGTCTGGTATGACACTTTGTCTAAGTTTCTTCTAAGTTTCTCATTGAGAGTCACTTCACAAGATGTACTATAGATAAAACTTTATTTCGTAGAAATGTTAATGGCTCAATTATTCTTGTTCAAATCTATGTGGATGACATCATATTTGGCTCAACTGATTAGGGACTTTGCAAAAAAAAATTCAAAGTAATGCAAAGTAAGTATGAAATGAGCATAATGGGAGAACTTACCTACTTTCTTGGTTTGCAAGTCAAACAAGTTAAGGATGGTATTTTTATAAATTAAACTAAATATATTCATAACTTGTTGAAGAAATTTGACTTAAGTGAATGTTCTTCTACAAAAACTCTCATGACCACTGCCACTAAACTTGAATTAAATACTAAGGAAGCTAAAGTGGACATTTCAAGTTATAGAGGCATGGTAGGCTCACTTTTATACAGAACTGCTAATAGGCCAGATATAATGTTATGTACATGCTTGTGTGCTAGATTTCAGGCTGATCCTAGAGAATCTCATTTAATGGCTATTAAGAGAATTTTTAGATATCTCAAGGGTACACCAAATTTAGGTATTTGGTATCCTAGAAATTCTGGTTTTTATCTAATAGGCTACTTAGATGGAGATTATGCAGGTTGCAAAATAGATAGGAAAAGTACAACAGGCAGCTGTCAATTTTTAGGAAACAAACTTGTGTCATGGTTTAGCAGGAAGCAACACTCAGTATCAACTTTAACTGCAGAACTTGAGTACATTGTTGCTGGAAGTTGTTGTGCACAAATATTATGAATGAGGAATCAACTATTTGACTATGGGTTAAATATGAACAAGATTCATATTTTCTATGATAATACAAGTGCCATTGCCATAACTGAGAATCTTGTGTAACATTCCAAAACCAAACACATTGACATAAGGTATCATTTCATTAGGGAACATGTAATGTATGGTATAGTTGATTTACATTTTATCCCTAGTGAACAATAACTTGCAGACATTTTACCAAACCTCTAGATGAATCTACTTTTAATAGATTAGTGTGTGAGTTAGGTATGATCAATTTTACTTAAAATTATATGAATGTTTGTCAAGTTTTGTTTAGTTTTATGCAGCCATTATTCATATTTATCTTTTGACACTATGTGATCAATTGATAAATGTGTTAATCATCAATGGATATTTTTCAGCCATCAATGTATATATTTAATCAACTAATAAAATATATACCTATCGATGGATATTTATCCATCGACAGAAAATTACCCTGGTAATTGCATGTCAATTGATAAATTTATTACTACTCAATGGATGTGATTACCCATCCATGGTAATAGAATTCTATTCATTTCTAAACATCCATCGACTACTTTTTAAATTAGTCGTTGATACTCTATTTTATCCATCGACAAATGCATATACTTCTATATGTATAAAGTTGATTGCTATTTAGAGTATGGCTATTTATCTTATTTTCAAACGGCCATTTCTTTTCACTAAAATAGCAAAATAATTGAAGTGACTTATTTTAAGTCATTTTATTCTTAAAAAAATATAAATAACAGTTTCATTTCTCATTTTCATTTCACCTGCTACTTTTACTTAACAATTATTCTTTGCATTTTGCTCTCTAAGAACCGTAAGGCAATTTTTCTTCACTTTTAATCAACAGGCTTGATCTATGAGCAGAACAACTTCATTATTTGCATGACAATGGAGGATGCTCCAGCGGATTTCTATCCATTGATGAAGTTTTTAAGTGAATGCTCTAAGTCAAGCACCAACCATTGTCTGTGAACTTGCAAAAGAGTTATGGAAGTTTGCAGAGGTATCCGAAGATGGGAAGGTAATCTCTTACACTTGTAAAGGTAAACCCTGTACACTTACTAGTGTGACTCCCCCAGATCCGGGGTCAGGTATCCAGGCCGTCACTGTCCAATTTCCACAATAAATAATGCTCACCTGCTTTAACAATTATAACAATCCAACATACAAGCAATGACCCCAAACCAAATACACAACTCGAGTTATAGTCTCAGGAAACGAACTTAAAATAATAACAGTTATGATAATCCAACTGTACTAAACTCAGGATCTCATGCTACTAATATAACCTCTATCTGAAGTTACATTAGGAGTTAACAATATTTCAACATTTATTAATACCTTGCATATTTTACAATAATTATTAGGATTCTAAACTAAAATCCTATCTAGCTTACATCGCCTGTAGAAGCCTTGAACCTAACTAACTCAAGCTTGAGCCTCTCCTTTCCTTTGCATCCCCTGGACAAGTCTTACTGCAAGATATAAGGTTTACAAAAAAACAAGAATGAGCCAAAGAATGCTCAGCAAGTTACTTATCAGAATATTTCAAGGAAAAGGTGATAGCCATAATTATCCCAACTGGATATTCAACAATAAAAGTATACAACTTGCAATAAAAGTAATCTCGTCGTGTGTGGGTTGACTCTTAGCCAACGAATCAACAAAACAAAGTACTCGGTTCAAAAAGACTCAAGAACACAACCCGGGGAGTCGTTACAATATTTTATAATAACCTTAATAAAGAGTATTTAATTGGAGCTAGATATAAGTTTCAAAAGACCCAGGTATATATGGGAAGAATGTCAGGAATATTGATTCATTCCCTAATGTGGGGTGGTTAACCCGAAAATAACTGCAGAATATTTTATTGGTAATTAAATAACCAACATTTAATTAAAAATAATATTCAAAGCATTTTCCAAATGCTCCATTATATTTTTAAAACGTCACAAAATATTTGAGTAAGGATTAAGGTTCTATACTAACCCTCAACCCTCAGTAAACCGGGATATTTAATATAATCAGAGTCAAACAATTTATAAATATTGTTTTGCTTAAAACAATTGAACAACAACTGTCTTTTAAAGATTCCCAATATTTAAATTATATTAAAACAATATTTAATATTATTTAAAAATAATTAAAGAGCATAATTATAATTAACAATTTTATTTTCATTGATCCACAATATTTAAATCATATTTGTTAGGTCCAAATGTGTTGTAGAGGGGGGGGGGTGAATACAACTTTTCGAATTAATGAAGCAATAAATATTATGTAATAAATGAACACAATGATTCAAGGAATATATGTCTTATATATAACTTGAAAGGGTTGCTACAACATTCATTACACAGTACACTAGAAGTAAAGAGGGTAGTAAATGATACTAAGCTCTGTGAATACTCTCTCTCTCTTTTATAAGTGTTTATCTAGAAAAATATTGCTCTCCCTCTAAAATAATACACAAGTACTTCTATTTATACTACTTGTAATCTATGTCTTGTAGTCTTCAAAGATTAAAATATACGTGGCCCAATGATATCCACATAAATCTTATCTTATCTTGAAAGCTTGGAAATCTGCCAATTAGATGATGCCATGTGTCATGTTAAAACTGCCCTCCATGTAGAACTTCTACTTGGCCATCTCGAATATTTTATCTCGAATATTCTACATAGGAATGTTCTACTTGGCCATCTCGAATATTCTATCTCGAATATTCTACATAGGAATGTTCTACTTGGCCATCTCGAATATTCTATCTCGAATATTCTACATAGGAATGTTCTACTTGGCCATCTCGAATATTCTATCTCGAATATTCTGTACTTAGAAAAATTCTGGGCTTTAACTTGAAACTTCAATGCAGCATCTTGAACTTGTGATTTCTTTATGTCTTCCAAATTCTTCAACAAGCTCTTGAACTTGGATCTCTATTACTGACATAAACATACTATCAATGTCCTGACACTTGATGCAATGGTCTGATTCATAAGTGACTAGTCTTGATAGTGTCTCTGCTTTTTGAATAGATTACCATTTTCAATTAGTAATGTGGCTTTCCAATCATTGCTTTTCTTCTTGTTCACTTGAAATCAATTAGCCTTGTTGATACTGATAGTTATGATCTTGAATCTTTAAGTTACAAATCACTGAGGCATGAACAACTTTGTCTTGAACTTCTTTCAATGATTTCTTCTTTGTTTGATCATAGTTAACAAATTGAATTGTATCAATTACCTTATCTTCATGGTTAACATTGATTTCTTTTTGACTTCATGTTCTTGATTGTCTTCTGGTTAAGTATCTTTTCTTTTAGTTGAGTTACATAAGTTATAGTGTTACAAGTTTAGACACTCTGCCTTTCAATCTCCGCCTATTTGATAGTCTAACAATGACATTCAAATTAACAAAGGGATAACTCAACTAAACAATGAGACGAGAAAAAGATAAATAACATTACTGTCTTGTTTGAATTACAACTGAAATAAACTTGAAAACAATTCAAAGAACTAGAATAAGTAAAACTTAAGCTAGACAGAAAATTCGAACTTCGAATTAAAGATCATTTGAGTGATTCCTATCACCTGGATTATTTCAAACCTTTCAGTCAAACTTATATCACCTTATTGGATCCACTCTGATTCACGGTTACAGTATGGTACGTTAGCCTATCTCGCATACCGTGATCAGGTGAATTTTCCTCAAGTGAGTTAAAGCAACTAAAAAGATATGAAGTTTTTCCAACTTCAAGTTCACACCACTCTGACCGTTAATTCTAATTCCGTCTCTTCTTCCTAACTTCTTCAGCTTGGCGCTTCTCCTCGTTCAACCTTTTGTGCCTTTCCTTCTGTTGTTTCTTGTAAACTGGATCATGAAGCTGCTTCCACCTTGCATTCAACAGACTTACCGCTTCCATTTCTAAAGGATTCCTGGGCTCTGGATAAGGATGCCTGAAAAGCCTTCTGAGTTTGTCCACCTCCTGAGTAGTTCTGATCTTTGGAATGTCCTCAAAATTTTTCATTATGAGCTGTGACTTCCAATGAGACTTATCAGCCTTAAAATGACAATAGATCATTTTAGGGTAGCCCTTAACACGGTTAGTATTGTGGACACTAGCCGCATCTCGCTCCATTCTCTTCTTTTCCACTACTACTTCAGATAAGTACTTCAGGAGTCTCTACTTCTCATCTACATTCTCATTCTCCACTTCGCCCCATTTGAATACTTCTATAACTCTCTCTAGAAAAGCAGCATCTTGAGTCTGCAGCAGCCATTTCCTACTCATATGCAACAATGTTTGATTTTGGTCTGCGTCTATGAATGCTAAAGCATCAGCTGTGTCATCATCATATGAGTGTATCTAGTATACACTATCTCTCCCTGGAACACCAACTGCCTCCCTTATTTCTCCTTGTTCCAGAGATCCAGAAGGAAGAGTCAGAGCTTCATCTACATTCTTAACAGCTTGTAGAATATTCCACTTTCTTTCAATTAGCTCCGGCTCAATCTTTACATTGTCTAGAGGGTCTGGAGCAATAATGTCACACTTCCAGATTTCATTGTTCATCTTGAATATGACCCTGTTAGGTCCAAATGTGTTGTAGAGGGGGGGGTGAATACAACTTTTCGAATTAATGAAGTAATAAATACTATGTAATAAATGAACACAATGATTCAAGGAATATATGTCTTATATATAACTTGAAAGGGTTGCTACAACATTCATTACACAGTACACTAGAAGTAAAGAGGGTAGTAAATGATACTAAGCTCTGTGAATACTCTCTCTCTCTTTTACAAGTGTTTTTCTTGAAAAAATTGCTCTCTTAAATTAATACACAAGTACTTCTATTTATACTACTTGTAATCTATGTCTTGTAGTCTTCAAAGATTAAAATATACGTGGCCCAATGATGTCCACATAAATCTTATCTAATCTTGAAAGCTTGGAAATCTGCCAATTAGATGATGCCATGTGTCATGTTGAAACTGCCCTCCATGTAGAACATCTACTTGAGAACTTCTACTTGGCCATCTCGAATATTCTACATAGGAATGTTCTACTTGGCCGTCTCGAATATTCTATCTCGAATATTCTATCTCGAATATTCTACATAGGAATGTTCTACTTGGCCATCTCGAATATTCTATCTCGAATATTCTATACTTAGAAAAATTCTGGGCTTTAACTTGAAACTTCAATGCAGCATCTTGAACTTGTGATTTCTTTATGTCTTCCAAATTTTCCAACAAGCTCTTGAATTTGGATCTCTATTACTGACACAAACATACTATCAATGTCCTGACACTTGATGCAATGGTCTGATTCATAAGTGACTAGTCTTGATAGTGTCTCTGCTTTTTGAATAGATTACCATTTTCAATTAGTAATGTGGCTTTCCAATCATTGCTTTTCTTCTTGTTCACTTGAAATCAATTAGCCTTGTTGATACTGATAGTTATGATCTTGAATCTTTAAGTTACAAATCACTGAGGCATGAACAACTTTGTCTTGAACTTCTTTCAATGATTTCTTCTTTGTTTGATCATAGTTAACAAATTGAATTGTATCAATTACCTTGTCTTCATGGTTAACATTGATTTCTTTGTGACTTCATGTTCTTGATTGTCTTCTGGTTAAGTATCTTTTCTTTTAGTTGAGTTACATAAGTTATAGTGTTACAAGTTTAGACACTCTGCCTTTCAATCTCCCCCTATTTGATAGTCTAACAATGACATTCAAATTAACAAAGGGATAACTCAACTAAACAATGAGACGAGAAAAAGATAAATAACATTACTGTCTTGTTTGAATTACAACTGAAATAAACTTGAAAACAATTCAAAGAACAAGAATAAATAAAACTTAAGCTAGACAGAAAATTCGAACTTCGAATTAAAGATCATTTGAGTGATTCCTATCACCTGGATTATTTCAAACCTTTCAGTCAAACTTATATCACCTTATTGGATCCACTCTGATTCATGGTTACAGTATGGTACGTTAGCCTATCTCGCATACCGTGATCAGGTGAATTTTCCTCAAGTGAGTTAAAGCAACCAAAAAGATATGAAGTTTTTCCAACTTCAAGTTCACACCACTCTGACCGTTAATTCTAATTTCATCTCTTCTTCCTAACTTCTTCAGCTTGGCGCTTCTCCTCCTTCAACCTTCTGTGCCTTTCCTTCTGTTGTTGTTCTTTCTTGTAAACTGGATCATGAAGCTGCTTCTACCTTGCATTCAACAGACTTACCGCTTCCATTTCTAAAGGATTCCTGGGCTCTGGATAAGGATGCCTGAAAAGCCTTCTGAGTTTGTCCACCTCCTGAGTAGTTCTGATCTTTGGAATGTCCTCAAAATTTTTCATTATGAGCTGTGACTTCCAATGAGACTTATCAGCCTTAAACTGACAATAGATCATTTTAGGGTAGCCCTTAACACGGTTAGTATTGTGGACACTAGCCGCATCTCGCTCCATTCTCTTCTTTTCCACTACTACTTCAGATAAGTACTTCAGGAGTCTCTACTTCTCATCTACATTCTCATTCTCCACTTCGCCCCATTTGAATACTTCTATAACTCTCTCTAGAAAAGCAGCATCTTGAGTCTGCAGCAGCCATTTCCTACTCATATGCAACAATGTTTGATTTTGGTCTGCGTCTATGAATGCTAAAGCATCAGCTGTGTCATCGTCATATGAGTGTATCCAGTATACACTATCTCTCCCTGGAACACCAACTGCCTCCCTTATTTCTCCTTGTTCCAGAGATCCAGAAGGAAGAGTCAGAGCTTCATCTACATTCTTAACAGCTTGTAGAATATTCCACTTTCTTTCAATTAGCTCCGGCTCAATCTTTACATTGTCTAGAGGGTTTGGAGCAATAATGTCACACTTCCAGATTTCATTGCTCATCTTGAATATGACCCTCTCAATGAACTCCACTGACTTCTCCTTGATGTCAGAAGTGAATCCCTTACTCATCATTTGCCTGCATACCGCCTTTAGAGATTCTACTGATAGAGCCATTAGGTCATTTTCCTCTAAGCACACCCTCTTCATCTTTCCATCAAGAACCATCCGAACAATATCAGGATTCGCTGAGAATTCTGGTCCCTTGTCCTCTGCTAGCTGCATTAACTGATCCCTATACAGAATGCTAAGCTCCTCAGCTTGAGAATATTGAATTTTTGTTGCTAGCAAGAACAACTCTGACGCAGATCTTCTCGAGATGAATTGATCATCCACATACAAGAAAGATGTCGGGACTCCTTCGACTAAAGACAAGATGACCTGCCATTCCTTAACCATTGCATTATATCCAACTCTGACTTTTGAGATCAACCTTTTCAAAGCATTTATGTAGTCAACAATCAGTGGATTCTGCAAGTTCAAGTTGTAGAACAAGTCTTCCGCCTCTTTGTTATGAGTTCCTTTTGTACAAACTGCCGATAGAATCTTCCTTGCATCATCCCATTTCCGTCCTATCCTTTTCTTGTCCAGATCTACTTGAGGATCAGCTAACCTTGCAAGCTCATGATCATACTGTTTCTCCTTAAGCTCCGCTTTCTTTTCAAGAAAAACAGCCTCATCCTGCATCATCTTCATTTTATAGAACTGAGCTTGTTCCAAGGCCAGCTGTTGGGCTTCTAGAGTTTCCTTATCAACTGGTATTTCTCCAGGCTGTCCGGAAGACATTCCAGCACCTCCACCTTGTTCCTTCAAAGATCTTCTAATAGCATGTGCTAACGGAACATCCTCCATATCAGAATCTGAATCAAGTACTGCATGTGCCTCTTCCTGATGACGACTCAAGTCAATGAATGGCTCTTCTTGTTCAGCCACCACTGCCTTACCCTTCCTCTTTCTTTGAGCCTCTTCTTCATTCACTGGCTCATTTTCTTTGACAACATCAGCAGTTTGTTCTTCAATTTCTTCAATTATTACCGACTGCTGTCTCGTCTCCTTACCACTCTCCCCCTTAGGTGAGTTATCCCCGACACCACCTTTCTCGCAAGATCCAGCAGTTGCATGAGAACCACCAAAACTAGAACCCGAGGGTCCAGCTCCACGCACCTCCAGCACCACCAGTATCATCATGATCAGGGGGAGGCTGAGTGAATTGTTCGTCAAAGCACTCGGGAGGAACAAAGCTTCTAACTGCATACATCATCCTGCTGATCTCTGTCGCCATGGTATGCATTATGCTCTCCACTGCTCCCATTCTGTTATTTAGAGTGCTGCCCAAGATACCACCAGCATGGCCCAAGTCATTCACCTTATTTGTCAATTCATCCATCGCTGTTGCTTAACTGGCCATCCGTGCTGCGTAATCATCAAGAGCTCGTTGATTGTCACCAATATTGATCCCCAACTGCCCCATTGACTGCCCGAACTGCTTGATTTCAATTTCAATTGATGTCATACGCGTGTCAAGATTTTCAAGATAAAGGGACGGTGTTTGGTCTGGGTGTCCTCGCTCTAAAAATCGTTCTGGTAGTGTTTGTCGCTCGGTTTCGGGCCTTAAAAATGAAGGTCCCTCACTCCCTAAACGCTCACACACACTCCCTGTCTCACGCTCGTGTATGTCTTCAACAATAGTCCTGAAAGAGAAAGCAGTACCTGCAGAAACTGGATAAGTAAAGTGAGTAGCAGTTATGGGATCTGTTCCTGTCATATCCTGAGGTGGAATCTCAGGTTGAGAGGCTGCAGAGTGTTCTAGTACAACATCAGAACCGATCCTCTCTGCAGCATCAGTATGTACCGGTGAAGGTACTTCTGAAGCAATGAAAGCTTCCGGCCTTTCTGAAGCAACATGCTCTTCAGAAGGCTCCAGATCCTCACCAAGATTCTAAGGTGTAGAATGTGCAAAGGTAGAACCACTCTCGTGAGGTGGAGTGGGTGTGAATGACATTCTAGGTTTGGACTGGGCTGAAGAAGTTGCAGCATGTGAGAATTTGGCTTTCTTCCGAATAACTGGCTGCACTTCTGGGTCACTCTCAGAGCCCTCACCTAAATCTACAGATGCCAGCCTTTTAACTCCCGTGAGCAAGGGTGAAATAGAAGAATCAAGAGTTTCAGACTCAGAATCAGAAATATAGCTCTCACCCTGGGATAGATCCTGCGGGCTAGCAGAATCTTGGGCAATGGAATCAGATTTAGTTGAAGAAGTATCAGTAGTGTGAACAGAGAGTTGCTCTTGTTCATAGAAGTTACCTCCTTCATTACCTTGTCCAGCGAAGGGATCAGGATCAGCATGTGGAGTAGGTTGTCTTTCCCTGTGACTGGCAGAGGATTGACCGTGAGAGTGCCCATCATCATCCTCATCACTTTGAGGCTCTTCAGGAATCCCTTGAAATGCGTCAGCATGTGCAGATGGATTCTGAGCATGTGATGATACGTGCGAGGTTCCCGCCATAGTAGTAATACCTGCATCATACTGAAGCCACACTTGAATATTAGCAGGAATAATCAGCGCTTTACCGTGATGTTTATCCTGATTAGCAATTGTTGTGAGTGACTTGGTGCCCATGCCAAGTGATGCAGATGTTTTACTCGTTGCAAATGCCTGTCTTACAGCTAAAGCATTAGTCGGTACTAAATGATTAATGAGCATTTGTAAGAAACGAGGATACCAGCATACAACGTTAGTAGTTGCAAGGTTTCTGTTTGCAGTTGATCCCATTGTAGCCACTATTTCGGAAAGAACTATTCTTCCATAATTAATGTCCAGTTCACGGGCTAGGGAAACGGCAAAGATCTGTATGTGAATTGGAATCTGATGATAATCTTTTTCGCGCGGCCGAAAACATCTCGTGATGGCCTCGAAAAAGTCATTCCATTCCACCTGGAAGTATTGTTTCTGGATGGCGCCAGCTAAGATCCGTCCAGAAGGAGGATAGCATCCAATCTCCTCAAAGAATTTGAGACGATCTGCCGTCGAAGGTTCAGGGACATAAACATCTTTAACTGGAAAGCCCAGAACCCTGTTGAACACTTCCTCCGTTACTTCATATTCCTGACCCGCCAAGGTAAACCTGAAACCATAGGGGGTAGATTTACTCCCGAAAGTAACCGCACTAGTCCATAATTGTTGTAAAGCATCATGGACTAGTGTTGGTTTAGCAGTAAACGCAACACTAGCCTTGGAATACAGATTGAGGAATCGTATCCAAAACTTGAATCGTGGGAGTTGATCACCAATTTCCATACTAATGTTATAAAAATTATTTTTCGCAAGAATAAATTGGTGAGCCATTTGTAAAATAATTTTCCTTGAGTTAATGTGATATTTTGAAAAGAAACAATTAAGGTAAACACTTAAGGAAAAAAATGTAATCTAATTAATTCCTTTTAGAGAATCGAGAAGATGAACAGCCGATTTGAACTAAACTACGGAATAAATTATGATCAAAAGCAAAACAAACAGAATCCAGTCCAGTAAATACTGCAACCCAAATCAGTGATATAAAAACTAAACTATGTTTGTAAATAACCGTGATAGTTGTGTGTATATGTGTGTGTATATGACAAACTAAACAGATGAACAGGCAGGTCCAAATACACAAACACAGGGCAAACAGAGAATAGTAAATTGAAAACGGGCAGCAGTTCGAGATATGTAAGAGTTTTAACACAACTCGAATGAACAGGGCAATGACTGTTTGAAATCGCAGGGAGGGAGGGTGGGGGCTGTAAAAATTTAGGGTTAAAACGATTAGGTAAAAGTGAAAAGAAAGACAGGTTAATGTTGTATATATAGGCATATATGTGTAAAGACGAGAATATCCCTGTGAAAATAGGAAAAAAACGTTAAGTACATACAGGAGAACATCAAGTCGAACACTATCTCGAACATCAAGTCGAATATTCGAGATAAAGTTCGAGATGACACTAACTCGAACAAATAATCACTTAATCAATTAATACAGCTTAATAAACCCACCAGGAAATCCCATCTCGAATATCAAGACAAAATTCCATTAAAATGATTAAAATTGCAAGTATAAACCTGGGAACACTATCTCGAATATCAAGTCGAATATTCGAGATAATGTTCGAGATAGGACTCAAGTCGAACATCAAGTCGAATATTCGAGATAATGTTCGAGATGGGACTCATGTCGAACATCAAGTCGAATATTCGAGATAATGTTCGAGATGGGACTCAAGTCGAACATCAAGTCGAATATTCGAGATAATGTTCGAGATGGGACTCATGTCGAACATCAAGTCGAATATTCGAGATAATGTTCGAGATGGGACTCAAGTCGAACATCAAGTCGAATATTCGAGATAATGTTCGAGATGGGACTCATGTCGAACATCAAGTCGAATATTCGAGATAATGTTCGAGATGGGACTCAAGTCGAACATCAAGTCGAATATTCGAGATAATGTTCGAGATGGGACTCATGTCGAACATCAAGTCGAATATTCGAGATAATGTTCGAGATGGGACTCAAGTCGAACATCAAGTCGAATATTCGAGATAATGTTCGAGATGGGACTCAAGTCGAACATCAAGTCAAATATTCGAGATAATGTTCGAGATAGAGATTAACTCGAACAATTTCCCAGACTTGGAATTTTAAACAGGCACACGGGGAACTGTAACTCGAAATTCAAGTCGAATTTCGAGATGAATTTCGAGATAGACCTTATCTCGAATATTCTTCCCAGACTTAGAATTTTCAAAAATTTTAATTTGGAAGATAGTCAGAATAATTTGGCAATTTTTTCAACAACAATTAAATTTTGCCAAATTAAGATAAATATCAATTCAAGGATTTTTATCAAAGCAAATAATAAAAACATTCCTTGACAATTCTAAGGCCTCTTAAATTAAACAAAATTACATGAAAAACACAGGTAAATTCATCTAAAAATCATAAAAAATTTAGAATAATATGAATTTAACTCCCCCTATGATCATGCAATCATACCAGCATAAATTCAAAGATTTAACTAATAATTACACATAAAACACAATGAATTCATGTAAAATAACACAACATGCATCCTAAAATACTCATTACTTAATCATTTTTAAAGTCTAAGTCCATAATGATTAATTAGCATGCAGAAGTGATATTTTGAGCAATTGTAGAGATTATTTACATATGTTTTCAACTTTGTATCAAAAAAAATAGGCAAATGACAAGACCAAAAACATATGTTCATGATTAAAAACTGAAATTTTGCAGATAGCAGAAATCACTAACTTGTGTTAAGCATTCCCAATTCACCAACCAACCTATTGAATGTTACTTCATCAAGAGGTTTAGTGAATATATCTGCAATTTGTTGCATTGTGGGCACAAAATGTAGCTCCACAGTCCCCTCCTCGACATGTTCTCTAATGAAATGATACCTGATATCTATATGCTTGGTTCTTGAGTGGTCTACAGGATTGTTGGTCATGGCAATGGCACTTGTGTTGTCACACATGATTGGAATCTTTTTGTGCTCCATGCCATAATCTTTCAATTGGTTCCTCATCCACAGTATTTGAGCTACACAGCTTCCAGCAGCAATGTACTCAGCTTCAGCAGTAGAAGTAGATACTGTGTGTTGCTTTTTGCTTTGCCAGGACACCAATCTTCTGCCAAGAAATTGACATGCACCAGATGTGCTTTTTCTATCAATCCTGCAACCTGCATAGTCTGAATTCGAATAGCCAATTAGATTAAAACCTGTATCTCTTGGGTACCAAATCCCTAGATTTGATGTTCCCTTGAGATACCTAAATATTCGTTTGACGGCTATGAGATGTGATTCTCTAGGATCCACTTGGAACCTTGCACACAAACAAGTTGCGAACATAATATCGGGTCTACTTGCAGTTAAATAGAGGAGTGAGCCAATCATACCTCGATAGCTTGTGATGTCAACTGGTTTACCTGATTTGTCTTCATCAAGCTTCGTGGCTGTTACCATGGGAGTCTTAGCTGTTGATGCATCTTCTAGATTATACTTCTTGAGTAAATCTTTGATGTACTTGGACTGACAGATAAAGATTCCATCTTTTCTTTGACTGATCTGTAATCCAAGGAAGAAGGACAGCTCTCCCATCATGCTCATCTCATACTTATCCTGCATTAACTTGGCAAATTTCTCGCACAAGCGCTCATTAGATGACCCAAAAATAATATCGTCCACATAGACTTGAACAAGTATTAAATCACTTTTTACATCTTTATAGAACAATGTTTTATCAATTACTCCCCTAGTAAAACCACTTGCAATTAAGAACAAGGATAGGGTTTCATACCATCGTCTTGGGGATTGTTTGAGGCCATAGACAGCTTTGAAGAGAAGATACACAAAATCTACAAGTTCTGGATCAACAAAGCCAGGTGGCTGTTCCAGATATACTTCTTCTTCTAGCTCTCCATTCAGGAAGGCACTTTTCACATCCATCTGAAAAACCTTGAAGTTCTTGTGTGCTGCAAAGGCCAAGAACATCCTGACTGCCTCAAGTCTTGCAACTGGAGCGTAGGTCTCATCATAATCAATACCTTCTTTTTGAGAATAACCCTTCGCTACCAAACGAGCCTTGTTTCGTGTTACAAGTCCGTCTTCATCCAGTTTATTTCTGAATACCCACTTAGTTCCAATTACTGATCTATTCTTCGGTCAGGGTACCAGCTTCCAAACTTTCTGCCTTTCAAACTGATTGAGCTCCTCTTGCATTGCAATCACCCAATCAGTATCAACAAGAGCTTCTTCTATTTCTTTAGGTTCAAGCTTGGATAAGAACCCAGAATATAAGCAAATATTAGCCATGTCAGCTCTTGCGGTTCTTCTAGTAGTCACACCAGCATCTGGATCACCAATTATTAATTCAAACGGATGGTCTCTACTCCATACTCGTTCTCTTGGAAATTGTCTTGATGATTCAGCTTGACTTTCTGAGTTGTTGTGTTGACTACTTGTGGTATTTCCACTAACTCCCCCTGAGTTAGTGCCAGCTCCTACAGAACTATTGTCATCTCGTCTTGAGCCTTGAACACTTGTCCTTGAGCTGCTATTTACTCCCCCTGAGTTGTTGCCGGATCATGCGGAAGAAGTTTCTTCTGATCTTGTAGGATTCGATTGTTCATTAAGCTCAGATGTTTCTTCACGAACACTTGGAACATTTGAAATGACAACCAACTCAGGTTCATCTTCAGGTTCATCTAGGTCCAGATTCTGAAATTTAAGGGACTCTGGTTCACTAGAATCTTTAGATATTGATGGGAGTTTGGTATCGTCGAATCTGACGTTGTAGCTTTCAGTCACTTTTCGATCATTCACTAAGAATACCCGATAAGCTGCCACCACATCTGTAGAATAACCAACAAAGATTCCTTCACGAGCTTTTGCTGCAAATTTGCCTAGATTTTCATTATCTATAAGCACATAGCATTTAGCTCCAAAGACATGAAAGTATTTGATTGTAGGTCTTCTGTTATTCATTAGTTCACATGGTGTCTTTTCTTTATCTTTTATGATCAGGGTTCTATTCTAAGTGTAACACACTGTACTCACTGCTTCGGCCCAAAAGTAAAGAGGAAGTTTTGAATCATACAACAATGTTCTTGCTGCTTCAACCAAAGTTCTGTTCTTCCTTTCAACTACTCCATTTTGCTGTGGAGTTCTCGGGGATGAGTACTGACGACGTATTCCCTTAGATACACAGAAATCATTCAGCACTGCATTCTTAAATTCAGTACCGTTGTCTGTTCTAATCGTCTTTACAGTAAGTGTTGAAACATTCTCAATTTGAGTGATGTGATCAATGATTAGGAAAGGTACTTCGTCTTTCGTCATTGCGAACAATACCCATGTATACTTGGATAAGTCATCCACGATTACCAAAGCATATCTTTTCCTAGATAAGGATAGGACATTCACTGGGCCAAACAAATCCATATGAAGAAGTTGTAAAGGCTCAGTGATACTAGAAATTTCTTTACTTTTATGTGATGCTCGCTTTGACTTTCCCATTTCACAAGCTTCACAGAGTCCTTTAGGAGCAAACTCCATCTGTGGTAGATCTCTCACTAATTCTCACCTCGCGAGAGCATTCATCGTTTTGAAGTTTAAGTGAGATAGCTTTTTGTGCCATAACCAGCTTTCATCATCTGAAGCTTTGCTGTAGAAACAGGTGACTTCATTCTGATTTGCCGAATCCATGTCTGCAATAAAAAGATCTGCCTTTCGAACTCCTTTCAAAGTTAACGAACCTTCCTTGATGTGAGTTATTGATACACCTTTCTTATTGAAGACAATTTCATAACCTTTGTCACAGAATTGACTTATGCTCAACAAATTGTGCTTCAATCCCTCAACATAGGAAATATCTTCAATGATGACATTGCCAGTCTTCAGTTTTCCATATCCCTTTGTCACTCCTTTGTTGTCATCTCCAAAGGTAACATAAGGGCCAACTTTCATAACCAACTCTGTAAGCAGGGACTTGTTTCCTGTCATATGCCTTGATGCTCCACTATCTAGCACCCATAAGACTTTATTTCTTTTCTGCTTAAAGCCCTGCAATGACAGATTGGTTAGGCGTTCTTCGGAACCCAACTTTGATTGGGCCCGGCTTTTCTATAAGATCGATAGTTATCAGGTATAACAACAGGAGATGCACTTTCTTTAACATTCTTAGAGCTTTCGACTTTGTCTTTTCCCTTGTCAGACTTCACAGATTTGTTAGTCTTAGGAGAAGGCTTGTCACTCCTAACTTTAGGAGGACTTGCAGTCTTAGCTCTCACATTCTTCTTCTTGATATTAGAACTAGTAGCAGTATTTAAACATGTTTGACTAGTTGCATTCATCAAATTTACAAAAGTTTGCATGACATTAAAAGTGCATGGCATACAATTAGGTTGACCACATTGTGCATGATTCTGATGCATGTTATTCATTGTGGTACAGGCATGGCATGTGCAACAGGAATATTCATCTTAGATTTACATGCATAAGAAAGATGTTCAGTGGATTTACAGTGATAACATGCTTTCTTTACTCGTTCTACCTTAACCTCTTTTATGCCCTTTTCTTTCTTAACCTGTTGTTTAACAGCCTTGGCTCCTAATCCTGGTCTAGATTCTTCTCTAGGGGATTTGATTTTAACTGATTTAGTAGGAGTTACAGGTTGTTCTTTCTTCCGATCTTCCATCTCGATTTCATATCTAACTAGTAAATCAGTCTCTTCTTCTTCTCGAGGAGTAAAGTGTTTGAATATTGGTTTAATAGCAGATTTGAGAATTGTAGGTACTTCTTTTTTAATCTCACTGGGACTGGTGTCTACAGGCATTTTCCCTTCTTTCTTTGATAAGTTAGAATAGTCAAGTCCTACACCAACACCAGTTATCTTCTTAAATGTGCTACTATCAACATTCACTTTACTAGCTGCTAGTTTATAAGCTTCGTATTTTGTTTCTAACTCAGCTAGTTTATTCCTAAGACATGCTTCTATTTCATCTTTAAGGTTGAGCTTGTGTTCCAAAGTTTTAATAGAGTCTCTTAGGGAAGTATCTATAGTGCAAACGACCTCTAATTCTTCCACTTTTGCCTCAAGCATTCTGCATTTGGCAACAATTGTTTTCTGTTCTTTTTGAGAAGTATTTAGGCTTTTGCACAGCATATAGATCTCTTCGCTAAGAGCCCCGTTCTGCACCTTATAATCATCTATAGACATTTCTTCCTTAAGGGTTAGAACTGGTACCTCTGGTTCATCTGACGTTTCAGCCATGAGGGCAAAGTTTGCTGTATGAGTAACTTCTTCCTCATCTGAATCATCCCACGCTCTTCCTTCTGTGACAACTAAAGCTCTTTTTCCATGTCTTTCCTTCACCAGAGCCTCATACTTGCTTTTGAGGGCTTCATAAGTTTCTTTTGGATATGTCTGTTTAGGCTTCTTGCAATCTGTAGCAAAGTGTCCAGCTTCACCACAGTTATAACATTTGAACTTCATTTTGAAATCCAAAGGAGATTTGTAGCTAGTACTCTTGCCTTTTCCTTTGTAGCCTTGTGAACTACCACCACCCCTAGTAACCCGATAATAAGATGAAGATTTACTTTGCGGTCGGTTACTCTTTCTGAATCTGATATTGCTGAACTTCCTTGCCATGTATGCCACGACACTGTCATCCATGTTGTCCAGCTCTTCTTGGGTGAAGTAGTCGTCATCACTATTTGATGTGCACTCATCATCATTTTCAACTTGATGTGATGCAGGTGATGACCTAGGCTTTTCTGCAACCATTGCCTTTTTAGACTCTACCTCATCAGCGACTAACCCTGATGCAGCTTCTTTTCCTCTTGAATCATTATCCCATGCTTGGTCTTGAAGTGTTTCCAGCTCATAGGTCTTTAGAATTCCATAATATTCTTCCAGAGTTGTTGTGTGCAAATCTCTGGTTTCTCTAACAGCATAGACTCTATGTTCAATACTTTTTGGCTGGTTCCTCAGATATCTCGTATTGACTTCAACCACGGGGAGAGTTACACCTCTCAGATTCAAATCCAAAACCAACTGACTGAATCTTAGATAGACATCGGTTATACTTTCTCCTTTTCTTATTCTGAAAGTGTCATACTCCATCTTGAGTATAAGTGTTTTGTTGCTTCTGACCTCAGAGGTACCTTCCATGACGACCTCTAGCTTATCCCAAATCTTCTTTGCTGTAGTTAGTCCTTTAACTACGTTAAACATCTCATGATCTAGGGATTCCATCAGTGTTTGTCGAACGGATGTGTCGAAAGATATCTGCTCCTTATCAGCATCTGAAAAGTCTACTGCCTTCTTAGGCTCAGACCGTTGTGGTACTACCACATCTCCTTCCATATGCTCAGGAACAACAACCATTGGTACAAATTTACCTTTATCGAGGACTTCCAGATATTCAGGATTAACGGACTCAAGGTAAAGTTTCATTCTCAACACCCATTCTTCATAATGATCTCGGTCGAACATTGGAATCTTGAAATTATTTTTAGGTGCCATCTTAATGCGGATTTAAAGTAAAGATAATAAACTTTTCTTATTACTTGAGTAATAATTAAAAGAAAATTAAATTATCTTAAAATAAATCAAGGTTCAAATTCTGGACACCAAAAAAAATTCTAAGTACCCAAGACTAGGCTAAGTAGAATATCTATGTAGAACTGCCCAAGTCGAATTTCTCCAAGTAGAACTGTTGTCCAAGTAGAATATTCCAAGTAGAATATTCAAGTAGAATATTCCAAGTAGAATATTCAAGTAGAATATTCAAGTAGAACTTTTGTCCTTGGAAGAAATTTTCTGCAGGTCACTTTTAATATTGAATAAACAATATTACTTTTCACACTTTTTGACTTTTGTGGCTTTTCTCACCTAACTCACCTAACCCATGTGCTAGGTACTGAATACTTCTGTAACACTTTTTGTTGTGAGATTTATGTCAAATCAAAAGCCAATAACACCTTTTTAACTTTATGTCTCTTGAAAAGGTAATCAAAAGTTGCTGGGTTTATCTTCTTTATCAAGAACAGTAATGTCTCCTTGAAGAACACCAAAAATCAAAGTACCCAGAATAATTCACAAAAATTATCTAAAGTCCTCCCAAGCTAAATAATTACTTCTGGAGTATTTAAATAATTTTTAGAGTGAGTTTTCTCTGCCAAACAAATTTGAGCACATTTTTCGAGAAGAACATGAAAAGTAGATCTATAGATGAAGACTCACTAATCTTCTACCAAACACAAGGATCTATGTTTTGTATATTAAACATGAAGCTCTGATACCAATTGTTAGGTCCAAATGTGTTGTAGAGGGGGGGTGAATACAACTTTTCGAATTAATGAAGCAATAAATACTATGTAATAAATGAACACAATGATTCAAGGAATATATGTCTTATATATAACTTGAAAGGGTTGCTACAACATTCATTACACAGTACACTAGAAGTAAAGAGGGTAGTAAATGATACTAAGCTCTGTGAATACTCTCTCTCTCTTTTACAAGTGTTTATCTAGAAAAATATTTCTCTCCCTCTAAAATAATACACAAGTACTTCTATTTATACTACTTGTAATCTATGTCTTGTAGTCTTCAAAGATTAAAATATACGTGGCCCAATGATATCCACATAAATCTTATCTTATCTTGAAAGCTTGGAAATCTGCCAATTAGATGATGCCATGTGTCATGTTGAAACTGCCCTCCATGTAGAACATCTATTTGAGAACTTCTACTTGGCCATCTCGAATATTCTATCTCGAATATTCTACATAGGAATGTTCTACTTGGCCATCTCGAATATTCTATCTTGAATATTCTATCTCGAATATTCTACATAGGAATGTTCTACTTGGCCATCTCGAATATTCTATCTCGAATATTCTACATAGGAATGTTCTACTTGGCCATCTCGAATATTCTATCTCGAATATTCTATACCTAGAAAAATTCTGGGCTTTAACTTGAAACTTCAATGCAGCATCTTGAACTTGTGATTTCTTTATGTCTTCCAAATTCTTCAACAAGCTCTTGAACTTGGATCTCTATTACTGACATAAACATACTATCAATGTCCTGACACTTGATGCAATGGTCTGATTCATAAGTGACTAGTCTTGATAGTGTCTCTGCTTTTTGAATAGATTACCATTTTCAATTAGTAATGTGGCTTTCCAATCATTGCTTTTCTTCTTGTTCACTTGAAATCAATTAGCCTTGTTGATACTGATAGTTATGATCTTGAATCTTTAAGTTACAAATCACTGAGGCATGAAAAACTTTGTCTTGAACTTCTTTCAATGATTTATTCTTTGTTTGATCATAGTTAACAAATTGAATTGTATCAATTACCTTATCTCAATGGTTAACATTGATTTCTTTGTGACTTCATGTTCTTGATTGTCTTCTGGTTAAGTATCTTTTCTTTTAGTTGAGTTACATAAGTTATAGTGTTACAAGTTTAGACACTCTGTCTTTCAATATTTAATTAATATTAAATAATATTTAAATAATCCAAAGTGGAATTGAAAAACCCTTCGTTCAGACAGAAACACAAGATCTCAGACTTTTTAAATAATATTTAATTAATAATTAAATATTATTTAATAATTAAAAGAATGGTTGAAAATAATTAAATCGATGATATTCATTAATCATCTCATAATACTCAAATAGATTTTTGAATTGAAATATTATTGTAGTACCTACTACCGTTGAAAATACTCGACTATCCCCGGTTAACCATCGAGTACCATTCAGGTAACTCGACGCACAACACAGATATTCAATCTGGTTACATGCATACTCTAACTTTTCGAGAAGTTCAGAGTAGCAGAAGAATCAAGTTATAAATGAACAAAACAGTTCAAGGTGAAATGGCAATGTGCATTTTCAATAACAACAATGAGCTAAGTAGTTCCAAACACAACAAAGATGTATAATCGAAGAACTTATTATCAAGTCAAAGATTTCAAGAATTTTGGCATCACCATGAATCAATAATATTCTGATATGAAATAAATGATAAAGTTGAAAACTTGCCTGGAGTCCAAGGATGTTGTTCCACTCCTCCCACGTTTCGGTTATTTTATAATCATATAAGAACCCACTCTTAGTATACATATGTATGTATTAGATTAATTGTAAATTTATGCAATTTACTCCACATTTTGCCCGGTACTTCACCTCCTCGGGCCTACTTTAGCTATTCGAAAAGTTGTCTTGACAATGCTTTTTAATCATGTTCCTTACATCTACATGTAGTCATGATATTCCTCAACAACTTACGTTACTTGACCGACTCGAGACAAGTCCTCTAACTTGCTCGAAATCGTTTCCCAAAATGGTTGTTTAGCCTTTTTCTTATATTCATTCCAATTAACACCCTGTGTTCTAGCATTTTTAGTAAATTGGAAAATAATCCATTTGACATGAATCTTTCTCTGAGATCATCTTCGTACCACCAAAAACATGACATAAAAATTTCAATTCGATCTAAGGTTCTTAGCTAGGTGAAACAATTTTCCAAAGTTCAATATTTAAACAATGCGTAGGTTATGAACAACCTTTACTAAAATAGTTATATCTCCTAGCTCGTTATTCCAATCGACTCACCGTTTGAGACTACGCAAACTAGACTCCAATTATAACATAGACCCAGAAAATACAAAGTCCAGAAATAGTGTTGAGTCGTCCGAACAATTCATCCAAAACGGTGGCTCTAAAATTACCATTTCTGTGAATTATTATTACGTAACTTGTACTCTATCAATTTTAATAAATCAGATTTTACTCCTTTTAATCCAATTCTTCTTCCCACGTAATCTCAGATGTCCCTATTACTTTAAATAAAAATTTCAAGATTTATGGAGTCCCCTAACTAGGGTGATCACAGCTTCAAAAATCAGCCAAGTATGAAAAGCAAAACCTAGAAATCAATGAATCAAAACATGTGTTTCTAGGACCAACCAAGCTCAATCTACATTACACATAACATGTATAAGCTATATCAATCATCAACCAAGCCAAAGGAAACCTTAAATCAAAGAAAATAAATTTTTTATTTTCGAAATCATTGTTCATCGTCACTTTCAACTCAAGAAATGAACATGCTATGGAGTGTGGTATGAGAGATGTTACCATAGTTAGAACAAGCTTGGAAGCACCTTTCTTTTAAGCTATAGAACATCATAATCCATGAAAACTAGCACTTGTTCTCCTCTTCTTAAAAAAATCTGCCGAGAGCTTCTTGCAATGGGAGAAAAGAACTGATTTTTTTCTTATTTGTGGATGTGGTGGAGCGAGTGTTTTAAAAGGGTTCGTGCGGTAGTCGCGTAACTTCCTGACTTCATTTTAATCACTCGTTCTCGTGTCTTATTCACCCAACAAACTTAACTTTCAAAACTTAAAATCTCATTTTATAATTCTATTATGAATAATTATTATTAAATTAATAACCTTTAATTGTTTCGAGAATTTACGAGACAATTCTCCGAATAAATACTATTCACCTACACCATTTCTCTTACATTCTACTTGTTATTTACAATTTCAATTCTATTCCTCAAATATAATTTCTAATTACACACTTAGTCAACATTTATCATCCCGGAGAATCCTCTGAAATTTCAAGTCATTTGGAGTCTGAATGTTTTCACTATTCATTTTAGATCGTTTTTAATCGTTTAAATCATCTTAAATCCAGAATTATTTATTCTCAATTCCTGACGAATCCTACATCCTACATACGATTATATATTCCCTAGGTTAATAATATAGCTTTGAAACTAATTTCGGAGGAAATAAATATTCCTCCGAAATTTTTAGTACCGATATGGCCCCACAACGGCCAGAAATTAAGTTGTGAATCTTCGAATTTTGACGAATCATACATACGTTCATTTATTTCATAGATTAGGAATATCTTCTTCGAATATTTATTTTGAAACAAATAAATATTCCTTCACCGTTTCCACACAGTACGACCAGATTAGGGTCAAATAAAAGTTGCCACTTTCTGAATTCTTAATCGATTTACGTACACTCATTTATATCACATATTGATATTACGGCTTCAACCATTAAGCTCTCTTCAAGCGATAATTCAGATAAAATTATTCTCTAATAAAAATGAAAAAATTTATCCAAAAATTCGTAATAATCCCAAGCGTCAGGAATACGGGTTATTACAGTCTCCCCTCCTTAAAAGGATTTCTTCCTCGGAATTTACACGAGAACAATTGAGGTTACTATTTTCACACCTCGCTTTCTAATTTCTAGGTTGAGACTTTAACCTTCTTGGTTTCGTACAATCTTCTCAGCATTATTACTTCACTTCTCAATACTTGTTCTATTCAGTCGATGATCTCTATAAGTTCATATTTTAACGCATGCTTAACGTCCGCGCTATAATTTCGTAACACTCGCGTATAATACGCAAGATTGATTCCTTAAAAAAAATTTAGAAAGAGCATCACTTCATGTGTACTTTATTAATATAATTCAATACCTTGTAAGTTTCACCACTCCTCGAGCTTAAACTCTCTCTTTTACCAAATATCGTTACTTCTATCCACGATAATACCTCTAGCAATACAAAGTCTCCCGCTTCATACTCTCTGCCTTTTCTGGCTTGATCACCAACTCACTTTGTCTATTTTGAGTTTTCATTATCCGTGTTCAAATACTACAACTTGTATTATATGCCTTTCGAACCGATTCTTATCCTTATCACAAGGTAGATCGATATTTTCCGTCCGCATTAACTTCTTAAGATGGCATGCCTATAGGTGGGTGGTAACTAGGGTCAGATGAAACTCAATCTGTGATAAGTAATTACCCCAACTCTTTTTAAAATTCAAGACACAATTTTCTATGAAAAGATAACATTGTATATAATTTTAATAGGGATCTTTTCAATAAAGATCATCGAAACAAATGATCAGAGTGGTTTGTAAATCAATAAACTCATTTTCAATGTATATATGAGAGATAAGGAAGAAATTAATTTGGATATGACTGAGAACAACCATACTTATACTTAAGATAACCAGTCTTTAGTACTTTCTGGCTTATAACACATAATCGAGTGGTTGCCCACCAGACTTTTGTCACACAGACAAGAAGTCACACCATATGCATTGTTTATCTCAATCGGATGAAAAATAGTTAATATTTAGAAGGAAATGATTTTGAAAAGGAGAGAAAATATATTTTGGATTTTTTTTTCATCCCTTAATGCATTACAAACTCAATATACAACAGTCCCTACTCATTTAGGAACCTATTGACAAAATCCCTAAATTTCTTATTTCTCATTTCTATTCTTTCCGAATGAATAAATCCTTAAGGCTCTTATGGTCTTTGTACTTTCTCCACTTCTACCCATTCGAGTGATGTTTCCGCAGCTTAAGTACAAAGTTATGGCTATTTCCTTCAATTCATCAGTAGGATACCTTAATTCATATTTCTCCCGTTATTCAGACGCATATAAAATTATTTCTACTATGTTGCATCTGCACACAATCAATCCCTTACAAGACATATCATTATTAATTCCAAGATTCACCTTTTATCATCTAGTACTTACCACATCAAGACAATTTCTCATATTTATTCTTCACTTTCCTCAAACTTCCTTCACCACATACTATATGCCTCAAAAATTTAAACTCATTTTACCCAAAACTCATTCTTACAGAATTTGTCATCCAACATCTTTTCTCTTAAGATTTTCTGATGATATATATATTTTACCTTCGGGTTCTTCCTTCACCTTTAGCCAGATCAGGATATCCTCTATGAAGACTACGACAACTTGTCCAATTATTTTTTACAACTCCAATTAATCCTTAAAAGGTACAGGTGTATTCATTAATACAAGCTACCTCATCAAAGACTCATACTGTCCTTATCGCATGCTAAATGCCATCCTTGACATACTATCTAGGTAACTCTTCAGTTTGTGATAACCTATCCTCAATATATCTTCACCAGTAGACTAATTTCTTCGAGGGGTCGAATATTATGTCTATCCATATTATAGATATCCAATATTGATTACTAACTTAATCAATTCACTTAATCCATTCTCACCAATGTATGCGCGTCCTCATGCCGCTATCCGTTTCCTTTACAAACAAAACATGTGCACCTCATAGTAACACTTTCAATCTTATGATACCTTTATATGTAATAGTCTTTATAACTGAGTGACTAACCTTCGTATGCTGCCAGGTGCCATCTTCTAAGATTCCTCCAATGCTGAAGTTGCTCATAACACTAGGTCAATGACGAATGACATGATCCCTAACGGTGGTAACCCCAAAATATCACTAAGGGTTACATCTTCCAATTCTTTAACTACTGCGTACTTCTCCTTATTGAATAGTTCCTTTTTCATATCCGTTACTGGTGCCCCACAACTTAGCATCCAAAGCGTAATATACTTTTCACTCGAATCTTAATTTAAACCTTCTCAATTTATCTTTGTCTTCCAATCCCAACTTTATTCAATGTCAGGAAATCTTAACTTCGTTATTTAATTGTTACCATCAGTTTAAACATCCTTATTTGGACAATCATCCATTCTCAACATCACATCAATTCTTCAATCTGGAAGGGACTTAAATCTATGTCAAACCGGTACACCAGTCAATCTTCATACCATATTACATTTCCCTTATTCTCCATATTTAAAACATGTTATCCCTTCTTTTAGGGCAATCATTATCATAACATCTAAACTTTATAATTATAGCTTCTTGCTGTCCATTTCACATATTCTCTCATATCAGGCTCACTGTTTAGTAAGTGAGGCCTTGATTGGCTTGGGTGAATCATAATTAACTATACGCCAACCTACTCATATTTCTTAATCTACTGTTCTTCTCGAAGTAGAGCTCAAATTCCCTATCAAATGGTTTCTTAGAATCTCCATACATTTAGCTTCATTTCTAGTCCTCAAATTTCTTTTCCTTTTTCAGCACTTCATTTCCACATTCTATCATAGTTAGTTATTTCCAATACTATGACTCTATTCTCAATTCACTACTTTGGGGACAATCTTGACAATTCCTTTAGACTTTGATTCATGATCGGACACACTTTTGTTTCAGGTCTAAAACTTCAATTACATCTTAATTTCCAGATACTTAGGAAAAGTTGCATAATACAAGAAATAGCTATGGCTAAAGAATTCTTTGTTCGACAAAGTTCATAAGAATAGCTTCTTGCTGAATCAGCGACCTTATTAGACCTCAATCAAATACCTTTCAGAAATTTAGGATCATCATATATGGATATCGTCAAGGGTTTACAACTGTCACTTTCCAACACTAGTGTCGTGTACGATCTTTAATATAATACAAAAAGGATAATTATACTATCCATCCCATATAGTCTCAATCAAGCCACACCTATGGGTTTATATCTGGGTCACGGGACCTTTCCCCCGAACCGCCTATCTCAATCCAACCCATTTCATCATCAATGACTACTCGGACCGCTCTCTGGTCCGGAATTCCACTATTAAAAGAAGGAGCTTCATACAAGCACTTATGCCATAACTCATTTATACTAGTTAATCCAACCACCATATTTGTAATGTGGCGGTCATCTCTACCCCAAGGCTTATTTTAATCCAACATCCTTAATATACTCCAAGATTATATCAAGTGTGTATATCATCTCTTTGTTGCGACTCTACATTGTATGCATACCATACATCATCTAAATTAAGGCTTAACTCTTTATTCTCAGAGAATCCTCAACAAAATCCTCAATATTACTCATATATAGATGGCCATATCCTTTAAGCCATACTACTCCATTTTACCCTGAAACATTCCATTTACACGTCTTCATATTTATAAATTTTATTAAACTAATGGGAAGGTATTTTCTACAGAGAATTGGGCATGACCTATTCATATGTTGGACTATGCCCGGTGTAAAAACACCTCAATTACAATCCCAACACATTCACAAATAATCTTGGTCCTTTAGTGACCCCCAAACATCAACATCTCATCAGTCACTATATATATATATATATATACTTACTCTCGAGTATCCACTAGTCAGTCAAAAATAATATCAACGGTCACTACCTTGGACCATCTATCACATTTGCTCCATAACATTAATAAGGGTTTATAGAAATGTAGATTATCTCTTCGGCTTATTGCCAATTGATGAAAGATTAGTAAAGATTTAACACACCATCAGTTCGAACACGATCACCTTAACTATTGTGCCAAGAATGAAGTGGTTCTCTTCGCTCAGTAATGTTCCCCTCAGTCCTGGGGTACTAGCATACTTAGTGCTACACTTATAGCATGTCTGGGTTCCTTTATAGGTGCTCCATATTTCACGAACTTTCATTCTCAATCACAAATCCTCTTATTTAGATGAGTTTCCTTGGCTAGTGTCTGACATCTTGTAAGGAAAGTTCTTATTATCTTTCCTAACTATCCTTATATGAATATATTAGTCTCATAATATAAATCACTGCCACATCCGATAGCCCGATTCTGAACTCGATCTGAGCTCGCTCTTTATTAATCTTATCCAAACATAACTCTTAACTTTCTCGTTCCTGAGTACTATAACCTAGAGCTCAGATACCATCTCTGTGACGCCCCCAGATCCGGGGTCAGGGATCCAGGCCGTCACTGTCCAATTTCCACAATAAATAATGCTCACCTGCTTTAACAATTATAACAATCCCACATACAAGCAATGACCCCAAACCAAATACACAACTCGAGTTATAGTCTCAGGAAACGAACTTAAAATAATAACAGTTACGATAATCCAACTGTACTAAACTCAGGATCTCATGCTACTAATATAACCTCTACCCGAAGTTACATTAGGAGTTAACATTATTTCAACATTTATTAATACCTTGCATATTTTACAATAATTATTAGGATTCTAAACTAAAATCCTATCTATCTTGCATCGCCTGTAGAAGCCTTGAACCTGACTAACTCAAGCTCGAGCCTCTCATTTCCTTTGCATCCCCTAGACAAGTCTTACTGCAAGATATAAGGTTTATAAAAAAACAAGAATGAGCCAAAGAATGCTCAGCAAGTTAATTATCAGAATATTTCAAGGAAAAGGTGATAGACATAATTATCCCAACTGGATATTCAACAATAAAAGTATACAACTTGCAATATGAGTGAAGATGTATAACCAATTGTATCTCGACAATAAAGGAATCAGAGTTCACGAGACAAGAAGATATTCATGATAAGAATGCAGTTCAAATTGCTGCAATACCACAATTTTGGGAACAACAGAATCGATAATTTAGCACGATGGTATCAACCACAGAGTACCATTCATTTGAGCATCAATAAGAAAGCAGTTCAAGATACAGCGAAAGAACAAATGAACGTTCAACAATTCCCATTAACACTCTTAGTAACTAGCACCTTCGTTATAGTGTAGGACCAATGAATGTTCAATAGTTCCCATTAACACTATTCTTAACTTAGCGCCTTGGCTTTTGTTACAGTGTTAATGTCAAATTCCAATTGGAAGAAGGGACTATGATTGGAGATTTTTCAACGCCCTACTGTAAGCGATGATCAGTCGCATTGTACAATAGAAGAACCAATAACTTTCTCTACTAGTAGAAGGACAACCCCTTATCGGGACGTCACCCTAGGCAACTCATGGGGCTTTAATTATGCTGGGTCGTGCGTCACTCGACCTCTTACGCAACCTTACTCCAGTCCCTGGTGAATATGTAACAACATAGCTCAGTCTGGAAGGAACAGTATATCCGAAATTTCTAGACTAACAATCATCCTCTCTAGGATTTCAATCATCAGATCATAGATTCACTTCCGAACTTTGGTAGAAGTAATCTCGTCGTGTGTGGGTTGACTCTTAGCCAACGAATCAACAAAACAAAGTACTCGGTTCAAAAAGACTCAAGAACACAACCCGGGGAGTCGTTATAATATTTTATAATAACCTTAATAAAGAGTATTTAATTGGAGCTAGATATAAGTTTCAAAAGACCCAGGTATATACGGGAAGAATGTCAGGAATATTGATTCATTCCCTAATGTGGGGTGGTTAACCCGAAAATAACTGCATAATATTTTATTGGTAATTAAATAACCAACATTTAATTAAAAATAATATTCAAAGCATTTTCCAGGAGCGCCATTATATTTTTAAAACGTCACAAAATATTTGAGTAAGGATTAGGATTCTATACTAACCCTCAGTAAACCGGGATATTTAATATAATCAGAGTCAAATAATTTTTAAATATTGTTTTGCTTAAAACAATTGAACAACAAATGTCTTTTAAAGATCCCCAGTATTTAAATTATATTAAAACAATATTTAATATTATTTAAAAATAATTAAAGAGTATAATTATAATTAACAATTTTATTTTCATTGATCCATAATATTTAAATAATATTTAATTAATATTAAATAATATTTAAAAAATCCAAAGTGGAATTGAAAAACCCTTCGTTCAGACAGAAACACGGGATCTCAGACTTTTTAAATAATATTTAATTAATAATTAAATATTATTTAATAATTAAAAGAATGGTTGAAAATAATTAAATCGATGATCTTCATTAATCATCTCATAATACTCAAATAGATTTTTGAATTGAAATATTCTGGTAGTACCTACTATCGTTGAAAATACTCAATTATCCCCGGTTAACCATCGAGTACCCTGAATGGTAACTCGACGAACCGCACATATATTCAATCTGGTCACATGCATACTCCAACTTTTCGAGAAGTTCAGAGTAGTAGAAGAATCAAGTTATAAATGAACAAAACAGTTCAAGGTGAAATGACAATGTGCATTTTCAATAACAACAATGAGCTAAGTAGTTTCAAACACAACAAAGATGTATAATCGAAGAACTTATTATCAAGTCAAAGATTTCAAGAATTTTGGCATCACTATGAATCAATAATATTCTGATATGGAATAAATGGTAAAGTTGGAAACTTGCCTGGAGTCCAAGGATGTTGTTCCACTCCTCCCACGTTTCAGTTATTCTATAATCATATAAGAACTCACTCTTAGTATACATATGTATGTATTAGGTTAATTGTAAATTTATACAATTTACTCCACATTTTGCCTGGTACTTCACCTCCTCGGGCCTACTTTAGCTATTCGAAAAGTTATCTTGACAGTGATTTTTAATCATGTTCCTTACATCTACATGTAGTCATGATATTCCTCAACAACTTTGGTTACTTGACCGACTCGAGACAAGTCCTCTAACTTGCTCGAAATCGTTTCCCAAAATGGTTGTTTAGCCTTTTTCTTATATTCATTCCAATTAACACCCTGTTTTCTAGTATTTTTAGTAAATTGAAAATTAATCCATTTGACATGAATCATTTTCTGAGATCATCTTCGTACCACCAAAAACACGAAATAAAAATTTCAATTCGATCTAAGGTTGTTAGCTAGGTGAAACAATTCTCCAAAGTTCAATATTTAAACAATTCGTAGGTTATGAACAACCTTTACTAAAATAGTTATATCTCCTAGCTCGTTATTCCAATCGACTCACCGTTTGAGGCTACGCAAACTAGACTCTAATTATAACATAAACACAGAAAATACAAAATCCAGAAATAGTGTTAAGTCATCCGAACAATTCATCCAAAATGGTGGCTCCAGAATTACCATTTCTGTGAATTATTATTACGCAACTTGTACTCTATCAATTTTAATAAATCAGATTTTACTCATTTTAATCCAATTATTCTTCCCACATAATTTCAGATGTCCCTATTATTTTAAATAAAAATTTCAAGATTTATGGAGTCCCCTAACTAGGGTGATCACAGCTTCAAAAATCAGCCAAGTATGAAAAGCAAAACCTAGAAATCAATAAATCAAAACATGTGTTTCTAGGACCAACCAAGCTCAATCTACATTACTCATAACATGTATAAGCTATATCAATCATCAACCAAGCCAAAGGAAACCTTAAATCAAAGAAAATAATTTTTTTATTTTCGAAATCACTGTTCATCGTCACTTTCAACTCAAGAAATGAATATGCTATGGAGTGTGGGTATGAGAGATGTTACCATAGTTAGAACAAGCTTGGAAGCACCTTTCTTTTAAGCTATAGAACATCATAATCCATGGAAGCTAGCACTTGTTCTCTTCTTCTCAAAAAAATCTGTCAAGAGCTTCTTGCAATGGGGGAGAAGAACTGATTTTTTTCTTATTTGTGGATGTGGTGGAGCGAGTGTTTTAAAAGGGTTCGTGCGGTAGACGCGTAATTTCCTGACTTCGTTTTAATCACTCGTTCTCGTGCCTTTTTCCCCCAACAAACTTAACTTTCAAAACTTAAAATCTCATTTTATAATTCTATTATGAATCATTATTATTAAATTAATAACCTTTAATTGTTTCGAGAATTTACGAGACAATTCTCCGAATAAATACTATTCACCTGCACCATTTCTCTTGCATTCTACTCGTTATTTACAATTTCAATTCTATTCCTCAAATATAATTTCTAATTACACACTTAGTCAACATTTATCATCCTGGAGAATCCTCTGAAATTTCAAGTCATTTGGAGTCCGAATGTTTTCACTATTCATTTTAGATCGTTTTTAATCGTTTAAATCATCTTAAATCCAGAATTACTTATTCTCAATTCCTGACGAATCCTACATACGATTATATATTCCCTAGGTTAATAATATAGCTTTGAAACTAATTTCGAAGGAAATAAATATTCCTCCACATTTTTAGTACCGATATGGCCCCACAAGGCCAGAAATGAAGTTGCGAATCTTCGAATTTTGACGAATCATACATACGTTCATTTATTTCATAGATTAGGAATATCTTCTTTGAATATTTATTTTGAAACAAATAAATATTCTTTCACAGTACACTCATTTATATCGCATATTGATATTACGGCTTCAACCATTAAGCTCTCTTCAAGCGATAATTCAGATAAAATTATTCTCTAATAAAAATGAAAAATTTTATCCAAAAATTCTTAATAATCCCAAGCGTCAGGGATACGGGTTATTACAACTAGTGTTATTATTTCTGAATGCTTAGAGATTCCTGATGATAATACTGATGCCATGCCTAAAGATGAAGACATCATAAATATGTTAACTACTATTTTTTAAGCTAATTTAGGAGAGATAGTTAGAAAGAATTTAAGAAAAGAATGGAGCTATTTCTTTGATGCTATTATCAAAGTATTTTCTGGAAAAATAAGCAATTTTGATGCTATTACTACCAGTATGCAATAAATTGCTTATAGTATCCTGTTTGATAAGTACTTTGGTCTTAGCACCCTGCTCTTAAATGAGTTAATTGCTAAATTAGGTAATAAGGAATCTAGGAAGAACAACATATACTTTTCTAGATTTATTTTATTATTCATTAACCATGTCATTAGAGAATATGAGATTACATATGCAATGGAAACAATGGAGGCATGGACTCAAAACAAAAGGGTTTTCAAGGACTTGGTGAGAATCAACTTACACCCTAAGTTATGCCTCACATATCCCCCTTTTGTACAGGTATTTCTCAAATCTCGTAACCTTTCTTTACTTGAGGTAGAAATACCTCTTTCTTTTCCTTCTGCAACAATGGAGGGAGTTGAAAATTCCCCCATCCCTCCTACCCAAGTTGGAAAATCTTCAAAATCTAAATCCAAGAATATTACCTCAACAGTTTCTCAACATATTGTTGTAAAATCCAGAAAAGGAAAAACCACTGAGGGGAGTGTGAAGGTGATTGTTGAGGGTGAGGGAACTAGATAACATCAAGAAAGTCGGAAGAATAAGGATGGTGATGGTGAGAATGTCTAGCCATCCACCAGTCCAATCTCCTAAAAGATTGAGACTGTGATAAAGGATCTAAACACATCCCTAGTTGCATCTTCTTAACAAGGTGTAGTTATTGAAAAGAGGTCTTAAACAGGACCATTTGATGAGGGTAAGGAACACAAGGTAGTTCAAGCCTTTAAAAGAAGGAAGAAGAAGAATGTAGATGAAAGTTATATGACTAGTCCTATTTGTAATAAGTAGATGACAACTCAACTCAGATAAGAAAGCGAAGTAAATAACAAATATTGAATATAGAGGAAGAACAAAAGAAGCCATGCCAAGACAAGACACAAAGACCACTACAGAAGAAATGAGAATCAACATTGTAGTTAGTCATCCGTGAACCAGACCAGTGCACAGGGTGTCAACAATGTCAGTGAAGATTCGTCATCAAAAAGTTCAAGTGGTTAAAAAGGTTATTGTTGAAGAACAGAAGAGTCTTATTTACATCAACAATAGTCAAGCCTTTAATTTAATTCTCTATTAATTAATTAAATTAATTAGTTAATTTAATTAGTAAATTAATTCACTCAGAATTAATTTATTTCTTAAATTAATTAAAGGATTAATTAATTTAGAATTATTTTAGAATGACAGAAGATAGAAGCTGGAAGCTCAAAGGGATACAGGTTTGTTTGGAATGTAGTGTACAAGAGTCAGAATCCAAGATTGAATATTTGACTGGGTACATGCAGTGGTGAAAAGAAGTATGGTCTAGTTTAAAGAGTTAGATTATTTCAGTAACAGAGGTACTTCTAATTGCAACTGTAGAAACAGCCAAACATGCCTGACAGTACAGACTTGAAGAAAAGATGGAAAAAGAAATGACACGGAAGAAATGCAAATTCATATATTCGTAAAAGTGGAACCCCGGTTGGAATTGATTTATCATTTCCAAGTCAAAAGGAGTTCGGTTCCAGACGATCCGAAAACCGCAGCTTAGAGCGTAAGGATTTATTTAATTAATAAATATTTTATTTATTTAGTAAATTATATTTATAAATATCTAAATAATATTATATATTTATTTTTATAATTTCTGAATTAAATTTATTATTTATTAATTAAAAATTATAAGATGTGCGGGTCTAGAAGCATTTCTACGGGACTAATTAAAGTGACATGCGGCACATTTAAAGAAAAGGGGCAGTGGTTTTGTGTTTCAAAAGAAACTAATCAAGTGTTGCCACTTGTCAAGACAAAAGCAAATGAAAAAGGATAACCAACCAAGTGCTGCCACTTGTCAAGCTCAAGTCAAAAGAAAAGAAAAAGCTTGCCATTTACAAGAGTCATACCGATTGAATTTCAAGTCATACCGAAGCCCAATTGCAAGTCATACCGAGCTTCAATCTAATGAGTCATACCTAAGGATTTCTTTATTGAGTCATGCTGATTTTAATTTTAATAAATTAAGTCATTCTGATTTATTTAATTTAAAAGAAAATCCAGCATGACTTACAATAAGTCATACCGAATTTTGACTGAGTCATACCGAGGAAACGAGTCTTGCCCAGCCTTTTTATGAGTCATACAAGGGTTAATTTTAATAGAAAAAAGGTCATACTGGGATAAGTCATGATGGCTTTCCACCTCTATAAATATGAGGCATTTGCTTCATAATTCAGTAGTAGAAAAACTTACAAATTTAGCAATTTGTCTGCAAAGTTATATTCACATACTTTCTGTGCTAGTTTGGTTTTAATTCCTAAGTAGAACAATTCATGTCAAATTTGTTCTAGGAATTAAAGTTTATTCTACCGAATATTGTAATACCCTTTCAAGTTTAATATACATATTTAACTTGAATCTTGTTTACTTACTTACTAATTTCTATATCTTAAATGTTCAATCATAAAAATAGAAAGCTAGTAAGTCTGTCTCCCAAACACTACAAAGACTCGAACCCTCAGCTTAAACAATAATTTAATTCCGCAAATTCTGAAAAGAATTTTAAATTGTTGTCAGTATCGCATTCAACCCCCCTTCTAAACAATTATTTAAATTTATTTACATAATATTATTTTATGAATTTAAATTTAGATAAATTTCTTTTATAAATGTTATTTAAAATAAATTTTTTTTGTGAATTTTATTTAAATGAGTTTATTATTTAAACTTCAAAAAGTTTCTTTTATAAACTTAATTTAAATAAGTTTACTTTATAAATTTTAATTTAAATAAATTTATTCTTTAAATTTAAATAGTCTTACTTTTATAATTTGAATTTATTTAGATTATTTTATTTTATGAATTTAAATTTAGATAAATTTCTTTTATAAATGTTATTTAAAATAAATTTATTTTGTGAATTTAATTTAAATGAGTTTATTATTTAAACTTGAAAAAGTTTCTTTTATAAACTTAATTTAAATAAGTTTACTTTATAAATTTTAATTTAAATAAATTTATTATTTAAATTTAAATAGATTTCCTTTTATAATTTAAATTTATTTAGATAATTCTATTATATAAATTTAAATTTAGATAAATTTATTTTATAAATGTTATTTAAAATAAATTTATTATGTGAATTTAATTTAAATGAGTTTATTTTTGAAACTTGAAAAAGTTTCTTTTATAAATTTAATTTAAATAAGTTTACTTTATAAATTTTAATTTAAATAAATTTATTCTTTAAATTTAAATAGATTTCCTTTTATAATTTAAATTTATTTAGATAATTTTATTTTATGAATTTAAATTTAGATAAATTTATTTTATAAATGTTATTTAAAATAAATTTATTATGTGAATTTAATTTAAATGAGTTTATTATTGAAACTTGAAAAAGTTTCTTTTATAAATTTAATTTAAATAAGTTTACTTTATAAATTTTAATTTAAATAAATTTATTCTTTAAATTTAAATAGTCTTACTTTTATAATTTAAATTTATTTAGATAATTTTATTTTATGAATTTAAATTTAGATAAATTTCTTTTATAAATGTTATTTAAAATAAATTTATTTGGTGAATTTAATTTAAATGAGTTTATTATTTAAACTTGAAAAAGTTTATTTTATAAATTTAATTTAAATAAGTTTACTTTATAAATTTTAATTTAAATAAATTTATTCTTTAAATTTAAATAGATTTCCTTTTATAATTTAAATTTATTTAGATAATTTTATTTTATCAATTTAAATTTAGATAAATTTATTTTATAAATGTTATTTAAAATAAATTTATTATGTGAATTTAATTTAAATGAGTTTATTATTGAAACTTGAAAAAGTTTCTTTTATAAATTTAATTTAAATAAGTTTACTTTATAAATTTTAATTTAAATAAATTTATTCTTTAAATTTAAATAGACTTACTTTTATAATATAAATTTATTTAGATAATTTTATTTTATGAATTTAAATTTAGATAAATTTCTTTTATAAATGTTATTTAAAATAAATTTATTTTTTGAATTTAATTTAAATGAGTTTATTATTTAAACTTGAAAAAGTTTCTTTTATAAACTTAATTTAAATAAGTTTACTTTATAAATTTTAATTTAAATAAATTTATTCTTTAAATTTAAATAGACTTACTTTTATAATTTAAATTTCTTTAGATAATTTTATTTTATGAATTTAAATTTAGATAAATTTCTTTTATAAATGTTATTTAAAATAAAATTTTTTTGTGAATTTAATTTAAATGAGTTTATTATTTAAACTTGAAAAAGTTTGTTTTATAAACTTAATTTAAATAAGTTTACTTTATAAATTTTAATTTAAATAAATTTATTCTTTAAATTTAAATAGATTTCCTTTTATAATTTAAATTTATTTAGATAATTTTATTTTATAAATTTAAATTTAGATAAATTTATTTTATAAATGTTATTTAAAATAAATTTATTATGTGAATTTAATTTAAATGAGTTTATTATTGAAACTTGAAAAAGTTTCTTTTATAAATTTAATTTAAATAAGTTTACTTTATAAATTTTAATTTAAATAAATTTATTCTTTAAATTTAAATAGACTTACTTTTATAATTTAAATTTATTTAGATAATTTTATTTTATGAATTTAAATTTAGATAAATTTCTTTTATAAATGTTATTTAAAATAAATTTATTTTGTGAATTTAATTTAAATGTGTTTATTATTTAAACTTGAAAAAGTTTCTTTTATAAACTTAATTTAAATAAGTTTACTTTATAAATTTTAATTTAAATAAATTTATTCTTTAAATTTAAATAGATTTCCTTTTATAATTTAAAATTATTTAGATAATTTTATTTTATAAATTTAAATTTAGATAAATTTATTTTATAAATGTTATTTAAAATAAATTTATTTTGTGAATTTAATTTAAATGAGTTTATTATTGAAACTTGAAAAAGTTTCTTTTATAAACTTAATTTAAATAAGTTTACTTTATAAATTTTAATTTAAATAAATTTATTCTTTAAATTTAAATAGACTTACTTTTATAATTTAAATTTATTTAGATAATTTTATTTTATGAATTTAAATCTAGATAAATTTCTTTTATAAATGTTATTTAAAATAAATTTATTTTATGAATTTAATTTAAATGAGTTTATTATTTAAACTTGAAAAAGGTTTCTTTTATAAACTTAATTTAAATAAATTTATTTTATAAATTTAATCTAAGTAACTTTATTAGTTAAATTTATATAGATTTAATTTATAATCTAAAGATATTAAAATCTTGGTCCATTTTTCCAAAAGGGTTTGTACTTGGAAAATTCTTCGTTTTGGCTCAGAATTAATTCGCAGAGCATATGACCCGGTTTCGAGGAAAGTGGTCATTTCATATTAGTAGGTTTATTCCGGAGAATTTGAATGTTATTGTGGATGTTACGGCTGTTCATGTTATAGTTCCACAAACTGCTCAAATGTAAAGATAGGTTAGATTTATTAGTGGGGAACTCTGAAGATTTTTTTCTGACTCTAATGATCATTCTAGTTTTTGTACTTATACAAAACGGATTTAAGAATCGTTAGAGGTCACAACTGAAGAAACAGATGAGGCTAAAAGTAGCAAGACAAGATCAGGGCTGTGTTACACTATTCAAGGAGCTCCCGAGCATTAAAATAAAAGTCTATTATGAATCTGTGAAGCTTGACATCTTGTCAGAGTCATATTCAGATATTGATGATGAAACTGAGGTTGCAGAAGGAATCAATGTTAATGATGATGATTCAGATCCTAGTAGTGGAAATGGTAGTTAATCTACACAACTCATGGACTTTAACAGAATCCACTCAACATGGTGAAGGATCTTCAACACATCCTAGCAGCAACTCAGGGGGAGCAAATAAAAGAAGGATCTACTAGTCGTACTCAACACAATAAAGATCAAAGGTATACATTAAGAACACATCTGCCGAGACAAAGGGTTTGGAGTCAAAGTCATTCCTAGAATCTAGTTCTTAGTGATCCGGATACTAGAGTAAAGACTAGAAGTGCTATGCAAAGTAAATGGTTACTCTTCGGGAAAGAACAATTGTTTAACAGTTGGAATCCTAAAGAAGATTGAAGAAGCACTGATTGATCCAGATTGGGTGATTGCAAATGCAAGATGATCTCAATCAGTTCGAAGGCAGAATCTACTAAATTTGAAACCCAGGCCACAGGACAAAGTTGTAATTAGTACTGTAAGGGTTTTCAGAGACTGGATGATTTTTGGCATTGTTATGAGGAACAAAGCCAAACTGGTTGCTACAGAAGGTATCGACGATGATGGAAACAGAATCTTCGGGACTTTCAAGATCTAACTAAAGCACCAGAGACGAGATTTGATACTATTAGGGCTGAACAAGTTGATGTACAACAACTCCTGGACTTTGAAGTTTCATATCCACTGGAATTTGTATATCATTCTTTTCACAAAGCTCTCTATGACGGAGGTAAGAGATCAAGCAATCGTCAAGGACACGGTATGACACTCTAACTGATAATTACTTGAATATGATTTTATATTAGAGTCGTTATACACATATCTCTCTAGAATACAAGGCACACACACATAATGTTTAGTGCAAGTATACCATGATTATATTATATGTGGGTCTACTATGCATAAAGACCATATATTTTATTCTCAATATGCTTATGTGCAAGTTTCCACGTAGATATTAGAGAATCTAATCTTATAGCTAAGATATGAATTGTTAGATATCTTAAGGGATTACCAATTCTAAGAATCAGGTACCCTAAAGATACCAGATTTAACCTAATTGGCTATATAGATATAGATAATGCAGGTTATAAGAAAGACAGGGAGGTAATTACCAGAAGCTGTCAAACTCCATCAACTCTGCTGGATAATCTCTTCACCACTCACGGAACAAGCGCATGGACACCAGGTATCATTTATATCGAGAGTAGTCCTTAGTAGAATAACTTACAGATATTTGCTAAACAGCTTGATAAATTCATTTTGTCTAAGTTGGTTAGTGAAGTTGGGATATTATTTATATGCATATTTATTGAAAATCTCATCTGTAAGGAATTCTTAAATGAGTTCACAAGTATTAAATTTTCCATATTTAAAGAACTTGTGAATTTATGTGAAATCCAGTACCTCGTGCTTATTGCTACTACTTTAATTATCATGTTTACAATGTAATATGCATATGTGGTAATTAGGTGTTCTAGCATAAGTTTGTATATTATCTTAATTGATTTAAATTATGATGTTAGACAATTCAATGTCATATTAGTCTCATAATTTAAATGAATTAAAATAATATGCAGCATAATTGTTTGTATGATAAATATTTTATGAGTATCAGTTAATGGTATCTTGCTTAATTGTTTTGATATTTTTCTCTGATATTTTTAAATATTTTGTTACAAATAATTGTGACACTTTTAATATTAGTGAATTATTTAGAATTACTGATCTAAATAATCAATGCATATTTCAAAAACACTAATATTGAAACGGAAGTATTTTCTAAGATATGCGTATATAAAATTCTCAATATTTTATATACTTAGAAATATTTCCAAAATTGGTTTTACTTCTAGGTATCAACCATTTGTAAAATGATTTGTTTTCAAACACTTGTTTCAATGTTTGTTGCACATTGATTCAAAGTACCTAAACAGTGGTTGTTGCTTTGAAGGCCTTATACTGTATTGCTAAGAATACATCCACCCCTATTGTAATGAAATTTTCTATTTTAAGTTAGGGATATTATCAGGTGGACGAAAATGATGAATATCATAATTGCATTATGAGTCGGAAAATCATAGTCCTCTATCTGATAAGGATGGTTTGCAAAACTGTTTTCAAATCATACAGTATTAAGGTATAAAGGAAAAGAGTCATTCTAACGAGATATAATTTGGTAAGAGAGTTGAATTTCTTCTTTGGTATAAATTCTCGTATTTTATAATGAGAAGTTTGCCTTATAGGAAATTCATAAAGGATAAAAACTTTCTTCTATGATACAACTTTCCCGCGTTTTATTATGGGATATGTATCTTAAAGAAAATTTTATATAATGCTTTTAATTGATAAATCTTTAGTACTAACAAAACTCTTTTATTGAAAGTGCTTTAATGCAATCTATTATCATTCCTTATTATATTTTTCCTTCTCCTTGAGATGAAAAATATGTTTTGGAATGTTAAGGTGGTTATCTTTTTATCTCGATTGGTTCTTTCCAGTAAGCCCCTAGTGGCTTTAGAAACTGGCCAAGAGGTTGAAAACCCATCAATCTCTTACCCATGCCATAGTACCAAACACAAATTCATCCACTTCCATATATTAACCCTGGAGATATAAGGAACTCATGTAAATTAGAGGTTGATAAGGGAGAAACTGCACTTGATGCAGCAAATAAGGATGATGTCGGAAGTGCACCCACAGCTCTAACTCTAGAGAAGAAAAGGAGTATATAACTGAGGTAACTGTAAGCTCATCTGCATCTTCTCAAAAGGATGCAGAGCTGAAAAGGCAATAAAACTGTCTTTGGAATCATTCTCTCTACAGGATGAATCCATTGAAATTCGCTCGTCAGCTAGAGCACTTTGTAATGAGTCAAGCACACCATTGACACTCACGTTGATGGTAAGCCTAAATAGATAAATTCTAGGAACACATTGCAAGGCGTGCACAGTGAGAGGTACTTGCAACATTTTTAGTTTTGTACAGTTTTATTTAATTGGCATATTTTTATTTTATAGTTTATTTCATTTTATTTTTAAATTTTATTTTTGTCTACGAGAAATTGTTCTAAGAATCATAAGTATTAAATGTCAATATTTAAAGGACTTGTGAATTTCTTTACATCTACTTTCTCGAGCTTACATATATCTCTGATATAATGTATGAAGTTAAATGCTAATTTTCATTCCTATGATTATTTAGTATTTAGCAAGATTATTTTATCTTATTAAAATTATGAATTGAAGCAATTAAATGTTTATTAGCTTCATAGTTTTAATACGATGAGATATTAAAAGAATACTTACTTGCTTTTTGAAATTATTATTAATTATCATATTTTGATAGTTTGTTATTATTTCATTGCAATTAGTTATGATTTTTGTTGTTAGTGATAATATATATATATATATATATATATATATATATTGTTTATCTGAAAATCACTAATAATAAAAACATATATGTGTCCTGCCGAACAAGAGCAATCGACTCGAGGTAAAAGCAGGTAATCTCGATCTTGATATATTATCTAATCAATTGATATAAAAATATATACAATTGATATATTGAGCCCTCAGTAGCTATAGGACAAGATCAAGGGATTGAAAACATACAATCTCTAACACAGATCATAGAACCACAAACACTCAAACAGATACAACTTCATCTACTAAACCCCTGAAAAGAAAAGTTTTATCAACTAAAGAGGGTGAGAGAGTAAGTGCCTCTGGTGCACTAGAAAAGAGAAGTATCTATGAGTATTCCAGCAGCTCTGCCTCTAGTTAGAATGTGGAATTGAAACCAAGGCAACTGCTAACTGATTTATATCCTCCCAAAAGGATATAGATCTGCAAATGGCAAAACTGTTACTAGGTTCATTCTCTCAACAGAGTGAGTCTATTGAATTCGGCCTGTCAGCCAAGGCCATTTGTAAAGAGTCAACTTCATCTGGACACTCTCAAACATTGCAAACCATAAATGTAATATTCAAATGCACTGTAAGGAATGTCACACACTGTAAGGATGAATTGACGGAAGCAATTATTCTAAACTTCCATATCAAGGAAGGAAGAATGATTGATGATTCTGACTGAATCAACATGTCTTCACAGGCGTCAGGAGGAAACTTGGATCATTTGCTACATTATAGATCCTTGTCTCCCTCCCCAGATGGAACATATCTGGATTCCCAACGGAATATCATCTTAGATGATCAGCAACTCATTGAATCTATTCCTGAAGCAATTCAGTTTTCAAAGTCAAATATTTTAATGGATTCAATTGAGGACGGGGATTTGCGAAACCCCATTGCACCACAAGTTGTTAGGGAGTATACTGAACTATTCGTTTGAAGTATATGACATTGTCTTTTTTTATTGAGAATCTTGAATGCGTATTTTAACACTGTTTGTATATTATATATTGTGGATAATCTAGTATCAAATGGGATAACAGAAGATTAGATTGTCAGTGTCTATATATAATATAATAAATGTTCACAGTTTAAGTGGAGTTAAACAAACCACTGGAATGACTGAAGTATTATTTGGAAATAATCTATCTTGATTATTGAATAATACTTGTATGCTTTGTGTATATTGAACGGGATTAAAATATTAGAATTGTTCTTCTATTCTGATAATAAAGAAGAACTAAGATTCTATAATATTATTATTGCTTAGGTTCTTAATCCGGATACGGGATATGTTTTGATTCATATGTGATGTGATTTTTTGTTAATCACAATATTATGTATTGGACAATGACATTGCATACAGAGTGGGATATTGACTATAAAAGGAAACCGTGTCCGGAAATATTCGGGTGATGATGTCCTCTTGAAAGCTCATAAAGATAATTATGCTTAAGTCCTGCAGGCAGATTTGTTCTTGCATAATTATAAGGTTGAGTGGATGATCAAGGATAAAAGATATTGATTAAATTAATTATCAGAAATTAATTTAATTAATGGACATTCGATATCTTAAACATGGGGAATTTAATAAGCAAATAATATTGGAGCCGAATTAAATAATTAAATTACGGCATTAGGAGAGGTAGTGCAAATATTAATTCTTTAGTGGATTGAATTAATATTTAATGACATTGGGCTTGACCCAGAATGTCATTGGAAGGCCCGACCTAATTATTCAGGATCCCTACTGTAGCCTATATATTCATCTTATTCTCTTCTAGCTATGAGTATGAAAGAACTAGGGTTTTTGTGAGCAGCCGTTCAAGGAGGCAACCAAGAACTAGGGTTCCAAGATCTCAAAGTTAGAAGGGAGGCAACCTTGGGAGGATCGAAGGCCACACTTCGCTCAAGGTGAATACGGGAATACAGTAGAAGACGTGGATTTGAATCGCTTGCGCCGTAGCGATTAAGGTTAATTTTCTATTCAAACTCGCTCGTTTTCATATCATAAAACGCAGCATCATGATTCGATTGTCCTAACAATTGGCATCAAGAGCCAGGTTCTAGGGTTCTGCGTTATATGATATAATGTCCATGTCGTAATTATGTATGTATATAGTGGTGGGTTTGTATTGTTTTTTTGATGCAGGTTGTTATCCGCTATTATGGCCATGGTTGTAATTATGTTTTTGGATCCCACGTGGTTTATCGTGGTTGTAAATTAAATCATGAGGGTTGATCATGATTAGTTTTAATTTTTTATTTCTATTTTGATTGTAATCTTGTAATTCGAATTGTATTCAATTTAGATTATGATATGATGTAATAGAATAGATTTTTCTGTTGTATTTGTCGTATGTAATTGTTTGATCAACGAAGATGCGAGAAACAGAGTTCTTCCGCTGCTATATGCTGTTTTCGTGGCTGCTTCGCTGTTCTGGCTACAGATTTTGCATACGATATCCGATTGGGGCGAATAATACCTTTTCGGAAACGGCAGAACGAGACCTACAGGCTGAGATGGAAACCATCTCCAGATTTTTCAAGCCATTCTGAGCTCGTTTAGGCAGTCAAACAGGCGGCTGAAGATTTTCGAAAATTTATCGATGGATGATTTTGAAGATTATTCTTCGGGGCCATAATAGTGGATGTATTTTATTATGTTTTACATAATGTTTGCTGATCTTGATTATTACTACTATGTGTTCCATGTTTGTTTGTTATGCCATGTGATACTAACCCTTCGCATGCTAGAACGACATGGACATAGGGCTGTTTTATTATGCTTTAATCATGATGAGTATGCTGCTATGTTATGTGTTATATGTATTGTTATTATGATACATGTGGACTGCGAAAAAATAACATAGGACGATGCATCTAGATAAAATCCTCATAGTAAAATACTAAGTGGGAGAGGGAATTAATTTGGTATTAAATCCCATGGTCTCCATTATTGTTTGTATGTAATTTAACACTAAGTCGAATATAAATTATGTATACGTCACCCATCGTGGCATGTAATTTATGGTGTCTAGAGTGTTATGGAAATTACTAGAACAAACTTCTAAAATTAATTATGAATATTGGAAGGTACATATGTCACCCAACGTGGCGTACTAAGTTTCATAGAATTCAAATAATAAAAGGATACCCTATTTTTTGATAGCTTTCACGCTCAACTAGGAAGAGAATCTAAAATAACACATCTTTGAGTATTCTTGCGTTGGTGTCTAGGAAAGCGTGCAGCTTACCTGGCCATTTAGATTGGTGTCTAGAAAAGTGGTTAGCCTCTTGGCAATGCTTCCACCGGCCTGGCCAGTCAGTCTGAATACTCTTTAGATTTGTAATTTTAGTAGTATCTTATTGTTAGGAGCAAGAATTTATCATAGTCAAAAGGCGCATCTGGTATTATTATTATTAATTTAAGATTTAATAATGGTATACACTTAGTTATGAAAAATAATATAGATCACCCTAACGTGACTAATTATTTAGTAGTAGGACCGAAGTAACATTTAAATAAATTTAGGTGGTATATAAGTCACCCAACGTGGCATACCGGAAACCTATGGTGTTTAAGTGTTGGTGTTTTAATTTTAAATAATTGTTAGAGGAACAAATTTTTTAAACACCCTCTAATTATGTGTTATATGTATGATTCTCAGGATATAATGAGCTTTAATCCACTTTTTACCATACTTAAGGATAACAAACTTACTGGACCTAACTATATTGAATGGAAACGTAATTTGGACATTGTGTTGACTGCTGAGGAGTACAAATTTTGCATTAATGAACCCAAGCCAGAGGAGCCTGCTGAGAATGCTTCTGAGGTTGAGAAGGAGTATTATAAGAAGTGGATTAAGGCTGATGAGATGTCGCGATGTTACATTCTGGCAGCAATGTCAGGTGTTTTGCAGCATCAACATCAGGCTATGGCCACTGCTTCAGATATGCTCTTTAATCTCAAAGAACTTTTTGGAGATCAGAATAGGGCTGCAAGGCAAGTAGCAATGAAAGCTTTAATGAACACTCAGATGGCTGAAGGGACACCTGTAAGGGATCATGTTCTCAGGATGATGTCACATCTGAATGAGATGGAGATCCTTGGTGCTGAGGTTGATGGGGAAACCCAGATCGATATCATCCTTATGAGTTTACCCAAAAGTTTTGAGCAGTTCCGCTTGAATTACACCATGAACAAAAGGATGTATAGTCTTGCGGAACATCTGACAGAACTTCAGGCAGCTGAAGGACTTTTTCAGCAGAGTGTTCAAGTCAATGTGGCTGAGAAACCTTCTTCTTCTAAGCCGAAAGCCAAGAAGAAGAAAAAGGCTCAGACACAGAAAGTTGTGAAAGCTGTGGGAGTTCAAGGTGGTGCTGTGAAAAAGCCCAAGGGCAAGTGCTTCAGGTGCAAGCAGTCGGGTCACTGGAAACAGGATTGTCCTCTTCCTAAGAAGAAAAACAATACTGGTATGTCTCTTTCTCTAGTTACAGAAACATATATAGCGGCTATATCTACGAGCACTTGGTGTGTAGATACAGGAGCCACTGATCATGTTTGTAATTCTATGCAGGGGTTCCAGCAATCCAGAATGCTTAGAGATGGCGAGATATATGTGTTCATGGGAGATGCTACGAAAGTAGCAGTAGTTGCAGTGGGAGATGTTAATTTATCTTTTGGTGATGATAGGAATTTGGTTTTGAACAATTGTCTTTATGTACCTTCGTTTAGAAGGAATTTAATTTCGGTTTCTAAACTTGCTTTGGATGGTTATAATGTTTGTTTGGATCATAATGTTTCAATTATGAGGAATAAACTAGTTATATGTTCTGGTACATTGCAAGACAATTTATACATAATCACTCCTAATCAACCTGCACTGCAACTACAACATAGGGTATTAAATAACACATCTTCTATCACTACTAAAAGAAAGGAATCTTCTTCTTTGAACCAAACATATCTTTGGCACTTAAGATTAGGTCATATTAACTTGAGGAGGATTCAAAGACTGGTAGTAGATGGGCCTTTAGGCTCATTGGCAATGGAGCCATTTCCAGTCTGTGAATCCTGTTTGGAAGGTAAAATGACCACTAGGCCTTTTAAGGCAAAGGGGAATAGAGCCAAAGAAGTGTTAGAAATGGTTCATACTGATTTATGTGGACCCATGAATATTCAAGCAAGAGGTGGTTATGAATATTTTGTCACTTTTATTGATGATTATTCTAGATATGGATACATTTATTTGTTGCGCCGTAAATCAGAGTGCTTTGACAAGTTCAAGGAGTACAAAACTGTAACGGAGAAGCGACATGGAAAATGTATCAAGTCACTACGATCAGATCGTGGTGGCGAATACTTGCTTGGAGAATTTAGGGATTACTTATCAAAGAATGGGATCATGTCTCAGTTGACTGCACCTGGAACACCCCAACAGAATGGTGTAGCGGAGAGAAGGAATCGTACTCTTTTGGAGAGTGTTAGATCGATGATGAGTTATTCAGAATTACCCAAGTCGTTTTGGGGACATGCTTTAGAAACAGTAGCTTATCTTTTGAATTTAGTTCCTTCTAAGTCAGTTCCTAAGACTCCAAAAGAATTGTGGACTGGTTCAAAACCTAGTCTAAGACATATTCGGATATGGGGTTGTCCAGCACATGTGTTGAACAAGAACGTGACTACGTTAGAATCTCGTACAGAAGGAAGGCTTTTTGTAGGCTATCCCATGGGAACGAAAGGATATTTATTTTATAGTCCTAAGGATCGGGATGTCATTGTTAGTACCAATGCTAGATTCCTAGAGGAGGACTATATGATGAACCATAAACCCATGAGCAGTGTCGTTTTAGAGGAACTAGTGGGAGAGACAAATAATGAACAAGTGCCAATAGTACAAGTAGAACAGCCACAAGAGAACACACAACCTATCACTAATACCACACCGGTGTCTCGTCGTAGTGGGAGGGTTATTCGTAAACCCAGCAGATTCATGTTATTGGGAGAGTCTTCGGACTTGGTCTCTGAGGAACATGATGAGGATCCCATGACATACGAGGAAGCACTGCAAGACAAAGGTGCAGATCTATGGCAAAAAGCAATGAAATCTGAGATGGAATCTATGTATTCAAATCAAGTCTGGGAGCTCGTGGAACCACCCAAAGGTGTAAAACCCATTGGATGTAAGTGGATCTACAAGAGAAAAAGAGGATCTGACAAAAAGGTAAAAGCTTGGAAAGCAAGACTTGTTGCGAAAGGGTATACTCAGAAAGAAGGGATCGATTATGAGGAAACCTTTTCGCCAGTAGTCATGCTAAAGTCGATCCGGATTCTTTTATCTATAGCAGCTCATCTCGATTATGAGATTTGGCAAATGGATGTCAAGACAGCTTTCCTAAATGGGAGTCTTGATGATGAGATCATCTATATGCAACAACCAGAAGGATTCATTAAGGAAGGCCAAGAGCATCTGGTATGTAAGCTTAAGAAGTCCATTTATGGACTTAAACAAGCTTCTAGGTATTGGAATATTCGCTTTGATCAGGTAATCCAGTCATACGGATTTGATCAATGTCCAAGCGAGTCGTGTGTGTACAAGAAATGTGAGGGTAGTTCAGTGACTTTTCTAGTGCTATACGTAGATGATATTTTACTCATTAGAAACAATGTAGGGATGTTATCAGCGGTAAAGGCATGGTTGTTCAAACAGTTCGAAATGAAGGACTTAGGTGAAGCGGCATACATCCTTGGGATCAAAGTTATAAGGGATCGCAAGAAAAGGATGTTGGCTTTATCCCAAGAGCCCTATATTGATGAGGTATTGGCTCGTTTTAACATGCAGGACTCCAAGAAGGGTAACCTACCTTATAAACATGGAGTTGCTGTTGGTGTAGGTGCCCTAGAGGCAATACAATGTTTATTTTGATAAACCTTTATGTCAATTGATTATTCAATAAACATATTTATTATGACTTTAATTACTGCGATATATTTGTTAGCATAATAAATGTCCTTAGAATCATGATACACATTGTATAGTTTAGTACATGACTTGAACTTAAGATTATATAATATATCATATTCTTAAATGTCCCTAGTCGAGTATTATTATTATAGGACAATAATAATACATAAATAGACTAGTATGTTGTTTGACAGATAACCACATCTCATTGGTTATAAGTATGGGGATACTAAAGTCAACACATAGGTACATGCAGGAGTACATGGTACTGGACAGACCCACAGTGAGATTCTTCATGTTTAATAAAGTCATAAGAAAGACTCACAGTGATAATGGTGTAATGATCCTCTGACTTGAGATCATTATATTTTTATACGAGGATTAATATACTTTGACTACATTAAAAGTTACCTTTGACCGGGTAATGATAAAAGTGGACATCGGGTATATCATGAGTCGTATGAGAAATATGAATGATAAATAAAGGATTTAACCCTCCTATAATTAGGAGAGATATTATTGGCCTCTTGATTGAGTGAGACTATAAAATGCATGGCCGTGCTCAAATAATGATTTGTTTTCATAGTCTACTCATGGATCAAGTAAACCCGGATTAAATGTTGAAGAGGATGACTAAATACATGCCTCGAGTTTAATCTATAATATATATGGTTAAAAGGATTATATTACACGGAAACATTAATCACGAAAGGTTTTATCGAATCACGATTTAATTATTGTTTAATTGGGTAGCAATGATGTATTACTAGATGCCGCTCATTGTTTATAATTTTATTGGAGAATAAAATTATTGCTAATTAAATAATAGCCTATAGGGTCACACGCAAAGAGCACTTAGAGGAATAGTTAATTTAAATTATAGATTTAAATTAATTGATAATTATTTGAATTTTTATTATATTAATTAAGTGAGACTTAATTAATTAAGATAATATAAATTCAAATTAGAATTGTATTTCTGCCCATAATAATTAAGTGTGACTTAGTTATTAATTAAATAATAAAATTCATTTTATTATTTTCCTAGACCTACATGGGTTAGGCTTTGCTGCTATGGGCCTGTTAACCAAACATTATAAATAGATAATGTAGGGTTAAGAGGTACAATACGTTTTTGATAGAAAAACCCTAGAAGAGGCAGCAAAGAGGCAGGAAGACAATTCGAATTATCAAAGGTTTGCTAGTACATCCACTCCGTAATCAAGATCGTGAGACGCTCTTGAAGGTGCTCGTGTGGATACCATAGAGGTGTTTTCGAGAGGAAGACACAAGTCGTGATAGCAAGGATCTCCGTTGAGTTCGTGACATTCAAGATCGTAATAGGTATGATTCGATTATCACCATAATCCGTCCAATCTTATACATGATCCTGCGTTAGGGTTCCGAAATTTTTCGTTATATTTACGTTTATCCGCTGCGTTTTATGCCTCGGAACCCAACAGTTGCTCTATCAAAGAAACAGTGTCCTAAGACACCAGAGGCGATAGAGAGCATGAAAGCGGTTCCCTATGCTTCGGCATGCGGAAGCTTAATGTATGCAATGTTATGTACGAGACCTGATATTTGTTTTGCCGTGGGCATGGTTAGCAGATATCAGTCAAACCCAGGACAGGAACATTGGAGTGCAGTAAAGGCTATACTCAAGTACCTGAGAAGGACTAAGGAGTATATGCTAATTTACAAGGCCTCAGATTTGTTACCTCTAGGATATACCGATTCAGATTTCCAAGCAGATAGAGATAAGAGGAAATCAACCTCGGGATATGTGTTTACCTTAGGAGGTGGAGCTGTAATATGGAGGAGTGTAAAGCAGAAATGCGTTGCTGACTCTACCATGGAAGCCTAATATGTGGCAGCTTCGGAGGTAGCCAAAGAGGCAATATGGTTCAGAAACTTTCTTTTGGACATAGATGTGGTACCTAATTTGCCTAGGAGCTTGACAGTGTATTGTGATAACACTGGTGCTGTGGCAAATGCAAAGGAACCGCGAGACCATAAGGCAGCAAAACACATCGAGCGTAAGTATCACCTTATACGACAATTCGTTAAGCGAGGAGATATTATTGTGACTGATATAGCATCAAAGGACAACCGGGCAGATCCTTTCACAAAGAGCTTACCAGCTAAGGCTTTTGAGCAGCATGTGGAGGCGATAGGAGTCAGATGTATGGTCACATAATAGTTATTTAATTGGTAGTGGATTGCTTGTAATATAACACTGATATACTCAAAGAATAGCTTGAGTATAAGTGGGAGATTGTTAGGGAGTATACTGAACTATTCGTTTGAAGTATATGACATTGTCTTTTTTTATTGAGAATCTTGAATGCGTATTTTAACACTGTTTGTATATTATATATTGTGGATAATCTAGTATCAAATGGGATAACAGAAGATTAGATTGTCAGTGTCTATATATAATATAATAAATGTTCACAGTTTAAGTGGAGTTAAACAAACCACTGGAATGACTGAAGTATTATTTGGAAATAATCTATCTTGATTATTGAATAATACTTGTATGCTTTGTGTATATTGAACGGGATTAAAATATTAGAATTGTTCTTCTATTCTGATAATAAAGAAGAACTAAGATTCTATAATATTATTATTGCTTAGGTTCTTAATCCGGATACAGTGATTGACACTTGTATGCAATGCACATGTTTTGATTCATATGTGATGTGATTTTTTGTTAATCACAATATTATGTATTGGACAATGACATTGCATACAGAGTGGGATATTGACTATAAAAGGAAACCGTGTCCAAAAATATTCGGGTGATGATGTCCTCTTGAAAGCTCATAAAGATAATTATGCTTAAGTCCTGCAGGCAGATTTGTTCTTGCATAATTATAAGGTTGAGTGGATGATCAAGGATAAAAGATATTGATTAAATTAATTATCAGAAATTAATTTAATTAATGGACATTCGATATCTTAAACATGGGGAATTTAATAAGCAAATAATATTGGAGCCGAATTAAATAATTAAATTACGGCATTAGGAGAGGTAGTGCAAATATTAATTCTTTAATGGATTGAATTAATATTTAATGACATTGGGCTTGACCCAGAGTGTCATTGGAAGGCCCGACCTAATTATCCAGGATCCCTACTGTAGCTTATATATTCATCTTATTCTCTTCTAGCTATGAGTAGGAAAGAACTAGGGTTTTTGTGAGCAGCCGTTCAAGGAGGCAACCAAGAACTAGGGTTCCAAGATCTCAAAGTTAGAAGGGAGGCAACCTTGGGAGGATTGAAGGCCACACTTCGCTCAAGGTGAATACGGGAATACAGTAGAAGACGTGGATTTGAATCGCTTGCGCCGTAGCGATTAAGGTTAATTTTCTATTCAAACTCGCTCGTTTTCATATCATAAAACGCAGCATCATGATTCGATTGTCCCAACACGAGTGACCTCTCTTGAAGGGGCTATGATGATCTTTCTTGCAGGTACAAACGATTGTGTCATCCGTACTGAGAGAGAGAAATAGTGTTGTGAGGAAAGAGTGAAACACAAGTGAGAAAGAGTGAAAATATATATTTTATGAGTGAAACACTTAGAGAGTATATGAGCGAAACACTTGAGAAACACAAAGTAAAATCACACACTAACACAATTACCAAATCCCATTCCCAATTATCTGTTACAGATTTATATTGTTCCTCAACTAAGGGGGATGAAATTTCTTCTATTAATAAGGATTCTGAAGATGATTACTCAACTAAGGGGGAGAAGTGTTGAACAGTTCGAACTGTTGAACAAGATCCAAAAAGGGAGAAGTAGATCCAAAAAGGGAAAAGTGTTGAACAAGATCCAAATGGGAGAATTGTTTAACAAAGACTTTTACTAGAAGAGGATTACTCCATTGCTGAAAAGGGGGTATATAACAACATGCTTGGATTGGATCCATTTGATTTTAGAAAATTCTTGTATATAGGATTAACTGGATTTTCTAAAATGCATAACATGTCATAGTTTGCATTTTTTATATCTGCGATGGTTTAATGCTGTATGTATGCCATGTCTGTTGTTACCTCTATTAAATTGGTTGGATAATTCAAGTAAGGGGAGAATGAATTCACCTTGGGAGAGAAGTGAAGACAGAAGTTGGAGAAATAGAGAAGCGGTAATAAGAAGAGAACAAGACTTCATCCCTGCCATCCTAAGGGGGAGTAGTGATAAGTCTGAGAAATGAAGATAATACTACTTGTATAATATGTTCAGTGCTAGAGGAACAAACATCTTTCATTTCAGTTTCTCAAGAAATCTGGAAATGCAGAATCTGATCCAGAGAAACCAGTCACTGAAGATGTACCAATGACACCTGGTCACAAAAGTTAAACTCTAGAAGAAGGTGAAGTTGATACTTCTAAAGCTGGTAATGATAGGTAAATCAAGATAGAACTTTGTTAAATATGTTCAGTCTAGAGGAACATCTATCTTATATTTATCTTTCATAATTGAAATCTGGAAATGTATTATATGATCCAGAAAACAATTTATTATTTACAGTTCTTAAAAGTCGTTTTTAATTTTCTTAGTTGTTAGTTGAGTTATCCTCTAGGAATTTGTGTGTTAAATGTTTAACAACAAATAGGGGGAGATTGAAAGTCATATGACTAGTCCTATTTGTAATAAGTAGATGACAACTCAACTCAGATAAGAAAGGGAAGTAAATAATAAATATTGAATATAGAGGAAGAACAAAAGAAGCCATGCCAAGACAAGACACAAAGACCACTACAGAAGAAATGAGAATCAACATTGTAGTTAGTCATCCGTGAACCAGACCAGTGCACAGGGTGTCAACAATGTCAGTGAAGATTCGTCATCAAAAAGTTCAAGTGGTTAAAAAGGTTATTGTTGAAGAACAGAAGAGTCTTATCTACATCAACAATAGTCAAGCCTTTAATTTAATTCTCTATTAATTAATTAAATTAATTAGTTAATTTAATTAGTAAATTAATTCACTCAGAATTAATTTATTTCTTAAATTAATTAAAGGATTAATTAATTTAGAATTATTTTAGAATGATAGAAGATAGAAGCTGGAAGCTCAAAGGGATACAGGTTTGTTTGGAATGCAGTGTACAAGAGTCAGAATCCAAGATTGAATATTTGACTGGGTACATGCAGTGGTGAAAAGAAGTATGGTCTAGTTTAAAGAGTTAGATTATTTCAGTAACAGAGGTACTTCTAATTGCAACTGTAGAAACAGCCAAACATGCCTGACAGTACTGACTTGAAGAAAAGATGGAAAAAGAAATGACACGGAAGAAATGCAAATTCATATATTCGTAAAAGTGGAACCCCGGTTGGAATTGATTTATCATTTCCAAGTCAAAAGGAGTTCGGTTCCAGACGATCAGAAGATCGCAGCTTAGAGCGTAAGGATTTATTTAATTAATAAATATTTTATTTATTTAGTAAATTATATTTATAAATATCTAAATAATATTAGATATTTATTTTTATAATTTCTGAATTAAATTTATTATTTATTAATTAAAGATTATAAGATGTGCGGGTCTAGAAGCATTTCTACGGGACTAATTAAAGTGACATGCGGCACATTCAAAGAAAAGGGGCAGTGGTTTTGTGTTTCAAAAGAAACTAATCAAGTGTTGCCACTTGTCAAGACAAAAGCAAATGAAAAAGGATAACCAACCAAGTGCTGCCACTTGTCAAGCTCAAGTCAAAAGAAAAGAAAAAGCTTGCCATTTACAAGAGTCATACCGAGAGAATTTCAAGTCATACCGAAGCCCAATTGCAAGTCATACCGAGCTTCAATCTAATGAGTCATACCGAAGGATTTCTTTATTGAGTCATGCTGATTTTAATTTTAATTAATTAAGTCATTCTGATTTATTTAATTTTAAAGAAAATCCAGCATGACTTACAATAAGTCATACCGAATTTTGACTGAGTCATACCGAGGAAACGAGTCTTGCTCAGCCTTTTTATGAGTCATACAAGGGTTAATTTTAATAGAAAAAGGTCATACTGGGATAAGTCATGCTGGCTTTCCACCTCTATAAATATGAGGCATTTGCTTCATAATTCAGTAGTAGAAAAACTTACAAATTTAGCAATTTGTCTACAAAGTTATATTCACAGACTTTCTGTGCTAGTTTGGTTTTAATTCCTAAGTAGAACAATTCATGTCAAATTTGTTCTAGGAATTAAAGTTTATTCTACCGAATATTGTAATACCCTTTCAAGTTTAATATACATATTTAACTTGAATCTTGTTTACTTACTTACTAATTTCTATATCTTAAATGTTCAATCATAAAAATAGAAAGCTAGTAAGTCTGCCTCCCAAACACTACAAAGACTCGAACCCTCAGCTTATACAATAATTTAATTCCGCAAATTCTGAAAAGAATTTTAAATTGTTGTCAGTATCGCATTCAACCCCCCTTCTACGATACTTCCGGGACCCAACAGTAGATGCACAAGGGGAACACACATTTACAAAGCCAAATGAAAGTTTGGTAGAGCCTTCAGTTTCTTCTCTTGATGTGTCTCAGACAAATGCTGAGACACAACCCCATTCATTATCTATTCCTTGTCCTCAATCTCATTCAAAATATATTTCTTCAGAAACTTTGATGATAGATAACATCAATGTTTCAAATTCACCCTCTTTACAACTCAGGGTAGAGTCAACACTCTCACCTGACTCACAACATAAGGGTAACACCTTGGTTGAGCAGGATAAAAATGAAAATTCTCCTAAGTCAATGGATATTTCTCAATCAACTGATAATATCCAACATACATTTACTTCTACTCATCCATCGATGGATATTCTCTCATCCATCGATGGATATCCTCTCATCCATCGACGAGCTTCAATCAACTGATATTCATCAATCGATGAATATTTCTCATCCATCGATTGACACTTCTATTCCTAATGATGAAACATCTGTTGAGATTGATACCACTTTACCCATTGATGAAGCAATTCAAGTTACAAATACACTTCTAGGATTGAGTGGAGTGGGTGAGGTGTGTGAGAAGTAGGATTTGCATATCCTGGCAAAAGGAGAGAGTGTGAATGAGAGGGCCTCAAATTATTCTGAGGTGGAAAAATGAGAAGGTGTGAGCAAAGAGAGTTCCACCTTAAAAGGTGATGCAAAAGGAGAGGTTTGTGAAGGAGAGGTGATAATCCAGGATGAGATCCTGATGCAAGAAAAAAGAGAAGAGAGTAAGAGAGAAAATATTAGAGAGAAATCAATTTCACCAATCCATGAAGTTTCAACTTCCAAAACTGAGCAATTTGCAGCAGAACTCACCCAAGAGTTGGGGTTGGAGTTAGGGGGATATGGAGAGAATAGAGTCCCTACATGAGTTGCAGATGCCCACATGATGAAGGAAGATGAAATTGATGTTAATTTGAATGCTGATACATTTCAACATGAAGATCCTGGCTATCAGAAATTGGGAACAACCACTAATCAAGAGGCTGAGAAGATATTGGGTTTGGTCCAAACAGAGAAAGAATTCAAGAGTGGGAAGGAGAACTTAGAAAGGATGCCTGATGATGTTTCTCACATGAATCCTGAAGTCTTTGAGTCTGATGAGGATGATGACACATTAGAGCCAATCATGAGAAATAATGATGTTACCTTGGCTGATGCTGGGAAAGAAATTCTATTACAACATAGAAGGTCAATGGCTGAATTGGATGTTCAAGACCCTATGAAAAGAAGAATTCTTAACTTTTACAGAGACAATTTAAAAGTACATAAAATGCAAGTGTCTGGTACTAGATTGGCTTTGAAGCACTTAGGGGAAGAAATGGATGCAAACAAAACTCACTATGACTTCTATATTGATTCCAGACTCAATCTCACAACCATGCATAGAATCAAACAGAGGCTTGACACTGAGTCAACTTCCAAACGCAAAGTGATGATTTTGGAGAAACGAGTCACAAATATGGAACTCAGTACACAGCTAATTCTAAAGAATCAAGAAATGCAAGTTAGGTTGCTAAATAGACTCCTTCAAACTCCTTTGGCTTCTCAAGCCCTAGATGAAGTTGCTGATAACAAAAAGGGGGGGAATGAGGATGAGGTGGAAACTCAGTTGCAAGAAACCAATGCTTATCTTACAGAGAGAAAAAGCTCAACAGAAGCTCATAAGAGGGAGGAGGAGAAAAGGATAAAATCAACTGAGATAGTAAAGCAGTTTGATGCATTGGTCAGCAAAAACAAAGCCATAGATGAAGAAAAGCCGATTGCACTCATGCCTAAAATATTAGAAGCTTTCAAATAAGGAGAAATAAGGATGGATGAAGGAAGTTCACAACCTAGTGATAGAAAAGGGAACTCAATACTAATTGAAGATGGTAAAAAGAAGAAATATGTCACAGGTGGAGGAGGTGACAAACTATTGCAAAGACCAATAGTTGTTGGTATTAAAGAGAGAGAACAGCAAGAGAAAGAAGAAGAGAAGCTAGCCATGATACTTCAAAGACAATTTGATGAAGAGACTAAGAAAATTCTAGAAGATAGGAGGAAAAAGGCTAGAAAACCATCAAGGAACAAACAAATAGCAAACAATAATGGAAATTCATTAAAGATAAAGAGAAAGCTGATTGTAGATGATGATAACACATTACTTAAAATCATAAGTTTGACTTTAATTTTTGTAATTGGTCAATGGATATATGACTTATAAATATCCATTGACTAGCGAACCATTTATCAGTTGAAGTTGTTGTTAATCAACTGATACATTGGATAGTAGCAATTGATCTAGAGTTCTTTTTACTATTATTTGATTGTAATAATTCGTTAGATGTATTATATTAGTCAACTGATGTTTATTGACTTCGATTGATAGTTAAGCAATGGATATGAAGGATGTCTGACAAAGTGAAGATATTCTAAGTCAGAATTCTCATACATGAAGTGATCAATAGATAAAGAAGTCGATGGATATCAATGATCGATGGATACCATTCAACAAAAGTCAAATCAAGGATCCTCATCAACGGATGAATGGATATTCAAATATCCATTGATACATCAACTAGTCAATGGATAACCTATCTGTCGATGGATAAGCAAAGAAGGATCAATTGATAAGCTTTCCAACAATTAACAATTGATCAAAGTTTCCCAAAATGGTTAAGGACAAACAGAATGGAAACATTGCATAAATCTGGATCAATGGAAGACAGTTTTTTCAGGACTGTGAAGTTTTCAAGAAACACAGTCTTCAAGGAGAAAAACAAGACAAAGACTTTTCCAGAACAAGGCACAAACCTATGAAGACTGTGAAAGAAGCTACATTCTATTTTAGTGCAAAAATTATAAAATATAATTTGTACTTTTATCAGTTGATAGAAAAAAGATGTAGAAAATAAATTGTTATATATACAGTAGTAGTTCATTGTAATATTTGTAAAAGTTGTAGAACAAAAACACAAGAAAAGCACAATAAGACATCAAAGCACAGTAGTAGTTCAACAAGGTGCAGTTATTGAAAAAGGGTTTTAACCAGGACCATCTGTTGGGGAAAAGGGACACAAAGAAATCAAAGCATTTCAAAGGAAGAAGAAAAGTAGATTAGATGCACATGGGGAACACACACCTGCAAAACCAAATGAAAATTTGGTGGAGCCTTCAGTTTCTTATGTTGATGTGTCTCAGGTAAATGATGAGGCACAAACCCACTCTTTATCTATTTCATTACCTCAATCTCCTTCAAAGTCTATTTCTTCAGAAATATTTTTGATTGAAAACACTAATGTTTCAAATTCACCCTCTTTACAACTCAGGGTGTAGCCAACACTCTCACCTGACTCACCAAATAAGGGTAACACCTTGGTTGAGCAGGATAAAACAATTTTAACTCAAAATTCTCCCATGTCAATGGATAATTCTCAATCAACTAAGAATATCCAATATCCATTGACTTATACTCATCCATCGATGGATATCCTCACATCCATCAACGAGTTTAAATTAACTGATATGCAGGAATCGATGGATACTTCTCATCTATCGATTGATATCACTTTACCCATTGACACATCTGTTAAAATTGTCAATACACTTTTTGGATTGAGTGGAGTGGGTGAGGTGTGTGAGATGCAGGATTTGTATATCCTGGTAAAAGGAGATAGTATGAATAAGAGGCCCTCAACTTCTTCTGAGGTGGAAAAAGGAGAGGGTGTGAACAATGAGGGTACCACCTTAGTAGGTGAAGAAAAAGGTGAGATTTGTGAGGGGGGTGAGAATACAGGATGAGATCCTGGTGCAAGAAAAGAGAGTAAGAGAGAAAAGAATAGAGAGAAATCACATTCACCAATTAATGAAGCATCAACTTCTAAAATTGAGCTATTTGATGTAGAACTCACCTAGGAGTTGGGGTTGGAGTTAGGGGAGATGGAGAGAATGGAGTTCCTGCGGGAGTTATAGATGCCTACATAGTGGAGGATGATGAAATTGATGTCAATTTGAATTATGAAACTTTTCAACATGAAGATCCTCACTATCAGAAATTGGTAGCAGGTTCAAATCAAGAGGCTGAACAAATATTGGGGCTAGTTCAAACTGAAGAGAAATTCTGGAGAGGAAAGGAGAACTTAGCAAGAATTCCTGATGATGTCTATCATATGAATCCTGAAAAATTTGAGTCTGATGAAGATGATGACACCTTGGAGCCAATAATGAGAGAAGATAATGTCACTTTGGCTGATACTGAGAAGGAAATACTTTCACAACATAGAAGATCCATGCCTGAGGTTGATATCCAAGATCCTGTTCAAAGAAAAATCCTTAAATTCTATAGGAATAACCTCAAAGTGCAGAAAATGCAAGTGATTGGCACTAGATTGGCATTGAAGCAACTAAGGGAGGACATTGACTCAAACAAGACTCATTATGAATATTATATTGATACAATATTGAACCTCACAACCATGCACAAAATTTAACAGAGGCTAGACACTGAGTCTACTGTTAAAGATAAAGTGACTTCTTTGGATAAAAGAGTCACAGACATGGAAATGAGCATGCAATTAATTCTTAAAAATCAGGAAACTCAAGTGAAATTACTCAACAGACTCCTTCAAACTCCTTTAGCTACTTAAGCTCTTGAATCAGTTGTTGATAACAAAAAGGGGGAGAAAGAGACTGATGAGGATGTTGAATTGAGAAAGGAGGTAGAAGCTCAATTACAGGCAATATAGAATGTCCTAGCAAAGAGGAAGAATGATGATTCTAGCAAGAAGGAGGAATTCAAAAAAATGATGGCTGAGATTGTGAAAAAGTATGATGAATTTGCTAGTAAAAACAAATCCATAAATGCAGAAAAGCCAATTGTGATTATACCTACAATTTCATTGCCAATAAATTCTGAGAGTATTGTTGCTAGATCTTCTAAATGTCATGAAGTTGGAGAAATAAGGGTGGATGAAATTAGCTCACAGCCTGGTGATGGAAAAGTCAAGGGAATTTTAATTGAAGAAGAAAAAAAAAAGTCTATCACAGGTAGTGGTGAGAAAATAATGTAGAGAGAAATAACAACTGGAATTCTGGACAGAGAGAAGCAGATCAAGGCTGGTGATGAGTTAGCCAAATAACTTTAAAAGGAATTTGATCTTGAACATCAACAAATTCTAGAAGAAAAAAAGAAGCAAACTGAGAAGAAATCTAGAACAAAGAAAAAATCCAATAGATTTTCAAAGTCTGGGAGAACAAAGATGAAGCTGAATGTTGATGAAACTGAAGTGGATGAGGAAAAACAGCCAAAGAAGACAAAGGTTCAAGCATCTGGAAGTGATCAACCAAGAGAGATAGAACTATTTCAATCCAAGATAAGCAATTATGTTCTAATCAAGTCTCAAGGACTAATTTCTACAAAAGGCCAAAGAAGGAAGGATGTGGATCTCCTTCATGTTAAATATAAGGATGGCACACATCTAACCTCTACTTTCTCATAAGTAATGGAACAGGACTATACTACTCTAAGGAAAATCTACACATTGTTCAACAGGAACTACTACTTGACTCAAGGACTTGAAAAAGACATCTTAGCAAGAATGACCAACATGAGAGAGGCACCAATTCAAGAAAAAAAGGATGATAAAGTAAAAATCTGGAATCCTGAAAGGAAAAAAGTTCTTCATGAGCCCTTCTACATGACGATCTACAATGACAGGGATGATAATGAGAAATGCATTGACATTTATAAAGAAATTGATAAGTTGCCAAACATGGAACTAAACTTCTTGGCAAGCCAACTGGATTACAATGTTGAAGATGAAAAGATTATGAAGGGATCATTACTAGAAAAATGAAGGAAAATGAAGACAGAAAGTTTGAGGAGTCAAGGAGAAGGAGAAGGAGGAGATAAACAATCAAACTTATCAAAGGCTTCTCAAAATTCATTTGTTACTGGTACTTGAAAATTGTCCAATATTTTATGTCTGTCAAATTATGATTCATGCTGAAATATAAATGCTAGGAGTTTTGTTATCATCAACTAAAAGATTTATGTTTACTTCTGTTAAACCTAAATAGGGGGAGATTGTTAGGAATCATGTAGTGTGATGATAACACATTACTTAAAATCATAAGTTTGACTTTAATTTTTGTAACTGGTCAATGGATATATGACTTATAAATATCCATTGACTAGGGAATCATTTATCAGTTGAAGTTATTGTTAATCAACTGATAAATTGGATAGTAGCAGTTGATCTAGAGTTCTTTTTATTATCAGTTGATTGTAATAATTCGATGGATGTACTATATTAGTCAACTGATGTTTATTGACTTCGATTGATAGCTATTCAACGGATATAAAGAATGATTGAGAAAGTGTAAATATTCTAAGTCAGAACTCTCATACATGAAGTGATAAACAAATAAAGAAGTAAATGGATATCAATGATCGATAGATGCCAGTCAAAAAAAGTCAAGTTAATGGATCATCATCAATGAATGAATCTATCAGAGCAATCAACGGATAAAAGAACAATCGATGGATAAGGGATCAATGGATATTGAAATATCCATTGATCCATCAACTAGTCAATGGATAACTTATCTGTCGATGGATAAGCAAAGAAAGATCGATTGATAAGCTTTACAACAATTATCAATTGATCAAAAATTTTCAAAATGGTTAAAGACAAACAAAATGGAATCTTTGCAGAAATTTGGATCAATGGAAGACAGTTTTGTCAAGACTGTGAAGTCTTTCAAGAAACACAGTCTTCAAGGGGAAGAACAAGACAAAGACTTTTCCAGAACAAAACAAAGACCTATGAAGACTGTGAAAGAAGCTACATTCTATTTTAGTGCAAACATTGTAAAATGTAATTTATACTTTTATCATTTAATAGAAAATAGATGTAGAAAATGAACTGCTATATATACATTAGTAGTTCATTGTAACATTTTTAGAAGTTATAGAAAAAAAATACAAGAAAAGCACAGTAAGATATAGGAATCATTTGTAGTGCTTTTCTGTGTTTATTTTATATTTGTAAACAACTTGGTTTTTAGACTAAGGTTAATTTTTGAAAGCAAAATTAATTCACCAATGGAACAGCAAACCACTAGTAATTTTTAAACATTGTTTTCAATAATCTAGTTTTAATTTCTTAATAGTTACCTTTCAGTTTCATATTCAAAACACTCAACTCCTTAGAATATAAACTCATTAATCCACAAGAATTTTATAGAAAGTTCTTGAGTTTGTATTCAACCCCCCTTCTACAAACTCATTGTTAGTTTAAGGGTAAATAATATGAAGTTATATTTGAATGTTATAAAGGATATCAATTGATATATATATGGAGTCAATTATATATTTTATTTATTTATTTATTTGTTTATTTTTTGGAGAGATAAATAAAAAAATTGGATTGAGAGTAACCTGGGTTGTTAACTTGGAAATTATTAAATTATGGATTGGAGTACTAAATTATGATTGGAGTAAGATATTGAATTTAAATAGGAGGAGTGGTTCAATAAAGAATTACGATGGGAATGTATTTATGGATTTTAAATTGGGAATTTTTCATGAATAATTGAAATTAATCAAATAAGTGATGTTAAAATGGATTAAGTGATTTAGAAATCGGTAAGTTGAAAGAGGATATTATTTTGGTGAATATTATTTTACGTATTTGGATATTTATATCCGAATAAATTTGAGATTTACTAAGTTATGGATTATCGTTTTGAAAAAGGGTATTTGGGATTTTGCGACTACACATAATTTCTGAGCCAACACTGTTTATATAAATTAGCTTGAGTTTGACGGACATGAGGCAAGTACACTGTTATCCCTACTCTTGAGATATATGGGGATTATTTTATTATATATTTTATAAGTTTCGTGATGAGATCTTTTGAGAATTATCTTGTTTTCTTATATATGATGTTGCTCATTTATTTGATGTTGTGATTCCATTTAAATTATCCAAGTGCCTATTCCCAAAAGTTACAAATTCACTCTGTTATATTTTATTTTCCAAATATTGCTAGAGTCCCGCATAAAAAATAGTTTTCTTTGGGAATCCAGTTGTTCTCATTATTTCGAGACGACTACACATATTAAATTCTAAACCAATAGCTAGCCTTATTATTTCGGGGAAGCTAAAATTCTTTTAAGTGGAGTTTGATGTATTTTTCACATCGAAACAAATCAAATTTTGTTATATGTTTTATTGACTAATTGTTCAGGTCAATAGCACAGTTTGGAGCAACTGCCTCACTTTAAGTGAGACCAGGATATAATAAGTTATTGTGATCGTGTGAAATGAAATCTTTTCAAATTGTGATGAAATATTGAGATCGAGTATATGTTCCTCTATAATGGTCAACACAGACACTATGTTTACATTCTGTGGAGGGTTTTGTGGACGGACAGAACAAATTTTATTTTATATTTTGGGCACTAATGTTGCCTTGGGTTGGAAATGATAACCCGAATGCTAGCAAATAATGTGGTGGTGCTTGAGACATAGCAGTGATCGTACTATGGGGTACCACGGGTGGCGATATTTCTTATAGTGGTTGATCACACTATGGGGTATCGTAAGGTGAAATGACTAGCTCTCTAAATTAATTAATTTATTTATAATTATTTTGTGGAATCACTTCGTGTACCTTAACAATTGACTTGCGATATAGTCTGTGACATTATTTTCGTCCAAATGTACTTTATGTTTTCCTTGTTGAACTTGGAAGTTAAGGTAAGTTATTTATTGACCGTTGCTTAAATTTGAAGTATATTCTTATTGGTACCACTCTAGTGGTGTACTTGATGAGCAATTATTCGCTCATACTTGTATTTTTTTTTGTGACTTTGTTCACAGTTAAACGTGGAAATACTGAGAACCCTAGTCCAACTGATAAGGGAAACAGGACTACTATTGCCTCGTGGTCCAGTTGTCGAACTAGCTTAGCTGCGTTAGAAATCAAGAGATCTATGGCATGTAATAATATTATTTTGAGTTGTGTAATATTATGTTTAGACTCGTAGTGTGTGGATCCCGAGTTACGCTTGGCACAACGTCGTTCCTCTGAAAAGGTGATTTATGTGTTTGATCATCAGTTGTGCACCGTTGAGGTTAGGTAAGTTTTATACTTATTTACTGTGAGTATGAGATTTGATGGACCGTGGCACCTGAAACCGCCAGGATGGGGTTTTGGGGCATCACAATTACAATGCTATAAATGAAGATACAAGATTTACGGGGCATAAATATTATAATTCAGGCTACTGACAAATAAGTTGTCTGCTTGAGCATGACCTATGGGCTGGTGCCTAGGAGCTATAGAAAGTTTTAGTTAGTTGCTGCCCAGACAGGAGTACGGACTTAGCCGGGTTCGTGCCTCGGACTTGTAAAAAAATTAATTAGTTGTTGCAAGAAACACAATCCCAGATTTTGTTGAAGCTCATAAAGAGGTTCCAACGATCAAATCTTTTGTTGTAAAAACACCCCAAGATCAAAACATTTTGACATTTTCAACTACTATCCCCGATTATGTACAAAAGTTCATATGTCTACGTTCGATGACTGACTTTTTATTTCAACTACAGCCTTGAGGTGGATCGATTCTTCCACGATTTCTTAGTTGTTAATGGTGCATTAAACCATGAAATCATCCAAGGCCTGGGCTTTGATGGCCGCACGGGGCTTGTATCGAATGTCAAATTCTCCGAGCTCAATTGCCCACTTGATCGATCTTTCACTTTTCTTAGGGCCATGCATGATGCTCCTTAGTGACTGGTCTGTCAGAACTTCTATCTTGTATACTTGGAAGTAAGGCCTTAGCTTTCTAGAAGCTGTGATCAAGGCTAGAGCAAATTTTTCGATGGCAGAGTAGTTTAACTGGGCCCCGTGTAGCACTTTGCTCACATAGTAAATTGGTTTCTGAAACTTGTTCTCCTCCTTTACCAACACAGCACACAATGCTTGCTCTCACACAGCCATGTATAGGTAAAGAGTCTCACCACTAATTGGCTTGGCTAGAAGTGGCGACTCGACCATGTACTTCTTAAGGCCTTGAAAGGATGATAGGTTTCGCTATGTTTCATCAACATCATATCTCCATCAACCTATTTTTTTTCTTCCCTTCTTCAATTAGAATGTGGAGGCACTTAATATGTAGGCTTAGCTCGTCCAATATTTATCTTATGCCTCTCATTTCTAGAAAATTCATAATGCCTTAGATTTCCCTTGTAACTCATTCTCCTATCACTAACAATACTTTCCCACCCACACCTTTTAGTTTAAAATCGAGCTCATTTTAACTCCATGTCTTATTATTGCATTCAATAATAATTTTGGGAGTAATAATTTCTGAAAACCAATCGCAACCTCAAATGAAAAATCTACTAAACTTTTCATTTTGACAAAATGTTACAGATTAAAACAAGGACAATGCAAACTTCCAACAAACTTGATATTATCATTGTCATCTTATTCGTGACTTATAGATTTCCAGCATTTACTATTGTTTGAATAATGTAATCATGATTGCTTGAAGCATCATTCTATATTATTCTATATGCATTCTTGTCAAATATTATTTTATTTAAATGAGAAATCACTCGTCAAAACCTAGTATATCAGATAACGTGCAATTTTCAGGTCTTGGGCAATAATTATTTTTAAGATACCATCTTCCTGAAGTTCAATTAGAATGTTTTTAACCAGCAATAGCTAATGGTCAAGAAGTGCATCAACCGATCCTCTACACTAATCCTTGTTTTTTTATAACATAATTGTTAAGTCAGCCTAGATCTTCCTCCAAGAGAGGAAGATTTTGGTTTTTATAACTAATAATAATATTGAATAGTCAGAATGTATGCATGCAGTGCCAAGCACAGAGACACTATATATGATTTGCCATGTTTTTTTGTTGTGATACAATATCTCTATATGTGTATACATGAATTTGAATATATATGATATTCCTGATGGATTGTATAATCATGTGATCATTGTATGTATTGTTACATATGTATATATTATACGTTTGATGTTGTTATGGGGACTGTATACGATACAATTTCTGAAACACTATCAGATTTGCTGAAATCTGACTGCGCTGGCTGATTTCTACGAAATCTACCTTTACAGAAAAAAAGAGGGGCCAATAAGAAAAGTTGTCAACGACGTGTCTGTAAGGCGTTTGACGTCGTTAAGGACCTCGAAACAGCGATTTGTTGTTTCTAGAAATTAATTTTCAATTTTTTGAATTTTGGTTGATATATGATTGTATGATATTAAATATGATATGAGATACCACGTTTAGATAATATGAGATTTTTTATGTGTTATATGATAGAATGGTGGATGGTTATTTCTTATTAACCCATATGATAGTGGTTTTCATTTATGGTTTTGGTTTCTAAATACGACTTGCATGTCGTCTATTCATTGTAATTAATTATCTCGAATATAACTCTAGTTCCTCCTGTAAGCTCATTAGAATAGTTGTGTTTTCATTATTTAATGTAATTATCAAGGAAGACTTGCAAGCAAGGAGCCGATCCAAAAGGGGATGTTGGAGCAATGAAGAAGAAGGAGAAGACTTGTAATAGTATAGTATTTCAAACCACCATAGATTGACTTTAATTTTTCCATTAGCTTGGAAAGATCACATATGATAAGCTATAACCTAACATGTTTAATTTACGCACATTACATATATGTATATGATTTCATGTATTGTTATGTATGTGTAGATACAAAAAAGGTGCATGCTTAATTAAGATTAATCATGTATGTATTAGATATGACACCCATGACATGCCTACTTAAGAAAGATAAAATCTATAACGATACAAGGTTTTAAAATTGAACAAACGATCGTGAGATTCTTGTGATTATGAAACACGGTATTAAATATGATTTTATTTTTTTGATATGGGGAGATTTTGTCAAAAGTGAATTATTAGTTTAATTCGTAAGGAAGTCAGTTTTTAAGAAAGACCGCTTAGGATTTCACCGACTACGTGTAAATCAATCCATTGACGAATATTGAAATGAATTATCTAATCATGGAAAAATTGAGAATTTCTTTATGATGGGATCATGATCGTTCTTAATAATGAAATCCCTAGATACATATTAAGTTAATCAGATGTCTTTCAATGATTAATATTCATCAACACCTAGATTGAGAAAGAGTGGGTTTGCCCAAGAAAAGTGCTCTCATCTATCATGGGAAGACTTGATAAGTAATGTACTTAATTTGTTAGATCGTTGGGTCTAACTTAACTGAATCATCACAATAGGATTATGGATTTAGAGGCATAGAGTTTGGTGAGATTTATTGGATAAATATGTACAAGAGGTTGTTCCACCAAACTATCTAAGAGTTATTTTTGATATAATTGACAATTGTTGTCTACCTAAATAGTCGTGTTTCAGGAGTATTACCCCATGCTAACTTAAAACATGGATGAAATATGGATCTTCGCTCACTAGAAAGATTTAGAGAAATATTTTCCGAACTGATAGTTAGGGTTATTAATTCGAAGAAAATAGTGGGAGTTATATATATATATATTATGAATATATATACATGACAATCACTTGAACATAATTAAAACTTCTGAAGACTAACTAAATTTTATACATTTTAACTGAAGGGTTTCGTGACACAAACGCAGCGGAATAAACGTGAAAAATAAATCAAAATAGCGAAACCCTCCGCAGGATCCATGCGAAAACAAAAGATTTAATTCGGAGATAAAGAATAAATACCTTTAGAAGCTTTAACAGTTCATTAATGGAAGATTAATGGAGGTCCAAAGCTTATTTAATCACCACGTATCCCGCTCTCGCGATCTACGCTCTACGGTATCCACACGAACACTTTTCATGAAGGATTGATGTGTACTAGCACCTGAAAACTTCTTCTCTCTCTATCTTCCTCCTCTCTCAGAGCGGCTAGGGTTTTTTTTTTAAAATCTCTCTTTTATTAAATCAACCCATAAAGAGATTATATAGAGAGAGGAATAAGTTTTCTAATTATAATCCAATTATAATTAATACTAATCCAAAATTCTAAATTATTTAATTAAGTCTCACTTAATTAATTATTAATTTTGGAATTAGTTTAAGTAATTCATTTATTCTATTTATATAATTAATTAAGTCATACTTAATTAATATCATAAATAAAATAAATTACTTATTTAATTTAAATTCATAATTTAAATTATTTCTCCTTCAAGCGTTCTTTGTGTGTGACCCTGTAGGTTATTATTACGTTGGCAACAATTTTAATATCTAATTAAAATTGTAAACAATGAGCGGCATCTAGTAATACATCATTGCTACCCAAGTAATAATAATAAATCGGTGATTCGATTAAGCCTTTCGTGAATAATGTTCCATGTAATATAATCCCTTTAATCTTGATATTATAGATTAAACTCAAGGCATGTCTCGTGTCATCCTCTTCATAATTTAATCTTTATTTTCTTGATCGATGAGTAGACTATTAAAATCAAATCAACATTTGAGCACGGCCGTGCATTTCTTAGTCTCACTCAAACAAGAGGCCAATAATATCACTCCTAAAATTAGGAGGATTAAATCCCATCTAGATCATTCATATTTCTCATACGATTCATAATATACCCAATGTCCACTTTTATCATCACCCGGTCAAAGGTAACTTTTAATGTAATCAAAGTATATTAATTCTCGTATAGAAATATAATGATTTCAGGTCTAAGGATCATTACACCATTATCACAGTGAGAATTACTTATGACACTTACTTAACATGTAGAATCTCACGGCGGGTCATTCCAGTGCCATGCATTGATACATGCACTTATGTTCTTGACTTTAGTATCCCTATACCTATGACCAATGAGATGTGGTCATCTGTCAAGAAACATACTAGTCTTTGTGCATTATTATTGTCCTTAAATAATAATACTCGACTAGGGAATTTTAGGAATAAGATACTATTCATATAATCTCATTTTTAAGTCACATACTTAAAGATATAGAATACGTATCAAAATTCCAAGGACATTTACTATGCTTTCAATTTATTACGCAGTAAACAAAACATAATAAATAAATAATAATCAATAAAACATAATCCTTAATAATAAATATTTTCCTTAAAATATAAAAAGTATTGTCTCTAGAGCACAATTACTAACAATCTCCCACTTGCACTAGAGCCAATTACCCAAGTATCCAATACTCATGAAACTAGTGTGACTTTCATGCTTCTGCTGCGACAAAGCCTTAGTCAGTGGGTCTGCAATATTATTATTAGTATGCACTTTACATATATGTATATCTCCTTGATCATTAATCTCATTAATTAGGTGATATCTCCTAAGTACATGCCCAAACAGCCTCCTTGGCTGCTTCGCAAGCATCAATATACTCAGGCTCTATTGTAGAATCAACTATTGTCTCTACTGTGAACCATTCCAGCATACAACATCTCAATAAAATTAGATAAAACACAAAGACAGACAGAAACATTAAATTATCGTTATCTGTCTAGAAACCAGTATCACTGAAACCTCTTATAACTAGCTTCACATCTCCTCCATATAACAAGAATGAATCTTTAGTCCTCTTTAAGTACTTAAGAATATTCTTGACTGTCGTCCAGTGACCTTCACCTGGATTAGATCGGTATCTACTCATCATGGTTAAAGCATATGAGACATCAGGACAAGTACATATCATTGCATACATTATAAAACCAATTGCTGACGCATATGGAATTTTACTCATGCAGTCCCTATCATCCAATGATTTAGGACAAATTTTATTTTGAGATCACTATCCCATGAGACATTGGGACATATCCATTTTAGTCTCTTTGCATTTGAAATTGATGCAAAACTTTGTCAATGTATGTACTCTAAATTAGGCCGATCAATCACCTTGATCTATCTCTATAGATCTCGATCCCTAATATATATGTCACATCGCCTAAGTCTTTCATTGAGAAATTATTTCTCAACCAAGTCTTCACAGTCTATAGAGAAGGAATGTCATTCCCTATTAGTAATATATCATCAACATATAATACTAGGAATGCCACATGGCTCCCACTAAACTTCTTGTAAACACAAGTTTCATCTTCATTCTGAATAAAGTCAAACTCTTTTTGACTGTTTCATGAAAACAAATGTTCCATCTCCTCGAGGCCTGTTTTAATCCATAAATGGATCGACGCAACTTACATACATTTCCAGCATCCTTTAGATCAACAAAACCCTTAGGGTGTGTCATGTACACATCCATATCTTCTTCAAGGCTCTCATTTAAGAAAGCGGTTTTGACATCCATTTGCCAGATTTCATAGTCATAGTAAGCAGCTATAGCAAGCAAAATCCTGATGGACATGACCATAACAACTGGTGAAAAGGTCTCATCATAGTCAATACCATGAATTTTCTTGAAACCTTTTGCCACCAATCGTGCCTTATAGGTCTGTACATTAGCATCCATGTCGGTCTTCTTCTTGAAAACCCACTTGCACCCTATAGGTTTTACCCCTTCAGGTGGATCAACCAAAGTCCATACTTGATTAGTATACATGGATTCCATCTCAGATTTAATAGCATCCAGCCATCTCTTAGAATCTGGAGTGTTCATAGCGTCTTGGTAGGTGAGAGGCTCATCTTCATCCATAAGCATCACATCACCATCTTGAGTCAAGAGAAATCCATATTATCTCTCGAGCTCATGGCGAATCCTACTAGACCTACGAATACCTGTGTTTCTTGAGCAGTATTATTTTTCTTGTACATTCTACTCAGGTTCCTCCACTGGTTCAACGTTATCATGTAGGTCTCAAACTTCATTGAGATCTATTATCCTCCCACTGTCTCTCAGCAGTTCGAGCAACAAACACTTTGTTCTCGGAAGGATTATAGAAAGAATAACCCCTTGTTTCAGTTGGGTATTCCATAAAATTACATTTGTCTGATTTTGGTCCTAGCTTGTCATAGATTAGACGTTTCACAAACGCTTCACATCCCCAAAATTTTATAAATGACATGCTGTGACGTTGCTCAGTCCATATCTCATAAGGAGTCTTTTGAACCAATTTAGTAGGAACACAGTTAAGTGTATGTGGAGCCGTTTCCAGGGTGCAACCCCAGAAACTAATTGTAAGATTCATTGACTCAACATTGATCGCACCATGTCCAACAAGGTGTGATCTCTCCTATCAAAAAACTTTTCTTTGATATTTTTTACTTCATCTTTATAGTCTTTGAACTTTTCAAATTATTCGGATTAGTTCTTCAAAAGATACATATATCCGTATCTACTAAAATAATTAGTAAATTTTATGAAGTTAATAAAATCTACCTTTTGTCATCGTACACATATGACCACATACATCACTATGTATAAGTCATACCCATTCAATGATCCCTTCACCATGTCCGGTAAAAGGAGCTTTAGTCATTTTACCAAATAAACCAAGATTCGTATCCTTTGGTATGATTCATAATCAAACTTATCCATGAATGCATCCTTATATATTCTGGAAATGCGTTTCTCATTAATATGGCCTCAGTGACAGTGCCAAAGGTAATATTTGATTTGAGTCACTTTAGAACATATAAATTGTTAATTAGAGGTGCAACATTATAAGGCTCATCATCAAAAACAGAATAAACAACTATTGTTATAAAATGAAAAAGCCTTTCTTGTCCAAACAAGAAACTGAAATAATGTCTCTGCCAATTGCAAGCACGCTATAACAATTATTAAGTTCTAAATTTTCCTTATAGGCCAAAAATTAAGTAACGAGTTCCTCGAACTAGAGCAACTATCTTTACTCCAATTCCAACCCAATACCTTAAGCTTGACCCTTATTGATCATCATCTTCCGATCTTCCAATTAAGCATGACAGTTTAATTTCCAGTCTCCCAACTTTCCACAGAAGTGACAATCGTCTTCTTTATCAACACCTCATTCAGACTTTAGAGTCTGCTTTAGGGATTGGACTTTGGTTTGACAACGGAACTAGATCAAATCTTCTCCTTGCCTTTCCATTTTCCCTTCCCTTTTGCATTCCCTATGTTTACCATCAATATAGTAGTAGTTCATGCATTTATCATATTACTTTCAGCAGTTCTCAACATGCTTAGCAACTCAATGGGTGTTTTACCAATCTTATTCACTTTATTGTTCATAACAAAATAAGAATAATATTTGTCCAAAGATTGTAAGATCAAATCTAACTGTCTCTAGACCAATCTAGAAACCCAAAATATCAAAGGTACTCATTATACCCTATAATCTTTAGAACATGTGGTGTAACCGGGTCTCACTCTCCCTACTTGTAAGTGTATAGTGCCCTTTCAAATATATCTTGTGCTCAATCGTTTCATAAGCATCTATATGCTGGTATTGCTTCTTAAGCTCAGCACATATATTTGCGAGCATGAGACATGAAACATCAGTCGCAACATCAATTTGCTTCCAATAAGCACTATGATTTGCACATGTTAAATTCTCAACTTTAAGAGTATGGGAAGAGATTTGACTAACATCGTGGTGCCCGAGGACGATCCTCAAGCTCCTATGTCAGTCAAGGAAATATATTCTCGTCAACTTGTCCTTCTCAAGAACTGATCGCAAAGAGAAGTTATTTGTGTTTATCATTTGATATCTACAATATTAAAGTGCATAAAATAAACTAGGTTGCAAATTTAATATTAATTATGTTTAAGTGATTATGGTATATCATCATATACCTCCCACTATTTTTATCAAACTAATAGCCCTTACTATTAATTTGGAAAGTATATCCCATAATTCTTTCTAGTGAGCCAAGATCCATATTTCGTCATGTCCTAAGTCAACCACTGGAAGTCCTTAGAAAATGATTATTTAGGTAGACAACAGTTGTCAATTATATCATATATAATTCTTGGATAGTTTGGTGAACAACGATTGATCTTATCTATCTAATAGACTTTTAACCAAACTCTATGCTTCTAAGCTCATAATAGTTGAATATAACCGTTTATTTTCACCTTATTATGACGACTCAGTTAAGTTAGACCCAATGATACAACGGCCGAATATAACCGTTTATATTCGTCGCATCTCACCACGATAGATAGGAGTCCCCTGCCACTGACAGTCCTTCCCCTTATCGATCTAGGATTCGATGAGTGTTCATTCATTGGAAAGCATCCGAGTAAAACTTAATATTTTGTTAAGGGGTTTTAGAAAATTTATAACGATCATGATCACATCATAAAGAGATCCTCAATTTTTCCTTGAACCAAATATTTCAAATCGACATCTTAAATTGTTCATTTCCCAGGTAGATGGAGGATACCAATGGTCACACTTAAAACCCATCAGCCTTACGAATACGCATATCCGCTTTTGTCAGAAAATCCCAATTATAGATATCAAAAATCCATATTTAATTCCGTGTTTTAAAAATCCATATTTCATAAACACAAGAATCTCATGATCGTTTGTTAATTTTAAAATCTTGAATCGTTACAGATTTTATCTTGTTTAAGCAAACATGGCATGGGTGTCGTATCTAATACATACATGATTAATCAATATTAAGCATGCATCTCAATTATATCTACGCATACATACCAATACATGCAATCATATACATATATGTAATGTGCGTAAATTAAACGTGTTTGGTTATGGCCCCATCCTATATGATATTTCCAAGCTAATGGAAATATCAAGGTCAGTCTATGGTGGTTTTAAAAATACTATCTATTACATGTCTTCTTTCTTCATTGCTCCATCATCCCCTTTTGGATCGCCTCCTTGCTTGCAAGTCTTCATTGATAATTACATTGAATAATAAAAATAAAACTATTCTAATGAAATTACAAGAAGAACTCGAGTTACATTCGAGATAATTAAATTACAATGAATAAACGACATGCAAGTCGTATTTAGAAACCAAAACCATAAATCAAAACCACTATCCTATGGGTCTTTAGGCCATAACCATCCACCATACTATCATATAACACATATAATATATGTCATATTATATAATCATATCATATAATCATATATAACAAATTTCGAAATTTCAGAAAATTAAAAACAGATTTCTGAAGACAATAAATCGCTATTTCGAGACCCTTAACGACGTCAAACGCCTTACAGACCCGTCGATGATAGCAAAGCTATCAGTTTTGTTCATTGGCCCGATTCCAGTCAGAAAACACATATCGTTTACGAAAATCGGATACAGCAGTCAGATTTCTCCAAATCTGACGGTGTTTCGGAAATCGTATCATATACAATTCCCATAACAAAAACAAACATATATCATATATACATATACAGAGATACATACAATCATCATATGATTATACATTACATGAATATCATATATTCATAATATATACATACATATACTCAAAATTTTTAGAAAATCAAATAATTTTCAGAAAATCATAAATCACCGTTTTGGAGGCTGTAACGACATCTAATAGCTTACAGACGCAGAGCTGACTATGTCAGTATTGCTCAGTGACCCGATTCCAGTCAGAAAACACATATCGTTTGCGAAAATCGGACAACGGACTCAGATTTCAGAAAATCAACGGCAGCCGTTTCAGAATTCGTATCGAATACGATTCCCATAATAAGAACAAACATGTATCATATACATACATCAACACACATAATCATCACATGATTATACATCATATGAATATCATATATTCATAATATATATAAACATATACATATTATATCAATATAAAATCATGATAGATCGCATACATGCTTATATATCAAAAACTGTTAAGCACATAACCGAATTAAAACGTTTCGCAAGTAGCTCTGATGCCATTGAAGGGTTTCGTGACACAAACGCAGCGGAATAAACGTGAAAAATAAATCAAAATAGCGAAACCCTCCGCAGGATCCATGCGAAAACAAAAGATTTAATTCGGAGATAAAGAATAAATACCTTTAGAAGCTTTAACAGTTCATTAATGGAAGATTAATGGAGGTCCAAAGCTTATTTAATCACCACGTATCCCGCTCTCGCGATCTACGCTCTACGGTATCCACACGAACACTTTTCATGAAGGATTGATGTGTACTAGCACCTGAAAACTTCTTCTCTCTCTATCTTCCTCCTCTCTCAGAGCGGCTAGGGTTTTTTTTTTAAAATCTCTCTTTTATTAAATCAACCCATAAAGAGATTATATAGAGAGAGGAATAAGTTTTCTAATTATAATCCAATTATAATTAATACTAATCCAAAATTCTAAATTATTTAATTAAGTCTCACTTAATTAATTATTAATTTTGGAATTAGTTTAAGTAATTCATTTATTCTATTTATATAATTAATTAAGTCATACTTAATTAATATCATAAATAAAATAAATTACTTATTTAATTTAAATTCATAATTTAAATTATTTCTCCTTCAAGCGTTCTTTGTGTGTGACCCTGTAGGTTATTATTACGTTGGCAACAATTTTAATATCTAATTAAAATTGTAAACAATGAGCGGCATCTAGTAATACATCATTGCTACCCAAGTAATAATAATAAATCGGTGATTCGATTAAGCCTTTCGTGAATAATGTTCCATGTAATATAATCCCTTTAATCTTGATATTATAGATTAAACTCAAGGCATGTCTCGTGTCATCCTCTTCATAATTTAATCTTTATTTTCTTGATCGATGAGTAGACTATTAAAATCAAATCAACATTTGAGCACGGCCGTGCATTTCTTAGTCTCACTCAAACAAGAGGCCAATAATATCACTCCTAAAATTAGGAGGATTAAATCCCATCTAGATCATTCATATTTCTCATACGATTCATAATATACCCAATGTCCACTTTTATCATCACCCGGTCAAAGGTAACTTTTAATGTAATCAAAGTATATTAATTCTCGTATAGAAATATAATGATTTCAGGTCTAAGGATCATTACACCATTATCACAGTGAGAATTACTTATGACACTTACTTAACATGTAGAATCTCACGGCGGGTCATTCCAGTGCCATGCATTGATACATGCACTTATGTTCTTGACTTTAGTATCCCTATACCTATGACCAATGAGATGTGGTCATCTGTCAAGAAACATACTAGTCTTTGTGCATTATTATTGTCCTTAAATAATAATACTCGACTAGGGAATTTTAGGAATAAGATACTATTCATATAATCTCATTTTTAAGTCACATACTTAAAGATATAGAATACGTATCAAAATTCCAAGGACATTTACTATGCTTTCAATTTATTACGCAGTAAACAAAACATAATAAATAAATAATAATCAATAAAACATAATCCTTAATAATAAATATTTTCCTTAAAATATAAAAAGTATTGTCTCTAGAGCACAATTACTAACATTAACGTTGTAGATATTGGCAAACAAAACAAATAAATTCTCTGTGCGAGCAGTCCTTGAGAATGAAAAGCTGACAAGAACCAACTTCCTTGATTGGTATAGGAATTTGAGGATTGTCCTCAAGCAGGAGAAAAAGATCCATGTCATTACAATTCCTACCCCTACTCCTCCGACTGAGATGCATCACGCGCTATACAAAATACTTATCAGAAGCATATTGATGATGCGAATGATGTTGCATGTCTCATGTTGGCAAAAATGAATGCTAAGCTTCAAAAACAACATGAGCATATGGATGCTTATGAGATGATTGAACACCTTAAAAGAATGTTTGAGGGACAATCTCGACAAGAAAAGTTCGCCACGAGAAAGGCACTTTATTCTTGCAAACAGGGAGAGCGTGAACCGGTTCAAATACATGTTCTAAAAATGATAGGGTATATTTAGTACCTTGACACTTTGGGTTTCCCGATTGGTCTGAAAGCTCAGATTGACTTGATCTTGTAATCTTTGAACAACAACTATTCTCTATTTGTTGTGAACTACAATGTGAATGAGATAGACGAAACACCCACTGAATTATTGGCTACGTTGAGAACTGCTGAGGCCAACATGAAAAAGGTTGAACCTGCTCCCATATTGATGGTGGCCAAGAAAGGTAAGGCTAAAGAGAAAGGCACAAAGAAAGGAAAGAAAAAGATTGAATCTACTTCTGTACCTAAGCCAAAAGCTAATCCCAAGCAGGTTTTAAATTTTACGGGTGGTGTTGCAAAGGATGATTGGCACTTCTGTGGTAAACCGGGTCAGTGAAAGATAAATTGTCATGCTTATTTAGAGGATCTAAAGAATAAGAAGGCTGGTCAATCTTCTACTTCAGGTATTTATATTATAGAAGTCAATTTGTAGAAACATTATTCCGGTTTCTTATTTGGACAAGAAAGGTTTTACATTTTCAATTCAGAACAATAGTTGTTCCTTTTCTTTAAATATTATTGTCTATGGGTTTGCATATTTATTTAACGGTTTATATGTTCTTGATTTAAACACTTGCATATATAATGTGAATAGCAAATGTCTGAAGACTAATAACTCAAATCAAACGTACCTTTCGCATTGTCATTTAGGCCATATAAATGAGAAACGCATTTTCAAGTTACATAAGGATGAATACTTGGATAAGTTTGATTTTGATCATACGAAGCATGTGAACCTTGTCTCATTGGAAAAATGAAAGTCCCTTTCACTAGACACGGTGAAAGGGTCACTGAACAATTAGAACTTATACATAGTGATGTATGAGTTCCAATGTGTACTATAACAATTTTCGTTAGTTCTAAATGGTAGAGCTAATGAAGGTTCCATTTGGATTTGTTATTTAAAATTGATGTTTTGTTAGAAAAAAATGTTGTCAGAAAAATTAGATCACTATTTAGTAATTTTTTATTTATGTATATTTTGAGATATAATATAATAAATAATATTTTTAAATTGGTTTAATAATTAAATTTATAATTACTTTCTGTAAAAACTGAAAATTAATTTTTTTTAAAAGCCTATAATACATATTTTTTCTAACCACAACTTTTAAACTAAAAATACTTTTGGAGAACGTTTATCTACCAATTTTTCAATAATAAAGTGTGATTTCCTGCCACACACCCACCCACATTTTAACCAAAAATTTAGTTACTACCATATAAAAAAAACTTCACAATTCAAATACCAAAATGTAATTTCATTAAAAAAAATCTTTTTCCCTACTTCTTAGTTCCTATATATATATATATATTAGAATTGGATTGGCGGGTTGTGGTGTATTGATATTTGATAGGGGAATGGGAGAGTCGTGGGAGAGGGTCAAGGAAGAGGCTATGCAGATCATAAACTCCTACTCCTCCCTTCCTCGTTTAGTCGTCTTTGATCTCGATTACACTCTCTGGCCTTTCTACTGGTATCTATCTATCTATCTATCTATATCTGTCCATTATTCCATACATACATGATACATCCCCTTCATTTCATTCTATCTTATATATTTCTTACATTATTTACTCAATTCTGCTGCCTTTTCATCTGAATTCCTTTTAAATTATACTAGTTTCTAACCCCGTGCTTTGTACGAGCAAGATTAATTATCAATAATTTATTTTTATTTAATTCATTAATTTAACATGGTAATTTATTTAATTTCATTATTATTTTTTGGGATAATTATTAGAGTTCATTAGTAGAGAAATATGTGTTTAAAAGTGAAAAATGCATCTTAGTATAGTGTTTTATGATAAATATTGTGTTTTTAAAAGAGAAATACGTGTTTCTAAGTGAAAAATGTTATGTTTTTAAAAATTTAGGCCCATAATCTAATTACATTAATGAAATTAGTAAAATTTAAATAGTCCCCTTTAGTTGTTCTTTTGAAAAAAAAATTGTCCCTAATTACTTGTCTTTTTTTCCCAAAACAAGTTTATAATTTTTTTCCAAAGAATACCCTTGTATTATTTTTTTCAATGTTACTAATTTAAACATACAAACAATTCAACTTAATTTAATGTAATTATGAGGTATAATAAAGAAAACAAATTATTTAGCTAACATTTTGAGTATTTCTTTTTTATATCGGAAGGAGCATGACTTTCGATGTGAAAAGATATGAACACATATGACTAAAAGGGATTCAATCTAGTTTCTTTAGTATTTTTTTAGATTTTAAAAGTCCGACTGAATTTAATTTGAATTTATAAGTATCCATTAAATTTTGAGTGTATTCGATCAAGGTCTTAAATTCCTTTAAAATCTGATAGTATTCGATTCAAATTTTAAAATGTTTGGGGTATTCAATTTGGATTTTAAATAATCATGCTTAACTATGCATTCAAATATATAATCAATTATCTATGGATGGATCAAGTAGAGCTATGCATTGGATTGAATGTTAGCATTATCATTACCATATTTCCTATTTTAGGATTAGCATATTTCCTATTTTAGGATTAGCATATTTCCTATTTTAGGATTAGCATATCTTTCAAGAGCCTGTCCAATGCAATTCTGGAAGTGATGCTATGTCTATAATTTGACATAAGAAATAGAAAACATATTTTTAATATACTGCTAAACATGGATGTGAAATAACATTATGCATTTATGCCCTGTTTGGTTCTATATTTATAGGTATAAGTGTTACGTTATAATTGCCACATAACTGTTCAAATGGGAAAAAGGAGGGTGATGGATAATTAAAAATTGGGATGCATTTTTTCAAATATGGATAGAGGTGAATTGTGACATAGAGCTATTTTGTTTCATTTAAAAATTATGCATTGGTTTCAAGTTATATCTTAGTACCAAAATATCAGTTTTTGGTGTTATGATATAGCAATAGCTATACTTATTTTGAGCATGTCCAAATGTAATATTATAAGTGATGCTATATCTGTAATTTGATACCAAATATAGAATAAACCTTTGCAATACAATGCTAAATATGGTTGTAAGATGGCATTATGCTATAATTGGTTTTAAATATAAAATCAAGTATAATTGTTGCTATAATCGCCACATAAACATGCAAGTGGAAGAAGGGAGGAAATGAATAATTATATAGGGCATGCATTTTTGCATTAGCACTGGACATGATCTAGGAGAAAGTCCAATAAATAAATATGTAGCTATTTCTTTTTTTTTTAATTGACACAAAAAAAATAGGTTTCTATTGCTGAAATAGAATTTGTACACTACTTCTAGAATAGCTATAATTGTATTTTTTAACTTCAACTCATGTACCAAAGGCATGTTCCTTTCTTTCTTCTATTACCTTATGATGTGGAAGGGCGACCTATAACTATCATTGGTTCTATATTTTGAACCAATTATCCATTTGTGCTATTTTATCATTCAGTTTATAGTTATGCATTGGACTTCCTCTAATTGAATTGTAAAGGGTGGTAACAGAATGAAATGAGTAGTATTTTTATAGTCATTATCTATGATTTTCATTCTTTATATTATTCCTTCTCAACAACTTTTAAACAAGAGGTCAAGCTGTTTAGTTACAAATAATTTCCATTTATTGCTTCAATGTGTATGCTTTTCAAACCTCGTCTTTAAAAAATTTGAAGGCTCTTATTTTTCTTTTTGAAACCTTTTATCATTCTCTTCCATATCTAATTCCTTTTTATTCCATTACTTCCTCCATCCAGCTTTTTCAAAGTGTTTGAACCTTGCAATTTAGTTTCTGGTTATAATGCTGAAGAAAATATTGGTGCTGATTGCACTTGGTACACTAAGAATAGTTCGATGAGATTCCACGTTGAATATAGTAACTGAATCAGCTTTAATACTAACTCAAATGGAAAAGAAAGATGAAAAATGCAATAATATTATAAGCTAGTGCAGGTTAAAACAGTAAATTGTAAAGGAATGTAAGGCATTGCAGGTTAAAATTTGGATAGTATTTTGCAAAAAAAATTGGATGGTGATTCTATTGTATGAGATCTATGTCTAAATTTATTTACATCCTTCCTTTATCCTGCTGCACCATTTCGATGACTGTGTAGGAATTTACCATTGATGGAATAAGCCTTTTTATGATCTATGAGGCACTATACTACTCAGAAATTGAACAAATTCATTTCTGAATTTCGTGAAAGATGCCTTTAGCTAATGACTAAAGTTTTGGGATATAAAGAATGATACTTTGTTCTCTTTTATTCATGAAGAGTTGACATGTGTTCGCTGGTACAATATAAGAATTCATTGCTTACATCAACTCTGTTGGTCGATGATCAGAACTAAACATATATGCATGCATTATTAGAAATAGTTTGGATATAGGATAGCATTTGTATAACACGAGACGGTTTGAAGGACTTCTATTTTACTTGTTAATAGTTAATACTTGTACATATATCTGATTATTGTGTATTCAGTTTTTGTGTTGAACCACTGTATAGCATTTGCATTGGTTGAGAAGTTGGTATCTCACTAAAAGTTTCTTTCCCTAATCTTCAGTGAATGTCGATCTAAGCGTGAAATGCCAAAGTTGTATCCTCATGCTAAAGGTATATTACTTGCACTAAAGGAGAAGGGAATTGATGTTGCCGTTGCTTCTAGATCACCAACTGCAGATATAGCAAATACATTTCTGGACAAATTGCAAATAAAGTCAATGTTTGTAGCTCAGGTGAGCTCTAGAGATTCTTTTTGTCGTTTTGTTTGGTTTGGCTATCCATTTTGGGAAGTACATTTCATGGGGTAAATGGGGAACTCATTACCACTGTTGTGCTTTATTATATCACACTTCCCACCCTCCAAAAAAAAAAATTCTTTTTGCCCTTTTGTCCTCATTCTTGCTTCTTATTTCTTATCATTTAGCTCTTTTAGATTGTTTACATGTTTGTGTTGTTTGTAATTTTTTTTCCCCTTTTCTTTTTTGCCTTCTGATGGCACCTAGGCACCTAGGCACCTAGGCACCTAGGCACCTAGGCACCTAGCCTCCCTTTGTTAGGCGTAAAATATTGTGTTCTGGAAAATATTAGGCTAAGAAAAATAAGATGTTAAAATAGTTTCCTGACTTTGTGCAATGTAACTAATTTTCTCAAATTACTTGGTCTTTTTTATTTGACTTGCTCAATATTCTCCTTTGGCTAATTTTCCTAAGCAAACAAACATATGAAATTTAGGCGAATGTTTTTCCTGTAAATTGTTTTACCCCAAACTAACATGGCCCTAGTTTCCATTTATTTTCATATGGTGTTATTGTTAATGGAACTCGCAAACAAAGCTTTATGTTCTATTATGTATTTCTCTATGTCTTGCTACCGAGTTTGCATATCAGCTTGTTTGAATGTTAGAGTTATGTTTGTTTGGTTAATTGGCAAGTCAATAAGTAGTCTCCAGCCGTCCAATAAGATCCAGCTAAATTATGTTTTATCATTTATTATTTTCCTTTTGGTTTTCTAGGAAATTTACTCTAGCTGGACACACAAAACAGAGCATTTTCAAAGGATTAACCGGATAACTGGTGTGCCGTTCAACTCGATGCTTTTCTTCGATGATGAGGATCGGAACATAGAAGCGGTAAACCCTTTCCTGTTTGTTTTGCTTAGAAAATTGCAGTTACTGATTGATTTTCTAAAGAATATCCTGTTGATTATGTTGTAAAACTAAAATAGTGTGCTACATATTCAGGTGTCAAAGATGGGTGTAACAAGCATCTTAGTCAATGATGGGGTAGATCTTGAAGCTTTTAGACAAGGGCTTGCAGAATTTTCTCGAAATTCAGGTTCTTCTGAGAGGAACAAGCAGAAATGAATTTCATATAGTTGACTAATGCTTGGAGCGGTCATATGTTGTGATTGTGTATTTGTGGCCTGCAGCATAATATTGTTGTGGTATCTTCCATCATATTAATAGTTTTCTGCAAGGTCTTTGGACCGAGAAAACATAGAATCCGCAGAAATTACTCTTGCTTCCTGGACACATTTATCCACGTTTATGCATGGAAACCTTAATAATTGACTTGTTTGATTATATCTATTCCATCAAGCAGATCATCCTGTAGAGTTATCGTTGTAATGCTTCTTTATGTTCGATACATTTTGAGTTAATTTGACATTATAGGACCAGGTTGTTAAAATTAATTATTACTTGTATTCTGGAAAGAAACGTAATTTATTGCTAAGCCAATGTAACAGTTTCATACTTGTCACCAAAGGTTAATCTAGACATTTTAGATAACTGGAGTATGAATAGCGGACAATCACTGGGTTTTTTAGCACAAGGGGTACTATTTCTTCGGTTAGTTGTAAATTGTGAAATTAAATCACTGCTTTGGGTTTTTTGCTTCAGATTTGGTTCTCTATTAGGAACAGAGAGATTCCAGGGTTTGGCTGCCTATCATAGACAATGAATGTCATTTCTATTTCATAACTGAGGTAACTTCTTCGAGTACACACAACTGTTTTTTGTTCAATTTAGCATCTAAAGGTTGAGCTCAATTAGTGGAAACCAATGCTCAAAGCTAGTTGAGATTAGTGATAAATGTAACACAATTTGCTGAATAACTTGTTATAAATATCTGACACAGAATTTAATGTTCTGATTCTTAAACTTTGTTTCACAGATGCAGTGGATACAAATCTTTTTTCTTTTTCTGTACGATGTTCTACAAATAGAATTATAAGAAAACATTCTTGGCTAAACATGTTGTACAAATAGAAATATAAGAAAACATTCTTTGCTAATGACTGACTTCGTTTATACTTATGTTTAGTATGGTTAGGATGAATAAAAATAGAGGGGATAAAATTAAATTTGAAACATGATTTAGATAAATATTTAAATTTTCATTAATTCCTCCATTTCATTTCTAACCTAATTTAGAGTTCAAATCCCCTCATTTCAAAAATAGGAAGAAATGTTCCATTTTATAATATGCCCATTTTCTCCCCAATTTTTCGATCATAGAAAATTTGCATTGACTCGTTTTTTTAAAAAAATATTTCTTTCCTCTAGCAAAAAAAAAAAAAATTTCTTTCAGCCTCCATTATTTACCTTTAATTTGATTCCATTCTATTTTTCTCAACCAAACACAATATTATCCTACAATATTATCCTATAATGCAGTTAATCCTGTAATTTGGTCAATGTTTCTTGCCCAACCCTATGACTTCCTCCCATGCCTGACTTAGAGATGCACAAAAACCGGATCGGGTCGGATTCAAATTGGATTATAAAAAATCCCGATTTTTTTAACTAGATCAGGCCGAGCTTTTGTCAAAATCGAACCAAAGCGGGCCGGATTTCGAAGGAAAATAGTTGGCCCATTTTAGGCCAGCGGATCGGGCCGGGCTAGACTGGAATTTTTTTAATATTTAATTATTAATATTTTTTAATTTATAAATAAAAATAATTGTTTTTAGAAAATATTTTTAATATTTCTTGAAATATGTATACTTTTATTCGATATTAATTCAATATTTTTATGAAAATAGATAAAATTTAAATAAATTCAAAATTTTATCCGTATTTTTTGAAATATCCAAATAAAATCCCGGAAAAACCAGGCTAAAATTGGGTCGGACTGGATTTTTATCCAGATTGGGCCTAAATCCGAATTTCTTTTGGGCCGGGCCTAAATCCGGATTTTTTCTGGATCGGATTAGACCAGATTTTTCTGAAAAATATGTGATTCAATTAGGCCCACGGGCCGGATTGGACTTTTTCGAATCGAATTTTTTTCGGATCAGATCGGACGGACTTTTCGGATTCGTATTTTTTGTTCAGCTCTACCCTGACTTGATCATGTGTTAAAATCCTGTAGAAGAAAGTACTAGTTCCGAAGCCTTAGACCTAAAATTCTGATAAGATCAAATTTAACACAGCCATACACAGCACCAAAATTCTGATAAGATCAAATCTAACAGAGTCATGCACAGCGCCTTGTATATTGAAAATTGATTTCCTATTTTAGATTTGTAAGTTATTATTTACACGATTATTCATGTGCTTTGATAAGGAGCACTCATTGGCCAGATTTTCTACAAGTCTACAAGCATTAACCTTCAAAACCTTCAGCAGAGACTGTGTATATCAACTAACAGTTAACAAGAAAGTAGATAAAAGTGTACTTTTTTTTTTGTAAATAAGTACTTATTTCTCATAAACAAATTTGGTTATTAGTTTATTTTTTAAAAAAATAAGTACTTATTTTCAGAAAAAAACAAGTAAATGTGTACTTTTTTCTAGAAATAAGCACTTACTTCCAGAAAATAAGTTTAGCCAAACAGGCCTTATCGTACTAGACCAAGGTAATTTTGTTCAAAAGAGGCAATTTGTTGGAAGAACTTCTATAAGTTTGCACACCACACAATGTTGTGTTTAGAAGAAGGTTTATCACAACTTATACATAATACAAATGTAAAATATTCAACACCTGGCCAGGATTGATACGAGAATTACAGTATACAACACTTCCATCATTTTGCCACTTCAAGCGGCTACTGTTGTGGTGGGTTTAAGAATAATTTCAACATTATCATGAACACCTTGTAATAGTAGTTCGCCATCGTATGTCAAAACTTTACGTTTTTTGGCTGCCCGTAAAGTCCCAACCAGTGCTTCAAATATATTTGCGCACCTATCATCATTGAATAGTACACCAAATGTAACCTTCAAAGATACAAACCAAATGTTCATTATAATGCTTCTATATGGAAAAATTCAGTGATGACAAAGGTTTTGGGAAATAATATTAGTCTTGCACAATTAGTAATAAATTTTATACACATCAGGCTATATTAAATAGTTAAATTACTATGTACAGAGAAAAGTATAAATCAATTTATAAAACCAGACTCTCTCAACTATAATAAGTTCTTCACCAAGCTAGATGGATACGGGAGATTATGGTTAGATAAATGAACAAACATATTGTCAAATTTTTTGATTTGGCACAAAATTTCAAAGTGTAAGGTAGATTACCTCAACAAAAAGATCACAGGTTATGAAATAATGGGAAAACAAATTGTCGGACGGTTTGATTTGTGAAAGAACTCTGAATAACATGAGGTTTGCTACCTTAACCCAATTTCAGGATTTAGTACAGCATTTCACAATGAAGACCTAATCTTTTTAGAGAGAAATGAGTTGTGTGTTTCTTGCAACTTTGGGGCCGAATATTGTTGGATCCTAATTGAAGGTTAATACTTGACCTATCACTAGTATGGTGAAGATTATATAAATGTATACTAATCATATACAGGATCATGGCATCAAGTTAAAATGAGAAAACGGAAGCATCATTGTCTACGCCTTGCTCCCGAGTTTTTTTATGGGCGGAAAGCATAGGGAAGTAAAAGAAAGTAGAAGGAAGTAAATGAAACAAGTTTCACTAACATGCTCCCGAATTTAAAAATTAAAGAATGAAACTAGTTTCATTAGTGTGCTCCCGAGTTAGAAAGAAAGCATGTAATTGGTTGTTAAATTATAATTTTATCCTTAGATTTAAAAAGTAAGAATTAGATAATAAGGGTATATTAGTATTATCAAGCCTTTTTTTAATTTACACTCATCACTTGTTTTCCTCTTCATCCCACGTTTGGAGTGAAAGTTTTGGAAGTAAAGCATATAAAATTTTCATTAACTTGCACTTGCTTTCCTTCTTAAAAAAACTCGGGAGCATGATTAGGAATGCAAATTGTATTAGTTTTTTTTCCTCCTCATCTGCTTTCTTCCTTTTTTTAAAACTCAGGAGCAAGGTGCTAGGAACAGAGACCTAATCATTCATGAAAAGACAAAACATATAAATAGGAAAATAGCACAAAGAAGCAAAAAACCGATAACAACTGCCACCTATCTGTTCAACTGCATCCTAAACTGCAAAACATGTAGTATTGATTCAGATCCTCCCGATAGACTAGTAATTTAGATGTATTGCACTACTTAAGCCGATTAGCTTCTTGAAGTTTGACCCCATCAAAAGACATGTGAAACATAACAATGCATAAGAAATTAAGTAATACGGTAGATTCATAGTCTTCCTATACTCTATACAAGCCCAGATGCAGATCACAGGTCATACCATTATACATTCGCGATACTATAAATCACAAGAAACATTGATCCAAATCACCGGCCGCGATCATAATAGTACAAACCACTTAAATCATTAGATTATACATAATAAATGATTCGCCTTACTCATAATTATGAATAGGGTAAGGCGAATCATTTAACCCGAATAAACAAGGAAAAAATCACATAACAGATCCAGCAGCATCATGAAAATGCAATTAATTAAGATGTATATAAAAAGAAGAATATGAATATAAAATAGATCTTGGGAATCGAAGATAGTTCGTTAAAGAGAGAGGATGCCTTATAAGAACCGTCATCTTGGATGTTGCCGAGACGCTTAATTTCTTCTTTGAGTCGATCGACCTCTTCTTCTACGTTCATCTCTTCTATTATTGTTATGAATTATGATCGGTCGCCTTGTCCCTATTCCTTGTGTTGCCTCGCGTCTGTGTTTGTGTACCATAGGTACATTCTATATTCACATTTATGTGGAGCAGTATATCCTATCCTATCCTCTCCTTCCTTAATTTTTCTCTATTTTTATTTAAATAATCTAGCATAACATGTGATTTGTTTTAATTTTTAGAAGCATATCGGCAATATTTACATATGCTAGGGAATTTACCCGTATTTCGCACACGGGTAAAATTATAAAAAAAAATTAATTTATTTAAAGTTTTTAAAAATTTAAGCTAATGTAAAAAAATTTATAATTCATAAAATATTTAAAAGTAACGTTTATTAATTATAATAATCATTATTATAAATTTAAATTACATTTGAGAATAATAAAAAATTGAATCTTACATATATTTCAAAAATATAACACAATCATCCCACATGAAATAACTACAAATATGTCTAAAAACATTTAGACATTGAAAAAATTGTTGAAGAAAAATTAAGTTACAATCATCTCATACGAAATAAAATTCAAATATGTCTAAAACATTTAAACATTGCAAAAATTGTTCAAGAAAAATGAAGTATCACAATAAGAAGCTGAGAATCACACTTTGGATCTCAGATTTGTAGAAAGTTCATTATAATAAAATATTAGATTGAAAGTTAAATTGTTTGTATGCATTCAAATTTAAATTCCGCATAATTCAAAGAATCATACACTCAAGTTAAGCTACACAAATTGTTAAGGAATTCAATATCATTACACATTCACTAAGAGCAAGAAAAATACATCATATACATTCACCCTGTAAACGATCTGATCTTCATTATCAGAGGCCACCTTGACTCTTACACTACTGGTGGATGCCGAACACGATTCTTAAATTCATGTCGTAATGGTCCTGGTGAGTTCTGTGGTGAAGAATGATTGACTTGGGCATTGGACCTCGTCCAAGCATAATCCTCCCCTCATCTACAAGTACAGTGACAGCCATCAATGAAGTCGAAGCATTTGCTCTTGTTCCAGAGGACGTAAAATTTGTAGCATCACAATATCGTAAGCTTCACAGTAAGCAACTAAAGCTATTTTAAACAGAATAATTCTATTATAAACATAATTCTATTCTAATTCTATTTTCTGGTAACTTGTATGCTATGTCCGAAACTTTGAAGCCATTATTAAAATAAAGGAGGCATCTAAAGAAGGAGGGTCTGATCATATGGCAGCAACGACTAAAAACTCTCAGGCTGATTTTCTCCTGGGAGAAGGAGGTTTTGGTAGAGTATATAAAGGAAGATTTGAAAAATAAAATCAGGTTAGTCAGAGATTTCACTCTAATTAACCTCATTAGCAACAAAAAATGAATCGGAAAACATACATTTATAATAGTGCAAATACAATCAGAGATTTTTCCAGTAAACACAGAAGCATCGTTGTCTCTTCTTCTTCTGGATTGTCAATCTTCTATATTGCATTCTTTTATCCTTTTTGTTCTAATGAAATTGTAAACAAATATGGAAGGAAGCATAATTAATGGCAAATCACTTGACGGGGAAGAAGGCTAATTTTATGGAATGATGTCTGAAGCATAAACATGTGCGTAGGTGAGTAATACGGGTTAAACCCGGTTTACAGTTGGGTCAAACTAAACAAAGCTACTGATAATATATATTTTAGAAACAGGTAAAATTCATAGAAAATTTGGATAATCCAGGAAAAGTAAATTATTATAATACCCTAGAATTAAAAAAAGAGTTTAAAATTAGGAAGGATAAAATAGGAATTCGTAGGGAGTAGGAATATATAAATATGTATATGAGTTCTCATATTATTAATTATTATTGAAAAAGTAAATAATTATACACATGAAAATTCAGCATTTATGATAATTTTTCGAGTACCTAACATTTTTTTTTATTTTTATACGTAAATTATCTTACTTTCCTGTTTCAAAAACAGATTCTGAAACTTCTCTTACCTTCCAACTCTAAAAGTTTTGATTATATGACTAAAATTATTATTCTAAATTTTATAAATAAAAAAAATTATTTATTAAAAAAAATAAATAAAAATAATTTAAATTATATGACTAAAAGTTTTTACAATACGATTTTACCTATGTCCAAAATCTAACATATGTTAAATTGTGTTGGATAAAAGTTCTAAGGTTAAGACTTGAAGATTATAAGGTATTGAAGAGATTTTACCTTGATAATGATGGTGTACAGAAGCAATTCGGTAAAATTAGGTTCCACTAGATAGACTAGAGTTATCGAATGAGAGTTTACTTTTTTTTTTAAATACCATTTCTTCCTTTTCTTAACTCTGACTGATTTCCATCCTTTCTCAATCAATCACAAATCTCTTTCACTATTTTATTGTCATTTCATGAAATCCTTCTTCATCCTCTGTTACTTTTAATTATTCTTATGACTCTGTTGGGACTGTTGTTGGAATTTATATATTTTATTATTTCAAATAAATAAAATATTTTTCCAATTTTTTTTAGTTTATTTTAAAAGAAAGATAATATATATTTATATATTTTTTTAATTTATGTGTGAGACTTTTTGGTTTTAAGACTTTTAAGTTTGAGACCTTTTAAATTTTTAACTACTTCGGTTATATTTGTGACCTACGACTCTCTAGTCTCGTGGGGTTTTCTAAGTTTGATAAACATGAAAAAAAGGGATCTCCACAAAATTTTGGATATACAATTGTTGGTGAGATTACGAAATTGTATGAACAGAAGTCGTGATAACTCAACACTAGAACAAGACAGATAAATAATATTATGTCTACACGGAAATCAGAAAGAAATGAAGATAAGACAAATATAGAGAATCAAGATATTAGAAGATGTTTTAAAGTCTATTACAGGTCACTGAAAAAATTTCATTAATATGTTCATGCACTAGTGAAGAATAAATGTTGAAAGACTTTCAAGATTTCAGAAGTACTAAAGATTCAGTATAAAAGTGTCACTCGAAGATTTCAGTGTACTAGCATTGATTGAAGATAGACAGTGTTCGAAGCATATGAATCTAGAAGAATTGAAGACAAAGTAAATGCAAAGGTTAAAGAAGACAACTGCAATCTTGAAGTTATACTCACTGAAAGAAGTTCGTTTATATGTTCAAACGTCAGTGAAGAACAGAGAATGAAGTATTCAAGATTGTGGTGGGAATGGAAACGTTGTCTAAGTACCAGAAAAGATTCCAGTGAAATTACTATGTTTATTGACAATTAGTGTTCGAAGCAATAAAGTTGTTGCAAATTTAACAATGTACTTAAGGCAATAATACGAAGACATGGATCGAAATTAGTCGTTTGTGAACTAGACCAGTTGCACTAGGCGTTAGCGATTTGCGAAAGGAATCTAAGTATTATATATATAGAAGCATTGTTAATTTGAAGAACGTACTTGGAAAGAACATTTATTTATTAAGGTACGAAAAGTGATTTGTAGAGGCTACAGTCAAACAACCAAACATCTCAAAGGTGCAAGGTGTAAAGTGTCACAACTTTGGTACGAAAAGTGAAAGTTTCTGAACTATAATCGAAGAACGGAAATAGTTTAGGGTACAGGGTTTAATATGACAAGACTTTGGTACATGAAATGTAAGTTTGTGAACTTCAGGCAGAGAACGAAAAGTGTATCAAAGTGCAGTGACTAAACTGCACTTTGACCAGCGCATCTTGGCATCTTGGTTTATTTTATTTACGTATTAAATCAAGCGCTCAGAAGATTTCATATGTTCAAGCGCCACCAAGTATCATCTCAAATGAAGCGCCACCAAGAATAATATCTATTTGGTGCCACCAAGAATTGTATTCAAAGCGCCCCCAAACTTTTAATTATTAAGCGCACTCAGGCTCAGCTAATAGAATTCAAGCAGCTATGTAATATCCCCAATTTTTTTGGATCAAATTTATTATAAATCTTTTGGCTTTATTTGTAAATAATAGTTTTATTGTTTATTATATGACGTTTGACTTGTTAAGAGATTCGTCCTTTTTTTGAGTTGAAAATGTTTTAAAATTGAAAATAGGTAAATATTAGAGTAACAATATTAATTAGAAATAGTAATTATGGTATGGTGAATAATTAGGGTTGTAACTAGCATGTACATAGACACTATATTACACAAAACACATATAGAATATAATAACACAAGAAGCACAGAAGGGTTGACTCAAAAGAGGAAGAGATGAGGTTGTGGACCAATTCATTGAACACACTTTCTGTACCGATAATTATACGCTTGTATGTATATCATAATATGTATAAGTGATCCCTTACATTTTTATAGAGTGATTGCTACCAAAACCCATATTTGTGGTATAATCTATGTGTATATGATTTTGTATGAGTCTCTACATGATATTGTATAAATCTTTAAATGGGTTATTATTTTGAATTGTGTGGTTATATGTTTATATATAGATAATTTTGATTATCGGATCCAATTAACGGTTTTAGTTTTCGGATCATCGTATGTATATTCTGTAGTGTTTTGTGTCTTTGCTGAGTGCTTACAAAATTTTGTAGTGCTTACAAAATTTGTATTTAATTCGTTATTTATCATATTGTTATGATTTTTGTTAGGTCCCGAAGTATCGTAAAAGGGGGGTTGAATACGATACTCACAATAATTTAAATTCTTTTCAGAATTTGCGGATAAATAAATTATTGCTCCAGAGTGGGTTTGGCCATTTGTAGTGTTTAGGTGAGCTGCCTACTAATTTTCTGTGAGTCCGGATAAATCAATTAGGTTCAAGAAAATTAGCAAGTAAATTATGGAGACAAGTTTCCGGGAATATATCTTTTATATATAAACCCAGAGGGGTGCTTCACCCAGTTAAAAATATAACTGACTTCCAAAGAACAAATTAGTTCTTTGCTACTAACACAAAAATATTAGGCTCAGTTCCTATACAAATATATCTAAATTAGTACAAGGAAAAACTGAGTCCGTAGGGAGTAATATCTAGGAGCCCTGAGCATTTTTCGTTAAAGAACCGGGTCCTAATATCTGACCGGGAGCAAGGTATGGGTGTGTATAAATTAATCTCTTGCTCCGGCCATGGCAGTAACTCTCTACATATTTTTGTTGTTGGAGAAGACGACTCTTCAATTTAATTGGTGTAGACTTTAAATCAAATAAAGTAGCTGCTGTAATTTGATTGGCTGAGGGATGTGTGGGGCCAAGAAATAATTGTTGCGCCTGAATATTTTGTGGCGCCTTAATTCTTTGTTGCGCCTGTAGAGTGAATCCCCTGTGTAAATTAAAGTGGCGCCATTTACTTAGGAATTTTCTGATCCAACTTTTGTTGCGCCTACACAAGGGGATACCCTGTGTAGGCGCCATAAACATTTGATTTCCTTTGTAATACTTTGTGGCGATTCACTATTCACATGGTCAAAGTGCAGTTTGGTCACTGCACTTTGACCTCCTTTTCATTCCTTGATTGAAGTTTACCAACTTCCATTTCTTGTATCAAAGTCTTTCCACATTACACCCTGTACCTTGAACTGTTTCTGTTCTTCGACTGTAGTTCAGAAACTTTCACTTTTCGTACCAAGGTTGTGACACTTTGCACCCTGCACCCTTTGAGCTGTTTAGCTGTTTGGCTGTTAGCTATTTAGCTGTTTGATTGTAGCCTCTACAAATTACTTTTTGTACCTTAATAAATAAATGTTCTTTCCAAGTACGTTCTTCAACTTAACAATTCTTCTATGGTTAATACTCAGATTCCTTTCACAAACTGCTGACGCCTAGTGCAACTGGTCTGGTTCACAGATGACTAACTTCGATTCAGGTCTTCGTATTATTGCTTTACTTGCATTGTTAAGTTTGCAGCAACTTCATTGCTTCGAACACTGACTGTCAATAAACACTGGAACTTCACTAGAATCTTTTCTGGTACTTAGACAACGTCTCCATTACTACCACAATCTTGAATACTTCATTCTCTGTTCTTCACTGACGCTTGAACATATAACTGAACTTCTTTCAGTGAGTATAACTCTAAGACTGTAGCTGTCTTCTTTAACCTTTGTCTTTACCCTTCTAGATTCCTATGCTTCGAATACTGTCTATCTTCAATCAATGTTAATACACTGAAATCTTCTTGTGGCACTTCTATACTGAATCTTCAACACTCCTGAAACCCTGAAAGTCTTTACACATTATTCTTCACTGAGGCTTGAACATATTAATGAACTTCTTTCAGTGACCTGTAGTAGACTTCAAAACTTTTTCCAATATCTTGATTCATTGTATCTGCCTTATCTTCATTTCTTCCTGATTTCTCTGTAGGCGTAGTATTATTTACTTGTCTTGTTCTAGTGTTGAGTTATCACGATTACTATTCATACGGCTTCGTAATCTCAAACAATTTCCCCCTATTTGATTGTTAAACTTAGCAAACAAATCTCATAGAGAGGATAACTCAACTAACACTTAGAAAAAGTAATCGTCCGGGACTTGTAAATAATGCTACTGGTTTTTCTGGATCAGATACTGCATTTCCAGAATTCTTGAGTAACTGAAATGTAAGATGTTTGTTCCTCTAGCACTGAACTGATATTCATGTAGTATCATCTTCATTTCTGTCTGTGTTTGAGCTTTCTCTGCTTCAAAATCCTTCATAGTTTAACTTAAAGAACTTATCATAAACAGAGTTTCATAAGAATTAGATTCCTGGGAACGTCTTCAATAGAACATAGAACATAACTCAAATAATGTTCTCCCCCTAAGAATATGATTCTTTTTCTCTTTCTTCTTCTCCCTTTAGATAATCAATGGAAGTGTCAATTCTTTTCTATATTTCCCACTTGGATGAGGAATCCTCTACTGAAAACTCCTTTCAAGTATAGGATACAGTTTCTTGATTCTTCCATATTCTGTTGTTTCCCATAAGGATCAGAAGATAATATTTTCTTCTTTTTCGTCTAAAATCTCCCCCTAAGGATATTAACTTCTCCCAAGGATACGAACCCCTTTTTCTAAGGATCTTCCCTTAAGGATCCAGGATACGAACCCCTTTAGGATATTAACTCTTCCCAAGGATACGAAGATAAGACTTTATTAACTTCTCATTTTTCTTCCTATAAATTCTCCCCCTTAGTTGAGGAATCCTCCAATGGCCCATCTTTTGAATGGTTTGTCTTCCAAAGAAGGTTCTCGTCTGTCATTGATTGGGAAAATATAGTAGGTTTTCTTTCAGAAGTAGCAAGTAGCAAGGTTAAGTGTTTGGTCTATGGTTTCATTACTTCTACTACGTTCTGTTGGTGTTTACACTCAAGTGTCGAGCACTTAGAAGTGTTTCACTCTTTCTCTCTCTATCTCTCACTCAAGTGTATCTCTCCCTCACTTTCACTTAAGTGTTTCTCTCTCTCACTTTCACTCTGCATTTCACATATAGCCTTCTATACCTGCAAGTGAAATCCGTCAATTCATATATATTCCCAACACCTGATTCATCAGAATGAACTGAATCACTATCAATTGGAGAATTGCCTCGTAGAGGTGTTCTTAATCTGTCATGCATAAGCACTGTCTCAGCACCAGACTCAATAGCAATTGCTAAATCACTGTCTAGTGGAGCCTCACCTCTTTGAGATGGGTTATCCCAAGATATTAATATCTGTTAGGGAATCCTGCCTTGTTCTATCAAGGAGTTGCCTCACACCTACTTCGTAAACGGGAGGTGGACATTCATTTTCAGGATCTGGAAATATTTCTTCCAGGAGGGGCGACGTAGTAGACAATGTAATGAATGGCAATTTAGAGCCTACATTTCCCTCGTAACCCTATGGTGGGAATTTTGTATAAATACCCTACTTGAGTCATCCGAAGAATTCTTGTCAAGCAGTTGCCTCTCAAGCCCAGATAAATCTGAACAAGAGATCTCCCTTTCGGGATGCAGAAGTTTAACTTCTGTTTGAGGTAGATACATTAGACAATGTAGTATATGGCTAGAGTCCGTATCTCCTCTAAATGCCTATACCTCTCACTGTACACGCCTTGCAATGTGTTCCTAGAATTTATCTGTTTAGGCTTACCATCAGCGTGAGTGCCAGTGGTGTGCTTGACTCATTACAAGATGCTCTGGCTGACGAGCGAATTTCAATGGACTCACCCTGTTGAGAGAGTGATTCCAGAGACAGTTTTATTGCCTTTTCAGCTCTGCATCCTTTTGAGAAGATACAGATGAGCTTACAGATACCTCAGTTTATATACTTCTTTACTTCGCCGGAGGTAGAGCTGTGGGTGCACTTCCGACTTCATCCTTATTTGCTGCATCAAGTGCAGTTTCTCCCTTATCAACCTCTAACTAACATGTGTTCCTTATAACTCCAGGGGTTAATATATGGAAGTGGATGAATCAGTATTTGGTATTAAGGCCTGGGTAAGAGATTGATGGGTTTTCAACCTCCTGGCCAGTTTCTGTAGCCACTGTGGGCTAAACGGATAAAATCATTTAAAAAGATAAAAGGATAATCACTTTAATCATTCCAAAACATATTTTTCATCTCAAGGAGAAAGAAAAATATATGAAGGAACGGTAATGGATTGCATTAAGGCACTTTTAATAAAAGAGTTTTGTCGGTTCTAAAGATTTATCATTTAAAAGCGTGAAACCAATAGAAATTTTCTTAAAGATACTTATCCTATAATAAAACGCAAGAATGTGTATCAGAGAAAAAGTCTATCCCTTATGAATTTCTTATAAGGCAAACTTCCCATAATAAAACGTGGGAATTTACACCAAAGAAGAAATTCAACTCTCTTACCAAATTCTATCTCAATAAAATGACTTTTTTCCTTTATAACCTAAGCACTGTATGTTTTGAAAACAGTGTTGCAAAACATTCTTATCAGATAGAGGACTATGATTTTTCGACTCATAATGCAATTATGATTTACATCATTTTCGTTCACCTGATAGTATCCCCGACTTAAAATAAAAACATGACAATTGGGGTGAATGAATGCTTAACAATACAGTACTAGGCCTTCAAAGCAACAATCACTGTTTTGGTACTGTGAATCAATGTGAAACATACATTGAAACAAGTATTTGAAAACAAATAATTTTACAAGTGATTGATACCTCGAAGTTAAAACAATTTTTCCAAATAAAATAGCAGTCAGAAAGTTTCTGCCACTTTAAAAAGAAAAATTTAGAGAGAAAACGCTTTTAAAGATAAAACATTTAAAACTAGCTTTTGAGAGAGGATAAAATGTTTCGAGATAAAAGAAAGATTATCCTCAAGAAAAGTTTTTCAAAAGAGAAGTTTTGAAAAAGAATTCTGAAGTTTTCTTAACTAAAACTGATAGTAAAATGAATGTATCTTTGCATAAAACATTTTGAAAAAGAAATAGACAAAAATTTCTTTTTAAATACATTCAGGAATCAGTCAAAGAAAGAAAACTAAATATATTAATACTAACGGCTTTTTCAAAAACCAATTTTTACTTAGAATAAAGACTAAGCAAATCCATTAGTATCAATATATCACAATTATTTTGTAATAAAATATTATTCAATTATTACAGAGTAATAAAAGATAATAATTATACTACAAATAATTATGCTTCGAATTTATTTTAATTTACTTAAATCAAGGAACGTATATATCACTGAACTATTTTATATCATCATGATTTAAACAAATCAAAATAAGTTAAATACTTATGCTGCACTAAGCAATTGCCAATAACATGCATATATATCAAATAAACATGGCAATCATTCAGTAGAATAATAAGCATTTAGACATATTTTTATTATTAGTGATTTCAGATATACAACTTGTATTATCACTAATATTAAAAATATCACAATTAATTGCACGTTGATACCAATTATTTGATATTTATCAATAATTTCAAGATGCAAGAAATTGTGCTTCTAATATTTTATCAAATCAAAATTATGAAACTAATAATCATTGAACTGCTTCAATCCATAATTTTAATAGGATAAATAATTTCGCTAAATACTAAAATATTCATAAGATTGAATATTAGCATCTAACTTCCTACACTATATCTAATAATTGTCACTCTAGCATATTACAATTATACTCATAACAATTATTATTGATATATGTAAGCTCGAGAAAATAGTTGAATATAAATTCACAAGTCCTTTAAATATAGATATTTAACACTTGTGTTCCTAATAACAACTTCTCGCAAAAAAAACAAATTTAGAAATATTTTCTAAGTATATAAAATATTGAGAATTTTATACACATAACTTAGAAAATACTTCGTCTTCCAATATTAGTGAGTTTTGAAATATGCATTAATTATTTAGAACAGAAATTCTAAATACCGTCACTAATATCAAAAGTATCACAATTATTTGTAACAAAATATTTAAGAATATCATAGCAAAATATCAGAGCAATTAAGCAAGACATCTTGACTAATACTCATCAAATATTTAACATGCAAATAATTATGCTTCTAACTTATGCTAAATAATTTAACTACCACTTATGTATATTGCATTGTAAGAATGATAATTAAACTAGTAGCAATAAGCATGAGGAACTGGATTTAAAATAAATTCACAAGTCCTTTAAATATTAAAATTTTAATACTTGTGAACTCATTTGAGAATTTCTTACAGATGGGATTTCCAACATATATGCAAATAAATAACATCCCAAATTCACTAACCAACTTAGACAAAACGAATTCATCAAGTTATTTAACAAATATCTGCAATTTATTCTACTAAGGACAATCTCGAAAGAAATGATACCCGGTGTCCATGAGCTTGTTCCTTAAGTGGTATTGAGAGATCAACAGAATTGTTGAAGTTGACAGCTTCTAGGAATGACTTCCCTGTCTTTCTTATAACCTGCATTATCTATATCTATATAGCCAATTAGGTTAAACCTATTATCTTCAGGGTCCCAGATTCCAAGAATTGGTGATCCCCTAAGATATCTAACAATTCATAACTTAGCTATAAGATAAGATTCTCTAGATTCCACTTGGAAACTTGCACATAGGCATATCGAGAATAAAATATATGGTCTTTATGCACTTGAATAAGTAATGAGCTGATCATACCTCTATAGCTTGTCACTTCAGTTCATATAACTGATTTGCCCTGATCAAGCTTAGTGGTCTGTTGGAAAGTAGTCTTGGCGGGTCTAGAATCTTCTAAATTGCGCATCTTCAAAAGATCCTTAACTTACTTTAATTGCCATTATTCTTTTGAATTACTTGTAATCTAAAAAGAATTGCAACTCTTCCAATATGCTCATTTTGTACCTACTCTGCATTTACTTAGCAAATATCTCTTGCCAAGTTTTCATTAGTAGACCCACATATAATATAATCATGGTATACTTGCACATATATTATATTGTGTGTGCCTTGTATTCTAGAGAGAGATATGTGTATAACGACTCTACCAAAATCATTTTCAAGTAATTAGTAGTTAGAGTGTCATACCATGTCCTTGACGATTTGCTTGAATCCCTAACTCTGTTAGGTCCTCATCTTGTTAGGCCCAATTGTTAGGTCCTAAGAGGATCAAGTCTCGTCTCTGTTGCTTGCTGTTAGATCTTGAAAGTCCCGAAGATTCTGTTTCCATCATCGTCGATACCTTCTACTTGATAGTAACCTGTAACAAACAGTTTGGCTTTGTCCCTCATAACAATGCCAGTAGTCATCCAGTTTCTGTGAACCCTTACTGTACCAATTTCAGCTTCGACTTTAGTGGTCTGGGTTCCAGCTTCAGTAGATTCTGCCTTTGAACTGATTGAGATCATCTTGCATTGCAATCACCCAATCTGGATCAATCAGTGCATCTTCACTATTCTTTGGGATACCAATTATTGAATGTTCGATCCCAAAAAAAATATGTTCATTTTGATTAGCACTTCTAGCCTTTACTCAATAATCCGGATCACTAAGAACTAGACTCCAGGAATGACTTTGACTTCAAACCCTTTTGTCTTGGCAAAAATGTTCTTGATGTATTCCTTTGATCTTCATTGTGTTGAGTACGACTAGTAGATCCTTCTTTGATTTTGCTCCCCCTGAGTTGCTGCTAGGATGTGTTGAAGATCCTTCACCTTTTTCAGTGGATTCTGTTAAAGTCCACGAGTTATGTAGTTTCACTACCATTTCCACTATTAGGATCTGAATCATCATCATTACCATTGATTCCTTCTGCAACCTCAGTTTCATCATCAGTATCTGAATTTGACTCTGACAGAATGTCATACTTCAAAGATTCAGAATGGTCGTTCATTTGAATGCTTGGGAGCTTGGTGTAGTAGTCGATACATTCAGACTTTTAATCACCTTCTGGTTTTCCATCATCAATGAGTAGCCGAGGAAAATTGTTCCTTGAGTCTTAACTTCTTGTCAATATACTCATATAAATCTTCAGTAAATATCAATTTCCTCCAAACACACGAAAGAGCTTCAGTGTTTGCTTCTGGTTGGCCATTAACTCATATGATGTATTTTCACGATCTTGTTGATTAAAGCAACATGCTGTGTTAATTGCTTCAGCTTCAAAGTACCTTTATCAGTGCAGACTTCATTTAGAACTTCATTCACGAAATTCAGTTCCATTATCTGAATTCAAAGTTCTGACAGCTTACTTTTCTTCCAACTTGATTTTCCTGATGTGATAATCACCATCTGTGACATTTTGTTTGTTGAATGCACGAACATCACCAACTTGTAACTAGGGTTGTCATCAACTACCACTAAGCATATTTCTTCCATGACATAATTTGCTTCAGTGTGATGTTTTCATTGACGTCCCTATGTGACATACTTCAAAATGTCCTTCTGGATAGAATTCCAAATGAAGCAGTCCTCTCACCAATTTCATCTTTATCAAAGAATTCATTGTCTTGATCAACAAGTGTGAGAGCTTCTTTTGCCATAGCTAACTCTTTACTGATGAAGGTTTACTGAAAAGTTCACTTCACCTTTGCATATTGAATTCCATGTCAGCTATGAACAAATTTCCTCACTCTCAGTTGAGTGAGCTGTCAACCTTCTTGTTTAAGATCAAAAACTTTTCCTTTTCAATTCTTTTCTAGAAAACCCTTGATAAAGAATTCCCTAGTTCCTTGTAGATAGTGCTTAAGTCCTTCCACAAGAAAGATGCTTCCATTGATGACAGTTCTTAAATCATGATAGCCATATCCCTTGTACATCCTTTGCTGTCATCTCCAAAGGTTACCATCGGGGAGGCCTTCTCAACCAATTGTGATAGTAGAGCTTTAATCTTCATCATATGCCTCGAACAGTAAATGTCACGAAGTCACATAACTTTTGTCTTTTGTTACATACTCTGCAATCACAAATGATTAAGCTTCTTGGTACTCAACTTCAATTGAGTCCAGATGGGTTAAAGATATTATCAGAGGTAACAACAGCTTCAATATGCATAAAAGCACATGGATAGAAGAACTAATAAATTAATTATTAATTCTGTCTAATCCATTTCTGTTGTTGTCTAACATTTTTAACTATCTCTAATTACCTAAGTCAGTTTTAGATTAATCCTCGAATCAACAAATGTTACTGATAACTTAGATAATTCTACCATCTTATCCCTAACAAGCAATACATGAAATGATATGACATTTAAGCACAACTATATGAGTAGGAGCAAATCATGTGAAAATAAGCACATAAACAATTTTAAGAATATGCAGAATATTTGAATAAAACATTATAAGCAATATCAAATTCCGCATACATTTATGAAGTCATTTATTACAATAAGAACAAATATAAAATATCTGATCTATGACCTGTTTGTCTATTTAACAATTTTCACAACATTAGCAGAGGTATTAAATCACAGAAGATTTAAATCAAGTCCCAACAAATGTTTTAGGGATACACCTAACCGTCTAGAACACCCTATCTAATTCTAGATATTCATTTTACTGCATATAAAATCAAGTATGAAATGTACTAATTAAATTCATGAATCCTAGCATGCAATCTTATTCTTAGCAATCAATTAAGCATTTAAGTCCTAAGATGCTAACATGCTGACATGAATATAATAAATTTCAATACCTAATAATCATGCAGTTCTGAATTAGATAATTGTATACTAGTTAGAATGTGTACCTGTGAAGTGCTTAGTGATTCATCTTCAGTGTTGGTCAATGATGCCAGATATCCATTTGGTTCATCACTGTCACTGATAGAATCGGCTTCTGCATTTAACTTCAACATATGTTTTCCCTTGCTGCATCCTCACTAATGCTTGAGATACCTGCCTCAACCCAATATAGTGTCTGTCATCATTTGCTTGTACAGGCTTCTTCAAACTGTGTAGAAAACCCCTGATCTTGCCTTTCTATTTTAAACCATCCTTGTCTTGCAACCGCCTCTTGAACTGTTCTTGAAAATCTCCTTTATGGAATCTATAGGTAAAGACCTTAGATTAAGAATTTGGATTCCGTCTGAATCTGATGTCACTGAACTTCTTGTTGCCCTGCAGGCTTGACTTGCAGTCCAGTTCTCAAGTTATTCCAAAGTGTCAAATTCACATGCAACACCTTGACCACTACCTCGAGCTACTACATCTTCAATTCAGCTTCTAGGATCATTTCATTTCTGTTCAGAGGTTCTCAACCTTGACTTCAATCAAATTTGGTTCCTGGGTCACAAATACTCCATGTAACCTCCCTGTAGAATAATCTTTAAAGCTTGTTCTGAGATTTCAGGTTGTCCAGTCTGTTCTCCTTCACTACTTCAAACCCCTTAGATTTTTCATCCAAAAATTCAACTCAAATCAACCAAAAATTGTACCCAAATCAATCTCTTCTTTTGCAGCTTCCAAAATATTAGTGGGATCCTATGGAGTAAACCTCTGAGGAAATTAATACCACTATTTCTTCAATCTGTTCCAGAATTAACTTCATCGGATAATCTTCAGTCAATTTTTGTTGTCTTCAATACCCGGAAAAATCTTCATCTACAAACCCTTGGCACTCTCGAATTAATATTTAAGAAAAATTTAGATTTACAGAATTTTTAATTTTCTTAGAAAATAAATTAATCAAAAATAAAAATATACAACAAATTAATTTTCAAGAATTTCAAATTTTCTTAAAAATTAAAATATCGTAAAATAATAATTAAGAAAAATTTTAGTTTTCAAGAATTTTAAATTTTCTGGAAAAATAAATAAATCTAAAATAAAAATTAAAAATTAAAGGGTACAAAACTTGGGGTACCAAACTGTAATTGAGTGTGAGTGGCGCCTATTATTTTTATGGCGCCTATACAGTGGAGCACCTGTACAGGCGCAACAAAAATCAAGTCTTCAAATTTTAAGTGTAGGCACTTTAGTTGCGCTTGATCCACGGGCAGCCGTGTATAGGCGCAAGAAACTTGTCATTGCGTTAGAAATATTCACTACTGCAAATCCAAGTTACGCTTCTGAGATTGGTGGCGCCCCGCGTGAAGACCAATCTCTACGTTGCTGTTGAGGTTTGGCGCGTGATTGTCAGACTTTAATTCACCAGGCACACTAAGTCACTGCCGAAATGGACAAGCTTAAAATGGATAATTAAAATGTTTTAAAATTGAAAATAGGTAAATATTAGAGTAACAGTATTAATTAGAAATAGTAATTATGGTATGGTGAATAATTAGGGTTGTAACTAGCATGTACATAGACACTATATTACACAAAACACATATAGAATATAATAACACAAGAAGCACAGAAAGGTTGACTCAAAAGAGGAAGAGATGAGGTTGTGTACCAATTCATTGAACACACTTTCTGTACCGGTAATTATACGCTTGTATGTATATCATAATATGTATAAGTGATCCCTTACATTTTTATAGAGTGATTGCTATCAAAACCCATATTTGTGGTATAATCTATGTGTATATGATTTTGTATGAGTCTCTACATGATATTGTATAAATCTTTAAATGGGTTATTATTTTGAATTGTGTGGATATATGTTTATATATAGATAATTTTGATTATCGGATCCAATTAACGGTTTTAGTTTTCGGATCATCGTATGTATATTCTGTAGTGTTTTGTGTCTTTGCTGAGTGCTTACAAAATTCTGTAGTGCTTACAAAATTTGTATTTAATTCGTTATTTATCAGATTGTTATGATTTTTGTTAGGTCCCGAAGTATCGTAGAAGGGGGGTTGAATACGATACTCACAATAATTTAAATTATTTTCGGAATTTGCGGATAAATAAATTATTGCTCCAGAGTGGGTTTGGCCATTTGTAGTGTTTAGGTGAGCTGCCTACTAATTTTCTGTGAGGCCGGATAAATCAATTAGGTTCAAGAAAATTAGCAAGTAAATTATGGAGACAAGTTTCCGGGAATATATCTTTTATATATAAACCCAGAGGGGTGCTACACCCAGTTAAAAATATAACTGACTTCCAAAGAACAAATTAGTTCTTTGCTACTAACACAAAAATATTAAGCTCAGTTCCTCTACAAATATATCTAAATTAGTACAAGGAAAAACTGAGTCCGTAGGGAGTGATATCTACGAGCCCTGAGCATTTTTTGTTAAAGAACCGGGTCCTAATATCTGACCGGGATCAAGGTATGGGTGTGTATAAATTAATCTCTTGCTCCGGCCATGGCAGTAACTCTCTACATATTTTTGTTGTTGGAGAAGACGACTCTTCAATTTAATTGGTGTAGACTTTAAATCAAATAAATAGCTACTGTAATTTGATTGACTGAGGGATGTGTGGGGCCAAGAAATATTTGTTACGCCTGAATATTTTGTGGCGCCTGTAGAGTGAATCCCCTGTGTAAATTAAAGTGGCGCCATTTACTTAGGAATTTTCTGATCCAACTTTTGTTGCGCCTACACAAGGGGATACCCTGTGTAGGCGCCATAAACATTTGATTTCCTTTGAATCTTGTGGCGCGTGTAATACTTTGTGGCGCTTCACTATTCACATGGTCAAAGTGCAGTTTGGTAACTGCACTTTGACCTCCTTTTCATTCCTTGATTGAAGTTTACCAACTTCCATTTCTTGTATCAAAGTCTTGCCACATTACACCCTGTACCTTGAGCTGTTTCTGTTTTTCGACTGTAGTTCAGAAACTTTCACTTTTCGTACCAAGGTTGTGACACTTTGCACCCTGCACCCTTTGAGCTGTTTAGCTGTTTGGCTGTTAGCTATTTAGCTGTTTGGTTGTAGCCTCTACAAATTACTTTTTGTACCTTAATAAATAAACGTTCTTTCCAAGTACGTTCTTCAACTTAACAATTCTTCTATGGTTAATACTCAGATTCCTTTCACAAACTGCTGACGCCTAGTGCAACTGGTCTGGTTCACAGACGACTAACTTCGATTCAGGTCTTCGTATTATTGCTTTACTTGCATTGTTAAGTTTGCAGCAACTTCATTGCTTCGAACACTGACTGTCAATAAATACTGTAACTTCACTAGAATCTTTTCTGGTACTTAGACAACGTCTCCATTACTACCACAATCTTGAATACTTCATTCTCTGTTCTTCACTGACGCTTGAACATATAACTGAACTTCTTTCAGTGAGTATAACTCTAAGACTGTAGCTGTCTTCTTTAACCTTTGTCTTTACCCTTCTAGATTCCTATGCTTCGAATACTGTCTATCTTCAATCAATGTTAATACACTGAAATCTTCTTGTGGCACTTCTATACTGAATCTTTAACACTCCTGAAACCCTGAAAGTCTTTACACATTATTCTTCACTGAGGCTTGAACATATTAATGAACTTCTTTCAGTGACTTGTAGTAGACTTCAAAACTTCTTCCAATGTCTTGATTCACTGTATCTGCCTTGTCTTCATTTCTTCCTGATTTCTGTGTAGTAGTAGTATTATTTACTTGTCCTGTTCTAGTGTTGAGTTATCACGATTACTATTCATACGGCTTCGTAATCTCAAACAATTTTACTGTCCTTAGAAATGTATTTTAATTATCTACAACTTTAAGTTTTTGAGTTTTCTGAAATTCAGATTTTAAGTATGTCAAAATCTGCCGTTTATCAAATATATCCATGTTAAAATGAGTTGTTGTGTTATAACTTTGAAAATTTGTAGTAAATTGATTCTTTATCCAAAAATTATGAGTGATATCATTCTGGAAAGGTGTTTTCAAAATCTACATATTTCGTTTACCTATTAATAAATTATGTGATATTGAGGTCCAAAACATCAAAATACAGGTCTGATTGTGGGCTATTTCTACTCTAACAACCTGTATTTATTTATTTCTATATTCTCTGCTTCTCCATTTTTTATGAGGCTTACCATTCTGGAAAGCTATCGAAATTGTCTACAACTTTCATGTTTTGAACTTTTTCAGAATTTATCATTTACTTGATGTAATTTGCTATTTTCCGGACTGGTCTAGACTAAGATTTGTTGTATAATTATTGTTATAATTATAATTGTTAAATATTATAGTATTAATACTTTTAACAATGTCGAATTGTTGGATGGCTAATTCTGTAGCTAATTATAGAGTAATACTTAAGGTCTCTCTGTGATTTTATTTTCAGGACAAGACATCGAGATCGAGTTAAGTTAGTTTTCGTTGCTCGCTTATATTATTAAATCTGTTTTTATTCGATTCAGTTACACTATTTTTTTTTATATATAATTGATTTAGTTATCAAAAATAGAAAATAGAAAAGTCCTTCAGAACTCTCCAGTTTTAGTTGCGTATCAAATCATAGATCCCGGTCACTGGGATAGTGTGACATATAGAACTAGTTTACGCGCGTTCCGGAACACATAGATACTTTGTTGAGTTAGGCTTTGTTTGTCTTAACGAGGTTCGCTATCGAACTATAAAAGTTGTGTCACTGGCATAATGTGACCGTAACTTAGGACTGTGGGATTAAGTTTTGAAAGAGTTATTTAGATTTCAGCATCGTTTTGAATGTTTAAGAATTGTTTTTGAAAATATATTATTTTGAGTCGTTGGATGATAGTTATTTGTTGGGCTTTGCAGCTCATTATTTTTAACATAATTCAGGTTATTAAGCTTTGGATTGAATAAGAATGCGAGTCTTGCAGATTTCATGCTACTTGATTTATGGCAATTTTGAATAAGACATGTTTGGTTGGAAAAATTTCGTATTTGTTAGCTATTGAATATGTGGAGCTGCGACTCTGAATTTTTATCATTTCAATTAGCATATTTGACTATTGGTGTATTATTGAATAAATATTTAATTATTATATTTGATTATTGATTTAATATCCTCAAAAAGGGTCAGGATGTTAGAGATGGTATCAGGAGCCAGGTTTCCTTCGGAGTGTGCTAGGTATGAGACTAGTACATTCCCTAGGGTGCGTTCCTGAACACATCATATATTTTGACCTTTGTTATGATGAATATTTTAGGCTAATTTGTTTGTTTTTGTGGATTTTTTTTGTTGTAGATGTGTGACTATGTGTTAAGTGATCTTTTGTGACTATGTACTGTATATGAGAGAGTTCTTGTATTTTTAAAATTTGAAGGACCAATTTTTTAAGGAGGGTATATTGTAATATCCTCAATTTTTTTGGATCAAATTTATTATAAATCTTTTGGCTTTTTTTATAAATAATAATTTTATTATTTATTATATGACGTTTGATTGTTAAGAGATTTGTCCTTTTTATAAGTTGAGAATGTTTTAAAATTGAAAATAGGTAAATATTAGAATAACAGTATTAATTAGAAATAATAATTATGGTATGATTAATAATTAGGGTTGTAACTAGCATGTACCTGTACACTATATTACATGAAATACATATAGAATAGAATAACACAAGAAGCACATAAGAGTTGACTCAAAAGAGGAAGAAATGAGATCTAGAGAGGAAGTTGTGAACCAATTCATTAAACACACTTTTGTACCGGTAATTCCGTGTCTTTAACTGTTGTTCATCCTGCTTCATTAACAGCATAATTATACGCACGTATGTATATGATAATATGTATAAGTGATCTCTTACATATTTATAGAGTGATTGCTATTAAAACCCATATTTGTGGTATAATATGTTTGTATATGATTTTGTATGAGTCTCTACATGATATTGTAAAATCATTACATGAGTTATTATTTTGAATTGTATGGAAATATGTTTATATATAGATAATTTCGATTATCGGATCCAATTAACGGTTTTAGTTTTTGGATCATCGTATGTATATTCTGTAGTGCTTTGTGTCTTTGCTGAGTGGTTACAAAATTCGTATTTAATTCATTATTTATCAATTGTTTTGATTTTACTGTCCTCAGAAAGGTATTTTAATTATCTAAAACTTTCATTCTTTGAGTGTTCTGAAATTCCGCATTAAGTATGTCAAAATATGCCGTTTATCAACTCTGTCAGTGTTAAAACGAGTTGTTGTGTTATAACTTTGAAAATTTGTAGTAAATTGAGTCTTTATCCAAAAATTATGAGTGATATCATTTTGGAAAGGTGTATTTATTTATTTCTATATACTCTGCTTCTCCATTTTTGATGAGGCTTACCATTCTGGAAAGCTATCGAAATTGTCTACAACTTTCATGTTTTGAACTTTTTCAGAATTTATCATTTACTTGATGTAATTTGCTATTTTCCGGACTGGTCTAGACTAAGATTTGTTGTATAATTATTGTTATAATTATAATTGTTAAATATTATAGTATTAGTACTTGTAACAATGTCGAGTTGTTGGATAGCTAATTCTGTAGCTAATTATAGAGTAATAGTTAAGGTCTCGCTATGATTTTATTTTCAAGACAAGACATCGAGATCGAGGTAAGTGACTTTTCGTTGCTCGCTTATATTATTAAATCTATTTTTATTCAATTCAGTTACACTATTTTGGAAATATATAATTGATTTGATTATCGAAAATAGAAAATATAAAACTTCTTCAGAACTCCCCAGTTTTATTTGTGTATCAAATTATAGAACTCGGTCACTGGGATAATTTGACATATAGAACTAGTTTACGTACATTCCGGAACACATAGATACCTTATTACTTTAGGCTTTGCTTGTCTTAACGAGGGACGTAAACTAGCCTCTATCGAACTATAGAAGCCATATCACTGACATAGTGTGAGTGTAACTTAGGACTGTTGGATTAAGTTTTGTTAGGGATTCTGATGTAATCAATTAATGTAATTAGTTTAAGATTAATAGGCTAAGTAAAATATACTGTCATATGTATATTGACAGTATAGTTAGTAGTCACTTTTAGACAGTACACTCCACAAGTATTAGTTAGGTTACAGTATATTTGAAAGTCACTGTCTTGTACAAAGGAATAAATATGAGTTATGTAGTAGAATTTCACTAAGTGTTCAGGCACAACATGATTCAAAACTCAGACAGCAGCATTTCAAGTACTCAAGCCTATTACAATACAATACAAGTGACAGCACAATTGAAACAGACGACAACAACTATTTCATTGACAGTAAACTTGGCGGAGAATGAAGATTTGAAGACAACAAGTATTACTGACAACAACTATTCCATTGACAGTAAACTTGGCGGAGAATGAAGAATTGAAGATATCAACTTTTACTGACAGCAACTTTAGCGGAGTAGTTGACAACAACATTGGCGGGGATAGTTGACAGCAGCTTTGGAGACAGTATGTTTCATGGATTATCTAGCTTGACAGCAAAGTATGCGGAGTCAAAGATACTGTCACCATAGAGGAGCTAAAAGTTGACAGTACACTTTTAGTGAAACTGACAGTCTGTTTCAGGTAACAGACTAGATAGTGAAAATACAATGAATGATTTTGACTTTACTATCTAGTCTATCAAGTCTACTATTGCAACTTGGGAGAATTCAAGCAAAAGGTAAAGTGTGCTTAAAGAGTCAAAGATTTCTGCATATCTCAGAGCTGATTTATCTATAAATGAAATGAAGACAAATTTGAATAGAAAAACAAATTTTCTATTTTAAGCTTTGTTCTATGAACAAGGGAAAATACAATTGTAAGTGGGATATGTGTTTCAGTATAAATACACATATCTCACAAGTACTTTCAAATATACAACTGAGCTAGAATTTCTCAATTATAAAAATATTAGTAAACTCATTGTTATTGTATCTATCAAAGCTGGAATAATTTTCAAGATAGTTGTAGCAAAAAAAAAATTAATAAAATTAAATTTTGAAGTTTAAACACCCTGTCATTTTATCTGTTTAGTTTGTTTGCATCATTAACTTGTTAATTATCATTCTTGTTTCTTGTTAGTAAAATCCTTCATAATTAATCATGTTGCATTCAACCCCTCCTTCTACAACACTAATCTTAACTAATAAATGGTATCAAAGCTACAGTTTTAACATATCTAACATGAAAAAATCCAAGATGAGTGCACAGAAAGTAAGCAGTATAAAAATATCCACATTTGATAAAGAACATTATAATCTCTGGAAAAGAAAAATGATGTTTTTCATAAAAACAGCCAACACACTTTATCTTGGTATTTTAGAAAATGGTCTTTTTATCCTTCAATCATATGTACCTGAAACCACAGTGGAAGGTGAGACAATACCTGCCTATTGGGTTCCTAAAAAGGTTTCAGAGTATAATGATACTGAAAAAGAAAAAGTATATTTGGATGACTGTTTACAGTTCATAATTATTGAAGCACTTGATAATGTTATGTACAACAACATTGTCAACTGCACAAGTGCCAAACATATATGGTAAACCATTGAGATACTGTGTGAAGGAACAAAAGAGGTAAAAGACAATCAAAGACAAATCCTGGTGTCTCAGTATGAGGCTTTTATGGCCAAGTTAAATGAAGGGTTGACTGAGATGTTTGAGAGGTTCAACATATTGATAAATGAATTGCAGCTGCATGGAAAGTTTTATGACAAGAAGGAAGTAAACATGAAATTCATGTTGACACTTCCTGACCATCTGGAGCACAAGGTTACTGTCATAAGAGAAGGATTGGATATATCAAAAGTTTCTCTTGAAACTTTATATGACATTCTCAAAACCTATGAACTAGAGCTGTTATAAAATAGAGCTATTCAGTCTGGCCAAAGAGGGAATATGGCTAATACCTCAAATGCTCTAGTGGCTCTACATCCAAAAATGCTGCAGTTTCAAGAGTCTCAACATCAACAACAAATTAAAATTAAAGAGTTTACTGATAAAGATGAAAGTGTTACTCTTGAACTCAAGGATGGTGATAAAAATGAGTTCTACACCCTGGAGGAACTTGACAACATGGAAAATAAAATCATGGCCTACATGGCAAATAAGTTCTCAAACCTAATATTCAAGAAGAACAGGTATTTCAAACCCAAAGCTCAAGGCTGCAAGTTCAACAAAGAAAACACATCAAAACTTAGAGGAGGTAGCAAAGGTGGATACAAGACAGAGATGATGGACAGATCAAAGATAAGATGTTACAATTGTAATATGATGGGGCATTTTGCAACTGAATGCAAAAAGCCAAAGCAAGTGAGAAGAAATGAAAATGACTATGAGGAACTCAAGGCAAAGTATGATGCTTTGCTCAAGAAGTAACAAGGTAGGGCATTTGTATCTAAAGGCAAATCCTGGGAGGAATCTGATGATAAAGAGGAGGAAGAGTATGGGAACCTAGCTCTAATGGCAAACTCTGGAGAAGAGTCACCTCCTTCATCAAGACATGTACCTTTTCTTACTACTGTTGATATGACTGCATCTCAGTACAAGAAAACTGTTGAAAGTTTAAGTTCTGAAATCTTTAATATACATACAAGTATGCTAGCTGCTAACGAAGAGATTGTCAAACTGACTAATGCTAATGAATCATTAAAATGCAAGAATGAAGAACTAGAGCTTAAATATAATGCTTTTGAGTCCTTACAACAAGAAAATGATATTCTTAAGAACAAGGTAGTTTGTGCTTCTCAGATTGAGGAATTTCTCAGAAAATAGATTACTTAAAATGAGCTTAAAATCAAAGCCTACAAAAATTATTCTTCACTGTTAAAATCATACCATGTTGATCATACTGAAAATCAAAAGGTAGGTATAAGTTTTAACTATGAGAAGAAAAATGATAAGAAGCATATGGTAGAGGAAGACACTATTTTTGACAAACCTACTATCAGACCTTCTATACTTAGAAAAGTCAAGAATCCCATTTTAAAAAGGCTGAGTTTGAATTTGATGAGGAATCTCTAATTCTTAAACAAATTCTAGATAATTAGGACAATGATATTGTCACAAAAACCCTTCGATCAAAAGATACTATCAAAATCCCCAATATAGTTAGTTTTTCCCTTGATAGTACTCGGGGTCTAGAAGATGCTGTCAATACTAGCAAGACAATAAGTTCAGAAGCTGTTGTCAAGACAGTAAGACCAAATCATATTGTCAAGACAATTTCATCTAAACTTACTGTCAACACTAGTAAGACAGTAACTTCTAAATCTACTATCATGAAGACCAAGAAGAACAGAAATGAGTAGTTAGGAATAAATAAAAAGAATGATTATGGTTACATTCCTAGTGCTCCTAGAAAATTGTGTAACAACTGTGGGTCTCCTATTCATTTAACTCATGCTTGTACCAAGAGTAAGTCTGAAGTGAAATATGTTACATCTGTTAATAAAAACTTGCATAGTACTTCCTTGATTGACATACAAGTATCTCATTGTAGAAATATTGATTGCATGCCATGTAAGTTAAATATGATGAGTATCTGCTTTAACATGCCTATTGCTTCCAATAATGTATGCTTGTATAAATCTATCAAAACTGATAAGGCAAAGACTCCAAGCTCTCCTAAAGCTAGAATGAGCAAGCCACCCAGGAACAAGAATCTAAAACCAATTATCAAATCTAAATGGGTGGTCATAGGAGTCATGCTAAAAGCTAATGAAAGAAAACTAACTGGTCCTACCTTACACTGTGATTTGGCTAAGCCAGATGGACCCAATGAGAATTGGGTACCAAAAGCAACTTGAAAATCTTGCTTTGCAGGGAAATATGAAAAATAAAAGAATCATGTGGATCATTGATAGTGGATACTCAGGATACATGACAGGAGATAAAGCCTTGCTATCACAATTCAAGGAAATGGCTAGCCCTTATGTAACCTTTGGTGACAACAACATCGGTTGCACAATGGGATATGTCATATTGGAAGTTGGTAACCTGAAGATTGAGAACAGTGCTCTGGTGAATGGATTGAATCACAATTTATTGAGTGTTACTCAATTTTGTGAAAAAGGTTTCAAAGTTGGATTTGATCAAGACAGATGTTTAATTGTCAACAAAAAGACATGAGAAGAAGCTCTTCAAGGAGTTAGGAAAGGAAGCCTATTCATTGCTGACCTTGATTCAGTAAGAAAAGATAAAATCTGTTATTTCTATAGCAAAGCTACATCTTTTGAGAGTTGATTGTGATACAAGAAGCTCTCTCACTTGAATTTCAAAGCTATGAATTATCTGATGAAGAGAAAATTGGTGAAAGACCTTCCTCAACTTGAATTCTGTCAAAAAGGGAAACTAAGGAGAGCTAGTCACAAAAGCACTCCTAGTGGTTCAATAAATGATGTTTTTCAACTTATTCATTTGGACTTATTTGGTCCTGTGAATGTGCAGTCACTGGCAAAGAAAAGATGTTAGGAATATATTCATTTAATGATGTACAAAATACTAGAACAAGGTCTAGATTAGTTTATCTGCAATAAGTCTTTCTAGTCTCTGAAATGTATAATCAAAGTCTAGATAGTCAACATTCATGTTACTTGTACTTAGAAGAATTTCTGTAGAAAGTGAAACCAGAGTCTGCATGAAGATCAGAGTCTGGAAGGTGATCAGAGTCTATAGACTATCAGAGTCTATGATCTATCAGAGTCTACATGTGATCAGAGTCTGAAGATTTCAGAGTCTATACAGTTGAGGATAAATTTGGAAGAAGATCACAGGAATGGAAAGTCTTCGAAGATCAAGATAAATATATTGCAGATATACTATGGGAAAGAAAGAGAATTCTAGAAGGAAACTGTCAACTAATAATTAGGGATTTTATTCCTATTGTAATTTTACTTTCTGTTATTAGTTGATAGGCAACTCTCTATATAAACTCTATGTAACCTAATTGTAAAGGTGTGGAAGTCGAAGGATAATTGTCTGAGTGAAATATTGTGAGAGCATAGAGATAGAGAGAGTTGCTGTGATAAACACAGAGAAGCTGCTAGGGTTTGTGTACACCCTAGGAGAGTTTTGTATTCACAAATCAATAATACAAAACAGTACTTATTCATATTTTTGTGTTTGAGTTTGTTCTTAATTTGATTTTAAATCAGGCAGAAAAGACATACAAGTATTCAACCCCCCTTCTACTTGTACAACTGGGAAAACAATTGGTATCAGGGCCTAACGTTTAAAAATCGATCAAAGATGTCTGGAAACAAAGATGGAAATTCTAAGATTCCTATGCTTAAGAGAAACGAGTTCACCCACTAGAAGGTTAAGATGCTGCACCATCTGGAAGTAACAGATCCTGACTATCTTGACAGGATTAATGAAGGACCCTTTGTGCCCTTAAAAATTGTGCCTCAAATCAACGAGGAAGGCAAAATAACTGAAGAACACCTCGTTGAGAAACCAAAGGCTGAATGGACAAAAGAGGACAAGGAAAATGTCCTTAAGGAGGCAAAAGTAAAGAACATTCTCTTTAACAGTTTGGATTCTGTTCTAACTAACTATGTCATATCATGCAAGACTGCTAAGGAGATGTGGACAAAACTTGAGGTGCACTGTAAAGGGACTAAAGATGTCAAGAAGAATGCTAGGTCTTTGCTAATTCAAGAGTATGAGTACTTTGAAGCAAAATATGGAGAATCTATCACTAAGATGTATGATAGGTTTACAAAACTCTTGAATGAAATGGCTATGCTTGGTAAGGTTTATGATTCTGAAGATACAAACACCAAGTTTCTGAGAGCACTTCCTGAAGAGTGGGACAATAAGACTACAGCCATAAGGGAAGTTAGAGATTTGGATGAACTAACTCTAGAAGAATTGTATGGCAGACTCAACACATATGATTTGGAGATGCAATAGAGAAAGAATAAGAAGTCTGTAAAGACAAAATCCGTGGCACTCTTGATGGAGTCTGAGAAAGAACAACATGAACAACTCACAGAAAAAAGAATCAAGGATTCAAGAAAGAATGGTAAAGCTGTTGTGGAGTCAGAGTCTACTGACACAGACTCTGATTCTGATGAAGAGTTTGATCTAAGTCAAATGATGGCTATGTTTGCTAAAAATTTCAAAAGAATGAAATTCAACAAAAGAACTGACAAATTTAGCAAAAGGCCATCATTCAAGAAGGAAGATGAGAAGGTTGAGAAGAGCAAGAGTACAATAATCAAACTTGACAAAGCAAAGGTCAAATGTTTCAACTGTGGAATATTGGGGCACTTTGCCAGTGAATGCAGAAAGTCAAAAAGTCAAGGAAAAGGAAAAGCACTTCTATCAACAGGAAAGGATTGGGCAGACTCAAGCTCAGAGGATGAAATTGATTATGAAAATCTAGCACTGATGGCATCCTCCTCAAGAAAATCACAGTCTCCCAAAGAACCCTCATCTCCTAAAACTCAGGTATCAATCTTTACTGCTGAATCCTTAATTAATTTAGACTCTGATGGCATAGAGATTGTGAAAAGTGAGGTTAATAAAATAATGACAACATGTAGGTCTCTCACTAGTGAAAGTGAAAGGTTGAGAGAAGAAAATTTAACCTTAACTAAAAGGAATGGTCATTTAGAGTCTGAGTTATTATTAATGGAACAATACAAAAAGGATTCTGAGAAATATAGTCATAACTACACTGAAATTTTGAAAGCCTATGACTATGTTAGGAAAGAACTAGAAGAAGAAAGGCTTAAGTTTAAAGTTTGGACAGACTCTGGAAGAAAAGTTCAAGAAATTCTCAATAATCAAAATGTGTGTCAAACTGCTGGTCTAGGCTATGACAAGAGTCAAGACAAAAGACCGATTGTTGAGAATGATAACAATGAAGAAGCTAGCAAATTTAATAAGACTAAAGACAAAAGTACATTTGTTCCTGTTAAGTTTGTGATCCCTAAAGAAAAATCTGAAACCACAAACTCATCTGTCAATAGTCCCCCTGTTGTTGACAAGAAGACAGATGAAACAGGAGAAAATAACTCTAAGAAAAATATTAACATAGGGTACTTGTCTAAGTCTAAGTTGAAAGAAAGGCTAGAGAACTTATCAGAGTCCACCAAAACTAGGAGAAATAGGAATGGTAAGGAAGGCATTAATAAGACTAATAATTATCAAAAAGATCCTAATGCTCCTAGAAAGAAGTGTTATAGATGTGGCAACCACAACCATTTAGCTATAGATTGTAAAACAAAAATTGAGATGAAATCAGAGTCTAGTCCTTCTCAGACTCTGAAAAGTCACTACATACCACAGAAACCTTGTTATCACTGTGGTAGCATATTTCATTCTATTTATATGTGTAGGGACTATCATGATTTGTATTACAATTTTTATGAGCTAAAATCTTCAATTGATAAAAGTTGGTATGACACTGTCAAGACACCACCAGAGTGTAAAGCAACAAAAGAGACAGGTAAACCAAAAGGGAAAATTACTAAGACTGTTTCTCTTAAAGTTAGTAGAAAAGGATCCAAAACTGTTTGGGTCCTCAAAACATCTAACTAGTTGCTTTATGTATGCAGGGAACCAGGGTAAAGAAAGTAACCCTAATCCTGGTAAGTGGATGCTCAGGACATATGACTGGAAAGAAATCCCTGCTTACAGACTTTGAGGAAATGGCTGGCCCAGAAGTATCCTTTGGAGATGGCAACAAAGGACAAACACTGGGATATGGCAAGATTGTACTTAGGAATGTCATCATTGAACAAGTAGCTCTAGTTGATGGCTTAAGGCACAATTTAATAAGCATAAGTCAACTTGGAGATAAAGGTTACCATACTGGCTTTGACAACAAAGAGTGTCTTGTGACTCACAAAGAAACAGGCATTGTGGTTTTCAAAGGACACAGACATGGTAACATTTATGAAGCCAGCTTGGAGGATTGCATAACCAGTGAAGTCACATGTCTATACAGCAAGGCCTCAACTGAAGAAAGCTGGAAATGGCACAAGAAACTGTCACACATCAACTTCAAAACACTCAACAAGTTGGTGAAACAGAATCTTGTAAAAGGATTACCACAGGTTGATTTTGTGCAAGATGGACTTTGTGAAGCATGTCAACTTGGAAAACAAAGGAAATCATCCTTCAAGAGCAAGACAATCAACACCATTTCTGAACCCTTTTATTTATTGCATCTTGATTTATTTGGTCCAGTAAATGTTATGTCAATTAAAAAAAATAAATATACTCTTGTTATTGTAGATGATTTTACAAGATTCACATGGATTTTCTTTCTACATTCAAAGGATAAAGCTCCACAACACATAATAGATCATATCACCTTTCTGGAAAGAAAATCAAAGAAAACAGTTAGAGTTCTAAGGAGTGACAATGGTACTGAATTTAAGAATTCAATCATGAAGGACTACTGTGCATCAAAGGGAATTACTCAACAATTTTCTGCACCAGGAACTCCTTAACAAAATGGAGTTGTGGAGAGAAAGAATAGAACACTCATAGAAGCTGCCAGAACAATGTTGGCAGAGTCTAAGCTGCCAGTATATTTTTGGGCTGAGGCAGTCAATTCAGCATGTTTCACTCAAAACTGCACTCTAATAAACATGCATGGAAAGACTCCCTATGAAATGATAAAGGACAAGAAGCCAAGTGTGAAACACTTTCACATATTTGGATGCAAGTGTTATGTACTGAAAGTACATCCTGAAAATCTAAGCAAATTTGAAGCCAAGGCAGATGAATCAATTTTTCTTGGATATGCATCGAACACAAGAGCATTCAGAGTGTTTAATCTCAGAACCAAAATTGTTATAGAATCTATTCATGTTGCATTTGATGATAAAAAGTGTACAAGATTGCAGGATGAGTCAGAGACTACTACACTAGAATTTGAAAATCTAAAAAGTTCTGAGATAAATGAAGAAGAAGAGGATGAAGACCCTCAAATAAATCTTGAACCAACACAGGAACCTGCACATTCTGAGAGGGAGCCAGAAAATTCAACTCCAAATAACTCAGAGTCTAACAGGTCAGGGTCTATTCAGACAGAGTCTAACTCATCAGGGTCTGGATCAAGCAACTCTGAACCCTTGTCAGAGTCAAGCAATTTAGGGGGAGCTTCTTCATTTGAATTTCACTCAAATACAGAAGATGCAAATGACTTAGGGGGAGCTTCAAGTTCAAGAACCAATCTTCCACCAGCTAGAAAATGGACAAGGGATCACACTCCTGACTTAATAATTGGTGACCCTGAGAGTGGTGTACAAACAAGAACAACCAGTCAAAATGAATGTCTTTATAGCTGTTTCCTCTCAAAGAATGAACCCAAGAAAATTGAGGAAGCCTTGCAAGATCCTGATTGGATTATTGCAATGCAAGAAGAATTGAATGAATTTGAGAGAAATAAAGTGTGGAAACTTGTACCAAGACCTAGAGATAGATCAGTGGTTGGTGCAAAATGGGTGTACAGAAACAAACTTGATGAGAATGGAACTGTAGTAAGAAACAAAGCAAGGCTAGTTGCAAAAGGATACTCACAGGAGGAAGGAATTGACTATGATGAAACTTTTGCACCAGTAGCAAGATTGGAAGCTATTAGAATGTTTCTGGCCTTTGCAGCTCATTCAAAGTTCAAGGTGTATCAGATGGATGTGAAAAGTGCCTTCTTAAATGGAGAATTGGAAGAGGAAGTCTATGTGGAGCAACCACCAGGATTTGTTGATCCAATGTTTCCTGATCACGTTTACAGGTTAGATAAGGCACTATATGGATTGAAGCAAACACCTAGAGCATGGTATGAAACTCTTTCAAAATTTCTTCTTGAAAATGGATTCACAAGAGGTACCATTGACAAAACTCCCTTTATTAGAAAATATAAAGGTGATATTTTGATTGTCAAAATTTATGTTGATGATATTATATTTGGATCTACTAATGATAATCTCTGTGAAAAGTTTAGTCAACTAATGCAGTCAAATTATGAAATGAGCATGATGGGAGAATTAAACTTCTTTTTGGGGCTTCAAGTCAAACATAATGATGATGGAATTTTCATCAATCAAACAAAGTATGTAAAAGAACTATTAAAGAAGTTTGATATGCAAGACTCTGCAACTGCTAAAACTCCCATGTCAACAGCCACTAAGCTAGACTCTGACCCAAAGGGTAAGAAAGTTGACAACACTAACTACAGAGGTATGATTGGCTCATTGTTATATTTAACTGCTAGTAGACCAGATATAATGTTTGCAACATGTCTGTGTGCTAGATTTCAAGCTGACCCTAGAGAATCACATTTAATAGCTGTGAAAAGAATTTTTCGATATCTCAAGGGGGCACAAACTCTTGGATTTTGGTATCCTAGAGAGTCAGATTTTTTACTAATTGGCTATTCAGATTCTGACTATGTAGGATGCAAAGTAGATAGGAAAAGCACAACAGGACAATGCCAGTTTCTTGGCAACAGATTAATTTCTTGGTCTAGCAAGAAACAACAAACTGTATCCACCTCAACAGCTGAGGCTGAATACATTGCAGCTGGAAGTTGCTGTGCTCAAATTCTGTGGATGAGAAATCAATTACTTGATTATGGACTAACTTTCTCAAATATTCCTATGTATTGTGATAATACTAGTGCTATTAAAATTGCAGAGAATCCAGTCCAACACTCCAGAACAAAGCACATTGATGTCAGACATTTTGACAAAACCACTTGATGAGGCTACCTTTCTCAGACTGGTAGGTGAATTAGGCGATTGCTTTCACATTTGGGGATTTTGATTTCATGACTACAAATCATGTTGCTGCTCTTGGAGATAAGAAATGAGTAGATGCTGACTACTTCCCAATGATGGATTTCATGGAGCAATCTGAGCTCAGTTACATTCTGAAAGCATCTCCAGTGATTCATATGGATGCTGTCTCAAAAGCTTGGTGTTCTGCACAGGTCGTTGATCCTTCTCAGGATCAACCAGGCCTACAAACAACAAAGGAGGATATTCTCTGACATCAAGAGAATTGATGACAAAAAGAAGAGTCTACCTACCATGCACTATCCACAGGTAATGCAGGTAAAACTCTCAACCTACAAACCTTCTATCTACAATGATTCTTTTTTTGGTGGTGACATGGTGCAGGAACAAGTTATGGAGAGTCCCCCTGCACCTACCCAAGTCACCCAATCCCCTTCAATTATACAATCTTCCAAACCAAAATCCAAAAAGAAACCAACCTCTGGTGTCTCTCAATAGACACCAGTTGTAAAGAGGAGAAAATTGATTCAATCTAGGCTTATAGATGAGCACAGTGATGAGGAACTCAATCCACTAGAGAAGGAAGTTATTGAAGGACTTTCTTTGCTAAAGGAAGGTGATGATACACTTGATTCTAACCTTCAAGCCAAGTCTGTAGACTCTCAAAAGGCTACAGACTCTGTAAAACCTAGGGAAGCACCTCAGGATTCTCACATTGAGTCTCATGATAAATCTTTTGCTCAGAAGTATAGAAGGTTAAGGAAGGCTTATTCTGCACACACACACAAGCCTGTTATTATTACTAACCCTGTTTTGCAGGAAACAGATGCTCTCAAGGCTCCTGCAGAGCCAGACTCTGAAAGCAAGAAAACTCCTGAACCAGAGTCTAATGTTGAGTCAGAGTCTAGACTGCCTTTAGACTCTGATCATGAAATATTTTGGGAAGGAATGCCATTGGATGCAGCCTCATGTCTAATTGATGAGATCATTACTCCAAGTGATGAGGCACTGCTATTCTTATATCCTTTGGTGGAATCAGTTGAAGATCCAGGGCAATATCAGACTAAATCTCAAGTCTTGGATTTTCTTTCAACCTATGAAGCCCTAAGGAAGAGAATGGAACATGAGCTACAAATGTCTGCACAGGATGTGGTCAAAAATCAATACAGCTACCTATTCAACTCTTCATTCCAAGTACAAGCAGCTGGGCTCATAGAAGGCAGAACAAATGAAGTTCTCAAAGCACTAGGTGTGCCAGACTCTGAACAACAAATCACAAAGAAGCCTAAAAAGCTTAGCATCTACAAAAGGAGAAAATCAAAGTCTGTTGCTGAGTTGGAAACTGAGATTGAGCAACCAATTTTTGACTATGAAGTAATTTGGGATCATGGGATTACCTACAGGACAGCTATTGCTTGGATCTCTACCATTCAACCATTTTCAAGGGAGGTGGTTGATTTTCTTATCCAAAATGTAGGTAAGGTGGCCAACAAATACATCTATCCGACCTATGAAAGTAGATTGGATCAACTCAAGGGCTCACATTTTCACAAGATTGCAAGGGAACTGCAGGATTCCTTTCACTTGACTCTTGCCCAGGCCATCAATGCACTCCATGCCAGGATGTTTCTCAATGGACACTTGGATGCATTAACTATGGTAGAACCACATGAGGTAGCAGGTGATGCAAGGCAGTTGGAGGTTGGGACTAGTGCACCAGTGGTGACTAGTGATAAAGATGCTCAGTCTGCCTCACCCACACAAGAACCACCTAGTCAGAGGTTGGGTGATAGTGGGGCAGGGAAGTATGCTGTTGGGCCCTCCTTGACAACTCACCAAAGAGCTGATGAGAACTCCAGTGATATGGGAGGACAGACTCTGATGGATGCTCATGAAGAAATTTCCCAATCTATTCTATCAGAGTCTATCCATCTTGAGGGGGGGGGGGGTCTCATGCACAAACAGTCAAAAATGGTAACACTCAGACTCTGACTTCTAATGAAGTCATACTGAAGCAGTCAGAGTCTAGAGTAGACCCTGAGACTGGAATACTGGAGCCAACAGACTCTGAAAAGAGAGAAGATGCTAGTAAAGGTTCAGAATCTGTTGATGCTCACCCCTTGGTGGAAACCCCTAGCCTTCAGACGTTTGAAGGGGTTCCCCTCCATCAAGGTGGTTCAGGTATTGAAGCACCATTATTATCTATCAACCCCTCTTCTGTAGGATTATTGAGTGCACCATCCACATTGAGTGAAAACATATATGAGAGGTTGGCACTGGACCAGGCAAAATGAGAGGTAGAAAAGGCTGTAGAGAGCCTGAGTGAGATTGAGAAAGTGGGTGCCCAACCCCACTATGAGCATGAGAGATTAGGATATCCTGAACCTCAAAATTTTCCAAAGAGTTGGTCCAATGAGTTGGAGCAGGGGATGGATGACAATTCACTATGTCTGATTGTGCAGATTGGCAAACAAGATGAGGCTCTTGCTGCTCAGAAATCATTTACACAGAGACCACATCTTCATCTGGTGGATTCTCTAGCAAGGAGAGCAGATAGAGTCATGGAGGCTTTGGTGGATAATCCTGTAATTATAACTGAGGCTGCAAATTCGAAGTCAGAAGAACCACTCTTAATCATGCCTATAAGGGCTAGACTTCCAGAGTCAACAGTCTCTTATCACTCTCAGGAGGAGTCAGGGTCTGTAGTCCCGTTTGCAGTTTTGGAGTCTACACCACCACCAGAGTCTACACCTCCAATCACAAAGCTAGAGCCTGTTGCTGAGGAGTGCACTTCTGAAGATGATGATCACGTTACTCCTTCTTTTATTTATTTTGATCAGGTGTTTCCTCAGTCTTGGCAGTCTGCACAGCAAAGAGGCATAAATGATAAAGATTCTTTTGAGTGTATTTTGGATATTCATCATTCTGAGAGACTTAGAGCTTTTCAGAAAAAATCCTTTCAACAGGAACATGGTTACTATCATGGTGAAGAAGATCAAGTCTTAGATGGAGCTGTTAAAGCTGAGTTACCTGATGTTGCTGCTCAATTATCCAGTGTGGTCCAGGACAATTCTCATATTAAAATCAAGCTCACTGGTGTTGATAATACAACTTCTCTGCTCAATACAAGATTTGACAGAATTCACTCCCTTCAATTATCCAAAGAAGTAGCTTTTAAAGATGCTCTAGCTGCTATCACTACAACTCAAGCCTCTCTTCAAACTATAGTTTCTGATTTGGCCGCCAAGGTTGATTCAGTTATTGCAGCCCAGGCAACTATCTCCACTGTTCTTGAGCAGATTCTTTTGGCTGTCACCAGTAATGATGATGTCAAAAAGGGGGAGAAGGAGAAGCAATGTGAGTCCTCCAGGAGACATAAGGATGAGGGATGCAAGGATAAATCAAGGGGAGTTAAAAGGAGGAGAGATGGTGATGATGGTGATAGTTCTCATGGTCCTAGGGGTCTTGATGTTGAGCAACAAAAGCAATCTGGAGTAGCAAGAACTCAAACACATCAGTCAGGGACTAGACATGGGAAATCAGAGTCTAAGTCAGACTCTGAGAAGAAAAAAAAGAAGTCAGACTCCGATCAAACTCAAGAACCTTCATACTGGAAGTGCAGTCAATCAAATCTGCAACTTAGAGCTAAAAAGAAGATAGGTCTTGGAGGATTTGAAGAATCTGACATTGACAGAACATCTACTCTAACCAGGGATCCTCAATCCTTGACAGATAGGCAGTTTGAGAAGATCAATCAGAAGCACTTAAATAAAGTGGTGTCTGCTCAAATTGTTTATAATGTTTTTGAAACAAAGATACAAGGAGGTCAGGGAGTTACAAAAAAGGTGAAAAATGAGATGCTGGTTTACTTCTTAGAAGGTGGAAGTGTAAGATGGATTAGTCAATCAAATTTTATCTTTTTCAAACAGGCTGAGGAACTACAGTATATCAGATTTCTTCTTCAAATTGCTTATGAAGTTAACAAGAGCAAAGAAGCTGTCACACACAAATGGTTCAAGGAGATTGATAGGAAGCTGACTTTGCACAGACTGGAAAATCGACAAATGAGCAAATTTTCTTTAAAATATGTTGATACTGAGGGAAATGATCAAGTCATGCCATTGGAAGAAAAACAGATTAAATTTCAAGAAGGTGTGGGTCATTACTTTGGGTTTCAGCCTATGAGTGGGAAAGTTAGTGTTCTGATGTTGAAGGACTTAAAAGATCAAGAAAGCAGTGCAAATGATCTGAGAGCAGCTTACTGTCAAATCAAATGTTCAAATGAAGAAATGAAGAAATTAAAGAAGTTTGTTGGTGAAGCTCTTGCAATTGTGGAAGAAAATATGCTAAACTCATTTTTGAAGAATAATCCAGCCTTTGAGAAGATTAAATAAGAAGTAATTCTTTTTTCTTTATAATTCTTTTATACTGTTCTAGATTAATAGTTTTATACTTTAGTTTTGACATCATCAAACCTGGATTTATGCTTACATTTTATAAAGCATAAATAGGGGGAGATTGTTAGGAATATATTCATTTAACGATGTACAAAATACTAGAACAGGGTCTAGATTAGTTTATCTGTAATAAGTCTTTCTAGTCTCTGAAATGTATAATCAGAGTCTAGATAGTCAACATTCATGTTACTTGTACTTAGAAGAATTTCTGTAGAAAGTGATACCAGAGTCTGCATGAAGATCAGAGTCTGGAAGGTGATCAGAGTCTATAGACTATCAGAGTCTACATGTGATCAGAGTCTGAAGATCATCAGAGTCTGAAGATTTCAGAGTCTATACAGTTGAGGAAAAATTTAGAAGAAGATCACAGGAATGGAAAGTCTTCGAAGATCAAGATAAGTATATTGCAGATATGCTATAGGAAATAAAGAGAATTCTAGAAGGAAACTGTCAACTAATAATTAGGGATTTTATTCCTATTGTAATTTTACTTTCTGTTATTAGTTGATAGGCAGCTCTCTATATAAACTCTATGTAACCTAATTGTAAAGGTGTGGAAGTCGAAGGATAATTGTCTGAGTGAAATATTGTGAGAGCATAGAGATAGAGAGAGTTGATGTGATAAACACAGAGAAGCTACTAGGGTTTGTGTACACCCTAGGAGAGTTTTGTATTCACAAATCAATAATACAAAACAGTACTTATTCATATTTTTGTGTTTGAGTTTGTTCTTAATTTGATTTTAAATCAGGCAGAAAAGACATACAAGTATTCAACCCCCCTTCTACTTGTACAACTGGGAAAACAAAAGATTTTTCCTTGTGATGGTTGATGATTTTTCAAAATACACTTGGGTGAGGTTCCTAGAAACCAAGGATGAAGCTGCATAAGAAATTATTGATCTAGTAAGAGTCCTTGACAAAAATCCCAAGTTCAAAGTCCAAACCTTGAGAAGTGACAAAGGTACTGAATTCAAAAACAGTATCATGAATGATTTCTGCAAAGGCAATGACATTACTCAACAATTCTCTGCACCAAGGATACCTCAACAAAATGGTGTTGTGGAAAGGAAAAATAGAACTCTCATTGAGGCTGGAAGAACCATGTTGAGTGAAGAAAAACTTCCTATTTATTTCTAGGGTGAAGCTATTAATATAGCCTGTTATACTACAAACAGGACTATAATTAACAAGGCTTTTGGAAAAACACCCTATGAGTTGCTGACAGGAAGAAAACCTACTATCAAGTACTTTCATGTGTTTGGAAGCAAATGTTATATCATGAAAGACTCAACAGAGGTCAAAGGGAAGTTTGATACTAAATCATATGATGGAATATTCACGGGCTACGGAATTGAAAGAACATCATATAGAGTCTATATTGAAAGGCAGAGTGTCTAAACTTGTAACACTATAACTTATGTATCTCAACTAAAAGAAAAGATACTTAACCAGAAGACAATCAAGAACATGAAGTCACAAAGAAATCAATGTTAACTATGAAGACAAGGTAATTGATACAATTCAATTTGTTAACTATGATCAAACAAAGAAGAAATCATTGAAAGAAGTTCAAGACAAAGTTGTTCATGCCTCAGTGGTTTGTAACTTAAAGATTCAAGATCATAACTATCAGTATCAATAAGTCAAATTGATTTCAAGTGAACAAGAAGGAAAGCAATGATTGGAAAGCCACATTACTAATTGAAAATGGTAATCTATTCAAGAAGCAGAGACACTATCAAGACTAGTCACTTATGAATCAGACCATTGCATCAAGTGTCAGGACATTGATAATATGTTTATGTCAGTAATAGAGATCCAAGTTCAAAGAGCTTGTTGAAAAATTTGGAAAACATAAAGAAATCACAAGTTCAAAATGCTGCATTGAAGTTTCAAGTTGAAGCCCAGAATTTTTCTAAGTACAAAATGTTCGAGATGGTCAAGTAGAATATTCCTATGTAGAATATTCGACTTAAATGTTCGAGATGGCCAAGTAGAATATTCCTATGTAGAATATTCGACTTAAATGTTCGAGATGGCCAAGTAGAACATTCCTATGTAGAATATTCGAGATAGATATTCGAGATGGCCAAGTAGAAGTTCTCAAGTAGATGTTCTACATGAAGGGCAGTTTTAACATGACACATGGCATCATCTAATTGGCAGATTTCCAAGCTTTCAAGATTAGATAAGATTTATGTGGACATCATTGGGCCACGTATATCTTAATCTTTGAAGACTACAAGACATAGATTACAAGTAGTATAAATAGAAGTACTTGTGTATTATTTTAAAAGAGCAATATTTTCAAGATAAATACTTGTAAAAGAGAGAGAGAGTATTCACAGAGCTTAGTATCATTTACTACCCTCTTTACTTCTAGTGTACTTTGTAAAGAATGTTGTAGCAACCCTTTCAAGTTATATATAAGACATATATTCCTTGAATCATTGTGTTCATTTATTACATAGTATTTATTGCTTCATTAATTCGAAAAGTTGTATTCACCCCCCCCCTCTACAACACATTTGGACCTAACATATATCATTGATCACAAGGTTGTGGATGAAAGTGTATATGTCACCTTTGATGAAACCAAGTTTCCTGGTGTTGAAGGAAGTCAAGAATCAGAGTCCTTAACATTTGAGAATCAAGGCCATTTGGAAGATGTTGATGATGAAGAATCACGAAGAGTTGAACACATAATTTCTGGTCCAACTAAAGTTCATAATCAATCTTTAGAGAATGAAGGAACTGCTCAAACAACAGATTTCTCTAGGAATATTCCCATGGATAGTGGACTTGAAGAAATTGATGTTGTCAACAGTACAAGATCAAGAGATGTTGTCAATCAACAAACCACAGAAGATTCTGGTGATTCACTTAGAGAAACAAAGTGGAAGAGGGATCACACAAATGATTTAATTATTGGTGATCCAGGAACAAGAGTCAAGACAAGAAGAAATGTGGCAAATGCATGCATATACTCCTGTTTCCTATCTCAAGTTGAGCCTAATACTCTAGATGAAGCATTACTTGATCTAGATTGGGTAAATGCTATGCAAGAAGACCTCAACCAATTTGAAAAAATCTATGTATGGGAATTGGTGCCTAGACCAAAGAACAAGTCTGTAATTGATACTAACTGGGTCTTCAGAAATAAGATGGATGACAGTGGAGTTTTCACAAGAAACAAGCAAGGCAGGTAGTAAAATGTTACTGTCAACAGGAAGGAATTGATTATGATGAAAGATTTTCCCTTGTTGCCAGACTTGACGCCATAAGAATTTTTTTGGCTTTTACTGCATTCAATAACTTCAAGGTATTTCAAATGGATGTAAAAAGTGCTTTCCTAAGTGGAGAACTAGAAGAAGAAGTTTGTGTTGAATAATCCCCATGCTTTGAAGATTCAAATATGTAAAACTTTGTGTACAGACTACTCAAAGCATATAATGATTTAAAGCAAGCCCCAAGGGCCTGGTATGACACCCTTTACAAGTTTCTCCTTGAGAATAATTTCACAAGAGGGACTGTGAATAAGATCCTATTCTACAAAAAGCATGGAAATGATATCATTCTAGTCCAAATCTATGTGGATGATATCATTTTTTGCTCAATAAACGAAGAACTATGCAAAGAATTCTCTGAGTTAATGCAGAACAAATATGAGATAAGTATGATGGGTGAATTAGCATTCTTTCTTGGACTTCAAGTCTATAAAAAGAAAGATGGAATATTCATTTACCAAACTAAATATTTCAAAGATCTTTTGAAGAGATTTGATATGGAAGACTCATCACCTGCAAAGACTGCAATATCAACTGCAACTCAATTAGACAAGGATTCAAAAGGAAAGAAGGTTTGTGTACAAGGTTTCAGTCTGATCCAAAAGAGTCATATTTGATGGATGTTAAAAGAATTTTAGATACTTGAAAAGCACTCAAGATTTAGGCTATTAAACACTATGAGTATTGCAGAAGGGGGAGTTGAATGCAACTTAATAATTTATCACTTATCTTGCTAACAACAAACAAGAAGTAATAATATCAAGTAAGAAATGCAGACAATAGTAAGCAAGCAAATGAAAAAAGGTGTGTAACTTCAAAAATTAATTTTATTAATTTTTGATTACTACAACTGACTGGAAAATGTTTCCAGCTTCAATAGATACAATAACAAAGAGTTTGATAGTGTTTCCATGCTTGAGAAAAGTTAAGCTCAGTTGCATAAGGGAAGTATTTGTGAGATATGTGTATTTTTGCTGAAACACATATCCCACTTACAAGTGTACTTTCCCTTGTTTCAAGGACAATTCTTGAAATAGAAACTTCACTTTTTTTATTCAAATTTTTCTTCATTCCATTTGTAGATAAAGTTGTTATGAGATGTACAGAAATCCTTGAATCCTTGAATCCTTGAGCATGTTTTATATTTTTTCTTGTCTTCTCCCAAGTTACAGTAGGCTTGACAGACTAGATAGTAATATCAAAATCAATCCTTGAATTTTCACTACCTAGTCTGCTACTTGAAACAGACTGTCAGCTTCACCAAAAGGTTACTGTCAACCTTTAGCTTCTCTTTGGTGATAATATCTTTGATTCCGCATACTTTACTATCAAACTGGACAGTCTTCTAAAACATGATGTCTTCTAAAGCTACTGTCAACTATCCCCGCTAAACATATTGTCAACTATCCACGCCAAAGTTGCGGTCAGTAAAACTTGCTCTTCGAATCTTCATTCTCCGCCAAGTTTATTGTCAAAAGAATAGTTGTTGTCAGTAAAACTTGTTATCTTTGAATCTTCATTCTCCGTCAAGTTTACCGTCAAAGTAATAATTGCTGTCAGTAAAACTTGTTGTCTTCGAATCTTCATTCTCCGCCAAGTTTACTGTCAAAAGAATAGTTTTTGTCGTATGTTCCTGTTAGGAATTATGAGTTTTGATGATAACAAATTACTTAGAATTTCAATAGGGACTCAAAATTACTTTGTAACTGATCAATGGATATGACTTATAAATATCCATTGACTAGGAAACCAGTTATCAGTTGAAACTTGTTTATCAACTGATAAACTGGATGGTAACATTGATTTATGTTTCACTATCAATTGATTGTATTACCTCGATGGATGCTATGATGTAGTCAACTGATGTAATTGACTTCAATTTCTAGCTTCTCAACAGATGTGAAGAATGGCTGATCAATTGTAAATATTCTAAGTCAGAATTCTCACAAGTGAAGTGATCAACTGATGTTGAAGTCGATGGATGAAGACACTACTCAACGGATGAAAGCTATCAACTGATACAAGTCATCAATGGATAAAAACAGTCAACGGATAAAGAACCATCAGTGGATAAGGAGTCGATGGATAACTCAATTATCCATCGACACATCAACTGATCAACAGATATCCTATCCATCGATGGATAAGCAAATGTGAATCAACTGATAAGCTTAACAACATTTATCAGTTGATTAAAGTTTCCCTATTTAGCTAAAGCCAGAAATTACGGGAACAGTGCAGAAATTGAATCATTGGAAGACAGTCCTGTCAGGATTGTGAAGACTTTCAAGGCAACACAGCATCCAAGGAATATCTTAAGACAAAGACACTTCCAGAGCTAGTAAGTTCTACAAGGAAGGCTGTGAAAAGAAGCTAGTTTCTATTTTTATGAAAACAGTATAAATTGTAATATTATATTGTTATCAGTCGATAGAAAAACTAGAGTAGTAGTTTTTGTATAAATAAGTCATAAAAACACAGTAGCAAATGAAGAGTTTTTTTTAAGAACTCAAGAAAAGCAAAGTAGAAAATCAGGCAGAACTTGTAATGCTTTTCTAAGTTCTACATTCAACTTTGTAAGCAGCTTAGTATTTTTACTAAGATCAATTGAAAGCAAAAACTCACTAGTGGAAAAACAATCCACTAGTAATTTTTAATCTTGTTGTTTCTGTTTTCAACACTTTAGTTACCCAGTTCTTAGTTACATCAATCTTAATTAAACACTCTCTTTGTACAAACTTATTTCCGCAAGAAGTAGAATTAATTCTTAAGTTTGTATTTAACCCCCCCCTTCTCCAAACTTAGTGTACTTAAGGGAGAATAACAATTGGTATCAGAGCAAGCTTTCAACAAACAGAAAGTCAAGATCTAAAAGTACATCAAGAATGGGTCAAAGAGACACAGGAGTTAAGATTCCAGTTCTAGAGAAAGATGAATATTTTCCCTGAAAAGTAAAAATGCACTTGCATCTGCTATCTATTGATCCTTCCTATGTTCATTGCATAGAGAAAGGTCCACATGTGCCTATGAAAATAGTTACAAGTGTAAATGCAGACGGTACTCAAGCACCAGACAAACTCATTCCTAAATCTGTGAGTGAGTATACAGATGAAGATGAAAAGGAAGTACACAAGGACAAAAAGGCTATGAACATCTTGTTTAATGGTCTTGACAAGGACATGTTTGACAATGTCATCAGTTGTACAACCTCCAAAGAAGTCTGGGACACTCTTCAAACCCTCTGTGAAGGTATTGAGCAAGTAAGAAAGAACAAGATGCAACTCTTGATTCAAAAGTATGAGGCCTTTCACTTCAAGGGTGGTGAAACAATAAATGATACATATAGTAGGTTTCAAAAGCTGTTGAATGAGCTTAAACTATATGGAAGAGTTTATGCTGTTGAGGACACCAACCTCAAATTCTTGAGTTCCCTACCCAAAGAATGGAAACCAATGACTGTCTCAATAAGGCAATCTCCTGACTTTAAAGATTATACTTTGGATAAGCTGTATGGTATCTTGAAAACCTATGAGTTGGAGCTACAGCAAGATGAGGAAATTGAGAAAAGTCAGAAGAGAGAAAAGTCCATTGCTTTGGTGGTCAAGGAAAAGCAAGTTGCAGAAACAGATGAAGATGCTGATTTCAAAGAAGGGAAGAAAGAAGGTCATGGCAATGGTGTAAATTATGTTAGATATGATGAATCTTCTACTGGTAAAGGAAAAGAACTTTGTGACAGTGATGAGTCACTCATCAAAGATGAAATGGATGAAATAGATGAGCATTTAGCTTTTCTAACAAGAAAATTTTCTAAACTCAAGTTCAAAAGGAATCCAATGCAAAGGCCTGGATCACAGTTCAGGAGAGACACTCAACAAGGCAAAAATCTTGTTGACAGGACTCAATTCAGATGCTTTAACTGTGGATTGGCTGGTCACTTTTCAAGTGAATGCAGAAAGCCCAAAGTTGAAAAGAGGTCAAAGTCCAGTGATGGTATTGACTATAAGAAGAAGTACTTTGACTTGCTCAGACAAAGAGAGAAGGCTTTTGTGACAGAAGAAAAGGACTGGGCTGCTGAGGAGGATTCTGAAGAAGAAGAAGAACACATCAATCTTGCACTAATGGCCAATCAAGATGACCAGGAAGCTAGTTCTTCTAGCAATCAGGTAATTTCTATTAATGAAATGTCTAATGAATTGTATAATTTGCATGTCACTCTTAAGTCTTTGAACAAAGAGAACACTAGGCTCAAATTAACATTAGAAACTCTCACTGAAAGAAACAATTTCTTAGAGAGTGAGCTAGTGCAATTGGACAGACTCAAGATGGAAAACAAAGATGCTAGAAATGAACTAGTTGACAGTAAAAAGGAAATAGAGAAGTTAAAAGAAAAATTAGAGGATGAACTAAGAACCATTGACAAGTGGAACAGGTCAAGTAAAGCCAGTAAGAAGATGAATGACATTCATGGAACAAACTCTTTCACCATGTTGTCTGAAACTCTTGAGAAAATAGCCATTGATGAAGATCAATCTTTGGAAAAGAAGCAATCGATTGATAATTCTGAATCAACTGATAAGAATTATCCATCGATTGATAATGCTATTCCAACGGATAATTATCCATCGATTGAGAAGTCATCAACTGCTAAGAAATGTGATATTAAAACTAAGTTTAACAGACCTATTAAATTTGTCAAAGAAAGTAGCTCCTCTGAATATCAAATCAAAGTTGAACAGGCTAATATAGGATTCTTATCTAAAAATCAGTTGAAAGAGAAATTGGAAAAGATAGAACCTAATATTCAGCCAAATGAAAAGAAGAAGAAAAATAGAAATGGTAAAGTAGGCATAAACAAGCACAACAACTACACACCTGACAAATATGCTCCTAGGAAAATATGTGCTAAGTGTGGTAGTAAAAATCATTTATCTATGCAATGTAAACTCACCATGCCTACAGCAACAAATGTACCTGCTGTACCCAACATGCATACCAATTCTGTTTTTCCTCATTTAGTTGATTCTCATGCTATTCATGCTCAGTATGCATCAATGCCTTATATGTTTAATCCATATCTTGCATTTGCCAATATGAATATGCCTGCTATGCCATGGAATATGCTTAACAATTTTCATGCACCAAATTTTTCCAATTCTGCAAGCATGAGCATTCCAAATATTAGCACTGAGAATTCTGAGGTAAGGAGACCAACACCTAAGGTTGAAGTGGAAGTAAAACCACCCAAACCAAAGGTACAAAAATTGGAAACCAAACCAAAGATAACAACTAATAAGAAAGGACCCAAGGCAACTTGGGTACCAAAATCAACTTGATTTGTTTTGACTGTGTGCAGGGAAAAAGAAGAAATCTTTGGTACTTGGACAGTGGGTGTTCAAGACACATGACTGGAGATAAATCCCTGCTCACAAAGTTTGAGGAGAAAGCTGGCCCTAGAGTAACTTTTGGAGATGACAGGAAAGGGCACACCATGGGATATGGCTTGATTTCAAAATAGAATGTCATCATTGAACCTGTTGCATTAGTTGATGGCTTAAGACATAACTTGTTAAGCATAAGTCAACTATGTGACAATGGAAATAAAGTCTGTTTCACAACAGAAGCATGCATAATTTCCAACAAGGTAGATGGAAGCCTGGTCATGACTGGGAATAGAAAAGGAAATGTGTACATAGCTGACTTCAACTCAACAAATGCAGAATCAATGACTTGTCTTCTCTCTAAGGCAAGTACAAAAGAAAGTTGGCTGTGGCATAAGAAATTAGCTCACTTGAATTTCAAAGTCATGAATCTCTTGGTTAAGAAAAATCAAGTGAGAGGCTTACCACAAATGGAATTTGTCAAGGATGGACTTTGTGATGCTTGTCAGAAAGGAAAGCAGAGGAAGGCATCATTTAAGTCAAAATTAGAATCTTCAATTGAAAAGCCACTTGAGTTATTACATATGGATTTGTTTGGTCCTGTAAATATCATGTCTATTGCAAAGAAGAAGTATGCTCTAGTCATTGTGGATGATTTTTCAAGATTCTCATGGACTTATTTTCTACATTCAAAGGATGAAGCTAGTCATCTCATCATCAAGCACATAAGAGAAAATGAGAAAAATCTTGAATTGGATGTAAAGAAGATAAGGAGTGACAATGGAACAGAATTCAAAAATTCCACAATAAAAGAGTTCTGTGAATCAAAAGGAATCATTCACACATTCTCTGCACCCAGAACACCTCAACAAAATGGGGTAGTTGAAAGGAAAAATAGGACATTGATTGAAGCTGCTAGAACCATGTTGGAAGACGCCAAACTCCCAACATACTTTTGGGCTGAGGCCATAAACACAACATGTTTTACTCAAAACATCTCCCTAGTAAATAAAGCTCAAGGGAAGACTCCTTATCAATTGATCAAGAAAGACAAAAAGCCAAAGGTGGGATTTCTTCATGTCTTTGGCTGCAAGTGCTATGTGCTAAGAAATCAAGGTGAAAACCTAGGAAAATTTGAAGCCAAGGCTGATGAAGCTATATTTGTTGGGTATGCACTATCAGGCGTAGCCTATAGAGTCTACAATCTCAGACTACACATTATTATGGAATCTGTACATGTAGTATTTGATGATAAAAAGATTCAAGGCTTGTTTGATGAAGGAAATCATGACACACTGCATTTTGAGAATGAATCAAATGATGTAAATGATGATGAAGAGGCAGAAATTATAAAACCTCAAGTGTTCAGAAACCCAATATCAGTTGATGTTATTGCATCAATGGATAATTTATCAGTTGACAGAAATCCATCAACTGATAATGCATCAACTGATAACTCCTCAACGGATAATCAACAATCTACATCAAGGGTATCCACTTCAGGGGGAGGGTTTCAGAATCAATCTACAAATTCAGATCACTTTGAGTTCAATACAAATGATCATGAAGCTTCATCATCAAGGCAAAATTTGCCTCCTCAAAGAAAATGGACAAGAAGCCATCCATTTGAACTAATCATTGGAAATGCAGAAGATGGTGTCAAGACAAGAAGTGCTACTCAAAATGAGTGCCTGTATAGCAGTTTTCTATCTCAAGAAGAACCCAAAATAATTGAAGAGGCTCTCATGGATCCTGATTGGGTTTTGGCTATGCAAGAAGAACTGAATTAGTTTGAAAGAAATAAAGTATGGAAGCTGGTGCCCAGACCAAAAGATAGATCAGTAATTGGTACAAAATGGGTATTCAGAAACAAAATGGATGAAACTGGTATTGTGACTAGGAACAAAGCAAGGCTTGTAGCAAAGGGTTATTCACAAGAAGAAGGAATTGATTTTGATGAAACTTTTGCACCAGTTGCAAGGTTAGAAGCAATCAGAATCTTTCTGGCTTATGCTGCACATGCTAATTTCAAAGTCTACCAGATGGATGTGAAAAATGCATTTTTGAATGGAGTATTAGAAGAGGAAGTCTATGTGGAACAACCTCCTGGCTTTGAAGATCCAAAATTTCCTAACTTTGTCTATTTTTTACTCAAAGCACTTTATGGCTTGAAGTAAGCACCAAGGGCCTGGTATGACACTTTATCTCAGTTTCTCATTGAGAATCATTTCACAAGAGGTACTGTTGATAAAACTCTATTCAGTAGAAATGTTAATGGCTCTATCATTCTTGTACAAATCTGTGTGGATGACATTATTTTTGGATCAACAAATGAGGAACTTTGCAAGAAGTTTGCCAAACTAATGCAGAGTAAATATGAAATGAGCATGATGGGAGAGCTTACCTACTTTCTTGGGTTACAAGTCAAACAGGTTAAGGATGGTATTTTTATAAATCAAACAAAGTACATTCATGATTTGTTAAAGAAATTTGAGTTAAGTGAATGTTCTTCTGCAAAAACTCCCATGGCCACTGCCACTGCCACTAAACTTGAATTAAATACCAAAGAAGCTAAGGTGGATATTTCAAGTTATAGAGGCATGGTAGGCTCACTTTTATATTTAACTGCTAGTAGGCCAGATATAATGTTCTCTACATGCTTATGTGCTAGATTTCAGGCTGATCCTAGAGAATCTCATTTAGTAGCTATTAAAAGAATTTTCAGATATCTTAAGGGTACATCAAATTTAGGTATTTGGTATCCTAGAGATTCTGGTTTTAATCTAATAGGCTACTCAGATGCAGATTATGCAGGTTGCAAAATAGACAGGAAAAGTACTACAGGCACCTGTCAATTTCTGGGAAACAAACTTGTGTCATGGTTTAGTAAAAAGCAACATTCAGTATCAACTTCAACTGCAGAAGCTGAGTACATTACTGCTGGAAGTTGCTGTGCACAAATTTTATGGATGAGGAATCAACTATTTGACTATGGGTTCAACTTGAACAAAATTCCCATCTTCTGTGACAATACAAGTGCCATTGCAATAACAGAAAATCTTGTGCAACATTCCAGAACCAAACACATTGACATAAGGTATCATTTCATTAGGGAACATGTAATGAATGGTACAGTAGAATTACATTTTGTCCCTAGTGAACAACAACTTGCAGACATATTTACTAAACCTCTAGATGAATCTACTTTTAATAGATTAGTCTCTGAGTTATGTATGCTTAATTTTGCCCATGCTTAAAATGACTGTCAAGTTTTTTTAGTTTTTTTTTGTTGTTTTGTTTTGTAGCCATTGTTCACAATTATCAATGGATATTTATCTATCGACAGATAATTACCTAAGTAATTGTTTATCGACGGATAAATCTCTTCTTAATTGATCAACAGATAAATGTTATTCCTATCGATGGATATTTATCTATCGACAGTTAATTACCTTGGTAATTAGTGATCAATCGATAAATGATTAACTCTCTATTTTATCCGTCGATAGTAATAGAATTTCTACAGTTTTATTCATCCGTTGATCAGATTATAGCCGTTGGAGAATTACCATCTAGGGTAATAAACTACAGTCTTTTATACATCAACGGTTATCTACCTAATTAAAAAGTCCTTTCAAGTCTTTTTAATACTAGAAAATATAAATAGCAGTTGCAATTAAAAATTCATTCTTACCTGCTATTTTTTTACTATTCATCTCTGTCTCTCTCTCTCAAGCTAATTTTATCTAATTCTCACGAGCTCTCACAAATTCTTTCAAGTTCACTTTAATTTCTTGAATATCAACTGAAAAAATGGCACCACAAAAGAAGATCGTCTCTTCCACTGGGTTCACCTATGAACAGAACAACTTCACAGCATGTCTAACGGTGAATGATGCTCCTGTGGACTTTCATCCATTGATGCGATTCCTAGGAGATTGCAAAGTTTCCAAAGCTCTCAGCGAAGCACCAACAATCGTGTGTTCCTTTGTTGAGGAACTATGGACCTCTACAGAGATTTCACCAGATGGGAAGGTAATTTCTTATTCTTGCAAAGGTAATACCTATACAATTACTAGTACTTCATTATCTGAATGTTTAGGGTTGCCTGCAAATAATTGTAATAAACCACCCACTGAAAATGAAATTAGGGACATGTTAGAATCCGTTAATTATGCAAATGCTGAAACTGGATTAGGAGAAGTTGTTAGGAAAAATCTTAGGAAAGAATGGAGTTATTTCTTTGATGCCATAATTAAAGTATTTTCTGAAAAAATAAGTAATTTTGATGCAATTACGATCAGTATGCAAGAAATTGCTTATTCTATCATGTTTGATAAATACTTCGATTTTGGCACACTACTCCTAAATGAATTATCTGCTAAGTTAGGACCCAAGTCATCTAGGAAAAATAATATCTACTTTGCAAGATTTTTCATGATGATTATTAATGCCTCTGTTAGAGAGTATGAAATAAGTGCAGATATGGAGTCCTTGGAGCCATGGATGCAAAACAAGAGGGTCTTCAAGGATCTTGTGAGAATCAACTTACACCCTAAGTTGTGCCTCATTTATCCTCCTCTTGTACAGGTATATCTTCAAAATCTCCATCTTGTACATTCTTCTTCAAAATCTCAAATTTCTTTGCCTTCAGCAACAATGGAGGGAGATGGAAATGCCCCCATTCCTCCTACCCAAGTTGCACAACCTTCAAAACACAAGTCTGATCAAACCACCTCAGTAGTTTCTCAAAAGACTACTGTTGTAAGATCTAAGAAAAGAAAAACCTCTAAGGGGAGTGTGAAGGTGGTTGATAAGGGTGAGGGAACTGGCCAACATCAAGAAAGCCAGAATAATAAGGAGAGTGAGATTGAGAGGAACCAGCCAGCCACCAGTCCAATCTCCCAACAGATTGAGGCTGTAGTAAAGGATTTGAACACATCCCTAGTTGCATCTTCTCAAAAAGATGTAACTATTGAAAAGAGGTCTCAACCAGGACCATCAGATGGGGATAAGGGTCACCAAATAATACAGCCATACAAAAGAAGAAAGAAGGTTAGAAATACTGCACAGGGCACACATACACATGCAAAGCCAAATGAAAATTTGGTGGAGCCTTCAGTTTCTTCTTTTGATGTGTCTCAGAATCTTCCTGAGGCACAGCCCCATTCTTTATCTGAATCTTCTCTTCAATCTCCTTCAAAAACTATTTCTTCAGAAACAGTGTTGATTGACAACTTCATTGTTTCAAATTCACCCTCTTTGCAACTCAGGGTGGAGCCAACACTCTCACCTGCATCACCAAATAAGGTTAACACCTTGGTTGATCAGGAAAATACTGTAATTTCTCTCCAGTCAATGGATATTATGCAGTCAACTGATAACTTCCAACATCCATTGACTAGTTCACTTTCATCGATGGATATCCTTACATCTATCGACGAGCTCCCATCAACGGATATTCATCCATCGATGGATACTTCTTATCCATCGATTGATCCCTTAATGTCAATTCATGAATCATCCATTGACACACTTCAAGTGGCCAATACTTTATTAGGATTGAGTTGAGTGGGTGAGGTGTGTGAGAGGCAAGGTTTGCATACCTTGGCAAAAGGAGAGTGTGTGAATGAGGGGCCCTCAAATTCTTCTGAGGTGGCAAAAGGAGAGGGTGTGAGAAAAGAGAGTCCCACCTTAGCAGGTGATGAAAAAGGAGAGGAAAGTAGGGGAGAGGTGAGAATCCAGGATGAGATTCTAATGCAAGAAAAGAGAGAAGAGAGTGAGAGAGAAAAGAATAGAGAGAAACCAATTTCACCATCTCATGAAGCATCAACTTCTAAAACTGAGCAGTTTGAAGCAGGACTCACCCAGGAGTTGGGGCTAGAGTCAGGGGGAGTCCCTGCAGGAGGTGCAGAAGTCAACATGAAGGTGGAGGATGAAATTGATGTCAATCTTGATGCTTCAACCTTTCAACATGAAGATCCTCATTATCAAGAACTAGCAGCAGCATCTAATCAAATAGCTGAGCAAATGCTGGGTTTAGTGCAGACAGAAGAGCAATTCAGGAGTGGGAAAGAGTTTTTGGCCAGTCAACCTGATGATATATCCCACATGAATCCTGAAGATTTTGATGATGATTCTGATGATGAACTTCTAGATCCACAAGTGGCAAGTGATGAAACTAATTTGCCTGAAACAGAAAGGGCCATCATTTCTCTTTACAGAAGGTCAATGGCTGAAGTAGATGTGGTGGATCCCCTGCAAAGGAGAATTCTGAACTTTTACAGGGATAATTTGAAGATCCAGAAAATGCATGTCACAAGCTCCAAGTATGAATTGAAGAAAATAAGAGAAGACATTGACAGCTCAAAGATGCATTTTGACACCACCATTGACTCTAGACTCAGCCTCACAATGCTGACTAGAATCAAGCAAAGGTTGGACACTGAGTTTTCAGCCAAGGACAAGGTAATGGAATTGGAGAAAAGAGTAGCCTCCATGGAGCTCAACATGCAGCAAATTTTGAAAAATCAAATCACTCAAATCAATCTTTTGGGTAAACTCTTAGAGACTCCCATACTCTCTCAGTCAGTAGCACAAGTGCCAGTTGCTGATAACAAAAAGGGGGAGAAGCAAGAAGCTGATGCATTGGAGAAAGCAAGTGGTACTGAAGCTGTGGTGGCAAAGTCTACAGATCCCAAGAAGGAGTTGGCTCAAGACATAGTAAGGAAATTTGATGCAATTGCTAGCAAATTCAAGGAGACAAGTTCCAGTAGCTCACAACCTGGTGACAGGAAAGGAAAGGGAAAGCTAATTGAAGATGATAAAAAGAAAGCTGTCACAGGTGGAGGGGAAAGTGAAATATTGTTGAGCAAAGCCATAGTAGTTGGCATAAGAGAAAGGGAGCAACAAGAAAAATCCCAAGAAGAATTAGCCATTCAATTGCAAAGGGAATATGATGAAGAGGATAGGCTAATAAGAGAAGCCAGAAGAAAAGAAGATGAAAGGAGGCCAAGGGTGAAGCAAAGAGCAAACAAGCCCAAAGATGCACCAAAATCATCTGGAGTTAAAAGACCATTAGTTGTAGAAGACAAAGGAGACAAGGAGAAGAATCCAAAACAAGTCAAGACTGAAGGTCAAGCTTCTGGGAGTAATCAAGCCAAAGAAATAGAGGTGTTCAAACACAAATCTGAAAACTTTGTGCCAATCAAAGATGAGGGAATGATTGCAGCAAAAGGACAAAGGAAGAAAGATGTTGATCTTCTTCACATTGAGTATGAAGATGGATCACACTCAACCTTCACATTCAACCAAGTCTTGGATCAAGGATATGGCATCTTAAGGAAAATCTACACTATGCTCAACAGGAAGTATTATCTAATTGAAGAGCTAGGAAAGGCCATCCTTGAAAGAATGAAGAAGATAAGGGAGGCACCTGTTCAAGAAGAAAGGGATGACAGAATAAAGATCTGGAATCCTGAAGGAAGAAAAGTGCTTCATGAGCCCTTCTACTTGATGATATATAAGGACATGGAAGGCAGAGAAAAATGCATTGATATTTGTCAAGAAATAGACAAACTGCCCAATCTGGAATTAAATCATCTGGCAAGTCAATTGGACTACAGGATTGAAGATGAGAAGATATTGAAGGGAACCCTCTACAGGAAGATGAAGGAGAATGAAGACAAGATGAATGAGTCAAGGGGAAGAAGGAGAAGATAGGAGATTCAACCTCAATCATCAAAAGTATCAGAATTCATCCCTGTCTGGTATCTGATTACTTTGTCTCAAACTTTACTTATCAATATTGTAATTCTTGCTAAGAATGAAAATGTTCAGGAGTTTTGTTATCATCAACAGAAAATTTATGCATATTTTACATATTCATAAATAGGGGGAGATTGTTAGGAATTATGAGTTTTGATGATAACAAATTACTTAGAATTTCAATAGGGACTCAAAATTACTTTGCAACTGATCAATGGATATGACTTATAAATATCCATTGACTAGGAAACCAGTTATCAGTTGAAACTTATTTATCAACTGATAAACTGGATGGTAGCATTGATTTATGTTTCACTATCAATTGATTGTATTACCTCGATGGATGCTATGATGTAATCAACTGATGTTATTGACTTCAATTTCTAGCTTCTCAACAGATGTGAAGAATGGCTGATCAATTGTAAATATTCTAAGTCAGAATTCTCACAAGTGAAGTGATCAACTGATGTTGAAGTCGATGGATGAAGACACTACTCAATGGATGAAAGCTATCAACTGATACAAGTCATCAATGGATAAAAATAGTCAACGGATAAAGAACCATCAATGGATAAGGAGTCGATGGATAACTCAATTATCTATCGACACATCAACTGATCAACAGATATCCTATCCATCGATGAATAAGCAAAGGTGAATCAACTGATAAGCTTAACATCATTTATCAGTTGATTAAAGTTTCCCTATTTAGGTAAAGCCAGAAATTACGGGAACAGTGAAGAAACTGAATCATTGGAAGACAGTCCTGTCAGGATTGTGAAGACTTTCAAGGCAACACAGCATCCAAGGAATATCTTAAGATAAAGACACTTCCAGAGCTAGTAAGTTCTACAAGGAAGGCTTTGAAAAGAAGCTAGTTTCTATTTTTATGAAAATAGTATAAATTGTAATATTATATTGTTATCAGTCGATAGAAAAACTAGAGTAGTAGTTTTTGTATAAATAAGTCACAAAAACACAGTAGCAAAGGAAGAGTTTTTTTGAAGAACTCAAGAAAAGTAAAGTAGAAAATCAGGCAGAACTTGTAATGCTTTTCTAAGTTCTACATTCAACTTTGTAATCAGCTTAGTATTTTTACTAAGATCAATTGAAAGCAAAAACTCACTAGTGGAAAAACAATCCACTAGTAATTTTTAATCTTGTTGTTTCTGTTTTCAACACTTTAGTTACCCAGTTCTTAGTTACATCAATCTTAATTAAACACTCTCTTTGTACAAACTTATTTCCGCAAGAAGTAGAATTAATTCTTAAGTTTGTATTCAACCCCCCTTCTCCAAACTTAGTGTACTTAAGGGCGAATAACAGTTCCAAATGTGGTGTCACTTAAATATGCTGTCGTAGGCTTCAGTTTAAAGAATGTTACTGTCAATGATTTGATCCATGATGTGCGTGAACACTTTATGGACTTCTACATCATAGATCATTTTATTACATTTTTATAAGACAATAACTATTGAGACTTATTGTCACCTACTTAGCTTTAATTCATACTGTTACAAGTGACAACAAAACATACTGTCAATATACATATGACATTATATTTAACTTAGTTAATTACTAATTAATCTAAGTATAGTATAGTTGATTACAATATTAACACCACAATCCCTAACAATCTCCCCCAATTTGTTTTTATACAAAATAAAGATAAATTAAAAGTAAATTGCAGATACTAACTCAACTAACATAAACTGAAGTGTTTGTACAAGAAAATATTCAAGAAAAAAAAATTACAAGTACAATTTATCTCAAACTAAGCTCCTATAGACTTTCCAAATCTTCAATTTCAGTTTGAGCTTCATCTTCACTTCTTTTCAGCCATCATTCTTCCATAAAGACCTTCAAGAGCTTTCAGAGCCTGTTTCTCTTCATTTGAAATGGCATGATCATAGATATAATCCAAGACTAGCTTCACCATTTTGTAAGATAGATCCTTCAAGTCTCTATAGGTGTAGTAGTTCTCAGTTGGTCCTTTGGAGATGCACAGATACTTCATCCCAAACATGTCTGTGACAAATCTGTCTTTTGTAGAAGAGAAAGCATGATTCACTCTAAGTTTGTCTATGGCTTCATCTTCTTCTTCCCTTGACTCAATAATCTCCTAGACAATTTTGCTTAGATCTTTTTCAAATTCTAGGAATGAACCTGTAGTGAGTCTAAAGATTTTTCTCAAATTTTCATTGTTGAGCACCCTGAAATTGGCAGCCTCCACTTCAATGCTGTCAATTATGATTTTCAGGGGCCTAAATAAGACTAGAGAAACATAGTTGGGCCTTTTTGAGAATTGATCATTCAGCATTGCATGCTTCATGTCAATCTCAGCCTCTTTTATCCTTTTTTTATTTTCTGCACCTTCTTCTTTGCAGCTTCAACTTCACTTTCAAATTTCTCCCTCTTTTCCCTTTCTTCTTTTTCCTTAGAGTCACAGATCTTTAATGCTTTCTTTTTGAGATCAAATACCTCAAATTTTGTGACATTGAGGAGTTGTCTCTTGATTAATTTGACTATCTCAGGATCCTTCTCATCCAAAGTCTTCAAAACTTCAAATGTAATTTCCTCAGCAGATCCACCAGAGTTATAGAAGACTATTCTTTAAGGATTTCTTAGAAGACATTATTGAGTCTTCTCATACTCTTGTTATTCCTTGGTTGAGATGATTCCCTGGAGTTTGGGAATGATTCCTTGCTCTTCAGGATATAGGAGTTGTTGAAGTTTCTCCACTAGCTTCATCAGGAGTTCTGTATTTTTGTCCTGTAAGGAATCTATACTCTAGAATTCCTTGACTCCATCTTCATTTTCAAACATTACTCCATCTGAGTACACTACTGTCTCAGGTTCTTCAGCTTCATTGAAATCCAAAGGATGAGTTTTGTAGGTTTCCATTAACTCCAAGAATTTCTTGATTAATATCCCCCTTAAGACTTGTGTCACAATAACTTGACCCTTGATCATTTGAAGCATTCTTTTCACCATAAAATAATTTGCTTCTTCAATTCATATCCCATAGTTTTAACCTCACTAGTACAATAGTAGATGTTCATCCTACTCAAAGAGTTTAACTGAGTCCATTCAACCACAACTTTGGTGATTAATTCTGCCTTTGACTCGGCCATGTTGTTGATTGGAGGTCTCTTGACATCTAGACAATCCTCATGAGGAACTTCAGTCATCATCTTCCAATTCCTTCTACTAGACTTCTTGCTAGAGTGTGGCTTAGGTCTCTCAGCTCTTGCCTTCCTGTATTTTTTGGATATTGAAATTTTCTTTGACAGTAAATCTTACCTCACTTCTTTTGATAGTGACTTTGAAGTTACTGTCTATACAGGCTAGGCAGTATGTTCCATGAAAGTAGGTTATGTGACAGTAGATTCACCCTTATCACTCTTGATAGCATCATTCTTGACGTTTTCAAAACCAAGAACCACCAGCTTCAAGACCTTCCCTTCAATTCCATCCTTGTATTCCTCTTCATTCTTCTTCTCGTCTCTATCCACCTTATTTCCAGTTCTAGAAGATCCTTTACCATTGTTATTGTGCTGGCTAGAACTACATGCACCTCCATCAGGCTTTCCTTCATCATTGTCATCACCATTTCCATCCTTATTTCTTCCCATTCTATTAGCCCTTAGACTTTCAGCTCTTTCTATCTCCCTCTTCAAAATTCTCACTACTTTCATCACCTCCTCTTTTTGATCTAGCTTGCAGAAGTACTCAGATGCTTCTCTCACCAATTTTAGCTTGTACTCCTTGATTCTTTCAAGATTCATGAATTTGTACTTGCCATCATTTGAGAAACTATACCTGATACTTAGAGGGTTGTAGGTGATTTCTGGTAGCTTCTCCCTTATCAATTTCAACAGGTTTTTTTTTTGAGATTTTCATTCAAGAAAGATTTTTCAGCCTTGATCTTAAGTCTAATTGCTTCAATGACTGAAATCTCCTACCCGCTAAGGAATCTTAGACTGATATACCAACTCAATCCTTCTTGCACTCTTACTGTTGTCACCCACTTGTTGCTAACAGATATCATCACAGCATCTACCACTATTGATTGTTTTAATTGATTATAGAATTTCTTGGGGTCTCTGTTGGATGACATTTTTCTATCTTTGATCCTCTCATAGAAGCTAGCATCCTGAAATGCATTGCTATTTTCATTCTCATCAATCATTAGCACAGTGGCTTCTTCTTAAGTTAATCTTCTTTTTCCACCAGAATAGTGTCATCATCATTTATTTGAAAGAGCTTTTCCTTGCTTTACCAACTGTATGCACTACAGGGGCCTCTTTCACAGTTTCTTTTATCGTAATGCCTTTATCCTTAGGTTTTTCCACCTTATCACCATGAAGCTGTGTGGCAATCTCAGCAGCCACACTTGACAGTAATGCTAGTTGACTCTCCCCCTGAGATGCAACTTGAGTTTTCTCCTGTTCTAGTTGACTCTCCCCCTGAGATGCATCTTGAGTTTTCTCCTGTTCAGCCTTACGAACAAACACTTCATCACCTCCAACTCCATTTTTCTCCTCCTTAGTTGAGGTAGCAACTGCAATCTTGGAGTTGAATTCTTCAAGTTTAGCAAACACAACTTGAAACCCTTCATTCATCATGGTTTCCAAAGCTAACATCTTGTTGATAAGTTTCACCTGATTTCTGCCAACTGTATCTAGGTTCTTGGAGAATTTAGTCACTTTATGAGAAAGGGATTTCAACATTTCAGCAACTTATTTGGATAATTTGGAGGCTGTGGTAGTTCTCACACTCTCTTGTTTTTTCTGAGTGATCTCATCACTCCTCATCAACTCACTCTCAAGGCCTATTGCCTTAGATATTTTGGCTTCCACATTTTTCTTTTTCATTTGGCCTTGCTCATGGCCCTCTTCTTTTGCCTGAGATTTTCCTAGCCCCTCATTTTTATGTTTAACTCTCTTTTTCTTTTCACACCCTCACTAATCCTAGGTGCAAGAGACTGAGCAGGTATATCTTGCACAAAAGGTTTAGATTTTAACTTGAGGATTGTGGAAATTAGAGCAGAATCATCATCATCATTTTGAGAAGATACAATCATTGGAGAAATGTTGTCTGGAATTGGAATGTTGACAACATCTTTTGAGAAGTTATTTTCATGAGAATTGACAACAACTTTGGATAAGTTGACAGCATCTGTTGAGAAGTTACTGTTAGGAGGATTGACAACAAATTTGTCATTAACAACTACAAAGGCTGTGACAACAATCTCTTCTACTCTTTGAGTAGAAGGTTCTTGTGAATTACTATGATCAGTCTCATCCAATTAGTGAAATAGTGCATCAACAATTTGATCTTCAATGTTGGCAAAATGAGATGCACCATAATTGAATGAGCTGTGTTCCACATGTTCTAGCCTTATTGTGTGTATATCTTCAAGTGTGGGCTCAGGTTGAGTGTGTTCAACCTATTGTGCAGACTCTATACAGAATGCCATGAGAGACTGGCCAAGTTCAATAGATGCCTCATGTTGAGAGGAAGCATCTAGAGATGTGTTTTGATCCCTTGTAAGAGATGTGCCCTTTTGAGAGGACACACTCTAGCTAACAGAGGTTAGTGCCCTTGCCTTCTTTCTCCTAGGCTCACCAGGGCCCTCTGTGGGTTCTATGTACTTATTACTAGCCGTATTTGCTGCATCATGTACAGTTTCACCACCAACCTGTGGAACGGTTTCTAGCCTAGGGTGTATGATTCTCTTCCTTTTAGTAATCTGGTCCTTTTGAGAGGAACCAGACCCTTGGCTAATAGATTTTGACACTCTAGAAGGTCTAATTCCTTCAAATGGTTTAGAGTGTGGGTTAGGAATGGTGAGGTCAACACCATTCTCATCACTCAAGGAAAATATATTGTAGTCCCCAACAATTTTTAAATTTAAATCATTTATGATTGAAAACATGAAGTCAGTAATAAACAAACTCAATTCAGTGTTAAGAGGTTTACTGGCTAACATAGAATGAGTGTTTTTCTTTAATGTTGGGGACTCCATGCATTGAATATTATCTAAATTAATTATGCCTATAACAGAATTAATAATAAGCATAAAGAATCTAGGATAATATATTACCAGCCTCCTTGTTTCTTTCTTGCCAAGCACCAGTTTCAGTAAAGGCATCATGAGCTTTCCAATGTCGATTCTGTAGTTGTGCACCATGGAATGCACAATTTTCCTGATGTAGGCTGGGACTTCATTCCAGCCACTGGTCGTACTCGACATGGCCCTAAAGACAACATCTAGTATCATGCTCCACTCTTTATTTAAGTACTTTCTGTCCATGCCTCCTGACGGGTACCAATCATTGTTGTCAGGATTTGTCTTGGGTCCAGTATACCCAATCATCTTGAAGAACTTTGAGAGTTGTTCTTCACTAGCAGGTTTTTGAAAAGGGACATCCTTCTCAACTTCAATGCGGAGAGCAGTGTTGACATGAGTTGAGTCAATGGTGTAGGAGATTCCCATTGATTTGAAATTTGATGGAGCTTGAGTCCTGCTCCCCCTTGCAGAGGTCCACAACTGCGATAAGCTTGGTATTTCCAACATAGGACTGTTGTTTAGAGCAAATGACAGGTAAGAGTTGTTTATGAAGCCAACGAAGGGTTTGAAGGCTTGACCAGCTTCTCATATTGAAGCCATTGTGGTGAAGTTTGTTTGGACAAGAGAGCAAATGATTTGCGGTCTAGACATGGTTAAGAGTTTGAAGATTTAGAATTGAAGAATGGTTTAGAGAAGAAGTTGCAGAGAAAATGGAGGGTTTTTAGGGCATTAGAAAATTGAGAGTTTAAATGAGAAATAAAGAATGTGAGAGATTTTAGCTGTTTGTATATATATGATGTGAAAAAGTTGCTGTCAAAGCTGAATTTTAATCGATTTAATTGACAGTTATAACTATTAATCCATTTGCTTCTTGACAGTAATCTTGCGCTAGAAATCACAAACTCTTTTGACACTAACATTAGCGGTTAAAGAATATATAAAATAAATGAATAACCCTAATATTAACCGTGACAGTATGTTATGCGGGGATTTTAGAAAATTATATTGTCAATGGGTACTGACAGTAAGTTTCACAGAATTTAACAGTAAGTTTCAGTCCTGCATACTATGCTGTCAAGACTTCTCAATCTTCTGACAGTAGATTTCACAGAATTTGACAGTAACTTATTACTATATGAAAGTATGGATAAAACATACTATCAAGAAACTTAACAGTACTTTTGATTAACCTCATATGAATTAAGTTGCTCAAAAATAAATTAATTAACCTCTCAGTAAAATATCATCATGTGTTTCCACTATGACAAAAATCAAAACACCTCAAGAGGCCATTAATTCACAGTGAAATTCAGTAAACTAAATTTTTGATCAACTAAACAGAATTACATTAACAAAATAAATTTAACATATCCAATTCACTCACTAGCCTGTTGAATGTCTTTTCATCCAATGGTTTGGTGAAAATATCTTCAAGTTGTTTCTCTGTGGGCACATAGATCAGCTTTATTGTGCCTTCCTCCACATGCTCTCTAATGAATTGATGTTTGATGTCAATGTGCTTAGTTTTGGAGTATTGAACAGGATTCTCAGAAATTGCTATGGCACTAGTGTTATCACAAAAGATAGGAATTCCTTGCAGAATCAACCCATAGTCCAATAGTTGGTTCCTCATCCAAAGTAACTGAGCACAACAACTACCACCTGCAATATATTCAGTCTCTGTAGTTGAATTTGACACTGAATGCTGCTTCTTGCTAAACCATGAAACCAATCTTTCTCCAAAAAATTGACAGCTTTCTGTTGTACTTTTTCTGTCTATTCTGCAACCAGCATAGTCTGAGTCTGAATATCCAACCAAGTCAAAACCAGATTCTTTAGGATACCAAAGGCCTAAATTTTGAGTGCCTTTCAAGTACCTAAAAATTGTTTTTACAGCCATTAAGTGTGACTCCTTTGGATCAGACTAGAACCTTGCACACAACCCTATTACAAACATGATGTCAGGCCTACTAGTTGTTAGGTAGAGGAGAGAGCTAGTCATTCATCTATACATTTTGTTGTCCACCTTGTTTCCTTTTGGATCCTAGTCAAGTTGAGTTGTAGTTGAGATTGGAGTCTTTGCAGGAAATGAGTCTTTTATATGAAATCTTTTCAAAAGATCCTTGACATACTTAGTTTAGCAAATAAATATTCCATCTACTCTTTGATAGACTTGAAGTCCAAGAAAGAATACCAATTCACCCATCATACTCATCTCATATTTATTCTGCATCAACTCAGAGAATTTTTTGCATAAATCTTCATTTATTGAGCCAAAGATAATGTCATCAACATATACTTGAACTAGAATGATATTGTTAGGTCCAAATGTGTTGTAGAGGGGGGGGGGGGTGAATACAACATTTCGAATTTAAGAAGCAATAAATACCATGTAATAAATGAACACAATGATTCAAGGAATATATGTCTTATATATAACTTGAAAGGGTTGCTACAACATTCATTACAAAGTACACCAGAAGTAAAGAGGGTAGTAAATGATACTAAACTCTGTGAATACTCTCTCTCTCTCTTTTACAAGTGTTTATCTCGAAAATATTGCTCTCTTTAAAATAATACACAAGTACTTCTATTTATACTGCTTGTAATCTATGTCCTGTAGTCTTCAAAGACTAAGATATACGTGGCCCAATGATGTCCACATAAATCTTATCTTATCTTGAAAGCTTGGAAATCTGCCAATTAGATGATGCCATGAGTCATGTTGAAACTGCCCTCTATGTAGAACATCTACTTGAGAATTTCTACTTGGCCATCTCGAACATTTAAGTAGAATTTCTACATAGGAATATTCTACTTGGTCATCTCGAACATTTAAGTCAAATATTCTACATAGGAATATTCTACTTGGCCATCTCGAACATTTAAGTCAAATATTCTACATAGGAATATTCTACTTGGCCATCTCGAACATTTAAGTCGAATATTCTACATAGGAATATTCTACTTGGTCATTTCGAACATTTTGTACTTAGAGAAATTCTGGGCTTCAACTTGAAACTTCAATGCAACATCTTGAACTTGTGATTTCTTTATGTCTTCCATATTCTTCAACAAGCTCTTGAACCTGGATCTCTATTACTGACATAAACTTGCTATCAATGTCCTGACACTTGATGCAATGGTCTGATTCATAAGTGACTGGTCTTGATAGTGTCTCTGCTTCTTGAATAGATTACCATATTCAATTAGTAATGTGGCTTTCCAATTATTACTTTCCTTCTTGTTCACTTGAAATCAATTAGTCTTATTGATATTGATAGTTATGATCTTGAACCTTTAAGTTATAAATCACTGAGGCATGAACAACTCTGTCTTGAACTTCTTTCAATGATTTCTTCTTTGTTTGATCATAGTTAACATGTTGAATTGTATCAATTACCTTGTCTTCATTTAATATTGATTTCTTTGTGGCTTCATGTTCTTGATTTTCTTCAAGTTAAGTATCTTTTCTTTTAGTTGAGTTACATAAGTTATAGTGTTACAAGTTTAGACACTCTGCCTTTCAATCTCCCCCTATTTGATAGTCTAACAGTGACATTCAAATTAACAAGGGATAACTCAACTAAACAATGAGACGAGAAAAAGATAAATAACATTACTGTCTTGTTTAAATTACAACTGAAATAAACTTGGAAAATAATTCAAAGAACTAGAATAAATAAAACTTAAGCTAGACAAAGAATTCGAACTTCGAATTAAAGACCATTTGAGTGATTCCTATCACCTGGATTATTTCATATCTTTCAGTCAAACTTATATCACCTTATTGGATCCACTCTGATTCACGGTTACAGTATGGTAAGTTAGCCTCTCTCGCATACCGTGATCAGGTGAATTTTCCTCAAGTGAGTTAAAGCACAACAGATATGAAGTTTTTCCAACTTCAAGTTCACACCACTCTGACCTTTAATTCTAATTCTGTCTCCTCTTCCTAGCTTCTTCAGCATGGCGCTTCTCTTCTTTCATCTTTCTGCGCCTTTCCTTCTGCTGCTATTCTCTCTTGTAGACTGGATCATGAAGCTGCTTTCACTTTGCATTCAACAAACTTACCGCTTCCATTTCTAGAGGGTTCTTGGGCTCTGGATAAGGATGCTTGAAAAGCCTTCTGAGTTTGTCCACCTCCTGAGTAGTTCTGATCTTTGGAATATCCTCAAAATTCTTCATTATGAGCTGAGATTTCCAATGTGATTTATCAGCCTTGAACTGATGATAGATCATTTTGGGATAGCCCTTGACACGGTTAGTATTGTAGACACTAGCCGCATCTCGCTCCATTCGCTTCTTCTCCACCACTACTTCAGACAAGTACTTCAGAAGTCTCTGCTTCTCATCCACATTCTCATTCTCCACTTCGCCCCATTTGAATACTTCTAAAACTTTTTCCAAAAATGCGGCATCTTGAGTCTGCAGCAGCCATTTTCTACTCATATGCAATAATGTTTGATTCTGGTCTGCATCTATGAATGCCAAAGCATCAGCTGTGTCATTGTCATACGAGTGTATCCAGTACACACTAGCTCTTCCTGGAACACCAATTGCCTCCCTTATCTCTCCTTGTTCCAGTGATCCAGAAGGAAGAGTCAGAGCTTCATCTACATTTTTAACAGCTTGTAGAATATTCCATTTTCTTTCAATTAGTTCCGGCTCAACCTTTACATTGTCTAGAGGGTTTGGAGCAATAATGTCGCACTTCCAAATATCATTGCTCATCTTGAATATGATCCTCTCAATAAACTCCACTGACTTCTCCTTAATGTCAGATGTGAATCCCTAACTCATCATTTGCCTACATACAGCTTTTAGGGATTCTACCGATAGAGCCATTGGGTCATTTTCTTCTAAAATAACCCTCTTCATTTTTCCATCAACAACCATCCGAACAACATCAGGATTTGCTGAGAATTCTGGTCCCTTGTCCTCTGCTAGCTTCATTAACTGATCTCTATACAGAATGCTAAGCTCCTCAGCTTGAGAATATTGAATTTTCGTTGCTAGCAAGAACAACTCTGACGCAAATCTTCTCGAGATGAATTGATCATCCACATACAAGAAAGATGCCGGGACTCCTTCGACTAAAGACAAGATGACCTGCCACTCTTTAACCATCGCATTGTATCCAACTCTGACTTTAGAGATCAACCTTTTCAAAGCACTTATATAGTCAACAATCAGTGGATTCTGCAAGTTCAAGTTGTAGAATAAGTCTTCCGCCTCTTTGTTATGAGTTCCTTTCGCACAAACTCCTAATAGAATCTTCCTAGCATCATCCCATTTCTGTCCGATCCTTCTCTTGTCCAGATCAACTTGAGGATCAGCTAACCTTGCAAGCTCATGATCATACTGTTTCTCCTTGAGCTCCGCTTGCTTTTCAAGGAAAACAGCCTCATCCTGCATCATCTTCATTTTATAAAACTGAGCTTGTTCCAAGGCCAACTGCTGAGCTTCCAGGGTCTCTTTATCAACAGGTATTTCTTCAGGTTTTCCGGAAGACATTCCAGCACCTCCACCTTGTTCCATCAAAGATCTTTTAATTGCATGTGCTAAAGGTACATCCTCCATATCAGAATCTGAATCAAGTACCTTATATACTTCTTCCTGATGATAACTCAAGTCAATGAATGGCTCTTCTTGCTCAGCCACCACTGCCTTACCCTTTCTCTTCCTCTGAGCCTCGTCTTCAATTAATGGCTCATTTTCTTTGACAAAATCAGTAGTCTGTTCTTCAACCTCCTCAATAATTAACGACTGCTGTCTCATCTCCTTTGTACTCTCCCCCTTAGGTGAGTTATCCTGAACACCACCCTTCTCTCCACATCCACCAGTAGCATAGGAACCACCAAAACCAAAACCTGAGGGTCCAGCTCCACCAGCACCATCATTATCAGGGGGAGGCTGATTATATTGATTGTCAAAGCACTCTGGGGGAACAAAGCTCCTAACTGCATACATCAGTCTGCTTATCTCCGTTGCCATTATATGCATTATGCTTTCCACTGCTCCCATTCTTTCATAAAGAGTGCTGCCCAAGACACCACCAGCATGGCCCAAGTCATTTACCTTGTTTGTCAATTCATCGAATGATGTTGCTTGACTTGCCATTCGTGCTGTGTAGTCATCAAGAGCTCGCTTGTTGTCTCCAACATTGATCCCTAACTGCCCCATCGACTTCCCGAACTACTTTATTTCATTTTCAATTGTTGTCATACGAGTGTCAAGATTTTCAAGATTAAGGGACATTGTTTGGCTTGGGTGTCCTCGCTCTAAAAATCGTTCTATTACTGTTTTTCGCTCGGTTTCGGGCCTTGAAAATGAAGGTCCCTCACTCCCTAAATGCTCACACACACTCCCTGTCTCACGCTCGTGTATGTCTTCAACAATATTCCTGAAAGTGAAAGCAGTACCTGCAGAAACTGGATAAGCAAAGTGAGTAGCAGTTATGGGATCTGTTCCTGTCATATCCTGAGGTGGAATCTCAGGCTGAGAGGCTACAGAGTGTTGTAGTACAACATCAGAACTGATCCTCTCTGCAGCATCAGTATGTACCGGTGAAGGTACTTCTAAAGCAATGAAAGCTTCTTGCCTTTCTGAAGCAACAGGCTCTTCAGAAGGGACAAAATCCTCACCAAAATCCCTATGTGTAGAATGTGCAATGGGGGAACCACTCACGTGAGGTGGAGTGGTTGTGATAGACATACTAGGTTTGGACTGGGCTTTGGAAGTTGCAGCATGTGAAAATTTGGCTTTCTTCCGAATAAGTGGATGCACTTCGGGGTCACTCTCAGAATCCTCTCCTAAATCTACAAGTGTCGGCCTTTTAACTCCCGTCAGCAAGGGTGAAAGAGAAGAAGCAAGAGTATCAGACTCAGAATCAGAAATGTAGCCCTCACCCTGGGATAGATCCTGCGGGCTAGCAGAACCTTGGGCCATGGAATTAGATTTAGATAAAGAAGAAGTATGTTCAAAGAAAGTACCTTCGTCATTACCTTGTCCAACAAAGGGATCAGAATCAGCATGCGGAGTAGGTTGTCTTTCCCTTTGACCGGCAGAGGATTGACCGTGAGAATGGCCATCATCATCTTCATCACTAAGAGGCTCGTCAGGAATCCCTTGAAATGCGTCAGCATGTGCAGATGGATTCTGAGCATGTGATGATACGTGCGAGGTCCCCGCCATTGAAGTAATACCTGTATCATACTGTAGCCACACTTGAATATTAGTAGGAATAGTCATCGCTTTACCGTGATGTTTATCCTGATTAGCAATTGTTGTGAGTGACTTGGTGCCCATGCCCAGTGATGCAGTTGTTTTACTGGTTACAAATGCCTGTCTTATAGATAAAGCATCAGTCGGTACTGAATGATTAACAAGCATTTGTAAGAAACGAGGATACCAGCATACAACATCAGTAGTTGTAAGGTCTTCGCTGGCAGATGATCCCATTGTAGCCACTATTTCTGAAAGAACGATTCTGCCATAATTAATGTCCAGTTCATGGGCTAGGGAAACTGCAAAGACTTGCAATGGAATCGGAATCTGATGATAATCTTTTTCACGCGCCCGGAAACATCTGGTGATGGCCTCGAAAAATTAATTCCATTTCACATGGAAGTATTGTTTCTGGATGGCACCAGTTGAGATCCGTCCAGAAGGAGGATAACATCCAATCTCCTCAAAGAACTTGAGACGATCTGCCATTGAAGGTTCAGGGTCATAAACATCTTTGACTGGGAATCCCAGAACCCTGTTGAACACTTCCTCCGTAACTTCTTATTCCTGACCCGCCAAGGTAAACTTGAAACTATAGGGGGTGGATTTGCTCCCAAAAGTAACCGCACTAGTCCATAATTGCTGTAAAGCATCATGGACTAGTGTTGGTTTAGCAGTAAAAGCAATACTAGCCTTGGAGTACAAATTCAGAAATCGTACCCAAAACTTGAAGCGCGGGAGTTGATCACCAATTTCCGTAGTAATGTTATAAAAATTATTTTTCGCAAGAATAAATAAGGGAGCCATATGTCAAATAATTTTTCCTTGAATTAATGTGATTTTTGAGAAAAAAACAATTAAGGTAAACACTTAAGCAAGGAAAAATACGCAAATTCCTTTTAATTACGACAAGAGACACTCGAATGAATAACAGGAATAAAACAAGTGACTGATCAGAATTAAACTACGAAATTTAAAACAAAAATCATGAAATCAAAACACAGCCAACAAACTATCAAGTGAGAATCGATCCAAATAACAATGTTTGCAAAGAACAAGGCTTTGTGTGTATGTGTAAGTGTGTGTATAGTCGTGTGTAATTCTTGAAGAGAGAGATGAACATGTACGAATCTAAACACAGAAACACACAAACAAAAGTGATGCAAACAAGTAAGCAAGACAGAAAATGGACAGCAGTTCGTGGTATGTACGAGTATTAACAAGTAAGCACTGGGAGTTTTGAAATCGCCTGGGAGGGAGGGTGGGGGCTGTAAAAGATTAGGGTTAAAACAATTAGGTAAAAGTGAAAAAAATTACATGAGTTAGAGATGTATATATAGGCATAAATAAGCAAAGACAAAAATACCCCTGTGAAAACAAGAAAAAAATGCTAAGTATGCACTGGGGAACCTAAGTCGAACATTATCTCGAATATTTAAGTCGAAATTCGAGATAAGTTTCGAGATAGAGACTATCTCGAACATCAAGTCGAAATTCGAGATAGACACTAACTCGAACAAATAATCACTTAATCGATTAAAACAGCATCATAAACCCACCAGGGAATCCCATCTCGAATATCAAGACAAAATTCGAGATGAGTTTCGAGTTAGGAGTTAACTCGAAAAAAAATCCCTTACTAACTCAATAAAATTCCAAGTACAATTCTGGGAACTCTATCTCGAACATCAAGTCGAATATTCGAGATAATATTCGAGATAGAGACTATCTCGAACATCAAGTCAAAATTCGAGATAATATTCGAGATAGAGACTAACTGGAACATCAAGTCGATATTCGAGATAATGTTCGAGATAGAACCTAAGTCGAATTTTGAGATAATGTTCGAGATAGAACCTAAGTCGAACATCAAGTCGAATTTCGAGATAATGTTCGAGATAGAAAACAAGTCGAACATTAAGTCGAATTTCTAGATAATGTTCGGGATAGAACCTAAGTCGAACATCAAGTCGAATTTCGAGATAAGGTTCGAGATAGAACTCAAGTCGAACATTAAGTCGAATTTCTACCCAGACTTGGAATTTTGAACAGGCACACGGGGAACTGTAACTTGAAATTCAAGTCGAATTTCGAGATGAATTTCGAGATAGACCTTATCTCGAATATTCTTCCCAGACTTAGAATTTTCAATTTTTTTTTTAATTTTGAAGATAGTTATAATAATTTGGCAATATTTGCAATAAAAACAACAGTTAAATTTTGCCAAATTAATATAAATATCAATTCAAGGATTTTTAACAAAGTAAATAATTAAAAACATTCCTTGACAATTCTAAGGCCTCTAAATTAATAAAAATTACATGAAAAACACAGGTAAATTCATCTAAAAATCATGAAAAAATTATAATAATATGAATTTAACTCCCCCTATGATCCCAATCTAACCAACATAAATTCAAAGATTTAACCAATAATTACACATAAAGCACAATGAATTTATGTAAAATAACACAACATGCATTCTAAAATACACATTAATAAACCATTTTCAAGTCTAAGTCCATAATGATTAATTAGCATGCAGAAGTGATATTTTGAGCAATTGTAGAGATTATTTACATATGTTTTCAACTTTGCACAAATAAAATAGGCAATTGACAAGACTAAAAACATATATACATGATTAAAACTGTAATTTTACAGATAGGATAAATCACTAACTTGTGTTAAGCATCCCCAATTCACTAACTAACATATTGAATGTTACTTCATCAAGACGTTTAGTGAATATATCTGCAATTTGTTGCATTGTGGGCACAAAATGTAACTCCACAGTCCCCTCCTCGACATGTTCTCTAATGAAGTGATACCTGATATCTATGTGCTTGGTTCTTGAGTGGTCTACAGGATTGTTGGTCATGGCAATGGCACTTGTGTTGTCACACATGATTGGAATCTTTTTGTGCTCCATGCCGTAATCTTTCAATTGGTTCCTCATCCACAGTATTTGAGCTACACAGCTTCCAGCAGCAATGTACTCACCTTCAGTAGTAGAAGTAGATACTGTGTGTTGCTTTTTACTTTGCCAGGACACCAATCTTCTGCCAAGAAATTGACATGCACCAGATGTGCTTTTCCTATCAATCCTGCAATCTGCATAGTTTGAATCCGAATAGCCAATTAGATTAAAACCTGTATCTCTTGGGTACCAAATCCCTATATTTGATGTGCCCTTGAGATACCTAAAGATTCGTTTGACGACTATGAGATGTGATTTTCTAGGATCCACTTGGAACCTTGTACACAAACAAGTTGCGAACATAATATCGGGTCTACTTGCAGTTAAATAGAGGAGTGAGCCAATCATACCTCGATAGCTTGTGATGTCAACTGGTTTACCTGATTTGTCTTCATCAAGATTCGTGGCTATTTCCATGGGAGTCTTAGTTGTTGATGCATCTTCTAGATTATACTTCTTGAGTAAATCTTTGATGTACTTGGAATGACAAATAAAGATTCCATCTTTTCTCTGACTGATCTGTAATCCAAGGAAGAAGGACAGCTCTCCCATCATGCTCATCTCATACTTATCCTGCATTAACTTGGCAAATTTCTCGCACAAGCGCTCATTAGATGACCCAAAAATAATATCGTTCACATAGACTTGAACAAGTATTAAATCACCTTTTACATTGTTATAGAACAATGTTTTATCAATTACTCCCCTAGTAAAATCACTTGCAATTAAGAACAAGGATAGGGTTTCATACCATCGTCTTGGGGATTGTTTGAGGCCATAGACAACTTTGAAGAGAAAGTACACAGAATCTACAAGTTCTGAATCAACAAAGCCAGGTGGCTGTTCCAGATATACTTCTTCTTCTAGCTCTCCATTCAGGAAGGCACTTTTCACATCCATCTGAAAAACCTTGAAGTTCTTGTGTGCTGCAAAGGCCAAGAACATCCTGACTGCCTCAAGTCTTGCAACTGGAGTGTAGGTCTCATCATAATCAATACCTCTTTTTGAGAATAACCCTTCGCTACTAAACGAGCCTTGTTTCGTGTTACAAGTCCGTCTTCATCCAGTTTATTTCTGAATACCCACTTAGTTCCAATTACTGATCTGTTCTTCGGTCGGGGGTACCAGTTTCCAAACTTTCTGCCTTTCAAACTGATTGAGCTCCTCTTGCATTGCAACCACCCAATCAGCATCACCAAGAGCTTCTTCTATTTCTTTTGGTTCCAGCTTGGACAAGAACCCAGAGTATAAACAGATATTAGCCATGTTAGCTTTTGCGGTTCTTCTAGTAGTCACACCAGCATCTGGATCACCAATAATTAATTCAAACGGATGGTCTCTACTCCATACACGTTCTCTTGGAAATTGTCTTGATGATTTAGCTTGACTTTCTGAATTGTTGTGTTGACTACTTGTGTTATTTTCATTACTCCCCCTGAGTTAGTGCCAGCTCCTATAGAACTAGTGTCATCTCTTTTTGAGCTTTGACCACTTGTCCTTGAGCTGCTATTTACTCCCCCTGAGTTGTTGCCGGACTGTGCTGAAGAAGTTTCTTATAATCTTACACTAGACTCAGGTATTTCTTCTCAAACACTTGGCATATTTGAAGTAACAACCAACTCAGGTTCATCTTCAATTTCATCTAAGTCCAGATTTTAAAACTTTAGGGACTCAGGTCCACTATTATCTTTAGAAATTGATGGGAGTTTGGTATCGTCGAATCTGACATTGTAACTTTCAATCACTTTTCGATCACTCACTAAGAATACCCGATAAGTTGCCACCACATCTGTAGAATAACCAACAAAGATTCCTTCATGAGCTTTTGCTGCAAACTTGCCTTGATTTTCATCGTCTATAAGCACATAACATTTAGCTCCAAAGACATGAAAGTAATTGACTGTTGGTCTTCTGTTGTTCATCAGTTCACATGGTGTCTTTTCTTTATCATTTATGATCAGGGTTCTATTCTGAGTGTAACACACTGTACTCACTGCTTCGGCCCAAAAGTATAGGGGAAGTTTTGATTCAAACAACAAAGTTCTTGCTGCTTCAACCAATGTTCTGTTCTTCCTTTCAACTACTCCATTTTGCTGTGGAGTTCTCGGGGCTGAGTACTGACGACGTATTCCCTTAGATACACAGAAGTCATTCAGCACTGCGTTTTTAAATTCAGTGTCGTTGTCTGTTCTAATCATCTTCACAGTAAGTGTTGAAACATTCTCAATTTGAGTGATGTGATCAATGATTAGGAAAGGTACTTCGTCTTTCGTCATTGCGAACAATACCCATGTATACTTGGAGAAGTCATCCACGATTACCAATGCATATCTTTTCCTAGATAAGGATAGGACGTTCACTGGGCCAAACAAATCCATATGAAGAAGTTATAGAGGCTCAGTGATACTAGAAATTTCTTTACTTTTATGCGATGCTCGCTTTGACTTTCCCATTTCACAAGCTTCACATAGTCCTTTAGGAGCAAACTTCTTCTGAGGTAGATCTCTCACTAATTCTCGCCTCGCAAGAGCATTCATCGTTTTGAAGTTTAAGTGAGATAGCTTTTTGTGCCATAACCAGCTTTCATCATCCGAAGCTTTGCTGTAGAAACAGGTAACTTCATTCTTAAAGCCAACGAACTCTTCTTAAAGCCAACGAACCTTCCTTGATGTGAGTTATTGACACACCTTTCTTATTGAAGACAATTTCATAACCTTTGTCACAGAATTGACTGATACTCAACAGATTGTGCTTCAATCCCTCAACATAAGAAATATCTTCAATGATGACATTACCAGTCTTCATTTTGCCATATCCCTTTGTCACTCCTTTGCTGTCATCTCCAAAGGTAACATAAGGGCCAGCCTTCATAACCAATTCTGTAAGCAGGGACTTGTTTCCTGTCATATGCCTTGATGCTCCACTATCTAGCACCCATATAACTTTATTTATGTTCCGCTTAATGCCCTGCAATGACAGATGGGTTAGGCGTTCTTCAGAACCCAACTTTGATTGGGCCCGGCTTTTCTATAAGATCGAGAATTATCAGATGTAACAACAGGAGATGCACTTTTCTTAACATTACTAGAGCTTTTGACTTTGTCTTTTCCTTTTTCAGACTTGACAGATTTGTCAGTCTTAGGAGAAGGCTTGTCACTCCTTACTTTAGGAGGACTGGCAGTCTTAGCTCTCACATGCTTCTTCTTGACATTAGAACTAGTAACAGTATTTAGACATGTTTGACTAGTTGCATTCATCAAGTTCACAAACGTTTGCATGACGTTAAAAGTACATGGCATACAATTAGGTTGACCACATTGTGCATGATTCTGATGCATGTTATTCATTGAGTGTGGTACAGGCATGGCATGTGCAACAGGAATTTTCATGTTAGATTTACATGCATAAGAAAGATGTTCAGTAAATTTACAATGATAACATGTTTTCTTTACTCGTTCTGCCTTAACCTCTTTTATGCCTTTTTCCTTTTTACTCTGTTGTTTATCAGACTTAGCTCCTAATCCTGGTCTAGATTCTTCTCTAGGGGATTTGATTTTAACTTGCTTAATAGGAGTTACAGGTTGTTCTTTCTGGCAATCTTCCATTTCTATCTCGTATCTAACTAATAATTCAGTCTCTTCTTCTTCTTAAGTAACGAAGTGTTTAAAGATAGGTTTAACAGTAAATTTAAGAATGTTAGGTATTTCATTTTTAATCTTACTGGAACTAGTATCTATAGGTCTCTTTCCTTCCTTTTTAGATAAGTTAGAATAGTCAAGTCCTACACCAACTCCAGTTATCTTCTTAAATGTGCCACTATCAACATTCACTTTACTAGCTGCTAGTTTATAAGCTTCGCATTTAGTTTCTAGCTCAGCTAGTTTATTCCTAAGACATGCTTCTATTTCATCCTTAAGGTTGAGCTTGTGTTCCAAAGTTTTAATAGAGTCTCTTAGGGAAGTATCTATAGCGCAAGCAGCCTCTAATTCTTCCACTTTTGCCTCAAGCATTCTGCATTTGGCAACAAGTGTTTTCTGTTCCTTTTGAGAAGTATTTAGGCTTTTGCACAACATATAGATCTCTTCGCTAAGAGCCCCGTTCTGCACCTTATAATCATCAATAGACATTTCCTCTTTGAGGGTTAGAACTGGTACCTCTAGTTCATCTGATGTCTCAGCCATGAGGGCAAAGTTTGTTGTATAAGTAACTCCTTCCTCTTCTGAATCATCCCAAGCTCTGCCTTCTGTTAAAACTAAAGCTCTTTTTCCATGTCTTTCCTTCACCAGGGATGCATACTTTCTTTTGAGGGCTTCATATGTTTCTTTGGGATAAGTCTGTTTTGGCTTTTTGCAGTCGGTAGCAAAATGTCCAGCTTCACCACGGTTATAGCATTTGAACTTCATTTTTAAATCCAAAGGAGATTTGTAGCTGGTACTCTTGCCTTTCCATTTGTAACCTTGAGAACTACCACCACCACTAGTAACCTGATAGTAAGATGAAGATTTTCTTTGTGGCCGGTTACTCTTTTTGAATCTTATGTTGCTGAACTTCCTTGCCATGTATGCCACGATACTATCATCCATGTTGTCCAGCTCTTTTTGGGTGAAGTAGTCATCATCACTATTTGATGTGCACTCGTTATCATTTTCAACTTGATGTGGTGCAGGTGATGATCTAGGCTTTTCTGCAACCATTGCCTTTTTAGACTCTTCCTCATCAGCAACTAATACTGATGCCACTTCCTTTCCTCTTGAATCATTATCCCATGCTAGATCTTGAAGGGTCTCCAGCTCATAGGTCTTCAGAATTCCATAATATTCTTCCAGAGAAGTTGTGTGCAAATCTCTGGTTTCTCTAACAGCGTAGACTCTATGTTCAATGCTTTTTGGCTGGTTCCTTAGATATCTCGTGTTGACTTCAACCACGGGGAGAGTTACACCTCTCAGATTCAAATCCAAAACCAACTGACTGAATCTTAGATAGATATCTGTTATGCTTTCACCTTTTCTTATTCTGAAGGTATCATACTCCATCTTGAGTATAAGTGTTTTGTTGCTTCTGACCTCAGCGGTACCTTCCATGACGACCTCTAGCTTATCCCAAATCCTCTTCGTTGTAGTTAGTCCTTTAACTACATTAAACATTTCATGATCTAGGGATTCCATCAGTGTTTGTCGAACGGATGTATCGAAAGCTATCTGCTCCTTATCATCATCTGAAAAGTCTACTGCCTTCTTAGGCTCAGACCGTTGTGGTACTACCACATCTCCTTTCATATGCTCAGGAACAACAACCATTGGAACAAATTTACCTTTTTCAAGGACTTCCATATATTCAGGATTGACGGACTCAAGGTAAAGTTTCATTCTCAACACCCATTATTCATAATGATCTCGGTCGAATATTGGAATTTTGAAATTATTTTTAGGTGCCATCTTAATGTGGATTTAAAGTAAAGATAATAAACTTTTCTTATTACTTGAGTAGTAATTAAAAGAAAATTAAATTATCTCAAAATAAATCAAGGTACAAGTTCTGGACACCAAAAATTTTTAAGTAACCAAGACTAGGCTATGTAGAATATCTATGTAGAACTTCTGCCTAAGTCGAAACTCTCCAAGTAGAATATTTAAGTCGAATATTAAAGTAGAATATTCTATGTATAACTTTTGTCCTTAGAAGAAATTTGCTGCAGGTCACTTTAATATTGAATAAACAATATTACTTTTCACACTTTGACTTTTATGGCTTTTCTCACCTAACCCACGTGCTAGGTACTGAATATCTTCTGTAATACTTTTTGTTGTGAGATATATGTCAAATCAAAAGCCAATAACATCTTTTTCACTTTTTGTCTTTTGAAAAGGTAATCAAAAGTTGCTGGGATTGTCTTCTTTATCAAGAACAATGATGACTTCTTGAAGAACACCAAAAATTAAAGTACCCAGAATAATTCACAAAAATTATCTAAAGTCCACCCAAGCTAAATAATCACACCTGGAGTATTTAAATAATTTTTAGACTGAGTTTTCTCTATCAAACAAATTAAAGCACACTTTCCAAGAAAAACTTGACAAGTAGATCTGTAAAAGAAAACTCACGAATCTTCTACCAAACACAAGGATCTATGTTTTGTATGTTAAACATGAAGCTCTGATACCAATTGTTAGGTCCAAATGTGTTGTAGGGGGGTGAATAAAACATTTCGAATTTAAGAAGCAATAAATACCATGTAATAAATTAACACAATGATTCAAGAAATATATGTCTTATATATAACTTGAAAGGGTTGCTACAACATTCATTACAAAGTACACTAGAAGTAAAGAGGGTAGTACATGATACTAAGCTCTGTGAATACTCTCTCTCTCTCTCTTTTACAAGTGTTTATCTCGAAAATATTGCTCTCTTTAAAATAATACACAAATACTTCTATTTATACTACTTGTAATCTATGTCCTGTAGTCTTCAAAGACTAAGATATACGTGGCCCAATGATGTCCATATAAATCTTATCTTATCTTGAAAGCTTGGAAATCTGCCAATTAAATGATGCCATGTGTCGTGTTAAAACTGCCCTCTATGTAGAACATCTACTTGAGAATTTCTACTTGGCCATCTCGAACATTTAAGTAGAATTTCTACATAGGAATATTCTACTTGGTCATCTCGAACATTTAAGTCAAATATTCTACATAGGAATATTCTACTTGGCCATCTCGAACATTTAAGTCGAATATTCTACATAGGAATATTCTACTTGGCCATCTCGAACATTTAAGTCGAATATTCTACATATGAATATTCTACTTGGCCATTTCGAACATTTTGTACTTAGAGAAATTCTGGGCTTCAACTTGAAACTTCAATGCAACATCTTGAACTTGTGATTTCTTTATGTCTTCCATATTCTTCAACAAGCTCTTGAACCTGGATCTCTATTACTGACATAAACTTGCTATCAATGTCCTGACACTTGATGCAATGGTCTGATTCATAAGTGACTAGTCTTGATAGTGTCTCTGCTTCTTAAATAGATTACCATATTCAATTAGTAATGTGGCTTTCCAATTATTGCTTTCCTTCTTATTCACTTGAAATCAATTAGTCTTATTGATACTGATAGTTATGATCTTGAACCTTTAAGTTATAAATCACTGAGGCATGAACAACTCTGTCTTGAACTTCTTTCAATGATTTCTTCTTTGTTTGATCATAGTTAACATGTTGAATTGTATCAATTACCTTGTCTTCATTTAATATTGATTTCTTTGTGGCTTCATGTTCTTGATTGTCTTCCAGTTAAGTATCTTTTCTTTTAGTTGAGTTACATAAGTTATAGTGTTACAAGTTTAGACACTCTGCCTTTCAGATATCCTTTCCATGATTTTTGTAGAAAAGAGTTTTATCCACAATCCCTCTTATAAAGTTGTTATCAAGAATAAACTTGGAAAGTGTATCATACCAAGCCCTTGGTGCTTGCTTTAGACCATACAATGCCTTGAGTCGTCTGTACACAAAATCCTTCATTTTTGGATCTTCAAAGCCTGAGGGTTGTTCAACATACACTTCTGTTTATAACTCTTCATTAAGGAAAGAACTCTTAACATCCATTTGAAAAACCTTGAAGTTGTTGAATGCAGCAAAAGCCAAAAAGATTCTTATTGCCTCAAGTCTGGCAACAGGAGCAAATGTTTCTTCATAATCAATCCCTTCCTGTTGACAGTAACCTTTTTCCACCAGCCTCGTTTTGTTTCTTGTGACAGTACCACAATCATCCATCTTGTTCCTATAAACCCATTTGGTGCTTATTATGGATTTGTTCTTTGGTCTAGGCATCAATTCCCAAACACAGCTTCTTTCAAATTGATTAAGCTCTTCTTGCATGGCATTAATCCAATCTGGATCAGCCAAAGTTTCTTCTAGAGTTTTGGGTTCAGTTTAAGAAAGAAAACAAGATTACATGCATTCATTAGCAACATTTCTTCTTGTTTTGACTCCATTTCTTGGATCACCAATGATTAAATCATTAGTGTGATCTTTGTTCCATTTTGTTCCTCTTAGAATATCACTAGAGTCTTCAACACTTTTTGATTGACAACATCTTTTGCTCTTGCATTATTGACAACATCAATTTCTTCAAGTCCACTATTCATGGGAACATTCCCAGAAAAATCAGTTGTTTGAGCAGTTCCTTCATTTTCTCCAGATTGGATAGGAATAATTGTTGGACCAGAAATTGTGTGATCAACTCTTGGTGAATTCTCATTAATCTCTTCTAGATAGCCTTGATTTTCAAAGGCTAAAGATTTTGTTTCTTGACTTCCTTCCACTCTAGGAAATTTTGTTTCATCAAAGGTGACATTTACACTCTCCTCCACAGTCTTGTGATCAATGATGTAGACTCTGTATGCAGTCCTGTCAATTCCATACCCCTTGAAGATTCCTTCAAGTGCTTTAGTATCAAATTTTCCTTTGATCTCAGTTGAATCTTTCATGAAGTATCACTTGCTTCCAAAGACATGAAAGTAGTTGACAGTAGGTTTCCTTCTTGTGAGCAATTCATAAGGTGTCTTTCCATAAGGCTTGTTGACTACAGTCCTGTTTTGAGTATAACAGGCTGTATTAATTGCTTCACCCCAGAAATAAGTAGGAAGTTTTGTTTCACTCAACATTGTTCTTGAAGCCTCAATAAGAGTTCTGTTCTTTCTTTCCACAACACCATTTTGTTTAGGTGTCCTTGGTGCAGAGAATTGTTGAGTGATACCATTGTCTTTGCAGAAATCATTCATAATACTTTTTTTGAACTCAGTACCATTGTCACTTCTCAAAGTCTGCACCTTGTACTTGGGATTCTTATCAAAAACCCTTACCAAATCAATAATTTCTTGAGCAGCTTCATCCTTGGTTGCTAGGAGCCTCACCCAAGAGTATCTTGAGAAATCATCAACCATTACTAAGGCATATCTTTTTCTTGCTAGTGATTGCACATTCACAGGACCAAATAATTCCATATGAATCAGTTGAAATGCCTCATTAATTGAACCACGATGAGCGCTTTTGTGAGTAACTCTCCTTAGCTTCCCTTTCTGGCAATCCTCACACAATCCCTCTTGACAGAATTCAAGTTGAGGTAGCCCTTTCACTACTTCTCTTTTCATTAGATAATTCATTGCTTTGAAGTTCAAATGGGAAAGTTTATTGTGCCACAACCAACTCTCAGATGGAGAAGCCTTACTGTAAAAGCAGTAGACTTTGTCTTTTCTTACTGAATCCAAGTCAGTTATGAAGAGGCTTCCTTTTCGTACTCCTTGAAGAGCTTCTTCTCCTGTCTTCTTGTTGACAATGGAGCATCTATCTTGATCAAAACTAACTTTAAGTCCTCTTTCACAAAATTGAGCGACACTCAATAAATTGTGCTTCAATCCATTTACTAGAGCAATTTTCTCTATCTTCAAGTTTTCAACTTCCAGTATGCCATATCCCTTTGTGAAACCAATGTTGTTGTCACCAAAGGTTACATAAGGGCTAGCCATTTCCTTGAACTGTGATAATAGGGCTTTATCACCTGTCATGTGTCCTGAGCATCCACTGTCAATGATCCACATGATTCTTTTATTTTTTTCCTGTTGCCCTGCAAAGTAAAATATCTCAAGTTGCTTTTGGTACCCAACTCACATTGGGTCCATTTAGCTTAGCTAGTTCACAGTTTGAATTTGGATCATTTAGAATTCTTTCTTTTACTTTGAGCATGACTCCTGTAGCTATCCATTCAGTCTTGATCCATTCAGTCTTGATAACTAGTTTGATGGCTTTGTTCTTGGGTGGCTTGTCCATCCTAACTTTAGGAGGACTTGGAGTCTTTGCCTTTTCAATTTTATCATTATTATACAGACATACATGATCATTAGCAAAAGGCATGTTAAATCAAATACTCATCAAGTTCATTTTACACGAAATGCAATCAAAATCACCGCAGTGAGATACTTGTTTGTTCTTTAAAGGCATGCTGTGTAAATTTCCATTAATAGAGGTAGCATTCTTGACATTAGACTTGTTCTTGTTGCGGAAATGAGTTAGATGACTAGAAGGTCCACAATTGTTGCACAATTTTCTAGGAACATTAGGAATATAATCATAATTATTCTTCTTGTTTATTCCTAGTTTTCCATTTATGTTCTTCTTGGTCTTCATGACAGTATGTTTAGAAGTTACTGTCATACTGGTGTTGACAGTAGATTTAGATGGAGTTGTCATGATTGTTAGTTTTGATCTCACGGTCTTGACAGCATCTTCTGAACTTACTGTCTTGCCAGTGTTGACAACATCTTTTAAACACAGGTTACTGTCAAGGTCAAAACTAACTGTCTTGGGGATTCTGACAGTGTCTTTTGCCTTAAGGTACTCAGTGACAGCTTCATTGTCCTCATCATCTATCTCTTGTTTAATCACTAATGTTTCCTTATCAAATTCAAATTCTGCCTTTTTGAACAAGGGATTCTTAACTTTTTTTAGAATGGAAGGTTTGATAGTATGTTTGATGTCTTCCTCTATAGTAAATTTCTTTCTATTTTTATTCTCATAGTTAAACCATATACCTACCTTTTGATTTTCAGTATTATCATCATGGTATGATTTTAACAGGGAAGAAGAATTCTTGTAAGCCTTGATTTTGAGTTCATTCTCAGAAATCTATTTTCTGATAAATTCCTCAATCTGGGAAGCACAAACTACCTTATTTTTAAGAATCTCATTTTCTTGTTCTAAGGACTCAAAAGAATTCTGATTAAGTTCTAGTCCATGATTCTTAATCTTCAATAACTCATTAGCACTAGACGGTTTGACAATTTCCTAATTAGCAGTTAGTATGCCTGTATGAATATTGAAAATTTCAGAACTTAAACTTTCAACTTTTTTCTTATACTGAGATGTGGTCATATCAACAGTAGTAAAAATGGGTACCTGATTTGATGAAGTGGATGAACCTTCTCTATAGTTTGCCATGAGAGCAAGATTTCCATATTCTTCCTCCTCTTCATCATCAGAATCTTCCCAACACTTTCCTTCAGTCACAAAAGCCCTTTCTTTTTGCTTTTTGAGCAAGGCATCATACTTTGCTTTGAGTTCCTCATAATCATTGTCATTTCTTCTCACTTGTTTTGACTTTTTGCATTCTGTTGCAAAATGCCCCATTTCATTACAGTTGTAACACCTTATCTTGGATCTATCCACCCTACCTGTTTTGTATCCACCTTTGCCACTTCCTTCAGGTTTTGAAATATTTAACTTGTTGAACCTGGAGCTTTGTTCTCTGGGTTTGAAGGCTTTGTTCTTCTTGAATCTTAGATTGGAGAACTTTCTTGCCATGTAGGTTATTGTTTTATTTTCCATGTTTTCCAGTTCCTCCAAAGTGTAGAACTCATCTTCTTCACCGTCCTTGAGTTCAAGAGTCACACTTTCATCTTTATCTGTGACCTCTTCAATTTTGATGTGTTGTTTATGTTGAGACTCCTAGAGCTACAGCATTTTGGGATCTTAAGCTACTAAAGCATTTGAAGTGTTGGCCATCTTTCCTCTTTGACCAGACTGAATAGCTCTCTTTTGTAACAACTCTAGCACATAGATTTTAAGTATGCCATATAAAGTTTCAAGAGAAAATTTTGACAAATCCCTTCCTTCTCTTATGACAGTAACCTTGTGCTCTAGATGGTCAGGAAGTGTCAACATGAATTTCATGTTTACGTCCTTTTTGTCATAAAACTTTCCATGCAACTGCAGGTCATTTATCAACCGTTAAATCTCTCAAACATCTCAGTTAACCCTTCGCTTGGTTTGGCCATGAAAGCTTCATACTGATACACCAATATTTGTCTTTGATTGTCCTTCACCTCTTCTGTTCCTTCACAGAGTACCTCAATGGTTTCTCATATTTGCTTGGCAGTGGTGCAGTTGACAATGTTGTTGTACATAACATTGTCAAGTGCTTCTATAATGATGAATTGCAAGCAGTCATCCAGAGATACCTTTTCTCTTTCAGTGTCATTGTACTTTGAAACTTTTTTAGGAACCCGGTATGCTGGTATTGTTTCACCATCTACTGTAGTTTCAAGTACATATGTTTGAGGAATGAAAGGACCATTTTCCAGAATTCCAGGGTAAAGTGGGTTGGCTATCTTTATGAACAACATCATTTTTCTCTTTCAAAGGTTGAAGTGTTCTTTGTCAAAAGTGGGTAATTTTATGCTGCTTACTTTTTGTGCATTCGTGTTTAGATCTTTTCAGGTTATGTATATCTAACCTTCCGCTCTGATACCAGTTGTTAAATAGTATGAGTGTTGCAGAAGGAAGGTTAAATGAAACTCAATAATTTATCACTTAACTTGCTAACAACAAACAAGAAGCAATAATATCAAGTAAAAAATGCAGACAATAGTAAGCAAGCAAACAAAGAAAGGTGTTTAACTTCAAAAATTAATTTTATTAATTTTTGTTTGCTACAACTAACTAGAAAATGTTTCCATCTTCAATAGATACAATAACAAAGAGATTGTTGGTGAGATTGCAAAGCTACGTCTAGAACATGACAGGTAAATAATATTACGTCTACACGGAAATCAGGAAGAAATGAAGATAAGGCAAATACAGTGAATCAAGACATTTGAAGATGTTTTGAAGTCTACTACAGGTCACTGAAAGGAGTTCATTAATATGTTCATGCCTCAGTGAAGAATAATGTTAAAAGACTTTCAGGGTTTTAGAAGTGTTGAAGATTCAGTATAAAAGTACCACTAGAAGATTTTAGTGTATTAGCATTGACTAAAGATAGACATTGTTCGAAGCATAGGAATCTAGAAGAATCGAAGACATGGTAAAGGCAAAGGTTAAAGAAGACGGCTGAAGTCTTGTAGTTATACTCACTAAAAGAAGTTCATTTATATGTTCAAGCGTCAGTGAAGAATAGAAAATGAAGTATTCAAGATTATGGTGGCGCCAAGTAATATGTTTATTGACAGTCAGTGTTCGAAGCAATGAAGTTGCTGCAAACTTAACAATGTACATAAGGTAATAATACGAAGACCTGGATCGAAGTTAGTCATCTGTGAACCAGACCAGTTGCACTAGGCATCAGTAGTTTGTGAAAGGTATCTGAGTATTATCTATAGAAAAATTGCTAAGTTGAAGAACGTACTTGGAAAGAACATTTATTTATTAAGGTACAAAAGATGATTTGTAGAAGCTAGAGCCAAACAGTTCAAAGGGTGCTGGGTGTAAAGGCAACATTTTTTGTATGAAAAGTGAAAGTTTCCGAACTACAGTCGAAGAATGTAAACAACTCAGGGTACAAGGTGTAATGTGAAAAGACTTTGATATAAGAAATGGAAGTTACTGAACTTCAGGAAGAGAACAAAAAGTGTGTCAAAGTGCAGTGACTAAACTGCACTTTGCCCATATGAGTACGCCATGAAGCAGTTTCGCATCTTGGCTTCTTAGTTTATTTTATTTACATATTAAATCAAGCGCCCTGAAGATTTCATATGTTCAAGCGCCACCAAGTACCATCTCAAATGAAGTGCCACCAAGAATAATATCTCTTGGCGCCACCAAGAATTGTATTCAAAGTGCCCCCAAGCTTTTAATTATTAAGCGCACTCAGCCTCAACCAATCAAAGTCAAACAACTACTTTATTGAACTCAAGTCTAAACAATATAAATAGAGGACAACCACTCATTCAAAGAGAGTCATCTTCTTCAACATAAAATATGTAGAGAGCATCAGCCATGACCGGAGCAAGAGAAATAATTTATACACATCCATACCTTGCTTCCGGTTAGATATTAGGATCCGGTTTTTTAATGAAAAATGCCTAGGGCTCCTAGATATCACTCTCTACGGACTCAGTTTTTCCTTGTAATAACTTAGATATATTTGTATATGAACTGTGTTTTATATTTTTGTGTTGGTAGCAAAGAACACATTTTATTCATCAGGAACCAGTTATTTTTAGTCGGGCGTAGCGACATCCGGGATTATATATAAAAGATATATTCCCCAAATCTTGTCCTGTTTATTTTCTTGCTAATTTTTTAGAACCAAATTGATTTATCTGGACATACAGAAAATTAGTAAGCAACTCTCCTAAACACTACAAATAGCCAAACCCACTCTGAAGCAATAATTTATTTAACCGCAAATTCTGAAAAGAATTTAAATTATTGTTAGTATCGTATTCAACCGCCCCTTCTACGATATTTCGGGACCTAACAATAATAAAAAAATACTCTCATACATAGATAATCATGTTTTTTGGGTAATGATCAGGGTGATTTCAATATGTTTCCCTATACAGATGTCGGGTAACGCTGAAGGTTAATTGTCATGAGTCCGTGTGTATGTAGCGAGGAAAATTCAACTTTAGCGCACTTATTAAGTTCACGCCACGAATTTTATTCAAATAAGTTACCTTGAATTTTATTTGTTAAATTTTGATTCTTTCACTATTTTTATTTTCATCCTATGATACATCATGCATATGTTTTTACATATTTTGATTAATGTACAATATCAAGTTGATATAATCTGCTCAATTTTTTGTCTACCAATTGTGACTATATACGCGTCTCTAATATTTTAAAGTTGAATTTTGTATTAGACAGATTTATATCTATGTACAGAGATTGAGCCGAAATGATTATTTTTATTTTTACTTGTAATGATGCGTATGATATTTATGTAAGAATTTAAATAATGCAAGATGTGTCTGAAACCTATTTGATAATATTCCCGAGTGAGATATGATATTTTTCGAGAACCATCCTTAATATATGTGTGTAGTCATTGGTTAAATTTTCATTCGCATCTCTGAATGAGTAGTGGATATCGGTGCAATTTTCAAAGAGGTGGGATCGAACCCAGGACTGTAGATGGTATTGTTGTTGGCTTTAATGGTGCTGAATATAGATTCATTTTTAAAGTTTTATATGGTTTTGGTTCATATAAAGACTCAAGAGATGTTGAATTTATTGAGCATATATTTCCTATGAAAGTGACTATACAACCATGTTTGACTCATGCATCTTCTTTGTCTATATCATGTCATAATGTTACATCATCTTGTGACACTCTTGAGCCTAGAAGGAGTAAAAAGGCTGGGATTGAGACAAGTTTTGGAGCTAATTTTATTACAAATTTTTTAATTGAAAAAGACTTTCTAGGTAAGAGGAGATAAATATGAAGCAGGCAGATGGATATGTTGTCCTTAGATAAGAAGACAAAATTATGTAACTCAATCTTAACTTCAAAAGTCACAAACTTAATAGGAGTAAGACTTATTAACTTGGCTAGTTCTACATTGTTATTATTCTCAACAATAGGTCTTTTGCCTTGAATCTTGTCATAGCCTAGACCAGCAGTTTGACACACATTTTGATCGTTAAGAATTTCCTGAACTTTTCTACCAGAGTCGATCTGTCCACACTTTGAACTTAAGCCTTTCTTCTTTTAGTTCTTTTCTAACATAGTCATAGGCTTTTAAAACTTCATTGTAGTTGTGTCTACACTTCTGAGAATCCTTTTTGTATCCTTCCATTAGAACTAATTCAGACTCTAGATGGTTATTCCTACTTGTTAAGATTAGGTTTTCTTATGTTAACCTATCATTGTCATTTGTGAGTGATCTAAAATTAGTCATTAACTTTTTAACTTCACTTTGAACAATCTTTATACCATCAGAGTCTAAATTAAGTAAATATTGAGCAAAACAGATTGATACCTGAGATTTAGGAGATGAGGGTTCTTTAGGAGATTCTGATTTTTCTGAGGATACAGCCATCAATGCTAGATTTTCATAATCTATTTCATCATCTGAGCTTGAATTTGCCCAATCCTTTCCTGTTGAGATGAGTGCCTTTCCTTTGCATTGATTTTTAGCTTTTTTACACTCACTAGCAAAATGCCCCAATATTCCACAGTTGAAGCACTTGACTTTTGTCTTGTCAAGCTTGATTATGGTGCTTTTATTTTTCTCAACTTTTTCATCCTCCTTTTTTAGTGTTGGCCTCTTGCTAAATTTTCCAGTTCTTTTATTGAATTTTATTCTTTTGAAATTCTTAGCAAACATAGCCATCATTTGACTCAAATCTATCTCCTCATCAGAATCAGAGTCTGTTGAATTTAATAATAGTTTTACCCTTTTTCTTTGAACCTTTGATTATTGCTTCTTTGGATTCTTCCTGTTGTTCTTTCTCATACTCCATCAAGAGTGCCACATATTTTGGTTTTCCAGATTTCTTGTTCTTTCTCTGTTGCACCTTCAAATCATATGTCTTGAGTCTGCCATATAATTCTTCTAGAGTAATTTCATCCAAATCTCTAGCTTCCCTTATAACAGTTATTTTATTATCCCACTCTTCTGGAAGGGCTCTTAGAAACTTGGTATTTGTGTCTTTAGAATTATACACTTTACTAAGAATAGCCATCTCATTCAAGAGTTTTGTAAATCTATCATACATCTCAGTGATGGTTTCTCCAACTTTTGCCTCAAAATACTCATACTCCTGAATTAGTAGAGACCTTGCATTCTTCTTGACATCCTTGGTTCCTAGAAAGTGCACTTCAAGTTTTGTCCACAACTCTTTAGCAGTTTTGCATGATATTACACAGTTTGTGAGAACAGAGTCCAAACTGTTAAAGAGAATATTCTTCACTTTTGCCTCCTTGAGAACATTCTCCTTGTCCTCATTTGACCACTCAACCTTTGGTTTGTCAAAAAAGTGTTCTCTAATAATTTTTTCTTCAACAGTGGTTTGAGAAACAAGCCTTGAGGGCACATAAGGTCCATCATGAATTCTTTATAGATAGCCAGGGTCTGTAGCCTCCAGATGGTGCAGCATCTTGATCTTCCAGTAGATGTACTCGTTCTTTTTTAGCATAAGAATTTTAGAATTGTCATCTTTGTTTCCAGACATCTTTGATCAATTTTAAACTTTAGGCGCTGATACCAATTGTTTTCTCAGTTACACAAGTAGAAGGAGGGGATTGAATACTTGTGTGCTCTTTTCGCCTAATTAAAATCAACTTATTGTAAATTAAAGTTTTAAATTAAAAACAAAGAATAAACACAAAGATATGAATGAATACTATTTATATTATTGATATATAAATACAAACTCTCCTAAGGTGTACACAAACCCTAGCAGCTTCTCTGTGTTTCTCACAGCAACTATCTCTTTCTTTATGCTATCAAAAACTTTGACTTATAGATTAGGTTACATAGAGTGTTTATATAGAGAGCTGTCTATCAACTAATAACAGAAAATCAAATTACAATAGGAATAGAATTCCTAATTATTAGCTAACAGTTTCCTTCTATAATTCTCCTTCCTTTCCATAGCATATCTGCAATATATTTGTCTTTATCTTCATAGACTTTCCATTACCATGATCATCTTCCAAATTTAGCATCAAATTTATAAACTCTGAAAACCTTCGAACTCTGATGATCTTCAGTCTCTAACAGACTATAGACTCTATTTGCCTATAGACTCTGATTGAATCCCAGACTCCGATTGAACTCTACACTCTGGCTTTATTTCTCTTGAAAATCTTCTAAGTACAAATAATCTTGATATCTGTACAGGGACTAACTAGACTCTAGTTTACATTTACTTTGATCAGAGACTAGAAACACTTATTCTATTACAGATATATCTATGCTAGACTCTGTTCTAGTATTTTGTACATCATCAAATGAATATATTCCTAACATCAATCATCCATCATATCCGTTGAAGAGCTATCAATCGAAGCCAATAAACAGCATTGACAATTTAAGGTACATCCATCAACATATTACAATCAATTGATAATACAAGGAATTCTGAATCACTGTTACAATCCATTTTATCAGCTGATTAATAACAACTTCAACTGATAAATGATTCCCTATTCAATGGATATTTATAGGTCATATATCCATTAACCAGTTTCAAAATTAAGATCAAATTTATAATTCTAAGTAATTTGTTATCATCACACTACATGATTCCTAACAACTTGGATCTTTTATATTATAGGAGAAAATTATATCATAGTACTAATTTAAAATTAAAATAACCTTCATTAGTTATTTATGTATCATATATGTCACGTTCATGTGTACTAGTATTTTTTTTTATCAATATTAGTTGTTTTACTTTCGTGGAGCATCATACAATCATATAATATGTTTATATTATTTATGATTATTTATATAGGTGGCTTAATTTTTTACACGTAATTTTAGGTGTTCTAAGTGTATAACTAAAATTAATATTTTTTATTTTATTTTTTTCAAAAAGTAATTTTGCATCATATAATGATGATTTATATCATTTACGTAATTTTGTATTTTGTGTTCCGTCAATTTTGAATAATATGTAATGATGATTCATATTATGTATGTAACTTTTATTTTGAATTTCATAATTTTAAAATATAATAATTTTTATTTGAGTTTAGTTTTTGAATTTCAAATAAAATATAATGATATATATATATATATATATATATATATATATATATATATATATATATATTACCCAGATAATAAACTATTATACAAGGGGGTTGAATATAATAGTACCAAATAATCGATTATGAACATAAGTATGTAAAAGAAGTATTGTTTTGTATTAACTTTTATTTACTGAATACAAAACTCTCTCAAGAAAAATAAAGTTCTTAAGAGCTGCTAGATTATGAGAAAAATAAAAACTTGAACTCTTTGCAATGTAAACCTAATTATGTGTTTATATAGCACATAGCTATCATATCTAATTATGGAAAAGATAATGATCATTAAAATGTAAAAATATTATTTCCATCATTATCTTCCTAAAAGATAGCTTCTAGAAAGGTCATAGAATTGCATTAAAACACTTCCTTCTTTATCCCAATCAATCCCTGAGTTATCGGTTTCCATCTTTGTCAAACTCTGATAATCATAAACTCTGTCGGTTGGTAAACTCTGATTGAGTAAACTATGTCGACAACTTCTAAACTCTGATGACGCCAGCTTAAACTCTGATTGGCTTTATTAACCTCTGTTCGAAGTAATCTCTGACAGCATCAGTTCTTTATTTCTAACAATCTCCCCCAATTTATGCTTTAATCAGTAAATCTTATAGACAAATGTACCATTGTTTGAGTTTTTCTACCTTGACTTACATTCACTTGTAGGAAAAATCTTCAGACAGAAACTTAAAGCAACTTCTTTTCAGCCATCTTCAATAATTCCACCAGTTTCTCCTTCATTTCCTTCATCTAATCACTAGAATCATCAATTTGGAAAATTACAGCTCTCAAGTTGTAGATTGATGTTCTTTCCATTTTTTCATCTAGAGGAATAATGCAGATCTTTTGTCCATCAGGATTAAGCATTAATGTTGGAGTTTCCAATACCATCTTTATTTTAGCATCTCCCTTGCTCATCTCCTTCTCAGTATCATCCTCTAGCATATACCTTGGTTTGTACTCCTCAGAATCCAACTTCATCAATTTTTTAGAACAAAGGCTGAAAAAGAAGAAAGCCAAGAAAAGCAAAATCTCTGGGCCATAGCAGTCAGAGAAAAGAAGAGAGATGTACAGCTCAAGATTGGAAAGAAATGGGATACTGCAAGAGAAATAATGGACAAACAACAAAAGGGTCCAGTTGAAGACAAGCATCTGAAATCAATAATTGAGCGTCTAGAAAAGTCAAATGACAACATTGACAACTTCATGAAAGCTCTGAAAGAGGAAGTGGACTACATCACTATCCTAGTGGATCACATTCTTGAAGACTGGCAGATACTAGTCTACATACACAGGAATGGAACATTCAGAATTTCCTTAGAGTTTTTCAGGAAAAGAAGTTTATCAGTAATATGGACGTTCTTGAACAGAATAAAGAAGAGCTCAGAAGAGAATGAACTTCTCAGGGATAGACTTAGAGTCTTTGCCACAGCTGTTAGTCCTCAGATCTTATTTGATCCTCACGAGGTAAGATTTTTCTCAAACAAGTTGTATCAAATCATGCAGTTAAATGAGGAATCTTTTAAGGGCTACGCAGTTAAGTACATGATACAAGTCAAAAAGATGCTAAGGTCAAAAGGGTTCAGATCCCAAGCTAAGATGGATGCTGCAGAGAAGATAAAAAACTACTGTCTGTCGAAAAGATCTCCTTCTTACATCAGGCAAATACCAAAGATAGATTCAACACAACCATCTGATGCAGAAGAAGAGATAGTAGATCCTGTTGAACAAGAAGTATTGTGGCAGTTAGCAAGAGCTGAACAAAGAAGGTTGTATGGAGAATCCACTACAATAGAACAATCAGTATCTGAAGAAGTACCGAGGACACCTGTTCATAAAGGTTCAATCCTAGAAGAAGGTGAAGTTGATACAACAGAAGACTGAAGACTTAGATAGAACAAGATAGAAACTTTGTAATAATTGTTCATTGCTAGAGGAACATCTATCTTGTATTTATCTTTTATGTATGAATCTGGAAAATTGTTAAATATAAAACCAGAACTTTTGTTTATTATTTACAGTCATTAAATGTCGTACTACTTTCTTAGTTGTTAGTTGAGTTATCCTTTAGGAATTTGTGTGTTAAGTGTTTAACAACAAATAGGGGGAGATTGAAATGCATATGACTAGGCCTATTTGTAATAATTAGATGACAACTCAACTCTAACTATTAAAGTGAAGTAAATACTAAACACTAAACAGGAATCAAGGTGAAGACAGTCATCTAATCATAGAGGATCCAAGTATCAGAGGTATTTTGTGGGATTGCTACTCAACACTGGAAGAAGTTCATTTATATGTTCAAGCGTCAGTGAAAATAATATTTGTGGTAGTACTTCTATAGAAGACAGAAGGTACAGAAGATTTCAAGTGATTACTACAGTAGATTCCAGAAGAAGATTGAAATCAGTGAAGCAGAAGAAATGACAGAAGGCCTCTATTTAAAAGTAATTAAATGGAGAATATTTATTAGTATGACACAAATGAACCAGACAGTACATTTGTGTGTCAACTAAAATAATATTTATTCTTAATTTAAATCAAGAGGTTTCAAGATCAGAAGACAAAGAGAAATCAAGAAGACTGCAGTTTAATCGGATCTCTATAATATTTTAATTCTACAGTCTAAGTAAATTAATTATTTAATTTATGATTAATTAAATTAATTCAAGTTGAATTTAATTTAATTTATAAATTATTTAATTAATTTAAGAAGAATTAATTTATTAGAAAAGAAATGATTTTATATGACTTATATATATATATATATATTTCGAATATGAATTAAATAAGTCATACCGAATATGACTTAAATAAGTCATACCGAGCTATATATATATATGTTAAATAAGTCATACCGAGTTTTCTTTTAGAAAAGGTCATGCTGAGTTGATTTTGTTTAATTAAAATAAGTCATACCGATTTATTTAATTAAATAAAATCCGGATATGACTTTCAAAAGGTCATACCGAACTTTTGACAAGTCATACCGAGTTTTAATAAGTCATACCGAGCTCAGAAAGTCATGCCCAGTAATTTCAGAAGTCATACAAGGGTTAATTTCTTGAAATTAAGTCATACTCATAAAGGTCATAGCAGCCATTTCAAATCTCTATAAATATGAGATGATCTCTTCACTTTTCAGTTGTTCAATTGTTAAGAAGTTAGAAAATCAGATCAAATTCAGTAATTTATCTTCATTGTAATATTCACAGATTTCTGTGCTGAGTTTGGAATATAATTGTTAAACGCGAACAGTTCATGTCAAAATCGTTCTAAGCTTTTTAACAGTTATATAATCTTTCTACTTATTAATTGTGTAATACTAATCAAGTTAAAATTATCTTTCACTTGAACAGTATTTTATTATAATTAATATTTCGCGAGTAATTAAAATAATATTTTTAATCCAATTATTCCGCGATTAATTTTCAGATATTGTATTCAACCCCCCTTCTACAATATCAGGGACCAACAATTGGCATCAGAGCTGGTTGATATAGTTTATATCAGATCCAAATCAAATTCCGCGAACTCATACAGATCACAAAAATTATTTTAAATTCGAAATAATTTTTTATTCGAAATAATTTTTTTCTGAAAAATTATTTTTGATCAAAAATTGTTTTAAGTCAAAAATTAAAATATTTTTTGAAACACTTAATTTTTAATCTTATTAAAGATGAGTACCCAGAAAGTCACTAGCATCAAAATTCCACAATTTGACAGAGAACACTACAAATTGTGGAAACACAAAATGCTACTGTTTATCGGGATTGCAAATCCCAAGTATGCATTAGTCATGGCCAAAGGTGTTGAACCCCCTATATCAGTTATTCTCGAACACACGGTTGATGGGGTTGTAATTCCCCACAGACAGTTTCCAAAAAGTCCGGCAGACTATACAGATGAGGAAACAGAAGCTGTGTCCCTTGATAATAACCTGAAGCTCATATTAATTGAAACCCTAGACTACATCATGTACAACCAAGTAGTAAATTGCAAGAATGCAAAACAGATCTGGGAAACAATTGAAATTATCAATGAGGGAACTGAAGAAGTTAAGGAGAATAGACTGGGGATCCTTACCACCCAATATGAGCAGTTTAGATCCAACCCTGGTGATGGTATCTCTGAGGTGTTTCAGAGACTAAACAAATTGATAAACGAGCTCAACATGAATGGAAAGTTTTATCAGAACCAAGAGGTGAACAGGAAGTTTTTGCTGACCTTACCAGAGCATCTGGAGCACAGGATTGCAGCCATCCGGGAATCTAGGGACATGAAAGAGGTAACCCTAGAAAGACTCTACGGAGTTTTAAAAACTTATGAGCTGGAACAGATCCAAACCAGAGAGATGTACGGAAGAGGTAAGGTACTGAGTTCCTCCAAGGCATTAATGGTAAAAGCACCAGAGAAAGAAGAAGTGAAGGCTGTTGCACCTTCTAACAGTTCAACAGAGTATGTGGTTCCAGAACTTGGACATACTTCTGACAAACAAGAAGACGGTGATTTCTACTCACTGGAAGAACTAGATCAGCTAGAAGATGAATCTCTAGCTATGGTTGCCAGGAAGTTTGGCAACATGAGATTCCGAAGAAACTCCTCATTCAGAAGTAAGCCTAATTTTGGAAGATTCCAAAAAGGAGGTTCTTCGATAGCAGTATCGAAAAGCGGCTACAAGACCGGCTTAGTTGATAGAAGCAAGTTTCGTTGCTTCAACTGTAATGAGCTAGGCCACTTTGCAACTGAGTGCAAGAAGCCTAAGCAAGGGAAGAAGAGAGAGTCTTACGAAGAGCTCAAGGAGAAGTATGATGCACTCGTGAAAAAGCATCAAGGAAAGTCCTATCTAGCAGCAGGCAAAAGCTGGGATGATTCAGATAACGATGATGAGGAAGAGCTAGGAAATCTTGCTCTTATGACTTCATTAGAGGAATCACTGTCTCCCATCCGTGACAGAGGAATAGAGGTAAATCCTTCTTGTCCTAAGATGTTTGCTTTGCTAGGTAAAGAACTAGATGGTGAAAGAGATAAGGTTAAGAAACTCAGACTCAAAGTCAAAGAGTTAGTTGATGAGACTGAAGTTTTTAAACAGTTAAAAAGAAATCATGACAAGTTGACTGAAGATTTAGCTGTTCAAGTCAGTAAAGTCAGTTGTCATGTTGTAACAGAAGCCAATCTCAGAAACCAGATAGAAGAAGAAAAGAAGAAGTGTCTTGCATATAAGAATTCCTCATATATTGTAAAGAACCTAGTTGACCAACAAGAAATAAGTCGTAAAGTTGGGATACGCTTCGAGTACAATAAATCTGTAGGAAAGCCAAGCAACATAACCCCCTTTAGAAAAAGTGCTGTAGAAAGGGGTATCCCACATGTTGTTAAAGACACACCAAAACCTCTCTTCATAACACCGATAGCTGAACCTATCCTTGAGAGCTCTGTACTGATTGCATATGAAATGCAGTTGGAAGATCTTGAGGAAGAGAAGAAGAGAGGAGAACAGGTTAAGGACATAAAAGGAGTTAATGTCCAGAAAGAGAGGTGTGCACCAAAGACACCAGTGAAAGATGTGGGAACTTCTGATTCCCCCAGACCTGCTGTAGGTGCAAAATACTTAAAGAATAAAATGAACAGACCCAACACATTTGTGAACAGTAGGAACAGTAACAATAAATTTCATTCTAGTGAAAACTTCAAAGATACTGAGAAAATTGAAGTAGAATCTGTTAAGCCTCCTACTGTATTGAATAACATGCCTACTATTGATGCTTTCCATAGACCATGTGGTATAATGAATTGCATGTTATGTGCTTTTAATGCTATGACTGCTTACTTTAAACGCATGATAGCTAAGAAAGATAACATGACACCTAGACAGCATATCAATAGTAAATTTGCTAAATCCAAGACTGCGACTCCTTCACCTGAAAAGAAGGAATCATATATTCCTAAGTCTAAACAGAAAGTTGTTAAGACTATTTTTAGGAAGGTAGGAACAGTCAAGGAAGAAAATGATGTTATTCGAAAAGGATCTGTTGTCAAAGCAGACAAAGGTCAATTCTTTAAGTATGCCGGGCCCAATCAATTTTGGGCTCCGAAGACGAATTAATCCGTTTGATAATTGTAGGGAGTTAAACAGGTAAACCGAGTTATATGGATCCTGGACAGCGGATCGTCAAGGCATATGACCGGAGATAGAGCCCTGCTATCAGACGTGGTTGAGAGAGCTGGCCCAGTCGTCACCTTTGGAGATAACAGCAAAGGAATGACTACGGGATATGGCAAGTTAAATACAGGAAATGTTATCATTGAAAATGTCTCTTTGGTAGAAGGACTTAAGCACAATCTACTCAGCGTCAATCAATTTTGTGATAAAGGATACAAGGTAAACTTTATCAAGGAGAAATGCTTAATAGCTCATTCTAAAAAAGACAGACTAGCCTTGCGTGGAGTAAGGAAAGGAAACTTGTACGTAGCTGATTTCAACTCGGGAACTGAAGCTGAAGCAAACTGTTTTTATTCAAAAGCTTCAACGGAGGAAAGTTGGTTATGGCACAAGAAGCTCTCACACCTGAATTTCAAAACAATGAACTCTCTAGTCAAGAGGGATTTGGTGAGAGGACTGCCTCCAATGGAATTTACACAAGAAGGCTTGTGTGAGGCATGTCAGAAAGGGAAGTCAAAGAAAGCAACTCACAGAGGCACAGACACTACAAACATCACTGAACCACTTCAACTCCTTCATATGGATTTATTTGGTCCAGTAAATATTCTGTCTATGTCAAGGAAGAAATACGCCTTAGTGATTGTGGATGACTTCACAAAATATACATGGGTTTTATTCTTGAACTCTAAGGATGAAAATTCACATTTGGTGATTGATTATATAAAGCTGATTGAGTTAGATTCAAAGTTACCTGTCCGGGCAATCAGATCAGATAATGGAACAGAATTCAAAAATGAAATTCTGAATAACTTCTGCTCAGACAAGGGAATAACAAGGCAATACTCAGCACCAAGAACTCCGCAACAAAATGGAGTTGTAGAAAGGAAAAATCGAACCCTGATTGAAGCTGCAAGGACTATGCTAAGTGAATCAAGGTTACAGATCTACTTCTGGGCTGAAGCAGTTAATACAGCTTGTTATACTCAGAATCGAACTCTGATCAACAAAGATCATATGAAAACTCCCTATGAATTAATGGCTGGCAAGAAACCTATTCTCAAGTACTTTCATGTATTTGGAGCCAAATGCTTTGTGCTAAAAGATGGAGATGAACATCGTGGCAAGTTTGAGGCCAAGGCACATGAAGCTATTTTTGTCGGTTACTCAACAAGAGCATATAGGGTATACATAATTGATCAGCACCAAGTGAAGGAAAGTGTCAATATAACTTTTGATGACACAAAACTCCCAAGTATCCAAACTGAAGATTCTTCTGAGTCATTAAAATTTGATAATTATCCAGACTCACATTCTGATGACGAAGAAGAACCTGAGGTTGCAGCAGGAAATAATGACAACAATGATGGTAATGATCTAGGTAATAGTGGTGGAAATAATGGCAACACTGGAGATTCTACTAATACCAGTGGTGGATCAACAAGTCATCCTGGCAGCAACTCAGGGGGAGATGAAGGATCAACTGGCAGAACACAACATCACAATGAATTTCAAGACCAATCATCAAGATCAAACCTACCCAGGGAAAGGATATGGAGCAAAGATCATCCTTTTGAATTGATCATAGGTGATCCAGATGTTGGAGTAAGAACCAGAAGTGCAACCCCAAATGAATGTTTATTCTCAGTTTTTCTATCTCAAGAAGAACCAAATAAGATTAAAGATGCACTAATTGATCCAGATTGGGTTCTTGCCATGCAAGAAGAGCTCAATCAGTTCGAGAGACAAGAAGTCTGGACACTGGTACCCAGGCCTAAAGATAGATCTGTTATTGGCACGAAATGGGTATACAGGAACAAGTTAGACAGTGATGGCATTGTTACAAGAAACAAAGCCAGGCTGGTGGCAAAGGGTTACTCCCAGGAAGAGGGGATTGATTATGACGAGACCTACGCACCAGTTGCAAGATTTGAAGCCATCAGGATATTTCTGGCATTCGTAGCACATTCCAATTTTAAAGTCTATCAAATGGATGTGAAGAGTGCATTCCTGAACGGAAAGCTAGAAGAGGAAGTTTATGTGGAACAGCCCCCTGGCTTTGAAAATCCAGAGTTTGCTGATTTTGTGTACTTTCTTTTCAAAGCTCTCTATGGACTCAAGCAAGCACCGAGGACATGGTATGACACTCTCTCTGAGTTTTTACTTGAAAATGGTTTCACTAGAGGTGTCATAGATAAAACTCTCTGTTACAAATTACATAATAAAGATATGATATTTGTCCAAGTTTATGTTGACGATATTATATTTGGTTCTACTAACGAAAACTTGTGCAAGAGATTTGCTAAGTTAATGCAGAGTAGATATGAGATGAGCATGATGGGTGAGCTGTCATTCTTCCTTGGATTGCAAGTAAAGCAAAAGGAAGATGGGATTTTTATTTGCCAATCAAAGTATGTAAGAGATCTTCTCAGGAAATACAGTCTAGAAGATTCTTCACCGGCAAAAACCCCAATGCCAACAGCCACGAAGCTTGACAAAGATGAAACTGGTAAGAAAGTTGACATCACAAGCTATAGAGGTATGATAGGCTCATTATTATATCTAACTGCTAGTAGACCCGACATAATGTTTGCAACATGCTTATGTGCAAGGTTTCAATCTGACCCAAGAGAATCTCATCTAATAGCTGTTAAATGAATTTTTAGATATCTAAAGGGTACACCAGATCTTGGAATTTGGTACCCTAAGGATACAGGTTTTGACCTAATTGGCTATACAGATTCAGACTATGCAGGGTGCAGGATGGACAGGAAAAGTACTTCTGGAAGCTGTCAGTTTCTAGGACGACGGTTGATCTCCTGGTACAGCAAGAAATAGCATTCAGTATCTACCTCGACAGCCGAAGCAGAATACATTGCGGCAGGTAGCTGTTCTGCACAGATCTTGTGGATTAGGAATCAGCTAAATGACTATGGACTTGCATTGAACAAAATTCCAATATTCTGCGACAACACAAGTGCTATAGCTATTTCCAACAATCCTGTTCAACATTCGCGAACCAAGCACATTGACATAAGGTATCACTTTATAAGAGAGCATGTCATGAACGGAACTGTGGTGCTACATTTTGTACCCACAGAAGATCAGATAGTCGACATCTTCACAAAACCACTTAATGAATCCACTTTCTCAAAGCTGGTTAGTGAATTAGGGATGTTAAACAATGGCTAAATTTTTGGTTGCTAAGAATTAATTTAAGCTCATAAATATTAAATGTTAAGATTTAAAGAGTTTATGAGACTTGAATTAATAAAATCCTAGGGCTTATGAATTTTTGGAAAATTATCTTAAGATTAACTCAATATTCTTAGAAGATAATTATTTCAATTAAAGCATAAGTACTTTTGTTTAATTTTAAACATTTATAAGCATTTATGTAAATTAATGTATATATTTTTCGGATGATTATTGTACATTAAAATAAATGAGTATGTTATTAATTATTCAATTAATTTGCTTATTAAATTAATTCAAACATGAGTTAATTTAATTCTTAAATTAATTAAAATAAATTAATAATGTAATTATTTATTATTTGTCTATAATAATTTATTAATATGTATTTTATTATTATTTATCTCATAATTTCTGATTGTTAATATTTATTGTATAATTATTCTATTTTATTTTTTTTAATAATCAGCATGACTTGTTTTTACAAATGCTCGGTATGACATTATATAATAAATTTCGGCATAACTTTTTATTTTTAATAAAAAGTCATATCGAGAGTTTAGTATAATAAGTCATACAGAAAGTTTTGTTTCTATTACCTTCAGTTTTATGAAAATAAAACTCGGTATGACTTTTGAAAAGTCATACCGAGATATGTTGGTATTTGTTTTAATAAGTCATACCGACTATTAGAGTTTTACTTCCTGTTAATAAGTCATAGCAGCTACACACACACACACTGCTACACACAAACACTCGAACAGTTTTTTTCTTTGAACAAGAAATCAATCGATTTTCAACTATTTCAACTGAAATCAGTTGCTGCTAATCTCTGTTTACAAGTATCTTTACTTGCTAGTTTGGTAAAATTGATTAAAACAAAGGAAACTCTGCCCGATTTTAGCAAAATCCAGTGACTGTTCTTGTTCTTGTTTTTAGAATAATCGAAGCTTTCAAGTGATTTTTTGTGAACTAGGACTGTTTGTGTAGTGTATTGTTGATTAAAGTTGATTTGGGGCTTATTAGAAATTAGGGTTTTTATTTAAAAGTGTAATTTTCGTATTATTGGCTTGTAATTGTTAATTTTGATTTTTAATCGCACATTGTAATTTTATTATTTGTAATAGCTTAAATCTACAACAAAAATGGCTGGTTTTTGCGAATTAGTAAAAACTAATTTTGTAGGATTTTTCAATCCGGTGAATTGTTCAGTCGAGAGGTTTCGACCGTGGATCGTATTTATGAATGAACATTCACTTGTAAGAACTGCAATTACTCTGGACGCCCCGTTGCAAGTGTTAGCACTTAGGGCTCTGTATTCCACTGCTAGGAATAGGAGTACTGCAGGCAGAGTTCAATTCTCATTCAGCATAGGAGATCATGAATATATGGTGACTGAAGAGGACGTGAACAGGATTCTAGGCTTTCCAACTGATAACTTCATGGATCCACCCTCTGTACCAGAAATTCTAGAGTTTTTCTATTCCATTAGATATCAGGGTGAGATCAATTTGGTAAGATTGACGAAGTCCAGATTGGTAAGCGAATGAGACTACTTCTTTGGGACGTTAGCCAAAGTTTTTGCACCCACTACAAAGAACAACTTCAACAATATATCTTCACTACTGCAAATAATAGGGTTTTCTGTGGCCCACAACAGGAGGATAAATTTTGGAAAGTTGATTCTAAAAGAAATAATAAGAAAAATGGGGAAACCAGAAAGCAGGGAATAGGACATTCAAGTCTACTATCCGAGGTTCCTGATGCTGTTCATGAATGATTTGTTGATGGATGAAGACAAAGCCTTATTTCATAATAGTCCTGTAGAAGAATCTCCTACTTCTCAGAACAACTTATTTTCAAGGCTCCACAACAACCCCAAGTACGAAGATGTGCCAGTGGAAAGAACAGATTACATGGATGAGGTATTAGATCTTATTGCTAATCCTGTGCAGGAACAAGAGCCAGAGCAAGTGCCAATGCAAATGGATCATCCTGTGCACCTTCTACTTGAAGCTGCTCAGCATGTCGATCAAGTGACACAAGATCAACAGGTAATATCTCAATCATAATCTTCTAGTTCAATACCTATAGATATATCCACTGCTCTGTTAGATTTATCTGTGGCGGACTATAATTATGGTCTTACATTTCAGGATATCAGCTACGAACCTGAAAACACACAGGTTCCGTCCCCAGCTGAATTAGAGCCTCAAACAGTTTCTCCTTCATCCTCCTCTTCATTAAAAGTCAGAAAAAGGAAGAAACCTGTCAGAATAATTAGAGGTCTTGGTGCTGATGTGAGTGAACCCGCAGCTCTGTCTCCTCCTTCAAAAATTTCTAGAGTTGACCCTGAGACAACTGCAGCCTCTACCTATTCCAGTCAATGGGATATGGATTTTAACATGGCCATCCAAGATTCTCTAGATACACTTGCTCAACCAGGTGATCTAATTCGCTGCTCGGCCACAGCATCAGATAGTGAGGAAAACACACTGCTAGCAATCACTCTAGCAGAACCTTCACTTGAAGAAATACCAACACATGAGGGCACATTTGTTGAAGAAAATGTTTTTAATGAAAACTCGTCGGATGCCACCTATGTTGTGGACTATGACATTTTCGATGCAGTGTAGCATCAGATACCCTCTGAGGTACTAAGGAGCACCACAGACTCTCAAGAGCCTGTCATTACATTGTCTAAGGTGGTGACTCCCCTAGATTTCTTTCATTCAGTTCTCTTTCGAGAAGGTCTCGAATCCACTGGTGGATTTGAGAGGCAACCACTCCATAGAGGGAGATGGGACTCCATTCACGGAGTAGCTACGTCAGTAGCGGAGCCACTTCAAGTTAATCTTGTTGAGGACGCGCCTTCATAGGCATCAGAAGAGCATTTTAACTCTTCAAAAGCTATTGTTATATATGCAGGTACAGCTTCAGGATCTGGAAAGGAGCTAAACACGAGTGATGTGAGGCAAACACAGAGTGAAACACATGCACAGAGTGATAGTGAGATAAACAGGAGTGCAAGTGAGATGAGTGCATACTAACACAGTGAACTATTATCTAAAATGGAAGCTCTCCAGAAAGAAATGCAAATTGTTCAGGCTGAGTTGGTAAAAGTAAAAGCACAAGCAGAAGAAAAATCTACATCTGCCTCTGTAACACAGCAGCTGACAATAGTACGAAAAGATGTTGATGATGTCAAAACCTCCATTCTTCTAAAAACTCAAGACATCCAGAGTGTACAGAATCTTATTGCTGAAGACATGAAAAAAGTCAGCAAATTACATGAAAAGATTGATGAGGTTGAGAAAAGCTTGACATTAACAATCATTGAAAATGAAAAGATCTCTACACAAAGATTCAGCAAACTGGATGATGGAATGACACATTTGAATGAAGGAATGAAGCAAGTCTATCTGACTATGCAGAAAATGTTGACATCTTTTGAAGCTTCTAAAATCCAAGAGGATCCCTCAACTAAGGGGGAGAAATCAAAAGAGAAAGTAGCTGGAGATGAAGGGGCTTCTACTCAAGGCAAAGGGAAAGATAAACTGTATTCTGAAGATCAATTTCAATCGTATGATCCAGAACCAGAAAAACAGTTTTATGATCAAGAGAAATTCATTGATGACAGTTCTCATGATGAATCAAACTTTCCTGACTACTGCAGAGCTGAGGAAGAGATTGCATTTGATGAAGATTTTTTGTTTCCAGAAGAAAAAGAAGTTGATCCAGCCTATGAAGAGGCAATGAAAAAACTAAAAGAAGACATTAAGGCAAGTCATGCAAAAACTGAAAATCTGAAAGCTCTAGTCATGGAAAGAACAAAGGCTGAAAAAGAAGAAAGCCAAGAAAAGCAAAATCTCTGGGCCATAGCAGTCAGAGAAAAGAAGAGAGATGTACAGCTCAAGATTGGAAAGAAATGGGATACTGCAAGAGAAATAATGGACAAACAGCAAAAAGGTCCATTTGAAGACAAACATCTGAAATCAATAATTGAGCGTCTAGAAAAGTCAAATGACAACATTGACAACTTCATGAAAGCTCTGAAAGAGGAAGTGGACTACATCACTATCCTAGTGGATCACATTCTTGAAGACTGGCAGATACTAGTCTACACACACAGGAATGGAACATTCAGAATTTCCTTAGAGTTTTTCAGGAAAAGAAGTTTATCAGTAATATGGACGTTCTTGAACAGAATAAAGAAGAGCTCAGAAGAAAATGAACTTCTCAGGGATAGACTTAGAGTCTTTGCCACAGCTGTTAGTCCTCAGATCTTATTTGATCCTCACGAGGTAAGATTTTTCTCAAACAAGTTGTATCAAATCATGCAGTTAAATGAGGAATCTTTTAAGGGCTACGCAGTTAAGTACATGATACAAGTCGAAAAGATGCTAAGGTCAAAAGGGTTCATATTCCAAGCTAAGATGGATGCTGCAGAGAAGATAAGAAACTACTGTCTGTCGAAAAGAATTCCTTCTTACATCAGGCAAATACCAAAGATAGATTCAACACAACCATCTGATGTAGAAGAAGAGATAGTAGATCCTGTTGAACAGGAAGTACTGTGGCAGTTAGCAAGAGCTGAACAAAGAAGGTTGTATGGAGAATCCACTACAACAGAACAATCAGTATCTGAAGAAGTACCGAGGACACCTGTTCATAAAGGTTCAATCCTAGAAGAAGGTGAAGTTGATACAACAGAAGACTGAAGACTTAGATAGAACAAGATAGAGACTTTGTAATAATTGTTCAGTGCTAGAGGAACATCTATCTTGTATTTATCTTTTATGTATGAATCTGGAAAATTGTTAAATATAAAACCAGAACTTTTGTTTATTATTTACAGTCATTAAATGTCGTACTACTTTCTTAGTTGTTAGTTGAGTTATCCTCTAGGAATTTGTGTGTTAAGTGTTTAACAACAAATAGGGGGAGATTGAAAGGCATATGACTAGGCCTATTTGTAATAATTAGATGACAACTCAACTCTAACTATTAAAGTGAAGTAAATACTAAACACTAAACAGGAATCAAGACGAAGACAATCATCTAATCATAGAGGATCCAAGTATCAGAGGTATTTTGTGGGATTGCTACTCAACACTGGAAGAAGTTCATTTATATGTTCAAACGTCAGTGAAAATAATATTTGTGGTAGTACTTCTATAGAAGACAGAAGGTACAGAAGATTTCAAGTGATTACTACAGTAGATTCCAGAAGAAGATTGAAATCAGTGAAGCAGAAGAAATGACAGAAGGTCTCTATTTAAAAGTAATTAAATGGAGAATATTTATTAGTATGACACAAATGAACCAGACAGTACATTTGTGTGTCAACTAAAATAATATTTATTCTTCATTTAAATCAAGAGGTTTCAAGATCAGAAGACAAAGAGAAATCAAGAAGACTGCAGTTTAATCGGATCTCTATAATATTTTAATTCTACAATCTAAGTAAATTAATTATTTAATTTATGATTAATTAAATTAATTCAAGTTGAATTTAATTTAATTTATAAATTATTTAATTAATTTAAGAAGAATTAATTTATTAGAAAAGAAATGATTTTATATGACTTATATATATATATATATATATATATATATTTCGAATATGAATTAAATAAGTCATACCGAATATGACTTAAATAAGTCATACCGAGCTATATATATATGTTAAATAAGTCATACCGAGTTTTCTTTTAGAAAAGGTCATGCTGAGTTGATTTTGTTTAATTAAAATAAGTCATACCGATTTATTTAATTAAATAAAATCCGGATATGACTTTCAAAAGGTCATACCGAACTTTTGAGAAGTCATACCGAGTTTTAATAAGTCATACCGAGCTCAGAAAGTCATGCCCAGTAATTTCAGAAGTCATACAAGGGTTAATTTCTTGAAATTAAGTCATACTCATAAAGGTCATAGCAGCCATTTCAAATCTCTATAAATATGAGATGATCTCTTCACTTTTCAGTTGTTCAATTGTTAAGAAGTTAGAAAATCAGATCAAATTCAGTAATTTATCTGCATTGTAATATTCACAGATTTCTGTGCTGAGTTTGGAATATAATTGTTAAACGCGAACAGTTCATGTCAAAATCGTTCTAAGCTTTTTAACAGTTATATAATCTTTCTACTTATTAATTGTGTAATACTAATCAAGTTAAAATTATATCTTTCACTTGAACAGTATTTCATTATAATTAATATTTCGCGAGTAATTAAAATAATATTTTTAATCTAATTATTCCGCGATTAATTTTCAGATATTGTATTCAACCCCCCTTCTACAATATCAGGGACCAACAACTTGTCTTGATAACAGTGTCTTTAAGATCAGAACCTTCACTGTGAAGACCCTTTCTTAACACATTTATTGCTTTTAGAATTGTCTTCATCTCATTAGAATGTAATTCAGAGTCTGCTTTCTTTATAAGATCATGAACATGGGGCCAAGAAATTGTTTTATTAGAGAACTTCCAAGACAAATCCCAGATGTTTTGTTTTGTAGAGCTTAGAATATCTGCATTTGATGGTTCCCCTTGCTGCTTTCTTCCCTCCTTATACCTTCTTGTCTAAGAGCATATTCAATTTCTTCTTTCAACTTTTCAACAACACAATAATCAGGATATTCCATCATCAGTATATCATGCGCATCAAAGACATCAATTGGCCATCTTTTTGAACTGTATCTCTGAGTATAAGGAATTGAGAGATCAGTAACTTCTTTAATTTCAAAAATAGGATCCTCAGAGATTGTAACTTCATCATCAGAGTTTGTAACAACATTAGAGTTTGTCACCTCAGAGTTTAGAGATTGAGGGACAGGTTGATCAGTAGAGCCTGTTTATGTTATACTCTGAGTGCCTACAAAAGGAACAGAATACCCTAAGACACTCTTTTCTTTTAAAATAATCTCATTACTTCTCACATCACACATCTCATGACTTTTGAGAGTCAGAGTTTGCTCACTAGAAGTAAATAACTTCTTTCTCATTTCTAACTCTACTTTTGCCAGATCCAGTGTCTGCCTCTCATTGTAAATTCTGTTTTTCACACATTTTACCTCAGTCTCACAAGAAAGGCTCAAATCACAATGTCCTACATAAATAAGAAGTGGCTTAGAAAGGAGATCTGTGGTCACAGGGATAGAGGGTTCCTTTCCAGGACTATCCATGGTCATTCCAGCAGTAAAAGATAGAAATATAAAGTTTGAACTTATGCTATCAGAGTATGTAAATTCTGAAGAAAAGTCAGAGTTTATACCTTCAGCATTTGTAGAGTCTGATGGAATGTCCAATGGCTGTGCAGAAAGAGGTTGTACCAGAATTGCATTAGAGATTACCAATGGATTAGCATCAGAGTTTTTCTTCTCAGCAGTTGCAGTAGCAGAATCAGAGTGTGGTTGCACCTCCATATTTTGGTCTGCAATCACAAAGTTGGTGATTGGTTCTTGTGAGACCTAGGTCTTGTCATCAGCTGCTTCACCACTTGTAGATGAAGGTTCTTGTGGGCTTGATTCTGCCAGAGTTTGGCCTTCAGCATCAGCAACAACAAGATCTTCTATCAGAGTTTTTATGCCTGCATCCAAACTTTGATTGGATGGTTCTTGTGTGACTGGGGAAATAACAACCTCTTCAACCCTTTGAGATGAAGGTTCTTGTGGTCTGTACCCCTGATCCAAGTTGACTTCATTTGCTAGAACTATGACTTCTATTGAACTTTGATCAATAGGTTTTTGTGGGCCTGACCTTTCATAGACTGCTACTTCACTTTGAGAAGCAGGTTCTTGTGTGTCTTGGCCGAAGGAAACCTTCTTCTTCTTCCTTCTAGTAAAAAGCTTTGAAGTGCCAGAGATTAGAGATTTTTGAGATTTCTGAGTAGCCATTTCTCTTTTTACTTCCTCAGCTAACTCCCTTACTGTTGGGTCCCAAAGTATCGTAGAAGGGGGGTTGAATACGATACTCACAATAATTTAAATTCTTTTCTGAATTTGTGGATAAATAAATTATTGATTCAGAGTGGGTTTGGTCATTTGTAGTGTTTAGGTGAGCTGCCTACTAATTTTCTGTATGTCCGGATAAATTAATTAGGTTCAAGAAAATTAGCAAGTGAAATAAACGGGACAAGATTCGGGAAATATATCTTTCATATATAAACCCAGAGGTTGCAACACTCAGTTAAAAATATAACTAGTTTCCAAAGAACAAATTAGTTCTTTGCTACTAACACAAAAATATAAAGCTCAGTTCCTATACAAATATATCTAAATTAGTACAAGGAAAAACAGAGTCCGTAGGGAGTGATATCTAGGAGCCTTGAGTATTTTTCATTAAAGAACCGGGTCCTAATATCTGACTGGAAGCAAGGTATGGGTGTGTATAAATTATATCTCTTGCTCCGGCCATGGCTACTCTCTACATTTTTGTGTTAAAGAAGACGACTCTTGAAATGAGTAGCTTGTCTTTTTCACTGTGTAGACTTTTAAATTAAATAAAGTAAGTTGCTATAATTTGATTGGCTGAGGGCTAAGTGGGGCCAAGAAATATTTTTTTGCACTAATAAATATTTTGTTGCGCCTATTACTATTGTTGCGCCTGCATATTATGTTGCGCCTGTCACATTTTATGCCCTGTATAAATATATGTGGCGCCACAAGTGGGGCAAAGGGGAGGCGCAATTTACATATTTGTGATTAGAAATGTAAGTTGTGCCACTTGATTAATATTAAAAACCAAGGGAAAGTGGCGCCATTTGAAGTGGCACTTGACTTGGTCAAAGTGCAGTTTAGCCACTGCACTTTGACACACTTTCCGTTCGCTGCCTGAAGTTCACAAACTTTCACTTTCTGTATCAAAGTCTTGTCACATTACACCCTGTATCCTAAGTTGTTTCCGTTCTTCGACTGTAGTTCAGAAACTTTCACTTTTCGTTCCAAGGTTATGACACTTTTCGTACCTTATTAAATAACCATTCTTTCCAAGTTTCTTCAACTTAACAATTCTTCTATAGTTAATACTCAGATTCCTTTCACAAACTGCTGATGCCTAGTGCAACTGGTCTGGTTCACAGACCACTAACTTCAATCCAGGTTTTCGTATTATAGTCTTACGTACATTATTAAGTTTGCAGCAACTTCATTGCTTCGAACACTAACTGTCAATAAACATAGTACTTTCACTGGAATCTTTTCTGGTACTTAGACAACATCTCCATTATTACCACAATCTTGAATACTTCATTCTCTGTTATTCACTGACGCTTGAACATATAAATGAACTTCTTTTAGTGAGTATAACTCCAAGACTGTAGCTGTCTTATTAATCCTTTATCTTTACCATGTCTTCAATTCTTCTAGATTCCTATGCTTCGAACACTGTCTATCTTCAATCAATGTTGGTATACTGAAATCTTCTAGTGGCACTTTTATACTGAATCTTCAACACTTCTGAAACCCTGAAAGTCTTTACACATTATTCTCTACTGAGGCATGAACATATTAATATACTTCTCTCAATGACCTATAGTAGACTTCAAAACTTCTTCTAACGTCTTGATTCACTGTATCTGCCTTGTCTTCATTTCTTCCTGATTTCTGTGTAGGCGTAGTATTATTTACTTGTCTTGTTCTAGTGTTGAGTTATCACGATTACTATTCATACAACTCTGTAATCTCACCAACAATCTCCCCCTATTTGATTGTTAAACTTAGCAAACAAATATCATAAAGAGGATAACTCAACTAACAACTAGAAAAAGTAATGGCCCGGGACTTGTAAATAATGCTACTGATTTTTCTGGATCAGATTCTGCATTTCCAGATTTCTTGTGTAACTGAAATGTAAGATGTTTGTTCTTCTAGCACTGAACTGATATTCATGTAGTATCATCTTCATTTCTATCTGTGTTTGAGCTTTCTCTGCTTCAAAATCCTTCATAGTTGAACTTAAAGAATTTATGATGAACAGAGCTTCATAAGAATTAAAATTCCCAGGAACGTCTTCAATAGCACATAGAACATTGCTCTAGTAATGTTCTCCCCCTAAGAATGTGATTCTTCTTCTCTATCTTCTTCTCCTCTTTAGATGATCAATGGAAGTAACAATTCTTTTCTGTACATCACACTTGGATGAGGAATCCTCTATTGACGACTCCTTTCAAGTATAGAATACAGTTTCTTGATTCTCCCATATTCTGTTATTTCCCATAAGAATTAGAAGATAAGATTTTCTTCTTTTTCTTGTCTAAATTCTCCCCCTAAGGATATTAACTGCTTCCATAAGGATACAAATATAAGACTTTATTAACTTCTCCTTTTTCTCTTTTTCTTACTAAATTCTCCCCCTTAGTTGAGGAATCCTCCAATGGCCCATCTTTTAAATGGCTTGTCTTCCAAGTAAGGTTCTCGTCTGTCATTGATTGATAAAACATAGTAGCTTTTCTTTCAGAAATAGCAAGTAGCAAGGGTAGGTGTTTGGTCTATGGTTTCCTCACTTCTACTATGTTCTATTGGTGTTTACACTTAAGTGTCGAGTACTTTGAAGTGTTTCACTCTTTCTCTCCCTATCTCTCACTCAAGTGTATCTCTCCCTCACTTTCACTAAAGTGTTTTTTCCCTTACTTTCACTCTACATTCCAAATATAGCCTTCTGTATCTGCAAGTGAAATCTGTCAATTCATTTATATTCTCATCACCGGATTCATCAGAATGAACTGAATCACTATCAAGTAGAGAATTGCCTCGTAGAGGTGTTCTTGATCTATCATGCATAAGCACTATCTCAGCACCAGACTCAATAGCAATTGCTAAATCACTGTCTAGTGGAGCCTCACCTCTTTGAGGTAGTTCATCCCAATATATTAATATCTATTAGGGAATCCTTCCTTGTTCTATCAAGGAGTTGCCTCACACCTTTTCCGTAAACGGGAGGTGGACATTCCTTTTCAGGATCTGGAAATGTTCCTTTCAGGAGGGGCGACGTAGTAGGAAATGTAATGAATGGAAAATTAGAGCCTACATTTTCCTCGTAACCCTGTGATGGGAGTTTTGCATAAAATGCCCTACTTGACTCATCCGAAGAATTCTTGTCAAGCAGTTGCCTCTCAAGCCCAGATAAATCTGAACAAGAGATCTCCCTTTCAGAATGCAGAATTTTAACTTCTGTTTGAGGTACATACTTTGACAATGCAATGTATGGCTAACTAGAGTCCATATCTCCTCTGAATGCCTATACCTCTCACTGTGCATACCATTCAATGTGTTCCTAGAATTTATCTTTTAAGGCTTACCATCAGCGTGAGTTCTAGTGGTGTGCTTGACTCATTACAAGATGCTCTGGCTGATGAGCGAATTTCAATGGACTCACCCTGTTGAGAGAATGATTCCAGAGACAGTTTTATTGCCTTTTTAGTTCTGCATCCTTTTGAGAAGATGCAGATGAGATTACAGTTACCTCAGTTTATATACTACTTTGCTTCTCTGGAGGTAAAGTTGTGGGTGCACTTCTGACTTCATCCTTATTTGCTACATCAAGTGCAGTTTCTCCCTTATCAACCTTTAACTTGCATATGTTCCTTGTATCTCCAGGAGTTAATATATGGAAGTGGATGAATTAGTGTTTGGTACTAAGTCCTGAGTAAGAGATCGATGAGTTTTCAACCTCTTGGCCAGCTTCTAAAGCCATTGGGGGCTAAATGGATAGAATCAACAAATAAGATAATGAAATAATCACATTAACATTCTAAAACATATTTTTCATGTTAAAGAGAAGGAAAAATATAAGAAGGAATGATAATGGATTGCATTAAAGAACTTTTAGTAAAAGAGTTTTGTCAGATCTGAAAATTTATCATTTAAGAGCATGATATGAAATTTTCTTTAAGATACTTATTCTATAATAAAACGCGAAAAGTGTATCAGAGAAAAATTCCATCCCATATGAATTTCCTATAAGGCAAACTTCCCATAATAAAACGCGGGAATTTATACCATAGAAGAAATTTAACTTTTCTACCAAATTATATCTTAATAAAATGACTCTTTTCTTTTAAAACCTTAGTACTGTAAGTTTTGAAAACAGTTTTTGCAAAACATCCTTATCAAATGGAGGACAATGGTTTTTCGACTCATAATGAAATTATGATTTACATCATTTTCGTTCACCTGATAGTATCCCCATCTTAAGATGAAAACATGACAACAGCAACCACTGTTTTGGTACTATGAATCAATGTGAAACATACATTGAAACAAGTGTTTGAAAATAAATCATTTTACAAGTTATTGATACCACGAAATTAAAATCAATTTCTCTGAATAAAATAGCAGTCACAATGTTTCTACCACTCTAAAAGGAAATATTAAGATAGAAAAAGTTTTGTAAGATAAAACTTTTAAAACTAGCTTTTGGGAGAGGATAAAAGATTTTGAGATTTAAAGAAAGATTAACCTCAAGAAAAGTTTGATTCACACCCTAGGATTTAGAAATCAAAGTGGGACTGTAAATCAAAAGATTTTCAAAAGAGAAGTTTTGAAAAAGAATTTTAATGTTTTCTTCTTTAAAACTGATAGAAAAATGAATGTATCTTTGAATAAAACATTTTGAAAAAGAATTAGACAAGAAATTCTTTTTACTACATTCAAGTTTAAAATTCAGTTAAAGAAAGAAAACTAATTACAATACTTATGTAATACTAAACAATTACTACAGACATGCATATATAAATCAAATAACATGTGTTAATTATTTAGTAGAACAATAAGCATTTTGATATATTTTTATTATTAATGATTTTAGATAAACAAAATGTATTATCATTAATATTAAAAATATCACAATTAATTGCAAAGAAACATTAACAAAATATTACTACTTGATAATTATCAATAATTTCAAAATGCAAGAAATTATGCTTATAATATTTTATCAAATCAGAATTATGAAACCAATAATTATTGAATTACTTCAATCCATAATTTTAATAAGATAAAATAATTTCGCTAAATATTAAATATTCATGGGATTAAATATTAGTATCTAACTTCCTACGCTATATCTAATAATTGTCCCTCTAGCATATTACAATTATACTCATAACAATTATTATTGATATACGTAAGCTCGAGAAAGTAGTTGAATAGAAATTCACAAGTCCTTTAAATATTGACATTTAATACTTGTGATCATAATTATAACTTCTCGCAAATAAAATAAAATTTTAGAAATATTTTCTAAATATATAAAATATTGAGAATTTTATACACATAACTTAGAAAATACTTCGTCTTCCAATATTCGTGAGTTTTAAAATATGCATTAATTACTTAGAACAGAAATTCTAAATAACGTCACTAATACCAAAAGTATCACAATTATTTGTAATAAAATATTTAAAAATATCATAGCAATTAAGCAAGATATCATTGACTAATACTCACTAAATATTTTACATACAAATAATTATGCTGCTAACTTATGCTAGAAAATTTAACTCCCACATATGCATATAATATTGTAAGCATGATAATTAAACTAATAGAAAAAAGTATGTGGTACTGGATTTAAAATAAATTCACAAGTCCTTTAAATATGGACGATTTAATACTTGTGAACTCATTTAAGAATTCCTTGCAGATGGGATTTCCAACAAATATGCACATAAATAATATCTCAAGTTCACTTACCAACTTAGACAAAATAAATTTATCAAGTTGTTCAACAAATATCTACAAGTTATTCTACTAAGGACAATCTCGAAAGAAATGATACCTGATATCCTTGTGCTTATTCCATGAGTGGTGTATAGAGTGTTCAACAGAGTTGTTGGAGCTGAAGTAGTTTCCTTGTTCAGAAGATCAGAGCATCACATTCACTAGCTGCTTTAATTTTTGCCTTTACTGCAGCTATGTGTGTTGAATGCTTCTTCTTATTTCAACAAGAAATCAACCTCTTCCACTAACTTGACAGCTTCTAGAAATTACTTCCCAGTCTTTCTTACAACCTGCATCATTTATATCTATATAGCCAATTAGGCTAAACCTATTATCTTTAGGGTACCTGATTCTAAGAATTGGTGATCCCCTAAGATATCTAACAATTCATAACTTAGCTATAAGATAAGATTCTCTAGTATCCACTTGGAAACTTGCACTTATGCATATTGAGAATAAAATATATGGTCTTTATGCACTTGAATAAGTAATGAGCTGATCATACCTCTATAGCTTGACACTTCAGTTTATATACCTGATTTGCCCTGATCAAGCTTATTGATCTGTTGGCAAGAAGTCTTGGCAGATCTAGAATCTTCTAAATTACGCATCGTCAAAAGATCTTTGAATTAATTTAATTTCCATCATTCTTTTAAATTACTTATAATCCAGAAAAAATTACAACTCTTCCAACATGCTCATCTTGTACCTACTCTGCATTAACTTAGTAAAATATCTCTTGCACAAGTTTTGTTAGTAGACCCCCATATAATACAATCATGATATTCTAGCACTAATATTGAATTGTGTGTGCTTTGTATTCTAGAGAGATATATGTGTATAACGACTCTACCAGAATCATTTTCAAGTAATAAAGTAGTTAGAGTGTCATACCATATCCTTGACGATTTGCTTGAATCCCTAACTCCATTCATAGAGAGCTTGAGAAGAGAATGATATAAAAATTCCAACGATCTGCAACTTCAAAATCCAAGAAATGTTGTACATCATCTTCAACTTCTAACTCACCATTCAGGAGTTCACTTTTTCACATTTATCTGATAGATATTCATGCTTGAATGCTCAACAAGTGCTAGGGATGTCCTGTTATTAGGTCCTCATCTTGTTAGGCCCTAAAAGGATCAAGTTTCGTCACTTGTGCTTACTGTTAGATCTTGAAAGTCCTAAAGATTCTGTTTCCATCATCATCGATACCTTCTACTTGATAGTAACCTATAGCAACCATTTTGGCTTTGTCCCTCATGACAAAGCCAATAATCATCCAATTTCTTAAAACCCTTACAGTACCAATTTAAGCTTCGTCTTGTGATCTGGGTTCCAGCTTCAATAGTTTTTGCCTTTCGAACTGATTGAGATCATTTTGCATTGCAATCACCCAATCTGGATCAATCAGTGCATCTTTAATATTCTTTGGGATTCCATATGTTAGATCCTGAAAAATATATGTTCATTTTGATTAGCACTTCTAGCCTTTACTCAATAATCCGGATCACTAAGAACTAGACTCCAGGATTGACTTTGACTTCAAACCTTTTGTCTTGGCAGATATGTTCTTGATGTATTCCTTTGATCTTCATTGTGTTGAGTACGACTAGTAGATCCTTCTTTTATTTACTCCCCCTAAGTTGCTGCTAGGATATGGTGAAGATCCTTCACCTTTTTCAGTGGATTCTGTTAAAGTTCACGAGTTGTGTAGATTAACTACCATTTCCACTACTAGGATCTGAATCATTATCATTTTCATTGATTCCTTCTGTAATCTCAGTTTCATCATCAGTATCTGAATTTGACTCTGACGGGATGTCAAACTTTAAAGATTGAGAATAGTCTTTCATTTGAATGCTCGGGAGCTTGGTGTAGTAGGTCGACACATTCAGACTTTCAATCACCTTCTGGTTTTCAATCATATATGCCTTGAAAGCTTTTGACTTCAATGAGTAGCCGAGGACATTTTTTCCATGAGTCTTAACTTCAAACTTGCCAAGATATTCATCTAAATCTTCAATAAATATCAATTTCCTCCAAACACACGAAAGAGTTTCAGTATTTGCTTCTGATTGGCCAATAACTCATATGATGTCTTTTCACGGTCTTTGTTGATTAAAGTAACATGTTGTGTTAATTTCTTCATCTTCAAAGTACATTTATAAGTGCAGACTTCATTTAGAACTTCATTCGTGAACTTTAGTTCCAATATCTAACTTCAAAGTTCTCATAGCTTACTTTGCTTCCAACTTGATCTTCCTGATGTGATCAATCACCATCTGTGACATTTTATTTTTTGAATGCATGAACATCACCAACTTGTAACTAGGGTTGTCATCAACCACCACTAAGCATATTTCTTCCATGACATAATTTGCTTCAGTGTGCTGTTTTCATTGACTTCCCTATATGACATACTTCAAAATGTCCTTCAAGATAGAATTCCATACGAAGCAGTCATCTCACCAATTTCATCTTTATCGGAGAATCCATTGTTTTGTTCACCAATTATGAGAGCTTCTTATGCCATAGTTAACTCTTTACTGATGAAGCTTTACTGAAAAGTTCACTTCACGTTTCCATACAAAATCCATGTCAGCTATGAACAAATTTTCTCACTCTCAGTTGAGTGAGCTTTCAACCTTCTTGTTTGAGATCAAACACTTTTCCTTTTCAATGTTTTTCCAGAAAATCCTTGACAAAGAATTCCCTAGTTCCCTGTAGATAGTGCTTAAGTCCTTCAACAAGAAAGATGTTTCCACTGATGACAATTCCAAAAATCATTATAGCCAAATCCCTTGTACATCATTTGTTGTCATCACTAAAGGTTACCGTTGGGTAGGCTTTCTTAACCAACTTTGATGTCAGAGCTTTAATCTTAATCATATGCCTCGTACAATAAATGTCACGAAATCACATAACTTTTGTCTTTTGTTACATACTCTGCAATCACAAATGATTAAGCTTCTTGGTACTCAACTTTAATTGAGTCTAGATGGGTTAGAGATATTACTTTTAACAGTGGTAACAACAGCTTCAACCTTAACATGCACAAACTTATCTTTGACTGATCACTTCTCATTTACAGCAGCCATGACAAAGTAGTCTTAAGGCTATGAGACTAGTGATCCCAAACTAACTTAAGGTGGACTAGCAGTCTTTACCCTATTGTGATTCTTTTACATGCTTTGCCTAAGATTATGTAAGTCTGAAAGGCATATGACTAGGCCTATTTGTAATAATTAGATGGCAACTCAACTCTAACTGTTAAAGAGAAGTAAATACTAAACACCAAACAGGAATCAAGACAAAGTCAGTCAACTAATCACAAAGGATCCAAGTATCAGAAGTATTTTTGTAGGATTGCTACTCAACACTGGATGAAGTTCATTTTTATGTTCAAGCGTCAGTGAAAATAAATATGTAGTAGTGGTTCTATAGTAAACAGAAGATATAGAAGATTTCAAGTGGTTACTACAGAAGATTCCAGAAGAAGAATGAAGACAGTGAAGAAGAAAATATGACGCAAGGCCTCTAATTTAAAGTTTTATAAATGGAGAATATTTATTAGTATGACACAAATGAACCAGACAGTACATTTGTGTGTCAACTAAAATAATATTCATTCTTCATTTAATTCAAGAGGTTTCAAGATCAAAAGACACAAAGAAAAGATGGGAAGATTTCAAGACTGACAGCACGGCTGCGACTAAAGATAGTATTTTAATTCTACTATCAATTGTTAATTAATTATTTAATTTATCTAATTAAATTAATTCAAGTTGAATTTAATTTAATTTATAAATTAACTAATTGAATTAAGTAGAATTAATTTACTATAAAAGAAATGCTTTAATATGAATTATATATATATATATATAAACTGTTAGTATGACTTATCAATAAGTCATACCGAGTTTATTATATATATATATTCAAATAAGTCATACCGAGCCTGTATAAGCATAAGTCATACCGAATTGTTTCTATATATATATATATATATAATCAGTTAGTATGACTTATTAATAAGTCATACCGAATGACTTGTTAATAAGTCATACCGAGCTATATATATATATATATATAATAAGTCATACCGAGATATCAATGCTCAAAAGGTCATACTGGATTGATTTTTTATTTAATTAAAAAGTCATACCGATTTTTTAATTAGAAAAATAAGTCATACCGACCAAAATAAGTCATGCCCAGTCTTTTATAAGTCATACAAGTGTTAAAATAAGTCATACAGACTTATTTTCTTGAAATTAAGTCATACTCATAAAGGTCATAGCAGCCATTTCAAATCTCTATAAATATGAGATGATCTCTTCACTTTTTCAGTTGTTCAACTTGTTAAGAGTTAGAAAAACAGATCAAATTCAGTAATTTATCTGCATTGTAATATTCACAGATTTCTGTGCTGAGTTTGAATATAATTGTTTAAACACGAACACTTCATGTCGAATTCGTTCTAGACTTTATATCAATTATATAACAGTTTTCTAAATATTAATTGTGTAATACTAATCAAGTTAAAATAATATCTTTCACTTGAAAAGTATTTCATTATAATTAATATTTCGCGAGTAATTAAAATAATATTTTTAATCCAATTATTCCGCGATTAATTTTCAGATATTGTATTCAACCCCCCTTCTACAATATCAGGGACCAACAATTGGTATCAGAGCTGGTTGATATAGTTAATATCAGATCCAAACCAAAAATTCCGCAACTCATTCAGATCTCAAAAATTATTTTAAATTCGAAATAATTTTTTATTCGAAATAATTTTTTTTTTCTAAAAATTATTTTTGATCAAAAATTGTTTTAAGTCAGAAATTAAAATATTTTTTGAAACACTTAATTTTTAATCTTATTAAAGATGAGTACCCAGAAAGTAACTAGTATTAAAATTCCACAGTTCGACAGAGAACACTACAACTTGTGGAAACAAAAAATGCTACTGTTTATCGGGATTGCAAATCCCAAGTACGCATTAATTATGGCTAAAGGTGTTGAGCTCCCTATATCAGTTGTTCTCGAACATACAGTAGATGGGGTCGTAATTCCCCACAGACAGTTTCCGAAAAGTCCGGCAGACTATACAGATGAGGAAACAGAAGCTGTGTCCCTTGATAATAATCTGAAGCTCATATTAATTGAATCCCTAGACTACATCATGTACATCCAAGTAGTCAATTGCAAGAATGCAAAACAAATCTGGGAAACAATTGAAATTATCAATGAGGGAACTGAAGAAGTTAAGGAAAATAGACTGGAGATCCTGACCACCCAATATGAACAGTTTAGATCCAACCCTGGTGAGGGTATCTCTGAGGTGTTTCAGAGACTAAACAAATTGATAAACGAGCTAAACATGAATGGAAAGTTTTATCAGAACCAAGAGGTGAACAGGAAGTTTTTGTTGACCTTACCAGAGCATCTGAAGCACAGGATTGCAGCCATCCGGGAATCTAGGGACATGAAAGAGGTAACCCTAGAAAGACTCTACGGAGTTTTAAAAACTTATGAGCTGGAACAGATCCAAACCAGAGAGATGTATGGAAGAGGTAAGGTACTGAGTTCCTCCAAGGCATTAATGGTAGAAGCACCAGAGAAAGAGAAAGTGAAGGCTGTTGCACCTTCTAACAATTCAACAGAGTATGTGGTTCCAGAACTTGGACATACTGCTAACAAACAAGAAGATGGTGATTTCTACTCACTGGAAGAACTAGATCAGCTAGAAGATGAATCTCTAGCTATGGTTGCCAGGAAGTTTGGCAACATGAGATTCCGAAGAAACTCCTCATTCAGAAGTAAGCCTAATTTTGGAAGATTCCAAAAAGGAGGTTCTTCGACAGCAGTATCAAAAAGCGGCTACAAGACCGGCTTAGTTGATAGAAGCAAGTTTCGTTGCTTCAACTGTAATGAGCTAGGGCACTTTGTAACTGAGTGCAAGAAGCCTAAGCAAGGGAAAAAGAGAGAGTCTTACGAAGAGCTGAAGGAGAAGTATGATGCGCTAGTGAAAAAGCATCAAGGAAAGTCCTATCTAGCAGCAGGCAAAAGCTGGGATGACTCAGATAACGATGATGAGGAAGAGCTGGGAAATCTTGCTCTTATGGCTTCATCAGAGGGATCACTGTCTCCCACCAGTGACAGAGGAATAGAGGTAAATCCTTCGTGTCCTAAGATGTTTGCTTTGCTAGGTAAAGAACTAGATGGTGAAAGAGATAAAGTTAAGAAACTCAGACTCAAAGTCAAAGAGTTAATTGATGAGACTGAAGTTCTTAAACAGTTAAAAAGAAATCATGACAAGTTGGCTGTCAAGCTGACTGAAGACTTAGCTGTTCAAGTCAGTAAAGTCAGTTGTCATGTTGTTGTAGAAACTAATCTCAGAAACCAAATTGAAGAAGAAAAGAAAAAGTGTCTTGCATATAAGAATTCCTCATATATTGTTAAGAACCTAGTTGACCAACAAGAAATAAATCGTAAAGTTCGAATAGGCTTCGTATAACAAATCTGTAGGAAAACCAAGCAACATAACCCCCTTTAGAAAAAGTGCTGAAGAAAGGGGTATCCCACATGTTGTTAAAGACACACCGAAACCTCTCTTCATAACACCGATAGCTGAACCCATCCTTGAGACCTCTGTAGCAATTGCATATGAAATGCAGCTGGAAGATCTTGAGGAAGAGAAGAAGAGAGGAGAACAGGTTAAGGACATAAAAGGAGTTAATGTCCAGAAAGAAAAATGTGCACTAGAAACACCAGTGAAAGATGTGGGAACTTCTGATTCCCCCAGACCTGGTGTAGGTGCAAAAGACTTAAAGAGTAAAATGAACAGACCCAACATATTTGTGAACAGTAGGAATAGTAACAATAAATTTCATTCTACTGAAAACTTCAAATCTGCTGAGAAAATTGAAGTAGAATCTGTTAAGCCTCCTACTGTATTGAATAACATGCCTACTATTGATGCTTTCCATAAACCTTGTGGTATAATGAATTGCATGTTATGTGCCTTTAATGCTATGACTGCTTACTTTAAACGCATGATAGCTAAGAAAGATAACATGACACCTAGACATCACATCAATAGTAAATTTGCTAAATCCAAGACTGCGACTCCTTCACCTGAGAAGAAGGAATCATATATTCCTAAGTCTAAACAGAAAGTTGTTAAGACTGTTTATAGGAAGGTAGGAACAGTCAAGGAAGAAAATAATGTTGTTCGAAAAGGATCTGTTGTCAAAGCAGACAAAGGTCAATTCTTTAAGTATGCCGAGCCCAATCAATTTTGGGCTCCGAAGACAAATTAATCCGTTTGATAATTGCAGGGAGTTAAACAGGCAAACCGAGTTATATGGATCCTGGACAGCGGATCGTCAAGGCATATGACCGGAGATAGAGCCCTGCTATCAGACGTGGTTGAGAGAGCTGGCCCAATCGTCACCTTTGGAGATAACAGCAAAGGAAAGACTACGGGTTATGGCAAGTTAAATACAGGAAATGTTATCATTGAAAATGTCTCTTTGGTGGAAGGACTTAAGCACAATCTACTCAGCTTCAGTCAATTTTGTGATAGAGGTTACAAAGTAAACTTTATCAAGGAGAAGTGCTTAATAGCTCATTCTAAAGAAGACAGACTAGCCTTGCGTGGAGTAAGGAAAGGAAACTTGTACGTAGCTGATTTCAACTCGGGAACTGAAGCTGAAGCAAACTGTTTTTATTCAAAAGCTTCAACGGAGGAAAGTTGGCTATGGCACAAGAAGCTCTCACACCTAAATTTCAAAACAATGAACTCTCTAGTCAAGAGGGATTTGGTGAGAGGACTGCCTCCGATGGAATTTACACAAGAAGGATTGTGTGAGGCATGTCAAAAAGGGAAGTCAAGGAAAGCAACTCACAGAGGCACAGACACTACAAACATCACTGAACCACTTCAACTCCTACACATGGATTTATTTGGTCCAGTAAATATTCTGTCTATGTCAAGAAAGAAATACGCCTTAGTGATTGTGGATGACTTCACAAAGTATACATGGGTTTTATTCTTGAATTCTAACGATGAAACTCCACATTTGGTGATTGATCATATAAAGCTGATTGAGATAGATTCAAAGTTACCTGTCCGAGCAATCAGATCAGATAATGGAACAGAATTCAAAAATGAAGTTCTGAATAACTTCTGCTCAGACAAAGGGATAACAAGGCAGTACTCAGCACCAAGAACTCCACAACAAAATGGAGTTGTAGAAAGGAAAAATCGAACCCTGATTGAAGCTGCAAGGACTATGCTAAGTGAATCAAGGTTACCTATCTACTTCTGGGCTAAAGCAGTTAATACAGCTTGTTATACTCAGAATCGAACTCTGATCAACAAAGATCATATGAAAACTCCCTATGAATTAATGGCTGGCAAGAAACCTACTCTCAAGTACTTTCATGTATTTGGAGCCAAATGCTTTGTGCTAAAAGATGGAGATGAACGCATTGGCAAATTTGAGGCCAAGGCACATGAAGCTATTTTTGTCGGATACTCGAGAAGAGCATATAGGGTTTACATAATTGATCAGCACCAAGTGAAAGAAAGTGTCAATGTAACTTTTGATGACACTAAACTCCCAAGTATCCAAACTGAAGATTCTTCTGAGTCATTAAAATTTGATAATTATCCAGACTCACATTCTGATGACGAAGAAGAACCTGAGGTTGCAGCAGGAAATGATGACAACAATGATGGTAATGATCCAGGTAATAGTGGTGGAAACAATGGCAACACTGGAGATTCTACTAATACCAGTGGTGGATCAACAAGTCATCCTGGCAGCAACTCAGGGGGAGATGAAAGATCAACTGGCACAACACAACATCACAATGAATTTCGAGGCGAATCATCAAGATCAAACCTACCTAGGGAAAGGATATGGAGCAGAGATCATCCTTTTGAATTGATCATAGGTGATCCAGATGTTGGAGTAAGAACCAGAAGTGCAACTTCAAATGAATGTTTATTCTCAGTTTTTCTATCTCAAGAAGAACCAAAGAAGATTGAAGATGCACTAATTGATCCAGATTGGGTTCTTGCCATGCAAGAAGAGCTCAATCAGTTCGAAAGACAAGAAGTCTGGACACTGGTACCCAGGCCTAAAGATAGATCTGTTATTGGCACGAAATGGGTATACAGGAACAAATTAGACGGTGATGGCATTGTTACAAGGAACAAGGCCAGACTGGTTGCAAAGGGTTACTCCCAGGAAGAGGGAATTGATTATGACGAGACCTACGCACCAGTTGCAAGACTTGAAGCCATCAGGATATTTCTGGCATTCGCAGCACATTCCAATTTTAAAGTCTATCAAATGGATGTGAAGAGTGCATTTCTGAACGGAAAGCTAGAAGAGGAAGTATATGTGGAACAGCCCCCTGGCTTTGAAAATCCAGAGTTTGCTGATTTTGTGTACTTTCTTTTCAAAGCTCTCTATGGACTCAAGCAAGCACCGAGGACATGGTATGACACTCTCTCTGAGTTTTTACTTGAAAATGGTTTCACTAGAGGTGTCATAGATAAAACTCTCTTTTACAAATTACATAATAAAGATATGATATTTGTCCAAGTTTATGTTGACGATATTATATTTGGTTCTACTAACGAAAACTTGTGCAAGAGATTTGCTAAGTTAATGCAGAGCAGATATGAGATGAGCATGATGGGTGAGCTGTCATTCTTCCTTGGATTGCAAGTAAAGCAAAAGGAAGATGGGATTTTTATTTGCCAATCAAAGTACGTAAGAGATCTTCTCAGAAAATACAGTCTAGAAGATTCTTCACCGGCAAAAACCCCAATGCCAACAGCCACGAAGCTTGACAAAGATGAAACTGGTAAGAAAGTTGACATCACAAGCTACAGAGGTATGATAGGCTCATTATTATATCTAACTGCAAGTAGACCCGACATAATGTTCGCAACTTGCTTATGTGCAAGGTTTCAATCTGACCCAAGAGAATCTCATCTAATAGCTGTTAAACGGATTTTTAGATATCTAAAGGGTACACCAGATCTTGGAATTTGGTACCCTAAGGATACAGGTTTTGACCTAATAGGCTATACAGATTCAGATTATGCAGGGTGCAGGATGGACAGGAAAAGTACTTCTAGAAGCTGTCAGTTTCTAGGACGAAGGTTGATCTCCTGGTACAGCAAGAAACAGCATTCAGTTTCTACCTCGACAGCCGAAGCAAAATACATTGCGGCAGGTAGCTGTTGTGCACAGATCTTGTGGATCAGGAATCAGCTAAATGACTACGGACTTGCGTTGAACAAAATTCCAATTTTCTGCGACAACACAAGTGCTATAGCTATTTCCAACAATCCTGTACAACATTCACGAACCAAGCACATTGACATAAGGTATCACTTTATCAGAGAGCATGTCATGAACGGAACTGTGGTGCTACATTTTGTACCCACAGAAGATCAGATAGCCGACATCTTCACGAAACCACTTGATGAATCCACTTTCTCAAAGCTGGTTAGTGAATTAGGGATGTTAAACAATGGCTAAATTTTTGATTACTAGGAATTAATTTGAGCTCATAAATATTAAATGTTAATATTTAAAGAATTTATGAGTCTTGAATTAATAAAATCCTAGGACTTATGAATTTTTGGAAAATTATCTTAAGATTAAATCAATATTCTTATAAGATAATTTCTTCAATTAAAGCATAAGTAATTTTGTTTAAATTTAGCATTTATGTAATTTAATGTATATATTCACTAATTATTGTTGTACATTAATATAAATGATTATGTTATTAGTTATCCAATTAATTTACTTATTAAATTAATTCAAACATGAGTTAATTTAATTCTTAAATTAATTAGAACAATTAATAATGTAAATATTTATTATAAGTTAATATTTATTGAATAATTAATAATTTATCTAATATTCGAATAAGATTTTTATTATTTTATTTCGAATTTAGAAACAATTATTAATATAAGTAATTATTCTATTTTATTATTACAAATCAGCATGACTTTTATTTTAAAAATCAGTATGACTTTTATATTTAAATTTTCGGCATGACTTTTTATTCTAGTAAAAGTCATACCGAGAGTTTAAAAGAAAAGTCATACCGAGACTTTACAATAAAAGTCATACCGAGATTTTACTGCTATGTCTTTTATTTTATTAAGAAATAGGTTGTTGTTTTTTCTCGGTATGACTTATTAATAAGTCATACCGAACCATTTTTAATACTCCTTCTCTACATTTAATAAGTCATACTCAGTATATGTATACACACACACTACTATACACATCAACTCGAACAGTTCTCATCCAGTTTACAAAAATCGATTGATTTCCATCCATTTCAACTGATTTCAGTTGCTGTTACTTGCTGATTTCAAGCTCCTTGCTTGCTAGTTTGTTAAAATCGACTAAAACAAGCAAAACTCTGCCCTTTTTTTTTTAAAAAATCGCAGTGATTGTTCTTGTTCTTGATAAAAATCGAAGCAAGTGGTGTTGATTGTAACTAAAGACAGTTGTGTAGTGTATTGTTAACTAAAGCTGATTTGGGATTATTAGAAATTAGGTTTAAATTTTTCAAGTGTAACTTTTCGAATTTTGAATTGTAATTGTTCATTTTAATTTGTATTCGCACATTGTAATTTTATTAATTTGTAATAGCATAAATCAAAAAAAATATGGCTGGTTATTGCGAATTAGTAAAAACTAATTTTGTTGGATATTTTAATCCTGTGATGTGTTCAGTCGAGAGGTTTCGACCGTGGATTATTTTTATGAATGAACATTCACTCGTCAGAACTGCAATTACTCTGAACGCCCCGTTGCAAGTGTTAGCACTAAGGGCTCTGTATTCCACTGCGAGGAATAGGAGTACTGCAGACAGAGTTCAATTCTCTTTCAGCATAGGAGATCATGAATATATGGTGACTGAAGAGGACGTGAACAGGATTTTGGGCTTTCAGACTGACAATTTCATGGATCCACCCACTGTACCAGAAATTCTAGAATTTTTCTATTCTATTAGATATCAGGGTGAGATCAATTTGGTAAGACTGACAAAGTCCAAGTTGGTAAGTGAGTGGGACTATTTCTTTGACACGTTAGCCAAAGTGTTTGCTCCCACTTCAAAGAACAACTTCAACAATATATCTTCACTACTGCAAATCTTTGGGTATTCTGTGGCTCACAACAGGAGGATAAATTTTGGGAAGTTGCTTCTGAAAGAAATTATAAGGAAGATGGGGAAACCAGAAAGCAGGGAACAGAATGTACAAGTCTACTATCCGAGGTTCCTGATGCTGTTTATGAATGACTTGTTGGTGGAAGAAGACAAAGCCTTATTTCAGAATGGTCCTGTAGAAGAATCTCCGACTTCTCAGAACCACCTATTTGCAAGGCTCCACAACAACCCCAAGTTTCAAAATGTGCAAGTGGTAAGGACAGATTACATGGCTGAGATATTAGATCATATTGCTAATCCTGTGCAGGAACAAGAGCAAGAACAAATGCCTATGCAATTAGAACATCCTGTGCACCTTCTACTTGAAGCTGCTCACCATGTCGATCAAGTGGCACAAGATCAACAGGTAATATCTCACTCACAATCTTCTAGTTCAATACCTATAGAAATATCTACTGCACTATTAGATTTATCTGTGGCGGACTATGATGGTGTTATTACACTCCAGGATATCAGCTACGAACCTGAAAACACACAGGTTCCGCCCCCAGCTGAATTAGAGCCTCAAACAGTTTCTCCTTCATCCTCTTCTTTGCTAAAAGTCAGAAAAAGGAAGAAACCTGTCAGAATAGTTAGGGGTCTTGGTGCTGATGTGAGTGAACCCGCAGCTCTGTCTCCACAATCTAAAAGATCTAAATTTCAACCAGAGACAACTGCAGACTCATCCTTTTCCTCTCAATGGGATATGGATTTTGACATGGCCATCCAAGGTTCTTTAGATACACTTGCTCAACCAGGTGATCTAATTCGCTGTTCGGCTACAGCTTCAGATAGTGAGGAAAGCACACTGCTAGCTCTCACACTAGCAGGACCTCCGCTTGCAGTTACACAAACACATGAGGGCACATTTGTTGAAGAAAATGTTTTTAATAAAAACTGGTCGGATGCCACCTATGATGTGGACCATGACATTTTCGATGCAGTGCAGCATCAGATACCCTCCGAGGTACTTAGGGGCACCACAGACTCTAATAAGCCATACTCTACATTGTCTAAGGTGGTGACCCCCCTGGATATATTACATCCAGTGATTTTAAAAGGTCTCGAATCCACTGTTGGATTTGAGAGGCAACCACTCCATAGAGGGAGATGGGACTCCATTCACGGAGTAGCTACGTCAGTAGCGGAGCCACTTCAAGTTAATCTTGTTGAGGACGCGCCTTCACAAGCATCAGAAGAGCAATTTGCCTCTTCAAAAGCTATTGTTATATATGCAGGTACAGCTTCAGGATCTGGAGAAGAGCTAAACACGAGTGATGTGAGGCAAACACAAAGTGAAACACATGCACAGAGTGATAGTGAGATAAACAGGAGTGCAAGTGAGCTGAGTGCACACACACACAGTGTTCTATTATCTAAAATGGAAGCTCTCCAGAAAGAAATGCAAATTGTTCAGGCTGAGTTGGTAAAAGTAAAAGCACAAGCAGAAGAAAAATCTACATCTGCCTCTGTAACACAGCAGCTGACAATAGTATGAAAAGATGTTGATGATGTCAAAACCTCCATTCTTCTAAAAACTCAAGACATCCAGAGTGTACAGAATCTTATTGCTGAAGACATGAAAGAAGTCAGCAAATTACATGAAAAGATTGATGAGGTTGAGAAAAGCTTGACATTAACAATCATTGAAAATGAAAAGATCTCTACACAAAGATTCAGCAAACTGGATGATGGAATGACACATTTGAATGAAGGAATGAAGCAAGTCTATCTGACTATGCAGAAAATGTTGACATCTTTTGAAGCCTCTAAAACTCAAGAGGATCCCTCAACTAAGGGGGAGAAATCAAAGGAGAAAGTAGCTAAAGATGGAGGGGCTTCTACTCAAGACAAAGGGAAAGATAAACTGTATTCTGAAGATCAATTTCAATCGTATGATCCAGAACCAGAAAAACAGTTTTATGATCAAGAGAAATTCATTGATGACAGTGCTCATGATGAATCAAACTTTCCTGACTACTGCAGAGCTGAGGAAGAGATTGCATTTGATGAAGATTTTCTGTTTCCAGAAGAAAAAGAAGTTGATCCAGCCTATGAAGAGGCAATGAAGAAACTAAAAGAAGACATCAAGGCAAGTCATGCAAAAACTGAAAAACTGAAAGCTCTAGTCATAGAAAGAACAAAGGCAGAAAAAGAAGAAAGCCAAGAAAAGCAAAATCTCTGGGCCATAGCAGTCAGAGAAAAGAAGAGAGATGTACAGCTCAAGATTGGAAAGAAATGGCATACTGCAAGAGAAATAATGGACAAACATCAAAAGGGTCCATTTGAAGACAAGCATCTGAAATCAATAATTGAGCGTCTAGAAAAGTCAAATGACAACATTGACAACTTCATGAAAGCTCTGAAAGAGGAAGTGGACTACATCACTATCCTAGTGGATCACATTCTTGAAGATTTGCGGATACTAGTCTACACACACAGGAATGGAACATTCAGAATTTCCTTAGAGTTTTTCAGGCAAAGAAGTTTATCAGTAATATGGACGTTCTTGAACAAAATAAAGAGAAGCTCAGAAGAAAATGAACTTCTCAGAGATAGACTTAGAGTCTTTGCTACAGCTGTCAGTCCTCAAATCTTATTTGATCCTCATGAGGTAAGATTTTTCTCAAACAAGTTGTATCAAATCATGCAGTTAAATGAGGAATCTTTTAAGGGCTACACAGTTAAGTACATGATTCAAGTTGAAAGGATGCTAAGGTCAAAAGGTTTCAAATCCCAAGCTAAAATGGATGCTGCAGAGAAGATAAGAAACTACTGTCTGTCAAAAAGAATTCATTCATACATCAGGCAAATACCAAAGATAGATTCAACACAACCATCTGATGTAGAAGAAGAGATAGTAGATCCTGTTGAACAGGAAGTACTGTGGCAGTTAGCAAGAGCTGAACAAAGAAGGTTGTATGGAGAATCCACTACAACAGAACAATCAGTATCTGAACAAATACCGAGGACACCTGTTCATAAAGGTTCAATCCTAGAAGAAGGTGAAGTTGATACATCAGAAGACTGAAGACATAGATAGAACAAGATAGAAACTTTGTAATATTTGTTCAGTGCTAGAGGAACATCTATCTTGTATTTATCTTTTATGTATGAATCTGGAAAATTGTTAAATATAAAACCAGAACTTTTGTTTATTATTTACAGTCATTAAATGGCGTACTACTTTCTTAGTTGTTAGTTGAGTTATCCTCTAGGAATTTGTGTGTTAATTGTTTAACAACAAATAGGGGGAGATTGAAAGGCATATGACTAGGCCTATTTGTAATAATTAGATGGCAACTCAACTCTAACTGTTAAAGAGAAGTAAATACTAAACACCAAACAGGAATCAAGACAAAGTCAGTCAACTAATCACAAAGGATCCAAGTATCAGAAGTATTTTTGTAGGATTGCTACTCAACACTGGATGAAGTTCATTTTTATGTTCAAGCGTCAGTGAAAATAAATATGTAGTAGTGGTTCTATAGTAAACAGAAGATATAGAAGATTTCAAGTGGTTACTACAGAAGATTCCAGAAGAAGAATGAAGACATTGAAGAAGAAAATATGACGCAAGGCCTCTAATTTAAAGTTTTATAAATGGAGAATATTTATTAGTATGACACAAATGAACCAGACAGTACATTTGTGTGTCAACTAAAATAATATTCATTCTTCATTTAATTCAAGAGGTTTCAAGATCAAAAGACACAAAGAAAAGATGGGAAGATTTCAAGACTGACAGCACGGCTGCGACTAAAGATAGTATTTTAATTCTACTATCAATTGTTAATTAATTATTTAATTTATCTAATTAAATTAATTCAAGTTGAATTTAATTTAATTTATAAATTAACTAATTGAATTAAGTAGAATTAATTTACTATAAAAGAAATGCTTTAATATGAATTATATATATATATATAAACTGTTAGTATGACTTATCAATAAGTCATACCGAGTTTATTATATATATATATTCAAATAAGTCATACCGAGCCTGTATAAGCATAAGTCATACCGAATTGTTTCTATATATATATATATATAATCAGTTAGTATGACTTATTAATAAGTCATACCGAATGACTTGTTAATAAGTCATACCGAGCTATATATATATATATATATATATAATAAGTCATACCGAGATATCAATGCTCAAAAGGTCATACTGGATTGATTTTTTATTTAATTAAAAAGTCATACCGATTTTTTAATTAGAAAAATAAGTCATACCGACCAAAATAAGTCATGACCAGTCTTTTATAAGTCATACAAGTGTTAAAATAAGTCATACAGACTTATTTTCTTGAAATTAAGTCATACTCATAAAGGTCATAGCAGCCATTTCAAATCTCTATAAATATGAGATGATCTCTTCACTTTTTCAGTTGTTCAACTTGTTAAGAGTTAGAAAAACAGATCAAATTCAGTAATTTATCTGCATTGTAATATTCACAGATTTCTGTGCTGAGTTTGAATATAATTGTTTAAACACGAACACTTCATGTCGAATTCGTTCTAGACTTTATATCAATTATATAACAGTTTTCTAAATATTAATTGTGTAATACTAATCAAGTTAAAATAATATCTTTCACTTGAAAAGTATTTCATTATAATTAATATTTCGCGAGTAATTAAAATAATATTTTTAATCCAATTATTCCGCGATTAATTTTCAGATATTGTATTCAACCCCCCTTCTACAATATCAGGGACCAACAAAGTCCTAAGATGTGCATTTTCAAATTTAAGCATGAAAATAAGAACACATGGTAAACATTCAGTTTCAACGCATTATAGATAAGAATTATGCAATTCAGGCATGTTATGCATATTAAAAAATTCAATACTATCTACTTTAATCATTCTACATAAGTGTAACAGATATAAAGCGGATTTACAGATATTCAATAATTTTCTAAAAGCACATGGATAGAAGAACTAACAAATAAATTACTAAATTTGTCTAATCAATTTTTGTCATTGTCTAACATTTTAGTTATCTCTAATTACCTAAGTCAGTTTTAGATTAAGCCTTGAATCTACAAATTTTACTGACTGCTTAGATAATTCTACCATTTTTTAAACATCTTATCCCTAACAAGCAATACATGATATAATATAACATTTTGTACAACTATGTGAGTGGAGCATATCATATGAAAATAAGCACATAAACAATTCAAGAATATGCAGAATATTTGAATAAAACATTATGAGCAATATCAAATTCCACATACACTTAAAAAGTCATTTGTCACAATAAGAACAAATATAAAATATCTGATCTATGACCTGTTTGTCTATTTAGCAATTTTCACAACATTAGCAGAGGTATTAAATCACAGAAGATTTAAATCAAGTTCCAGCAAATGTTCAAGGATACACCTAACCGTCTAGAACACCATATCTGATTCTAGACATTCATTTTACTGCATATAAAATCAAGTATGAACTATACTAATTAAACTCATGAATCCTAGCATGCAATCTTATTCTTAACAATCAATTAAGCATTCAAGTCCTAAGATGCTAACATGCTGACATGAATATAATACATTTCAAAACTTAATAATCATACAATTCTGAATTAGATAAACATATACTAGTTAGAATGTGTAGTTGTGAAGTACTTAGTGATTCATCTCCAGTGTTGGTCATTGATGCCAGATATTCATTTGGTTCATCACTGTCACTGATATAATCAACCTTGTATTTAACTTCACCAATAAATGTTTTCTCTTGTTGCATCCTCACTAATGCATGAGATTCCTGCTTCAACCCAACACAGTGTATGTCATAATTTACTTGTACAGGCTTCTTCAAACTGTGTAGCATAACCTTGATCTTGTCTTTTATTATCAACCATCCCTGTCTTGTAACTACCTCTTGAACTATTCTTGAAAATCTCCTTTATGGAATCTATAGGTAAGACCTTATATTAATTATTAAGATTCCGTCTGAATCTGATGTCACTGAACTTCCTGTTGTCCTGCAGGCTTGACTTGCAGTCCAGTTCTTAAGTTATTCCAAAGTGTAAGATTCACTTATAACACTTTGACCACTACCTCGAGCTACTACATCTTCAATTCAGCTTCTAGGATCAATTTATTTTTGTTCAGAGGTTCTCAACCTTGATTTCAATCAAATTTGGTTCTTGGGTCACAAATACAGTGGATATGCTAACAACCTGCTTCACCAAATATTATCTTTTTCAACTCTTGTTCTAGTTCATAGGCCTTCAGCTCATACAAGTCTTTTCCAGACATTGTGGTTGTATCCTTAAATCCCTGTTGGTTGTATCCCTGCATTCCAAATGATCTACAGTGTTAGCATGAACTTCTTATAATCTCCCTGTAGAATAATCATTAAGGCTTGTACAGAGATGCCATGTAGTCCAGTCTATTTTCCTACCCTATTTAAACCCCTAAGATTTTTCATCCAAAAATTCAACTCAAATTAACCAAAAATTGTACCCAAATTAATCTCTTCTTTTGCAGCTTCCAAAACATTAGTGAGATCCTATGGAGTAAATTATTGAGGAAATTAATACCACTATTTCTTCAACCTGTTCCAGAATTAACTTCATTGGATAATCTTCAGTCAATTTTAGTTGTCTTCAATTTCCAGAAAAATCTTCAACTACAAACCATTGAGCACCCTCGAATTAATATTTAAAAATAAATAAATTTACAATTTTTTTAATTTTCTTAGAAAATAAAGTAATAAAAAATAAAAATTTACAAATAATTAATTTTCAAGAATATTTGAAATATTTTAAAAATTAAAAATCCGTAAATTAATATTTTAAGAAAAAATTTAGTTTTCAAGAACTTTAAATTTTCTAGAAAAATAAATAAATCTAAAATAAAAATTAAATGATACAAAACTCGGGGGTACCAAACTGCATTTTGGGTATTAGTGGCGCCAAATACTTTGATGGCGCTAGAATATTATGTTGTGTTACTCGACGTACTACCTTGTATAGGCGCAACAAATAATCACAGCGCAACAAACAAAACCCTTGAATAATCTGCTACGTAATTACTTCATGTTGCGCTGAGATTGTTACTAGCGCCGCGCGTGGAAGAATCACAGAACCACTTTGCCTAAGCTTGGAAATTGGCCAAGAAATGAATTCACCGGACCACGCTGTTGTAATGTTAAAATAGATTAAAAATAATTTTAATAAAATTTATAAAATAAACTAATTAAAATTTATAAAATAAACTTATAAAATTTTATCAAACAAATTTTATAAATTTTATAAAATAAATTTAATATTAAATTTATAAAATAAACTAATTAAAATTATAACATAAACTAATAAAAGTTCATAAAACAAATTTTATAAAAGTTTATAAAATAAATTTAATATTAAGTTTATAAAATAAACTAATTAAAATTTATTATATAAACCAATAAAAGTTTATAAAACAAATTTTATAAAAGTTTATAAAATAAACTTATTAAAAGTTTATAATTAAACTTATTTAATAAGGTCTCTTTTTGAGTAAGCAGCTTCGGCTTGGTGAGCTTCACTAGGTTATGGATCTTAATTTGTATATCAATCAGTAAGCTCTGATATCAATTGTTGGGTCCCGAAATATCGTAGAAGAGGGGTTGAATACGATACTCACAATAATTTAAATTCTTTTCTGAATTTGCTAATAAATAAATTATTGTTTTAGATTGGGTTTGGTCATTTGTACTGTTTATGTGAGCTGCCTATTAATTTTCTGTAAGTCCGGATAAATCAATTAGGTTCAAGAAAATTAACAAGTAAAATAAACGGGACAAGATTTGGGGAATATATCTTTCATATATAAACCCAGAGGTTGCTACACCCAGTTAAAAATATAACTGGTTTCCAAAGAACAAATTAATTCTTTGCTACTAACACAAAAATATAAGGCTCAGTTCCTATACAAATATATCTAAATTAGTACAAGGAAAAACTGAGTCCGTAGGGAGTGATATCTAGGAGCCCTGAGCATTTTTCGTTAAAGAACCGGGTCCTAATATCTGACCGGAAGCAAGGTATGAGTGTGTATAAATTATATCTCTTGCTCCGGCTATGACTGCTCTCTACATTTTTGTATTGAAGAAGACGATTCTTGAAATGAGTGGCTTGTCTTTTTCTCTGTGTAGACTTTTAAATCAAATAAATTAAGTTGCTATAATTTGATTGGCTGAGGGCTAAGTGGGGCCAAGAAATATTTTGTTGCGCTAATAAATATTTTGTTACGCCTATTACTATTGTTGAGCCTGCATATTATATTGCGCTTGTCATATTTTCTGCCCTGTATAAATATATGTGGCGCCACAAGTGGAGCAAAGGGGAGGCGCAACTTACATATTTGTGATTAGAAATTTAAGTTGCGCCACTTGATTAATATTAATAACCAAGGGAAAGTGGCGCCATTTTGAAGTGGCACTTGACTTGGTCAAAGTGCAGTTTAGCCACTGCACTTTGACACACTTTTCGTTCACTGCCTAAAGTTCATAAACTTTCACTTTCTGTATCAAAGTCTTGTCACATTACACCCTGTATCCTGAGCTATTTCCGTTCTTCGACTGTAGTTCGGAAACTTTCACTTTTCATACCAAGGTTATTACACTTTGCACTCTGCACTCTTTGAGCCATTTGACTGTTTGGCTGTAGCCTCTACAAATCACTTTTCGTACCTTGTTAAATAACCATTCTTTCCAAGTACATTCTGCAACTTAATAATTCTCCTATAGTTAATACTCAGATTCCTTTCACAAACTGCTGACGCCTAGTGCAACTGGTCTGGTTCACAGACCACTAACTTCAATCCAGGTTTTCGTATTATAGCCTTACGTATATTGTTAAGTTTGCAGCAACTTTATTGCTTCGAACTCTGACTGTCAATAAATATATTAATTTCACTGAAATCTTTTCTGGTACTTAGACAACATCTCTATTATTACCACAATCTTGAATACTTCATTCTCTGTTCTTCACTGACGCTTGAACATATAAATGAAATTCTTTCAGTGAGTATAACTCCAAGATTGTAGCTGTCTTATTAATCATTTGTCTTTACCATGTCTTCAATTTTTCTAGATTCCTATGCTTCGAACACTGTCTATCTTCAATCAATGTTGGTACACTGAAATCTTCTAGTGGCACTTTTATACTGAATCTTCAACACTTCTGAAACCCTGAAAGTCTTTACACATTATTCTTCACTGAGGCATGAACATATTAATGTAATTCTCTCAATGACCTGTAGTAGACTTCAAAACTTCTTCTAATATCTTGATTCACTGTATCTGCCTTGTCTTCATTTTTTCTTGATTTTTGTGTAGGCATAGTATTATTTACTTGTCCTGTTCTAGTGTTAAGTTATCACGATTACTATTCATACAACTTCATAATCTCACCAACACTTACTCTTTCATAAGCAATCTCCTTGATTATTGGTTCAAGAGAGTGGATTGGAGAATCAGAGATTAATACTGGAGAAGCTTTAGGAGATTTAATAACTTTAGTGCCAACCAATTCATTAGTTTCTTCTCTATTGACATTTTCACCATCACCATCTGCTTCAATTCCACCAGACTTTATCATATCATCAGACTTTACCACAGCATCAGTGTTTATCAGAGCATCAGAGTTTAAGGCTTGAACTTGATCAGAGTTTGACTGATTAGAGTTCAGTACATCAGAGTTTAATGCCTTGACTAATCTTCTCTTTTTCTTTGTAGGCTCTGTGATGGGATTGACATGAAATGGCTTCATGAAAGGAGCATGAGGAATATCAGAGATTGTTTTAACAGTTTTCGGCAAGGGAAATACTAAACCTTTATCACTGTCATCAGAGTTTGTATGTTCATCAATTAATCTCCTTTTTATGGGAAAAGACTCTGAGACTGATTTGCCCTTTCTTTTCAAGCCGAATCCCTGGGATTTTGAGGTTTGTTTTACAACTGAAGTCTTTTGGGAGAAAACAGAGGTTAGCAGAGTTTGTGTATCAGTGTTTGGTGGGTGACTTGGGTTAGAATCAGATTGGTCTAAACTCTGTTTCATAGTCACTGATAGAAACTACCTCCTATACACAGTAGGCATTCTCTGATTTAAGAGAAGCCTGACCCGTGTGGGATAAAATAGCCTAGATAACATACCTTCATTGTCCTTCTTGACATCTTTCCTTGTCAAGTCAGCAAAAATTCTTTTATTCATGCTAAAACTAGGCAAACTCTTGTCATTGTCAAAAAGAACATCAGGCAAAAGATAATTAAAAATCAACTGCAAAAATCTAGCATAGTATACAGTATGTTCATCATCTCTAATTTTACCATCTATTTGCCTAATTAACAGACAGGGAAAATTGAAATTTAAATTATGGGTCAGAGAATACCCAATTTGTTGAGATAGTTGAGGAATGGCATCAAAGTTGGTGCATTTGGCAGTGAAAGCCCCAGTGACACAATCGAAGAAGAAGCTCAATTCTTTTCACAGATGTGGCCTTATGAGGCTCCCCAGTTTAGTTAGACAGCCTCCATAGCCTATATCTTGAAAAAAAAAATTGATGTGTTCATCATCAATAATGTCATCATAAACAGCCACTTTAGGAAGGTGGAGGGCTTGACGAACAACCTCGGGAGTGATAGAGTGGCGACCATTGTAGTGGAAAGTAATGACGGGATCCTCAACATCACCAACATCATTGAATTTTGCAGTCGACTAAATCTTGGTCAGTGTTTGAGAAGAGATGGCTTTGGGTTCTTAAAGAGCATACCCAATACTACTTTGTGTAAGAAAATCCTGAATAACATAAAACTCCTTAGGTGCTTCTTGTTTCTTCAAAAGAGTAGTATAGTTGGTAGCAGCAAAAGTATAATTCCTGAAAGATAGACCCTTAGATGTCATTGATACATAGAGATTTGCAGGTATAAGATATTAGATTTTGAGAGTACGAGAGAGAGATAGAAAGAATAAGATGCAGTTGTTAATTCAAATTAAGAATATGAATGAATTAACATATTCCCTCTCAATAGCATATACCCTGTAGTGGGACACATGACATTATTTGATTGATGGAGTAATGAGTAGTGCAAGTCTCAAAATACAACATATGTGTGTGTATCTGTGTATAAATATGAAACATTTTTCATGACAGACACACGCCATAATGATTACTCCAATTAGAGATTAACAAATATGATGTCACATAATTAAATATGATGTCAAAATAAAATAATCACTAATAACTCAGAGTTTGACATGTAGTCTAAGATCAGAGTTTACAATAATCAGAGTTTGTTGTATCCGCTGACAGATTTTACCACATACTCTGACAGAGTTTACCATAAACACTGATAGCTTGAGATCATCAGAGATTAGGTACTCCAAGGATCAGAGTTTACTTCATTCTCTATCAGAGTTTACCACATAATCTGACAGAGTTTATCATAAACATTGATTGTGTCTGTTACTTGCTATTTAGAGTTGAACCACTTGTCACCATTCCCAATTCAGAAACCAATCTTGTAAAAGTTTCTTCATACGGAGGTTTTGTGAATATGTCTGCTAGTTGTTGATCTGTTGGAACAAAATGCATTTCAATTGTTACTTCCATGACATGTTCCCTTATGAAATGGTATCTAATGCTGATGTGTTTTGTCAGAGAATGTTGAACTGGATTTCCTGTCATTGCAATAGCACTTTGATTATCATAATAAATAGGAATTTTTGAAAAGTTCAAACCATAGTCTAACAGCTGATTTCTCATCCATAAGATCTGAGCACAACAGCTTCCTATAACTATATATTCAGCCTCTGTTGTTGATGTTGAGATTGATTTTAGCTTCTTGCTAAACCATGAGACAATTCTTCCACCTAGAAATTGACAACTTCCACTAGTGCTTTTCCTATCAATTTTATACCCTGCAAAATCAGCATCTAAATAACCTATAAATTTAAAGTCAGACACACTAGGATACTGTAAGGCATAATGTAACATGCAATGTAATCGAGGATCTGTAACTCAACTAAAAGTACAGGACTGATTAAATAATATTATTTATGTAATCACAGGAATCTACAATGAAGATCAGGTAGCTACATGTATCAGGGTATTTGATGAAATAGTGAAGAACACTGATAGAAGTTCATTTAAATGTTCAAGCGTCAGTGAAAGAATAAGTCACTCAGTGTTTTAGCAGGTATTAAGATTCAAGTAGTCAGTGCCAAAAGATTTCAGTGAAAACAAGAAGCAATAAAGGAATACAACATTCATGTCAATTAGTTTGATTGAGAACATGAAGATCAATACAGTGTTAGTCACTTGTGAACCAGACCAGTGCACTAAGTGTCAACACAAAGAATTTGATTAACATGTTCATTGTAAAAGAAGAATTGACAGAAGCCAAGTAAGCAAAGTTTTTCTAAGTCATTGTACAAGGTGAAGAAAATTGACACCTAGTGATTCAAAGTGAAGAAAATCGACACCATGGCAATACATGGTGAAGAAACTCGACAACTAGCTAGCAATGACTAAAAGAAGTTAAGTGCCACTTCTATGTATCAAGAAATCGACACATAGGAATGAGGCACTTAAAAATCGACACCTAGCCATGAAGAGAAGGAAAATCGACACCTAGGGTATACATGAGAACAATATTCGACACCTAGGTGGTTGAAGAGTCAAGGCACACATGGTTAAGGAAAATCTACACCTAGCTCTACATGGGAGAAGAAATTCGACACCCAGCTATTTTATGACTAAGGAAATTCGACACCTAGAAAATGTACACGGGTTTCTTAAAGTCAAATCAAGTCAACATACAGGGGGAAAAGAATTCGACACTCAACTGTATTTCACTTTATTATAAAGTCTACAGATAAAACAAAATGTATTTTCATTTGATAGGTAATAATATGCACAACCCAAAACAATTTGATACAGCTGAGAAAGAGACAGAGAGAATACTCAGAGCCATTAAAGACAGTATTTATTGTTGTTGTAAGATTTATCAGAAGCTCATACATCTGTGTGAGAAGTGTAGCACCCTGGGTATATATAATATAAAGTATATTCCCAAAGATTTTCTTGTTGCTGTGTGTTTCTTTACTATCATATTTATTACTCAACAAGAACGTATCTGTGAACATGAACTATTTGGAAAAACTACCACATCATATTCACCCCCCTTTCTATGATGATTTTGGACCTAACAATTGGTATCAAAGCTTGTTGATTAAAGTTACAAATCAAGATCCAAAAATAGTTTTTCTAAAAAGTGTATTTTTAGATCTAGAAAAATTTATATTGAAATTTCTTTAATTTTTAAAGAAAATTCAATTTCGAATTTTTTAAAGATTTTAAATTCACTAATTTTTTTGTTAAGGCTATCAATCATCAAGAATTTGAATTAAAATTTTATTTCTCAAAATTTAATTTTTATTCGAATTGATTTTAATTTTTAAGAAATTAATTATTTCTTAAGATTTAAAATTCTTAACAACCATGAGTACCCAAAAACTCAGCAGCATTAAAATCCCAGCCTTTGACAAAAATGAATACATCCTATAGAAGAAGAAGATGTCCATTTTCATTAAAACATCAAATTCTCAATATTTGGGTATTTTGGAAAATGGACCCTATGTACCTCAGAAGCTTACACCAGAAACAGTTTCAGAAGACGGCGAATAGATTCTGCAAGGATTTACCCCAAAGGAACCTTCAGAGTTTACTGACACTGATAAAGAGAGAGTTGCATGGGACAATCATCTTCAATGTATCCTGATGGATTCTTTAGACACTACAATGCTAAATCAAGTGATTAACTGCACAAGTGCCTAACAGATGTGGGATACAATTGATCTGCTGATGGAAGGTACAGCAAAAGTGAAGGAGAACAGGCTTGATATTCTTACTTCCCAATATGAAGCTTTCAAGTCACTACCAGGAGAAAGTATCACTCAAGTCTTTGAGAGATACAACAAATTGTTAAATGACCTGTCACTGCATGGGAAGGCCTACTCACGTAGAGAAATCAACAGAAAATTTATGTTGACACTGCCAGCACACCTGGAGCACAAAATCTCTACAATAAGAGAAATGAGTGACATAACTGAGATGTCCATTGAAATGTTATATGGGAAGCTCAAGACTCATGAAATGGAGCAAGAGCAAAGGCAGATCATTTATGGTACAGGTACAGTGGACAATAAGAATACAGCACTGTTGAAGACTACAGTTCTTGTAGCCAAGGATTTTGATGTCACAGAAACCAGAACAGTGAAACCTGATGTTGAGAAAGAAGAAATTCTGGAAGCTGAATTTACAGATAACACTCAACCAGGGAATGAAGACGACTTCTACTCAATGGAAGAACTTGAACAATTGGAAAATAAAACAATGGCCTATATGGCAGGGAAGTTCAAGAACCTCAGGTTTAGGAGGAACCCTAAGTACAAATTTAAGAGTAACTCCAGCTACAGTGGTTCCAGTTTCAGAAACAGCAACCGAGGTGGATTGTCTTTAGGGTCTCACAGCAAAGGAGGTTATAAGACGGGAATGGTAGATCGCAGTAAGTTCAAGTGCTACAACTATGATGAACCCGGGCATTTTGCAACAGAATGCCGGAAGCCGAAGCAAGTGAAAGAAAGAAAGGAGTCATATGATGAACTCAAGCAGAAATATGATGCACTGGTGAAGAAGCATTAGGGTAGAGCTTATATAGCTGAAGGAAAGAGCTAGGATGATTCAGACAACGATGAGGAAGAAACTTATGGAAATATTGCTTTAATGGAAGACTTTTCAGAGGCATCCCCTCAATCATCGAAGGTATCATTTCTTTCCTCCATTGACATGTCTAATTCTGAATATAAGAAAATTGTGGAAGATCTGAGTATAGAAATGTTTAACATACATACAAGCATGCTAGCATCTGAAGAAGAAAATGCTAAACTAGTTCTAAAGAATAAAATGCTAGAAGCTAGAAACGAAGAACTAGAGCTTGCATGTGTTAATCTAGAAGATCTGAAACAGAAAATAGAATACCTTCAGAATAGAGACAAGTGCAATCAGGAAGTAGAAACAGCTCTTAGAAATAAAATTTCTAATCTAGAGTTAAAACTTCAAGCTTATAAGAAATTTACGAATCTTGTAAAGGAGGCTATAGACAAACAAGTCATAGGTCAAAAAACTGGAATAGGATTTGACTATGATAAAAAGGCAGGAAAAATGCATGTAGAATCAATTGCTGAGGAAAGTCCTATGAAGCAAGACATTCCACGTATATTAAAGAATGTAGCTAAGCCCCTATATAAGAAGTTCATCATTGATCCCTTAAATGAAGAATAGCTCTTAATAATAGAAGAACTCCTTGCTGAGGAGAAAGAGAAAAAGGTAGAAGATAAGAAACAGGTGCCTAAGAAATCTGTTAAAATTGAAGAGCCTAAGAAACATGTTAAAATTGATTTAGGCAACAAAACTGATAACAAGAAAGCGAACAGAAATGGTAAGGTAGGTGTTAACAAGAAAAATGCCAATTGCAATTCTACTGGTCATCTTACGCATGAATGCAATAATATAAAAGTAGCAAAAACAGAAACTCCTAGTATGCCTGCCATGCCTTCCATGTCTATTTCTCATCAACCATGCGGTAAAGTAGGTTGCATGCCATGTGCTTTCAATATCATGTCTGCATACATTAACTTAATGAATACATCATCAAGTACTTGCATAAATACAGATGTGAACATGACTAGAAAGCATGTTAGGGCAAAGACTGCCAGTCCTCCTAAATCTAGGAAGGAAGCCCCTGTCCCTAAGCCTAAAGACACTCCTATCAAGGCTAAACCAAAGGACAAGGGTGCAGTCGATGAGAAAGACAAGGACCAGAAAATTTCTGTAGCTAAAACTGTTTACTTATCTAAGTCTCTTGGACCCAATCAAATTTGGGTACCAAAGAAAAAGTAATCAATCTGTGGATGCAGGGTATAATAAAGAACAAGCGTGTCATGTGGATTCTCGACAGTGGCTGTTCTAGGCATATGACTGATGATAAAGCCCTGCTATCAGATGTGATTGAGAAAGCTGGCCCGATAATGACCTTTGGAGATAACAGCAAGGGATTCACAACGGGATATGGCAATCTAGAAATTGGAAATGTTATCATAGAAAATATATCTCTTGTGGATGGATTAAAGCACAACCTTCTAAGTATCAGTCAGTTCACTGACAAGGGCTTCAAAGTAACTTTTGAGAAAGAAAGATGTGCAATCCAAAACAGGAAAGATGCGAAGCTTGCTCTTCAATGAGTGAGAAAGGGAAATCTCTTTGTAGCTGACTTATTCTCTGCAAGCAAAGGCGAAGCTCAATGTTTTTACAGCAAAGTTTCAACATAGGACAGTTGGTTATGGCACAAGAAACTTTCACACCTGAACTTCAAGGCAATGAACTCTTTAGTCAAGAGGGAATTGGTTAGAGGTTTACTTGAGATGGAATTATGTCAAGAAGGGTTATGTGAAGCATGTGAAAAAAAGAAGTCAAAGAAAGCAACTCACCGAAGCAAAGACTCTTCAGACATTACTGAACCACTACAAATAATTCATATGGATTTATTTGGTCCAGTCAACGTCATGTCAATGTCAAGGAAGAGATATGCACTTGTAATGGTAGATGACTACTCTAAGTACACGTGGGTGTTGTTTCTAGCCACAAAGGATGAAGCCCCTCAAATAATCATTGATCACATAAAGAAGATAGAGGTAGAAGCTAGTTTGCCTGTCAGAAAAATCAGGTCTAACAATGGAACAGAATTCAGGAATGTATCTCTAAATGAATTCTGTGTTGAAAAAGGTATCTCAAGACAATACTCAGCGCCCAGAACTCCACAACAAAATGGAGTAGTAGAAAGGAAGAACAGTACTTTGGTTGAAGCAGCAAGAACAATGCTGAATGAAGCTAAGTTACCTTTATAGTTTTGGGCTGAAGCAGTCAACACAGCTTGTTACACTCAGAATCATACCCTGATCAACAAAGACCATGACAAGACTCCGTACGAGATAATGGCAAACAAGAAACCAACACTGAAGTATTTTCATGTGTTTGGAGCAAAGTGCTTTGTATTGAAAGATGATAAGCACCTAGGAAAGTTGGAATCCAAGGCTCATGAAGGCATATTTCTTGGCTACTCTCTGGAATCTAAGGCGTATAGGGTTTATGTGATTGAAAACAAAAAGGTCATTGAAAGAATGAATGTAACTTTCGATGATCTCAAGCTCCCAAGTCTACAAAGAACAGACGACACTGAAACTCTGCAGTTTGAAAATATGAACTCAGATGAAAGTGAATTAGAACCTGAAGCTGCAACAGAAAATCAAGTTCCAAATGAGAATAACAACAATGATTCTGACCCTAGTAGTGGAAACAGTGGAAGATTCATAGAAACTACTAGTAGTGGCAGAGAATCTCATTCTCATCCAAGCAGCAGCTCAGGGGGAGCAACTGAAGGATCAACTAGCAGGACTCAACAGTTTAATGATAATCAAGCTGAGTCTTCAAGGGAAAATCTTCCTAGACATAGGGTGTGGAGTATAGATCACCCCTTTGAGTTAATTCTAGGAGATCCAAATGCTGGAGTTCAAACTAGACGTGCTTCTCAAAATGAATGTTTATTATCTGGTTTTCTCTCTGAGATAGAGCCAAAGAAAGTGGAAGAAGCACTAGAAGATCCAGATTGGGTTATCTCTATGCAAGAAGAACTCAATCAATTTGAGAGACAAAAAGTCTGGAAGCTGGTACCTAGGCCAAAGAACAAGTCTGTAATTGGCACAAAGTGGGTATTCAGGAACAAGCTGGATGAAGATGGCATTGTTACGAGGAACAAAGCCAGACTAGTTGCTAAAGGGTATTCCCAAGAAGAAGGAATAGATTATGATGAAACTTATGCACCAGTGGCAAGGCTTGAAGCTATCAGGATGTTTCTGGCATTCGCAGCTCACTCCAATTTCAAAGTATATCAAATGGATGTGAAGAGTGCATTTCTGAATGGAGAACTTGAAGAAGACGTGTATGTGGAACAACCCCCAGGGTTTGAAGATCCAGAATTTGTAGATTTTGTATACTTTCTCTTCAAGGCACTCTATGGCTTAAAGCAGGCACCTCGGACATGTAGATTTGCTAAGCTAATGCAAAGTAGGTATGAAATGAGCATGATGGGAGAGATGAATTACTTCCTTAGACTCCAAGTAAGTCAAAGGAAAGATAGAATCTTCATTTGCCAGACCAAGTACATCAAAGATCTATTGAAAAAGTATAGTCCTAAAGATGCATCATCAGCCAAAACCCCAATGGCAACTTCCACTAAGCTTGATAAAGATGAGCCTGGTAAGAGGGTAGACATCACAAGCTACAGAGATATGATCGGCTCATTACTGTACTTAACTGCAAGTAGGCCAGATATTATGTTCGCTACATGCTTGTGTGCTAGGTTTCAATCAGATCCTAAAGAATCACATCTTATAGCTGTTAAACGGATTTTTAAGTATCTTAAGGGAAGTCTGAATCTTGGAATTTGGTACCCTAAAGATACAGGTTTTGACCTAATTGGCTATACAGATTCTGATTATGCAGGGTGTAAGATTGATAGAAAAAGTACATCAGGGAGTTGTCAATTCCTTGGTAGAAGATTGGTGTCCTAGTATAGCAAGAAGCAACACTCAGTTGCAATGTCGATAGTTGAAGCTGAATATGTTGCTGCTGGAAGCTGCTGTGCTCAGATATTATGGATAAGGAACCAACTTCAAGACTATGGACTGTTGCTGAACAAAATTCCAATATACTGTGACAACACAAGTGTCATAGCTATTACAAACAATCATGTTCAACATTCAAGGACCAAGCACATTGATATCAGGTATCATTTTATTACAGAGCATGTCATAAGTGGTACTATAGAGTTACACTTTGTACCTACAGAACAGTAAATTGCAGACATTTTCACTAAACCACTGGATGAAGTTACCTTCACTAGACTGGTTTGTGAACTTGGGATGTTAAATATTTAGATCTTAACTGCAATTTGGTGTAAATAAGTTCACAAATATTTAATCTTCATTATTAAAAGAATTTATGAACTTATTTGATCATCCAGTAAATAAACTTCTAGCATCTTAATTGACAATTAATTAATTGCCCAGAGTATATCTTGATATATTGATAAGGTAATTAATTAAGTGTGAATTATAATTATTTAAATACTTATATCTATTTCAAATAGATTTTGAGTATCTATTTAATAAGATTTTTGTTAATTTATGTAAGTTATGAAGATAGCAATTAATGGTAATATTTGCTTCATAATTTAGATTTATTAATAAAAATAAAAAGCATAATTATTTAAATATTCTATTTGATTAATATCAGTCAATGATATTTTAATTAAATAATATATTATAATAATTATGATATTATCAATTTGGTAATATTTTATTTAGAATTTTATTCTAAATAAGATCTTATTTGGTTATTTATTTAAATGTTGCCAATTGATAATAGAGTATATTTTGTTCAAGTACAAAATATACAGGGTAGAAAAATCGACAAGGGCTAAGTGTCGAATTTTTGCTTATGTGATTGACTTGGTCAACACAGTGGTAGCAATTTTCGACACATAGCCTTTTTAACATAGAATTTTTTTTCTGTCTGTCGATTTTCATTACAGTGTTAAAATTTCGACACATAAGCTTGCCTTAGTTTTCTTATTGTGTGTCTCGAGTTTTAAACTTTACAGGGAACAAAATTCGACAGGTAGGTTTGTATTTAAGTTTTTTTTAAGTCGAATTTTAGTAGCCTGTGTTGACTTGGTCAACACAGGAGGAGTAAAAATCGACACATTGCTTTTTAACAAGTTTTTTTTCTTAGTCGATTTTTATTTCTAGGTGTCGAGTTTTGGAGCTCTAGGGTAATTCTAGGTGTCGAAATTGTTTTTAATTTCTACGTGTCGATTTTTTAGTACGCTGTGTAGATTTATCTTAAAAACTAGAATTTTGGTCATGTAATTCTATGTGTCGAATTTGTGTAGCATAGAGGTCTTTCCAGTAATTTCGTCTATATGTCGATTTTAGTATAATGAAGGAAACATGCCTTGGCCTTTATTTATTTCCAATCACAGTCGACACATATACATACACACACACACCATTGTTACTCTTCAACAAAAACTCGACAACCACCATTGTTAATCATATTTTAATCACCCATTTTAAATTCAAAGACCAGTTCTGTGTGTCATTTTCAAAGATCAACAACATATTTAAAAATCAAATCATTTGGTACAGTTTCTTTGAAAACCCCATTTCGAGTTAACCCTTCGAATTTACTCAGATCTAGTCATTTTTAGGTGATTAAGAATTGATTAAAAATTATAATATTGTAGCAAATCACTTTTAGTACTTAATATAATTTTTCCATAATTTTTAGAAGTGATTTGAATTTGAGTTAATTTTACTCGAATTAATTTTTTTTTCTAAAATTGGTGTTGCAAATTATTTGTCTTAATTAATCAATAAATTATCTGCTCATTTTTAATTAATTAAATATGGTTGGAAGATTTATTGTACTTAAAATAAATAGTGCACTCATATTAGAACCTGAGTCTGTTGCTGAACCTTATAGCAATTGGATTAGGTTTTTACGTGAACATTCAAATGTACGACATGCTTTAACTGCAAGCCCATAATTAAATCTTGACGCACTACTTGTATGTTATCATTCAGCTGTCTATACATCAGATGCAGACAATTTGGCTTTTAATTTTTCATTAGAAACTAGAGATGTTCGGGTAACGGATCAGGACTTAAATCGTATTTTGCAATTTAACACTGAAAATTTTGACCCTTTACCTGATGAAGCTGAACGTGCCAATTTCTTCAATTCCATCACACACAATGGACCACTGAACTTAACAGTAATTTATAAACATAATCTTCCTCGTGAATTGAACTTTTCTTTCATATAGTGAACCATGTTTTTGCAAAGAAAAAGAGTGGATGGAGTGGTATTCCTAAAATGACTCAATATATTGGGTGTGCCATCTCTAACAATCTTAATATCAATTATGGTAAGCTAATAATGAAAAGCATTCTTCAGGCTATGTGATCTAGTGCAAAAAGGGACATCGACAGAGTCAATGTTGAATGTTTTTATCCTAGATTTCTACAATTAGTGCTTAATGATCTACTATCCAATGACGAAATGCTTGCTTTCTCTGCAAGTCAGTACGAACAAAGTACTACAATTTGTGGTAGTATCGTTGCACTGATAGCAAACAGGGGTGATTATCCAAATGGGAATGTAGCACGTCTAACAGAATACATGGAAAGTGTTATGCTTCCTATAGCAGGTGAACAGCAAGAAGAGGTTCCTGATCTCGAAGATTCAATAGATGAGGACCACGAAGCTGAACCTAAGTCTGAAAATGCAGAAGAAGCAGAAGAAGAAGAAGAAGAAGGAGAAGTACAAATGGAAAATGAACAAGTTGCAAGTGATACAGAAATGGCTGATGAAGCAGGGACTGAAAACGATGCATAATCTTATCACCCTGGTACACCAAGAGTAACTCCTAGTACAGGTAGTCTTCCTGAATTTGATCTTTCACTAGTCCTTAGTGAAGATTATCTTGCTATGTTGGACAACTCACGGCCAACTCTGAACACACACTCACCAATGTCCCCAGTGGCAGTAGAACATGACAATGAGCCTGAAAACCAACAGGTTCTAACCCCTGTCATAGAACAACAAACACCTATCCCAACTCATTCCGTCATTATTGTTGAAACCCTAAGTGAGGATGAGGGAGTTAGTGCCTGTAGTGCACCACATAAGGTGGATGTTGAAACCACTGAAGCAGCTCTGCCTCCTAGCAAAAGAAGGAGAATATGTTTTGAACAAGAGGCAACTACTAGCCAAAACCCCGATTCACCTGAGCCTACCAATGTACAAAGGATGGAGCAATTAAATGCACAAATCCATTTCTCTTTGTTTAGGAATGAAAATGAATTGACGGTTAAACAAGCTACTTCAATAGTAGAGCCTTCACAGGTAGATCCTGTGTTGGACAGGCCTTCACAGGCTTCGAGGGGCATCACGAACTCTTATTTGCCACGCATTACATTGTTCGAGGTGGTGACCCCCCTGGATAGAACATCTCCAGCTCCGTTATCGGAGGTTCTCCCATCCAAGTTTGGAATAGATGAGAGGCAACTCCTCCATAGAGGGAGAGAGGGTTCCATTCAAGGAACAGCTACACAAGTAGCAGAGCCTACTCAGGTTGAGCCTGAGCAGGAAATGCCTGTTAGGGAGTATACTGAACTATTCGTTTGAAGTATATGACATTGTCCTTTTTATTGAGAATCTTGAATGCGTATTTTAACACTGTTTGTATATTATATATTGTGGATAATCTAGTATCAAATGGGATAACATAAGATTAGATTGTCAGTGTCTATATATAATATAATAAATGTTCACAGTTTAAGTGGAGTTAAACAAACCACTGGAATGACTGAAGTATTATTTAGAAATAATCTATCTTGATTATTGAATAATACTTGTATGCTTTGTGTATATTGAACGGGATTAAAATATTAGAATTGTTCTTCTATTCTGATTATAAAGAAGAACTAAGATTCTATAATATTATTATTGCTTAGGTTCTTAATCCGGATACAGTGATTGACACTTGTATGCAATGCACATGTTTTGATTCATATGTGATGTGATTTTTTATTAATCACAATATTATGTTTTGGACAATGACATTGCATACAGAGTGGGATATTGACTATAAAAGGAAACCGTGTCCGAAAATATTCGGGTGATGATGTCCTCTTGAAAGCTCATAAAGATAATTATGCTTTAGTCCTGCAGGCAGATTTGTTCTTGCATAATTATAAGGTTGAGTGGATGATCAAGGATAAAAGATATTGATTAAATTAATTATCAGAAATTAATTTAATTAATGGACATTCGATATCTTAAACATGGGGAATTTAATAAGCAAATAATATTGGAGCCGAATTAAATAATTAAATTACGGCATTAGGAGAGGTAGTGCAAATATTAATTCTTTAGTGGATTGAATTAATATTTAATGACATTGGGCTTGACCCAGAATGTCATTGGAAGGCCCGACCTAATTATCCAGGATCCCTACTGTAGCCTATATATTCATCTTATTCTCTTCTAGCTAAGAGTTGGAAGTACTAGGGTTTTTGTGAGCAGCCGTTCAAGGAGGCAACCAAGAACTAGGGTTCCAAGATCTCAAAGCTAGAAGGGAGGCAACCTTGGGAGGATCGAAGGCCACACTTCGCTCAAGGTGAATACGGGAATATAGTAGAAGACGTGGATTTGAATCGCTTGCGCCGTAGCGATTAAGGTTAATTTTCTATTCAAACTCGTTCGTTTTCATATCATAAAACGCAGCATCATGATTCGATTGTCCCAACAATTGGTATCAAGAGCCAGGTTCTAGGGTTCTGCGTTATATGATATGATGTCCATGTCGTAATTATGTATGTATATAGTGGTGGGTTTGTATTGTTTTTTTGATGCAGGTTGTTATCCACTATTATGGCCATGGTTGTAATTATGTTTTTGGATCCCACGTGGTTTATCGTGGTTGTAAATTAAATCATGAGGGTGGATCATGATTAGTTTTAATTTTTGATTTCTATTTTGATTGTAATCTTGTAATTCGAATTGTATTCAATTTAGATTATGATCTGATGTAATAGAATAGATTTTTCTGTTGTATTTGTCGTATGTAATTGTTTGATCGACGAAGATGCGAGAAACAGAGTTTTTCCGCTGCTATATGCTATTTTTGTGGCTGCTTCGCTGTTCTGGCTACAGATTTTGCATACGATATCCGATTGGGGTGAATAATATCTTTTCGGAAACGGCAGAGCGATACCTACAGGCTGAGATGAGAACCATCTCCAGATTTTTCAAGCCATTCTGAGCTCGTTTAGGCAGTCAAACAGGCGGCTGAAATTTTCGAAAATTTATCGATGGATGATTTTGAAGATTTTTCTTCAAGGCCATAATAGTGGATGTATTTTATTATGTTTTACATAATGTTTGCTTATCTTGATTATTGCTACTATGTGTTCCATGTTTATTTGTTATGCCATGTGATACTAACCCTTCGCATGCTAGAACGACATGGACATAGAGCTGTTTTATTATGCTTTAATCATGATGAGTATGCTGCTATATTATGTGTTATATGTATTGTTATTATGATACATGTGGACTGCGAAAAAATGACATAGGGCGATGCATCTAGATAAAATCCTCATAGTAAAATACTAAGTGGGAGAGGGAATTAATTTGGTATTAAATCCCATGGTCTCCATTATTGTTTGTATCTAATTTAACACTAAGTCGAATATAAATTATGTATACATCACCCATCGTGGCATGTAATTTATGGTGTCTAGAGTGTTATGGAAATTACTAGAACAAACTTTTAAAATTAATTATGAATATTGGAAGGTACATATGTCACCCAACGTGGCGTACTAAGTTTCATAGAATTCAAATAATAAAAGGATACCCTCTTTTTTTGATAGCTTTCACGCTCAACTAGGAAGAGAATCTAAAATAACACATCTTTGAGTATTCTTGCGTTGGTGTCTAGGAAAGCGTGCAGCTTACCTGGCCATTTAGATTGGTGTCTAGAAAAGTGGTTAGCCTCTTGGCAATGCTTCCACCGGCCTGGCCAGTCAGTCTGAATACTCTTTAGATTTGTAATTTTAGTAGTATCTTAGTGTTAGGAGCAAGAATTTATCATAGTCAAAAGGCGCATCTGGTATTATTATTATTAATTTAAGATTTAATAATGGTATACACTTAGCTATGAAAAATAATATAAATCAACCTAACGTGGCTAATTATTTAGTAGTAGGACCGAAGTAACATTTAAATAAATTTAGGTGGTATATAAGTCACCCAACGTGGCATACCGGAAACCTATGGTGTTTAAGTGTTGGTGTTTTATTTTTAAATAATTGTTAGAGGAACCAATTTTTTTAAACACCCTCTAATTATGTGTTATATGTATGATTCTCAGGATATAATGGGCTTTAATCCACTTTTTACCATACTTAAGGATAACAAACTTACTGGACCTAACTATATTGAATGGAAACGTAATTTGGACATTGTGTTGACTGCTGAGGAGTACAAATTTTGCATTAATGAACCCAAGCCAGAGGAGCCTGCTGAGAATGCTTCTGAAGTTGAGAAGGAGTATTATAAGAAGTGGATTAAGGCTGATGAGATGTCGCGATGTTACATTCTGGCAGCAATGTCAGGTGTTTTGCAGCATCAGCATCAGGCTATGGCCACTGCTTCAGATATGCTCTTTAATCTCAAAGAATTTTTTGGAGATCAGAATAGGGTTGCAAGGCAAGTAGCAATGAAAGCTTTAATGAACACTCAGATGGCTGAAGGGACACCTGTAAGGGATCATGTTCTCAGGATGATGTCACATCTGAATGAGATGGAGATCCTTGGTGCTGAGGTTGATGGGGAAACCCAGATCGATATCATCCTTATGAGTTTACCCAAAAGTTTTGAGCAGTTCCGCTTGAATTACACCATGAACAAAAGGATGTATAGTCTTGCGGAACTTCTGACAGAACTTCAGGCAGCTGAAGGACTTTTTCAGCAGAGTGTTCAAGTCAATGTGGCTGAGAAACCTTCTTCTTCTAAGCCGAAAGCCAAGAAGAAGAAAAAGGCTCAGACACAGAAAGTTGTGAAAGCTGTGGGAGTTCAAGGTGGTGCTGTGAAAAAGCCCAAGGGCAAGTGCTTCAGGTGCAAGCAGTCGGGTCACTGGAAACAGGATTGTCCTCTTCCTAAGAAGAAAAACAATACTGGTATGTCTCTTTCTCTAGTTACAGAAACATATATAGCGGCTATATCTACGAGCACTTGGTGTGTAGATACAGGAGCCACTGATCATGTTTGTAATTCTATGCAGGGGTTCCAGCAATCCAGAATGCTTAGAGATGGCGAGATATATGTGTTCATGGGAGATGCTACGAAAGTAGCAGTAGTTGCAGTGGGAGATGTTAATTTTTGGTGATGATAGGAATTTGGTTTTGAACAATTGTCTTTATGTACCTTCGTTTAGAAGGAATTTAATTTCGGTTTCTAAACTTGCTTTGGATGGTTATAATGTTTGTTTGGATCATAATGTTTGAATTATGACGAATAAATTAGTTATATGTTCTGGTACATTGCAAGACAATTTATACATAATCACTCCTAATCAACCTGCACTGCAACTACAACATAGGGTATTAAATAACACATCTTCTATCACTACTAAAAGAAAGGAACCTTCTTCTTTGAACCAAACATATCTTTGGCACTTAAGATTAGGTCATATTAACTTGAGGAGGATTCAAAGACTGGTAGTAGATGGGCATTTAGGCTCATTGGCAGTGGAGCCATTTCCAGTCTGTGAATCCTGTTTGGAAGGTAAAATGACCACTATGCCTTTTAAGGCAAAGGGGAATAGAGCCAAAGAAGTGTTAGAACTGGTTCACACTGATTTATGTGGACCCATGAATATTCAAGCAAGAGGTGGTTATGAATATTTTGTCACTTTTATTGATGATTATTCTAGATATGGATACATTTATTTGTTGCGCCGTAAATCAGAGTGCTTTGACAAGTTCAAGGAGTACAAAATTGTAACGGAGAAGCGACATGGAAAATGTATCAAGTCACTACGATCAGATCGTGGTGGCGAATACTTGCTTGGAGAATTTAGGGATTACTTATCAAAGAATGGGATCATGTCTCAGTTGACTGCACCTGGAACACCCCAACAGAATGGTGTAGCGGAGAGAAAGAATCGTAATCTTTTGGAGAGTGTTAGATCGATGATGAGTTATTCAGAATTACCCCAGTCGTTTTGGGGACATGCTTTAGAAACAGCAGCTTATCTTTTGAATTTAATTCCTTCTAAGTCAGTTCCTAAGACTCCAAAAGAATTGTGGACTGGTTCAAAACCTAGTCTAAGACATATTCGGATATGGGGTTGTCCAGCACATGTGTTGAACAAGAACGTGACTAAGTTAGAATCTCGTACAGAAGTAAGGCTTTTTGTAGGCTATCCCATGGGAACGAAAGGATATTTATTTTATAGTCCTAAGGATCAGGATGTCATTGTTAGTACCAATGCTAGATTCCTAGAGGAGGACTATATGATGAACCATAAACCCATGAGCAGTGTCGTTTTAGAGGAACTAGTGGGAGAGACAAATAATGAACAAGTGCCAATAGTACAAGTAGAACAGCCACAAGAGAACACACAACCTATCACTAATACCACACCGGTGTCTCGTCGTAGTGGGAGGGTTATTCGTAAACCCAGCAGATTCATGTTATTGGGAGAGTCTTCGGACTTGGTCTCTGAGGAACATGATGAGGATCCCATGACATACGAGGAAGCACTGCAAGACAAAGATGCAGATCTATGGCAAAAAGCAATGAAATCTGAGATGGAATCTATGTATTCAAATCAAGTCTGGGAGCTCGTGGAACCACCCAAAGGTGTAAAACCCATTGGATGTAAGTGGATCTACAAGAGAAAAAGAGGATCTGACAAAAAGGTAAAAGCTTGGAAAGCAAGACTTGTTGCGAAAGGGTATACTCAGAAAGAAGGGATCGATTATGAGGAAACCTTTTCGCCAGTAGTCATGCTAAAGTCGATCCGGATTCTTTTATCTATAGCAGCTCATCTCGATTATGAGATTTGGCAAATGGATGTCAAGACAGCTTTCCTAAATGGGAGTCTTGATGATGAGATCATCTATATGCAACAACCAGAAGGATTCATTAAGGAAGGCCAAGAGCATCTGGTATGTAAGCTTAAGAAGTCCATTTATGGACTTAAACAAGCTTCTAGGTATTGGAATATTTGCTTTGATCAGGTAATCCAGTCATATGGATTTGATCAATGTCCAAGCGAGTCGTGTGTGTACAAGAAATGTGAGGGTAGTTCAGTGACTTTTCTAGTGCTATACATAGATGATATTTTACTCATTGGAAACAATGTAGGGATGTTATCAGCGGTAAAGGCATGGTTGTTCAAACAATTCAAAATGAAGGACTTAGGTGAAGCGGCATACATCCTTGGGATCAAAGTTATAAGGGATCGCAAGAAAAGGATGTTGGTTTTATCCCAAGAGCCCTATATTGATGAGGTATTGGCTCGTTTTAACATGCAGGACTCCAAGAAGGGTAACCTACCTTATAAACATGGGGTTGCTCTATCAAAGAAACAGTGTCCTAAGACACCAGAGGCGATAGAGAGCATGAAAGCGGTTCCCTATGCTTCGGCATGCGGAAGCTTAATGTATGCAATGTTATGTACGAGACCTGATATTTGTTTTGTCGTGGGCATGGTTAGCAGATATCAGTCAAACCCAGGACAGGAACATTGGAGTGCAGTAAAGGCTATACTCAAGTACCTGAGAAGGACTAAGGAGTATATGCTAATTTACAAGGCCTCAGATTTGTTACCTCTAGGATATACCGATTCAGATTTCCAAGCAGATAGAGATAAGAGGAAATCAACCTCAGGATATGTGTTTACCTTAGGAGGTGGAGCTGTAATATGGAGGAGTGTAAAGCAGAAATGCGTTGCTGGCTCTACCATGGAAGCCGAATATGTGGCAGCTTCGGAGGCAGCCAAAGAGGCAATATGGTTCAGAAACTTTCTTTTGGACATAGATGTGGTACCTAATTTGCCTAGGAGCTTGACAGTGTATTGTGATAACACTGGTGCTGTGGCAAATGCAAAGGAACCGCGAGACCATAAGGCAGCAAAACACATCGAGCGTAAGTATCACCTTATACGACAATTCGTTAAGCGAGGAGATATTATTGTGACTGATATAGCATCAAAGGACAACCGGGTAGATCCTTTCACAAAGAGCTTACCAGCTAAGGCTTTTGAGCAGCACGTGGAGGCGATAGGAGTCAAATGTATGGTCACATAATAGTTATTTAATTGGTAGTGGATTGCTTGTAATAAAACACTGATATACTCAAAGAATAGCTTGAGTATAAGTGGGAGATTGTTAGGGAGTATACTGAACTATTCGTTTGAAGTATATGACATTGTCCTTTTTATTGAGAATCTTGAATGCGTATTTTAACACTGTTTGTATATTATATATTGTGGATAATCTAGTATCAAATGGGATAACAGAAGATTAGATTGTCAGTGTCTATATATAATATAATAAATGTTCACAGTTTAAGTGGAGTTCAACAAACCACTGGAATGACTGAAGTATTATTTGGAAATAATCTATCTTGATTACTGAATAATACTTGTATGCTTTGTGTATATTGAACGGGATTAAAATATTAGAATTGTTCTTCTATTCTGATTATAAAGAAGAACTAAGATTCTATAATATTATTATTGCTTAGGTTCTTAATCCGGATACAGTGATTGACACTTGTATGCAATGCACATGTTTTGATTCATATGTGATGTGATTTTTTGTTAATCACAATATTATGTTTTGGACAATGACATTGCATACAGAGTGGGATATTGACTATAAAAGGAAATCGTGTCCGAAAATATTCGGGTGATGATGTCCTCTTGAAAGCTCATAAAGATAATTATGCTTTAGTCCTGCAGGCAGATTTGTTCTTGCATAATTATAAGGTTGAGTGGATGATCAAGGATAAAAGATATTGATTAAATTAATTATCAGAAATTAATTTAATTAATGGACATTCGATATCTTAAACATGGGGAATTTAATAAGCAAATAATATTGGAGCCGAATTAAATAATTAAATTACGGCATTAGGAGAGGTAGTACAAATATTAATTCTTTAGTGGATTGAATTAATATTTAATGACATTGGGCTTGACCCAGAATGTCATTGGAAGGCTCGACCTAATTATCCAGGATCCCTACTGTAGCCTATATATTCATCTTATTCTCTTCTAGCTAAGAGTTGGAAGTACTAGGGTTTTTGTGAGCAGCCGTTCAAGGAGGCAACCAAGAACTAGGGTTCCAAGATCTCAAAGCTAGAAGGGAGGCAACCTTGGGAGGATCGAAGGCCACACTTCGCTCAAGGTGAATACGGGAATACAGTAGAAGACGTGGATTTGAATCGCTTGCGCCGTAGCGATTAAGGTTAATTTTCTATTCAAAATCGTTCGTTTTCATATCATAAAACGCAGCATCATGATTCGTTTGTCCCAACAATGCCTTCACAGGCTTTAGCTGGCACCACAGATACTCAACTGCCAATCACTACAGTATCTAAGGTGGTGACCACACTGGAACCAACACTTCCAGTTCCTGAAAAAGGGGGTCTTCTTGCCATTCATGGTTAAGAAGAGAGGCAACCCTTCCATAGAAGGAAGCGGGGTTCCCAGAATGTACTTTCTAGGGACAACCCATCTCTCAGAGATGAGGCTCCACTCGGCGATGAAGTAATTACTGAGCCTTATGATGAGATAGTGCTTAAGCATGAAAGAGTTCCAAATCCTTCTGCATGTAATTCTCCACTTGGTAATGATTCTTCGGAAGAACCAGGTGCGAGGAATTCCCCAGATTCTGAACCAACTCAGCACAATACAGCAATACTTCAAAGCATTATCAATCTCGAAGCACAATTTGGATTCTTTAAACATTCTATGTCCAAGATTGTGAAAGGTCAAGAAAAGCTTCAGCGGGACAACAAAGAAATCAAAGATTTACTCAAACAGCTGATAGCACAAAGATCAACTTCCTTACCTCTTCAATCAACCCCAGCTCTTGAGGATAACACAACTAAGGGGGAGAAAGAAGGACAAGGACAAGAAAAAGATATATCTGACAAGGGAAAGGAAAAAGTAATAGATGATGGTTCTTCTGAACAAGCAATAAAAAAAGATCATGCATATGCTGAGGGGGAGGAGTTAGAAGAAGGAGAAATTCCAAATGATTATCCGTTCAGTGAGATGGATTCATATGTGAATGAAGCTGTATATCCAAGAACATTCTCTGACTATATTGACAAGCATAAGATCAAGAAAGTTAAGGAGGATGATTACAAGACATATGAAGACATTAATTCTATTGATGAGCAAATAAGGCAATCAAACTGGGTAACTTATCAGAAAAAGAAGAAGAAGCTCTATACTTCAAAGATAGGGAGAAAATGGGAAATGGTCAGAACTAATTTAAGAAGGCCCGACAATAGAGCCTTAATCAATAATGATGAAGAAGTTCTTAGGCTATTTCAAATCTTCAGAAGAAGAAATAGAAGTCTGAGCAACTACTGCTTTGAACTGAAAAGTGAGATATCCTATCTGGTAGTTTCTATGGCACCGGAATCAGAAGGTTGGAGGTTAACCTTATCTTTCAACAATTACGGGTTAATGACCATATCAAGTGAATTTCTGAAGAGAAGGTTGTTAACAAAGTTGTTTGCACTTAAACAAAAAATCAAGATTCATGAATCCTCTGAAAATGAATTAATGGCTGAAATGATAGAGAAGCTTATGGAGAAAGTAGAGCCAGAGATTCAACAGGATCCATATCAAGTCAGGTACTTCAAAGATAGATTTCTTCAGATACTAAGACTGGATCATGAAGCATTGCCATTCTACTCACTCAGACGATTAAAGTTTGTTGAGGGCTTGCTCAGAGGAAAATGATTCAGAAATCCTGAGAAGTGGAAAGCGGCAGATAGAATATTTGCCTACAGGTTAAATGTATCAGAAGCTTTGGGAAGAGATATCCAAAACATAAAAAGATTTGATCCATCTAAAGGAACTCAACCTAGAGAACCATTCAGAGCTGATCCGGGTGATGAACACATGTTTGATCTGTTAAAAGAAGTGCCAGAAATAGACCCCAGTTTTGGAATAGCAGAAGCAAAAGAACCAATGGTCATCACCAATCCACTAAGAGTAATCTACTCAAACAAAGATGAAAGTGAAAGACAAATTGAAATGAGTAGAATCAGAAATGAAAATTCAAAAGTGATTGGAAGAATATTGGAAAAGCTAAGGAACTCCAAAAATCCTGATGACAAGATTGTGCTATGAGAAGTAGAAGAAGCCTATTTGGACAAAGTATTAAGAGAAGATCAGATGATTACAAATAGGGTGGATGTTAATCCAAAGAGGGTTATAGTACAAGGGTGGACTCAGCAACTAAGCTTTAAATTCAGTGAATTGAAAAGATTCAGGAGTATGCCACTGCTACAACTCATCTTTGATCAACTTCAATATCCAAGACCAAGAAATCTTTTAGAATGGGAGGCTCACGACATTGTCAGAAGGAGAATAGCAAAGGTCAAAGAATGAAGAATCAAATAGAATTATTAGCTCAGTCTAGAGGAACAAAATCATTCTTGTAACTTAGCTGTAATGAAATCTGGAATTGTAATATTTAATCCAGAATGCAATTAATATTATTTACAGTCTTTCCGCACTTTACTTTTTCTTGCATTATTAGTTGAGTTATCCTCTTTTCTTTAGAATTTGCTTGTCGAACTCTATCAATCAAATAGGGGAGATTGTAAGGCATAATGTAACATGCAATGTAATCGAGGATCTGTAACTCAACTAAAAGTAAAGGACTGATTAAATAATGTTATTTATGTAATCACAAGAATCTACAATGAAGATCAGGTAGCTACATGTATCAGGGTATTTCATGAAATAGTGAAGAACACTAACAGAAGTTCATTTAAATGTTCAAGCGTCAGTGAAAGAATAAGTCACTCAGTGTTTCAGCAGGTATTAAGATTCAAGTAGTCAGTGCTAGAAGATTTCAGTGAAAACAAGAAGCAATAAAGGAATACAACATTTATGTCAATTGGTTTGATTGAGAACATGAAGATCAATACAATGTTAGTCACTTGTGAACCAGACCAGTGCACTAAGTGTCAACACAAAGAATTTGATTAACATGTTCATTGTAAAAGAAGAATTGATAGAAGCCAAGTAAGCAAGATTTTTCTAAGTCATTGTACAAGGTGAAGAAAATCGACACCTAGTGATACAAGGTGAAGAAAATCGACACCTAGATTATCAAGGTGAAGAAAATCGACACCAAGGCAATACATGGTGAAGAAACTCGACAACTAGCTAGCAATGACTAAAGGAAGTGAAGTGCCACTTCTATGTATCAAGAAATCGACACATAGGAATGAGGCACTTAAAAATCGACACCTAGCCATGAAGAGAAGGAAAATCGACACCTAGGGTATACATGAGAACAATATTCGACACCTAGGTGGTTGAAGAGTCAAGGCATACATGGTTAAGGAAAATCGACACCTAGCTTGATAAAAAAATAGGAAGAAAGTGTTCTCGAACGATTTCCTGCATGACTTCCTCTTTAATATCATTACACATTCATTGTTGGTCTTGCTGCTGGTCTAGCGAGCCTTCCTAGCCGCCTAGAGTGCAGCCTGCCTGCGGAAGCTCTACATGGGAGAAGAAATTCGACACCCAGCTTGTTAGGCCCCGGAAGTATCGTAGAAGGGGGGTTGAATACGATACTCACTAAATTTAAAAATTCTTTCGAATCTTTTGCGGATAAATAATTTAGAGTTCGGTTAGTGGGCTCGTGTTCTTGAGGTGAATAGTGTGTACGGAGCTGTTTACTAATTTTCTGTGTTTAGGATTAATCATTTCGGTTCTAGAAAATCAGCAGTAAAATAAACAACACAAGATTCGGGGAATATATCATTTGATAAATATAAACCCTGAGGTTGCTACACCCGGTCAACAAATCTGGTCCGAAGAACAAGTTCTTCGCTGCTTAACAAAAATATAACTCTCAATTTCCTATACAAGTATTTCTAGATCAGTACAAAGGAAACCAAGACCGTAGAGAGTGATATATAGTGACCCTGAACATTTTCCGTTAAGGTACCGGCCACTAATACATCTCCGGTGAAGAGGTATGGATTTTCTGACTGCTCTCTCCTCTCCGGCTTGCCTTCTCTCTCTCTCTGGTTATTTTTGTTGTGTTGCTGAAGACTGCTCCAAATGAATGGCTCTGCTTCATTTATGTGTAGACTTTTTCAACTAAGATACGTGGCCCATTTTGTGCCAAGTAAACTAGTTGCAGCTCACTTCTGTTTTTGCTTAAGTATCGGAACAATTTACTGAGTAATTATTTAAGTATCGATGAGTCTGTAGAATAACCATCGGACACTTAAATACAATTCCTGAAGTAAAATAAATTACTTCAAACTTAGTAACCATCGGAAAGTGGCTAGTTGGCTTTTGTTTCTTTTCCGATAGTTAGTAACTATCGGCATATAAGACAAAATAAGCCCTTTGAATATTCACCAATTCTTTTCCTTTTCACCCGATGGTTGTTAACCATCTGTGAATAAGACAAAATAACTTGTTAACCATCGGTGAATGAGACGAAACAGCTTGACCAAGTTGACTTCTGGATACAGCTTCTGTAGTCTCTTTACTTAGCCAATTTCGAACCTGATAAGCCCTTAATATATTTTCTTCCACTGCAACCAAGTCTAATAAATATTTCCTTGATTATTCGAACTTGATTTATTCTGAGCTTCATCATATACCACTTCACTTGTTACCCATTTCAGTAAATAGTCAATTCTTCTCATTCATAGATGCAATTCTCAATCTCTTTTGTGCTGACGTTTGGTGCAACTGGTCTGGTTCACAAACGACTAACACGATCTTGATCTTCACATCTTCTTTACAATACAATTGACTTTGTTCCTTGTTGATTAGAAGTGCTTCGATTGTAAGTACATTGGAATCCTCTGGCACTTATGCTGAACCATAAACATATCTGAAACCCTGAACATCTTCGAACTTTATCCTTCACTGAAGTCTAAACATATGAATGAAATTCCTCCAGCAATCTATAGTAGACTCCAAGATTCCATCTAATATTTTAATTCTTTGTATTTGCCGTATATTCTATCTTATCGATTCCTGTACTTGAGCTCTGCAAATCATTGCTTGACTGATTCGCAGATTTGGATCACTAGAATCTTTCTGGTACTTTGACAACTGCTTCACTGCTTCCACATCCTTGAATACTTCAACCTTTATTCTTCACTGAGGCATGAACATATTAATGAACTTCTTCCAGTGAGCTAATGCTTCAAGTCTGTAGATTTCTTCTTTATCCTTTGTCTTTACCAAGTCTTCATGTCTTCCTGATTCCGGTGATAACTTCATATTATTTACACATCATGTTCTTGTGTTGAGTTATAACCCTATGTTACATATAGGTCTATACATACAGCCTTTCAATCTCCCCCTATTTGTTTGGTAGAGATTAACAAGCAAATCCCTAGAGGATAACTCAACTAACTACAAGAAAATATTAATGCTCTAGACTTGTAAATAATACTACTTGGGTTCTGGATCATATAATACATTTCCAGATTTCTATAAAGTAAAGAGAAATAGAAAATGAGTGTTCCTTTAGCACTGAACGCATCTTCAATAGATATCATCTTCATTCATCTGTGTTTGAGCTTTTCTCTGCTTCAAAATCCTTCATTGCTTGACCTATAAAGAACTTATCATAAACTGAGCTTCATAAGAATCAAAATTCCTGGGAACACCTTCAATAAAATATAGAACATTGCTCAAATAATGTTCTCCCCCTGAGAATGTGATTCTTCTTCTTTTTCTTCTTCTCCCTTTAGATAATCAATGGAAATGTCAATTCTTTTCTGTACATCCCACCTGGATGAGGAATCCTCTACTGATAACTCCTTTCAAGTATAGGATACAGTTTCTTGATTCTCCCATATTCTGTTGTTTCCCATAAGGATTAGAAGATAAGATTTTCTTCTTTTTCTTGTCTAAAATCTCCCCCTAAGGATATTAACTTCTTCCAAGGATACGAACCCCTTTTTCTAAGGATCTTCCCCTAAGGATCCAGGATACGAACCCCTTTAGAATATTAACTTTTCCCAAGTATGAAGATAAGACTTTATTAACTTCTTCTTTTTCTCCCTATAAATTCTCCCCCTTAGTTGAGGAATCCTCCAATGGCCCACTTTTTAATGGTTTGTCTTCCAAAGAAGGTTCTCGTCTGTCATTGATCGGGAAAAATATAGTAACTTTTCTTCCAGAAGTAGCACGTAGCAAGGGTAAGTGTTTGGCTTATGGTTTCCTCACTTCTACTACGTTCTGTTGGTGTTTACACTTTAGTATGGAGCATTTTAAGTGTTTCACTCTTTCTCTCCCTATCTCTCACTCAAGTGTATCTCTCCCTCACTTTCACTTAAGTGTTTCTCTCTCTCACTTTCACTCTGCATTCCAAATATAGCCTTCTGTACCTGCAAGTGAAATCCGTCAATTCATATATTCCCAACACCTGATTCATCAGAATGAACTGAATCACTATCAAGTGGAGAATTGCCTCGTTGAGGTGTTCTTGATCTATCATGCATAAGCACTGTCTCAGCACCAGACTCAATAGCTATTGCTAAATCACTGTCTAGTGGAGCCTCACCTCTTTGAGATGGGTTATCCCAAGATTTTAAAATCTTTTTGGGAATCCTGCCTTGTTCTATCAAGGAGTTGCCTCACACCTTCTCCGTAAACGGGAGGTGGACATTCCTTTTCAGGATCTGGAAATGTTCCTTCCAGGAGGGGCGACGTAGTAGACAATGTAATGAATGGCAAATTAGAGTCTACGTTTCCCTCGTAACCCAATGACGGGTAATTTGTTAACATGCCTATACCTCTCACTGTGCACGTCTTGCAATGTGTTCCTAGAATTTATCTGTTTAGGCTTACCATCAGCGTGAGCGCTAGTGGTGTGCTTGACTCATTACAAGTTGCTCTGGCTGACGAGCGAATTTCAATGGACTCATCCTGTTGAGAGAACGATTCCAGAGACAGTTTTATTGCCTTTTCAGCTCTGCATCCTTTTGAGAAGATGCAGATGAGCTTACAGTTACCTCAGTTAGTATACTACTTTTCTTCTCTGGAGGTAGAGCTGTGGGTGCACTTCCGACTTCATCCTTATTTGCTGCATCAAGTGCAGTTTCTCCCTTATCAACCTCTAAGTAACATTTGTTCCTTATAACTCCAGTGGTTAATATATGGAAGTGGATGAATGAGTGTTTGGTATTATGGCCTGGGTAAGAGATTGATGGGTTTTCAACCTCTTGGCCAGCTTCTAAAGCCACTGGGGGCTAAAAGGATAGAATCAATAAATAAGATAAAAAGAAATAATCACTTTAACATTCCAAAACATATTTTTCATCTCAAAAAGAAGGAAAAATATAAGAAGGAATGGTAATGGATTGCATTAAAGCACTTTTAGTAAAAGAGTTTTGTCGGTTCTAAAGATTTATCATTTAAGAACATGATACCAATAGAATTTTTCTTTAATGATACTTATCCCATAATAAAACGCGGGAATATGTATCAGAGAAAAATTCTATCACTTATGAATTTCTTATAAGGAAAACTTCCCATAATAAAACGCGGGAATTTATACCAAAGAAGAAATTCAACTCTTCTACCAAATTCTATCTCAATAAAATGAATCTTTTCCTTTAAAACTAAGCACTGTATGTTTTGAAAACAGTTTTGCAAAACATCCTTATCAGATAGAGGCTATGATTTTCCGACTCATAATGCAATTATGATTTACATCATTTTCGTCCACTTGATAGTATCCCCGACTTAAAATAAAAACATGATAATTGGGGTTGGATGGATGCTTAACTATACAGCACTAGGCCTTCAAAGCAACAATCACTGTTTAGGTACCATGAATCAATGTGAAACATACATTGAAACAAGTATTTAAAAACAAATCATTTTACAAGTGATTGATACCTCGAAGTTAAAACAATTTTTCCAAATAAAATAGCAGTCACAAAGTTTCTGCCACTTTTAAAAAGAAAAATTAAGAGAGAAAACGGTTTTGAAAATATAGCATTTAAAACCAGCTTTAGAGAGAGGATAAAATATTTTGAGATTTAAAGAAAGATTATCCTCAAGAAAAGTTTGATTCACACCCTAGGATTGGAAAAATAAAGTAGGGCTGTAAATTAAATGATTTTCAAAAGAGAAGTTTTGAAAAAGAATTTTGAAGTTTTCTTACCTAAAACCGATAGAAAGTGAATGTATCTTTGAATAATACATTTTGAAAAAGAAATAGACAAAAATTTCTTTTTAAATACATTCAGGAATCAGTCTAAGAAAGAAAACTAAATATACTAATACTAACGGCTTTTTCAAAAACCAATTTTTACTTAGAATAAAAAACTAAGCAAATCCATTAGTATCAATATATCACAATTATTTTATAATAAAATATTATTCAATTATTACAGAGTAATAAAAGATAATAATTATACTACAAATAATTATGCTTCTTATTTATTTTAATATACTTAAATCATGGAACCAATATATCACTGAATTGTTTTATATCATCATGATTTAAACAAATCAAAATAAATTAAATACTTATGCTACACTAAGCAATTGCCAATCACATGCATATATATATTAACTAAACATGACAATCATTCAGTAGAACAATAAGCATTAAGACATATTTTTATTATTAGTGATTTCAGATAAGCAACTTGTGTTATCACTAATATTAAAAATATCACAATTAATTACACGCTGATACCAATTATTTAATATTTATCAATAATTTCAATATGCAAGAAATTGTGCTTCTTATATTTTATCAAATCAAAATTATGAAATTGATAATAATTGTATTGCTTCAATCCATAATTTTAATAGGATAAAATAATTTCGCTAAATACTAAAATATTCATTAAATTGAATATTAGCATCTAACTTCCTACACTATATCTAATAATTGTCACTCTAGCATATTATAATTATACTCATAACAATTATTATTGATATATGTAAGCTCGAGAAAATAGTTGAATAGAAATACACAAGTCCTTTAAATATAGACATTTAACACTTGTGTTCCTAATTGCAACTCCTCGCAACAAAATCGAATTTTAGAAATATTTTCTAAGTATATAAAACATTGAAAATTTTATACACATGACTTAGAAAATACTTCGTCTTCTAATATTAGTGAGTTTTGAAATATGCATTATTTATTTAGAACAGAAATTCTAAATACTATCACTAATATCAAAAGTATCACAATTATTTGTAATAAAATATTTAAGAATATCAGAGCAAAATATCAGAGCAATTAAGCAAGACATCTTGACTAATACTCATCAAATATTTAACATGCAAATAATTATGCTTCTAACTTATGCTAAAAATCTAACTACCACTTATGTATATTGCATTGTAAACATGATAATTAAACTAGTAGCAATAAGCACGAGGTACTGGATTTAAAATAAATTCACAAGTCCTTTAAATATTAAAATTTTAATACTTGTGAACTCATTTGAGAATTCCTTGCAGATGGGATTTCCAACAAATATGCAAATAAATAATATCCCAAGTTTACTAACCAACTTAGATAAAATGAATTCATCAAGTTATTTAGCAAAGATCTGCAAGTTATTCTATTAAGGACAATCTCGAAAGAAATGATACCTGGTGTCCATGCGCTTGTTCCAATGTGGTGTGGAGAGATCAACAGAGTTGTTGGAGTTGAAGTGGTTTCATTGTCTAGTAGATCAGAGCATCGCATTCACTAGCTGCTTTAAGTTTAGCCTTTGCTGCAACTATGTGTGTTGAATGCTTTCTCTCATTTCAACAAGAATCCAACTTCTTCCACGAAATTGACAGCTTCTAGGAATGACTTCCCTGTCTTTCTTACAACCTGCATCATCTATATCTATATAGCTAATTAGGTTAAACCTAGTATCTTTAGGGTCCCAGATTCTCAGAATTGGTGATCCCCTAAGATATCTAACAATTCATAACTTAGCTATAAGATAAGATTCTCTAGTATCCACTTGGAAACTTGCACATAGACATATCGAGAATAAAATATATGGTCTTTATTCATAGAATAAGTAATGAGCTGATCATACCTCTATAGCTTGTCACTTCAGTTTATATACCTGATTTGCCCTGATCAAGCTTAGTGGAATGTTGGCAAGAAGTCTTGGCAGGTCTAGAATCTTCCAAATTGCGCATCTTCACAAGATCCTTGACTTACTTTAATTGCCATCATTCTTTCGAATTACTTGTAATCCAAAAAGAATTGCAACTCTTCTAACATGCTCATGTTGTACCTACTCTGCATTAACTTAGCAATAAACTCTTGCCAAAGTTTTCGTTAGTAGACACACATATAATATAATCATGGTATTCTTGCACATATATTACATTATGTGTGCCTTGCATTCTAGAGAGATATATGTGTATAACAGCTCTAATATAAAATCATTTTTAAGTAATTAACAGTTAGAGTGTCATACCATGTCCTTGACGATTTGCTTGAATCCCTAACTCTGTTAGGTCCTCATCTTGTTAGGCCCAATTGTCAGGTCCTAAGAGGATTAAGTCTCGTCTCTGTTACTTGCTGTTAGATCTTGAAAGTCCCAAAGATTTTGTTTCCATCATCGTCGATACCTTCTACTTTATAGTAACCTGTAACAACCAGTTTGGCTTTGTCCCTCATAACAATGCCAATAATTATCCAGTTTCTGAGAACCATTACTATACCAATTTCAGCTTCGACTTTAGTGGTCTGGGTTCCAGCTTCAGTAGTTTCTGCCTTCAAACTGATTGAGATCATCTTGCATTGCAATCACTCAATCTGGATCAATCAGTGCATCTTCACTATTCTTTGGGATGCCAATTATTGATTATTGGGTCCCAAAAAATATATGTTCATTTTGATTAGCACTTCTAGTCTTTACTCAATAATCCGGATCACTAAGAACTAGACTCCAGGAATGACTTTGACTTCAACCCCTTTGTCTCGACAGATATGTTCTTGATGTATTCCTTTGATCTTCATTGTGTTGAGTACGACTAGTAGATCCTTCTTTTATTTTGTTATTTGCTCCCCCTGAGTTGCTGCTAGGATGTGTTGAAGATCCTTCACCTTTTTCAGTGGATTCTGTTAAAGTTCACGAGTTGTGTAGTTTCACTACCATTTCCACTAATAGGATCTGAATCAACATCATTATCATTGTTTCCTTCTGCAACCTCAGTTTCATCATCAATATCTGAATTTGACTCTGACAGAATGTCAAACTTCAAAGATTCATAACAGACTTTCATTTGAATGCTTGGGAGCTTGGTGTAGTAGGTCGACACATTCAGTCTTTCAATCACCTTCTGGTTTTTAATCACAAATGCCTTGATAGCTTTCGACTAAGTCTTTTCACGATCTTTGTTGAATACAGTAGCATGCTGTGTTAATTGCTTCAGCTTCAAAATACCTTTATCAGTGCAGAATTCATTTAGAACTTCATTCGCGAAATTCAGTTCCATTATCTGACTTCAAAGTTCTCACAGCTTACTTTTCTTCCAACTGATCTTTCTGATGTGATTAATCACCATCTGTGACATTTTGTCTGTTGAATGCACGAACATCACCAATTTGTAATTAGGGTTGTCATCAACCACCACTAAGCATATTTCTTCATTGACATAATTTGCTTCAGTGTGATGTTTTCATTGACTTCCCTATGTGACATACTTCAAAATGTCCTTCTAGATTGAATTCCATATGAAGCAGTCCTCTCACTAATTTCATCTTTCTTAGAGAATCCATTGTCTTGTTCACCAAGTGTGAGAGCTTCTTATGCCATAGCTAACTCTTTACTGATGAAGCTTTACTGAAAAGTTCACTTCACCTTTGCATACAAATTCCATGTCAGCTACGAACAAACTTCCTCACTCTCAGTTGAGCGAGCTTCCAACCTTCTTATTTGAGATCAAACACTTTTTCTTTTCTGCTTTTCTAGAAAACCCTTGACAAAGAATTTCCTAGTGCCCTGTAGATAGTGCTTAATTCCGTTCACAAGAAAGATGCTTCCACTGATGACAGTTCTTAAATCATGATAGCCATATCCCTTGTACATCCTTTGCTGTCATCTCCAAAGGTTACCATCGGGGAGGCCTTCTCAACCAACTGTGATGTCAGAGCTTTAATCTATGTCTTTTGTTACATACTCTGCAATCACAAATGATTAAGCTTCTTGGTACTCAATTTTAATTGAGTCCAGATGGGTTAGAGATATTATCAAAAGTAACAACAACTTCAATATGCATAAAGCACATGGAATAGAAGAACTAACAAATTAATTCCTGATTCTGTCTAATCCATTCTATTGTTGTCTAACATTTTAACTATCTCTAATTACCTAAGTCAGTTTTAGATTAAACCTTGAATCTACAAATGTTACTGACAACTTAGATAATTCTACCATCTTATCCCTAACAAGCAATACATGATCTAATATGACATTTAAGTGCAACTATGTGAGTGCAAGCAAATCATGTGAAAATAAGCACATAAACAATTTAAGAATATGCAGAATATTTGAATAAAACATTATAAGCAATATCAAATTCCACATATACTTATCAAGTCATTTATCACAATAAGAACAAATATAAAATATCTGATCTATGACCTGTTTGTCTATTAGCAATTTTCACAACATTAGCAGAGGTATTAAATCACAGAAGATTTAAATCAAGTTCCAACAAATGTTTAGAGATACACCTAACCGTCTAGAACACCCTATCTAATTCTAGATATTCATTTTACTGCATAGAAAATCAAGTATGAAATGTACTCACTAAACTCATATAACTATGCATGAAATCTTATTCTTAGCAATCAATTAAGCATTTAAGTTCTAAGATGCTAACATGCTGACACGAGTCTAATACATTTCAAAACATAATAATCATACAGTTATGAATTAGATAAAGATATACTAGTTAGTAAGTGTACCTGTGAAGTGCTTAGTGATTCATCTCTAGTGTTGGTCATTGATGCCAGATATTCATTTGGTTTATCACTTTCACTGATAGAAATAACTTTGCATTTAACTTCATCAACAAATGCTTTCCCTTGCTACATCCTCACTAATGTTTGAGATTCCTGCTACAACCCAACATAGTGTATGTCATCTTTTGCTTGTACAAGCTTCTTCAAACTGTGTAGCAAACCCCTGATCTTGTCTTTTATAATCAACCATCCCTGTCTTGCAACCGCCTCTTGAACTGATCTTGAAAATCTCCTTAACGGTATCTATAGGTAAGGACCTTAGATTTAGAATTGGGATTCCATCTGAATCTGACGTCACTGAACTTCTAGTTGTCCTGCAGGCTTGACTAGTCGTCCAGATCTCAGGTTATTACAAAGTGTCAAATTTACATAAAACACCTTGACCACTACCTCGAGCTTCAACATCTTCAATTCAGCTTCTAGGATCAATTCGTTTATGTTCAGAGGTTCTCAACCTTGACTTCAATCAAATTTGGTTCCTGGGTCACAAATACAGTGGATATGCTAACAACTTCTGCTTTACCAAATATTATCTGCTTCAGCTCTTGTTCCAGTTCATAGGCCTTCAGCACACAAATAGTTCATCTAAAGATAATGTGGTTATATCCTTAGATCCCTTGTAGCTGTAATCCTATGTTCCAGATGATCTGCAGTGTTAGCACGAACTTCCTGTAATCTCCCTGTAGAATAATCTTTAAGGCTTGTACTGAGATTCCAGGTAGTCCAGTCTGTTCTCCTTCACTACTTCAAACCCCTTAGATTTTTCATCCAAAAATACAACTCAAATTACCCAAAAACTGTACCCAAATTAATCTCTTCTTTTGCAGCTTCCAAAATATTAGTGGGATCCTATGGAGTAAACCTCTGAGGAAATTAATACCACTATTTCTTCAACCTGTTCCAGAATAAGCTTCATTGGATAATCGTCAGTCAATTCTTGTTGTCTTCAATACCCGGAAAAATCTTCAACTACTAACCTTTGAGCACCCTCGAATTAATATTTAAGAAAAATTTAGATTTACAGAATTTTTAATTTTCTTAGAAAATAAATTAATCAAAAATAAAAATATACAACAAATTAATTTTCAAGAATTTCAAATTTTCTTAAAAATTAAAATATCGTAAATTAATATTTAAGAAAAATTTTAGTTTTCAAGAATTTTAAATTTTCTGGAAAAGTAAATAAATCTAAAATAAAAATTAAAGGGTAACTATCGGGGTGGAGATAACCATCGGGCGGAATTATAATTCTCCAAAAATAATAACTATCGGGAGAATATATATTTCCAGGCTAACTATCGGGAGCTGTAGTCAAATGGACTAACTATCGGGCAAATGCTGCGCGTGAAATTTACTTTGTGGCGCCTCCTTTGACATCAATACACCAGGCGCGTGAACTGGCCAACCATTTCAAACACACATCACATGTACTGAACTTGGCCGAGTACTGCTTCGATTAAATGGACCAAAAACGTTTATAAAAAAATGTTTAATAAATTTTAATCTTAAACTTTATTAGATTTATAAAATAAACTAATTAAAATTTATTACATAAACTAATAAAAGTTTATAAAATAAATTTTATAAAAGTTTATAAAATAAATTTAATATTAAGTTTATAAAATAAACTAATTAAAATTTATAATATAAACTAATAAAAGTTTATAAAACAAATTTTATAAAAGTTTATTAAATAACTTTAATATTAAGTTTATAAAACAAACTAATTAAAATTTATAATATAAACTAATAAAAGTTTATAAAACAAATTTTATAAAAGTTTATAAAATAAATATAATACTAAGTTTATAAAATAAACTAATTAAAATTTATAATATAAACTAATAAAAGTTTATAAAATAAATTTTATAAGAGTTTATAAAATTAACTTATTAAAAGTTTATAATTAAACTTATTTAACAAGGCCTCTAAACATTTATGTCCAAACAGCTTCCGCCTGGCGAGCTTCGCTGAGCTAATGGATCTTGATTTGTATATCAATCAGTCTGCTTTGATACCAATTGTTAGGCCCCGGAAGTATCGTAGAAGGGGGGTTGAATACGATACTCACTAAATTTAAAAATTCTTTCGAATCTTTTGCGGATAAATAATTTAGAGTTCGGTTAGTGGGCTCGTGTTCTTGAGGTGAATAGTGTGTACGGAGCTGTTTACTAATTTTCTGTGTTTAGGATTAATCATTTCGGTTCTAGAAAATCAGCAGTAAAATAAACAACACAAGATTCGGGGAATATATCATTTGATAAATATAAACCCTGAGGTTGCTACACCCGGTCAACAAATCTGGTCCGAAGAACAAGTTCTTCGCTGCTTAACAAAAATATAACTCTCAATTTCCTATACAAGTATTTCTAGATCAGTACAAAGGAAACCAAGACCGTAGAGAGTGATATATAGTGACCCTGAACATTTTCCGTTAAGGTACCGGCCACTAATACATCTCCGGTGAAGAGGTATGGATTTTCTGACTGCTCTCTCCTCTCCGGCTTGCCTTCTCTCTCTCTCTGGTTATTTTTGTTGTGTTGCTGAAGACTGCTCCAAATGAATGGCTCTGCTTCATTTATGTGTAGACTTTTTCAACTAAGATACGTGGCCCATTTTGTGCCAAGTAAACTAGTTGCAGCTCACTTCTGTTTTTGCTTAAGTATCGGAACAATTTACTGAGTAATTATTTAAGTATCGATGAGTCTGTAGAATAACCATCGGACACTTAAATACAATTCCTGAAGTAAAATAAATTACTTCAAACTTAGTAACCATCGGAAAGTGGCTAGTTGGCTTTTGTTTCTTTTCCGATAGTTAGTAACTATCGGCATATAAGACAAAATAAGCCCTTTGAATATTCACCAATTCTTTTCCTTTTCACCCGATGGTTGTTAACCATCTGTGAATAAGACAAAATAACTTGTTAACCATCGGTGAATGAGACGAAACAGCTTGACCAAGTTGACTTCTGGATACAGCTTCTGTAGTCTCTTTACTTAGCCAATTTCGAACCTGATAAGCCCTTAATATATTTTCTTCCACTGCAACCAAGTCTAATAAATATTTCCTTGATTATTCGAACTTGATTTATTCTGAGCTTCATCATATACCACTTCACTTGTTACCCATTTCAGTAAATAGTCAATTCTTCTCATTCATAGATGCAATTCTCAATCTCTTTTGTGCTGACGTTTGGTGCAACTGGTCTGGTTCACAAACGACTAACACGATCTTGATCTTCACATCTTCTTTACAATACAATTGACTTTGTTCCTTGTTGATTAGAAGTGCTTCGATTGTAAGTACATTGGAATCCTCTGGCACTTATGCTGAACCATAAACATATCTGAAACCCTGAACATCTTCGAACTTTATCCTTCACTGAAGTCTAAACATATGAATGAAATTCCTCCAGCAATCTATAGTAGACTCCAAGATTCCATCTAATATTTTAATTCTTTGTATTTGCCGTATATTCTATCTTATCGATTCCTGTACTTGAGCTCTGCAAATCATTGCTTGACTGATTCGCAGATTTGGATCACTAGAATCTTTCTGGTACTTTGACAACTGCTTCACTGCTTCCACATCCTTGAATACTTCAACCTTTATTCTTCACTGAGGCATGAACATATTAATGAACTTCTTCCAGTGAGCTAATGCTTCAAGTCTGTAGATTTCTTCTTTATCCTTTGTCTTTACCAAGTCTTCATGTCTTCCTGATTCCGGTGATAACTTCATATTATTTACACATCATGTTCTTGTGTTGAGTTATAACCCTATGTTACATATAGGTCTATACATACAGCCTTTCACAGCTGTTTTATGACTAAGGAAATTCGACACCTAGAAAATGTACATGGGTTTCTTAAAGTCAAATCAAGTCAATATACAGGGGGAAAAGAATTCGACACTCAACTGTATTTCACTTTATTGTAAAGTCTATATATAAAACAAAATGTATTTTCATTTGATAGGTAATCATATACACAACCCAAAACAATTAGATACAACTGAGAAAGAGACAGAGAGAATACTCAGAGCCATTAAAGACTGTATTTATTATTGTTGTAAGATTCATCAGAAGCTCATGCATCTGTGTGAGAAGTGTAGCACCCTGGGTATATATAATATAAAGTATATTCCCAAAGATTGTCTTGTTGCTGTGTGTTTCTTTACTATCATATTTATTACTTAACAAGAACGTATCTGTGAACACGAACTATTTGGAAAAACTACCACATCATATTTAACCCCCCTTCTATGATGATTTTGGACCTAACAGATACCATAAGCCAAGATTGATGGTGCCCTTGAGATATCTAAAAATTCTCTTAACAACAATTAAATGCGGTTCCCTTGGATTTACCTGAAATTTAGCACATAGACATGTTGCAAATAAGATATCCGGTCTACTAGCAGTCAAATAAAGAAGTGAGCCAATCATACCTCTATATGTTGTTATTTCTACAAGCTCACCAGTATCTTGATCAAGCTTGGTTATAGTAGCCATTGGATTTGTAGTAGATGCAGAGTCTTTCATTTGAAACTTTGTGAGTAGATTCTTTGTGTATTTGGACTGACTCATGAAAATGCCTTCATTAATCTGTTTCACTTGCAAGCCTGAGAAATAGCTCATCTCTCCCATCATGCTCATTTGATACCTGGACTGTATTAGCTTTGAAAATCTTCCACAGAGTTTTCCATTAGTGGATCCAAATATAATATCATCAACATATATTTGAACCAATAATAAATCCTTAACTTGAGCTCTATAAAACAAAGTTTTATCAATTGTACCTCTTGTAAAACCACTTTCAAGTAGAAATTGAGCCAGTGTTTCATACTAGGCTCTTGGAGCTTGCTTGAGTCCATACAAAGCTTTATCCAACCTGTAGACATGATTTGGATATTTGGGATTCACAAAGTCAAGAGGTTGTTCAACATATACCTCCTCCTCAAGCTCACCATTAAAAAATGCACTTTTAACATTCATCTAGTATACTTTGAATTTCTTGTGTGCACCATAAGTAAGAAATATTCTAATTGCTTCAAGTCTAGCTAAAAGTGAAAAGGTTTCATCATAGTCAATACCTTCCTATTGAGAGTAGCCTTTGGCAACTAGTCTTGCTTTGTTCCTTGTTATGATTTCATCAGAGTCTGTCTTGTTTCTGAACACCCATTTTATGCCCAAAATGGATCTGTTCTTTGGTCTTGGAACAAGAGTCCAAACCTCATTTCTTTCAAACTCATTTAATTCTTCCTACATTGCAGTAACCCAGTATGCATCATTCAAAGCATCTTCAACTTTCTTTTATTCTATTTGAGAAAGAAAACTATGGTATAGACATTCATTTTGAGTAGCTTTCCTTGTCTTCACTCCACTTTATAGATCACCAATAATCAAGTCAGGTGTGTGATCTTTGGTCCATTTCCTTAGATGTGGAATATTTCCTGAACTAGATGCTCCCCCATGATTTGTGCCTTCATATTATGATTCCTCATTAAATGTTGATCATCCCCCTGAAGTTGTGCTTCCATCAGAGTTTGATGGATCAGAGTTTAAACTTTCAGAATTTGATGGATAAGAGTTTAGGCTTTCAGAGTTTGTTTCTGTTAGAGATTGGTCATACTCTAAAATTTCAACGATTGAGGTTGGTTCTACAATATCAGCAAAAGATTGATGTTTCTCCCCCTCAACATGTGCAGAATATTCAATTATTGTTTCAGTTCTATCTAAATCAGAGTTTTGGGAGATGGAGTTTAGCTCATTAGAGTCTGTGTCTTGTTGAGCTTTGAGCATTTCATTTTCAAAACTTAGAGATTCCTGAGCATCTTCATCATGTAATCTCATTTTTTTTCCTTCATCAAAAGAAACATTAATAGATTCCATGACTACCTTGGTTCTCGGATTAAACACCTTGAATTCCCTTGAAGAAGTTTTGGAAGTTGTTGAATAACCAACAAAAATACCTTCATCTGCTTTGAGTTCAAACTTTTTCAACTACTCAGGATGTGTTTTAAGAATAAAACACTTGCTTCCAAATATGTGAAATTATTTAACATTTGGATTTCTTCCCTTCATCATTTCATATATGTAACGATCGAGATAATTAAATCTATTTGAATAAAATGATGTATATGATTTAAGTGTTTTAATGTGTTAAGATATGATATGTGGTCTTTTTATATGTCTAGTTGACTGCCTGTTTGACCGCATTATGCTTAAGTGTTTTAATTAAGTGATTAATTGATTTTCCATGCTTAAATGAGTAACTGTTTGATTTTTATAAAATTATTGGTGTGTCCAATAATTATGAAATTTTATATGTAGCTTCTATGTGATTTTAGAGACTTTCTAAAAATGGTGATGTATTTAATTCTAGTCCCAGTGATTTTATATAAATCTTTCATTCCTGTTTTATTCTAGAGATATTACTCTTCTAAATTCCATATTTAATTATTGGAATGTCCAAAATCATGAAATCTTTTCCAAAATGTTCCATAATTATTCTAGGACGTTTGAAAAATAAAATTTTATTTTATTTGAGCCCAAAATTATTTTTAATGATTTTTCTACTCTTATTTCCTATTTCTGTACTAAACTTTCAAAGATTTTTAATTAATTATTTACTCATCAGAAAAATATTTCAAAAATATGGGTGAGTTTCGAAATTTGTATTCTTTATTTTAAAAATATAAAACTCATTTTTGTACCCATTTATACCCAAAATTCGATTTATTAATTGTTTTAATTCAGAAAACTAGCAGCTGTGAAATTACTATTTTGCCCTTGGTTTTATAAAACACAGCATCGCTTCTTTTCTTCCCCATTTGCTCTGTGTCTCAGTTTGTAGGTCGGTAGTTGCTTCTCCAGGCGATTGCTATTGTTCTCCTTAATTTCTATAGTAATTTCTGTGATTTCTACTAGTAATCAAGTCTTATACATGCATACAAGCCATTGTATTGAGTTGGTATATATGTATATATGTGTGTGCACGGCAAGTATGTGTGTCGAGGGGGAGAGCTGCATGCAATTGATTATAGTGACTTAACCTTGTTCCTAGGCTTGTAATTGAGTTGTAGTTAAGTTTTGGTGGAGCTTCGTGAAAGGACACTCGGAATCTAGCATCGCCGAGGACCTCCGAGCTTTACCCCACCGGCGGTGAACCTCCGGTGAGCCGGTGGAGGGCTGTGATGGAAAACCTGAGCCTACCTCACCTTAATTGCTATGTTAATGTTATAGTTATGCTGCTAGTTAGCTTAAATTGAGTTGCATGTAAACTTTTGGTTCATTTCCTTGTTTTCCCGAACCAAATTATTCGAATGGGTCTTGTTTTCGATTGTTGCAGTTGCTACTAGTGGTGTATAGTAATGATTTATAGCATATGAGGTTTGCATGTCAATTGTTTGCTAGTAGTTTGGGATGCATGTCGGATTATGGATTAGTTTTGAATTTCCGGTTGGGTTATTAATTTTTCCGAACAAAAGTATATGCATATATGTGAATTTGATGTGGAGTATGAGAGGATGTAGCAATGTAATGATTATCAAGTGCCTAGAGTAATTAGGAATGTACTAAAATGCTAAATGATCTTCTTCTTATGTCATTTTTGAATATATAATTTATATATATGTTTAAGTTCGAATTATATGTTTAATTCCTTGGCAAATTAAAATGAATTAGTAGAAATGCTAGTTATGTTATGTTCGAATTTGGATTAATGGCAACATAAACTTGACTTAAATTGATGCTAATTGCCATGCTTAGATAATGAACTAATTGTTTGTGTAATTTATATGTAGTAACTCGAATGAGGAATGAAAGATTGTGAAAATATTGCTCGAAGTAGTAACTATGCAATTATGTTAGTTGAGTTGTGTTAATTGTCATGATTCTTGAATTATATCAAGTGGTAGATTCGAATTTTATGTTATAAGGATAATTGGGATGCCATACTAGTCATTCCTGTAAATAGGACTTGCTTGATATATACTTGGCAGATGCATATGCTTGTTCAGTGTAAACTTGAGATATATTATATGTAGCTAACTTTGGTGATGTTGATTATATAACTTCTATAGACATTGCTTTATTAGACATGGAATTGGTAATATATATGAGTAACTGATGGTGTATGATTGACTTTGATGTTTGGTTGTGTCGGTTGTATTCCGACAGGTAGCTCCAATTACAGGGGAAGTGCTGCCAAAATTTCTAAAAACTAAAATGACTTTGTAAAATATTATTGGCACACCACTCCTGTATAGGAAAGACTATCAGTCAGGAATGCTGTGGATAAATATAATTGTCTATGTGCTACTTGCTTGCCAGTATAGAAGTGATTATATAGCAGAGTATGTCTACAGTGGAGTATGCATATGTGTAAAGGGTTACATTATCGAAAGGGTAGAATAGTTAGACGTTAAAGAGAACGTCGAGAGTGTATAAGATTCTGAAATAGTATTATTTATGTGTAGCTACGAAGGACATTGAGGTGAAAGACAAAGGAAAAGCTAAAGTAGAGAGTTAGTGTCTAGTGTAGGCGATCTACCTGTTCAGCAGCTGTAGCATTCTTTTTAAGGCAAGTAACTACTGCCTAATCTCTTTTAACTTAAGCACTGTTTTATGAACTGTATAGTGAACTGTTTTATAAACTACTTTATGACCCTGCAACTGTGTTATCTTATTTCAACTGTTTTAAGCTATAGCCTACCTTACTTTAATTGTTTTACTTAAACTGCAGCCTTATACCAGTTTTGATTGCACTTTAAACTTTTCAATCCCTGAACTGCTACTGCCAGCTTTTAAACTAATTTTAAAGGTCTTAAATCAGTAACCTTGAACTATGACTTATGTCAACACCATTTCCTTAGTAATGTTTACTTGAACTTCAATTCTGAACTTACCCTGTTGCTATGGCCTAACTACTGTTACAATTAAATGCCTTACAACTGTTTTCAAAACTTCTTGTTATACCTGTGAATTGACCCTGCAACCTGACTTTACTTCTGTAACTTGGTTTTGGTCCCTAGTTCAAGATTTCTGCCTACTTTAGTACAACAAAGACTTGTTTTGAGATTTATCCTGGAATAAAATTTACCTCTGTCTAATGATCTTAAAAATGGATTTAAATATGGAATCCGACTTTCAAGAAGTCTTTTTCATCAAATGATTTGGAAACTTTAAAAAGAAAGGTTTTGGTTATTATAGGAATTCCGATCAAAATGGTTTCTGCGGATTCCTATAGGTTGGAGGCGTAAGAGGCCGAGTGACGCCGGTCCAGCACTTTTTATGTGAAGACTATAATGAGATAGTCAATGGCTATAATGAGATAGCCCAAGGCCAATGGCAATAAGTGCCTTTATGAGTACTCTTTATGTCCAGAGGGACTTTAGTCCGTTATGGGGACTTTACGTGGCTGATCACCCGTATTGTCTGGCGTTGTGAGAAAACTCCAATCAAAATGATTTGTTTCTAATCAGTAAAGGTCCTAATGAGAGGACAGTTTTTATAAATGATTTGAAAAGTAAGGTCTTAATGAGAGGACAGTTTTATAAAATGTTTTGAAAGAATCAGTCCTAATGAAAGGACAGTTTTATACAAATGGACTTTGAAATGATTAGTAATGAATAATGAAATGCCTTGTTATAACCTGTCATATACAGCTTCAATTATCAGTCATATCTTGAGTTGACCTTGTTTCAATTGTTATACATTACTTCCTGTTACCCATCTAACCCTGCAGATTACTCCTATATTTGCAATTGATTATTACTTTCCAGCTTCTTATTTACTTTGCACCAGTTATTGAAATTATTTAATCCTGCCAGTGGTTTTATAAAAGAAAGTTTTGCGAGTAATGGATACCCTGACTAGAATTTTAATTACAATTTTGGGACAATGAGGTCCAGCAATGATTTTAAAGCATGGTTTTGAGAAAAGACTTTTTAAATTATATATATAAGCCTGTAGAACTGTTTTTAACCTATTTGGTTACTTGCTGAGCTTTTGTAGCTCATTCTTTTATTTTCTAACATCTACAGCTTTTGAGAATCATGGTCCGTATTAAGCAGACTGCCAGGAAGAATATGTCATACATGAACTTTGCTAGGCTGGCTGAGATTGAACAGGTAGGATCGAGGCAGAGTTGGAAGGAAAAGACTTTATTTAGTCTTGTACTTTTATTCGTAGATTTTGAGATGTTTCAGGAGTTGTAATATTATTTTGGTTACTGTAAATGTAAATATAAATGAATGTAGTTGTGTGCTTATTTCATACCATTACCTTGAAAGGTCCAAGCTAGTATTCGGGGTCATATTTATGCGTATTTTCTATTATTGTTATTTAGGGTGCATGCATTTAGAGTTAGTGACTCCCCGATCTAGACCCCGGGTCGGGAGGGCGTCACAGGTTGGTATCAGAGCTAAGGTTTTGGTCACTGAAACAAGCCAGGATTAAGTTAAACAAGTAGATCATTTAATAAAAGAAGAGAGAGTAATGGTAAGATAGGATTAGATAACGAAGAGTGGTATAGATGTTAGGATTTTAACTATAGATTTAAGGTGATCTTATCCCTTTTTGCTTTGCATATTATATTATTGCAGGCTCGTGGCATTATTTCACAACCACCACCCTCTCATGGTTCCTCTGAATTTTCTTCGGATACTGACGATGATGCTATAGTCATATCTAGTTCTGAGAGCGAGGAGGAGTTGATTCCTGAGCCCCCTGCTCAGCCTGACCTACCCTCAGGGAGTGCTGGTGCCCCTATTCGCCGTAGAGTTTATAGGCCATCTATTACCCTAGGCTAGTTACGAGTCCCTGTGCATCCTGTCGAGTGGTGGGAGGAGCGGATTAGGACTGTTGAGGAAGAGGGAGGTAGGCAGATAGCAGCTAGAGCATTTCCAGATGATGTGGCGGAGCGTGCAGGAGAGTTGACCCGGGTGCTTAGTAGACTGCTAATTGGACTCAGGGCTGCCCGAGACAGGGATCACCGGGGAGATTAGATGTCAGGATGTTTGAGTGTTAGAAGGGACATTTGTTAGAGCCCTCTAGCACACTTGCCTAGATTTTATTTCTATTTTCTTCTCAGTACTTTTATGTTGTGGTTGTACTTTAACTTATCCTGCACTTTGGCACTTTTCGTATCTATTTGTGGTTGCTTTTCAGTTCCAGTACCTTCCGATATATCTGTCATTTACCTTTTCGCACATTGTCCATAAACTATTTCTTACCTTTACCAGTACCTTATTTATACATGTTGCTAACCTTTATGATAGTTTTATTCATACCTGTTGTGCTAACCTGTTTTCTATAAGAACCTTTATATCCTTTTTGTACATGCAACTTATGTAGTAATGATGCTACAAGATTGATTTTTAATAAGTGTTTTTAATTCCCAAATGATTTCAAAAGTATTTGAACTGTTTACGATACAGTGTAGTGTATTGCTTAATAAGTTGCTTGTTTCCCTATAGTAAATGCTGCCAAAGAAAAGAAACACCTCAAATTCATCTCAGAACCATAATACTCAAGATCAAAATCCCATGGACCCTACAGTTGCCCAACTCATTCAGTTGCTACAACAGCAAACAGCTCTTTTAACCCAGCAACAGCAAAGACCTTCTGCACCCCCAGCAGTTACCTTTAAATCTTTTCAAGCAGTGAAACCACCTGAATTCAAAGGATCCACAAACCCAGTAGAAGCCCAGACATGGCTTAAGGAGATGGAAAAAGCTTTTCAGTTGGTAGACGTAGATGAGGATAAGAAGACTGAGTATGCTAGTTATTTTCTTAAAGCTGAAGCTGGTTACTGGTGGGAGTCTACGAAGATGCTTCAGGGTGAAGGTGTGATTTCTTGGGATCAGTTTACAGAATTGTTTTTAGAAAAGTACTTTCCTAGTTTCATGAAGGACCAGATGGAGATTAAATTTCTAGAACTGAAGCAAGGAGGTATGAGTGTGGCAGAGTACGAGGCCAAGTTTTCTGAGATGGCCAGGTTTGTGCCAGAATTTGTCAATACTGATGTTAAGAAGGCTAAGAGGTTTCAGCAAGGCCTAAGGCCATGGATTAGAAGTAGGGTGGCAGTTTTTGAGCTGCAAAGCTTTACTGCAATAGTTCAGAAAGCAATGATTGTAGAAGGTGAAAGTGATATGTCCCAGAAGGAGAAGGATAACAAAAAGAGAAAGTTTGGTGCTAGGGAAGACAGTCAGGGACATGGTAATTTCAGAAACAAGTTTCATAGAAGGCCAGAAGGTCAGAGAAGTGATTTCCAGCAGGTCAAGAATGGTAATGATGGAAGAGGGAGACAGAACCATAAAGCTCAAGGTTTCAACCAGCCAAAGGCCATCAGACAGTTTGTTCCTGAGTGCAAGATTTGTGGAAGGAAGCACTCTGGAGTTTGTAATAAGCCCAATGTTACCTGCTTCAAATGCAACAGGAAGGGACATTATGCAGCGGAATGCAACAGTAAAATTCAGAATTCAAATCAAAAGTCTGGGATCAAATGCTACAAGTGTGGCAAGCTAGGTCACATGGCAAGGGAATGCAAGGAACCTACACAGCCTACCAATGTTCTCAGGATAGTTGGAACTCCGTCACAATCTTCAGCACATCAATCTAGAGCAAGAACCTTCAACATGACTCAGAAAGAGGCTATCCAGGATGTGGATGTGATATCAGGTACACTTCTTATTAATTCAGTCCAAGCTAGTGTATTGATTGATTCTGGAGCTACTAAGTCTTTTATATCTCAAGATTTTCTTGGTAAATTGCAATGTGAAGTCCGACCTTTGGAGCAAGCCTTAGTTATAGAAGTAGCTAACCATGCAAAGATTCCAGTAAGCCAAGTTTGTCCTAGGTGTGACATTGAAATAGGCAGTTATCATTTTCTCGCTAACTTGATACCTTTTAAGTTAGGTGAATTTGATGTAATTCTAGGGATGGATTGGTTGTCAGAATTCAAGGCTCAGATAGATTGTAGGAATAAGAAGTTAAAGGTGAAAACCCTAGAAGGAGAAGAAGTTGAATTCCGAGGTACCCGGCAAGTCAAGAAGTTTTTGAATATCGTTCAGGCAAAGAGATTTCTGCGTCAAGGATGTGAGGCTTACCTAGCCTATGTTGTAGACACTGAGAAGGAGCCAGTTCAATTAGAAGATGTCCCTATAGTCAATGAATTTCCCGACGTATTTCCAGATGAATTGTCAGGCTTACCTTTCGATAGGGAAATAGAATTCTCTATTGATTTAGCTCCAGGCACTGAGCCAGTTTCCAAAGCCCCATATAGAATGGCGCCAGTTGAGATGAAAGAGTTGGCGAGTCAAATACAAGATCTCTTGGATAAAGGAATTATAAGGCCTAGTGTGTCCCCCTGGGGAGCGCCGGTATTGTTTGTTAAGAAGAAAGATGGAAGCATGAGATTGTGCATAGATTACCGAGAGTTAAACAAGCTAACCATCAAGAACAAGTACCCGTTACCGAGGATCGATGATCTTTTTGACCAGCTGAAAGGAGCCGAATGGTTCTCAAAAATTGACTTAAGATCCGGATACCATCAACTCAAGATCAAACCTGAAGATGTTTCTAAAACATCATTCAGAACAAGGTACGGACACTATGAATTTTTGGTTATGGCTTTTGGATTGACAAATGCCCCAGCAGCGTTTATGGATCTGATGAACAGAGTCTTTAAAAAGTATTTAGACAAGTTTGTGATTGTTTTCATCGACGACATCCTGATATATTCCAAGTCAGAAGAAGAGCATGCAGATCACTTGAGAATTGCTTTAGAGACTTTAAGAAAGGAGAAATTGTATGCAAAGTTTTCAAAATATGAATTTTAGCTGAAGGAAGTACAATTCTTAGGTCATGTTGTCAGCAGAGAAGGCATCAAAGTTGATCCGGCAAAGATAGAAGCAGTGATGAAATGGGAAAGACCAAGGACTCCAACAGAAGTCAGAAGTTTTCTGGGTTTAGCGGGATACTATCGAAGATTTGTACAAGATTTCTCAAAGATAGCTACCCCTATGACCAAGTTGACCAGGAAGAATGAAAATTTTGTATGGAATGAAAAGTGTGAAGAAAGTTTTGAAGAGCTAAAGCGGAGACTAGTGTCTGCCCCAGTGTTGGTATTACCTGACGATCAAGGAAATTTTGTTATCTACAGTGACGCTTCTCACAAAGGCTTGGGATGTGTTTTGATGCAACATGGGAAAGTAATTGCATATGCTTCCAGGCAGTTAAGACCTCATGAATTGAAGTATCCCACACATGATCTGGAATTAGCTGCCATTGTATTTGCACTGAAGATATGGAGGCACTACTTGTACGGAGAAAAGTGTGAGATTTATACTGACCACAAAAGTTTGAAGTATATCTTTACTCAGAAAGAGTTGAACATGAGACAGAGAAGATGGTTAGAATTGATCAAAGACTACGACTGTACGATTAACTATCATCCAGGCAAGGCGAATGTTGTAGCAGATGCTTTAAGTAGAAAGGAAAGATTGAATATAATGGTTTCGTCTGAAGAACTGATCAAAGAGTTTGAGAAATTGGAAATAGAAGTATGTGATTCTGATTCAGTGGAAGAGATGGTGTATACAATGACTTTTCAGCCAGAATTGTTAGAAAAGATCAAGAGATGTCAAGAACAGATGATGAGTCAAGACAGAGCCAAGTTGACTGGAGAAGAGTTAAGAAGTCAGAAGGACGGTAAAGGAATCTTTAGGTTTTCCTCACGAATTTGGATCCCTAATGTTCAAGAGCTCAAAAATGAAATTTTGCATGATGCATATAGTTCAAGATACTCTATTCATCCAGGAAGCACAAAGATGTATAAAGACTTGAAGGAAAATTTTTGGTGGCCAAACATGAAAAGAAATGTGACAGAGTGGATCAGTAAATGTTATACGTGCCAGAGAGTCAAAGCTGAACATCAGAGACCCAGTGGATTGTTGCAACCACTAGAAATTCCAGAATGGAAATGGGAGAATCTTGCTATGGATTTTGTAATAGGACTGCCAAGGACTAAAGCTAATCATGATGCTATCTGGGTAATAATAGACAGATTGACCAAGTCAGCGCACTTTCTACCGATCAATGAAAGATTTTCACTGGACAAGTTGGTTCATTTGTACCTGAAAGAGATTGTTATGCGACATGGTGTTCCTGTATCAATAGTATCAGACAGAGACCCGAGATTCAATTCAAGATTTTGGAAGAAGTTTCAAGAATGTTTGGGAACAAAGCTGAATATGAGTACTGCATATCATCCTCAGACAGACGGCCAGAGTGAAAGGACAATTCAGACCATTGAAGACATGTTAAAAGTTTGTGCTTTGGATTTTGAAGGAAGTTGGGACGAGCATCTACCGTTAGTGGAGTTTTCTTATAACAACAGCTATCATGCCAGTATTGGGATGCCCCCGTATGAAGCTTTATATGGAAGAAAATGCAGATCACCAGTGTGTTGGAATGAAGTTGGTGAGCGTAAGATTTTGGGTCCAGAGTTAGTTCAACAAACTAAAGAAAAGATTGAGTTGATTCAGAAGAGATTGTTAGCTGCTCAAGATAGGCAAAAGAAGTATGCTGACCAGTCAAGGAAAGACATGAGTTTTGAAGAAGGTGACCAAGTGTTATTAAAGATTTCTCCGTGGAAAGGTGTTAGTAGTTTTGGCAAGAGAGGAAAGCTTAATCCAAGATATATAGGACCTTTTGAAGTCTTGAAGCAAGTTGGGAAAGTTGCATATGAATTGGCTCTACCACCGCAGATGCAGCACATTCACAATGTTTTTCACGTATCTATGCTTAGAAAGTATAAGCCTGATATGAGTCATGTAATAGAATATGAACCCCTAGAGATTCAACCCGATTTGTCCTATGTAGAACAGCCTGTAGAGATTCAGGATCATCAGGATAAGGTTTTAAGGAATAAGTCTGTTAGGCTTGTAAAGGTTTTGTGGAGAAATCCTCGAGTTGAGGAATCCACCTGGGAACTTGAGAGTGAAATGCTCGAGAAGTATCCCTATTTGTTTACTTAGGCTGATTCTGGGGACAGAATCTTTTTAAGGGGGGAGAATGTAACGATCGAGATAATTAAATCTATTTGAATAAAATGAGGTATATGATTTAAGTGTTTTAATGTGTTAAGATATGATATGTGGTCTTTTTATATGTCTAGTTGACTGCCTGTTTGACCGCATTATGCTTAAGTGTTTTAATTAAGTGATTAATTGATTTTCCATGCTTAAATGAGTAACTGTTTGATTTTTATAAAATTATTGGCGTGTCCAATAATTATGAAATTTTATATGTAGCTTCTATGTGACTTTAGAGACTTTCTAAAAATTGTGATGTATTTAATTCTAGTTCTAGTGATTTTATATAAATCTTTCATTCCTGTTTTATTCTAGAGATATTACTCTTCTAAATTCCATATTTAATTATTGGAATGTCCAAAAATCATGAAATCTTTTCCAAAATGTTCCATAATTATTCTAGGACGTTTGAAAAATAAAATTTTATTTTATTTGAGCCCAAAATTATTTTTAATGATTTTTCTACTCTTATTTCCTATTTCTGCACTAAACTTTCAAAGATTTTTAATTAATTATTTACTCATCAGAAAAATATTTCAAAAATATGGGTGAGTTTCTAAATTCGTATTCTTTATTTTAAAAATATAAAACTCATTTTTGTACTCATTTATACCCAAAATTCGATTTATTAATTGTTTTAATTCAGAAAACTAGCAGCTGTGAAATTACTATTTTGCCCTTGGTTTTATAAAACACAGCATCGCTTCTTTTCTTCCCCATTTGCTCTGTGTCTCAGTTTGTAGGTCGGTAGTTGCTTCTCCAGGCGATTGCTATTGTTCTCCTTAATTTCTATAGTAATTTCTGTGATTTCTACTAGTAATCAAGTCTTATACATGCATACAAGCCATTGTAATGAGTTGGTATATATGTATATATGTGTGTGCACGGCAAGTGTGTGTGTCGAGGGGGAGAGCTGCATGCAATTGATTATAGTGACTTAACCTTGTTCCTAGGCTTGTAAGTGAGTTGTAGTTAAGTTTTGGTGGAGCTTCGTGGAAGGACACTCGGAATCTAGCATCGCCGAGGACCTCCGAGCTTTACCCCACCGGCGGTGAACCTCCGGTGAGCCGGTGGAGGGCTGTGATGGCAAACCTGAGCCTACCTCACCTTAATTGCTATGTTAATGTTATAGTTATGCTGCTAGTTAGCTTAAATTGAGTTGCATGTAAACTTTTGGTTCATTTCCTTGTTTTCCCGAACCAAATTATTCGAATGGGTCTTGTTTTCGATTGTTGTAGTTGCTACTAGTGGTGTATAGTAATGATTTATAGCATATGAGGTTTGCATGTCAATTGTTTGCTAGTAGTTTGGGATGCATGTCGGATTATGGATTAGTTTTGAATTTCCGGTTGGGGGGTTAATTTTTCCGAACAAAAGTATATGCATATATGTGAATTTGATGTGGAGTATGAGAGGATGTAGCAATGTAATGATTATCAAGTGCCTAGAGTAATTAGGAATGTACTAAAATGCTAAATGATCTTCTTCTTATGTCATTTTTGAATATATAATTTATATATATGTTTAAGTTCGAATTATATGTTTAATTCCTTGGCAAATTAAAATGAATTAGTAGAAATGCTAGTTATGTTATGTTCGAATTTGGATTAATGGCAACATAAACTTGACTTAAATTGATGCTAATTGCCATGCTTAGATAATGAACTAATTGTTTGTGTAATTTATATGTAGTAACTCGAATGAGGAATGAAAGATTGTGAAAATATTGCTCGAAGTAGTAACTATGCAATTATGTTAGTTGAGTTGTGTTAATTGTCATGATTCTTGAATTATATCAAGTGGTAGATTCGAATTTTATGTTATAAGGATAATTGGGATGCCATACTAGTCATTCCTGTAAATAGGACTTGCTTGATATATACTTGGCAGATGCATATGCTTGTTCAGTGTAAACTTGAGATATATTATATGTAGCTAACTTTGGTGATGTTGATTATATAACTTCTATAGACATTGCTTTATTAGACATGGAATTGGTAATATATATGAGTAACTGATGGTGTATGATTGACTTTGATGTTTGGTTGTGTCGGTTGTATTCCGACAGGTAGCTCCAATTACAAGGGAAGTTCTGCCAAAATTTCTAAAAACTAAAATGACTTTGTAAAATATTATTGGCACACCACTCCTGTATAGGAAAGACTATCAGTCAGGAATGCTGTGGATAAATATAATTGTCTATGTGCTACTTGCTTGCCAGTATAGAAGTGATTATATAGCAGAGTATGTCTACAGTGGAGTATGCATATGTGTAAAGGGTTACATTATCGAAAGGGTAGAATAGTTAGACGTTAAAGAGAACGTCGAGAGTGTATAAGATTCTGAAATAGTATTATTTATGTGTAGCTACGAAGGACATTGAGGTGAAAGACAAAGGAAAAGCTAAAGTAGAGAGTTAGTGTCTAGTGTAGGCGATCTACCTGTTCAGCAGCTGTAGCATTCTTTTTAAGGCAAGTAACTACTGCCTAATCTCTTTTAACTTAAGCACTGTTTTATGAACTGTTTTATAAACTGCTTTATGACCCTGCAACTGTGTTATCTTATTTCAACTGTTTTAAGCTATAGCCTACCTTACTTTAATTGTTTTACTTAAACTGCAGCCTTATACCAGTTTTGATTGCACTTTAAACTTTTCAATCCCTGAACTGCTACTGCCAGCTTTTAAACTAATTTTAAAGGTCTTAAATCAGTAACCTTGAACTATGACTTATGTCAACACCATTTCCTTAGTAATGTTTACTTGAACTTCAATTCTGAACTTACCCTGTTGCTATGGCCTAACTACTGTTACAATTAAATGCCTTACAACTGTTTTCAAAACTTCTTGTTATACCTGTGAATTGACCCTGCAACCTGACTTTACTTCTGTAACTTGGTTTTGGTCCCTAGTTCAAGATTTCTGCCTACTTTAGTACAACAAAGACTTGTTTTGAGATTTATCCTGGAATAAAATTTACCTCTGTCTAATGATCTTAAAAATGGATTTAAATATGGAATCCGACTTTCAAGAAGTCTTTTTCATCAAATGATTTGGTAACTTTAAAAAGAAAGGTTTTGGTTATTATAGGAATTCCGATCAAAATGGTTTCTGCGGATTCCTATAGGTTGGAGGCGTAAGAGGCCGAGTGACGCCGGTCCAGCACTTTTTATGTGAAGACTATAATGAGATAGTCAATGGCTATAATGAGATAGCCCAAGGCCAATGGCAATAAGTGCCTTTATGAGTACTCTTTATGTCCAGAGGGACTTTAGTCCGTTATGGGGACTTTACGTGGCTGATCACCCGTATTGTCTGGCGTTGTGAGAAAACTCCAATCAAAATGATTTGTTTCTAATCAGTAAAGGTCCTAATGAGAGGACAGTTTTTATAAATGATTTGAAAAGCAAGGTCTTAATGAGATGACAGTTTTATAAAATGTTTTGAAAGAATCAGTCCTAATGAAAGGACAGTTTTATACAAATGGACTTTGAAATGATTAGTAATGAATAATGAAATGCCTTGTTATAACCTGTCATATACAGCTTCAATTATCAGTCATATCTTGAGTTGACCTTGTTTCAATTGTTATACATTACTTCCTGTTACCCATCTAACCCTGCAGATTACTCCTATATTTGCAATTGATTATTACTTTCCAGCTTCTTATTTACTTTGCACCAGTTATTGAAATTATTTAATCCTGCCAGTGGTTTTATAAAAGAAAGTTTTGCGAGTAATGGATACCCTGACTAGAATTTTAATTACAATTTTGGGACAATGAGGTCCAACAATGATTTTAAAGCATGGTTTTGAGAAAAGACTTTTTAAATTATATATATAAGCCTGTAGAACTGTTTTTAACCTATTTGGTTACTTGCTGAGCTTTTGTAGCTCATTCTTTTATTTTCTAACATCTACAGCTTTTGAGAATCATGGTCCGTATTAAGCAGACTGCCAGGAAGAATATGTCATACATGAACTTTGCTAGGCTGGCTGAGATTGAACAGGTAGGATCGAGGCAGAGTTGGAAGGAAAAGACTTTGTTTAGTCTTGTACTTTTATTCGTAGATTTTGAGATGCTTCAGGAGTTGTAATATTATTTTGGTTACTGTAAATGTAAATATAAATGAATGTAGTTGTGTGCTTATTTCATACCATTACCTTGAAAGGTCCAGGCTAGTAGTCGGGGTCATATTTATGCGTATTTTCTATTATTGTTATTTAGGGTGCATGCATTTAGAGTTAGTGACTCCCCGATCTAGACCCCGGGTCGGGAGGGCGTCACAATATAGAGTCATTCCATGTTTATTTATCAAGGTAAAATTCTGAGTGATGCATGCAGTATTCACAGCTTCTGCCCAAAAGTAAGTAGGAAGCTTTGCTCCTTCTAACATTGTTCTAGCAGCTTCAATGAGAGTTCTGTTCTTTCTCTCAACTATACCATTTTGTTGAGGTGTAACTAGTGCTGAGAATTTTTGAATGATTCTTTTGGTTGAGCAGAATTCCTCCATTACAGAGTTCTTAAACTCTGCTCCATTGTCACTCCTTAGAATCATTACCTTGAGTGGTCATCCATTCTCAATCATGGCAATATGATCAAAAATGATCTCAGCTCTTTCATCCTTTTTGTGTAAAAAGCACACCTAGGTAAATCTTGTGCAATCATCTATTATCACCAGAGTATATTTCTTCTTTCTAATGGACATTATATTGACAGGGCCAAACAGATCAAGATGCAATAGACGAAAATGTTGAATAATAGAATTTTCAGTCTTGCTCTTGAAAGATATCTTCTTTTGTTTTGCCTTTTGACATGAATCACAGATTCCATTAGGATAAAATTGAACTTTTAGAAGACCTCTTACTAGATCCTTTTTCACCAATTCATTTATATTTCCAAAGTTCAAGTGACACAGCTTTTTGTGCCAATTCCAGCTTTCCAAAGAAGATGTTTTTCCAAGTAGACAAGTTAATTGACCATTAGAGTTTACCTCCAAGCTAGCTTCAAATAAATTGTTATTTCTGTGACTAATGAGAACTACTTTGCCTGCCTTTTTGCTTTTGACTTCACAATGTGTTTCATGAAATTTCACAGAATAACCTCTGTCTGTCCTTTGACTCACACTCAAGAGATTATGTTTGAGTCCTTCAACCAGAGCTACATTTTCAATGATGAGATTTCCAATCACAATATTGCCATATCCTAGTATTCTTCCTATGTTGCCATCTCCATAAGATACTGCTGGGCCGACCTTCTCCTCAAACTCTTTTAGCAGGGATTTGTTTGCAGTCATGTGTGTAGAACATCCACTATCAATTACTGAGATATTTTTCTTGTTTTCCTGCAATCATTTATGCAACTCAATTAGTAGCTTTGAGGACCCAAACAAGTTTGGATCCTTTTTTTAATATTGTTAACTTTTGTAACAGAAGTAACTTTATCAGAGTTTAAGTTAACAGAGTTTGTATTGTCAGAGTTTGTCTTTCTTCTATCAGATTTTACCACATACTGTTGTTTAGCAGAATAATTAGAAGAAACTGGAGTTTTATTCAAATGAGGCAATAGTTCATAATAATTGAAATACAGACTATGATATTCTTTACATGTGTAAATATAATTCCATAAACTACCACAGTGAAAACAAGGATTTTGTGGTCTATATCTAGTATATTTCCTATCCTCTGATCTAGGTCTTTCAGGTTCATTCTTTTTATTCTGCCTGTAGTCAATAGCAAGATGATTAGAATTTCCATATGTGAAACAGGTTTTTCTAGGAGCATCAGGGATATTCTTATAGTCATTCTCCTTAGAAATTCATACTTTGCCATTTCTATTGCTCTTGACCTTTTTAGGTTTATTTTTGTTGGTGACCGACTTCAACTTTTCTTTAAGTTGCTTCTGTGAAAGTAACCTAATATTGACTGGTTTATTCTCTGACACACTATTCTCTTTGGTTTTGTGATTATTAGAGCATTTATCAGAAGTGTCCTTTTCAGTACTAGCTCTAACAAAATTCACCGGTTTACTCAACTTTCCTTTTATTCCTGTGTGTCTTATCTTTCTTAGCATGTGTCTCCTTGTCAGATTCATAACCTAGTGCAGATGACCAATTTTTGTCAGAAAGAATTTGTTGGACTTTCTTGCCAGAGTTTGTCCAAACTCTGAAAGTCTCCTGCTCTTTAGCTATCTCAGCTTTTAAATATTCAACCTGTATTTCTATCTGAGTTTGCATGTGAATAACATTCTCACAATCTTTTTTAGTGCTAAGCATGTGTGCAAGTTCAGATTCAAGAAAATTGTTCTTAGTAGACAGAGTTTGAATTTCAGATTTTAATCTTTCATTCTCAAGTGACCGTGATTTAAAACTAACATGCATGGTTCTAAGGAAAGACTTTAATTCATAAACATTTTCATTGTCGATATTGAAGATATAGTCTGGTACCTTGTCAGAGTTTAAGATAGGAGCATTAGTGTTTGTCATGAGAGCATATGTTGTTTCCTCTTCAGAGCCTAAGGAATCCATCCAATCTTTCTTGGAGGTTATGAGGGCTTTCCCAGATTCCTTTCTTCTGTACTCAGTAGCAAAGTTCCCCATCTTGTTACACTTATAACACTTGACCTTTGATTTGTCAAGTATTTTAGACTTACCATCTCTTTCTTCTCTCCTCCTGAATCAGTCTTTATTCTCTGACTCTCCATGCTTCTTTTGGAAGTTTTCTTACTTTCTGTACTTCCTATACTTCATCTTCTTGAAGCCTTTGACAATCATGGCAACCATCTCTATCATGTCAGAGTCTGTGGATTCATCAGAGTTTACATCAGAGTCTGCCTCAAACTCTGATTCACTACTCTTCTTGACCATCACAGCTTTTCCTTTTCTTGTTGAGACTTTTAAAACCTTTTCTTTTGGTTCTTCAACATTCAAGGCAACATACTTTTCTTTGAAAACTTCCTATTCTTCCTTTGCTGTAACTCCAAGTCATGAGTTTTCAGCCTTCCATACACTTCATCTAGGGACATCTCATCCAAGTCAACCCCGTCTCTTATCAAGGATGTTTGTAAATCCCATTTTTTAGGAAGAGCCCTTAGAAACTTGGTGTTTGAATTCTCATTATCATTAACCTTATCAACCAAAGCCAAGTTATTCAATAGAGTAAGAAATCTGTTATAAATATCAGTGAGAGACTCATTCTGTTTAGCCTCAAAGTATTCATACTCTTGTATAAGAACATATCTTCTATTCTTCTTGATTTCTTTGGTTCCTTGACATTGAACCTCTAGCGCATCCCAGATTTCTTTAATAGTTTTATAAGTAATTACTCTGTTAGACATCACAAAGTCTAGACTGTTATGCAAAATATTTCTTACCTTTGCATCTTTTAGGACTTCTTGTTTTTCCTCATTGGTGCATTCCTTCTTGTCCTTCAGAGTATAGTGCTCAGGAACCTGTCTCCCTTTCACAACTGTTGATGGAACTAGCTTAGTTGGTAGATACTGACCTTCATTGATCCTGTCTAGATAATCAGGATCTGTGGCTACCAAAAACATCATCATCTTTACCCTCCATGTAGGGTATTCAGCCTTTTTCAAGATTGGGATTCTGATACTTTCATACTTGTTTCCAGACATTGTTTATAAGACCTTTTAGGTTAAATTAACCGCCTGCTCTGATACCAATTGTTACCAAGATAATAAACTATTATAGAAGGGGGGTTGAATATAATAGTATCAAACAATCGATTATGAACACAAGTATGTAAAAGAAGTACTTTTTTGTATTAACTTTGATTGACTGAATACAAAACTCTTCCAAGAAAAACAAATCTCTTAAGAGCTGCTAGGTTATGAGAAAAATAAAAACTTGAACGCTTTTTAATGTAAACCTAATTATGTGTTTATATAGTACACAACTACCATATCTAATTATGAAAAAGATAATGATCATTAAATGCAGAAATATTATTTCCATCATTATCTTCCTAAAAGATAGCTTCCAAAAAGGTCATAGAATTGCATTAAAACACTTCCTTATTTATCCCAATCAATCCCTGAATTATCGATTTCCATCTTTGTCAAACTCTGATAATCATAAACTCTGTCGGTTGGTAAAGTCTGATTGAGTAAACTCTGTCAACAGCTTTTAAACTCTGATAACGTCAGCTTAAACTCTGATTCGCTTCATTAACCTCTGTTCGAAGTAATCACTAACATCATCAGTTCTTTATTTCTAACAATATATATTTCTCAAAAATTTTATATAATAAATTTCGTTAATAATATTTTGTGATGTATACTCGTCTTTTGTTGAAATGGATACCCGTAAATTTTGTTTTTATTCAATCAATTAGTCGTATTTTAAAAATATAATAGTAAATTTAAATTTTTGGATATGTTATTTAAAAATATATTCACAAAGTCTATAATAATTATAAATAAATTTATACCAAAACATTAAAAAGTAATAAATAATATATTTTTAGGTGTTATTAACATATTTTTGAAAAACTAAAATATATAAGTTGGATTTTAGAATATATTGTTAATTAAAGTTAAATGAATTTTTTAAAAAAATTAGAAATAATATATAAGAAATTCATATTCTAAATCAGTTAAATGAATAAAATATATAGTTGGGTTATAATTGTAATATTAACACTATAAAAATAAATAATATATAAAATAATTTGATTGCAATATATAATTTATTTAAAAAAAGTTAAAGATTTTAAAATAGGATCCTAGATATTATATAAATATACAAAATATTTTAATTGATTAGTCAAATTTTAGGTATAGTTGAATTTTAGATGATAAGTTTTCAAAATAAAATTTTATGAAGCATAAATATTTTAATTAAGTTATTAGTTTAAAAAATAAGAATTTCCTTTAACATTTTTTTAATCATATTTTTACAAGAAATTTGAAAATCATATTTTCATAAAAACTATAAAATTAAAAGAAATATATTTTTGTAAAAAATAAAATGAAAAATTGGAATCTTTCAAAAAAGCTCTAAAATGCAAACAAAAAATATAATGGTTATTATTTTTTTCCATAGAGTAGAAGCAACTTGCTACTAATTGACATTGATTTGAATCCCTTTGATTCCCTTGATAATTAACGAGAAAATTTACGAGATCGTTGGTGTTTGAAAGTGGGATATAAATTACACAACAAAAGGCGTAATGACGGGTGTCGCTAGTGCTACTGGCATCACATCAAGCTTAACTAGTAGTAGCAGTGGCAGATTAAAATATATAACCCCAATCTCCTCAGTCTCCTCCTCTCTTGGCCATTCATTTCGTGCCACACCTCACCGCCTCTTTCGTCCGCTAGGTACCCCTTCTCTCTCTCTCAATTCTTCAACACAATCATATATTCACTGTAATAATTCAGCTAAGTTTATGAGCGTGATTGGATAGCCTAATGTTAAGGGCTCATTCTCTGTCGACTCTGACTCACTCCGAGATTTATTAGAACATGTACTCATTTACGGGGTTAAATCTACTTATTCAAAAAATTCAGCTAAATTCATTTATTTTTTTAGCTATGTACTCGAATGTGGATGGAGATTAGTTATGTTGTAGCTCCTTTCTAGGATGTAATGTGTTTTACTGGACTAGTAGTTAAAATTGAGTTAGAATGTTGGTAATGTATTGTAATTAGTTCCCGGTATGATTGTTGTTGGTTGCACTGTACGCCTTGGATGAAGAATTTGATCTCGATTTTATGGGGACTACGAGTCAACTAGATCGATGAGTAATTCACCAGACTTTGATCTCAAATGTGTGTCGAAGTTATGTAGCATTGCTGGTTTACATATGTTAAACGAGAAAAGCCTTTTCAGTTATTTTACAAGCATGACTATAATTAGGGTTAAAAATATATTAATCCAAAACCCACTCTAATAACAAGAAGCAATCTCATAGGCCTTGATCGACTCCATTACAGGTTGTAGTTACTAGAATCATGTCTTGATTGTAAAGGTGTGGTCTTGAGACTATATTATAATTCATATTACTCAGTGTGGCTGTCACAAAATTTTGGCAGCACTGGATCATTTAATTTCACACACAATCTAAAAAGATGTCTAAGAAAGAGAAACTTGTAACGACAATAAAGCATTTTGAAGTACATTCTTTTAACCTGAAGTATGGGGACAGGAAATTAGTCTAATTAACTAATCTTTGACGCTGTAAATTTCAGCGAGAATCTACTTTTTTGAAATTGTTGTTGCATAATTTTCTTAGAAGTTAATTCTTTTTAGTTGCAAGAATGGATGGCTGTGGAGGTTCAACTTTGTTCCCGTTACACCGATGTAAAACAATTCATCTGGTTCGTGTCTCATTTGTTTTCACTTATTATACCATACTCTTTCAATGGTGACTAACAATGTTCTCTGTTGATGATGAAACTTGTCTGACCACTTTTTGTATGATGAAATTGTTAATTCAGGTGAGGCATGCACAAGGAATTCACAATGTTGAAGGAGATAAGAACTATAAGGCATATATGTCCCCTGAATATTTTGATGCACATCTTACACAACTAGGTTGGCAGCAGGTCGGAAATTACCAATGTATTAGTTTGTATTTTAGATACATTAAAAACTTCAATCATTCATCATGTATTGCGCAGTCATGTTGCTAAATCCGCGCCACTGTAACAGGTAGATAACTTGCGTAAACATGTTCACGCATGCGAACTCCTCAAGAAGGTTGATTTAGTAATAACTTCTCCTTTGCTAAGGTAATTGTGCTGGCATTTAGTAATTAAAATCGTTATCTTCTCGCTGAGAGGAGCTTACATTATATCTACTAATATTATTGTGCCTATGATGGATTTTAAATTTCCGGATCTTGTTGTGAGGGAACACCTTTAATTAGCTTTTAATTGCCATCTATTAATCTAGATTGATGAGGTCCACTTTGGTTTTCCATTCATATGATTATGCATCTTCCCCAAATCAGTTGCTTAAAGAAAAATTAGTGGTTGTTTCATCAAATAATTTGGCAGAAGGTATGTATCTGGATCTAGGATGTGGAATCGTTTTGCCAACTAACAATGTGTTCACTGGTTGTTTACTAAGAATGCCAAAAAGTAACCGGCTCCATTTATAGCTTAATAAATCATCTAGGGCCTTCACTTAGTGTTAGTCAAAAAACCATTAGTACTACATATAAGTTTGACCACCCTGCATAATGGTATTGACTTTGGTAAAAGAGAGGACTGCCCAGTTGATACTTGCATCATGCTTTACTCTTGTCAGCAAAGTACTTCTAATAAAGCCAATAAAGTTGTGTAGAAGTTTTCGGGGTTGATTGTATATTCTTTTTATGCATCACAAATATTACAAGAATATTCCATAATTATTGGGAAATCAAATTATAGGACAAAAATGAGCCCGTTTGGCTCTCCTTAAATTCCAGAAATAAACCCTTATTTCTGGAAAAAAGTAGACGATAGTGTACTTTTTTTTAAAAGTAAGTATTTATTTTTCAAAAATAAGTTTAGTCCTTCGTTTCTTTTTCAGAAATAAGTACTTATTTTCAGAAAAAAGTAGGTAAATGTGTACTTTTTTTCAGAATTAAGCATTTATTTTTCAGAAATAAGTTTAGCTAAACAGTCCCAATAATTCAACTGGAATGCATGGGGTGTTCAGGTGAAACAATTTTGGTGCTAAGGCATCCTTTAATTTTTTGTTTTCACATCCAAATCTCCAGTCAATTTAGTATAAATCGTTGGCTCTCTCAGTTTTGACAATTAGAAGTTAACCTTGGAGGCTGGATATGTATTGCAGTTTACGTCGATTCACTATGACGAGTACCTTTGTAATTGCTATGTGGTTTAATGAGTATAGTGGACATGTGAGATGAAGATGATAATGATGTACCATGTACAAAAATAAATATGGACCTGGTTTCTTCTATATTACTGTATGGGTTGTATCTGGTCTTGTAATACAAATCTTTTGGTTGTTAATTTGGTTACTCATAGTACTATGTAATTTTGTTCATTTTGTAATACACGCATGAAGCATCACTTAAGTACATGATTCGAGATAGATTACCAAAAATACAGTGTACTGCAGGACTATGCAAACCGCTGTTGGAGTATTTGGTGGAGAGGGTTACACAGATAGAATGGATGTGATACCTCTTATGGCAGCTAATGCAGGAAATAGTGGTCGTCCTGCAATTTCAAGTTTAAATTGTCCACATATTATTGCATTAGAACTTTGCCGTGAACATCTGGTAAGTGTAGCTCGAGAGCATATCTCTACTATGTTGACTTGAGACTTTGTTGTGTATGTGGTACCAGTACTTCTATTCTTTTGACTTCTATGAAGGCTTCAATGTGCAAGTCTTGGGAGAACTTATATAGTTGGATTGACAGTATAATTTAACTGTGGGCAAAACTAAAACCGTATGTTTTATAAAATATATAATATTCACAAAACCTGAAAGATATTTAGGGAATTAAGTTTTTATTTAAGCTTCTATATAAATCCTTGTGCAGAGGTGTTGTGTTAAATTTAGACAGTTGATAATAGAAAGAGTTAGAACACTGTAGGATGGTATATCATCTTTCACAAATTAGTGGTCTCCTAACTACATATATGGGATTGATATAACCTTAAGAATTGAAAGTTAGGAGGTAAGAACTGAGAAGGGAGAACTTCCAAGGATACTAACATGGGAACTCTTGGATTCCCTTGGCATAAGTATCGTTGTTACAGTTCTCAGAATTAGATTCACCAAATGACTGTTGAAGAAATACTTATATATGTAGAAGTCCTTGAGATGCAACCATTATGCATCAATTTAAGCCATAAATGCTACATGCCATTCATGAATCACTTGTAGAAATAAATTTATTGCATTCATTCTACTTCCCTTTTAATTTAACCAGTGTTGGTTGTGCAAGAAAATATATAGTTCTTGGCAAAAAAAATAAAAGAAAGAAAATACATAGTTGAATTTGTTGTTAACTTTCTTTGAATTCTTGGTGATTTACTGCTATTGCTAAGAACTTACTCAACAACTCAACAAACAATCAAATGAATAAGTAAACACAGACTATAGGAATTGTATTGTTTAATTTATTTATCAAACAGTTACAATACCCGCAGTTCGAGCAGCGGATGACTCCCAAGTAATTCCTAACAAACAAATATCATGGGGGTTTTCCTTCAAGTTGCTACCCAAATACACTACTTCTACTCATGACATAATTTTAACCTCCCTAAGAATGTACTTCCCTGCACTTGCATAACTAACTCGCTAACAATTATCATTTACTTTCTTGACCTTGTACCTCTTTATACCTCTTTCTTGCATATGTGAATAATACTAGTATTTGCACTAGTAAAATTAGATAAACTTGTTAAAAGTGTGTAGATCAAAAGTTGTACTGCTTTGCATTAACTTATATTGTACCTCCCAAGTAATCTCTTGAGGTTTTTCCCCAAGTTGATACCCTCAATATACTATTGCTACTTAAGACACATTCTTTACGTCCCTAAAAATGTACTTTCCTGCCCTTGGATAATTAACTCCCTAGCATATTATAATATTTCTTCCTTGCCCTTGTACCTCTTTTTTTTTTTAATGTGAATAATACTAGTGGCTTAGGCTGATTTACTACAGCTTTTTGCACAACTAAAATTAGAAAACTTGTTAAAAGTGTGTAGATCAAAAGTTGATTGCTTTGCATCAACTTATATTGTACTCTTTCAAAAAAAGAATAATATTGGCTGAATTTGTCACATGGGAGGCTTCCCGTCCCGTGAGTAATTTAGAAGGGTAGATCATCTTGGATTGCATTTTGCTAGGAAGGTCCTAGTCTCAGCCTCTTACGCCAGGATATGAGGTCCATCTTTTAAAAAATAATAATTATCACATATATTGCCAAATTCGAAACCAAAATTTGATACATAACTGGTACTGAATTTCTACTTATCGAATATAGAGGTCTTGCATATGACTATTCGTAAAACATTAATTGAGTTCATATAAGCATTATGTCCTTTCTAGAAAATTATCTGCCATTTACATTTTGAAGCTTGCAATTTTCCTAATGTGCAGCTGGTTTCAGGGTGTTCATCCTTGTGACAAGAGACGAAGTATCAGTGAATATCAATGCCTCTTCCCGGCGATTGATTTTTCGTTGGCAAGTACTTGGTTATATAAAACTATAAAGCTGTAGTAAGAACTATTTTCTTCAGGGACGAAAAGTGTTTATGCCAAGTTTATTATGTATGTGACAGTCGTTTATTGTTTGTAAATATTCAGATTGAGTCTGATGAAGATTTGTTATGGAAGGCTAATATTAGAGAGACACAACAAGAACTTGCAGAAAGGGGAAGAAATTTTTTGAACTGGTAAGTACATATTTCTACTTCTTTTCATATTTTCGTGAACTATTAGTTTATTCTGACAGAGATAGAAACTTTTTAATTTATAATAAATTGTGTACCTTTAGTATGTTTTTGAATCGGGGGTTTTAGGGAGAGTTGAAATTACAAAAATTTTGTTTGTTAAGACTTTAATATGAAGGGTTAGGTTTATGAGGCTTTATGAGGGTTAGAGAGGATCTCAATTTCAATTAGTTGAGATGTTATTTCCAACACCCTGAATAGGAGTTAATAATTTCAATTGGTTGAGATGAAATTTCCAAGTTCCAACACCGTGATTTGGGGTTAATAGGAGTCGGAGAAGATTTCAATATTAACTAATGATAGGAATCTTTAAACGCCCCAAATTGGGGTGCTACGGAGGGTAGTATGTTTTGAGTCTGTGAGTAGGATCTCGTCGAAGGTCTCTGAATGAAAAAATGCTTCTAATTTGTGAAGAGATCACTGACTCTCATTTGATATTTTATTTGTTTGAAATCTCAATAATCCTTATTTCTCACGATTCCTTCCTTTAAATAGGATTAAACAGGACTAAATCCTTATTTTGGAAAAATACAATACTTCCAAAGAGATAAGATCCAACTTCTTAAATAATACTCCTTCTATCCATTTCTTAACACTTTCCTTTTTGGGATATCCCGTCTATTTGTTAACATTTCCTTAAATATTATATTTTTCTTTACAAAATTTAGTAAGTCCCACCACTTTACTTATACTTTTTTCTCTCTCCTTCCCTTTTCTTCACTCTTCTTAATCTCCGTACCCCACCCCGATGTTAACAATTGGTTGGGATGGAGGGAGTAGTAAATAAGGATATTATTGTCTAAAGTTTAGCTACTAAAAGATTTGGTAGTATTTCCATTTATATTGCTTGCCAATAAAAGCATCCACGTCATTAGTCCCCTCATGGACTAAAAGCTTGTCCCCAAGCTCGAATTCTGGATAAGACTCTTGAAACTCAAGCAAAGGAACCCAAGTAGTTTCAGCCAATGGGTAAACCTGCTCAAGCAGCCGGGAGCTCAACACCACCGCGGTTCACATACAAACAAATAATTGCTTGAGGTTGGGGAATAATTTTCCCATCTTGTAGAAGTATCAAGGTTGGAACAGTAGCTGGAAGAACACCCTGATATTCGCTAAGGAATGATATATGAAAAACATCATGAATTTTATTGTGCTCCCACGTTGCAAAATATTGAATGGTCCAAAAATCTTGGGGGCTAGTTTATGAATTTCGTTGCCTAAAGATCCTTGATGATAAGGTTGCAGTTTTAAATGAACAAATTGTCAGGGCTTAAATGAAATTCCCAATGATGTTGACCATATACTTGTTTCATGCGAAGTTGCGCATGTTGTAAATGAAGTTGCACATCAGCTAGTAGAGTATCTCTCACTTTTAAAGAAAAATCATTTTTTTCCAAACCGGTAGAGCCAGGTACATAAGATAACAAACACAGAGGATCACGCCCATAAACAACTCGAAAAGGTGTCATACCTAAAAAAGAGGGGTAGAGTGGTAGGCAGTATTATAGCAATATACTTTGCCCAAGGAAGATAATCAATCCATTTTCGCGGTTGATCCCAAACAAAGTAATGAAGATACATCTCAATCATTCTAATCACAACTTCGGTTTGGCCATCGGATTGAAAGGATGATAAGCAGAAGAAAAATATAAGGTCATGCCACTTTAATAAAAACAATTCCTGCCAAAATGTTCTTGGGAAAACATAATCCCTGTCACTAATAATAGATTATGGCAGCTCATATAAACGAAATATCTTTGTGAAGTAAACATGAGATGTGAAAGAGGGATAAAATGCGCATACTTAGAAAAACGATCCACCACAATATAAAGAATAGATTTCCTCTTATTTTTGTCAGCCCAAATATGTACAAGAATTGAAAGAGGTTGTAGAAGACTAGCTGGATGAAAATTTTCCCATTTGTTCTATTGACAAACATAACAATTTTGGATAAATTTAAAAATCAGCTGAACACGATACATGTTAGTGTAGGTGCCCTAGAGGCAATACAATGTTTCCTTTAATAAACCTTTATGTCATTTGATTATTCAATAAACGTATTTATTATGACTTTAATTACTGCGATATATTTGTTAGCATAATAAATGTCCTTAGAATCATGATACACGTTATATAGTTTAAGTACATGACTTGAACTTGAGATTATATAATATATCATATTCTTAAATGTCCCTAGTCGAGTATTATTATTATAGGACAATAATAATACATAAATAGACTAGTATGTTGTTTGACAGATAACCATATCTCATTGGTTATAAGTATGAGGATACTAAAGTCAATGCATAGGTACATGTATGAGTACATGGTACTGGACAGACCCACAGTGAGATTCTTCATGTTTAATAAAGTCATAAGAAAGACTCACAGTGATAATGGTGTAATGATCCTCTGACTTGAGATCATTATATTTCTATACGAGGATTAATATACTCTGACTACATTAAAAGTTACCTTTGACCGGGTGATGATAAAAGTGGACATCGGGTATATCATGAGTCGTATGAGAAATATGAATGATAGATAAAGGATTTAACCCTCCTATAATTAGGAGAGATATTATTGGCCTCTTGATTGAGTGAGACTATAAAATGCATGGCCGTGCTCAAATAATGATTTGTTTTTCCATAGTCTACTCATGGATCAAGTAAACCCGGATTAAATGTTGAAGAGGATGACTAAAAACATGCCTCGAGTTTAATCTATAATATATTTGGTTAAAGGGATTATATTACACGGAAACATTAATCATGAAAGGTTTTATCAAATCACGATTTAATTATTGTTTAATTGGATAGCAATGATGTATTACTAGATACCGCTCATTGTTTATAATTTTATTGGAGAATAAAATTATTGCTAATTAAATAATAGCCTATAGGGTCACACACATAGAGCACCTAGTGGAATAGTTAATTTAAATTATAGATTTAAATTAATTGATGATTATTTGAATTTTATTATATTAATTAAGTGAGACTTAATTAATTAAAATAATATAAATTCGAATTTGAATAATTGTATTTCTGCCAATAATAATTAAGTGTGACTTAGTTATTAATTAAATAATAAAAGCATGTTTTATTATTTAATCCTATGCCTACATGGGTTAGGTTTTGCTGAAAAGGCCCATTAACCAATCATTATAAATAGATAATGATAGGTTAAATGAATGGTACGTTTTATATGATAAAACCCTAGAGGCAGAGCAAGGAGGCAGCAAAGGCAGTCATTCGAATTCATCAAAGGAGGCTAGTACATCCATCCCGTGATCAAGATCGTGAGACGTTCTTGAAGGTGCTCGTGTGGATACCATAGAGGTGCTTTCGAGAGGAAGACACAAAATCGTGATAGCAAGGATCTCCGTTGAGTTCGTGAAAGTCAAGACAAGAATAGGTATGATTCTGTTTACCATAATCCGTCAAGTCTTATACATGATCCTGCGTTAGGGTTCCGATTTTTTTTTGTTATTTTTACGTTTATCCGTTGCGTTTTATGCCTCGGAACCCAACAATGGTATCAGAGCTACGTGTATAAGGGACTGATTTGGTTACGTGTTAACTGTATTTGATGCAAATATGCCTGTCTTGGTGACTGCCATGAAACTGTCATGCTACTGCTTTGCTACTGCCATGCCGGTTTGAGACTGCCATGCTACTGCCTTGTATATTCGAATTGTTATTCATATGATGAGTAAATAGATGATGATACTAGCATGTTAATGATTTGTCATGACTGATTTATATGCCTGTTTGCGATTTGTATGTTATGCATGAGGGTCAGTTTGTATATGATACAAACTGGTGGACAGATTATGTTGGACATCAACTGTTAACTGGGATATGATAAGTATGTATATGATACTTGCTTCTGAAACTGTATAAGATGCAGTGGGGAAAAAGGCCAACAGATATGATCTGTAGTTCAGAAATTGATGATTTCTGAATAGGACTGGTCTTCGAAAATAAAAAAAAAATTCTGATTTCGAGCTGACCTGTCAGCTCGACCCCAGCCTGGGGCAGCCGCCCCCGGACCCCGCCCGGGGCTGCCGCCCCGGACCCCGCCCAGGGGCTGCCGCCCCCGGACCCCCGCCCAGGGGCTGCCGCCCCCGGACCCCCGCCCAGGGGCTGCCGCCCCCGGAACCCCGCATTATTTTGGTTGAGTACTTGAGCATGGTGCTGGTTATGGCCTTTGGACCCCTAGATTAATGGTTTTGGTTTTGGTTTTATAAATACGACTTGCATGTCATTTTCTTCATTCTTGTAATTGTTTAACCTCGAATGTAACTCGAGTTTTCTTATGTAAGTACATTAGTATAGGTTGTATTCAATTATTCCATGTAATGTACTTGAAGATTGAAGGATGATCCAAGAAGAGGAGCAAGCACCCATGGATACAAGAAGAATGAAGACATGTAATTGTATTTATATTTTACCACCATAGATTGACTTTGATCCTTTCATTAGCTCGAAAGGATCACATAGGAAAAGGGCCATAACCAAGCACGTTTACATACTGCACTTTATATATTGATGTATGAATGTATGTGTAGAGTAGAAGATGCATGTTTTAATTAGATTAATGATGTATGCATGTATTAGATACGTCACCCATGCCATGCTTGCCATGCTAAACAAGATAAAATCTTTAACGATTTAAGATTTTAAAAATTAACAAACGAACGATCATGAGATTCTTGTGTTTATGAAATATGGATTTTAAAACACGGAATTGAATATGAATTTTTGATATCTAAAACTGGGATTTTCTGTCAAAAGCGGATATGCGTATTCGTAAGGCTGATGGGTTTTAAGTGTGACCACTGGTATCCTCCATCTACCTGGGAAATGAACAATTTAAGATGTCAATTTGAAATATTTGGTTCAAGGAAAAATTGAGGATCTCTTCATGATGTGATCATGATCGTCGTAAATTTTCTAAACCCCTTAACAAAATATTAAGTTTTAATCGGATGCTTTCCAATGAATGAACACTCATCGAATCCTAGATCGATTAGGGGAAAGACTGTCAGTGGCAGGGGACTCCTATCTATCGTGGTGAGATGCGACGAATATAAACGGTTATATTCGGCCGTTGTATCATTGGGTCAAACTTAACTAAGTCGTCATAATAAGGTGAAAGTAAACGGTTATATTCAACCATTATGAACTTAGAAGCATAGAGTTTGGTTAAAAATCTATTAGATAGATAAGATCAATCGTTGCTCACCAAACTATCCAAGAATTATATATGATATAATTGACAACTGTTGTCTACCTAAATAATCATTCTTAAGGACTTCCAGTGGTTGACTTCAGACATGACGAAATATGGATCTTGGCTCACTAGAAAGAATTATGGGATATACTTTCCAAATTAATAGTAAGGGCTATTGATTTGATAAAAATAGTGGGAGATATATTATGAATGTATCATAATCATTTGAACATAATAAATAACTCAGACAATCTAATGTTTATTTTGTGCTTTTATCATTGTAGATACCGAATAATGACAAACAACACAAACACACTATCCGTACGATCTGTCCTTGAGAAGGATAAGCTGACAGGAGGAAACAACTTCCTAGACTGGCAGAGGAATTTGAGGATTGTCCTCAGGCAGGAGCGCAAGCTTCATGTCATTGATATTCCTCCGGCAGGTCCCCTTCCTGAGGGCGCTACTGTTGAGGAACGAGCGGCCCACACAAAGGATGAGAATGATGCAACTGATGTTGCATGTCTTATGTTGGCAACTATGAGTGCTGAGCTTCAAAGACAACATGTGCATATGGATGCATATACTATCAATGAGCACTTGCAAAGTATGTTTGCAAGCCAAACTCGTCAAGAAAGGTTCAACACGAGCAAGTCACTCTTTAACTGCAAACAAGGGGCAAGTGAACCAGTTGGCCCACATGTTCTGAAGATGATTGGTTACATTGAGTATCTTGATACTTTGGGTTTCCCGATTGGTCCGGAAACTGGTATTGACCTAATCTTGAATTCTTTGAACAACAAATTCACTCAGTTTGTTATGAACTACAATATGAATGAATTTGACAAAACACCTACTGAATTGTTGGCTATGTTGAGAACATATGAGACCAACATGAAGACGGCTGAACCCGCTCCCATACTGATGGTGGGCAACAAAGGTAAGGCCAAAGGGAAAGGCAAGTGGAAGGGTAAGAAGAAGACAGGTTCTGATTCTACACCCAAGCCAAAGTCAGGTCCTAAACAGGCTTTAAAGCCTAAAGGTGGGGTCGCTAAGGGTGAATGTCACTACTGTAAGAAAACTGGTCACTGGAAGAGAAACTGTTCAGTTTACTTGGAGGATCTGAAGAAGAAGAGGGCTGAGCAAGCTTCTAATTCAGGTATATATGTTATAGAAGTCAATCTGTCTATTTCTACATCTTGGGTATTGGATACCGGATGTGCTTCTCACATTTGTATAAATGTGCAGGAAATGCAGAGAAGTAGGACATTGGCTAAAGGAGAAATGGACCTACGAGTTGGCAACGGAGCAAGAGTTGCTGCTTTAGCTGTAGGAACCTATTATTTATCTTTGCCCTCTGGGCTAGTTTTAGAACTGGAGAATTGTTATTACGTGCCTGCAATTCGCAGAAACATTATTTCTGTTTCTTGTTTGGACAAGAAAGGTTTTTCGTTTACAATAAAGGACAACAGTTGCTCTTTTGCTTTGAATGATTTAACCTATGGTGTTGCGCGTTTGTTTAATGGTTTATATGTTCTTGACTTAGATAATCCTATCTGTAATATAGAAAACAAACGACTTAAAGTTAATGACTCAAATCAAACATACCTCTGGCATTGTCGTCTAGGCCATATAAATGAGAAACGCATATCCAAATTACATAAGGATGGATATTTGGATAAGTTTGATTTTGAATCATACCAAGAATGCGAATCTTGTTTGCTTGGTAAAATGACTAAAGCCCCTTTCACTGGTAAGGGTCAAAGGGCCACTGAACGTTTGGAGCTAATACATAGTGATGTATGTGGCCCAATGCGTGTGATGGCTAGAGGAGGCTACTACTACTTCATAACATTTACTGATGATTTCAGTAGATATGGATATGTATATCTTATGAAGAATAAATCCGATTCTTTTGAAAAGTTCAAAGAATACAAGGCTGAAGTAGAGAAGCAAATTGGCGGAGGTGCAAGTATTAAAATCTTACGATCTGATCGTGGAGGAGAATACTTGAGCACTAAATTTAAAGATTATTTAAAGGAGTGTGGTATTGTATCACAACTCACTCCGCCAGGTACACCTCAATGGAATGGAGTTTCAGAGAGGAGAAATCGCACCTTGTTGGACATGGTGCGATCGATGATGAGTCATGCAGATCTTCCAATTAGTTTCTGGGGTTATGCTCTAGAAACAGCGGCTTTCACACTTAACCGTGTTCCTACTAAGAAGGTTCAAAAGACTCCATATGAGATATGGGAGAAGAAACGGTCAGGCATGAGCTTTATGAAAGTTTGGGGATGCAAGGCGTTTGTGAAGCGTCAAGTATCTGACAAGCTTGGACCTAAATCTGAAGAGTGCAATTTTGTAGGATACCCTAAGGAAACAAAGGCGTACTATTTCTATAGTCCTACTGAGCAGAAAGTGTTCATTGCTCGAGATGCTGTTTTCATGGAAAGATATTTTGTTTCCAAAAGAAACAGTGGGAGAACTATAGACCTCGATGAAGATCGAGAACCACAAAATAGCATTGAACCTGAAGTGGAACAAGAGCAGGATAATGATAATGCTCAACAAACACAGGTTGTTCGTAGAACTGGTAGAATTCGCCATGAGCCAGAGAGATATGGATTTCTCTTGACTCAATGTGGTGATTTGATGCTCATAGACGAAGATGAGCCTCTCACATACCAAGATGCTACGAACAGTCCAGACTCTAAGAGATGGCTAGAAGCCATGAAATCCGAGATGGATTCCATGTACGAAAACCGAGTATGGACCTTGGTTGATCCACCTGAAGGGGTAAAACCCATAGGGTGCAAATGGGTTTTCAAGAAGAAAACTGACATGGATGGAAATGTTCAGACCTATAAAGCAAGGCTGGTTGCAAAAGGTTTCAGACAAATTCATGGTATTGACTATGATGAGACTTTCTCACCAGTGGCTATGGTCAAGTCCATAAGGATTTTGCTTGCTATTGCAGCATTCCATGATTATGAAATCTGGCAAATGGATGTCAAAACAGCCTTCCTTAACGGAATCCTTGAAGAGGATGTGGATGTGTACATGACACAACCTGAAGGTTTTGTCGATCCAAGGAATGTTAGCAAGGTATGTAAATTACGTCGATCCATTTATGGATTGAAGCAAGCCTCTAGGAGATGGAATATCCGTTTTGATGAAACAGTCAAGGAGTATGGCTTTGTTCAAAACGAAGATGAACCTTGTGTTTACAAGAAGGTTAGTGGGAGCCAAGTGGCATTCATAGTACTATATGTTGATGATATACTACTAATGGGGAATGACATACCTTCTCTCAAGGCTGTTAAGATTTGGTTAGGGAGCAACTTCTCTATGAAAGACTTAGGAGAAGCATCCTACATTCTAGGAATGAGGATCTATAGGGATAGATCTAGAAGGATGATCGGTCTAAGTCAGAGTACATACATCGAAAAGGTTTTGCATCGTTTTGGTATGCAAAATGCAAAAAGGGGATATGTCCCCGTATCTCAAGGGATAACGATCTCTAAAGATCAGTGTCCGAAATCATTGGATGACAAGGACCGCATGAGTAAGGTTCCATATGCCTCAGCAATTGGATCCATCATGTATGCAATGGTATGTACTCGCCCAGATGTTTCGTATGCTTTAAGCATGACGAGCAGATACCAATCTAATCCAGGTGAAGGTCACTGGACGGCTGTCAAGAATATTCTAAAGTACTTGAAAAGGACTAAAGATTCATTCTTGGTGTATGGAGGAGAGGAGAAACTGGTTGTAAAAGGTTACACCGATGCAAGTTTCCAAACAGACAGGGATGATACTGTATCACAGTCTGGTTTTGTGTTTTGTCTAAACGGAGGTGCTGTAAGTTGGAAGAGTTCAAAGCAAGAAACAGTAGCTGATTCTACAATGGAGGCTGAGTACATTGCAGCTTGTGAAGCGGCTAAGGAAGCTGTTTGGATTCGAAAATTCATTAATGATTTGGGAGTGGTTCCATCGATCGCAGATCCCATTGATCTATACTGCGATAATAATGGAGCCATTGCACAGGCTAAAGAACCTAGAGCTCACTCCCGAACCAAACACATACTCAGGAGATATCACCTCATTCGAGAGATTAATGAAAGGGGTGACATACACATATGTAAAGTGCACACAAATGATAACATTGCAGACCCACTGACCAAAGGCTTATCGCAGAAGAAGCACGACGGTCACACTAGTTCCATGGGTATTAGATACATGGGTGATTGGCTCTAGTGCAAGTGGGAGATTGTTAGTGTAGGTGCCCTAGAGGCAATACAATGTTTCCTTTAATAAACCTTTATGTCATTTGATTATTCAATAAACGTATTTATTATGACTTTAATTACTGCGATATATTTGTTAGCATAATAAATGTCCTTAGAATCATGATACACGTTATATAGTTTAAGTACATGACTTGAACTTGAGATTATATAATATATCATATTCTTAAATGTCCCTAGTCGAGTATTATTATTATAGGACAATAATAATACATAAATAGACTAGTATGTTGTTTGACAGATAACCATATCTCATTGGTTATAAGTATGAGGATACTAAAGTCAATGCATAGGTACATGTATGAGTACATGGTACTGGACAGACCCACAGTGAGATTCTTCATGTTTAATAAAGTCATAAGAAAGACTCACAGTGATAATGGTGTAATGATCCTCTGACTTGAGATCATTATATTTCTATACGAGGATTAATATACTCTGACTACATTAAAAGTTACCTTTGACCGGGTGATGATAAAAGTGGACATCGGGTATATCATGAGTCGTATGAGAAATATGAATGATAGATAAAGGATTTAACCCTCCTATAATTAGGAGAGATATTATTGGCCTCTTGATTGAGTGAGACTATAAAATGCATGGCCGTGCTCAAATAATGATTTGTTTTTCCATAGTCTACTCATGGATCAAGTAAACCCGGATTAAATGTTGAAGAGGATGACTAAAAACATGCCTCGAGTTTAATCTATAATATATTTGGTTAAAGGGATTATATTACACGGAAACATTAATCATGAAAGGTTTTATCAAATCACGATTTAATTATTGTTTAATTGGATAGCAATGATGTATTACTAGATACCGCTCATTGTTTATAATTTTATTGGAGAATAAAATTATTGCTAATTAAATAATAGCCTATAGGGTCACACACATAGAGCACCTAGTGGAATAGTTAATTTAAATTATAGATTTAAATTAATTGATGATTATTTGAATTTTATTATATTAATTAAGTGAGACTTAATTAATTAAAATAATATAAATTCGAATTTGAATAATTGTATTTCTGCCAATAATAATTAAGTGTGACTTAGTTATTAATTAAATAATAAAAGCATGTTTTATTATTTAATCCTATGCCTACATGGGTTAGGTTTTGCTGAAAAGGCCCATTAACCAATCATTATAAATAGATAATGATAGGTTAAATGAATGGTACGTTTTATATGATAAAACCCTAGAGGCAGAGCAAGGAGGCAGCAAAGGCAGTCATTCGAATTCATCAAAGGAGGCTAGTACATCCATCCCGTGATCAAGATCGTGAGACGTTCTTGAAGGTGCTCGTGTGGATACCATAGAGGTGCTTTCGAGAGGAAGACACAAAATCGTGATAGCAAGGATCTCCGTTGAGTTCGTGAAAGTCAAGACAAGAATAGGTATGATTCTGTTTACCATAATCCGTCAAGTCTTATACATGATCCTGCGTTAGGGTTCCGATTTTTTTTTTGTTATTTTTACGTTTATCCGTTGCGTTTTATGCCTCGGAACCCAACAATACATTGTCTTTTAAATACCTTCGTGCGTGGAATTATGAAATCTGTATATTATGTTTGGGATCAATGAATTAGTTGAAAGGTATACACAAGTACACGACCCTTGTATGTCACCAACCCATTCGAAGAGGCCCAATTAGAATTTGTTGTTCTTGATTGAATTTTTCGAACAAGGGTTGTTAGCTCCGTTGATTCGGACATTATCTAATAAGTTGATGCGTGGAGCTGAAATACCACATATTAGCATAGTGTCCTTGTCACACCTTGATAATGCATCTTCTGCCCGCTTTATAGATCCTGCTTTGTAATCAACTCGAAAATCAAATCCAAGTAGCTTAGCCAGTGGGGAGAAGTGGCCATTTGAGGAGATAATAAAGAATATAATGATCAGTTTTTTTAACAAATGACTGTTCCCACAAGTAAGGCCTCCAACGTTGAACTGTTTTGGCTAATCCAATTAACTCACATTCATAGGCTGGTAATTTTAGATGTCGATCAACTAGTTTTCGACTAAAGAAAGCAATTAGATGCCCTAGTCGTAGAACAACAATTCCCATGCTGGATGCATCACATTCCTATGAACTAAAATATCAAAGGTTGTTAGACCAAAATATCACCAAGAATACACAATCAAATTTGCGATGTTGAAGCTTAAATACCTCGTTCATCAAGGATTGAACGTGGATGGTGCGTTTGTGAGACCAAAATTCCATGACTAAAAATTCAAAATGGCCATGATGAGTGTGACAACAGTCTTTTCAATATCCACGGAATCCATTCTGACTTGAAAATATCTTGATTTAAGATCTAATTTTCTGAAATATTGAGCACTATAAAGCTCATCTAATAACCCATCCACTACCGGGATAGGAAATTTATCTTCGATAATCCGATTATTTAGCTCCTTGTGATCCACACAAAATCTCTGTGTACCATCATATTTTGTTATTGAAAAGAAAACGGGACGACTAGGATGATAATCCCTTGTTTCAGCATTTCGGCACATTTTCTTTCAATCTCATCATTTTGCCTTGTGTGGATATCAACATGGTCGTACAACTACTGGTTTCAAACCTTTTAGCAAGGTGAATCTATGATCCCAAGCTCGCGAGGAGGGGGAAGCTCTTTGGATTCTTGAAATATATCCAAAAAATCAGCTAATAGTCTTTCTATTCCCACTACATGTGTCGTTTTATCTTGTCACATGAATTTGTGGATGTTTCACCTCCACTAATTGTCTATGCCAAAGTAACTTCTTTATCATTGAAACAAAAAGCGATCTCCAAAGATTTAAAATCTCATAAGATCGGGCCTAAAATGCCTAGCCATTTTTACCCCAGAACTGCATCAAATCAATTTAAGGATAACACAAATAAATGATTCAGAATCAACCTGTATATGGACATCCTTACATATCCCAGGGTTGTGTACTTCTGAACCTTTTCACCATTTTCCACTACTACTTGCATCCTCGTCTTGATTTCCATTGGCAACTACAATTGGAGGCAACCTTTTCATTTATAAAATTGTGTATACTGATGTATAAAAATATTGCAAGCGCACAGTGTTTAATTGTAGCAATCACGGATCGATCCTCATAGATTATGAAATTTCCAAACTCTAACAAATAAATCAGGCAGACTAGACAAATAATGTTGAGATGAGATTTGTTTAAGCAAATAAGATCAAATAAATATGAAAAACCTAGGAATCTGAATCCGTCAATTAATCAAAATTAATATCCAACTAGCCCTAAAAATTAATTCTCTTTCTTCAAAAATAAAATATCAATTAACGAGACAAACATATACTATGAAACTTATTATCTAAAAATAACCCATTAAAACTTCATGGAGCAAGCATAAGACATGAAAAATAAATTCGGTAATAATAATATATCAAAATCACTTTTTTAATCAAACAATTAAGCACCAAGAAAAATTATGAGAACCAATTAATAGGAACAAGCAAATACTAAAAATAAGTAACTAACTTCATCTTCATCCTAAGGCAAGAGAATTAGCTAGACATGATTAAAGAACAAAACAAAGCAACTAATATAAGACACATGCAAATAACGGAAAAGGTGTTTTGAAAGAAAAAAACTTGTTTGTTTTGAAAGAGCAAGAAAATAAAACTACTTTACTCTTAATTATTGAAAACAAGTTAAGGTTCAAGGTATACAAGAGAGGAGCTCCATATATATAGGAAAAATAATGTAGGTCTTCTATATCGATTGCAAATTGAATTCTAAAATCTTTCATTCCATTCCTTTTTCTTCTCCAACAAGCATTCGATTTTTTCTCTAATTGCTTTGCTCCAAGTAATTTCACCTCCTTCCTTGTATTTTCTTTTTTCTGCTACAATTCTGATTTTAATTAATTTCCTACAAACAAAATAAAAATAATTAATTAGTTAATAAAATTATGAAAACAAACATAAAGTAGGTATATAAAAATGTATAAAATATGGACCTATCAAACGCCGCCATACCTATCTTTTGCTCATCCTCGAGAAAATCAAAAGGAAAGATACTATAAAAACCTAGCCACTGTCGTAGGACTCACGGATACTTTTAGGTATAACAACCCATTTAAACTCATATAGACGATATCTACCAGAGGAGTGTTGTCTCATAAGGGTTTACAGAAGATATACCCATAAAATCTGTGAAATATTCTAGCAAGAATCCAATTCAAGTAACAATAATGTTCATCGGTGTTAACAAAATAATTTTTAGGAAAATACATACCTTAAAGATTCATCTAATAATAGGTAAGATGTATGTATCTAAAATTCACTTATATTGTCTCAAACGTGTGTCGTGAAAATAGGTCTATGAAGAATCAAATGAATATGTACATTTTCTCTTTTTCAACCAATATTAAACTGACCCAATCTCTATAAAATTCACATTTTTTTCTTCTTTTTTTTGCTCTTTTTTTAATAGACTGAACAATGTCTGTTTTCTTAGGTTTTCTATGTTACACATGTAGCGAGCTTTGAGACAATGACTTCCAAACCAGTTGGTCTTAGGGGACTAGGTTTCAAAATACCCCTACGGACTTAATAACTCGAGTAACAAAGGCCACAAAACAAGACTAATCAATCTACTTTTGCCCATCATCTCAAATTTGTATTTTATATGAGGAATTTTGGGTATTGAAGTAGTTTATTCACACTTCTTTTTTTTTTGATTTTTTTCGCAAAAATCTGATTCGACATTGTTCTAACATGTGGGCGCTCTCAGGTATCGAAAACTTCCCTAAACAACCTTTCCAACAAAGACCTTGTGCAATAAGTGCCGTCTTGGACTTTAAGCAAAAATTCATTCGACACAAGTTTCATGAAGAAAACCTTACTCAATTACGTTCAAATTATCTTAAGACATTACATATATTTAATTTTTTAAAAACTGTTAACACCAACTAGCATCAAAGTAGAAGAGTGGAAAACTTAGTTAAAATATCTCTATTTTTTAGATTTTCTAATTTTTTGATTTTTTTAGATTTTAAAATTTTTAACACCAACACCACTAAAACCCTCCCCCATACCTAAATCATGCATTGTCCTCAATATATGCAAATAAGAGAGAAATGACAATGTAAAAAGACGAGAATACCTGATAAAGAAATGGCTGAGATACAAAATTACCTATACCACGCAGGCACGCACACACGCACACATGCACACACGCACACACACACACACACTCACATAGTTACTCCCCCATACCTACACTTGAGTATAGGAGACAATCAAGAATAACTTACTACCTAACACCACATCGAGGAAAAACTTTTTTCATCATAGAAGAATCACACTGTTGAAACACATTCTCAAGAACAACATTATCTAGTAGAAATATATGATCTTGCAACAAGATAAAACTCATATCACTAACATCATCCACTGACCAATTAGACACTTCTTTAGATTGTTTAAGCAGATTGATACTTGAAATTTTTGGTCATGGACCAAGTCATTAGAAATAAAAGCATGAAGAGTTTCATTAAGATCTATGGAAGTACGATCAAGAGTGAAAAGAGATTGTGTAGAATCAAGTGTGGGTGGCTCACCTACAGAAGTCTTAACAATGGATCGAGGCTCAAAAGAAATATCCTTCAATTGGGTGTCATACATAGAACAGATGGCATTCAGCTTTTCTAACATCTCAGTAGAAGTGAAACTTTGATATAGCTCATGAAGTTCTTTATTATTCTCAAATTCTAACAAAACATCCTTTTCAAGAAGAGACTCAATTAAGCTATCCTCAAGATTCGACCAAGAAACAAAGTCATCAATGAAATTAACTTCAGGTTAGTCATAAAGATCGTTTGATTGACTTCCCACATTAAAGATATTAAGATCTAAAGGCATGTTCCCAAAAGTGAGTGTCATTGAACCATTCCTACAGTTAATCAAAGCATCAGAAGTAGCAAGGAAAGGTCTTCCTAGAATGATAGGAATTTTATTTTTAAAATTCTTGACAGGTTCGGTTTCGAGAACAACAAAATCAACGGGAAAGACAAAATCACCAACCTTAATTAAGACATCCTCCACTATTCCCTTAAGAGTTTTTATAGACCGATCAGCTAACTGAAGAGTGACATTAGTCTTTTTAAGCTCACCTAAACCCAAAGTTTGATAGACTGATAATGGAAATGGAAGAAGATTCACACTAACTCCTAGATCAAGTAAAGCTTTGTCAATGAAAGTCTCACCTATGACACAAGAGATTGTAGGACAACCAAGATCCTTATATATCACAGGAATTTGATGTGATATGATAGAACTAACATGAGACGTTAGGAAAGCTTTCTTAGGAACATGAGTAGTTCTTTTATGAGTACACAGATCTTTTAGACACTTAGCATAAGAGGGAACTTGTTGAATTGTATCTAAAAGAGGAATGTTGATTTTGACTTGTTTAAAAACTTCCAAAATCTTATCTAATTGAGCAGATTGTTTGTTGGAAGTAAGCCTTTGAGGAAACGGAGCTTTTAGCTTGAAACCTTTTTCACTAGACATATCAGATATGGGTTTTGAAGGTGGTTTATCAGATTTGGAAGGTTCACTAGATTGCAATACTACTTCAGAAGTCTTGGGAGACAAAAATTGGTTAAGACTAGGATTTAAGAGCAAAGGGTTTGGTTCAGAAATGAGCTTTTCTTGAGTATTAACACCAACATGATTATTCAATTGGTTACTAGACCTTAGAGAGATGATGGAATTCACATTTTCATGATCTTTTTGATTTGGATGAAATTTTGGATTAACCTCGAGTTGACTAGGAAATTGATTTTTATCTCTCTCTCTCACTGATTGTGTTGGCTAACTGACTAACTTGGACCTCTAGCTTAGATATAGTTTGAGTGTCGGAATTTAATAACTGCCTATCTTGGGTCATAGTTTGCCTGAAAGCCTATTGAGTTTGAGTTAAATTAGCTTGGGATTTCAATAACGCTTCAATAGTCTTTTCCAAAAAATTCAATTTCTTATCTGTTTCATTAGAACCAGGAGGGTTCAAAGGGACTGAAACAAAATTTGGATATGGGCCAAAGTTTTGAGCAGGAAATGAGTTGGGATTTTGAGTTAGAAATGGACCAGGATTGGTATTTTGAAAAGCAGGTTGAGAGGGTTGGTTATACTTATACTAATTGTATTGGCCCTGGTTCCATGATAAATTTGAGTGATTTTTCCAACCAGGGTTGTATGTGGGTAAAAAATGATCATTCATAACTCTTGCTTGAAACATGGCATTAGCTTGTTCAATTTCAGGGCAACATTCTGTCACATGATTAGATGAGTTACAGTTTGCGTAGACAGACACTTGTGAAGACACGTTGTTGGTTTCTAAGGCTTCTAATCTTCAAGTAAGCGTAGCTAACTTAGCTTTAGTTGCAATAGAATTACCAATTATATGTATGCCCTTAGATGAGTTGGGTTTTTCAATTTCCTAACTTGGTTCCCTAGTTGACTCCCACAACATTGTTTTTCAGCTAACTCCTCAAAAAATTGCCAAGTTTTTTTCTCATTTTTATCCATAAACTTACTTGACACATTGACTCTAATAAAGAAGTGGTTGGACTATCTAAGGCTTCATAAAGAATTTTACAAAGTCTCCATTGTTTTATACCATGTTGAGGACATTGGGACAACAAATTTTTAAATCTATCAAAATATTTCCAAAAAGACTCTTTTTGCTTTTGTTGAAATTAGTTGATTTCATTCCTAAGTTTGTTAGCCTTATGGTTTGGAAAATACTTTTTTAGAAATATGCCTATAAATCCCTCCCAAGTTGAAATATAATTAATGGTAGACTACATAACCATTTTTAGCATTTTCTTTAAGAGCAAAGTTGATAAGTCTCGGTCTAATGGAGTCATCAATCCATAGTTACCTGGTTCGCGGGTCGACCCATGGATCCGTGAACTGGTTTACTCGTACCGGAACACGGGTCGACCTCGAACCAAATCGCTACGAATCGCGTACCAGTTCCCCATTTCTGGCAAATCCCTCGTAAGTCTGTTCCGGCGGCTTTAAAAGAGAAGAAAATGAAGAGAAGAGATGATGGGCTGTATTATTTGTGTATTACATGTTTGATAGATGAAGACGTGCTGCTTATATATGTATGTATGTAAGTATCTATATGCTATTTTGTAGAAAAGGTAAGGAAGAATAAGACGCGGTTTACGAGGAAGGTGGTAATATTAGCGTGTTGGAAAACTAAGAAGATGCCTCGATAAATGTATAGTGACTGATTGATTCACTTGTACACCTGTACTATAAAAATAAAAGTATTAATATTATTAATTAGTTGTATAATGGGACCGTTTGATATTAAAATATAAATTAAATATATTTTAAACAAGATTTATCATTTTTGTACTTTAATTTCAAAATTTTATTTTAATATTTACATTCTAATAAAATATATTTATGGATATAAAACAGAAACAATTATAATTGTAGTATACATCTTTTTAATTTCGCTATCAAAACAAGAAATAATACAATTTTAACAAATTAAAATATTTTAAAATTAATAAATACAATTAAATAAAAACTATATTCAAATAATAAATTATACGAAAATATATTTAAATGTTTTGGTACACAACATTATAATATAATCATACAAAATTAAATTATATTATGAAAATATATGAAGTTATGAACAGTAAAATAGATGAACACAAATACATTTAAACTACGCTGTGGTTTAAATTACAGTACACAATCCATAAAATATATGATCACGAAAATATATTTGAATATTTTAATATACAACAAAACAATATAATACAATAATATGAAATTAAATTACACCATGAATACATATATTATATTTTATGAAAATATATTATTAAAAAGGGATCCTCATATCGATCCGCGAACCCGATTCATAACTCATTGTACCCGATTCACTTAACCTAACGGTTCGCATATCCGTACTCGTACCACGTACTCGATCGATTCGCGATTTTTGCAACTATGCATTAGTCAATTGTTGAATTTTCTGTAGGGCACAAACTCCTCAAATTCTCGATTGAATAGATACGGATCCTCTCCCTTTACCCCAATAAACCTAGGTAACATGTTAATGTGGTGAGATTTGATTTCAAACTTGTTTTCATTTACTGCTGGTAGGACTATGCATGAGGGTTGGGCGGAACAAGCGGGATAACAACGGTCTCTAAGTGGAATAGACATGACTTACAAGTAAGCACGTACCAGATAAGAGATAGAAGTAAACACCCAAAAAAATGTAAAAGAAAAATCATATGTCTATGTTAACCTAGAGAAAATCTAGACATGCTCCTAGCTTTAAGATACTAAGAGTCACAAATCTAGAAATATTCAAACCGATTGGCCAGGCAGCAAGGGGCCTTCTTTGCGATTTTTCGAAAGCAAAATGTGCAATTAAATAACCTCGCTTTCTAGACACCAATTCAAATTGGTCAGGTAAACCTCAACTTTCCTAGACTCAAAAAGTAAGAATATGTAAAGATTTATTTCATCTTAGGTTTTCTTTTTGAGTGAGCGTGAAATCCTAGGGGCCAATGTCTACTTGATTTTATCAAGGTAAGGGAAATGCAAAATGAATGTATTAGTGATTTGTGGGCCAAGGAAAGGGTGATAAAATCCCTTAGATTATCTTGTAATTGGGTGGCACCTTAAGATTGATTAGATGAATGCAACACAAAGAACGAGAAAATAAACAATTATGGATGCACTACACTACGTGAATTAATCTAAATTGTACGTAACTCATTCCTCTAGCAATCACCACAATTATAAGATGGAAATAAATAAAATACAATAAAGAAAATCTAGATGATGTGTTCCTATGTGATATGTGAATGATGCAACAAATTGGTTTTTAACAAGACAAATAACTAACTATTTATTTTTTGATTTTTTTGAATATTTATTTTTTTTGATATTTTTAATATTTGTGAGGAAAAAAATTAGAGAGGTGATATGAAATACCGAAAAGTGCTTTCCAAAAATTTTAAAGGAGACAATGAGGCCTTTAAAAACCAACAAATTGGTTTTTAAGAAGACAAATAACTAACTATTTGTTTTTTGATTTTTTTAAATTTAATTTTTTTAAATTTTTTTAAATTTTTTTAATATTTGTGAGGAAAAAAAATTAGAGAGGTGATATGGAATACTGAAAAGTGCTTTCCAAAAATTTTAAAGGAGACAATGAGGCCTTTAAAGACGTGCTTGTCCAAACTTTTCTCCGCTTCACAAATCCCTAAAAAACACAGAAAAACAAAAAACTAATCCGAAGAATTAAATACTAAGGACAGAAAATTATCAATAGTCCCTGGTAGCGGCGCTAAAACCTTGATGTGTAAAAATACTGCATGCAGAGTGTTTAATTGTAGCAATCACAGATCGATTCTCATAGACTATGACGTGCTTGTCCAAACTTTTCTCCGCTTCACAAATCCCTAAAAAACACAGAAAAACAAAAAACTAATCCGAAGAATTAAATACTAAGGACAGAAAATTATCAATAGTCCCTGCTAGCGGCGCTAAAAACTTGATGTGTAAAAATACTGCATGCACAGAGTGTTTAATTTTAGCAATCACAGATCGATTCTCAGAGACTATGAAATTTCCAAACCCTAACAAATAAATCAGGCAGACTAGACAAATAATGTTGAGATGAGATTTGTTTAAACAAATAAGATCAAATAAATATGAAAAACCTAGGAATTTGAATCCGTCAATTAATCAAAATTAATATCCAAATTTCCCTAAAAAATCAATTCTCTTTCTTCAAAAATAAATTATCAATTAACGGGACAGACATATACTATGAAACTTATTATCTAACAATAACCCATCAAAACTTCATGGAGCAAGCATAGGATATGAAAAATAAATTCGATAACAATAATATATCAAAATCATTTTGTTAATCAAACAATTAAGCACCAAGAAAAATTATGAGAATCAATTAATAGGAGGAAGCAAATACTAAAAATAAGTAACTAACTTCATCTTCATCCTAGGCCAAGAGAATTAGCTAGACTTGATTAAAGAACAAAACAAAACAACTAATATAAGACACATGCAAATAATAGAAAAAGGTGTTTTGAAAGAAAAAAACTTGTTTTTATTGAAAGAGCAAGAAAATAAAACTACTTTACTCCTAATTATTAAAAACAAGTTAAGATTCGAGGTATACAAGGGAGGAGCCCAATATATATAAGAAAAATAATGTAGGTCTTCTATATCGATTGCAAATTGAATTCTAAAATCTTTCCTTGCATTCCTTTTACTTCTCTAACAAGCATTCGATTTTTTCTCTAATTGCTTTGCCTCCAAGTAATTTCACGTCCTTCCTTGTATTTTCCTTTTCTGCTACAATTCTGATTTTAATTAATTTCCTACAAAACAAAATAAAAATAATTAATTAGTTAATAAAATTACGAAAACAAACATAAAGTAGGTATATAAAAATGTATAAAATATAGACCTATCATATATGTCCTGAATCAACTAGAATTAATGTCGTTTTGCCATTGATCCACGCTTGTAATTGCATAGTCTAAAAGTTTTTATTACAGTAATTGCATTAAGTGAAATTTCAGGATCCAAACAAATGATATTTTTTGTTATGTATTTAGATAATATAACTTGAAGATAGAGACTAGTAGAAAAATTTATTGGAATAGAAATTGAAGTACTTTAGATATATTATGATGCCACACCAGAATTTCAATAGATGGTGGTGCTTCACCATCGAGGCAGAGTTTCTCTGCTATGAGAACACTTGTAAAACAACTCCATCTCCATACTTCTAATAGATGCTAGATTAAATACTTTATTTTCCCCGATCTGATCCCCCAACTTATGCAGAGAATCTTTTCCTTACAAACATCTAATCTCCCATTTATTCTTATCAATCATAATCATTTATATTGTCCCTTTCGAGATATGATTTTGTCCCATTCATGATAATCAATCAATGGACCAAGTAATTATGCATCCTCCAAATTTCCGCTTATGGTAAGTTTTCATTTCCGTGACTCTCTTTGCATTTCATTTCATGACGTTGTTAAAGATGGAGATGTCAAAGCACAAGCGAGATTAATAAATTATATATTAATTATTTTATATGAATTAAATATATATATTTTTTATTATATTGGCTGTAATAATATAATATATTGTAAAAATTATTTATAGATAAAATAATAATATTATTTTAATATTAATGAGATTTAATTAATAAGTTTTAATATTCATGAGATTTAATTAATGAGTTATAATTTCAATTAGAAGTGAAATGAGATACGTTATTAGATTGTTGTACAAAAAGAGGATTTATCGGGCGGATGACTAAACTTTTTATTTTTCTTTAAATTTAATTAGAAAATTTCTATTAATAAAAAGAGTTACAAATATATTAGAAATATTTTAATTAAAATTTAAATGAAAAAGTATATTTTAATGTAGGTAAAATCTAATATAATTTTAATATTCAAAAATTTTAATTATAAAATTATAATTTTAAATAAATTAAAGTGTTTGAGCGATGAGGAAAATTGAAACATGTTAGTACATTGTGAGTACAACTATATATTCTAATTAAAAGAGAAGTTTGTTTAAAATAATATAATATAAAAGTATAGATAATATAGATATAACATAGTGATAAAATTTAATTAATGTTAATAAAATAATATTATTATTTTATTTTCATAAAATTTAATATTCATAGAATATAATTTAAATATAATATAATATTACTCTATCCATGATGAGTTGTATAAAATGTGCACTATCGGAGGTTAGAGTTGTATATAAGGTATTGATATCAGTTTTCTAATTTGAACATACGGTATTGATGAGAACTGATTGTTCTAGTTTGAGTAAAGTTTTTCTAATTTGAGGAGAGCTTGTGTTTTGATAAATAATTTGTGTTATGGGATTAAAATAGAGAAATAGATGGAAACTAAAAAAATGCATATTAAACATATCATAAACTTTTATAATATATTAAATAAAAATTATAGGACAAACTTTAATGATATGTTAAATAAAAATTATAGGATAAGTATGATTCGTAAAAAAAATATAGAATATAATTTAAATAGAATATAATATTATCCAATCGTATTATCCTATGTTGTATAAAATGAGGACTAGAGAGTTGTATGATTATATTCTTTTTAAAGTATATTTTATTAAAATTCAATGGTTAAGATTGTTTCTATGGTTCGGTTAAAATCTTTTCATGTTTTCTATGGTTCACCCCACCAAAACTTTTAATATTTGGGTCATAATAATATTGTATAGATAGGCATGTATGTGTATATAGTTATATATGTATTCACCTGCGCACACGTCTATCAGATACTATGCTATTTTATTTAATTGATTTGTTTCCTATTCTCTGCTCCTAGTTTTCAGACGACGCCTACATCTAATAATCAAGGTAAAACCGAGCAAATAGGTGCAACAAATAGTTGTTTAGATTTGGTTCAAATTAATTACACAATTCAGTTTGGATTCAAATTAAGATTTTTATATTTTGCTCCAAATTCGACTTGATTTTGAATATAAACATTTGTATCTCATTTTGTTTGGTTTATTAGCTTGAATGAGTTTCAAGTTGCTCGTTTTTTGTCCATTCGAATATGAATTTGAATTTGTTTAGAGTACTTTTAAAATATTAAGAATACTTAAAAAAAGGTATTATTAATAGCAAAGTTTGCTTAATATGTATAGCATTATTATAATATATGCAATATTATGTATTCAACATATCATCTAGAAAGAATATCATACATTGTACGTAATAATGTCCCACAGTTGTTCCATTTATTTTTTAATATTTTTTTTGAGATATATAATTAATTTTTTAATATAATATATATATTTCATTATTCTAATCATATCAATTATATATACAACTAAATTTCCTAATTACAGGGATACTGAATATTATAGATAATATCTCGAACACTACATAAATGTTTTTCTAATAATTGGGTATGACAAAGAGAGTATATAACTAACAAATTTGAATGGGATATGTTCTATAATTATGTATTTAGCTGCATGTAAATTGGGTGAACTAAAGTAAATGTAAATTGGGATTTTTTTTTAATTTTTAATGGTCAAAGATTTGTTATTTCGGAAAAATGATCACTCATTTTAAGACGCGCCATAATTTTAACGGGACACATCCCGAATATAATAAAGTGGACGAATCTAGGAGCATAGTTTGCACGAAAGGATTTTAGAAGATCTTTTATCATAAAACCATAGTTATATGGAATAATATTAATTTATATCGAAGACATATTCAATGGATATTTGGAGGTAATTGAGATTATTTCTTACAAGAGTAATGTTAATGAAGACTCTTATTTTGTATTCTAGTGGGTTATTCTAATTGAGAAGTTATGGATATTTTATGCTCTTAACTTGAGAGAACATTTCTTTGTATCCCTGTATTTGAAGGAAATTATTATACGTCATGGAGTACCAGTATTGATACTTGATTTACCTTGAGATTTTGGAGAAGCTTCCAAGAATGTCCAGTGACTAGATTTAACCTAAATACAACCTATCAACCACATGCCAATTGCTAGAGTGAAAGGGCCATCTAGCCAACTGAAGATATGTTGAGGGCGTGTGTACTATATTTTAAAGGAAATTGAGACGATCATTTGCCACTCGTTCAATTCGATCTCTTGCAATAATAGTTATCACTCTAGTATTGAAATGCCTCCATATGAAGCCATGTAGGGAAATAAGTATAGATCATCGCTATGTTGGAGTGATGTAGAATAAAGATTAGATTCAAAACTTGTGCAATATGTAAAGTATACCGGTAAAAGGGCTAATTTATCACTATATTTTGTCTACCAACTTTCACTTAAGTCACCAAGTTAGTAAAAAATATTTATAGTCAAATACTTAGACTACTTATTTCTTTCAAATTAGTTGTTGTCGTTACTCCCATTAGTACAACTAACACAATGTTGAGTTGGAATATGAGATGGCAATCCCAAATTATAGTTATTTACGCCTTTCAACCAACCCATTTAACCCAACATTTTATCTGTCCATTCATTAAACTCGAACCACTTTTTATATTTCCCATATTTCTTCTAAATTAGGGTTCTATATATAACACCCATATCAATCTCCCTTTTATTTTTCTATCTCCCTATGTCTAGTTCAACAAGAAGTTCATCATCCTCAATTAAAAATCTCTATGATATCAGTTAACACAGCTTGAAAATAAAAAAGAACTCTCAGTTTATGAATATGAATTTCTTGGTGTAAAGTGTAACAGTGATATCCTAACTCATTGTAAAGCAGAATAGAAAGAAGAAATTCTTGATTCGGGAACAAGATTTTTAGGTGTAGCCAAACTAATGTATTTTTGAGATTTTAAAGTATTATCAACTTTATTATATTCATAACTTTAATATTTTATTGTGAGGATCCTAAGGAAAAATGCAATTTTTTTCTATGGGCTTATCCATCGTACCTTGATAGAGAAAGATATGTAATTAATAGGTTGAATTTGAAATTGAAGAAAAAATATAACGATTTACAAAAGTCTAGAGTTGATCTTGATTTTTCAGTGAGAAAATTGATGGAATTGAATGAAGAAGTAGGCCTACTTCAAATTAAAAGTCATGAAGCAACAACATTGTTGAGAAAAAAGTAGAAAGAAAAATTCCAGATTGAAGAGTCTGGTGGTTGTAGTACGTTTAATGTTTGCCTTATTCAAGTAGGATAATTGTATTGTTAATTTGTAATGACCAGTCAATAGTAATGTGTAGACTTCTAATGGTCCTTTTTATTTGAGAAATAAAGTTGAAGTTGTTTTGTTTATCTTGCGTTAGAATATAACAATGTTTGTGGTGATTAATCTTGAGTTTATATGAAAGAAGATTAACATACACACCAAATATAAAATTCACAAATGAATAAAATACAAAAAGACAAATATAAAAGTTCATTGTCTGCCATTGAATAAAACTTAAGATTACTTACATTCATGAATAATTACAAGCAAATGGCTCCAATAAGTGAGCTTACAAAATACTTAATAATTCTGCTTCATTGAAGGGCAAAATATAATTAACAATTAAACTTCATTGAAACTTACAAAATATGCATTCTTGTAACAAGAATTAAATAATGAAACTACTTTTTCCATGGAGCTGTGAAACCTTTAGCTCGATATTTTCCCATATTGACATTTTTCTTTGCTGGTCTTAATGTCCTTAATTTGCTAGCAAGGGGAGTGCCACTAGTTTCGAGTCAAGTATTAATACAAATTATAAATATCTGCAGTCATTACAATTAAAGACCAAACATTCATAATAGTTTGTATAAAAATTAATAATTATGTAGATTAAGTTCTTACAAACATAGCATTGGCTGACTCACTTATAATCTGAGTTCCTTCTACGAGCCTTTGTCTCCTTCTGGGAGTGCTAGGTAGTAGTGCTGTCGGAACCATCATACCTTCATTCCATAAAGGTTCTGCCAAAATCTCATCTTCTCCAATTTCTACTTCTACTTTATTTATCTCCATTTTAGCTACAATTTCTTGCTCTTCTTTAGTACACTGTCTCTTTCTACCATTCTTTTATGCTCATTTTCTAGAATTTCACCTTGTGGTTTATGAGGGCATTTAGAAATGTTATATCCCGCTTTCCTGCAATAACTACAATGCGTATTACTAACAAAATTCATATTTATAAACTCTGATTGTTAACAAAATCCATATTACTAACTTCATCTATATTGTAATTGTCCACAACCTTATTTTCACCTTCATTGTTACTACCTTATTCATCTACATTAGGTGGTTGAGCAGTAGAATAGGCATGGAAAACATGTATCTTACATACTCAAATCATTCCAGATGTATTAACCAATCATAATACATCACTATCATTAATCAATAATTTAAAATCATGTTCAAGAGTCACTCCATCTTTCAAAAAGTATACACTATCTATCATTTTCACCTTCGTTGTTACTACCCTATTCATCTACATTAATAGAATAGACATGGAAAATACGTATCTTACATACTCTAATCATTCTAGATGTATTAACCAATCCTAATACATCACTATCATTAATCAACAATTTAAAATCATGGTCAAGAGTCACTCCAACTCTTGAAAATTATACAATATCATTTTCACCCACTACATCACTAACCATTACCCTAATTTTTGTAACACCAAACTTATCAACATTAACTCTTTTAAAAACCTTTGATTTAGGACCCGTATATTGTTACTTTGAACATGTCACGAAAAAATAATTTCACAAAGAAATGACAGAATTAATTTCGTATTTGTAATACGAGTAACAATCATGTTTTTTCAAAACAAACAACTACGAATCGTAGGAATAGCACAATCATAACACATAAATAACACTTAAATCATAGTAAATTACGTTACTATTAGATGTTATGGGTGTTCTCCAATCTTCATTCTTAAATCATAGCTCAATTTATATCATTATTGCCTTCAAATCGCACTCAATCTTAGTTATATGTTTAGTATTAAAATGAACCGTTTATTTCTTAGTTTAGTATATTAGTTAATGGGATTGTGAATAGTACAAGGCTCTCCTATCTGTGCCCTGGATGTAGCGGAGTTGTTCCCAAAGATCCCCGCCAAGATCCTATCCACTCAAGCTGGTCCCTATTCCATCCGATCGAAAGGTATCTCAGCGGGTATCACTCCCTCGATTGGCATAGCTGGTACTGCTGGCTCTACCGATTATATCTGATCCCCAAACTCCTCAGGCTCGATGGGATTACTCAAATCTTCCAAGTACATCACATCTTGTCCAACTTCTTCTGCTACAGGCTCCTCTCAAGGGTCGTTCACAGGCTCTTGAAGATAATCAAGCTCAATCTCTCCCTCCTCAAGTCCATCAACCCGAATCTCATCTGGATATGCAGCCTGAACGTTTTCTAGATTAGCAATCTAAACCTCCTCTGCCTTCGCGCTCCACCTCCTGAACCTCCTCAGGTTCCTCATCCTGAACCCTTTCGGGCTCCACATGTAACGCCCCCAAATCCGGGATCATGGATCTGGTCGTCACTGCGGAAATTCTCAATATAAAACCACCTATTTAACAATTCCGATTTCACCTGTAGACATACAATAATTAAAAATACATCTGCGACCCCAACTCCCAATAATCTTTTAGGTTATAACACTAGAAACAAGGATCCGAAGTCATACATCAACAATTACAATTCTCAACAAAATCAAATCACACTTACGACCCCATCCATAAAGTACTCAAAATTTGATTTTTAGAAACAAATTCCCAATTACCACAATTTACTATAACCAGTCTCTACTTAGACAAATCTTATAAAACTAGTATAACTTCGATAAGAAGTATACCAACTACCAATAATATTATATACAAGATAATATTTATTACATATCGACTTATAAGTCATTCTTACACCACAATTAGATACTTTGAATCAAATCATCTTCATCATGGCATCTTGCCTTCATCTGATCTTGCTGTAGGGTTATACTTTGAACCAAATCATCTTCATCATGGCTCATTCTTTGTCTTCAGACAAATCATCTTATTAGTTATTCCAAACTATGCGGATAAGTCTCGTCAAACTACCTTTCACTGTAGGGTTATACTTTGAAGTAATGCGATTCATCTGATCTTGCTGTTGTGTTTGGAAAGGTAAAATAAGCAAGAATGAGCTACAATGCTCAGCAAGTATATAATCAACAATATGGCATAACAAGGAAACAACAACAATATGTGTATCAGAGTAATAAATGCAACCTGTATTTGAATGGTGGACAGTTCTAGATACTGTGCAAAAGAATAATAGGTTGTTGTAAATCTCGTTAACACTATCGGTAACTAAGTACCTAGGCTTTCGTTACAGTGCAACGTTAAATTACAATTGGAAGGAAAGGGAATATATTGGAGCATTCACCACGCCTATTGTACACGATGATTAGTCGTATAGTACAATAGTTAAGTAACCTTTTCTACGAGCAGAATGATGATCCTCAACTGGTCATCACCCTAGGCAACACCTGGGCCTTTAAATGTTAGACAATGCATCACTCGGCCTCTTACGTTTGATGGACTGTGCCACACACAAGCCTCTTACACTTCTATATCCAGTCCCCTTTGAATAATTTAAAAATCAACAAGTATAGAAGATAATTTAATCCAACCTTCGAGAACAACAACAATCCTTTCTAGGATTTATTCATATCAATACATATGGAAGGGAATCTAATCCAACCTTCCAGAACAATAATAAATCTTTGTAAGATTTCAATATCAAATAATAGATTGGCTCCCGAAACGAAGTGGGAGTAATCTCGGAGTATGTGGGTTGACTCTCAGTCAACTAATGAATACGATACAATTAATCGAATCAAGAAGACTCAAGAATACGAAATAAAATAAAATAAAATAAATCCCACGAAAATATTTAATTTTGGGTAAGATAATGGTCCCTAAAGGCACCAATATAAATGGGAAGAAAGTCAAAGTTCAATATTTCTTCCCTAATTTGGAGTTATCGACTCAAAAATAATTATGGAATGTTTGAGTCATAGCTTAGTATTTATTATTTAATAAAAAAATAATATTTAAAGAATTTTAGATAATTCTAGAATATTTTTAAAGATCAAATAACATTTAATTACTAATTTAGAAGCCTCAAATAACCCTTAAATATTGATATATAATATATAAGGAAATATGATTAAATATTTAATTATTTTTAAAAGAGTCCAAAATATTTAATCATATTTAATCAAGATTATTTAATTTTTAAATAATTTTTAAATAACCAAATATTTAAATAATATTTAATCAACGCTAAAATAATATTTAAATAATCCAAAAAGAACTGAATTATTTAATTAATATTTAATAATCCAAAGAACCCAAGATATTTAAATAATATTTAATTAATATTAAATAATATTTAAATAACTCACAAAACTGCAAGTATTTAACAATATTTAAATACTATGTAATCTCTTTAAATAATATTCACCCAACACTAAACATTATTCAAATACTCAAGGGATATTAATCAAAATTAATTAATCCATATATCTTACTAATCAATAATCAAAATATATATTCTAGGGAAAATCCCTGACTAATATCGACTAGCAGTCGAAAATTAATATACTACTCCCGGTCGACTATCGAGCACCAACGACACGTATACAAAACTGATAGAATGTGTCCACTAACTTTTCGAGAAGTTCAGAAACGCGAAGGAACAATGCCACAAAGTGTATAGTTCTAGTTGAATAGAATTTTAAACGCAACAGAGCTTTATAACTAACAAACTGTTATAAAGTAAGGAGTTAAGAACTTGCGTGAGCTGTTGGTGCGGTAGTTGGTTGGTCCTTCCTTAGCACGAGTAGTTATGAAATGAAAACACGGTTCATAATTAGTTATTAGAGTTTTTATCTCTACTTATGCCTACTCATGAATGCATATTAGCTTATCTTGCTAGCGAGCTTTAGCCCGGTTCTTTAGCTAGTTATGAACTCATTACAATTCTTAAAAACTTTCATTTAAAGTTCGTTTTATAATCTAGTCTCGAAACTTTACTTATGTCGTTGATTAGTTGAGGTCAAAACAAACAAGTTCTATAAGGGTTTGTACTTGTATCTACTTGACTCCAACAATTTTCATAAATCGGATTTTAATCCTTTTAATCCGAAGCCTTTTCCCAAGTAATCCCAGATATCCCTAGTATTTTAAATAAATTTTTTAGATTTTATGGAGTAGCCTAGCTAATATGATCATAGCCTCCAAGTTAGGTAAAAATAGATTTTTAAGATTCTGCGCTACCGTTACTAATTAATTCATATCTTTTTGCTCGTAACTCCGATTGACATGAATTTTATGCATAAACAATCTAGAGACCATATTCTACGCAACCATATCCAGAACTCGTCTAGAGATGCAGGGTAACCTCTTCGGGTTTCCAGGTCATTTATGGTCAGAAAAAATGGTCATTATGATGTTTGTACGCTTAACGTTTCCCAATTTTAAACTACTAAAATTCAACCCAAGCAACTCCAACACATTTTATACTACTACTTGAATATATAACCAAGCAATCCCAAGTGATTTCATATTTTTACAATCATCCAATTGTTACCAATAATTCACCAAAAATCGTCCACCAACTCATCTCATTTCCAAACAACCATATAAGTTCATAATCAATCAATTCATTCCATACCATTCCATACCCTTAACATCCATCAACCTTAATCAAATTATCTTCACATTCCACAACCATACTCTACTTAATAACAAAGCTTTAACTATGATCAAACTCAAGTCATGGCATCCAAAGTTATATAATCACCATATAGCTAGTACATGAGTTCCGTGGCTATATTTGCATATTAACAACTACCCATAGCCTAAACTACACTTAACAAATACAAACAAAACTTAAGGAATCATAAAACATAAGTTTAAGAATTTATTCATATATAAAGTTACTATTCATATTCTTGTGTTTCATGAAAAAGGAAGAGATTTAATGGATAACTATGCTTAAGATTTATATATAAGCTAGGTAGGGGTTATACCTTTCTTTTAAGCTACTAGTCAAGATGATCAAGCAAGATTTTGTGGAGCTTTTGATTTTTCTCTTCCTCTTCTTCTAGCTTTCAGCCGAATGCTTCCTTCTTCAAGGGCTTGGTTGCTTTTGATTTTTTTTCTATTTTTGTTAATTACTAGCTTGGCTCTTGGCTAACTAAAAAGGGCAAGCACTACTAGAAAAACTGCATACAACATCAGTTGCTAACTGATGTCTGAGAATTTTTTGACCGATGTCTTCGCATGTGATGTTAAAAGTATATACTTTACACATCGGTTTTCGACTGATGTCTAGGCTACACTTAGACAACGTTTTTTTTATAAATACTGATGTCTTTTTCCCCAGTTTTTAAATATATTACATGATTTCCTTTTGAATATTACTATATTTTGATGTCTAATCCCCATTAATATATTGCCTTACAAGGTACCAAATAGAAATTAGATCGCTTTTATTAAAAAAACTGATGTCTAAGAATGGTATTAACATCAGCCGTAAAAGGGTGTGATGTTAAAACATATATAACACATCACCTTCTATGTGAAGCCAATGTTAAAACTCTTTTATAACATCATACCTTAACTACAATCGATGTAAAACTTAACTGACTAATCTTTTTGACATCGTTTATATTTATAGAAACGATTTGGTAGGAGTCTTAGCACATCCATTGTTTAACTAAATTCGATGTCTATAGCTATGTTTAACATCCTAGTTATAAAATAAATCGATGTCTATAGTTATGTTTAACATCATTGTTACAAATAATATCGATGTCTATAGTAATGTTTAACATCTCTTTAATATTGTTATCGATTTAGTAGGTTACTTTTGACATCAAGTTTCTTATAAAATCCGATGTCTATAGTTATCTTTAATATCAGTTGTTTTAATAAAGACGATTTACTATTTTCTTTAAGACATCATGTTTTATCTTGTTACCAAACTAGCTAGAGAAAGAATTGCTGCTACAAAAAGAAATTCAAACCAAATGCTTTAATTCAAATCAACTGTTACTGATATATATCATTACCAACAACCAATTCAAAGTAACACATCCACATAAATAAACATATATGGCTAGCTAAAAGTACTTCAATCCAAACAGGTTTCCAAAATAACCCGACTCCAAAATAAGTACTGGAATTAGCCAAATGCTTATAGCGACAAAATGACCAACATCCAAAATAAAACCACCTAAGTACTAGAACTAGCCATGAAATTGAGTGAACCAAGTTGTCAAGCTCAAAGATACACATAATTAAAAGATTTACATCATGTCTTCAATATATGCGATGGTATTCAAGTGCACCTCATCCAGTTCTTCCATTGTGTAAGACTTTCGAGTCTTCATCGCCCACTAAAATATAACAAAATAGAAGAAATAATTACAAATAATGCAACTAACTAAAGAAAATAAATACAAGCATGCAGATTACAGGGCCTAGCTATTTTGACATGAATAAAATTTGTATAATTATCTCGTACCTTGGTAAGAAAAGACATTTCCTTATCAAAAATTATATCCCTCATATATCGCATGACAACATAGCCACATTCACGGCCCTCAGGCTGTTTAGGAGATCCCTATTCCAATTCCAATTATCATATATAAGTCAGTCCAAAAAAGGGAAAATTGAACTAGTATTCCAATTTAAAATGAAAACTACTTACTAAAAGATTGACTATTTTAGGGACTCTTTTTGGCCTTCCAGTCTGAGCATTGGAATATAGCAGTGCACTGTATATAAGAGAATATACAAGTCATAGGTCTAAAATTTGGCCTCCATGTTGCTGTGAAAATTAAAGATTCATAAAACCTGCTTGAATTATGTGATGGAGAACACTACAAGCAGAAGATTGAAATGGAAATAACACTAATATATATCAACGCCTTCAAAGATAAAGTTTGCTGAAAACAGATATTGGTTCCAAGAATTCCATACCGACGAACCTCTATTCCAAGGACTCTGGTGACGCCATACATGTGATAGAGTGCACATACAATTTCCCTAATCACCGTATTAACCCCAGGGCACAACCCGTCACATGTTACAATACAAGCATGCACCTCATCTGAGCTAAAATACACCTGTAGCGTTGAAGAATTGTGTTAGCGAAAATATATGTCTTAAAAATTACATTCTAGTAGGACTGAAAAACTGCATACCCTTTGGCGAGGTCCAGCACGTCGAAAATGTGTTCCCCTTGGACTATCTTTGTGAACGACAACCTACAGTACAATATTTTAACAGTTAGGAAAAAATAGAATTTTCCATGCCATTAATGTCAAGCAACTATGAAAATTGATTGCCCTTGCTGAGGTAGGATGGTTTTGATGATGCAGAAAAAAACATGTAATTACAAGCCATATATAATGACTTATAATGTTCATGCACACACAAATTGCATGCAGCAACTTGTGGCGCATCAAAGTTGTGTTTTTTGATGAGTCTTTGGTTACATCATAAGTTTATATTGCTAATGTTGACATTCAAGAAAACAGAGAGACCTAGTGGATTCTAAGAGAGTGGAGGCTAAAAGAAAAATTATCAGCAAATTTTAATGACCAGTCGGGGCTGGGAAAAAAATCTACTGTTTGAAAATTTGACTTTTTTGATTCATTTCCATAGCTTATTGCATAATATTCAAGAAATTGAGGGAGTCACAAGTAAAAAAAAACCTTTTGGGGTACAGTATCATCGACGTTCACAAAGTACTGCCTGAAATTCAAAGACACGACATAAGCTTAGATTTTGATTATTAGAAATCATAGCAATTCATGTAATAAAATATATTAGATTAGGGAAGAGAAAAGTATATTTTACTAACTTGACAACTGAATATGCTGGATTAGATCGCAACGGATTGGGGTAGATCTGCACATAGAAATATAACATTTAACATTGAGTAGATAAAAATACAATTTACAGCATACTAAAATTCAAGAAACAGATCAAAGAAGAACAAGACTATATCAATTGATCTATCAATCAAAACAACTGAATAAACAAACCATAGAGAACTTCACACCAAAAAAAGAGAGTAACCATTAGCTATAATCCGAAAAGAACTAGATTCTAAGTTCTAACAACACAGTAACTTAGATTTTCTTTTTTTTTCTGTGTCCAAATAAAGAGGAATATGAATTGATTCCATTTCTCTATAACATGTAAGCACAGAAACTAAATCACATGTACTCAAGCTATATTAATATAAAAATCTACTCTCTTCTAAAAAAATAAAGTTATGATATTTATATCAAATGATCATTATCTTGACAGACCAACAATAACCCAGATCAACTTTCAAATTCATAGATTAAAAACAATATCATAAGTTATAGAAATCAAGTAAAAACTCTGTCTCTCTCTGACACACACAGAGAGAGAGATAAAGAGAAAAGAAGGAGGTTGGGGGGGAGCTTACAGGAAGATTATTCATATAATCAGTTAAGTGAGGAACATCTTTAAGAACATAACCATAATCACCAGTTTCCACCTTCATCATTTGACTATCAACAACTCTATTGTTTTGTTCACTGCCCATCTTTCTTCTCTACTCTCTTTAATCTTTATAATAAAAAGAAATAGCAACAACAATAATTTGGCAACAAAATTCCCACTAACGATGTCAATGAACATGCGAGACTCTGCTATCGACTTAACTACTATATATATATACACACCAAATAATAAGATAAATATAAAGCATATACACATACATACATATATATAAACATATCTAAGGTTAGGTATTTACCCAAACTCAAATCAGTAGCTGAAAATCACCCTCTAGACCTGTTGAAAGTACTAAAATTAGAAATCGAAAATAAGATTTCGAATTAATTAACCTCAAACGAAGATAGAGATTTGTAATTACTAACCAAGAAGCTAGGGTTTTGAAAATAGGAGGTTGAAATCGCCTAATTAACCCCAAACGAACTAATTACTAAACAATCTTCACTTCGAAAGCTAGGGTTTTGAAAACCGATTTGTAAATCTAGGGTTTTGAACTGCGGCCAAAGATTTGTGAGAGAGATGATGAGAGATGATGTGTTGGTGAGATGGTAGATAAAGAGATTTGCGAGAAAGGTTGAGAGAGAGGGTTGAGAGAGAAAGACTGTCGCGAGAGAGAGTTGGAGGGGATGAGTGATTTTTGTCTAAGGCGGGGGAAATGTTTTTTGTCTCTGCAGCTAGCTAGTAGGGGGAGTTAAAAGATATGAAATTATTGCCGCTCTTGTTTTTATTTTTTTTTTGAAACAGAACTTTAGACATCGGGCTTTTTACCAAGCGATGTCTTAAAAATGCTTTAACATCGTTATATACAAAAGCGATGTTAAAAAGACCTTTAACATCGGTGTTTTTTGCAACCGTTGTTAAAGGGGTGATGTTGTATCCAGTTTTTCTAGTAGTGAAGTCAACTTTCTAGTCTTCTTTGACTTTGGTCAATACTACTTTCTTTCTTAATACACCAAATAAAGCAAGTGCAAGTATTTGCATTTCTTTCCTTTTTATACATATAAAAATTGGCCCTTTTATTAATTTAAAGAAGTAATTTGATTTTTCATTTTCTTAATGATTCACGATGATAAATTTAATCTCTAACTTGTTCCGGGAATTCTAATAATTTGAATACCCACCAAAATACCATTCCTTAATTATTCCTTATATAATATTATTTAAACTCCGTCCTATTTATTCGAAAGAGTTGGGATACGATTCTCCGGATAAAATATACTAAGGAAGTACTACGTATATTACGTTGACTAACTTAAAAATATGAACTACGAAATATTTTTGAGTTATGAATCTCCGAGTTCTGGTGCGATTTACCTACACTCATTTATAGCATATATTAGTACTGCGGCTTCGAAATTATAATTTTGACACCTAAATGAGGTGACGCAATCATTTTTACTTATATGCATATTTACTATTTATTAACAAAAGTTTCAGAAGTACTTGGAAATTGAGAATATTACACCACAGCTGGTTCCTGAAGTAACCAAGTAGCATAGTATCGCTTATCTAACTTATATCATAATCTTATGCTAATAGTTAAGACCATATCCAATAATCTTAACTCAAACTCTATATAATCTTACTTAATAATTTCCTAACTCATGTGATCTGCATACCTTCTTCTGGACTTTGCCTAATCTTGTTTCAATGACCAATAAACCCATAGCTCTGATACCAACATGTGATGCCCTCCAAATCAGACCTCTTTTACTGGCCATGGATCTTTAATATGTTATAGTATGAAACCAGATTCTGAAACATAATCATTATTACAAAACAACTTAAGATTATTAGTATACCTCGATTGGAATTATACTAATAACAAAATGTTTGGAGAAGTTTTATTATCTATTTAAGTTTTATTACAAGCCACTATCTACCACTGTCCTGATATTGCAAATCCCTACAGGTCCTTTTTCTAGCGGTACATAATGTGCGAACCATCTTCTGTCCTATCTAGAGAGGTATAAGATGAAAAACAAGGGTGAGTGAAAAATATGCTCAGAAAGTATAGTAAAACTCAATAACAATAAATAAAAGAGTGAATACAAATAAAGAAACAATCACAAAAACAATATCTTGATAAGGAAGACCAAATTGGCAAACTATATTGGACACGAACCATTGGCACTATATTCCCTGATCAGAAAGGATATAATATCGACTTATACCCATCTGTATAAGTCAACGAACCAAATCGGGTACCCTAGGCACTCATGAGCCTAATATATATCACACTAGACTAGGCTTCATCCGATACCGGCCACTTACACATCCATCCAATCCATAACAAATCATCTGGAACAATCGGCTTGCTTAAATACTAAACAATTATCATAATCCTTTAATTTTTATAATATCTTTTTCGGTAAAATAGGATATACGATATGATATGGTGTAGTTCAATCATTTTCTACAATATCAATAATGCTGACAATAAGTAATTTTGTTTCATAATCAAGAAATTAAGATTCACAAATAACTCTGAAGAATAGCTATTTATCATGATATCAATAATTGAAACAAAAAATAAAAGTGTTTAAGAGTACTGGGAAAAAGATAAAGAAATACATGTCTGGTATAGTGATTATCTGAACTCTAAAGTTGATGGTGGACTATACGTGGTTTTAACAACCCCGGTTCACCGGTCTCTATAAATAGAATACACTCGATTAGATAGTCACATTGTTCTAAACCGAACATTAATTTAACTCCTAGTGTCTACCCATGTTTTATTCGAATAAAACTTTACTCAATAACAACATTGAAATGCAGATAGACACATAATTCACATAGCAGGTAAGTTAGATCATGAAATGATTTGTCAAAATATTTTAAAAACATTTTCAAAACATTTTCAGGCTCGAATGGGATTAATATTACCCTTTTTGGATTATTTTCAGAACGGTAGAAGGTTTCGTAAAATAATTAATCCGGGTTTGTAGAGAAATTTAATTTTAAGTCTATTATTCCGAAGTCGAGATTATTATTCTGTTTTCAGAAATATTTGTTTCGTTTAAAACTGATAAACGAATCAATTAATATCTAATTAATAAGAATAAAACAATTAATAATAAAATTAATTGATTATTCAAATTACTTATTTATTAATTAACTTTAAATAAAATATTTTTTTAAATAATTAAATTAAATTAAATGTAATTGTATTTAGATAATAATTAATTAATAAAATTAATCAATCAATTAATTGAATTAATTAATTTACTACTTAAAATAATAAAATAAATTAATTTTGAAATTAAAAATAATTTAAATATTATGATTTTCTAAATTAATTAATTAATTAAAGTAAATTAAAATGAATTTTTGAATTTTGAAAATAAAAATAAAATGTTAAATTCAAAAACACTTTTCAACACGACAATTAGGATTTTGAGGATCAAACAAGGCATCTATCAAGAACATTGTTTGAAAAAACTTGAATGTGGCCTGATATGGAAGAACTTGCCGAAAATTTTCTAGATTCAAGTGATAACCTAGAATCCCACAAAATTCCGGCAAGCTTCGATTCTGCCAAGTTCAGTCTGTTTATGATCGTTTTTGACACCTAGCATACTCAAACACAAGTCGACAATTGTTTTACATCATCAAAATCATCAAACACGACCTATAAAACTCATATTAATGTGAAGTTAGAACTCACACAAATCTATTACAATTATCCATATATGCAAACAATCATTGCAAAGCACGGAAATCCATTTTTCCGATGAACCCCGAAATGGACTCAAATATTTATAAAAAAATATTAATAGATTGCAAATTGAACGATCTATCACTCATGTCATCAAAACATGCATGAAATCAATAGAACTCCACTTGAAAATTTTAAAAATTAACAGAAAAATATCAAATACTTTAAAAGCTATCAAAATCGAAATTTGATGTAAGAATCAGATAATACAAACTTGGGATTCAATTTGGTTATTTGAACTTGAAATTTGGAAACATAATTAAAACTGAAATAAACCACATCTAATCATATTTAACATATAATTAAGCATTATTAAATATTCATAAATTTTGTCAATTGTCACATTAATGCTATTGATATAACCAACATTAGAGATCTTCAGGAGTTGAATAGTGAGCAACATCACTTAAAAGCCTCTGTGTCTACTCTTACTTCCAAGGTTGATCACGTAATTTCAGAACTTGCTAACATTCAATCTCTTTTAGGATAAATTTTTTTAGCAGTAATTGGTGCGGATAATGTCAGAAGGGGGAGAAAGTGAATTCAGGAAGTAATTAGGATGATATATGCAAAGGGAGTAATAATGGGAAAAGGAAGAAATATGATGGTGATGATGATGCTCATGGTCCTAGTGGTTTATATAAGCCAAAGTTTGGGAGATTTGTTTAAGCAAACCAGCCAGGGACTAGATGTAAAGTGAAGAAGACATTTGGGTCTAAGTTAGAGTCTAGGAGAAGAAGACAGACTACTGATGATAAGTTAGAAGAGGTGACAGAACCTAGTTAATGGGCTTGCAATCAACAGAGTATAGCTTTGAAACACATGATAACTAAAAGACTGGGAGGAGTATCTTCACTAGATGTGGAAAAAACTCCAGATCTACACCCCTTAATAGATAGGCAGTTTGAGAGAATAACCTAAAATCATCTAAATAAAGTGATTTCTCCTCAAATTGTTTATAGTGTTAGAAAAAGAAGATTGCCAAGAGAACAATTTAAACTGAGAAGCTTAAGGATCAGAGATGTTGGTGTATTTCATGAAGGGTGGGTTTGTAAGGTGGATTAACTTGGAAATTTTTTTGTTTTTCAAAAAAATGGAAGAGCTTTAATATATACATGTTACAGATTAAAAACTAGGTTGTCTTTAATGTGTAATTAATGCTAGGGTTTGAGGGAGCTTCGAGCTTTGATGGTTGCGTTAAGTTTCGTGACTGTCTCGGGTCCTTATTAATTGCCTAATGTTGCGTTAAGAATCAACCCAAAGATGTAGTTCTAATGTTGAGGGGTTACACCCTTTATATAGGCGCACGAGGGCCTTCGAGTTAGATTAGGGTTAGGAGACTTGGAGCCCAAGTCTCCTAGTGACGTAAGGTTGTTGTAACCTTCAACGAATGAGAGCCCTCGTTGGACTTTAACAAGTGAGGTTTATCTTTGAGATTGGGCTTCTAGAGCCTTCCATAGATGAGGGGACTCGTAGGACTCTTTAGGCCTTTCATTGAAGTTTTATTAATTAATTACAAAATTAATTAATAAATAGGGTTTCGGGCCTCATTAATTGGGTCATCCCTTGGACCAAGCTAGGTTTAATTAATGCAATATTAATTATATTTCTAGGATATTTTTTAGCCCATATCATTTGCCCTCAACTTTTGGGAAAACTTCATGAGTTTTCGTAAAAGTTTTAATAAGGTTCTCTGTGTCTGTCAGGCATTTTATTTATATCAGTGCCTACAAGCATTTTTCAAGTGGAAATAATTTTTCTTTAATTATCTTCCATATCTAATCAATTTTCATGAATTTGTATCACCCACAGGTGTTTTTGTATTTTCCTCAAATATTTTAGGGATCATATGATGCTCATAAGTATTTTTCTTAATTATTCCTAATATTTTTGGAATTTTTTGTATACCCACATATATTTTTCGTAATTATTCCTAATAATTTAGGAATTTTTTATGTTCCCACATGTATTTTTCCTGATTATTCCTAACATTTTAGGATATTTTGTGTACCCACAGGTATTTTCCTAACATTTTAGGAATTTTTGTGTACCCACTAGTATTTTTCTTGATTATTCCTAACATTTTTAGAATTTTTGTGTACCTACAGGTATTTTTCGTAATTATTCCTTATAATTTAGAATTTTTTTATGTACCCACAAGTATTTTTCTTGATTATTCCTAACATCTTAGGAATTTTTGTGTATCCACAGGTATTTTTATGACTAGCTTGAGGGCCCTCAGGCCTCATTTGACTTACTTGAGGGGCCTCGAACCTCGTTTGAGCCATAGATCGAATAGACCTGGATTGTGGTCTAATAAACCTCAATTTCAAGCACAGGTCGAATTTAAGTAGCTTAAGGGCCTCATGCCTCATTTGACTGACTTGAGGGGCCTCGAACCTCGTTTGAGACCTAGATCGAATAGACCTAGATTGAGGTCTAATAAACCTCAATTTCAAGACCAGGTCGAATTTGACTAGCTTGAAGGGCCTCAGGCATCATTTGACTGACTTGAGGTCCCTCGAACCTCATTTGAGCCCTAGATCGAATATAACTGGATTGAGGTCTAATAAACCTCAATTTCAGGGCAAGGTCGAATTTGGCTTCCTAGGGGCTGGATTGAGGTCGATGAGCCCTGCAGGGTTCTTTCTCCGATCGACCTGTATTAAGGTCGAACAAAGGCTCAATTCCTCACCGAATTCGAATAGGATTTTGGGTCGATGAGCCCTACAGGGATTGACCTCCCATCGACCTGGATTAAGGTCAATTTAGACCTCAATTGCACACCTAGCTCGAAAATGGATTGAGGTCGATGGGGCTCATGGACTAGACCTCCTTTTGACCTGGATTGAAGTCTAATTGACCTCAATTTGAGGCCCAGGTCGAATTGTGCTTCCAAGGGGCAGGTCTGTCAAGACCTCAATGACATGCGCCTGGAAGTATAGGTGTAGCTTTCTTGAAGCCATTTTCAATGCTAAAGTAAATTTCTAAATCTTTGAGTTATTCAACTTTACGCGATGCAAAATCTTACTGATATAATTGATGGGTTTCTAAACCTTGGTTTCCTCCAATGTTTAATTTCTTGGGGAATCCTTCATCTCGTCCTTGAACCTCTTCAGTACTCGACACTTTTATTACATTCATGCATTCTCTTTTGCGTTTGTGCATTGGTACAAAGTTGTTTTTATGTTTAATAATAACATAACAAAAGAGTTAAAGGATACTAAATAAACTTTCATTAAAATATCTTAAGTATATCTTCAAGTCAAAGAGGGTTCTACCCTTACATAATAACAAGCTATTTCCCACTTGGGGTAACAACTTCTTCGTTCGTAGTGGTTCCATAGAACCTTATTTCTAAGGCTTAAATGTAATTTAAACCCTGTGTTATCAATAATATACAATTCAAACCCTCTTTTAATATATTTAGTAAATTTAACCCTACGTTTTTTAACTATTTACAATTGAAACCTTTTTTAAAATAATTAGTAAATTTAACCCTATATTTTTGAACTATGTACAATTCAAACCTTTTTTAAAATAAATAGTAAATTTAACCCTACGTATTAAAACATTTAGTAAATTTAACCTTGACCTTTTAATTTCGGAATAAAATAAATTTTACGACAAAATTTTGAATAAATATTCGTCAAATGCACTATTGTCAATTTTTTTGTATAGATATTATCTAAACATAATAAATATTTGCAAATATTAGGGTTTTTTGTTATAAAATGGATATTTAGACGTTCTTTTCTATATTAATATATCTATATGTATAATATATTATATATGTTGAATAAAATTTTAATATGTGTTTATATTATTCCATCTTGCCATCACACTTCCCGCTCAATATATTCATGAATGTTCATCACCGAATTTAATTTATTTTCAAAAATACTCTTCGGTGAATATATTCTCGAAAATACTTTTTCGATATAAAATTTATTTTATTCCGAAATTAAAAAGTCAAGGTTAAATTTACTAAATGTTTTAAAACGTAGGGTTAAATTTACTATTTATTTTAAAAAAGGTTTCAATTGTACATAGTTAAAAAATATAGAGTTAAATTTACTAATTATTTTAAAATTTTAGTAATTATTTTAAAAAAGGTTTCAATTGTAAATAGTTAAAAAATGTAGGGTTGAATTTACTAAATATATTAACATAGGGTTTGAATTGTATATTGTTAATAACATAGGGTTTAAATTGTAAATAAGCCTATTTCTAATCAATAATACTTCTAAGTATAACTCCTGAAGGAGTTGCCTACTACTTCCACGTATCCGTGCCTTCGATCGGGAGTACTTTTCCCCCGACTCCATCGGACCTTAACGAGGTTATATAACATCTGCTTGCCATCTTCTGGTCTCCTTTCTCCTCACCAACTTCATACCTAGTTGGAAATTTAAGTTTGAGGTGGTAAGTTGAGGCAACAGCCTGGAACGCATGTATCTCTGTTCGTCCGAGGATCCCATTGTAAGAGGACACACCCTTGATCATGAGGAAGTTCAATATTTGAGTGGACTCATGGGGCTCCTGTTAGTGTAGGTGCCCTAGAGGTAATACAATAGACCTTTATGTCATTTGATTATTCAATAAACGTATTTATTATGACTTTAATTACTGCGATATATTTGTTAGCATAATAAATGTCCTTAGAATCATGATACACATTGTATAGTTTAGTACATGACTTGAACTTGAGATTATATAATAGATCATATTCTTAAATGTCCATAGTCGAGTATTATTATTATAGGACAATAATAATACATAAATAGACTAGTATGTTGTTTGACTGATAACCACATCTCATTGGTTATAAGTATGAGGATACTAAAGTCAATACATAGGTACATGTAGGAGTACATGATACTGGACAGACCCACAGTGAGATTCTTCATGTTTAATAAAGTCATAAGAAAGACTCACAGTGATAATGGTGTAATGATCCTTTGACTTGAGATCATTATATTTCTATACGAGGATTAATATACTTTGACTACATTAAAAGTTATCTTTGACCGGGTGATGATAAAAGTGGACATTGGGTATATCATGAGTCGTATGAGAAATATGAATGATAGATAAATGATTTAACCCTCCTATAATTAGAAGATATATTATTGGCCTCTTGATTGAGTGAGACTATAAAATGCATGGCCGTGCTCAAATAATGATTTGTTTTCATAGTCTACTCATGGATCAAGTAAACCCAGATTCAATGTTGTAGAGGATGACTAAATACATGCCTCGAATTTAATCTATAATATATATGGTTAAAGAGATTATATTACACGGAAACATTAAATACGAAAAGTTTTATCGAATCACGATTTAATTATTATTTAATTGGGTAGCAATGATGTATTACTAGATACCGCTCATTGTTTATAATTTTATTGGAGAATAAAATTATTGCTAATTAAATAATAGCCTATAGGGTCACACACATAGAGCACTTAAAGGATTAGTTAATTTAAATTATAGATTTAAATTAATTGATGATTATTTGAATTTTATTATATTAATTAAGTGAGACTTAATTAATTGAAATAATATAAATTCGAATATGAATTTCTGCCCTTAATAATTAAGTATGACTTAGTTATTAATTAAATAATAGAAATTCGGTTTTATTATTTAATCCTAAACCTACATGGGTTAGGCTTTGTTGTTATGGGTTGCTGTTATGGGCCTATTAACCAGCCATTATAAATAGATAATGTAGGGTTAATAGGGTATTACGTTTTTGATAAGAAAAACCCTAGAGGCAGCAGTTACACAGCAATAAGGCAGCGAAGAGCTAATTCGAAATCATCAAAGGAGGCTAGTACATCCATTCCGTAATCAAGATCGTGAGACGTTCTTGAAGGTGCTCGTGTGGATACCATAGAGGTGTTTTCGAGAGGAAGACACAAGTCGTGAAAGCTAGGATCTCCTTTGAGTTCGTGAAAGTCAAGACCAGACAAAGGTATGATTCCGTTTCACAATAATCAGTCCAGGCTTATACATGATCCTGCGTTAGGGTTTTAAAATTTTTCATTATATTTACGTTTAATCCGCTGCGTTTTATGCCTCAGAACCCAATAGCTCCTGCCCAATAGTCACATGCAATCGAATTATTCCCTCCACCTTAGACTCGACTCCATTAAACCCTGTATATAGGCATGTCAGAAGTAGTTAGTTGAGGGTTGGTGTACCCCATTTTGAGATATGCATCATGAAACAGGATGTCTACTGAAGCTCCACTATCCACCAGGATTCGTTTCACCGAAGAATTTCCTATCACAGGTATTATGACCAACGGGTCATCATGGGGGAAGTTCACCTCTTTCAAATTAGAATCATGAAATGATATTGGTACTTCGCTCCTTGCACTCTTTGGTGCTTCCCCCACAATTTGTAGAACTTGTCAGGCATAAGCGTTTCTCGAGTTACTTGAAGTCCCCGCCGCTGTTGGACCTCTAGAGATCACGTTTATTACTGGGCCTCGAAGCTGTATCTTCTTATCATGGTCATCATAACCCCTTCATCGTTCATTATAGTCAGGATTATTATTGTTGTTTCTATCATATTCTTTGATAAACTTTCCAAGTTCCCCCCTTCTGATCAAGAACTCAATCTCATCTTTCAACTATCTACAATTATCTGTGTCGTGCCCAACATCCTTGTGAAACTTGCAATACAAATTTTGATTCCTCTATTTAGGATTAGTCTTTAGTGGCTTCGACCATTGAAGTTCCCTGTATTTCTCAATGTCTAACAAGATCTCACTTCTTGGCGAGTTTAACCTTTCATACTCGGTGAACCTTGGCCCATGACCAGCTATTCTCGGGGTATAGTCAGATCTTTGTTGGTTTTAGGATACTTATCATACTCATCTTTGACATCATACTGATCTTTCTTACGTTTTTTACTATTCCACTCATTTCCGAATGAGTTTGTAGTTTTCTTCAAGCTTTCCTCAGCCTTGATATATTTTTCAGCTATTTCCTGGAACTCATTCATACTTTCTAGAGTCCTCTTGGCTAAAGACCTCCTGAAGTTCTCATCTGAGATCCCTTGTTGTAAGGTTATCATAGCTACATTCTGGTCTAGATCAGGGACATTCAAGGTTTCCTTAGTGAATTTATTCATATAGTCCCTTAGGAATTCATTCTTTCTCTGATGCATATTCATTAGCAAAGCTGAGCTCTTCTCATGAGTCTTGCTGCTGATAAACTAACCTACGAAGGCCCTGTATAGATCTTTGAATGACCCAACAGAGTTAGGGGGTAGACGACTAAACCACCTTTGAGCCATACCACTGAGGATTTGAGGGAACACCCTACACTTGATAGCGTCATTGACGGGATGCAGCAACAGTGCATTAGAGAACATGAGAACATGATTTGAGGGATCTCCGGTTCCATCATAGGCGTTGATTGTAGGCATCTTAAACTTCTTTGATATCTTCTCATTCATAATAATCTCTGTGATGTGTGGGATCATCCGGATCTTCAATGGGTAATAAGTCTTGGGTGTTTGCCCTAACATGACTTGTCTTTGTTTGCCTCCTTGCCGAGGGCTCATCTAGATCTATCACAGATACATTCCTTGCTGATCCTCCAGCCCCCTCAGCTCTCGGGCGCTGTCGCCTTGCTAGCTCCCTTTCCAAGTCTTTCCTTAGTCGTTCAGCTTCAGCCTCATGAGCTCGTATCCTCTCTTGTAGGTTTGTGGAGTCAGTGTTTTGAGGCCCTCGGGGCTGGGAACTCCACCCTTCAAGGGGCTCCATACTAGGTCGCCTCCTTCTAGGATTAACGTCCTCCTTAGTCATTTCATCATCATTCGAGTAAGGTCTAGACAAATCTCGATTCCCCCTACATGAGTCATGTGGAGGCAGCAGCCCTTGCTCATAATAGGGCTCGTAGTTAGGTGGAAGCCCATATTGAGGGTTGCTAGGCAACGCCGTAGTGGAGACCTGCAATGGGAGATGAGCAATAAATTAGTATTGAGGGGTGGAATTACCTTGAGTGGAGGGACAGAGGCATGGATTGACATATCAGGATTGGAAGGTTGAACGATGACACTCTGGGTCCAATACAACGGGTGCTTGGTTCAGGGTCCTCAACGGAGGTGGTTGGGATAACAACTCGTTGTTCCAGAGTTACAATGAGAGGAACGTTGGCATCAATAGTGGTGTCAGGGATCTCTTCTTTGGGGGTGCTCGCGGTACTTCGTGTTCTTTCCATGGTTGCTATTCTCTTCCCATAGAAGGCGCCAAATGTTACAGATTAAAAACTAGGTCATTTTTAATGTGTAATTAATGCTAGGGTTTGGGAGAGCTTCGAGCTTTAATGGTTACGTTAACTTTCATGACTGTCTCGGGTCCTTGTTAATTGCCTACGTATCTCAGTGTGTATTGAGAATCAAGCCAAAGATATAGTTCTAATATTGAGGGTCTAACCCTTTGTATAAGCGCACGAGGGCTTTAGAGTTAGATTAGGTTTAGGAGACTTGGAGGCCAAGTCTCCTAGTGACGTAAGGTTGTTATAACCTTCAAGGAATGAGACCCCGAGTTGGACTCTAGCAGGTGAGGTTTATATTTGAGATTGGGCTTCTAGAGTCTTCTATAGATGAGGGGACTGATATGACTCTTTAGGCCTTTAATTGAGCATTTATTAATTAATTATGAAATTAATTAATAAATAGGGTTTCAGGCCGCATTAATTGGGCCATCTCTTGGACCAAGCTAGGTTTAATTAATGCAATATTAATTATATTTCTAGGGTATTTTTTAGCCCATATCAATATAGTTTTTGCTACTATATCTGCAGAAGTCAAAAACAGTTGTCATGAGATAGTGGTAGTAAGTAAAGAAAATCAAGACTTTTAACCAGATTCGACCTCTATCACTATTGGTCTACCTCTTAATCCCCTACCAAATGCTAAGAGAAAATATTATTAATCAATCAAGTTCAATCAATTACATATATAATAATATTTCTTCCTCATCACCCTACTGTTTGTACTGGCTTGTTCAAACCTCTGATCCTCGACCTTTGCTCTCCAAGTTCTATATTATTCTAATACAAACTTCTCTAACCTCAAGTCCCTTGAACCCCTATTTCCCAAGCTCAGCTATCTAGCAACAATCAATTACAATTCAACTTTTACAAGTGAATATATGTTTACAACTCAACTATGAACTCCTCACATATATACATATATATATATATATATATATATATATATATATATATATAATAATAATAATAATAATAATAATAATAATTAGATCTCGAATAAATGATATTTGCTATGAAAAGTTTGAGTAGAAAGTATGTATGTGTAAATTAGTTTATTCTTCACTTGGTGAAGAGAAAAAGGATAACACATATAGAATATATATAGTATTAACATTGTTATTTAAATTGTTCAACAAACTTTACAGCTTCCTAAATCCAATTCGTACGTTCAAATTTGTTTGTCCAATCGAACTTCAACATTCAACACCTAACGAAATATACTGAGAATAAGATAATAAAACATTTATAAACAAACCTTAATATGTGTTTGATTAAGTTAGAAAATAAGAGTTTGTTTAGGGTAAGTAACTTGAAAGAACAAACTCCTATAATTCAAGTAAACTATTCTAGATAGAAAACCATTTAAAAATGATTATAAGCTAAGCTCTTATATATTACATATATATATATATATATATATATATATATATATATATTTGTATATATATATATATATATTTGTATGTATATATATTAGATAAGTCCTTATAATTAAGAGCCTAAAAGATCTTCTTAAAAAACAGACTTCTAGTTTATCTCCAACAGTTTCTATTTTCCCAATAATAGCTTGTTGACATGCCTTTTATTCTTTAGGTTAGCTTGATGTCAATGTCATAACCTGTTACACTAATATAAAGTATCAGTAAGTTTAAGTCCTGCAAAATAATATTTCATACATACATACATCTAGCTATTTTATATCATAACAAGCTTATGAGCTTGTCATCAAAATCAAAAGGGTTTCAATATATATATTAAATTCTCCTCATTCTTTCATATATTATTTTCCAACCATGAAGACTAAATAGTTATTAATATCTCTGATATGGGTATTAAAGTACCCTAGAGACATAATTACTGTTGCATTAATTATAAGCTATCTTTGTCCAAAGACGAACCAGGGTTATTAATTGAAGCCCATGATGTTGATCCCATTGAAGGCTAAGGCCCAAAAATCCTATGCTTGTAAAGTATGGTCTGAACCATGTTATCTAAGTTAAAAGTCCGGAGGTCCAAGTTATTTATTTATCTAATAAATTCAGAATTATTAAATAGGGTAATTTATTTGAGTATTGTAAGACTTCATATAAGAAACAATTACTTCTAAATGGAGCCTCCATGACTTAGAATCCTAAAGGGAATATAATTCCTACAAGAAAGGATCCAAAATCGTATCTAAGAATGAGTCTTTCCCACTAAGTCTCCTAACCCTATTCAAAGGAAGTGGCCTTCCCACAACAAACTCCTAAACTTAATCAAAATTCTAGACTCTCAACGTCGATATGACGGGCCTTACCCCTCATTCTATTTACTACATTTTTCTGAGTTGATCCTTTGCAATAATGAAGGTACGTAGGCATCTTGTGAGGGCCGATAGAGTCATGAAACACAAGAATAGTCATTGAAGCTCCGTAGCTCCCAACCTTAGCTTTAATTACACTCTAGATTTTATTCTATAACATTTGGGGCCATCTGTGTGAAGACAAGAACACGAACAACACATGGAGACATCCCTACAACTGTAAAGCCAATAACTGTGGTTCCACCATCCGACTCTTAAGGTACTAAAATTCCTTCCGCGGATGTTCCCCCAGCTGAGATTCATGGGACGAGCACCCAGAGATCAGGTCCCTTGAGTATGATCATTTACCCCTCTCATCCTGATGGAGCAACTCATAGGCCTGACCTTCCTCTTCAGGTAACTCAAAATCCCTTTATTGCTACTGCTTATTCCAATATGCGAGGTCTCTACTACCGTAATCGTAGTAGGGACTACCACCCATCCAGGGTATGATTCCCCTTACATCTGAGGGCTGGAGCCTCCACCATCTTATACATACAGAGGGAATAGAGATTACTCTGGTCCCTACTTCATTTATGGTGATACTACTGATGAAGATGTTAATCCAATGAGGAGGCATCCTAACAAGGAGCCTGTAAGAGATAATCATCATCAATCATGTATGATTATAGATGAATGTATTACTTCTTACGAAGCAAGCCTGATGGTGTTGAAGAAAGACTTGGAATTTGTATGACTCTAAATTTTGAAGATATAACATGGAAGAGCAGACATGAGAAATCAAGGGTTGAGCCCCAAAGAACTGAACCCCCGAGAGCTGACCCCTCTCGACTTACCACACTTGGAGATCCTGATGATCCTACTCCACCTTTCACGGATGAAATCATGATCACTAACATAACCAGGAAGTTTAAGATGCCGACCATCAAGGCCTATGATGGAGCAGGAGACCCGGCAAAACATGTCAGGACATTTTCTAATGCACTATTGCTACAACCTGAATTTGATGCCTTTAAACACTAGGGGCCTTCATAGGCTCGTTTTAAGAACTCAGGCAAGCCTTTGTAGCTCAATTAATAAATGAAAAGAATCATGAGAAGAGCTCAGTTTCGTTGATGAATTTGGAGTAAGGGAAGAATGAATCCTTGAGTGACTACCTTAACAGATTCACTAGAGAGGCCCTAAATGTTTCAGACCTTGATGAGAAGGTTGCTATGATAGCACTACAACAAGGAACCACTGACATCTACTTCAAGAGATCATTGGCAAAACATCCGCCTAATGACATGAACTTCCTACAAGTGACGGCTGGTAAATACATAAAGGCTGAGAAAAGCATGACAAAAAACTTCAAACCCAAAAAATGGTGGAAACAAAAAGCGAAGATGGGATGATGAATATGATGTCAATGATAAGTATGTTAAGTCTGAAAGAGACTCTGAATCAACCTCTAAGAAGCCCAGATTGGGACCTAAATTTACAGAGTGTACAAGCCTGAACGCCCCTAGAAGACAAATTTTGATGGAGATTGAAAAGGACCGGAAGGTAAGATGGCCAAAATCTTTAAGGTCAGATCCTGAAAAAAGAAACAAGGACATGTTCTATAGGTTTCACAAAGATACGAGACGTGACACCAACGATTGAAGGAAACTCAAAGACGAAATTGAGTTCTTAATCAGAAAAGGGAAATTGAGTAGGTTCACTAAGGATGGTGGCAGTGACTAGAGAGGAGATATGATAATCGAAGGAGGCACTATGGTGAAAAAATCCCCAATTGAAAGGGTCGGTAATCAACGTCATCTCTGGAGGACCAACTGTTACTAGGACCTCTTGTTGGGTCCCGCAGTATCGTAGAAGGGGGGAATGAATACGATACTCACTAAAATAAAAATTCTTTCGAATCTTTTCCAAATAAATAATTTAGAGTTCGATTAGAGGGTTCGAGTTTATGAGGTGAAAAGTGTTTAGGAGGCTGGCTTACTAATTTTCTTTATTTATGAATAATCATTAATGTTCTAGAAAATTAGCAAGTAATTTAGTGAGACAAGTTTCAGAGAATATATCTTTCATATATAAATCTAGAGGTTGCTACACCCTGTTAAAAATATAACTGGTTTCCAAAAAACAAATTAGTTCTTTGCTTTTACAAAAATATACAAGCCAAATCCAATACAATATTTGTATCTATAATTTTTTCTAAGGATTTAACTATCGGAAGTATTTTATAATGGCCCTTAAAATATTACAAGGTTTATCTGGTCATTAATAAAAGACTCTTGTAAGGAGTAATGGATAAAGCTTTGATTTGTTTTGACCCCTCTGTATATTATTTTCTGTGTTCTTCTCCGGCAATTGATTGGAAGAGACGAACCAGAATACTCTTCAAAATGAGGACTTCATTTTGTTTATATAGTGTAGTCTTTTAAATCAAATGAATTAATTTACTTCACAATGCTAAGTCATTTTGTTGTGCTTGTAGAGTGAGTGTAGTTTATAGGAGCCACTAAGTACTTAGAATTCTTTTGTTGCACCTAGATGAGTTTTGTTGCGCTTCTACTCTTGTGACCTTGTATAGGAACCACTAAAGTACTTAGAATTCTTTTGTTGCGCCTAGAGAAGTGTTGTTGTGCATCCTATATTGCTTGGAGTGTATATGAACAACAAAAGTACTTAGAAACTTATTCATAAGTATTTTGTTGCGACTAAGGTGTTTTGTTGCGCCTCCTACAATGCTTGCAGTGTATAGGAATAACAAAAGTACTTAGATATTTATTCATAGGTATTTTGTTACGCCTCTAGTCTTGTTCCCTTGTATAGGAGCCACGAAACTCTTGGTTTTGCCTTTAACTCTTTTGTTGCTCCTAAGGAAAAGTTTTGTTACGCCTACACTCTGTATCCCTTGTATAGGAGCCACGAAACACTTAGAAACTTATCCATGAGTGTTTTGTTGCACCTACACTCTTTTGTTGCGCCTCATAGAGTGCTTCAAGAGTAAAAGAGCCATCAAATGTAGTAATACTTTCCTTAAACAATTTATTGAAATGCTTGAAGTATTTACCACTTGGTTTTCACTTTTCTGGCTTGATCAACTGATTTTCTTCTGATAAATCAAAGTAATTTTCTTATTATTGTGCTGACGCTTAGTGATCTGGTCTGGTTCACAAACGACTAACACTGAATTAAATTCTCTTGACTTCTATTATGTTTCAGGTGATTTATCTTGACTTTTGCATTGCTTCAAACACTGACTGTTAATAAGTACTATACTTTTATTGGAATCTTTTCTGGTACTTAGACAACGTCTTCATTACTACTACAATCTTGAATACTTCATTCTCTATTCTTCACTAACGCTTGAACATTCAAATAAACTTCTTTCACTGAGTATAACTTCAGGACTGCAACTATCTTCTTTAACCTTTATCTTTACCCTTCAAGATTCCTATGCTTTGAACATTGTCTATCTTCAATCAATGCTGGTCCACTGAAATCTTCTAGTGGCACTTTTATACTGAATCTTCAACACTTCTGAAACCCCGAAAGTCTTTACACATTATTCTTCACTGAGGTTTGAACATATTAATGAACTTCTTTCAATGACCTGTAGTAGACTTCAAAACTTCTTCTAATGTCTTGATTCACTGTATTTGCCTTGTCATCATTTCTTCCTGATTTCTGTGTAGGTGTAGTATTATTTACCTGTCCTGTTCTAGTATTTAGTTATCACGATTACTATTCATACATCTTCGTAATCTCACCAACCATATTCCCCTATTTGATTGTTAAACTTAGCAACCAAATCCCATAGATTGGATAACTCAACTAACAACTAGAAAAAGTAATGGTCCGAGACTTGTAAATAATGCTACTAATTTTTCTGGATCATATTCTGCATTTCCAGATTTCTTGATTAACTGAAATGAAATATGTTTGTTCCTCTAGCACTGAACTAATATTCATGTAGTATCATCTTCATTTCTATTTGTTTGAGCTCTCTCTGCTTCAAAATCCTTAATAGCTTGAACTTAAAGAACTTATCATGAACAAAACTTCATAAGAATTAAAATTCCTGGGAACATCTTCAATAGAACATAGAACATAGCTCAATTAAACGTTCTTCCCCAGAGAATCTGATTCTTCTTCTTTTTCTTCTTCTCCCTTTAGGTAAACAATCGAAGTGTCAATTCTTTTCTGTACATCCCACTTGGATGAGGAATCCTCTATTGAAAACTCCTTTGAAGTATATATGATATAGTTTCTTGATTTTCCTATATTCTGTTGTTTCCCATAAGGATCAAAAGATAAGATTTTCTTCTTTTTTTACCTAAATTCTCCCCGAAGGATACGAATTTAAGAGCTTTTCCTTTTCTGCTCTTTCTTATATACTAAAATTTTCCCCTTAGTTGAGGAATCCTCCAATGGCCCATGATCTTTCAAATGTATTATTTTCCAAAGAAAGTTCTCGTCTGTCATTGATTGGGAAAACATAGTAGTTTTTCTTTCATAAGTAGCAAGTAGCAAGGGTAAATGTTTGGTCTATAGTTTTCTCACTTCTACTACATTCTGTTAGTGTTTATACTTAAGTGTCGAGTACTTTGAAGTGTTTCATTCTTTCTCTCCCTATCTCTTACTCAAGTGTATCTCTTTCTATCTCTCACTCAAGTGTTTCTCTCTCTCATTTTTACTGTGCATTTAAAATATAGCCTTTTATCAAGTGAAATCCGTCAATTCATTTATATTCTCATCACCTGATTCATCAGAATGAACTGAATCACTATCAAGTAGAGAATTGTCTCATAGAGGTGTTCTTGATCTATCATGCATAAGCAATGTCCCAATACCAGACTCAATATCAATGGCTAAATCACTGTCTAGTGGAGCCTCACCTCTTTGAGATGGGTTATCCCAAGATTTTAAATTCTGTTTGGGAATCCTGCCTTGTTCTATCAAGGATTTGCCTCACACCTTCTCTGTAAATGGGAGGTGGACATTCATTTTCAGGATTTGGAAATGTTCCTTCCATGAGGGGCGACGTAGTAGGCAATGCAATGAATGGAAATTTAGAGCCTACGTTTCCCTCGTAACCCGGTAACGGGAATTTTCTATAAAATACCCTACTTGACTCATCCGAAGAATTGTTTCCAAGAAGTTGCCTCTCAAGCCCAGATAAATCTAAACAAGAGATCTCCCTTTCGAGATGCAGAATATTAACTTCTGTTTGAGGTAGATACCTTGGACAATGTAATGTATGGCAACTTAGAATCCGTATCTCCTCCAAATGCCTATACCTCTCATTGTGCATGCCTTCCAATGTGTTCCTAGAACTTATCTATTTAGGCTTACCATTAGCGTGATTGCCAGTGGTGTGCTTGACTCATTACAAGGTGCTTTGGATGATGAGCGAATTTCAATGGACTCACCAGGTTGAGAGAATAATTCCAGAGATAGTATAATTGCCTTTTCAGCTCTGCATCTTTTTGAGAGGATACAGATGAGCTTACAGTTACCTCAGTTATATACTACTTTGCTTATCTGGAGGTAGAGCTGCGGGTGCACTTCCGAATTCATCCTTATTTGCTGCATCAAGTGCAATTTCTCCCTTATCAACCTCTAACTTACAAAGTTTCCTTATATCTCCAAGGGTTAATATATGGAAGTGGATGAATTAGTGTTTGGTACTATGGCATGGGTAAGAGATTGATGGGTTTTCAACTTCTTGGCTAGCTTCTAAAGCCACGAAGGGCTAAAAGGATAGAACCAATCAAAATAAAAAGATAATCATCTTAACATTCCTAAACATATTTGTTTTTATCTCACAGAGAATGAAAAGTATAAGAGGGAATGGTAAACGATTGCATTAAAGCGATTTTACTAAAAGAGTTTTGTCGGATCTAAAGATTTAACATTTAAGAGCAAGATACGAAATTTTTTTTAAGATACTTATCCCATAATAAAACGTGGGAAAGTGTATCAGAGAAAAATTTTTATATCCCTTACGAATTTCTTATAAGGAAAACTTCTAATAATAAAATGCGGGAATTTGTACTAAAGAAGAAATTCAACTCTCTTACCAAATTTTATCTTGATAAAATGACTCTTTTCCATTAAAATCTAAGCCCTGTATATTTTGAAAACAGTTTTGCAAAATATCCTTAACAGATTGAAGACAATGATTTTCTGACTCATAATGCAATTATGATTTACATCATTTTCGTTCATCTAATAGTATCCCCGACTTAAAATAAAAACATGACAATTGGGGTTGGATGTATGCTTAACAATACAGTACTAGGCCTTCAAAGAAACAGCCACTGTGTAGGTACTATGAATCAATGTGAAAAATACATTGAAACAAGTGTTTGAAAACAAATCCTTTTACAAATGGTTGATACCTCGAACTAAAAACAATTTCTCCCAAGAAAATAGTTGTCAAAAAGTTTCTGCCACTTTAAAAGGAAAAATTAGGAGAGAAAAAGCTTTAAAAGATAAAACTTTAAAAAAAACTTTTGAGAGAGGATTAAAGAGCTTGTGATTCGAGAAAAATTATCCTCAAGAAAAATTGATTCACACCCTAGGTTTGGAAAATAAAGTAGGGCTCTAAATCAAAAGATTTTCAAAAGAGAAGTTTTGAAATAGAATTTTGATGTTTTCTTCTTTAAAACTTATAGAAAAATTAATGTATTGTAGGATACCACATTTTGGAAAAGAAATAGACAAGAAATTCTTCTTAATACATTTAGGTTTAAAATTCAGTCAAAGAAAGAAAACTAATATAAATACTCATGCAATACTAAATAGTTACCACATATATGCATACATAAGAAATAGACATGCCAATATATACATAAGAAATAGACATGCCAATTAATACATATTTTTATTATTAGTGATTTTAAATAAACAACATGTATTATCACTAATATTAAAAATATCACAATTAATTGCACAGAAAAATTAACAAAATATCATTACTTGATATTTATCAATAATTTCATAATGCAATAAATTATGCTTCTAATATTTTATCAAATCAAAATTATGAAACTAATAAATATTGAATTGCTTCATTCCATAATTTTAATAAGATAAAATAATTTCGCTAAATATTGAAATATTCATAAGATTTGAATTTTAGCATCAAACTTCTTACGCTATATCTAATAATTATCACTCAAGCATATTGCAATTATACTCTTATCACTTATTATTGATATACGTAATCTTGAGGAAATAGTTGGAAAAAAATTCACAAGTCCTTTAAATATAGACATTTAATACTTGTGGTCTTAATTACAACTCCTCGCAAAAAAAATCAAATTTAGAAATATTTTTCAAGTATATAAAATATTGAGAATTTTATACACATAACTTAGAAAATACTTCAGCTTTCAATATTAGTAATTTTTAAAATATGCGTGGTTTACTTAGATCATAAATTCTAAATACTGTCACTAATATCAAAAGTATCACAATTATTTATAATAAAATATTTAAAAGTATCAGAACAAAATATCAGAGCAATTAAGCAAGATGTCATTCACTAATACTCATCAAATATTTAACATACAAATAATAATGCTCCTAACTTATGCTAGAAGATCTAACTACCACATATGCATATAACATTCTAAGCAAGATAATTAAACTAATAGTAAAAAGTACGAGGTACTGGATTTCAAATAAATTCACAAGTCCTTTAAATATTAAAAATTTAATACTTGTGAACTCATTTGAGAATTCCTTGCAGATGAGATTTCCAACAAATAAGCACATAAATAATATCCCAAGTTCACTAACCAACTTAAATAAAATAAACTCATCATATTATTTAGCAAAGATCTGGAAGTTATTCTACCAAGGACAACTCTCGAAAGAAATGATAACTAGTGTCCATGCACTTGTTCCTTAATTGGTGTAAAGAGTATCCAACAGAGTTGTTGGAGTTGAAATGGTTTCCCTCTCTAGAAGATCAGAGGATCACATTCACTAGTTGCTTTAAATTTTGCCTTTGCTGCAACTATGTGTGTTGAATGCTTCCTCTTATTTCAATAAGAAACAACCTATTCTATGAAATTGACATCTTCTAGGAATGACTTCCTTATCTTTCTTACAACCTGAATTATCTATATCTATATAACCAATTAGGTTAAACCTAGTATCTTTAAGGTACCTGATTATAAGAATTGGTAATCCCTTAAGATATCTAACAATTCATATCTTAGTTATAATATAAGATTCTTTAGTATCCACTTAGAAATTTGTAGATTGGCATTTCGAGAATAATATATATGGTCTTTATGCACTTGAATAAGTAATGAGCTGATCATACCTCTATAACTTGTAACTTCAATTCATATACCTGATTTGCTCTGATCAAGCTTAGTGGTCTGTTGGAAAGAAGCCTTGGCAGGTCTAGAATCTTCTAAATTGCGCATCTTTAAAAGTTCCTTGACTACTTTAATTGCCATCATTCTTTTGAATTAATTGTAATCCAAAAAGAATGGCAACTCTTCCGACATGCTCATGTTGTACCTACTCTGCATTTACTTAGCAAAATATCTCTTGCACAAGTTTTATTAATAGACCCACATATAATACAATCATGGTATACTTGCACATATATTACATTGCATGTGCCTTGTATTCTAGAGAGATATATGTGTATAAATACTCTAATATAAAATCAATTTTAATTAATTAGCAGTTAGAGTGTCATACCATGTCCTTGATGTTTTGCTTGAATCCCTAACTCCATTCATGGAGAGCTTGTGAAGAGAATGATATACAAATTCCAATGTATCTGCAACTTCAAAGTCTAGGAAATGTTGTACATCAATTTCAACTTCTAACTTACCATTGAGGATGGCACTTGTTCATATTCATCTGATAGATATTCATGCTTGAATGCTCATCATGTGCTAGGGATATCCTACTGTTAGGTCATCAACTTGTTCAGCCCTAATAGGATCAAGTCTCGTCACTGGTACTTACTGTTTAATCTCGAAAGTCATGAAGATTATGTTACCATCATCGTCAATACCTTCTACTTTATAACAACATGTAGCAACCAGTTTGGCTTTGTCCCTCATAACAATGCCAAAAATCATTCAGTTTCTAAAAACCCTTACAATACCAAATACTGTCTTATCTTGTGGTCTAGGTTCCAACTTCAGTAGATTTTACCTTCAAACTAATTGAGATCATCTTGCATTACAATCACCCAATCTGGATCAATCAGTGTATCTTTAGTATTCTTTGGGATTCCAGATGTTATGTCCCGAAAAATATATGTTCATTTTGATTAACACTTCTAGCCTTTAATCAATAATTAGGTTTACTAAGAACTAGACTCTAGAAATAACTTTGACTTCAAACCTTTTGTCCTGGCATATATGTTCTTAATATATTTCTTTTATCTCCATTGTGTTGAGTACAACTAATAAATCCTTCTTTATTTGCTCCCCCTAAGTTGCTGCTAGGATGTGTTGAGGATCATTTACCTTATTCCGTGGATTCTGCTAAAGTTCACGAGTTGTGTAGATTCACTACCGTTTCTTCTAATAGGATATAAATCATCATCATTATCAATGTTTCCTTCTGCAATCTCAGTTTCATTATTAGTATCTGAATTTAACTCTGAGGGGATGTTAAAATTCAAAGATTTAGAATAGTCTTTCATTTGAATGCTTGGGAGCTTGGTGTAGTTGGACGATATATTCAGACTTTCAATCACCTTCTGGTTTTACATCATTTATTCCTTGAAAGCTTTCGACTTCAATGAGTAGCTGAGGATAATTGTTCCACGAGTCTTAACTTCAAACTCACCAAGATACTCATCTAAATCTTCAATAAATATCAATTTCCTCCAAACACACAAAAGAGTTTCAAAGCAACATGTTGTGTTAATTGCTTCAGCTTCAAAGTACCTTTATAAGTGCAGACTTCATTTAGAACTTCATTCATGAAATTCAGTTCCAATATCTGACTTCAAAGTTCTCACATCTTACTTTACTTCCAACTTGATCTTCCTGATGTGAACAATCACCATTTGTGATATTTTGTCTGTTGAATGCACGAAAATCACCAACTTGTAATTATGGTTGTCATCAATCACCATGAAGCATATTTCTTCCATGCCATAATTTGCTTCAGTGTGATGTTTTCATTGACTTCCATATATGACATACTTCAAAATGTCCTTCAAATTAGAATTCCATATGAAGCGGTCCTCTCACCAATTTCTTCTTTATCAAAGAATGCATTGTCTTGTTCCCCAAGTGTGAGAGCTTCTTTTGCCATAACTAACTCTTTACTGATGAAGCTTTATTGAAAAGTTCACTTCACCTTTGTATACAAACTCCATGTCAGCTACGAACAAATTTTCTCGCTCCCAGTTGAATGAGCTTCCAACCTTCTTGTTTGAGCTCAAACACTTTTCCTTTTCAATGCTTTTTTAGAAAACCCTTAACAAAGAATTTCCTCGTGCCTTGTAGATAGTGCTTAAGTCCGTTGACAAGAAAGATGCTTCCATTGATGACAATTCTCTTGTACATCCTTTGCTGTCATCTCTATAGGTTACCGTTGGGTAGGCTTTCTCAACCAACTGTGATATTAAAGCTTCAATCTTGATCATATGCCTCCTATAATAAATATTACAAAATCATATAACTTTGCCTCTTGTTACATACTTTGCAATCACAAATGATTAAACTTCTTGGTACTCAACTTCTATTGAGTCCAGATGGGTTAGAGATGTTACTTTCAACAATGGTAACAACATATTCAATTTATGCATATTAGAAAAATTAGTACTATCTACTTTAGCCATATGTTAAGCAGATTTACAAATATTCAATAATTTTTTAAAAGCACATGGAATAGAAGAACTAACAAATTAATTACTAATTCTGTCTAATCCATTTCTGTTATTTGTTTAACATTTTAACTATCTCTAATTACCAAAGTCAGCTTTAGATTAATCCTCGAATCAACAAGTCTTACTGACAACTTAGATAATTATACCATCTTTTACTCATCTTATCCCCAACAAGCAATGCATGATCTAATTTAGCATTTTATACAACCTATGTGAGTGGAGCATATCATAAGAAAATAAGCACAAAAAAATTCAAGAATATACAAAATATTTGAATAAAATATGAGCAATATCAAATTCCACATACACTTAACAAGTCATTTATCACAATAAGAACAAATATATCTTATCTATGACCTGTTGGCCTATTAGCAATTTTCATAATATTAGCAGAGGTATTAAATCACATAAGATTTAAATCAAGTTCAAGCAAATGTTTAGGGATACACCTAACCTTCTTGAACACCCTGTCTAATTCTAGATATTCATTTTGCTGTATAGAAGATTAATTATGAAATGTACTAATTTAAACTCATGAATCCTAGCATGCAATCTTATTCTTAGCAATCAATTAATCATTTAAGTCCTAAGATGCTAACATGTTGACATGAATATAATACATTTCAATACCTAATAATCATACAGTTTTGAATTAGATAAACGTATGCTAGTTAGAATGTTTACCTATGAAGTGTTTAGTGATTCATCTCCAGTGTTGGTCAATGATGCCAGATATCCATTTGGTTCATCACTGTTACTGATAGAATCAACCTTGCATTTAACTTCATCAACAAATGCTTTCCCTTGCTGCATCCTCACTAATGCCTGAGATTCTTGCTTCAACCGAACACAGTGTCTGTCATCTTTTGCTTGTACAGGCTTCTTTAAACTATGTAGCATGACCCTTGATCTTGTCTTTCAAATATAAACCATCCCTATCTTGCAACAGCCTCTTGAACTGTACTTGAAAATTATCTTTATGGAATCTATAGGTAAGGACCTTAAATTTAGAATTGGGATTCCGTCTGAATCTGATGTCACTGAACTTCTAATTGCCTTGCAGGCTTGACTTGTTGTCCAGATTCTCAAGTTATTTCAAAGTGTCAAATTCACTTAATTATGTCACCTTGACCACTACCTCGAGCTACAACATCTTCAAATAAGCTTCTTGGATCATTTCGTTTTTAGTTGTCTTCAATACTCGGAAAAATATTCATCTACTACTCCTTGAGCATCCTCGAATTAGTATTTAAGAAAAATTTAAGTTTATAGAATTTTTAATTTTCTTTAAAAATAAATTAATCAAAAATAAAAATTCACAACAAATTAATTTTCAAGAATTTCAAATTTTCTTAAAAATAAAAATATCATAAATTAATACTAAAAAAAATTAGTTTTCAAGAATTTTAAATTTTCTAGAAAAATTAAATAAATCTAAAATAAAAATTAAATTGAGATGTAAACTTGACGTAGACTGCAAATGATGTGAGTGACGCTGAAATGTTGTAAACCTAAAATAGAAAAAACAAATATATTTAAGTTATAAAAATAAATTTACTTAAGTTTAAATCATATATTTATTTTAAATTAAATTTATAAAATAAATTTATTTAAATTTATCAAATAAATTTATTTAAATTTACAAAATAAATTTATTTAAATTTATAAAATAAATTTATTTATCAAGTCCTCTAATCTTGTGTAGTCCAAACAACTTTGACACTCTGTGTTTCACTGAGTTGTGGATCTTGATTTGTATATCAAATATTCTACTCTGATACCAATTGTTGGGTCCCGAAGTATCGTAGAAGGGGGGGTTCAATACGATACTCGATAAATTAAAAATTCTTTCGAATATTTTACGGATAAATAATTTAGAGTTCGGTTAGAGGGTTCGAGTTTATGAGGTGAAAAGTGTTTAAGAGGCTGGCTTACTAATTTTCCGTATTTATGAATAATTATTAATGTTCTAGAAAATTAGTAAGTAATTTAATGATACAAGTTTCGGGGAATACATCTTTCGAATATAAACCCAGAGGTTGCTGCACCTAGTTAAAAATATCACTGGTTTCCAAAGAATAAATTAGTTGTTTGCTTCTACAAAAATATACAAGCCAAATCCTATACAATATTTGTATCTATAATTTTTTCTAAGGATTTAACTACCTGGAGTATTTTGTAATGACCTTTAAAATATTACAAGGTTTATCCGGCCATTAACAAAATACTCCGATAAGGAATAATGGATAGAGCTTTGATTTGTTTAGACACCTCTGTATATTATTTTCTGTGTTCTTCTCCGACACTTGATTGGAAGAGACGAACAAGAACACTCTTCAAAATGAGCACTTCATTTTGTTTATATAGTGTAGTCTTTTAAATCAAATGAATTGATTTACTTCACAATGCTAAGTCATTTTGTTGCGCTTGTAGAGTGAGTGCAGTGTATAGGAGCCACTAAGTACTTAGAATTCTTTTGTTGCGCATAAAGGAGTTTTGTTACGCCTCTAGTCTTGTGACCTTGTATAGGAACTGGGAAAGTACTTAGAATTCTTTTTTTGCGCCTAGAGGAGTTTTGTTGCGCCTCCTACATTGCTTGCAGTGCATAGAAAAAATAAAAGTACTTCGAAACTTATTCATAAGTATTTTGTTGTGCCTAAGGTGTTTTGTTGCGCCTCCTACATTTCTTGCAGTGTATAGGAACAAAAAAAATACTTAGAAACTTATTCATAAGTATTTTATTGCGCCTAAGGTGTTTTATTGCGCCTCTACTCTTGTTCCCTTGTATAGGAGCCACGAAACTCATGATTTTGCCTTTAACTCTTTTGTTGCTCCTAAGGTAAAGTTTTGTTGCGCCTACACTATATGTCCCTTGTATAGGAGCCAGACACACTTAGAAACATATTCATGAGTGTTTTTTTTGCGTCTACACTCTTTTGTTGCACCTCATAGAGTGCTTCAAGAGTACAAGAGCCACCAAATGTAGTAATACTTGCCTTTAACAATTTCTTGAAATGCTTGAAGTATTTACCAGTTGGTTTTCACTCTTCTGGCTTGATCAACTGATTTTCTTCTGATAAATCAAAGTAATTCTCTTCTTGTTGTGCTGACGCTTAGTGCACTGGTCTGGTTCACAAACGACTGACATTGAATTAAATTCCCTTGACTTCTATTATGTTTTAGCTGATTAATCTTGACTTTTGCATTGCTTCAAACACTGACTGTTAATAAGCACTGTACTTTCACTAGAATATTTTCTGGTACTTAGACAACATTTTCATTACTATTACAATCTTGAATACTTCATTCTTTGTTCTTCATTGCACTACAAGAACAACAGGATCATACAACGGTTTTGCACCGTTGTCTGGCATCTCAATTTTCTGTAGTCTATTGAGGTGCCGTGTGATTGCGATCAAACAATTCTTGTTTAAACTGTTACATGAAGAAAGGAACACAACGGTTCAACAGGCTTGTTATAATATAGAAGAGACAACGGGTCCTATCATTATGAACAATTGTTGGAAAAATAAAAACGCAACAGTTTCACGAGTATGAGACAACGATTTTTCCCCGTTGTCTGACACCCTGTTTTCCCGTTGAGTATTGAGTAGCAAGACAACGCCCCATGTTTTAGAAACCATTGTATAACACCTAGAAATAACAACGCTATGTTTAAAAACATATGTGTGAAATGAAGTTAGTCAAGTGTTTTAAAAATAACATATGTTGTTGTATTTTTAACAACGCTATGCTTGCATACCATATTTTTATAAAGCCTTACTATTGTCTAATGTGGTTAATAACATATGTATTTATAGATGGCACATTAGCTAAACGTAGAATAGACAATGGTTTCATTTGTACAAAAAAAGAGCTATAACAAGCAATGAACAAGCCAAAAAATTACCAAAACCAGTCAAAAAGCCAAAAATTACCAAAATCAGTATCATTGATCCATATATTAACCACTAGTAACATTCACTCATTCACCACCAATATAAATCAATTACCAACCATAACAGCCACCATTACATCTAATCCAAATTTATAACCAAAATAATTATCATCAAACCAACTAAGAATATTTACAAAAACAAACCAACTGGACACCCAAAATTCAACCATTCAAACCAATCAGGTTTTACCTTTACGTTCTCTGCCTCTTCAAGCTTTTTTTTTGTTTTTTCAAATCAACATTTGGCTTCTTCTGAGGCTTCAGCTATTCTCCTTGCATCAGCTGACAAATCAAGATATAAAAGAAGGTGAAGAACATGTCACTAGAAAACAGACACTAAACATGATGCTTCCAAGAGAAAAACTTCTTTACTCTTCTCAAAAGATTTAAATTGAAAGAGTTCTCGCATTGCTTCCAGAGAATATTTGTTATAAACAAAACTACACACAACAAAAAAATATGGAGATACCTTATACAAGTCTAAAACTTACAACAATTTGTGTAGGATATTCTCTAAGTATATGTAGTTTTGGTTAACTCATCCAACTAACAGTTTCCGAAACTTTATTTTGCAGCGCAACTGCCTTTACGAAGTGCAACTTAACGACTCCCAGTTTCAATAGGGAATTTTGATAGCAGCTGAGGAACTCCTGATATTATCGGTCTATAGATCTGCAAAAAACACACTTTTTAGACACAAATTTAACTTTAAAAATTTTAGATCAGTAAACTGAATGTTTTCCGCTAGTCGAGTTGGGCATTAACATAGTTGTGGACGTAACTTCCATATGACTAGTGATTCAGTTGCTATTTAAGTAAAACACTATTATTCGAATACCATGTAGCAAGTGCTTTAATAATTCTAGAAAACAAAGTGATCTTTATGCAATTCCCATAAATTTCAAGTTCAACATTAAACAACTAGAAGCTTCCATACATTGTGGTTCTCAAGAAGTTGGGACAAGGGAACCACAAGCAACTTGTGGGTTTTTGGCACAGTGAACTTTTGCCTTTCTGGAAACTTTACAAGAAAGATTTTTCTGCATTCCTGCATATCAAGAAGTGAAGAAAACGAATTTATTCAAGTTAATCGATAAGAGAAGCCGGAAGAACTCACACAACAATTACCTTAGGACGTTTGACATTAAATGGCAAGTATGGTAACAACAATGTCTCAAAGCCAACTCTCCACCACCTACCAAGGCATTCTCCTATCTAAACATTGAAAACTTATGCATTTGCTCTTATAATAATGCAAGAAGAGAAAGGTATATAGCTGGTGTTTAAGTACCTCCCATTCAGGAACAATACCATCACACTGAACAGATAGCTTGTTTGTAAGCTTGCGCTTCAAGCCTTCGATATCTGCCAGGAATGAAGTAGTAGAATAATTTTTGAGGCTGTGCAATACTTTTAGAGGACTTGCCACCTAAATAGAGCAATAAAGGTCTGGAAGGGTTATAACCTGATTCACCTAGTCGTAAACGACCACCTGGAAGCTTATATGTTGAGTTCCTTAATTGCAACAACAGTAAATGGGGAATTTCGGAGAGTTCAACAACATCGCCTTCGTCTTCTTCTTTGTTGATGGAGAAGAAGAATTCTCAAGGAAAGATTGCATCGACTTCTCTACAGACTTGTTCTCTTTTAATTCCCTCAAAAGGTTTCTCGCGGTTGGATTTTGAGCATAATTTGTCTTTTTCGAACACGCCATAAATAATCTGCTCACTACAAATGATTCAACTCTGTTATACCAACATATAAATGTGATACTATCATTATATTATCAATATACCCCATCATCACAAACAAATACAGTAGAATAAAAGCATATCATCATATTAATAAAAAAAACTATATTATACCAAACACCATATTTAGAGCATATGCAAAACACCATATTTAGAGCATATGTTTAGGAATACATAACCTAACATTTGATTAACCCCATATATACAAAGATGCACTAAATCAACTGATTTCAACTCTATTACATTAAAAATAGTAGAATCAGAGCATATCATCACATATATCAAATATATCATCACATATATAATTAAAAAATTTAGTTGTTCACCATATATATAAAAAAACTCTGTTCTTGACCATATAATCACATACACGACACAAAGATACAACACATATATACTCTATTGCATCGATATATGTAAAAGATATACCATAGAGAAAGAAGCACAGAGAAATACCCACACCGAGAGAAAGAGATAAGCACAAAAAAATATTCTCACACAGAGAAACCCAAATCAAATATCCAACACAGAACAAAGAGATGGAGATGGAGAAACAGAGAGAGAAATAAATAGATAGAGAGAGAGTACTCAGTACTGGTTAGCAAAGATGGTACAAGAAGATGGTAGCAAATAGAGAGAGATATAGTTGATTGAGAGAAATGAAAGGGGGGTTTTAGAGTTAGGGTTTGAATTTTGGGAAATCGGCTGATAAAGAAAAGGGGGGAAATGAAAAGGGAGGGGCCAAATGAGGGTTAAGGGGGATTGTATTTTTAATCGGGAAAAGGTAGAACTTTTTAAAAAATTAAAAAAAATTACCATTTTAGTATTCATTTGATATATATAATGAGTATATAAGATATTTTATTTTTATATTTTTATATTTGGTAATTCATTTTTAAATTTTAGTATTCATTTTATAGTTTGAGTAATGGTTAAATTGAGATATTTTTATATTTGGTACAATTACATAACTTTTATTATATATAAGATATTTAATGTAAATATATAAATTTGGGATATGATTTTAATATAATACTAGCATATACGCATTAAATTGTTTTAATATTTTCTTTATATAATCTTAAATTGGGTTAAAAATAAATAATGATATTTTTCTATAAATTTATAATAATTATAAATATATTTTTTTAATTATAAAAAAACTACGAAAAAGACAACAGTTTTTACATTTAAAAACTGTTGTCTTCATACAACACATACAATACAATTGCTAAAAAACTGTTGTCTGTTTAACAGTAAATGACAAAAATTACCTTTTTATAATAAGATGAAAAATGTTTCTAGAATATTTTTTTAATACTTTTGTTAAAAAAATCACACAAAATAAATTTAAAAATTCTAATTTTTTTACACATCACAAACATTGAAATATCTTAACATCCGTACGGTTGGATCATCGAAAAAATTAATTTTATTTTAATAAGAAAGAAATTATAGATTTATCATAAACTCAATATCTACTTCTTAACTCGTTCATATAAAATGTATACTCATATTGTTCGAATTACAAAACTATTACTTATTATTAACAAACTATATACATTTATATGTATCCATATTATAAAATTATAAAATTATAATTTATTTTTATACATCATTAAAATAACTAATTCTTATCATCGGTACCGTTGGATCATCAAAAAAATATCTTAAAAGAATCGTTCCCTTCAATCGGGACTAGACTATTTAAAATGTGAAGTAATTTTACAAGTTTTATATTAAAAATCATACAAGATCAACTTATTAATTTTTAAATTTTTTATATATCACTAAAATCAATATATATTATCATATGTACCATTGGATCATCGAAAAAATATTTTAGTCATTTAAAAATGACTATTCGCTACAAAGCCCTAATGTAGTCATGCTAGTTTGTTTCCTACTAATGTGTTACCTCACTAATATCAATATATCTTAACAAGTGTACAGTTGAACCATCGAAAAAATAAATTTTAATAATTAAAATGACTACTCAGGATTCGAATTTAAGTATCAGAAGTTATACGATCGTTTCCTAAAAATACCGTTGTGTTAAGACCATCTTATAAGTATTTTTTAAAGAAACTGTTGTGTGAGAAACGAACATTCTAGAAGTTTCTAGAACGAGGCTTAAAGACAATAATTTTTATGAAACAGGCTTGTATAAGATGAATTAAGACAACATTTTTTTTTGACAAAAAATAGTTATGTAAACATATCTATATTTTGTTAATCTAACATCTAATATCTAATCTCTTTTCAATCAAGGGCTCTCATTTCACCACCTAAGCAATCCAAGTGAAATCATTTCCACCAATCATGTGGTGTCACGTACGATTTCTTATAAAAAAGGTAGCTATTTCAGACAAGGGTTTTAACCAGTTGTCGGAACCCCATTTAAATCACACAATTAATAACCGTTGTTGGTATGATTGCCTTCTCACAATGGTTTATACAAACCAATGTTAGACGTTAAATAAGACAACTCTTTCTAAAAACCCTTGTCTTAATAACACAACGTCACAATAGAAAATCGTTGTCTCACACTAATATTTTTACAACGGTTCTAAGCAGTTGTGTTAAACTATTTGACACAACGATTCCATGCGAACACTTGTTTGATCTGATCAGAAGGACACCATAAAGACAATAGTTTTAAATAAGTCCAGTAACACTTGTCTTAGCTATTATCATACAACAGTTTTTGAAGAAAAAAAAATTCACAGTTGTTTGTTATTTTAGGACAACAGTTATTTTTTCAACCGTTGTGTATTGTGTGTTGTCTGATACTGTTTTTTTGTAGTGTTGACGCTTGAACATTCAAATGAACTTCTTTCAGTGAGTATAGCTTCAAGACTGCAGCTTTCTTCTTTAACTTTTGTCTTTACCCTTCTAGATTCTTATGCTTTGAACACTGTCTATTTTCAATCATTGCTGGCACACTGAAATCTTTTAGTGGCACTTTTATACTGAATCTTCAACACTTCTGAAACCTCGAAAGTCTTTACACATTATTCTTCACTGAGGCTTGAACATATTAATGAACTTCTTTCTGTGACCTGTAGTAAACTTCAAAACTTCTTCTAATGTCTTGATTCACTGTATCTACCTTGTCTTCATTTCTTCTTGATTTTTGTGTAGGCATAGTATTATTTACCTGTCCTGTTCTAGTGTTGAGTTGTCACGATTACTATTCATATAGCTTCGTAATCTCACCAACACCTCTCGAAACTCAATGAAATCTTATTCATGAGAAGTAATGCACATTGCTGGAGAAACCCCTAAGAGGGCCAAGACTGAAGTCTCCTTAACTTTTGATGACTCCGACCTTGAAGGAGTGAAATTTCTCCATGACGATCCCCTGGTTATCACCCCTATAATTGGAAATTCACCTGTGAAGAGAGTCCTCATGGAAAATAGGTATTTTGTCGATATCTTGTTCTATGAAGCTTTTATCAAAATGGGGTATAATGACTCACAACTCACACCCTCAAACATGCCCATATACGGATTCAATGGAGTTGAATCTCAGATAGAGTGAACCATTAAGCTGCCCATTACTCTGGGCCAAGAGCCTAGGGAGGTTTTCCAGATGTTAAATTTCTTGGTTATAAAAGGCTACTAGTACTTACAATACACTACGCCATAAGTGCTCATAGGCACTGCTTTTAGAAAGCGTTGCACTGAAAACGTTGCGGTAACTCTGAATTTTTGGCTCTTTTGCAACACTGCTAAAATAGTATTTCATTAGATAAAACTTCGTGTTGCATATTACTCACGGTGTTACAGTGAATACAATACTAACGAATGGTGTTGCATTAGCTAATTTTTTTTTAATAATTAGTGACGTGGCAGTGGGGGGCCTACCACGGCTGACGTGGCAGTGGGACTCACGCTGACGTGGCAGTGTGGGGCCCACCACTATTGACGTGGCAGTTGTGGGGCCCACATACTCTAATTAAAGAAAAAAATATATTAAATATTTGCAAAAAAATATAATTTATATCTGAAAAAAAAAGATCTGACATATAAATGATAACTATAGTAAATATTGTGATCGATAGAAATTGCTAAAACAAAATTGAAGAACAGTTAAAGAAACAAAAGAAAAAGTTTAGAAAATGAATATTGAAAAATGTAACAGATCTAAACATATATATATATATATATATATATGGTTGTGTGTGAAAAATCTAACCTACAGTCAAATAAGGGTTTGTATGTTCATCTCTAGCATCATCTTGAAAATTGATCATTGTCTAGATTGGAGAGAAATATAGGGTTTGAGTTGGGCGACGAGGAATGTGGGTTATGAGTTGCAATAGAAAATAATATATAGGGTTTATTTTTCTTGGGCCAATTAGTTGGGTTAAAGATTGGGTTAACTATTATTTTTACACAACCTAATTTCTTTTAATTTGAGCTATATCCCAATTTCTATGGTCTATAAGTTATCTTAGTTTGAGTGTTCATTTGGTTATGTAGGAGATGTTATTTCTTATATGATCAAATATCCGGAAAGTATAATAAATTTGTTTGGTTGATAAAATTATATTTTATGCTTTCTAAATACATGTTTATTCTAATTATTTTTTTAAATTTAGTTATTGACTTCTTATGTAATATAATTTAAATAAATATTGTGATTTTATTAACTATTTGTTTTTAAATTTTTAATTATATTTTTTTCCAGTATTAACCAATTACATATAATTTATATTTATTTATGAAATTGAAAAGATAAATGATTTATGAAGAATTATAGCAATATATATATATATATATATATATATATATATATATATATATATATATATATATATATATATATATATATATATATATATTCAAATTTTATATATGTTTCACAAAAAAATTAGTATTTATAAGTAATTTATATATTAATAAAATAATGTATAACTATTATATTTTACAGATCCATTTTTTGTTCACGAAGGGTTGGTGAGTAGCCCATTCGTAATTTGTTCGCTAGCATATATTCTCCAACATTATTTTTAACTAATAATTTAAACTCGAGGGGAAGCGCAACTCCCGGCAAAGCCCAAAAGAAAGCGAAGCCCAACATGGCGAAACCCTAGTTCACCTGATGCACAACTTGAGGCTAAGCTGGAGTCCGGACTTCAAGCCAAGTGTATTGGGCCAAGGTCCAGTCAAACTATGAGCATAACAACTACCCCATATTCTCGAAATACTAAGATATGAGAGAATTTCTTTACTTCCATTATTTTCTCCCATTTCCCATATTTCGGTTTTACCCATCTTGCAGCTTCAAAAATTTCGCCCAGGCATCTCCAATAAAATTTTATGCCATAAAGGGTCTTCATTCACCATGCTCTTCCATTTTCAAAAGAATGTGTGCCCTGTAGTTTTGGCGAGTCCATAACATTCTCTTAAAACAATTTGCTTCTTCCGAAAATTCTTCTAGCGATTATCTTCAAATTATCATTAGGCTATCTTCCTTCGAGATACAGAGCTTTCCTTCCTTCAAGTATTTCTGAATCAAAGTTATCCAAGTGATGAGAGGTTCATCTCCTACATGCATTACCTTTGCCTAAAAAATGTTGGTCTTCTCCGATTGATAAGTCAATACTTAACAATGAAGATGAAAATGACGATTATTTGAACGAAGAGTTAGAAAATCTCGACGAGCAAGAAATTTCTTTATTAACGAGTCAACTCTGTCACGTTTTACAAAGAAAAGCTCAAAGATACGGAAATAAATTTCTTAAATCTCGTAGTCATGATGAGTTAGCATAACTCTGATAAACCAAGTATGAATTATATAATCAGGGAAAGCTAAGCAAATAAATAATCATAAGGATTATTGAAAGTGAATAAAAAAATCATTTTAATCAATTTACCATTGTAATTGTTTTAATATAAACACATAAGTTAAGCATCTTGTATACATATCTTTTTTATTGTATTGCTTACATGTTTTTCACTATTATTTTTCTCCTTCTATAGTAATAGTTGTTCTTTCTCCTATCTACTCAAAAATTATTTAAAAAAATTAAAATCATCTTCAATTATGGTATGATTTTATTTTATTTTATCACAATTGTCTAAATGAAGATAGGCTAAAAGTCTCTTTCTGAAGGTCGGTCCATGTAGTTAGGCTGAAGATACATGAATTTTGTGATGTGGGTGCTTAATCATAAAGTAATTATAATTTTAGTTATCTCCAATAACTTATCTATGAAGTAGGGTTGATTGTTCCTATAATTAGGATCCATAAGATTTTAAGAATTGATTTTGGTTGGTACGATTTTCACTAAGGAATTTTTATTAGTTTTAAATAATATTTGATTTGGAATCGTTGGTTCGACCCGTACTTGATTTTGTACTCAGATAAAAAATCAAATATATTAAATATATTAAATAATATATGTAGCTCTCTATATAAATGCTATGTAACCTAATCGTAAAGGTGTGGAAAAGTCGAAGAAAAATTTGTCTGAGTGAAATTTTATGAGTGAATAGAAATAGAGAGAGTTGTTGTGATAAACACAGAGAAGCTGCTAGGGTTTGTGTACACCCTATGAGAGTTTTGTATTTACAAATCAATAATACAAACAGTACTTTTTCATATCTTTGGGTTTGATCTTTGTTCTGAATTCATATCTGTTTATTGCTATTGAGTTGATTTTAAAATAGGCAGAAAAGACACACAAGTATTCAACCCCCCCTTCTACTTTTACAACTGGGAAAACAATTGGTATCAGAGCCTAACATTTAATATCGATCAAAGATGTCTGGAAACAAAGATGGCAATTCTAAGATTCCTATGCTTAAAAGAAACGGGTTTACCCATTGGAAGGTTAAGATGCTGCACCATCTGGAAGCAACAGACCCTGACTATCTTAAAAGAATTCATGAAGGACCCTATGTACCCTTAAAGCTAGTGCCTCAAATCAATGAAGAAGACAAAGTAACTGAAGAACACTTCATTGAAAAACGAAAGGCTGAATGGACAAAAGAGGACAATGAGAATGTTTTTAAGGAGGCAAAGGTAAAAAACATACTCTTTAACAGTTTGGATTCTGTTCTTACAAACTGTGTTATATCATGTCAAACTGCTAAGGAGATGTGGATAAAACTTGAAGTGCACTCTCAAGGAACTACAGATGTCAAGAAAAATTCAAGGTCTTTGCTAATTCAAGAGTATGAGTATTTTGAAGCAAAATCTGGAGAATCTATTAATGAGATGTATGATAGGTTTATTAAACTCTTGAATGAGATGGCTATGCTTGGTAAGGTTTATAATTCTGAAGATACCAACACCAAATTTCTGAGAGCACTTCCTGAAGAGTGGGACAATAAGACTACAACCATAAGGGAAGCTAGAGATTTGGATGAACTAACTCTAGAAGAATTGTATGGCAAGCTCAAGACATATGATTTAGAGATGCAACAGAGGAAGAATAAGAAGTATGTGAAGACAAAATCTGTAGCACTCTTAATGGAGTCTGAAAAAGAATAACAGGAACAACCCACTGAAACAAGAATCAAAGATTCAAGGAAGAAGGGTAAAACTGTTGTGGAGTCAGAGTCTACTGACACATACTCTGATTCTGATGAAGAGATTGATCTAAGTCAAATGATGGCTATGTTTGTCAAATCTTTCAAAAGAATGAAATTTAACAAAAGAACTGGCAAATTTAGCAAAATGCCATCATTCAAGAAGGAAGATGAGAAGACTGAGAAGAGCAAGAGTACTATAATCAAACTTGACAAAGCAAAGGTCATGTTAGTAATTGTGCTCTAGATATAATACATTTTATATTTTAAGGCAAATATTTATTATTAAGGATTATGTTTTAATGATTATTATTTATTTATTATGTTTTTTTTACTGCGTAATAAATTGAAAGCATAATAAATGTCCTTGGAATTTTGATGCGTATTATATATCTTTAAGTATGTGACTTAAAAATGAGATTATATGAATAGTATCTTATTCCTAAAATTCCCTAGTCGAGTATTATTATTTAAGGACAATAATAATGCACAAAGACTAGTATGTTTCTTGACAGATGACCACATCTCATTGGTCATAGGTATGGTGATACTAAAGTCAAGAACATAAGTGCATGTCTCAATGCATGGCACTGGAATGACCCGCCGTGAGATTCTACATGTTAAATAAGTGTCATAAGTAATTCTCACTGTGATAATGGTGTAATGATCCTTAGACCTGAAATCATTATATTTCTATACGAGAATTAATATACTTTGATTACATTAAAAGTTACATTTGACCGGGTGATGATAGAAGTGGACACTGGGTATATTATGAATCGTATGAGAAATATGAATGATCTAGATGTGATTTAATCCTCTTAATTTTAGGAGTGATATTATTGGCCTCTTGTTTGAGTGAGACTATGAAATGCACGGCCGTGCTAAAATGTTGATTTGATTTAATAGTCTACTTATCGATCAAGAAAATAAAGATTAATTTATGAAAAGGATGACACGAGACATGCCTTGAGTTTAATCTATCATATCAAGATTAAAAGGATTATATTACATGGAACATTATTCACGAAAGGCTTAATAGAATCACCGATTTATTATTATTACTTGGGTAGCAATGATGTATTACTAGATGCCGCTCATTGTTTATAATTTTAATTATAGATTAAAATTGTTGCCAACGTAATAATAACCTACAGGGTCACACACAAAGAACGCTTGAAGGAAAAATAATTTAAATTGTGAATTTAAATTAAATAAGTAATTTATTTTATTTATGATATTAATTAAGTATGATTTAGTTAATTATATAAATAGAGTAAACGAATTATTTAAACTAATTCCAAAATTAATAAGTAATTAATTAAATAATTTAGAATTTTGGATTAGTATTAATTATAATTGGATTATATTTAGAAAACTTATTCCTCTCTCTCTATATAATCTCTTTATGGGCTGATTCAATTTAAGAGACATATTTTTACTAAAACTGTAGCCGTTTTGAAAAAAGAGGAAGATAGAGAGAGAGAAGCAGTTTTCGGGTGATAGTACACATCAATCCTTCATGAAAAGTGTTCGTGTGGATACCGTAGAGCGTAGGTCGCGAGAGCGGGATACGTGGTGATTAAACAAGCTTTGGACCTCCATTAATCTTCCATTAAAGAACTGTTAAAGCTTCTAAAGGTATTTATTCTTTATCTCCGAATTAAATCTTTTGTTTTCGCATGGATCCTGCGGAGGGTTTCGCTATTTTGATTTATTTTTCGCGTTTATTCCGCTGCGTTTGTGCCTCAAAACCCTTCCATGGCATCAGAGCTACTTGCGAAACGTTTTAATTCGGTTATGTGCTTAATAGTTTTCGATATGTAAGCATGTATGCGATCTATCATGATTTTGTATTGATACAATATGTATATGCTTTTATATATTATGAATATATGATATTCATATGATGTGTAATCATGTGATGATTGTGTGTATTGATGTATGTATATGATACATGTTTGTACTTATTATGGGAATCGTATTCGATACGAATTCTGAAACGGCTGCCATAGATTTTTTGAAATCTGTGTCCGTTATCCGGTTTCGCAAACGATATGTGTTTTTTGACTAGAATCGGGTCACTGAGCAATACAGACTTTGTCAGCTCTGCATTTGTAAGCCATTAGATGTCGATACAGCCCCCAAAACGGTGATTTATTATTTTCTGAAAATTATTTGTTTTCTAAAATTTTGAGTATATGTATGTATATATTATGAATATATGATATTCATGTGATGTATAATCATGTGATGATTGTATGTATCACTGTGTGTGTATATGTGATATATTCTTATTCTTGTTATGGGAATTGTATATGATACGATTTCTGAAACACCATCAGATTTGGTGAAATCTGATTGCCGAATCCAATTTTCACAAATGATATGTGTTTTCTAACTGAAATCGGGCCAATGAACAAAACTGATATCTATTCTATCATCGACGGGTCTGTAAGGCGTTTGACATCATTAAGGGCCTCGAAACAGCGAGTTATTGTCTTCAGAAATATGTTCTTAATTTTCTGAAATTTCAAAATTTGTTATATATGATTATATTTTATTTTATATAATCTTAGATATATTATATGTGTTATGTGATAGCATGGTGGATGGTTATGGCCTAAAGACCCATAGTATAGTGGTTTTGATTTATGGTTTTAGTTTCTAAATACGACTTGCATGTCGTTTATTCATTGTAATTTAATTATCTCGAATGTAACTCGAGTTCTTCTTATAATTTCATTAGAATAGTTTTATTTTTATTATTCAATGTAATTATCAATGAAGACTTGCAAGCAAGGAGGCGATCCAAAAAGGGGATGATGGAGCAATGAAGAAAGAAGACATGTAATAGATAATATTTTTAAAACCACCATAGACTGACCTTGATATTTTCATTAGATTGGAAAGATCACATAGGATGGGGCCATAACCAAACACGTTTAATTTACGCACATTACATATATGTACATGATTGCATGTGTTAGTATGTATGCGTAGATATAATCGAGATGCATGCTTAATATTGATTAATCATGTATGTATTAGATACGAAACCCATGCCATATTTGCTTAAGAAAGATAAAATCTGTAACGATTCAAGATTTTAAAATTGAACAAACGATCATTAGATTCTTGTGTTTATGAACATGGTATTAAATATGAATTTTTTTTTTCTAATATGGGGAGATTTTGTCAAAAGCGGATTATTTGTTTAATTCGTAAGGAAGTTGGGTATTTGTTGATTTAATGCAATCCTATTTGATCAAAAAAAAAAGTGAGACCACTTGTGACTTCTCCGATGACCTGGAAATCAATCCATTGACGAATATTGAAATGAATTATTTGATCAAGGAAAAATTGAGAATCTCTTTATGATGGGATCATGATCGTTAAAATAAATAATAAAAATCCCTAAATACATATTAAGTTAATCGGATGCCTTCCAATGTTTAATACTTGTCAAGATCTAGATTGAGAAGGAGTGGGTTTGCCAAAGCAAGGTACTTTTATCAATCATGGGAAGACGTGATAAGTAAGTGTACTTAGTTTGTTGAAACATTGGGTCTAATTTAACTAAATCATCACAATAGGATTGTGGGTTTAGAGGCATAGAGTTTGGTGAGATTTATTGGATAAATGTGTACAAAGGGTTGTTCCGCCAAACTTTCCAAGAGATATATTTGATATAATCGACAAATGTTGTCCACCTAAATACTCATGTTTTGAGTGTATCATCCAATGCTATCTTAAAATATGGATGAAATATGGATCTTGGCTCACTAGAAAGATTTAAAGAAATGTTTTCCGAATTAATAGTTAGGGCTATTAGTTTGATAAAAATAGTGGGAGGTATATGGTGATATACCATAATCACTTAAACATAATTAATATTAAATTTGAAATCTAGTTTATTTTATACACTTTAATATTGTAGATATCAAATGATAAACACAAACAACTTCTCTATGCGATCAGTTCTTGAGAAGGATAAGTTGACGAGAATATATTTCCATGACTGACATATGAGCTTGAGGATCGTCCTCGGACACCATGATGTTAGTCAAATCTCTTCCCCTGCTCTTAAAGTTGAGAATGTAACGTGTGCAAATCATAGTTCTTATTGGAAGTAAATTGATGTTGCGACTGATGTTTCATGTCTCATGCTCGCAAATATGTGTGTTGAGCTTAAGAAGCAACACGAGCATATAGATGCTTATGAGACGATTGAGCACAAGATATATTTGAAAATAAAAGGGCACTATACACTTACAAGTAGAGAGAGTGAGACCCAGTTACACTACATGTTCTAAAGATTATAGGGTATAATGAGTACCTTTGATATTTTGGGTTTCCAGATTGGTCTGGAGACTTAGTTAGATTTGATCTTACAATCGTTGGACAAATATTATTCTTAGTTTGTTATGAACAATAAAATGAATAAGATTGGTAAAACACCCATTGAGTTGCTAAGCATGTTGAGAACTGCTGAAAGCAATATGATAAATGCACGAACTACTACTATATTGATGGTAAACATAGGGAATGCAAAAGGGAAAGGAAAATGGAAAGGCAAGGAGGAGATTTGATCTAGTTCCGTTGTCAAACCAAAGTCCAATCCCTAAAGCAGACTCTAAAGTCTGAATGAGTGTTGATAAAGAAGACGATTGTCTCTTTTGTGGAAAATTGGGAGACTGGAAATTAAACTGTCATTCTTATTTGGAAGATCTAAAAAAGATGATTAATAAGGGTCAAGCTTCAGGTATCGGGTTGGAATTGGAGTAAAATTAGTTGCTCTTGTTAGAGGAGCTCGTTACTGAACTTTTAGCCTATAAGGAAAATTTAGAACTTGATAATTGTTATAACGTGCTTGCAATTAGCAGAGACATTATTTCAGTTTCATGTTTGGACAAGAAAGGCTTTTTAATTTTAAATAACAATAGTTGTTTATTCTATTTTGATGATGAGGCTTATAATGTTGCACAACTAATTAACAATTTATATGTTCTAAAGTGACTCAAATCAAATATTACCTTTGGCACTGTTGTTGAGGCCATATTAAAGAGAAACGCATTTCCAGAATACATAAGGATGCATTCATGGATAAGTTTGATTATGAATTATACAAAATGATGCGAATCTTGGTTTATTTGACAAAATGACTAAAGCTCCTTTTACCGGACATGGTGAAGGGATCATTGAACGGGTATGACTTATACATAGTGATGTATGTGGTCATATGTATACGATGACAAAGAGTAAATTTTATTAACTTCATAAAATTTATTAATTATTTTAGTAGATACGGATATATGTATCTTTTGAAGAACTAATCCAAATCATTTGAGAAGTTCAAAGACTATAAAGATGAAGTAGAAAATATCAAAGAAAAGTTTTTTTTTGATAAGAGGGATCACACCTTGTTGGACATTGTGCGATCAATGTTGAGTCAAGGAATCTTCCAATTAGTTTCTGGGGTTGCACCCTGGAAACGGCTCCACATACACTTATCCGTGTTCCTACTAAAATGGTTCAAAAGACTCCTTATGAGATATGGACTAAGAAACGTCACAACATGTCATTTATGAAAATTTAGGGATGTAAAGCGTTTGTGAAACGTCTAATCTCTGACAAGCTAGGACCAAAATCAGATAAATGTAATTTTGTGGGATACCCAACTGAAACAGGGGTTTATTCTTTCTATAATCCTTCCGAGAACAAAGTGTTTGTTGCTTGAACTGCTATGTTCCTTGAGAGAAATGCTCTCTAATAAAGACAGTGGGAGGATAATAGATCTCGTTGAAGTTCGAGACCCACATGATAATATTGAACCAATGGAGGAACCTTAGCAGAATGTACAAGAAAACAATACTTCTCAAGAAACACAGGTTGTTCGTAGGTCTGGTAGGATTCTCTTGACTCAATATGGTGATGTGATGTTTATGGATGAAGATGAGCCTCTCACCTACCAAGACGCTATGAGCACTCCAGATTCTAAGAGATGGACCATTTATTTTCATGAAACAGTCAAAAAGAGTTTGACTTTATTCAGAATGAAGATGAAACTTGTGTTTACAAGAAGTTTAGTGAGAGCCATGTGGCATTCCTAGTATTATATGTTGATGATATATTACTAATATGGAATGACATTACTTCTCTATAGACTGTGGAGACTTGGTTGAGAAATAATTTCTCAATGAAATACTTAGGCGATGTGACCTATATATTAGGGATCATGATCTATAGAGATAGATCAAGGAGATTGATCGGCCTAAGTTAGAGTACATACATTGATAAAGTTTTACATCGATTTCGATTGCAAAGAGGCGAAATGGATATGTCCCAATGTCTCATGGGATAATGATCTCAAAATAAAATTTGTCTTAAATCATTGGATGATAAGGACCGCATGAGTAAAGTTCCATATGCGTTAGCAATTGGTTTTATAATGTATGCAATGATATGTACTCGTCCTAATGTCTCGTATGCTTTAAGCATGACGAGTAGATACCAGTCTAATCCAGGTGAAGGTCACTGGACGACAGCAAGAATATTCTTAAGTACTTGAAGAGGACTAAAGATTCATTCTTGTTATATGGAGGAGATGTGAAGCTAGTTGTAAGAGGTTTCAGTGATGCTAGTTTCTAGACAGACAACAATGATTTAATGTTTCTGTCTAGCTTTGTGTTTTATCTATTTTTATTGAGATGCTGTATGCTGGAATGGTTCACAGCAGAGACAATTGTTGATTCTACAATAGAGCCTGAGTATATTGATGCTTGCGAAGCAACCAAGGAGTCTGTTTGGGCATGTACTTAGGAGATATCACCTAATTAATGAGATTAATGATCAAGGAGATATACATATATGTAAAGTGCATACTAATAATAATATTGCAGACTCATTGACTAAAGGCTTTGTTATAGCATAAGCATGAAAGTCACACTTGTTCCATGAGTATTGGATATTTGGATAATTGGCTCTAGTGCAAGTGGGAGATTGTTAGTAATTGTGCTCTAGATGCAATACTTTTTATATTTTAAGGAAAATATTTATTATTAAGGATTATGTTTTATTGATTATATTTTATTTACTGCGTAATAAATTGAAAGCATAATAAATGTCCTTGGAATTTTGATGCGTATTATATATCTTTAAGTATGTGACATAAAAATGAGATTATATGAATAATATTTTATTCCTAAAATTCCCTAGTCGAGTATTATTATTTAAGGACAATAATAATGCACAAAGACTAGTATGTTTCTTGAAAGATGACCACATCTCATTGGTCATAGGTATGGTGATACTAAAGTCAAGAACATAAGTGCATGTCTCAATGCATGACACTGGAATGACCCGCCGTGAGATTCTACATGTTAAATAAGTGTCATAAGTAATTCTCACTGTGATAATGGTGTAATGATCCTTAGACCTGAAATCATTATATTTCTATACAAGAATTAATATACTTTGATTACATTAAAAGTTACCTTTGACCGAGTGATGATAAAAGTGGACATTGGGTATATTATGAATCGTATGAGAAATATGAATGATCTAGATGTAATTTAATCATCCTAATTTTAGGAGTGATATTATTGGCCTCTTAATTGAGTGAGACTATGAAATGCACGGCCGTGCTCAAATGTTGATTTGATTTAATAGTCTACTCATCGATCAAGAAAATAAAGATTAAATTATGAAGAGGATGACACGAGACATGCCTTGAGTTTAATCTATAATATCAAGATTAAAGGCATTATATTACATGGAACATTATTCACGAAAGGCTTAATCGAATCACCGATTTATTATTATTACTTGGGTAGCAATGATGTATTACTAGATGCCGCTGATTGTTTATAATTTTAATTATAGATTAAAATTGTTGCCAACGTAATAATAACCTACAGGATCACACACAAAGAACGCTTGAAGGAAAAATAATTTAAATTGTGAATTTAAATTAAATAAGTAATTTATTTTATTTATGATATTAATTAAGTATGACTTAATTAATTATATAAATAGAATAAATGATTATTTAAACTAATTCCAAAATTATTAATTAATTAATTAAGTGAGACTTAATTAAATAATTTAGAATTTTGGATTAGTATTAATTATAATTGGTTTATAATTAGAAAATTTATTCCTCTCTCTATATAATCTCTTTATGGACTGATTTAATTTAAGAGACATATTTTTACTAAAACTCTTGCCGTTTTGAAAAAAGAGGAAGATAGAGAGATAGAAACAGTTTTCGGGTGCCACTACACATCAATCCTTCATGAAAACTGTTCGTGTGGATACCGTAGAGCGTAGATCGCGAGAGCGGGATACGTGGTAATTAAACAAGCTTTGGACCTCCATTAATCTTCCATTAATGAACTGTTAAAGTTTCTAAAGGTATTTATTCTTTATCTCCGAATTAAATCTTTTGTTTTCGCATGGATCCTGCAGAGGGTTTCGCTATTTTGATTTATTTTTCGCATTTATTCCGCTACGTTTGTGCCTCGAAACCCTTCATGTCAAATGTTTCAACTGTGGAATATTGGGGCACTTTGTCAGTGAATGCAGAAAGTCAAAAAGTCAAGGAAAAGGAAAAGCACTTTTATCAACAGGAAAGGATTGGGCAGATTCAAGCTCAGAGGATGAAATTGATTATGAAAATATAGCATTGATGGCATCCTCCTCAAGAAAATCACAATCTCCCAAAGAACCCACATCTCCTAAAAATCAGGTATCAATCTTTACTCCTGAATCCTCAATTAACTTAGACTCTAATGGCATAGAAATTGTGCAAAGTGAGGTTAATAAAATAATGACAACATGTAGGTCTCTCACTAGTGAAATTGAAAGGTTGAGAGAAGAAAATTTAACCTTAACTAAAAGGAATGATCATTTAGAGTCTGAGTTAATATTAATGAAACAATACAAAAAGGATTCTGAGAAAATTAGTCATAATTACACTGAAATTTTGAAAGCCTATGACTATGTTAAGAATGAACTAGAAGAAGAAAAAATTAAGTTTAAAGTCTGGACAGACTCTGGCAGAAAAGTTCAAGAAATTCTCAATAATCAAAATGTTTGTCAAACTGCTGGTCTAGGCTATGAAAATAGTCAAGGCAAAAGACCTATTATTGAGAATGATAACAATGGAGAAGCTAGCCAAGCTAATAAGACTAAAGACAAAAGCACCTTTGTTCCTGGTAAGTTTGTGACTCCTAAAGAAGAGACTGAAACCATAAACTCATCTGTCAATAGTCCCCTTGTTATTGACAAAAAGACAGATAAAACTAGAACAAATAACTCTAAGAAAAATATTAACATAGGGTACTTGTCTAAGTCTAAGTTAAAAGAAAGGCTAGAGAACTTATCAGAGTCTACCAAAAGTAGGAGAAATAGTAATGGTAAGGAAGACATTAATAAAGAAAATAATTATCAAAAGGATCCTAATGCTCCTAGAAAGAAGTGTTTTAGATGTGGCAACCACAACCATTTAACTATAATTTGTAAAGCAAAAATTGAAAAACAATCAGAGTTTAGTCTTCCAAAGACTCTGAAAAGTCACTACATTCCACAAAAACCTTGTTATCACCGTGGTAGCATATTTCACTCTATTTATATGTGTAGAGACTATCATGAATTGTATTTCAATTTTTATGAGCTAAAATCGTCTATTGACAAAAGCTGGTATGACATTGTTAAGACTCCACCAGAGTCAAAAGCAACAAAGGAGACAGGTGAATCAAAGGTGAAAATTACTAAACCTGTTTCACCAAAAGTTAGAGGAAAAAGATCCAAAACTGTTTGGATCCCCAAAACAACTAACTAGTTGCTTTATGTACGCAGGGAACAAGGGTAAAGAATGTAACCCTAATCCTGGACAGTGGATGCTCATGACACATGACTGGAAAGAAATCCCTGCTTACAGACTTTGTGGAAATGACTGGCCCAGAAGTGTCCTTTGGAGATGACAATAAAGGACAAACACTAGGATATGACAAGATTTTACTTGGGAATGTCATCATTGAACAAGTAGCTCTAGTTGATGGCTTAAGACACAATTTGATAAGCATAAGCCAACTAGGAGATAAAGGTTACCATACTGGCTTTGACAATAAAGAATGTCTTGTGACTCACAAAGAAACAGGTATTGTGGTTTTTAAAGGATACATACATGGTAACATTTATGAAGCCAGCTTGGAGGATTGCATACACAGTGAACTCACATGTCTATATAGCAAGGCCTCAATTGAAGATAGCTGGAAATGGCACAAGAAACTGTCACATATCAACTTTAAAACACTAAACAAGTTGGTTAAACAGAATCTTGTAAGAGGATTACCACAAGTTGATTTTGTGCAAGATGGACTCTGTGAAGCATGTCAACTTGGAAAGCAAAAGAAATCATCCTTCAAGAGCAAGACAATAAACACCATTTCTGAACCCTTTTATTTATTGCACCTTGATTTATTTGGTCCAGTAAATGTTATGTCTATTAATAAAAAGAAATATGCTCTTGCTATTGTAGATGATTTTACAAGATTCAAATGAGTTTTCTTTCTACATTCAAAGGATGAAGCTCCACAACACATAATAGACCATATCACTTTTCTGGAAAGAAATTCAAAGAAAACAGTTAGAGTTCTAAGGAGTGACAATGGTACTGAATTCAAGAATTCAATCATGGATGACTACTGTGCATTAAAAGGAATTTCTCAACAATTTTCTACACCAGGAACTCCTCAATAAAATGGAGTTGTGGAGAGAAAGAATAGAACCCTCATAGAAGCTTCCAGAACAATGCTGGCAGAGTCTAAGCTACCAGTATATTTTTGGGCAGAGGCAGTCAATACAGCATATTTCACTCAAAACTGTACTTTGACAAATATGCATAGAAAGACTGCCTATGAAATAATAAAGGACAAGAAGCCAAGTGTGAAACATTTTCACATATTTGGATGCAAGTGTTATGTACTGAAAGTACATCCTGAAAATCTAAGCAAATTTGAAGCCAAAGCAGATGAATCAATTTTTCTTGGATATGCATCAAACACAAAAGCATTCAGAGTGTTTAATCTCAAAACCAAAATTGTTATGGAATATATTCATGTTGCATTTGATGATAAAAAGTTTACAGAATTGCAATATGAGTCTGAGTCTACTACACTGAAATTTGAAAATCTAAAAAGTTTTGAGATAAATGAAGAAGAAGAGGATGAAGACCCTCAAGTAACTCCTAATCCAACACAAGAACTTGCACATTCTGAGGGGGAGCTAGGAAATACAACTCCAAATGATTCAGAGTCTAACAGGTCAATGTGGCTTTCCAATTACTGCTTTCCTTCTTGTTCACTTGGAATCAATTAGTCTTATTGATATTGATAGTTATAATCTTGAACCTTTAAGTTACAAATCACTTAGGCATGAACAACTCTGTCTTGAACTTCTTTCAATGATTTCTTCTTTGTTTGATCATAGTTAACATGTTGAATTATATCAATTATCTTGTCTTCATTTAGTATTGAGTTACATAAGTTATAGTGTTACAAGTTTAAACACTCTGCCTTTCAAGCATGACAATTTAATTTCCAGTCTCCCAATTTTTCATAGAAAGGACAATCGTCTTCTTTTTCAACACCTCATTCAGACTTTAGAGCCTGTTTTGGGATTGGATTTCGGTTTGACAAGGAAACTAGATCAAATATTCTTCTTGCCTTTCCATTTTTTTTCCTTTTTCATTCCCTATGTTTACCATCATTATAGTAGTAGTGCATACATTTATCATGTTACTTTCAGCAGTTCACAACATGCTTAGAAACTCAATAGGTGTTTCACCAATCTTATTCATTTTGTTGTTCATAACAAACTAAGAATATTTGTTTTCCGAGATTATAGGATCAAATCTAGGTGAGCCTCTAGACCAATCTGGAATTCCAAAATGTCTAGGTACTCATTATACCCTATAGTCTTTAGAACATGTGGTGTAACCGAGTCTCACTCTCCCTACTTGTAAGTGTATAGTACCCTTTAATTGTCAAATATATCTTGAAGAGTGTGTCCCTCAAATATCCTTTAAGGGTGCTCAATCGTCTCATAAGAATCTATATGCTCGTGTTGCTTCTTAAGCTCAACACTCATAGTTCCAAGCATGAGACATGAAACATCAGTTGCAACATCAATTTACTTCCAATAAGCACTATCATTTGCACATGTTACATTCTCGGCTTTAATAGCAAGGAAAGAGATTTGACTAACATTGTGGTGCCCGGGGACGATCCTCAAGCTCCTATTTCAGTCGAGAAAATTTGTTCTCGTCAACTTGTCCTTCTCAAGAACTGATCGTATAGAGAAGTTGTTTGTGGTTATCATTTGATATCTACATTATTAAAGTGTATAAAATAAACAAGATTGCAGATTTAATATTAATTATATTTAAATGATTATGGTATATCACCATATACCTCCCATTATTTTTATCAAACTAAATGCCTTAACTATTAATTCGAAAAACATTTTTTTAAATCTTTCTAATGAGCTAAGATGCATATTTCATCCATGTTTTAAGATAGTGTTGACTAATACACTCAAAACATGACTATTAAGGTAGACAACATTTGTCCATTATATCAAATATAACTCTTGGAAAGTTTGGTAGAACAATCCTTTGTAATTAACATTTATCAAATAAATCTCACCAAACTCCATGCCTCTCTAAACCCACAATCCTATTGTGATGATTTAGTTAAATTAGACCTAACGTTTCAACAAACTAAATACACTTACATTTACAATAATCTTTTTTATTTTTTTAAACATAAATGTATTGTTAATTTTTTTATCTTCCAAGTTCCGCCAAAACCTAAAGTAATTTGGTTCAAAATTTTTTGTAGACTATAAATAATTTATGGAATATTTTTTCCGAGAAACACTGGATTTAGTCGGTGTTATAATGAAAAGTAAGTGAAAGACATTTCATGAATAACTTAATAGCTAGTTTTATATTAATTTGAAGTTTTCAAAAAATAATATATTAAACAAAATTAATAAAACTCAAAATTTTTAAAATTTAAATTTTAACTTCCCGTTTTAGATAACTTACGGCAATAAATAATTGTTTTAGAAAAAATGTATTCAAACAGACTATTATTATATAAACTAGTGCAAGGTAGGTTAACCTAGCTAGTGTAATACGCGCATCCCGTTAATCAATAGGGAGAAATTAGATTCCGAATTGCACATGGAGAAGGTGAAGCACAAGAACAACACATGCACAGTACAGATGTCACTAACTTGAAACTGAACCCATACCTGCTGGATGGAGTTTTAGTTAGCTGCTCCCCAAAATGATTGTACACTGTTGTCACCTGTACACACACGTATATACATGGGCATTGTTAGTGAAATTAAATAAAAGCACCAGTCATTGCTAAATCAATTCGAATGATGGAATTGCTCGAATTAATCGGATGGTTGTTAATATACCTGGTTTATTCCATTATGACCATTGATGTCAAAGATCAACATCTCAGTTTTGTTGAAATAAAGATTGTTGGAAAAGGCAGCAGCACTGAGCTGGGTGGCATCAATCAAATCATTGGTGCAATCTGAAAAAGTACAGTTATATCAACCCAAATATTATGAGATCTGATGATGCTAATCCCATTTCCCATGGATCTCCCTGCATGTTTAACTTGGGTTTCACTTTTGATTATATAAGCACTCTCAGATGGAACACACTTGAAGATGTGAATACCATGAATTATAACATTGCTAACATCTTCGAGCATAAGGCAGCCTTTTCCAGTAATGTGCACATCACGACCACGACCATCAGGACCACGACCATCAATGGTCTTAAAGCTATTTAAATAAATCATGCCAGAGAGGTTGATGATCATATTGTCTAAGAATGTGATCCATAAGGGTTCAAGGTGAACTAGGGCATGGAGTAGGGTTCCGGGTTTTGGGCTTGTCAAATTTTGGTCGGAAAAGTCAGTGACCACATAAGAACGCCCCACTTTGCCTCCTGTTGCATTCTTACCGTAGCCTATGGAGCAGTCAGCAAGATGCTGACGGTCATCAGCCCAGTTCCCCTGGCACTGCCAGCAGTAAAAAATACCGTTGCCAGCAACGCATGATTGCTGCTTACTTGTCCCTGTGTTACTAGCGGTAGTTCTCCTGTAATAGGGGCATATAGATATGAAGGCCTAAAAATGTTAGATTATTTTTTTTAATAATTTCAATATATGTGTTGACAGATTAAAAACAATTATATTTTATTGTTTATTAAATTTATTGGACTAATTAAGAGGTTTAAAATAAAGGATCGATTTGATCATCTTATTGAGCATGAACATGAAATGTGTAATAGTCAATAATAAATCTTATTAGGTTTAGGCCCCAAACCTGATGGCATTCCTGCAAACCCGACAGAAGGCCATCGGTTTTTTTTCAAATGACACAAGCTCTTCAAACCTGACATATAGGTTTTGATGCCGGTTTTGATTCTGGTTTCATAAATCCGGATTTTTCTTTATTTTTTAATGTGGAAAAACATATTTTATAAATTAATTATTTACATACAAATTATCAATATAATTTTTAATAATTAATAAAATTTTATATTTGATTTTTTACCCTAATGTTTTATTTTGAAGAATTATTATTGTTTTAAAACTTGAATAAATAGTAAATACTATTAATATTTCTTTTAAAAAAATTTCAAATAATATTTAAATATCTATATTACACATGTATATGATATTTCAACATAATTAACAATAATAATAAATAACTATAACGTTACACTAATTATCATACTACTATGGATAAAAACCTATACAAGTTATATTCATTTATTGGAGTAACCTAAAATGTCCTTTGTTCGTAATTTTTTTAAAATAATTCGGATGAAGCCTTACAAATTGAAACATCACCTCAAAATAATTATGTCCTAAAGAAATGAAGGTGTAAAAAATTATGGACCATAGATTTTATAGAGGTAAAAGTTTGATTTTGACTTAAAACCGACCGGTCGATTTTATCCTAACAACTTGTGTGTCCCCTAGCTATTTCACTAAATGACAAAACCAAATTGATAAGAATTAATATTAAAATAATAATAAGTAGGTGTCATAAACCCGACCACTTACTTGTGGTCAGTTTTAGTAGGGCATTTAAAATACGAGTGTGAATATTTTAATATATTAAAATTGACGGCACATTTCTGATGAAAACCCTTTCTTTCTTCATTTATTTCATATATTTTAATTTTAACAAAGGGGAAAAGTGGGTGAAAAATATTAGATTTTTAAAGGTTTGAGTGTGAGAGAGAAATTAAAGCTCATTAATGGTGTGTATCTTTCTTTTTGTATAAATATGTTCATTATTTATGTGTATTAATTATGCATATATATATATATATACAAACACACACCTATATATGTGGTTATTATATTTTGATGATTAGTTTTAGTAGTAATAAATGAGCATGAATGTATTTATATGTTGTTTTGTAATGTAAATTATTTTTTATGTATATGTAATAAATGTGTAATAAAAAATTTGGAAAAGTCTATAGTGCGAACGCATCTAGTACTAGAAACCTTTTTTTCACCAAGTTTTGTTGATTTGATGGAGCACATAGTAATCCACTTGCCCGAAGAATGTAGGTTGGGAGGCCCGCTTAATTATAGGTGGATATATTTTGTTGAGAGAATGATGGGATACATGAAGCATACAGTTCGTATAAGGCAAGGGTTGAAGGTTCTATTGCAGAACATTATGTAGAGGATGAAACGTTGAATTTTTGTTCATTTCAGTTTTATTCTAAATCCAACACGGTTCATAATCAACTATGCCGTAACGAGGTAGTGGAGGGTACATATGATAAAAACAAACTAGAAGTGTTTACGTCTCCTAGTAGTATAACGAGGAAACACCGGAAGAGGAAGGGAAGGAATCAGAAGAGAAGGAAGAGGTAGAAGAGGAGGAAGAGGAAGAGGAGGAGGAAAAGGTAGAGGTAGATGAAGATGAAGATGAATATGAAAATGAAAATGAAGATGAAGTGGATGACGAAGAAGCAGAATCTGATTAAGATTAATTATAATAAATCTTATAATTAATTTTGTAATTTTGGATTGGTTCATGGTTTTGGATTGATTTATGATTTTGGATTGATTTTACAATGAATTATGGTTTTGGATTGATTTTATATTAGTTTATGGTTTTGGATTGATTTTAGATTGGTTTACGGTTTCAGATTGATTTTACATTGGTTTATTGGTTCAGATTAGTTATTAATTAGTATTTGTAGTTTTGGTATGTTTTTTATGGATGTTTAATTGGTTTCGTGTAGGATCTGAAAACTACAGTAAAAAATGACTGCTTAGGACCCAAAACCGACCATAATTGACCATGGAATTGCCAGAAACCCGACCATGTTCTTCATAAACCCGACCGTATTTTTCATAAACCCGACCTCATCCCTAACAAGGGTGGTTGGGTTAAAGTAGCCGGATTTCTCCAGACAGTCGGTTTATTTAGTCGGGTTTGTACAAATAATATGGTAATTGACGCAAGTCCGACCGTTTTTGCACAAACGGTCGAGTTTAGCTAATCCGACTGACTCGTAATTGGGTTTAGTGGTTGAGTTCACCCTGTAACTTTTTTTTAGTTAATAATTCTATATTATTAATAATAATATTATTATTTATATTAATACTTTTAATATTCTAATGAAATTTAAAAAAATGATTTTCTATTATTTTTATATGTAATAATAATTTATTGTATATGTATATATTATTTTATTATTAAAATTTATTTATAAATAAATTAAAATGTAATTAGAAATTGGACCGAAATCAAAAAAAATTAGTTTTTTGGTGAAAATTTCTAATTTACCGCCGTAAGGCGAAACCGACCGTCAAAACCGACTGCAATTTAAATGAACGGTCGAGTTTGATTCTGAGTGATCTCTCTCTCTCGTTACTCTCTCTGTTACTCTATCTCTCTCTCGATATCTCTCTCTCATCTTTGCAATCAATCAATGGCTTCACTACACTCATCTCTACTCTCACTCTCTCAACTCTTTGCTATAATGTCGATGCTAGCAACTTTTTGCAATGGTAGTAGGTTTAAAGCAAGAAAAATGAAGACTTGAAATTGGTTTGGAAATGGGTTTCTTTCAGATGTGCAAAATCTATTTTCTTAGCTGATTTTAACTTTTTATGTTATTATATATTGAATATAAGACTTGTGTATGTTCTTATTTGTTTTTGCATGTAATTAGATTTAGTTTTTTTCTTAAATTGGTCCATATATATTGTTTATAGGTTATTTCATTTGTAACTGTTATTGTGACTATATGATTGTGATTATTGAATTTGGTTTCGATAATGGTTTGAAAATACCATTGTTTGGTTCAAAATTATATATGTTTTACATTACCTATTTTGTAATGTTTAACTGTTATTGTCCCACTGCCATGTCAGCATTGTAGGGTCAATACGAGTCAATCCTGGTCAAGGCTAAACCCGACCATTTTTTCTAAACCGACCAGGTTTAACTCGACCACCATTTGCAGTCAGATTTAGTTAAAATCGACTATTTTGTCTTTAAAACCGACCGTTGACGCGGTCGGAATAGACTATGTTTCTTGTATTGTAGGTGGTTTTTTTGGGGGGTCAATTTTTTTACTAACGTCATAAATTATTATATATTAATTTAGGAAAATAATAAAAACAAAATTTATTACTAACTTTTTATTTAATCATAATACTATATTTATTTAAGGAAAAAGTGTTACTAAAATAATTGTTCACATCATTTATGCTTAAAGAGTAGATCTTGCAAATTGGATTTGTATCCGAAAAATTGCACCGAAATTCATTGAATTGAATCCTATTTTATATCTGTTACCGATTAAAAACGAGATGTATTTAATACACAATCAATGCTAGGGTGTGAGAGATCTTCGAGCTTCTATGACTGCACTAACGTTTGGAGACTAACTCAGGTCCTTGTTAACTACCTACGTATTTCAATGGCTCCTCGTTAGGAATTAGGGTCCTCGTTGGACTCTTCCAACCTTTGGGTTTCAACTGATTAATATTGTGAAGCTTATCAATTAATTCTTCTTTGCTTATCCATCGATGGATAAGTTATCTATTGATCAATTGATGTATCAATGGATATTTGAACATCCACCAATTCCCTTATCCATTGATTGTATTTTATCCGTTGATTGCCTTGATGCTTTTATCCGTTGATGGTGATCCATTGATTTGATTTATGTTGACCTTTTATCCATTGATTAATCATCAATATCCATTGACTCCTTTATCCGTTAATCACTTCATTTGAGAGAATTCTGACTTAGAATATTCATATTTTGTCAGCCATTCTTCACATCCATTGATGAGCTATCAATTGAAACCAATAAACATCAGTTAATTAAATGATCACATTCATCGACATATTAAAATCGATAACAAAAAGAATTATAAATCACTGTTACAATCCATTTTATCTCTTGGTTAACAACAACTTCAATTGATAAATAATTGCATAGTCAATGGATATTTATACATCATATATCCTTTGATTAGTTACAAAATTAATATCAAGATTACAATTCTATATAATTTATTATCATCATACAACATGATTCCTAACACGAACAAAGTTTGATAAGTATGGCGAACATAACTGCTTAGTTTCCATTGCCATTAAATCAATTACAACAAACATTACCATTACCCAAGGCATAGTTATTGGGGTTTCTTTTAAAGCAATAAAATCCCAAGACGCTAAATACCAAAAGCAGGACCGCTATTACCACCTTATACCAAGATCCCATAGCATTGGTCACTGTTCCTGCGGAGCCATTTTCGTTGTTGTTCCTGTTTACAGACACATACACCATAATTAATATTCAGATATATACAATTAATTTTCCATAAATTAATAACCCATAAAGTAATAATTTTATTTAAAATTATTTGGTTCAAAATTTTTTGTAGACTATAAATAATTTATGGAATATTTTTTCCCACAAACATTGGTTTTAGTCCGTGTTATAATGAAAAGTAAGTGAAAGACATTTCATGAATAACTTAATAGCTAGTTTTATATTAATTTGAAGTTTTGAAAAAATAATATATTAACCAAAATTAATAAAACTCAAATTTTTTAAAATTTAAATTTTAACTTCCCGTTTTAGATAACTTACGGCAATAAATAATTGTTTTAGAAAAAATGTATTCAAACAGACTATTATTATATAAACTAGTGCAAGGTAGGTTAACCTAGCTAGTGTAATACCACTACAAGAAAAACACGATCATACAACACTTATTACACAACTGTTAAAAAAATAACCGTTGTCCCAAAAAATTAAACAACGGTGTATGTTTATTTTTTGAAAAACTGTTGTCTGACTATGACTACGATAACTGTTATTGAACTTATTGTAAACCGTTGTCTCTGTGGTGTACCTTTGATCATACCAGACAAGTGTTATTAATTTGATCGTTGTCTCGTATCTTTCATACAAGGGTTATAATTCGTTGTTATTTTTTTGAAAAACTGTTGTGTGACTATGACTACGATAACTATTATTGAACTTATTGTAAACTGTTGTCTCGGTGGTGTATCTTTGATCAGACCAGATAAGTGTTTTACAAATAAAATATTGTCTTCTGTGACCGCACGTGATTGGTGGAAAAACTTTCACATGGATTGCTGAGGTGGCAAAATAAGAGCCCTCGATTGAAATAAGATTAGATATTAGCCGTTAGATTAAGAATATATATATATTTACACAACGGTTTGTAAATGAAACTGTTGTCTTCAACACTTCCATACAAGCTTTTTTAAATTTAAACCATTGTCATAAACTTATTTATACAAGTGTTTTACTAATAAACCATTGTCTTCTGTGACCGCACGTGATTGGTGGAAAAACTTTCACGTGGATTGCTGAGGTGGCAAAATAAGAGCCCTCGATTGAAATAAGATTAGATATTAGCCGTTAGATTAAGTAAATATATATATATATATTTACACAACGGTTTGTAAATGAAACCGTTGTCTTCGTTGAACTCACACAACACAATTTCTAAGAGAACCGTTGTCTGTTTCACAGAAGATGACAAAAATTACCTTTTCATAATAAGACGAAAATTTATTTAAACACGTTTTATTAGTTTAGTTAAAAAAACACATAAAATAAATTTTAAAAATTTTAGTTTTTTTTATACATAACTAAAACCAAAAAATCTTAACATCCGTACGGTTGGATCATCGAAAAAAATATTTAAAAAAATACATTATGTGCAATCGGGATGAGTCGTGTTAAAGTTAGTACTTTTGAGAGATTTATATTATAAAAGAATACAAGATTAATTTGGAATTTTCTGATTTTTTGTGCACATCACTCAAATCAATAGATCTTAACATCCGTACGGTTGGATCGTCAAAAAAATATTTTAAAAAAATACATTATGTACAATCGGGATGAGTCATGTTAAAGTTAGTACTTTTGAGAGATTTATATTATAAAAGAATATAAGATTAATTTGGAATTTTCTGATTTTTTGTGCACATCACGCAAATCAATAGATCTTAACATCCGTACGGTTGGATCGTCAAAAAAATATTTAAAAAAATATATTATGTACAATCGGGATGAGTCATGTTAAAGTTAGTACTTTTGAGAGATTTATATTATAAAAGAATATAAGATTAATTTGGAATTTTCTGATTTTTTGTGCACATCACTCAAATCAATAGATCTTAACATCCGTACGGTTGGATCGTCAAAAAAATATCAAAAAAAAATACATTATGTGCAATCGGGATGAGCCGTGTTAAAGTTAATACTTTTGAGATGTTTATATTATAAAAGAATACAAGATTAATTTGGAATTTTCTGATTTTTTTGTGCACATCATATAAATCAATAGATCTTAACATCCGTATTGTTGGATCGTCAAAAAAATATTTGCGTATAATTTTTTAATTTATATAATATAAATTATATTTATAAAAATATAAATTTCCCCCGTTTCCTTAGCAAAACAATTAAAGGCTTATCAAAACATATATTCAATATAATTGATAAAAATAATATATATTTTATTGTCAAATTTTATTGATAAAAAACAATATATATATATGTACTTGTATAAATTCAATATAATTGATAAAAATAATATACTTTATTGATAAAAATAATATATATCCCCCCGCGGTACTCTCATTCCCAATTGATAAAAACAATATACTTTTTGGATAAAAAAAAAAAAGAAATCTTGCACGAGTTTTTAACCTAGTAAAAGTATAACTTTCTAAAACCGGATATCAAAATAAACAATTTATCTTGTACGACTTTCAAATGATTTTTTAGAAGATACAACCATACATATATCAGAATTTATTTATTTAAATAATTTATTAAAAAATAAATAAATTTAAATTGATTTTGTTATATTAATTTATGATAAAATGAAAAATTATATACAATATTACACAGATAAATAAAATGAAATCTTTTCCCCTTTAGGTTGAATTTCGCTCCCCCCTTAAATAAAATTTCGCTTCCCTCCTTCCTCATCTCTTCTTCTCGGCCGCCCCAATTGAAATATACAAACTTACCAAACTCTCTCTCTCTCTCTCTATCCCTCTCTCTCCGTCCCACTCTCCCTCTCTATCCCCCTTATCTCTCTCTCAAACAAACACACACACAAATAGATTGGAAGTGAAGATCGATGGTCTATATATATATACAAAGTGTGTGTATGTATATGTGTTGAACTTGGTGGGTCGGGTCAAGCAATCATTTGGTGAATCGATCTCGCTTCTTTTGTATATTGTTTGTTCAGTTGCTATATATATAGTCAAGGGCTATTGATCAAGGTACGATTGTGCTTTATTTCTTGTGTTTTTAAGTTGGATCATTTATTTTTTCTTGATTTGTTTGTGTTTGACTTGGGTTTTTATTGCTGTTTCTTGATTTTTGTGCTCTAATTTGAGGTTTTGTTGGGTAAAGTTGCTCTAATTCGGTTAGTTCTAATGAGGATGAGGAAGTTAGTACCCGTGGTGAGGGAAAAGAGGCCGAGAAGGAGGCTTGGAAGGTGTTGGCGAATGCTATTGTAACTTACCTTGGGAGTCCTGTGGGAACAATGGCTGCGAATGATCCTAATGATAATCAACCATTGAATTATGATCAGGTCTTTATACGTGATTTTGTTCCATCTGCACTTGCTTTTTTGCTCAAGGGGGAGAAAGAGATTGTGAAGAATTTTCTCCTGCATAACTTGCAATTGCAGGTGATTAATTAACCATCTCTTTTATACAAGTACGTGTATATGCTTTGTTTACAGATTTGTTTTGATTAATTTATAAAGAATTCTTGCTTAAAATGCTGTGAAGTATTAAAAGCTAAAGTACTGAATTCTTGGTGATGTAAGTTTTGTTCATTTTTTGAGACTCAGGAGTTCTTTTTTATTGTTTTCCTTGTTCAAATGACAGAGTTGGGAGAAAACCGTGGACTGCTTCTGTCCAGGGCAGGGGTTGATGCCTGCTAGTTTTAAAGTTATAACAACGCCTCTTGAAGATGGCAAAGAGGAGGAAAGATTAGACCCGGATTTTGGGGAGTCAGCAATTGGTCGTGTTGCACCTGTTGATTCAGGTAATCCCTCGTGTGTTTAACTTATATTTCTAACCGGAAGAGATAGAGCATCGAAGAAAGATGATAAAAGTGAAATAAGAAGTGAATATGTTGTATTATAAACCACTGGCTTCATACTTCATAGCATAAATTTCAACAAGGCTATTGTAGCTGTATGATACATTTCTTGGGCAGACCCCGTCTATAAGAGAACTAAAATCAAGGGGAGTCTAGTTGATGCCTATCATTTAAATTGTTGTCTGCAAATAAACTTTTTTATAGGTTTGTGGTGGATTATCTTACTAAGAGCTTATGGGAAGATAACCGGTGACTTGTCTTTACAAGAAAGAGTGGATGTTCATACAGGCATAAAGCTAATTATGAACCTGTGCCTGTCGGATGGATTTGATATGTTTCCTTCTTTGTTAGTAACTGATGGTTCCTGCATGATAGATAGGCGGATGGGTATTCATGGCCATCCCCTAGAGATTCAAGTAAGTTGATGTTGTCATCTATACTGTAGTTATCGTTGTCATACATTGTCTCATATTTTTGAATGTATGTTCTAATGAAATCATTAGCAAAATGGAACATTGTGGCACTTTTGTCTTGTAGTCATGTTGCTTATGTAAACATCCTATATCTAAGATTGGCATTCATCATGATTGTAAACAATAAGCATCTTGCATTGTCGAGGTTAGTCCTATAACCTGGGACACATAACGACTATAAAGAAGATAGACTCAGCGCATTGTCATTTCACATCAGAGAATACTATTGGGCAGATATAAAGAAGATCAATGAGATATATCGATACAAGACAGAAGAATACTCTACAGATGCCCAAAACAAATTCAATATCTACCCTGAACAAATTCCTCATTGGTTAGTGGACTGGATTCCCGAAGAAGGCGGTTCCCGAAGAAGGCGGTTATTTAATTGGCAATCTACAGCCAGCTCATATGGATTTTAGGTTCTTCACATTGGGTAATCTCTGGTCTATTATATCCTTTCTTAGTACTCCAAGACAAAATGAATCTATTCTAAAGTTAATTGAAGCCAAATGGGATGATCTTGTTGGGAGTATGCCTCTCAAAATATGTTTTCCTGCTTTGCAATATGATGATTGGCGTATCATCACTGGTAGTGATCCGAAGAACACGTAAGCTACTAGCAAAAAATAATTATCAGCTTCTTTAATTCGCGTATGATACATCTTCATTGAAAGTTTAGAACTCAAGACATAATTTCTTCAAATTTGCAGACCTTGGTCATATCACAATGGCGGGTCTTGGCCAACACTTCTATGGCAGGTGATCTCAATGCATTATTCCATTTCATTTTATTGCTAAACCAGTGCATTGCATTTACCTTTTAAAAAAATCGAGATGAAGATAAATTTTAAAACAAAATGACAGTATTTTGTAACTTAGCAATGAGGAATGGAGGCTGAAATGGTCACAAATATATTTTTGATATTTTTTACAGTTCACATTGGCATGCATTAAGATGGGAAGAACAGACCTGGCATGGAAAGCAGTTAATCTAGCTGAGAAAAGGCTTCCAGCAGAGCACTGGCCAGAATATTATGACACGAGAAATGGCAAGTTCATCGGAAAGCAATCGAGACTCTATCAGACCTAGGTTGCATGCACATTTTAAGGATTACTTGTTGCCTGAATTACTAATGAGTAGGTTTATGATTGAAGAGGTATGAAGTTATGCATAAAACAGTCAATAATTATCTGCGTATAAAGTATTTTTAAGGATTACTTATTGCTTAACATGAATCATATAGATAAGAGCAGAATCTTTTGTTGAGGATGTGCTTGTGAATGGTGAACCATGGACTTCTGGAGAACAAGAGATCTTGACAGGTTCCTATCTATTAGAGTTACATGCTGCAAATGCCAAAGACATGAAAATTGTTATGGAGATGATTATGTATGCAATTTTTACATTAAAAATTTGTAGGACTGCTAGAGACATGAGATTGCTATGTATGTAATTTTTACATTGAAAGTGTAGATCAATTAGAAATTTTTGTATTGATAAATTTATTGATTCATTATTTGGTTTGGGATATTATTTAAAATTATTTTTTTATGTACATAAACCATTGTCTAATATAGAGAAACACAACACACACTATAAAATATTTCATCTTGTGCTAGTTGTGTAAATAAAATAAATACAACGCATTAAAAGGAATAAAATCGTTGTCTATAGAAAACTACAATAACAGTTCTTGGAATAAGAAACAATAACAGTTTTTAAAATACTTGACTGACTTCATTTCAGACAAGAGTTTTGAACCATAGCGTTGTTGTTTCTAGGTGTTATACAACGGTGTCCAGAACATGGGGCGTTGTTCTGTAATCTTTTGGACAACAGTTATAGGACCTGTTGTCTTTTCTATATTATAACAAGCTTGTTGAACCGTTGTGTTCCTTTCTTCGTATAACAGTTTAAACAAGCGTTGTTTGATCGCAATCACACGGCACCTCAATAGACTACGGAAAATTGAGATGCCAGACAACGGTGCAAAAGCGTTGTATGATTCTGTTTTTCTTGTAGTGTACGCGCATCCCGTTAATCAATAGGGAGAAATTAGATTTCGAATTGCACAAGGAGAAGGTGAAGCACAAGAACAACAGATGCACAGTACAGATGTCACTAACTTGAAACTGAACCCATACCTGCTGGATGGAGTTTTAGTTAGCTGCTCCCCAAAATGATTGTACACTGTTGTCACCTGTACATACACATATATACATGCATTGTTAGTGAAATTAAATAAAAGCACCAGTCATTGCTAAATCAATTCGAATGATGGAATTGCTCGAATTAATCGGATGGCTGTTAATATACCTGCTTTATTCCATTATGACCATTGATGTCAAAGATCAACATCTCAGTTTTGTTGAAATAAAGATTGTTGGAAAAGGTAGCAGCACTGAGCTGGGTGGCATCAATCAAATCATTGGTTAAATCTGAAAAAGTACAGTTATCAACCCAAATATTATGAGATCTGATGATGCAAATCCCATTTCCCATGGATCTCCCTGCATGTTTAACTTGGGTTTCACTTTTGATTATATAAGCACTCTCAGATGGAACACACTTGAAGATGTGAATACCATGAATTATAACATTGCTAACATCTTCGAGCATAAGGCAGCCTTTTCCAGTAATGTGCACATCACGACCACGACCATCAGGACCACGACCATCAATGGTCTTAAAGCTATTTAAATAAATCATGCCAGAGAGGTTGATGATCATACTGTCTAAGAATGTGATCCATAAGGGTTCAAGGTGAACTAGGGCATGGCGTAGGGTTCCGGGTTTTGGGCTTGTCAAATTTTGGTCGGAAGAGTCAGTGACAACATAATTAGAACGCCCCCCTTTGCCTCCTGTTGCATTCTTACCGTAGCCTATGGAGCAGTCAGCAAGATGCTGACGGTCATCAGCCCAGTTCCCCTGGCACTGCCTGCAGTAAAAAATACGTGTAATAGTCGGTAGTAAATCTTCTTAGGTTTAGGTCCCAAGAGGTTTACAAGTTCTACTACTCCATTTCCATCCGTTGAGTGAGATAAAGTCGGTGGAATGGTCCGGGTCCGTATTCATATTTACTACTATGGAATATAGGTAGTCCTCCACACTAAAGTTTTATATTGTAACTTTAATAACTTGACATAAAATGATACGTGGTTATGTATATAAATTTCCAACAAGAAAAACTAAAAATGAGTACGTACATAATCTAAATAGAACTAATTAAAAACCTCAATTAGAAAATCGGTAACTTGATCTTAGATTGAAAAATAAATGTTTGAATATATAACCAATTAGTTGTAATGGTTAAAATTAATTATAGACATAGGAGATGTGTAATTAATGAATTTCTATTTCCGTATATTCAATGATCAATAGTATAAACAGGTATATGTCTTCTTGTTATATCAATTAGCACATATAGTAATTCATCTTATCACTCAAAAATTCATCTTACAAATATATGATCTACCACTAGTAGTCTGGCTAGCAAGATCTTTTTGTATCAGCCCATCTATTTAATTAGAAATTAAAACCAGGAGTATAATATATATCACAAAATAACTAATAAGTAATTAGAAATCGATCGATGTTACTATACCTTCTTACTTGATTAAAATCTGTCACGGCATCAGAGTTGACTTCATAATGTTCATCGAAATTCCAAGGTATACAACCTGCCGGAATTATAAGATATGAAGACCAGAAAAGAAAGAGCAGGAAAATATTAGCCATGATGGGCTCGCGCGCCGTGCGGAAGAGATCGATCGAATTGGGGCGATATACAATTTAATTGAAACCCTAGTATGTACTCCTTTTCTTATAAGGTTATCCTCTATGATATATATCCTAGATAAGAATGGATAAAAGAAATGCTAAAACAGCATTACTTAAATTACTTAAACACCCAAATACCGTAAAAATAATATTAAATACTCGATCCCTTCATTTCTCATATTTACAAAAATTAAAATTTGATTTCTTCTCCCGTTTATTTATTATTATTATATTATATAATACTTCCTCGGTAGGAAGTTAAGTGTCCTGTTAGATTTTTAATGGACAAATTAACCAAAGTTTGACAGCAAATTACATATACTATATAATTAAAAAAAATATAAAAGTATATTTCATTTACTTTTTAAATGTATTTTTCAGTTTTTTGAAATCATAAAATAATAATTTTTTATTCTTAGTCAAAGTTGACACAAATTGACTATAAAAATAATCAAACAACACAGTTATTAATTTGGGACATAGTGAGTAAGACACAAATAAAAACCAACATTGAAATTAACAAACCAAAGGGTTACGTATTAGAAATTTATTTGAAAAAGACATGTTATGGAAAAGAGATGGAGAAATAATTTGAAATAAAATTAAAAGTATATAAAAATGAACCATTATTAAAAAGGGACCGAATGAAAGGAGTAGCTTATATGATTTCTATTAGTCTTCTCAATAAAAATTTTCATAAGGATGCCTTGGTATGCATGATAAAATTAATGAAGGGAACTTGAAAATAATATAGCTAGCTTAGATACGACTAGCTTGTTAATGAAATGTCAAAACTTTTAGTATATATGGGTCACGAGAATACATACTGATTAGGGTTCTTGGAGAGATAAGAGATTGCAGAGAGGAGAGGTATTAACCAAGTCTCACAGCATCCAAATATACCTGGATTAGAATTAATGAGTTTTATGAGGAGATGTCCAAGAACATGTACAATATATACGTGCGGACTTGGCTCTATCTACTGATTACGGCTTATGCCAAGAACATGCATGATTTTATAAAGCTAGCTAGGGGTATTCATAAGTTAACTAATTTCGTACAAATCTATGTATCCTTAACACTTGGCTGAAATGGATAATAACATACTAACATAGAGATAACGAGGTTATATTATTGCGCCTTTCAACAGTGTTATATATAATATATAGTTGCAAGTTAAAAACTCTTACTGTAAGTTGTCTGCAATTGTCGTGTGCGGATCGATATTGTCAGCCTCAACTACCACTTGTGAACGGCTTATTATGTCAAAAGTTTTAGTACGGACCTGTCAGGAGAATTCATACTCATTACTGTTCTTTAACAGGTAATTAGAGAGATTGCAGAGAGGTATATATTGAACCCAACTCCCAGATCAGCTTAATAGTTGGATAAGAATGAGGACCATATCGGTGCCGACTAGGCTCATAAAAGAATGCAGAGGTGGGAGGTACCCAATAACATATCTTCTTGCGTCGGCAATATATAAGAGCTTATAGCCTGATCAACTGAAGATTTATATATGGCAGAAATGAACGATGTTAATTGCCCTTTCATATGCTAAGATTGCCAAGGCAGATGTCTACTTTAATATATATACCCCGAATGAAAAAAGCTGTCGCCAACAAGCATGCCAAGGGGGTATATATTCTGGCAAGTGGTGAATGAAGAAAACGAGTCGGATATATGTTACTGTATAACAAAGTCATGCCAAGCTAAGTTAGAACTTAGATGTTATATTAGTGTTGGTAATATAATAAGTAGTACGACTTTTTAATATTATAACTAAAAAATATCTCTAGGCACGTTAGTGTGACTTTTGAGACTTTTAATCATTCAATTACTTCATAAATATTACCATTTAGGAGCCTTTTAATTATAACATAAATTTGTTATATATATATATATATATATACATATGAGAAAAAAGTTGATGAGGTTATCTCATTAAAGTTTCTTAAGATGTAAGTGTTTTTTAATACAAAATATTAATGTCATTTTAGCAAATGTAAATGTATAAAATCTTTTATAATTACAATAAAACTCACATTTATTTTTATAAGAAAATTTTAATACCTCATAAAACTTATCTGATGTAATTTGAGGAAAATGAATCTCTTTCTATATATACATATACATATATATATATAATATTCTGAATCTTCATAATTTTTTGAAATTTATAATCATGATTTACTAGCAATTTCCGTCCCTAAAATTAACTCAACTTCGTATTTTAATATGTATTTTATTTTTCCGGAGTTCTGTTTCAACACATTAAAATTTTATTTTCTAAATTCCCGAAGATATCTTACATAATTGTAAATCCTATATTTTGATGAAAAGACATAATGGGTAAACTGCTAGCTTGCTTGTTACGCTTAACATGTTCTCTATGTTTAATAATATCCACCTTATCATGAATGTGATAACAGTAAGTTGTTATTACAAAACAGTCTGCCATTATGGAATCTAAAAAATTACTTGTCCGGGTTTGAAAGATAGATATAAGATTAGAATAGAGTCTTATAATATGAGTATATATCTAAGCTATCTAACACATTTTAATATATAACAAGCTCAATTTATATATTTATATTATTAAAACTTTTTTTATTAGTATATAAGTAGTTAATTCAATTTCAAACTCTTTTTTATGTCTTCCATATTTTTGAGGAACTCAACTCTTAAACATTGTATCTATATCTTAGTTTGAATTAAATCACTTCTTTATCGTTGGATCTATATCTAATTTAAATTGGTTGTTTTATATATGAAGTTTTTCATTCATTCATTCAGCTCATCTTACGATTTTGAAAAATAATTACATCTAATTTCCTAAATCAAGCTTGATATGTATTATATTCGTAATACAGTTTTGAGTTGTAATTAATTTCATATTCTTATTATATTATTGACATTGTACCGTGAGATGTTAATGAAAAGTGGCAAAGGGGTTTAGGTTAGATCAAAGTAGTTTACTGTTATAGCATTCATTGATTCTAGAGTGCGAGGGGATCAAGAACATGATGAATTCAAGTAGTGGAACTCAAAGAATTCGAACGTTTAAGGATCATGTCGCAAGGGAAAGAACAATGCTGTGCTATTAAGTGATTGCTCAAGTTGCCACAAACCATTTTGACTTACTGGGAAAAGAGAGATATATTATTGTTTTGTAATTAAATTATATATGAATAATAATATATTCTCTTACCAAGTTGGTAAGTGACACTAGGTAGACCATTACATATAAGGGTTGCTAAACGTCTTCTCCCTTCTTTATATTTCTATGTCTTAGTATTTACTACATTGCATTCATAATAGGGTGCCACACAACAGGCTACAAAATTGGACAAAATCAACGCTATTAAATTTTTTGAATTTCGTATTTAAACTATGAATATAATTATATCTCGCACTATTCATTTATGAGAAAATAACTTTTTTCAATTTTTTTTATTATACTTTAAGTATTAAAATATTATTTATATATAAATTTTAGTTTATGACCTCTCATTAGTTAATTAATTACATTCTAAATTAACTAAAATTTATAATAAAATTTAAAAAATGATTCTTGGAAAACTATTAAATAAAAAATTAAATTGAGATAAAAAATATGATAAAAATCAATTTATGCTAAGCACATGTTTGACATGTACATTTTTTTTTAGTTTTATATAATTATATGTTCGGTGACTTTCTTTATTTAATATAAGAAAAGGTTTTGTGTACGTCTACTATCATTTACAAACAATGACACGGTCGCATATATATATGTTACCGCGACAACATACCGGTACAATATAGATATAGGCAAGTTGTATATATTAGTATTAGTTATTAGTTATATATTATCGTTTTATGATCCACTAGTTAAATATATTCATTGTAATTTAGATTTGACCAAATGTTGATAATATATTAGTGCATATATGCTAAAATCATTGTTCTAAAAACCCGTAATTAATCGTGATTAATCCATATTTGATAACTCACCGAACTGATTAAATTTTCAATTATTCAATTAATAATTCCGATTAATTCCCGATTTAACGAATTAATCCCATATAAATATGCCTATAATAAAACATTCTCTTAATTTCTTGACCTAGCTAGGTGGTTTTTTATGGGGGTTCAATTTTTTTACTAATATTATAAATTATTATATTTTAATTTAGGAAAATAATAAAAATAAATTTTATTATTAATTTTTTATTTAATCATAATACTATATTTATTTAAGGAAAAGTTGTTACTAAAATAATTGTTCATATCGTTGATGCTTAAAGAGTAGATGTTGCAAAATGAATTTGGATTCGAAAAATTGAACCATAATTCATGGAATCAAATCCTATTTTATATCTAAAATCTAACCTGATATGAACTGAATATTACGTAAATTGAATTGAAAATTACCTGTACTGAATTTTTTTTAAAAAAAACTAAAATATTATATCTTATAATAAATTAAACCATCACATTCAGATTCAATATGACTAGAAGTATGAGATTAGATTCAATATAAATACGAATTGGAAAAGAGTTGAATTGAATTTTAATCTAATAATTATATTTTGATGGGTGATTTTTTATATTTTATATATTAACCCAAACTAAATTAATCTATTGTTAAGAAAAGTTCATAATTAAAATAAATTTATATCAAAAAATTAAAATGGTTATACATTCAAATTTCTAAAAATTAATGTTATTTTATATTATAACTAATATATTTAATAACAAAAAAAATTTAATGTCTCATAAATTAAAAAATTGAAGTAGAAAGATAATGAATAAATTATTATTTAAATAAAATTATTTAACAACTTTTATTTTGGTTCCCTATACTTAGAAACTAATCCAAGATTAATCGAGACTGATTTTTTTCTATCCTAAATGATCAAATCGAATTTAATTCAAATCGAACTAAATCTCTTCTTAATTCAAAACTTAATCAATTTTAATTCAAATTAGATTGGAATCAGATCCCATCGGAATCGAATAATACTCAAACTATATCATAAAATCGACCGTTTTTTGCCATTACTAAACCCAGAAACCCGACCGAATTCTTTACAGAACAGACCACATCCATGTAAACCCGACCGTGTTCTTCATAAACCTGATGGCATTCCTGCAAACCCGACAGAAGGCAATCGGTTTTTTTTCAAATGACACAAGCTCTTCAAACCCCACATATAGGTTTTGATGCCGGTTTTGATTCCGGTTTCATAAATCCGGATTTTTCTTTATTTTTAAATGTGGCAAACATATTTTATAAATTAATTATTTACATACAAATTATCAATATAATTTTTAATAATTAATAAAATTTTATATTTGATTTTTTACCCTAATGTTTTATTTTGAAGAATTATTATTGTTTTAAAACTTGAATAAATAGTAAATACTATTAATATTTCTTTTAAAAAAAATTCAAATAATATTTAAATATCTATATTACACATGTATATGAAATTTCAACATAATTAACAATAATAATAAATAAATATAACTTTACACTAATTATCATACTACTATGGATAAAAACCTGTACAAGTTATATTCATTTATTGAAGTAACCTAAAATGTCCTTTGTTCGTAATTTTTTTTAAAACAATTCCGATGAAGCCTTACAAATTGAAACATCACCTCAAAACAATTATGTCCTAAAGAATTGAAGGTGTAAAAAATTATGGATCATAGATTTTATAGAGGTAAAAGTTTGATTTTGACCTAAAACCGACCCGTCGATTTTATCCTAACAACTTGTGTGTCCCCTAGCTATTTCACTAAATGACAAAACCAAATTGATAAGAATTAATATTAAAATAATAATAAGTAGGTGTCATAAACCCGACCACTTACTTGTGGTCGGTTTTAGTAGGGCATTTAAAAAATGAGTGTGAATATTGTAACATATTAAAATTGACCGGACATTTCTCATGAAAACCCTTTCTTTCTTCATTTATTTCATACATTTTAATTTTAACAAAGGGAAAAAGTGGGTGAAAAATATTAGATTTTTAAAGGTTTGAGTGTGAGAGAGGAATTAAAGCTCATTAATGGTGTGTATCTTTCTTTTGTATAAATATGTTCATTATTTATGTGTATTAATTATGCATATATATATATATATACAAACACACACCTATATATGTGATTATTATATTTTGATGATTAGTTTTAGTAGTAATAAATGAGCATGAATGTATTTATATGTTGTTTTGTAATGTAAATTACTTTTTATGTATATGAAATAAATGTGTAATAAAATTTTTGGAAAAGTCTATAGTGCGAACGCATCTAGTACTAGAAACCTTTTTTTCACCAAGTTTTGTTGATTTGATGGAGCACATACTAATCTACTTGCCCGAAGAATGTAGGTTGGGAGGCCCGCTTAATTATAGGTGGATATATTTTGTTGAGAGAATGATGGGATACATGAAGCATACAGTTCGTATAAGGCAAGGGTTGAAGGTTCTATTGCAGAACATTATGTAGAGGATGAAACGTTGAATTTTTATTCATTTCAGTTTTATTCTAAATCCAACACGGTTCATAATCAACTACGCCGTAACGAGGTAGTGGAGGGTACATATGATAAAAACAAACTAGAAGTGTTTACGTCTCCTAGTAGTATAACGAGGAAACACCGGAAGAGGAAGGGAAGGAATCAGAAGAGGAGGAAGAGGTAGAAGAGGAGGAAGAGGAAGAAGAGGAGGAAAAGGTAGAGGTAGATGAAGATGAAGATGAATATGAATATGAAAATGAAGATGAAGATGAAGATGAAGTGGATGACGAAGAAGCAGAATTTGATTAAGATTAATTATAATAAATCTTATAATTAATTTTGTAATTTTGGATTGGTTTATGGTTTTGGATTGATTTATGATTTTGGATTGATTTTACAATGGGTTATGGTTTTGGATTGATTTTATATTAGTTTATGGTTTTGGATTGATTTTAGATTGGTTTACAGTTTCAGATTGATTTTACATTGGTTTATTGGTTCAGATTAGTTATTAATTAGTGTTTGTAGTTTTGGTATGTTTTTATGGATGTTTAATTGGTTTCGTGCAGGATCTGAAAACTACAGTCAAAACTGACTGCTTAGGACCCAAAACCGACCATAATTGACCATGGAATTGCCAGAAACCCGACCATGTTCTTCATAAACCCGATCGTATTTTTCATAAACCCGACCTCATCCCTAACAAGGGTGGTCGGGTTAAAGTAGCCGGATTTCTCCGGACAGTCGGTTTATTTAGTCGGGTTTGTACAAATAATGTGGTAATTGACGCAAGTCCGACCGTTTTTGCACAAACGGTCGAGTTTAGCTAATCCGACTGACTCGTAATTGGGTTTAGTGGTTGAGTTCACCCTGTAACTTTTTTTTAGTTAATAATTCTATATTAATAATAATAATAATATTATTTATATTAATACTTTTAATATTCTAATGAAATTAAAAAAAAAAAATTTCTATTATTTTTATATGTAATAATAATTTATTGTATATGTATATATTATTTTATTATTAAAATTTATTTATAAATAAATTAAAATGTAATTAGAAATTGGACCGAAATAAAAAAAAATTAGTTTTTTGGTGAAAATTTCTAATTTACCGCAGTAAGGCGAAACCGACCGTCAAAACCGACTGCAATTTAAATGAACGGGCGAGTTTGATTCTGAGTGATCTCTCTCTCTCGTTACTCTCTCTGTTACTCTATCACTCTCTCGATATCTCTATCTCATCTTTGCAATCAATCAATGGCTTCACTACACTCATCTCTACTCTCACTCTCTCAACTCTTTGCTATAATGTCGATGCTAGCAACTTTTTGCAATGGTAGTAGGTTTAAAGCAAGAAAAATGAAGACTCGAAATGGGTTTGGAAATGGGTTTCTTTTGGATGTGCAAAATCTATTTTCTTAGCTGATTTTAACTTTTTATGTTATTATATATTGAATATAAGACTTGTGTATGTTCTTATTTGTTTTTGCATGTAATTAGATTTAGTTTTTTTCTTAAATTGGTCTATATATATTGTTTATAGGTTATTTCATTTGTAACTGTTATTGTGACTATATGATTGTGATTATTGAATTTGGTTTCGATAATGGTTTGAAAATACCATTGTTTGGTTCAAAATTATTTATGTTTTACATTACCTATTTTGTAATGTTTAACTGTTATTGTCCCACTGCCATGTCAGCATTGTAGGGTCAATACGAGTCAATCCTGGTCAAGGCTAAACCCGACCATTTTTTTAAAACCGACCAGGTTTAACTCGACCACCATTTGCAGTCAGGTTTAGTTAAAATCGACTGTTTTGTTTTTAAAACCGACCGTTCGCGCGGTCGGAATAGACTCTGTTTCTTGTAGTGTAGGTGGTTTTTTTGGGGGGGTCAATTTTTTTACTAACGTCATAAATTATTATATTTTAATTTAGGAAAATAATAAAAATAAAATTTATTACTAACTTTTTATTTAATCATAATACTATATTTATTTAAGGAAAAAGTGTTACTAAAATAATTGTTCACATCATTTATGCTTAAAGAGTAGATCTTGCAAATTGGATTTGTATCCGAAAAATTGTACCGAAATTCATGGAATTGAATCCTATTTTATATCTATTACGGATTAAAAACGAGATGTATTTAATACACAATCAATGCTAGGGTGTGAGAGAGCTTCGAGCTTCTATGACTGCACTAACGTTTGGAGACTAACTCAGGTCCTCGTTAACTACCTACGTATTTCAATGGGTCCTCGTTAGGAATTAGGGTCCTCGTTGGACTCTTCCAACCTTTGGGTTTCAACTGACAAATATTGTGAAGCTTATCAATTAATTCTTCTTTGCTTATCTATCGATGGATAAGTTATCTATTGATCAATTGATGTATCAATGGATATTTGAACATCCACCAATTCCCTTATCCATTGATTGTATTTTATCCGTTGATTGCCTTGATGCTTTTATCCGTTGATGGTGATCCATTGATTTGATTTATGTTGACCTTTTATCCATCGATTAATCATCAATATCCATTGACTCCTTTATCCGTTAATCACTTCATTTGAGAGAATTCTGACTTAGAATATTCATATTTTGCCAGCCATTCTTCACATCCATTGATGATCTATCAATTGAAACCAATAAACATCAGTTAATTAAATGATCACATTCATCGACATATTAAAATCGATAACAAAAAGAATTATAAATCACTGTTACAATCCATTTTATCTCTTGGTTAACAACAACTTCAATTGATAAATTGTTGCATAGACAATGGATATTTATACATCATATATCCTTTGATTAGTTACAAAATTAATATCAAGATTACAATTCTATATAATTTATTATCATCATACAACATGATTCCTAACACGAAGAAAGTTTGATAAGTATGGCGAACATAACTGCTTAGTTTCCATTGCCATTAAATCAATTACAACAAACATTACCATTACCCAAGGCATAGTTATTGGGGTTTCTTTTAAAGCAATAAAATCCCAAGACGCTAAATACCAAAAGCAGGACCGCTATTGCCCCCTTATACAAAGATCCCGTAGAATTGGTCTTTGTTCCTGCGGAGCCATTTTCGCTGTTCTTCCTGTTTACAGACACATACACCATAATTAATATTCAGATATATACAATTAAATTTCCATAAATTAATAACCCATACAGCAATAATTTTATTTAAATAACAGTTTTGGTCCCTGCTTAAAATAAAGCATGCAATAATATATACAAAATAATTCTTTAGGGCCCAAAAAAATAAGAATTAATAGCTACTAAACTATATATATATATATATATATATATATATATATATATATATATATATATATATATATATATATATATCATCCTTTTATAAAAGAGGAGAAACATAAAGCATATAAAAAAATCATATTCTAATACAAATCATACATTTACAATAAAAAATTTTATTTTTTTAAACATAACTGTATTGTTAATTGTTTTCTCTTCGGAGTTCCCATAAAACCAAAAGTAATTTGGTCCAAAACTTTTTGTAGACTATAAATAATTTCTGGAATATTTTTTCCGACAAACACGGGTTTTAGTTCGTGTTATAATGAAAAGTAAGTGAAAGACATTTCATGAATAACTTAATAGTTAGTTTTATATTAATTTGAAATTTTGAAAAATAATATATTAAACAAAAGTAATAAAACTCAAAAATTTTAAAATTTAAATTTTAACTTGCCGTTTTAGATAACTTACGGCAATAAATAATTGTTTTAGAAAAAATGTATTCAAACAGACTATTACTATATAAACTAGTGCAAGGTAGGTTAACCTAGCTAGTGTAATACGCGCATCCCCTTAATCAGCAGGGAGAAATTAGATTTCGAATTGCACAAGGAGAAGGTGAAGCACAAGTACAACAATAACACATGCACAGTACAGATGTCAAGGAGAAGGTGAACCCATACCTGCTGGATGGAGTTTTAGTTAGCTGCTCGCCAAAATGATTGTACACTGTGTTCACCTGTACATACACATATATACATGGGCATTGTTAGTGAAGGTAAATAAAAGCACCAGTCATTGCTAAATCAATTGGAATGATGGAATTGCTCGAATTAATCGGATGGCTGTTAATATACCTGGTTTAATCCATTATGACCATTGATGTCAAAGATCAGCATCTCAGTTTTGTTGAAATAGAGATTGTTGGAAAAGGTAGCAGCACTGAGCTGGGTGGCATCAATCAAATCATTGGTGCAATCTGAGAAAGTACAGTTATCAACCCAAATATTATGAGATCGGATGATGCTAATCCCATTTCCCATGGACCTCCCTGCAAGTTTAACTTGTGTTTTGCTTTTGATTATATAAGCACTCTCAGATGGAACACACTTGAAGATTTGAATACCATGAATTATAACATTGCTAACATCTTGGAGCATAAGGCAGCCTTATCCAGTAATGTGCACATCAGGACCACGACCATCAATGATCTTAAAGCTATTTAAATAAATCATGCCAGAGACGTTCATGATTATACTGTCTAAGAATGTGATCCATAAGGGTTCAAGGTGAACTAGGGCATGGCGTAGGGTTCGGGGTTTTGGGCTTGTCAAATTTTGGTCGGAAGTGTCAGTGACCACATAAGAGCGCCCCGCTAAGCCTCCCGTTGCATTCTTCCTGTAGCCTATGGAGCAGTCAGCAAGATGCTGACGGTCATCAGCCCAGTTCCCCTGGCACTGCCAGCAGTAAAAAATACGGTTGCCAGTAACGCATGATTGCTCCTTACTTGTCCTGTAATAGGGGCATATAGATATGAAGGCCTAGAAATGTTAGATTTTTTTTTTTAATAATCTCAATATATGTGTTTACATATTAAAAACAATTATATTTGATTGTTTATTCAACTTATTGGACTAATTAAGAGGTTTAAAATAAAGGATCGATCATATCATCTTATTGGGCATCAACATGAAATGAGTAATAGTCAATAGTAAGTCTTATTAGGATTAACGAGGTCTAATTGGGCTATTATATAAAAAAAGAATAGGTTTTTACATCACAAATTCTACTCCTCCATTTCCATCCGTTTGAGTGAGATACGGAGGCAAATTAAGTCGGTGGAATCGTCGGGGTCCCTATTCATATTTACTAGTATGGAATAGGTAGTCCTTTACACTAAAATTTATATTGTAACTTTAATAACTTGACATAAAATGATATGTGGTTATGTATATAAATTTCCAACAAGAAAAACTAAAAATGAGTACATACATAGTCTAAATAGAACTAATTAGAAACATCAATTAGAAAATCGGTAACTTGATCTTAGATTGAAAAATAAATGTTAGAATATATAACCAATTAGTTGTAATGGTTAAAATTAATTATATACATAGGAGATGTGTAATTAATGAATTTCTATTTCCGTATATTCAATGATCAATAGTATAAACAGGTATATGTCTTTTTGCTATATCAATTAGCACATATAGTAATTCATCTTATCACTCAAAAATTCATCTTACAAATATATGATCAACCACTAGCAGTCTGGCTAGCAAGATCTTTTTGTATCAGCCCATCTATTTAATTAGAAATTAAAACCTGGAGTATAATATATATCACAAAATAACTAATAAGTAATTAGAAATCGATCGATGTTACTATACCGTCTTGATTAAAATCTGTCACGGCATAAGAGTTGACTTCATAATGTTCATCGAAATTCGAAGGTATACAACCTGCCCAAATTATAAGATATGAAGACCTGAAAAGAAAGAGCAGACAAATATTAGCCATGATGGGCTCGCGCGCCGTGCGGAAGAGATCGATCGAATGAAATGCTAAAACCTTATTATGTACTCCCTTTCTTATAAGGTTATCCTCTATGATATATATCCTACATAAGAATGGAAAAAAGAAATGCTAAAACAGCAATACTTAAATTACTTAAACTCCCAAATACCCTAAAAATAATATTAAATACATATATATTGTATGCCCACAGCTGGAAATTTTAGTACAATTACTAGGCACAGGAATATATACTGCATATATGTATATCTTTTAAAAGAATACATTTAGTAAAAAAATGAAATAAAATTCAGACAAAAAATTTATATGAAGCATGTATATTAGAAAAAACTAATTACAACACAGGAACAATTAAGAGAACTAAATTAATTTACTATTCTATTCTATTATCAATACCCGATCCCTTCATTTCTCATATTTACAAAAATTAAAATTTGATTTCTTCTCTGGTTTATTTATTATTATTGTATTATTTCCAAATTAAGTGTCCTGTTTGATTTTTAATGGACAAATTAACCAAAATTTGACTGCAAATTACATATAGTATATAATTAAAAAATTATTAAAGTATATTTCATTTACTTTTAAATATATTTTTCAGTTTTTTAAAATCATAAAATAATAATTTTTTATTTTTAGTCAAAATTGACACAAATTAAATATAAAAAATATCAAACAAGACAGTTAATTTAGTACATAGTGAGTAAGAGACAAATAAAAACCAACATTGAAATTAACGAACCAAAGGGTTAGGTATTAGAAATTTATTTGAAAAAACATACTAAGGAAAAAACATATTTGAACGGCTTCTTATGTCAAAAGTTTTAGTATGGACCGGTCAGGAGAATTCATACTCATTACTGTTCTTTAACAGATAATTAGAGAGATTGCAGAGAGGTATATATTGAACCCAACTCCCAGATCAGTTTAATAATTGGTTTAGAATGAGGACCATATCGGTGCCGACTAGGCTCATAAAAGAATGCAGAGAGGTGGGAGGTACCCAACAATATATCTACTTGCGTCGACAATATATAAGAGCGTATAGCCTGATCAACTGACGATATATATATGGCAGAAATGAACGATGTTAATTGCCCTTTCATATGCTAAGATTGCCAAGGCACATGTCTACTTTAATATATATACTCCGAATGAAAAGCTGGCGCCAAAAAGCATGCCAAGGGCGTATATATTCTGGCAAGTGGTGAATGAAGAAAACGAGTCGTATATATGTTATAACAAAGTCATGTCAAGCTAAGTTAAAACTTAGAAGTTATATTAGTGTTGGTAATATAATAAGTAGTACGACTTTTTAATATTATAACTAAGAAATATCTCTAGCACGTTAGTATGACTTTTGAGACTTTTAATCATTCAATTACTTCATTAATATTACCATTTAGGAGCCTTTTAATTATAACATAAATTATATATATATATATATATATATATATATATATATATATATATGAGAAAAAAGTTCATGAGATAAAAAAGTTCATGAGGTTATCTCAGGAAGGTTTCTTAAGATTTAAGTATTTTTTAAAACAAAATATTAATGTCATTTTAGTAAATGTAAATGTATAAAATCTTTTATAATTACATGTAAGACAAGAGATAAGCAAGTTGCAAAAGATGAAATCCCCGAAAAAGCAGATTTTTTGACCGAAGAAGTCGGATGATTGCGGTATTAATTTCTCTGACCTTTTTAATTCTAGGCTATATATGTAATGCTTGCAATTGTGATTTGGTATATGAAAAAGCAAATGAATTGTTAAAATATTTTAATTGTTATAGTGTGGTATTTTAATGTGTCTATTTTTTGTTCTATTAATGTATATTAATGAGTTTGTTAATCTTATATGTGGTTGATATGAAGGGCTCAACAAGGTGATCAAGAGCATGAAGCCGGTGATGGCCAAGACAATGGGGATAATGATGGCGGTCAAGGCAATGAGGAAGATGATGGTGACGGAGACGATGAGCATGATGATGGTGATCTCTTCATCTTGTTCATTTAAGAAATCTAAGAATGTAAATATTTGACACTGTTCTATATTGGGTGGATTGGTTTAGTTTCTGTTATGGTTTTGTTTATGTTGGACTTTACTTTGGTAAATGTTGATTTAGTATTGTGAATTGGTTTATAGCGGTTTGATAGCATTTATTTATGTTACGGTTTTGGTTATGTTGGATTTAGTATTATGAATTGTATATATGATGAATGTTTTGGTATTTTATGCTTTTGGTTGAGATCTGAATTAGTTTGGATGTCATTTTATATTTTGTATTTGGATGCAATGAATAGGAATGGTAAAATGAATTGAAACCTGGAGAAAAAACATTGAGTCGGTTATGGCGGTAGGTTTTGAAGCTTATGTGGCAATGACACGTGCATTGGTCCCACTGCCATGTCAGCATTGTAGGGTCAATACGAGTCAACCGTGGTCAAGGCTAAATCCCACCATTTTTCCAAAACCGATCGCGTTTAACCCAACCACAATTTTCAGCCTGGTTTAGTTAAAATCGACTGTTTTGTCTTTAAAACCGACCATTCGTGCTGTCGGAATAAACTCTGTTTCTTGGATTGTAGGTGGATTTTTATAGGGTTCAATTTTTTTACTAACATTATAAATTATTATATTTTAATTTAGGAAAATAATAAAAACAAAATTTATTACTAACTTTTTATTTAATCATTTACAAGCATATAACCCGTGCGAATCACGAGATGAATGACTAATATTTAGGTAAATTTATTATTTATATTATATTTTATTGATTTTTATTATAAAATTTTATAAGGATCAGAATTTATATTAATATACGTGTTATATTATCATATTTTATATAAATTTGTTAATCATGTGAGTGATAATAAATTAATTAAAAGATTTATTTTGATAATAGTTAAAAATTATATATAATAAATAATTCTTTAATAAATATGTATATTATTTGGATTTACAAGAGTTAAATATGATACATAGTATTATAAAATAATTTGGACATGTCCAGAATAAAATTTTAGTTAATATAAATATATATATTTGGGACAGATGTAATAATAAGTTAAATTATATATAATATAAAACTGTACATTGTTAGGCCTGGCACCGTACGGAACAACCCATCAATATTTTTAATCTTTCGGTTATCTCATCTCAGATTTCATGGCATCCAACCATCTTTTAGAATCTGGAGTGTCCATAGCGTCTTGGTAGGTGAGAGGCTCATCTTCATCCACAAGCATCACATCACCATCTCGAGTCAAGAGAAATCCATAATATCTCTCGGGCTCATGGCAAATCCTACTAGACCTACGAACAACCTGTGGTTCTTGAGCAGTACTTTTTTCTTCTACATTCTGCTCAGGTTGGTACAGTTGTTCAATGGTATCATGTGGGTCTCGAATTTCATCAAGATCTATTATCCTTCCACTGTCTTTCTTAGAAAACATTTCTCTTACAAGGAATACTGTAGTTCGAGAAATAATCACTTTGTTCTCGGAAGGATTATAGAGAGAATAACCATTTGTTTCAATTGGGTATCCCACAAAGTTACATTTGTCTGATTTAGGTCCTAACTTGTTAAAAGTTAGACGTTTCACAAACGCCTCACATCCCCAAATTTTCATAAATGACATGCTATGACGTTTCTCAGTCCATATCTCATACGGAGTCTTCTAAACCGTTTCAGTAGGAATTCGGTTAAGTGTATAAGTAACGGTCTCCAGGGCATAACCCCAAAACCTAATTGGAAGATTCATTGACTCAACATTGATCGCACCATATCCAACTAAGTGTGATCCCTCTTATAAAAAAAACTTTTCTTTGATATTTTCTCCTTCATCTTTATAGTCTTTGAACTTTTTCAAATGATTCCGATTTGTTTTTCAAAAGATATATATATTTGTATATACTAAAATAATTAGAAAATTTTATGAAGTTAATAAAAACTACATTTTGTCATCGTACGCGTATGACAACATACATCATTATCTATAAGTCATACTCATTCTGTGACCCTTTCACCATGTCTGATAAACGGAGTTTTAGTATTTTGCCAAATAAACTAAGATTCGCATCCTTTTGTATAATTCATAATCAAACTTATCCAAGAATGCATCCTTATGTATTCTGAAAATGCATTTCTCATTAATATGGCCTCAACGACAGTGCCAAATGTAATGTTTGCTTTGAGTCATTTTAGAACATATAAATTGTTAACTAGTTCTGCAACATTATAAGCCTCGTTATCGAAATAGAATAAACAACTATTGTTATTTAATTAAAATGAAAAAGCCTTTCTTGTCAAAATAATAAACTAATATAATGTCTCTACTAATTGCAACCACGTTATAACAATTATCAAGTTCTAAATTTTTCTTGTGGGCCAAAAGTTAAGTAACGAGTTCCTCCAACCAGAGAAACTACCTTTACTCCAATTCCAACCTGATACTCGAAGCTTGACCCTTACAGATCATCTTCTTCCGATCTTCCAAATAAGCATGACAATTTAATTTTCAGTCTCTTGATTTTTCATAGAAGAGACAATCGTCTTCTTTTTCAACACCTCATTCAGACTTTAGAGCCTGTTTTGGGATTGGACTTTGGTTTGATAAGGAAACTAGATCAAATATTCTCCTTGCCTCTCCATTTTCTTTTCCCTTTTGCATTCCCTATGTTTACCAACATTATAGTAGTAGTGCATGCATTTATCATAGTACTTTCAGCAGTTCTCAACATGCTAAGCAATTTAATAGGTGTTTTACCAATCTTATTCATTTTGTTGTTCATAACAAACTAATAATATTTGTTATCCAGGGATTGTAAGATCAAATCTAGGTGAGCCTCCAGACCAATCTGGAAACCCAAAAGGTCAAGGTACTCATTATACCCTATAGACTTTAGAACATGTGGTGTAACCTGGTCTCACTCTCGCTACTTGTAAGTGTATAGTACCCTTTAATTGTCAAATATATCTTGAAGAGTCTGTCCCTCAAATATCCTTTAAGGGTGCTCAATCGTCTCACAAGCATCTATATGCTCGTGTTGCTTCTTAAGCTCAGCACTCATAGTTGCAAGCATGAGACATGAAATATCAGTCGCAACATCAATTTACTTCCAATAAGCACTATCATTTGCACATGTTACATTCTCAGCTTTAAATATTTATCCAATAAATCTCACCAAACTCTATGCTTCTAAATCCACAATCCTATTATGATGATTTAGTTAAGTTATACCCAACGTTTCAACAAACTAAGTACACTTACTTATCACGTCTCCCATGATTGATAAGAGCACCTTGCTTTGACGAACTCACTCCTTCTCAATCTAGATCATGACGAGTATTAAACATTGGAAGGCATCCCATTAATTTAATATGTATTTAGGGATTTTAATATTTATATGACTGATCATGATCCCATCATAAAGAGATTCTCAATTTTTCCTTGATCAAATAATTCATTTCAATATTCGTCAATGAATTGATTTACAGGTCGTCGGAGAAGTCACAAGCGGTTTCTCTTAAAAACCGACTTTCTTACGAATTAAACTAATAATTCGCTTTTGATAAAATCTCCCCATATGAGAAAAAGAAAATTCATATTTAATACCGTGTTTCATACACACAAGAATCTCATGATCGTTTGTTCAATTTTAAAATCTTGAATCGTTACAGATTTTATCTTTCTTAAGCAAACATGACACGAGTGTTGTATCTAATACATACATGATTAAACAATATTAAGCATGCATATCTATTATGTCTACGCATACATACCAATACATGCAATCATATACATATATGTAATGTGCGTAAAATAAATGTGTTTGGTTATCACCTGATCCTATGTGATCTTTCCAAGCTAATGAAAAAATCAAAGGCAACTTCAGCACTAATGCGCCTTAATTGAGGCCAATTTTTAAGCATTTATGAGATAGGTATATATCTAATGCACATTTATATAAAGCACAAGAAAAATAATATAAAATTTAACAACATAAAAATTTAGGGATATTCTTAATTATTTTTATAATAATTAGGATTTCTTATAAACAAAATAAAAAGAAATTAAAAGGAACAAGGGAAGAAAGTCTGATTAATATGGCCAACATACATGCTTAGTTTCCAATGCCATTAAAGCAATTACAACAAACATTACCATTACCCAAGGTATTGTTATTGGGGTTTCTTTTAAAGCAATAATATCCCAAGCCGCCAAACGTTATGAAAAACGGGAGGACCGCTATTACCACCTTATACCAAGATCCCATAGCATTGGTCATTGTTCCTGCGGAGCCATTTTCGTTGTTGTTCCTCTTTACAGACACATACACCATAATTAATATTCAGATATATACAATTAATTTTCCATAAATTAATAACCCATAAAGTAATAATTTTATTTAAAATTATATGGTTCAAAATTTTTTGCAGACTATAAATAATTTATGGAATATTTTTTCCCACAAACATTGGTTTTAGTCCGTGTTATAATGAAAAGTAAGTGAAAGACATTTCATGAATAACTTAATAGCTAGTTTTATATTAATTTGAAGTTTTGAAAAAATAATATATTAACCAAAATTAATAAAACTCAAATTTTTTAAAATTTAAATTTTAACTTCCCGTTTTAGATAACTTACGGCAATAAATAATTGTTTTAGAAAAAATGTATTCAAACAGACTATTATTATATAAACTAGTGCAAGGTAGGTTAACCTAGCTAGTGTAATACGCGCATCCCGTTAATCAATAGGGAAAAATTAGATTTCGAATTGCACAAGGAGAAGGTGAAGCACAAGAACAACATATGCACAGTACAGATGTCACTAACTTGAAACTGAACCCATACCTGCTGGATGGAGTTTTAGTTAGCTGCTCCCCAAAATGATTGTACACTGTTGTCACCTGTACATACACATATATACATGGGCATTGTTAGTGAAATTAAATAAAAGCACCAGTCATTGCTAAATCAATTCGAATGATGGAATTGCTCGAATTAATCGGATGGCTGTTAATATACCTGGTTTATTCCATTATGACCATTGATGTCAAAGATCAACATCTCAGTTTTGTTGAAATATAGATTGTTGGAAAAGGTAGCAGCACTGAGCTGGGTGGCATCAATCAAATCATTGGTGCAATCTGAAAAAGTACAGTTATCAACCCAAATATTATGAGATCTGATGATGCTAATCCCATTTCCCATGGATCTCCCTGCATGTTTAACTTGGGTTTCACTTTTGATTATATAAGCACTCTCAGATGGAACACACTTGAAGATGTGAATACCATGAATTATAACATTGCTAACATCTTCGAGCATAAGGCAGCCTTTTCCAGTAATGTGCACATCACGACCACGACCATCAGGACCACGACCATCAATGGTCTTAAAGCTATTTAAATAAATCATGCCAGAGAGGTTGATGATCATACTGTCTAAGAATGTGATCCATAAGGGTTCAAGGTGAACTAGGGCATGGCGTAGGGTTCCGGGTTTTGGGCTTGTCAAATTTTGGTCGGAAGAGTCAGTGACAACATAAGAACGCCCCCCTTTGCCTCCTGTTGCATTCTTACCGTAGCCTATGGAGCAGTCAGCAAGATGCTGACGGTCATCAGCCCAGTTCCCCTGGCACTGCCTGCAGTAAAAAATACGTGTAATAGTCGGTAGTAAATCTTCTTAGGTTTAGGTCCCAAGAGGTTCACAAGTTCTACTACTCCATTTCCATCCGTTGAGTGAGATAAAGTCGGTGGAATGGTCCGGGTCCGTATTCATATTTACTACTATGGAATATAGGTAGTCCTCCACACTAAAGTTTTATATTGTAACCTTGACATAAAATGATACGTGGTTATGTATATAAATTTCCAACAAGAAAAACTAAAAATGAGTACGTACATAATCTAAATAGAACTAATTAAAAACCTCAATTAGAAAATCGGTAACTTGATCTTAGATTGAAAAATAAATGTTTGAATATATAACCAATTAGTTGTAATGGTTAAAATTAATTATAGACATAGGAGATGTGTAATTAATGAATTTCTATTTCCGTATATTCAATGATCAATAGTATAAACAGGTATATGTCTTCTTGTTATATCAATTAGCACATATAGTAATTCATCTTATCACTCAAAAATTCATCTTACAAATATATGATCTACCACTAGTAGTCTGGCTAGCAAGATCTTTTTGTATCAGCCCATCTATTTAATTAGAAATTAAAACCAGGAGTATAATATATATCACAAAATAACTAATAAGTAATTAGAAATCGATCGATGTTACTATACCTTCTTACTTGATTAAAATCTGTCACGGCATCAGAGTTGACTTCATAATGTTCATCGAAATTCCAAGGTATACAACCTGCCGAAATTATAAGATATGAAGACCAGAAAAGAAAGAGCAGGAAAATATTAGCCATGATGGGCTCGCGCGCCGTGCGGAAGAGATCGATCGAATTGGGGCGATATACAATTTAATTGAAACCCTAGTATGTACTCCTTTTCTTATAAGGTTATCCTCTATGATATATATCCTAGATAAGAATGGATAAAAGAAATGCTAAAACAGCATTACTTAAATTACTTAAACACCCAAATACCGTAAAAATAATATTAAATACTCGATCCCTTCATTTCTCATATTTACAAAAATTAAAATTTGATTTCTTCTCCCGTTTATTTATTATTATTATATTATATAATACTTCCTCGGTAGGAAGTTAAGTGTCCTTTAGATTTTTAATGGACAAATTAACCAAAGTTTGACAGCAAATTACATATACTATATAATTAAAAAAAATATAAAAGTATATTTCATTTACTTTTTAAATGTATTTTTCAGTTTTTTGAAATCATAAAATAATAATTTTTTATTCTTAGTCAAAGTTGACACAAATTGACTATAAAAATAATCAAACAACACAGTTATTAATTTGGGACATAGTGAGTAAGACACAAATAAAAACCAACATTGAAATTAACAAACCAAAGGGTTACGTATTAGAAATTTATTTGAAAAAGACATGTTATGGAAAAGAGATGGAGAAATAATTTGAAATAAAATTAAAAGTATATAAAAATGAACCATTATTAAAAAGGGACCGAATGAAAGGAGTAGCTTATATGATTTCTATTAGTCTTCTCAATAAAAATTTTCATAAGGATGCCTTGGTATGCATGATAAAATTAATGAAGGGAACTTGAAAATAATATAGCTAGCTTAGATACGACTAGCTTGTTAATGAAATGTCAAAACTTTTAGTATATATGGGTCACGAGAATACATACTGATTAGGGTTCTTGGAGAGATAAGAGATTGCAGAGAGGAGAGGTATTAACCAAGTCTCACAGCATCCAAATATACCTGGATTAGAATTAATGAGTTTTATGAGGAGATGTCCAAGAACATGTACAATATATACGTGCGGACTTGGCTCTATCTACTGATTACGGCTTATGCCAAGAACATGCATGATTTTATAAAGCTAGCTAGGGGTATTCATAAGTTAACTAATTTCGTACAAATCTATGTATCCTTAACACTTGGCTGAAATGGATAATAACATACTAACATAGAGATAACGAGGTTATATTATTGCGCCGTTCAACAAGTGTTATATATAATATATAGTTGCAAGTTAAAAACTCTTACTGTAAGTTGTCTGCAATTGTCGTGTGCGGATCGATATTGTCAGCCTCAACTACCACTTGTGAACGGCTTATTATGTCAAAAGTTTTAGTACGGACCTGTCAGGAGAATTCATACTCATTACTGTTCTTTAACAGGTAATTAGAGAGATTGCAGAGAGGTATATATTGAACCCAACTCCCAGATCAGCTTAATAGTTGGATAAGAATGAGGACCATATCGGTGCCGACTAGGCTCATAAAAGAATGCAGAGGTGGGAGGTACCCAATAACATATCTTCTTGCGTCGGCAATATATAAGAGCTTATAGCCTGATCAACTGAAGATTTATATATGGCAGAAATGAACGATGTTAATTGCCCTTTCATATGCTAAGATTGCCAAGGCAGATGTCTACTTTAATATATATACCCCGAATGAAAAAAGCTGTTGCCAACAAGCATGCCAAGGGGGTATATATTCTGGCAAGTGGTGAATGAAGAAAACGAGTCGGATATATGTTACTGTATAACAAAGTCATGCCAAGCTAAGTTAGAACTTAGATGTTATATTAGTGTTGGTAATATAATTAGTACGACTTTTTAATATTATAACTAAAAAATATCTCTAGGCACGTTAGTGTGACTTTTGAGACTTTTAATCATTCAATTACTTCATAAATATTACCATTTAGGAGCCTTTTAATTATAACATAAATTTGTTATATATATATATATATACATATGAGAAAAAAGTTGATGAGGTTATCTCATTAAAGTTTCTTAAGATGTAAGTGTTTTTTAATACAAAATATTAATGTCATTTTAGCAAATGTAAATGTATAAAATCTTTTATAATTACAATAAAACTCACATTTATTTTTATAAGAAAATTTTAATACCTCATAAAACTTATCTGATGTAATTTGAGGAAAATGAATCTCTTTCTATATATACATATACATATATATATATATATATAATATTCTGAATCTTCATAATTTTTTGAAATTTATAATCATGATTTACTAGCAATTTCCGTCCCTAAAATTAACTCAACTTCGTATTTTAATATGTATTTTATTTTTCTGGAGTTCTGTTTCAACACATTAAAATTTTATTTTCTAAATTCCCGAAGATATCTTACATAATTGTAAATCCTATATTTTGATGAAAAGACATAATGGGTAAACTGCTAGCTTGCTTGTTACGCTTAACATGTTCTCTATGTTTAATAATATCCACCTTATCATGAATGTGATAACAGTAAGTTGTTATTACAAAACAGTCTGCCATTATGGAATCTAAAAAATTACTTGTCCGCGTTTGAAAGATAGATATAAGATTAGAATAGAGTCTTATAATATGAGTATATATCTAAGCTATCTAACACATTTTAATATATAACAAGCTCAATTTATATATTTATATTATTAAAACTTTTTTTATTAGTATATAAGTAGTTAATTCAATTTCAAACTCTTTTTTATGTCTTCCATATTTTTGAGGAACTCAACTCTTAAACATTGTATCTATATCTTAGTTTGAATTAAATCACTTCTTTATCGTTGGATCTATATCTAATTTAAATTGGTTGTTTTATATATGAAGTTTTTCATTCATTCATTCAGCTCATCTTACGATTTTGAAAAATTATTACATCTAATTTCCTAAATCAAGCTTGATATGTATTATATTCGTAATACAGTTTTGAGTTGTAATTAATTTCATATTCTTATTATATTATTGACATTGTACCGTGAGATGTTAATGAAAAGTGGCAAAGGGGTTTAGGTTAGATCAAAGTAGTTTACTGTTATAGCATTCATTGATTCTAGAGTGCGAGGGGATCAAGAACATGATGAATTCAAGTAGTGGAACTCAAAGAATTCGAACGTTTAAGGATCATGTCGCAAGGGAAAGAACAATGCTGTGCTATTAAGTGATTGCTCAAGTTGCCACAAACCATTTTGACTGACTGGGAAAAGAGAGATATATTATTGTTTTGTAATTAAATTATATATGAATAATAATATATTCTCTTACCAAGTTGGTAAGTGACACTAGGTAGACCATTACATATAAGGGTTGCTAAACGTCTTCTCCCTTCTTTATATTTCTACGTCTTAGTATTTACTACATTGCATTCATAATAGGGTGCCACACAACAGGCTACAAAATTGGACAAAATTAACGCTATTAAATTTTTTGAATTTCGTATTTAAACTATGAATATAATTATATCTCGCACTATTCATTTATGAGAAAATAACTTTTTTCAATTTTTTTTATTATACTTTAAGTATTAAAATATTATTTATATATAAATTTTAGTTTATGACCTCTCATTAGTTAATTAATTACATTCTAAATTAACTAAAATTTATAATAAAATTTAAAAAATGATTCTTGGAAAACTATTAAATAAAAAATTAAATTGAGATAAAAAATATGATAAAAATCAATTTATGCTAAGCACATGTTTGACATGTACATTTTTTTTTAGTTTTATATAATTATATGTTCGGTGACTTTCTTTATTTAATATAAGAAAAGGTTTTGTGTACGTCTACTATCATTTACAAACAATGACACGGTCGCATATATATATGTTACCGCGACAACATACCGGTACAATATAGATATAGGCAAGTTGTATATATTAGTATTAGTTATTAGTTATATATTATCGTTTTATGATCCACTAGTTAAATATATTCATTGTAATTTAGATTTGACCAAATGTTGATAATATATTAGTGCATATATGCTAAAATCATTGTTCTAAAAACCCGTAATTAATCGTGATTAATCCATATTTGATAACTCACCGAACTGATTAAATTTTCAATTATTCAATTAATAATTCCGATTAATTCCCGATTTAACGAATTAATCCCATATAAATATGCCTATAATAAAACATTCTCTTAATTTCTTGACCTAGCTAGGTGGTTTTTTATGGGGGTTCAATTTTTTTACTAATATTATAAATTATTATATTTTAATTTAGGAAAATAATAAAAATAAATTTTATTATTAATTTTTTATTTAATCATAATACTATATTTATTTAAGGAAAAGTTGTTACTAAAATAATTGTTCATATCGTTGATGCTTAAAGAGTAGATGTTGCAAAATGAATTTGGATTCGAAAAATTGAACCATAATTCATGGAATCAAATCCTATTTTATATCTAAAATCTAACCTGATATGAACTGAATATTACGTAAATTGAATTGAAAATTACCTGTACTGAATTTTTTTTAAAAAAAACTAAAATATTATATCTTATAATAAATTAAACCATCACATTCAGATTCAATATGACTAGAAGTATGAGATCAGATTCAATATAAATACGAATTGGAAAAGAGTTGAATTGAATTTTAATCTAATAATTATATTTTGATGGGTGATTTTTTATATTTTATATATTAACCCAAACTAAATTAATCTATTGTTAAGAAAAGTTCATAATTAAAATAAATTTATATCAAAAAATTAAAATGGTTATACATTCAAATTTCTAAAAATTAATGTTATTTTATATTATAACTAATATATTTAATAACAAAAAAAATTTAATGTCTCATAAATTAAAAAATTGAAGTAGAAAGATAATGAATAAATTATTATTTAAATAAAATTATTTAACAACTTTTATTTTGGTTCCCTATACTTAGAAACTAATCCAAGATTAATCGAGACTGATTTTTTTCTATCCTAAATGATCAAATCGAATTTAATTCAAATCGAACTAAATCTCTTCTTAATTCAAAACTTAATCAATTTTAATTCAAATTAGATTGGAATCAGATCCCATCGGAATCGAATAATACTCAAACTATATCATAAAATCGACCGTTTTTTGCCATTACTAAACCCAGAAACCCGACCGAATTCTTTACAGAACAGACCACATCCATGTAAACCCGACCGTGTTCTTCATAAACCTGATGGCATTCCTGCAAACCCGACAGAAGGCGATCGGTTTTTTTTCAAATGACACAAGCTCTTCAAACCCCACATATAGGTTTTGATGCCGGTTTTGATTCCGGTTTCATAAATCCGGATTTTTCTTTATTTTTAAATGTGGCAAACATATTTTATAAATTAATTATTTACATACAAATTATCAATATAATTTTTAATAATTAATAAAATTTTATATTTGATTTTTTACCCTAATGTTTTATTTTGAAGAATTATTATTGTTTTAAAACTTGAATAAATAGTAAATACTATTAATATTTCTTTTAAAAAAAATTCAAATAATATTTAAATATCTATATTACACATGTATATGAAATTTCAACATAATTAACAATAATAATAAATAAATATAACTTTACACTAATTATCATACTACTATGGATAAAAACCTATACAAGTTATATTCATTTATTGAAGTAACCTAAAATGTCCTTTGTTCGTAATTTTTTTTAAAACAATTCCGATGAAGCCTTACAAATTGAAACATCACCTCAAAACAATTATGTCCTAAAGAATTGAAGGTGTAAAAAATTATGGATCATAGATTTTATAGAGGTAAAAGTTTGATTTTGACCTAAAACCGACCCGTCGATTTTATCCTAACAACTTGTGTGTCCCCTAGCTATTTCACTAAATGACAAAACCAAATTGATAAGAATTAATATTAAAATAATAATAAGTAGGTGTCATAAACCCGACCACTTACTTGTGGTCGGTTTTAGTAGGGCATTTAAAAAATGAGTGTGAATATTGTAACATATTAAAATTGACCGGACATTTCTCATGAAAACCCTTTCTTTCTTCATTTATTTCATACATTTTAATTTTAACAAAGGGAAAAAGTGGGTGAAAAATATTAGATTTTTAAAGGTTTGAGTGTGAGAGAGGAATTAAAGCTCATTAATGGTGTGTATCTTTCTTTTTGTATAAATATGTTCATTATTTATGTGTATTAATTATGCATATATATATATATATATATACAAACACACACCTATATATGTGGTTATTATATTTTGATGATTAGTTTTAGTAGTAATAAATGAGCATGAATGTATTTATATGTTGTTTTGTAATGTAAATTACTTTTTATGTATATGAAATAAATGTGTAATAAAAATTTTGGAAAAGTCTATAGTGCGAACGCATCTAGTACTAGAAACCTTTTTTTCACCAAGTTTTGTTGATTTGATGGAGCACATAGTAATCTACTTGCCCGAAGAATGTAGGTTGGGAGGCCCGCTTAATTATAGGTGGATATATTTTGTTGAGAGAATGATGGGATACATGAAGCATACAGTTCGTATAAGGCAAGGGTTGAAGGTTCTATTGCAGAACATTATGTAGAGGATGAAACGTTGAATTTTTATTCATTTCAGTTTTATTCTAAATCCAACACGGTTCATAATCAACTACGCCGTAACGAGGTAGTGGAGGGTACATATGATAAAAACAAACTAGAAGTATTTACGTCTCCTAGTAGTATAACGAGGAAACACCGGAAGAGGAAGGGAAGGAATCAGAAGAGGAGGAAGAGGTAGAAGAGGAGGAAGAGGAAGAAGAGGAGGAAAAGGTAGAGGTAGATGAAGATGAAGATGAATATGAATATGAAAATGAAGATGAAGATGAAGTGGATGACGAAGAAGCAGAATTTGATTAAGATTAATTATAATAAATCTTATAATTAATTTTGTAATTTTGGATTGGTTTATGGTTTTGGATTGATTTATGATTTTGGATTGATTTTACAATGGGTTATGGTTTTGGATTGATTTTATATTAGTTTATGGTTTTGGATTGATTTTAGATTGGTTTACAGTTTCAGATTGATTTTACATTGGTTTATTGGTTCAGATTAGTTATTAATTAGTGTTTGTAGTTTTGGTATGTTTTTATGGATGTTTAATTGGTTTCGTGCAGGATCTGAAAACTACAGTCAAAACTGACTGCTTAGGACCCAAAACCGACCATAATTGACCATGGAATTGCCAGAAACCCGACCATGTTCTTCATAAACCCGATCGTATTTTTCATAAACCCGACCTCATCCCTAACAAGGGTGGTCGGGTTAAAGTAGCCGGATTTTTCCGGACAGTCGGTTTATTTAGTCGGGTTTGTACAAATAATGTGGTAATTGACGCAAGTCCGACCGTTTTTACACAAACGGTCGAGTTTAGCTAATCCGACTGACTCGTAATTGGGTTTAGTGGTTGAGTTCACCCTGTAACTTTTTTTAGTTAATAATTCTATATTAATAATAATAATAATATTATTTATATTAATACTTTTAATATTCTAATGAAATTAAAAAAAAATAATTTTCTATTATTTTTATATGTAATAATAATTTATTGTATATGTATATATTATTTTATTATTAAAATTTATTTATAAATAAATTAAAATGTAATTAGAAATTGGACCGAAATAAAAAAAAATTAGTTTTTTGGTGAAAATTTCTAATTTACCGCAGTAAGGCGAAACCGACCGTCAAAACCGACTGCAATTTAAATGAACGGGCGAGTTTGATTCTGAGTGATCTCTCTCTCTCGTTACTCTCTCTGTTACTCTATCTCTCTCTCGATATCTCTATCTCATCTTTGCAATCAATCAATGGCTTCACTACACTCATCTCTACTCTCACTCTCTCAACTCTTTGCTATAATGTCGATGCTAGCAACTTTTTGCAATGGTAGTAGGTTTAAAGCAAGAAAAATGAAGACTCGAAATGGGTTTGGAAATGGGTTTGGAAATGGGTTTCTTTCGGATGTGCAAAATCTATTTTCTTAGCTGATTTTAACTTTTTATGTTATTATATATTGAATATAAGACTTGTGTATGTTCTTATTTGTTTTTGCATGTAATTAGATTTAGTTTTTTTCTTAAATTGGTCTATATATATTGTTTATAGGTTATTTCATTTGTAACTGTTATTGTGACTATATGATTGTGATTATTGAATTTGGTTTCGATAATGGTTTGAAAATACCATTGTTTGGTTCAAAATTATTTATGTTTTACATTACCTATTTTGTAATGTTTGACTGTTATTGTCCCACTGCCATGTCAGCATTGTAGGGTCAATACGAGTCAATCCTGGTCAAGGCTAAAGCCGACCATTTTTTTAAAACCGACCAGGTTTAACTCGACCACCATTTGCAGTCAGGTTTAGTTAAAATCGACTGTTTTGTTTTTAAAACCGATCGTTCGCGCGGTCGGAATAGACTCTGTTTCTTGTAGTATAGGTGGTTTTTTTGGGGGGGTCAATTTTTTTACTAACGTCATAAATTATTATATTTTAATTTAGGAAAATAATAAAAATAAAATTTATTACTAACTTTTTATTTAATCATAATACTATATTTATTTAAGGAAAAAGTGTTACTAAAATAATTGTTCACATCATTTATGCTTAAAGAGTAGATCTTGCAAATTGGATTTGTATCCGAAAAATTGTACCGAAATTCATGGAATTGAATCCTATTTTATATCTATTACGGATTAAAAACGAGATGTATTTAATACACAATCAATGCTAGGGTGTGAGAGAGCTTCGAGCTTCTATGACTGCACTAACGTTTGGAGACTAACTCAGGTCCTCGTTAACTACCTACGTATTTCAATGGGTCCTCGTTAGGAATTAGGGTCCTCGTTGGACTCTTCCAACCTTTGGGTTTCAACTGACAAATATTGTGAAGCTTATCAATTAATTCTTCTTTGCTTATCTATCGATGGATAAGTTATCTATTGATCAATTGATGTATCAATGGATATTTGAACATCCACCAATTCCCTTATCCATTGATTGTATTTTATCCGTTGATTGCCTTGATGCTTTTATCCGTTGATGGTGATCCATTGATTTGATTTATGTTGACCTTTTATCCATCGATTAATCATCAATATCCATCGACTCCTTTATCCGTTAATCACTTCATTTGAGAGAATTCTGACTTAGAATATTCATATTTTGCCAGCCATTCTTCACATCCATTGATGATCTATCAATTGAAACCAATAAACATCAGTTAATTAAATGATCACATTCATCGACATATTAAAATCGATAACAAAAAGAATTATAAATCACTGTTACAATCCATTTTATCTCTTGGTTAACAACAACTTCAATTGATAAATTGTTGCATAGACAATGGATATTTATACATCATATATCCTTTGATTAGTTACAAAATTAATATCAAGATTACAATTCTATATAATTTATTATCATCATACAACATGATTCCTAACACCAAGAAAGTTTGATAAGTATGGCGAACATAACTGCTTAGTTTCCATTGCCATTAAATCAATTACAACAAACATTACCATTACCCAAGGCATAGTTATTGGGGTTTCTTTTAAAGCAATAAAATCCCAAGACGCTAAATACCAAAAGCAGGACCGCTATTGCCCCCTTATACAAAGATCCCGTAGAATTGGTCTTTGTTCCTGCGGAGCCATTTTCGCTGTTCTTCCTGTTTACAGACACATACACCATAATTAATATTCAGATATATACAATTAAATTTCCATAAATTAATAACCCATACAGCAATAATTTTATTTAAATAACAGTTTTGGTCCCTGCTTAAAATAAAGCATGCAATAATATATACAAAATAATTCTTTAGGGCCCAAAAAAATAAGAATTAATAGCTACTAAACTATATATATATATATATATATATATATATATATATATATATATATATATATATATATATATATATATATATATATCATCCTTTTATAAAAGAGGAGAAACATAAAGCATATAAAAAAATCATATTCTAATACAAATCATACATTTACAATAAAAAATTTTATTTTTTTTAAACATAACTGTATTGTTAATTGTTTTCTCTTCGGAGTTCCCATAAAACCAAAAGTAATTTGGTCCAAAACTTTTTGTAGACTATAAATAATTTCTGGAATATTTTTTCCGACAAACACGGGTTTTAGTTCGTGTTATAATGAAAAGTAAGTGAAAGACATTTCATGAATAACTTAATAGTTAGTTTTATATTAATTTGAAATTTTGAAAAATAATATATTAAACAAAAGTAATAAAACTCAAAAATTTTAAAATTTAAATTTTAACTTGCCGTTTTAGATAACTTACGGCAATAAATAATTGTTTTAGAAAAAATGTATTCAAACAGACTATTACTATATAAACTAGTGCAAGGTAGGTTAACCTAGCTAGTGTAATACGCGCATCCCCTTAATCAGCAGGGAGAAATTAGATTTCGAATTGCACAAGGAGAAGGTGAAGCACAAGTACAACAATAACACATGCACAGTACAGATGTCAAGGAGAAGGTGAACCCATACCTGCTGGATGGAGTTTTAGTTAGCTGCTCCCCAAAATGATTGTACACTGTGTTCACCTGTACATACACATATATACATGGGCATTGTTAGTGAAGGTAAATAAAAGCACCAGTCATTGCTAAATCAATTGGAATGATGGAATTGCTCGAATTAATCGGATGGCTGTTAATATACCTGGTTTAATCCATTATGACCATTGATGTCAAAGATCAGCATCTCAGTTTTGTTGAAATAGAGATTGTTGGAAAAGGTAGCAGCACTGAGCTGGGTGGCATCAATCAAATCATTGGTGTAATCTGAGAAAGTACAGTTATCAACCCAAATATTATGAGATCGGATGATGGTAATCCCATTTCCCATGGACCTCCCTGCAAGTTTAACTTGTGTTTCGCTTTTGATTATATAAGCACTCTCAGATGGAACACACTTGAAGATTTGAATACCATGAATTATAACATTGCTAACATCTTGGAGCATAAGGCAGCCTTTTCCAGTAATGTGCACATCAGGACCACGACCATCAATGATCTTAAAGCTATTTAAATAAATCATGCCAGAGAGGTTGATGATCATACTGTCTAAGAATGTGATCCATAAGGGTTCAAGGTGAACTAGGGCATGGCGTAGGGTTCGGGGTTTTGGGCTTGTCAAATTTTGGTCGGAAGTGTCAGTGACCACATAAGAGCGCCCCGCTAAGCCTCCCGTTGCATTCTTCCTGTAGCCTATGGAGCAGTCAGCAAGATGCTGACGGTCATCAGCCCAGTTCCCCTGGCACTGCCAGCAGTAAAAAATACGGTTGCCAGTAACGCATGATTGCTCCTTACTTGTCCTGTAATAGGGGCATATAGATATGAAGGCCTAGAAATGTTAGATTTTTTTTTAATAATCTCAATATATGTGTTTACATATTAAAAACAATTATATTTGATTGTTTATTCAACTTATTGGACTAATTAAGAGGTTTAAAATAAAGGATCAATCATATCATCTTATTGGGCATCAACATGAAATGAGTAATAGTCAATAGTAAGTCTTATTAGGATTAACGAGGTCTAATTGGGCTATTATATAAAAAAAGAATAGGTTTTTACATCACAAATTCTACTCCTCCATTTCCATCCGTTTGAGTGAGATACGGAGGCAAATTAAGTCGGTGGAATCGTCGGTGTCCCTATTCATATTTACTAGTATGGAATAGGTAGTCCTTTACACTAAAATTTATATTGTAACTTTAATAACTTGACATAAAATGATATGTGGTTATGTATATAAATTTCCAACAAGAAAAACTAAAAATGAGTACATACATAGTCTAAATAGAACTAATTAGAAACATCAATTAGAAAATCGGTAACTTGATCTTAGATTGAAAAATAAATGTTAGAATATATAACCAATTAGTTGTAATGGTTAAAATTAATTATATACATAGGAGATGTGTAATTAATGAATTTCTATTTCCGTATATTCAATGATCAATAGTATAAACAGGTATATGTCTTCTTGCTATATCAATTAGCACATATAGTAATTCATCTTATCACTCAAAAATTCATCTTACAAATATATGATCAACCACTAGCAGTCTGGCTAGCAAGATCTTTTTGTATCAGCCCATCTATTTAATTAGAAATTAAAACCTGGAGTATAATATATATCACAAAATAACTAATAAGTAATTAGAAATCGATCGATGTTACTATACCGTCTTGATTAAAATCTGTCACGGCATAAGAGTTGACTTCATAATGTTGATCGAAATTCGAAGGTATACAACCTGCCCAAATTATAAGATATGAAGACCTGAAAAGAAAGAGCAGACAAATATTAGCCATGATGGGCTCGCGCGCCGTGCGGAAGAGATCGATCGAATGAAATGCTAAAACCCTATTATGTACTCCCTTTCTTATAAGGTTATCCTCTATGATATATATCCTACATAAGAATGGAAAAAAGAAATGCTAAAACAGCAATACTTAAATTACTTAAACTCCCAAATACCCTAAAAATAATATTAAATACATATATATTGTATGCCCACAGCTGGAAATTTTAGTACAATTACTAGGCACAGGAATATATACTGCATATATGTATATCTTTTAAAAGAATACATTTAGTAAAAAAATGAAATAAAATTCAGACAAAAAATTTATATGAAGCATGTATACTAGAAAAAACTAATTACAACACAGGAATAATTAAGAGAACTAAATTAATTTACTATTCTATTCTATTATTAATACCCGATCCCTTCATTTCTCATATTTACAAAAATTAAAATTTGATTTCTTCTCTGGTTTATTTATTATTATTGTATTATTTCCAAATTAAGTGTCCTGTTTGATTTTTAATGGACAAATTAACCAAAATTTGACTGCAAATTACATATAGTATATAATTAAAAAATTATTAAAGTATATTTCATTTACTTTTAAATATATTTTTCAGTTTTTTAAAATCATAAAATAATAATTTTTTATTCTTAGTCAAAATTGACAGAAATTAAATATAAAAAATATCAAACAAGACAGTTAATTTAGTACATAGTGAGTAAGAGACAAATAAAAACCAACATTGAAATTAACGAACCAAAGGGTTAGGTATTAGAAATTTATTTGAAAAAACATACTAAGGAAAAAACATATTTGAACGGCTTCTTATGTCAAAAGTTTTAGTATGGACCGGTCAGGAGAATTCATACTCATTACTGTTCTTTAACAGATAATTAGAGAGATTGCAGAGAGGTATATATTGAACCCAACTCCCAGATCAGTTTAATAATTGGTTTAGAATGAGGACCATATCGGTGCCGACTAGGCTCATAAAAGAATGCAGAGAGGTGGGAGGTACCCAACAATATATCTACTTGCGTCGACAATATATAAGAGCGTATAGCCTGATCAACTGACGATATATATATGGCAGAAATGAACGATGTTAATTGCCCTTTCATATGCTAAGATTGCCAAGGCACATGTCTACTTTAATATATATACTCCGAATGAAAAGCTGGCGCCAAAAAGCATGCCAAGGGCGTATATATTCTGGCAAGTGGTGAATGAAGAAAACGAGTCGTATATATGTTATAACAAAGTCATGTCAAGCTAAGTTAAAACTTAGAAGTTATATTAGTGTTGGTAATATAATAAGTAGTACGACTTTTTAATATTATAACTAAGAAATATCTCTAGCACGTTAGTATGACTTTTGAGACTTTTAATCATTCAATTACTTCATTAATATTACCATTTAGGAGCCTTTTAATTATAACATAAATTATATATATATATATATATATGAGAAAAAAGTTCATGAGGTTATCTCAGGAAGGTTTCTTAAGATTTAAGTATTTTTTAAAACAAAATATTAATGTCATTTTAGTAAATGTAAATGTATAAAATCTTTTATAATTACATGTAAGACAAGAGATAAGCAAGTTGCAAAAGATGAAATCCCCGAAAAAGCAGATTTTTTGACCGAAGAAGTCGGATGATTGCGGTATTAATTTCTCTGACCTTTTTAATTCTAGGCTATATATGTAATGCTTGCAATTGTGATTTGGTATATGAAAAAGCAAATGAATTGTTAAAATATTTTAATTGTTATAGTGTGGTATTTTAATGTGTCTATTTTTTGTTCTATTAATGTATATTAATGAGTTTGTTAATCTTATATGTGGTTGATATGAAGGGCTCAACAAGGTGATAAGAGCATGAAGCCGGTGATGGCCAAGACAATGGGGATAATGATGGCGGTCAAGGCAATGGGGAATATGATGGTGACGGAGACGATGAGCATGATGATGGTGATCTCTTCATCTTGTTCATTTAAGAAATCTAAGAATGTAAATATTTGACACTGTTCTATATTGGGTGGATTGGTTTAGTTTCTGTTATGGTTTTGTTTATGTTGGACTTTACTTTGGTAAATGTTGATTTAGTATTGTGAATTGGTTTATAGCGGTTTGATAGCATTTATTTATGTTACGGTTTTGGTTATGTTGGATTTAGTATTATGAATTGTATATATGATGAATGTTTTGGTATTTTATGCTTTTGGTTGAGATCTGAATTAGTTTGGATGTCATTTTATATTTTGTATTTGGATGCAATGAATAGGAATGGTAAAATGAATTGAAACCTGGAGAAAAAACATTGAGTCGGTTATGGCGGTAGGTTTTGAAGCTTATGTGGCAATGACATGTGCATTGGTCCCACTGCCATGTCAACATTGTAGGGTCAATACGAGTCAACCGTGGTCAAGGCTAAATCCCACCATTTTTCCAAAACCGATCGCGTTTAACCCAACCACAATTTTCAGCCTGGTTTAGTTAAAATCGACTGTTTTGTCTTTAAAACCGACCATTCGTGCTGTCGGAATAAACTCTGTTTCTTGGATTGTAGGTGGATTTTTATAGGGTTCAATTTTTTTACTAACATTATAAATTATTATATTTTAATTTAGGAAAATAATAAAAACAAAATTTATTACTAACTTTTTATTTAATCATTTACAAGCATATAACCCGTGCGAATCACGAGATGAATGACTAATATTTAGGTAAATTTATTATTTATATTATATTTTATTGATATTTGTTATAAAATTTTATAAGGATAAGAATTTATATTAACATACGTGTTATATTATCATATTTTATATAAATTTGTTAATCATGTGAGTGATAATAAATTAATTAAAAAAATTATCTAATTAAAAACAATTAAGGATTATGTTTTATGTGATTATTTAATTAATATTTATTATGTCTTTATTTACTTCGTCATAAATTGAAAGAATAATAAATATCCTTGGAATATTAATACGTAATATATATTTTTAAGTATGTGACTTAAAAATGAGATTATATGAATAGTATTTTATTCCTAAAATTCCCTAGTCAAGTATTATTATTTAAGGACAGTAATAATGCAATAAGACTAGTATGTTTGTTGACAGATGATCACATCTCATTGGTCATAGGTATGGTGATACTAAAGTCAAGAACATAAGTGTATGTATCAATACATGACACTGGAAAGACCCACCGTGAGATTCTACATGTTAATAAGTGTCATAAGAAATCTCACAGTGATAATGATGTAATGATCCTCTGACTTGAAATCATTATATTTCTATACGAGAATTAATATACTTTGATTACACTCAAAGTTATCTTTAACCGGGTAATGATAAAGGTGGACATTGGGTATGCTATGAATCATATGGGGAATTTGAATGATAGATATAGGATTTAACCCTACAATTCTAGGAGTGATATTATTGGCCTCTTGATTGAGTGAGACTATGAAATGTATGGCCATGCTCAAATATTGATTTGTTTAAATAGTCTACTCATTGATCAAGGAAACCAAGATTAAACGTTGAAGTGGATGACACTATACATGCCTCGAGTTTTATCTATAATATAAGGTTAAAGAGATTATATTACATTGCACATTATTCACGAAAGGTTTAATTGAATCACCAATTATTATTGTTACTTGGGTAACAATGATGTATTACTAGATGCCGCTCATTGTTTATAATTTTATTATTAGATAATAAAATTATTGCCAACGTAATAATAACCTAAAGGGTCACACACAAAGAACGTCAAAACGGAGGTTTATTTAAATTACGAATTTAAATATATTATTGTTTATTCGAATTTAATTATTGAATTAATTAAGTGGGACTTGATTAATTATATTAGAATTCGGATTTAATAAGTATTATTATTATTTGAATTTAATTATTGAATTAATTAAGTGGGACTTGATTAATTATATTAGAATTCAGATTTAATAATAATAATAACCCAAAGTCATAATGGGTTTTGGAAACCACATGGATTAGGGTTAGGCCCAAAATCTCTCTCTCCCCTATATATACATAATGATGTATAGTATTAGGGTTTAATCATCAAATTTCATTTTAGAGAAAAACCCTAGCTGCTCAACATCAAGAGAGGCTAGAGAAAGAGAGAGAGAGGCAAACAATTCGGCTAGTACCGACCCCGGTGATCGTAGGACGATCGGACGTTCGTGTGGACTTCTTTAGAGAGCAAATCTTTGCAACAAAGGACTGCTGTGATTCATCTTTCTGGACCTCCATTAAACAACATACGAAAGCTTTGTTAAGGTACAGACTTCTTCACCATAATCATCCAACGTTATACATGGATCCTGCGATTGGGTTTCAATTTTTTTTTTATTTTTACGTTAATTCCGCTGCGTTTTCATGCCCGAAACCCTTCAATGGCATCAGAGCTACGTGTATAATGGGATGATTTGGTTATGTGTTTAACAGTTTTTCGATGTATGTAAACATATATATGATATGCCATGACTATATATTGATATACATGTTTTATATGATTTTGAATATATGATATTCATGTGTTGTATAATCATGGGATGATTGTGTCTATTGCTTTATGTATATGATACATGTTTGTTCTTGTTATGGAAATCGTATTCGATACGAATTCTGAAACGGTTTCGGTAGATTTTCTGAAATCTGTATCCAGTGTCCGATTTTCGCAAACGATATGTGTTTTCTGACTTGAATCGTGTCACTGAGCAATACTGACTTAGTCATCTTCGCGTCGGTAAGCCGTTTGACGACGTTACAGTCCCTGAAACGGCGATTTATTATTTTCTAAAATTTATTTGATTTTCTGAAATTTCGAAATTTATTATATATGATTATATGATATGTTTACACTACACCATAAATGGTCTAAGGCAACATCATAAATTGGTGTTGACACGTAAAATGTTGGCTTAGGTGGCCAAATACGATTTAGGTGAGTGTTTGGCAACATCGGAAAAAATATGTTGCCTTATAACTACTACGCCAACACCTTGCCAACACTTATATAGGTGTTGCCTTAGAGAGGTGAAAAAATGAAGAAAAAAAAGCGGGGAAATTCCCGCTCAATTAATTAATAAACAACCACAGACACGCATAGAAACATAAAATAAAAAAAATACAAACACAAATTGTTTACAAACACAGACACAGACACAGATACACAGACACAAACACACACAAACGAACACAAACACTCACCCCGGCCAGCCCCGATTCCGCTCAGCTCAGCTCAAACACAATCACACGATTCCGCTCAGCTCAGCTCTCTCATCTCCGCTCAGTTGCATTACAAATTAAGTTCAAAGCTCGATTTCCAAGCTCGATTGCAAATTAAGTTCGATTCATTTTCAAAACTCTAATTGAAGGTAAAAACCCTAAGTTTTGGGGGGTGTTAGATTTTGTTTACAAACCCTAATATTTGGGGGGTTAGAATTTGTTTACAAACCCTAATATTTGGGGGTTTAGATTTTGTTTACAAACCCTAATGTTTAGATCAGTTTATATGTGTACCCTATTTTGGGGGATTTTTCTTTGTTTTTATGTGTGCCATGTTTTATTCCCTGTTTTTATATATGCCCTGCTTTCCTTGCTTTGTTTTATGATTTGCCATGAAAAATAGTGTGCCTTGCTTTTATTTATGCCCTGTTTTGTAATCAATCATACATGTGTATTTTGAACATCATACACAGTCATGACTGACCAAACTTGGATTAATCTTCCAAGATCCAGTGAAGAGTATATTAAAGGGGTCAAAGATTTTGTTAAAAATGCGATGAATAAATATGCAGTAGGAAATGAGTTGAAGTGTCCTTGTAGTCGATGTAACAGCAAGAAGTGGTGGGGTCCAGATGAAGTCTATAATCACCTTATTTGTAAAGGTCCTTCTCTAGAAGTTACAAATTGGATATACGATGTCTCGAATTTGAAGGAGGGTGCTGATTTAATCGACTGTGAAGCAAATATGGGGTTTGAAGATGATCTCGACCAGATGCTGAACATAACTTACACCGCTAGGGGACCTAATGCAGATGCAAAAAAATTTTATCGCCTAGTTGAAGATGGAAAAAAGCCGTTATATCCTGGTTCTACGCATTTTTCTCGATTAAGTTTTCTTGTCAGGCTCTACCTTTGGAAATGTCTTAATGGAGTGACGGAGAGTGCATTTGGTGAAATGTTAAAGATATTAAAAGAGGCATTTCCTGACGTTGAAATTCCTGGTTCGTTTAATTCCGCTAAAAAAATTATTAGGGATTTAGGTCTTGACTATCAAAAAATACATGCGTGTCAAAATGACTGCATGTTATATTGGGGTCAAAATAAGAATGAAGTTTCTTGCAAAACTTGTGGTGTTTCTAGGTGGAGAGATACGGAAGAAGAGGATAAAAAGAATAAAATTCCATACAAGGTAATGCGATATTTCCCTTTAAAACCAAGGCTGCAACGAATGTATATGTGCAAAGATATCTCAAAACTAATGACCTGGCATGCAGTGGATCGAAAGAAGGACGGGAAGTTACGACATCCGGCTGATGGTGTCGCTTGGAAGAGCCTGGATGCTGATTATCCAAATTTTGCATTGGAAAATCGAAATGTCAGATTAGGTATAGCTTCCGATGGGTTTAATCCATTTGGTGCTATGAGTGGCAGTCATAGCACATGGCCAATTATAGTGGTCAACTACAATCTACCTCCTTGGCTAAATATGAAACCCGAAAATTTGATTCTCTCCACACTCATACCAGGTCCAGATGATCCCGGAAATAATATCGATATCTATATGCAGCCTTTGATTGAGGAGTTGAAAGAATTATGGAATGTAGGAGTAGAAACTTTTGATGCATCAACGAATCAGAATTTTGTATTAAAGGCAAGTGTTTTATGGACTATAAGTGATTTTCCTGGTTACGCAATGCTGTCAGGATGGAGTACTAAAGGCTATCTAGCTTGCCCTATATGCCATTACAACACATCATCGATGTATTTAAAACACAGTAGGAAGGTGTGCTATATGAATCATCGACGATTCCTAGATTCCAATCATAAGTGGAGATCAGACAGAAAAAGATTTAACGGTCAGGTTGAGTTTGGACAGGCCCCGCCAGTTTTATCAGGGGGTTTAATTAAAAAATTGCTAGATGGTTTCGAGAATAATTTTGGTAAAGTGAAGGGGAAGCGGAAAGTTAGGTGTGACGTCAATCCGTGGAATAAGAGGTCAATATTTTTTGACTTACCTTATTGGAGTGAAAATTCAATACGGCACAACCTTGACGTGATGCATATAGAAAAAAATATATGTGATAGTATTCTAGGTACATTATTAAATATTAGTGGTAAGACGAAAGATCATCTAAATGCCCGATTAGATTTGCAAGAATTGGGTATTAGAAAGGTCCTTCATCCTACTACCTCTGCTGATGGAAAGTACCTTGAGATCAGGGCGGCAAACTTTGACATGATGAATAAAGAAAAAGACATTTTTTGTTCAGTATTAAAAAATGTAAAATTACCATACGGGTTTGCTTCCAATATTAGCAAGTGTGTACAAGACAGAAAAGTTGTGGGATACAAGAGTCATGATGCACATATCATTATGCAGTACTTGTTACAAATCGCTGTAAAAAAAGCACTGAAGCCTGAAGTTGCAGTTCCGTTAATTAGACTTGGTGAATTTTTTAGAAATTTATGTTCCAAGGTAATTGAGGTTAATGATGTAAAGAAGTTGCAGCAGGAAATTATTGAAATATTATGCTTACTTGAAATTAATTTCCCACCTGCATTCTTCGACATCATGGTGCATTTACCCGTACATTTATGCAATGAAATTGAACTTGGCGGACCTGTCCAGCAGAGATGGATGTACTCAATTGAGAGGTACTTGGGTAAATTGAAACGATATGTTCGTAATAAGAGTAAGCCTGAGGGGTCAATAGCGGAAGGATACTTGGCAGATGAATGTGTAACATTTTGTGCTCGATTTTTATATTGAAGTCTTGAAGTCTCAGTCCCATGAGAACAGTGTGCATTCTCAAGAAGACCAGGGTAATATTATAAATCATGCTAGTTTGCTTCATTATATATTGTTGCTTGTACATATGTAATCAAATATTATTTTGCCTAGATGTGACTCCTCAAGCCAAAAAGAGAAAGAGTCGAGGGAGTACACGTTTGATGGACATCCATACACGCAATCAGAAAAAGGAGATCAAGCTGTCTATGTTGGGCCAGCCTATATCAGATGCTGATGATCAGTTGTTATCTCAGTTCAGTAATTTTTTAGGAACAACGGTAAGGGAGTTTGTTTCTCTTACACACCGTACTTGGAAAGAAGTTCCTGATAAAAATCTCTTATGGAAATATGTCAAGGTAGAAAAATATAATTTGGTTTATATTATTTTTAGACAAGTACATCATTTGATAATTATTATTTGATTTAAATTGTTTAGGAAAAGTACATTATTTCTGAGGATGGTTATCAGTATGTAATGACAACGATGCGTGATCAATTAAGGGGGTACAGAGCAGCCATAAAAAAAGATCATTACACCAAGTATCCTACTGATGAGTTAAGATTGCAAAATAGGCCTAGAGAAATCCCTTTGAAAGACTTTAAGATACTTTTAAAGTATTGGGGTGATGAAAAAGTCCAGGTAACAAATTGATACATCCTTATTAATATTGCATTGATATTCCAGTATGTGCAGTTTATTTTTATTCTGTATCCATTGTAGGAAAGAGCTAGAAAAAATGCTGAAGCTCGTAAAATGGTGACAGAAACGCATACTGCAGGGCCAAGGAGTTTTGCGCAAGTCTGCCACAAAATGGTAAATGTCATTATTTATTTTATGTACTGTTGGGTTTGAGAGTTTTCTCATATAGGTGTTAATTTTTTATGCAAGGCAATTGAAAGGGAGATACTTGCTGAACCTGATCAACCACCGGCACTAATATCAGATGCCGATATTTATGTTCAAACACGCAAAAGAGATGAGAAGAGAGAGTATAAGTTACCTACTGATGTGATTGAACAGAAAATTGTAAGTTTTTGTTATAATTTACCTACTATTATAAGTTTTTGCAGAGTGTGTACCTTAAGTCCAGTTAATGCAAATTGTGTACTCTATCTTTCTATTTGGATGCAGAGTGTGTACTGCCATTGTTTATTTTCTCATTATTATTTATATATAACTGTTTTCTTCTTACAGGATGATGTTAAGAGAATTCTGAAGGAGGGCAAGGTTGATGCTGCTAATGAATTAGTTTACGGTGGTAAGGAACACAGTCGCTCTTATTTAGTAGGAAGACTTATCCGGAAAAAAGAACCAAAGGAGAAATCTGCAAGAACTAGAGCTACTACATCATCTATCTCAAATCAGTTTTTGGAAAGCATGACCGAAAAGATCCGAGATCAACTTGCTCAAGAGATGGAAGAAAAAATGGAAGAAAAAATGGAAAAGGTTCGTGAAAAGGTCAAGATGCTGATGTCCAATTTGGCAGAAAAGAATCCTGAGCTGAAGATTGATATTGATGAAGTTGTGAGTGTACTGCAGTCACCAAACAATATTGATGATGCAAGTGAAGGAAACAATGATGCAAGTGAAGGAAACAATGTCATTCCTTGATGCTTCTGACTTAGAGATATTATTTACCTTTTGAGATATTATACGATCTGACTTAGAATTATTTTATCTAGCTAGTATTGCGATCTGACTTAGAATTATGTTTATCTAGTAGTATGGTTTGCGAAGGATGGTTATTATACCATCCTTGGAATTTTTATCTATATGTATGGCTAAATTAATTTTTGAGGGAATTTTATCCAAGTATATATAAGGTGATGAAGTTGCATCTGGTTTGTGTTTGTTGGGATGAATTTTAATTATGTTGGGATGAATTTTGATTATGTTGGGATGTTTCATTTTAGGCAAGTAGCTGTTCAAAATTACTACTAAAAATGTTGCCTTAGCTTGTAAAGATGTTGCTAAAACTTTCACATTGTTTACTAGTAAGTGTTGCTATAACATGCTAAGGTGTTGCCAAAATTATCATATGTTAACAAAAAAAGCGTTGGCATAGACCCTAAGCCAACAGAAAAGTTATGTGGGAAAGAAATGTTAATATATGTTGGCTTAGCCTCTAAGGCTACATGGCAATATCCAACGCCACAAAAATTGTCCAGAGTGTTGCCTTAGACCCTATAGCAACAATATTCGGCCTTTTTAACACTTTTTTTTTATGTTGCCTTAGACCATTTATGGTGTAGTGTTATATAATCTGAGATATATTACATGTGTTATGTGATAACATGGTGGATGGTTATGGCCTAAAGACCCATATGATAGTGGTTTTGTTTTATGGTTTTGGTTTCTAAATACGACTTGCATGTCGTTTATTCATTGTAATTGTTAATCTCGAATGTAACTCGAGTTCTTCTTGCAATTTCATTAGAATAGATTTATTTATTATTCAATGTAATTGTTCAATGGAGACTTGGAAGCAAGGGAACTAGGAGGCAATCCAGATGATGAAGCAATGAAGAAGATAAAGACATGTAATAGTGTAGTATTTGAAATCACCATAGATTGATCTTGATAATTCCATTAGCTTGTAAATATCACATAGGATGGGGCCATAACCAAACACGTTTAATTTACGCACAATACATATATGTATATGAATGCATGTGTAGATATGTATGTGTTGGAATGATGTATGTATTAGATACGACACCCATGCCATGTCTACTTAAGAAAGATAAAATCTGTAACGATTCAAGATTTTAAAATTAACAAACGATCATGAGATTCTTGTGTTTATGAAATATGGATTTTAAAACACGGAATCAAATATGGATTTTGATATCTATAACTGGGATTTTCTGACAAAAGCGGATATGCGTATTCGTAAGGTTGATGGATTTTAAGTGTGACCATTGGTATCCTCCATCTACCTGGGAAATGAACAATTTAAAATGTCAATTTAAAATATTTGGTTCAAGGAAAAATTGAGGATCTCTTTATGATGTGATCATGATCGTTATAAATTTTCTAAACCCCTTAACAAAATATTAAGTTTTACTCGGATGCGTTCCAATGAATGAACACTCATCGAATCCTAGATCGATTAGGGGAAGGACTGTCAGTGGCAGGGGACTTCTATCTATCGTGGTGAGATGCGACGAATATAAACGGTTATATTCGGCCGTTGTATCATTGGGTCTAACTTAACTGAGTCGTCATAATAAGGTGAAAATAAACGGTTATATTCAACCATTATGAACTTAGAAGCATAGAGTTTGGTTAAAAGTCTATTAGATAGATAAGATCAATCGTTGTTCACCAAACTATCCAAGAATTATATATGATATAATTGACAACTGTTGTCTACCTAAATAATCATTTTTTAAGGTCTTCCAGTGGTTGACTTAGGATATGATGAAATATGGATCTTGACTCACTACAAAGAATTATGGGATATACTTTCCAAATTAATAGTAAGGGCTATTAATTTGATAAAAATAGTGGGAGATATATTATGAATATATCATAATCATTTGAACATAATAAATAACTCAGACAATCTAATGTTTATTTTATGCATTTTAAACATTGTAGATATTTAAATGGAAAACAATACAAGAACTTTCTCCGTACGAGCAACCCTTGAGAAGGACAAGTTGACAGGAACTAACTTCCTGGATTGGTATAAGAATTTGAGGATTGTCCTCAGGCAAGAGCGTAAGCTCCATGTCATTGAAATTCCTTCACCTTCTCCTCCTGCTGAGAATGCAACTCGCGTTCAGCAAAATGCTTATCAGAAGCATATTGATGATGTGAATGATATTGCATGTCTCATGTTGGCAACCATGAGTGCTGAGCTTCAAAAACAACATGAGCATATGGATGCTTATGAGATGATTGAACACCTTCATAGAATGTTTGAGGGACAAGCTCGTCAAGAAAGGTTCGATACGAGCAAAGCACTATATGCTTGCAAACAGGGAGAGCGTGAACCTGTTCAACCACATGTTCTGAAGATGATAGGTTATATTGAGTATCTTGATACTTTGGGTTTCCCGATTGGTTTGGAAGCTCAGATTGACTTAATCTTGCAATCATTGAACCGCAACTATACTCATTTTTGTTATGAACTACAATACGAATGAGATAGACAAAACACCCACTGAATTGTTGGCCATGTTACGAACTACTGAAACCAACATGAAAAGGCTGAACCTGCTGCCATGTTGATGGTAGATAAAAAAGGTAAGGCTAATCTGAAAGGCAAATGGAAGGGAAAGAAGAAGATTGGATCTGCTTCTGGTCCCAAGCCAAAGGCTAATCCCAAACAGGCTTTAAAGCCTAAGGGTGTTGTTGCAAAGGGTGATTGTCACTACTATGGTAAACCAGGTCATTGGAAGAGAAACTGTCATGCTTATTTGGAGGATCTGATGAAGAAGAAGGCTGGTCAAGCTTCTGATTCAGGTATTTATGTTATAGAGGTCAATTTGTAAACTTCTACATCATGGGTATTGGATACTGGATGTGGTTCTCACATTTGTATAAATGTACATAAACTACAAAGGAGTAGGACTTTGGCTAAAGGAGAGGTCGACCTACGAGTTGGAAATGGAGCAAAGGTTGTTGTTTTAGCTGTAGGGACTTATTATTTATCATTGCCCACAGGGCTTATTTTAGAACTTGAGAAATGTTTTTACGTGCCTGCAATTTGCAGAAATATTATTTTGGTTTCTTGTTTAGACAAGAAAGGTTTTGCATTTTTAATTCAGAACAATAGTTGTTCCTTTCCTTTGAATAATGTTACCTATGGGGTTGCACGTTTATTTAATGGTTTATATGTTCTTGATTTAGACACTCCTATCTATAATGTGAATAACAAACGTCTTAAAATAAATGACTCAAATCAAACATACCTCTGAAACTGTCATTTAGGCCATATAAATGAGAAGCGCGTTTCCAAGTTATATAAGGATGGATACTTGGATAAGTTTGACTTTGAATCATACGAAGCATGCGAACCTTGTCTCATTGGAAAAATGACAAAATCTCCTTTTACTGGACAAGGTCAAAGGGCCACTTAACGATTAGAACTTATACATAGTGATGTATGTGGTCCTATGTGTACTATGACAAGAGGTGGCTTTTACTACTTTATCACGTTTACTGATAATTTCAGTAGATATGTGTATCTTATGAAGAAAAAATCCGATTCTTTTAAAAAGTTCAAAGAATACAAAGCTGAAGTAGAAAAACAAACTGGCGGAAGTATTAAGACTCTACGATCTGATCGTGGAGGTGAATACTTAAGCCATGAATTTAAGAGTTTATTAAAAGAGTGTGGTATTTTATCACAACTCACTCCTCCCGGAACACCACAATGGAATGGAGTTTCTGAAAGGAGGAATCGTAGTTTGTTAGACATGGTACGATCGATGATGAGTCATGCAGATCTTCCAATTAGTTTCTGGGACTACGCCCTGGAGACGGCTGCTTATACACTTAACCGAGTTCCTACTAAAACTGTTCAGAAGACTCCATATGAGATATGGACTAAGAAACGTTATAGCATGTCATTTATGAAAATATGGGGATGTGAAACGTTTGTGAAACGTTTAACTTCTGACAAGCTAGGACCTAAATCAGACAAATATAATTTTGTGGGATACCCAATTGAAATAAATGGTTATTCATTCTATAATCCTTCGGAGAACAAAGTGTTTGTTGCTCGAACTACAGTTTTTCTAGAAAGAGAAATGCTTTCGAAGAAAAATAGTGGGAGGATAATAGATCTCGATGAAGTTCGAGGCCCACAAGATAACATTGACATTAATATATATATGAGAAAAAAGTTCATGAGGTTATCTCAAGAAGGTTTCTTAATATTTAAGTATTTTTTAATACAAAATATTAATGTCATTTTAGTAAATGTAAATGTATAAAATCTTTTATAATTACATGTAAGACAAGAGATAAGCAAGTTGCAAAAGATGAAATCCCCGAAAAAGCAGATTTTTTGACCGAAGAAGTCGGATGATTGCGGTATTAATTTCTCTGCCCTTTTTAATTCTAGGCTATATATGTAATGCTTGTAATTGTGATTTGGTATATGTAACTTTAATTTGTCTTGCAGGGCCGGTACGCGGATATAGTTGAACGAAACCGGGAGTATTTTACAAGTCAAGCCTGTGGAGAGGAAGATGCTGCCCATCCGCTTGAATGGTGGGTTCAAGCAACTCTTCTAGGGAGTACAAGACCCTCGAAGAATCGGATTATTGGATATCCTCGAATCCCGGTATAAAGCCTTCTCCCAAATCTTGGCACCAATTATCGTGCCTAAAGAGCCAGTGGGGCGGGATCTTCAAGACAAGGCGGGCAACGTGGTGGATCCTCTGTCCCAAACCCACTCTTCTATAATGTGGTGATGGATATATTGCCTGACACACAAGCCAATTTGAGGGCCTATCATTCTCCCCCACCTTTGCCCAAGTATTGAATATTGCCAATACCGCTCTTCAAATGCAAGCCAACCCAAAATCCAGTTCACAATCTATTTCTAGTGGTATTGTTAAGGAGGTAACTTGGCTTATTGAGAAAATTCTCCGATTGGTAAATAATAAATATGAAAAAGCAAATGAATTGTTAAAATATTTTAATTGTTATAGTGTGGTATTTTAATGTGTCTATTTTTTGTTCTATTAATGTATATTAATGAGTTTGTTAATCTTATATGTGGTTGATATGAAGGGCTCAACAAGGTGATCAAGAGCATGAAGCCGGTGATGGCCAAGACAATGGGGATAATGATGGCGGTCAAGGCAATGGGGAAGATGATGGTGATGGAGACGATGAGCATGATGATGGTGATCTCTTCATTTTGTTCATTTAAGAAATCTAAGAATGTAAATATTTGACATTGTTCTATATTGGGTGGATTGGTTTAGTTTCTGTTATGGTTTTGTTTATGTTGGACTTTACTTTGGTGAATGTTGATTTAGTATTGTGAATTAGTTTATAACGGTTTGATAGCATTTATTTATGTTATGGTTTTGGTTATGTTGGATTTAGTATTATGAATTGTATATATGATGAATGTTTTGGTATTTTATTGTTTTGGTTGAGATCTGAATTAGTTTGGATGTCATTTTATATTTTGTATTTGGATGCAATGAATAGGAATGGTAAAATGAATTGAAACCTGGAGAAAAAAACATTCAGTCGGTTATGGCGGTAGGTTTTGAAGCTTATGTGGCAATGACACGTGCATTGGTCCCACTTCCATGTCAACATTGTAGGGTCAATACGAGTCAACCGTGGTCAAGGCTAAATCCCACCATTTTTCCAAAACCGATTGGGTTTAACCCGACCACAATTTTCAGTCTGGTTTAGTTAAAATCGACTGTTTTGTCTTTAAAACCGACCATTCGTACTGTTTATAGGGTTCAATTTTTTTACTAACATTATAAATTATTATATTTTAATTTAGGAAAATAATAAAAACAAAATTTATTACTAACTTTTTATTTAATCATTTACAAGCATATAACCCGTACGAATGACGAGATGAATGACTAATATCTAGGTAAATTTATTATTTATATTATATTTTATTGATATTTATTATAAAATTTTATATGGATTAGAATTTATGTTAATATACGTGTTATATTATCATATTTTATATAAATTTATTAATCATGTGAGTGATAATAAATTAATTAAAAGATTTATTTTGATAATAGTTAAAAATTATATATAATAAATAATTCTTTAATAAATATGTATATTATTTGGATTTACAGGAGTTAAATATGATACATTGTATTATAAAATAATTTGGATATGTCCAGAATAAAATTTTAGTTAATATAAATATATATATTTGGGGCAGATGTAATAATAAGTTAAATTATATATAATATAAAACTGTACATTGTTAGGCCTGGCACCGTACGGAACAACCCATCAATTTTTTTAATTTTTAGGTTATCTGATCTCAGATTTCATGGCATCCAGCCATCTCTTAGAATCTGGAGTGTCCATAGCGTCTTGGTAGGTGAGAGCCTCATCTTCATCCACAAGCATCACATTACCATCTCGAGTCAAGAGAAATCCATAATATCTCTCGGACTCATGGCAAATCCTACTAGACCTACGAACAACCTGTGGTTCTTGAGCAATACTTTTTTCTTCTACATTCTGTTCAGGTTGCTCCAGTTGTTCAATGGTATCATGTGGGTCTAGAATTTCATCAAGATCTATTATCCTTCCACTGTCTTTCTTAGAAAGCATTTCTCTTACAAGGAACACTGCAGTTCGAGAAATAAACACTTTGTTCTCGGAAGGATTATAGAGAGAATAACCCTTTGTTTCAATTGAGTCAAGAGAAATCCATAATATCTCTCGGGCTCATGGCAAATCCTACTAGACCTACGAACAACCTGTGGTTCTTGAGCAGTACTTTTTTCTTCTACATTCTGCTCAGGTTGGACCAGTTGTTCAATGGTATCATGTGGGTCTCGAATTTCATCAAGATCTATTATCCTACCACTGTCTTTCTTAGAAAACATTTCTCTTACAAGGAACACTGTAGTTCGAGAAATAAACACTTTGTTCTTGGAAGGATTATAGAGAGAATAACCATTTGTTTCAATTGGGTATCCCACAAAGTTACATTTGTCTGATTTAGGTCCTAACTTGTTAAAAGTTAGACGTTTCACAAACGCCTCACATCCCCAAATTTTCATAAATGACATGCTATGACGTTTCTCAGTCCATATCTCATACGGAGTCTTCTAAACCGTTTCAGTAGGAATTCGGTTAAGTGTATAAGTAATGGTCTCCAGGGCATAGCCCCAAAACCTAATTGGAAGATTCATTAACTCAACATTGATCGCACCATATCCAACTAAGTGTGATCCCTCTTATAAAAAAAACTTTTCTTTGATATTTTCTCCTTCATCTTTATAGTCTTTGAACTTTTTCAATTGATTCTGATTTGTTTTTCAAAAGATATATATATTTGTATATACTAAAATAATTAGAAAATTTTATGAAGTTAATAAAAACTACATTTTGTCATCGTACGCGTATGACAACATACATCATTATCTATAAGTCATACTCATTCTGTGACCCTTTCACCATGTCTGATAAACGGAGTTTTAGTATTTTGCCAAATAAACTAAGATTCGCATCCTTTTGTATAATTCATAATCAAACTTATCCAAGAATGCATCCTTATGTATTCTGGAAATGCATTTCTCATTAATATGGCCTCAACGATAGTGCCAAAGGTAATGTTTGCTTTGTGTCATTCTAGAACATATATATTGTTAACTAGTTCTGCAACATTATAAGCCTCGTCATCGAAATAGAATAAACAACTATTGTTATTTAATTAAAATGAAAAAGCCTTTCTTGTCAAAATAATAAACTAATATAATGTCTCTACTAATTGCAACCACGTTATAACAATTATCAAGTTCTAAATTTTTCTTGTGGGCCAAAAGTTAAGTAACGAGTTCCTCCAACCAGAGAAACTACCTTTACTCCAATTCCAACCTGATACTCGAAGCTTGACCCTTACAGATCATCTTCTTCTGATCTTCCAAATAAGCATGACAATTTAATTTCCAGTCTCTTGATTTTTCATAGAAGAGACAATCGTCTTCTTTTTCAACACCTCATTCAGACGTTAGAGCCTGTTTTGGGATTGGACTTTGGTTTGATAAGGAAACTAGATCAAATATTCTCCTTGCCTCTCCATTTTCTTTTCCCTTTTGCATTCCCTCTGTTTACCATCATTATAGTAGTAGTGCATGCATTTATCATAGTACTTTCAGGAGTTCTCAACATGCTAAGCAATTCAATAGGTGTTTCACCAATCTTATTCATTTTGTTGTTCATAACAAACTAAGAATATTTGTTATCCAAAGATTGTAAGATCAAATCTAGGTGAGCCTCCAGACCAATCTAGAAACCCAAAAGGTCAAGGTACTCATTATACCCTATAGACTTTAGAACATGTGGTGTAACCGGGTCTCACTCTCGCTACTTGTAAGTGTATAGTACCCTTTAATTGTCAAATATATCTTGAAGAGTCTGTCCCTCAAATATCCTTTAAGGGTGCTCAATCGCCTCACAAGCATCTATATGCTCGTGTTACTTCTTAAGCTCAGCACTCATAGTTGCAAGCATGAGACATGAAATATCAGTCGCAACATCAATTTACTTCCAATAAGCCTATCATTTGTACATGTTACATTCTCAGCTTTAATATCAAGGGAAGAGATTTGACTAACATCGTGGTGCCCGAGGACGATCCTCATGCTCCTATATCAGTCGAGAAAATTTGTTCTCGTCAACTTGTCCTTCTCAAAAACTGATGGTATAGAGAAGTTATTTATGTTTATCATTTGATATCTATAATATTAAAGTATATAAAATAAACAAGATTGCAGATTTAATATTAGTTATGCTTAAGTGATTATGTTATATTACCATATATCTCCCACTATTTTTTATCAAACTAATAGTCCTAACTATTAATTCGGAAAACATTTCTTTAAATCTTTCTAGTGAGCCACGATCCATATTTCATCCATGTTTTAACATAGCGTTGGCTAATACACTCAAAACATGCCTATTTAGGTAGACAAAATTTATCGATTATATCAAATATAACTCTTGGAAAGTTTGGTAGAACAACCCTTTGTAAATATTTATCCAATAAATCTCACCAAACTCTATGCCTCTAAATCCACAATCCTATTGTGATGATTTAGTTAAGTTATACCCAACGTTTCAACAAACTAAGTACACTTACTTATCACGTCTCCCATGATTGATAAGAGCACCTTGCTTTGACAAAGTCATTCCTTCTCAATCTAGATCATGACGAGTATTAAACATTGGAAGGCATCCCATTAATTTAATATGTATTTAGGGATTTTAATATTTATATGACTGATCATGATCCCATCATAAAGAGATTCTCAATTTTTCCTTGATCAAATAATTCATTTCAATATTCGTCAATGAATTGATTTATAGGTCGTCGGAGAAGTCACAAGCGGTCTCTCTTAAAAACCGACTTTCTTACGAATTAAACTAATAATCCGCTTTTGATAAAATCTCCCCATATGAGAAAAAGAAAATTCATATTTAATACCATGTTTCATACACACAAGAATCTCATGATCGTTTGTTCAATTTTAAAATCTTGAATGGTTACAGATTTTATCTTTCTTAAGCAAACATGACACGAGTGTTGTATCTAATACATACATGATTAAACAATATTAAGCATGCATCTCGATTATGTCTACGCATACATACCAATACATGCAATCATATACATATATGTAATGTGCGTAAAATAAATGTGTTTGGTTATCACTCAATCCTATGTGATCTTTCCAAGCTAATGAAAAAATCAAAGGCAACTTCAGCACTAATGCGCCTTAATTGAGGCCAATTTTTAAGCATTTATGAGATATGTATATATCTAATGCACATTTATATAAAGCACAAGAAAAATAATATAAAATTTAACAACATAAAAATTTAGGGATATTCTTAATTATTTTTATAATAATTAGGATTTCTTATAAACAAAATAAAAAGAAATTAAAAGGAACAAGGGAAGAAAGTCTGATTAATATGGGGAACATACATGCTTAGTTTCCAATGCCATTAAAGCAATTACAACAAACATTACCATTACCCAAGGTATTGTTATTGTGGTTTCTTTTAAAGCAATAATATCCCAAGCCGCCAAACGTTATGAAAAACGGGAGGACCGCTATTACCACCTTATACCAAGATCCCATAGCAGTGGTCATTGTTCCTGCGGAGCCATTTTCGTTGTTGTTCCTGTTTACAGACACATACACCATAATTAATATTCAGATATATACAATTAATTTTTCATAAATTAATAACCCATAAAGTAAAAATTTTATTTAAAATTATTTTGTTCAAAATTTTTTGTAGACTATAAATAATTTATGGAATATTTTTTCCCACAAACATTGGTTTTAGTCCGTGTTATAATGAAAAGTAAGTGAAAGACATTTCATGAAAAACTTAATAGCTAGTTTTATATTAATTTGAAGTTTTGAAAAAATAATATATTAACCAAAATTAATAAAACTCAAATTTTTTAAAATTTAAATTTTAACTTCCCGTTTTAGATAACTTACGGAAATAAATAATTGTTTTAGAAAAAATGTATTCAAACAGACTATTATTATATAAACTAGGTCAAGGTAGGTTAACCTAGCTAGTGTAATACGCGCATCCCGTTAATCAATAGGGAGAAATTAGATTTCGAATTGCACAAGGAGTAGGTGAAGCACAAGAACAACATATGCACAGTACAGATGTCACTAACTTGAAATTGAACCCATACCTGCCGGATGGAGTTTTAGTTAGCTGCTCCCCAAAATGATTGTACACTGTTGTCACCTGTACATACACATATATACATGGGCATTGTTAGTGAAATTAAATAAAAGCACCAGTCATTGCTAAATCAATTCGAATGATGGAATTGCTCGAATTAATCGGATGGTTGTTAATATACCTGGTTTATTCCATTATGACCATTGATGTCAAAGATCAACATCTCAGTTTTGTTGAAATAAAGATTGTTGGAAAAGGTAGCAGCACTGAGCTGGGTGGCATCAATCAAATCATTGGTGCAATCTGAAAAAGTACAGTTATCAACCCAAATATTATGAGATCTGATGATGCTAATCCCATTTCCCATGGATCTCCCTGCATGTTTAACTTGGGTTTCACTTTTGATTATATAAGCACTCTCAGATGGAACACACTTGAAGATGTGAATACCATGAATTATAACATTGCTAACATCTTCGAGCATAAGGCAGCCTTTTCCAGTAATGTGCACATCACGACCACGACCATCAGGACCACGACCATCAATGGTCTTAAAGCTATTTAAATAAATCGTGCCAGAGAGGTTGATGATCATACTGTCTAAGAATGTGATCCATAAGGGTTCAAGGTGAACTAGGGCATGGCGTAGGGTTCCGGGTTTTGGGCTTGTCAAATTTTGGTCGGAAGAGTCAGTGACAACATAAGAACGCCCCCCTTTGCCTCCTGTTGCATTCTTACCGTAGCCTATGGAGCAGTCAGCAAGATGCTGACGGTCATCAGCCCAGTTCCCCTGGCACTGCCTGCAGTAAAAAATACGGTTGCCAGTAACGCATGATTGCTGCTTACTTGTCCCTGTGTTACTAGCGGTAATTCTCCTGTAATAGGGGCATATAGATATGAAGGCCAAGAAATGTTAGTTTTTTTTTTATAATTTCAATATATGTGTTTACAGATTAAAAACAATTATATTTTATTGTTTATTCAATTTATTGGACTAATTAAGAGGTTTAAAATAAAGGATCGATCCAATCATCTTATTGGGCATGAACATAAATGTGTAATAGTCGGTAGTAAATCTTATTAGGTTTAGGTCCCAAGAGGTTCACAAGTTCTACTACTCCATTTCCATCCGTTGAGTGAGATAAAGTCGGTGGAATCGTCGGGGTCCCTATTCATATTTACTACTATGGAATAGGTAGTCCTCCACACTAAAGTTTTATATTGTAACTTGAATAACTTGACATAAAATGATATGTGGTTATGTATATAAATTTCCAACAAGAAAAACTAGAAATGAGTAGGTACATAATCTAAATAGAACTAATTAAAAACATCAATTAGAAAATCGGTAACTTGATCTTAGATTGAAAAATAAATGTTTGAATATATAACCAATTAGTTGTAATGGTTAAAATTAATTATAGACATAGGAGATGTGTAATTAATGAATTTCTATTTCCGTATATTCAATGATCAATAGTATAAACAGGTATATGTCTTCTTGTTATATCAATTAGCACATATAGTAATTCATCTTATCACTCAAAAATTCATCTTACAAATATATGATCTACCACTAGTAGTCTGGCTAGCAAGATCTTTTTGTATCAGCCCATCTATTTAATTAGATATTAAAACCAGGAGTATAATATATATCACAAAATAACTAATAAGTAATTAGAAATCGATCGATGTTACTATACCTTCTTACTTGATTAAAATCTGTCACGGCATCAGAGTTGACTTCATAATGTTCATCGAAATTCCAAGGTATACAACCTGCCGGAATTATAAGATATGAAGACCAGAAAAGAAAGAGCAGGAAAATATTAGCCATGATGGGCTCGCGCGCCGTGCGGAAGAGATCGATCGAATTGGGGCGATATACAATTTAATTGAAACCCTAGTATGTACTCCTTTTCTTATAAGGTTATCCTCTATGATATATATCCTAGATAAGAGTGGAAAAAAGAAATGCTAAAACAGCATTACTTAAATTACTTAAACACCCAAATACCGTAAAAATAATATTAAATACTCGATCCCTTCATTTCTCATATTTACAAAAATTAAAATTTGATTTCTTCTCCCATTTATTTATTATTATTATATTATATAATACTTCCTCGGTAGCAAATTAAGTGTCCTCTTAGATTTTTAATGGACAAATTAACCAAAGTTTGACAGCAAATTGCATATACTATATAATTAAAAAAATTATAAAAGTATATTTCATTTACTTTTTAAATGTATTTTTCAATTTTTTGAAATCATAAAATAATAATTTTTTATTATTAGTCAAAGTTGACACAAATTGACTATAAAAATAATCAAACAACACAGTTAATTTGGGACATGGTGAGTAAGACACAAATAAAAACCAACATTGAAATTAACAAACCAAAGGGTTACATATTAGAAATTTATTTGAAAAAGACATATTATGGAAAAGGGATGGAGAAATAATTTGAAATAAAATTAAAAGTATATAAAAATGAACCATTATTAAAAAGGGACCGAATGAAAGGAGTAGCTTATGATTTCTATTAGTCTTCTCAATAAAAATTTTCATAAGGATGCCTTGGTATGCATGATAAAATTAATGAAGGGAACTTGAAAATAATATAGCTAGCTTAGATACGACTAGCTTGTTAATGACATGTCAAAACTTTTAGTATATATGGGTCACGAGAATACATACTGATTAGGGTTCTTGGAGAGATAAGAGATTGCAGAGAGGAGAGGTATTAACCCAGTCCCACAGCATCCAAATATACCTGGATTAGAATTAATGAGTTTTATGAGGAGGTATCCAAGAACATATACAATATATACGTGCGGACTTGGCTCTATCTACTGATTACGGCTTATGCCAAGAACATGCATGATTTTATAAAGCTAGCTAGGGGTATTCATTAGTTAACTAATTTCGTACAAATCTATGTATCCTTAACACTTGGCTGAAATGGATAATAACATACTAACATAGAGATAACGAGGTTATATTGTTGCCCCGTTCAACAAGTGTTATATATAATATATAGTTGCAAGTTAAAAACTCTTACTGTACGTTGTCTGCAATTGTGGTGTGCGGATCGATATTGTCAGCCTCAACTACCACTTGTGAACGGCTTATTATGTCAAAAGTTTTAGCACGGACCAGTCAGGAGAATTCATACTCATTACTGTTCTTTAACAGGTAATTAGAGAGATTGCAGAGAGGTATATATTGAACCCAACTCCCAGATCAGCTTAATAGTTGGATAAGAATGAGGACCATATCGGTGCCGACTAGGCTCATAAAAGAATGCAGAGAGGTGAGAGGTACCCAATAACATATCTACTTGCGTCGGCAATATATAAGAGCTTATAGCCTGATCAACTGAAGATATATATATGCAGAAATGAACGATGTTAATTGCCCTTTCATATGCTAAGATTGCCAAGGCAGATGTGTACTTTAATATATATACCCCGAATGAAAAAAGCTGTCGCCAACAAGCATACCAAGGGGGTATATATTCTGGCAAGTGGTGAATGAAGAAAACGTGTCGGATATATGTTACTGTATAACAAAGTCATGCCAAGCTAAGTTAGAACTTAGATGTTATATTAGTGTTGGTAATATAATAAGTAGTACGACTTTTTAATATTATAACTAAAAAATATCTCTAGGCACGTTAGTGTGACTTTTGAGACTTTTAATCATTCAATTATTTCATAAATATTACCATTTAGGAGCCTTTTAATTATAACATAAATTTGTTATATATATATATATACATATGAGAAAAAAGTTGATGAGGTTATCTCAGTAAAGTTTCTTAAGATGTAAGTGTTTTTTAATACAAAAAATTAATGTCATTTTAGTAAATGTAAATGTAGAAAATCTTTTATAATTACAATAACACTCACATGTATTTTTATAAAAAAATTTTAATACCTCATAAAACTTATCTGATGTAATTTGAGGAAAATGAATCTCTCTCTATATATACATATACATATATATATATATAATATTCTGAATCTTCATAATTTTTTAAAATTAATAATCATGATTTACTAGCAATTTCCGTCCCTTAAATTAACTCAACTTCGTATTTTAATATGTATTTTATTTTTCTGGAGTTCTGTTTCAACACATTAAAATTTTATTTTCTAAATTCCCCGAGATATCTTAGATAATTGTAAATCCTATATTTTGATGAAAAGACATAATGGGTAAGTTGCTAGCTTGCTTGTTACGCTTCACATGTTCTCTATGTTTAATAATATCCACCTTATCATGAATGTGATAACAGTAAGTTGTTATCACAAAACAGTCTGTCATTACGGAATCCACAAAATTACTTGTCCGGTTTTGAAAGATAGATATAAGATTAGAATAGAGTCTTATTATATGAGTATATATCTAAGCTATCTAACACATTTCAATATATGACAAGCTCAATTTATATATTTATGTTATTAAAACTTTTTTTATTAGTATATAAGTAGTTAATTCAATTTCAAACTCTTTTCTATGTCTTCCATATTTTTGAGGAACTCAACTCTTAAACATTGTATCTATATCTTAGTTTGAATTAAATCACTTCTTTATCGTTGGATCTATATCTAATTTAAATTGGTTGTTTTATATATGAAGTTTTTCATTCATTCGTTCAGCTCATCTTACGATTTTGAAAAATTATTACATCTAATTTCCTAAATCGAGCTTGATATGTATTATATTTGTAATACAGTTTTGAGTTGTAATTAATTTCATATTCTTATTATATTATTGACATTGTACGGTGAGATGTTAATGAAAAGTGGCAAAGGGGTTTAGGTTAGATCAAAGTAGTTTACTGTTATAGCATTCATTGATTCTAGAGTGCGAGGGGATCAAGAACATGATGAATTCAAGTAATGGAACTCAAAGAATTCGAACCTTTAAGGATCAAGTCGCAAGGGAAAGAACAATGGTGTGCTATCAAGTGATTGCTCAAGTTGCGACAAACCATTTTGACTGACTGGGAAAAGAGAGATATATTATTGTTTTGTAATTAAATTATATATGAATAATAATATATTCTATTACCAAGTTGGTAAGTGACACTGATGTAAGGGTTGCTAAAAGTCTTCTCCCTTCTTTATATTTCTAGGTCTTAGTGTTTACTACATTGCATTCGTAATAGGGTGCCACACAACAGACTACAAAATTGGACAAAATCAACGCTAATAAATTTTTTGAATTTCGTATTTAAACTATGAATATAATTATATCTCGCACTATTCATTTATGAGAAAATAACTTTTTTCAATTTTTTTAATTATATTTTAAGTATTAAAATATTATTTATATATAAATTTTAGTTTATGACCTCTCATTAGTTAATTAATTACATTCTAAATTAACTAAAATTTATAATAAAATTTAAAAAATGATTTTTGGAAAACTTTTAAATAAAAAATTAAATTGAGATAAAAAATATGATAAAAATCAATTTATGCTAAGCACATGTTTGACATGTACATTTTTTTTTAGTTTTATATAATTATATGTTCGGTGACTTTCTTTATTTAATATAAGAAAAGGTTTTGTGTACGTCTACTATCATTTACAAACAATGACACGGTCGCATATATATATGTTACCGCGACAACATACCGGTACAATATAGATATAGGCAAGTTGTATATATTAGTATTATTTATTAGTTATATATTATCGTTTTATGATCCACTAGTTAAATATATTCATTGTAATTTAGATTTGACCAAATGTTGATAATATATTAGTGCATATATGCTAAAATCATTGTTCTAAAAATCCGTAATTAATCGTGATTAATCCATATTAACTGATTAAATTTTCAATTATTCAATTAATAATTCCGATTAATTCCCGATTTATCCAATTAATCCCATATAAATATGCCTATAATAAAACATTCTCTTATTTTCTTGACCTAGCTAGGTGGTTTTTTATGGGGGTTCAATTTTTTTACTAATATTATAAATTATTATATTTTAATTTAGGAAAATAATAAAAATAAATTTTATTTAATCATAATACTATATTTATTTAAGGAAAAGGTGTTACTAAAATAATTGTTCATATCCTTGATGCTTAAAGAGTAGATGTTGCAAAATGAATTTGGATTCGAAAAATTGAACCGAAATTCATGGAATCAAATCCTATTTTATATCTAAAATCTAACTTGATATGAACTGAATATAACGTAAACTGAACTCAAAATTACCTGTACTGAAAATTTTAAAAAAAAATCTAAAATATTATATCTTATAATAAATTAAACCATCACATTCAGATTCAATATGACTGGAAGTATGAGATCAGATTCAATATAAATACGAATTAGAAAAGAGTTGAATTGAATTTTAATCTAATAATTATATTTTGATGGGTGATTTTTTATATTCTATATATTAACCCAAACTAAATTAATCTATTGTTAAGGAAAGTTCATAATTAAAATAATTTTATATCAAAAAATTAAAATGGTTATACATTCAAATTTCTAAAAATTAATGTTATTTTATATTATAACTAATATATTTAATAACAAAAAAAAATTAATGTCTCATAAATTAAAAAATTGAAGTAGAAAAATAATGAATAAATTATTATTTAAATAAAATTATTTAACAACTTTTATTTTGGTTCTCTATACTTAGAAACTAATCCAAGATTAATCGAGACTGGATTTTTTCTATCCGAAACGATCAAATCTAATTTAATTCAAATCGAACTAAATCTCTTCGTAATTCAAAACTTAATCAATTTTAATTCAAATTAGATTGGAATCAGATCCCATCGGAACCGAATAATACTCAAACTATATCATAAAATCGACCCTTTTTTGCCATTACTAAACCCAGAAACCCGACGGAATTCTTTACGGAATAGACCACGTCCATGTAAACCCGACCGTGTTCTTCATAAACCTGATGGCATTCCTGCAAACCCGACAGAAGGAGGTCTATTTTTTTCAAATGACACAAGCTCTTCAAACCCGACATATAATGGAGCACATAGTAATCCACTTGCCCGAAGAATGTAGGTTGGGAGGGCCAGTTACTTATAGGTGGATATATTTTGTTGAGAGAATGATGGGATACATGAAGCATACAGTTCGTATAAGGCAAGGGTTAAAGGTTCTATTGCAGAACATTATGTAGAGGATGAAACGTTGAATTTTTGTTCATTTCAGTTTTATTCTAAATCCAACACGGTTCATAATCAACTACGCTGTAACGAGGTAGTGGAGGGTACATATGATAAAAACAAACTAGAAGTGTTTACGTCTCCTAGTAGTATAACGAGGAAACACCCGAAGAGGAAGGGAAGGAATCAGAAGAGGAGGAAGAGGTAGAAGAGGAAGAAGATGAGGAAAAGGTAGAGGTGGATGAAGATGAAGATGAATATGAATATGAAAATGAAGATGAAGATGAAGATGAAGTGGATGACGAAGAAGCAGAATCTGATTATGATTAATTATAATAAATCTTATAATTAATTTTGTAATTTTGGATTGGTTTATGATTTTGGATTGATATATGATTTTGGATTGATTTTACAATGGGTTATGGTTTTGGATTGATTTTATATTAGTTTATGGTTTTGGATTGATTTTAGATTGGTTTATGGTTTCAGATTGATTTTAGATTGGTTTATTGGTTCAGATTGGTTATTAATTAGTGTTTGTAGTTTTGGTTTGTTTTTTATGGATGTTTAATTGGTTTCGTGCAGGATGTGAAAACTACAGTCAAAACTGACCGCTTAGGACCCAAAACCGACCATAATTGACCATGGAATTGCCAGAAACCCGACCATATTCTTCATAAACCCGACCGTATTTTTCATAAACCCAACTTCATCCCTAACAAGGGTGGTCGGGTTAAAGTAGCCGGATTTCTCCGGACAGTCGGTTTATTTAGTCGGGTTTGTACAAATAATGTGGTAATTAATCCAAGTCCGACCGTTTTTGCACAAACGGTCGAGTTTAGCTAATCCGACTGACTCGTAATTGGGTTTAGTGGTTGAGTTCACCCTGTAACTTTTTTTTAGTTAATAATTATATATTATTAATAATAATAATATTATTTATATTAATACTTTTAATATTCTAATGAAATTAAAAAAATGATTTTCTATTATTTTTATATGTAATAATAATTTATTGTATATGTATATATTATTTTATTATTAAAATTTATTTATAAATAAATTAAAATGTAATTAGAAATTGGACCGAAATGAAAAAAAATTAGTTTTTTGGTGAAAATTTCTAATTTACCGCCGTAAGGCGAAACCGACCGTCAAAACCGACTGCAATTTAAATGAACGGTCGAGTTTGATTCTGAGTGATCTCTCTCACTCGTTACTCTCTCTGTTACTCTATCTCTCTCGATATCTCTCTCTCATCTTTGCAATCAATCAATGGCTTCACTACACTCATCTCTACTCTCACTCTCTCAACTCTTTGCTATAATGTCGATGCTAGCAACTTTTTGCAATGGTAGTAGGTTTAAATCAAGAAAAATGAAGACTCGAAATGGGTTTGGAAATGGGTTTGTAAATGGGTTTCTTTCGGATGTGCAAAATCTATTTTCTTAGATGATTTTAACTTTTTATGTTATTATATATTGAATATAAGACTTGTGTATGTTCTTATTTGTTTTTGCATGTAATTAGATGTAGTTTTTTCTTAAATTGGTCCATATATATTGTATATAGGTAATTTCATTTGTAACTGTTATTTTGACTATATGATTGTGATTATTGAATTTGGTTTCAATAATGATTTGAAAATACCATTGTTTGGTTCAAAATTATTTATGTTTTACATTACCTATTTTGTAATGTTTAAGATTGTGTGTATATATGGAGTTTATGTTGCATGGAGTTGGTCGGATTTTTTTTAGGGTTTTTTAAAAACAAATATATATATATATATATATATATATATATATATATATATATATATATATATATATATATATATATATATATATATATATATATATATATATTGAGTATTTATGCTTTCATGTGTATAATTATTGACTATTATTTTGATTATATATAATTTGGTTCGGATTTATCTCTCATATGATTGTTACAATACTATCTTATGTTTAAATCTTGTTTGTAGGCCAATGTTTATCTTTCATGGCTTGTGTGCTTTCTGATGCCCATTTGACATCATCTCGACCTTTATGGCTAAAAAAAGGAGAAAGATGGTGACAAAAATAAAGGAAAGAAGAAAGTTAAAAATGGAAAACAAGAACAATGGTAAAGGGAAGAAAGTGGCTCGTGCAAGTCAATCTAGTTGGCATTCTAGATTGAGGGATGAATCCGAAGAGGACGGGAAAGAGGAAAAATAGGAGTCCGTTGACGAGCAAGGAAGGATGAAGGAGAATCAAGAGTCGTCACAAGAAGCTCAAGAAATTATTTGTACGCTATTGCCTCATACACATTCAATTTGATTATAGGGAAATGTTCAGACTATTCGACTTTCTATAAGTATCTAACATGGATAATATGTTTCATCTTGACTCCTCATTTATTACTAGTTCAATTCATATATATATGTTTTCCTTTTTTATCTTCTAATGATTTTCAATTTGCTTGTAAGATCAAGGATGCAGAGACTAAAAAGACCATCCTATAAATTATGCGATCAACGTTGCCACAAAAGTTATTCACATGGAGAGATATTGTGGAACAGAAGCCAAAGTGGATCACAGATGTAATTACAGAGTTTAATGGAAGTCATTAAATTATTGTATTTGGGTTTATTTTAGTGCTTTAGTATTGACGATATTTTATTTTAATTTCACCTTGGTAGAGATATTATGTACACAATGATAGATCTACCGATAAAGAGGCTTATGATAGCATTTATTCAAACATTTAAAATGAAATCAAGTAAACTCTAAACGGGACGAAGAAGAAGGCGAATAGAGATGCTAAACCCAAGGACTCTTCCTGGCTTGATGTTAATCCGGGCTATTTTGATGATAATGTTTTGAAGGAGGTTGTGGGGTATTGGAGTAGTGGATTCATACTCGCCGTGCTAGAGTTGCCTCCGAAAACTGGGCAAAGTTACAACATTTGCATAGCTCGGGAGCGAAATCATTCACAAAAATGGAAGATTTAAGTGTGTCTATGCAATGTGTGTGAAATTTCTATTATTAATGTATTTCTTAATTATTTGTTGTATCTTGTATTTATAGGCATACCTGGAAAAGGTTGGAAAGAGACTCGCTCAACCTTGGTGGTTTAAAAAGCTTCACACAAGGAAGCCAAGATATAAAAAAGTTGCAACTGATGAAATCCCGGAAAAAGCAGATTTTTTGACTGAAGAAGTTAGATGATTGCGGTATTAATTTCTCCGACCTTTTCAATTTTAGGCTATATATGCAATTCTTATAATTGTGATTTGGTGTATGCGACTTTAATTTGTCTTGCATACCCGATACGCGGATATAGTTGATCGAAACCGAGAGTATTTTATAAGTCAAGCCGGTGGATAGGAAGAAGCTGCCCATCCGCTTGAATGTTGGCTTCAAGCAACTCTTCCGGGGAGTGTAAGAGCCCCGAAGAATCGGCTTATTGGATATCCTCGAATCCCGGTATCAAGCCTTCTCCCAAATCTTGGCACCAATTATCGTGCCCAAAGAGCTAATGGGGTGGGATCTTCAAGCCAAGGCGGGCAATGTGGAGGATCTTCTGTCCTGAACCCACTCTTCTATAATGTGGTGGGGGATATATTGCGTGACACACAAGCCAATCAGATCGCCTATCATTCTCCCCCCACCTTTGCCCAAGTAGAGAATATTGCCAATAACGCTCTTCAAATGCAAGCCATCTCGGAATCCAGTTCACTATCATTTTCTAGTGGTATTGTTAAGGAGGTAACTCCCCTTATGGAGAAAATTCTCCAATTGGTATATAACAAATATGAAAAAGCAAATGAGGAGGTAAAATATTTTAATTATTATTGTGTGGTATTTTAATGTGTCTAGTTTTTATTCTATTAATGTCTATTAATGAGTTTGTTAATCTTATATGTGGGCGATACGAAGGGCTCAACAAAGTGATCAAGAGCATGATGCCGGTGATGGCCAAGGCAATGAGGATAATGATGGCGGTCAAGGCAATGAGGAAGATGATGGCGATGGAGAAGATGAGCATGATGATGGTAGCGAAGATTGGTCTCATCATCTTGTTCATTAAAAAAATCTAAGAATGTAAATATTTGACATTGTTTTATATTGATTGGATTGGTTTAGTTTCTGTTATGGTTTTGTTTATGTTGGATTTTACATTGTTGAATGTTGATTTAGTATTGTGAACTGGTTTATAACGGTTTGATCACATTTATTTATGTTATGGTTTTGGTTATGTTGGATTTAGTATTGTGAATTGTATATATGATGAATGTTTTGGTATTTTATGGTTTTGGTTGAGATCTGAATTTGTTTGGATGTCATTTGGTTTTTGGAATTTGGATGCAATGAATAGGAATGGTAAAATGAATTGAAACTTGCAGAAAAAATATTGCAAACATAACTGACGGCCTTAACGAATCAAAATACCCATAACCGACCATTTTTTACCATTACATTCCCAGAAAACTGACCACATCCCACACTAAACCGACCGTTTTTGCACAACCGATCGGGTTTAGTCAAACCGACTCCATTTTAATCGAGATTACCGGTCGGTTTTATATTAATTTGAAATTTTGAAAAATAATATATTAAACAAAAGTAATAAAACTCAAAAATTTTAAAATTTAAATTTTAACTTGCCGTTTTAGATAACTTGCGGCAATAAATAATTGTTTTAGAAAAAATGTATTCAAACAGACTATTATTATATAAACTAGTGCAAGGTAGGTTAACCTAGCTAGTGTAATACGCGCATCCCCTTAATCAGCAGGGCGAAATTAGATTTCGAATTGCACAAGGAGAAGGTGAAGCACAAGTACAACAATAACACATGCACAGTACAGATGTCAAGGAGAAGGTGAACCCATACCTGCTGGATGGAGTTTTAGTTAGCTGCTCCCCAAAATGATTGTACACTGTTGTCACCTGTACATACACCTATATACATGGGCATTGTTAGTGAAGGTAAATAAAAGCACCAGTCATTGCTAAATCAATTGGAATGATGGAATTGCTCGAATTAATCGGATGGCTGTTAATATACCTGGTTTAATCGATTATGACCATTGATGTCAAAGATCAGCATCTCAGTTTTGTCGAAATAGAGATTGTTGGAAAAGGTAGCAGCACTGAGCTGGGTGGCATCAATCAAATCATTGGTGCAATCTGAGAAAGTACAGATATTATGAGATCGGATGATGCTAATCCCATTTCCCATGGACCTCCCTGCAAGTTTAACTTGTGTTTGGCTTTTGATTATATAAGCACTCTCAGATGGAACACACTTGAAGATTTGAATACCATGAATTATAACATTACTAACATCTTGGAGCATAAGGCAGCCTTTTCCAGTAATGTGCACATCACGACCACGACCATCAGGACCACGACCATCAATGATCTTAAAGCTATTTAAATAAATCATGCCAGAGAGGTTGATGATCATACTGTCTAAGAATGTGATCCTTAAGGGTTCAAGGTGAACTAGGGCATGGCGTAGGGTTGGGGGTTTTGGGCTTGTCAAATTTTGGTCGGAAGTGTCAGTGACCACATAAGAGCGCCCCGCTTAGCCTCCCGTTGCATTCTTACTGTAGCCTATGGAGCAGTCAGCAAGATGCTGACGGTCATCAGCCCAGTTCCCCTGGCACTGCCAGCAGTAAAAAATACGGTTGCCAGTAACGCATGATTGCTGCTCACTTGTCCTGTAATAGGGGCATATAGATATGAAGGCCTAGAAATGTTAGATTTTTTTTTAATAATCTCAATATATGTGTTTACAGATTAAAAACATTTATATTTGATTGTTTATTCAACTTATTGGACTAATTAAGAGGTTTAAAATAAAGGATCGTTCATATCATCTTATTGGGCATCAACATGAATTGTGTAATAGTCAATATTAAGTCTTATTAGGATTAACGAGGTCTAATTGGGCTATTATATAGAAAAAGAATAGGTTTTTACATCACAAATTCTACTCCTCCATTTCCATCGGTTTGAGTGAGATAGGGAGGCAAATTAAGTCGTGGAATCGTCGGGGTCCCTATTCATATTTACTACTATGGAATAGGCAGTCCTTTACACTAAAGTTTATATTGTAACTTTAATAACTTGACATAAAATGATATGTGGTTATGTATATAAATTTCCAACAAGAAAAACTAAAAATGAGTACATACATAATCTAAATAGAACTAATTAAAAACATCAATTAGAAAATCGGTAACTTGATCTTACATTGAAAAATAAATGTTAGAATATATAACCAATTAGTTGTAATGGTTAAAATTAATTATATACATAGGAGATGTGTAATTAATGAATTTCTATTTCCGTATATTCAATGATCAATAGTATAAACAGGTATATGTCTTCTTGGTATATCAATTAGCACATATAGTAATTCATCTTATCACTCAAAAATTCATCTTACAAATATATGATCAACCACTAGTAGTATGGCTAGCAAGATCTTTTTGTGTCAGCCCATCTATTTAATTAGAAATTAAAACCTGGAGTATAATATTATCACAAAATAACTAATAAGTAATTAGAAATCAATCGATGTTACTATACCGTCTTGATTAAAATCTGTCACGGCATAAGAGTTGAGTTCATAATGTTGACCGAAATTCGAAGGTATACAACCTGCCCAAATTATAAGATATGAAGACCTGAAAAGAAAGAGCAGACAAATATTAGCCATGATGGGCTCGCGCACCGTGCGGAAGAGATCGATCGAATGAAATGCTAAAACCCTATTATGTACTCCCTTTCTTATAAGTTATCCTCTATGATATATATCCTACATAAGAATGGAAAAAAGAAATGCTAAAACAGCAATACTTAAATTACTTAAACTCCCAAATACCCTAAAAATAATATTAAATACATATATATTGTATGCCCACAGCTGGAAATTTTAGTACAATTACTAGGCACAGGAATATATACTGCATATATGTATATCTTTTAAAAGAATACATTTAGTAAAAAAATGAAATAAAATTCAGACAAAAAATTTATATGAAGCATGTATACTAGAAAAAACTAATCACAACACAGGAATAATTAAGAGAACTAAATTAATTTACTATTCTATTCTATTATTAATACCCGATCCCTTCATTTCTCATATTTACAAAAATTAAAATTTGATTTCTTCTCCGGTTTATTTATTATTATTGTATTATTTCCAAATTAAGTGTCCTGTTTGATTTTTAATGAACAAATTAACCAAAATTTGACTGCAAATTACATATAGTATATAATTAAAAAAATTATTAAAGTATATTTCATTTACTTTTAAATATATTTTTCAGTTTTTTAAAATCATAAAATAATAATTTTTTATTCTTAGTCAAAATTGACACAAATTAAATATAAAAAATATCAAACAAGACAGTTAATTTAGTACATAGTGAGTAAGAGACAAATAAAAACCAACATTGAAATTAACGAACCAAAGGGTTAGGTATTAGAAATTTATTTGAAAAAACATATTAAGGAAAAAACATATTTGAACGGCTTCTTATGTCAAAAGTTTTAGTATGGACCGGTCAGGAGAATTCATACTCATTATTGTTCTTTAACAGATAATTAGAGAGATTGCAGAGAGGTATATATTGAACCCAACTCCCAGATCAGTTTAATAATTGGTTTAGAATGAGGACCATATCGGTGCCGACTAGGCTCATAAAAGAATGCAGAGAGGTGGGAGGTACCCAACAATATATCTACTTGCGTCGACAATATATAAGAGCGTATAGCCTGATCAACTGACGATATATATATGGCAGAAATGAACGATGTTAATTGCCCTTTCATATGCTAAGATTGCCAAGGCACATGTCTACTTTAATATATATACTCCGAATGAAAAGCTGGCGCCAAAAAGCATGCCAAGGGCGTATATATTCTGGCAAGTGGTGAATGAAGAAAACGAGTCGTATATATGTTATAACAAAGTCATGTCAAGCTAAGTTAAAACTTAGAAGTTATATTAGTGTTGGTAATATAATAATTAGTACGACTTTTTAATATTATAACTAAGAAATATCTCTAGCACGTTAGTATGACTTTTGAGACTTTTAATCATTCAATTACTTCATTAATATTACCATTAGGAGCCTTTTAATTATAACATAAATTATATATATATATATGAGAAAAAAGTTCATGAGGTCATCTCAGGAAGGTTTCTTAAGATTTAAGTATTTTTTAAAACAAAATATTAATGTCATTTTAGTAAATGTAAATGTATAAAATCTTTTATAATTACATGTAAGACAAGAGATAAGCAAGTTGCAAAAGATGAAATCCCCGAAAAAGCAGATTTTTTGACCGAAGAAGTCGGATGATTGCGGTATTAATTTCTCTGACCTTTTTAATTCTAGGCTATATATGTAATGCTTGCAATTGTGATTTGGTATATGAAAAAGCAAATGAATTGTTAAAATATTTTAATTGTTATAGTGTGGTATTTTAATGTGTCTATTTTTTGTTCTATTAATGTATATTAATGAGTTTGTTAATCTTATATGTGGTTGATATGAAGGGCTCAACAAGGTGATAAGAGCATGAAGCCGGTGATGGCCAAGACAATGGGGATAATGATGGCGGTCAAGGCAATGGGGAAGATGATGGTGACGGAGACGATGAGCATGATGATGGTGATCTCTTCATTTTGTTCATTTAAGAAATCTAAGAATGTAAATATTTGACACTGTTCTATATTGGGTGGATTGGTTTAGTTTCTGTTATGGTTTTGTTTATGTTGGACTTTACTTTGGTAAATGTTGATTTAGTATTGTGAATTGGTTTATAGCGGTTTGATAGCATTTATTTATGTTACGGTTTTGGTTATGTTGGATTTAGTATTATGAATTGTATATAATTTTATGCTTTTGGTTGAGATCTGAATTAGTTTGGATGTCATTTTATATTTTGTATTTGGATGCAATGAATAGGAATGGTAAAATGAATTGAAACCTGGAGAAAAAAACATTGAGTCGGTTATGGCGGTAGGTTTTGAAGCTTATGTGGCAATGACACGTGCATTGGTCCCACTGCCATGTCAGCATTGTAGGGTCAATACGAGTCAACCGTGGTCAAGGCTAAATCCCAGCATTTTTCCAAAACCGATCGGGTTTAACCCAACCACAATTTTCAGCCTGGTTTAGTTAAAATCGACTGTTTTGTCTTTAAAACCGACCATTCGTGCTGTCGGAATAAACTCTATTTCTTGGAGTGTAGGTGGATTTTTATAGGGTTCAATTTTTTTACTAACATTATAAATTATTATATTTTAATTTAGGAAAATAATAAAAACAAAATTTATTACTAACTTTTTATTTAATCATTTACAAGCATATAACCCGTGCGAATCACGAGATGAATGACTAATATTTAGGTAAATTTATTATTTATATTATATTTTATTGATATTTGTTATAAAATTTTATAAGGATAAGAATTTATATTAACATACGTGTTATATTATCATATTTTATATAAATTTGTTAATCATGTGAGTGATAATAAATTAATTAAAAGATTTATTTTGATAATAGTTAAAAATTATATATAATAAATAATTCTTTAATAAATATGTATATTATTTGGATTTACAAGAGTTAAATATGATACATAGTATTATAAAATAATTTGGACATGTCCAGAATAAAACTTTAGTTAATATAAATATATATATTTGGGACAGATGTAATAATAAGTTAAATTATATATAATATAAAACTGTACATTGTTAGGCCTGGCACCGTACGGAACAACCCATCAAAATTTTTAATCTTTCGGTTATATGATCTCAGATTTCATGGCATCCAGCCATCTTTTAGAATCTGGAGTGTCCATAGCGTCTTGGTAGGTGAGAGGCTCATCTTCATCCACAAGCATCACATCACCATCTCGAGTCAAGAGAAATCCATAATATCTCTCGGGCTCATGGCAAATCCTACTAGACCTACGAACAACCTGTGGTTCTTGAGCAGTACTTTTTTCTTCTACATTCTGCTCACGTTGCTCCAGTTGTTCAATGGTATCATGTGGGTCTCGAATTTCATCAAGATCTATTATCCTTCCACTGTCTTTCTTAGAAAGCATTTCTCTTACAAGGAACACTGCAGTTCGAGAAATAAACACTTTGTTCTCGGAAGGATTATAGAGAGAATAACCCTTTGTTTCAATTGGGTATCCCACAAAGTTACATTTGTCTGATTTAGGTCCTAACTTGTTAAAAGTTAGACGTTTCACAAACGCCTCACATCCCCAAATTTTCATAAATGACATGCTATGACGTTTCTCAGTTCATATCTCATACGGAGTCTTCTAAACCGTTTTAGTAGGAATTCGGTTAAGTGTATAAGTAACGGTCTCCAGGGCGTAGCCCCAAAACCTAATTGGAAGATTCATTGACTCAACATTGATCGCACCATATCCAACTAAGTGTGATCCCTCTTATAAAAAAAACTTTTCTTTGATATTTTCTCCTTCATCTTTATAGTCTTTGAACTTTTTCAAATGATTCCGATTTGTTTTTCAAAAGATATATATATTTGTATATACTAAAATAATTAGAAAATTTTATGAAGTTAATAAAAACTACATTTTGTCATCGTATGCGTATGACAACATACATCATTATCTATAAGTCATACTCATTCTGTGACCCTTTCACCATGTCTGATAAACGGAGTTTTAGTATTTTGCCAAATAAACTAAGATTCGCATCCTTTTGTATAATTCATAATCAAACTTATCCAAGAATGCATCCTTATGTATTCTGGAAATGCATTTCTCATTAATATGGCCTCGTCGACAGTGCCAAAGGTAATGTTTGCTTTGAGTCATTTTAGAACATATAAATTATTAACTAGTTCTGCATCATTATAAGCCTCGTCATCGAAATAGAATAAACAACTATTGTTATTTAATTAAAATGAAAAAGCCTTTCTTGTCAAAATAATAAACTAATATAATGTCTCTACTAATTGCAAGCACGTTATAACAATTATTAGGTTCTAAATTTTTCTTGTGGGCCAAAAGTTAAGTAACGAGTTCCTCCAACCAGAGAAACTACCTTTACTCCAATTCCAACCTGATACTCGAAGCTTGACCCTTACAGATCATCTTCTTCCGATCTTTTAAATAAGCATGACAATTTAATTTTCAGTCTCTTGATTTTTCATAGAAGAGACAATCGTCTTCTTTTTCAACACCTCATTTAGACTTTAGATCCTGTTTTGGGATTGGACTTTGGTTTGATAAGGAAACTAGATCAAATATTCTCCTTGCCTCTCCATTTTCTTTTCCCTTTTGCATTCCCTATGTTTACCATCATTATAGTAGTAGTGCATGCATTTATCATAGTACTTTCAGCAGTTCTCAACATGCTAAGCAATTCGATAGGTGTTTCACCAATCTTATTCATTTTGTTGTTCATAACAAACTAAGAATATTTGTTATCCAAGGATTGTAAGATCAAATCTAGGTGAGCCTCCAGACCAATCTGGAAACCCAAAAGGTCAAGGTACTCATTATACCCTATAGACTTTAGAACATGTGGTGTAACCGGGTCTCACTCTCGCTACTTGTAAGTGTATAGTACCCTTTAATTGTCAAATATATATTGAAGAGTCTGTCCCTCAAATATCCTTTAAGGGTCCTCAATCGTCTCACAAGCATCTATATGCTCGTGTTGCTTTTTAAGCTCATCACTCATAGTTGCAAGCATGAGACATGAAATATCAGTCGCAACATCAATTTACTTCCAATAAGAACTATCATTTGCACATGTTGCATTCTCAGCTTTAATATCAAGGGAAGAGATTTGACTAACATTGTGGTGCTCGAGGACGATCCTCAAGCTCCTATATCAGTCGAGGAAATTTGTTCTCGTCAACTTGCCCTTCTCAAGAACTGATGGTATAGAGAAGTTATTTGTGTTTATCATTTGATATCTATAATATTAAAGTATATAAAATAAACAAGATTGCAGATTTAATATTAGTTATGCTTAAGTGATTATGTTATATTACCATATACCTCCCACTATTTTTTATCAAACTAATAGTCCCAACTATTAATTCGGAAAACATTTCTTTAAATCTTTCTAGTGAGCCACGATCCATATTTCATCCATGTTTTAAGATAGCGTTGGCTAATACACTCAAAACATGCCTATTTAGGTAGACAAAATTTACCGATTATATCAAATATAACTCTTGATAAGTTTGGTAGAATAACCCTTTGTAAATATTTATCCAATAAATCTCACCAAACTCTATGCCTCTAAATCCACAATCCTATTATGATGATTTAGTTAAGTTATACCCAACGTTTCAACAAACTAAGTACACTTACTTATCACGTCTCCCATGATTGATAAGAACACCTTGCTTTGACAAACTCACTCCTTCTCAATCTAGATCATGACGAGTATTAAACATTGGAAGGCATCCCATTAATTTAATATGTATTTAGGGATTTTAATATTTATATGAGTGATCATGATCCCATCATAAAGAGATTCTCAATTTTTCCTTGATCAAATAATTCATTTCAATATTCGTCAATGAATTGATTTACAGGTCGTCGGAGAAGTCACAAGCGGTCTCTCTTAAAAACCGACTTTCTTACGAATTAAACTAATAATCGGCTTTTGATAAAATCTCCCCATATGAGAAAAAGAAAATTCATATTTAATACCGTGTTTCATACACACAAGAATCTCATGATTGTTTGTTCAATTTTAAAATCTTGAATCGTTACAGATTTTATCTTTCTTAAGCAAACATGACACGAGTGTTGTATCTAATACATACATGATTAAACAATATTAAGCATGCATCTCGATTATGTCTAAGCATATATACCAATACATGAAATCATATACATATATGTAATGTGCGTAAAATAAATGTGTTTAGTTATCACCCAATCCTATGTGATCTTTCCAAGCTAATGAAAAAATTAAAGGCAACTTCAGCACTAATGCGCCTTAATTGAGGCCAATTTTTAAGCATTTATGAGATAGGTATATATCTAATGCACATTTATATAAAGCACAAGAAAAATAATATAAAATTTAACAACATAAAAATTTAGGGATATTCTTAATTATTTTTATAATAATCAGGATTTCTTATAAACAAAATAAAAAGAAATTAAAAGGAACAAGGGAAGAAAGTCTGATTAATATGGCGAACATACATGCTTAGTTTCCAATGCCATTAAAGCAATTACAACAAACATTACCATTACCCAAGGTATTGTTATTGGGGTTTCTTTTAAAGCAATAATATCCCAAGCCGCCAAACGTTATGAAAAACGGGAGGACCGCTATTACCACCTTATACCAAGATCCCATAGCATTGGTCATTGTTCCTGCGGAGCCATTTTCGTTGTTGTTCCTGTTTACAGACACATACACCATAATTAATATTCAGATATATACAATTAATTTTCCATTAATTAATAACCTATAAAGTAATAATTTTATTTAAAATTTTTTGGTTCAAAATTTTTTGTAGACTATAAATAATTTATGGAATATTTTTTCCCACAAACATCGGTTTTAGTCCGTGTTATAATGAAAAGTAAGTGAAAGACATTTCATGAATAACTTAATAGCTAGTTTTATATTAATTTGAAGTTTTGAAAAAATAATATATTAACCAAAATTAATAAAACTCAAATTTTTTAAAATTTAAATTTTAACTTCCCGTTTTAGATAACTTACGGCAATAAATAATTGTTTTAGAAAAAATGTATTCAAACAGACTATTATTATATAAACTAGTGCAAGGTAGGTTAACCTAGCTAGTGTAATACGCGCATCCCGTTAATCAATAGGGAGAAATTATATTTCGAATTGCACAAGGAGAAGGTGAAGCACAAGAACAACATATGCACAGTACAGATGTCACTAACTTGAAACTGAACCCATACCTGCTGGATGGAGTTTTAGTTAGCTGCTCCCCAAAATGATTGTACACTGTTGTCACCTGTACATACACATATATACATGGGCATTGTTAGTGAAATTAAATAAAAGCACCAGTCATTGCTAAATCAATTCGAATGATGGAATTGCTCGAATTAATCGGATGGTTGTTAATATACCTGGTTTATTCCATTATGACCATTGATGTCAAAGATCAACATCTCAGTTTTGTTGAAATAGAGATTGTTGGAAAAGGTAGCAGCACTGAGCTGGGTGGCATCAATCAAATCATTGGTGCAATCTGAAAAAGTACAGTTATCAACCCAAATATTATGAGATCTGATGATGCTAATCCCATTTCCCATGGATCTCCCTGCATGTTTAACTTGGGTTTCACTTTTGATTATACAAGCACTCTCAGATGGAACTAGGGCATGGCGTAGGGTTCCGGGTTTTGGGCTTGTCAAATTTTGGTCGGAAGAGTCAGTGACAACATAAGAACGCCCCCCTTGGCCTCCTGTTGCATTCTTACCGTAGCCTATGGAGCAGTCAGCAAGATGCTGACGGTCATCAGCCCAGTTCGCCTGGCACTGCCTGCAGTAAAAAATACGGTTGCCAGTAACGCATGATTGCTGCTTACTTGTCCCTGTGTTACTAGCGGTAATTCTCCTGTAATAGGGACATATAGATATGAAGGCCTAGAAATGTTAGATTTTTTTTTTTATAATTTCAATATATGTGTTTGCAGATTAAAAACAATTATATTTTATTGTTTATTCAATTTATTGGACTAATTAAGAGGTTTAAAATAAAGGATCGATCCAATCATCTTATTAAGCATGAACATTAAATGTGTAATAGTCGGTAGTAAATCTTATTAGGTTTAGGTCCCAAGAGGATCACAAGTTCTACTACTCCATTTCCATCCGTTGAGTGAGATAAAGTCGGTGGAATCGTCGGGGTCCCTATTCATATTTACTACTATGGAATAGGTAGTCCTCCACACTAAAGTTTTATATTGTAACTTGAATAACTTGACATAAAATGATATGTGGTTATGTATATAAATTTCCAACAAGAAAAACTAGAAATGAGTACGTACATAATCTAAATAGAACTAATTAAAAACATCAATTAGAAAATCGGTAACTTGATCTTAGATTGAAAAATAAATGTTTGAATATATAACCAATTAATTGTAATGGTTAAAATTAATTATAGACATAGGAGATGTGGAATTAATGAATTTCTATTTCCGTATATTCAATGATCAATAGTATAAACAGGTATATGTCTTCTTGTTATATCAATTAGCACATATAGTAATTCATCTTATCACTCAAAAATTCATCTTACAAATATATGATCTACCACTAGTAGTCTGGCTAGCAAGATCTTTTTGTATCAGCCCATCTATTTAATTAGATATTAAAACCAGGAGTATAATATATATCACAAAATAACTAATAAGTAATTAGAAATCGATCGATGTTACTATACCTTCTTACTTGATTAAAATCTGTCACGGCATCAGAGTTGACTTCATAATGTTCATCGAAATTCCAAGGTATACAACCTGCCGGAATTATAAGATATGAAGACCAGAAAAGAAAGAGCAGGAAAATATTAGCCATGATGGGCTCGCGCGCCGTGCGGAAGAGATCGATCGAATTGGGGCGATATACAATTTAATTGAAACCCTAGTATGTACTCCTTTTCTTATAAGGTTATCCTCTATGATATATATCCTAGATAAGAGTGGAAAAAAGAAATGCTAAAACAGCATTACTTAAATTACTTAAACACCCAAATACCGTAAAAATAATATTAAATACTCGATCCCTTCATTTCTCATATTTACAAAAATTAAAATTTGATTTCTTCTCCCGTTTATTTATTATTATTATATTATATAATACTTCCTCGGTAGCAAATTAAGTGTCCTGTTAGATTTTTAATGGGCAAATTAACCAAAGTTTGACAGCAAATTACATATACTATATAATTAAAAAACTTATAAAAGTATATTTCATTTACTCTTTAAATGTATTTTTCAGTTTTTTGAAATCATAAAATTATAATTTTTTATTCTTAGTCAAAGTTGACACAAATTGACTATAAAAATAATCAAACAACACAGTTAATTTGGGACATAGTGAGTAAGACACAAATAAAAACCAATATTGAAATTAACAAACCAAAGGGTTACGTATTAGAAATTTATTTGAAAAAGACATTATGGAAAAGAGATTGAGAAATAATATGAAATAAAATTAAAAGTATATAAAAATGAACCATTATTAAAAAGGGACCGAATGAAAGGAGTAGCTTATATGATTTCTATTAGTCTTCTCAATAAAAATTTTCAGAAGGAGGCCTTGGTATGCATGATAAAATTAATGAAGGGAACTTGAAAATAATATAGTACGACTAGCTTGTTAATGACATGTCAAAACTTTTAGTATATATGGGTCACGAGAATACATACTGATTAGGGTTCTTGGAGAGATAAGAGATTGCAGAGAGGAGAGGTATTAACCCAGTCCCACAGCATCCAAATATACCTGGATTAGAATTAATGAGTTTTATGAGGAGGTATCCAAGAACATATACAATATATACGTGCGGACTTGGCTCTATCTACTGATTACGGCTTATGCCAAGAACATGCATGATTTTATAAAGCTAGCTAGGGGTATTCATTAGTTAACTAATTTCGTACAAATCTATGTATCCTTAACACTTGGCTGAAATGGATAATAACATACTAACATAGAGATAACGAGGTTATATTGTTGCCCCGTTCAACAAGTGTTATATATAATATATAGCTGCAAGTTAAAAACTCTTACTGTACGTTGTCTGCAATTGTCGTGTGCGGATCGATATTGTCAGCCTCAACTACCACTTGTGAACGGCTTATTATGTCAAAAGTTTTAGTACGGACCTGTCAGGAGAATTCATACTCATTACTGTTCTTTAACAGGTAATTAGAGAGATTGCAGAGAGGTATATATTGAACCCAACTCCCAGATCAGCTTAATAGTTGGATAAGAATGAGGACCATATCGGTGCCGACTAGGCTCATAAAAGAATGCAGACGTGGGAGGTACCCAATAACATATCTACTTGCGTCGGCAATATATAAGAGCATATAGCCTGATCAACTGAAGATATATATATGGCAGAAATGAACGATGTTAATTGCCCTTTCATATGCTAAGATTGCCAAGGCAGATGTCTACTTTAATATATATACCCCGAATGAAAAAAGCTGTCGCCAACAAGCATACCAAGGGGTATATATTCTGGCAAGTGGTGAATGAAGAAAACGAGTCGGATATATGTTACTGTATAACAAAGTCATGCCAAGCTAAGTTAGAACTTAGATGTTATATTAGTGTTGGTAATATAATAAGTAGTACGACTTTTTAATATTATAACTAAAAAATATCTCTAGGCACGTTAGTGTGACTTTTGAGACTTTTAATCATTCAATTACTTCATAAATATTACCATTTAGGAGCCTTTTAATTATAACATAAATTTGTTATATATATATATATATACATATGAGAAAAAAGTTGATGAGGTTATCTCAGTAAAGTTTCTTAAGATGTAAGTGTTTTTTAATACAAAATATTAATGTCATTTTAGCAAATGTAAATGTATAAAATCTTTTATAATTACAATAACACTCACATGTATTTTTATAAGAAAATTTTAATACCTCATAAAACTTATCTGATGTAATTTGAGGAAAATGAATCTCTCTCTATATATACATATACATATATATATATATATAATATTCTGAATCTTCATAATTTTTTAAAATTTATAATCATGATTTACTAGCAATTTCCGTCCCTAAAATTAACTCAACTTCGTATTTTAATATGTATTTTATTTTTTTGGAGTTCTGTTTCAACACATTAAAATTTTATTTTCTAAATTCCCGAAGATATCTTAGATAATTGTAAATCCTATATTTTGATGAAAAGACATAATGGGTAAACTGCTAGCTTGCTTGTTACGCTTAACATGTTCTCTATGTTTAATAATATCCACCTTATCATGAATGTGATAACAGTAAGTTGTTATTATAAAACAGTCTGCCATTGTGGAATCCACAAAATTACTTGTCCGGGTTTGAAAGATAGATATAAGATTAGAATAGAGTCTTATTATATGAGTATATATCTAAGCTATCTAACACATTTTAATATATAACAAGCTCAATTTATATATTTATATTATTAAAACTTTTTTTATTAGTATATAAGTAGTTAATTCAATTTCAAACTCTTTTCTATGTCTTCCATATTTTTGAAGAACTCAACTCTTAAACATTGTATCTATATCTTAGTTTGAATTAAATCACTTCTTTATCGTTGGATCTATATCTAATTTAAATTGGTTGTTTTATATATGAAGTTTTTCATTCATTCATTCAGCTCATCTTTCGATTTTGAAAAATTATTACATCTAATTTCCTAAATCGAGCTTGATATGTATTATATTCCTAATACAGTTTTGAATTGTAATTAATTTCATATTCTTATTATATTATTGACATTGTACCCTGAGATGTTAATGAAAAGTGGCAAAGGGGTTTAGGTTAGATCAAAGTAGTTTACTGTTATAGCATTCATTGATTCTAGAGTGCGAGGGGATCAAGAACATGATGAATTCAAGTAGTGGAACTCAAAGAATTCGAACGTTTAAGGATCAAGTCGCAAGGGAAAGAACAATGGTGTGCTATTAAGTGATTGCTCAAGTTGCGACAAACTATTTTGACTGACTGGGAAAAGAGAGAGATATTATTGTTTTGTAATTAAATTATATATGAATAATAATATATTCTATTACCAAGTTGGTAAGTGACACTATGTAGACCATTACATATAAGGGTTGCTAAACGTCTTCTCCCTTCTTTATATTTCTACGTCTTAGTGTTTACTACATTGCATTCATAATAGGGTGCCACACAACAGCCTACAAAATTGGACAAAATCAACGCTAATAAATTTTTTGAATTTCGTATTTAAACTATAAATATAATTATATCTCGCACTATTCATTTATGAGAAAATAACTTTTTTCAATTTTTTTATTATACTTTAAGTATTAAAATATTATTTATATATAAATTTTAGTTTATGACCTCTCATTAGTTAATTAATTACATTCTAAATTAACTAAAATTTATAATAAAATTTAAAAAATGATTTTTGGAAAACTATTAAATAAAAAATTAAATTGAGATAAAAAATATGATAAAAATCAATTTATGCTAAGCACATGTTTGACATGTATTTTTTTTTTTAGTTTTATATAATTATATGTTCGGTGACTTTCTTTATTTAATATAAGAAAAGGTTTTGTGTACGTCTACTATCATTTACAAACAATGACACGGTCGCATATATATATGTTACCGCGACAACATACCGGTACGATATAGATATAGGCAAGTTGTATATATTAGTATTAGTTATTAGTTATATATTATCGTTTTATGATCCACTAGTTAAATATATTCATTGTAATTTAGATTTGACCAAATGTTGATAATATATTAGTGCATATATGCTAAAATCATTGTTCTAAAAACCCGTAATTAATCGTGATTAATCCATATTTGATAACTCACCGAACTGATTAAATTTTCAATTATTCAATTAATAATTCCGATTAATTCCCGATTTATCCAATTAATCCCATATAAATATGCCTATAGTAAAACATTCTCTTATTTTCTTGACCTAGCTAGGCGGTTTTTTATGGGGTTTCAATTTTTTTACTAATATTATAAATTATTATATTTTAATTTAGGAAAATAATAAAAATAATTTTTATTATTAATTTTTTATTTAATCATAATACTATATTTATTTAAGGAAAAGGTGTTACTAAAATAATTGTTCATATCGTTGATGCTTAAAGAGTAGATGTTGCAAAATGAATTTGGATTCGAAAAATTGAACCGAAATTCATGGAATCAAATCCTATTTTATATCTAAAATCTAACCTGATATGAACTGAATATAACGTAAACTCAACTCAAAATTACCTGTACTGAAAATTTTTAAAAAAAATCTAAAATATTATATCTTATAATAAATTAAACCATCACATTCGGATTCAATATGATTCGAAGTACGAGATCAGATTCAATATAAATACGAATTAGAAAAGAGTTGAATTGAATTTTAATCTAATAATTATATTTTGATGGGTGATTTTTTATATTCTATATATTAACCCAAACTAAATTAATCTATTGTTAAGGAAAGTTCATAATTAAAATAATTTTATATCAAAAAATTAAAATGGTTATACATTCAAATTTCTAAAAATTAATGTTATTTTATATTATAACTAATATATTTAATAACAAAATAAAATTTAATGTCTCATAAATTAAAAAATTAAAGTAGAAAGATAATGAATAAATTATTATTTAAATAAAATTATTTAACAACTTTTATTTTGGTTCACTATACTTAGAAACTAATCCAAGATTAATGGAGACTGGATTTTTTCTATCTGAAACGATCAAATCGAACTAAATCTCTTCTTAATTCAAAACTTAATCAAATTCAATTCAAATTAGATTGGAATCAGATCCCATCGGAACCGAATAATACTCAAACTATATCATAAAATCGACCCTTTTTTGCCATTACTAAACCCAGAAACCCGACGGAATTCTTTACCGAACAGACCACATCCATGTAAACCCGGCCATGTTCTTGATAAACCTGATGGCACTCCTGCAAACCCGACAGAAGGCGGTCGGTTTTCTTTCAAATGACACAAGCTCTTCAAACCCGACATATAGGTTTTGATGCCGGTTTTGATTCTGGTTTCATAAATCTGAATTTTTCTTTATTTTTTAACGTGGCAAAACATATTTTATAAATTAATTATTTACATAAAAATTATCAATATAATTTTTAATAATTAATAAAATTTTATATTTGATTTTTTACCCTGATGTTTTATTTTGAAGAATTATTATTGTTTTAAAACTTGAATAAATAGTAAATACTATTAATATTTCTTTAAAAAAAATTCAAATAATATTTAAATATCTATATTACACAAGTATATGATATTTCAACATAATTAACAATAATAATAAATAAATATAACGTTACACTAATTATCATACTACTATCGATAAAAACCTATACAAGGTATATTCATTTATTAGAGTAACCTAAAATGTCCTTTGTTCGTAATTTTTTTAAAAACAATTCCGATGAAGCCTTACAAATTGAAACATCACCTCAAAATAATTATGTCCTAGAGAAATGAAGGTGTAAAAAATTATGGATCATAGATTTTATAGAGGTAAAAGTTTGATTTTGACCTAAAACCGACCCGTCGATTTTATCCTAACAACTTGTGTGTCCCCTAGCTATTTCACTAAATGACAAAACCAAATTGATAAGAATTAATATTAAAATAATAATAAGTAGGTGTCATAAACCCGACCACTTACTTGTGGTCGGTTTTAGTAGAGCATTTAAAATACGAGTGTGAATATTTTAATATATTAAAATTGACCTGACATTTCTGATGAAAACCCTTTCTTTCTTCATTTATTTCATACATTTTAATTTTAACAAAGGGGAAAAGTGGGTGAAAGATATTAGATTTTTGAAGGTTTGAGTGTGAGAGAGGAATTAAAGCTCATTAATGGTGTGTATCTTTCTTTTTGTATAAATATGTTCATTATTTATGTGTATTAATTATGCGCATATATATATATATATATACACACAAACTCACACCTATATATGTGGTTATTATATTTTGATGAATAGTTTTAGTAGTAATAAATGAGCATGAATGTATTTATATATTGTTTTGTAATGTAAATTATTTTTTATGTATATGTAATAAATGTGTAATAAAGATTTTGGAAAAGTCTATAGTGCGAACGCATCTAGTACTAGAAACCTTTTTTTCACCAAGTTTTGTTGATTTGATGGAGCACATAGTAATCCACTTGCACGAAGAATGTAGGTTGGGAGGGCCAGTTAATTATAGGTGGATATATTTTATTGAGAGAATGATGGGATACACGAAGCATACAGTTCGTATAAGGCAAGGGTTGAAGGTTCTATTGCAGAACATTATGTAGAGGATGAAATGTTGAATTTTGTTCATTTCAGTTTTATTCTAAATTCAACACAGTTAATAATCAACTACACCGTAACGAGGTAGTGGAAGGTACATATGATAAAAACAAACTAGAAGTGTTTACGTCTCCTAGTAGTATAACGAGGAAACACCCGAAGTGGAAGGGAAGGAATCAGAAGAGGAGGAAGAGGTAGAAGAGGAGGAAAAGGTAGGGGTAGATGAAGATGAATATGAATATGAATATGAAAATGAAGATGAAGATGAAGAAGAAGATGAAGATGAAGATGAAGTGGATGACGAAGAAGTAGAATCTGATTATGATTAATTATAATAAATCTTATAATTAATTTTGTAATTTTGAATTAATTTATGGTTTTGGATTGATATATGATTTTGGATTGATTTTACAATGGGTTATGATTTTGGATTGATTTTATATTAGTTTATGGTTTTGGATTGGTTTTAGATTGGTTTATGGTTTCAGATTTATTTTAGATTGGTTTATTGGTTCAGATTGGTTATTAATTAGTGTTTGTAGTTTTGGTATGTTTTTTATGGATGTTTAATTGGTTTCGTGCAGGATCTGAAAACTACAGTCAAAACTGACCGCTTAGGACCCAAAATCGACCATAATTGACCATGGAATTGCCAGACACCCGACCATGTTATTCATAAACGCGACCGTATTTTTCATAAACCCGACTTCATCCCTAATAAGGGTGGTCGGGTTAAAGTAGCCGGATTTCTCCGGACAGTTGGTTTATTTAGTCGGGTTTGTACAAATAATGTGGTAATTGATGCAAGTCCGACCGTTTTTGCACAAACGGTCGAGTTTAGCTAACCCGACTCCCTCGTAATTGGGTTTAGTGGTTGAGTTCACCCTGTAACTTTTTTTTAGTTAATAATTCGATATTAATAATAATAATATTATTATTTATATTAATACGTTTAATATTCTAATGAAATTAAAAAAATGATTTTCTGTTATTTTTATATGTAATAATAATTATTGTATATGTATATATTATTTTATTATTAAAATTTATTTATAAATAAATTAAAATGTAATTAGAAATTGGACCGAAATGAAAAAAATTTAGTTTTTTGGTGAAAATTTCTAATTTACCGCCGTAAGGCGAAACCGACGGTCAAAACCGACTGCAATTTAAATGAACGGTCGAGTTTGATTCTGTGTTATATCTCTCTCTCGTTACTCTTTCTCTGTTACTCTCTCTCTCTCTCTCTCTCTCTCTCTCTCATCTTTGCAATCAATCAATGGCTTCACTACACTCATCTCTACTCTCACTCTCTCAACTCTTTGCTATAATGTCGATGCTAGCAACTTTTTGCAATGGTAGTAGGTTTAAAGTAAGAAAAATGAAGACTCGAAATGGGTTTGAAAATGGGTTTGTGAATGGGTTTCTTTCGGATGTGCAAAATCTATTTTCTTAGCTGATTTTAACTTTTTATGTTATTATATATTGAATATAAGACTTGTGTATGTTCTTATTTGTTTTTGCATGTAATTAGATTTAGTTTTTTCTTAAATTGGTCCATATATATTGTATATAGGTTATTTCACTTGTAACTGTTATTGTGACTATATGATTGTGATTATTGAATTTGGTTTCGATAATGATTTGAAAATACCATTGTTTGGTTCAAAATTATTTATGTTTTACATTACCTATTTTGTAATGTTTAAGATTGTGTGTATAAATGGAGTTTATGTTGCATGGAGTTGGTCGGATTTTTTTTAGGGTTTTTTAAAAACAAATATATATATATATATATATATATATATATATATTGAGTATTTATGCTTTCATGTGTATAATTATTGACTATTATTTTGATTATATATAATTTGGTTCGGATTTATCTCTCATATGATTGTTACAATACAATCTTATGTTTAAATCTTGTTTGTAGGCCAATGTTTATCTTTCATGGCTTGTGTGCTTTCTCATGCCCATTTGACATCATCTCGACCTTTATGGCTAAAAAAAAGGAGAAAGATGGTGACAAAAATAAGGGAAAGAAGAAAGTTAAAAATGGAAAACAAGAACAATGGTAAAGGGAAGAAAGTGACTCGTGCAAGTCAATCTAGTTGGCATTCTAGATTGAGGGATGAATCCGAAGAGGACGGGAAAGAGGAAAAAGAGGAGTCCGTTGACGAGCAAGGAAGGATGAAGGAGAATCAAGAGTCGCCACAAGAAGCTCAAGAAATTATTTGTACGCCATTGCCTCGTACACATTCAATTTGATTATGGGGAAATGTTCCGACTATTCGACTTTCTATAAGTATCCAACATGGATAATATGTTTCATCTTGACTCCTCATTTATTACTAGTTCAATTCATATATATATGTTTTCCTTTTTTATCTTCTAATGATTTTCAATTTGCTTGTAAGATCAAGGATGCAGAGACTAAAAAGACCATCCTATAAATTATGCGATCAACGTTGCCACAAAAGTTATTCACATGGAGAGATATTGAGGAACACAAGCCAAAGTGGATCACAGATGTAATTACAGAGTTTAATGGAAGTCATTAAATTATTGTATTTGGGTTTATTTTAGTGCTTTAGTATTGACGATATTTTATTTTAATTTCACCTTGGTAGAGATATTATGTACACAATGATAGATCTACCGATAAAGAGGCTTATGATAGCATTTATTCAAACATTTAAAATGAAATCAAGTAAACTCTAACCGAGAGTATTTTATAAGTCAAGCCGGTGGAGAGGAAGAAGCTGCCCATCGGCTTGAATGTTGGCTTCAAGCAACTCTTCCGGGGAGTATAAGAACCCCGAAGAATCGGCTTATTGGATATCCTCGAATCCCGGTATCAAGCCTTCTCCCAAATCTTGGCACCAATTATCGTGCCCAAAGAGCTAATGGGGTGGAATCTTCAAGCCAAGGCGGGCAATGTGGAGGATCTTCCGTCTTGAACCCACTCTTCTATAATGTGGTGGGGGATATATTGCGTGACACACAAGCCAATCCGATCGCCTATCATTCTCCCCCCACCTTTGCCCAAATAGAGAATATTGCCAATAACGCTCTTCAAATGCAAGCCATCCCGGAATCCAGTTCACTATCATTTTCTAGTGGTATTGTTAAGGAGCTAACTCCCCTTATAGAGAAAATTCTGCAATTGGTATATAACAAATATGAAAAAGCAAATGAGGAGGTAAAATATTTTAATTATTATTGTGTGGTATTTTAATGTGTCTAGTTTTTATTCTATTAATGTATATTAATGAGTTTGTTAATCTTATATGTGGGTGATATGAAGGGCTCAACAAAGTGATCAAGAGCATGATGCCGGTGATGGCCAAGGCAAGGAGGATAATGATGGCGGTCAAGGCAATGAGGAAGATGATGACGACGGAGACGATGAGCATGATGATGGTGGCGAAGATTGGTCTCTTCATCTTGTTCATTTAAGAAATCTAAGAATGTAAATATTTGACATTGTTTTATATTGATTGGATTGGTTTAGTTTCTGTTATGGTTTTGTTTATGTTGGATTTTACATTGTTGAATGTTGATTTGGTATTGTGAATTGGTTTATAACGGTTTGATCACATTTATTTATGTTATGGTTTTGGTTATGTTTGATTTAGTATTGTGAATTGTATATATGATGAATGTTTTGGTATTTTATCGTTTTGGTTGAGATCTGAATTTGTTTGGATGTCATTTAGTGTTTGGAATTTGGATGCAATGAATAGAAATGGTAAAATGAATTGAAACCTGCAGAAAAAATATTACAAACATAACTAATGGACTTAACGAATCGAAATACCCATAACCGACCATTTTTTACCATTATATTCCCAGAAAACTGACCACATCCCACACTAAATCGACCGTTTTTACACAACCGATCGGGTTTAGTCAAACCGACTCCATTTTAATCGAGATTACCGGTCGGTTTTGGACTGTGTTTTTTCCACTTTGACCATTGATATGTGTGTTGGACCAACACATGTGGCACGACAATGTCAACAAAGTGGGGTCAACCTAAAACCGACCACTGCCATCGTACGGTCGATTTTACGTAAACGGACATACATTCATTCGGTTATGGCAGTAGGTTTTGAAGCATATGTGGCAGTGACACGTGCATTTGTCCCACTGCCATGTCAGCATTGTAGGGTCAATACTAGTCAATCCTGGTCAAGGCTAAACCCGACCATTTTTTCAAAACCAACCAGGTTTAACTCGACCACCATTTGCAGTCAGGTTTAGTTAAAATTGACTGTTTTGTCTTTAAAACCGACTGTTCGCGCGGTCGGAATAGACTCTGTTTCTTGTAATGTAGGTGGTTTTTTTGGGGGGCTCAATTTTTTTACTAACGTCATAAATTATTATATTTTAATTTAGGAAAATAATAAAAACAAAATTTATTACTAACTTTTTATTTAATCATAATACTATATTTATTTAAGGAAAAAGTGTTACTAAAATAATTGTTCACATCATTTATGCTTAAAGAGTAGATCTTTCAAATTGGATTTGTATCCGAAAAATCGCACCGAAATTCCTGGAATTGAATTCTATTTTATATCTGTTACGGATTAAAAACAAGATGTATTTAATACACAATTAATGCTAGGGTGTGAGAGAGCTTCGAGCTTCTATGACTGCACTAACGTTTGGAGACTAACTCAGGTCCTCGTTAACTACCTACGTATTTCAATGGGTGTGAGAATCAAGCCAATAAAACGATGTTCTAATGTTGAAGGGTTAGGTCCTTTATGTAGGCGCACGAGGGCCTTGGAATCAGATGAGAAGTAGGAGACTTGGTGGTCAAATCTCCTAGTGACATGGTTGTCTAAACCTATTAGGAATTTGGGTCCTCGTTGAACTCTTTGAACCTTTGGGTTTCAACTGACAAATATTGTGAAGCTTATCAAATAATTATTCTTTGCTTATCCATCGATGGATAAGTTATCTATTGATTAATTGATGTATCAATGGATATTTGAACATCCACCAATTCCCTTATCCATTGATTGTCTTTTATCCGTTGATTGCCTTGATGCTTTTATCCGTTGATTGTGATCCATTGATTTGATTTATGTTGACCTTTTATCCATCGATTAATCATCCATATCCATTGACTCCTTTATCCGTTAATCACTTCATTTGAGAGAATTCTGACTTAGAATATTCATATTTTGCCAGTCATTCTTCACATCCATTGATGAGCTATCAATCGAAGCCAATAAACATCAGTTAATTAAATGATCACATTCATCGACATATTAAATCGATAACAAAAAGAATTATAAATCACTGTTACAATCCATTTTATCTCTTGGTTAACAACAACTTCAATTGATAAATAGTTGCATAGTCAATCGATATTTATAGATCATATATCCTTTAATTAGTTGCAAAATTAATATCAAGATTACAATTCTATATAATTTATTATTATCATACAACATGATTCCTAACATGAAGAAAGTTTGATAAGTATGGCGAACATAACTGCTTAGTTTCCATTGCCATTAAAGCAATTACAACAAACATTACCATTACCCAAGGCATAGTTATTGGGGTTTCTTTTAAAGAAATAAAATCCCAAGACGCTAAATACCAAAAGCAGGACCGCTATTGCCCCCTTATACAAAGATCCCGTAGAATTGGTCTTTGTTCCTGGAGAGCCATTTTCGCTGTTCTTCCTGTTTACAGACACATACACCATAATTAATATTCAAATATATGCAATTAAATTTCCATAAATTAATAACCCATACAACAATAATTTTATTTAAATAACAGTTTTGGTCCCGGCTTAAAATAAAGCATGCAATAATATATACAAAACAATTCTTTAAGGGCCCAAAAAAATAAGAATTAATAGCTACTAAACTATATATATATATCTATATCTATATCTATATCTATATATATATATATATATATATCATCCTTTTATAAAAGAGGAGAAACATAAAACATATAAAAAAATCATATTCTAATACAAATCATACATTTACAATAAACTTTTTTATTTTTTTTTAAACATAACTGTATTGTTAATTGTTTTCTCTTCCGAGTTCCCATAAAACCAAAAGTAATTTGGTCCAAAACTTTTTGTAGACTATAAATAATTTCTGGAATATTTTTCCGACAAACACGGGTTTTAGTTCGTGTTATAATGAAAAGTAAGTGAAAGACATTTCATGAATAACTTAATAGTTAGTTTTATATTAATTTGAAATTTTGAAAAATAATATATTAAACAAAAGTAATAAAACTCAAAATTTTTAAAATTTAAATTTTAACTTGCCGTTTTAGATAACTTGCGGCAATAAATAATTGTTTTAGAAAAAATGTATTCAAACAGACTATTATTATATAAACTAGTGCAAGGTAGGTTAACCTAGCTAGTGTAATACGCGCATCCCCTTAATCAGCAGGGAGAAATTAGATTTCGAATTGCACAAGGAGAAGGTGAAGCACAAGTACAACAATAACACATGCACAGTACAGATGTCAAGGACAAGGTGAACCCATACCTGCTGGATGGAGTTTTAGTTAGCTGCTCCCCAAAATGATTGTACACTGTTGTCACCTGTACATACACATATATACATGGGCATTGTTAGTGAAGGTAAATAAAAGCACCAGTCATTGCTAAATCAATTGGAATGATGGAATTGCTCGAATTAATCGGATGGCTGTTAATATACCTGGTTTAATCCATTATGACCATTCATGTCAAAGATCAGCATCTCAGTTTTGTTGAAATAGAGATTGTTGGAAAAGGTAGCAGCACTGAGCTGGGTGGCATCAATCAAATCATTGGTGCAATCTGAGAAAGTACAGTTATCAACCCAAATATTATGAGATCGGATGATGCTAATCCCATTTCCCATGGACCTCCCGGCAAGTTTAACTTGTGTTTGGCTTTTGATTATATAAGCACTCTCAGATGGAACACACTTGAAGATTTGAATACCATGAATTATAACATTGCTAACATCTTGGAGCATAAGGCAGCCTTTTCCAGTAATGTGCACATCACGACCACGACCATCAGGACCACGACCATCAATGATCTTAAAGCTATTTAAATAAATCATGCCAGAGAGGTTGATGATCATACTGTCTAAGAATGTGATCCATAAGGTTCAAGGTGAACTAGGGCATGGCGTAGGGTTCGGGGTTTTGGGCTTGTCAAATTTTGGTCGGAAGTGTCAGTGACCACATAAGAGCGCCCCGCTTAGCCTCCCGTTGCATTCTTACTGTAGCCTATGGAGCAGTCAGCAAGATGGTGACGGTCATCAGCCCAGTTCCCCTGGCACTGCCAGCAGTAAAAAATACGGTTGCCAGTAACGCATGATTGCTGCTCACTTGTCCTGTAATAGGGGCATATAGATATGAAGGCCTAGAAATGTTAGATTTTTTTTTTAATAATCTCAGTATATGTGTTTACAGATAAAAAACAATTATATTTGATTGTTTATTCAACTTATTGGACTAATTTGTTGAAACTAAGAAATATAACATAATCATAACTAGAACAATAAAAATGAAAAATAAACAAGAAGAAAAACTGAAGCTGATATGTACAAGCTGGAGTACTCTAAGGACTACATTGTATTATTGTTTCTGGTTGTTGAAATTGAACTGGGTACATGCAAAATATATAAAGAAAAGCTAGCTAAAAATATGCAACAATCTCCCATTATATCTCCACTACTCCGCTCACTTGAAACTACTCCTAAAACTACTCAACTGACCACACGATTTGATCAAACTGCTACTAACATGCAACACCATGTCACTCAGCTAACTTCCTAGACAACATAAAATAAATACAAATATTATTATCTAAAACAAGTTTTAGATTAAATCCCAACAATCTTCCTCTTAATCTGAAACTTGTTTTGAACAAATATAACAAGCCTGTATGGCTTTCAACTTAGCCCGTACTTAGCCCGTATGGATATCAACTGAGCCCGTTTGGCTTGCAACTTATCTTCTTTTCATCAGCCCGTTTGACTTTCAGCAAACTTTAACCGCCCGTTTGGCTACCTGTGCCCATCTCGAAACTTCTGTGCCCATCTGGCAACTTTCCCCATCTCGCAAGTACTTTTCTGTGCCCATCTGGAAACTTTTCCATTCAGCAACACCATGTTGCTAGACGAACAACACCCTACTGCTGTGCACACATGTACAAAACATCGGCAACACAGGTTACATACACTATTTATTGCAGCACCACTTCACTAATTCACTGTACTCTCCCAGAACACGGGAAAAACGGAATCTCGCATCCCTTTAGACTACAAACCCACCACCCAGATGCAACCCATTTGATCTCGCTAACATTTGCAGCACCCACTGCGGCAATACCAGCAACTCCTGCTCATCTGAGCCGCCGCTGCAATACCACGGTCCAACCTGTCGGAATCTGCTGCCTCTACAAACACAACGCACGCCTGGAGACAGCAACCTTCAATGCTTACTTCCAGAACCCGTAGAGAAAACTACACTACAAATATGTATGTTTGAACAGCATCACCACATGCCGCGTCCTTTTATCAAACATCTGGTGAGTATCGGTCCAAATGATCTCACAACTTCTACATAACCATCTCAACCTTTATCCCATCTCAGTGGCAGTACCGTGACCTCCTCATTTTCGCCTCATATTGATGGAACAAGTACCACCGCTTCTGCTGTGCTACTACTTTGCTGGAAAAGAGCCACTACCTTCTTGGAAAACATATGTTATGCCTCAAAGATCGTTAGCTCTGATACCATGTTGAAACTAAGAAATATAACATAATCATAACTAGAACAATAAAAATAAAAAATAAACAAGAAGAAAAACTGAAGCTGATATGTACAAGCTGGAGTACTCTAAGGACTACATTGTATTATTATTTCTGGTTGTTGAAATTGAACTGGGTACATGCAAAATATATAAAGAAAAGCTAGCTAAAAATATGCAACAATCTCCCATTATATCTCCACTACTCCGCTCACTTGAAACTACTCCTAAAACTACTCAACTGACGGCACGATTTGATCAAACTGCTACTAACATGCAACACCATGTCACTCAGCTAACTTCCTAGACAACATAAAATAAATACAAATATTATTATCTAAAACAAGTTTTAGATTAAATCCCAACATAATTAAGAGGTTTAAAATAAAGGATCGTTCATATCATCTTATTGGGCATCAACATGAATTGTGTAATAGTCAATAGTAAGTCTTATTAGGATTAACGAGGTCTAATTGGGCTATTATATAGAAAAAGAATAGGATTTTACATCACAAATTCTACTCCTCCATTTCCATCCGTTTGAGTGAGATAGGGAGGCAAATTAAGTCGGTGGAATCGTGGGGGTCCCTATTCATATTTACTACTATGGAATAGGTAGTCCTTTACACTAAAGTTTATATGGTAAGTTTAATAACTTGACATCAAATGATATGTGATTATGTATATAAATTTCCAACAAGAAAAACTAAAAATGAGTACATACATAATCTAAATAGAACTAATTAAAAACATCAATTAGAAAATCGGTAACTTGATCTTACATTGAAAAATAAATGTTAGAATATATAACCAATTAGTTGTAATGGTTAAAATTAATTATATACATAGGAGATGTGTAATTAATGAATTTCTATTTCCGTATATTCAATGATCAATAGTATAAACAGGTATATGTCTTCTTGGTATATCAATTAGCACATATAGTAATTCATCTTATCACTCAAAAATTCATCTTACAAATATATGATCAACCACTAGTAGTATGGCTAGCAAGATCTTTTTGTGTCAGCCCATCTATTTAATTAGAAATTAAAACCTGGAGTATAATATTATCACAAAATAACTAATAAGTAATTAGAAATCGATCGATGTTACTATACCGTCTTGATTAAAATCTGTCACGGCATAAGAGTTGACTTCATAATGGTCATCGAAATTCGAAGGTATACAACCTGCCCAAATTATAAGATATGAAGACCTGAAAAGAAAGAGCAGACAAATATTAGCCATGATGGGCTCGCGCGCCGTGCGGAAGAGATCGATCGAATGAAATGCTAAAACCCTATTATGTACTCCCTTTCTTATAAGGTTATCCTCTATGATATATATCCTACATAAGAATGGAAAAAAGAAATGCTAAAACAGCAATACTTAAATTACTTAAACTCCCAAATACCCTAAAAATAATATTAAATACATATATATTGTATGCCCACAGCTGGAAATTTTAGTACAATTACTAGGCACAGGAATATATACTGCATATATGTATATCTTTTAAAAGAATACATTTAGTAAAAAAATGAAATAAAATTCAGACAAAAAATTTATATGAAGCATGTATACTAGAAAAAACTAATTACAACACAGGAATAATTAAGAGAACGATATTAATTTACTATTCTATTCTATTATTAATACCCGATCCCTTCATTTCTTATATTTAAAAAAATTAAAATTTGATTTCTTCTCCGGTTTATTTATTATTATTGTATTATTTCCAAATTAAGTGTCCTGTTTGATTTTTAATAGACAAATTAACTAAAATTTGACTGCAAATTACATATACTATATAATTAAAAAAATTATTAAAGTATATTTCATTTACTTTTAAATATATTTTTCAGTTTTTTAAAATCATAAAATAATAATTTTTTATTCTTAGTCAAAATTGACACAAATTAAATATAAAAAAATATCAAACAAAACAGTTAATTTGGTATATAGTGAGTAAGAGACAAATAAAAACCAACATTGAAATTAACGAACCAAAGGGTTAGGTATTAGAAATTTATTTGAAAAAACATATTAAGGAAAAGAGATGGAGAAATAATTTGAAATAAAATTAAAAATATATAAAAATGAACCATTATTAAAAAGGGACCAAATGAAAGGAGTAGCTTATATGATTTCTACTAATCTTCTCATTTAGAATGTTCATAAGGATGCCCCGGTATGCATGATAAAATTTATGAAGGGAACTTGAAAATAATATAGCTAGCTTAGATACGACTAGCTTGTTAATGACATGTCAAAACTTTTAGTATATATGGGTCACGAGAATACATACTGATTAGGGTTCTTGGAGAGATAAGAGATTGCAGAGAGGAGAGGTATTAACCCAGTCCCACAGCATCCGGATATACCTGGATTCAAGGACGGAACCAGGATCCTAAAGTAGGGTGGGCTTGACGAGTCATTAGCGAAGTTTCACGCGGCCATCACCCATACCATCAAATTCATCGATCATCGAATCTATGTTAATTTTCTTAGCAAATTGTCTTTCTATATAGATAACCATAATATCTCCTAGAAATGCATCATCCATCTTGTTACGAAGATCAGTTTTAAGAATTTTCATAGCGGAAAATGTTATTTCAGTAGATGCGGTTGAAACAGGAAGTCTTAGAATAAGATGAATCAATTTGTCAATCATAACAAAAGATTTTGGTCTTGACCAACATGTGACATAGCTCTGAAAGAGTTGATATGTTTTGAAATTGAGCACCACCAACAACATCAAGCTCATAATGTCCCCACTCATTTCTCAACACATCAACATAACTTCCTGTAAAATCACGAGGATAAAATGTCTCTGCAAGGCAGCAAATATTATCAATATTAAACGACTTGAAATGATTGTGAGGATCCAATGCCGAAGTAAGTGTAAGGAGCTCAATTGTTTCACCATTAAATCTACTTTTCAACTCCTTGACTTGATATTCAATTACTCTAACAAATACATCAAAGTGGTAATGATGTTCAAGCATGTTTTTCTCCACTTGCTGCAGAATGGAATTTGGCAATTGCAAAAATATTAGACTGGTTGGCTCCACTTGCTCATAACATGATTAGGTGGCATTTAGAGCGGAATTTTGAGAAGCAGCCAAGGTATTCTGGTACGGCAGTGTTTCTGGTGCAGACCCTTTATTTTGCTAATCAAGAAAAGACAGAAGCTGCAGTTACAGAACTTCTTATGGGTCTTAATTATATCTCAAGGTTTGGTAGAGAGTTTAATGATATAGCTTTCCAGGAGTCTTCATGTAGTGCTTTTAGCGATGATTATTCAGCCTACAAGAATAACTTCATTCCTATTGCGGCGAACCGCACATCTTAAAACTAGTTTTTGTCAGGCCTCGCTTATATAAACAGAAATAGTTTATAAAAGGGTTCTCTGTTGATGAAATAGGTAGCAGGTTTTCCTGTGTTTCAAGAGAGCTTTTCAGTGGCTAGAAAACATTCTTCAAGCTTGGGAGTAATGGTGTGCATTAAGACAGACACATTAATTACGACAAAAATCAGTCTTCCAACACTTTTTATTCTGTTTAAAAGATTGTTAGCCTTTCTGCCAGTGTGTAGGGGTGGCGTTGAGATCACAAATGCAAATCATGCTCATGTGTCCGAAGAACATACGCCTGACATGCACTATGGAGAAAAACATGCTCAGTAGTTTTTTTTTTAAATTTACCCTGGCCTTAAGCCCAGGGAAGCCCTTTACTACTTACGTCCCTGCCTGGATTAGAATTAATGAGTTCTATGAGGAGGTGTCCAAGAACATGTACAATATATAGGTGCCGACTTGGCTCTATCTACTGAATACGGTTTATGGCAAGAACATGCATGATTTTATAAAGCTAGATAGGGGTATTCATTAGTTAAATAATTTCGTACAAATCCATGTATCCTTGACACTTGGCTGAAATGGATAATATCATACTAACATAGAGATAAGGAGGTTATATTGTTGCCCGGTTCAACAAGTGATATATATAATATATAGTTGCAAGTTAAAAACTCTTACTGTACGTTGTCTGCAATTGTGGTCAGCGGATCGATATTGTCAGCCTCAACTAGCACTTGTTAACGGCTTCTTATGTCAAAAGTTTTAGTACGGACCGGTCAGGAGAATTCATACTCATTACTGTTCTTTAACAGATAATTAGAGAGATTGCAGAGAGGTATATATTGAACCCAACTCCCAGATCAGCTTAATAATTGGTTTAGAATGAGGACCATATCGGTGCCGACTAGGCTCATAAAAGAATGCAGAGAGGTGGGAGTTAGCCAACAATATATCTACTTGCGTCGACAATATATAAAAGCGTATAGCCTGATCAACTGACGATATATATATGGCAGAAATGAACGATGTTAATTGCCCTTTCATATGCTAAGATTGCCAAGCCAGATGTCTACTTTAATATATATACCCCGAATGAAAAGCTGGCGCCAAAAAGCATGCCAAGGGCGTATATATTCTGGCAAGTGGTGAATGAAGAAAACGAGTCGTATATATGTTATAACAAAGTCATGTCAAGCTAAGTTAAAACTTAGAAGTTATATTAGTGTTGGTAATGTAATAAGTAGTACGACTTTTTAATATTATAACTAAGAAATATCTCTAGCACGTTAGTATGACTTCTGAGACTTTTAATCATTCAATTACTTCATTAATATTACCATTTAGGAGCCTTTTAATTATAACATAAATTTGTTATATATATATATATATATATATATATATATATATATATGACAAAAAATTTCATGAGGTTATCTCAGGAAGGTTTCTTAAGATTTAAGTATTTTTTAATACAAAATATTAATGTCATTTTAGTAAATGTAAATGTATAAAATCTTTTATAATTACATGTAAGACAAGAGATAAGCAAGTTGCAAAAGATGAAATCCCCGAAAAAGCAGATTTTTTGACCGAAGAAGTCGGATGATTGCGGTATTAATTTCTCTGACCTTTTTAATTCTAGGCTATATATGTAATGCTTGTAATTGTGATTTGGTATATGTAACTTTAATTTGTCTTGCAGGGCGGGGACGCGGATATAGTTGATCGAAACCGGGAGTATTTTACAAGTCAAGCCGGTGGAGAGGAAGAAGTTGCCCATCCGCTTGAATGGTGGGTTCAAGCAACTCTTCCAGGGAGTACAAGACCCTCGAAGAATTGGATTATTGGATATCCTCGAATCCCTGTATAAAGCCTTCTCCCAAATCTTGGCACCAATTATCGTGCCTAAAGAGCCAGTGGGGCGGGATCTTCAAGACAAGGCGGACAACGTGGTGGATCCTCTGTCCCAAACCCACTCTTCTATAATGTGGTGATGGATATATTGCCTGACACACAAGCCAATTTGAGGGCCTATCATTCTCCCCCACCATTGCCCAAGTAGAGAATATTGCCAATACCGCTCTTCAAATGCAAGCCAACCCAAAATCCAGTTCACAATCTATTTCTAGTGGTATTGTTAAGGAAGCAACTTGCCTTATTGAGAAAATTCTCGGATTGGTAAATAACAAATATGAAAAAGCAAATGAATTGTTAAAATATTTTAATTGTTATAGTGTGGTATTTTAATGTGTCTATTTTTTGTTCTATTAATGAATATTAATGAGTTTGTTAATCTTATATGTGGTTGATATGAAGGGCTCAACAAGGTGATCAAGAGCATGAAGCCGGTGATGGCCAAGACAATGGGGATAATGATGGCGGTCAAGGCAATGGGGAAGATGATGGTGACGGAGACGATGAGCATGATGATGGTGATCTCTTCATCTTGTTCATTTAAGAAATCTAAGAATGTAAATATTTGACATTGTTCTATATTGGGTGGATTGGTTTAGTTTATGTTATGGTTTTGTTTATGTTGGACTTTACTTTGGTAAATGTTGATTTAGTATTGTGAATTGGTTTATAACGGTTTGATAGCATTTATTTATGTTATGGTTTTGGTTATGTTGGATTTAGTATTATGAATTGTATATACGATGAATGTTTTGGTATTTTATGGTTTTGGTTGAGATCTGAATTAGTTTGGATGTCATTTTATATTTTGTATTTGGATGCAATGAATAGGAATGATAAAATGAATTGAAACCTGCAGAAAAAAACATTTAGTCGGTTATGGCGGTAGGTTTTGAAGCTTATGTGGCAATGACACGTGCATTGGTCCCACGGCCATGTCAGCATTGTAGGGTCAATACGAGTCAACCATGGTCAAGGCTAAATCCCACCATCTTTCCAAATCCGATCGGGTTTAACCCGACCATAATTTTCAGTCCGGTTTAGTTAAAATCGACTGTTTTGTCTTTAAAACCGACCATTCGTGCTGTCGGAATAAACTCTGCTTCTTGGAGTGTAGGTGGATTTTTATAGGGTTCAATTTTTTTACTAACATTATAAATTATTATATTTTAATTTAAGAAAATAATAAAAACAAAATTTATTACTAACTTTTTATTTAATCATTTACAAGCATATAACCGGTGCGAATCACGAGATGAATGACTAATATTTAGGTAAATTTATTATTTATATTATATTTTATTGATATTTATTATAAAATTTTATAAGGATGAGAATTTATATTAATATACGTGTTATATTGTCATATTTTATATAAATTTGTTAATCATGTGAGTGATAATAAATTAATTAAAAAATATATTTTGATAATAATTAAAAATTATATATAATAAATAATTCTTTAATAAATATGTATATTATTTGGATTTACAAGAGTTAAATATGATACATAGTATTATAAAATAATTTGGACATGTCCAGAATAAAATTTTAGTTAATATAAATATATATATTTGGGGCAGATGTAATAATAAGTTAAATTATATATAATATAAAACTGTACATTGTTAAGCGTGGCGCCGTACGGAACAACCAATCAAAATATTTAATCATTCAGTTACCTCATCTCAGATTTCATGGCATCGAGAGCCATCTCTTAGAATCTGGAGTGTCCATAGCGTCTTTGTAGGTGAGAGGCTCATCTTCATCCATAAGCATCACATCACCATCTTGAGTCAAGAGAATGTTAGTATTGGTGTCCTAGAGACAGTACTTTTAATGTTTTATTGAAAACAATTAAGGATTATGTTTTATGTGATTATTTAATTAATATTTATTATGTCTTTATTTACTGCGTCATAAATTGAAAGAATAATAAATATCCTTGGAATATTAATACGTAATATATATCTTTAAGTATGTGACTTAAAAATGAGATTATATGAATAGTATTTTATTCCTAAAATTCCCTAGTCAAGTATTATTATTTAAGGACAGTAATAATGTAATAAGACTAGTATGTTTGTTGACAGATGACCACATCTCATTGGTCATAGGTATGGTGATACTAAAGTCAAGAACATAAGTGTATGTATCAATACATGACACTGGAAAGACCCACCGTGAGATTCTACATGTTAATAAGTGTCATAAGAAATCTCACAGTGATAATGATGTAATGATCCTCTGACTTGAAATCATTATATTTCTATACGAGAATTAATATACTTTGATTACACTCAAAGTTATCTTTAACCGGGTAATGATAAAGGCGGACATTGGGTATGCTATGAATCGTATGGGGAATTTGAATGATAGATATAGGATTTAACCCTACAATGTAGGAGTGATATTATTGACCTCTTGATTGAGTGAGACTATGAAATGCATGGCCATGCTCAAATATTGATTTGTTTAAATAGTCTACTCATTGATCAAGGAAACCAAGATTAAACGTTGAAGAGGATGACACTATACATGCCTCGAGTTTTATCTATAATATAAGGTTAAAGAGATTATATTACATTGCACATTATTCACGAAAGGTTTAATTGAATCACCAATTATTATTGTTACTTGGGTAACAATGATGTATTACTAGATGCCGCTCATTGTTTATAATTTTATTATTAGATAATAAAATTATTGCCAACGTAATAATAACCTAAAGGGTCACACACAAAGAACGTCAAAACGGAGGTTTATTTAAATTACGAATTTAAATATATTATTATTTATTCGAATTTAATTATTGAATTAATTAAGTGGGACTTGATTAATTATATTAGAATTCGGATTTAATAAGTATTATTATTATTTGAATTTAATTATTGAATTAATTAAGTGGGACTTGATTAATTATATTAGAATTCAGATTTAATAATAATAATAACCCAAAGTCATAATGGGTTTTGGAAACCACATGGATTAGGGTTAGGCCCAAAATCTCTCTCTCCCCTATATATACATAATGATGTATAGTATTAGGGTTTAATCATCAAATTTCATTTTAGAGAAAAACCCTAGCTGCTCAACATCAAGAGAGGCTAGAGAAAGAGAGAGAGAGAGAGAGGCAAACAATTCGGCTAGTACCGACCCCGGTGATCGTAGGACGATCGGGCGTTCGTGTGGACTTCTTTAGAGAGCAAATCTTTGCAACAAAGGACTGCTGTGATTCATCTTTCTGGACCTCCATTAAACAGCATATGAAAGCTTTGTTAAGGTACATACTTCTTCACCATAATCATCCAACGTTATACATGGATCCTGCGATTGGGTTTCAATTTTTTTTTTTTTACGTTAATTCCGCTGCGTTTTCATGCCCGAAACCCTTCAATGGCATCAGAACTACGTGTATAATGGGATGATTTGGTTATGTGTTTAACAATTTTTCGATGTATGTAAACATATATATGATATGCCATGACTATATATTGATATACATGTTTTATATGATTTTGAATATATGATATTCATGTGTTGTATAATCATGGGATGATTGTGTGTATTGCTTTATGTATATGATACATGTTTGTTCTTGTTATGGAAATCGTATTCGATACGAATTCTGAAACGGTTTCGATAGATTTTCTGAAATCTGTGTCCAGTGTCCGATTTTCGCAAACGATATGTGTTTTCTGACTTGAATCGTGTCACTGAGCAATACTGACTTAGTCATCTTCGCGTCGGTAAGCCGTTTGACGACGTTACAGTCCCTGAAACGGCGATTTATTATTTTCTAAAATTTATTTGATTTTCTGAAATTTCGAAATTTATTATATATGATTATATGATATGTTTATATAATCTGAGATATATTACATGTGTTATGTGATAACATGGTGGATGGTTATGGCCTAAAGACCCATATGATAGTGGTTTTGTTTTATGGTTTTGGTTTCTAAATACGACTTGCATGTCGTTTATTCATTGTAATTGTTAATCTCGAATGTAACTCGAGTTCTTCTTGCAATTTCATTAGAATAGATTTATTTATTATTCAATGTAATTGTTCAATGGAGACTTGGAAGCAAGGGAGCTAGGAGGCAATCCAGATGATGAAGCAATGAAGAAGATAAAGACATGTAATAGTGTAGTATTTGAAATCACCATAGATTGACCTTGATAATTCCATTAGCTTGGAAATATCACATAGGATGGGGCCATAACCAAACACATTTAATTTACGCACAATACATATATGTATATGAATGCATGTGTAGATATGTATGTGTTGGAATGATGTATGTATTAGATACGACACCCATGCCATGTCTACTTAAGAAAGATAAAATCTGTAACGATTCAAGATTTTAAAATTAACAAACGATCATGAGATTCTTGTGTTTATGAAATATGGATTTTAAAACACGGAATCAAATATGGATTTTGATATCTATAACTGGGATTTTCTGACAAAAGCGGATATGCGTATTCGTAAGGTTGATGGATTTTAAGTGTGACCATTGGTATCCTCCATCTACCTGGGAAATGAACAATTTAAAATGTCAATTTAAAATATTTGGTTCAAGGAAAAATTGAGGATCTCTTTATGATGTGATCATGATCGTTATAAATTTTCTAAACCCCTTAACAAAATATTAAGTTTTACTCGGATGCGTTCCAATGAATGAACACTCATCGAATCCTAGATCGATTAGGGGAAGGACTGTCAGTGGCAGGGGACTCCTATCTATCGTGGTGAGATACGACGAATATAAACGGTTATATTCGGCCGTTGTATCATTGGGTCTAACTTAACTGAGTCGTCATAATAAGGTGAAAATAAACTGTTATATTCAACCACTATGAACTTAGAAGCATAGAGTTTGGTTAAAAGTCTATTAGATAGATAAGATCAATCGTTGTTCACCAAACTATCCAAGAATTATATATGATATAATTGACAACTGTTGTCTACCTAACTAATCATTTTTTAAGGACTTCCAGTGGTTGACTTAGGATATGATGAAATATGGATCTTGGCTCACTAGAAAGAATTATGGGATATACTTTCCAAATTAATAGTAAGGGCTATTAATTTGATAAAAATAGTGGAAAATATATTATGAATATATCATAATCATTTGAACATAACAAATAACTCAGACAATCTAATGTTTATTTTATGCATTTTAAACATTGTAGATATTTAAATGGAAAACAATACAAAAACTTTCTCCGTACGAGCAACCCTTGAGAAGGACAAGCTGACAGGAACTAACTTCCTGGATTGGTATAAGAATTTAAGGATTGTCCTCAGGCAAGAGCGTAAGCTCCATGTCATTGAAATTCCTTCACCTTCTCCTCCTGCTGAGAATGCAACTCGCGTTCAGCAAAATGCTTATCAGAAGCATATTGATGATGTGAATGATATTGCATGTCTCATGCTGGCAACCATGAGTGCTGAGCTTCAAAAACAACATGAGCATATGGATGCTTATGAGATGATTGAACACCTTCATAGAATGTTTGAGGGACAAGCTCGTCAAGAAAGGTTCGACACGAGCAAAGCACTGTATGCTTGCAAACAGGGAGAGCGTGAACCTGTTCAACCACATGTTTTGAAGACGATAGGTTATATTGAGTATCTTGATACTTTGGGTTTCCCGATTGATTTGGAAGCTCAGATTGACTTAATCTTGCAATCTTTGAACCGCAACTATACTCATTTTTGTTATGAACTACAATACGAATGAGATAGACAAAACACCCACTGAATTGTTGGCCATGTTACGAACTACTGAAACCAACATGAAAAGGCTGAACCTGCTGCCATGTTGATGGTAGATAAAAAAGGTAAGGCTAATATGAAAGGCAAATAGAAGGGAAAGAAGAAGATTGGATCTGCTTCTGGTCCCAAGCCAAAGGCTAATCCCAAACAGGCTTTAAAGCCTAAGGGTGTTGTTGCAAAGGGTGATTGTCACTACTATGGTAAACTAGGTCATTGGAAAAGAAACTGTCATGCTTATTTGGAGGATCTGATGAATAAGAAGGCTGGTCAAGCTTCTGATTCAGGTATTTATGTTATAGAGGTCAATTTGTCAACTTCTACATCATGGGTATTGGATACTGGATGTGGTTCTCATATTTGTATAAATGTACATGAACTACAAAGGAGTAGGACTTTGGCTAAAGGAGAGGTCGACCTACGAGTTGGAAATGGAGCAAAGGTTGTTGTTTTAGCTGTAGGGACTTATTATTTATCATTGCCCACTGGGCTTATTTTAGAACTTGAGAAATGTTTTTACGTGCCTGCAATTTGCAGAAATATTATTTCGGTTTCTTGTTTAGACAAGAAAGGTTTTGCATTTTTAATTCAGAACAATAGTTGTTCCTTTTCTTTGAATAATGTTACCTATGGGGTTGCACGTTCATTTAACGGTTTATATGTTCTTGATTTAGACACTCCTATCTATAATGTGAATAACAAACGTCTTAAAATAAATGACTCAAATCAAACATACCTCTGAAACTGTCGTTTAGGCCATATAAATGAGAAGCGCATTTCCAAGTTACATAAGGATGGATACTTGGATAAGTTTGACTTTGAATCATACGAAGCATGCGAACCTTATCTCATTGGAAAAATGACTAAATCTCCTTTTACTGGACAAGGTCAAAGGGCCACTTAACGATTAGAACTTACACATAGTGATGTATGTGGTCCTATGTGTACTATGACAAGAGGTGGCTTTTACTACTTTATCACGCTTACTGATAATTTCAGTAGATATGTGTATCTTATGAAGAAAAAATCCGATTCTTTTAAAAAGTTCAAAGAATACAAAGATGAAGTAGAAAAGCAAACTGGCGGAAGTTTTAAGACACTACGATCTGATCGTGGAGGTGAATACTTAAGCCATGAATTTAAGAGTTTATTAAAAGAGTGTGGTATTTTATCACAACTCACTCCTCCCGGAACACCACAATGGAATGGAGTTTCAGAAAGGAGGAATCGTAATTTGTTGGACATGGTACGATCGATGATGAGTCATGCAGATCTTCCAATTAGTTTCTGGGACTACGCCCTGGAGACGGCTGCTTATACACTTAACCGAGTTCCTACTAAAACGGTTCAGAAGACTCCATATGAGATATGGACTAAGAAACATTATAGCATGTCATTTATGAAAATATGGGGATGTGAAGCGTTTGTGAAACGTTTAACTTCTGACAAGCTAGGACCTAAATCAGACAAATATAATTTTGTGGGATACCCAATTGAAATAAATGGTTATTCATTCTATAATCCTTCGGAGAACAAAGTGTTTGTTGCTCGAACTACAGTTTTTCTTGAAAGAGAAATGCTTTCGAAGAAAAATAGTGGGAGGATAATAGATCTCGATGAAGTTCGAGGCCCAAAAGATAACATTGACATTAATATATATATATGAGAAAAAAGTTCATGAGGTTATCTCAGGAAGGTTTCTTAAGATTTAAGTATTTTTTAATACAAAATATTAATGTCATTTTAGTAAATGTAAATGTATAAAATCTTTTATAATTACATGTAAGACAAGAGATAAGCAAGTTGCAAAAGATGAAATCCCCGAAAAAGCAGATTTTTTGACCGAAGAAGTCGGATGATTGCGGTATTAATTTCTCTGACCTTTTTAATTCTAGGCTATATATGTAATGCTTGTAATTGTGATTTGGTATATGTAACTTTAATTTGTCTTGCAGGGCCGGTACGCGGATATAGTTGATCGAAACCGGGAGTATTTTACAAGTCAAGCCTGTGGAGAGGAAGATGCTGCCCATCCGCTTGAATGGTGGGTTCAAGCAACTCTTCCAGGGAGTACAAGACCCTCGAAGAATCGGATTATTGGATATCCTCGAATCCCTGTATAAAGCCTTCTCCCAAATCTTGGCACCAATTATCGTGCCTAAAGAGCCGGTGGGGCGGGATCTTCAAGACAAGGCGGGCAACGTGGTGGATCCTCTGTCCCAAACCCACTTTTCTATAATGTGGTGATGGATATATTGCCTGACACACAAGCCAATTTGAGGGACTATCATTCTCCCCCACCTTTGCCCAAGTATTGAATATTGCCAATACCGCTATTCAAATGCAAGCCAACCCAAAATCCAGTTCACAATCTATTTCTAGTGGTATTGTTAAGGAAGCAACTTGCCTTATTGAGAAAATTCTCCGATTGGTAAATAACAAATATGAAAAATCAAATGAATTGTTAAAATATTTTAATTGTTATAGTGTGGTATTTTAATGTGTCTATTTTTTGTTCTATTAATGTATATTAATGAGTTTGTTAATCTTATATGTGGTTGATATGAAGGGCTCAACAAGGTGATCAAGAGCATGAAGCCGGTGATGGCCAAGACAATGGGGATAATAATGGCGGTCAAGGCAATGGGGAAAATGATGGTGATGGAGACGATGAGCATGATGATGGTGATCTCTTCATCTTGTTCATTTAAGAAATCTAAGAATGTAAATATTTGACATTGTTCTATATTGGGTGGATTGGTTTAGTTTCTGTTATGGTTTTGTTTATGTTGGACTTTACTTTGGTGAATGTTGATTTAGTATTGTGAATTGGTTTATAACGGTTTGATAGCATTTATTTATGTTATGGTTTTGGTTATGTTGGATTTAGTATTATGAATTGTATATATGATGAATGTTTTGGTATTTTATTGTTTTGGTTGAGATCTGAATTAGTTTGGATGTCATTTTATATTTTGTATTTGGATGCAATGAATAGGAATGGTAAAATGAATTGAAACCTGGAGAAAAAAACATTCACTCGGTTATGGCGGTAGGTTTTGAAGCTTAGGTGGCAATGACACGTGCATTGGTCCCACTTCCATGTCAGCATTGTAGGGTCAATACGAGTCAACCGTGGTCAAGGCTAAATCCCACCATTTTTCCAAAACCGATCGGGTTTAACCCGACCACAATTTTCAGTCTGGTTTAGTTAAAATCGACTGTTTTGTCTTTAAAACCGACCATTCGTGCTGTCGGAATAAACTCTGTTTCTTGGAGTGTAGGTGGATTTTTATAGGGTTCAATTTTTTTACTAACATTATAAATTATTATATTTTAATTTAGGAAAATAATAAAAACAAAATTTATTACTAACTTTTTATTTAATCATTTACAAGCATATAACCCGTGCGAATGACGAGATGAATGACTAATATTTAGGTAAATTTATTATTTATATTATATTTTATTGATATTTATTATAAAATTTTATAAGGATCGGAATTTATGTTAATATACGTGTTATATTATCATATTTTATATAAATTTGTTAATCATGTGAGTGATAATAAATTAATTAAAAGATTTATTTTGATAATTGTTAAAAATTATATATAATAAATAATTCTTTAATAAATATGTATATTATTTGGATTTACAGGAGTTAAATATGATACATTGTATTATAAAATAATTTGGATATGTCCAGAATAAAATTTTAGTTAATATAAATATATATATTTGGGGCAGATGTAATAATAAGTTAAATTATATATAATATAAAACTGTACATTGTTAGGCCTGGCACCGTACGGAACAACCCATCAATTTTTTTAATTTTTAGGTTATTTGATCTCAGATTTCATGGCATCCAGTCATCTCTTAGAATCTGGAGTGTCCATAGCATCTTGGTAGGTGAGAGGCTCATCTTCATCCACAAGCATCACATCACCATCTCGAGTCAAGAGAAATCCATAATATCTCTCGGGCTTATGACAAATCCTACTAGACCTACGAACAACCTGTGGTTCTTGAGCAGTACTTTTTTCTTCTACATTCTGCTCAGGTTGCTCCAGTTGTTCAATGGTATCATGTGGGTCTAGAATTTCATCAAGATCTATTATCCTTCCACTGTCTTTCTTAGAAAGCATTTCTCTTACAAGGAACACTGCAGTTCGAGAAATAAATACTTTGTTCTCGGAAGGATTATAGAGAGAATAACCCTTTGTTTCAATTGGGTCAAGAGAAATCCATAATATCTCTCGGGCTCATGGCAAATCCTACTAGACCTACGAACAACCTGTGGTTCTTGAGCAATACTTTTTTCTTTTACATTCTGCTCAGGTTGCTCCAGTTGTTCAATGGTATCATGTGGGTCTAGAATTTTATCAAGATCTATTATCCTTCCACTGTCTTTCTTAGAAAGCATCTCTCTTACAAGGAACACTGCAGTTCGAGAAATAAACACTTTGTTCTCGGAAGGATTATAGAGAGAATAACCCTTTGTTTCAATTGGGTATCCCACAAGTTATATTTGTCTGATTTAGGTCCTAACTTGTTAAAAGTTAGACGTTTCACAAACGCCTCACATTCCCAAATTTTCATAAATGAAATGCTATGACGTTTCTCAGTCCATATCTCATACGGAGTCTTCTGAACCGTTTTAGTAGGAATTCGGTTAAGTGTATAAGTAACGGTCTCGTGGGCGTAGCCCCAAAATCTAATTGGAAGATTCATTGACTCAACATTGATCGCACCATATCCAACTAAGTGTGATCCCTCTTATAAAAAAAACTTTTCTTTGATATTTTCTCCTTCATCTTTATAGTCTTTGAACTTTTTCAAATGATTCCGATTTGTTTTTCAAAAGATATATATATTTGTATATACTAAAATAATTAGAAAATTTTATGAAGTTAATAAAAACTACCTTTTGTCATTGTACGCGTATGACAACATACATCATTATCTATAAGTCATACTCATTCTGTGACCCTTTCACCATGTCTGATAAACGGAGTTTTAGTATTTTGCCAAATAAACTAAGATTCGCATCCTTTTGTATAATTCATAATCAAACTTATCCAAGAATGCATCCTTATGTATTCTGGAAATGCATTTCTCATTAATATGGCCTCAACGACAGTGCCAAAGGTAATGTTTGCTTTGTGTCATTCTAGAACATATATATTGTTAACTAGTTCTGCAACATTATAAGTCTCGTCATCGAAATAGAATAAACAACTATTGTTATTTAATTAAAATGAAAAAGCCTTTCTTGTCAAAACAATAAACTAATATAATGTCTCTACTAATTGCAAGCACGTTATAACAATTATCAAGTTCTAAATTTTTCTTGTGGGCCAAAAGTTAAGTAACGAGTTCCTCCAACCAGAGAAACTACCTTTACTCCAATTCCAACCTGATACTCGAAGCTTGACCCTTACAGATCATCTTCTTCTGATCTTCCAAATAAGCATGACAATTTAATTTCCAGTCTCTTGATTTTTCATAGAAGAGACAATCGTCTTCTTTTTCAACACCTCATTCAGACTTTAGAGCCTGTTTTGGGATTGGACTTTGGTTTGATAAGGAAACTAGATCAAATATTCTCCTTGCCTCTCCATTTTCTTTTCCCTTTTGCATTCCCTATGTTTACCATCATTATAGTAGTAGTGCATGCATTTGTCATAGTACTTTCAGGAGTTCTCAACATGCTAAGCAATTCAATAGGTGTTTCACCAATCTTATTCATTTTGTTGTTCATAACAAACTAAGAATATTTGTTATCCAAGGATTGTAAGATCAAATCTAGGTGAGCCTCCAGACCAATCTGAAAACCCAAAAGGTCAAGGTACTCATTATACCCTATAGACTTTAGAACATGTGGTATAACCGGGTCTCACTCTCGCTACTTGTAAGTGTATAGTACCCTTTAATTGTCAAATATATCTTGAAGAGTCTGTCCCTCAAATATCCTTTAAGGGTGCTCAATCGTCTCACAAGCATCTATATGCTCGTGTTACTTCTTAAGCTCGGCACTCATAGTTGCAAGCATGAGACATGAAATATCAGTCGCAACATCAATTTACTTCCAATAAGCCTATAATTTGTACATGTTACATTCTCAGCTTTAATATCAAGGGAAGAGATTTGACTAACATCGTGGTGCCCGAGGACGATCCTCATGCTCCTATATCAGTCGAGGAAATTTGTTCTCGTCAACTTGTCCTTCTCAAAAACTGATGGTATAGAGAAGTTATTTATGTTTATCATTTGATATCTATAATATTAAAGTATATAAAATAAACAAGATTGCAGATTTAATATTAGTTATGCTTAAGTCATTATGTTATATTACCATATATCTCCGACTATTTTTTATCAAACTAATAGTCCTAACTATTAATTCGGAAAACATTTACTTAAATCTTTCTAGTGAGCCACGATCCATATTTCATCCATGTTTTAACATAGCGTTGGCTAATACACTCAAAACATGCCTATTTAGGTAAACAAAATTTATCGATTATATCAAATATAACTCTTGGAAAGTTTGGTAGAACAACCCTTTGTAAATATTTATCCAATAAATCTCACCAAACTCTATGCCTCTAAATCCACAATCCTATTGTGATGATTTAGTTAAGTTATATCCAACGTTTCAACAAACTAAGTACACTTACTTATCACGTCTCCCATGATTGATAAGAGCACCTTGCTTTGACAAAGTCACTCCTTCTCAATCTAGATCATGACGAGTATTAAACATTGGAAGACATCCCATTAATTTAATATGTATTTAGGGATTTTAATATTTATATGACTGATCATGATCCCATCATAAAGAGATTCTCAATTTTTCCTTGATCAAATAATTCATTTCAATATTCGTCAATGAATTGATTTATAGGTCGTCGGAGAAGTCACAAGCGGTCTCTCTTAAAAACCGACTTTCTTACGAATTAAACTAATAATCCGCTTTTGATAAAATCTCCCCATATGAGAAAAAGAAAATTCATATTTAATACCATGTTTCATACACACAAGAATCTCATGATCGTTTGTTCAATTTTAAAATCTTGAATGGTTACAGATTTTATCTTTCTTAAGCAAACATGACACGAGTGTTGTATCTAATACATACATGATTAAACAATATTAAGCATGCATCTCGATTATGTCTACGCATACATACCAATACATGCAGTCATATACATATATGTAATGTGCGTAAAATAAATGTGTTTGGTTATCACCCAATCCGATGTGATCTTTCCAAGCTAATGAAAAAATCAAAGGCAACTTCAGCACTAATGCGCCTTAATTGAGGCCAATTTTTAAGCATTTATGAGATATGTATATATCTAATGCACATTTATATAAAGCACAAGAAAAATAATATAAAATTTAACAACATAAAAATTTAGAGATATTCTTAATTATTTTTATAATAATTAGGATTTCTTATAAACAAAATAAAAAGAAATTAAAAGGAACAAGGGAAGAACGTCTGATTATTATGACGAACATACATGCTTAGTTTCCAATGCCATTAAAGCAATTACAACAAACATTACCATTACCAAAGGTATTGTTATTGGGGTTTCTTTTAAAGCAATAATATCTCAAGCCGCCAAACGTTATGAAAAACGGGAGGACCGCTATTACCACCTTATACCAAGATCCCATAGCATTGGTCATTGTTCCTGCGGAGCCATTTTCGTTGTTGTTCCTATTTACAGACACATACACCATAATTTTCCATAAATTAATAACCTATAAAGTAATAATTTTATTTAAAATTATTTGGTTCAAAATTTTTTGTAGACTATAAATAATTTATGGAATATTTTTTCCCACAAACATCGGTTTTAGTCCGTGTTATAATGAAAAGTAAGTGAAAGACATTTCATGAATAACTTAATAGCTAGTTTTATATTAATTTGAAGTTTTGAAAAAATAATATATTAACCAAAATTAATAAAACTCAAATTTTTTAAAATTTAAATTTTAACTTCCCGTTTTAGATAACTTACGGCAATAAATAATTGTTTTAGAAAAAATGTATTCAAACAGACTATTATTATATAAACTAGTGCAAGGTAGGTTAACCTAGCTAGTGTAATACGCGCATGCCGTTAATCAATAGGGAGAAATTAGATTTCGAATTGCACAAGGAGAAGGTGAAGCACAAGAACAACATATGCACAGTACAGATGTCACTAACTTGAAACTGAACCCATACCTGCTGGATGGAGTTTTAGTTAGCTGCTCCCCAAAATGATTGTACAATGTTGTCACCTGTACATACACATATATACATGGGCATTGTTAGTGAAATTAAATAAAAGCACCAGTCATTGCTAAATCAATTCGAATGATGGAATTGCTCGAATTAATCGGATGGTTGTTAATATACCTGGTTTATTCCATTATGACCATTGATGTGAAAGATCAGCATCTCAGTTTTTTTGAAATAAAGATTGTTGGAAAAGGTAGCAGCACTGAGCTGGGTGGCATCAATCAAATCATTGGTGCAATCTGAAAAAGTACAGTTATCAACCCAAATATTATGAGATCTGATGATGCTAATCCCATTTCCCATGGATCTCCCTGCATGTTTAACTTGGGTTTCACTTTTGATTATACAAGCACTCTCAGATGGAACACACTTGAAGATGTGAATACCATGAATTATAACATTGCTAACATCTTCGAGCATAAGGCAGCCTTTTCCAGTAATGTGCACATCACGACCACGACCATCAGGACCACGACCATCAATGGTCTTAAAGCTATTTAAATAAATCGTGCCAGAGAGGTTGATGATCATACTGTCTAAGAATGTGATCCATAAGGGTTCAAGGTGAACTAGGGCATGGCGTAGGGTTCCGGGTTTTGGGCTTGTCAAATTTTGGTCGGAAGAGTCGGTGACAACATAAGAACGCCCCCCTTTGCCTCCTGTTGCATTCTTACCGTAGCCTATGGAGCAGTCAGCAAGATGCTGACGGTCATCAGCCCAGTTCCCCTGGCACTGCCTGCAGTAAAAAATACGGTTGCCAGTAACGCATGATTGCTGCTTACTTGTCCCTGTGTTACTAGCGGTAATTCTCCTGTAATAGGGGCATATAGATATGAAGGCCAAGAAATGTTAGTTTTTTTTTTTATAATTTCAATATATGTGTTTACAGATTAAAAACAATTATATTTTATTGTTTATTCAATTTATTGGACTAATTAAGAGGTTTAAAATAAAGGATCCATCCAATCATCTTATTGGGCATGAACATAAATGTGTAATAGTCGGTAGTAAATCTTATTAGGTTTAGGTCCCAAGAGGTTCACAAGTTCTACTACTCCATTTCCATCCGTTGAGTGAGATAAAGTCGGTGGAATCGTCGGGGTCCCTATTCATATTTACTACTATGGAATAGGTAGTCCTCCACACTAAAGTTTTATATTGTAACTTGAATAACTTGACATAAAATGATATGTGGTTATGTATATAAATTTCCAACAAGAAAAACTAGAAATGAGTAGGTACATAATCTAAATAGAACTAATTAAAAACATCAATTAGAAAATCGGTAACTTGATCTTAGATTGAAAAATAAATGTTTGAATATATAACCAATTAGTTGTAATGGTTAAAATTAATTATAGACATAGGAGATGTGTAATTAATGAATTTCTATTTCCGTATATTCAATGATCAATAGTATAAACAGGTATATGTCTTCTTGTTATATCAATTAGCACATATAGTAATTCATCTTATCACTCAAAAATTCATCTTACAAATATATGATCTACCACTAGTAGTCTGGCTAGCAAGATCTTTTTGTATCAGCCCATCTATTTAATTAGATATTAAAACCAGGAGTATAATATATATCACAAAATAACTAATAAGTAATTAGAAATCGATCGATGTTACTATACCTTCTTACTTGATTAAAATCTGTCACGGCATCAGAGTTGACTTCATAATGTTCATCGAAATTCCAAGGTATACAACCTGCCGGAATTATAAGATATGAAGACCAGAAAAGAAAGAGCAGGAAAATATTAGCCATGATGGGCTCGCGCGCCGTGCGGAAGAGATCGATCGAATTGGGGCGATATACAATTTAATTGAAACCCTAGTATGTACTCCTTTTCTTATAAGGTTATCCTCTATGATATATATCCTAGATAAGAGTGGAAAAAAGAAATGCTAAAACAGCATTACTTAAATTACTTAAACACCCAAATACCGTAAAAATAATATTAAATACTCGATCCCTTCATTTCTCATATTTACAAAAATTAAAATTTGATTTCTTCTCCCGTTTATTTATTATTATTATATTATATAATACTTCCTCGGTAGCAAATTAAGTGTCCTCTTAGATTTTTAATGGACAAATTAACCAAAGTTTGACAGCAAATTACATATACAATATAATTAAAAAAAAATATAAAAGTATATTTCATTTACTTTTTAAATGTATTTTTCAGTTTTTTGAAATCATAAAATTATAATTTTTTATTCTTAGTCAAAGTTGACACAAATTGACTATAAAAATAATCAAACAACACAGTTAATTTGGGACATAGTGAGTAAGACACAAATAAAAACCAACATTGAAATTAACAAACCAAAGGGTTACGTATTAGAAATTTATTTGAAAAAGACATATTATGGAAAAGAGATTGAGAAATAATATGAAATAAAATTAAAAGTAAATAAAAATGGGCTTAAATTTAATTTAAACCCTGTGTTATTAACAATATACAATTCAAACCCTCTTTTAATATATTTAGTAAATTTAACCTTACGTTTTTTAACTATTTACAATTGAAACCTTTTTTAAAATAATTAGTAAATTTTAGTAAATTTAACCCTATGTTTTTGAACTATGTACAATTGAAACCTTTTTTAAAATAAATAGTAAATTTAACCCTACGTTTTAAAATATTTAGTAAATTTAACCTTGATTTTTTAATTTCGGAATAAAATAAATCTTACAACAAAATTTTGAATAAATATTCGTCAAATGCACTATTGATAATTTTTTTATATAGATATTATCTAAAAGCATAATAGATATTTACAATTATTAGGATTTTTTCTTATAAAATGGATATTTAGATGTTCTTTTCTATATTAATATATCTATATGTATAATATATTATATATGTTCAATAAAATTTTAATATGTGTTTATATTATTTCATCTTGTCATCACACTTCCCGCTCAGTATATTCATTTCATCACCGAATTTAATTTATTTTCAAAAATACTCTTCGGTGAATATATTCTCGAAAATACTTTTTCGATATAAAATTTATTTTATTCCGAAATTAAAAAGTCAAGGTTAAATTTACTAAATATTTTAAAACGTAGGGTTAAATTTACTATTTATTTTAAAAAGGTTTCAATTGTACATAATTAAAAAATATAGGGTTAAATTTACTAATAATTTTAAAATTTTAGTAATTATTGTAAAAAGGTTTCAATTGTAAATAGTTAAAAAACGTAGGGTTAAATTTACTAAATATATTAAAAGAGGGTTTGAATTGTATATTGTTAATAACACAGGGTTTAAATTGTAAATAAGCCATAAAAATGAACCATTATTAAAAAGGGACCGAATGAAAGGAGTAGCTTATATGATTTCTATTAGTCTTCTCAATAAAAAATTTCATAAGGATGCCTTGGTATGCATGATAAAATTAATGAAGGGAACTTGAAAATAATATAGCTAGCTTAGATACGACTAGCTTGTTAATGACATGTCAAAACTTTTAGTATATATGGGTCACGAGAATACATACTGATTAGGGTTCTTGGAGAGATAAGAGATTGCAGAGAGGAGAGGTATTAACCCAGTCCCACAGCATCCAAATATACCTGGATTAGAATTAATGAGTTTTATGAGGAGGTGTCCAAGAACATGTACAATATATACGTGCGGACTTGGCTCTATCTACTGATTACGGCTTATGCCAAGAACATGCATGATTTTATAAAGCTAGCTAGGGGTATTCATAAGTTAACTAATTTCGTACAAATCTATGTATCCTTAACACTTGGCTGAAATGGATAATAACATACTAACATAGAGATAACGAGGTTATATTATTGCGCCGTTCAACAAGTGTTATATATAATATATAGTTGCAAGTTAAAAACTCTTACTGTACGTTGTCTGCAATTGTCGTGTGCGGATCGATATTGTCAGCCTCAACTACCACTTGTGAACGGCTTATTATGTCAAAAGTTTTGGTACGGACCTGTCAGGAGAATTCATACTCATTACTGTTCTTTAACAGGTAATTAGAGAGATTGCAGAGAGGTATATATTGAACCCAACTCCCAGATCAGCTTAATAGTTGGATAAGAATGAGGACCATATCGGTGCCGACTAGGCTCATAAAAGAATGCAGAGGTGGGAGGTACCCAATAACATATCTACTTGCGTCGGCAATATATAAGAGCTTATAGCCTGATCAACTGAAGATATATATATGGCAGAAATGAACGATGTTAATTGCCCTTTCATATGCTAAGATTGCCAAGGCAGATGTCTACTTTAATATATATACCCCGAATGAAAAAAGCTGTCGCCAACAAGCATGCCAAGGGGGTATATATTCTGGCAAGTGGTGAATGAAGAAAACGAGTCGGATATATGTTACTGTATAACAAAGTCATGCCAAGCTAAGTTAGAACTTAGATGTTATATTAGTGTTGGTAATATAATAAGTAGTACGACTTTTTAATATTATAACTAAAAAATATCCCTAGGCACGTTAGTGTGACTTTTGAGACTTTTAATCATTCAATTACTTCATAAATATTACCATTTAGGAGCCTTTTAATTATAACATAAATTTGTTATATATATATATATATATATATATATATATATATATATATATATATATATATATATGAGAAAAAAGTTGATGAGGTTATCTCAGTAAAGTTTCTTAAGATGTAAGTATTTTTTAATACAAAATATTAATGTCATTTTAGCAAATGTAAATGTATAAAATCTTTTATAATTACAATAACACTCACATGTATTTTTATAAGAAAATTTTAATACCTCATAAAACTTATCTGATGTAATCTGAGGAAAATGAATCTCTCTCTATATATACATATATATATATATATATATATATAATATTCTGAATCTTCATAATTTTTTAAAATTTATAATCATGATTTACTAGCAATTTCCGTCCCTAAAATTAACTCAACTTCGTATTTTAATATGTATTTTATTTTTCTGGAGTTCTATTTCAACTCATTAAAATTTTATTTTCTAAATTCCCGAAGATATCTTAGATAATTGTAAATCCTATATTTTGATGAAAAGACATAATGGGTAAAGTGCTAGCTTGCTTGTTACGCTTAACATGTTCTCTATGTTTAATAATATCCACCTTATCATGAATGTGATAACAGTAAATTGTTATTATAAAACAGTCTGCCATTGTTGAATCCACAAAATTACTTGTCCGGGTTTGAAAGATAGATATAAGATTAGAATAGAGTCTTATTATATGAGTATATATCTAAGCTATCTAACACATTTTAATATATAACAAGCTCAATTTATATATTTATATTATTAAAACTTTTTTTATTAATATATAAGTAGTTAATTCAATTTCAAACTCTTTTCTATGTCTTCCATATTTTTGAGGAACTCAACTCTTAAACATTGTATCTATATCTTAGTTTGAATTAAATCACTTCTTTATCGTTGGATCTATATCTAATTTAAATTGGTTGTTTTATATATGAAGTTTTTCATTCATTCATTCAGCTCATCTTACGATTTTGAAAAATTATTACATCTAATTTCCTAAATCGAGCTTGATATGTATTATATTCGTAATACAGTTTTGAGTTGTAATTAATTTCATATTCTTATTATATTATTGACATTGTACCGTGAGATGTTAATGAAAAGTGGCAAAGGGGTTTAGGTTAGATCAAAGTAGTTTACTGTTATAGCATTCATTGATTCTAGAGTGCGAGGGGATCAAGAACATGATGAATTCAAGTAGTGGAACTCAAAGAATTCGAACGTTTAAGGATCAAGTCGCAAGGGAAAGAACAATGGTGTGCTATTAAGTGATTGCTCAAGTTAATTAATTACATTCTAAATTAACTAAAATTTATAATAAAATTTATAATAAAATTTTAAAAATGATTTTTGGAAAACTATTAAATTAAAAATTAAATTGAGATAAAAAATATGATAAAAATCAATTTATGCTAAGCACATGTTTGACATGTACATTTTTTTTAGTTTTATATAATTATATGTTCGGTGACTTTCTTTATTTAATATAAGAAAAGGTTTTGTGTACGTCTACTATCATTTACAAACAATGACACTGTCGCATATATATATGTTACCGCGACAACATACCGGTACGATATAGATATAGGCAAGTTGTATATATTAGTATTAGTTATTAGTTATATATTATCGGTTTATGATCCACTAGTTAAATATATTCATTGTAATTTAGATTTGACCAAATGTTGATAATATATTAGTGCATATATGCTAAAATCATTGTTCTAAAAACCCGTAATTAATCGTGATTAATCCATATTTGATAACTCACCGAACTGATTAAATTTTCAATTATTCAATTAATAATTTCGATTAATTTCCGATTTATCCAATTAATCGCATATAAATATGCCTATAATAAAACATTCTCTTATTTTCTTGACCTAGCTAGGTGGTTTTTTATGGGGGTTCAATTTTTTTACTAATATTATAAATTATTATATTTTAATTTAGGAAAATAATAAAAATAATCTTAATCTATTGGTAAGGAAAGTTCATAATTAAAATAATTTTATATCAAAAAATTAAAATGGTTATACATTCAAATTTCTAAAAATTAATGTTATTTTATATTATAACTAATATATTTAATAACAAAAAAAAAATTAATGTCTCATAAATTAAAAAATTGAAGTAGAAAGATAATGAATAAATTATTATTTAAATAAAATTATTTAACAACTTTTATTTTGGTTCCCTATACTTAGAAACTAATCCAAGATTAATGGAGACTGGATTTTTTCTATCTGAAACGATCAAATCGAATTTAATTCAAATCGAACTAAATCTCTTCTTAATTCAAAACTTAATCAAATTTAATTCAAATTAGATTGGAATGAGATCCCATCGGAACCGAATAATACTCAAACTATATCATAAAATCGACCCTTTTTTGCAATTACTAAACCCAGAAACCCGACGGAATTCTTTACGGAACAGACCACATCCATGTAAACCGGGCCGTGTTCTTCATAAACCTGATGGCATTCCTGCAAACCCGACAGAAGGCGGACGGTTTTTTTTCAAATGACACAAGCTCTTCAAACCCGACATATAGGTTTTGATGCCGGTTTTGATTCTGGTTTCATAAATCCGGATTTTTCTTTATTTTTTAATGTGGCAACACATATTTTTTTAATGTGGCAACACATATCTGATGAAAACCCTTTCTTTCTTCATTTATTTCATACATTTTAATTTTAACAAAGGGGAAAAGTGGGTGAAAGATATTAGATTTTTGAAGGTTTGAGTGTGAGAGAGGAATTAAAGCTCATTAATGGTGTGTATCTTTCTTTTTGTATAAATATGTTCATTATTTATGTGTATTAATTATGCATATATATATATATATATATATATACAAACACACACCTATATATGTGGTTATTATATTTTGATGAATAGTTTTAGTAGTAATAAATGAGCATGAATGTATTTATATATTGTTTTGTAATGTAAATTATTTTTTATGTATATGTAATAAATGTGTAATAATTTTTTTTGAAAAGTCTATAGTGCGAACGCATCTAGTACTAGAATCCTTTTTTTCACCAAGTTTTGTTGATTTGATGGAGCACATAGTAATCCACTTGCCCCAAGAATGTAGGTTGGGAGGGCCAGTTAATTATAGGTGGATATATTTTGTTGAGAGAATGATGGGATACACGAAGCATACAGTTCGTATAAGGTAAGGGTTGAAGGTTCTATTGCAGAACATTATGTAGAGGATGAAACGTTGAATTTTGTTCATTTCAGTTTTATTCTAAATCCAACACGGTTCATAATCAACTACGCCGTAACGAGGTAGTGGAGGGTACATATGATAAAAACAAACTAGAAGTGTTTACGTCTCCTAGTAGTATAACGAGGAAACACCCGAAGAGGAAGGGAAGGAATCAGAAGAGGAGGAAGAGGTAGAAGAGGAGGAAGAGGAAGAAGAGGAGGAAAAGGTAGAGGTAGATGAAGATGAATATGAATATGAATATGAAAATGAAGATGAAGATGAAGATGAAGATGAAGATGAAGATGAAGATGAAGTGGATGACGAAGAAGCAGAATCTGATTATGATTAATTATAATAAATCTTATAATTAATTTTGTAATTTTGAATTGGTTTGTGGTTTTGGATTAATATATGATTTTGGATTGATTTTACAATGGGTTATGGTTTTGGATTGATTTTATATTAGTTTATGGTTTTGGATTGATTTTAGATTGGTTTATGGTTTCAGATTGATTTTAGATTGGTTTATTGGTTCAGATTGGTTATTAATTAGTGTTTGTAGTTTTGGTATGTTTTTTATGGATGTTTAATTCCTTTCGTGCAGGATCTGAAAACTACAGTCAAAACTGACCGCTTAGGACCCAAAACCGACCATAATTGACCATGAAATTGCCAGAAACCCGACCATGTTATTCATAAACCCGACCGTATTTTTCATAAACCCGACTTCATCCCTAATAAGGGCGGTCGGGTTAAAGTAGCCGGATTTCTCTGGACAGTTGGTTTATTTAGTCGGGTTTGTACAAATAATGTGGTAATTGATGCAAGTCCGACCGTTTTTGCACAAATGGTCGAGTTTAGCTAACCCGACTGCCTCGTAATTGGGTTTAGTGGTTGAGTTCACACTGTAACTTTTTTTAGTTAATAATTCTATATTAATAATAATAATATTATTATTTATATTAATACTTTTAATATTCTAATGAAATTAAAAAAGTGATTTTCTATTATTTTTATATGTAATAATAATTTATTGTATATGTATATATTATTTTATTATTAAAATTTATTTATAAATAAATTAAAATGTAATTAGAAATTGGACCGAAATGAAAAAAATTTAGTTTTTTGGTGCAATTTAAATGAATGGTCGAGTTTGATTCTGTGTTATATCTCTCTCTCGTTACTCTTTCTCTGTTACTCTCTCTCTCTCATCTTTGCAATCAATCAATGGCTTCACTACACTCATCTCTACTCTCACTCTCTCAACTCTTTGCTATAATGTCGATGCTAGCAACTTTTTGCAATGGTAGTAGGTTTAAAGCAAGAAAAATGAAGACTCGAAATGGGTTTGGAAATGGGTTTGTGAATGGATTTCTTTCGGATGTGCAAAATCTATTTTCTTAGCTGATTTTAACTTTTTATGTTATTATATATTGAATATAAGACTTGTGTATGTTCTTATTTGTTTTTGCATGTAATTAGATTTAGTTTTTTCTTAAATTGGTTCATATATATTGTATATAAGTTATTTCACTTGTAACTGTTATTGTGACTATATGATTGTGATTATTGAATTTGGTTTCGATAATGATTTGAAAATACCATTGTTTGTTCAAAATTATTTATGTTTTACATTACCTATTTTGTAATGTTTAAGATTGTGTGTATATATGGAGTTTATGTTGCATGGAGTTGGTCGGATTTTTTTTAGGGTTTTTTAAAAACAAATATATATATATATATATATATATATTGAGTATTTATGCTTTCATGTGTATAATTATTGACTATTATTTTGATTATATATAATTTGGTTCGGATTTATCTCTCATATGATTGTTACAATACTATCTTATGTTTAAATCTTGTTTGTAGGCCAATGTTTATCTTTCATGGCTTGTGTGCTTTCTCATGCCCATTTGACATCATCTCGACCTTTATGGCTAAAAAAAGGAGAAAGATGGTAACAAAAATAAGGGAAAGAAGAAAGTTAAAAATGGAAAACAAGAACAATGGTAAAGGGAAGAAAGTGACTCGTGCAAGTCAATCTAGTTGGCATTCTAGATTGAGGGATGAATCCGAAGAGGACGGGAAAGAGGAAAAAGAGGAGTCCGTTGACGAGCAAGGAAGGATGAAGGAGAATCAAGAGTCTCCACAAGAAGCTCAAGAAATTATTTGTACGCCATTGCCTTGTACACATTCAATTTGATTATGGGGAAATGTTCCGACTATTCGACTTTCTATAAGTATCCAACATGGATAATATGTTTCATCTTGACTCCTCATTTATTACTAGTTCAATTCATATATATATGTTTTCCTTTTTTATCTTCTAATGATTTTCAATTTGCTTGTAAGATCAAGGATGCAGAGACTAAAAAGACCATCCTATAAATTATGCGATCAACGTTGCCACAAAAGTTATTCACATGGAGAGATATTGAGGAACACAAGCCAAAGTGGATCACAGATGTAATTACAGAGTTTAATGGAAGTCATTAAATTATTGTATTTGGGTTTATTTTAGTGCTTTAGTATTGACGATGTTTTATTTTAATTTCACCTTGGTAGAGATATTATGTACACAATGATAGATCTACCGATCAAGAGGCTTATGATAGCATTTATTCAAACATTTAAAATGAAATCAAGTAAACCCTAAACGGGACGAAGAAGAAGGCGAATAGAGATGCTAAACCCAAGGACTCTTCCTGGCTTGATGTTAATCCGGGCTATTTTGATGATAATGTTTTGAAGGAGGTTGTTGGGTATTGGAGTAGTGGATTCATACTCGTCGTGCTAGAGTTGCCTCCGAAAACTGGGCAAAGTTACAACATTTGCATAGCTCGGGAGCGAAATCATTCACAGAAATGGAAGATGTAAGTGTGTCTATGCAATGTGTGTGAAATTTCTATTATTAATGTATTTCTTAATTATTTGTTGTATCTTGTATTTATAGGCATACGTGGAAAAGGTTGGAAAGAGACTCGCTCAACCTTGGTGGTTTAAAAAGCTTCACACAAGGAAGCCAAGATATAAACAAGTTGCAACTGATGAAATCCCGGAAAAAGCAAATTTTTTAACTGAAGAAGTTGGATGATTGCGGTATTAATTTCTCCGACCTTTTCAATCTTAGGCTATATATGCAATTCTTATAATTGTGATTTGGTGTATGTGACTTTAATTTGTCTTGCAGACCCGATACGCGGATATAGTTGATCGAAACCGAGAGTATTTTATAAGTCAAGCCGGTGGAGAGGAAGAAGCTGCCCATCCACTTGAATGTTGGCTTCAAGAAACTCTTTCGGGGAGTATAAGAACCCCGAAGAATCGGCTTATTGGATATCCTCGAATCCCGGTATCAAGCCTTCTCCCAAATCTTGGCACCAATTATCGTGCCCAAAGAGCTAATGGGGTGGAATCTTCAACCCAAGGCGGGCAATGTGGAGGATCTTCCGTCTTGAACCCACTCTTCTATAATGTGGTGGGGGATATATTGCGTGACACACAAGCCAATCCGATCGCCTATCATTCTCCCTCCACCTTTTCCCAAATAGAGAATATTGCCAATAACGCTCTTCAAATGCAAGCCATCCCGGAATCCAGTTCACTATCATTTTCTAGTGGTATTGTTAAGGAGCTAACTCCCCTTATGGAGAAAATTCTGCAATTGGTATATAACAAATATGAAAAAACAAATGAGGAGGTAAAATATTTTAATTATTATTGTGCGGTATTTTAATGTGTCTAGTTTTTATTCTATTAATGTATATTAATGAGTTTGTTAATCTTATATGTGGGTGATATGAAGGGCTCAACAAAGTGATCAAGAGCATGATGCCGGTGATGGCCAAGGCAATGAGGATAATGATGGCGGTCAAGGCAATGAAGAAGATGATGACGACGGAGACGATGATCATGATGATGGTGGCGAAGATTGGTCTCTTCATCTTGTTCATTTAAGAAATCTAAGAATGTAAATATTTGACATTGTTTTATATTGATTGGATTGGTTTAGTTTCTGTTATGGTTTTGTTTATGTTGGATTTTACATTGTTGAACGTTGATTTAGTATTGTGAATTGGTTTATAATGGTTTGATCACATTTATTTATGTCATGGTTTTGGTAATATTGGATTTAGTATTGTGAATTGTATATATGATGAATGTTTTGGTATTTTATGGTTTTGGTTGAGATCTGAATTTGTTTGGATGTCATTTGGTGTTTGGAATTTGGATGCAATGAATAGGAATGGTAAAATGAATTGAAACCTGCAGAAAAAATATTGCAAACGTAACTAACGGCCTTAACGAATCGAAATACCCATAACCGACCATTTTTTACCATTATATTCCCAGAAAACTGACCACATCCCACACTAAATTGACCGTTTTTGCACACCGATCGGGTTTAGTCAAACCGAATCCATTTTAATCGAGATTAACTGTCGGTTTTGGACTGTGTTTTTTCCACTTTGACCATTGATATGTGTGTTGGACCAACACATGTGGCACGACAATGTCAACAAAGTGGGGTCAACCTAAAATCGACCACCGCCATCGTACGGTCGATTTTACGTAAACCGACATACATTCATTCGGTTATGGCAGTAGGTTTTGAAGCATATGTGGCAGTGACACGTGCATTTGTCCCACTGCCATGTCAGCATTGTAGGGTCAATACGAGTCAATCCTGGTCAAGGCTAAACCCGACCATTTTTTCAAAACCAACCAGGTTTAACTCGACTACCATTTTCAGTCAGGTTTAGTTAAAATCGACTGTTTTGTCTTTAAAACCAACCGTTCGCGCGGTCGGAATAGACTCTGTTTCTTGTAGTGTAGGTGGTTTTTTTGGGGGGCTCAATTTTTTTACTAACGTCATAAATTATTATATTTTAATTTAGGAAAATAATAAAAACAAAATTTATTACTAACTTTTTATTTAATCATAATACTATATTTATTTAAGGAAAAAGTGTTACTAAAATAATTGTTCACATCATTTATGCTTAAAGAGTATATCTTGCAAATTGGATTTGTATCCGAAAAATTGCACCGAAATTCCTGGAATTGAATTCTATTTTATATCTGTTACGGATTACAAACGAGATGTATTTAATACACAATTAATGCTAGGGTGTGAGACAGCTTCAAGCTTCTATGACTGCACTAACGTTTGGAGACTAACTCAGGTCCTCGTTAACTACCTACGTATTTCAATGAGTCTGAGAATCAAGCCAATAAAACGATGTTCTAATGTTGAAGGGTTAGGTCCTTTATGTAGGCACACGAGGGCGTTGCAATCAGATGAGAAGTAGGAGACTTGGTGGTCAAATCTCCTAGTGACATGGTTGTCTAAACCTATTAGGAATTTGGGTCCTCGTTGAACTCTTCCAACCTTTGGGTTTCAACTGACAAATATTGTGAAGCTTAACAATTAATTATTCTTTGCTTATCCATCGATGGATAAGTTATCTATTGATTAATTGATGTATCAATGGATATTTGAACATCCACCAATTCCCTTATCCATTGATTGACTTTTATCCGTTGATTGCCTTGATGCTTTTATCCGTTGATTGTGATCCATTGATTTGATTTATGTTGACCTTTTATCCATCGATTAATCATCCATATCCATTGACTCCTTTATCCGTTAATGACTTCATTTGAGAGAATTCTGACTTAGAATATTCATATTTTGCCAGTCATTCTTCACATCCATTGATGAGCTATCAATCGAAGCCAATAAACATTAGTTAATTAAATGATCACATTCATCGACATATTAAAATCGATAACAAAAAGAATCATAAATCACTGTTACAATCCATTTTATCTCTTGGTTAACAACAACTTCAATTGATAAATAGTTGCATAGTCAATCGATATTTATAGATCATATATCCTTTAATTAGTTACAAAATTAATATCAAGATTACAATTCTATATAATTTATTATTATCATACAACATGATTCCTAACACGAAGAAAGTTTGATAAGTATGGCGAACATAACTGCTTAGTTTCCATTGCCATTAAAGCAATTACAACAAACATTACCATTACCCAAGGCATAGTTATTGGGGTTTCTTTTAAAGCAATAAAATCCCAAGACGCTAAATACCAAAAGCAGGACCGCTATTGCCCCCTTATACAAAGATCCCGTAGAATTGGTCTTTGTTCCTGGGGAGCCATTTTCGGTGTTCTTCCTGTTTACAGACACATACACCATAATTAATATTCAGATATATACAATTAAATTTCCATAAATTAATAACCCATACAGCAATAATTTTATTTAAATAACAGTTTTGGTCCCGCTTAAAATAAAGCATGCAATAATATATACAAAACAATTCTTTAAGGGCCCAAAAAAATAAGAATTAATAGCTACTAAACTATATATATATATATATATATATATATATATATATATATATATATATATCATCCTTTTATAAAAGAGGAGAAACATAAAACATATAAAAAAATCATATTCTAATACAAATCATACATTTACAATAAACTTTTTTATTTTTTTTTAAACATAACTGTATTGTTAATTGTTTTCTCTTCCGAGTTCCCATAAAACCAAAAGTAATTTGGTCCAAAACTTTTTGTAGACTATAAATAATTTCTGGAATATTTTTTCCGACAAACACGGGTTTTAGTTCGTGTTATAATGAAAAGTAAGTGAAAGACATTTCATGAATAACTTAATAGTTAGTTTTATATTAATTTGAAATTTTGAAAAATAATATATTAAACAAAAGTAATAAAACTCAAAATTTTTAAAATTTAAATTTTAACTTGCCGTTTTAGATAACTTGCGGCAATAAATAATTGTTTTAGAAAAAATATATTCAAACAGACTATTATTATATACACTAGTGCAAGGTAGGTTAACCTAGCTAGTGTAATACCCGCATCCCCTTAATCAGCAGGGAGAAATTAGATTTCGAATTGCACAAGGAGAAGGTGAAGCACAAGTACAACAATAACACATGCACAGTACAGATGTCAAGGACAAGGTGAACCCATACCTGCTGGATGGAGTTTTAGTTAGCTGCTCCCCAAAATGATTGTACACTGTTGTCACCTGTACATACACATATATACATGGGCATTGTTAGTGAAGGTAAATAAAAGAACCAGTCATTGCTAAATCAAATGGAATGATGGAATTGCTCGAATTAATCGGATGGCTGTTAATATACCTGGTTTAATCCATTATGACCATTGATGTCAAAGATCAGCATCTCAGTTTTGTTGAAATAGAGATTGTTGGAAAAGGTAGCAGCACTGAGCTGGGTGGCATCAATCAAATCATTGGTGCAATCTGAGAAAGTACAGTTATCAACCCAAATATGATGAGATCGGATGATGCTAATCCCATTTCCCATGGACCTCCCTGCAAGTTTAATTTGTGTTTGGCTTTTGATTATATAAGCACTCTCAGATGGAACACACTTGAAGATTTGAATACCATGAATTATAACATTGCTAACATCTTGGAGCATAAGGCAGCCTTTTCCAGTAATGTGCACATCACGACCACGACCATCAGGACCACGACCATCAATGATCTTAAAGCTATTTAAATAAATCATGCCAGAGAGGTTGATGATCATACTGTCTAAGAATGTGATCCATAAGGTTCAAGGTGAACTAGGGCATGGCGTAGGGTTCGGGCTTTTGGGCTTGTCAAATTTTGGACGGAAGTGTCAGTGACCACATAAGAGCGCCCCGCTTAGCCTCCCGTTGCATTCTTACTGTAGCCTATGGAGCAGTCAGCAAGATGGTGACGGTCATCAGCCCAGTTCCCCTGGCACTGCCAGCAGTAAAAAATACGGTTGCCAGTAACGCATGATTGCTGCTCACTTGTCCTGTAATAGGGGCATATAGATATGAAGCCTAGAAATGTTAGATTTTTTTTTAATAATCTCAATATATGTGTTTACAGATAAAAAACAATTATATTTGATTGTTTATTCAACTTATTGGACTAATTTGTTGAAACTAAGAAATATAACATAATCATAACTAGAACAATAAAAATGAAAAATAAACAAGAAGAAAAACTGAAGCTGATATGTACAAGCTGGAGTACTCTAAGGACTACATTGTATTATTGTTTCTGGTTGTTGAAATTGAACTGGGTACATGCAAAATATATAAAGAAAAGCTAGCTAAAAATATGCAACAATCTCCCATTATATCTCCACTACTCCGCTCACTTGAAACTACTCCTAAAACTACTCAACTGACGGCACGATTTGATCAAACTGCTATTAACATGCAACACCATGTCACTCACCTAACTTCCTAGACAACATAAAATAAATACAAATATTATTATCTAAAACAAGTTTTAGATTAAATCCCAACAATCTTCCTCTTAATCTGAAACTTGTTTTGAACAAATATAACCAGCCTGTATGGCTTTCAACTTAGCCCGTATGGATATCAACTGAGCCGGTTTGGCTTGCAACTTATCTTCCTTTCATCAGCCCGTTTGGCTTTCAGCAAACTTTAACCGCCCGTTTGGCTACCTGTGCCCATCTCGAAACTTCTGTGCCCATCTGGCAACTTTGCCCATCTGGCAAGTACTTTTCTGTGCCCATCTCGCAACTTTTCCATTCAGCAACACCATGTTGCTAGACGAACAACACCCTACTGCTGTGCACACATGTACAAAACATCGGCAACACAGGTTACATACACTATTGCAGCACCACTTCACTAATTCACTGCACTCTCCCAGAACACGGGAAAAACGGAATCTCGCATCCTATTAGACTACAAACCCACCACCCGAGATGCAACCCATTTGATCTCGCTAACATTTGCAGCACCCACTGCGGCAATACCAGCAACTCCTGCTCATCTGAGCCGCCGCTGCAATACCACGGTCCAACCTGTCGGAATCTGCTGCCTCTACAAACACAACGCACGCCTGGAGACAGCAACCTTCAATGCTTACTTCCAGAACCCGTAGAGAAAACTACACTACAAATATGTATGTTTGAACAGCTTCACCACAAGCCACGTCCTTTTATCAAACATCTGGTGAGTATCGGTCCAAATGATCTCACAACTTCTACATAACCATCTCAACCTTTATCCCATCTCAGTGGCAGTACCATGACCTCCTCATTTTCGCCTCATATTGATGGAACAAGCACCACCGCTTCTGCTGTGCTACTACTTTGCTGGAAAAGAGCCACTACCTTCTTGGAAAACATATGTTATGCCTCAAAGATCGTTAGCTCTCATACCGTGTTGAAACTAAGAAATATAACATAATCATAACTAGAACAATAAAAATGAAGAATAAACAAGAAGAAAAACTGAAGCTGATATGTACAAGCTGGAGTACTCTAACGACTACATTGTATTATTATTTCTGGTTGTTGAAATTGAACTGGGTACATGCAAAATATATAAAGAAAAGCTAGCTAAAAATATGCCACAATCTCCCATTATATCTCCACTACTCCGCTCACTTGAAACTACTCCTAAAACTACTCAACTGACTGCACGATTTGATCAAACTGCTACTAACATGCAACACCATGTCACTCAGCTAACTTCCTAGACAACATAAAATAAATACAAATATTATTATCTAAAACAAGTTTTAGATTAAATCCCAACGTAATTAAGAGGTTTAAAATAAAGGATCGTTCATATCATCTTATTGGGCATCAACATGAATTTTGTAATAGTTAATAGTAAGTCTTATTAGGATTAAGGAGGTCTAATTGGGCTATTATATAAAAAAAGAATAGGTTTTTACATCACAAATTCTACTCCTCCATTTCCATCCGTTTGAGTGAGATAGGGAGGCAAATTAAGTCGGTGGAATCGTCCGGGTCCCTATTCATATTTACTACTATGGAATAGGTAGTCCTTTACACTAAAGTTTATATTGTAAGTTTAATAACTTGACATAAAATGATATGTGGTTATGTATATAAATTTCCAACAAGAAAAACTAAAAATGAGTACATACATAATCTAAATAGAACTAATTAAAAACATCAATTAGAAAATCGGTAACTTGATCTTACATTGAAAAATAAATGTTAGAATATATAACCAATTAGTTGTAATGGTTAAAATTAATTATATACATAGGAGATGTGTAATTAATGAATTTCTATTTCCGTATATTCAATGATCAATAGTATAAACAGGTATATGTCTTCTTGGTATATCAATTAGCACATATAGTAATTCATCTTATCACTCAAAAATTCATCTTACAAATATATGATCAACCACTAGTAGTATGGCTAGCAAGATCTTTTTGTGTCAGCCCATCTATTTAATTAGAAATTAAAACCTGGAGTATAATATTATCACAAAATAACTAATAAGTAATTAGAAATCGATCGATGTTACTATACCGTCTTGATTAAAATCTGTCACGGCATAAGAGTTGACTTCATAATGGTCATCGAAATTCGAAGGTATACAACCTGCCCAAATTATAAGATATGAAGACCTAAAAAGAAAGAGCAGACAAATATTAGCCATGATGGGCTCGCGCGCCGTGCGGAAGAGATCGATCGAATGAAATGCTAAAACCCTATTATGTACTCCCTTTCTTATAAGGTTATCCTCTATGATATATATCCTACATAAGAATGTAAAAAAAATATGCTAAAACAGCAATACTTAAATTACTTAAACTCCCAAATACCCTAAAAATAATATTAAATACATATATATTGTATGCCCACAGCTGGAAATTTTAGTACAATTACTAGGCACAGGAATATATACTGCATATATGTATATCTTTTAAAAGAATACATTTAGTAAAAAAATGAAATAAAATTCAGACAAAAAATTTATATGAAGCATGTATACTAGAAAAAACTAATTACAACACAGGAATAATTAAGAGAACGATATTAATTTACTATTCTATTCTATTATTAATACCCGATCCCTTCATTTCTCATATTTACAAAAATTAAAATTTGATTTCTTCTCCGGTTTATTTATTATTATTGTATTATTTTCAAATTAAGTGTCCTGTTTGATTTTTAATAGACAAATTAATTAAAATTTGACTGCAAATTATATATAGTATATAATTTAAAAAATTATTAAAGTATATTTCATTTACTTTTAAATATATTTTTCAGTTTTTTAAAACCATAAAATAATAATTTTTTATTCTTAGTCAAAATTGACACAAATTAAATATAAAAAAATATCAAACAAGACAGTTAATTTGGTATATAGTGAGTAAGAGACAAATAAAAACCTACATTGAAATTAACGAACCAAAGGGTTAGGTATTAGAAATTTATTTGAAAAAACATATTAAGGAAAAGAGATGGAGAAATAATTTGAAATAAAATTAAAAATATATAAAAATGAACCATTATTAAAAAGGGACCAAATGAAAGGAGTAGCTTATATGATTTCTACTAATCTTCTCATATAGAATGTTCATAAGGATGCGGCGGTATGCATGATAAAATTTATGAAGGGAACTTGAAAATAATATAGCTAGCTTAGATACGACTAGCTTGTTAATGACATGTCAAAACTTTTAGTATATATGGGTCACGAGAATACATACTGATTAGGGTTCTTGGAGAGATAAGAGATTGCAGAGAGGAGAGGTATTAACCCAGTCCCACAGCATCCAGATATACCTGGATTAGAATTAATGAGTTCTATGAGGAGGTGTCCAAGAACACGTACAATATATAGGTGCGGACTTGGCTCTATCTACTGATTACGGTGTATGCCAAGAACATGCATGATTTTATAAAGCTAGATAGGGGTATTCATTAGTTAAATAATTTCGTACAAATCCATGTATCCTTGACACTTGGCTGAAATGGATAATATCATACTAACATAGAGATAAGGAGGTTATATTGTTGCCCGGTTCAACAAGTGATATATATAATATATAGTTGCAAGTTAAAAACTCTTACTGTACGTTGTCTGCAATTGTGGTCAGCGGATCGATATTGTCAGCCTCAACTAGCACTTGTTAACGGCTTCTTATGTCAAAAGTTTTAGTACGGACCGGTACTGTTCTTTAACAGATAATTAGAGAGATTGCAGAGAGGTATATATTGAACCCAACTCCCAGATCAGCTTAATAATTGGTTTAGAATGAGGACCATATCGGTGCCGACTAGGCTCATAAAAGAATGCAGAGAGGTGGGAGTTAGCCAACAATATATCTACTTGCGTCGACAATATATAAGAGCGTATAGCCTGATCAACTGACGATATATATATGGCAGAAATGAACGATGTTAATTGCCCTTTCATATGCTAAGATTGCCAAGCCAGATGTCTAGTTTAATATATATACCCCGAATGAAAAGCTGGCGCCAAAAAGCATGCCAAGGGCGTATATATTCTGGCAAGTGGTGAATGAAGAAAACGAGTCGTATATATGTTATAACAAAGTCATGTCAAGCTAAGTTAAAACTTAGAAGTTATATTAGTGTTGGTAATATAATAAGTAGTACGACTTTTTAATATTATAACTAAGAAATATCTCTAGCACGTTAGTATGACTTTTGAGACTTTTAATCATTCAATTACTTCATTAATATTACCATTTAGGAGCCTTTTAATTATAACATAAATTTGTTATATATATATATATATATATATATGAGAAAAAATTTCATGAGGTTATCTCACGAAGGTTTCTTAAGATTTAAGTATTTTTTAATACAAAATATTAATGTCATTTTAGTAAATGTAAATGTATAAAATCTTTTATAATTACATGTAAGACAAGAGATAAGCAAGTGGCAAAAGATGAAATCCCCGAAAAAGCAGATTTTTTGACCGAAGAAGTCGGATGATTGCGGTATTAATTTCTCTGACCTTTTTAATTCTAGGCTATATATGTAATGCTTGTAATTGTGATTTGAATTTAAATATATTATTGTTTATTTGACCGAAGAAGTCGGAGGTTTATTTAAATTACGAATTTAAATATATTATTGTTTATTTGAATTTAATTATTGAATTAATTAAGTGGGACTTGATTAATTATATTAGCATTCAGATTTAATAAATATTATTATTATTTGAATTTAATTATTGAATTAATTAAGTGGGACTTGATTAATTATATTAGAATTCAGATTTAATAATAATAATAACCCAAAGTCATAATGGGTTTTGGAAACCACATGGATTAGGGTTAGGCCCAAAATCTCTCTCTCCCCTATATATACATAATGATGTATAGTATTAGGGTTTAATCATCAAATTTCGTTTTAGAGGAAAACCCTAGCTGCTCAACATCAAGAGAGGCTAGAGAAAGAGAGAGAGAGGCAAACAATTCGGCTAGTACCGACTCCGGTGATCGTAGGACGATCGGGCGTTCGTGTGGACTTTTTTAGAGAGCAAATCTTTGCAATAAAGGACTGTTGTGATTCATCTTTCTGGACCTCCATTAAACAGCATACGAAAGGTTTGTTAAGGTACAGACTTCTTCACCATAATCATCCAACGTTATACATGGATCCTGCGATTGAGTTTCGATTTTTTTTATTATTTTTACGTTAATTCCGTTGCGTTTTCATGCCCGAAACCCTTCAATGGCATCAGAGCTACGTGTATAATGGGATGATTTGGTTATGTGTTTAACAGTTTTTCGATGTATGTAAACATATATATGATATGCCATGACTATATATTGATATACATGTTTTATATGATTTTGAATATATGATATTCATGTGTTGTATAATCATGGGATGATTGTGTTTATTGCTTTATGTATATGATACATGTTTGTTCTTGTTATGGAAATCGTATTCGATACGAATTCTGAAACGGTTTCGGTAGATTTTCTGAAATCTGTGTCTAGTATCCGATTTTCGCAAACGATATGTGTTTTCTGACTGGAATCGTATCACCGAGCAATACTGACATAGCCAGCTTCGCGTCTGTAAGCCGTTTGACGACGTTACTGTCCCTCAAACGGCGATTTATTATTTTCTGAAATTTATTTGATTTTCTGAAATTTCGAAATTTATTATATATGATTATATGATATGTTTATATAATCTGAGATATATTACATGTGTTATGTGATAACATGGTGGATGGTTATGGCCTAAAGACCTATATGATAGTGGTTTTGTTTTATGGTTTTGGTTTCTAAATACGACTTGCATGTCGTTTATTCATTGTAATTGTTAATCTCCAATGTAACTCGAGTTCTTCTTGTAATTTCATTAGAATAGATTTATTTATTATTCAATGTAATTGTTCAATGGAGACTTGGAAGCAAGGAAGCTAGGAGGCAATCCAGATGATGAAGCAATGAAGAAGATAAAGACATGTAATAGTGTAGTATTTGAAACCACCATAGATTGACCTTGATAATTCCATTAGCTTGGAAGTATCACATAGGATGGGGCCATAACCAAACACGTTTAATCTACGTACAATACATATATGTATATGAATGCATGTGTAGATATGTATGTGTTGGAATGATGTATGTATTAGATACGACACCCATGCCATGTCTGCTTAAGAAAGATAAAATCTGTAACGATTCAAGATTTTAAAATTAACAAACGATCATGAGATTCTTGTATTTATGAAATATGGATTTTAAAACACGGAATCAAATATGGATTTTGATATCTATAACTGGGATTTTCTAACAAAAGCGGATATGCGTATTCGTAAGGTTGATGGGTTTTAAGTGTGACCATTGGTATCCTCCATCTACCTGGGAAATGAACAATTTAAAATGTCAATTTAAAATATTTGGTTCAAGGAAAAATTGAGGATCTCTTTATGATGTGATCATGATCGTTATAAATTTTCTAAACCCCTTAACAAAATATTAAGTTTTACTCGGATGCGTTCCAATGAATGAACACTCATCGAATCCTAAATCGATTAGGGGAAGGACTGTTAGTGGCAGGGGACTCCTATCTATCTGAAGGGTTTCGTGACACAAACGCAGCGGAATAAACGCGAAAAATAAATTAAAATAGCGAAACCCTCCGCAGGATCCATGCGAAAACAAAAGATTTAATTCGGAGATAAAGAATAAATACCTTTAGAAGTTTTAACAGTTCATTAATGGAAGATTAATGGAGGTCCAAAGCTTGTTTAATCACCACGTATCCCGCTCTCGCGATCTACGCTCTACGGTATCCACACGAACACTTTTCATGAAGGATTGATGTGTACTTTTCATATCCATTTTAGTCTCTTTGCATTTGAAATCGATGCAAAACTTTGTCAATGTATGTACTCTAAATTAGGCCGATCAATCACCTTGATCTATCTCTATAGATCTCGATCCCTAATATATATGTCACATCGCCTAAGTCTTTCATTGAGAAATTATTTCTCAACCAAGTCTTCACAGTCTGTAGAGAAGGAATGTCATTCCCTATTAGTAATATATCATCAACATATAATACTAGGAATGTCACATGGCTCCCACTAAACTTCTTGTAAACACAAGTTTCATCTTCATTATGAATAAAGTCAAACTCTTTTTGACTGTTTCATGAAAACAAATGTTCCATCTCCTCGAGGCCTGCTTTAATCCATAAATGGATCGACGCAACTTACATACATTTCCAGCATCCTTTAGATCAACAAAACCCTTAGGGTGTGTCATGTACACATCCATATCTTCTTCAAGGCTCTCATTTAAGAAAGCGGTTTTGACATCCATTTGCCAGATTTCATAGTCATAGTAAGCAGCTATAGCAAGCAAAATCCTGATGGACATGACCATAACAACTGGTGAAAAGGTCTCATCATAGTCAATACCATGAATTTTCTTGAAACCTTTTGCCACCAATCGTGCCTTATAGGTCTGTACATTAGCATCCATGTTGGTCTTCTTCTTGAAAACCCACTTGCACCCTATAGGTTTTACCCCTTCAGTTGGATCAACCAAAGTCCATACTTGATTAGTATACATGGATTCCATCTCAGATTTAATGGCATCCAGCCATCTCTTAGAATCTGGAGTGTTTATAGTATCTAGGTAGGTGAGAGGCTCATCTTCATCCACAAGCATCACATCACCATCTTGAGTCAAGAGAAATCCATATTATCTCTCGGGCTCATGGCGAATCCTACTAAACTTACGAACACCTGTGTTTCTTGAGCAGTATTATTTTTCTTGTACATTCTACTCAGTTTCCTCCACTGGTTCAACGTTATCATGTGGGCCTCAAACTTCATTGAGATCTATTATCCTCCCACTGTCTTTCAGCAGTTCGAGCAACAAACACTTTGTTCTCGGAAGGATTATAGAAAGAATAACCCCTTGTTTCAGTTGGGTATTCCACAAAATTATATTTGTCTGATTTTGGTCCTAGCTTGTCATAGATTAGACGTTTCACAAACGCTTCACATCCCCAAATTTTCATAAATGACATGCTGTGACGTTTCTCAGTCCATATCTCATAAGGATTCTTTTGAACCATTTTAGTAGGAACAATGTTAAGTGTATGTGGAGCCGTTTCCAGAGTGCAACCCCAGAAACTAATTGGAAGATTTATTGACTCAACATTGATCGCACCATGTCCAACAAGGTGTGATCCCTCCTATCAAAAACCTTTCTTTGATATTTTCTACTTCATCTTTATAGTCTTTGACCTTTTCAAATGATTTGGATTAGTTCTTCAAAAGATACATATATCTGTATCTACTAAAATAATTAGTAAATTTTGTGAAGTTAATAAAATCTACCTTTTGTCATCGTACACATATGACCACATACATCACTATGTATAAGTCATACCCATTCAATGATCCCTTCACCATGTCCGGTAAAAGGAGCTTTAGTCATTTTGCCAAATAAGCCAAGATTCGCATCCTTTTGTATAATTCATAATCAAACTTTTCCATGAATGCATCCTTATGTATTCTAAAAATGCGTTTCTCATTAATATGGCCTCAACAACAGTGCCAAAGGTAATATTTTATTTGAGTCACTTTAGAACATATAAATTGTTAATTAGTTGTGCAACATTATAAGGCTCATCATCAAAATAGAATAAACAACTATTGTTATTTAATTAAAATGAAAAAGCCTTTCTTGTCCAAACAAGAAACTGAAATAATGTCCCTGCCAATTGCAAGCACGTTATAACAATTATCAAGTTCTAAATTTTCCTTATAGGCCAAAAATTAAGTAACGAGTTCCTCGAACTAGAGCAACTATCTTTACTCCAATTCCAACCCGATACCTTAAGCTTGACCCTTATTGATCATCATCTTCCGATCTTCCAATTAAGCATGACAGTTTAATTTCCAGTCTCCCAACTTTCCACAGAAGTGACAATCGTCTTCTTTATCAACACCTCATTCAGACTTTAGAGTCTGCTTTAGGGATTGGACTTTGGTTTGACAACGGAACTAGATCAAATCTTCTCCTTGCCTTTCCAATTTCCTTTCCCTTTTGCATTCCCTATGTTTACCATCAATATAGTAGTAGTTCATGCATTTATCATATTACTTTCAGCAGTTCTCAACATGCTTAGCAACTCAATGGGTGTTTTACCAATCTTATTCACTTTTCATAACAAAATAAGAATAATATTTGTCCAAAGATTGTAAGATCAAATCTAACTGTCTCCAGACCAATCTGGAAACCCAAAATATCAATGGTATTCATTATACCCTATAATCTTTAGAACATGTGGTGTAACCGGGTCTCACTCTCCCTACTTGTAAGTGTATAGTGGCCTTTCAAATATATCTTGTGCTCAATCGTTTCATAAGCATCTATATGCTTGTATTTCTTCTTAAGCTCAGCACATATATTTGCGAGCATGAGACATGAAACATCAGTCGCAACATCAATTTGCTTCCAATAAGCACTATGATTTGCACATGTTACATTCTCAACTTTAAGAGCAGGGGAAGAGATTTGACTAATATCGTGGTGCCCGAGGACGATCCTCAAGCTCTTATGTCAGTGAAGGAAATATATTCTCGTCAACTTGTCCTTCTCAAGAACTGATCGCATAGAGAGGTTGTTTGTGTTTATCATTTGATATCTACAATATTAAAGTGCATAAAATAAACTAGATTGCAAATTTAATATTAATTATGTTTAAGTGATTATGGTATATCATCATATACCTCCCACTATTTTTATCAAACTAATAGCCCTTACTATTAATTTGGAAAGTATATCCCATAATTCTTTCTAGTGAGCCAAGATCCATATTTCGTCATGTCCTAAGTCAACCACTGGAAGTCCTTAGAAAATGATTATTTAGGTAGACAACAGTTCTCAATTATATCATATATAATTCTTGGATAGTTTGGTGAACAACGAGTGATCTTATCTATCTAATAGACTTTTAACCAAACTCTATGCTTCTAAGTTCATAATAGTTGAATATAACCATTTATTTTCACTTATTATGACGACTCAGTTAAGTTAGACCCAATGATACAATGGCCGAATATAACTGTTTATATTCGTCGCATCTCACCACGATAGATAGGAGTCCCCTGCCACTGACAGTCCTTCCCCTTATCGATCTAGGATTCGATGAGTGTTCATTCATTGGAAAGCATCCGAGTAAAACTTAATATTTTGTTAAGGGGTTTTAGAAAATTTATAACGATCATCATCACATCATAAAGAGATCCTCAATTTTTCCTTGAACCAAATATTTCAAATCGACATCTTAAATTGTTCATTTCCCAGGTAGATGGAGGATACCAATGGTCACACTTAAAACCTATCAGCCTTACGAATACGCATATCCGCTTTTGTCAGAAAATCCCAATTATAGATATCAAAAATCCATATTTAATTCCGTGTTTTAAAAATCCATATTTCATAAACACAAGAATCTCATGATCGTTTGTTAATTTTAAAATCTTGAATCGTTACAGATTTTATCTTGTTTAAGCAAACATGGCATGGGTGTCGTATCTAATACATACATGATTAATCAATATTAAGCATGCATCTCAATTATATCTATGCATACATACCAATACATGCAATCATATACATATATGTAATGTGCGTAAATTAAACGTGTTTGGTTATGGCCCCATCCTATATGATATTTCCAAGCTAATGAATATATCAAGGTCAGTCTATGGTGGTTTTAAAAATACTATCTATTACATGTCTTCTTTCTTCATTGCTCCATCATCCCCTTTTGGATCGCCTCCTTACTTGCAAGTCTTCATTGATAATTACATTGAATAATAAAAAATAAAACTATTCTAATGAAATTACAAGAAGAACTCGAGTTACATTCGAGATAATTAAATTACAATGAATAAACGACATGCAAGTCGTATTTAGAAACCAAAACCATAAATCAAAACCACTATCCTATGGGTCTTTAGGCCATAACCATCCACCATGCTATCATATAACACATATAATATATCTCATATTATATAATCATATCATATAATCATATATAACAAATTTCGAAATTTCAGAAAATTAAAAATAGATTTCTGAAGACAATAAATCGCTATTTCGAGGCCCTTAATGACGTCAAACGCCTTACAGACCGGTCGATGATAGCATAGCTATCAGTTTTGTTCATTGGCCCGATTCCAGTCAGAAAACACATATCGTTTACGAAAATCGGATACAGCAGTCAGATTTCTCCAAATCTGACGGTGTTTCAGAAATCGTATCATATACAATTCTCATAACAAGAACAAGCATATATCATATATACATACACAGAGATACATACAATCATCATATGATTATACATTACATGAATATCATATATTCATAATATATACATACATATGCTCAAAATTTTAGAAAATCAAATAATTTTCAGAAAATCATAAATCACCGTTTTGGAGGCTGTAACGACATCTAATGGCTTACAGACACAGAGCTGACTTTGTCAGTATTGCTCAGTGACCCGATTATAGTCAGAAAACACATATCGTTTGTGCAAATCGGACAACGGACACAGATTTCAGAAAATCAACGGCAGCCGTTTCAGAATTCGTATCGAATACGATTCCCATAATAAGAACAAACATGTATCATATACATACATCAACACACATAATCATCACATGATTATATATCATAAAATATCATATATTCATAATATATATAAACATATACATATTGTATCAATATAAAATCATGATAGATCGCATACATGCTTATATATCAAAAACTGTTAAGCACATAACCGAATTAAAACGTTTCGCAAGTAGCTCTGATGCCATTGAAGGGTTTCGTGACACAAACGCAGCGGAATAAACGCGAAAAATAAATCAAAATAGCGAAACCCTTCGCAGGATCCATGCGAAAACAAAAGATTTAATTCGGAGATAAAGAATAAATACCTTTAGAAGCTTTAATAGTTCATTAATGGAAGATTAATGGAGGTCCAAAGCTTGTTTAATCACCACGTATCCCGCTCTCGCGATCTACGCTCTACGGTATCCACACGAACACTTTTCATGAAGGATTGATGTGTACTAGCACCCGAAAACTTCTTCTCTCTCTATCTTCCTCCTCTCTCAGAGCGGCTAGGGTTTTTTATAAAATCTCTATATTATTAAATCAGCCCATAAAGAGATTATATAGAGAGAGGAATAAGTTTTCTAATTATAATCCAATTATAATTAATACTAATCCAAAATTCTAAATTATTTAATTAAGTCTCACTTAATTAATTAATTATTAATTTTGGAATTAGTTTAAGTAATTCATTTATTCTATTTATATAATTAATTAAGTCATACTTAATTAATATCATAAATAAAATAAATTACTTATTTAATTTAAATTCATAATTTAAATTATTTCTCCTTCCAGCGTTCTTTGTGTGTGACCCTGTAGGTTATTATTACGTTGGCAACAATTTTAAAATCTAATTAAAATTGTAAACAATGAGCGACATCTAGTAATACATCATTGTTACCCAAGTAATAATAATAAATCGGTGATTCGATTAAGCCTTTCGTGAATAATGTTTCATGTAATATAATCCCTTTAATCTTGATATTATAGATTAAACTCAAGGCATGTCTCGTGTCATCCTCTTCATAATTTAATCTTTATTTTCTTGATCGATGAGTAGACTATTAAAATCAATTCAACATTTGAGCACGGCCATGCATTTCATAGTCTCACTCAAACAAGAGGCCAATAATATCACACCTAAAATTAGGAGGATTAAATCCCATCTAGATCATTCATATTTCTCATACGATTCATAATATACCCAATGTCCACTTTTATCATCACCCGGTCAAAGGTAACTTTTAATGTAATCAAAGTATATTAATTCTCGTATAGAAATATAATGATTTCAGGTCTAAGGATCATTACACCATTATCACAGTGAGAATTACTTATGACACTTACTTAACATGTAGAATCTCACGGCGGGTCATTCCAGTGTCATGCATTGATACATGCACTTATGTTCTTGACTTTAGTTTCCCCATACCTATGACCAATGAGATGTGGTCAGTTTTAGTATTTATTCCTTTGTTCATAGTGGTCGGTTTTACTTGAATATGGTATGTTTTATTTGAATGTGGTCAGTTTTATTAGAATGTGGTCCGGTAAAGAATGATTATATATGGCCACAATGGTCTGTTTTAATTGAATCCGGTCGGTTTTATGTGATACACATATGGTAAACATGGTCTATTATAGTTGCAACTTGGTTGATTTTCTCGGATTTTTTTATTTTTTTTTGCCAGGTCTATGGTGGTATTGCTATTATGCCAAACTTGTTGCACCTACCATACTTTTACCGTATTCTACGTATAATACCAAGAAACAAAGCATCCAACATCCAACCAAATCAAATCCAATTATTTCAATAACACTTCGACAAATCCAAAATATGTAAACAAAAAAAACTATTACATAAATACTAATACCAATGACATTATTAACACCAAACTTATATTTACGAGTATTATCCAAAATTAGTACACAAGAACTACAAAAGTACATACCACCAAAAACATGCATAATTAGTCCAGAAAATAGAGGATTAAAATATACCTCTACCAAAACTAACATTATCCACAAGAAAAACCAACCAACCTATAAAAACAAGTTATATAAAGTTTACGAAACCAATAAAACTAACCAACAGTTCATAAATTCAGATGACTAGTGCAAGGAAAAACTCGAGCTGATGTCCTCATCCTCGTCATCAACACCATCATCCCCTTCGTCATTCGCAGGGGATCCGATGACTCCCCATCAATCACGTCCATTAGCTCGAATACTCTTGCGGATTCAGCTTCCTCACATGGCTACAATAATTTTCCATACATCAAACTTAACAAATTTAAATGTTTGAACTTACGAACTAAACCGTACTACATCCTAAATATTTTTTTTAACTCTAATATTTAACTTACTAGCTAGAGGAATTTAGAACATATATTTAAACGTACCTCTCGAACACCGGATTCCAACTTTTAGAGGATGTCATCAAGCACCACGCCCACAATGTGCACCATTTCATCCGAGACAAGATTGTTCCATTAAAGCCTTGTGTTAGGGTCTGCGGCAGGATCTAAAGCCTCTAATGTAGCTTGGGTGAGATGTGTAAGATCCGATTCAGTACAGTCATGAGAAAACAGTCCTGGATTGGCATGGACTTCATATAGCACATTACGGACGATATTGAGGAAAACAAAATCTAGAATGGCACATTGTGGCTGACTAGAGGAGGAAGGGGATTCGACGTCACCTCTATGGCTATCACAATATCGTATAGCTAGAGTGAGAGCAATCTCACTAGCCTTAATACGGGGGTAGCCAACCATTTCGTTCTTCTTTGGCTTTTTTCTGTTGGCACCCCCATGGCCTCCATCCACCACTCAAGCGGCTCATCATGATCCCCAATTTGTGTAATTTGAACTGGCATACACTCGAGGATAGCCGCATATCGTTCCTACACAATATTTAGTAAACATGAAACGTAAATAACCAAATATAAATATTGACATATGTTACTTATAATTAGGATTATATTACAAAATTAATGTCACTTTATATTATAATTAATATCACATTGTATACTAGTAAGAAAAATTACATATAAGTATGATCACATTATATTATCATGCAAGAAACATTTAAGATTATTATGCAAGTAACATATATGCAAGATTAACTCATTCATTGTTGTTTTCACGGTTTTCTTCACATGATCATCAATTATTGCTCTTGCTTCGGATCGACTTTGACCCCTTTGATGTTTGAAGTATTTCTACAAAAATAAAATCAAATAAAAAATGAAGACAACTACTCGTAGTATGAAGTACTTACAACCAAATACAACATATTTTAACTAATCAAAATTTAACCTTGAATTCTTTAAAAATAACATCCAACCACATTAGATCCCCAACCTCAATATATGTATAGGTGTACTAACCGACATGCCACCTAGATCGAAAGATTCAAAGCAGAGTTTTTTTAGCAACATCATGCTCAATACTACACAAAACAATTATATAACCAATTCCGCATTTTGTTGTTAGTAACGACTACAATTAGAAGACATCTACATGTATACATAGAAATGTTACTTTTAAAAGACAATAACTATACACAAGTATAAAAATAACTTATTTTAATACTAGAGTTTAAATTAACACCTAATTGTGCGGCAAAGTGACCTTGGTCATATTTATTCTAGTAAAATAAGGAAGTTCTAAGTTGTTGCAATTAGGACAAATACAATAATTTAATATTGAACACGTATATGTATAAAATTCCACAAATTGAATCCTATTATGTTAGAAGATATAGTCAATTTCAAAGCAAAAAATGTCAACCAAATAACAAGACAAAAATAATTAGATGAAAATCAACAATGATATATATATATATATATATATATATATATATATATATATATATATATATATATATATATATATATATATATATATATATATATATATATATATATATATATATATATATATATATATATATATTGGCCCCAGATATATTAACGCGATGAGGCTTTGCTGGTTCCTTCTCCCAAAATAATCCCGAAGAATGAGAACACGGTTTTAGTCCCCTCCATGCACGCTGCTCGCTTGGTGTCATATTTTTAGTAGGATCCAACTTTGGATTCATTCGAGGACGTTCATTGGTCTCAGGTTCATTAGTCTCAAGTTCAGACTCAGTCTCTTGGTCCGACCCCTTTATTGGTTCCTCAATTTATATCGTAGTTCGTGGTCTCCTTGTCCTCCTCTTACGGGCATTTGCTCCCGGTTTAGCATTTACAATAGACTTCCCTTTGTTTCGCCTACCATCATCATTTTCCTTACCTTTACCCTTATCTTTTTTGGCCATTAATGAGATGACCAAGGTAAGTGTGCAACCAGTGAAATATTAAAAACCAAAAAGTCCCTGCATATTATAGAAACACCAAATTAAGTATGTTATTAACACAATCACTTAATCAAAATATATCCTTTCAAAATATAACCATTGAACACAATAAATTAAAATCCAATAACTATATATGTGGTGAAATTTTGCATACATCCAATGCACTAATAATAATAAGTACCCAAGCCAAATTCAAATAACTCAAATTAAGTCAAAACTTATAGTATATAGTACTATAACAATTCCAATATTTAGTACTATAACAATTCAAATTAACTCAAATATATAATCTATTAAATATAAAGTTAATGAAAACTTTTCAATTCACTTATAGTATATAGTACTATAGCAATTAAAATAACTCAAATTAAACCATATACAAAAGTATGGCAAACACTATAACCTTCAACTCATATATAGTATACCAAATTAAAGCCTAAAAACCCATAACACACACCCACTTAACATTTAAATCATATTCAAAATCCCCATTTCTTAAATAAGTAGACCAACATTTAAATATTTGTAAAAAAAACACCCAAGTACATGTTTAGCACGATGCCAGCTATGAGAATAATGAAGAAAAGAAAACCCAATCCACACTTTTTACAATTAAAAAGCACATGTTTGGCACAAATCACAAAATAGAAGTACTATTATATAGAAAAGAATAAATAAGGAAATATGTACACATACATGCATATTTGTGTGTATAAATTAATTAATACAAGAATGTTAAGAGAAAGAATACCAATCTTGATGTCAAAATTAAACGAGAATATAATCACAATAATCCTAATATTATGAACAACTATACAAATTTTATTTGTGTATATATTTGTATGTATGTAACCCAATACATATATACAAGCAAATGGTTACAAAAGAGGATATATCTACCTCTATACTTAAAAGCATTGATTTGTTATTTCGAGCTTCAGGAAGATGAGCCATTTGTCTTAGAATGTTAGCCATTGGAATCTTTGAGTGTTTAGGGATATAGGAAGAGAATATAGGGTTTGAAGATATGAGAGTGGAATATAATATGAGAAGTTAGATTGTTTAATTGAATGCTGGTCACTATAATCGACAGACGTTGGTCCGTTTTAGTATCGGGATCCGTAAATTAGAGAAAAATGACGTCGTTTAGCTTATTAAGGTGGGATCAGTTTTGATATGCGTATGGACGGTTTTGTAATGAATGTGGTCGGTTTTGAATCAAATCGGTTAGTTTTCTGGGCAGAAATTGCACAATTTTATTCTAAAAACACATATGAAAAATGTTTAAAAAAATGTATCCATAAAGATGTAAATACTTATTATATTCATACCATATGGTTAGATCGCGTAAATTAAATAAAATCAATGTATTCCGATCATAAAATATAATTTTTAAATAAATTTGATGCAATATCCTTGTAGAAATTAGGTTATGCAATTTAAAATATACGAATTTTTCATGTATATTTATATTTACAATATTTTTTATGATCCGTAAGGTTACTTTGTAAAATTCCACATGAACAATGATATCAGTTGAGATACTACACGAATTAAGGTGAACCCTGAAACGTCAATTTCAAATATCACATATATAACATAACAATGATATATGGTAAACATCATCAATGAATGCAGTGAATTTGTGTACATATAGACCTCTAGAGCTATTATTATCGTATTTATTTTTGGAGCAATAGGTCCAATATCAAAAATAATATCATTTGTAACCCTAATCGACATTTAAAAATGAATTTTTTACTTATCAATGAATAAATTTAATATATATATATATATTATAGGAAAAAAGGTAGAGATTTTGATGTATTATTGAACAATTAAAATATTTATATTTTAAAATTATTTAAAATATTTAACATTTATTTTAAAAAATAATTTTTTTACTCATAAATGACCAAGTGTCGGTCAGTTTTCGTATAACCGACCAGGTGTTCGTCGGTTTAGTAGGCTTTGTTATTTTACTTTGGAATTCAAATTGGGACCTTGAAACGTTGATTTTTGAAGATTCCAACGGTAGAAACATGAATAAACATGTGTCATTAGGATAGTAACATATCATAACAACATTCAAGGTTCCCCAATAAGGCCTCGTCGGGTTTAAACCAGTAGCAAATGACTCAAAATGTTTACCGGCCGTTAAAACCGACCGCATATGTATGAAGGTGGTCAGTTTTACGAAGATTGTGGTCGGTTTTAAATGAATTCGGTCAGTTTTGTGAGTTTTGTTTATGATAAAAATGGTCGGTTATGATATTTGTTGGTCAGTTTTAACTGGCAAAAATCGCAAGTCATTCTGTAAACAGCCCAAGAAACCAACAAACAAAATTTCAACTATCATTTTCAAAAAACAACCATTAAATATGATCAAAATATAAAAATTCATAACGAACTCTACTTCCATTGTCAAATTCAAGAACTAAGAAATTACAACTATCAACAAAATAACAAGTACCAATAACATGTGAAGTGTCTTTAACAACAAAACCTAAATTTGCTTCGGATCTAGTAGAAAACTTGTACCCATTAACACAACAAGTTTCATAAGTCATGACTTTAAGCGCCCGTCCAACAAGTAAGCTCTCAAAACGAGGGTGATTGGGGTCTTCATTCTCAACCTACACAATATTCAAAATATTCATGTCAAGTATAACCTACACAATATTCCAATATATATATGACAAATATAAGAAATATAAAACTTGTTTTAAATATAAACTTTTTTGTGAAGCAAATTTTAAATCTTGTTTTGATGATATTATCTAATTCTTGAGGTGTGGTTTCAAGACATTGTCGCATAACACGATTTATATACTTTCTGAAACATATTAATAATAATCCAAATTAAATTACAATTTTCATAAATTATAAATAATATATATATATATATACATTTTAGAAATTGATACCTTAAATAAGTTTGGACTTTCGAATAGTTTAAAAGAATGTATTCTTAATCTTTCATTCACTATCACTCATTACGCCACATTTTATTATGAACGGTTTCTGAGTCGGAGGCAAAATAAAATGAACAAAAATTGACAATTTCTTCTTCCATATATCCTTCCATAATTGAACCTTATGCCTTTAAATTTTCCCAAAAAATGCTCAGTAGGATACATCCAAATATAATAGGCAACTCCTGCAAGTCTGCATTGTTCCGCTAAATGTACAACCAAGTGTTTCATCGAATCATAGAAGGTTAGTGAAAAAATAGTTTCTAAAAAATACATTGCTTTGATAACAGATTTTTCCATATTCTGCAAGTCAGTTTTTATAATAATGGATGAGCACAAATCACTAAAAAAATTTGAAATTGTGGTCAAGGCATCCACAATTGGTTGAGTTAGAAGCTCAAAGAAGGAAATATGCATTAAATTTTGAAGAAATATGTGACAATCATGCGACTTGAATCCAAGAAATTTCGACTCACTGACATTACAACAACGCGATAAATTTGAGGCATAACCATCTAGAAGCTTAAGTGAGTAAATCCATTCGCACAAAAATTTAAGTTGTTTTCGGTTGAAGGTGAATGGTGCTTAAGATTTCTTGTCGTTTTCTAACATCCATAGATGAGGTAACAAATTAAAGTGTTTGAAATCCAATCTTGTCTTTTTATGATCCTTTAACTTTGCAGTATTTATGATAGTGCAGAATATATTCTAGCTTAAACATATTCTTTTCGGTATACAGAATATCAATGCAATATCGAACACTGTGTGATGGCCAAAAAGGGAGTTCATAATATTTAATTTTTTTTGGATTTCTTTTTTATAAATATTTTTGAAAAAAAAATTAGAGGGTTTGATACGGAATACCGAAAAGTGTTTTACAAAAATTTCAAAGGAGACAAAGAGGCATTCTAAAGATTTTCTTGTCTAAAATTTTCTCCCCTTCATAAATCCCTAAAAAATAAAGACAAACAAGAAACTAATCTGAAAAATAAATACTAAAGCGTGAAAATTACAATAGTCCCTCACAACGGCCCTAAAAACTTGATGTGCAAAAATATTGCAAGCCCACATTGATCAATCATACTTGGAAAACCTATGAAATTTCCAAACCCTAACAAATAAATGAGGAAGACTAGAGAAATAATGTTGAGATGAGATTTGTTTAACCTAATAAGCAAATAAGATAAAAGAAATATGGAAAACCCAGGAATCTGAATCCATTAATTAATTACAATTAATATCTAACTTTTCCTAAAAATCAACTCTCTGTCTTGAAAAATAAATATAAATTAAGGAGACATGCACATACTATGAAACTTATTATCTAACAATAACCCGTCAAAATTTCATGTAGGAAGCATAGGCTATGAAAAATAAATTTTGTAATAATAATATATCAAAATCACTTTGTTAATCAAACAATTATGCACCAAGAAAAATTACGAGAATCAATTAATAGTAACATGAAAATAGTAAAAATAATTACCTAACTTCATCTTCATATTAGGGCAAGAGGTTTAGTTAGACATGATTAAAAAAGAAAACAAAAGAATGAGAATAACGCAAAAAGTGTTTCAATAGAAAAAACGTGTTTGTATTGAAAGAGCAAGAAAATAAAACTACTTATTCGTACTCCTAATTATGAATTCTAATATATCCATTTTCACGAATTTTCTCTTATATTTTTATTATATTTGATTAATAATATATAGGGGTCAAACCTGCCTAAACGTGTTCGGTCTAGTTTACATTAATACAATTTACTTTAAGCCACATTGCATTGTTAATAACTTGCTACAACACTCCTAAGGACAATAATAAGTCATTATACTATGTGCTCATAATACACTCTATTACCATATACATGGATTTACATTCTTGAAACCCCGTTAAACATACATAGACCATATTATTATTGAACTCGTTATTTTGAACCGTTTATTGGTCCAAGTTTAGTACAAACAATAAATACAAGTTTTCTTTAATTTATAAGGCCATATACAGAGCAATACTGCACCTCTTAATTAATATTTTGACTTTTGTTGTCGGCCTTAGTTTCTTACTATTTAGGGTATATTTATATATATATATATATATGAGTTAGACTATATGAAAAACTAGTTTATTGGAGAACAACACTATTTATTTTGTAAAAATTATCACACTTTTTGTTTATAATACAAGTGTTCTCTAAATATAAATACAATTACATGAGAAAATTTTTTGAATTCTTAAAAAATTATGAAAAATATTTGCAAAACACATACATATGAATTATTGTATATACTAATTATTAAATATATATACATATATGTATATACATACATGGTTAAATGTGCTTCTAATTTGACCAAACAAGGTCTAGTTAATGCAGTATTAATTATGTCTTTAGAATTTATTTTAGCTCACATCATTCTTTGTAAAAATGATATTCAAGACCTTTATTATGAAATTATTACTTTATGATTTCGTTCTTTATTTTAGACTTATATATTGCGTTCCAAGTGGCCTAAACAGTTCCCTTCCTCTTGGGCTAGATCTCCATTTAATCCTGCTATCTTCCCTCATGGGGTTAGAAAATAATTAATACATGAAGGTCCTTTCGAAGCTTTTGACTACTCTTCCTACCAGACTAATCAATCCTTACAAGAATCAGTGGAGAATATGTAGTTGTTGAATGAGGGGTTTAACCATTCATATAGAGTTTAGAGTCTTCGAAGACTTGGGGAGGAAGTTTCATCCTTAAAAATAATAGTTATCCTTTCCTTTGTAGAAGTTGTAGGCGTATGTGATCATGTTACGTGAAGGTCACTCCATCTTGTATTTTCATCTATTTTGACTTCAATTAGTGGGATAAATATTTTGCACAATAACTAGTTACTATTTTTTTATTTAATTAGGACCAAACTATGTTTAGTTAATGCAGTATTAATTATGTCTATAGGACTTTTATATTTAATTTTGATAAACAACATAGTACGTATATTTAATTTTAATTCGTAGGTATTGGGAATTAATTATGCAGTATTCGTATATTTAAGTACAACGAAATTCAAACTTGATAAAATTAAGTGTAGTTTGTGAGATTCATCCTCTTTCCACTTGTAGGAATAGATTTTTTTTTAGGGGCAAATTTGAAAAGTATCTTGAATTCTTTACAGATAGGATAGGTACGATATAATTGCGTATCATAACCTTATTAATTGATAGATAGAATCATATATGATATTGTGTTTCATTCTTTACATGATATATTATTAATTTTACCTAATTGATTGGTATTAAACAAGGGTGAAACTCTGCCTTACTTCAACACAATAAAATACAAATAATATTTCATGAATAATATTTCATGGTTTAAGCTAATACAATATTGCATGATGCAGTAAAAGAAAACATTAATCAACTAGGGGGTAAACACAACCGTAGTAACAAAAAATTAAAAAGATGGCAAAAGGTATTTTCCTCATTCAATATTGGTCACAACTTGTTCGGGTTTGGCTCACTTACTTTCTTCTACTCATGAACTCTCTCTAAATTCTCGTATAGTAGTTTAATATCATGTGCACAATTTGATGTAATGTGATAGTTCTCATTCATGTTCATTATGTGCATTTGCCATGTTCTCCAGCATTTTTACTTTAATAGAAGATGAAAATGGATGGTGATCTCGAATTTCAGGGTATATAGAATCCATATTTTGTCCATCGAAATATAATTTTTGAAGATCATAGACCATGGATGTGTTGAAAGTCTCTAAAATAACGGGTATCCTCCAAATTACCGTCACCCAAATGCATCAACATGTCCCACTAGATTCATTTATATAAAAATTAAAAATAATTGAAGAGTTTTAATAACTCAAAAACAAGAAGGCACATGCATGCATCGAGGCAAAGTTTAAATACAACCCGAAATTGAACATTTAAGATTCCGGAAGGTGCACCACCCTAACAAATTGAAACTCAGACAATGGATTGCCTTTAAAACCTATTAAAGGTCTTCTTCATAATTTGTCAGAGCTACTAAAATAGAATATTAATCTCCAACCCAAGGACAAGCCCAAGAGGCATAAGGCTTTACACTTGTGATTAGATAATTATAGTGCCCAAGGATAAGTTGCTTCAAAAAGGTGACCTATTCAAAATACCAACATGATTAAAATAAAAGAATGAAGGTTTAGTAACTGCCCAAATTTGAGCAACCAGTGAGATAGAAACACTTTGTGTCAAACAAAATGTGTAACTAAAGAAAATTACGAACACAATGAGAAATCTCGAGACTTGAGGTGAGTTTGTTTATACTAATTACCAAACAAGATAATAGAAAATTTTGAAAATAATTTAAACATTAATGGATATGAGAACTACAAGAACACAAGTGTTGTTTCGCACTGAATATATTCCACGAACTTCAAATTAAGTTAAATGCAAATTATAAATTTCACCAAATTCAGTCCAACTTAACTTGAGTCAACTTCATTACGTGAAATTATTTATTTCCGACCATTTTAAGTGGAAATAATATTCGGTGAAAACAATTCGCTGGAGTTACTTTGTGTTCTATTTAGTTTTAGTCAAATTTAATCATTTTCCTCAGTTTATAATTGAAAAAACTATTTAATAAATTTTAAAATTTTATGAAGTATTTTACCATATAAATTTTAAAACATTACGACTACTTAGAAAATTTAACTAGTTTACTTCAATTCAATTCTTTTGCAAGAAGGTCCCTAATATATCCATGTAGTTGTTAAAAAAAGGAAAGTTTGAGACATATTTTATATATGTTCTTCATGTAATTTCTGAAAATTAACGATTGGAAGTTGTTCCTTGCTATTAGGACTTAAACTTTCAAGTTTGGATCTAAGACATTTTCTTAGTGTAATCCATAAATAAATTGAGTTGAAATTGCTAGTTTGAAATGAGTTTAAAGAGTTTTTCGCACATTGAATATGTAATATGGGTGTGGGTGCTTTATATGCATGGATGTGCAAGAGTAGTATCAACTATTATGGCATGTGAGTGTGCATGGTGTACTAGTGTGCCCTCACGCGCGCTGCCGCCCCGCCTCGCCTCGCCTCTACTCGGGTCGGATCGGGTCGGGTCGAAGGGCGAATGTCTCGGCATCTCGCGTACGGGAGGCGACTTGGGCGAGGAGTTTTATTACATGATTAATTAATTAATTTAATTATGACTTTAAATATTATTTTAGTATGAATAGTGAATCAAAACTTACTGTCAGCATTGTCACAAAGTTGTTGTCAAGGATTGCAAAGGTACTGTCACAGAAAGTTACTGTCGGAGAAAAACTTACTGTCAGCATTGTCACAAAGTTGTTGTCAAGGATTTGCAAAAGTGTTGTCACAGAAAGTTACTGTCGGAGAAAAACTTACTGTCAGCAAAGCTGCTCTCAAGGATTTTGCAAAGGTGCTGTCACTGAATTTTACAAATTTGCTGTCAACAGAATTTGCAAAGTTGTTGTCAACAGAATTTGCAAAGTTGTTGTCAACAGATTTGCAAAGTTGCTGTCAACAGATTTGCAAAGTTGCTGTCAACAAGATTTGCAAAGTTGATGTCAACAGATTTGTAAAGTTATTGTCGTGACTTAAGCTAACTGTTACTGATTCTGAATATTCTATTAAATGCTTTTTAAGTCAGAATAATTATTTTAATTAATGTTTTATCTGCTGTTACATTTTATTGTATTATATATACATAAAAACGTTGGAGATAGAGGGACGGATTTTGATACAATTTTAAGAAAACCCTAGCAGCCATACTCTGTGTCTTCCACACTCACACAGATTTTGCATAAGGCTTTTTGGGTGAACTAAGGTGCAGGTCACTGTTGAGTGCTACGTATCTGTGGATGAAGTACTCTGTGCTGTTTTATCCTGGAAGTGATATTGCTGCAACCCAACACAGCGTAGTGGGACAATAATCTCTTCAAGAGCTCTTATGGGAGAACCCGGACCAAACCCACAATACTGACTCTCAGGGTCTGGAAAAGTATTCTGTGGCAAGGTTCCTTGATTTTAAACTAGTGGATACTAAATCCATGACGGGGCAAGTGCATGAGTTTGAGATGTTGGTACATGTTTTGAAGGAGTCTGGAATGGACATTCCTGAGAAGTTTCAGGTTATGTCGGTGATTAAAAAGCTTCCGAAGTCTTGGGAAGAGTTTGCTCTCTCCCTGAAAAGACAGAAAGGAGAGATCTCCTGGACAAACTTGATGTTGAAAATGTTTGTGCAGGAACAACACAAGTCCAAACAGGGACATGTGATGCCTGCTGAACATGGGAGTTCGAAGGTGAACGTAGTGACTGTTGGACAGAAAAGAAAGTCTGTCACTAAGAAGGGGAATAACAAGCCTAAAACTGACAAGAACAAGACTAAGAAACCGAAGGCAAACAAACAATGTTGGTCTTGTGGACAAGTTGGTCACTGGAACAAGGACTGTCCTACTAAGAAAGCGAAGAAACCTAATGTGGTAGCACAAACTAATATTGTGCTTGCAACCACTGGTAGGCCTGTGGTTAACATGGTTGTTGGTGAGGCTGTTGCTTCTGAAACCAATGACGGGTATGTTACCTACAACCCTACACTACTTTCCACTTATCTGACAAATGAATGGTTGATTGATACTGGAGCTAATGTACATATTTGTACTGATATTACTCTGTTTATATCTTATCAACAGATTCAAGGAATGACAGTGACGATACGGAATGCTAATGCTGCTCAAGTACTTGGAGTAGGAAACGTGGACCTGAAATTTGCTTCTAGGCGTGTTTTATCCCTTACTAGAGTGCATCATGTTCCTGACATTCGTAGAAATATAATAAGTGGAAGTTGTTTAGTTAGAAATGGTTTCGAACTTTCTTTGAAGTGTAATAAAATATTTATTACACATACTGGTGTATTTTTTGGCAAAGGTTACTTGTCTGATGGTTTATTTTTAATAAATGTGGAGCCTGTTTTGGGCAGTTTTATTAATGATAATGTTGTTCCTTCTGTGAATTGTGTTGAATCATCTGAATTATGGCACTCACGTCTTGGTCATCTAAATTTTGGTGCTCTAAATAATATGATGAATTTAGAGTTGATTCCAAAGTACGTCATTGAAAAGAAATCTAAATGTCAAGTATGTGTGACTGCTAAACTAACAAGGAAACCCTTTCATAACGTTGTTAGGGATTCAGAAATATTAGAATTAGTACACAGACATATGTAAATTCAGTGGTGTTTTGACTAAAGATAATAGAAGATATTTCATTACCTTTATAGATGATTGTAGTAGATACTGCTATGTTTATTTACTTAAACATAAAGATGAAGCACTAGATGAATTCATTATGTATAAAAATGAAGTTGAAACACAAACTGGCAAAGTACTTAAACGTTTGAGGTCGGATAGAGGTGGAGAGTATACGGGTACGTCATTTAATGAATTTTGCAGAAGCAATGGTATAGTTCATGAAGTGACTCCACCATACACTCTTGAGTCTAATGGGGTGGCAGAACGAAAGAACATAACTTTTAAAGATACGATTAATAGTATGCTTATTAATTCTAGGTTGCCTAAGTACATGTGAGGAGAGGCTCTGAATACGGCTTGCCATATTCTGAACAGAGTCCCTCTGAAACATATAGACAAGATACCTTATGAATTATGGAAAGGCTGAAAGGATATTTTAAAGTATCTTCGTATGTGGGGCTGCCTTGCAAAGGTACTTATCCCTGAACACAAGAGAAAGAAACTGGGGCCAAAAACTGTTAATTACATCTTTCTGGGCTATATTGAAACCACTACCGCTATGAGATTTTTAGTGTTAAAATCTGACATTGATGGGATAGTGGCCAACACTATAGTTGAGTTTCGTGATGCAACATTCTTTGAGAATGTGTTCCCTATGAAGGCTGGTATACCTCGGGGTATTTCTAATGATGATCCCACTCACACATCAAGTTCCATTCCTGATCATGTGGAAAGGATGACAAATATGGGGGCGGATCCTGCTAGTAGCTCTACTCCTAACGAAGTACAGGAACCTAGAAGGAGTAAGCGTGCAAAGGTGGTTAAGGACTTTGAAAGTGATTTTATCACTTACAATGTCGAGGATGAACCTTTAACTTTTCGACATGCCATGGATTCTGCGGAGTCAAGGCACTGGAAAGGTGTTGTAAAGAGTGAGATCGATTCTATTGTTTCTAACGGAACATGGGAGTTGGTTGATTTCCCTCATGGATGTATTACTATAGGATGTAAATGAAAGTGTTTGACCTAAAACCAATCATGTATGATGAGTTAGGAAAAACTTTCTACTACTCTTATTTAATTTCATTTGATAATAATAAAGTATTTATTTGTTATGTTACGGGCTTAATCTATTTGAAGTGTATTAAATAAGATGTTCCATAGTTTAGAGCAAAGCTTCTAGAATTATAATGAGATTGTAATAATGAGATCTAGAAGATAATAGCTTTAGACTTAAACAGTTCCTGATCATAGGATAACTAATTGGAAATTGGTAAATCCGTAAAGATCAGTACATACTATGCTAGCTCTCTTAGGAGGATGTCTGTTCTCATAGACATTTGTGTGGTGACACTATAACTAGTATGTAGGTGCTTATTAAGGAATAAGTTCACTGAACATGACTCGATAAGTAGAACAACTAATGGAGTTTACTCACGTGTCGATAGTTGTTTATTAAGTAAATAGTTGTACAAGTATCCTTAGACTTGAGATCGTTAGAGTAATCTCGTATACAATGATTTATGCTTTGGTTTAGTCCTTAGTCTCTAGGACATTCATTAGGTCCATTCTGGGCATAATGATTTGTGTATGGAGATAGTTAACGGATCAATAAAGGATCTGCCCCTTCTAGTAAAGGAAGTGAATATCCTATATTATTCTTAGATATGCAAGTTCAGGAATCTCTGGCCAGAGTGAATGAAATTAGAAAGAGTTTCTAATTTGCATTAAAAGGAAAATTGCATTATGAATAAGAAATCATATGATTAAATTAGATAGGCTTGACACGAGTTCCATGCCTTGTATTTAATCGGGATATTGAAGGGTAGAAGGAATTAATTGTACGGTAACTAATTACTGACAGGTTCTAAGTATTCTAAGCAATGATTTCGTATTATCTGGATAGTCGCGATATGTTGAGAAGCATCACTCACGATGTAGAATAAATATAATTAATCAGATTAATTATATTTAATGAATTAATAGAATTCATATAAATAATAAATAAAATGTTTATTATTATTTATTTCTACTATCGGCTTAATATTGAACCTAAAGAGTCACACCATAAAAGAGATTAAATTATAGATGAAGGAATAATTAATAATAGCTAGTCATTATTTATTTATGAAATAAATAAGTACTTAGCAAATTTTATAAATTAATTAAATGAGATTTAATTGATTATAGATTATTTAAGATAAGATCTTAATATTATTAATTAAATATTTAATTAAAGTAATTAAATATGAAGAGAGAATAATTTTCTAAAAGAGTTTAGAAAAAGGAATTACTGATTAAAATAGTTTTAATCATTAACTAGTTAATTAATAAGATTAATTAATTAAAAAGAGAATTAATAATAAGATATTTATAGAAAATATCTCAGCTGAGATATTTGCCTATAAATATAGAATTATAAACCCTAATAAAAAAACCCTAATATTTGTGAGAAATATTTTAAAAGGGAGGCAACCCTAATTTCCTCTCTAGCCTCCTCCTTCATCTTTTAGTTTGATTCTTGGTGGATATCTTTAGAGCACTCCACACTTGAGGGGTGATTGCAAGGATTGAAGAACAAGATCTTCTCTAGCTATTGCCGGAAAGCAATCGAGGTATTCTTCAATTTATAAAATAGTTTTGTATCTATATGTATGTATACATAGGAATATATGCAAATAAATGTTATTCAATGCTTCCGCTGGTGCAGAAATTCCTTTAATGGTATCAGAGCTTAGGTTGTATGCATATAGATTTGTGGTCAAGTTTCAGAATTTTATGAGCATGTATGTATTTATTATGATTTATACAACCAATATCATGTTTTAATTATGATTAATATGATACTGTTCGTCAAAATTGTTTTGATAATTTTCCTGGGTTCTATAAGTGTTGTAGATCGTCCAGTTAATTTTGCATAATTTTCTGATGCGTAGAATATTTACTATGAATTTTAAAAGCAATAATAATGATTTAATTATGATTAATTCACTGCTATTCCTCAAATTTTATTTTATATTTTTCATGTGTTCTACAAGTGTTGTAGATCGTCCAGGTATTTTTAGAATATTTTTCCGAGCAATAGATTATTTATTATGGATTTTTAAAATTGTTTTTAATTAATTCATAATTAAATAATAATATCTGGGGAAAAAAGGTGTAAGGCATTGTGCGCATGCGTTACAAGCTAAAAAGGGGGTTTTGGCTTGTAACTCATACCCGAGATGCGTGACAGGGTGTCTTACACGCGCCTGACGGGCGCGTGCGGGCACGTGGGAGCTCAGAATGACGCGTGTAATATACCGTTGGATTCGTTTTTCCGAGACGGTTCTAATGGTATATTACAATAATTTTTCTGAAATTGTTTCGGACTGTTTAGAGCTTCCAAAGGTGTTTTAAAGCAAGTTTTAACTGTTTTAAGTTGCTTTTAAATACACCATGTGATACATAGAGATGTATAATCCTTATATGTTATAATATATGATTTAACATGCCTACCTTATATTTATTCGTGATTATATATATGTGATATATGCTTGGATTATCATGAGATGATAGATTTATGTGAACTTAATTAACATAAGGCGTATGTTAGACAATCTAGAATAGTAAAATTGTTTCGTGACCTTAATTTACATATTATGAATACAATCATGAGATTTTTGTGTTTATGAAACACGTGATTGAATATGAATTTTTAACTTAAGTGAAAGGATGATTCTGTCAAATAACAGATGTTCTATCTGTAAGAAAAGGGGTTATTAAGAGATGCCTCTTGACAATGCTCCACCCCTGGCCTGGGATGACTCCAAGTATCAATAGTTGATTTGAAATATTTAATCCAATCTAAAAGAATCTCTTTATAATATGATTATGATTGTAACATAATATAATCGCCTAAAATATAAAGAATATCAAGTAGTAATTGGCCATAAAACAAAAAGGGCTTATGTTGGTCATAGCCTTCCAACATAATAGAAAGTATTTCTTGTTTTTGAAACTCTGTTGTTTCGTGCTATAGCCGAGGGCGTTGTTTCCGAAAGAAGAGATACTTGTCTATAACATGAGATGAGTATGATGAATTGGAATCTTATGGTCGTTACGTGCTACAGCCGTGGGCTATTTGAAACTAGTTTAATTATACGAGATGTTGGGATTGACTTGACTTAGAATGTTGAGTTTGTCGTGCCACAGCCGTGACTCAAGTATTCAAGAGGCTAAAGTAAGATTAGGGAATAACATGAGATGTAGCTGACAATAGTTGTCTGCCTATTGAACGTTACATGGCGTTTCGTGCTACAGCCGAGGTTGTGTGATGGAATGTAGGATCTCTATCCCACTATCATTATGAATGCTTAATTTCAATAAGGGATATAGAAATTAGATAGAATAGTGGGAGGCAGTTATGAATAAAGACCCGATTCATAAGGTGTTTTACATAATGAAATAGAGTACTTGCTAAATGTTGTTATGTGTTTATTATTTGCAGATTTACTATATACATAATGTCTTCTGCACTTCACTCCGTTGCATGCTCGAAACACACAAATTAACTGGTCACAACTATGCTGATTGGCTTCGAAACCTGAGAATTATTCTCAGGATTGAGAAGAAGGAATATGTACTAGACTCACGTAAACCTGTTGAACCTGCTCAGGATGCATATAATGATGAACATATTGTGTATCGTAATTGGATAGATGATGCCAGAGTTGCACAGTGTGTTATGCTGGGATCCATGAATGATGAGCTCCAAAAGCAACACGAGCATATGGATGCTCACTCTATCCTTATGCATCTACAAGATTTGTATGATGTGGCAGGAAGGAAAGCTGAATATGAGATATCGAAGGAGCTGTTCCGTTGTAGGATGACTGAGGGATCATCTGTGAATGTTCATGTGCTCAAGATGATCAATTTGATTGAGCATCTTGGACAACTTGGATTTGTCATGGATGGGGAGCTGAGTCAAGATCTGGTCTTGCAATCACTTCCAGATTCATTCTCGCAGTTCGTTGTGAACTTTCACATGAACAAGTTGGATGTCAGCTTGCCTGAACTCCACAACACGCTGAAAACTGCTGAGTTGAATTTTCCCACAAAGAAGAGTTTTGTTCTTCTAATTGGTGAAGGCTCTAACCCTAAGAAGAGGAAGATGAGCCCTCCTAAGAAGAAGAAGAAGGTAGGTGAGAAAAGGGCAGTTCCGCCAAAAGCTGAAGATCCCAAAAGCAAAGCTGTTTGCTTTCACTGCAACAAAGTGGGGCACTGGAAGGGAAACTGTAAGGCTTACCTTGCAGAATTGAAGAAGAAGAAGGGTGGTGAGACTACCGCTTCTGCTTCAGGTATGTTCATGATCGAACTAAATATGTCACTTAATCAAACTTCTACTTGGGTATTAGATACCGCCTGTGGTTCTCACATTTGCAATTCGTTGTAGGGACTAAGGAGAAGTAAGACTCTTGAAGAAGAGGAGGTGATCCTACGTATGGGCAATGGAGCAAGAGTTGCTGCTGTAGCTGTAGGATCGTTTGATTTACTTATGCCTACGGGCAAGACTATTATTTTGGATAATTGTTATTTTGTTCCCTCAATTGTGAGGAATATTATTTCTATTCCCATGTTAGACTTGCATGGTTTTTCGTTTGTTATTGAGAATAATAAATGTTCAATTTTTAGAAATAATGTTCTTTATGGTGTTGGTATTTTAAATAATGGTTTGTATGTATGTGACATAGAACATAGTTTACTTCAAATTGAACATAGTAATAATAGAAAAAGAGATGATGAAAATCCCACCTACTTGTGGCACTGCAGACTTGGTCATATTAGTGAAAATAGACTTAGGACATTGCATAAGGAAGGGTTACTAGAACTTTTTGATTTTGAATCATATCCTACATGCGAGTCTTGTCTGTTAGGCAAAATGACCAAATCTCCATTTAGTGGACATGGAGAAAGAGCTGCAGAGTTGCTTGGATAGGTACATACAGATGTGTGTGGGCCGATGTCCACACAAGCCATGAGTGGATTTTCATACTTCATTACTTTTACAAATGATCGATCTAGATTTGGATATGTGTATTTGATGAAATACAAATCCGAAGCCTTTGAAAAGTTCAAAGAATATAAGTATGAAGTAGAGAAACAAACCAAGTATAGTATTAAAACCCTTCGATCAGATCGAGGAGGTGAATACTTAAGTGGCGAGTTTCTAAATTATCTCAAAGAAAATGGTATAGTCTCTCAATTGACTCCTCCGGCCACTCCCCAGTTGAATGGAGTATCTGAAAGGAGAAATCGAACTTTGTTGGACATGGTTCGATCCATGATGAGCTATACAGATCTTCCAGTATCACTTTGGGGTTATGCATCGAAAACATCAGCATATATATTGAACAAGGTGCCTTCCAAATCTGTTTCTCAAACTCCATATGAGAAATGGAAATAAAGGAAACCGAGTCTTAAGCACGTTAAGATTTGGGGATGTCCAGCTTATGTCAAAAAGTTGACCCCGATAAGCTAGAATCTCGATCCGTGAAATGTAGGTTTGTAGGATATCCTAAAGAGACCTTAGGGTATTATTTTTACACCGAACAAAGGGTGTTTGTCTCCCGACATGCCACCTTACTGGAAAAACAGTTTATCCTTGAAGGGAATAGTTGTTGGGTTCCGAGGCATAAAACGCAGCGGATTAACGTAAATATAACAAAAATTTCGGAACCCTAACTCAGGATCATGTATAAGATTGGACAGATTATGGTGAAACAGAATTCTACCTTTTGGTCTTGACTTTCACGAACTCAACGGAGATCCTAGCTTTCACGACTTGTGTCTTCCTCTCGAAAAACACCTCTATGGTATCCACACGAGCACCTTCAAGAACATCTCACGATCTTGATTACGGAATGGATGTACTAGCCTCCTTTTTGATGATTTCGAATTTGTTCTTCTCTGCCTTTCTTGCCTTGCTGCTGCCCCTAGGGTTTTCACAAAACGTAAAAGCCATTTAACCTATCATTATCTATTTATAATGAGTGGTTAACGGGCCTATTCAGCAAAACATAACCCATGTAGGTATAGGATTAAATAATAAAATGTGTTTATATTATTTAATTAATAATTAAGTCATACTTAATTATTATGGGTAGAAATCCTTTTCAAATTCGAATTTATATTATTTCAATTAATTAAGTCTCACTTAATTAATATAATAACATTCAAATAATCATCAATTAATTTAAATTTATAATTTAAATTAACTATTCCTCTAAGAGCTCTTTGTGTGTGACCCTATAGGCTATTATTTAATTAGCAATAATTTTATTCTCTAATAAAATTATAAACAATGAGCGGTATCTAGTAATACATCATTGCTACCCAATTAAACAACAATTAAATCGTGATTCGATAAAACCTTTCGTGATTAATGTTTCCGTGTAATATAATCCCTTTAACCATATATATTATAGATTAAACTCGAGACATGTATTTAGTCATCCTCTACAACATTTAATCCGGGTTTACTTGATCAATGAGTAGACTATGAAAACAAATCATTATTTGAGCACGGCCATGCATATTATAGTCTTACTCAATCAAGATGCCAATAATATCTCTCCTAATTATAGGAGGGTTAAATCCTTTATCTATCATTCATATTTCTCATACGACTCATGATATACCCGATGTCCACTTTTATTATCACCCGGTCAAAGGTAACTTTTAATGTAGTCAAAGTATATTAATCCTCGTATAGAAATATAATGATCTCAAGTCAAATGATCATTACTCCATTATCACTGTAAGTCTTTCTTATGACTTTATTAAACATGAAGAATCTCACTGTGGGTCTGTCCAGTATCATGTACTCCTACATGTACCTATGTATTGACTTTAGTATCCCCATACTTATAACCAATGAGATGTGGTTATCAGTCAAACAACATACTAGTCTATTTATATATTATTATTGTCCTATAATAATAATACTCGACTAGGGACCTTTTAAGAATATGATATATTATATAATCTCAAGTTCAAGTCATGTACTTAAACTATACAATGTGTATCATGATTCTAAGGACATTTATTATGCTAATAAATATATCGCAGTACTTAAAGTCATAATAAATACGTTTATTGAATAATCAAATGACATAAAGGTCTATTAAAAAGAAACATTGTATTGCCTCTAGGGCACCTACACTAACAATCTCCCACTTGCACTGGGGCCAATCACCCATGTATCTAATACCCATGGAACTAGTGTGACCGTCGTACTTCGTCTGCGACAAGCCTTTGGTCAATGGGTCTGCAATGTTATCATTTGTGTGCACTTTACATATGTGTATGTCACCCCTTTCATTAATCTCTCAAATGAGGTGATATCTCCTGAGTATATGTTTTGTTCGGGAGTGAGATCTAGGTTCTTTAGCCTGTGCAATAGCTCCATTATTATCGCAGTATAGATCAATGGGATCTGCGATCGATGGAACCACTCCCAAATCAGTAATGAATTTTCGAATCCAAATAGCTTCCTTTGCTGCTTCACAAGCTGCAATGTACTCAGCCTCCATTGTAGAATCAGCTATTGTTTCTTGCTTTGAACTCTTCCAACTTACAGCACCTCCGTTTAGACAAAACACAAAACCAAACTGTGATACAGTATCATCCCTGTCTGTTTGGAAACTCGCATCGGTGTAACCTTTTACAACCAGTTTCTCCTCTCCTCCATACACCAAGAATGAATCTTTAGTCCTTTTCAAGTACTTTAGAATATTCTTGACTGCCGTCCAGTGACCTTCACCTGGATTAGATTGGTATCTGCTCGTCATGCTTAAAGCATACGAAACATCTGGGCGAGTACATACCATTGCATACATGATAGATCCAATTGCTGAGGCATATGGTACCTTACTCATGCGGTCCTTGTCATCCAATGATTTCGGACACTGATCTTTAGAGATCGTTATCCCTTGAGACACAGGGACATATCCCCATTTTGCATTTTGCATACCAAAACGATGCAAAACCTTATCGATGTATGTACTCTGACTTAGACCTATCATCCTTCTAGATCTATCCCTGTAGATACTCATTCCTAGAATGTAGGATGCTTCTCCTAAGTCTTTCATAGAGAAGTTGTTCCCTAACCAAGTCTTAACAGCCTTAAGAGAAGGTATGTCATTCCCCATTAGTAGTATGTCATCAACATATAGTACTATGAATGCCACATGGCTCCCACTGACATTCTTGTAAACACAAGGTTCATCTTCGTTTTGAACAAAGCCATACTCTTTGACTATTTCATCAAAACGGATATTCCATCTCCTAGAGGCTTGCTTCAATCCATAAATGGATCGACGTAATTTATATATCTTGCTAACATTCCTTGGATTGACAAAACCTTCAGGTTGTGTCATGTACACATCCACATCCTCTTCAAGGCTTCCATTAAGGAAGGCTGTTTTGACATCTATTTGCCAGATTTCATAATCATGGAATGCTGCAATAGCAAGCAAAATCCTTATGGACTTGACCATAGCCACTGGTGAGAAAGTTTCATCATAGTCAATACCATGAATTTGTTTGAAACCTTTTGCAACCAGCCTTGCTTTATAGGTCTGAACATTTCCATCCATGTCAATTTTCTTCTTGAAAACCCATTTGCACCCTATGGGTTTTACCCCTTCAGGTGGATCAACCAAAGTCCATACTTGGTTTTCGTACATGGAATCCATCTCGGATTTCATGGCTTCTAGCCATCTCTTAGATTCTGAACTGTTCATAGCATCTTGGTATGTGAGAGGCTCATCTTCATCTATGAGCATCAAATCACCACATTGAGTCAAGAAAAATCCATATCTCTCTGGCTCATGGCGAATTCTACCGGTTCTATGAATAACCCATGTTTGTTGAGCATTATCATTATCCTGCTCTTGTTCCACTTCAAGTTCAATGCTATTTTCTGGTTCTGGATCTTCATCGAGGTCTATAGTTCTCCCACTGTTTCTTTTGGAAATAAAATCTCTTTCCATGAAAACAGCATCTCGAGCAATAAACACTTTCTGCTCAGAAGGACTATAAAAATAATACACCTTTATTTCATTAGGGTATCCCACAAAATTGCATTCTTCATATTTAGGTCCAAGCTTGTCAGATACTTGACGCTTCACAAACGCCTTGCATCCCCAAACTTTTATAAAGCTCATGCCTGACCGTTTCTTCTCCCATATCTCATATGGAGTCTTTTGAACCTTCTTAGTAGGAACACGGTAAAGTGTGAAAGCCGCTGTTTCTAGAGCGTAACCCCAGAAACTAATTGGAAGATCTGCATGACTCATCATCGATAGCACCATGTCCAATAAGGTGCGATTTCTCCTCTCTGAAACTCCATTCCATTGAGGTGTACCTGGTGGAGTGAGTTGTGATACAATACCACAGTCCTTTAAATAATCTTTAAATTCTGTGCTCAAGTATTCTCCTCCACGATCAGATCGTAAGATTTTAATACTTGCACCTCCGCCAATTTGCTTCTCTACTTCAGCCTTGTATTCTTTGAACTTTTCAAAAGAATCGGATTTATTCTTGATAAGATATACATATCCATATCTATTGAAATCATCAGTAAATGTTATGAAGTAGTAATAGCCTCCTCTAGCTATCACACGTATTGGGCCACATACATCACTATGTATTAGCTCTAGACGTTCAGTGGCCCTTTGACCCTTACCAGTGAAAGGGGCTTTAGTCATTTTACCAAGTAAACAAGATTCGCATTCTTGGTATGATTCAAAATCAAACTTATCCAAGTATCCATCCTTATGTAATTTGGATATGCGTTTCTCATTTATATGGCCTAGACGACAATACCAGAGGTATGTTTGATTTGAGTCATTAACTTTAAGTCGTTTGTTTTCTATATTATAGACAGGATTATCTAAGTCAAGAATATATAAACCATTAAACAAATGCGCAACACCATAGGTTAAATCATTCAAAGCAAAAGAGCAACAATTGTTCTTTATCGTAAACGAAAAACCTTTCTTGTCCAAACAAGAAACAGAAATAATGTTTCTGCGAATCGTAGGCACGTAAAAATAATTCTCCAATTCTAAAACTAGCCCTGAGGGCAAAGATAAATAATAGGTTCCTACAGCTAAAGCAGCAACTCTTGCTCCATTGCCAACTCGTAGGTCCACTTCTCCTTTAGCCAATGTCCTACTTCTCTGCATTTCCTGCACATTTATGCAAATGTGAGTAGCACATCCAGTATCCAATACCCAAGATGTAGAAATAGACAGATTGACTTCTATAACATATACACCTGAAGTAGAAGCTTGCTCAGCCCTCTTCTTCTTCAGATCCTCCAAGTAAACTGAACAGTTTCTCTTACAGTGACCAGTTTTCTTACAGCAGTGACAATCACCCTTAGCGACCCCACCTTTAGGCTTTAAAGCCTATTTAGGACCTGAGTTTGGCTTGGGTTTAGAATCAGATCATGTCTTCTTCTTACCCTTCCACTTGCCTTTCCCTTTGGCCTTACCTTTATTACCCACCATCAGTATGGGAGCAGGTTCAGCCGTCTTCATATTGATCTCATATGTCCTCAACATAGCCAACAATTCAGTAGGTGTTTTGTCAAATTCATTCATATTGTAGTTTATAACAAACTAGGTGAATTTTTTGTTCAAAGAATTCATGATTAGGTCAATACCAATTTCTTAAATAATTAGGAAACCCAAAGTTTCAAGGTACTCAATGTAACCAATCATCTTCAGAACATGTGGGCCAACTGGTTCACTTGCCCCTTGTTTGCAATTAAAGAGTGACTTACTCGTGTAGAACCTTTCCTGACGAGTTTGGCTTGCAAACATGCTTTGTAAGTGCTCATTGGTAGTATATGCATCCATATGCACATGCTATCTTTGAAGCTCAGCACTCATACTTGCCAACATAAGACATGCAACATCATTTGCATCATTCTCATCCTTTGTGTGGGCCGCTCGTTCCTCAACAGTAGCGTCCTCAGGAAAGGGACCTGTCGGAGGAATATCAATGACATGAAGCTTGCGCTCCTGTCTGAGGACGATCCTCAAATTCCTCTGTCAGTCTAGGAAGTTGTTTCCTACTGTCAGGTTATCCTTCTCAAGGACTGATCGTACGGATAGTGTGTTTGTGTTGTTTGCCATTACTTGGTATCTACAATGATAAAAGAATAAAATAAACATTAGATTGTCTGAGTTATTTATTATGTTCAAATGATTATGATATATTCATAATATATCTCCCACTATTTTTATCAAATTAATAGCCCTTACTATTAATGTGGAAAGTATATCCCATAATTCTTTCTAGTGAGCCAAGATCCATATTTCGTCATGTCCAAAGACAACCACTGGAAGTCCTTATAAATGATTATTTAGGTAGACAACAGTTGTCAATTATATCATATATAATTCTTGGATAGTTTGGTGAACAACGATTGATCTTATCTATCTAATAGACTTTTAACCAAACTCTATGCTTCTAAGTTCATAATGGTTGAATATAACCGTTTATTTTCACCTTATTATGACGACTCAGTTAAGTTAGACCCAATGATACAACGACCGAATATAACCGTTTATATTCGTCGCATCTCACCACGATAGATAGGAGTCCCCTGCCACTGACAGTCTTTCTCCTAATCGATCTAGGATTCGATGAGTGTTCATTCATTGGAAAGCATCCGAGTAAAACATAATATTTTGTTAAGGGGTTTAGAAAATTTACGATGATCATGATCACATCATGAAGAGATCCTCAATTTTTTCTTGAACCAAATATTTCAAATTGACATCTTAAATTGTTCATTTCCCAGGTAGTTGGAGGATACCAATGGTCACACTTAAAACCCATCAGCCTTACGAATACGCATATCCGTTTTTGTCAGAAAATCCCAGTTATAGATATCAAAAATCCATATTTATTTCCGTGTTTTAAAAATCCATATTTCATAAACACAAGAATCTGATGATCGTTTGTTAATTTTAAAATCTAAAATCGTTACAGATTTTATCTTGTTTAGCATGACAAGCATGGCGTGGGTGACGTATCTAATACATGCATACATCATTAATCTAATTAAAGCATACATCTTCTACTCTACACATACATTCATACATCAATATGTAAAATGCAGTAAACGTGCTTGGTTATGGCCCCTTTCTTATGTGATCCTTTCGAGCTAATGAAAGGATCAAAGTCAATCTATGGTGGTGGTAAAACATAAATACAGTTGCTTGTCTTCATTCTTCTTGCATCCATGGCTACCATATCTTCTTCTTGGATCATCCTTTGTCTTCAAGTACATTACATGGAATAATTGAATACAACCTAAGCTAATGTACTTACATAAGAAAACTTGAGTTACATTCGAGGATCAGCAATTATAAGAATGAAGAAAACGACATGCAAGTCGTATTTATAAAACCAAAAACAATTAATCTAGGGTCTAAGGCCATAACCAGCACCATGCCCACATAACAATTACTGACATCTCAGAATGCATAATCATATCATCATGCATCATATATATCATGATCAAAAAAATTATTAAAAAATTTAAAATTATGATCTAAAAATAGAAAACTGCGTTTTTGAGGCCCTTAACAATGTCAAATGGCCAAAAAACATCATAGGTCACGAAAAAGTTGTGATTTTTTCTCGTGGCGATTTTCCCTTTCCAGAAAGAGTAAATTCGACCCATTCTGACTCCGTCGAAAAACACTATTCACTGCAGCTATTCACAGAAAATTGCATCTTATGCAGTTGTGTTTTTAAACGCCTCAGAACGATTCCGACGACCTTCGTATGCCATAACAGATTATAACATTGCAGATCACATATAGTCATCATAACATCTTATAATTCGAATATACATGAAAAAACATAGCAAGGCAGTAGCATGGCAGGCATATATGCATCATACACAGAAAACACGTAACCAAATTAGTCCCTTATACACGTAGCTCCGATGCCGTTGTTGGGTTCCGAGGCATAAAACGCAGCGGATTAACTTAAATATAACAAAAATTTCGGAACCCTAACTCAGGATCATGTATAAGATTGGACAGATTATGGTGAAACAAAATTCTACCTTTTGGTCTTGACTTTCACGAACTCAACGGAGATCCTAGCTTTCACGACTTGTGTCTTCCTCTCGAAAAACACCTCTATGGTATCCACACGAGCACCTTCAAGAACGTCTCACGATCTTGATTACGGAATGGATGTACTGGCCTCCTTTTTGATGATTTCGAATTTGTTCTTCTCTGCCTTGCTTGCCTTGTTGCTGGCTCTAGGGTTTTCACAAAACATAAAAGCCATTTAACCTATCATTATCTATTTATAATGAGTGGTTAACGGGCCTATTCAGCAAAACCTAACCCATGTAGGTATAGGATTAAATAATAAAATGTGTTTATATTATTTAATTAATAATTAAGTCATACTTTATTATTATGGGCAGAAATCGTTTCCAAATTCGAATTTATATTATTTCAATTAATTAAGTCTCACTTAATTAATATAATAAAATTCAAATAATCATCAATTAATTTAAATCTATAATTTAAATTAACTACTCCTCTAAGTGCTCTATGTGTGTGACCCTATAGGCTATTATTTAATTAGCAATAATTTTATTCTCCAATAAAATTATAAACAATGAGCGGTATCTAGTAATACATCATTGCTACCCAATTAAACAATAATTAAATCGTGATTCGATAAAACCTTTCGTGATTAATGTTTCCGTGTAATATAATCCTTTTAACGATATATATTATAGATTAAACTCGAGGCATTTATTTAGTCATCCTCTACAACATTTAATCCGGGTTTACTTGATCAATGAGTAGACTATGAAAACAAATCATTATTTGAGCACGGCCATGCATTTTATAGTCTTACTCAATTAAGAGGCCAATAATATCTCTCCTAATTATAGGAGGGTTAAATCCTTTATTTATCATTCATATTTCTCATACGACTCATGATATACCCGATGTCCACTTTTATCATCACCCGGTCAAAGGTAACTTTTAATGTAGTCAAAGTATATTAATCCTCGTATAGAAATATATCGATCTCAAGTCAAAGGATCATTACACCATTATCACTGTGAGTCTTTCTTATGACTTTATTAAACATGAAGAATCTCACTATGGGTCTGTCCAGTATCATGTACTCCTACATGTACCTATGTATTGACTTTAGTATCCCTATACTTATAACCAATGAGATGTGGTTATCAGTCAAACAACATACTAGTCTATTTATGTATTATTATTGTCCTATAATAATAATACTCGACTAGGGGCCTTTTAAGAATAGGATATATTATATAATCTCAAGTTCAAGTCATGTACTTAAACTATACAATGTGTATCATGATTCTAAGGACATTTATTATGCTAACAAATATATCGCAGTAATTGAAGTCATAATAAATACGTTTATTGAATAATCAAATATCCAGGTCTATTGGAGCAAATGGCCAGGTAGAGACCTAATAGACCGTTATGTCATTTGATTATTCAATAAACGTATTTATTATGACTTTAATTACTGCGATATATTTGTTAGCATAATAAATGTCCTTAGAATCATGATACACATTGTATAGTATAGTACATGACTTGAACTTGAGATTATATAACAGATCATATTCTTAAATGTCCCTAGTCGAGTATTATTATTATAGGACAATAATAATACATAAATAGACTAGTATGTTGTTTGACTGATAACCACATCTCATTGGTTATAAGTATGGGGATACTAAAGTCAATACATAGGTACATGTAGGAGTACATGATACTGGACAGACCCACAGTGAGATTCTTCATGTTTAATAAAGTCATAAGAAAGACTCACAGTGATAATGGTGTAATGATCCTTTGACTTGAGATCATTATATTTCTATACGAGGATTAATATACTTTGACTACATTAAAAGTTACCTTTGACCGGGTGATGATAAACGTGAGACTTAATTAATTGAAATAATATAAATTCGAATTTGAATTCTGCCATTAAAAATTAAGTGTGACTTAGTTATTAATTAAATAATAAAATTCGGTTTTATTATTTAATCCTAAACCTACATGGGTTAGGCTTTGCTGTTATGGGTTCCTATTATGGGTCTATTAACCAACCATTATAAATAGATAATGTAGGGTTAATAAGGCATTACATTTTTTAGAAAAACAAAACCCTAGCAGCAGCAAAGGCAGAGAGAAAAGGCAGAGCAAAGGCAGAATTCGAAATCATCATATGAGGCTAGTACATCCATTCCGTAATCAAGATCATGAGACGTTCTTGAAGGTGCTCGTGTGGATACCATAGAGGTGTTTTCGAGAGGAAGACACAAGTCGTGAAAGCTAGGATCTCCGTTGAGTTCGTGAAAGTCAATACCAAGTAAAGGTATGATTCTGTTTCACAATAATCAGTCCGCTTACACATGATCCTGCGTTTAGGGTTCCGAAATTTTCGTTATATTTACGTTTAATCCGCTGCGTTTTATGCCTCGGAACCCAACATATAGCTGCAAGTGAGGATGCAAAGGAAGCTGTTTGGATGAAGAAATTTATTTCTGAGTTGGGAGTAGTTCCTGGCATAGAAGGGCCTATTGTGTTATATTGTGACAATAACGCTGCAATAGCTCAAGCCAAGGAACCGAGGTCTCACAAGAATACCAAACATATATTGTGGCGGTTTCATTTGATTAGAGAGATCATTGAAAGAGGAGATGTCAAGAATGAAAGAGTTGACACACATAACAACATAGCAGACCCGTTCACGAAGCCGCTGTCTCAGTTAAATTTTGATCGTCATAAGGAGCGGATGGGTATTAGATACCAGAGTGATTGTCTTTAGGCCAAGTGGGAGATTGAAAGTGTTTGACCTAAAACCAATCATGTATGATGAGTTAGGAAAAACTTTCTGCTACTCTTATTTAATTTAATTTGATAATAATAAAGTATTTATTTGTTATGTTACGGGCTTAATCTATTTGAAGTGTATTAAATAAAATGTTCCATAGTTTAGAGCAAAGCTTCTAGAATTATAATGAGATTGTAATAATGAGATCTAGAAGATAATAGCTTTAGACTTGAACAGTTCCAGATCATAGGATAACTAATTGGAAATTGGTAAATCCGTAAAGATCAGTACATACTATGCTAGCTCTCTTAGGAGGATGTTTGTTCTCATAGACATTTGTGTGGTGACATTATAGCTAGTATGTAGGTGCTTATTAAGGAATAAGTTCACTGAACATGACTCGATAAGTAGAACAACTAATGGAGTTTACTCACGTGTCGATAGTTGTTTATTAAGTAAATAGTTGTACAAGTATCCTTAGACTTGAGATCGTTAGAGTAATCTCGTACACAATGATTTATGCTTTGGTTTAGTCCTTAGTCTCTAGGACATTCATTAGGTCCATTCTGGGCATAGTGATTTGTGTATGGAGATAGTTAACGGATCAATAAAGGATCTGCCCCTTCTAGTAAAGGAAGTGAATATCCTATACTATTCTTAGATATGCAAGTTCAGGAATCTCTGGCCAGAGTGAATGAAATTAGAAAGAGTTTTTAATTTGCATTAAAAGGAACTTTGCATTATGAATAAGAAATCATATGATTAAATTAGATAGGCTTGACACGAGTTCCATGCCTTGTATTTAATCATGATATTGAAGGGTAGAAGGAATTAATTGTACGGTAACTAATTACTGACAGGTTCTAAGTATTCTAAGCAATGATTTCGTATTATCTGGATAGTCGCGATATGTTGAGAAGCATCACTCACGATGTAGAATAAATATAATTAATCAGATTAATTATATTTAATAAATTAATAGAATTAATATAAATAATAAATAAAATGTTTATTATTATTTATTTCTACTACCGGCTTAATATTGAACCTAAAGAGTCACACCATAAAAGAGATTAAATTATAGATGAAGGAATAATTAATAATAGGTAGTCATTATTTTTTTATGAAATAAATAATTACTTAGCAAATTTTATAAATTAATTAAATGAGATTTAATTGATTATAAATTATTTAAGATAAGATCTTAATATTATTAATTAAATATTTAATTAAAGTAATTAAATATGAAGAGTGAATAATTTTCTAAAAGAGTTTAGAAAAAGGAATTAATGATTAAAATAGTTTTAATCATTAACTAATTAATTAATAAGATTAATTAATTAAAAAGAGAATTAATAATAAGATATTTATAGAAAATATCTGAGCTGAGATATTTGCCTATAAATATAGGATTATAAACCCTAATAAAAAAACCCTGAATTTTTGTGAGAAATATTTTAAAAGGGAGGCAACCCTAATTTCCTCTCTAGCCTCCTTCTTTATCTTTTAGTTTGATTCTTGGTGGATATCTTTAGAGCACTCCACACTTGAGGGGTGATTGCAATGATTGAAGGACAAGATCTTCTCTAGCGGTTGCCGGAAAGCAATCGAGGTATTCTTCAATTTATAAAATAGTTTTGTATATATATGTATGTATACATAGGAATATATGCAAATAAATGTTATTCAATGCTTCCGCTGGTGCATAAATTCCTTCAGTAAATGGATCTTCAAAAGAAAAATGAACCAGGATGGCTCAATAGATAAGTATAAGGCTAGGCTTGTAGCTAAGGATTTTAAGCAAATGGAAAGAATTGACTACTTTGACACATACTCTCCTGTTGCAAGAATGACAAGAATTCAAATACTTATAGCATTGGCTTCCGTACATGGTCTTATCATCCATCAAATGGATGTAAAGACAGCTTTTCTTCATGGTGATCTTGATGAAGAGATTTATATGGATCAGCCTGAGGGATTTGTTACTTATAGCAATGAAAGGAAAGTTTGTAAGTTAGTCAAATCTATCTATGGCTTGAAACAAGCTACTAGAGACTGGCACAAAAAGTTTGATGAAACTGTTTTGACTTTGGAATTTTTAGTTAATGAAAGTGACAAGTGTGTCTACTATAAGGTTAAGGAAATGAAAAAGTGATTTTGTGCATGTATGTGGATGGCATATTGTTGTTTGGAACCAATATTGAGATTATTAACGAGATAAAAAGTTTCTAGAAAAGGCACTTTGAAATGAAGGATATGGGTGCTGCTAATGTGATTCTTGGTATCAAGCTGACTCAGTCAGCTAATGGAATAACCTTGACACAATCTCATTATATAGAGAAATTTATACTTGAGAAGTATGGTTATTCAAATTGTAGAATCGCAAGCACACCCTATGATTCAAAAGTTGCTTTTGTCAAGAATAAGTCAGGAGTTCATGTGTCTCAATTAAGATATTCTCAAATTATTGGGAGTTTGCAATATCTTGCTAATGGTACTAGACCAGATATTTCATATTATGTGTCTAAGTTAGCTAGATATACAAGCTGTCCAAACAAGACCCATTGGGATGCTCTTGATAGAGTGCTTAGATATCTAAAAGGCACCATATAACTTGGTTTGCACTATAGGAGGTTTCCTGGAGTGCTAGAGGGATATAGTGATGCAAGTTGGATAGCTAAGAAATCTGGTTCCAATGGAGTGACTAGGTATGTGTTTACCCTTGCGGGTGGAGCTATATCCTGGAAGTCTGCTAGACAGACTATTGTAACTCGGTCTACTTTTGAGGCTGAGTTGTGTGCATTAGATGCCACGGGACGGAGGCTGAATGGTTGCGTGGACTTATGTCTATGATTCCTGCAGTAAGCAAACTGCTTCATGCTCTTACTGTTAATTGTGATAGTCATACAACTTTCGATAAGATAAACAATAAGAAGTATAATATGAAAACAAAGAGACACGTCCAAGTTAGACTAAAGTCTATAAGGGGTTTGGTTCTGAAAGGATCATTGCTATTGAGTTTATTGGAACTCAAGACAACCTGGCTGATCCTTTGACTAAGGAACTTGAGCATGCTGTTGTCCTTAAGTCGAGGTTGGGGATGGGACTAATAACCCATTTGAGTCATCAACAGTGGGAACCCAATACACCTGAGAGGAGATCCCTCGAAGTGTATTCATTGTGGTAATAACAAGTTGTGAGGGTGATTCTGTAGTATCTCTGCTACAATTATATAGATACTCACGTATCTAGGTCTTTCCCTTGTAAACCTCAAGAGGTAGTGTAACTGCTAGTTAGCAAGAGTTTTAAGAACTCTGAATGGGGTTCAGTCGTGAGACGAGATGTTGGCAGTACATCTTTGGAGATGCCCAACGAAGCAAATTTTATTGTGTGGTAACAATTAGAGGATAGGGTTATTCCTCGAAGCATTCGACGAACAAGATCGAGACATGACCATTAACGTCTCAAAGCCGTAGATCGGCACCATAGCCTTTGACTTGTCGTCGTCTATGGAGTGTGGTTATAAACCAACAGATAAAGATTCAAGGTGAAACATTCCATCTATATTTGGTAGCCATCGAAGTAGAGGACTTAGGAGGGTTCAAACCTTGACCGGTACCAACTCTGAAAAGCAAGTCATGAGTAGAATCTGATATGCATTTCTGTATGGATTTGTTGGGGATTGTTAGAAAGAGGAAAGTTTGAGACATATTTTATATATGTTCTTGATGTAATTTTCGGAAACTAACGATTGAAAATTGTTCCTTTCTATAGGGACTTAAACTTTCATGTTTAGATCTAAGACATTTTCTTAGTGTAATCCATAAATAAATAGATTTGAGTTGCTAGTTTGAAATGGGTTTAAAGAGTTTGTCCCACATTGAATATGTAATATGGATGTGGGTGCTTTATATGCATGGATGTGCAATAGTAGTATCAACTACTAAGGCATGTGAATGTGCTTGGTGTACTAGTGTGCCCTCGCATGCACACACACGCGCTTGCCGCCGCCGCCTCACCTCGTCTAGACTCGACTCGACTCGACTCGGGTCGGGTCGGGTCAAAGGGCGATTTGGGCGAATGTCTCGGCGTCTCGCGTACGCGAGGTTTCCTGGGCGAGGAGTTTTATTACATGATTAATTAATTAATTTAATTATGACTTTAAATATTATTTTAATATAAATAGTTAATCAAAACTTAATGTCAGCACTGTCACAAAGTTGCTATCAAGGATTGCAAAGGTGCTGTCACAGAAAGTTACTGTCGGAGAAAAACTTATTGTCAGCATTGTCACAGAGTTGCTGTCAAGGATTTGCAAAAGTGCTGTCACAGAAAGTTACTGTCGGAGAAAAACGTACTGTCAGCAAAGTTGCTCTCAAGGATTTTGTAAAGGTGTTGTCACAGAATTTTACAAAGTTGTTGTCAACAGATTTGCAAAGTTGCTGTCAACAGAATTTGCAAAGTTGTTATCAACAGAATTTGCAAAGTTGCTGTCAACAGATTTGCAAAGTTGCTGTCAACAGAATTTGCAAAATTGTTGTCAACATATTTGTAAAGTTATTGTCATGACTTAAGCTCACTGTTACTGATTTTGAATATTCTATTAAATGTTTTTTAAGTCAGAATAATTATTTTAATTTATGTTTTATCTGCTGTTACGTTTTATTGTATTGTATATATATAAAAACGTTGGAGATAGAGGGACAAATTTTGACACAATTTTGAGAAAACCCTAGTAGCCATACTATGTGTCTTCCACACTCATACAGATTTTGCATAAGGTTTTCTGGGCGAACTGAGGTGCAGGTCGCTATTGAGTGCTACGTATCTGTGGACGAAGTACTCTGTGTTGTTTTATCCTGGAAGTGATATTGCTGCAACCCAATACAGCGTAGTGGGGCAATAATTTCTTCAAGAACATTCAAGACTTCTAGCAAGGCTTGGCGACTCAGCAGTTGTTTTGGTTCTATCAGTGTATGCTTAAAGCTTCTGTTAGAGTTAAGTATTCTATCTTTTCTCTTGTCCTTACAGTTACTAATTTATTTATCTTGTTTTGCCGTCGTGCTTTGTTTTGTTAATTGGTTTAAACTGTCTGTTCTTGTTAAACTATTTATATAGTTGTCACATTGTTGTGAGTAGTTTTTAATTACCTCCAACAGTAGTTTCCAAAGCATAACACAACAACTATTCGGCATGATCATAAAGTAAATTGAATTCATAAAAAAATCCAACATAATACATTATTATTCTCACAATAAGTAAAATAAACAACATACACCCCTTCCTTTATCACTCCTGCTTGTGCCATATCAGTCTTGTAGGTATTTGTTCATAGCTACTACTATCGTGTACAATATGTGCATAAACATGTATGACAAGAATGATTAATTGATTAACAAAGTGACCATTCATGACTAATACTGTATTCCAAAGTTGGACTAAAAGCTTACCTAGTTTCACTAACTAGATTACTAAGTAGTTGTTATTTCTCTTTTACCAATATCCTCAAATCAAACATATTTATCACATCTAAATCGAACTTCATTTAAGTATTTAAATATATCTAACCATGAATTTTAGTCTTTAGAACCTCATTGTAATACAAGATATCAAAACTAGTACAAAACCAGCATCTAATCTACACCAAACTCACTTGATATAGAATACCAAAAAATCTCAAAATTTCTAGAAATAATTCAGGAAATGCTATGGCATCCTAAGAATATTCTATCAAAATTTCAAGCTAAAATAAAATTTTAAACATCAGATTTGCTTAAAACATCTTCCCGTTGTTCAAACTGCGGAGAATGTACTAAAATATATTTTATATCTTCTCCTCAACTCCAAAAACTCTAAAACTTTATAGAATTCATATTTAATGTCAGAAGAACCTCTAAAAAATATTTAGCTAAAAAAACTTGTTTCGTTAGTGTTCTCATTGCATTTGTCTCCACTTATGACAGAAAAATGGGTTTTATATCAAACTGTCAATCCATTTCATAAAAAAATATCAAATAGTTACTTCATCTCTGCAGCGACTCATTTAAGTCACTAAACTGTTAAAATATATCATTTCGCTAACTTTAAAATAAATAAAAAAATTAACATTAAAACACTTGCATTACAAACCACAATTGATGAGACTGTGTATTAACAATTTTGATGTTAAGATATATCACTTCGATACCCCATGTGTTTTAATGTTAATCATTAATTTTTTTTAAAAGGTTAGCGAAGTGATATATATTAACAGTTTAGTGTCTTAAATGCGTGGTCGTGGAGATGAGGTAGGTACTTAATATTTTTTTGTGAGATGAATGGGCAATTTGATATAAAATCCAATTCCACTGTCAACGAACCAAATTGATATCAACCCACGTATAACAAGGTAGTGCAAGAATGTGCAGGCAAATATAAGCAGTATTCTACAGTACTAAACTGTACATTAAGTAAAGGAATGTGCAGGTGTGGAGCACTGCAAGTGTGTAAACCTAAAAACATGTAAGGTGCATCAATTATCACATAAGTTTCCATGTATCAGAATATAACCAAGTAGTTACACATAAATCATATAGACTATCATACACCAAAACAAAACCAGTGAGGTGCATGTGAATATAATGAACTAGCATATAGACAATTTATTTTCACTCTATATAATAACAAGCATTTATGCATATACTAAGAAAACAACGGACTCAAGACAGAGACGTCAGGTTAAACAGAAATACAGTAAGTTCAACATATATATCAAGTAAGTTACAAGCACAACATTTTATTCATTTTCACTTCATCTCATCATACATTTCTTATTTGAGCTATTACAACTCCTGCATATCATGCTAAAGACATCACAATTTACAAACCTTCTTTTATAGACTGGGACCAAGACACAACATAGTATAGAGCACAAATCAGATTGCAAGAAATCAGGTATTATGACCATACGACATAACACGACTCTATCAACACTACAAGGATAACTGCTACAGACAAGGGTTTTAAACCGTTGTTTGATGTTATGATTTCCCGTGGTCTATTGAGAAGTCGTCTATACCAACATCAGACAACGGTTTTATAACCCTTGTATGACTTACTGAAGACAACGATTATCGATTATTAAAACATTGTCTGATACCCAGAACGACAACAGCTTTATTTAGAACACTTGTTTGAAATAAAGTATTGCAAGTGTTTTAAGCAAAGAACAACTTGTTGGATTTCTGTAAGACAAGGGTTATTAGTGTTTTCAAAACATTGTTGGATATCTCAAAACACATAACCTTCAGACAATAGTTTCCTCTTAATAGATGTTGTATTTATATTTTTTCCACAATGGTTTATTATTATTATTATTATTATATGCAGCTTATATATTCAATATGTACACAAATAGTAGAACAAGCCATATTTTTATTTATATTAAAATTAAATTACCTAATATAAATTGAAATTATAAAATATAAAAATAATAAAAATATAGATTATCAGTAAATAAAAAATGAATATGAAATTACAATTCAAATAAAATTACAAGAATTCAACTAAACTACAAGAATTGAAATTACAATTCAACTAAACTACAAGAATTGAAATTACACATACTCTCTACATGCTCATTGTTGATCACTTTCTGTATAGTCTTCAGAAGGTTACATTTTCTAGTAACTCATACTTCTTTCCCCCTGAAATCACAGCACTGGAAACCAAACACAAACACTTCATGCATATATAAGTTTAACTACACAAAAAGATATTAAGGACTCACTGCAACATGATCTTGTTCTTCACGTGTCACGCCATAACGATGTGCAACATTTTCAGATGTAATTCCCATTAGAAGAAGACAGTCTATGGCTTTTTCAAACAATTCTGCCTGTTGATGGACAATATATTGATATTTATTACTATATAGTGTTAAAGACAGCTTCCTCAGGAGGAACCAAACAAATTCTGGTAAAATAAAGGTCATAAACTCATTTTTGGGTTAATTTTTCGAGTTCTGCCCATTTGATCAACTGTCATGGACTCCAGTCCAGCAGCAATACCTTCATGATAACAATGAATTACATGGGGCTAAACTCACACATGAAGTCACTACTACAATGAATCCAGGCACAAAACTAACCTATATCATAAAATCATGTTTTTATGGCTGAAGCTACATTGCCAATAAGATTGAGAAACTTAATCATATAATTTAAGGATAAATTAAAGATAGACCATATACCCTAAGAGGAAAAATGAAATTAAAAAACAGGAGATGCAAGATATACCAAGAACCTCAAAAGAAGCAAGTCATAATGAACCCCAATTTCAACTTCACCAAATCAGAATCCCTAACATTTGCTGGACCCAAAACCTGACCCAGAATTCAAAAACCCTAAATTGAATCCCAATTCACAAAACCCTAATTTCTAAAACCCCCAAATCAGAAATCCTAATTCAAATTCCCCTAAATCAAAAAAACCTAAATTAATACTTAACCAATCATCAGACCCTAAAAGTTGCAAGACCCATACTACCCACGAAATTAAAAAAAACCAACTCAGATTTGTAAACCCGACCCGTATCCACAAGTTAATTGGAACAACACCAAGAGTTATATTTATCCAAAAATAAAAATTAAGTCCGATTCGAGAAGAAAGAGAGAGAGGGTAGCACCTGTATGTCGCCGGAAAAGTTCATGTACGGCTGCCGTCGAGCTTTTTCAACAAAATCATGCTGCCTCTGTTTAATGTTTATATTGATTTGATTTTCCCGAGCTTACATGGATGCATGGATCGGATTTTATTCTTAGCCCCCATCTGAGAACCAGGAGCTAAGACAGTACCGACAACTATATCCCCCACTTCACTTGGGTTCAAGTTTGTTTTGTCTATCACTGCCCGTTGAAACATGATTGCAGACCAGAGCTTGAAAATCCATGGATTCGGGATTTAGGTTAGGGAGATACTCCGAAAAGGTTAATGACTCCATGGATTGAAGCAATTGAGGGCGGAACAACTCATATTCACCGAGAGGAAAGGGGAGAGAGGAGGGAGAGAGAAGATACCAACCAGTAAGTACTTCTTATTAAGTGCTCAAATGTTTCTGGAATTGGGGGAGAGGGACGGTAACAAGAATTGGGGGAAATGAATTTGGGTGAAAATGAATGGGGGGAAGTGAATAGGGGGAAGTGAAGCTGGGATTTGGAGATTTTAGGGGGGAAAAGAATTTGGGGAAAAGGAATTGGGGGGAAGTGAATTGGGGTGAAAATGAATGTTGAAAATTAAAATTAATAATAATCCATTCAATGGTTCATAATTATTTTATAAATAAATATTTAAAAATTTATTTAAAAATCTTTAAAAATATTTTTAAATTTATTATAATTTTACAAATAATATAATACTAGTGATATACTTAAAATATTTTATAAATTTTATAAATAATATAATATAATATTTTTAAATTTATTATAATTTAGAAATCATTAAAAAAAAAAATTATTTTTTAATGATCCAACTATACGGATGTGAACAACTACTTATTTTAGTCATATGAAAAAATTGAAAAAAAATTACAAATTTATTTTGTATGACTTTATAATAAAAGTCTAGTGAAAGTACTATTTCTAGAAATGAAACTACCACCCACTTAACAAATTATTTTTTAAAATTAATTTTTCGACGATCCAACTGTACGGATGTGAATAAGTACTTATTTTAATCATATGAAAATTTTTAAAAAAATTACAAATTTATCTTGTATGACTTTATAACAAAAATCTAGTAAAAGTACTACTTCTAGAAATGAGACTACCACCCACTTAACAAACTATTTTTTAAAATTATATTTTCAACGATCCAACCGTACGGATGTGAACAACTACTTATTTTAGTCATATGAAAAAATTACAAATTTATCTTGTTCGACTTTATAATAAAAATCTAGGTAAAGTACTACATCAGACAATGATTGTTAGATAAAAACCATTGTCTGAATAATATATTCTAGAAACTTCGAGATACCTACATCAGACAACGGTTTATAAAACTGTTGTCTGATGCACTACAGGACAAAAAATACTTTTTTACTATATATTTCTAGAAATTTCTAGATACATTTTTGAAACTGTTCAGACAATAGTTTTTGAAACCGTTGTTTGAAGGAATTTTACTCAATGCATCTGAAAAAAACCATTGTATGATATCAACAACGGTTATTTAAACTATTGTCTGAAGTTTATTAAAACAATTGTTTCTAAAACCGTTGTGTACACTTCCAGTTTGCACAACACCACAAAAAAAACCATTGTTTGAGTCTTGCTTGATGTCATTTGATAGACAACGGTGTATCCACCCGTTGTCTATTATATGGTCAGACAATACTTTTTTGAAGGCAAAAAAAAAACCATTGTCTAATTTTTTGGTGCAACGGTTTTTTACTAAAATGCCGTCTGATAAGTGTCGTCTATAGCAGTTTTCCTTGTAGTGCAAGGACTTCCTTGCAAACTTGACACAAGATAACAGTAAACATGACCATTTATGGACATCCAAGACCAAGATAAAGAGAACAATGATTTGTATAGACACAAGTGACTAACACATAGGTACAAGATTAAAAACAGACCAAACTTTTCCAATATAGCAATTAATTCTAAAAATTTCATAGCTTGAAGTCTTGATGCCTCTTTTCTCTGTTTCTATCTGCATCAGTACATTAATAAACTTGCTATTAATATCACAAACAACTATGCAAAACTAACAAAACAACAGGAACATATCCACATAGATATAAAGATGTATGTACTTCCGGTGTGTAGAGACGATCAAGAGCTTCAACCTACTCAAGTGTGTAACGGACATATTTTCCATTATTCATCACTCCCTTACCATCCTTGCAAGACTTACTCATCATCCTTTTCAATGCAACATATAGCATATATATAAATGAGCTTATCTACTTTAATACTAATAAATAACACAAAACATAATCACTTTAATACATAAACTGTTGAAGATTAAATGAATGATGTTGTCAGAGTCTAAGTTGATCAGAGTCAAGCTGACGTCATTAGAGTATACTCAATCAGATTTTACTCACTGATAGAGTTTACAGACAGAGGTTGATAGATGTTGATCCGGTAAATCACGACATGATTGAAGATATTTATGGAAGTGTTTCTGTTACTGTGAATTACCTTGTGGAAGCTATCTATGCGGAAGATAATGATGGAAAGTATATCAATCTTATTTACTGATTATTATCTTTGTAATTATTAGATAGGTAGTTGTGTACTATATAAACATAGTTTTGGTTTTACATTCATATATTCGTACAATTCATAATATTCTTATAACCTAGCAACTCTTAAGAACTCATAGTTTCTTGAGAGAGTTTTGTACTTGATTTTATAACGGTGTTGAATAAAATCAATACTTGTTCATATACTTGTTCTTATTTTGTCAATTATTTAGTACTATTGTATTCAACCCCCTTCTACAATAGTCATTATTTGGGTAACAATTCATATCAGAGCAGTTGATTTAAATCTAAATAAAAAAGATCAAGAAAAATGGCTAGAAACAAGTATGAAAGCACTAGATTTCCAATTCTCAAGAAGAGTGATTATCCTACATGGAGGATAAAGATGTTGATGTTCTTAGAGGCAACAGATCTTGACATGATACATAATGGTCCTTATGTTTCTATAAATTGTTGCCTACAATTATAAGATAAGGCATACAAATTCCTGAGTACTACACTCTGAAAGAAAATAGTGAATGGACTATTGAAGAGAAAACTAAAGTCCTGAAGCATTCAAAGGTAAGAAATATTTTTCATAACAGTCAAGACTCTGTTATGTCAAACAGAGTAATTGCTTGCAAGACTGCAAAGGAGATATGAGACACTTTGGAGATTCAGTATCAAGCAACTAAGGACATAAAAAAGAACAGGAGATCTGTTCTTATTCAAGAATATGAATATTTTGGGGCTAAGCCAAATAAGCCTCTTACTGATATATATGACAGGTTACTTACATTGTTGAATGACATGGCTTTGGTTGATAAGGTGTATGACAATGAGGACTCAAACAACAAGTTTCTAAGGGCACTTCTAGAGGAATGAAATTTACAAATTTCCCTGATAAGAGACAGAGCTGATCTAGAGGAGATGTCTCTTGATGAAGTCGGTGGCAGGCTAAAAACTCATGACTTAGAGTTACAACAAAGGAAAAAAAAAGAAGGGTGTCTAGGCGAAGTCAGTTGCCTTCAATGCTGAAGCAAAGCCTATGAAGGTCAAGTTTTGAATCCCGACAAGCTCTAATGGAAAGGGAAAAGCTATGCTTGTGGAAATTGAAAGTGAATCAGAATCTGATGCAAACTCTGATGTAGACTTTGATCAAGAATCCACAGACTCTGATATGATAGAGATGGTTGTCGTGATTGTCAAAGGCTTCAAAAAGATGTACATAAAATTCAGAAAGCAAGGAAATTTCTCCAAGAGGAATACAAACTCTGATAACAACGAGAGGTTCAGGAAGAAGAATGGCAAGGAGTCTGAGTCAAAGGCTATTTATTTTTCGAAGGTAAAGTGCTTCATGTACAACAAGATGGGACATTATGCACTGGAATGTAGAAGCAAAGAAAATGGAAAGGCTCTCATCACATCAAAGAAAGATTGGATGGATTCCTCAGACTCTGATGAAGAAGTCAACTATGCTTTAATGGCAAACATTGATGCAACTGCTCCAACTTCTAACAAGGTACCTAACTCAATATTTAACTTTGACACTGAAAATATATCTAAGTTGAAAACCTTCTTGAAATCATTGCATGTCACCTTTAAAAGTCAAACACATGAAAATGTTAAGTTAAAGTCTGAAATGCATGATTTAACTATTAAGAATATTTTTCTTGACTCTAAATTTATTGTCTTAGATGAAACAAAGAAAGATTGTAAATTAGCTAAACACATGCAAAGTGAATTGGAATATCACTATGCTTATCTAGAAAAAGAATTAGCTAAAGAAAAGGAACAGATCCTAGTCTGGACAAACTCTTGAAAGAAAACACAAGAAATGCTTTTTGATAAAAACTGGACATCAGGACTTGGTTATGAGTTAAACAACAAGTCTAGTGACAAGAAAGAAAAAGTTATCGAGACAGAAGATAAGAAGACACCCTTAGCTTATAAAAAGGTTAATAATAATAGTAAGTCTGAGGTCACTCATGTTAAATTTGTTTACTTTAATGATGAACCCAAATCTATTTTTGAGAAGGGTTCAACATCCTCTGCTAGTAATCAAAACAATGTCTCATAAACAACTTAGGGAAAAGATCAAGTATGTCACCAATGGAAACAAGGGTAAAAATGTTAAAAGAAATAGGAATGGTAAAGTAGGAATTACTTTGGAGTCTGATTATAAAATGGATCCTAATGCACCTAGAAAAACCTGTTTCATATGTAGTAATTCTAATCATCTTGCTATTGACTGCAGGAAGAATACAAAGAAGGAAACTGAGAGACCTAGATCAAGAGTTAGATATATCTCACTAGACCATAATCCTGTCTCACTAGAGACATGAGATGTGGTCCCAGTTAGATATAAGGCACAAAATCCTTGTTTTCATTGTGGTAGTGAATGACATTCTATTTACACATGTAAAGAGTACCATAGTTTGTATTACAATTATTATGAACTATTACATCATTTGAATAAAACTCTTGTTACTTCTACATGTGCCTTAAATATTAAGCATACTGTTAACTCTGGAAATAAGAAATCAATAAATGGAAATCCCGATCATGCAAACACTAATATCTTAAACTCTGACAAAAATTCTTCTGCTACAAAAGTTAAGAAACTTAAAAAGGAAGGATCCAAACTTGTTTGGGTCTCCAAGGTTTCTAATTAAGTTGTATGCATGATTGCAGGAAAATTGGAAAAACATCTTAATAATTGATAGTGGATGTTCTACACATATGACTGGAAATAAATCCATGTTATTAGAGTTTGAGAAGAAGGCTGGTCCAGCAGTATCCTATAGAGATGGCAACATGGGAAGAACACTGGGATATGACAATATAATAATCGGGAATGTCATCATTCAAAATGTAGCTCTAGTTGAAGGACTCAAGCACAATTTGTTAATTGTGAGTCAAATGATAGACAGGGTTTATTTTTTGAACTTTCTTGGATTTCATTGTGAAGTTATCAGCAAGAAGACCAGCAAGGTGGTTCTAAAGCTAACTTGAAGACAAATACTGATGGCCCTATTATTTGTCTGGTTAGCAAGGTATCTTCTGAAGAAAGCTAGAATTGGCACAAGAGACTTTGTCATTTAAACTTTGGAAATATCAATGAATTGGCAAAGAAGGATCTTGTGAGAGGACAGCCCAAAGTTCAGTATTTTTCTGATGGTATATATGACTCTTGTCAAAAGTTAAAAGCAAAAGTGAGTCCTCTATTGAAGAAGCTTATCACTTACTTCACCTTGATTTGTTTGGTCCAGTAAACATCATGTCAATCGGTAAAAAGAAAATACTCTGGTGATTGTTGATGAGTTCACAAGATTTACTTGGGTTTATTTTCTGCACAAAAATGATAAAACAGCTGATATCATTTTTGATCACATCATCATGATTGAAAATGAATCTAAGCTCAAGGAGTTAACTTTCACTATTATTGCTGATAAATGTACAAACTCTGATTTACTTCAGAATTTACATACACTGATAGCATATGTTCATAATTTATTTTTCCTACTTACTCTGCTGGGATGAACATCGATAGTCCTAAGAAGGTACCACCTATTCATGTGACCACATTCCACCTCTCTCAGCCACCCCTTATTTAAGTAGGATTGAGAGATCTAAACCTTTCATGGGAGCCTGAGGTAAAATAAGAGAATAACAGAACTGTAACGGAGAGGCAGACTCATGATCTCGCAAAAGGTGAGGTAGAACAGAGACAGAAGTTAGTTACTTCTAGTGAGCACACTTTTACTCTCAAAAGTTATGATATGTGTGATGTGAGAAATAATGAGATTACTTTAAAAGAATATAGTGACTTAGGTTTTTGTTCTCTATCTCTTATAGGTGCTCAGAGTATCCCAAGGACAGGCTCTTATATATGCTCAGACTATCAACAAACTTATAAACTCTGATGCACCAACTGTTGTAAACTCTGAAAATGCTGCAGATACAGATTCTAACCCTGGCGAGTCTGAAGAAGAAGACTACACTGTTAGATATGTTGACAAGAAGTGGCCAAGGAATGCTCAGGTTGTAGCTGTGGAGCTTGGTCTTTCTCATGAAAACTTTCTTGTTGTTACTTAATTAAACAAGGAGATTAAAGTTGAATTGGCTAAGGAGGCTGAGGCAAACATTAATAAGATGGCCCAATCTTCTGCTCAATGGGATTCTGAAAGGCAAGCTAGAGTATGGGACAAAGAATGCAAAAAGGTCTGATGAATCTATCTCTTTTATTCCTGCTCATGACATTGTGGTTGCTGCAAACTCTTTGATAAAGTATGAGGCCTTGAAAGCACATGTCAAAGATTCTATTATTTTTACTAAATCTTTCAATGGTGAGTTTGAAACTATAAAGGAGGATCTATCTAAGATAGGAGCTTCAATTCTTAGTTCTTTGCTTAAGGAAAAGCAAGAATTTACCAAGTAAATATCCTTGTCCAATTCATCTACTGCTGCTATTTCTACTAGACAGGGCAAGCTTGAAGAGAGGCAGGCCAAGCTAAAAGCCAAAGTAGATTCTCTTACTATTGATCTTGCTTATGTGAAATATAATCTGTAGACACTTGTGGGTTTATTTGCACCTGCTGAAACTCTTTATTGGTCCCGGATATTGTAGAACGGGGGTTGAATATAATATCTAAAAATAATCACCGAATTTTGAATTACAAATATTATTTTGATTCATCTCGTAATTATATTAATTTTACGAAAATAAAGTTCAAGTGAAAATATAATTTTAACTTGAAATGTGTTACACAATTAATATTTGTTAAGTTAATAATAACTGTCAAATTTCTCGAATGAGTTTGATATCAACTGTTCGCTTTTAACAATTAATATTCTAAACAAGCAAAGATGATCTGTGGAATTTTATATAAACAATCAAATTCCGAACTTGAATGTTTTCAAAACTTACTTATGAAGCCTTAGCCTCATATTTATAGAGGTTTGTCAAAGCTTGTATGGCCTTTATCCCTGTGACCTTTTTCAGAATCCAAAAAAGCCTTGCATGACTTTTTAACCCTTGTATGACTTTTTGAAAATGCTTTGTATGACATTTAAAAAATTCGGTATTACATTTAAAATAGAAATATGGTATGACTTTTGCATGTATGACCTTTTGAGGAGTAAAATTCGGTATGACCGTTTATGCTCCACTCTTGTATGACTTTTGAAATGAACCTGTATGACTTTCTGCAAGTTGCAGTTGTATGACTTTTTCCAAGCATAATTCGGTATGACTTTTAAATGTCATACAAGAATAGCTCGGTATGACTTTTGATAGAAGTCATTTCAGTATGACTTTTAATTAATAAGTCAATTAAAACTTATTTAAAAATTAGTATGACTTTTAAATAAATCCTAAAATAATTATTAAAAGTCATACAAAGTCATTTTTTTAATAAATTAATTCTATTTAATTTAGTTAAATAACTTATGAATTAAATTAATTCAACTTCAATTAATGCAACAAATAAATAAATTAATTAATTAACTTTTTGATAGTAGAATTAAATTATTTGTTGACTATACAACCATTGTTCTTGTCATGGAAATTCTTCCGTCTTCACTCTACCGTCTGTTGAATAACCACTTCAGCTAGAATTAACTAGTTATCACACAATGTACTGTCTCGTACATTTGTGTCACACTAAAATAAATATTCTCCATCTTTTAACTTTAAGTTGTGGTCTTCTGGACTTTTTCTTCTTCTTTAGATTTAACCTCTAAATTTCCTCCCTTGCAATCTTTATTTGGTAGCCTCTTAAAATCTTCTCTATTTTCTGAAATCTTTTGAACTACAACAAATTTATTTGATACTGATGCTTGAACATATTAATGAACTTCTTCAGTATGGAGTACCAACCTCATTGTAATTCTTCTTTTAAATTTGATTCTTCATGTCTAGTTGACTTTCTTTGTCCTGATTGCTGTTACTATATTTCTTATTTACTTCACTTTCTAATCCAAGTTGAGTTATTATTTAATTATATCAAATAGGCCTCAACTTATGCTTTTAAATCTCCCTTTATTTATTATTAAACATTAACAAACAAATTTCCAGAGTATAACTCAACTAACAAATAAGAATAATATAAAACATTGAGAATGTAAACAATAAAGAGTTCTGGTATTATATTTAACAATTTTCCAGATTCAAACATTAAAGATAAATAAAAGATAATTTGTTCCTGTAGTCTGGACAAATTTTACACAGTTCTTTCTTGATCTATCTAACTTCAATCTTCACCAGCTTTGGAAGTATGAACTTCACCTTCTTCGAGATTTGCACTCTTATGCACTCGAGTCATTGGTACATCTTCAGTGAATGGTTTCTCTGGTAGAATGGGCTCATCATATAATCTTCTTTGTTCAACAAGTTTAAGTTACCATTGTACCTGAGTTACCATTGTACCTCTTACTCTATTGAATCGTCTTCTTTAGGTTGAATGTCTGAAGGATTACTTTCATCTATCTTTGGAATCTTCCAGATATAAGATATGATATTCTTACTTAAGCAATATGTCCGGATTTTGTCAGCAACATCAGTCTTTGATAAATCTTATATGTGAGAAATCTTACTTCATGTGGATCAAAAACGATTTGAGGACTTACAAATCTGGCAAAATCTCTGAGTTTATATCTGAGAATTTCATTCACCTCTGAGCTGCTCTTCACCTTGTTCAACATTACCCATAATAGATATTAATCTTGCTCTGAAGAATTCTAAAGAAATTCTAAAAGAGCCATTCTTTCGGGTATATATTAAGATGTGCTAGTTATCTAATATAGGGTCAACTAATAACGTAATGTATTCAATTTCTTCTTTTACAGCATTCATGAAGATGTTAAGACTATAATTGGAACTTTCTAGCCCATTGATAACTAAAACAAATACCTTGTCTTGAAATGGACCCTTATGCTCTATGTCCATTATAGTTATGGTGTCATCCCATCTCTTTCCTAATTTGAGCTGACCATCCAATTTCTTCTTTTTCTCTACAATTGCCCACATTTTTAGCTTTTCCATGCTCACCTTTCTTTCAGCTAAAGTTTTTTCTTGGGCCTTAGAAGTTTGATAAGATTTTGCAAATTTTTCCATCGTCAAGAACACTTGCTTCATGCCTCATTTAGATGTAGTATCCCCTGATCTATCTTGTTGAATCTCTGTATTAGCATTGCTTCATTTTCACGAATCTTTGTAGACAATGTCTTTTCAACTAGGTGTATTCTTTCGTCAACATACTTTTCTAGTTCAATAATTCTCTCCTTTACATCTCTAACACCTTTGATATCTTCAGCAATTAAACCTTGAATATCCTGGATATCTTTCAATTTAATGAGAATGTTGGACTTCACTTCACCAACATCATTTCGCACAATTATCAGCTGTTCTATTACAAAGGCAGATGAAGACTTCAAGTCTACTTGTTTTTTTTATTTTGCTATCTCAGCCTGCACAATTTACATTTCCTTCTAGAGAGCTTTCATTTCAATAATAAATCACTATGTGTGTGTGTGCACTCACCTTACTTGCTTCCATGTTTAGATCACTCTACTCACGTGCTTGTGTTTTGCTCGGTGTTTGCCTCAAAACACTAAACTCTTGCTCCTTTACATTTGCACCTGTGTAAAATCACCATGGTCCCGTTAAATGAGGCCATGGGGGGTGAAAGAACAAATTATCCTTCGGAAGCCTGTAAAGGCATTGAATTCTGCACAGCTTCAAGTACATCTTTGTCAACGGAAAATGTGGAATCAAGTGGAATATTTTTAAAAACATTTGGTGGTACATGATCCGTGTTTTCCTCTTCTTGACTGTCTGAAATTATAGGTGGTCCTACTAGTGTGAGAGCTAACATGGTGCTTGACTCGGTACAAGATGCCGTGGTCGGGCGGCGAAATTCAATAGATTCATCTTGTAGAGAGAATGAATCTAGAGTTTATTCAATTTCCATATCAAAATCCAAATCTTGTTGAGAGGATAATGATGGGTCTGCAGTTGCCTCAGGTTCAAATCTGACTCTTTTTGGTGGCGGAGACAGAGCTGTGGGTACACTCAACATACTTGCATCAATTCTCCCTCTGAGCTTTCTAACAAGTAAGTTTCTTTTTCTAAGTTGTGAGGTTGAAGAAGAGACTATTTGTGGCTCTATAGCTTGGGTCAGAACCTGTGTGATTTCAGGTCAATATCACAATCATAGTCTGTCACAAATATATTTAAAGCTAAGAAATTAGAAACTAAAGTTTGAAGAATTACTTCATTTACCTGATCCTCATGATCTGCAAGATGAGCAACATCAAGTGGCTCTTGTTGTTACTACTCAGGTTGAGCTTCTTGTGGATTTGCAAGTTGGTTAAGAATCTGAACCATGAATTGAGTTTTTAGAGTAGCCACTCCTGGGTACTTACTCTGATTCTTGAGTCTGGTGAACAAGTTTCTTTGAGATGTAGGAGATTCTTCTCTGGGGCTATTTTGAAACAATGCCTTATCCTCATCTAACAACAGATCATTCATAAATATCATTAAGAAACGAGGATAATAGAAAGACACATACTATTCCATATTCATGTTTATGCTTTCTCGCATTCCCATCTTCTTGATTATTTTAGCCAGTAGAAGCTTCCCAAAATTAATCCTTCGGTTGTGAGCTACATTATACCCAAATATTTAAAGAAGAGATGAAATATTATTGAAGTTACTCTTCATTGTTGGTGCGAACACCTTAGCCAATGTATCAAAGAAGTAATCTCATTCATTGATCAACTTGCCTTTAGTCATCCTGACAAGATTGATATCACCCTGATAAAGAATTTCTTGAAAGAATTCTATAATCATTGGATTCGTTGGTAAGTCCTCATGGTTCTCAGTGGGGAACCCTAGGATTCTATTGACGTCATCTTTACTTACCATATATTTGTTATCTCCAATTGCAAAAGAAAACTGGACCAGGTCTCCGACTAACCTATTTCTTACTGAGTTCTTCAATGTCTGTAATGTAACAATTTGTAATGGGCATTCACTGTTATAGTAGTTCTGACTAGAGAATGTTTGTTCATAAACACGATCCAGGACCTAAATCTTTCTACTAGACAGTTAAATAGATCAAAATATTCGATAAAATTCGTCTTGACGATCTCAAAAATTCCAACCATATCAATCCGTGTAATTTAATTTTTATGATTAAAAATCCAATTAAGTTATGAAAATTTTCCAACTTCATGAATTCACCAATTAATTCGATTAACTCTAAAAATTAGAAAAATAACACCTAAATTCGAAAATCACCCACACAAATCATGAGGAACCCTAGTTTATAAATCCCCAAATCGATTATTAATATAACAACAACCACACCAAAAACACAATCACAGTTCTTTAATTACCCAGTGACTGGATCAAATGAGTTCTAGAAAACCCAACTAACAGTTCGATTTCTAAGAAACTTTTGGCAGCAATTTGGTATATTATGTATGATTGTAACACACTAGCTGTAACATCCCGTATTTTTATTAATATATTTAGGTATATTATTTAATATTAGGAGTAATATTTGTGAGTTATTATTGATTTATTAATTATATTATTTTATTATTATAATATTTTAGAAGATATTATTAGCAATAGATAAAAAGAAATGAATAAGGAGTTAGGGTTAGAAAAAAAAAGAGGAAAAAGAGCAGCCATAGAGAATTGAGAGAGAAGGAGAAAGAGAGCAAGATAGAGGAGGAGAAGAAATAGATAAAGAGGAGAAAGAGAAAAACTTAAGAAGATGGGTTATGGTGTTCAACTAGGATTCTTGTGATGGGGACATCTATATTTTTGAAAATCATTCATAATATTTGACTCTTAAGGTACGGATATCTTCGGTACAATCTCTTTATTCTCGTTTTGTTATTCAAAATTGTATGTATATTGTGTATCGTTTGTATCTATTTTGATTCTTGCAAAATTCGTATCTCATTCGTTCTTTATCTGATTGTTATGATTTTATACTATCTGGAAAGATATTTTGATTATCTACATCGTTTGTTCTTTGTATTTTCTGAAATTTGGTTCGTAATTATGTTAAAATCTGTCGTTTGTATAATCTGATTGGTTATTGGAATTGTTTTACTATAACTTCAAAAATTCATTATAAATTGAATATTTGTTCAATATTCATGTGTAAGATCATTCTGAAAAGGTCTTACTAAGCTCTTCATTCTTTGTTTACATTCCGCTGTCAAATTCTGTGATGTTGGTATCGTAAATATCAAAATACTACTGTAATAAGGTGTTAATTTTATTCTAACAGCTCATATTTATTTGTTTTCTGCAATTGTTACTTCTCTGTTTTTGACGAATCTTATCATTCTAGAAAGGTCTCAGAATTTTCTACAAGTTTCGTGTTTTATGCTTTTATATTCGAGATCATCTTGATAGAGTAATTTGCCTTGTTTCTAAGCTGGACAGATCTGATTTTTATTATTAATGGTCTATTTTTGTAAGATATTTGGGTATGTGATATTTAAGTAATGTACTTTCAATTTATTTGTTATATATGTATGATTTGGGAGATTTTGTAAGACCTCCGTCATGAATGGATAATCTCATGCTTTGGCACCACCTATACAGTGTATTTAAATTGTATGGACGTGTCGCTGGAGTTATAGGACACGTAGAGTCATGACTATTGTGTATGTATGTTTGGCCATTTGGGTAGTATTGTACTTTGTGTTGTGCAAGCCCCTGTAAGATTTGGGTAACATTTGATTTGTTCTATGTAAGCCCCTATAAGTTTGATGACTACATATTCTGGAGAACAGAAATGTAGGACATCCTATTACTGTAAGATTATCTCCTATATCCGTAAGTAAGTTCACTTTTGATATATTTGATATTATTATCAGTAAGTGCTATAAGTATGCGTAAGAGTAAGAACATTTATGATTAAATAGTATATATGTTCGAATTGTAAGATAAATATATATCGTGTCTTTTTATTTATTTATATTGTGAGTTAAGTATGACCAGTGTCTCTTGTCTCCTTCGATTTGTTTCATAATTCTTTATTCATATATTTTATTAGTTCATATTTTCATCGTTCCGATCATTGTACCCTTTGCATAATTTTATATCGGTATATGAGCTTTTACCCGTCTATATTTCTTGATTTCTCCCGGTAGGTATTCATTATTGGGTGGGCTACCTTTTGAGAAGAGTGCGAGTTGTTGGCTTTCAGGAGTTGTAACCATTATATTTAAATTTGAATTTGTATAGTTGAGTTATATTTTTATTTTTGGGTTGTAAGTTGCTGGATATTGAGTTGTTGTAACTTTTTATTGAATTTTTGTAGCATTTTATTTAATTAGATAAGTTCGGGATTTTATATCAGCAAGCATCAAGCTTGAAAAAAATTGTTTAAGCAACTGAAAGGCAGTTGGATGATCAAGAAATCGCAAGTTCTCAAAGGTTTTTTTTATCGTATCTGAAGTGACTGATATGTGTGTGTATTTGTTTATGCGTTATATATATGTATGATAAAACTATGTATGGCTTTTATTTAAAAACAAATCAAACCTTTATGACTTTTAAATAAAAATAAACAAAGTATACTTGTATGACTTATTTTTATAACTAATATTAAAACGTGTATGACTTTTAAGTATACAAGACTCAGTATGACTTTTAACTACTTTAGCTTGGTATGACTTATATATGTTTAAATTTGTATGACTTTTAATTAGTGTAAAACTGGATAGGACTTTTCTTTACTTGAAAAATCATGCCGATTTTCGTATTCAATAAAAGTCTATTTGTTTAATTAAAAATCATATTAATATAAACAAGTAAAGGTCATGATGATTTTTGTATGTAAAAGTAATAATTATAAATACAAAATATAACAAATTATAAACAAGACAGTCTTATATTAATAAACTCATAAATATAACAAATTTGAAATACTAAAAATACATAATAATTAATATTCAAAATAATTATTAAAATGCAACAATACTTTAGAAAATTAATATATTAATATACAAAAATATACTTAAAAATACTTAATAAGTAAATATCAATTATATAATAATAGTAATAACTAAATATACATACTTATGTTATACTTAAGGTAATTATCTATTAAGAATATTAAATTAATCTCAAGATAATTTTTCAAATATTCATAAGTCCTGGGATTCTATTGATTCGAACTACATAAATTCTTTAAATATTAAAATTTAATATTTATGAATTCAAATCAACTTCTAGCAAAAATTAGTCATTACATAACATTCTTAACTCACTAACCAACTTGGAGAAAGTGAATTCATCAAGTGGTTTCATGAAGATGTCGGCTATCTGATCTGTTGTGGGTAGAAAGTGTAACACTACAGTTTCATTCATGACATGCTCTCGGATAAAATGATACCTGATGTCAATGTGCTTGGTTCACGAATATTGTACATGATTGTTGGATATGGCTATTGCACTTGTGTTGTCGCAGAATATTAGAATTTTATTCAACGCAAGTCCATAGTCATTAAGTTGATTCCTAATCCACAAGATGTGTGCACAACAGCTATCTGCCACGATATATTCTACTTTGGCTGTCGAGGTAGATACGGAGTGTTGTTTCTTGTTATACCAGGAGATTAACCGACGTCCTAAAAACTGATATCTTTTAGACATACTCTTTTTGTCCGTCATGCATCCTGCATAATCAGAATATGTATAGCCTATTAGTTCAAAACCGGTATCTTTAAGGTACCAAATTCCAAGATTTAGTGTACCCTTCAGATATCGAAATATATGTTTAACAACTATAAGATGAGATTCCCTATGATCACACTGAAACATTGCACACAAGAATGTGACGAACATTATATCAGGCCTACTTACAGTTAAATATAATAATGAGCCTATCATACATCTGGAGCTTTTGATGTCAACTTTCTTATGAGTTTCATCTTTGGCAAGGTTGGTGGTTGTGGGCATAGGGGTTTTTAACGGTGAAGAATTTTTCAGACTGTATTTCCTCAAAAGATCCCTTACGTACTTTAATTGGCAAATAAAAATCTCATCTTCCCTTTGCTTTACTTGCAATCCAAATATGTATGATAACTCACCCATCATGTTTATCTCATATCTAATATGCATTAACTTATCAAATCTGTTGCACAAGTTTTCGTTAGTAGAACCGAATATTATATCTTCAACATAAATTTGAACAAATATTGTATCTTTTTCATGTAATTTGTAAAAAATGGTTTTATTTATGACACCTCTAATAAAACCATTTTTTATGAAAAATACAAAGAAAGTGTCATACCATGTCCTCGGTAGTAGCTTGAGTCCATAGAGTGCTTTAAACAAGAAATATACAAAATTAGTGAACTCTGGATTTTCAAAGCTAGGGGGCTGCTCTACATATACCTCTTCTTCCAACTCTCCGTTTAGAAACGAACTCTTCACATCCATTTGATAAACTTTGAAATTAGAATGTGTTGTGAATTCCAGGAAAATTCTGATGGCTTCAAGTCTTGCAACTGGTGCGTAGGTCTCATCATAATCAATTCTCTCTTCCTAGGAGTAACCCTTAGCAACCAGTCTGGCCTTGTTGCTTGTAACAATGTCGTCACCGTTCCACTTGTTTTTGTATACCCATCTAGTGTCAATCACAGATATGTCTTTTGACGTGAGTACCAATGTCCATACTTCTTGTCTTTTAAACTAAGTGAGCTCTTCTTGCATGACTAGAACCCAATCTGGATCACTCAGTACATCTTCAAATTTCTTCGGTTTTTCTTGGGATAGAAAAACTGAAAATAGACATTCATTCTGTGTTGTACTTCTAGTCCAAACCCTAACATCTGGATCACCAATAATCAATTCAAACGGATGCTCTTTGCATCAAACCCTTTCCCTAGGTAGGTTTGACCTTGATGACACGCCTTGATATTTGTGTTGATGTTGTGTTCTACTAGTAGATCCATCATATCCCCCTAAGGTGTTGCCAGGTTGACTTGTTGATCTACCACTGACATTCGTAGTATCTCCAGTGTTACCATTATTTCCACCACTATTGTCTAGATCATTATCATCATTATTGTCATTGCCATGTCCTATTGCAGCATCAGGTTCTCCTTCATCATCGGAATGTGACTCTGGATAATTATCAAATTTTTATGACTCAGAAGCATATTCTGTTTAAATACTTCGGAGTTTAGTGCCGTCATATGTAACGTTGACATTTTCTTTTACTTGGGGATGATCAATTATATACACCATGTAGGGTCTTCTTGAATATCCAACAAAATAGCCTCGTGTGCCTTGGCCTCAAATTTGTCATGATGTTCATCTCCATCTTTCAGCACATAATATTTGGCTCCAAATATGTGAAAGTATTTGAGTTTTGGTTTCTTTCCAACCATTAACTCGTAGGGGTTCTTCATATGATCTTTATTAATTAGAGTTCGATTCTGGATAAAACACGTCATATTTACTGCTTTATCCAAAAGTATATAAGCAACCTTGATTCACATAGTATAGTCCTTGCAGCTTCAATCAAGGTAAGATTCATTCTTTCTACGAATCCATTTTGTTGTAGAGTCTTTGGTGCTGAGTATTGTCTTGTTATCCCTTTGTTTGTGCAAAAGTCAATCAGAATTTCATTCTTAAATTTTGTTCCATTATCTGACCTAATTGCCCGGACTGGTAGATTTGAATCTAACTCAATTTAGTTTATGTGATCAATCACCAACTGTGGACTTTCATCATTAGAAGATATAAATAAAACCAACGTGTAATTTGTGTAGTCATCCATAATCACCAAGGCATATCATTTTCTTGATAGTGACAAAAATATTAACTGAACCAAATAAATCCATAAGTAATAATTGCAGTGGTTCAATAATATAAGAACTGTCAGTGCCTTTGTGTAATGTTTTCTTTTACTTTCCTTTCTAGCATGCCCCACACAATCCTTTCTGTGTGAATTTTAACTGAGACAGTCCTCTCAATAAGTCCCTTTTGACTAAAGAATTCAACATCTTGAAGTTCAGATGTGAGAGTTTCTTCTGCCATAACCAATTGTTTTCAGAAGAAGCCTTTGAGTAGAAACAGTTCACTTCATCTTCAGTTCCTGAGTTCAGGTCGGCTATGAAGAGATTACCTTTCCTTACTCCACTCAAGGCATATTTATCATCCTTAGTGTGAGCTATCAAACACTTTTCCTTGAAGAAATTGACATTGTATCCCTTGTCATAGAACTGACTGATACTAAGGAGATTGTGCTTAAGTCCTTCAATCCCGTAGTCAATCATTTACTGTTATCTCCAAAGGTGACGATGGGGTCAACTCTCTCAACCACATTTGATAGCAGGGTTTTGTCACCGGTCATATGCCTTAAAGATCCGTTGTCCAAGATCCATATAACCTTGTTAACATTTCTCTCTCCTGCAAATATCAAATGGATTAAACCTTCTTCGGAACCCAAAATTGATTGGGTCTGGCATACTTAAAGAATTGTCCTTTGTTTGTTTTAACAACAGTACTTAACTTGACAATGTCAACTTCTGCCCTGACTGAACATTTCTCCTTATAAACAACCTTGTGTACAGGCTTAAGAGAATATGTCTCCTTCTGTGAAGCAGGAGGACTTGTAGTCTTAGAACTAGCATGCTTCTTATTTAAGTGTTGACGGGGCGTCAGGTTATCTTTACTAGCATGAATACTTTTAAAATATGTAGACATAATATTAAAGGCACATAACATGCAGTTATCAACACCACATGTTTTACGGCATGGATTGATAGAAGGCAAATTATTTAAAATAGTAGAAATTTTAACATTTTCTACTTCAACTTTGTTAAAGGTTTCAGTAGAGTGATATATGTTATTACTATTCCTGCTATTAATAAACTTATTAGGTCTGTTGCAGTTTTTCTTTAAGCCATGTGCATCTAAGCCAGAAGTGGACACATCAAATATTTGCTTAACATTTTGTTGACCATTGAGGTGCCCATCTCTCTCTCTAGACATTTATTCATTTTATGTCCCTAAAAGGCTTTACATGTTCATTTCCTTATTTCTTCTCTTTCTCAAGGTCTTCTAACTTTATTTCTTAATTATTCATTACTATACTCTCAAGAAGTGGTTCGGCAATGGGAGTAATGAATAGTGGTTTTAATGTGTCCTTGAGTATGTGTGGAATACCCTTTTCTTCAGCTTTAGCTTTAAATAGGGTAATATTACTAGGCTTTCCTATAAATTCATTATATTCAAAACCTATTCAAACATTTCTTTTAATTCCACGTTCGCCAACTAGGTTTTTAACTATTAAGGATCAATCCTTATAGGCCAGACACTTTTTCAGTTCTTCCACTATTTGATTTCTGAGATAGGCCTCCACTTTAACATAATAACTGTCTCTATTAATCTGGAAAGCTAAATCCTCGGTTAATTTATCAAGTTTTATTTTTAATAGCTTTAAATCATCATTCCCTTGTTTTAAAACTTTATTCTGAAGAATGAGTTTTTTAACCCTATCTCTTGTGTCTTCGAGTACTTTACCTAGCAATTTAAACATTATAGGGCATGAAGGATCTACCTCTTTTCCTCCTTATCAAGTTGGTGATAATGATCCTTCGATGAAGCCATGAAAACAAGATTATCAACTTCTTCCTCGTCATCATTGTCAGAATCATCCCAACTCCTGCCTTCTGCCAAATAAGACTCTCCTTGTTCCTTTTTCACAAGAGCATCATACTTCTCTTTCAACTCGTCATAAGAATCTTTCCTTCTTCCTTGTTGCTTCTTCTTCGGCTTCTTGGATTCTTTTGTAAAGTGACCTAGCTCATTGCAGTTGAAGTAACAAAACTTGTTTCTATCAATCGAGCCTGTCTTGTAGCCGCTTTTAGAAATAGTTATCGAAGAACCTCCCTTTTGAAACCTTTTGAATGTAGGTTTAACTTTGTAGGTGGAGTTTCTTCTGAATCTCATGTTGCCAAACTACCTGGCAAACAAAGCCAGAAATTCGTCTTCTAGCTAAATTAGCTCTTCTATAGAGTAGAACTCACCATCTTCTCTGCTTTCAGAAGTATGTCCAGATTCAGGAACTACATACTCCTGGAAACTGTTAGAAGGTGCAACAACGTTCACTTCTTCATCCACTACTGCTTCTACTATCAGTGCTTTGGAATTGCTCATCACCTTACCTCTACCATACATTTCTATAGTATAGATTTGCAACCCTATGCTCCAGGTGCTCAGGTAAGGTGAGTAAAAACTTTTTGTTAATCTCCCGATTTGTATACGTTTTCCGTTCATGTCTAGATCATTCATTAATTTTTTCATTCTCTGAAAGCCTCAGAGATACTTTCACTAGGGTTAGTCCTAAACTGTTCATATTGGGAGGTGGGGATATCAAGTAGATTCTCTCTGACTTCTTCAATTCCCTCGTTTATAACCTTTATTGTGTCCCAGATTTTCTTACCACTTGTACGATTCATAAAATTATTTTGCATCACTAGATCTCGAGATTCTACAAGAATTAGTTGGAGACTAATATCTAAGGAAATGGTTTCCTTTTCATCATCCGTATAATCTAACGAAGCTTTTTCAAACTGACTTTGAGGTATGACCTTTCTGTCTTCCTCATGTTCTATAACAATAGTAAACGGGGGCACAATACCTTTGGCCATAATATTTGCATATTTAGGATTGGCTGCCCCTAGAAATAATTGCATCTTCCTTTTCCATAAATTATACTTAACTTCGTCGAATGGAGGAATCTTGATGCTACTGGTCCTTTTAGTAATCATTTTAATATGATTAAAAATTAAGCCTTTCGAGGAAAATAATTATTTCGAATAAAAAATAATTTTTTATTAAAAATAATTTTTGAGAAATCGACGAGTCGCGAAAAATTTAGATTTGATATTTAAAAAATATATCAACTGCTTTGATACCAATTGTTGGTCCCGGATATAGTAGAAAAGGTGTTGAATACAATATCTAAAAATAATCGCGGAATTTCGAATTATAAACATTATTTTCATTCGTCTCAAAATTTAGATTTTAAGTAAAAATATAATTTTAACTTCGAATGTGTTACACATTAACATTTGTTAAGTTAAAAATAACTGATAAATTTCTGGAACGATTTTGACATCAACTGTTCACTTTTAACAATTAATATTCCAAACAAGCATAGATGATCTATGGAATTTTATATAAGCAATCAAATTCTGAACTTGAATGTTTTTAACACTAACTTATGAAGCCTTAGCATTTATAGAGGTTTGTCAAAGCTTGTATGACCTTTATCCCTATGACCTTTTTCAAAATCAAAATAATCCTTGTATGACTTTTTAACCCTTGTATGACTTTTCAAAAATGCCTTGTATGACATTTAGAAAATTCGGTATGACATTTAAAATAGAAATTCGATATGACTTTTGCATGTATAACCTTTTGAAGTGTAAAATTCGGTATGACCTTTTATGCTCCACTCATGTATGACTTTTGAAATGAACGTGTATGACTTTCTGCAAGTTGCATTTGTATGACTTTTTCCAAGAATAATTGGGTATGAATTATAAAAGTCATACAAGAATAGCTCGGTATGACTTTTGATAGAAGTCATTTCAGTATGAATTTTAATTAATAACTCAATTAAAAATTATTTAAAAATCAGTATGACTTTTAAATAAATCTTAAAATAATTATTAAAAAAACATACAAAGTCATTTCTTTTAATAAATTAATTCTACTTAATTTAATTAAATAACTTATGAATTAAATCAATTCAACTTGAATTAATTTAACAAATATATTCAATAATTAATTAACTTTTTGATAGTATAATTAAATTATTTCTTGACTACACAACTATTGTTCTTGTCATCGAAATTCTTCCGTCTTCCCTCTACCGTTTGTTGAATAACCACTTCAGCTAGATGTTAAATATTTATTTAACTAGTTAACACACAATGTACTGTCTAGTTCATCTACGTGACACTAAAATAAATATTCTCCATCTTTTAACTTTAAGTTGTGGTCTTCTGGACTTTTTCTACTTCTTTAGATTTAACCTCTAAATTTCTTCTCTTAGAATCTTCATCTCGTAGCAACTTAAAATCTTCTGTATCTTCTCAAATCTTTTGAACTATTACAAATTTATTCGATAGTAACGCTTGAACATATTAATGAACTTCTTCAGTGTAGAGTAGCAGCCACATTGTATTTCTTCTCATAAATATGATTTTTCATGTCTAATTGACTTTCTTCGTCCTGATTCATGTTACTATATTTATTATTTACCTCACTTTTTAATCTGAGTTGATTTGTCATCTATCTAATTATTATAAATAGGCCTAAACATATGCCTTTCACTCTTGATGATATTAGAAAGGGGGAGAAGGTAACATTAGACAAATGAAAGGTGGATATAGCTCTCAGAAGGTTTAATGATAATAAAGATGGTGATAGTGGTGGTGGAGATGCTGCAAAGATTAAAGGGAGTTATAAGGGTGAATTAAGTTCAAAATCTCAAGGTGTGAGTGCAGTATCTGACAAAGAAAATGATGGAAAAGGCAAAGGTAAACAAACTCAACAAACTCTGGAAATTCCAAATCAAAGTTTGGTAATCTCTGAGCCTAAGCCAAGCACTGAATTTGTAGAAGAAACTTTGATTGATGGTGAACAAGGTGGTGAGAAGTTTATGTAGACAATCAAAATCAGAGAAAATAAGACACATCTATTTCACAAGGATGAAAAATTGCTGATGGTTGATGAGGGTATTGCAATGGGGATGCTAGAGTACAAATGGTATTTTCCATTGCTACAATGTTATTCAATCCTGGTGGTAAAGGAACCTGATGAATTGTTCTAGGTAAAAGAATTGACAGAACTTCTGTATACGACTTGAGGGCTGTAATTTTTCAAATAAATGATTCAAATGATGAGATGAGAGAATTAAAAGAGATGCTGGAAGGACTGTTGGAAGCTGTTGAACAAAAATTACTTGAAGATTTTCTAGCTGAAGACATTTTTTATCAAAAGACATGAAGCAAGGTATAATAGTTTAACACTCTATGAATTTGTCTACTAGTTTCTGACATCATCATTAGAAATAAGCTTTATTTCACAAAGTATAAATTAGGGGAGATTGTTGAAAAATGAAGGAATGATGTTATTAGAGTCTAAGCTGATCAGCGTCTAGTTGACGTCATCAGAGTATACTCAATTAGAGTTTACTCACTGACAAAGTTTACAGACAAAGGTTGATAAATGTTGATCCGGTAATTCAGGAGATTATTAAAGATATTTATGGAAGTGTTTATGTTGCTGTAAATTACCTTGTCGAAGTTATTCATTCGGAAGATAATGATGGAAAACATAATCTTCTTTACTGATCATTATCTTTGTAATTATTAGATAGGCAGTTGGGTACTATATAAACATAGTTAGGTTTTACATTGATGTATTCGTACAATTCATAGTATTCTTATAACCTAATAGCTCTTAAGAACTCATAGTTTCTTGAGAGTGTTTTGTACTTAATTTTATAACATAGTGTAATAAAATCAGTACTTCATATACTTCTTCTTATTTTTTCGATTGTTTGGTACTATTGTATTCAACCCCCTTCTACAATAGTCATTATCTCGGTAACATAAACATAAATCGAAGGAGAAAAACCTAGTATTGAAGCATACAAATTACAAATCGAAGTGAAAGAGTAATACCTAAAGTCAAAACCCAGATTCAAGAAATGCACCAATTATAGCCCTAATTTGAACCCAAATTGAAGCCTTAACTGAATAGATAAGTTGTATGTATGTTCTATGGATGAAGTAAGTTGTGGGTGTTTACATATGTTTGCTAGAAGAAAGAGATATGCGGTCGTGGAATAAATTACCGGGAAGAATTGAAGAAGGGGAAGAGGGAAATGAAATTTTCGTTAAAGGGGGAAATGAAATATTTTGTTGAGGGGAAAATAAGAGTACTTGAATAAATTTCGGGTTTGGAAATATTTGGTTGAGGGGGAAATGAAATTTTCATTAAAGGGAAAAATAAAATTATTGTTTGTCTCTAAATTAAAGTAAATATTAATGTGAAAATATTATAAAATATTGTAACAATTTTCTGTTTCTATCTTTTAAAAATTATCATATTTATAATATAAACCTTTGAAAAGTACTAACTTTAACTAGTCACATCCCCATTGCACATAAAATATTTTTTAAAACATATTTCTCGACCATCCAACCGTACAGATGTCAAGATATATATAATATATTTATATTCCCAAATTTTTCAAAAATAAAGAATAATTTGGTTCGAGATGTCAGTAGATCACAGTAGATCACTAATATTCTAACTAGTACTCGGAACTAGTATTTTGTCACTAATTTTTGCTTCTATTTTTTTAAAACGTTTCTCTACGATCCAACCATACCAATGTCAAGATATATCTAATATATTTATATTCCCAAATTTTCAAAAAATAAAAAATTAATTTTGTTGAAGATCTTAGTAAATGGAAAAAGGGATAGAGTTAGATGAAAAGCTGAGAGGGTTTGAAAAAGTAACCGGAGAAAGGGGAGAAATAGGGGAACAATTGGGAGGAAATGAAAAATTAAATTGTAAAAATATTTTTAAATTCTAAAAAGTAATTTAGAATTATATATTTATATATTTATATACAATAAAAAATTGGGAAAAAATTAAATTTAAAAAATTGGAATAGTATAATTTTTATAATATATAAATTATATGATAAATTACAAGATTTAGGAACAAATATGGAATTATATATATGTATGTTTTTATTATAAAATAATAAAAAATAAATATATTTATTCATTTTATGAAAAATAAATAAAATAAAAATCTCATTTTCTAAATAAAATTCATATTTATAATTATATAATTTGCTAGTAATAAGTAGATGATTTTATAGTTCGAATATGAGTATACAAGTATGTGTTTTACATTTACAAGTTAAGATGTAGTTGGTTAGTTTGTGATAAATTTGTAATTATCTCCATATAAAATTAAAATTATTATTTTTCGATGAACCAATTGTACGGATGTTAGGATTTTTCGATTTTAGTGATGTATTAAAAAACTAAATTTTTTCGATTATTTTTTTGTTTTTTTAAAACAAAAGTAACAATAAAATATTTTTCGTGTTATTGTAAAAATTTGTTTTTTATCCTCTACTTAAAAATAGACAACGGTTTTTGTAACAATTGTGTTGTATGATATTAAGAATACAATGTTTTTTTAATGTAAAAACCGTTGTCTTTTGTCTTAAATTTTAATTATACTGTTTTATGATTTTTACAAAAAATTATAAATGTAATTAAAAAACAACCCATTACTATTCCCCTTTCAACTTAGAACCCTAATTGAGTTCATTATTTCACTTAAAAGGAAAGAATGCTCCCGTCCCTTTGTAAAGAGGAGAGGAGATGAAGGAGCACAAGACAGGAAAGCTGCTATTCTCTATTCAGAGAAGTTGCTATTTTATTTGACAATCATAGTAGCTAGGTTTAGTCGTCTCATAACTTGCTATTCTAGTTTGGGTATTTTAGTTTAAATATATTCTAGAGTTCATTTGTTGTTATTCTCTTATATTTTAGTAGAAGTGTTTTGTTGTTTGTTTTCAAAGGTTGTTCTCCCATATTGATGACTTACAATACAGTGATTGATGGCCTTGCAAAAATAGGGAAAACAGAGCCTGCTATAGCATTGTTGGATGAAATACAAGAAAAGTGTCTCCAACCTCATATAATTACCTATTCATCACTTGTTGGAGGGCTTAGCACAGAAGGTAAAATTGAGGAGGCAATTAATTTCATTCATGACTTGGAAGGACTTGGTGTTAGGCCTAATGCTATTACCTACAACACTGTCATGATGGGGATTTGTAAATTAAAGCTGGAAGAACTGATCGTGCCATTTACTTCTTGATTAATATGGTAGCAAAGGGATGTAAACCTACTGAAGTTACTTACACTATTCTCATTGAAGGTTTAGCTTATGAAGGAGCCTTGGAGATTTTGAATGATTTGTGCTCGAGGGGAGCTGACAAGATAAGTTCTGCACAACAGATGGTGGCCAAAATATAGTTTTATTTTTGTCAGGACAAGATATAGGTTTTAAATGAGTTGTAATGGCATGGAAAACAAGTGTATGATGCATATAAGAAGGAGTCCTTCATACTAAGGGCATTTTATTGTGGACAATTAGTGACTATCCAGCCTTAGGTAACTTGTGCGGTAATATTATCAAAGTTTATAACTTTACTAAGTTCAATGGTTTGAGTGGAGAGTTTAATTTGGTAAATGTGCAGCTGCAGATTTCGACGTTTGAGATACTTCATGTGATAGGGAAAGGAGAAAGAACAATAGGCTACTAGACACCAGAAAGAGGATTATCTAGACACCCATATTCGACCAATAAATCTTCAAAATATTCGATTTCTGCAAGTGTCCTAAAAAATATCATATGGCCAGGAGATACAACAATTAAGCTTGGGATCTACACTTATCAGGGAAGAAATTGAAAGTGGGGGTTCCAGTGAAAGAAGGTTTCACTGAATTTGTGAAGCTTGAACAAGATCCGGTCACTAAGGAATATACTATCACTGGTTTCTGTGCAGATATCTTCAGTGAAGTACTAGCAAATTTACAACACAAAATTTATAAACCTCAGTTTATCCCTTTCCAGGATAGTACTGGAAAAAGTGCTGGGAGTTACAACGATCTTCTCAAGCAGCTCGAACTAAAGACAAACAAAGATTTATTCTCAGTTTTTCGAAAATTGGTTTTTCGTCATGCATTTAACCAATTAATTCAAGTCTCCTCATGAATATTATAAGAACTAGTATGTAGTTATGCACTCATAAGTACATAGGAGCGCAAGAATAATACTAATGTGAATTATATCAAAGCATTAAACATTTTTTGCCATTAGGTGAAAAAATGGGGCTTTTAAGTGCTTGTGAATCAGAAAATGACCTTGATTCTAGGCCTTTCTCTTGGAAAATTTCTATGCGGAAAAGGATCACTTTTCTTTAACATGACTATATACAAGTATTACGATGAATTTATTTTCAGCTCACTTTGTCTTGATAATTCATGACCACGTGACCATTGTTTTCACATGGAAATATGTAGGTATATGATCTAGTGGTAGCTGATGTAACAATTTTTCCTGGACGTGCACAAAAAGTTGATTTCAGCAGATCATACATGGAAACAGAAGTTGTATTGTTTATACAAATCAAATATAACAATGGCAGGGACATAAGGATATTCATAAAGCCTTTAATTAAGTTCAGACCTCTTGCTGACGATTGCATTAACTTGCATATTTATGGGATTAATAATTCGGATTTTGTAGCACCGAGTGAATAGGGAACAACAGCTTGGAATGTTGCTAGTTACCGGATGTTGATTTTGTGGATGTGGCTAGTTACATGCGAGATGTAGATGAACAAATTCAACTTGAATGATCATGTTATTTTATTTTGACTTAATTGCTATGTCCAATTACTAAAAGTTTGTAATGGTTTGATGTGATGATTCTTCATTTGGTTTTTTTAAGTCTCTTTTATGTTTATGTTGTTTAATATATGGATGGCAAGGATCTCTTTTATGTGTGTGTTGTGTAGTGTGTGAATGGCAATGTTCATGCCTTGTCTCTATTTTTAAAATACTGTAAATAGGACAATGGTTTTATATGAACAAATACATGTCTGACTCAAGAACACAGAACATAACCTAAACACTTGTATGATTGACTTAGTTCAAACAACGGTTAGTAATTTGGTTGTGTGAATTGTAACATAACAATGGACATATAACCCATTGTGTGAACCTCCTCATTGGCACAACACCACTTTTTCAAACACTTGTATGATTGATTTGATTCAAACAACGGTTAGTAGTTCTATTGTGTGAATTTTAATAAAACAATTGACATATAACCCATTGTCTTAACCTACATATTGGCACAACACCACATTTTTAAACACTTGTATGATAGAATTGGTTCAAACAACGGTTAGTAGTTCTGTTGTATGAATTGCAATAAAACAACAGTCAAATAACCCATTGCCTGAACCTACTCAATTGCACAACAGTACCTTTTTAAACACTTGTCTGACTAAAATTTTTACACAATGGTTTTGTCAACTGTTGTAGTGAGTATGTTAATTCTGGGTAACACATTTTTGTCCGAGCGTTGTCTGATCAGTGTTATTTGAAACTGCTTTTCTTGTAGTGTTATAACTTGTATCCTAATGTTGTTAGCTAGCTTATATAAATATACTGTGTGTTACTGACTTGGTTTACAGGAATCGTTATATTCACACTGTCAGCAAGCTAATAGTAACAACTTGCAGTCTAACAACAAGCTAATAGTTGCCGCCTAGAATTTCTTGGAGATAAAGTTTATTACGGATTTTAAGGAGAAATTCTAGGGATTGATTTATAAGGACTCTAATATATTTATACGAACAGTATATAGTATTAGAGCTCAATAAAATCATTTTCTAAATTATAGGAAGTCTATTTTGAAACATTTTTCATATGTTTTCACTTCCTATATTATGGTTTTTCAAAATCACTGAAGATATAATTTCAAACGTTCTTATTTCTATCACATCTTCAGTCTAGCATATTTTTAGGTTGTTAACAGTCAATAAATCATAACAAACAAACGTGAGAGTTAGACTCAAGACCCTTGTGAGTTGTTTGATTATTTGAACGTTAGTGGCTTATAAATATAAGTGGTGTATTCGTTTTTGTATGGTACTGATCAACAAATATATACTATAGCTTTTTGAGAAAACATAGCTTTTATTTCTTAAATATCTTTTCTGTTTCAGCTCTATTAATATACTCGTATATTTATATTGAGTTCATAGTTGAGTTGTAGTTTTTCTATTAAATTTATATTGTTCAAGGTGTAATTGTTTGTTGTTGGATAGTGAGCTTGGATAACAGGGTTCAAGGAATTAGTTTGCTAGAAAAGTGTGTATTTGGGTTACTACAGGTCTTAGAGGGCATTTGATTCAGGGAACAAGGTTATTAGCAAGTTATTATCAGTGACAAGGGAGAAAGGGGAGATATATTATTAATCTTGTAATTGTAATATTTCAGTAATTAATAATATATTCTCTTATCAAGTTGGTTGGTAAGGGACTAGGACGTAGACCATTACGTTTGTTTGGATCGGAGATTGAGAATGGTTGGGTTGGGTCATGTTCAAATTTAAAAATTCATTTTTGAGAAAATTTTAAAAGTAAAGTGTTGGATTTGGGATTTAATTTGCAATATTATTTTAATTCTTTTGTAAACTGTGAAATACAACCTTTTCTATAGGTTTTGATTAATTTTGTCTTAACGCTAAGTGTAAATTAAATTAGGGTTAAGAAGTTACTAATTAACATAGTAATCATCCCTTAGGTTATTCGAAATGACATTCAACGAGTGAAAAGTCAAACTTCATCAAATTGTTTTATAAACGAAACAAAATGATTTTGTCTCGACATATAATTAGATAAGATTTATCAAGATAATGATAAAATCAAATCTAGTTTACATATGTTATATTATGAGGCAAAGACCGAAGACGAACAAATATTGTATATTTCACACTGCTTTTACGAGACAGAAAATGCATTATTAAATTAAAAGAGTGTCTGTTTTTAAAGGTTTTCAAGGGAATATATTATGAATATATTTTCTAAATTTATTTTTTCAAATCATCTTCAACAAAGTCCTGCCTAAATGTAAGATGCAGATTTTATCTTGAAAGTCCATAACTGTCTTATTTATTCGGATAAAATATATTTTAATTCAAGCATAAATATTCATTGGACCTCATAGTCATTATTAATTTAGGAATATTATGTTTGAATATATTTCAAGTCAAAACTTTAGTCCAAAGGTCGACAAGTTCCGACAAATGACTATCGAATATTGTTTCGGGCTATAGGGACAATGAAACCATCCTTCTCTTGAAATAATAGCTACACATGTCCAATTGACTTGAAACTTGGGTAATGTCATTAGAATATTTAAAAATAATTTTAGGATCTTTTTCATGATTTTTGGGTGTCTTTTATTTTTTGCCAGTACTTTCGATACATAATTGGTTGTTCAGTTAAGTAAAAGTCAATGAAGGTCAACTCCAAATTGAGTATGATTTTGACTATGACCTACTTGGAATATTTCCAGATGGTTTCCAAATTTTTATAATTTTTGGAGTATATTTTGAAAAATATCATATTCATCATTGTATCGTTTGGTTTCGCATTTATTAGCTTTATTAATTAACTAATTGATATATATGCACATTTTTCCATGCATGCAAGTGGGTTTGTAGGGGAACACAAAATTGAAATGTTCTACATTTCCCTTATTTTAAGGAAGTTTTGTCCCCTCTTTACCCCACCTAAACCCTAATCTTTTTCTTTAAAAACACCCCCACCCCCACACTTCTCCTCGAGCCATTTGAGCCAAGTAAATGCTAAAATTTTCTCTCCCAAGAAGCTCTCAAGTCCAGAAAATTTTCTCCTCTTAGAGTTCTTGAGTTATAAGTTTAGTTCTTTCATAGATCTAACTCCTTCCAAGCTTATAAATACATTTGCATGCTCATATAACACACACATCACACAAGTATCTTTTGGCTACCCACTTACCATATCTTAGCAGCCCCTAGAATTGTTTTTTACCCCCAAAGTTGTACCAAAAGTTGTTATTCTGGCCATTTTCCGGTAACTTTTTTCGGCGACCCTTTTTGTGTGTTTTAGGCCTCAAACTAGCTTTTTCTCTTGATTTCTTTCTAGATCTCAAGGGTTATAAGTTGCTTCTACATATTATATATTTATAATCAGTAGGTACATGTTTAGTAGTGTATACACCTTGTTTGCTTGATTTTTAAGTGTATACACGAACTCTTGTTCCCGATCCTAACTCGTATCCCTTGATTTCATAAGAAATATTGTTGTCTCTCACTATAAAACACAAGGGTCATAATTTAGTTCTTTCTTGCCTATTATATATATATATAATATTAGGCCTCAACAATATATACAAGAGCTTGCTTGGTTTGATTTTTATCAAGTATATATTGTTAGCCTTGTTTCATGATTTATATATACATGAGCTTTTATCTTAAATTCTTATTCTCGTATATATAAAGAGTGAACTAAACAAAAAGAGTTATTAACTTATCTCTCTCCTTAGTTGGTTGTTCAAACCCTTGATTTATTTAGGGATTAGAAACAACAACTATTTACTTAAATTCTGTGTCGAGGCAAGACTTGTATAAGTTGATATATATGACAAAAATAAGAGGCTTCCTTGTTGAATTTTTGTATCTAAATCAAGCTCATATTAGAAGTGGAAACCGAAGTGAATAAATCTCATTTAGAGATATAAACAAAAGGTTCCTCTAATATTTTCAAGGTAACTCACTTTAATTCTAAGTTGAGTGTTGTGTATAAGTTGAAGTACGGCATAAATATAAATACATCTTGTTGAGTTATAAAGTGAAAGAAACCAACACACATTGCGAATATTACTATTTCGTATAAATCTCATATATTATTTAGATATATAAACGAAGTAAACTCGTTGAATATTTATAGGTTTATTTTTTAACTTTGAACACCAAGTTAATTGTTTTTCGTATAAGTTGAGGTACGACATAAACGAGCCTAAATTGTTGAGTTCTTGAAGTTAGTCCATGATAGACTCCGAGTTAAATAATATTTAGTATAAATGGAGGTATGACATAAACGAAACGTACTCATTGAATCTTAGTGGTGTATTTCGAGTTTATTTTAAAGGCCATTTTTAATTATTGCTTTAGGCCTTATAAACAACTTGATTTCCAAACGAGCTTGACATAAGTCAAGCCAATGAATTCAGCCTTTAGTTTAGATCATATACCCTTGGCCTTATATATGGGACAAAAATAAGAAGAAAAGAAAAAGATTTATTTTAAGTACTTGCATTGCATTCATACGCTTTACATATAGTACTTTACTTTAGCATATTTACTTTAAGTGCTTGCATTCTTACTCTTTAATTTCCGCACCTTACGTTAGCATACACACTTAATTTATTGCATACACGTTAGCACACAAGGTGTGGTTCCTCCTTTTCACTAAGTGGCTTGAAGGGTTTCGAGGCACAAATGCAGCGGAATAAACGTGAAAAATAAATCAAAATAGCAAAACCCTCCGCAGGATCCATGCGAAAATAAAAGATTTAATTCGGAGATAAAGAATAAATACCTTTAGAAGCTTTAACAGTTCATTAATGGAGGATTAATGGAGGTTTAAAGCTTTTTTAATCACTATGTATCCCGCTATCGCGATATACGCTCTACGGTATCCACACGAACACTTTTCATGAAGGATTGATGTGTACTAGCACCCGAAAACTGCTTCTCTCTCTATCTTCCTCTTTTCTCAAAACGGCTAGGGTTTTAGTAAATATATGTCTCAATTATTAAATCAGCCCATAAAGATATTATATTGAGAGTGGAATAAGTTTTCTAATTATAATCCAATTATAATTAATGCTAATCCAAAATTCTAAATTATTTAATTAAGTCTCACTTAATTAATTAGTTATTAATTTTGGAATTAGTTTAAATAATTCATTTATTCTCTTTATATAATTAATTAAGTCATACTTAATTAATATCATAAATAAAATAAATTACTTATTTAATTTAAATTCACAATTTAAATTATTTCTCCTTCAAGCGTTCTTTGTGTGTGACCCTGTAGATTATTATTACGTTAACAACAATTTAGATATCTAATTAAAATTGTAAACAATGAGCGGGATCTAGTAATACATCATTGATACCCAAGTAATAATAATAAATCGGTGATTCGATTAAGCCTTTCGTGAATAATGTTCAATGTAATATAATCCCTTTAATCTTGATATTATAAATTAAACTCAAGGCATGTCTCGTGTCACCCTCTTCATAATTTAATCTTTATTTTCTTAATCGATGAGTAGACTATTAAAATCAAATCAACATTTGAGCACGGCCGTGCATTTCATAGTCTCACTCAAACAAGAGGCCAATATTATCACTCCTAAAATTAGGAGGATTAAATCTCATCTAGATCATTCATATTTCTCATACGATTCATAATATACCCAATGTCCACTTTTATCATCACCCGATCAAAGGTAACTTTTAATGTAATTAGAGTATATTAATTCTCATATAGAAATATAATGATTTCAGGTCTAAGGATCATTACACCATTATCACAGTGAGAATTACTTATGACACTTATTTAACATGTAAAATCTCACAGCGGGTCATTCCAGTGCCATGCATTGAGACATGCACTTATGTTCTTGACTTTAGTATCACCATACCTATGACCAATGAGATGTGGTCATCTGCTAAGAAACATACTAGTCTTTGTGCATTATTATTGTCCTTAAATAATAATACTCGACTAGGGAATTTTAGGAATAAGATACTATTCATATAATCTCATTTTTAAGCCACATACTTAAAGATATATAATACGTATCAAAATTCCAAAGACATTTATTACGCTTTCAATTTATTACGCAGTAAATAAAACATAATAAATAAATATTAATCAATAAAACATAATCCTTAATAATAAATATTTTTCTTAAAATATCGTTTCTTCGGCTATCTTATATATATTTATTTGTCTGTCTAGTCTAGTACTGTAATATACTAGTCCACCACCTTTCTTTATTAAACAGGGATATGAAGTCGTAGTACTTGTTGTCTACACTTTGTTGTCAAGTGAAAGTGAAGTGAGGTTATCCTTGTTCTAAGACACAAGTCCTAGACACGCCGACGGGGAGTTGGGTGTCTTTGCATCATGAGGAAAAGGAAAGACCCAAGACCTAAGACCCAGATCCAAGACCTACATTGTTGTAGAGGAACATAGTCTACACAGAGATTTTAGCATATCTTTGAGGAGGTAAATGCGAAGTTACGCTCCAAGATAAGGTTGTAAGGGATATTACATGCCTGTGAAGAGGTAACGGGGAGTTACGCTCTAAGACGAGCTCATAGGGGTACTACTTGCCTGTGAAGAGGTAACGGGAAGTTACGCTCTAAGTTAATAGGGGTTCTACTTTGATTGTGAGGTGGTAAGGGGGAGTTATGCTCCAAGATAAATTAAGTAGGTTTGATTTTTATCAAGTATATATTGTTAGCCTTCTTCCATGATTTATATATACACGAGCTTTTATCTTAAATTCTTATTCTCGTATATAGAAAGAGTGAACTAAACCAAGAGAGTTATTAACTTATCTCTCTCCTTAGTTGGTTGTTCATACCCTTAATTTATTTAGGGATTAGAAACAACAACTATTTACTTAAATTGTGAGTCGAGGCTAGACTTGTATAAGTCGATATATATGACAAAAATAAGCGGCTTCCCTGTTGAATTTTTGTATCTAAATCAAGCTCATATTAGGAATGGAAACTGAAGTGAATAAATCTCATTTAGAGATATAAACAAAAGGTTCCTCTAATATTTTCAAGGTAACTCACTTTAATTCTATGTTGAGTGTTGTGTATAAGTCGAAGTACGACATAAATATAAATACATCTTGTTGAGTTATAAAGTGAAAGAAACCAACACACATTGCGAATGTTACTATTTCGTATAAATCTCATATATTATTTAGATATATAAACGAAGTAAACTCGTTGAATATTTATAGGTTTATTTTTTAACTTTGAACACCAAGTTAATTGTTTTTCGTATAAGTTGAGGTATGACATAAACGAGCCTAAATTGTTGAGTTCTTGAAGTTAGTCCATGATAGACTCCGAGTTAAATAATATTTGGTATAAATGGAGGTATGACATAAACGAAACGTACTCATTGAATCTTAGTGGTGTATTTCGAGTTTGTTTTAAAGGCCATTTTTAATTATTGCTTTAGGCCTTATAAAAAACTTGATTTCGAAACGAGCTTGACATAAGTTAAGTGAATATATTCAGCCTTTAGTTTAGATCATATACCTTTGGCCTTATATATCGGACAAAAATAAGAAGAAATGAAAAAGATTTATTTTAAGTACTTGCATTGCATTCATACGCTTTACATATAGTACTTTACTTTAGCATATTACTTTAAGTGCTTGCATTCATACACTTTAATTTATGCACCTTACTTTAGCATACACACTTAATTTATTGCATACACGTTAGCACACAACGTGTGGTTCCTCCTTTTGACTAAGTGGCTTACCCTTTTGAGTGGTTCGTCCTTTCACACTAAGTGACTTGCCCCGACTCACACACACACACACACACACATACACACATATATATATATATCGTTGCTTCAGCTATCTTATATATATTTATTTGTCTCTTTGTCTAGTATTGTAATATACTAGTTCCCCACCTTTCTTTATTAAACAGGGATATAAAGTCGTAGTACTTGTTGTCTACACTTTGTTGTCAGGTGAAAGTGAAGTGAGGTTATCCTTGTTCTAAGACACAAGTCCTAGACACGCCGACGGGGAGTTGGGTGTTTTTGCACCGTGAGGAAAAGGAAAGACCCAAGACCTAAGGCCTAGATCCAAGACCTATATTGTTGTAGAGGAACATGGTCTACACATGGATTTTTACATATCTTTGAGGAGGTAAAGGGGAAGTTACGCTGCAAGATAAGGTCGTAAGGGATACTACATGCCTGTTAAGAGGTAACGGGGAGTTACGCTCTAAGACCAGCTCATAGGGTTACTACATGCCTGTGAAGAGGTAACAGGAAGTTACGCTCTAAGACTAGCTTATAGGGGTTCTACTTTGATTATGAGGAGGTAACGGGGAGTTATGCTCCAAGATAAATTATGTAGGTTTGCTATTGTATTTTGAGGGGTTAACGGGTATTTAAGGTCCAAGATAGATACATAGTGTTGTAAAAAGCTTCTCCTCCTCTATAAGGAGTACATCTTTATATAGTGCAAAATCTCGAGTTCAGGGAGGGACTCGGAGATTGGATTAGGGGTGAGCGGATCCGTTAGGGGATACCTTATCAAGGCTAAGGTAAAGCTTGTATTTATCTCAATTTGATTATATGACTAAATGTCTACTTAACTGTAAAATTGTGTGAAATTACTCTGCTAGTTCAGTAAACTTTGTTTAAGGTTCCAAGATATGTGCTTTCACTACTCTTGTTGGCATTTACTTGTTAAAATGAGTGACTTTGATTTACCTGTTGTCAACTATAATTTATTTATCAAGTCTGTTGATTGTAAATCATTATTTTCTACAGTTTAGTGATGAAATTTTCATTGATTAGTCATTAATGCATTGCATCATCTCTAGGACACACAGGGCCCACTAATACTTCTTGGGTATGGACTGCCTGGGACAACATGATTGGCCATTGATCTGTTCCCAGCCCAACAGGTCATAAATAGAAGCATTATGCATATCCATATCAGTTTAAATTTGATGAATCATCACTTGCATTATTACTTAATGTGAACTTATTGATAATTATGTGTGTAATGTTTGCAAATTTACTTAAGTGCCTTGTTTGATTAATTTGTATATGTGAGTGCTATATGTTTGTCTAAGTGGACACATGCTTATCTGCAACCTCTGTGAAATTCAAGTATTATTTTAAGCCTGGTGTACTTAGCTGTTATAGATAGCTTAATGTGCCTAAGTGCTGCAGCTTCAATCCTGATTATGTCTATAAGTCATTCTGTGACTATGTGCAATTGTTAATTTAGTAATGCAGACCTACTATCTTAAACATGAAAATTTGTGCTAACTGATCTGTTATCATTAGAGCACATGTTGGCATAAAAAAATTAATTTCCTATGCATAATTGATTCATTGATAATAAGAAATCCGTGTGTGTTGAAATTGCATGATCAATTGATTTTCTTAGTAAAATTTGCTCTTAATACATGCTTTATTATTATTATTTTCCTTGAATACCAATTGGATTCTTGTAGTTGTTCTTACACAGACATTGCTTAAATTTCTTAATTTATGTTTATGCATATAAAATTATATATTAGCTATACATACATGTGTATCTGCCTATATTATTTTATTTCCTAATGAAAAAGCATGTCCCGAGCCCATAAATCTTTACCTGCTACTTTACGGAGCATGTATAATTCTGTTTAATTGTATGTATTTCTTGTTCTCCAAAAAGCATGGTAGATATGATCTTAATGTTTGTGCTGGCAAGATTAATTGGTACTTATGAATTTTAAAATGATAAGGGGTTGTGCATCTCATTTAATGAGAAAGGAGTATCTGTGGACTTGCTACAAAGGACTGGTGGGAACTGTTCAACTGTACTTATCTGCAAATTTCCTCTACACTGTTTGTACTTTTTTTGTGCACTGTCTACTCTGGAACTATCTGTAGAGTACTTGACAGCATTCTTATATATTATAACTGCAGCATGATCAGTTTGGTGCAAGAATTAAGCTCAGTTCCCTTTGGTACTGGATATATACAATGTCATTTGTATGTTGTGCCTAATATACATGCTTCTGCACATCTATTTTTATATTTTGATAAGTACATCTGCTACAATCTTTAGCAAATATTGTGAAATTTAATTTCATTTCCTCTTGCTATATATGAGTGTGTATGCATGCATATTAAGTCTGTGTCTTCAAATTAAATTTTTTGTGCTTCATTCTTCATTCCCTGTGTCTAAGAGTATTTATTTCACTTGTCTTCTTGTTCTCTAATTCCTTATGTGTGTCTGTTGCAATCCATTCTAAATGGAAAGTGACATGGTTGATACTAATCTTTGTTTAGGGCAGTCAAACACCACCAATGGTCCTTCTCACAATACCAAGTATAGGAAGAAACAAAAGAAAATATCTGACCTCATTTCCTCTCCAAACCAACTTAGGTCTGTCAAGCATAAGCTAAAACTAGGTTGTTTGATTCACATTGAAAAGAGAACAAACTTGTATGATATGTTCTGTAAAGCACATTGGGAGCCACTTCTCTATTGTTCTAATAGGAGAGTGTATCCCAATATGGTCACTGAATTCTACAATAACATGCAAGTTAGGAAAGGTGTGTGATGTTCTCTTTGTCTCTTTTGTTGTCAATGGGAAGATCATGTTACTTGATCATATTAAGTTGGGGAAAGCGTTAAAACTCACTAACAAAATGCTAAACCTTCCAAATATTGATGTTTCCCAGGAATTTCATTTTAATCCCAGTGAATACAAACTATATCTATCTATTCTTTATGGTTATGAGGTTCATCGTGATCTCACAACTGAGAACAAGGGCATTTCCTATGAGCATTTCCTTCCATCTTATCAAACTTTAGCTCTCATCTTTTGGGGAAACATCTTTCCTTGCACCTCAGAATCTAAAATTTTGAACTTCACTGAAGTTAAGCTTATGTATAAGCTGATCAGTCACAAAATCACCTTTAATATTCCATATATGATCATGTGTCACATGATTGAGTCATTTAAGCTAGGGTACATGTCTTATGGTCTCATCCTCACTAAGGTGTTTCAATATTACAAGCTCAACATGAATCAAATGCCAAACTTTCAAGTTGCTTCCACTATCTCAGACAAAGTAAGAAGAGAAGGTTTTCCTTTGGTTGGGTACATTACACCACCTGTCATTGACCTTGACCCTATCTCACCTAGTGTCCCTTTGCCCCCTATTGCATCTGTTATCAAGTTTGAGTTTGAAAACCAGTATAATGTCTTACTTGACAAGCATAATAAATTTGAGGCCTTATTCAAGAAACTTCAAGCCTCATTTAAAGTCCTAGTTAAGAAGCATGAACTAATTGACGCCAAGGTTGGGCTACTTGTGAGCATACTTGGTAACACCCTCAACAGGCCTAGTAGAGTGGAAGATGGACTACAATAGTACATCTACATGTAGATGGCTTTATCTGATGGGGTTGCACTACCCATGATGGAAGATATGGAACAAAACCCTAGGATGGTAGATTTGCTAGATGGGCTAGCTGGAAATGAAGTGAGGGAGATGGAGACAGACTTGGTTACAAATTCAGTGATTGATAATCCTGAGTATGAAGCCATGGACTAGGCATTGCCTTTAATCTGATATTTAATATCTGATATTTAATATGAAAGTTAAAACCTGGTGGTGTAGGGACTGGTGTCTTTGTTTATGTTGTCTGTTACTTGCACTGATGTATGTCTTGTGTGGTTGTTTACAATTCTTGCTAATTACTTTTGTTGTGATGTGTGTCTTGCTCATATCTGTTAGTTGAGCCTTTTTTTGACATAGCTAGTTGTCTAGTTGTTGACTAGTATGTAGAATGACCTTAAGATTTCTCTTGTTTGGTCAATCTAGGAATACTATATCCTAGACTAGCTTAATGAATCTGTTTTCTATGTAATGTTTCTAGTTTAATGAAGTTGTTTATATGAAATGCCCATCTCTAGCTTCATTTTATGGTTGCTCAGTCAAAACTATGATGAAACTTACATTTTTGTGCACAAACTAGAAGTATAGTTTTGATTATCTATGATAACTAACACTCTAGTTTGCAGGATGTATAAAGCTGAAAAGTGAAGGGGAGGAATTGAAGTCTGGCATTTTCAAATCCTAGCAGTAACAATGTTATGAAACAAAATTGATTAACTAGTTGTGTTACAATTTCTCATGCTACAGGATTTGTGTCATATTCATATTCCCTTATATTTATTTTCCTATTGAATCTGTTGAGACCTAACAGCTTTGAAGCTAGAAAATGAAGTTATTATTAATTTTATCAGCAATTATATACTTGTGGATCATTCCCTTACTGACACAGTTTGTTCCAGGGTAAAGATGGTTGACATTGCAAGGATGAGACAACATACTTTTATTAGTATTTCTAGTGCTTGTTACGTGTAAACATACACTTTAACAGCTCCAAAGTATTTTTTTAATAATTGTCAAATACTGCAGGGTTTCATTCAATTCATTTAAATCTACGATCTTAGTTGGATCTAACAACTTAGATTCTGATTAGAGGTGGTTTGATAGGTTAAACTGCAGTCTAGCTTTGCTACTAGATTTTGTCTCAAAATACACTTGATTTCACAGGAGTAAAATAATTCGAAACTTTTATCGAATTATATCATGAATTCTAGTAAATGATTGCACTTGTTTAATATTTAAAATGCTCAAAATCGAACTCTTAAAGTATCAAACAGGTGCAAACTCGATTCATATCAAGATGAACTTTCGAATTTCCTACAATTAGAAACAGAGAAGTGCACATGTTGACAAGAACTTATAATTTCAAATTGTATATTTGAAATCAAAAAGGGAAGAATTCTTGTACTCTACTCATTTAAATTTTAATTGATGCTACATTAGAAAATTATTTTTCGAAAATCAATTTTTATTTAAAATATCTTTTCGATAGTTTGTCAAAAAGGGGAAGAGAGAGTAGTAAAATTTAATTACAAAAAAATAAGAAGATAGAGTTTTTATAAGGGGAGATTTTCTTAAGGGAGTTAAAATTTAAAATTTTAAAAAATATTTTATTTTTCAAAAATAGAAATCTCATATATGAGTATTTTGTAGCTTATATGGAATTATTGGAAAATTAATACAGAATTTTTGAATTCTTATCAAAACTTGGAATGCACTTGGAAAATATGGAAAGGGAGTATACCAAGATGGAATTGGAAAAATGATAAGTGTTCACTTATCGAGGGTGGAAAATTGATACAAAATTTTTAAATTCTTATCAAAACTTGGAATGCACTTGGAAAATATGGAAATGGAGTATACCAAGCTGGAATTAGAAAAATGAAAAGTGTTCACTTATCAAGGGGTATATACTCAATTTTTTTGTGCATCATATTTGCTGTATAATATTTGTGTGCTTATCTGTTATGCATTTAAAACTGAAAAAGATTCTCAACACTGTAGGGAAAGTGTTAATTAGATTTTAAAATCTATAAATGCATAAATTAGATAGTTGCATACACGTAGGGGAAGTTCTAGTCTGTCACACACATATTTAATTTTACACTCGAATATTTTGACAAAATATCAAAAAGGCGAAGATTGTGAGATACAACATTTTCTATAAGTTTTGATTAATTTTGTCTTCACGCTAAGTGTAAATTAAATTATAGTTAGGAAGTTACTAATTAACATAGTAATCCTCCCTTAAGTTATTCGAAGTGATAGTCAACGAGTGGAAAGTCAAATTTGGTCAAACTATTTTATACACGAAACAAAATGATTTTATCTCGACATATAATTAGATAATATTTATCAAGATAATGATAAAATGAAATCTAGTTTACATATGTTATATTATGAGGCAAAGACTGAAGACGAACAAATACTGTATATTTGTCACTGCTTTTATGAGAAAGAAAATGCATTATTAAATTAAAAGAGTGTCTATTTTCAAAGTTTTTCAAGGGAATATATTATAAATATATTTTCAAAATTTATTTGTTCAAATTATCTTCAACAAAGTCCTGCCTAAATGTAAGATGCAGATTTTATCTCGAAAGTCCTTAACTGTCTTATTTATTCGGATAAAATACATTTTAATTCAAGCATAATTATTTCTTGGACTTCATAGTCATTATTAATTTAGAAATATTATGTTTGAATATATTTCAAGTCAAAACTTTAGTCCAAACGTCGACAAGTTCCGACAAATGGCTATCGAATATTGTTTCGGGCTAAAGGGACAACGAAATAATTTTTTTCTCGAAATAATATCTACACATTTTCAATTGACTTGAAACTTGGGGAATGTCACTAGAATATTTAAAAATAATTTTAGGATCTTTTTCATGATTTTTGAGTGACTTTTATTTTTGGCATGTACTTTCGATACGTAATTGATTGTTCGGTTAATTAAAAGTCAATGAAGATTAACTCCAAATTGAGTAGGATTTTAACCATGACCTACTTGGAATATTTTCAGATGGTTCCCAAATTTCATAATTTTTGGAGCATATTTTGAAAAACGTCATATTCGTCATTGTATCGTTCGATTTCGTATTTATTGGCTTTATTAATTAACTGAATGATATATGCACGTTTTTCCATGCATGCAAGTGGGTTAGTACTGATGGGGGAACACAAAATTGAAATGTTGTACCATTCCCTTATTTTAAGGAAGCTTTGTCCCCTCTTTACCCAACTTAAACCCTAATCTTTTTCTTTAAATACACCCCCACCCCCCACACTTCTCCTCAAGCCATTTGGGCCAAGTAAATGCTGCAATTTTCTCTCTCAGGAAGCTCTGAAGTCCATAAAATTTTCATCTCTTAGAGTTCTTGAGTTATAAACTTAGTTCATCCATAGATCTAACCCCTACCAAACTTATAAACACATTTACATGCTCATATAACACACACATCACACAAGTATCTTTTGGCTACCCACTTACCATAACTTAGCAGCCCCTAGACTTGTTTTTTTGCCCCCAAAGTTGTTCCAAAAATTGTTATTCTGGCCATTTTCCGATGACTTTTTTCGGCAACCCTTTTTGTGTGTTTTAAGCTTCAAACTAGCTTTTTCTCTAGATCTCAAGGGTTATAAGTTGGTTCTACATATTATATATATATAATCAGTAGGTACATGTTTAGTGGTGTATACACATTTCTTGCTTGATTTTAAAGTGTATACATGAACTCTAGTTCCCGATCCAAACTCGTATCCCTTTATTTCGTAAGAAATATTGTTGTCTCTAACTATAGAGCACAAGGGTCATAAGTTAGTTCTTTCTTGCCTATTATATATATATAATATTCAGCCTCAACAATATATACAAGAGGTTGCTTGGTTTGATTTTTAGCAAGTATGTATTGTTAGCCTTGTTCCTCAATTTATATATACACGAGCTTTTATCTTAACTTCTTATTTTCGTATATATAAAGAGCGAACTAAACCAAAAGAGTTATTAACTTATCTCTCTCCTTAGTTGGTTGTTCATACCCTTGATTTATTTAGGGATTTGAAACAATAACTATTTACTTAAATTCCGAGTCGAGGCTAGACTTGTATAATCGATATATACGACAAAAATAAGAGGCTTCCTTGTTGAATTTTTGTATCTAAATCAAGATCATATTAAGAATGGAAACCAAAGCGTATAAATCTCATTTAGAGATATAAACAAAATGTTCCTCTAATATTTACAAGGTAACTCACTTTAATTCCAAGTTGAGCGTTGTGTATAAGTCGAGGTACGACATAAACATAAATACATCTTGTTGAGTTATAAAGTGAAAGAAACCAACACACATTCCGAGTGTTACTATTTCGTATAAATCTCATATATTATTTAGAGATATAAACGAAGTAAACTCATTGAATATTTATAGGTTTATTCTTTAACTTTGAACACCGAGTTAATGGCTTTTCGTATAAGTTGAGGTACGACATAAACGAGCCTAACTTATTGAGTTCTTCAAGTTAGTCCAAGATAGACTTCGAGTTAAATAATATTTAGTATAAGTCGAGGTACGACGTAAACGAAACGTACTCGTTGAATCTTTGTGGTGTATTTCGAGTTTGTTTTAAAGTCCATTTTTAATTGTTGCTTCAGGCCTTATAAACAACTTGATTTCGAAACGAGCTTGACATAAGTCAAGTCAATATATTCGGCCTTTAGTTTAGATCATATAACCTTGGCCTTATATATCGGACAAAAATAAGAAGAAAAGAAAAAGATTTATTTTAAGTACATGCATTGCATTCATACGCTTTACATATAGTACTTTACTTTAGCATATTTACTTTAAGTGCTTGCATTCATATGCTTTAATTTCCACACTTTACTTTAGCATACATGCTTAATTTATTGCATACACGTTAGCATACAACGTGTGGTTCCTCCTTTTGACTAAGTGACTTAACCTTTCGAGTGGTTCATCCTTTCTCACTAAGGGACTTCCCCGACTCACATATATATATATATATATATATATATATATATATATATATATTGTTTTTTCGGCTATCTTGTATATATTTGTTTGTCTCTCTGGTCTAGTACTGTAATATACTAGTCCACCACATTTCTTTATTAAACAGGGATCTAAAGTTGTAGTACTTGTTGTCTACACTTTTTTGTGAGGTGAAAGTGAAGTGAGGCGCTTCTTGTTCTATGACCCAAGTCCTAGACACGCCGACAGGGAGTTGGGTGTCTTTGCACCGTGAGTAAAAGGAAAGACCCAAGACCTAACACTCAGATCTAAGACCTACATTGTTGTTGAGGAACATAGTCTACGCAAGGATTTTTACGTATCTTTCAGGAGGTAAAGGGGAAGTTACTCTCCAAGATAAGGTCGTAAGGAATACTACGTTCCTGTGAAGAGGTAACGGGGAGTTACGCTCTAAGACCAGCTCGTAGGGGTCCTACTTGTCTATGAAGAGGTAACAGGAAGTTACGCTCTAAGACCAGCTTGTAGGGATTCTACTTTGATTGTGAGGAGGTAACGGGGAGTTACGCTCCAAGATAAATCAAGTAGGTTTGCTATTGTATTTTGAGGGGTTAATGGGAAGTTAAGGTCCAAGATTCATACATAGTGTTGTAAAAGGCTTCTCCGCCACTATAAGGAGTACATCTTTTTATAGTGCAAAATCTCGAGTTAGGGAGGGACTCGGGGACTGGACTAGTGGTGAGTGGATCCATTAGGGGTGCGCCATCACAAACCAGGATAAAAATTTCATTGTGTACTCTATTTCTTTTCTCTGCTTTTATTTTCCGCATTTGTATTTCTAGTAGACTAGTAATATTTTAAAAAGAGAAAAGAAAATTTTAAAATGTGAAGCACAATTTTTTAAAACGGTATTAAGCTATTCAACCCCCCCCCTCTATCCTATACCCCCATTTCAAGCCTAACATAAACTACCAAAGCCCAACACCTTACTTTCAAATTTTTCTCAAAAAAAAAATTTAAAATTTAAACCCGACCTAACTCAACCCGTCTCAACTCCCAATCCAAACGGACTGTTTAGGGTTAGGGGTCGAACCTGGCTAAAATTCTCTGTGTATTTTATTTTCTATTATTTTTATTTTGCACTGCATATTTACTATCAATGTGCTGACAACATATAATCAATCTTAACAGCAAGTTGTCTGGGCAGTTTCTTAATATTCGGTAATACATAAAAATTGGGTATAGTTATCCATAAGACCTATTCACCCCCTTCTAGGTGTATAATTTCATTTGGTATCGGAGCTTTAGTATACTAACATTTCTGTAACAGGAAAAGTATCGATAAAATGGCTCACCCATTCTTTGGAAAGACTTATATATCTATCAACACCTATTCTTACGGGAACTGACAACTACAACTGGTGGAAAGGCCAAATGGAGACATTCTTATCTAGAGATCCACTTGTTCTTAGAGTTTTGTAGAAAGGCCCATATGTATTTCTAGACAACGACGGCAAACCAAGAGATGTCGATGATCTTACATCTGATGAGCTATCAAAGTGTGGATAATTTGGAAAATGAAGAAGTATACTCATCAGTGGCTTGGATCAAACTGAATATGACAAAGTTTCTTCACTCAAATCTGTAAAGGAAATTTGGGAAGCTTTATAGACTTATCATGAAGCCTCCAAAACTATACGAAAGGTGAAACTCAGCAAGCTAATGAATGATTTTGGAAATTTCAAGCTTAAGGAAGGTGAAACCATCAGATAAAGTCAAGCAAGGTTTTAAGTAATTGTTAACAGTATACAAAGGCTTGGTAAAAATATTCCACAAGATGAGATCAACATGAAAGTTCTAAAGTCCCAATTGGTATTGTTATTGCAGACAGTTATATTAGCTTTTTGCTAAAAAGCTGTCAGAAAAGTGTTTGGTAAAATCTAAAAGTTGTTGTTTAGAAAAGCGCTTTTGACCTTAAAGCTGCTCTTAGAGAAAGCATGTCCCTCCATGCTTTTAAAAAAAGCTAATTTTAGGTTTTGCAAAAATTAACTACAAGTATTTTCATCAAACCTCTGCAAAAATATTCTTTTTATATATTATACCTCGAAATATGCACATATCAAAAATATTACCAAACAGTAATATGATTTTTTTACAGCACTTTTTTCACCAGCACTTCTTCTAACAACACAATAGTTTTCAACAGCAATACCAAATGGAGCCTAAGTGGAGTCTCATTCGTGTATGAAGCTAAAGTCACTACATTGGAATCCGCCTCAACCATTGACACCATGGATCATCTTACTATCTTTGTTGAGCTAGAACAGTTTGAAACTAAGATTCAAAATGACAAACTAACTGATGGCAAGGCTCCTGTTGAGAAAATGAAGAATCTGGCTTTACACTCTACTAACAGCAAGTTAGAATCGAATGAAGATACTGAGTTTGATGAAGAACTAGCACTACTCTCAAGAAAAATAAAAAAGATGATTGAAAAGAAAAATAGAATGAAGAGAGACAAAGAGAAAGCTCTTGGTGCAAAACGGGAATCAAAAAGAGAATCCAAAGATGATGCTTGTTTCGAATGTGGCAAGAAATGGCACGTTAAGAGAGATTCCTATAAGACAAAATAGTGCAAACAACAAGTTAATTTCAGAGACAAAAAGAAATCAAGGGCAGTTCTGACCTGGAGTGATGATAAAGATTTCATATCTGATGTTGAATCAAGTGATGAGATGGTAAACTTAGCTCTCATTGGTATTGAAGGCTCAAGTGAAACTGATTATCCTGAAATAGACAGTGAGGTATATTCTTTAAATTCTGAAATACGTGATGGTTCTATGTTAGATACTCTATCCATGCAGAACAAGTGTGATAACACTAGTGTGGAATTTTTGGAATTAAAGAATGAGAACTACGAGCTAGAAAAAGAGAATGCTCATCTTAAGAAAGTCATTGCTGATTTTTGTTATTCATCATAACAATGTCAATATTTGTAAAAGGGGGGGTTGAATACAAATATCAAAACTTTTGTAGATATTTATAGAAGGGGGGGTTGAATACAAATATCAAAACTTTTGTTTGCTTTAATATTTGTTAATGATGTTTGAGAATTAGTGAGAAAAAGGTTTGAACATATTATAACTGGAAATTAAACTGAACAAAGAGATTTTAAAATTACTGATGGATTGGTTTTTCCATCAGTGTATATTTTTGCTTAATGTTCCTAGGTTAAAAAAAACCTAGATGCATTTGTTTACAAGGTTAGAAAATAAATCAACTGCTCTTACAATGTGCTCTAAAGCTTGAACAGTTAATTTTGAAAATGTTGTCTAACTTGTCTATTTTCTAACAATGCTACTACACTTGTTTATATACTACAAGTGTGTGTTTACAGTTCCTATTCTAGGATTGTTTCTTTCTACCTTTCGTTTACCTTTTACCTTTTTAGGAAAACAGGCTTGAAAGACAGCTACAGATTGAGTCTTCACAATCATCATTGACTGTCTTCCATAGGTTTACTTTTGTCCTCTGGATCTACAACAGATAGTCCTTCTGTGTTGTCACAACCAATTGATAATTTGTTGTTAAGCATATCAATTGATCCATCCTTTAATCCATCAACTGGTATTCTTCTTCGATTGATCTTTATATCCATCGATTGATAAATAATGACTTATCTATTGATATATGTTATAAATCGATATATCAATCGATGGGTCTTCACATCAGTTGATGGTCTTCAATACTTGACTTGGCTTCTTCGATTGATCTCTCTTCCATCGATGCTTCAATATCAATCGATCATCCTTCACTTGTGCAATTTCCTGTCTTTAAATAATTACAATTTGACAGTTTAATTTACACATCAATTGATTATCTATATCAATCGACTCTAACATCAATTGGTAAGAATAATATCAATTGATTTACACCTTATCGATTGAAATAGACTAAGTACACCTATGCTATAGTCCAAATTATCAGTTGATTCATATAAACATATCAACTGATAAATGGTTTCCTGATCAATTGATATTTATAATTTTCATATCAATTGATCAGTTACATTAAATAAAATTTCTATGTTTCTAAGATTAATGTTATCATCAAATTGCATGTAGATTCCTAACAATCTCCCTTTATTTATATATGTGATATGAACATGCATAAATCTACTTGATGATAACAAAACCCTTAATAATTTTCATTCAGATAGAATCAAGAAATTTAAATAGCACTTTTTAATTTTGGAAGTACCAGATTGATAGATAACTCTTACAAGCAGCTTCAATGTCTTCATTGTCCTCATGATTCAATTAGATTCTCTTCCTTCTCTTCTCCGCATTTTCTTTTAGTTGCCTCATGAAAAAATTCCTCAAAATTGCTTCATCCCTGTCAGTTTCTCCAAGTTGCCTGATAAGGTAATATATTTCTTCATCTGTGATTTTGTCCAAATATTTGCAGATATCAAAGAACTTTGTGTTGCCATCCACATCTATAAAAATCATTGCATTCTTTGGCTCCAACACCACCTTTTTGACTTGAGACTTCCATAACTTAAGAGGATAATCAAGTTCAGCTTCTGCCTTGGATCTCCTTAGCTTTGAAATTTGTTGTTGAATCTCCTGAGCAATTGTTGTGTTGAGTTTATACTTTCTATTGAGTAGAGGAAGGATGGTCTTTAGAACATTGTAGCTCTGCTTCATTATCACCTTCAATGAATAAGTGATCTTCACTCCATTTTCATACTCCAATCTCATAGATTCTTCTTGATTTGAGGTTGTAGGGTGAGTCCTTACTCCAATTAGCCCCTTTTCATTGATCATTGGTACTCCTTTCATATCATATTCTTCAATTGTAACCTCCTCCTTGATTTCTTCTTGTTGACCTTGGAGGCTTTTCTAAACCACTGTTTCTTGAATAGAACTTGACCTTTTCTTGGACATAGCTATTTTCCTCTTTTTCCTCACTGGCTGTTCATTAATTGATCTTTCATGTTCCATTCCATCCATTTGCCTTGCTATTTCTTCATTCTCCTTTTCTCTTTTTGCAGCATCTGACAGTCCTGATGAAATGGCTTCCTGAAGAAGCTTATGTATAACTGGCTCTTTCCTTCTCTTTTCTTTTTTAACCATTATGGATTTGCCCTTCCTCTTCTCTTCAAGGGCTTCAAGATTAACTGTTAGAAAGGCTTTAGTATCTGATTTGCTTTCTTTGGCAGCTTTTTGTGCATCTTCATTCAATTTTCTTGTTTGAGCAATGAACTCATTCAAGTCTCCTTTTTCTACTACCTTTGTCAATAATTCAGTGCTTTTCTTTAAATCTTCAATTATTTTCCTTTCCCTCTCAATCATTGATTGAGTTTCTCTATCCCTAGAAATTCTTCTAGCTTCTAGATCATCTTCAAACTTCTTGTATTCTTTCTTTTTTTGTTCTAAATCATCTTTGGGAGAATTAGATGACTTAGATCTCTTTGAAGATTGATTATCCCTGCTACTCCTGTATTTAATTCTTTTTGTTGCAGAGCCACCAATGCCACTAGTCTTTCCATACCAGAACCACCACCACTACCATTGCCTTTGCCATCACTATTATCATCATCATCCTTCTTCTTTGTATTCTCCCCCTTTTTGTTATCATCAATTGGAGGAGGTGGTAGCATTCTGTCAACAAACTTTTGAAGAATGGAAGCATGTAGACTCTGACCTGCAATTATGGCATTCATCTTCTTTTCTAGAGATCCCATTCTAGTTTCCAAAGCTCTAAAAAATTTGGATTCCTTGAAAACTTGTCCTTGATATGACCCATGGTGTTAATTGGCAGCTTCTCATCCAATCTTCTCCCCAATGCATCCTTGTTGGTAGTGATAGAGTCCTTGATAATTTCCAATTCTCTCTTCACTTCTGTCACTGTGATATTTTGAATTTTCAGTGACTCCCTCATATAGTGAGCAATTCTCATTTGATTAGGATCTTCAATTTCTCCTTCCACCATTGCCCTACTATATTGAGAAAGAATCTCAGTTTCAGAAGCTTCTAAGGAACCATCAATTATGCTCATCCATGGCTCCTCATCAAAATCTTATCCTAGCTCTTCAGGTGCCATATAACAAGTGTCTATTGTATTGGCAATGCTCTCTTTCAGATTCCTGGTCCTTTGTCCTGTATGATCAATTCCCAGAAGTTGTTCTGCATCCCTGTTACTTGAAGCAGCCAATCCTTGATATTGTGGATAAGGATGAATGAAATTCTGTGGATCCAACTCACCGGTATCAACTTCCTCTTCAATTTCCTTAGCAATTCCACTCCAACTAGCTTTTACATTTGATACTCCCTCTATCTCCTTGACTCCCACCTCTTCTGCCATCAACTCATTTTCCAACTCCTGTGTAAATAGAAGAATTGTTTTATCTCTCTCACTCATCTCTCTATTTTGCATCAGGATCTCATCCTGGAATCTCACCTCTCCCTCATTCATATTCTGTGCACCTTCTAAGGTAGGGCCTTCAGGTGTTTGACTCACATTCCTGGAAGAAATAGGAATGTCCTCACTCACTCCCTCTCCTTTTGCCAGGATGCAATCCTGCCTCTCACTCAATACACTCAATCCTAAGAGTATTTGTGCAACATCAATTGATTGAGCATCAATTGTTGTATTGATATTATCAGTTGAATTGTTTGGGATATCCATCGATTGATGCATACCCATCGATTGATCTTGAGTATCGATCGATGGCTTATCAGTCGATGACTGAATATCAATTGATGAAGGAACATCAATTGATGGAGTAGAAACATTTGAGGAAATAATTTGAGAAGTGATATTTGAAATGATATGAGAAATGGAATCCAGAATCTTCTGGAAGAAGGTTCATGAGAGAGTTTTGGCTTCTCCTTGAAAAATAAAGAAGGAGAATCTGAAAATGTCTGATAATCTATCAAAACATTTTCTGAAGAAATTTTTTGAGATGGATAATTAAGAATAGAAGGGATTGGAATTGAGAGAGAATGGGGCTGCATCTCATCATTTATATGAGATGCATCAAACTGACTTTGAGAAGGCTCCACCACAGTTTTTTGTGATTTTGCAGTGAGTGATTCCCCATGTGCAAAGGTCACTTTCTTTTTTCTCCTTTCATATGGTGTAAATGTTTTGGCCTGTGTGTCCCTAATTTAGTTTTGTGCCCCTGGTTGTGGGCTATTTTCAATACTGTCATCCTTTTGAGAGGATGACAACAGAGGTGTGGTATTGTCCATATTAACATCCACAGTCTTTTGGGAGACTGTGGAGTGGCTTGGCTGAGGTTGCACACCCTCACTCTCTTTATTCTTATGGGTTCTTTGATGTTCCCTAGTTCCCTCACCACCTACATCTCCTTCTAGTCTATTTACCACAACAGTTGTGTTTCTTTTCTTGAATTTTTCAACAACAAGTTTTAAGGAACCTGTTGAGGTTGGCTTTTTAGATTTAGACTTAGAAAGTAGATGTGTGGCTTGGGTAGGAGGGTTGGGGTCATTATTAACACCCTTCATAGCCACAGAAGGGAAAGAAGATTGGGAATTGGAAGAAGCTATTGTAGAGATAAATACCTGAACAAAAGGGGGATAGATCAATTCTACATTGCTATGAAGATTGATCCTTACCAAGTCTTTAAAGACCCTTTTGTTTTGAGTCCAACACTCAAGGGTTTCAATTTCCCTGCATATCTCAATTTCTTTGACAAAGTGGTTAATGAAAATCATGATAAATCTAGCATAGTATATATGATTAGACCTATCACGCTTCTTACCTAACTTAGTAGTAATCTCAGATAGTAAAATAGAAGATAAATTGTGATATTCATCAAACAACACACTATATGCTATTTGTTGCATGCTTGAAGTTATGGCATCAAAATTACTAATTTTACCACTAAACCATGTTATTATAGCATCAAAGAAATAAGACCATTCTCTCCTAAGATGTTTTCTAACTACTTGACCTAAATTAATGTCAGGATTTGCATAATTGACAGTCCTAACCATGTTTCTAATATCTGACTCACAAGGCACATTATCAGTATTATTAACAGGCAAAACTAAACATTCATTTAAAATTAAAGTAGTAAGAATGTACTCTTGTCTTTTGCAGTTGAATTTGATGCTTGAGAAGTCATCAACAACCTTTGCAGAGGTCCAAAACTCTTCTACCAGATTGCAGATTATTATTGGTGCATCCTTCAATGCTTTTTGTATCTTGCCACTTCCCAAGAATTGCATCAGTGGATGAAATTCCCTTGGAGCCTCTTTAACCACAGTGCAAGCCACAAAATTATTCAATTCGTAGATGAACCCGGCTTGAGATATTTTCTTGGATGAAGATGCCATTTCCTTGAGTAGAACAAAAGCTTTGAAGATATTAAGAGAATTGAGTAATGAGAGAAAAGGGTTAGAGATTGAGTTCTTAGATTGAGAGAGAGAAAGAGGTATATAAATTGTTAGTAAAATTGCAAGTAAAAATTAACAGATGTTTTAATCTCACTATTTATATTTACTGATTTCTCAATCAATTTCTTACTCAAAATAGGACTTAATCGACCGGTGGAAGAAAAACTGAACAGTAGAAATTACCATTTTTGGCAATCGATTGTTATACATATAGGAATGTATGTATTAATCAATTGATAAAATAAGTAATCAACGGCTATATTTTGTACAGGTCGATTGATGACATGGACCCCTTTAAATTTTAAGTCATCGATCGGTAATTAACTTATCCATCGACAAGTACTTTTATCCATCGATAAATAAATGTATCATCAATTGATATATTTATCAGTCAAAAGCTACAAATATCAATTGATGAGTAAAATGTTTATCAATTGATTAACATAGTCAATGGCTAAAATTAATGGCTAATACATAACTTGACAGACATTTGAAGGATTAAATGTAATTAAGCATACCTAAATTACAAACCAATCTATTGAAAGTAGATTCATCTAATGGCTTGGTAAAAATGTTTGCAAGTTGTCTTTAGCTAGGGACAAAATATAATTCAACTGTACCATTCATTACATGTTCCTTAATGTAGTGGTACCTTGTGTCAATGTGTTTGGTTCTGGAATGTTGCACAGGATTTTCTGTTATTGCAATGGCACTTGTGTTATCATAGAAAATAGGAATCTTGTTCATGTTGAACCCATAGTCAAGTAGTTGATTCCTCATCCATACTATTTGTGCACAGCAACTTTCAGCTGTAATGTATTCAGCTTTTGTAATAGATGTAGACACTGAATTCTGTTTCTTGCTAAACCAAGATACAAGCTTATTTCCTAGAAATTGACAGGTGCCTGTAGTGTTGTTTTTGTCAATTCTGCAACTTGCATAGTTTGCATCTGAATAAGCAATTATATCAAATCCAGAATCTCTAGGGTACCAAATTCCAAGATTTGGGGTTCATTTAAGATATCTGAATATTCTTTTTATAGCAATCAAATGAGATTCTCTAAGATCAGCCTGAAACCTAGCACAAAGACATGTAGCAAATATTATGTCTGGCCTACTTCTAATTAAATAAAGTAATGAGCCAATCATGCCTCTATAACTTGAAATGTCAACTTTAGCTTCCTTAGTATTCAATTCAAGTTTAGTTGCAGTGACCATGGGAGTTTTAACAGAGGAACATTCTTTTAAATCAAATCTCTTTAATAAGTCATAAATATATTTGGTTTGATTTATAAAAATATCATCCTTGACTTGTTAGACTTGCAAACCAAGAAAATAGGTAAGTTCTCCCATCATGCTCATTTCATATTTACTCTGCATCAACTTAGCAAACTTTTGACAAAGTTTTTCATTAGTTGAGACAAAGATAATGTCATTTACATAGAATTGAACAAGAATCATAAAGCCACTAACATATCTATGAAAGAGAGTTTTATCAACAGTACCTCTTATGAAGTGATTCTCAATCAGGAATTTAGATAATGTTTCATACCAGGCTCTAGGTGCTTGTTTTGATCCATAAAGTGCCTTGAGAAGATAGTATAAAAATCCAGGATGAACAGGATCTATAAAACCAGGAGGTTGATCTACATAAAATTCTTCTTCTAGTTCTCCATTTAGAAAAGCACTTTTCACAACCATCTGATATACCTTAAACTTAGCATGAGCAGCATATGCTAGAAAGATTCTGATTGCTTCCAACCTTGCACAGGTGCAAATTTTTCAGCAAATCTATGTCTTCTTCTTGTGAATAGCCATTTGCCACTAATCTTGCTTTATTCCTTATCACTGTACCAGATTCATCCATTTTTTTCTGAACACCCATTTTGTACTAATGACAGACTTGTTCTTTGGTTTGGGCACCAGCTTCCATACCTTGTTCCTTTCAAACTGATTCAACTCTTCTTACATAGCAATTATCCATTCAGGATCATTCAAGGAATCTTCAATCCTTTTTGTTTCTTCTTGAGATAGGAAGCTATTATACAAGCATTCATTTTGAGTTGCACTTCTAGTTTTAACACCATCATTTGCATTTCCAATAACTAATTCAAAGGGATGGCTTTTTTGTCCATTTCCTTTGAGATGGTAAATTTTTCCTTGAAGATGATGCTTCATGATCATTAGAAGTGTTATGATCATTGTGATGTGATTGACCATTTGAGAACCCTCGCCCTGAGATGGACACTCTACTTGAAGATTGTTGAGCAGAGTTGTTATACATCGAATGATTATCAATTGATGTATTATCAGTCGATTGATGATTATCAACTGATAAGTTATCTATTGATGCATTGACATCAATTGATGGGAGGATTCTAGGTACTTGATTTTTTGAAATTTCCATATCATCATCACTATCTTCAATATTGTTTGTGGATTCATTTTCAAAGTGCAATAAGTCATGAAATCCTTCATCAAACAACCCTTGTATCTTCTTATCATCAAAGACTACATGCATAGATTCCATAAAAATGTGTAATCTAAGATTGTAGACTCTGTAAGCTTTGGTTGTTATCCCATATCCAACAAATATAGCTTCATCAGCCTTGGCGTCAAATTTTCCTAGATTTTCACCTTGATTCCTCAATACAAAGTATTTTAGCCAAAGACATGAAGAAAATTAACTATTGGCTTATTGTCTTTCTTCATTAACTGATATGGAGTTTTGCCTTGAATTTGATTGACCATGGAAATATTTTAAATATAGCAAGCAGTATTAATTGCTTCTGCCCAGAAGTATATAGGTAGTTTTGCTTCTTCTAACATAGTTCTAGCTGCTTCAGTCAAAGTCCTATTATTCATTTCAACTACTCCATTTTGCTGTGGAGTTCTTGGTGAAAAAAAAATGATGAGTAATACCTTTTTCTTCACAGAATTTTTTCATTGTTGCATTCTTGAATTCAGTACCATTATCACTTGTAATTTTCTTGACCTTCCATTCAGGGCCATTGTCAACGTTCTTCACATGATTGATAATTAATTTTCTTGCCTCATCCTTAGAGTGTAAGAAATATACCCAAGAATACCTTGTGAAGTCATCCACAATGACTAAGGCATATTTCTTTTTGGCAACAGACATGATGTTGACTGGACCAAATAAGTCCATGTGTAATAATTCCAAAGGCTTATCAATTGATGATTCAGAGTTTGATTTGAATGATGTTTTCCTTTTCTTTCCCTTTTGACAGGCATCACATAGTCCATCCTTGGTGAATTCCATCTGTGGAATGCCTCTAACCAAATTCTTTCTAAACAATTGATTCATGGCTTTGAAATTCAAATGAGCTAGCTTCTTGTGCCAGATCCAACTTTCATCTGTATTGGTTTTGCTAAGTAGGCATGTCATTGAGTTTGCCTTTACAGAGTTAAAATCAGCCACATAGATATTTCCTCTTCTTTCTCCAGTTAAGAGAATTTCACCAGATTCCTTGTTGGCTATGATGCTTGATCCAATTTTAAACCACACACCATTACCATTATCACACAGTTGACTAATACTGAGTAGATTGTGCTTCAATCCATCAACTAGTGCTATAGGTTCAATGATAACATTTTCTTTTGCAATTGAGCCATATCCCAGAGTGAAACCTTTGTTGTTATCTCCAAAAGTAACTCCTAGGCCAGCCTTTTCCACAAACTCTGTGAGCAAGGATAAATCTCCATTCATGTACCTTCAACATCTACTATCCAAATACCAGAGATTTTTTTTCATGTTTCCCTGCACACACATAAAATAATCAAGTTATTTTTGGTACCCAAGTTGCCTTGGGTCCTATTTTATTAGTTGTAGCCTGAGCCCTGGTTGCCAACTTTGGTTCCTTTTATTTTGCTGGGCTTAAATCCATTTTAACTTTGGGAGTTGGCTTTTGGGGCTTTGACACCTTGGAACTCATGGCAGAATTTCCATGCATTTCATTATCTACATTAGGCATGTTCCATGGCATACCAGGCATGTTCATATTTGGATATGCAAAGAAGGGATTATACAAGTATGGAACTTGTGCATAAGGAATATGAATATTAGGTTCAACTAAATTAGAAGACATGGCATACATGAGCATAGGATTGGTGAGCATGGCATTAGCAGTCATGGCATGTACATTTAAATCATTTAAGGATATAGATTTCTTTTCATTCTTGCATTGCCTAGACAAATGATTTACACTACCACATTTAACACATACCTTTCTAGGGGCATACATGTCAGGAGTGTAGTTGATGTGCATATTTATGCCTACTTTACCATTTCTATTCTTTTCTTTTTCTCAGACTTAGGTTGAGTAATTTCCACATGTGTTATCTTTTCTAATTTTGCTTTTAATTGTTTCTTTGATAAGCTATCTATGTTGATCTTCTCAACCTCATCCTCAACTTGATTTTTAGTTTCCTTAACAAATTTGATAGGAGTGCTAAATTTGTTCTTCTTGTTAGCCATTGAAGATTTACTTGTCGATGAATGCTTATCAGTCGATTCAGCATCAATCGATTGATAATCCTCATCAGTTAATAAAGGATTAGCAGTCAATAGATCTTTATCCATTGAAGTATCAGTGAATAGCTTGCTTGTTGATTTGAGGAGTTCACCTAGAGTATCTACACCTTGAACATCAATAATTTGTTTGGCAGTTTTAGCAGACCTATTCCATTTGTTAATGCTTTCAATTTCTTCAGCCAATTGTTCTTTTAACAATTCTTCTCTTTTCAAACTATTCACTAGTTCATTTCTAGCATCCTTACTTTCATGCTTGAATCTATCTAAACAAACAAGTTCATTTTGAAGAAAAATATTCCTCTCAGTTAAGTCATCAATAGTGTTCTTTAACTTGAGGTTTTCTTTGTTTAGAGATTTTAGAGTGACATGCAAATTGTACAATTCATTAGACATTTCATTAATAGTACTATTGCATTCATCAGTTGTAAGCTCAGAAAAGTTGGTAGCTAGTACCTGATTTGATGATGAATTAGCTTCTTCATCTTCATGTTTGCCCATTAGTGCTAGATTGATGAATTCTTCATAATCACTGTCCTCAGCAGCCCAGTCCTTCTCCTCAGCAACAAAAGCATTTTCTTTCTGTTTCAAGAGGTCAAAGTATTTCTTTTTATAATCAATACCATCATAAGACTTCGCCTTTTCTTTTTTGGCTTCCTGCACTCATTTGAGAAATGACCAGCCAATCAACAGTTAAAACATTTGAATTTAAATCTATCAATCAAATTTTTGTTTTAATTGTTACTTCTAAACTGGGATCCAGGCCTTTGAACATTTGGATTCCTCTTGAATTTTAGCTTTGAAAACTTCCTTGGCAGAAATGCAAGGTGCTCATCAATCTCATCCAAATCATCCTGAGAGCATGTTTCATTTTCTTCACACTTTCCTTTTTCTTTTCTTTTGAATGATTTTTCAACACCATCACCAGCCATCATGACAGACTCTTCTACACATCCACTTTCCTTCTTTTCTTCATTTCCCTTGACTATCAAAGCCACTATTTTCTCTTTTCTTTGATTCTTCTCAATCTTCTCATCTTGTTGGATTTCCAACTCATGTGTCTTGAGAATACCATAAAGTTTCTCAAGAGTATAATCCTTGAAGTCCTGAGATTGGCTAATGGAAATAGTCATTGGTTTCCATTCTTTTGGAAGAGATCTAAGAAATTTTAGATTTCTATCCTCAATAAAATAAACCCTACCATATAGCTTCAGTCCATTTAGTAACTTCTGAAATCTGCTATATGTGTCATTGATAGATTCTCCGCTCTTGAAATGAAATGATTCATATTTTTGAATCAAGTGTTTCATCTTATTTTTCCTTACTTATTCAGTTCCTTCACACAGAGTTTGAAGAGTATCCCATACTTCTTTTGATGAAGTATAGTTTATCACATTGTCAAACATATCTTTATTTAGGCCATTAAAAAGAATGTTCATGGCCTTCTTGTCTTTAAGTACTTCTTTTTCATCCTCTTTTGTGAACTCAGAGATGAGTTTAGGAATATTTTTGTCAAGTGCAGGAGTTCCATCAGGGTTTATACCTGTGACTAGCTTTATGGGAATATAAGGACCTTTCTCTATACAGTAAACATAGGAAGGGTCGAGAGAAAGAAGATGCAGATACATTTTGACCTTCCACGGAAAGTATTCATCCTTTTCCAATACTGGATTTTTTACACCTGAATCTTTTTCGCCCATATTGACTCTTCTTGATCTTTAAACTTTCTGTATGTTGAAAGACGGCTCTGATACCAATTGTTATTCCTCATAATAATGTCAATATTTGTAGAAAGGGGGGTTGAATACAAATATCAAAACTTTTGATTCCTTTAATATTTGTTACTGATGTTTGAGAATTAGAGAGAAAAAGGTTTGGACAAATTTTAACTAAAAATTAAACTGAATAAAGAAATTTTAAAATTACAGATGGATTGGTTTTTCCATCAGTGTATATTTTTGCTCAATGTTCCTAGGTTAAAAAGAAACATAGCTGCGTTTGTTTACAAGGTTAGAAAATAAATCAACTGCTCACACTCACACTCTTACAAACTGCTCTAAAGCTTGAACAGTTGATTTTGAAAATGTTGTCTAACTTGTCTATTTTCTAACAACGCTACTACACTTGTTTATATACTACAAGTGTGTCTTTACAGTTCCTATTCTAGAATTGCTTCTTTCTACCTTTCTTTTACTTTTTTTCTTTTTAGGAAAACAGGCTTGAAAGACAACTTCAGATTGAGTCTTCACAGTCATCATTGACTGTCTTCCATAGGTTTACTTTTGTCCTCTGGATCTATAACAGATAGTCCTTCTATGTTATCACAATCAATTGATAATTTATTGTTAAGCATATCAATTGATCCATCCTTTAATCCATCAACTGGTATTCTTCTTCGATTGATCTTTATATCAATCATTTGATAAATAATGACTTATCGATTTATAGATGTTATAAATCGATGGGTCTTCACAACAGTTGATGGACTTCAATACTTGACTTGGCTTCTTCGATTGATCTATCATCCATCGATGCTTCAATATCAATCGATCATCCTTCACTTGTGCAATTTCCTATCTTCAAATAATTACAATTTGACAGTTTAATTTAGACATCAATTGATGATCTATATCAATTGACTCTAACATCAATTGGTAAAAATAATATCAATTGATTTACACCTTATCGATTGAAATAGACTAAGTACACCTATGCTACAGTCCAAAGTATCAGTTGATTCATATAAATATTTCAACTGATAAATGGTTTTCTGATCAATTGATATTTATAATTTTCATATCAATTGATCAGTTACATCAAATAAAATTTCTTTGATTCTAAGATTAATATTATCATCAAATTACATGTAGATTCCTAACAATTTTCTATTTGAGAAATATTCTAAATCAATAGTGGAATTATTGTTGCCCTCAAGGAACATATATCTCAACTTGAAGGGCTTCCCTCAAGGAACAGATATCTCAACATGAAGGAAACAATCATCAGATCTAGAGAAAGAATGAAACTTTGATGAAGGATCTTTTCTCACTAAGAAAAGATCTAAGAGTTCGAGAGGCGTGCTTGGAGACTTTTGAAATAAGTAAGTTAGAAAGTATAATTAATTATCTCAGCAACCTGAAAAGATCAAGGAGATGGAAGATGAAATCAACAATCTTCATAAAGGAATGGGAAAGTTTGTTCAAGGTGAAGAAATTCTAAAATCCATAATGAAGCAAACTAAAGTTCCAATCTGTAAAGAAAGTCTTGGATTAGGATCTACTTCAAAGGATAAATCTCTAACATATAAAGGCAAAAACGGCATCCCATATGACTATGTTATGCCTTGGACGTTCTGCCACAAGTGTGGAAAGAAAAGTCATTTAGATAAAAGCTGCGGAATTCAAAATGAAGTATCAACATGCTGGAAAAGACAAACAGCTCACAGACAGAAAGCTGATAAGACTAGCTAGACAGGAAATCAAGCTTCCAAAGTGGTCTAAATGTGAATCAAGAAATCTTATTTAAATGTTCTATAAGTTAATATTTGTTTTATAGGTCTATCTTGTTGCCAAAGTAAAATTGAATCAATGGATGTTAGACAGTGGTTGCACTAGACATATGAATGGGGAGAAATCTCAGTTTCTTAGACTAAAGATGAAGAAGGGTAGTAAAGTCACAACTGGTGATAGCAAAACTCTTCCAATTCTTGGCAAAGGAACTATTGGTAATAGTAGTATTTCCATAAATAAAGTATAATATGTTAAGGATCTCACATATAACCTGCTTAGTATAAGCTAGTTATTTGATGATGGTCATAAGGTTGAATTTGGTATGCATGATTGTACTATACTTATTGGTGCTAACAAAGTCCCCTAAGTTGCTAGAAGGGAAGTAAATATATATTTATAGGACTTTAAAGAACAGGAAACATCATATTGTTTAGGAACAGTTGATACTAATCCAGAAATATGGCATAAAAGACTTGGACATGCTAACATGGACTTACTCAGCAAGTTGTCAGCAAAACAGTTAGTTCGAGAATTGCCTAAATTAAAGTATTTCAAGATGGATACTTGCTCTGCTTGTCAATTAGAAAAGCAAATCAGAACTCCACATAAGGTCAAGAAAGTGGTATTAACTTCTAAACCATTAGAACTTCTACATTTAGATCTATTTGGTCCCGAAGCATATAAAAGTATTGGAGGTAAATAATATGCATTTGTCATTGTTGATGATTATTCGAGATATACATGGATATTGATTGTTCGTAGTAAAGATTGTGCTATTAGTTAATTTTAGAAGCTAATTAAGTTTCTTGAGAACAAGCTTGAGACAAGACTAGTAGGTATACGAAGTGACCATGGTGGAGAATTCTGAAAAGACTTTATTTTTTACTATGAAGAAAGAGGCAGTACACATGAAATCTCTTCATCATGTACCCCACGGCGAAACAGAGTTGTAGAACGTAAGAACAGATCTTTGCAGGAAACAACAAGGACAAGCTATGTTCTTAATAGAGTGCTTGTTAGGTCTAAATGTGTTGTAGAGGGGGGGGGGGTGAATACAACTTTTCAAATTAATGAAGCAATAAATACATTGTAATAAATGAACACAATGATTCAAGGAATATATGTTTTATATATAACTTGAAGGGGTTGCTACAATATTCATTACAATAGTACAACAGAAGTAAAGAATGTAGTAAATGATACTAAGCTCTGTGAATACTCTCTCTCTTTTTTACAAGTGTTTCTTTCAATATTGCTCACTCTTTAAAATGTTACACGAATACTTCTATTTATACTACTTGTAATCTATGACTTGTATTCTTCAATAGATAAGATATGAGTGGTCCAATGTTGTCCATGTAAATCTTATCTTGTCTTGAAAGCTTGGAAATAGCCAACCAGATGATGCCATGTGTCATGTTGAAACTGTCCTCTATGTAGAACTTCTACTTAGGAATCTCTACTTCTCATCTCGAACATATAAGTAGAACTTCTACATAGGAATTTTCTACTTGTCATCTAGAACATTTAAGTATAACTTCTACATAGGAATTTCTACATAGGCTCTATCTCGAATATTTTAAGTAGAACTTCTACATAGGAATTTCGAGATAAAAATGTTCTACGTGCAGAATTTCTACTTGGCTCTAAGTAGAAACTTATCTAGAATTTCTAGATAAAAATTTCTACTTAGGTTCCCTTGTAAGTACTTAGAGAAATTCTGAGCTTCAACTAGAAACTTTAATGCAACATCTTGAACTTGTGATTTCTTTTTGTCTTCTATATTCTTCAACAAGCTCTTGAACATGGATCTCTATTACTGACATAAACTTGCTATCAATGTCCTGACACTTGATGCAATGGTCTGGTTCATGAGTGACTAGTCTTGATAGGGTTCTTGCTTCTGAATAGATTACCATATTCAATTAGTAATGTGGCTTTCCAATTGTCGCTTTCCTGCTTCTTCATTTGAAATCAATTAGTCTTATTGATACTGATTGTTATGATCTTGATTCTTTTAAGTTACACATCACTGAGGCATGAACAACTTTGACTTGAACTTCTTCCAGTGATTTCATCTTTGATTGATCATAATTAACCATGTTAAATTGTATCAATTACCTTGTCTTCAATTTGTATTGATTTTTTTGTGACTTATTGTTCTTGATTGTCTTCCGGTTAAGTATCTTTTCTTTAGTTGAGTTACATTAGATATAGTGTTACAAGTTTAAACACTCTTCCTTTCAATCTCCCCCTATTTGATTGTCTAACAATTACATTCAAATTAAAGAAGGATAACTCAACTAAATAAATGAGACGAGAAAAGATAAGTAACATTAAAGTCTTGTTCAAATTACAACTGAAATGAAAATTGAAAAATAATACAAAGAACTTAATAATTATCTTAAACTGGAAAGAGAATTCGAACCTCGAATCAAAGATCTTTGGAATGATTTCTATCACCTGGATTATTTCATGTCTTTCAGTCAAACTCATATCACCTTATTGGATCCACTCTGATTCACGGTTACAGTATGGTGAATTAGCCTATCTCGCATACCGTGGTCAGGTGAATTTTCCTCAAGTGAGTTAGAGCAACCAAAAAATATGAAGTTTTTCCAACTTCAAGTTCACATTCCTACGAGCTTTCATTATAATTCTGTTTCCCCTTCCTAATTTCTTTCTCAACATCGCGCCTATCTTCTCTTTGTTTTATGTGCCTCTCTTTCTTTTGTTGTTCTCTTTTGTATACTGGATCATGTAACTGTGCCCATCGAGCATTCAACAGACTTACTTCTTCCATTTCTAAAGGATTCTTGGGTTCTGGATATGGATGCCTGAAAAGTCTTCTGAGTTTTTCCACCTCCTGAGTAGTCCTGATCTTTGGAATATCCTCAAAATTCTTCATGATTAGCTGTGATTTCCACTGAGTTTTATCAGCCTTAAACTGACAGTAGATCATTTTTGGGTAGCCCTTGACACAGTTAGTATTGTAGACACTAGCCGCATCTAACTCCATTCTTCTTTTCTCCTGGACTATCTCAGACAAGTACTTCAGTAGTCTCTGCTTCTCATCAACAAACGTATCCTCTACATCATCCCATTTGAACTCTTCTAGTACTTTGTCTATAAATGCAGCATCTTGAGTCTGTAGTAGCCATTTCCTACTCATATGCAAGAATGTCTGTTTCTGATCTGCATCAATGAATACAAAGGCATCAGCTATATCATCAGCATAAGAGTGAATCCAGTATACACTTTCTCTTCCTGGAACACCAATTACCTCCCTTATTTCTCCTTGTTCCAGCGGTCCAGAAGGAAGAGTTAGAGCTTGATCTACACATTTTACAGCTTGTAGAATATTCCATTTTCTCTCCATTAGCTCTGGCTCAATCTTAATGTTGTCTAGAGGGTTTAGAGCGATAATATCACATTTCCATATTTCGTTGCTTTTCTTGAATATTATCTTCTCAATGAACTCTACTGATTTCTCTTTAACATCAAAAGTGAATCATTTGCTCATCATTTGTCTACATATCGCTTTTAAGGATTCCACTGATAGAGCCATCAGATCTTCTTCCTCCATACAAACCCTCTTCATTTTTCCATCCACTACCATACGAACAACATCTGGATTGGCTGAGAATTCTGGTCCCTTGTCCTCTGCTAGCTGCATTAACTGATCTCTATACAGAATGCTAAGCTCCTCAGCTTGAGAGTATTGAATTTTAGTTGCTAGCAAGAACAACTCTGACGCAGATCTTCTCGAGATAAATTGATCATCCACGTATAGGAAAGACATTGGGGCGCCTTCAACTAAGGTCAGAATGACATGCCACTCCTTTACCACTAGTTTATATCCAACACAGACTTTTGAGATCATTCTTTTCAAAGCATTTATGTAATCCACCATCATTGGATTTTTCTGGTTCAAGTTATAGAAAAGATCATCTGCCTCCTTGTTATGAACTCCATTTGTACAAGTCCCCATTAGTATCTTCCTTGCATCATCCCATTTCTGTCCAATCCTCCATTTATCCATTTCAATCTGTGGATCAGCTAACCTTGCAAGCTCATAGTCATACTGCTTCTCCTTGAGTTCCACTTTCTTCTCATAGAAAACAGCCTCTTCTTGAATTATTTTCATTTTGAAGAACTTAGCTTATTCCAAGGCCAACTGTTGAGCTCTCAGGGTCTCTTCATCAATAGGTATCTCTTCAGTCTCTCCAGTAGACATCCCGGCACCTCCACCTTATTCCTTCAAAGATCTTTTAATAGCATGTGTTAGGGGCACGTCTTCCATATCAGAGTCTAAATCAACAACATGTACTTCTTCTTGTCGACCGCCAAAGTCAGCGAATGGTTCTTCTTCTTCAACCACCACTGCTTTACCCTATCTCTTCCTTTGAGCCTCCTCATCAGTCACTGGCTCACTTTCCTTCATTTACTCTTCTTCAACTATAGTTGACTGTTGTCTCGTCTCAGACTCTCTCTCCCCCTTAGGTGAGTTATCCGGAACATCACCATGAGCCGTAGTGTCTGCAGCATGCTGAGAACCACCATGTGCAGATTCAGAAGGTCCAGTACCAGCTCCACCAGCACCACCATCATCTAGGGGAGGTTGATTGTACTGTTCGTCAAAGCACTCCGGGGGTACCAAATGGCGAATTACATACATCATTCGACTGATCTCCGTTGCCATGGTATGCAAATCACTTTCTACGTTCCCCATCCATTCGTACAGAGTACTGCCTAAAACTCCGCCAGCATGGCCCAAGTCATTCACCTTGTTTGTGACATCGTTTAAGGCCTCCGACTGACTTTCCATTCATGTTGCGTAGTCATCAAGAGCTCTCCGGTTGCCTCCAACATATACCCCTAACTGCTCCATTGTCTGCCCGAACTGCTTCACCTGATTTTCCATTGCTGTCATATGAGTATCAAGATTTGCAAGAATAAGGGACGGTGTTTGGCTTAGGTGTTCTCGCTCTAAAAATCATTTTGTCAGTGTTTGTCGCTCAGTTTCGGGCCTTAAAAATGAAGGTCCCTCACTCCCTAAACGCTCACATACACTCTCTGTCTCACGCTCATGTATATCTTTAACAAGATCACCAAGAGTAAAAGCAGTACCTGCAGAAACTGGATAAGAAAAGTTAAGAGCAGTTATGGGATCTAAAGATCCTGTCTGTTCCTGAGGTGGAATCTCAGGCTGAGAGGCTGCAAAGTATTCATGTACCACATCTGAACCGATCCTCTTTGCAGCATCAGTAGGTACCGGTGAAGGTACTTTGGAAGCAAATAAAACTTCCGGCCTATCTGAAGCAACAGGTTCCTCAGAAGGCACAAAAGCCTCACCAAAAGTCCATTGTAGAATGTGCAAGGGGAGAACCGCTCACGTGAGGTGGAGTGGTTGTGATTGACACACTATGTTTGAACTGGGCTTGTGAAGTAGCAGCTTGAGAAATTTTGGCTCGCTTCCTTATTAGTGGCTTCACTTCAGGGTTACTCTCATCAGAACTCTCACCTAATCCTACAGCTGCCGGCCTTTTAACTCCCGTCAACAAGGGTGAAAGTGAAAAAGTTAGGGAATCAGACTCAGAAATTTGGCTATCACCCTGGGATAGATCCTGCGAGTTAGCAGAACCTTGGGCCACGGAATCAGAATTAGATGAAAAGGAAGTATTTGTAGTATTAAGAAAGGATACCTCATGTTCAAAGAAATTACCTCCTTCATTACCTTGGTGAGCAAAGGGGTCAGATTCAGCATGAGGTGACCTAGGAGACGGTTGCTGCTCCCTTTGCCCGGTAGAGTACTGACTGAGAGAATGACCCTCTTCTTCTTCATCATCAAGTTGCTCGTCAGGAATCCCTTGAAATGCGTCAGTATGAACAGATGGATTCTGAGCATGTGATGATAGCTGTGAAGTCCCCGCCAGAGTAGTGACACATGCATCATAAGAAAGCCACACTCAAATATTCTCAGGAATAGACATAGGTTTACCCTGATGCTTATCCTGGTTAGCAATTGTGGTTAGTGACTTAGTTCTCATACTAAGAGATGCAGAGGTTGGACTCCTAACAAATGCTTGCCTAATTGATAAAGCATTAGATGGTACAAGATTATTAATTAGCATTTGTAAAAAATAGGGATACCAGCAGACAACATCATTGGTTGCAATGTCCCTGGTATCAGGTGATCCCATCAGGGCCACAATTTTAGAAAGAACAATTCTTCCATAATTGATGTTTAGTTCACTGGCCAGGGAAACACCAAAGATTTGCATGGGAATAGGAATTTGATGAAAATCTCTTTCGCGTGCACGAAAACATCTAGTGATAGCTTCGAAAAAGTAATTCCATTCCACATGAAAAAAAATTTGAATAGAGGAAGTGGATATTTTACCAGTTGGAGGATAACAACATCCAATTTCCTCAAAAAACTATAGGCGCTCGGCCGCTGTAGGTACAGGGTCATAAGAATCCCGGACTGGGAAGCCAAGAACTCTATTAAAAACTGCCTCTGTAACCTCAAATTCTTGACCTTCTATGGTAAACTTAAAATCATAGGGGGTCGATTTACTCCTATAAGGAACCGCACTGGTCCATAATTGCTGCAAAGCATCATGAACCAGTGTTGGTTTTGCAGTGAAGGCAGTACTAGCTTTGGAGTACAAATTGAGAAATCGTACCCAAAACTTGAATCGCGGGAGTTGATCACCAATTTCCGTAGAGATATTATAAAAATTGTTTTTAGCAAGTGAAAATTGGTGAGCCATTTATGAAAAATAATTTTCCTTGAATTAAGTTATTTTTTTTGAAAAATAAGCAAACAATGCAAACAAATAAACAAGGAAATTAAACAACTGCCAGGAAATCCCTTTTAATCAACAAATAAGTCGAATAGGCCTAAGTGGTAATTAAACTACGGAATTTAATGTATCAATACAAAACCAAACTCAGCAAACCACAGATGTGAGAAGTGTGTGTATTGTCATGTGTATAGCTCGAAAGGGACGATGAACAATTATGTCTAAAAACACCAAACAACTATTAGAATTGATGCAAATAAGGAACATAGAATGAAAATGAGCAGCAATTCAATATACATATGAGAATAGACACACAAAAATGAACAATACTTAGTTTGAGTAAATCGCAGGGAGGGAGGGGGGTGGGGGCTGTAAAAATTAGGTTTTAAACAAAGGGTAAAAGTTAAAATAAAATCGGGTTAGCTATGTATATATAGGCATTATTGAGAAATGACAAAAATACACCTGTGAAAATGAAAAAAAACTTAAGTACGTACAGGGTAATCTAAGTCGAACACTATGTCGAACATCAAGTCGAACTTCGACTTGAGTTTCGACATAGGTGCTAACTCGAAGTTTAGTCACTTGAAATAATTTAAACAGTCAAAACCCTCAAGGGAAACCTATCTCGAACATCAAGTCGATATTCGAGATAATGTTCGAGATAGAACTTAAGTCGAACCTCAAGTCGAATTTCGAGATAATGTTCGAGATAGAACCTAAGTCGAACTTCAAGTCGAATTTCGAGATAATGTTCGAGATAGAACTTAAGTCGAACATCAAGTCGAATTTCGAGATAATGTTCGAGATAGAACCTAAGTCGAACATCAAGTCGAATTTCTAGATAATGTTCGAGATAGAACTTAAGTCGAACATCAAGTCGAATTTCGGGATAATGTTCGAGATAGAACTTAAGTCAAACATCAAGTCGAATTTCGAGATAATGTTTGAGATAGAACCTAAGTCGAACATCAAGTCGAATTTTGAGATAATGTTCGAGAAAAAACTTAAGTCGAACATCAAGTCGAATTTCGAGATAATGTTCGAGATAGAACCTAAGTCGAATATCAAGTCGAATTTCTTCCCAGACTTAAAATTTCCAAAACTTCACTCCTGGAAGCCTCAAGTCGAATTTCGAGATGAGTTTCGAGATAGAACATATCTCGAAATTTTGAAGATACTTAGTAAATTTTGGCAATTTGTCATGAAAAATAATAATTAAATTTTGTCAAATTAAAATAAATACCAATTCAAGGATTTTTATAAATAAAAAATATTAAAAACATTATTTGACAATTCTAAGGCCTCTCATAGCAAAAAAAATTACATGTAAAACATAGAAAAATCCATTTAAAAATCATGACAAATTTAAAGATATAAGGATTTAACTCCCCCTTTGTTCATGCAATTAAATGAGCATAAATTCAAAGTTTTTACAAAAAATTTCACTAAATGCACAATGAATTTATGAAAAAGAACACAACATACACATAAAATAATCATTAATGAAACATTTTAAAGTTTAAGTCTATAATGATTAAATAGCATGCAGAAGTGATATTTTTAGCAACTGTCTAGGTTATTAACATATGTTTTCAACTAGTCACAATTAAAATTGTGAAATTTCTAGAAGAAAAACATATGTACTTGATCAAAACTGGGATTTTACAGATAAGAGGATTTATTAACTTGTGTTAATCATCCCCAATTCACCAACCAACCTATTGAATGTGACTTTATCAAGAGGTTTAGTGAATATATCTGCAATTTGTTACATTGTAGGTACAAAATGTAACTCCACAGTCCCCTCCTCAACATGTCCTCTTATGAAGTGATATCTTATATCAATGTGCTTGATTCTGGAGTGATTCACATGATTTTTGGTCATGGCAATGACACTAGTGTTGTCACACATGATATGAATCTTCTTGTGCTCTATGCCATAATCTTTCAATTCGTTCCTCATCCACAGTATTTGAGCTACACAGCTTCCAGCAGCGATGTACTTAGTTTCAGCAGTAGAAGTAGATACTGTGTGTTGCTTTTGACTTTGCCAGGACACCAATCTTCTTCCTAGGAATTGACAGGCACCAGATGTGCTTTTCCTATCAATCCTGCAACCTGCATAGTTTGAATCTGAATAGCCTATTAGATTAAAACCTGTATCTCTTGGGTACCAAATCCCTAGATTTGATGTTCCCTTGAGATACCTAAAGATTCGTTTGACGGCTATGAGATGTGACTCTCTAGGATCCGTTTGGAACCTTGCACACAAACAAGTTGCGAATATTATATCGGGTCTACTTACAGTTAAATAAAGAAGTGAGCCAATCATACCTTGATAGATTGTGATGTCAACTGGTCTACCTAATTTGTCTTCATCAAGCTTCGTGGCAGTTGCCATGGGAGTTTTAGCTGCTGACGCATCTTCTAGATTGTACTTTTTGAGTAAATCTTTGATGTACTTGGACTGACAGATAAAGATTCCTTCTTTTCTTTGACTGATCTGTAATACAAGGAAGAATGACAACTCCCCCATCATGCTCATCTCATACTTATCCTACATTAGCTTAGCAAATTTCTCGCACAAGCGCTCATTAGATGACCTAAAAATAATATCGTCCACATAGACTTGAACAAGTATTAAATCACCCTTTACATTTTTATAGAATAGTGTTTTATCAATTACGCCCCTAGTAAAACCACTTTCAATTAAGAACAAAGATAGGGTTTCATACCATCGTCTTGGGGATTGCCTAAGGCCATAGACAACTTTGAAGAGAAAGTATACAAAATCTACAAGTTCTGGATCAATAAAGCCAGGTGGCTGTTCCATATATACTTCTTCTTCTAGCTCTCCATTCAGGAAGGCACTTTTCACATCCATCTAAAAAACCTTGAAGTTCTTGTGTACTGCAAAGGCCAAGAACATACTGTCTGCCTCAAGTCTTGCAACTGGAGCGTAGGTCTCATCATAATCAATACCATCTTTTTGATAATAACCCTTCGCTACCAAACGAGCCTTGTTTCGTGTTACAAGTCCGTCTTCATCCAGTTTATTTCTGAATACCCACTTAGTTCCAATTACTGGTATGTTCTTTGGTCGGGGTACCAGATTCCAAACATTCTGCCTTTCAAACTGATTGAGTTCCTCTTTCATTACAATTACCCAATCAGCATCACCAAGAGCTTCTTCTATTTCTTTAGGTTCAAGTTTGGACAAGAACCCAGAGTACAAGCAGATATTAGCCATGTCAGCTCTTGTAGATCTTCTAGTAGTCACACCGGCGTCTGGATCACTAATTATTAATTCAAACGGATGGTCTCTATTCCAAACTCGTTCTTTTGGTAAATGTCTTGATGATTCAGTTTGACTTTCTGAATTGTTGTGTTGACTACTTGTGTTATTTCTACTAACTTCCCCTGAGTTAGTGCCAGCTCCTGAAGAACTAGTGTTATCTCTTCTTGAGTTTTGAGGACTTGTCGTTGAGCTACTATTTACTCCTCCTGAGTTGTTGCCGGACTGTGCTGAAGAAGTTTCTTCTGATCTTGTGGAAATCGATTGTCCACTAGACTCAGGTATTTCTTCATGAACACTTGGTATATTTGAAGTAACAATCAACTCAGGTTCATCCTCAACTTCATCCAAGTCCAGATTCTGAAATTTTAGGGACTCAGGTTCACTATTATCTTTAGAAATTGATTGGAGTTTGGTATCGTCGAATCTGACATTGTAGCTTTCAATCACTTTTCGAACATTCACTAAGAATACCCGATAAGCTGCCACCGTATCTGTAGAATATCCAACAAATATCCCTTCACGAGCTTTTGCTTCGAACTTGCCTAGTTTTTCATCGTCTATTAGTATTTGTCTCTAAAGACATGAAAGTATTTGATTGTTGGTCTTCTGTTATTCATTAGTTCACATGGGGTTTTTCTTTATCTTTTATAATCAAGGTTTTGTTCTGAGTGTAACACACTGTACTCACAGCTTCGGCCCAAAAGTACAGAGGAAGTTTTGATACATACAACAAAGTTCTTGCTTCTTCAACCAGTGTTTTGTTCTTCCTTTCAACTACTCCATTTTGCTGTGGAGTTCTCGGGGCAGAGTACTGACGACGTATACCTTTAGAAACGCAGAAATCATTCAGTATTGCATTTTTAAATTCAGTGTCGTTGTCTGATCTAATCGTCTTCACAGTGAGTGTTGAAACATTCTCAATTTCAGTGATGTGATCAATGATTTGGAAAGGTACTTCGTCTTTTGTCATAACGAACAATATCCATGTATACTTGGAGAAGTCATCCACGATTACCAATGCATATCTTTTCTTAGACAAAGATAGGACATTCACTGGGCCAAATAAATCTATATGTAGAAGTTGTAGAGGCTTAGTAATACTAATAATTTCTTTAGACTTATGCGATGCTCGTTTTGACTTTGCCATTTCACAGGCTTCGCAGAGTCCTTTAGGAGCAAACTCCATTTGAGGTAGATCTTTCACCAATTCTCGTCTAGCGAGAGCATTCATCGTTTTAAAGTTTAAGTGAGATAGCTTTTTATGCCATAACCATCTTTCATCATCTGAAGCTTTACTGTAGAAACAGGTGACATCTTTCTGGTTTGCCGAATCCATATCAGCAACAAAAAGATCTGCCTTTCGAACTCCTCTTAAAGCCAACGAACCTTCCTTAATGTGAGTGATTGATACACCTTTCTTATTGAAGACAATTTCGTATCCTTTGTCACAGAATTGACTGATACTTAATAAATTGTATTTCAATCCCTCAACATAGGAAATATCTTCAATGATGACATTACCATTTTTCAATTTGCCATATCCCTTTGTTACACCTATGCTGTCATCTCCAAAGGTGACATAAGGGCCAGCCTTCATAACCAATCTGTAAGCAGGGACTTGTTTCCTGTCATATGCCTTGATGCTCCACTATCTAGCACCCATATAACTTTATTTCTTTTCTGCTTAATTCCCCGCAATAATAGATTGATTAGGCGTTCTTCGGAACCCAAGATTGATTGGGCCCGGCTTTTCTATAAGATCGAGAATAATCAGAATTAACAACAGGAGATGCACTCTTTTTAACATTACTAGAGCTTTCGACTTTGTCTTTTCCTTTTTCAGACTTGACAGATTTGTCAGTCTTAGGAGAAGCCTTGTCACTCCTAACTTTAGGAGGACTAACAGTCTTAGCTCTTACATGCTTCTTTTTGACATTAGAACTAGCAGAAGTATTTAGACATGATTGGCTAGTTGCATTCATTAAGTTCACAAACGTTTGCATGACGTTAAAAGTGCATGGCATACAATTTGGTTGACCACATTGTGCATGATTCTGATGCATATTTTTCATTGTGTGTGGTACAGGCATGGCATGTGCAACAGGAGTATTCATGTTAGATTTACATGCATAAGAAAGATGTTCAGTTGATTTACAGTGATAACATGCTTTCTTTAATCGTTCTGCCTTAACCTCTCTTAAGCCTTTTTCCTTTTTACTCTGTTGTTTGACAGCCTTAGCTCCTAATCCTGGTCTAGACTCATCTCGAGGGGAATTGATTTTAACTGATTTAGTAGGAGTTATAGGTTGTTCTTTCTTCCGATCTTCCATTTCAATCTCATATCTAACTAACAATTCAGTCTCTCATTCTTCACGAGGAACGAAGTGTTTAAAGATAGGTTTGACAACAGATTTAAGAATTGTAGGTATTTCCTTATTAATCTCACTGGAACTAGTGTCTACAGGCCTTTTTCCTTCTTTCTTAGATAAGTTAGAATAGTCAAGTCCTACACCAACTCCAGTTATCTTTTTAAATGTGTCACTATCAACATTCACTTTACTAGCTGCTAGTTTATAAGCTTCGCATTTAGTTTATACCTCATCTAGTTTATTCCTAAGACATGCTTCTATTTCATCTTTAAGGTTGAGCTTGTGTTCCAAAGATTTAATAGAGTCTCTTATGGAAGTATCTATAGTGCAAGCAGCCTCTAATTCTTCTACTTTTGCCTCAAGCATTCTGCATTTGGCAACAAGTGTTTTCTGTTCTTTTTGAGAAGTATTTAGGCTTTTGCACAACATATAGATCTCTTCGCTAAGAGCCCCGTTCTGCACCTTATAATCATCAATAGACATTTCTTCTTTAATGGTTAGAACTGGTACCTCTGGTTCATCTGATGTCTCAGCCATGAGGGCAAAATTTGTTGCATGAGTAACTTCTTCCTCATCTAAATCATCCCAAGCTCTGCCTTCTGTTACAACTAAAGCTCTCTTTCCATGTCTTTCCTTAACCAGGGCTTCATACTTGCTTTTGAGGGCTTCATAAGTTTCTTTGGGATATGTCTGTTTCGGCTTCTTGCAGTCTGTAGCAAAATGTCGAGCTTCACCACAGTTATAGCATTTGAACTTCATTTTGAAATCCAAGGGTGATTTGTAGCTGGTACTCCTTCCTTTCCCTTTATAACCTTGAGAACTACCACCACCCTTAGTAACCCGATAGTAAGATGGAGATTTTCTTTGTGGACGGTTACTCTTTCTGAATCTTATATTTGTAAACTTCCTTTCCATGTATGCCACGACACTATCATCCATGTTGTCCAGCTCTTCTTGGGTGAAGTAGTCATCATCACTATCTGATGTGCACTCATCATTATTTTCAACTTGATGTGGTGCAGGTGATGATCTAGGTTTTTCTGCAGTCATTGCCTTTTTAGACTCTTCCTCATCAGCAATTAATCCTGATACCGCTTCCTTTCCTCTTGAATCATTATCCCATGCTTGATCTTGAAGGGTCTCCAGCTCATAGGTCTTTAAAATTCCATAATATTCTTCCAGAGAAGTTGTATGCAAATCTCTGGTTTCTCTAACAGCGTAGACTCTATGTTCAATGCTCTTTGGCTGGTTCCTTAGATATCTCGTGTTGACTTCAACCACGGGGAGAGTTACACCTCTCAGATTCAAATCCAACACTAACTGACTGAATCTTAGATAGACATCTGTTATGCTTTCTCCTTTTCTTATTCTGAAGGTGTCATACTCCATCTTGAGTATAAGTGTTTTGTTGTTTCTGACCTCAGTGGTACCTTCCATGGCGATCTCTATTTTATCCCAAATCTTCTTCGCTGTAGTTAGTCCTTTTACTACATTAAACATCTCATGATCTAGGGATTCCATTAATGTTCATCGAACGGATGTATCGAAAGCTATTTGCTCCTTATCAGCATCTGAAAAGTCCACTGCCTTCTTAGGCTCAGACCGTTGTGGAACAATCACAGCTCCTTCCATATGCTCAAGAACAACAACCATTAGTACAAATTTACCTTTGTCAAGGACTTCCAGATATTCAGGATTGATGGACTCAAGGTAAAGTTTCATTCTCAACACCCATTTTTCATAGTGATCTCGGTCGAACATTGGAATTTTGAAATTATTTTTAGGTGCCATCTTAATGTAGATTTAAAGTAGAGATAATAAACTTTTCTTATAACTTGATTAGTAATTGAAAGAAAATCGAATTATCTCAGAATAAATCAAAGTTCAAATTCTGGTCACCAAAAATTTCTAAGTACTCAAGACTAGGCTATGTAGAAAATCTATGTAGAACTTTTGCCTAACTCAAAATTTTACCAAGTAGAAAATCTGTCAAGTAGAAATTCTCATTAAGTCGAAATTTTCACTAAGTAGAAAATCTATCAAGTAGAAATTCTATGTATAACTTTTTGTCCTTAGAAAAAAAACTTTGCTACAGGTCACTTTTCACAGTTTTTGACTTTTGTGTCTTTTCTCACCTAACTCACCTACCAACCACGTGAGAGGTATAGAGTAATCTTTAATATCTTTTTGTGCAGTGAGAAAGTTGTCCAATCAAAAGCCAATAACCACTTTTTCACTTTTTGTCTTTTGAAAAAGGAAATCAAAAGTTGTTGGATTTGTCTTCTTTATCAAGAACAGTGATGACTTTTTAAAGAACACCAAGAATCAAAGTACCCAGAATAATTCACAAAAATTATTTAAAATCCATCCAAGCTAAATAATCACACCTGAAGTATTTAAATAATTTTTAGGATGAGTTTTCACTGATAAACGAATTAAAGCACACTTTTCAAGAAAAACTTAAAAAGTAGATCTGTTAATGAAAACTCACAAATCTTCTACCAAACACAAGGATCTATGTTTTGTATATTAAACATGAAGCTTTGATACCAATTGTTAGGTCTAAATGTGTTATAGAGGGGGGTGAATACAACTTTTCAAATTAATGAAGCAATAAATACTTTGTAATAAATGAACACAATGATTCAAGGAATATATGTTTTATATATAACTTGAAGGGGTTGCTACAACATTCATTACAATAGTACAACAGAAGTAAAGAGGGTAGTAAATGATACTAAACTCTGTGAATACTCTCTCTCTCTTTTACAAGTGTTTCTTTCAATATTGCTCACTCTCTAAAATGTTACAGGGGTACTTCTATTTATACTACTTGTAATCTATGATTTGTAGTCTTCAACAGATAAGATATGAGTGGTCCAATGTTGTCCACGTAAATCTTATCTTGTCTTGAAAGCTTGGAAATAGCCAACCATATGATGCCATGTGTCATGTTGAAACTGTCCTCTATGTAGAACTTCTACTTGTCATCTCGAATATTTAAGTAGAACTTCTACATAGGAATTTTCTACTTGTCATCTCGAACATTTAAGTAGAACTTCTACATATGAATTTCTACTTAGGCTCTATCTCGAATATTCTAAGTAGAACTTCTACATAGGAATTTCGAGATAGAAATATTCTACTTGTAGAATTTCTACTTGGCTCTAACTAGAAATTTATCTAGAATTTCTAGATAGAATTTTCTACTTAGGTTCCCTTGTAAGTACTTAGAGAAATTCTGGGTTTCAACTAGAAACTTCAATGCAACATCTTGAACTTGTGATTTCTTCTTGTCTTATATATTCTTCAACAAGCTCTTGAACATGGATCTCTATTACTGACATAAACTTGTTATCAATGTCCTGACACTTGATGCAACGGTCTGGTTCATAAGTGACTAGTCTTGATAGGGTTCTTGCTTCTGAATAGATTACCATATTTAATTAGTAATGTAGCTTTACAATTGTCGCTTTCCTGCTTCTTCACTTGAAATCAATTAGTCTTATTAATACTGATTATCATGATCTTGATTCTTTTAAGTTACACATCACTGAGGCATGAACAACTTTGACTTGAACTTCTTCCAGTGATTTCATCTTTGATTGATCATAATTAACCATGTTAAATAGTATCAATTACCTTGTCTTCAATTTGTATTGATTTCTTTGTGACTTCTTGTTCTTGATTGTCTTCCGGTTATGTATCTTTTCTTTAGTTGAATTACATTAGATATAGTGTTACAAGTTTAGACACTCTGCCTTTCACCCACCCATCATCACTTCTATATGATCCCGTTTTGTCATACCACTAGCATCAGCAAGATCGTTATCTAATTTATTCACAACTTTGTCTGTTAGTAATTGTGCTCTATGTTGGGTTCTGAGGCATAAAACGCAGCGGATTAAACGTAAATATAACAAAAATTTGGAACCCTAAACGCAGGATCATGTATAAGCCTAGACTGATTATTGTGAAACGGAATCATACCTTTGTGTGGTCTTGGTTTACACGAACTCAACAGAGATCCTAGCTTTCACGACTTGTGTCTTCCTCTCGAAAACACCTCTATGGTATCCACACGAGCACCTTCAAGAACGTCCCACGATCTTGATTACGGAATGGATTGTACTAGCTCCTTTGATGATTTCGAATTTGTCTCTGCCTTGCTGTGCTTGCTGCTGTGTGCTTGCTGCTGCCTCTAGGGATTTTGTTTCTCAAAAACGTAATCCCTCTTAACCCTATCATTATCTATTTATAATGCTGGTTAAGAGGCTCAATCAGCAAAACCTAACCCATGTAGGTTTAGAATAAATAATAAAACCAAATTTTTATTATTTAATTAATAACTAAGTCATACTTAATTATTAAGGGCAGAATTCAAATTCGAATTTTATTATTTCAATTAATTCAGTCTCACTTAATTAATATAATAAAATTCAAATAATCATCAATTAATTTAAATCTATAATTTAAATTAACTATTCCTTTAAGTGCTCTATGTGTGTGACCCTATAGGCTATTATTTAATTAGCAATAATTTTATTCTCCAATAAAATTATAAACAATGAGCGGTATCTAGTAATATATCATTGCTACCCAATTAAATAATAATTAAATCGTGATTCGATAAAACCTTTCATGATTAATGTTTCCGTGTAATATAATCCCTTTAACCATATATATTATAGATTAAATTCGAGGCATGTATTTAGTCATCCTCTACAACATTTAATCCGGGTTTACTTGATCCATGAGTAGTCTATGAAAACAAATCATTATTTGAGCACGGCCATGCATTTTATAGTCTCACTCAATCAAGAGGCCAATAATATCTCTCCTAATTATAGGAGGGTTAAATCCTTTATCTATCATTCATATTTCTCAAACGACTCATGATATACCCGATGTCCACTTTTATCATTACCCCGTCAAAGGTAACTTTTAATGTAGTCAAAGTATATTAATCCTCGTACAGAAATATAATGATCTCAAGTCAGAGGATCATTACACCATTATCACTCTGAGTCTTTCTTATGACTTTATTAAACATGAAGAATCTCACCGTGGGTCTGTCTAGTACCATGTACTCCTGCATGTACCTATGTGTTGACTTTAGTATCTACATACTTATAACCAATGAGATGTGGTTATCAGTCAAATAACATACTAGTCTATTTATGTATTATTATTGTCCTATAATAATAATACTCGACTAGGGACATTTAAGAATATGATCTATTATATAATCTCAAGTTCAAGTCATGTACTAAACTATACAATGTGTATCATGATTCTAAGGACATTTATTATGCTAATAAATATATCGCAGTAATTAAAGTCATAATAAATATGTTTATTAAATAATCAAATGACATAAAGCTCTATTGTATTGCCTCTAGGGCACCTACACTAACACTCTAGAGACAATACTTTTTATATTTTAAGGGAAATATTTATTATTAAGGATTATGTTTTATTGATTATTATTTATTTATTATGTTTTATTTACTGCGTAATAAATTGAAAGCATAATAAATGTCCTTGGAATTTTGATATGTATTATATATCTTTAAGTATGTGACTTAAATAATAATACTCGACTAGGGAATTTTCTGGTTCATAAGTGACTAGTCTTGATAGGGTTCTTTCTTCTGAATAGATTACCATATTCAATTAGTAATGTGGCTTTCCAATTGTCGCTTTCCTGCTTCTTCACTTGAAATCAATTAGTCTTATTGATACTGATTGTCATGATCTTCATTCTTTTAAGTTACACATCACTGAGGCATGAACAACTTTGACTTGAACTTCTTCCAGTGATTTCATCTTTGATTGATCATAATTAACCATGTTAAATAGTATCAATTACCTTGTCTTCAATTTGTATTGATTTCTGTGTGACTTCTTGTTCTTGATTGTCTTCCGGTTAAGTATCTTTTCTTTAGTTGAGTTACATTAGATATAGTGTTACAAGTTTAGACACTCTGCCTTTCACGCACCCATCATCACTTCTATATGATCCTGTTTTGTCATACCACTAGCATCAGCAAGATCGTTATCTAATTTATTCACAACTTTGTCCGTTAGTAATTGTGCTCTAGAGACAATACTTTTTATATTTTAAGGAAAATATTTATTATTAAGGATTATGTTTTATTGATTATTATTTATTTATTATGTTTTATTTACTGCGTAATAAATTGAAAGCATAATAAATGTCCTTGGAATTTTGATACGTATTATATATCTTTAAGTATGTGACTTAAAAATGAGATTATATGAATAGTATCTTATTCCTAAAATTCCCTAGTCGAGTATTATTATTTAAGGAAAATAATAATGCACAAAGACTAGTATGTTTCTTGACAGATGACCACATCTCATTGGTTATAGGTATGGTGATACTAAAGTCAAGAACATAAGTGCATGTCTCAATGCATGGCACTGGAATGACCCGCCGTGAGATTCTACATGTTAAATAAGTGTCATAAGTAATTCTCACGGTAATAATGGTGTAATGATCCTTAGACCAGAAATCATTATATTTATATACGAGAATTAATATACTTTGATTACATTAAAAGTTACATTTGACCGGGTGATGATAAAAGTGGACATTGAGTATATTATTAATCGTATGAAAAATATGAATGATCTAGATGTGATTTAATCCTCCTAATTTTAGGAGTGATATTATTGTCCTCTTGTTTGAGTGAGACTATGAAATGCACGGCCGTACTCAAATGTTGATTTGATTTGAATAGTCTACTCATCGATCAAGAAAATAAAGATTAAATTATGAAGATGATGACACGAGACATGCCTTGAGTTTAATCTATAATATCAAGATTGAAGGGATTATATTACATGGAACATTTTTCACGAAAGGCTTAATCAAATCACCGATTTATTATTATTACTTGGGTAGCAATGATGTATTACTAGATGCCGCTCATTGTTTACAATTTTAATTAGATATTAAAATTGTTACCAACGTAATAATAACCTACAGGGTCACGCACAAAGAACGCTTGAAGGAGAAATAATTTAAATTGTGAATTTAAATTAAATAAGTAATTTATTTTATTAATGATATTAATTAAGTATGACTTAATTAATAATATAAATAGAATAAATGAATTATTTAAACTAATTCAAAAATTAATAATTAATTAATTAAGTTAGACTTAATTAAATAATTTAGAATTTTGGATTAGTATTAATTATAATTGGGTTATAATTAGAAAACTTATTCATCTCTCTATATAATCTCTTTATGGGCTGATTTAATTTAAGAGACATATTTTTACTAAATCCCTAGCCGTTTTGAGAAAAGAGGAAGATAGAGAGAGAAGCAGTTTTCGGGTGCTAGTACACATCAATCCTTCATGAAAAGTGTTCGTGTGGATACCGTAGAGCGTAGCTCGCGAGAGCGGGATACGTGGTGATTAAACAAGTTTTGGACCTCCATTAATCTTCCATTAATTAACTGTTAAAACATCTAAAGGTATTTATTTTTTATCTCCGAATTAAATCTTTTGTTTTCGCATGGATCCTGCGGAGGGTTTCGCTATTTTGATTTATTTTTCGCGTTTATTCCGCTGCGTTTGTGTCTCGAAACCCTTCAATGGCATCAGAGCTACTTGCGAAACATTTTAATTCGGTTATGTGCTTAATAGTTTTCGATATGTAAGCATATATGCGATCTATCATGATTTTGTATTGATACAATTTGTATATGTTTTTATATATTATGAATATATGATATTCATATGATGTATAATCATGTGATGATTGTGTGTATTGATGTATGTATATGATTCATGTTTGTTCTTATTGATGGGAATCGTATTCGATATGAATTCTGAAACGGCTACCGTAGATTTTCTAAAATCTGTGTCCGTTATCCGATTTTCGCAAACGATATGTGTTTTCGGACTGGAATCAAGTCACTGAGCTATACTGACAAAGTCAGCTCTGCGTCTGTAAGCCAAAACGGTGATTTATTATTTTCTGAAAATTATTTGATTTTCTTAAATTTTGAGTATATGTATGTATATATTATGAATATATGATATTCATGTGATGTATAATCATGTGATGATTGTATGTATCACTGTGTATGTATATATATGTTATATTCTTGTTCTTGTTATGGGGATTGTATATGATACGATTTCTGAAACACCGTCAGATTTGGTGAAATCTGATTACCGTATCTGATTTTCGCAAACCATATGTGTTTTCTGACTGAAATTGGGCCAATGAACAAAACTGATAGATATACTATCATCGACGGGTCTATAAGGCGTTTGACGTCGTTAAGGGCCTCGAAACAACGATTTATTGTCTTCAGAAATTTGTTTTTAATTTTCTGAAATTTCGAAATTTATTATATATGATTATATGATATGTTTATATAATCTGAGATATATTATATTTGTTATGTGATAGCATGGTTGATGGTTATGGCCTAAAGACCCATAGTATAGTGGTTTTGATTTATGGTTTTGGTTTTTAAATACGACTTGCATGTCGTTTATTCATTGTAATTTAATTATCTCGAATGTAACTCGAGTTCTTCTTGTAATTTCACTAGAATAGTTTTATTTTTATTATTCAATGTAATTATCAATAAAGACTTACAAGTAAGGAGGCGGTCCAAAAGGGGATGATGGAGCAATGAAGAAAGAAGACATGTAATAGATAGTATTTTTAAAACCACCTTAGACTGACCTTGATATTTCCATTAGCTTGGAAAGATCACATAGGATGGGGTCATAACCAAACACGTTTAATTTACGCATATTACATATATGTATATGATTGCATGTATTGGTATGTATGTGTAGATATAATCGAGATGCATGCTTAATATTGATTAATCATGTATGTATTAGATACGACACTCATGCCATGTTTGCTTAAGAAAGATAAAATCTGTAACGATTCAAGATTTTAAAAGTGAATAAACGATCATGAGATTCTTGTGTTTATGAAACACGATATTAAATATGAATTTCCTTTTTCTGATATGGGGAGATTTTGTCAAAAGGGGATTATTAGTTTAAATCGTAAGGAAGTTGGGATTTAAGTGAGACCGTTTGTGACTTCTCCGACGACCTGAAAATCAATCCATTGATGAATATTGAAATGAATTATTTAATCAAGGAAAAATTAAGAATCTCTTTATGATGGGATCGTGATCGTTAAAATAAACAATAAAAATCCCTAAATACATATTAAGTTAATCGGATGCCTTCCAATGTTTAATACTCGTCAAGATCTAGATTGAAAAGGAGTGGGTTTTCCAAAGAAAGGTGCTTTTATCAATCATGGGAAGACATGATAAGTAAGTGTACTTAGTTTGTTGAAGCATTGGGTCTAACTTAACTAAATCATCACAATAGGATTGTGGGTTTAGAGGCATAGAGTTTGGTGAGATTTATTGGATAAATGTGTACAAAGGGTTGTTCCGCCAAACTTTTCAAGAGTTATATTTGATATAATCGACAAATGTTGTCTACCTAAATAGTCATGTTTTGAGTGTATTAGCCAACGCTATCTTAAAACATGGATGAAATATGGATCTTGGCTCACTAGAAATATTTAAAGAAATGTTTTCCGAATTAATAGTTAGGACTATTAGTTTGATTAAAATAGTGGGAGATATATGGTGATATACCATAATCACTTAAACATAATTAATAGTAAATTTGTAATGTAGTTTATTTTATACACTTTAATATTGTAGATATCAAATGATAAACACAAACAACTTCTCTATGCAATCAGTTTTTGAGAAGGACAAGTTGATGAGAATATATTTCCTTGACTGACATAGGAGCTTGCAAATCATAGTGCTTGTTGGAAGCAAATTGATATCGCGACTGATGTTTCATGTCTCATGCTCGCAAATATGTGTGCTGAGCTTAAGAAGCAACACGAGTATATAGATGTTTATGAGACGATTGAGCATAAGATATATTTGAAAATAAATGGGCACTATACACTTACAAGTAGGGAGAGTGAGACCCGGTTATACCACATGTTCTAAAGATTATAGGGTATAATGAGTATCTTTGATATTTTGGGTTTTCAGATTGGTATGGACACTTGGTTAGATTTGATCTTACAATCTTTGGACAAATAATATTCTTAGTTTGTTATGAACAATAAAATGAATAAGATTGGTAAAACACCCATTGAGTTGCTAAGCATGTTGAGAACTGCTGAAAGCAATATGATAAATGCATGAACTACTACTATATTGATGGTAAACATAGGGAATGCAAAAGGGAAAGGAAAATGGAAAGGCAAGGAGAAGATTTGATCTAGTTCCGTTGTCAAACCAAAGTCCAATCCCTAAAGCAGACTCTAAAGTCTGAATGAGGTGTTGATAAAGAAGACGATTGTCACTTCTGTGGAAAATTGGGAGACTGGAAATTAAACTGTAATGCTTATTTGGAAGATCTGAAAAAGATGATCAATAAGGGTCAAGCTTCAGGTATCGGGTTGGAATTGGAGTAAAAGTAGTTGCTCTGGTTAGAAGAACTCCTTACTTAACTTTTAGCCTATAAGGAAAATTTAGAACTTGATAATTGTTATAACGTGCTTGCAATTGGCAGAGACATTATTTCAGTTTCTTGTTTGGACAAGAAAGGCTTTTTTATTTTAATTAAATAACAATAGTTGTTTATTCTATTTTGATGATGGGGCTTATAATGTTGCACAACTAATTAACAATTTATATGTTCTAAAGTGACTCAAATCAAATATTACCTTTGACATTGTTGTTGAGGCCATATTAATGAGAAACGCACTTCCAGAATACAAAATGATGCATTCATGGATAAGTTTGATTATGAATTATACAAAAGGATGCGAATCTTGGTTTATTTGGCAAAATGACTAAAGCGCCTTTTACCGGACATGGTGAAGGGGTCATTGAACGGGTACGACTTATACATAGTGATGTATGTGGTCATATGTGTACGATGACAAAAGGTAGATTTTATTAACTTCATAAAATTTACTAATTATTTTAGTAGATACGAATATATGTATCTTTTGAAGAACTAATCCGAATCATTTGAAAAGTTCAAAGACTATAAAGATGAAGTAGAAGATATCAAAGAAAAGTTTTTTTGATAGGAGGGATCACACCTTATTGGACATGGTGTGATCAATGTTGAGTCAAGGAATCTTCCCATAAGTTTCTGGGGTTGTACCCTGGAAACGGCTCCACATACACTTAATCGTGTTCGTACTAAAACGGTTCAAAAGACTCCTTATGAGATATGGACTGAGAAACGTCACAGCATGTCATTTATGAAAATTTAGGGCTGTGAAGCGTTTGTGAAACGTCTAATCTCTGACAAGCTAGGACCAAAATCAAACAAATATAATTTTATGGGATACCCAACTGAAACAAGGGGTTATTCTTTCTATAATCCTTCTGAGAACAAAGTGTTTGTTATTTGAACTGCTATGTTCCTTGAGAGAGTTGCTCTCTAAGAAAGACAGTGGGAGGATAATAGATCTCGATGAAGTTCGAGACCCACATGATAACATTGAACCAATGGAGGAACCTAAGTAGAATGTATAAGAAAATAATACTGCTCAAGAAACACAGGTTATTCATAGGTCTAGTAGGATTCGCCATGAGCCCGAGAGATATTATGAATTTCTCTTGACTTAAGATGGTGAAGTGATGCTTATGGATGAAGATGAGCCTCTCACCTACCAAGACGCTATGAACACTCCAGATTCTAAGAGATGGAACATTTCTTTTCATGAAACAGTTAAAAAGAGTTTGACTTTATTCAGAATGAAGATGAAACTTGTGTTTACAAGAAGTTTAGTGGGAGCCATGTGGCATTCCTAGTATTATATGTTGATGATATATTACTAATAGGGAATGACATTCCTTCTCTACAGACTGTGAAGACTTGGTTGAGAAATAATTTCTCAATGAAAGACTTAGGCGATGCGACCTATATATTAGGGATCGAGATCTATAGAGATAGATGAAGGTGATTGATCGGCCTAAGTCAGAGTACATACATTGACAAAGTTTTACATCGATTTCGAATGCAAAGAGGCTAAAATGGATATGTCCCGATGTCTCATGGGATAGTGATCTCAAAATAAAATTTGTCCTAAATCATTGGATGATAAGGACCGAATGAGTAAAGTTCCATATGCGTCAGCAATTGGTTTTATAATGTATGCAATGATATGTACTCATCATGATGTCTCGTATGCTTTAAGCATGACGAGTAGATACCGGTCTAATCCAGGTGAAGGTCACTGGACGGCAGTCAAGAATATTCTTAAGTACTTGAAGAGGACTAAAGATTCATTCTTGTTTTATGGAGGATATGTGAAGCTAGTTGTAAGAGGTTTCAGTAATGCTGGTTTCTAGACAGAAAATGATGATTTAATGTTTCTATCTGGCTTTGTGTTTTATCTATTTTTATTGAGATGTTGTATGCTGGAATGGTTCACAGCAGAGACAATTGTTGATTCTACAATAGAGTCTGAGTATATTAATGCTTGCGAAGTAGCCAAGGAGGCTGTTTGGGCATGTACTTAGGAGATATCACCTAATTAATGAGATTAATGATCAAGGAGATATACATATATGTAAAGTGCATACTAATAATAATATTGCAGACCCACTGACTAAGGCTTTGTCGCAGCAGAAGCACGAAAGTAACATTAGTTTCATGAGTATTGGATACTTGGATAATTGGCTCTAGTGCAAGTGGGAGATTGTTAGTAATTGTGCTCTAGTGCTATGAGCTACCATATTTGTAAATCGTCGAATAAAATACAAGCCAATCTTGTGCTGCTGTTTGATTTATTGACGACACTCTTCGACCAACTTACCAAACTGAGACCTCATTTGTACACTACGTCTCACCCCCTGAACAACTGCCATACAATTCGTCTTGATGATCACCTGCTTCCATTTTTTATACTTTATCCAGCTTAAGGCCTCCTTCACATCCATTACTTCTGTTATCTCCAGATCTGTCTGTCCTTTATGTAAGCATGTTCTGGCTTCTAATAACTCTCATTTGAAATCTATGGCAATCATTGCATAACCATACTCCCCTTTGTCTCTGAAAATATACGCGTCAGTTGTTACCTTAACTGATTCAGACTATGGCTTTACCCAAGTATAAGCTTCGTCCCCTTCAATCATTGGTTGAAACTGAGCAGAATACATTCTATCTTGGGCATATCTCCATTTCTTTTGCCATTGCAACTATACGAATGACATTGGTGTTCTTCTGATTCTAAAATTTTTTGTTTCTTGCCTTCCAAATTGACCAACTTAGTGTTGATATCTTTATCAGTCTGGTAATGTTGCATCTCTCCGTTATTTGTTTAAACCATTCCCCGAGATTGCTTGATTCTCTCATTCTGATCTCTGGTATCAAAGTTCTCCAACACTGAGCTGCTGCTATACAATTTACTAGAGCATGTAAAATTTTTTCCTCCCCACCCAAACATACTAGGCAAGTCGATGGAACAGCCACATGTTTTTGCTGAATCTGTGACATCGTTGATAAGCAATGAGATAAGGCGCGCCAAAGATGATTCAAAACTTTCGGTTGAGCTTTTATTTTCCACAATTTCACCTACATATCTTCTTGTTGATTGGATCTCCACTATCCTTTTTGCTCCTGTAACAAATTATAGGCACTCTTTACCGTATAATTACCTATAACTTCTCTGCTCCAGAACAAAAGATTTTCATCACTCGCGTCATCTATTTGCATATTTAGAATGCACTCTTGATCTCTCTCGTTAAAGACATCCCTTATAATATCCAACTCTCATTCTCTTCTGTCAATGCACATGAGGGTTTTCACTCGCTTGTCAACAATTGTCTATGACTCAGTTGTGATGTACGGGTTCTCCTTATCCAGCAACCAAGGTTGGCCAACGATTTTTACCATTTCTCTTGAACCAATTTTCCACGTGCTTCCATCCAATATAACTTGTTTCGCCTCCCAAATACTCCTCTATATAAAGCTCAGATTATTGCCTATTCTAACCTCCAGAAAAGTACTATCTTCAAAATATCTAGCTTTGTATATTTTTGCTAATAAACTTTCTTGTTTGGTAATTATTCTTCATCCCTGTTTGCCGAGCATAGCCAAATTGAAGTCCCTGAAATTTTGAAAACCCATTCCACCCACAGCTTTACTATTTGCCAATCTTTCCCATGACATCCAATGAATAGCTTTCTCCTTATTTCATTTAGTTTTCCACCAATATTTTGCTAAGCTATGTTCAATATCTTTCATAATTCCCATGGGCAATAGGAAGACACTCATAGCAAAAACTGAGAGAGATTGTGCTACTAACTTAACGAGCACCACCTTCCCTGATTTTGAAACAATAACACAACTATCCCAGCTTTGAATTCGCTCATGAACTTTATCTTTCAGGTACCCCAATATACTCGACTTATTTCTTCCAAGGATGCTTGGTAAGCTAAGATATTTGCTTTAACCATATGCTTCCTGCATTCGTAACTCATTATAGATTATGCTCATGTTCTCCGTTATTACATTAGTACTGAAGAAAATCGAAGAGTTTTCTAAATTGACTTTCTGCCCCGATTCACTTTCATAAACTACCAGTAACTCCAAGACCTTTCTTGCTTCTTCTACTCTCCCTTTACTACAGAAATAACTATCGTCTGCGAACAGCATATGAGACACTACTGGAGTTTTCCTACATACTTTTATCCCATGAATCCACTTCTTTTCTTCATATTTTCACACCATAGAAGATAAACCTTCTGCACATATTATGAACAAGTATGGGGATATCGGATCGCTTTGCCGAATCCCTCGACTAGGTCACATAAACTTTGAACAAGTGGCTATTTTCCTAAACCTCTATTTTTATTTAGAAAAAAGTTTGAAAAAGAAATGTCAAGTTATGATATTTTTAAGAACCTCTATTGCAACAAAGAAAAGGTGAAGTAAAGATTTTTCGGCACTTTAAATATAAATCTTTTTCCGGATAATATTGTTTATTGAGATTAAATGTTTACTAAAGGGATCATCAGAATGAAAAATCATTTATCTCAGCAGAAATATTATTTGTGTAATTTTCTCCTTCCCCTAATATTTAAAACATAATTTTTCTCCCGGTGTTTCAATTCATTTATATTCGGAGAAAAATATTTTATATACACTAGTATATTCCCAAAAGCTTTCAACTTTATTTTTACAAAGGGAATACTAATAAAAAAATTTATTCAAGCCAAAACTTTAGCTTAAGTGTCAATTTTATTAATACAAAGTTTATTGGCATTTTATTTAGATCCGAAAACCCAATTTTATGAATTTATGTTCCGAATAAATACTTCCACTTGTCAGAATCACTTGAATCTTTTTTTGGATCATTAGAATAATGAATAATAATTTTGAGAAGTTTTTCATTATTTTCTGAATACTTTTATTTTTGAGCTAGTTCGTCTGGTTCGCATTTAATTCATATTTTTGGTAAATAATCCAAAAAATATTTTCCCATACAGAATATTAAAAACAATATTCCTAGTTTATTTATAAAATTATTTTCATAATTTTTGTATTTTTAAAGAAATTTTGGTATTATGTGTTTATTTGATTAATAGGTAATATTAAACACTAATTGTCTTGGTCAAATGTTGAATACTTCTTCCCCCAACAAATTCAAGTCCCCCCCCCCCCCAAGCAATTTAAATTTCCCCCCACCAATTCAAATTTGGGAGCATCAATCTCAACCCTCATTTCATTCTAATCTACACCACTCATTTCCCCTAACTTTCCCTATAAATAAACACTCCCCACCCACGCCCATTTTACACCATTAAGCCAAAACACTTCTCATTTTTAGAAAGCTAGTGTTTGTCTGGAAAGATAATCTATTACGGAAAGAAGATTGAATGTAATAGATCGATCAAGAACACAAATATGTGAAACAAACATTGTTTTGTATTAAAGATAATGAATGGAATACAAAACTCTCTCAAGAAATTATATGCTCTTAAGAGCTACACGGTTATAAAAGATAAGACTTGAAAGTTGCAATAATGTTAACCTATGTCTGTGTTTATATAGACACAGTTAGAATTCAATTATAAAATAGATTATGAAAAAAATAGCTTCAATAAAGTAATAGAATTGTACTTGGATTCCTTCTTCACTATCCTAATCATACTATGATTTGATTGTTTTTTCACAAACTCTGATTTGCAAACTCTGTCAGTTGTTATTTGATGTGGTAAAAATAATGATTTTTGATTTGCAAGTACACAATATCACATCGTTTTAATATTTAAGATTCGTTCCACAAGGACTAAAATTATTTTCGGGATTCTTAATATTTAACTTTGGCGAATTAGAACAATATTTTTTTAGGAGTAATTTTTAATGATCTACTTACTAAATAAGAAAAAAAAATTATCCGAACAATTAAAAGTAATGACCATAATTAATACTACTAAAATTAGACCAAAAATTTAATACAACTCAAAAGAAAAACTACATCTAAAATATCAAACCATTAAAGCTATTTTAACAAATCTAACAACTAAAAAGTAGATCTAAATTCTAACACCCACCAATAAATAAATTTAGCTCTAAAATATTAAACCCACTAATAAAATTGAGATTTAAAAGGGGTTCAACTACAACATAAAAAAAGAAAAGTAGATTTAAGAACATTAAACTAAAGGGGATCCTTTCAATTCTCAAGTACTTTACTTTTTTACTTGATGGAATTGAAATGGGTTATAGCCATAAAGGTGAATGAGACAAGTAAAATATAAAAGTAGACCTAAAATTTAAAGAGCAAAGTTTTAACACTACTAACAACCAATTCTCTATCTGAAATATTTAAACAACTACAAGTAAATATCAAACCCAACAACCAAAACTAGATCTACAATCTAGAATAAAAAAACCAAAAATAATAAATTTAGAGATCTAAATCATTGAACCCACATTTAAAATAGAGATTTAAAGGGCTCATGACAAGATAATAAAAAAATAAAACTAAGGAGCAAAGTAGAGAGATGAAGTAAACTAGATCTAGACTATTAATCTAAAAGGGCTCCTTTCATTTCCCAAGTATACAACTTGTGGTACTTAGAAAGATATCATAGCCATAAATTTAAAGAAGATAAGATGGAGACTAGCATAAAAGAAACTAAGACTTATAAAAGATGAAGATGAAGACTATTATAAAAGAAAATAAAGACTTGTATTAATATGAAAAGTGTTTACAATATTTGAGAGAGCTAAAATCTAGATCTGGAAAATTAAAAGAGAGACTACTACTAAAATTAGGATAAAACTAGAGATAGGCTAGATGATAGAAGGATGGGGTATTTATAGGGTAGAAATAGGGTTTTGGGTGGTGTTGGGTCAATCCCCACCATTCAAATGAGGTGTTTATTGGTAAAATTTACACCATTGATTTTTGATTTCATCCACCAACTTATTCTTTTATCTTTTTCTCCTCTTTACTTTGTTGGCTTCCTTTTCTTCCATTTTTTCCCTTTCTAGCCTATTCCTTCTCCTTTAATTATTTATTCTACTTATCTGCAAAATAAGAAAAATGCAATAAATTAACTAATAAAATATGAAAGCGAGCAATAAAATGGACATTAAAATATGTAAAATTATGCACTAATCATTATTATCTAATTTAAGTATTCTCTATTAGAGTAAAATCTGATCGAGTATTCTCTGATAGAGTAAACTCTGATCGACAACTTTTTCATTCTCTGATGACGTCAGCATAAACTCTGTCAATAAACTCTGTTTGATATTCTCTGACAGCATCAGTGTTTGCATTTCTAACAATCTCGCCAAATTTATGCTTTATGAATTAAAAAATAAATTTCACTTATGATGTCAGAAATATGAGGAAAAATGTATCAGAGTTTGATTTTTCCTTTTTGACTTAGATTCTTCTGTTTGAAAAGTCTTCTTTCAGAAATTTATTAAGTAGCTTTTCCTCAGCAGTCTTCATTAAGTCACTAAGCTTCTCTTTCAATTCTTTCATCTGCTCAGAAGAATCATTAATTTGTTGTAAAGTAGCTCTCAGATTGTATATTGAAGATCTTTCCATCCTTTCATCTAGGGGAATGCAACAAGCCTTCTTACCATCAGGATTTAAAATTAGTGTAGGAATGCCTAACACCATCTTGACCTTTGCATCTCCTTTTGTCATGTCTTTCTCTGTTCCATCTTCAAGTGCATATCCAGGTTTGTATTCTTCAGAGTTTATCATCAGTAATCTTCCATTCTTCTTTTTCTCATTTATCACTCATTCAAGAATCTTTCCCCATATGGAAGTAGTTTCATTTTCATCATCAAGAAGATAAAGAACATGTTCAAGTTCTTTGGATGATTTGTGAATCAAATCTTCTTCAGCAATTTTTATGACTCTTCCATTTTCCAAGAAATATAGCAGTTTCTCTTTAGCTTGTGCACCATAAAAAATGTCCTTCACTTTGTTTACTGAGATTAGTTTGTCTAGGTAATCTTGAGACAAATCTTCTTCAGGCTTGTCTTTCAATGAGAAGAGATCTCTGAAAATATTTGCTTCACCCCTGTAGACTTTGGCTTGTGAATCTCCAATACCAACTTTGTTATTACGAAGTCTGGCATTGAGAGTCAAAGTTTGAGTTTTAGTCCACATAAGATCAGACATTTTCTTTCAGATCAGATATTGTTGTTGCTCTTCTTCCTCATCATCAAAACTAGAACCACCTGGGAGAAATGTTGTTTCTGACATAGTAAGAGGAGATTTTGGTTTAGCTGGAGCTTTTTGTTGGATTCTTGAAGTTGACCTTGTTTGGATTGTAGGAGTTGGTTTAGACTAAGCAATTGGCTTAGGAGTATCAAGATGTTTGGCTTAGACAGGCATAAATGCAATCTTCTTTTATTGAGTAGATTTCTTCCTTTGAATTGGAGGTTTTTTCACATATTTTCTCTTTTTCTTCTGGACTTAAGCATTGTTAGTACCAGTTTTCTTCAATTATTCCTCTACAGCAACTGGATCCATTCCTGGATTTTCTTCTTTAAATAATTTTCTTTCCAGTTCTGCATTCTTTAAATTCTACTCTTCAATCTTCTAAGGCTTTTCTTGTTCTTCAAGCCTTTTTGCTAATTCCAAGTCTGCATCCATCAGTGTTTGCTTGTCAGAGTTTGATGGGATTAGAGTAGGATGGGATCAGAGTTTGAGAAGATATCAGAGTTTGTCCAGTCATCAGAGTTTACTGCATCAGAGTTTGCTTTTCATCCTTATGACTCCCTTGGTCATCATCATCAGGTTTGTTAGATTTTTCTATAGCATTCTCTTTGCATTTGTCTTGTGAAACTCTCTCTCCCTTTATGACATCATTGCCTTTTATTATTGTGAGGATGTCAACAATTATATATAGCATATTCTGCATAGAAGTAACTGCAGTAGAAAGAGTATCAACCTTGACCTCCAAAGCATCCTGTTTTGCTGAGACATTCCTGAGCTATAACTCTAGAGCATGTTGAGATGTTCTAACAGCAGTTTGAACAGAAGCAGAGGTTTTGTTGATAGATTCTTTTAAATCACAGACTTCATTGTGAAGTTCCTTGGACAACACAGTAGTAGTTTTCAAAATTGTTTTCATTTCCTCAAAGTTTATCTCTTTGTCAACTTTATTGATCAACTCAAGAACATGTGGCCAAGAGATTTCTTCATTTATTTATTTCTAGTACATGTCCCAGATGGATTGTCTGTGTGAATTGAGAAGATCTTCATTTGATGGTCCTGTTTTTTAGCTTAAATCTCTTTTAACACCCTCTGCATCTAAGGTAGCTTCAATTTCTCCTTTTAGCTTTTCCACCACCATGTAATCGGGATAATCCATCCTCAACCGTTCATGAGCATCAAAGGAGTCAACAAGCCATTTCTTTGTATTATACCTTTGAGTGAAGGGAATTGACAGATCTGTAATTTCTTCATCAGTAAAAATTGTCTCATTAGAGTCTGTGTCCTCCCCATCAGAGTTTATGGCTTTATCAGAGATTGGTAAGTCAGAGTTTCTGGTGACTGATAAACTCTGAATACCTACAAAAGTAAGAGAACATCCTAAATCAATCTTATCTTTTAAAGTAATTGAAGGGTTTCGTGACACAAACGCAGCGGAATAAACGCGAAAATTAAATCAAAATAGCGAAACCCTCCGCATGATCCATGCGAAAACAAAAGATTTAATTCGGAGATAAAGAATAAATACCTTTAGAAGCTTTAACAGTTCATTAATGGAAGATTAATGGAGGTCCAAAGCTTGTTTAATCACCACGTATCCCGCTCTCGCGATCTACGCTCTACGGTATCCACACGAACACTTTTCATGAAGGATTGATGTGTACTAGCACCCGAAAACTTCTTCTCTCTCTATCTTCCTCCTCTCTCAGAGCGGCTAGGGTTTTTGTAAAATCTCTATTTTATTAAATCAGCCCATAAAGAGATTATATAGAGAGATGAATAAGTTTTCTAATTATAATCCAATTATAATTAATACTAATCCAAAATTCTAAATTATTTAATTAAGTCTCACTTAATTAATTAATTATTAATTTTGGAATTAGTTTAAGTAATTCATTTATTCTATTTATATAATTAATTAAGTCATACTTAATTAATATCATAAATAAAATAAATTACTTATTTAATTTAAATTCATAATTTAAATTATTTCTCCTTCAAGCGTTCTTTGTGTGTGACCCTGTAGGTTATTATTACGTTGGCAACAATTTTAATATCTAATTAAAATTGTAAACAATGAGCGGCATCTAGTAATACATCATTGCTACCCAAGTAATAATAATAAATCGGTGATTCGATTAAGCCTTTCGTGAATAATGTTCCATGTAATATAATCCCTTTAATCTTGATATTATAGATTAAACTCAAGGCATGTCTCGTGTCATCCTCTTCATAATTTAATCTTTATTTTCTTGATCGATGAGTAGACTATTAAAATCAAATCAACATTTGAGCACGGCCGTGCATTTCATAGTCTCACTCAAACAAGAGGCCAATAATATCACTCCTAAAATTAGGAGGATTAAATCTCATCTAGATCATTCATATTTCTCATACGATTCATAATATACCCAATGTCCACTTTTATCATCACCCGGTCAAAGGTAACTTTTAATGTAATCAAAGTATATTAATTCTCGTATAGAAATATAATGATTTCAAGTCTAAGGATCATTACACCATTATCACAGTGAGAATTACTTATGACACTTACTTAACATGTAGAATCTCACGGCGGGTCATTCCAGTGCCATGCATTGATACATGCACTTATGTTCTTGACTTCAGTATCCCCATACCTATGACCAATGAGATGTGGTCATCTGTCAAGAAACATACTAGTCTTTGTGCATTATTATTGTCCTTAAATAATAATACTCGACTAGGGAATTTTAGGAATAAGATACTATTCATATAATCTCATTTTTAAGTCACATACTTAAAGATATATAATACGTATCAAAATTCCAAGGACATTTATTATGCTTTCAATTTATTACGCAGTAAATAAAACATAATAAATAAATAATAATCAATAAAACATAATCCTTAATAATAAATATTTTCCTTAAAATATAAAAAGTATTGTCTCTAGAGCACAATTACTAACAATCTCCCACTTGCACTAGAGCAAATTACCCAAGTATCCAATACTCATGGAACTAGTGTGACTTTCGTGCTTCTGCTGCGACAAAGCCTTAGTCAGTGTGTCTGCAATATTATTATTAGTATACACTTTACATATATGTATATCTCCTTGATCATTAATCTCATTAATTAGGTGATATCTCCTAAGTACATGCCCAAACAGCCTCCTTGGCTGCTTCACAAGCATCAATATACTCAGGTTCTATTGTAAAATCAACAATTGTCTTTGCTGTGAACCATTCCAGCATACAACATCTCAATAAAACACAAAGCCAGACAGAAACATTAAATTATCGTTATCTGTCTAGAAACCAGTATCACTGAAACCTCTTACAACTAGCTTCACATCTCCTCCATATAACAAGAATGAATCTTTAGTCCTCTTTAAGTACTTAAGAATATTCTTGACTGTCGTCCAGTGACCTTCACCTGGATTAGATCGGTATCTACTCATCATGGTTAAAGCATACGAGACATCAGGACAAGTACATATCATTGCATACATTATAAAACCAATTGCTGACGCATATGGAATTTTACTCATGCAGTCCCTATCATCCAATGATTTAGGACAAATTTTATTTTGAGATCACTATCCCATGAGACATTGGGACATATCCATTTTAGTCTCTTTGTATTTGAAATTGATGCAAAACTTTATCAATGTATGTACTCTAAATTAGGCCGATCAATCACCTTGATCTATCTCTATAGATCTCGATCCCTAATATATATGTCACATCGCCTAAGTCTTTCATTGAGAAATTATTTCTCAACCAAGTCTTCACAGTCTATAGAGAAGGAATGTCATTCCCTATTAGTAATATATCATCAACATATAATACTAGGAATGCCACATGGCTCCCACTAAACTTCTTATAAACACAAGTTTCATCTTCATTCTGAATAAAGTCAAACTCTTTTTGACTGTTTCATGAAAACAAATGTTCCATCTCCTCGAGGCCTGCTTTAATCCATAAATGGATCGACGCAACTTACATACATTTCCAGCATCCTTTAGATCAACAAAACCCTTAGGGTGTGTCATGTACACATCCATATCTTCTTCAAGGCTCTCATTTAAGAAAGCGGTTTTGACATCCATTTGCCAGATTTCATAGTCATAGTAAGCAGCTATAGCAAGCAAAATCCTGATGGACATGACCATAACAACTGGTGAAAAGGTCTCATCATAGTCAATACCATGAATTTTCTTGAAACCTTTTGCCACCAATCGTGCCTTATAGGTCTGTACATTAGCATCCATGTCGGTCTTCTTCTTGAAAACCCACTTGCACCCTATAGGTTTTACCCCTTCAGGTGGATCAACCAAAGTCCATACTTGATTATTATACATGGATTCCATCTCAGATTTAATGGCATCCAGCCATCTCTTAGAATCTGGAGTGTTTATAGTATCTAGGTAGGTGAGAGGCTCATCTTCATCCACAAGCATCACATCACCATCTTGAGTCAAGAGAAATCCATATTATCTCTCGGGCTCATGGCGAATCCTACTAAACCTACGAACACCTGTGTTTCTTGAGCAGTATTATTTTTCTTGTACATTCTACTCAGGTTCCTCCACTGGTTCAACGTTATCATGTGGGTCTCAAACTTCATTGAAATCTATTATCCTCCCACTGTCTCTCAGCAGTTCAAGCAACAAACACTTTGTTTTCGGAAGGATTATAGAAAGAATAACCCCTTGTTTCAGTTGGGTATTCCACAAAATTACATTTGTCTGATTTTGGTCCTAGCTTGTCAGAGATTAGACGTTTCACAAACGCTTCACATCCCCAAAATTTTATAAATGACATGCTGTGACGTTGCTCAGTCCATATCTCATAAGGAGTCTTTTGAACCAATTTAGTAGGAACATAGTTAAGTGTATGTGGAGCCGTTTCCAGGGTGCAACCCCAGAAACTAATTGGAAGATTCATTGACTCAACATTGATCGCACCATGTCCAACAAGGTGGGATCTCTCCTATCAAAAAAAAACTTTTCTTTGATATTTTCTACTTCATCTTTATAGTCTTTGAACTTTTCAAATGATTCGGATTAGTTCTTCAAAAGATACATATATCCGTATCTACTAAAATAATTAGTAAATTTTATGAAGTTAATAAAATCTACCTTTTGTCATCGTACACATATGACCACATACATCACTATGTATAAGTCATACCCATTCAATGATCCCTTCACCATGTCCGGTAAAAGGAGCTTTATTCATTTTACCAAATAAACCAAGATTCACATCCTTTTGTATGATTCATAATCAAACTTATCCATGAATGCATCCTTATGTATTCTGAAAATGCGTTTCTTATTAATACGGCCTCAACAACAGTGCCAAAGGTAATATTTGATTTGAGTCACTTTAGAACATATAAATTGTTAATTAGATGTGCAACATTATAAGGCTCATCATCAAAATAGAATAAACAACTATTGTTATAAAATGAAAAAGCCTTTCTTGTCCAAACAAGAAACTGAAATAATGTCTCTGCCAATTGCAAGCACGCTATAACAATTATTAAGTTCTAAATTTTCCTTATAGGCCAAAAATTAAGTAACGAGTTCCTCGAACCAGAGCAACTATCTTTACTCCAATTCCAACCCGATACCTTAAGCTTGACCCTTATTGATCATCATCTTCCGATCTTCCAATTAAGCATGACAGTTTAATTTTCACCCTCCCAATTTTCCACAGAAGCGATAATCGTCTTCTTTATCAACACCTCATTCAGACTTTAGAGTCTGCTTTAGGGATTGGACTTTGGTTTGACAACGGAACTAGATCAAATCTTCTCCTTGCCTTTCCATTTTCCTTTCTCTTTTGCATTCCCTATGTTTACCATCAATATAGTAGTAGTTCATGCATTTATCATATTACTTTCAGCAGTTCTCAACATGCTTAGCAACTCAATGGGTGTTTTACCAATCTTATTCACTTTATTGTTCATAACAAAATAAGAATAATATTTGTCCAACGATTGTAAGATCAAATCTAACTGTCTCCAGACCAATCTGGAAACCCAAAATATCAATGGTATTCATTATACCCTATAATCTTTAGAACATGTGGTGTAACCGGGTCTCACTCTCCCTACTTGTAAGTGTATAGTGCCTTTTCAAATATATCTTGTGCTCAATCGTTTCATAAGCATCTATATGCTCGTATTGCTTCTTAAGCTCAGCACATATATTTGCGAGCATGAGACATGAAACATCAGTCGCAACATCAATTTGCTTCCAATAAGCACTATGATTTGCACATGTTACATTCTAAACTTTAAGAGTAGGGGAAGAGATTTGACTAACATCCTGGTACCCGAGGACGATCCTCAAGCTCCTATGTTAGTCAAGGAAATATATTCTCGTCAACTTGTCCTTCTCAAGAACTGATCGCATAGAGAAGTTATTTGTGTTTATCATTTGATATCTACAATATTAAAGTGTATAAAATAAACTAGATTGCAAATTTAATATTAATTATGTTTAAGTGATTATGGTATATCATCATATACCTCCCACTATTTTTATCAAACTAATAGCCCTTACTATTAATTTGGAAAGTATATCCCATAATTCTTTCTAGTGAGCCAAGATCCATATTTCGTCATGTCCTAAGTCAACCACTGGAAGTCCTTAGAAAATGATTATTTAGGTAGACAACAGTTGTCAATTATATCATATATAATTCGTGGATAGTTTGGTGAACAACGATTGATCTTATCTATCTAATAGACTTTTAACCAAACTCTATGCTTCTAAGTTCATAATAGTTGAATATAACCGTTTATTTTCACTTATTATGACGACTCAGTTAAGTTAGACCCAATGATACAACGGCCGAATATAACCGTTTATATTCGTCGCATCTCACCACGATAGATAGGAGTCCCCTGCCACTGACAGTCATTCCCCTTATTGATCTAGGATTCGATGAGTGTTCATTCATTGGAAAGCATCCGAGTAAAACTTAATATTTTGTTAAGGGGTTTTAGAAAATTTATAACGATCATGATCACATCATAAAGAGATCCTCAATTTTTCCTTGAACCAAATATTTCAAATCGACATCTTAAATTGTTCATTTCCCAGATGGAGGATACCAATGGTCACACTTAAAACCCATCAGCCTTACGAATACGCATATCCGCTTTTGTCAGAAAATCCCAATTATAGATATCAAAAATCCATATTTAATTCCGTGTTTTAAAAATTCATATTTCATAAACACAAGAATCTCATGATCGTTTATTAATTTTAAAATCTTGAATCGTTACAGATTTTATCTTGTTTAAGCAAACATGGCATGGGTGTCGTATCTAATACATACATGATTAATCAATATTAAGCATGCATCTCAATTATATCTACGCATACATACCAATACATGCAATCATATACATATATGTAATGTGCGTAAATTAAACGTGTTTGGTTATGGCCACATCCTATATGATATTTCCAAGCTAATGGAAATATCAAGGTCAGTCTATGGTGGTTTTAAAAATACTATCTATTACATGTCTTCTTTCTTCATTGCTCCATCATCCCCTTTTGGATCGCCTCCTTGCTTGCAAGTCTTCATTGATAATTACATTGAAAAATAAAACTATTCTAATGAAATTACAAGAAGAACTCGAGTTACATTCGAGATAATTAAATTACAATAAATAAACGACGTGCAAGTCGTATTTAGAAACCAAAACCATAAATCAAAACCACTATCCTATGGGTCTTTAGGCCATAACCATCCACCATGCTATCATATAACACATATAATATATCTCATATTATATAATCATATCATATAATCATATATAACAAATTTCGAAATTTCAGAAAATTAAAAACAGATTTCTGAAGACAATAAATCGCTATTTCGAGGCCCTTAACGACGTCAAACGCCTTACAGACCCGTCGATGATAGCAAAGCTATCAGTTTTGTTCATTGGCCCGATTCCAGTCAGAAAACACATATCGTTTGCGAAAATCGGATACGGCAGTCAAATTTCTCCAAATCTGACAGTGTTTCAGAAATCGTATCATATACAATTCTCATAACAAAAACAAGCATATATCATATATACATATACAGAGATACATACAATCATCATATGATTATACATTACATGAATATCATATATTCATAATATATACATACATATACTCAAAATTTTAAAAAATCAAATAATTTTCAAAACATCATAAATCACCGTTTTGGAGGCTGTAACGACATCTAATGGTTTACAGACGAAGAGCTGACTATGTCAGTATTGCTCAGTGACCCGATTCCAGTCAGAAAACACATATCGTTTGCGAAACTCGGACAACGGACACAGATTTCAGAAAATCAACGGCAGCCGTTTCAGAATTCGTATCGAATACGATTCCCATAATAAGAACAAACATGTATCATATACATACATCAACACACATAATCATCACATGATTATACATCATATGAATATCATATATTCATAATATATATAAACATATACATATTGTATCAATATAAAATCATGATAGATCGCATACATGCTTATATATCAAAAACTGTTAAGCACATAACCGAATTAAAACGTTTCGCAAGTAGCTCTGATGCCATTGATGGGTTTCGTGACACAAACGCAGCGGAATAAACGCGAAAATTAAATCAAAATAGCTAAACCCTCCGCAGGATCCATGCGAAAACAAAAGATTTAATTCGGAGATAAAGAATAAATACCTTTAGAAGCTTTAACAGTTCATTAATGGAAGATTAATGGAGGTCCAAAGCTTGTTTAATCACCACGTATCCCGCTCTCGCGATCTACGCTCTACGGTATCCACACGAACACTTTTCATGAAGGATTGATGTGTACTAGCACCCGAAAACTTCTTCTCTCTCTATCTTCCTCCTCTCTCAGAGCGGCTAGGGTTTTTGTAAAATCTCTATTTTATTAAATGAGCCCATAAAGAGATTATATAGAGAGATGAATAAGTTTTCTAATTATAATCCAATTATAATTAATACTAATCCAAAATTCTAAATTATTTAATTAAGTCTCACTTAATTAATTAATTATTAATTTTGGAATTAGTTTAAGTAATTCATTTATTCTATTTATATAATTAATTAAGTCATACTTAATTAATATCATAAATAAAATAAATTACTTATTTAATTTAAATTCATAATTTAAATTATTTCTCCTTCAAGTGTTCTTTGTGTGTGACCCTGTAGGTTATTATTACGTTGGCAACAATTTTAATATCTAATTAAAATTGTAAACAATGAGCGGCATCTAGTAATACATCATTGCTACCCAAGTAATAATAATAAATCGGTGATTCGATTAAGCCTTTCGTGAATAATGTTCCATGTAATATAATCCCTTTAATCTTGATATTATAGATTAAACTCAAGGCATGTCTCGTGTCATCCTCTTCATAATTTAATCTTTATTTTCTTGATCGATGAGTAGACTATTAAAATCAAATCAACATTTGAGCACGGCCGTGCATTTCATAGTCTCACTCAAACAAGAGGCCAATAATATCACTCCTAAAATTAGGAGGATTAAATCCCATCTAGATCATTCATATTTCTCATACGATTCATAATATACCCAATGTCCACTTTTATCATCACCCGGTCAAAGGTAACTTTTAATGTAATCAAAATATATTAATTCTCGTATAGAAATATAATGATTTCAGGTCTAAGGATCATTACACCATTATCACAGTGAGAATTACTTATGACACTTACTTAACATGTAGAATCTCACGGCGGGTCATTCCAGTGCCATGCATTGATACATGCACTTATGTTCTTGACTTCAGTATCCCCATACCTATGACCAATGAGATGTGGTCATCTGTCAAGAAACATACTAGTCTTTGTGCATTATTATTGTCCTTAAATAATAATACTCGACTAGGGAATTTTAGGAATAAGATACTATTCATATAATCTCATTTTTAAGTCACATACTTAAAGATATATAATACGTATCAAAATTCCAAGGACATTTATTATGCTTTCAATTTATTACGCAGTAAATAAAACATAATAAATAAATAATAATCAATAAAACATAATCCTTAATAATAAATATTTTCCTTAAAATATAAAAAGTATTGTTTCTAGAGCACAATTACTAACAGTAATCTCATTACTTCTCACATCACACATATCATAACTTTTAATAGTTATATTTTGCTCACTAGAAGTAACTAACTTCTTTCTCAATTCTATCTCTCCTTTTGCCAGATCCAGTGTATGTGTCTCATTATTAATTATATTTTTCACACATTTTACATCAGACCTACTAGAAAGGCTCAACACACAAACCCCTAAAGAAATAAGAGGTGGTTGAGAAAGGATATTTGTAGTCACATAAATAGGGGTACCCTTTTCAGGACTATTCATGATCATTCCAGCAGTTAAAATAGGAAAGGTAAAATCTGAACTTATACTATCAGAGAATGCAAATTCTGAAGAAAAGTCAATGTTTATACCTTGAGTATTTGTGGATGTGAATGGAGTCTCCATTGGCTATGCCGAAATTAGTTGCACCATGATTGCATCAGAGATTGCCATATGAACTCTCTCAGAGTTTTTTTTTTCAGCATCAGCAACAATAAAATCTTCATTTAGAGAAGTTGTGCCTGCATCCAAACTTTGATTGGATGGTTCTTGTATGGCAAGGGCATTAACAACTTCTTCATGTAACACCCTACTATTATCAATAATAAGGCTTATACAATTTAAACAAAGTCTAGATAATATTAAGCTGCCATAAACGAATAATTTTACTAAAGTTTAAGTACTAAATCTCAATAATAATAATACTGATAAAATCTCAAATCATCTAAAATAGTTCTTAAATGTCTTATTAAATCTCCTAAGCAAAGCACCTAGAAACTGAGTAGCGCTCATCACTCTCCCCGCATATCCCCTAAATACGTGCGGAAGGAAAATAATACGAGTAAGCCAAATGCCCAGTACGAATATAATTTTAAAGAATACATAGTTTTAAATAACTGAATGGATTGTGTCTTACCTACACAGAGTATACAATAAAGATTTAATCAATAGAACGATACAAAAGTGAACAATATAAGGATCACGAGATATCTCAAATCATATATGATATTTAACAAAATGGTACCACAATAAATAACTCGGATCCAAAATAATAAGATAAGGCTGAAAAGCAAATAAGGTGGGAACAATAAGGGTCTCTTACACAAAACTGTACTCATGAAACTCCACTCACCAAGTACAGGACAATGGTTTTCTTCCTCGAATATCCATAAGAAGAAATAATAGAATGTATAAAATATCCCAACAATACAATATCGATCATGATCTATTCACGTCTCATACTCCAGAAATGCGCCCGTATACTTATAACACTGATACGAGTTAGTGCCTAGTTCACATTTACTCCGAACTCCTTGTGAACATTGTCCGTGATTAACCCACACAAATCGGTCTAAGAACCCGTAACATAGGTTACAAAAGTTGCCGACTCTTTAATTAATCAAATCAAAACAATATTGCAATAAAAATGCGAAACAAAACAAATATAAAGAATCAAGGCAACAATAATTTCAAAAACAAGGAAAACGATATGAATATAAGAAGGTGCACTAAAAAGTACACAGAGTACGAGGGTCACAATTTTATAAAAATGTCTCAACAATAAATATGATGAATTTTTAATATTTAAATGGAGGAAAAGAATAAAGGAATTCATATTAATAATTACAATTGAAAAGTGAGAAAGGAGATAGAATTTGTACCTTAAATAGCTTGAAAACTAACCCAAAATATCAGGAGGATCCGCTAAAATACAACCGCTACTCCTTATACGAATCTAAACATCAATATTATTACATATTAGCATATATAAATACACTTATGTATTTTAATAATTCTTAAATCAAATACTAAATCAATTATAAATTTAAATTACTATAAAAATAATATACTTAATAAAATAATCATATGCCGAGCATTATTGAACAAACCCTGTTCTTATCTGCTAGAAATATAATGGTTTAAACAATCCTTTAGGCCACTAAACTCAGCGGCTACTATAATATTATTATTAAAATAATAATTGTAACAATCAACAACAATTATCATTTATCGAACATACGTAGTTAGTAAAATTAATAGAGCAAATATGCGAGTGATTTAAAGCCAAATATAATGGAATAATTTATAAAAATTTAAATATGTGTACATATTTTATAAATTATAAAAAAAAGTACAATAATAAAATCAAATAAAATAAATGCTAACAACTATAAAATAATATCGAATATAAGTTGGACTATGACAGATATATGCTATAGTGATGATTTATAAATCTATAACGAAAACAATTTATTTTACTATTATTAATTAATCAAATAAAATACTATACTTATTAATCACAAACCACTTAACCATAATGATTCTATATTGAGTCACTTATATACTTAGATTTTTGGTGCACCTCTATAAGGTTGTAAAATAATAAAAATGCATACCACGGCATTATGGAGCACTGTTACGACGCATGCAAAAAAAAATCTAGTAATATAAATTATGAAATAACCATGGCAGGTGACATCAAGAACCTACAGTGCTGAAGCTAAAACATAAAATATATGCATAAAACCCATGTTTTATTTGTATATAAAAATATACCTTATTAAATATTTATAAAATAAATTAATATTTTTTTCTACGAAAACAGTAACCCATGGTAATATGGTATATATTATTAATAATAGAAAATAATAATTTACCAATTAATAATAATAATTTATTTAGTATGAGATCAAAATAGAAAATTGAATACATTAACGAGAGACATATATCTAACTGTATTATGACATTGATAATCATTTAATATATGCATATAAGTAAGTTGTATAACAAAAATAATGAATTTGAAATAATATATCCATAATTCTAACTAAACACATTGCATGCGCGATATATATATATATATATATATATATATATATATATATATATATATATATATATATATATGTATATATATATATATATGTATATATATATATATATATATGTATATATATGTATATGTATATATATATGTATATATATGTATATATATATATATATGTATATATATATGTATTAAAATAATCACATAAAATACTTTTTCATAGAAAAAAGATGACTTAAATAAAATATGTGAACAGTGATAAAAGAACACAAGTAAGCCACTCTTCTACCAAACCAATTAAAGCTTATAGCCTGCATGGAAAATAAGTGGATCCCAAGCAACATAGAGATCAAATTTTTAATATCTATATCTCAATATTACTAATAAATAATAATGTATAGTCAACACCATAAAACAATTAAAAGTTTTCTTGAAACATACCTATGGTTGCCCACCCTTTCTGCACAACTCTGCTATTTTAATACATAACTACGATAGGCTATATATACTAGTATAGGAATAATATGATAGAGTTTTATATTATTACTATATCCTATACATTAGCTCTAAGAGATAAACATAAAAATATCTCAAATAATATATCATTAGTCAAATAGGTTAAACCAAACCTTATCTACTTAGTCCACCGCCAGGATAGTTGTAACAAATTTTAAAACAAAATAGTAATGCAAGCAATTTAAAAATATTTCAAATGAATAATAACTTATAATTTTTGCTTTATTCAAAAATAAAATAAGAAAATAATAATTATTCAAATAAATAATAAGTAACTAGGGATATTAAACTTCATCCCTTAGAATTGAAGGTTCGTATGGGTTACACCCCTGATTCCTACTGGCTTCACTTGCTTCATCTTCAATGATTGTTGTTGAACGTTGATCAATAGGTTCTTGTGTGCATGGCCTTCCAGCGAGTGCTACCTCACTTTGAGAGGTAGGTTCTTGTGTGTCCTGACCAAAAGAAACTTGCTTCTTCTTCCCTGAAAAAAGTTTAGAACTAGGAGAAGCTGGAATTGATTTAGACTTCTTTGCTTCCATCTCCTTCCTTACTTCTTCTGCCAGCTCCCTTACTCTTTCATATGATATCTCCTTGATAATTTATTTTGGAGATTGAACAGAAGAATCATGGATTGTCATAGGAACATCTTCACTTGGCATTTCTTCACTATTACAGGCTTCCCCAATTTATTGTCACTTAGTGAAAGAGTCTTGATTTAATTTATATGCAAGTTTGTCGTATCTATCTATTTTTCAGACTTTTTTCCATTATTTATTGCAGAACTTTCAGAACTGTATGGTTCAGGTTGTTCATCAATATTCATTTCAGCCAATTCATCATTTTCTTCTCTATTAGCATTTTCATCATCATCATCAACCTCAATTCCACCGATGTTACTGTTTATTTGGTCAGGCAATGCAGATTCTCCAGACTTCATAACAACATCAGAGATTAGTATTGCATCAGAGATTAGATCTTGAGGTTTTGGCTAATCAGAGATTAGGACATCAGAGTTTAGTAATTTGTCTGAGTTTATTACTGCATCAGAGCTTAACTCTTCAGTGTTTACAGCATTAGAGATTACAGCCTTGATCAATCTTCTTCTCTTCTTTTTCATTTCAGACATTAGATTAATTGTCAAGGGCTTCATGAATGGTATAGGAGGATTCTTAGAAGCCTTCTTAAAAATCTTCTTTACATGAAAAATCAACCCTTCGTTAGAATCTGTATCTTTATCAATCAATTTCCTTTTCTTGGGAGAAGATTGCTTCACTGATTTTCCCTTTCTATTGCTTGTGCCTTGTTGAGAGGTGTTTGTTTCAACTACGGTGTTTTGGGAGACTATAGAGGTTGGAAATTGTATTTGGGAAACAATGTTTGGTGGTTGACTAGGGTTAGAATCAGAGGGTGCTAAACTCTGATTCTCAGTCACAGACATAAAATCTCTCTCATACATGGTAGGCATTCTCTGATGTAAGAGAAGCCTGACCCATGTGGGATAAAAGAGTGGAGATAAATTACCTTTCTTTGCATATTTCCTAGCTAAGTCAGCAAAAATTTGCTTGTTCATGCTAAAACTAGCTAAATTCTGATCACTATCAAAACTAACTTCAGGCAATAAATGGCTAAAAATTAACTGAAGAAATCTAGCAAAATATATAGTATGAGCATCATCATCTATTTTACTAGCTAATTGCCTAATTATCAGACATGGAAAATTAAAATTTAGATTATGGGTTAGAGAATACCCAATATGTCGAGACAACTGTGGAATAACATCAAAATTGGTGCATTTTGCAGTGAAGGCCCTTGTAATGCAATCAAAGAAGAAGTTCCACTTTATTCTTAGATGAGGCCTTGTCAAACTTCCCAGCTTTGATAGGCTTCCTCTATAGCCTATTGATCTAAAAAACTCTTTGACTTGTTCATCTCCAACAAGGTCAACATACATAGCCACTTCTGGGAGTTGAAGGGCTTGTCTCACCACAGCAGGTGTAATGGAGTGTTTTCTGCTACGTTAAAATGTAATAACTGGTTCTTCATCATCACTAGCATTATTAAACATGGGCATTGACCATACTCTTATCAGTGATTGAGCAAATAGATTAACTAGTTCCTGGAGAACATATCCTATATGGTTATGCTGTAGAAAATCTTGAATGACATCAAAATCCTATGGTGCTTCAGTCTTATTCAAAAGTGAGATGAACTTAGTAGTAGCGAAGGTATAGTTTTGGAATGTAAGACTTTTAGATGACATTGAAATACAAAGATTTGCAGTTTTAAAAAATTAGGCTTTCGAGAGAACGAGAGAGAATACAAGATGCAAATAGTGAAAATGTGAAATAATCTATTCCCTCTCAATTGCATATTATGTTTAGTGGGACACGTGGCATAAAATTATTGGAAGAGTAATGAGTAATACAAGTCTCAAAATACAGCAAGTGTGTGTGTATCTGTGCATAAATCTGAAACATTTTCCGTGACAAACACGCGCCCTATGATTCGTCCAATCAGAGAATAATAATTATGATGTCAGAAAATAAAATATGATGTCATAAATAAATCTCAGAGTTTAATCATGTAACGGAGTTTAGGGAAATCAGAGTTTAAAGTAAACAGAGTTTAACATGAATACTGAAATCAGAGTTTATAGCAAGTCAGAGTTTAACATATGAAATTTGAATCAAAGTTTACCATATACTCTGATAACTGATAACAAAGTTTACGATAAACACTGAGAACTTGTGATCAGAGATTAGATATTCCAATGATCAGAGTTTACTTCATTTCCATCAGAGTTTCCTACACATTCTAACAGAGTCTGTCACATACTCGTATTGTCTGCTATTTCCCATATGGAGTTATTTCACTTGTCACCATTCCTAATTCAGAAACCAATTTTGTAAAAGTTGTTTCACACAGGGGCTTGGTGAATATGTCTGCTAATTGTTCATTTGAGGGAACAAAATGCATTTCAATTGTTCCTTCCATGACATGTTCCCTTATCAAGTGATATCTAACACTGATATGCTTTGTCGGAGAATGTTGAACTTGATTTTCTGTCATTGCAATAGCACTTTGATTATCACAATAAATAGGAATTTTGGAAAAGTTTAAACCATAATCTAACAGTTGATTTCTCATCCATAAGATTTGGGCACAACAGCTTCCTGTAGCTATATATTCAGCCTCTGATGTTGATGTTGAGATAGATTTCTGTTTCTTACTGAACCATGAGACAATTCTTCCTCCTAAGAATTGACAACTGCCACTTGTGCTTTTCCTATAAATTTTGCATCCTGCAAAGTCAGCATCTGAATAACCTATTAATTTAAAGTTAGACTATCTAGGATACCATAAGCCAAGTTTAATGGTGCCTTTGAGATATCTGAAAATTCTTTTAACAGCAATTAAATGAGGTTCCCTTGGATTTTCCTGAAATCTAGCACATAGACATGTTGCAAACATAATGTCTGGTCTACTTGAAGTCAAATAGAGTAGAGATCCAATCATGCCTCTGTATGCTGTAATATCAACAGATTCTCCAGTGTCTTGATCAAGCTTGGTTCTAGTAGCCATTGGAGTTGATGCAGATGTAGAGTCTTGCATTTGAAATTTAGTGAGTAGATTCTTTGTGTATTTAGACTGATTTATGAAAATACCTTCATCAGTCTGTTTCTCTTGTAACCCTAGAAAATAACTCAGTTCTCCCATCATGCTCATTTGATACCTCGACTGCATTAGCTTTGAAAATATTTTACAGAGTTTCTCATTAGTGGAACCAAATATAATATCATCAACATATATTTGAACCAATAATAAATCTTTACCTTGAGTTCTATAAAACAAGGTTTTATCAATTGTACCTCTTGTAAAACCACTTTCAAGTAAAAATTGAGTCAAAGTTTCATACTAGGCTCTTGGTGGTTGTTTGAGTCCATATAAAACTTTATCCAGTCCGTAGACATGATTTAGAACTTTTGGATTGACAAAGTCAGGTGGTTGTTCAACATAAACCTCTTCTTCAAGTTCTCCATTTAAAAATGTACTTTTCACACCCATCTGGTAGACCTTGAATTTCTTGTGTGCAGCATAAGTAAGAAAAATTCTGATTGCTTCAAGTCTAGCTACAGGTGCAAGGGTTCCATCATAATCAATACCTTCTTGTTGAGAGTAACCTTTGGCAACTAGTCTAGCTTTGTTCCTTATAATAATTCTATCAGAGTTTGTCTTGTTTCTAAAAATCTAATTTGTGCCAATAATTTATCTATTCTTTGGCCTTGGAACTAGGGTTCAAACTTCATTTCTTTCAAACTCATTTAACTCTTCCTACTTTGCAGTAACCCAATCTGCATCCTTCAAAGAATCTTTAACCTTCTTTGGTTCTGTTTAAGAAAGAAAACTATGAAATAGACATTCATTCTGAGTAGCTTTTCTCGTTTATACTCCAATTTCTAGATCACAAATAATCAAGTTAGGTGTGTGATCTTTGGTCCATTTTCTTGGAGGTGGAAGATTTCTTGAACTAGCTGCTCCCCCGTGATTTGTGCCTTCATAGAATGATTCTTCTGTAAATTAATGCTGATCATCCCCCTGAAGTTGTGCTATCATCAGTGTTTGATGACTCAGAGTTTGAATAAACAGAGTTCGAGTAATCAGTGTTTGTGGTTTCATAGTTTAGGGTTTCAGAGTTTGTGTTGTTCAGAGTTTGGTCAGATTCTGATATTTCAATAACTGTGCTTTGTTCTCCAATATCAGTAAATGGTTGATGTTGTTCCCCCTCAACATGTGCAGAATCTTCAATTTATATTTCAATTATTTATGAATCAGAGTTTAAGGAATCAGAGTTTAACTCATCAGAGTTTATTTCAATAGAGTTTAACTCATCAGAGTTTGGTTCAACAGATTTTAACTCATCAGAGTTTGGTTCAACAGAGTTTGTGTTCTGCAATTCATTCTCAAATCTCAAAGTTTCATGAGCATCTTCATCATGTAATCCAGCTATTTTTCCTTCATCAAAAGAGACATGAATTGATTCCATGACTGCCTTTGTCCTTAAATAAAATACTTTGAATGACCTTGAAGAGGTTTTAGAAGTTGTAGCATAACCAATAAAAATTCCTTCATCTATTTTGAGTTCAAATTTCTTCAATTGTTCATGATGTGTTTTGAGAATAAAACACTTGCTTCCAAAGATGTGAAAGTATTTAACATTTGGTTTTCTTCCCTTTAATGAATCATATGGATTCATTCCATGTTAGTTTATCAAAGTACAATTCTGAGTAATGCATGCAGTATTCACAGCTTCTGCCCAAAAATAAGTAGGTAGCTTTGCTCCTTCTAACATTTTTCTTGCAACTTCAATTAGGGTTCTGTTCTTTCTTTCAACTACCCCATTTTGTTGAGGTGTGCGAGGTGCTGAGAATTGTTGAATAATTCTTTTTGTTGAGCAGAATTCCTCTATTGCAGAGTTCTTAAACTCTATTCCATTATCACTCATCAGGTTCTTTACCTTGTGAGGTGATCCATTTTCAATTATTGTAATATGATCAAAAATTATCTATGCACTTTCATCCTTTTTATGCAAAAAGTACACCCAGGTATATCTACTGTAATCATCAACTATCACCAGAGTATATTTCTTCTTTCCAATGGACATAATGTTGACATGACCAAATAAATCAAGATGCAATAGTTGAAAAGGTTGATCAATAGAATTTTCAGTTTTACTATTGAAAGATGTCTTCTTTTGTTTGGCCTTTTGACATGAATCACAAAGTCCATCAGGATGAAATTGAACTTTTGGAAGACCTCTAACTAGATCCTTTTTCACCAATTCATTAATTTTTCCAAAGTTCAAATGACACAGTTGTTTGTGCCAATTCCTGCTTTCCAGAGATGATGTCTTTCTAAGTAAACAAGTTAAGGGACCATCAGAGTTTACATCCAAGCTAGCTCCAAATAAGTTGTTATGTCTGTGACCAATAAGAACTATTTTGCCATCCTTCTTGTTTTTCACTTCACAATGAGTTCCATGAAATTCCATAGAATACCTCTGTCTGTCATTTGACTCATACTTAACAGATTATGCTTGAGTCCTTCAACCACAGCTACATTTTTAATGATGACATTTCCAATAACAATATTGTCATATCCCAGTATTATTCCTATGTTGCCATCTCCATAAGATACTGTTGGGTCAGGCTTCTCCTCAAACTCTGAAAACAGGGATTTGTTTCCAGTCATATGTGCAGAACATCCACTATCAATCACTAGGATGTTTTTCATATTCCCCTGCAATTAGTTAATGCAAATTAAGTAGTAGGTTTGGGGACCCAAACTAGTTTGAGTCCTTTCTTTTAAAACTTGTTAACTCTTGCAGTAGAAGTATTTTTATCAAAGTTTATGTTAACAGAGTTTGCATGATCAGATTTTGCATTATCTGAGTTTATACTGTCAGAGTTTACTTGTTTTTTTATCAGATTTTATCACATAAATTTGTTTGATAGCATGTTTTGGAGATATATTCAATTGAGGCTATGGTTCATAATAATTGTAATACAAACTGTGATATTCTTTGCATGTATAAATTGAATGTCATAAACTACCACAGTGAAAGAAGGGATTTTGTGGTGTATATCTAGTTGGTTTTTTAGCCTCTGAACTAGGTCTCTAAGGTTTCTTCTTTTTGTTTTGTTTGCAGTCAATGACAAAGTGATTTGAATAACCACAAGTAAAACATGTTTTTCTAGGAGCATCAAGGATATACTTATAGTTATTCTCCTTAGTAATTCCTACTTTTCCATTTGTATTTGTTTTTACCTTTTTAGGTTTGTTCTTATTAGTGACTGCCTTCAACTTTTCATTAAGTTGCTTCTGTGAGAGTAATCCTATATTCACCTTTTTATTATCTGTCACACTATTATTTTTAGAGCATTCACTAGGAGTTTTCTTGACATTACTAGTTTTACCAAATTTTACAGGTTCATTCAATGTTCCTTTTGTGTATGCTTTAGTGTGTGTTTCTTTATCAGATTCATAACCTAAGGCAGATGTCCAATTCTTTTCAGAAAGCATTTGTTGGACTTTCTTGCCAGATTTTGTCTAAACTCTGAAAGTCTCTTTTTCCATAGCATCTCAGATTTCAAATATTCAACTTGAATCTCTAATTGAGTTTGCATGTGTATTTCATTTTCAACGTCTTTCTTAATGTTGAGCATGTTAGAATTTTCAGATTCAAGAGAGTTATTCCTCGCAGTCAGAGTTTGTATCTCAGATTTTAATATTTCATTTTCAAGAGGCTGTGATTTTAAACTAACATGCAATGATCTAAGGAAAGACTTTAATTCATAGATATTTTCAGTATCAAAATTAAAGACAGAGCTTGGTACTTTGTCAGAGTTTAGGATGAGAGCGTCAGAGTTTGCCATGAGAGCATAATTTATTTCCTCTTCAGAATCTGAGGAATCCATCCAATTTTTCTTTGATGTTATGAGTGATTTTCCAGATTCCTTGCTTCTGCACTCAGTATCAAAGTGCCCCATCTTATTACACTTGTAACACTTAACTTTTTATTTGTCAAGATTTTTTTATTTTCCATATAAGTCTTCTCTTTTCTGAATCTGTCTTTCTTGTCTGATTCTCCTTGCATCTTTCAGAAGTTCCCTTGCTTTCTGTACTTCCTATATTTCATTTTCTTGAAGCCTTTGACAAACATAAAAACCATCTCCATTATGTCCGAATATGAAGAATCATCAGAGCGTACATCAGAGTTTGCCTCAAACTCTGATTCACTCTTTTCTTTGATCACATCTTTTCTTTTTCTTGTTGAGGCTTTTAGGACTTGTTCTTTTGGTTCTTCAACTTTGGCCTCAACATTCAAGGCAATAGATTTTGCCTTGCTACTTTTCCTACTATTCATTTGTTGTAATTCTAAATAATGAGTATTCAATCTTCCATAGACTTCATCAAGAGACATCTCGTCTAGATCAACCCTATCTCTTATCAAAGATGTTTGTTGATCTCATTCTTCAGGAAGAGCCCTTAGAAACTTGGTGTTTGAATCTTCATTGTCATATACCTTATCCACCAAAGCCAAGTTATTTAAAAGTGTTGGAAACCTGTCATAGATATCTGTGAGGGATTCATTCTATTTTGCCTCAAAATATTCATATTCTTGAATTAGCACAGATCTTCTATTCTTCTTTATTTTCTTGGTTTTTTGGCATTGAACCTCTAGTGCATCCCAAATTTCATTGGCAGTTTTGCATGCAATTACCCTGTTAGACATCACAGAGTCAAGACTATTATGCAGAATATTCCTTACCTTTGCATCTTTGAGGACTTCTAGTTTTTCTTCATTGGTCCATTCTTTCTTGTCCTTCAAGGTGTAATATTCAGGGACTTGTCTTCCTTCCACAATTATAGATGGCACTAGTTTGGTTGGCAGATACTGACCTGTATGGATTCTGTCTAAATAATCTGGATCAGCTGCTTCCAGGAACATCATCATCTTCACCCTCCATGTAGGGTATTCAGCCTTCTTCAATATTGGGATCCTGATGCTTTCATACTTGTTTCCAAACATGTTTATATGATCTTTTAATTATAATTAACTGCCTACTCTGATACCAATTGTTTGCCCACAAGATAATCTATTACAGAAGGGGGGTTGAATATAATAGTACCTAATAATCGATCATGAACACAAGTATGTAAAAGAAACACTATTTTGTATTAAAGATAATGAATGGAATACAAAACTCTCTCAAGAAATTCTTTGTTCTTATGAGCTACACGGTTATAAAAGATAAGACTTAAAAGTTGTAATAATGTTAACCTATGTCTGTGTTTATATAGACACAATTACAATTCAATTATAAAACAGATTATGAAAAGAAAAGCTTCAATAAGGTAATAGACTTATATTTAGATTCCTTCTTCACTATCCTGATAATACTCTGATTTGATTGTTTCTTCACAAACTCTAATTTGGAAACTCTGTCGGTTGTTATTCTCTGATTTGAGCATTCTCTGTTAGAGTAAACTCTAATTTAGTATTTTCTGATAGAGTAAACTCTGACCGACAACTTCTTCATTCTCTGATGACATCAACAGAAACTCTATCAATAAACTATGTTTGATATTCTCTGACAACATCAGTGTTTGCATTTCTAACAGCTATTATCATCATTTTTGTGGAAGTAATCTCTCATTCTCTCTAGAATCCCTCTCTAGAACTACTTCCCAATTATAAATATTTTTCTTCCAACTTTTCAAGTTCTTCAAGAAAAGGTTATAATTTCTAAACTAGATTTTCATCTATCATTTCTCTTCAACACCAAGCTTAAACATTTTAGTTCTATCCCATTAAACTCGTTTGCCTTAAAAAGAGAAAGAAAAAATCGTCTTCGATTTTTTCGACCAAATTCTGCCGAGTTTTTCTGGCGAACTTCTAAGTTTGTTTTCATGTTCATTTTTGTGGTATTACAAAGAGGAAATCTTTTAGGCTAACAATTCTTTTGATTTGCCTAGCGTTTTGTGATTAAATCATTTATAAAGTTTCAATAAATCTTCTAACCCATTTAGTTTTTTAATAAACCCATTTGTCCTAGAAATTTGGAGATCTATACAAAAGGATCAAAACCAAGCATTTCTAATTTGTTTCTCTCGTTCTACAAAGGCTCCATTTAGCCTATTAGTAGTCTAGAACATTTGGCCTGTTTCATATTAGAAAAATCCAGTTACGTGGATTTTTCCGGTCGGAATTCAGGCAAATTTCTCCGAAAAACTTTTTGGCCATATTTGGAAACCATAAAGGCTTCATTAATTTTCCTTGTTCTTTCGTATAAATTTGGCAGAAATTGATACAAGAAAAATCCGACCATTCGTGATTTTTCCGATCGAATTCCGGTGAATTTTTCTGATGAACTTGCGGTGACTTTTGAAAAAGCCTTAGCTTAAAGAAAGAGAATCAATTAAAGACTAATTTATTCGAGCCTAACCAGTCATAACGCTTCTACATCTTTATCTAATAACTAAGTGCCTCAAAAGGAAGTTTGAATTTAGACTTACACTTTCTAGTGTCTAGTTTAATATTCCTTTCGTTATTTCCTTCGGTGTCCAATCTTTTTCTTATACAAACACTTGTTAGTGATTTATGTAAAAAGGTCATTATTTTTTGTGTACCATTCAGTACCCTTTATTAATATATATATTAGGCCATTAAATTTATATTTGGCATATATATTAATATTTTTGGGTTTACAATCTAAGAGTTATATTCGTATTTATTGTCTTATTAATTTAGATATAAATCGTGTAAATTGGTTATTTAATATTCATACTTGTTAGACTCGTTAGAATTGTTAGAATATTATTTAATATTCTCATCGGACTAGAACTGTAAAATTCTAGTTCAAAACTCTATTTTCTTAAAAAGATAATTCTTTGTAGATATTTTATTCTATAATTTACGTGAGGTGAAGTAACGTGAGGTGATTCTTGTTCTAATACCCAAGCCTGAAGTATTCTAATAAGGAGTTAGTTGCTTTTGCGCCATGAGGAAAAGAAAAGACCCAAGACCCAATCTAAGATCCAAGATCGTATTTGTTAGAAGTACAAATACTACACCAAGAGCTATAGAGATTCTGAGGAGATAGCAGGGAGTTATTGTCCAATACGATTCTTGTAGGAATTATACATTTTTTTGAGAAAGTAACGGGAAGTTACGTTTCGAGATAGATATTTGTATGTTATAAAAACTTCTCCGCCTACGTTAAGGAGTGGGTAATAGTTTCAAAATCGCGAGACCTGGGAGGTGCTCGGGGACTAGACTAAGGGGGCTTATATATTTAGTTAACAATATATAAGTGGTCCTAACCAGGATAAAATTCCTCGTGTGGTATCCTCTTTCCCTTACTCTTTACTTTCCACACTTAAAAATTGCAGTAAAAAGGGTAACAATTTTTAAAGGTAAAGAAATATTTTTTAAATGCCAGAAATATTTTTAAAAGGGTAATTAAGTTATTCAACCCCCCTTCTATCTTAATTACGTCATTACTACCCATTATTTGGGACTTATGAGTTGGTATCTGAGCAGTGCTTTTTAACGTGTCAGTTTAGTCCTTACATATTACAGGCACATAAAAAAGAGTTGATTCAAATGGCGTATTTGAATACCATCGGATGTGGCAAAGGTATTTCTAGTGCAAGGCTTCCCTCTTTGATGACACAAACTTTGCCAAGTGGAAAACAAGATTCAGAATCTATGCTAAAGCATAAGGTGTCAAAGTTTGGATGGTCATAGAAGACGATGTTATTGTACCCACTAAAATAGTAGATGACGTTGTCATTGAAAAAAGGTGGGTGAATACACTCGTGAAGACGAGGAACTAATTAATATTTCCGCAAAAGTAGAAATGGTTCTCACAAGTGCACTTTTGGAAAAAGAATACAAATGTGTCAACAACTGCAAGTCCGCCTAAGAAATGTGGAATAAATTGGTTGTTACCTACGAAGGGACCATTGACATCAATGAATCTCGAATGGATACTCTCATTCAAGATTATGAAAATTTCAAATTACAAGATGGTGAAACTATCATTGATATGGAAATGAGATTCACTTGTATCATCGATGAACTTTCTTAACTCGAAAAGGCCTATTCTACGAATGAGAAAAATCTCAGAATACTCAAGGATTTACCTCCGAACTGGAAAGTGAAGGTGACTACAATCAAGGAAATGCATAATCTCAATGTCTACACTATTGATAACTTATTCGGTAATCTTTGTGCACACGAAGATGATAACGTTTTGGAGAAGGTTATTCCTAAAGTGGAAGGTAAAAAAAATATGGCTCTCAAAGCTATATTAATTGATGAACATGAAAATGGACATTATCTAAATGAAGAACTTCAAAATCTAGATGAGCAAGATATTGCCCTTCTAACAAGGCAACTTTGAAGAGTTCTCCAAAGAAGGCTCATATGTACGGGAAAGGCTTTCTCAAATCAAACAACCAAAATAAAATGTTCAACTACATAGGAAGGCCTAACTATAAAAGTAATTATCCTTCAAATAATTACAATCAAGGCAAAGTTTCTAAATAAGCTTCAAATAGTTATAATCAAGGAAAAGCAATTCAATCCACTCCAAATGCTAACAACAATGCTAACAAATATGTTCCTAACAAGCCAAATGAACAAGTTGTTGAAGAGCCTCAAGACCTCTATTTGAATGTAAACAATCGGGTCATTTCAAACGAGAATGTCCTAAGCTTGCTAAAGGTCGAGGTCTCATAGTTGAAAATGGTTGGGATTTATGTGAAGATGAAGTCGAACCAGAACCAACCAAAAAGATGGTGAATTTATGTCTCATGGGACTAAATGATGCATCCACTTCAGAAGAGCATACTTCTTCTTCCATCCAAGAGTTAACTTCTTCATCTAATATTCTTCTTGATTCATATATTCTTGATTCTAAAATCATTCAAAGAATGGAACTTAGCCATTCTGAGCTTAAGAAGAAATTCAACTTGATGACAACTAAAAGGGATATATTTTAAGAAAAATGTGTTTTTCAACAAAAAGAAGCTAAGTTGATGCATGAGTTGCATGTCAAATGTAATGAAGAAATTTCTAGTCTTTCTCTTCAAAATGATTTTCTAAAAACAAATTCCAATAAACTTCAAGGAGTTTCAAAAAATCTTGAAGTTGAGGTATGCTCTCTTGCTTTTTTAAATGGAAGAGTTAGAAAAACAAAAAGGTCAAATAAGTGATGAAAATCAAAATTTACGTGTCAAACTTTTTGACTTAAAACTTTAATATCAAACACAACTTGATTCGAATGCTTTATACTCTTCTAGTATCTCTAAACTCGAAGAGAAAGATTTATCAAAAGGCTTTGAGATAAAAGAAAAAGAATTTCTCGATGAGTTGAAACGAAAAGAAATAGAATTGGCCAACCTTGAGGATCTTATTAAAAAGGATCACAAACGTTCGGTTCAACTTTCCAAACACTTAGAAACAACTCAAAAAGAGACTCTTAGACTTAAAGACGATAATGGTAAACTATTATCTCAAATTAGAGATCAAGAGATTTTCCTGAGTAACAAGGTTATAATCTTGAAAAAGGAAAAGATCAATCCTAAAAACAAGATTCGTCAACTCACCAAAAGTAATAATATTCTTGATGATATATTAAGCTACGACCGAATGGGATGAAGTAACGAAGGTTTGGGATATAATCCAAGAGTTCCAGTTCAAGAAAATCATGTCCCTAATGTAAGAAAATATGAAGTTCCTAAACCAACTTCGATTAGTTGTTCTTATTGCAATAAAGACGGACATGATCATCTACCTTGTAGAGCAAAGAATGACGTCGAAAAAGGTAAACTTATGTGGGTTACCAAAGGAACAAAACCATATATGAGGAAGAATAAGAAGAAAGGTTTTACTACGAGAAATTTGATTTCAAATGATCAAAATAGACCAAACTTTCATTATTGGCAACAACAACCCATTGTTTATCAACCTCAAAATGATTTTTATCATCAAAATTTTTGAAATGATTTTTCTCCTTAAATGCATATGATACTCGGACTCAAAGATATAATTCTTACACAAGGTATAATGTATCTTCTAGGAATCATGCATCTAGAAAGATATACAATTATAAAAGTACATATCATGTTCCTAGTTTTATAAATGCTTCTTCACATGAATGGTATTACGGACTAACCCTTGAACCCTTATATAAAAAGGGTACCAAAAGTTTAACTGATATTTTGTGTAGGTATGTCTTACTGCTAAGCAATGCATGTGATACCTTAATAGCGGTTGTTAAAGACACATGACTGGTAACAAGTCACTTTTAACTAATGTAAAAAAGGTAACCACTGGGAATGTAACTTTCGGATATAGCAGTAAGGGCAGCATAATTGGAATTGGTGATATTTCAACCTCTCAATTCAAGATTTCAGATGTTCAACTTTTCATGGGACTTAAGTACAATTTGTTGTCAATTAGTCAACTATGTGACAGTGGATGCAAGTTAATGTTCTATCTGACTCACTGTTCAATTTTCAACTCGAACGGAGAACTAGTTCTTAAGTGTCCACATTAAAAAGACGTATACATATGTGACATACGGAACTATAGTAACGTTTGTCTTATGACCACAAATGATGATCCATGGTTATGGCACCGAAGGTTGGGGCATATAAACTTGAAACTCATCAAGAACATTTGTTCAAAAGAACATGTTTATGGTTTGCCAAAATTGAATTTCGTGAAAGATCGTATATGCGATGCTTGTGAAATCAGGAAACAAATTTGAGCTTCTCATAAAGCTAATTTCATGTTATCTACTACTAGACCACTTGAATTGTTGCTTATGGATCTTGTCGGGCCTGTACTAGTTATAAGTTTAGGCGGATGTTCATACACTCTCGTCATAGTGGATGATTATTCCCGTTTTACTTGGACTGAGTTTCTTAAAGATAAAAGCGATGCTTTTGATTCTTTTTCTATTTGGTGCAAGAAAGTTCAAAATCAACAAGGCCTATCGATTTTTCTATATTCAGACTGATCATAGGTGAGAATTTAAAAATTCTGATTTTATTAATTTTTGCAATGATAGTGGTATTACTCACAAGTTCTCTCCTCTCTATACACCTCAATCAAACAGGGTTATTGAAAGGAAGAATAGAACACTTCAAGAAATGGCAAATACTATGCTAAATGAATATCGTTGACCTAAATATTTTTTGGCCGAAGCGATGTCTATAGCTTTTCATGTTCTTAACCGAGTATTTCTACACCCTATTAAGTTAAAAACTCTGTAAGAGTTATATTTTAATAAAACTCCTAATATAAGCTATTTTAAAGTATATGGTAGTAAATTTTATATTCTGAATACAAAAGACTACCTCAATAAATTTGATCCTAAATCGTGTGAAGGTGTCTTTCTTGCTTATTAGAATAATAGCAACGCTTATCATGTTTTCAATCAAAAAACTTTGGTGGTCGAAGAATCAATGAATGTTGCATTCAATGAATCTAAAACAAAATCAAATCATAAAGATCTTGTTACCAAGGACTCTGACCAACTAGATCATGAACCTTCCGACATTGAAAAAGTAATATGGGAATTTGAAAATTTAGACCTAGGCACTCCATCTCCCAGAAATCCCCTTATAGAACAGGAATCTGAAATTGAACTTCCTCCATAAATCCCTAATGTTAGAAATTGTCCGATTGAAAACGTATTAGGTAAACTTTCTAAAGGAGTTCAAACAAGTTCTCAAGTTCAAAATATAGGTAGCCATGTAGCTTTCTTGTCCCAGGAAGATCCAAAAACGGTCAAAGAAGCTTTGTTAGACGAGGATTGGATTTTTTCTATGCAAGAAGAATTAAACCAATTTACTCGAAACAAAGTTTGGGAATTATTTCTGGAACCTCATAATACATCTATTATCGGTACCCGATGGGTATTTCGGAATAAGTTAGATGAAGATGGAGTCATAACAAGAAATAAAGCTAGATTGGTTGCACAAGGTTATACTCAAATGGAAGGTATTGACTTTGATGAAACTTAAGCACCGGTAGCAAGAATCGAATTTATTCAAATGTTCTTAGCTTTCGCTTATCATATAGGATTCAAGGTTTACCAAATGGATGTGAAATCTGCATTTCTAAATGGTGTGTTAGACGAAGAAGTCTATATTCGACAACCACCTAGATTTGAAGATCATGTTCATCCAGAGTACGTATATAAACTATATAAAGCATTGTATGGTCTTTAACAGGCTCCACGAGCTTGGTATGACAGACTAAGTAAGTTTCTTATTGAAAACGTTTTTAAAAAGGAAACTACTGATACAACGTTATTTACAAAATATGATTTTGAGGAATCTTACTCATTCAGATCTACGTAGATGATATTATCTTTGGTTCAACTAAAGAATTCTATGAACAGATGAGTAAAGAATTCGAAATGACTATGATGGGATAATTAAAAAAAAAATTCTCAGATTACAGATCAAGCAGTCAGATGACGAGATTCATATATCCCAGTCTAAGTATTGTAAAGAGATGTTAAAGAAATTCGAGATGGAAAATGCTAAGCCTATTAGCACCGCTATGTCTACCTCTGAAAAATTAACTGAAGATCCCAAAGGGACTTTAGTTGAATTGAAAAAATATTGGGACATGATTGGGAGCTTGTTGTGTATTACCGCTAGTAGACCTGATATTCAATATAGTATCTGCAAATGCGCTAGATTTCAAGCTCCTCCTAAGGAATCTGATGTCTCCGCTGTTAAACGTATTTTTAGATATTTGAGAGGAATTACAGATGTTGGTCTTTGGTATCCGAAAGGTCAACCATTTGATCTAGTTTATTTTTCTGACTCAGATTATGTTGGTCTTTTTAATGTTGTAATGTTTGTCTTATATTATTAAATATAAATAAATGTTAGGAAGTAATTAAGTCACATAGTAAACCTCCCATAGGATTATTCGAATGATCTCTCAAAAAGTTCGAGTTAATTTTTACAAGTGACTATTTTCCTAAACCTCTATTTTTATTTAGCAAAAATTTTGAAAAAGAAATTTCAAGTTATGATACTTTTTAGAACCTCTATTGCAACAAAGAAATGGTGAAGCAAAGATTTTTCGGTACCGTAAATATAAATCTTTTTCCGGATAATATTGTTTATTGAGATTAGATGTTTCCTAAAGGGATTACCAGAATAAAAAATCATCTATCTCAGTGGAAATATTATTTGTGCAATTTTCTCCTTCACCTAAAATTTAAAACATAATTTTTCTCCCGGTGCTTCAATTCATTTCTATTCAGAGAAAAATATTTTAAATACACTAGTATATTCCCGAAAGCTTTCAACTTTATTTTTATAAAGGGAATACTAGTAAAGAATTTTATTCAAGTCAAAACTTTAGGTTAAATGTCAATTTAATTTGTACAAAGGCTATTGGCATTTTATTTAGATTCGAGAACCCTATTTTATCAATTTATGATATGAATAAATACTTCCACTTGTCAGAATGACTTGAAACTTGTTTTGGGTCATTAGAATAATGAAAATTAATTTTAGAAATTTTTTCTTGTTTTTCCGAATACTTTTATTTTCGAGCTAGTTCGTCCGGTTCACATTTAATTCTTATTTTCAGTAAAAATTCTGAAAAATATCTTTCCGGACAGAATATTAAAAATCATGGCTAACTATAGATGGCTCTCTAATGAAAGTAAAAGACTAAGAGAAGAGAATAAGTCATTGGTTAGTAGGAATAAATATCTTGAGTCCGAACTTGTTAACATGAAAAATTATAAACTGGATTATAAGAAATACAAACACAATCACACCGAATTACTTTAGGCCTATGATTTTATGAAAAAACAGTTAGAAGAAGAAAGGCAAAAGTTTAAGGTGTGGACAGACTCTGGTAGAAGAGTTCAGGAAGTTCTTAAAGATCCTAATCAATGTGAAAATGTTGGGTTATGTTACATTAATGCATCAGGAAAGAAACTTATGACTGAAAATAGTAGCTCTCACGCTAGTAACAATGACAACTCTAAGACACCAAAAATTGAAAAGACTGTAAAGTCATCAAAGGTGTCTAATCAACTGAACAATGTTGTAGAGTCTAAAGTGCTAGAGAAGAAAAAGAATATTAATAAAGGATTTTTGTCTAGCTCTCAACTTTAAAATAAAATAGAAAGTATACTAGAGTCTAGCAAAAGTAGGAGAAACATGAATGGAAAAGTTGGCATTAATAAGTCTAATAATTACCAACCTAACCCGGATTCTCCTAGAAAGAAATGTTATAGTTGTGGAAACCATAATCACCTTGCTATGGATTGCAAGGCTGTGATAGTCAAAAAAGAAAAGTCTAGACCTGCACAAACTCTTACTAGGCAATACATGACACAAAAACCATGTTATCACTGTGGCATTATTTTTCACTCTATTTATATGTGCACAGATTATCAGAACTTGTATTACAATTTCTATATGCCTAAATCCTCTATAGATAGGAGTTGGTATAATTTACCTAAGACTCAGTCAGAGTCAAAGGTTACAGGTAAACCAGTTAATTCCAAATCTATGCATAGCAAGAATGTGAATTCTAAAGTTGTTAAGAAAGGATCTAAAATAGTTTGGGTCCCCAAAACAACAAACTAGTTGCTTTACAGTTTGCAAAGAACTAGAGTGAAGAAGATAACTCTAATCTTTTACAGTGGATGTTCAGGACACATGACTGGAAGAAAATCCTTGCTAACAGACTTTGAGGAGAAGGTTGGCCCAGAAATATCCTTTAGAGATGGTAACAAAGGAAGAACATTGGGATATGGTAAGATTGTGTTTGGAAATGTCATCATTGAAGATGTAGCTTTAGTTGAAGGATTTAAACATAATTTGATTAGTATTAGTCAACTTGGAGAAAAAAGTTACCATACTGATTTTGATAAAAATGAATGGCTTGTTACTAACATTGAAACAGGTACACTAATATTCAAAGGCCAAAGGCATGATAACATTTTTGAAGACATCATTGAAGATTATAAAGACAATGTAAGGACATGTCTTTATAGAAAATCATCAAATGAAGAAAGCTGGAAATGGCATAGGAAATTGTCTCACCTAAACTTTAAGTCATTAAATAAGTTGGTAAAACAGAGTTTTGTGAAAGGTTTACCGCAGGTTGATTTCACACAAGAAGGATTATGTGATGCATGTCAACTTGGAAAATAAAGGAAGACATCATTCAAGAGCAACACATGCAACACTGTTTCTAAACCATTTCATTTATTGCATCTTGATTTATTTGGTCTAGTAAATATAATGTCTATTAACAAGAAAAGGTTTGCTATTGTGATTGTTAATGATTTTACTAGGTACACTTGGGGTATTATTTCTACACTCAAAGGATGAGGTTGTAGAACTCATTAAGGAACATGTAAAGTTTTTGGAATCCCAATCAAATAGGACTGTGAAGATTTTGAGAAGTTACAATAGAACAAAATTTAAAAATTTAACCATGGAAGACTTCTGTATTGCCAAAGAAATAACTCAATAATTCTCAGCTCCTAGAACACCTCAATAAAATGGAATGGTAGAAAAAAAGAACATGACGCTCATAGAGGCAGCCAGAACAATATTGGTAGAAGTAAAATTACCCACATATTTTTGGGCTGAAGCTATAAATACTGCATGTTTCACTCAAAATTGCACTTTGATAACAATGCATGGCAAGACTCTTTATGAGATTGTCAAGGACAAGAAGCCAAGTGTGAAACACTTTCACATATTTGGAGGCAAATGTTTTGTGTTGAAAGCTCATCTAGAAAATTTGAAGAAATTTAACTCAAAAAGGCAGATGAAGCCTTTTTTCTTGGATATGCTGTAAACTCTAAAACTTTTAGAGTCTTTAATCTCAGAACAAGGACAGTAATGGAGTCTATTTATGTTGCATTTGATGATGAGAATTTTGTTATTTTGTAGGATGAACTGGAATCTCAGACTCTGGAATTTGCTAACTTGGAGAACTCTGAGAATGAAGAAAGTGAAGATGAGGAACCAACTCCCATAACACCTAATGAAGAACAGAACCAGGCACAACTTGAGGGGGAGCCTGAAAATCAAGAAAATTCTATATCGGGGTCAACAGACTCAGGAAATAGTCAGTCAGAGTCTGATTTTTCAAGATCTAGGTCATCTCAGTCTACCTCATCAGGGTCTACCCAGCTAGAGTCTATATCAAATTTTAAAGAATTGTCAGATTCAATTGACATAGGAGGAGCCTCATTTGGATCAAATGATTTTTCAACCGATAATACCACAGACTTAGGGGGATCATCTAACTCAAAGACTCAACATCCTCAAGCTAGAAAATGGACAAGAGATTACACTCCTGACTTGATAATTGGTGATCCTGAAAGTGGTATTCAGACAAGAAGAGCGATTCAGAATGAATGCCTATATAGTTGTTTTCTTTCAAAAATAGAACCTAAGAAGGTTGAAGAAGTATTGCTAGACCCTGACTGTATCATAGCTATGCAGGAAGAATTAAATGAATTTGAAAGAAACAAAGTATGAGAACTAGTTTCAAGGCCAAAGAACAGATTAATTATTGGTGCTAAGTGGGTCTTCAGAAACAAGATGGATGAAAATGGCATAGTTGTAACAAATAAAGCTAGACTAGTTTCAAAAGGTACTTCACAAGAAGAAGGAATTGACTATGATGAAACTTTTGCACCTGTAGCTAGATTGGAAGCAATAAGGATGCTTCTTGTATTTGTAGCACATTCAAAGTTCGAAGTCTATTAAATGGATGTGAAAAGTGCTTTCTTAAATGGGAAATTAGAGGAGAAAGTCTATGTGGATCAGCAATCTAGATTTTTTTATCCTAAATTTCCTAATCATTTATACATGTTAGATAAAACACTGTATGGACTAAAGCAAGCACCAAGAGCATGGTATAAAACTCTATCAAAATTTTTACTTGAAAATAATTTTATTAGAGGTACAATTGATAAAACACTATTCATTAGAAAGTGTAAAAGTGATACTTTGTTTGTCCAAATTTATGTTGATGATATTATTTTTGGTTCTACTAATGACAAACTCTATGAGAAGTTTTGCAAACTTATGTAGTCAAAATATCAGATGAGCATAATGGGAGAATTTAATTTCTTCTAAGTTCTTCAAGTCAAGAAATTGGAAGAAGCCGTATTCATCAATCAATCAAAATATATTTCATGAATTCGCATTGGTTTTAGTATACAAGTGTTTATCACATTTAATCCATCATTCATCATACTATGCTTCAAAGGAGACTCCTATCTCTATCACATAGCCTTTAAAGGTACCAGTTGGTAAGCTTCTTATGAATGGATTCACAAAGATGTCCTCTGATGCACTATCGACCACAAGGTCTCCTTACTTAATGATTTATCATATGAGTTGATACATACACTCAATATATTTAGCTACTTTATGGACTTATAGTTTTTCTAGTTTATAACTGCACCAGTATTAATAAATTAATACTCTTTTGCAAATGATGTACTACGTTTAAGTCCGTTAGAAAGTTTATGAACCATATACCTTATTTGGCTACCTTAAAGGCCCAAATAAAGGTTCCACCTCCCACTGCTAAATTGAGTTCGAATTCCTAAGGTTTCTATTTGACTGAAAATCTGAATCAGTATATCCTACATATATCATATCTGAGGCCTTATAAATTAACATATACTCCCTAGTCCTTTTCAAAAACTTGAACATAGTATTTACTGCACTCCAATGTTCTTATCCTGGGTTTGACGGATATTTGCTATTTTTGCATATTATGCCCACGACAAAAAAAATATCAGGTCTCGTACATAACATTGTATTCATTAAGCTTTCACTTACCGATGCATAATGAACCACTTTCATGCTCTCAATCTCCTTAGGTGTTGAGATACACTACTTCCTTGATAGAGCACCTCCATGTCTGAAAAGGTTAGTTAAAACCTCTTTGGAGTTTCGCATGCTAAGACGAGTCAATACTTCATCAATATAGGCCTCTAGAAAAATACAACATCATATCGATGTAATCATAAGGATGTTGTCAGCTTATCTTAAGTCCTTCATAACATATTTATTTAGACAATTATACCTTGTCAGTTGATGACAACTTCTCATTACTACCACTGAACAAAATTTCATCTACTTATAGTACTAAGAAAGCTACTGCATTTCTATCACACTTTTTCACATATATTATTCATTTTAACATTGATAAAATCTATAAAATTAGATTTCTTAATCAAAACAAATATCACAAGACCTTCATAGATGCTCGCAGCAATGTTGAATGAATTCTTATATGACTTGAGTCCAAAGACTACTTTCAGATATCATTGAACTTTGCTAAGATCTGCATCTATATCTTGTAGGACTTCTTCGTAGATCTAGGGGTTCTAATCATGTTCGCCCGAGACCGAGTCCAAATAATCTTTCAAGAACATGAATCTTATTAATCGTTTCATAACCCTCTTACTACGATGATGTACTATCTTTTATGGTACTACTTTAGTGACTGCTATCGTATTCTAGCTATACAATCGGTTTTTCCAAACTAAGTGTCTCACTTCTCAATTCCTCTAAAATAATATTACACATGAGTATTTGATTTATCTTATAGTCTTTCTAATAATATGACAATGACTTAGCCAATGATCTTCTGATTCTTAGAACTATATTAATCATTTTTCGTCTCTTTAAGATATTTTATAAACACGCATAATTTTGTACTATCAAGTTCAAAATATCCGATGTGGTTTCTAATACATATCTTCTTTAAACGAATCTGGTAAATCTAAATAATTCACATCAATCTGACACCTTCTAAAAGAGTACTAATCCTTCTATTCGTAACACCATTCCACAAGGGTATGCCTGGAGTACACCTGCGATTATATCCCTAATTTCTGATAAGTAATCCTTAAACTCTCCAAGTCATTTGGATGCTTCTGGAACAATACAAATTAGAATAAATCAATTCCAATGCATCTTTGGCCCTTTACAATTTAGCCTTGGAAAAGGCCTACTGGTCGTTTTAGTTTCTGAGTAAGATTCATTGACTTAAAATGCTTCCATCTCCAATGGGCCTGAAAGCCCATCTCTTACTAGTCATTGAACCTTTCTCAAGCTAATATGACCCAATCGTAAATGCAAAAAACATGTTTGATTCATTATAGAAGGTTCTTCTCTTTTACTTATGTTATCAGATATATTATTAGTTACCCTAGTTATCAGTGTGGGTTAAATAGAACTATCAATATATAAATTTTCCTTCAATGTACCAGAATAGCTTACTTTTTTATTCCCTATAATAGTCAACCATTACAAAAAAAACACTAAAACCATTATCTGATAACCAAAAACAAATTCTTTCTAACACGGACATTAGGTTAATTTTCTAATGTTGAATTCTTATCTCTACCAAAAAAAATATAAATAACTCCCACTGTAACTACCAAAATTGTCATAGTATAACCCATGTATCCGCACACCTATTTTACTTTATTGGGAAGAAGACAATCATATTACAATGACCTGACTGCTCGTATTTTAAAGATCTTTCCCTTAGGCTTCTTTATAATACCTTGAGACCTCATAACTTTGCTAGAAATCTTGTCCTATAGTTGCACATTTTTCTTCTTTCCTATTCCTTTCGGTTTATAAGAAGAACCTTTCTAAACTATATTAATATAAACACTTTCTCGAAAGAAACCTTTCAGTTATCCCAACCTTTAAATTCAAATACTTAATAATTCGAATTTTCCTTGTTGTAATCAGAAATGCTCAAAACATCATGGTATATAACTCGTGTTTCTCGACAGTCATCATTTAGCCTAAATTATTATTTCAGTCCTATAAGAATTAAGTTGAGTAATTCTATCGCCCTAAATCAGGGTGAAAAGTGGATTAAAAACTCATCTTGATTGTATACCGAGAATCATACACCTAAATGACATTACACGTTTATTAAAAAAGATTTAAAACTATATTGATTCCCCTAACAATATAAAATTTAAAAAACACTAACATTTAAACACCATAATTTTCCGGTACTTCACGTTGGGTGACATGTATACTAATCATATTCGTTTGAATGTTACTTTTGTCCTATTAGTGAATAGCAAGCCACTTTATGGTGTTTTGAATACTACCTTTCATAGCTAAGTATATACCATTTATTAAATCTTAAATTATTATTTTGAATTGTATGCAACCTGGTACGCCACGTTGGGTGACATGTATACCTTCCAATATTCGAGATTAAATTTAAGAAATTTGTTCCAGTAATTCTCAATATTTAAAATACCATATATGATACACCACGTTGGGTGAGCATATATACCATTTATATTTGTTTAAAAATTAATTACACACAAATATTAATGGAGACGATGGGATTTAATACCAAATTCATTCCCTCACCCACTTAGTATTTTAAAAAAACTTTTGAGGATTTTTAATTTAAAATAAAACCTGTCTAAGTCGTTATAATTGTGTTAGCATGCATATCATACACAACACATTAATCAACATACACTACAAGGAAAACTGCTACAAACGATACATATCAGACGACATTTTAGTAAAAAACCGTTGCACCAAAAAATTAGACAACATTTTTTTTTCGCCTTCGAAAATATATTGTCTGATCTACTCATAGACAACTGTTGAAAAAACCCTTGTCTAGAAACTGACGTCAGGCAAGAGTGAGACAATGGTTTTTTTTGAGGTGTTGTGCAAATTAGAAGTATACACAACTGTTTTATAAGCCTATTGTTTCATTGAACTACAAACAATGCTACAAATAATCGTTGTTAAAATAAGACAAGTGTTTTATTTAAGTGAATCATACAACTGTTTTCAAATTACAAAACTGTTGTGTGATTATAATTGAGACAACGGTTTAGAGGCCTATTGTTTCATTAAACTACATACAATGCTACAAATAACCGTTGTTAAAATAAGACAGGTGTTTTATTTAAGTGAATCATACAATTGTTTTCAAATTAAAAAATGTTGTCTGATTATAAGTGAGACAACGGTTTCTAAAAACCGTTGTCTGACTAACAGTACAGAAAAAAATAACAAACAGATGAGAAACCTGCCAGAAAAACAAAGTTACACAGCTTTAATTGCAATTCTTTACCAACCCCAAAACAAACCAAACACAATTTCAATGTATTCTTGTGTGTATAATCACATAAACCAATAATTCTAAATAATTTCAATGTTTTACAACCATTAACAAACTCAAATCCAATTTAAATTACATGTAGCAGGATTTCCGACATCAATACATGTAAATAAATCTTTTTCAAATTATTAACAATCTCAAATCCAATTTAAATTACATGTAGCAGGATTTCCCACATCAATACATGTAAATAAATCTTTTTCAAATTATTAACAGTCGTAAAACACATCATGATCAAAGTACCATGTTACATTGTAAATAAAATTGCAGAAAGAAAAAACCAAAGTAGGCACAAAGTACCAAATATGGCATGTGTTACGGAATTGAATTAAAGATACTAGAATCAAATTAAATCAAGAAAGTTGAATTAGTTCATCAACATCTCACATGTAACTGGCTGTGTCCTCTTCAAGTAAATTGACATCAGGCAAATTTGGCACAAAAAATTCATTCTCAAGTCCTGCTTCGACAGATCCCTCATTTTCATCATCATCGTCTTCATAGTAATTTTTCTCGGGTAATTTCATGACCACGGACCATAATTTATCAAGAGGGTCGTCGATGTAACAAACTTGTTTAGCATGTCTTGCCAACACAAATGGATCATTTAAGAACCCCAACCTATTTAAATTAACCAATGTATATCCCAAGTCATCTACCTTAATCCCTTTATTCATGTCTACCCACTTAACATAGAAAATAGGGACCCTAAAGATGTTATAGTCCAACTCCCATATACTTGTTATAACTCCATAAAATATATGTGAAGAATGTTGAATGTTTTGATCCTTACCCTGCACAACCATTATATCGGCTTCTACACACACACCACTACATTGAACTTGACGCCCATCATCACGCTCCTTGGTACTGAAGGTAACCCCATTCACTCTATAACCGCTGAATGTAGGGACCTCTCTATTAGGTAGATCTGCAATCCACATTATCTCCTGAGGTACCTCTTTTCTATCAACCAAATCTGAAGCAATCTGAAGAAAAAAACATTGAAGTTGTAAACTGATTCATGGGAGCTAACTATGTGTAAAAAATGTGAAGACCAGTTTTTTAGCGCACATAATACCTTTTCTTTAAACCATTTTGGGAATGTCTCATTTTGCTCTTTCTTTAGCCATATTTCATCATTTTCATGTTGCGGATATTTGGTCATTAAAAATGACATGTGCTCACTACATACAATTAAAAGATACTATATAAATAATGGCATAAAGCAGAAATGGTGTAGAAAATGAAAATAAATTCTGGACTTACTCAAAATATGGCCTAACAGCATAAGTATTATGTAGAACACATAAATGTGCTACATGCAAATCACTGATGCTCGGGATTTTCATCGTTGTACCAGATAATGGCCTGCAAATGGTATCATTCGTATGCCTACCATTTATTGGTACCCCAATAATTGTATCTCCATGGTTCACTAAAGACTCAACAGCCTCTTCTGCAATATAGGCCTCAGCAATGCAACCTTCTGCACGAGCCCGATTCCTTACGTATCCCTTGAATGTCTTCATATATCTCTCGAAAGGATACATCCACCTTAGGAAAACTGGTCCGCACAGCTGAACTTCTCGTACAAGATGAACCGAGAGATGAAACATTAAATCAAACAAGGAAGGAGGGAAGTATTTCTCAAGTTGGCATAAAGTTTCTGCTAACTGTGATTGCATTTTCTCCAACCTATCAACTTCAATAACTTTACTACAAATTGACTTGAAGAATATACAAAACCTTATAACAGTGTGCTGGACCTGTTTTTGCAGTGAAGATCGAATTGCAATTGGGAGTAGGTGATGCAAAATCATATGGCAGTCATGAGATTTCATTCCAGTCAGTCGAAGAGTTTCCATTGAAACTAGACTCCTAATGTTAGAACAAAAACCATCAGGCAACTTCATGCCAAGAAAGGAAGAGCAAACAACATTGTTTTCAGACTGAGTTAAATTCCACGATGCCAACAGTAACTTCTCTTTTTTTCCTACTGTTTTTGGCCTTAGCTCCGTTCTTATTCCCATTTCAGCCATATCAAGACGGACTGTTTCCTTATCTTTTGTCTTCTTTGGTATATTGAGCAAGGTACCAAGTAAAGCTTCACATATATTTTTCTCGATGTGCATGACATCAAGAACATGCCTAACGGGCAAAAATTTCCAGTACTCAAGTTCGAAGAATATAGAAACCTTCTTCCAAATAGGTCGATCATCACCTTTTTTCCATCGATATTGGCGTTGTGTCTTACCAAAGACATGTCCCTTTAGATGTTGTGTTCTTTGAAGCACCTCCTCTCCAGTTAAGGGAACTGGAACAATTTCCTTTTCCATGGTACCATCAAAATCTTGTTTCTGCCTCCGATATGGGTGATGACGGGGCAGCCACCTACGATGCCTCATGACCACCGTCTTACGAGAATGAACCAGCCTTTTAGCTTTTGTTTCATGAACACAGATAGCACACCCGTTATACCCTTTGATAATGTTGCCCGACAAGTTTCCATAGGCGGGATAATCACTAATTGTCCATAATAAAATACCTTGTAGCAAAAAGGACTCCTTTCTGTATGCATCATAAACTTGTTGACCATGCCGCAATTTTTGTAGATCTTCTATAAGGGGTTGAAGGAACACATCAATATCATTGCCGGGCTGAGTTGGTCCAGATATCAACAAACATAGCATAATATACTTTCTCTTCATACACAGCCATGGTGGAAGATTGTAAATGGATATCAAAACTGGACAACATGAGTAATCAACATTTGTACCGTAGAACGGATTAAATCCATCAGAGGATAAAGCTAACCGAAGGTTTCTGCAATCTGATGAAAACTCAGGCCCCCTCGTGTCGACTTCCTTCCATGTTTGTGAATCTGTCGGTATCATCCTTCATTCTCTCTGTTTCATGCCAAGTCCTTGGCTGACTGAGGGGAATTGAACAAATTTTTCAAACGCGGTAATAATGGAAAATACCATAGGACCTTAGCAGGAACCCCTTCCAACTCATCTCCTTTTTTGTTCAACTTCCATCTAGAGGCTTGACAAATGCGATATCTGGTCTCATCTTCATCTCTCTCTCCACGGTATAAGAGACAGTCATTCGGACAAGCATGAATGTTTTCATACTCCATTCCTAAAGCACACAAGGTTTTTTTAGCATTAGTGAAGGAAAAAGGAAAACTGTTGCCTTCTGGAAGCATGGACCCAAACAAAAGTAACATTTCAGATAAGCAAGAGTCAGAGATTTGATATTTTGCTTTCAAGTTATATAACTTTACTAAAGCCTTCATCTTAGTAAATCCTTCACAACCCGGATAAAGGGGATCATTTTCAGATTGAACATGGTTAAACACATCAGCAGAATCTAGGGAAACATCATCGTTAACATCACTATTCTCTATTTTTATTGGGATTTGATCCACTGATTCTGAACTGACCACATCCTCGGCATGCTGAAATTCTTCTTCTCCTGTCTCTCCGTGCCAAATCCAACAGGTGTAGGTTGGATCGATACCAAATTGGAAAAGATGATCTCTCACTATTCGAGCTTTCCATGATTTACTATGTGCGCACTTTAAACATGGACAACAAATTTTATTCTCATCGGTTCCATTCTCAAATGCAAAACATGAAGAACTCATCCACTCCTAATTCATACTCTCTTGTTCTTCTATCAGCCCTCATCCAAGACCTATCCATCCTTAGCAAATGATTTAAAGTAATAAAATTTTCTATGCAGCAATTCCTGAAGAAAGGACAAGAAACCAATACTATTACCAAATGATGTCACATATTTTAGAGTCTAAAAAATATCATATACCAAGTAATGCAAATGTGGTTCTATCGAGTCCACCTTACTTAATTCAGTATTATTAAAAATAAAATGTCCTGTGATTCTCAGGATTGCAGAAAGGATCCAGAGTCATGACTACATCAACCATTGTTGGCCTTGTTTTAGAGTTGTGGCTCAGACAATGAAGGTATACTGTTATTAGTGGATTATATAACTAACTAATATTAGTGGATTATACAATGTAGAAACAAAAACAGATTATCAGATTATCAGATTCACATATACAATATATATAGTATATCTATATAATATTCACATATACAATATATATAGTATTTTGAATTCAAACAAAAACCATTAGCAAAGCAAATAACTCTATATCAGGTTATCAGATTGTTGTCTTCATAGTTGCAATAGAGAAGTACATCTTAGAGTTGGTAACAATAAAATTAGGGATTAGGGATTTAAACTTGGTAGCAATAAAATTAGGGATTAGGGATTTAAACTTGGTGTCAACTTGGTCGATGAAATCGAAGAAGACAGTTGCTTCACAACTTGTTAAACATTTACAGGGCCCAATATGATTTATATAATGTATATAATGGGTTTGAATATGGCCCAATTAATTGGGCTCAAGTTCTGAATGAAAGGGCTTTAAAGTTTTATTTGTTTTGAGAGAAGCAAGTTGTTAATAATATATAATGTATATCATGATTTGTTTTCTCGAGGCTTATAAATAAATAATATATTTTTATGAATGAGTGAAAATCATTCTTATTTATTTTTTAAAAAATAAATAATATTTTTTTTAATTTAAAAAATAGTTTATTAAATAAGTAGTTGTTCACATCCGTATGGGTGGATCGTCTAATATAAGTAGATGTTCACATCCGTACGGGTGGATTGTCGAAAAATTAATTAAAAAAAATAGTTTGTTAAGTCGGTGGCAGTCTCATTTCTACATGCAAATAGTACTTTCACTAGAATTTCCTTAAAAAGTCGTACAAGATGAATTTGGATTTTTTAAATTTTTTTATATCACTAATATAAGTAGCTGTTCACATCCGTAAGGGTGGATCGTCGTAAAATTAATTAAAAAAAATAGTTTGTTAAGTCGGTGGAAGTCTCATTTCTACATGCAAGTAGTACTTTCACTAGATTTTCCTTAAAAAGTCGTACAAGATGAATTTGGATTTTTTTTTAATTTTTTTATATCACTAATATAAGTAGCTGTTCACATCCGTACGGGTGGATCGTCGAAAAATTAATTTAAACAAATAGTTTGTTAAGTCGGTGCCAGTCTCATTTCTACATGCAAGTAGTACTTTCACTAGATTTTCCTTAAAAAGTCGTACAAGATGAATTTGGATTTTTTTTAATTTTTTTATATCACTAATATAAGTAGCTGTTCACATCCGTACGGGTGGATCGTCGAAAAATTAATTTTAAAAAATAGTTTGTTAAGTCGGTGGCAGTCTCATTTCTACATGCAAGTAGTACTTTCACTAGATTTTCCTTAAAAAGTCGTACAAGATGAATTTGGATTTTTTTTAATTTTTTTTCCTTAAAATTTATTTTTTTCACTTACAAATTTGAACTATTAATTTTAAATTTTGTTTTGCTAAAAATAAAAAATAAATTATTTTAAAGGAATGTACTATAAAAAATAAAAATACGCATAAAATACGTATGAAATGTTAAAGGAAAAAAAAATCTGACATACCCTTATTTCTTCCCAAAATAATTGTTCCCTCCCAAACCCTTATTTCTCCCCCCTTTTCTTCCCTCCCAAACCCTTTTTTCTCCCCTCTTTTCTCCCAAACCCTTATTTCTTCATATCTTACAGTTTCCTCACATCTTCACCTAATTCACTATGGCACCTACAAACTCTACTTCGCATGTAAGGACGAGGAACCTGTTGTTGAAGGCTTTGAAGAAAAACAACTCTGCATTAGTTGAGAGTGATGTACCGGTGATGCAGAAAACCTTTAAAGAACCTTTAAAGAAGAAGAAGTCTGTTGACACGGAACCTGTGAAGAAGAAGAAGGATTCTATAAAGAACAAGTCTGTTGACAAGGAACCTGTGAAGAAGAAGGACATTAAAACAAAAGTTGTTTCTGCATGCCTTCAAAACAAATTGTTTAAGAAGAGGAAAAGATTGGAAGAACCGGAGCCTAGCAAACAAGAAGGTCTTAAGCTTTTAAAACGAGGAGCTGTGACAATGCATAAGATTGTTAAAAGGAAGATTATGGGCACCAAACTATCGGTGCAGTTTAATTCAAAGGGTGAGCCATACGGTAAAGAAGCTGCAGAGTTGCAGTCTTATATTGGGGTTCTTGCCAGAACCAAGGCCCAATATATTATTCTTCTTGGAAAGATGTTCCGCAACATAGAAAAGACAAGATTTGGGACTGTGTGAAGGTAAAACATTTTGTATATACACACACATATGAATTATATTTAATTTCATGCTTTATATATGAATTAGGGTTTTGTAATTTACTTAATTTTGTATATATTATAAGGATTAGTGATATTATTGTGAATCAAACATAGTTGTTTCAGTATTAAATATGAAAAGCCTCAAACTTTATGCAATCCTCTGTATATTTTAGATTAAAATCTTATACAACATTTATTGCATGTGTACTTTCCAATAGTTTGAGAAGAAAGTTTACTACTAGTTCTATCAGTTGTATATGCATAAGAAAATGATCCAGTTGTGTACTTTCCATAGTGATTTAATATTTAGGTTTATTTAAGCATGACATTAATTTGGGATTTTGTTTATGTGTGCAGATGGCATTCGAGGTACCAGACACAGCAAAAAAACTTGTGTGGAATTCCGCTTGCCATAAGTGAAGAGAGTTCAAGAGTCGTCTAACAAACCTTTATATCCTTCCATATCATGATCAACGTGAGTTGCTACAACATCCTCCTGCTGACTATTTATTTATAGAGAAGACGCACTGGGATTTATTCGTTATGGACCGTTTATCTGATGACTTCTCTGTGAGTTGTTCACTTTATATCATAAAATTTCTATTTTCTAAGTATTAAAACCTGTGACTTGGCATTAACATAGCCAAGTTCGAATCGTGATAGTTGTAATTATTTCTTCACTGCATAAGTACTAAAAGTTTAGTGTTTTTATTACGAAGCACCTCCACAACCGGTTGAAAGAGGCAAGGACCAATAATTTATATCATCACCGCATGTCTCGCAGGGGTTATGCAAAGCTAGAACAAGAATTGGTTGGTGTAAATAACCATACTGTTTTTTATGTTTTCCATGACAATGTATGATTATGGTTTAATCTTAATTTCCCAAATATCATTTTACTTGCAGTCTCAAGGTGATCCATCAGTGGAGATAGATCGATCGACAACATGGCTTCTTGCACGGAAGGATAAAAAAGGGAATTATATATCGGACGATGTCGAAAGAATTGCTAATGAGATTGCAAGTTATTCATTTTTATTATAGGAAGAATTATTTATTACCAAACTATATGCGTTGTTAATTAATTAATTCCATTCTTGTTCATTTCTTAGGAGACGTTGAAACAGAAAGTGTTAGATGGACAACTGTCAGAGGAAGGAACTGATGATATATTGACCATGGCGCTCGGTACCCCTGAGCACCAAGGAAGAGTTCGCGGACAAGGGAAACATGTTAAATCATCTGTCTACTTTCATCTTCCTAAGCAGAGGAAGAAAGGGATGTGTATTGAGGACAAGATCCAAGAAGGTATTCAGAGGTTCATGGCAGAAGAAACTGATAGGATCATCCGAGAGAGAGATAAATTTTGGGCTGCAGAGATGGGAAAGCTTAAATTAGCCTTATTTGGGAAGAATGTAGACTTCGATGGAAGTCCTAATCTCGTTTCACAACAAGGAAGTTGTTCGAAGGGAGGAAAGGACTTGGAGCTCCCAGGTGCGAAGAAGAAACTTGATCTTATTGAAGGCAACCCTGTTGTTAATGACAAGAATGTTGAGACTAAGGATGAAGAGAACACTGATGTTCTTCAGGAGACTAAGGTTGAAGATAAGATTGATGCTCTTCATGAAACTATGGTTCAAGAGGAGAAGGTTGAACCGAACTAGCCTCAAGATGGTTGTTTAGAGTTGGAAACAGTTGCCATAGTTAAACATTATATCAAGGTATAATCCTGGGTAGTCCCTAAATTCACTACAAGACCTCATAATGCTACTGATGATATTTTTAATGTTTTCTTTCCAGGGATGCAACAAAATGGTAGCAAAGAAATGGAAGAAAGTGACTGAACTTGTACCGGAAAAAGAGTTGGTGGTTGAAATAATTGCCAATTACCCTAAATTGTTAAAGCGCATGTGGTATTCGGCCCAAAGTAACTTGAATGGTGGCAACTTAATTTCTTTTCACCTAACGGAAGAAGCTTTTGGATCAACCAAGAAGCATATTCTGTTTTTATCTGACATACATGCTCTCTGCGTTGGAGGTGAAATATCAGGCTCTATCATTTGCATGTACATTGTGTAAGTATCAAAATTAAAAAATGTTGTTTCCTTTTTTTTAATAGTTCTAGAATAAAAATTTTAATTTCTCTTTAACTATTGTTTTACTTTTTGGTATAGTGTATTAGAAGATCATTTGAAAAGGCAAAAGATGTCCGACATGATATCATTCGTTGATCCTGGAATGATAGGCGCCACTGGTTGTGGTTCCTCATCTGATAGGTCGCGTGCCCTTTCTGCTAGATTCATGAAAGCTAAGCCGGGTCAATTATTTCTCTTGCCATATAACCACGCGTGAGCACTTTTTTTAACTTTTTACCCTACATATTGTTAATGTCACAACTGTTAATAATTTGAAGAAGATTTATTTACATGTATTGATGTGGGAATCCCTGCTACATGTAATTTAAATTAGATTTGAGATTATTAATAGTTGTAAAACATTAAAATTATGTTAGAATTAATGGTTTATGTGATTGTACACACAAGAATGCATGGTATTAATGTATAACTCTTTTAAGGATAAAATTTTGATATGTTGTAACCTTACTCAGGAAAAGAATGGATTAAACTGAATATAAAATGATTTTCTCAGTTTATGATGTGTTTTAGGACCGTTAATAATTTGAAGAAGATTTATCTACATGTATTGATGTGGGAAATCCTGCTGCATGTAATTTAAATTGGATTTGATATTGTTAATGGTTGTAAAACACTGAAATTATATTAGAATTAATGGTTTATGAGATTGTACACACAAGAACACATTTGTATCCAATATTTGGCATAGTACTGAACTACTGGTGTAGTTCACTGAGTTCAAATTCTTCGGGGTGACTTCACGGGAATGTATTTGCTCTTTAATGTCAGTACTTGTGCACATTTTTTGTCTTTTTAATAGTTATGGTAAATGGAATTCTCTGAGACTGATCTAAGTGGCGGAATGAGAGTGAAGTAGCAATGATTGAAGGTGCCCCGAGTGATCTTAGAAAATTGGAGAGTTTTTTTTAATCTTGGAATTTCATTTTCTAGGAACCACTGGGCTTTGACTGCTGTGAATCCAGATTCACAAGTGATTTACTACATGGACCCCTTGAAGCGCCGGATTGCAAGTGAAGAATGGATAGAAGTGGTTGACAAGTAGGCATTGTTTCATATTTCTTTATTCAATTATTATTAGCTTTTAACAATTAAGTAAAAATGTGTTAATGTAGATTTATTTAATATTGTCGTAGTTCCATCAAACTTTACAAGGACAGTGAGAAGAAGATTCTTAAGAAGAAAATTATTTGGGAGAATCTTGCGGTATAAATTTATTTCGCTGTATATATATTAGGATTTTTTGCTAATTGATTTTTTGTCACCTCCCTGTTCATGTTTTAGAGTCTGCTAGCATGTCCTTTTCTTCTGGCTATTGTTCCTCACCTTGTTGTTCACATAATCACACTGCAAGGAAACACATTATTTAGGGATCATATGCTGATTGATTTTTCACTTTGCAATTGAGTTTTGAATTTTAAGTTTTGTGTGACTTCCAGGGCGTTACTCTCCAGACTGGGGATAAAAACTGTGGATTGTGTTGGTGTAGGTGCCCTAGAGGCAATACAATGTTTCTTTTGATAAACATTTGTCATTTGATTATTCAATAAACGTATTTATTATGACTTTAATTACTGTGATATATTTGTTAGCATAATAAATGTCCTTAGAATCATGATACACATTGTATAGTTTAGTAAATGACTTGAACTTGAGATTATATAATATATCATATTCTTAAATGTCCCTAGTCGAGTATTATTATTATAGGACAATAATAATACATAAATAGACTAGTATGTTGTTTGACAGATAACCACATCTCATTGGTTATAAGTATGGGGATACTAAAGTCAACACATAGGTACATGTAGGAGTACATGGTACTGGACAGACCCATAGTGAGATTCTTCATGTTTAATAAAGTCATAAGAAAGACTCACAGTGATAATGGTGTAATGATCCTCTGACTTGAGATCATTATATTTCTATACGAGGATTAATATACTTTGACTACATTAAAAGTTACATTTGACCGGGTAATGATAAAAGTGGACATCGGGTATATCATGAGTCGTATGAGAAATATGAATGATAGATAAAGGATTTAACCCTCCTATAATTAGGGGAGATATTATTGGCCTCTTGATTGAGTGAGACTATAAAATACATGGTCGTGCTCAAATAATTATTTGTTTTCATAGTCTACTCATGGATCAAGTAAACCCGGATTAAATGTTGTAGAGGATGACTAAATACATGCCTCGAGTTTAATCTATAATATATATGGTTAAAGGGATTATATTACATTGAAACATTAATCACGAAAGGTTTTATCGAATCACGATTTAATTATTATTTAATTGGGTAGCAATGATGTATTACTAGATACCGCTCATTGTTTATAATTTTATTGGAGAATAAAATTATTGCTAATTAAATAATAGCCTATAGGGTCACACACATAGAGCACTTAAAGGAATAGTTAATTTAAATTATAGATTTAAATTAATTGATGATTATTTGAATTTTATTATATTAACTAAGTGAGACTTAATTAATTGAAATAATATAAATTCGAATTTGAATTTTTGCCCTTAATAATTATGTATGACTTAGTTATTAATTAAATAATAGAAACACATTTTATTATTTAATCCTATACCTACATGGGTTAGGTTTTGCTGAATAGGCCCGTTAACCAGTCATTATAAATAGATAATGATAGGTTAAGTGGCTATTACGTTTTTGGGTAAACCCTAGAGGCAGCAGCAAAGGCAGAGCAAGGCAGAACAAATTCGAAATCATCAAAGGAGCTAGTACATTCATTCTGTAATCAAGATCGTGAGACGTTCTTGAAGGTGCTCGTGTGGATACCATAGAGGTGTTTTCCGAGAGGAAGACACAAGTCGTGAAAGCTAGGATCTCCGTTGAGTTCGTGAAAGTCAAGACCAGAAAAGGTATAATTCTATTTCACCATAATCTGTCAAAGCTTATACATGATCCTGCGTTAGGGTTCCGAAATTTTTCGTTATATTTACGTTTAATCCGCTGCGTTTTATGCCTCGGAACCCAACAGATTGTTTGTGATGGCATATATGAAAGAAATATGTTCAAACAAGGAGATTCAATTTTCTACAAAGGTAGCAGTTATAAATTTGATTTTTAATGTTTATGCCCTTGTGTTTTCTGTCTCAATATATATGACTTGCATTAACTTGTTTCATTATTCAGTGGCAACGAAGGAACAATTTGTGGTACAGACTCAATGATTTGAACGAAATCAGATGTGAATGGGCCAAGTACTTCATGAAGCATCATGCCAATTAGGAACCCTTGTCAGTTTAGTTAATTGGTTGAACATATATCAGTTTAGGATCCTTTCTAAATCATGGTTGTCTGTTTGGGAGAAGAAACTTGTTGTGATGTTGGTTTTCTGTTTGTTAGAATGATAGAATGTTGGTTATGTTTGTTTAAATGATGAATGTTGGATATTGGTAATTAATGTATAATTTGCTTTGTTTATTAATTGTTTGCTTGATATTGGTTTGGCATTAACAGGGTAATGTTTAAGTTATTATTTTTTGGGTAAATTAAACCATTGTGTAGTCCCTTTTTAACCAATGAAGGCATTTAATAGAATGCTTGTTGCAAACTATATCTTACAATAGCTCAGATTTATAAAACTATTGCCTGTAAGAATAATAGCTGATATGTGTTTGGAGAGGACTAACAATGGTTTGAAAACAATTAAAACTCTTGTCTTATAGAAATCCGACAAGCTATTCTATTCTGAAAACACTTGCAATGTTTTATTCGAAACAAGTGTTCTAAATAAAACCATTGTCGTTTCTGGGTATTAGACAATGTTTTATTAATTGATAACCGTTGTCTTTATTAGGTCACACAAGAGTTATATAACCGTTGTCTGAAGGTTATGTATTTCGAGATATCCAACAATGGTTTGAAAACACTAATAACCCTTGTCTTACAGATATCCAACAAGTTGTTCTTTGCTAAAAACACTTGCAATACTTTATTTCAAACAACTATTCAAAATAAAACTGTTGTTGTTCTAGGTATCAGACAATGTTTTAATAATAGATATTCGTTGTCTTCAGTAAGTCAGACAAGGGTTATAAAACCGTTGTCTGATATTGGTATAGACGACTTCTCAATAGACCACGGGAAATAACAACATCAGACAACGGTTTAAAACCCTTGTCTGTAGCAGTTTTCCTTGTAGTGATAACACATAGCAATTAATTCAAATGTATCTTACATACATGTTATTCTAATTATGCTAGCATATATTCAAAATACATACAAAATAAATAACTCACATAGAATATTTAATTAAAGCAATAATTAAAAAATCATATGTCCATGTCATTCTAATTATATTAAACATGCAATTAAAAATTACACACATAATTAACAACATACATAGCTAAGTGTATACCATTATTAAATCTTAAATTAATAATAATAAGACCAGATGCCACCATTTGACATAATAAAGATGGTTAATTCCCAGGTCTCAGAGAAGTCACAATGGTCTCACTTAAAACCCGACTCCTAGACAGAATTCGCCATATTCAATATCAAAAAGGGTATCCTTTTATTATTTGAATTCTATGAAACTTAGTACGCCATGTTGGGTGACTTGTGTACCTTTCAATATTCATAATTAATTTATGAATTTTGTTCTAGTAATTTCCATAACACTGTAGACACCATAAATTACATGCCACGATGGGTGCTCATATACATAATTTATATTCGTCTTAGTGTTAAATTACATACAAACAATAATGGAGACTATGTGATTTAATACCAAATTAATTCCCTATGCCACTTAGAATTTTACTGTAGGGATTTTATATAGATGCATCGCCCTATGTTATTTCTTTGCAGTCCACATGTATCATAATAATAATACATATAACACATAACATAGTAGCAGACTCATCATGATTAAAGTATAATAAAACAACCATATGTCTATGTCGTTCTAGCATGTTAAGGGTTAGTATCACATGGCATAACAACACAAACATGGAACACATAGTAGCAATAATCAAGATAAGTAAAAATTATGTAGAACATAATAAAATACATCCACTATTATGGCCCCAAAAAAAATCTTCAAATTCGTCCGTCGAAAAATTTTCTAAAATCTTCAGGCGCCTATTTGACTGCTTAATAAATCTCAGAATGACTCAAAACTTGGAAGATAGTTTCCATCTTTACATGTAGGTCTCATTCTGCAGTTTCTGAAAAGGCATTATTCGCCCCAATCGAATATCGTATGCAAAATCTGTAGCCAGAACAACGAAGCAACCACAAAAACAGCATACAGTAGCGGAAGAACTCTATTACTCGCATCTTCGTTGATCACATAATTACATACGACAAATATAATAGAAAATTCTATTCTATTATATCATATCATAATTTAAATTGAATACAATTTAAATTACAAGATTACAATCAGAAGAGAAATCAGTAATTAAAACTTTTCATGATCAACCTTCATGATTTAATTTACAACCACGATAAATCACGTAAGATCCAAATACATAATTACAAACATGGCCATAATAGAGGATAACAACCTGCATCAAAAAATAATACGAGCCCACCACTATATACATACATATATAATTACAACATGGACATCATATCATATAATGCAGAACCTTAGAACTTGGCTTTGATACCAATTGTTAGGACAATCGAATCATGGTGCTGCGTTTTACGATATGAAAATAATCGAGTTTGCACAGAGAATTACTATATACATACATATATAATTACAACGTGGACAGCATATCATATAATGCAGAACCCTAGAAGTTGGCTTTGATACCAATTGTTGGGACACTCGAATCATGGTGTTGTGGTTTATGATATGAAAATAATCGAGTTTGCACAGAGAATTAACCTTAATCGCTACGACGCAAGCGATTCTAATCTATAATCTTCTATTGTATTCCCATACTCCCTTGAATGAAGTGTGTCCTTCGATCCTCCAAGGTTGCACCTCCATGAACCCTAAAATTCATATCCCTTATCCATGGAAGCATAATGAGTATTTATAGGCTACAATAGGGATCAAGGAGAAAATTAGGTTGGGCATTTTAATGATATTCTGGGCCAAGCCCAATATCATTAATATTAATTAATTCCAATAAATATTTAATATTACACTACCCACCTAATTTTAGTAATTTATTTATTTAATTAATTCAGCTCCTTTATTATTTTCTTATTAAATTCCCCATTTTTAAAATAGCGCATATCCATTAATTAAATAAATCACTGATAATTTATTTAATTAATATCTCTTATCCTTGATGATCCAGTATCAAGGATATCACTGATATTTAATTATGCCAGAATAAATCCACCTGCAGGGTTTCACATGATTAAATCTTTTTGAGCTTTCAATGGGACATCAATAACCCGAATAATATGAGGACATGGATTCCTTCTATAATCAATATTCACCATGTATATTATTCCATTACCCAAAATATAATGATTTAATTCAAAAGAATTATCTCATATATAAATCAAAGTATGTAAACAATATACACGTGTCAATCACTATATCAGGGTTAAGAACCTAAGCAATAATAATTGTTAGTAATTGTGCCCTAGAGACAATACTTTTATATTTCAAGGAAAATATTTTATTATTAAGGATTATGTTTTATTGATTATTATTTATTTATTATGTTTTATTTACTGCGTAATAAATTGAAAGTATAATAAATGTCCTAGGAATTTTGATACGTATTATATATCTTTAAGTATGTGACTTAAAAATAAGATTATATGAATAGTATCTTACTCCTAAAATTTCCTAATCGAGTATTATTATTCAAGGACAATAATAATGCACAAAGACTAGTATGTTTGTTGACAGATGACCACAACTCATTGGTCATACGTATGGTGATATTAAAGTCAAGAACATAAGTACATGTCTCAAAGCATGGCACTCGAATGAGCGGTCGTGAGATTATACATGTTAAATAAGTATCATAAGTAATTCTCACTGTGATAATGGTGTAATGATCCTTAGACCTTAAATCATTATATTTCTATACGAGAATTAATATACTTTGATTACATTAAAAGTTACCTTTGACCGGGTGATGATAAAAGTGGATATTGGGTATATTATTAATCGTATGAGAAATATGAATGATCTAGATGAGATTTAATCCTCCTAATTTTAGGAGTGATATTATTGACCTCTTGTTTGAGTGAGACTATGAAATGCACGGCTGTGCTTAAATGTTGATTTGATTTTAATAGTCTATTCATCGATCATGAAAAATAAAGATTAAATTATGAAGAGGATGACATGACACGTGCCTTGAGTTTAATCTATAATATCAAGATTGAAGGGATTATGTTACATTGTACATTATTCACGAAAGGCTCAATCGAATCACCGATTTAACTATTATTATTGGGTTAGCAATGATGTATTACTAGATGCCGCTCATTTTTTATAATTTTTTATTAGATAATAAAATTATTGTCAACATAATAATAACCTAAAGGGTCACACATAAAGGACACTTGAAGGAGAATTAATAGTAATTCAAATTTATTTTGCATATTAATTAAGTTTGACTTAATTAATAAAACTACAAATTTGGTTATAATTCGAATTATATTTGAGTATTAATTAAGTTTGACTTAATTAGTTATTTAAATTAAAATTTGAATTTCAAATAAATTAATTAAATATAAGGCCCAATCAGATGATGGGCTAAAAGGGCTTGTTTATTTCCTCTATAAATACATCTCTTTCTCTTGGAGTTTAAAAAAATCAATTTTGGGAAAACCCTAGCCACAGAGAAAGAGAGAGATAGAGGTTGAGAGAAACAGTTTGGGTGCTAGTACATCCTTCCTCCTTTGAAGATCAAGTGTTCGTGTGGATACCGTTAGAGCATAGATCGTGTGCTACGGGATACGTGGTGATCGTACGAGCTTTGGACCTCCATAATCTCTATCTTTAATTCATTAAATCTCTAAATGGTAATACATCATGATCTCCGAATTAAATATTGTGTTTTCGCATGGATCTTGCAGAGGGTTTCACTATTTTTGATTTATATTTCACGTTTATTCCGTTGCGGCTGTGCCTCGAAATCCTTCAATGGAATCAAGGCTACTTGCGAAATGTTTTAATTCGTTATGTGTTTAACAGATTTTCGATGTATGTAAACATGTATATGATATGCTATGGCTATATGTTGATATATATGTTTTATATGATTCTGAATATGTGATATTCATGTGATGTATATTCATGTAATGATTGTATGTATTGATGTATGTATATGATACATGTTTATTCTTATTATGGGAATCGTATTCGATACGAATTCTGAAACGGTTTCTGTAGATTTTCTGAAATCTATATCCAGTATCCAATTTTGTAAAGCATAATGTAACGTAGTATGTAATAGTGATAATGATAACTCAACTAAGAAACAAAGACAGATAAATAATACTAATATGCAGCACAAGAATCCAGAAGGACATGCAAATAGAAATCATTCATACATCACTACATAGCATTCTAAGATGTAAAGCTTACTGAACAACAGCGAGAGAAGTTCATTAATATGTTCATGCCTCAGTAACAAATAAGTATTCAGTAGATTTCAGACTAAAGACAGTGCAATGATTCAAGCATAGTTGTCAAAGGGTTTCAGTGATCAGAAGCAATGGAACAATCCAAAGTTAGTCAGCTGAAACAGAACAGAAGTCAAGGGAATTCAATTCAGTGTTAGTCATTTGTGAACCAGACCAGTGCACTAAGCGTCAGCACAACTAGAAAAGAATTGTCTTGATTAATCAGAAGAAAATCAGTTGATCAAGCCAGAAGAGTGAAAACCAAACAGTAACTACTTCAAGAATTCAAAATAAATGTTAAGGCAAGTAATATTGCATTTGGTGGCTTCTACACTCATAAAGTACTCTAGAGGCGCCACAAAGTTTGTACAGAAGCAACAAACCAACAAACAAACCTAAGTGAATGATTTTGTGGCGCCTACACACTGAATCAAGTGTGCAGGCGCAACAAAATGTTTTAGGGGCACCACGTAAGCTAAGGTGGAAGGTATGTGGCGCCTACACACTGCATCCAGTGTGCAGGCGCAACAAAAGGTGTAATGGCGCAACAAACATCTCAGGCGCAAGGAAATGTTGAAAATGCTAAGGCATTTGTGGCGCCTATACAGGGGAACCACTGTATAGGCGCAACAAAAGCACCTGGTGGCGCAACAAACTATTTTAGGCGTAACAAACACTTTAGTGACGCCTATAACGCCCCCAAATCCGGGGTCTGGGATTTGAGTCGTCACGTCATCATCCAATCATTTAAAACCTGCAATACTCAACAATTCAACAAAAGCACATCATAGACCCCTCTCTCTCACACATACAAGTTATAGCCTTAGAAACGATATACAACAAGTACCATTAGTTATTATAAACCAAATGTACTTAACCAGGATCTCACGTTATCAACGGTAACTTCTACATGAAGTGACATTAATAACTAGATCAATACTGTAACCTATCCACTTACTTCTGCGGAATAGTTCTGAACCGAACCGTCTCCAAGGATGAATCTCCTACTTTCCTTCCTCAAAGTATGGAGCCAATCCAAGGTGTGCTCGCTTTCTCTGAAAAATTTATTATAAAGCAAGGGTGAGCGAAAGAATGCTCAGAAAATTATCCACCCAATTATCTATGCGATTCTCATCCAAGAACATGATAATCACTACTATCTCAATATTATATCATAAGATTACCAAAATAAGGTAAGCATAGCAAAATATCTCTCGACGATACATATAGTTAGAGTTTTTCTGTTAAAAGCATTTATACTCAACTTAGAGTTTAGAGGAATATAATCCGAACAATTTAGTTCATTATATAAAATAAGACACTATCAAATATAGTGTTACCACTCTTTCATAATTCCTCTGAAGCTTTTGAGATAAAACCCAATGAACTCATTATGTTCACCGTTTTGAGATAATATTATAAATAACTTAGCAAAATAGTATCAACTACAGCTTTGCTAGATTCCCATAAATACAATAAGTACCCATTTCAAGATGCCGCAATAATAGTTGCTTCTAATCATAAGCAAATCAAACCCCATTTAAACCATACCCCTTGTAAGGTTTGAAATCCAGTAAAACATTTTAAAGATTTATAATTTGATTGGTATATATCATATATCCACTTAAATCTTTAAAATAAACCTTTTGCCAAAACCTCTTAGGCAATTCCAGCATACTATGGCTGTTCGGTGTACATCATGTACCCGCTTAAGTTTTCAAAATAACTTTTCATCAAAATATCTCCACTGACCTGTTGTGTTGTGATATATAAACAAAGCAAGAGTGAGCAATATAGCCCAGCAAGAATATTTATAGCTGTAGATAAACTCTTTTAGTCATCGTTTAAAACTGCAATATTATGCACACTTTACGTACTCTACGCATTTTGCAAAAAAACTTTGTCAAAGTAATTTAAATGAGTACGAAGATTTCAATATATCAACCACTGACAACACACTCGGTAAATCAGCTCATAGGCTTTCATTACGATATTGCAGCACAATTCCAATTGGAAGAAATAGGACTATATGGAGATTTTTCAACGCCCTACTGTACGCGATGATCAGTGGCATTGTACAATAGAAAACCTAGTCACTTTCTCTACTAGTAGAAGGACAACCCCTTATCGGGACGTCACCCTAGGCAACTCATGGGCCTTTAATTTCGTTGGGTTGTGCGTCACCGACCTCTTACGGAACCTTACTCCAGTCCCTACAATAATCTATAACTAGAACTGGAACTTAATCCCAATTCCCCAAGTGTATACTTATTCATAGATTCATCCATCTAACCTGGAACCAGAATTTACTCTTAGTTCCCCAAGTATATCATACTTGTTAATAGATTCATCTACCTAAACCTGGAACCAGAATTTACTCTTAGTTCCCCAAGTATATCATACTTGTTAATAGATTCACAAAACTCTAAATGGGTACTGCTAGAATAATTGGGGAAACCCTCTTACCGCAAAGGTATGTTGACCTCCGTCAACTGATGTCCTTCATTGAGGATATAAAATCATTTTAAAATCACGACCCGGGAGTTAGTCGAAAAACCTCTCATGTTTTGATAAGTTGAACACCCTACTATAGTAGGCCAGCGATGTCAAAACATAACTCTTTTTGAGAAAGTAAATCATCTTTTACTTCCTAGACCTCCTTCCTTATTTTTGATAAGTCCGAGAATATTTTATTCTTATTAAAAAATAAAATATTATATAAATAAATATTAGGGAACCCTCACTATTCTTAAACAATTTTTCCGAAGGTCAAAAATATTTTTAATTAATTAATAAAGACCTCCACTAATTTTTAAATCAATATGGAATATTTAATAAATATTTGAATAATATTTATTAAATAATTAAATAATTAATAACCCCCTTTTTAAATAAATATTCAAGAATAATATTCATTTAATAAATAAATATCCAAATGATATTTATTAATTGATAACCAATGAATAACTACTTTTAAATGAATATTCAAGAATAATATTCATTTATTAAATAAATATCCAAATGATATTTATTAATTGATGAACAATTAATAACTTATATTTAAATGAATATTCAAGAACAATATTCATTTATTAGATAAATATCCAAATGATATTTATTAATTGATGAACAATTAATAACTTATATTTAAATGAATACTAAAGAATAATATTCATTTAATAAATAAATATCCAAATGATATTTATTAATTGATGAACAATTAATAACTTATATTTAAATGAATATTCAAGAATAATATTCATTCTACACTCGTGAATTGTAGGCATCTTAAAATTTCTTGATATCCTCTCATTCATAATATTCTCTATGAAAGGGGTGTGGGATCATTAGGATCTCAAAGTGGCAATAAGTCTTGGGAGTCAGCCTTAACACGACTTGTCTTCGTTTGCCTCCTCGTTGGGGGTTCGTCCAAATCTATTACAGGTGCCTTTCTCATCGACCCTCTAGCCCCCTCAACTCTGGGGCACCGTCGCCTTGTTAGTGCCTTCTCCAGGTCTTTCCTTAGTCGCAGATCTTCGACTTCATGAGCACATATCCTTTCCTGAAGGTTCAGGGAGTCAGTAATCTGAGGCCCTCGGGGCTGGGTAGTCCTTCCTTCAAGGGGCTCCTTACCGGGTCACCTCATTCGTGGGTTAATATCTTCATCAGACGATTCATCATCATCAGTAGAGTAGGGTCCAGAGAAGTCCCGACTCCTTCACCACGAGGTGTAGTGAGGCATCAGCCCTTGTTCGTATGAGGGCTCGTAGTTTCTCGGGAACCAGTAGCGAGGGTTGTGAGTCAAAGCAGACAAGACCTGCAAGGTAGGAGGAGTGATAAAAGTTGTATCAAGGGGCAAAAATACCTAGAGTGGAGGAACTAAGGCATGAATAGACACATCGAGGTTGGAAGGATGAACGACGATGCTAAGGGGTCCAGAACGCCGAGTACTTGCTTCAGGGTCTCCAGCGGAGGTAGTTGGAAAGACAGCTCTTTGTTCCCGCGTTGTAACAGGGGGGACGTTGGTGTCAACAGCGGTGTCAGGGACCTCTCCCTCGAGGTTGCTCACGGTACTTCGTGTTCTTGCCATGGTTATTATCCTTTTCCCATACACGGTGTCAAACGTTACGGATTAAAAATTAGGTCGTCTTTAATGTGTAATTAATGCTAGGGTTTGGGGGAGCTTCGAGCTTTAATGGATGCACTAACGTTTAGTGACTATCTCGGGTCCTCGTTAACTGCCTACGTATCTCATTGTGTGTGAGAATCAAGCCAGACGTAGTTCTAATGTTAAGTGATTAGGCCCTTTATATAGGCGCACAAGGGCCTTGGAATTAGATTAGAAATAGGAGACTTGGGGGCCAAGTCTCCTAGTGACAAGGTTATAGAAACCTCTCAGGAATGAGGGTCCTCATGGGACTCTTCCCACGTTAGGGTTTCCAGATCCTTCTAGGATGAGGCCCTTCATCAGGTTATTTATTGGGCTTTTAATAAGCCTTTATTAATTAATCACGAAATTAATTAATAAAAAGGGATTAATGGGCCTATGGCTTCAACAGAGCTTGTGGGCTGGAGTTACAAATCCAGTTGATCCGAGAATCACTACGCCATAGATGGCCTGATGCAACACTGCCATTCTGTTACATTTGACCCATTTTACGTTGCATTAGGCCTAATGCAACGCGATTTTGCCATTGCATCTGCGAGCGCTGCATTTGCTATCTAATGCAACGCTTTAGTTTTCAAATGTAACAGTAGGAAAAGTGTTGCATTAAGGCCCTAATGCAACGCTTTATTGGCCAAATGTAACAGTATATTGTGTTGCATTAGTTTTCAAAAAAACTGATTAAATGGGGTCAAAAGGTGGGACCCACAACTGCCATGTCAGCAACTGGGCCCCAACATCCATGTCAGCAGTGCCACATCAGCACTGCCACGTCATCAGTGGGCCCCACTCAGCAGTGACACATCAGAATTGCCACGTCAGCAATGGGCCCCACCTGGTGGGGCCCACCTATCAAATGCAACACAATACTTGACTCTAATGTAACACTATTTCCTCTATTGCAACACTGTCTTTTTTCTTTAAAGTAACACTTTTTATAGTCAAATGTAACACTTTTATCTAATAATGTAACGGTAGACCTTTTGAATAATGCAACACAATGTGTGAATTTTGCAACATTAATATTAGAAGCAAATGTAACAGTAGTAAAAAAAAATTGCAATATAATATTTGTAAATATGTTATTCCCATTAAATTGAACCTGCTAACAAACCATTCAAAATCCCAACACCAATTCAGAAATGTACATCACCAAATGTATCAAAGCACAATTCTAAATTACCAAGTTTACATATTACCAAAAGAAACCACAAAGTACCAAAAGATAGTACGTTGAACAAGAAGCTAAGAGGTAGCCCCACCGGTCAACGGAGTGGCATTTTCATCCTCCTCGCTTTGGTCAGAAACTATTTCTTCGCCTTCTGAATTCATTGTTCCCTTTCCCGCTATAACCAAAAAGATTGAGGGGCCAGGTACTGCTGGGAATATAACAGATTTCTCATCCTCAAGAACACAATGATCAACCTCAAATTCATCAAGAGGGGGAGTGTATCTTTTTGTATTTGGATTTATGTTGACCCCTCGCAAAATTTCAGGAGAACCCTGCAAAAACGGGGATTAGATTTGTGTCAGGGGAAAATTTCAGTCCAGCATATAAAATAAAGAATAGAGTATTTAACAAATGGTTTCAACCACTTCCTGACCAGTATCCACAACCATCTTATTGTACAAGTAAAGCAGCCCCGGGGTGAGGCTCCAAGCTTCTTACAAACCTGTTTATATGTGAGCATAGAACAAAGAATTTCAGTATCACGCTTCTTTGAAGTAAGCCCTGCTCGTACAACATTATCAGAGGTAGCCATACACTCGATACATTCACCAAATATATATGCATGAGGTTCGTTTGCCCCTAGATACAATGCTTCTCCAGGCTTGAGCTTAATGTAATTAAAGAGCAGGGCTGCTATGACCCCAACATCACCCGGATACTGCTTTTCCAGACGCAAAACTAGTGCTTCTTTGATAGTCAAATCCCTTGCCTGATACAACCGAAAACTAAATTGTTGGAGAGATATTTTGTTGAGGTAAAAGCTAATGTGAGCATAATTAATAAAACAATTTACGCTTAGAATATTATGTTTCACATACAATGCCTTAATTTATTACAGGATATAACCACCTATGAACACACTTGGGAAGTCTAACTTGATTTGCCAATCCATAAAATAGTTTGACTAGGTCAACAAAATGGATGTAGGTTATGAGGCTGACCGTGCAAACTAAAAATAAAATAGAAATCATTGTCCAAAGCTTGAAATTGGAGAAAAACAAATTTTCATAAGAATAATAAAACAAAGAGTAAATAGAAGATTATACAATTTTAACAAAAAGAACCGAGTCACAGTCTACCTTGCTTTCCAAGTTTAGGCGATTGATCAGTTTGGATAACACGTCGGAGGTCACCTCCTTACTGGTTGACATAAGTTGGGTGAATAATGCTTGCAGACTAGCTTTCTTATTCCCTGCCCCATCTTTCTCAGTGTAATTCAACACTTGATCGGTGTATGCAGTGCCCACCACCTGTGAAATTTCAGGAAAATTGCGAAGAATAACCTGAAGCTCCTGAGATAATGACAACAAATGATTGTGCAATATATATGAGACTACACCAGCACCACAAGCAAGTTCTCCACATATTTTTGAATCGAAACAAAAAGTAACCACAAGGCTCAGGTGTTTAGATTTTTTTTAAGAGTCACTGTGGTCTGTGCAGATGCATATATAAGAACATGGGGTCACCAATTGACTTAAAAAATTAATCTTACTCAAGCAGCTATAAGTGGTTTAGCATACTACTCAGTCAAAGAAAGCAATTATTACTCGATAGATGCCATCATCCTACTCTCCAAGGAAGTACAACATATGCAATGAAACTTAATACAAGAAGAATAACTATAATGTTTTACATTATTCAAATGGAAGGACGATCGAATCAGGTGGATCTATTTATTATATTCAGAGACTTTAGAGGACATGTGAATTCTGAAAAGCATATAGGAATATACCAATTCACCCCAACTTCAATTCCATAAACTGATTGGTTTCTGCTTGATTTCTTATGCATCATCAAGAATATAGTGAATACAATATAAGAAACATTAATAGTATATTTTCACAGTACTTAAAAAATATATTAGTATCATGTAAACAGCTTAATTATAAAAATGACTCACCTCAAGATCAGTAAATCCACACAAAGCCTCAAAATATACGATATACGATTCACCAAAATATACGAGCCAAACTAATGCACTATCAATCACCGCAAACCAAACAAAAAAAATCATAACAAATATTAAAAACAGAGTTCTCATAAAACCATATCCATATCCATCATATCATAGAAACTCTTCTGTAATATTTATACAGAAATATTAGACAGACAAATTATTAAACCAGACTTCTTTGTTTTTTACCCAGGTGTCGGAAATTATTTACTGGGGATAAACAGACAAATTTCAGCATCTCTGTATTTGTAACACAGTTGTACTGGCAATTGGCATATCGAGAAGAATCCTAAAAAACCTAAGATTTCCTTAAGAGCGGGGAATCCTATGAGTTGTGAAGTATAAAATGAGCAGCATGAGCTCGATTACAACTTAAGACCGGCCTTAAACAGCTGGATTACAGTTAACTTCAGCTAGTTTAAGATTCCGAAACACAAAATTCAATGAAACTACATCAGCTAGCAACATACCAACCAAAAATAGTACGCCACAACTTTACACTTTCCATACCAACAAGTCACATATAAAAGGAACCAGTTCCTCGGAGTGACACACCCATATGACTTCGACATCTCAAATATTCCTACACTTCCTCACTAATCCTAGTTATGAGTCCTTTTGAACCCTAATTTTTGCAAACCCTAACTTTTAATTACCTACAAAATGGAAACATTTGAGCAAAAAACAGATAAAACAGAGACAAACAAAAAATATACAAATGCATACCTTTTTGAAACCCCCAATTGAAACCCCTAATTGAAACCCTCAGTTACCTGCAAAAAAGAAAACCTAACCCTCAGTTAAAACAGAGACAAATCCTAGTTATAAAACCATTATGAAACAAAAGAGAAAAAAGAGACATAACATTCGTACCTTTATGAAACCTAACCCTAACTTTTTCAATTGAAACTTACTTGCAATTTAAACCTAACCCTAACTTTTCCTTCCGATATCCCTTCGATTATACCCTTTGACTTGCCATATCCCTTTCATAATCGAATGGGGGCAGCTGTTTCGAGTGCTTCGAGTGTCTGTGTAATGGATGTCCGAGTGTAATGGATGTGTACTTGGTATAATTTTGGGTGGGGGGAAATAGCCCGCCTATTTTATTTGGGGGAAATAGCCTGCCTGTATTATTTTATAACATAATTTAATATTATTATATAGTAAAAATATTTTTATATGATATCATTAATTTTATTTTAAATTTTATTTATTAATAAATGTAGAAATTTATATATCTAATATAGTGATATTCCCAAAATTTTAAAAAATAAAAAATTATTTTAGATGGTACATTTTGTAGTCAACTATTAATTTGACTTGTACTACTAACTAGTACTTTATCCCAGATTGTTGTCTCTATTTTTTTAGGAATACTTATCGACGATCCAACCGTACGGATGTTAATATATATCTAATATAGTGATATTCCCAAAATTTTAAAAACTAAAAAATTATTTTAGATGGTACATTTTGTAGTCAACTATTAATTTGACTTGTACTACTAACTAGTACTTTATCCCAGATTGTTGTCTCTATTTTTTTAGAAATACTTATCGACGATCCAACCGTACGGATGTTAATATATATCTAATATAGTGATATTCCCAAAATTTTAAAAAATAAAAAATTATTTTAGATGGTACATTTTGTAGTCAACACCTGATTTGACTTGTACTACTAACTAGTACTTTATCCCAGATTGTTGTCTCTATTTTTTTAGAAATACTTATCGACGATCCAACCGTACGGATGTTAATATATATCTAATATAGTGATATTCCCAAAATTTTAAAAAATAAAGAATTATTTTAGATGGTACATTTTGTAGTCAACTATTAATTTGACTTGTACTAATAACTCAAATGCAACACCAATTGCAAATGCAACACTGAAGGACCAAATGCAACACTTTCTTGCCACGTCAGCAAAATATGGGCCCCAGACGTGGGTCCCACACATAACACGTCAGCAGAAGTGGGTCCCACATGCTGACGTCATCACTGCCCCGTCAGCAAAATGTGGGTCCCTCAAAAACTCAAATGCAACACCAAGTGCAAATGCAACACTGAAGGACCAAATGCAACGCTTTCTTGCCACGTCAGCAAAATGTGGGCCCCACACGTGGGTCCCACACATAACACGTTAGCAGAAGTGGGTCCCACATGCTGACGTCATCACTGCCACCTCAGCAAAATGTGGGTCCCTCAAATGCAACACCAAGCGCAAATGCAACACTGAAGGACCAAATGCAACGTTTTAGTGCCACATCAGCAGTGCCACGTCAGCAAAATATGGGTCCCACACGTGGGCCCCACATATGACACGTCAGCACAGGTGGGTCCACCTGCCACGTCAGCAGTGACACGTCAGCAAATGTGGGTCCCACACGTGGGTCCCACATGCCACATCATCATTTTTTGTCCTAATTGCTCACCAAATGCAACGCTTTTTCCCCTAGTGTTGCAAAGTGCAACACTACAATTGAACTGCAACACAACTTTCTAATATAATGCAACGCTTTGTTTGTAGTGTTGCAGTTGCTCAAAAAAAGTAGGCTAATGTAACGGAAAATGAGTGTTGCATTCTAAAAGTATTGCATTAGGCCGTTTATGGCGTAGTGAATTTATTTTCCTTGTTCGTTTCATGGGCCCAAGCCCTTAGACCATGCTAGGTCTAATAAATGAAATAATAAATGCTATATTTATTATTTCCTTAGGGTTGTTTTTTTACCCATATCAAGTATGATGTCTCGTAAGTCATAAGCATAACGAACACGTACCAGTCTAATCCAAGTGATGGTCATTGAATGGGAGTCAAGAATATTCTTAAGTACTTAAAGAGGACTAAAAATTCATTCTTGTTATATGGAGGAGATGCGAAGCTAGTTGTAAGAGGTTTCAGTGATACTGGCTTCTAGACAGACAACGATGATTAGTGTTTCTGTCTAGCTTTGTGTTTTATCTATTTAAATTGAGATGTTGTATGCTAGAATGGTTCATAGCAGAGACAGTTGTTGATTCTATAATAGAGTCTGAGTATATTGATATTTGTGAAGTAGCCAAGGAGGCTGTTTGGGCATGTACTTAAGAGATATCACCTAATTAATGAGATTAATGATCAAGGGGATATACATATATGTAAAGTGCATACTAATAATAATATTGCAGACCCACTGACTAAGGATTTATCGCAAGAGAAACACGAAAGTCACACTAGTTCCATGAGTATTGGATACTTGGGTAATTGGATCTAGTGCAAGTGAGAGATTGTTAGTAATTGTGCCCTAGATATAATACTTTTATATTTTAAGAAAAATATTTTATTATTAAGGATTATGTTTTATTGATTCTTATTTATTTATTATATTTTATTTACTGCGTAAAAAATTGAAAGCATAATAAATGTCTTTGGAATTTTGATACGTATTATATATCTTTAAGTATGTGACTTAAAAATGAGATTATATGAATAGTATCTTATTCCTAAAATTTCCTAGTCGAGTATTATTATTTCATGACAATAATAATGCACAAAGACTAATATGTTTGATGACAGATGTTGGGTCCCGGAGATCGTAGAGGGGGGGTGAATACGATTCCCAAATTAAAAATATGACTATTAATTATTTTTTGGGACAACATAAAAATTACTTTGGTTCAAACCCGGTTACTGTTCATCATCTTCTTCAACCTCAAGAACACCATTAAAATAACCAAGATAATGAACGGTAAATCATCCAAAACACACAACACAACAAGATCCAAGAATATAACTTTATATTCATTGAAGTGGGGTAGATGCTACAAACAAGTTCAAGAACATAAGCTCAAGAACACAACAAAGAAGTGATTTTTGTCTCCTCTAAAACTATTACATTTTGTAGATCTAGGAGACAAAAATCAACTTTATCTTCTATACAAGATTTAACAAGTGTTTACAATAGAAAGATAGAGGAGTGGTATGATAAAGAAAATCATGGCTACAAATATATTCAAGATTTAGTTTGGCCATGGGGGAGAGAATTTTTTTCTCTCTCCCCTTTTCTTTTCTCATCCGGATGCACACATTCACCACTCATATTAAGACTTGGGTTTCTTTTTTATATATTAAAAAAGGTGTTACTTTTTGTTTTTTCACCTTTTACTCTTGTCCACTCAAATCTTATCTTTAAAGTCAAGTGCAAAGCATGCCTTTGGAAATATTTAATGTAAAAGTAATATTTAAATAAATATATATAATATAAATAAAGAATGTCTTTATTTATAAAATATATAAATAATTAAATAAATACTTTATTTAATTAAATTAAATATTTCCATTCCACTCTTCAATTTGTGTAGACTTCCTTATCCAAATACTTGGCCCCGTATACGTGACTCCACCACATCCGAGTATTTGGCCTTCTAATCTGTGAAGCTTTAGTAAGATCCAATCAGGTTGTGCCGTCTGTCCCTTATCCATTAGGCTGTCATTTCTCCAACACTGATTTACCACCTTTGTTGATCCTCCACATGACTCAAGAAAACCAACAACTTTAGAATGATTAAAACCATATTAACCGACGAGAGCTTGCCTCCAATGTCCTGACACTTGATGCAACGGTCTGGTTCATAAGTGACTAGTCTTGATAGGGGCTCTTGATTCCGAACATGATTCCACATTCTTCTTTGCAAACCTTACTTGTAGCTTCGATTGTAATGCACTAAAATATTCATAGACGAAGACAATTTTTTGTAGCTTCCACATCCTTGAATAGATGTCAATATCTTTTATTCTCCACTGAGGCATGAACATGTTAATGAACTTCTTCCAGTGAGCTTCAAGTCTGTAGATGATCCTTTGATACTTTGTCTTAACTGAACTCTGTGATCCAAGATTTCTGTGCACCTGCATATTATTACATGTCATGTTCTATTGTTGAGTTATCATCAACCATTACATAGAGATTACATTTAGCATTCCTAGTACACATGAAAGTGCAGTGAGTTACTTCCCTTCACTCCTATCTACCCTTTCAATCTCCCCCTATTTGGTTGATATGGAATAGCAATCAAATACTATTTCCCTTTACAATCTCCCCCAAAAGCAATTAAATAAAATTAACTACTAGAGGATAACTCAACTAACATACAAGAAACAATTAAAGTACTGAACATGAAAATAATATACAAAAGGTTCTGGAAAGATATAATCAGTTAAATCTAGATTTCCTGAGTTGCTAAAAATGAATGATGAATTTCTGAATTTCATTTTCCTTTAGCTTCCTCCACTTCAATGTTCTTCAAAGATGGGGTTCTTTCAATAAAGAAACAAATCATTAGTAAAGACTTCTGAACAATCATTCTTATTCATCTTGCAATTCGAACTAGAACATACAGCTCTCTATGTTCCCCATAAGAGGTCAACTCATTCTCCCCTTAAGGTTGTTCTCTCTTGAAATGAAAGTCACTTCCTCTTTTTCTTCAGGATGTTCTATTTCCAGGAAACATATTTTTCTTTCTTCCCTGCACTACTCCACTGACTTCATCTATCACTGAAATAAGAAATAGAACACACTTGGACACTTCTCAGATGCCCCTTGAAAATCTCCTTCACATTCTTCTTTGCCCAGAAAACTTCTACTTAGCAAAAACTCCCCCTGAGTTGATACTCTTCAAAGAAATCTTCATTTTCATTCATTGATCTTGCTAGAAAGAATTCTTCTGCCGAACCTCTCCTAAGAATGTTCCAAGGACAGATCTTCAAACAAATTGAGCAAAATCCCTTAAATATCTTTTCAGAATAAGATATAACATTGCAAACCATGATGTTAAGATTCTCCATATCTTCCCCCCCTTAGTACGACAAGTAAGTTCTTCTCAATTGACAAAAAGTAACTTCTCCACTTCAGACGAAAAATTAGTTAAATCTACAACACCTTTAGGGATTAGGCTCCAACCAATTAGTAAGAAACTCCCCCTTAGTAATTTCTCCCTTGCATTACTAAGGTTTCAATTTTATCTAATTCTCCCCCTTAGTTCATGCAAGCTCCAATCCACCCTTGTGTTTTTAGATATCCTCTAAATAACCTCCACAAGATAGGATTGACAGATCTCGTTTCTTGTATAACCAAATTCTCCCCCTTAGTTGAGAATATCCTTTAAAATAATAAAAGTATCATCTACATCCAATCGAATAAGAAACTCTCCTCCAATTCAACATAAAATCCTCCTTAAGCCTAAAAATTAATGTCTCCCCCTTTGTGATTGAGAAAAACATGAATTAATAGACCCAAAGGTAATAGTTTGGACATTCCCACTAAGCTTCAGTTAAACTCTTCTTCAGCTTGTCTTCCAGAAAAGAATCTCTTCAACATTCCAGAGCTATAAAATTCAGTAACAGGATTCAAGCATAGTAGCAAGGTTAGTGTTTGGTATATGGTTTCCTCACTTCTACTACGTTCTGTTGGTGTTTACACTTTTAAGCGTAAGTGTTCCACTCATTTCTCTCCCTATGTCTCTCACTCAAGAGTATCACTCCCTCACTTCACTCAAGTGTATCTCTCCCTTACTGGCACTCATTCCATTTATAGCAATTTGTACCTGCAAGCAAATCCATGCTAGTCTCACCAAGATATTATGGATCGTTGACTGTAGCATGTTGTCGATCACTAAAGATCTAGGTTCTGAGATGGAATCTCAGACAGGGTTTCAGTTAGGTCGTCACCCAACTCACCATGAGCAAATCCATGCACACGTGGCTCGTCGTCGGGGAATAACCCTTCTGAAATTGGAATCTCCTCCATTCCAGGAGTGACTGAAATCCCAACACCTTGATCCTCAAAAGACTCATCAAATTGGTAAACCAACTGAATCATAGTCTACGAGTTGTTGCTCAACTACTTTCAGCATCAACAATCTCCCCATATGCAAATCCATGCACTGGATCATTGAATGTAGTATGCGTACTAGCAGCTATCTAAGCATCAACCGACTCCCCATATGCAAATCCATGCACTGGATCGTTGACGGTGTTATGCCTTTAAGTTTTGAACAATCCATGTATTCCAGAATTTGAGTTCCTGGGAGAGTAGACGTGTACAAACATATCTCTCAATCACCTGTGAAGAGGAATTAACTCACTATTTTCAGTCATGGAAAACTGTTAGTGATTGCCTCTCAACATCAACAGATTGCTCTGCGGATGTGAAATCCCGTTAGGAAACTAGGATTGTTCTTCCTAGGAAGGTTGACAAGGATTCTAATATATGGCAAGAAATCCAAGTTTCCCTCAAATTCCTGTGAAGGCGGCTCAACAACTTCATTCACCATGAATGGTAAACAAAGAAGTTTAGGGGTTTTACCTATACCTCAAAACGTGCACTTCTTGCAATGTGTCCTCATAATTGTTAGTCCCAAGAGAGGCTAGAGAACTGTTAGGTCCTATAACATCCCTTAAAAGCAAAAACTTTAGGATTACCATCAGCGTGAATGCTTTTGGTGTGCTTGACTCATTACAAGGTGCTCTGGCTGACGAGCAAATTTTCAATGAAATCACCCTGTTGAGAGAGTTCATTCAGAAACGGTTGAATTGCCTTTTCAGCTCTGCATCCTTTTGAGAGAATACAGATGAGCTACAGATACCTCAATTTGTATACTTCTTTCCTTCTCGAAAGGTAGAGCTGTGGTGCACTTCCGACTTCATCCTTATTTGCTGCATCAAGTGCAGTTTCTCCCTTAACAACTGCTAATCTATATAAGTTCCTTATATCACCAAGGGTTGAAAGTTTGAAATAGAATGATAGTGTTTGGTACTAAGGCCTTGGTTAGAAATTGATGGATTATTCAACTTCTTGACCTTCCCCTATAGCCACTAAGGCCAAGCCATTTCGGCTAAATAGATAGAGTTGATCAGAGCTATATAAAATTTGGTAGAGTATGATTAAACTTATTCTCTATTCCTTCTCAGAAATATAGCATCGGAGCAATGTGTCCTCAAGAAACAATGCACCAGGGCTAAAATGTGGGAATTAATAAAGAATATGTAAAAGAATATTAAGCCAAATTTCATAAACTCACAATTTTGAAAAAAAGTTTAACAGATTGATAAAAGTGTTCTTTTGAATTTCTCTTAGACAAATATCCAATTGAAATTCAAATCTTTTAACAAAAACATTTTAATTAATAACTCAAATCTATTTCATCTTGCTCACTGTATGTTTTCAGAAATTGTTTTGCAATTCATTCTTATCTGAAATTATCTCCGACTTAAAACATAAATTATTTAAAAAAAATCGAATGAATGCTTTAGTCATACAGTCCAAGGCACTAATCCCAAAGCAAACAACCATTGTTTTAATACTATAGGTCAATGTGAAACACACATTAACAAGAGTTTTGAAAAAAGTTTTACCAATAGTTGATACCTCAAGATCAAAACAATTTACTCAAATAAAATAGCCTGATACCATGCAACCTAAGTTACAAGTTATCAAGTAACTTTATTAATGCTAAAATTTATGATCTTTGACAACCCCTCACGATGTAGTAAATTACTTTCAATATCAGTGTTTTTGAAATAATCTTTTTGTCACTTAGTGCAGAAATTCTAAGTGACATCACTAATATCAAAAGAATGACAACTAATATTAATGGATTTTGCAAAAGACATGAATTACATCACTTAAACTACATATTAAGTGGTTCCATTAATATTAGCATTAAACAATTAGAAGTAAATAAAATTACAATTAATTGATATATACAAATACTTATGCTGAAACATTTGATACATATAGCATGAATAACATATGACAACACAAAGTACGAGGTCCTGGATATAAATTGACTATACAAAGAGATGCTACATTGTTAGGTCCCTAGGTCCCGGGTGATCATAGGTAATCTCATAGCGATAATATTGGGTCCCGGGTGGTCACAAGCCAAACATTAATCAGTTCCTAGAGATCGTAGACATCTAAATAGCATGAACACTCCCTATAAACATTACATTTAAATAAATCAATATTAGACTAGAGTGACATACCTTAGTCAATAGAGCTTTTACTGGTGTATGATTGTTGAATGAACAATTACTCCTCTTTGCCCGAGAGATCGAACGTTTACTCCTTTCGAGATCGAACGTTTACTCCTTTTGGACAGGAATAACTTTTCAGCTACCAGTTAACATTGTTCCTCGAAACAATACCACGCTCATCCAGACGGAAACTGTATTACCTTCAACACCCAAATATTTCCTTGTAGATATTGGTCTTGGCAGCAGCTTCACTAAACTCAGCACTCTAGAAACCAGTAGTCCTGACACTAGCTGAGTAGAACCTTCAAAAACTCCGAACTACCCTTCATCTTCTGTATCAATACGAAGTCTTCATGTGGATTGATTCCTTGTGCTAAGTGTATCTGCCTCTGGTTCAATTGAGTTAGTTCCTTGATTCGAACCCTACTCAATCTTGATTAGTTAGTGCATCGTCAATCTTCATTGAATTCACTCAGAAAAACCAATGAAATACTCTTATACATGCAAAGCACTACCAATCACTACTCTACTACCCAGATTCATCAAGAACTGACTCTAGGAAATGTTGTTACACAAAACCCTTTGTCATGACAGATGTGTCCTTAATGTTTCCTTAGATATTCAGTGGGTAGAGTAGTCTTCTTCAAATATGATTGAGATCATCTTGCATTATTTTTAAATTGACAATTTCCTTTTTAATATGCAATCACTCAATCTGGATCACTCAGTGCTCCTAAGAATCTCAACTCTTACTCAATGAGCACTGCTGGCCTTTGAACATCAAACACGACTAGTTGATCCAACTTACTGATGCTCCCCCTGTGATGCTGCTTGCAGCATTTCTTCATCTGGTGTCATCTGATCTTGAGCCCTAAATATGATGTCAACCTTTAGAAATTCAGAGCTAAAATCAAACGAATGGTAGGGAGCTTGATGATGATGTTCACTTCATCTAGATCATCTTAAATCAATCACAGACTCTGTGTAAGCTCTTAACTCCAAATAAGATAGCCATCCATCACACCATGTGACTTCAGGCATGATTAATCTTACTTGATGTCTTCTCTTTACATTTGCTGATTAGACTTGCTGTGTCAACTGATTCAGCCGTAGTGAATAGGAAACCTTAAGTCTATCCATTATCCTTGTAATTACACTCAAGGTCTGGATTTCCCTATTAACTCCTCCATTTGGTCATGAAGTCCGGAAACTGAACTTTACTCTAGAATACTCCTTTCAGTGTAGACATAACATAGAACTTCGTTCGTCAACAAATTCCATTACCTGCCCTCAAAGTGTTCTTACAGCAATCTGCCTAATCCTTTGAATGTGATTAAACACTGAGATGCTTCATCTATCAAATGCACGAACAAACACCAAAACTAAACAGGGTAGCCTTTGACTTGACTTCCCTTCAACTGACATACTTCACTAATGTCCTTCTTAAAAGAATTTCATTAGAAGTAGTCCTTTCTCACCAACTTCATCTTTACCATCGAATCTGTTATCTTGATAAACCAAGTATTAGTTGATAAACCAAGTGTGAGAGCATCACTTGTTGTTGAAGCTAACTCCATTCTGATAAACTTCAACGAATAGTTGACTTCATCATAAGCATTACATTTCGTGTCAGCAATAACCTCACTTCCAGTAGAGTGAGCTTCTATTTCTCTTGACCCCGATCAATACTGTTCATCCTCGAACTGATATTAGGAAACCCTTCGCAAAGAATTCTCTAGGTCTTCCTTAATATTGTGCTTCAGATCATTCAAGAAAAATAGGTAACCTTGCTTAACCATTTGAATACCAAAGCAAAAATAGTTACATGCCTCGAACATGAAAATGTCAGAGATATATAACTTGTACATGTTGAAAGATACTCTGCATTCACAAATGATTAAGACACGTGGTCCTCAATTTTGATTGAGTCCAAGGGTTAGAGATATTTCTAAACATAGTTAACAACAAAGCATTCATGTTCAACATGCTCATTCTTATCTGACTGATCACTCATCATCTATATCAGCCTTAACAAGTAGTCTTGGCTATGAGCTCAGTGATCCCAACCTAACTTAAGGTGGACTAGCAGTCTATAAGAATCATGTCGTACATATATGTAGTCATAGAAGAATCAATCACTCAGATTCCTAATTCTTCTAAATCACTTTTGTTATTCACTTTAACATTATATTATCTCTAATTACCTGAGTCAATTTAGATTTAAAAATTTAATTCATGGTTTATTGTACTGACCCCTAGGCAATTCCCAAAATAGAAACAAACTCATCTTAACAAGCACATGATCAGATATAGCATTTAATACAACCATGCGAGTATAAACAGATTATATACAATGTAAACATCAAGGCACTTAGCATGCAGCAAATACTCTTTCCGGTAAATGTACCCCTACAAATACCTAAGACTCTATATGCTAACATGATCAATTATCGTAAAGCAAGCATTAAATCACACAGGATCTAATCATGAAGTCAAATACTGATAAACAAGTGTTCGCACTTTATTCACGCAAGAGAACGTGGTCACAAGTAATACAGAAATAAGTAAGATTCGTTCCCACAGATACTCGACTTGCTTACGTTTAGCTCACTTATACACCAGAGTATGATTAACTACCACTGCTAAGGAAATAACAATTGGAGTTTAATTAAATTAATGATTAAAACTTAAAGAATTACTTATATTAAATAAACATGGAATTTTAACTTCATTAACTATCTCATCTAGAATCTTATGCCTTTTCAACCTAGCATGTGAAAGTGATGATAACTGATCAGACCCTCTAACCTGATAAACGCCAACTTTCGTTGCACGCATACCATCCTAATGAACATCCACAAAAGATAGAAGTCAAATAGTCAACCACTATACTTAGTCCCTATATGTCTATAGAGATTGAAAACATAATGGCTTAAGCACAAGAATCCATAAAATCACATAGTCAATGCAAGACGGTTAGAATTACACCACAAATTAATACATGCTCTTAACATGCAAAAACCTATGCTAGCATGGCATGTTCTAAACCCTAGATCCACTTTCGCATTCACGAGGATTTAACAAACAATCATAAATGTTCGCGACGCATTTATAACGAATAAGCTTAACCATACTAGGATATCCATAACAATCACACACTTAGGCATAAAAACAATCAATATCTAGATTCGATAGAAAAATACATTAAAATCCCATGACAACGATTAGCCCATAATTGGACTAGCCGACATCATGGGTTCATATGAAAACATAGTAGATAAACAATTAAACATAAAAGACTGATATTAATTGCAAGAGTAAAAGAAACAACCGATAATCCACGTGTAGAAAATTACAAAAGAAAAATAGCTTGACGGCTCACAAAGTACTCTGCCTCTTGACTGATAATAAAACCCTAATTGCTTACTTAATTTTCTAGATAATGACAATAATAATAATCCTTATGTTTTTATACTAGGTTACATAAAAACAATGATTCATGGGCTTGCTGCATTCTGGGCTTCGAAACGGACCAACTGCAGAAAAATCAGCAGCTGGACTCGACTAGAGGGGCGGGCGCGCCTCAAGGAGCGCGGGCGCGCCTCATTAATGGAGCGCGGGGGCGCCTGTAGAGGAGTGGGCTCGCCTGCCTGTTCTGTCCAGAAAAGCTTTTCTTTGCTCGTTGCTTCTTCAGCGCGTCGCCTTGCTTTCTCTTGGCCTCTTCTCAAGTCCTGATCTTCCTCCTTTGAAATCCTAGCTCATGCACCACCAATTTATGCAATTAATCAACAACTTTGCTACGAACGGCGATCTGCACACCAAAGACACAAAACACATCAAAAGACACTACATACTTGGGCACAAGCGATCAATTTAAGTCAGAATGGAACGTATAAAGTGGACCAAAAAGTCCACTAACACACCCCCAAACTTAAACCGATGCTTGTCCCCAAGCATAAACAGACTCTAAACAATCTAAGACAATGCAATGCATGAATGCAACTACTATGAAAATGCACGGACCCCCTCGAACTCACCAAATCCAATCGATAATCCAAAGTCTCAAAGAAATGCAATACATCCAAACAGAGCTCGACCAAGTCCCCTTATACTGATAATACATGAACAGAACGTGTGTGTGTGCGATGCTCATCAAATATACTCTGACACTAGATCAAAATCATACCTATTTTTCGCCAAGACAATCACCTGCTTATAAACAGAATGAGTGGTAAACACTCCATACATAGAAACACCGCCGTCATTCATTTGAGTTAGACAGGGAATCACACTTTATTGCTAAACCACCACTACGACACATAACACAATACATAGGCTTATTTAACCGTGCAATGGATGAGACCCCTAAAGGCTTATACAATAATACCCATGTAGCGAGCGTTAGGTTAGTGGATCCCAGACTATAAAAAGCCTTAGGTCACTAGGCACAAAGTCCCCTCGAACTTAATTGCCCGAGTATTAAAGAGCTCACCCTGGTTAATTTTGCCTCGAATTATTCACATGACTCTTTTTTTTTTTCTTTTTCTTTCTTTTTTTTTTTTTTTTTTTTAAACAGAATCTGGAATGAGAATTCTCAATTCCAACCCTAGACTACTCATAAAAATATGAGCCGGCTACTAGCCATTTGACGCCTAGCCATACTTGACAAACATTAACAATCAGCATGAATCTTTGTTTTCCCCCAAACTTATACTTTGGTATTCGTACATTATCAAGGGAATAACAAACATTCTAGATATAAACATGCGATTAAATCTAAAACAACTAAATAGGCATGGCTCAACCTAGCCCAAAAGCAACCGACGAGACTGTGTAAATAATGTGCTTCTGAAACATGCAAATCAATTTCATAAGGACTGTAAATCATCCCTCTGCTCATCAATACCACACTCAAATTGACATCGACTTATCAAACAGAATTAGTTCGTCCTAAGAGATCATGAAATATGCATGCTATGAAATGCAACTAACACGGATTCATATGATAACCAGAACAAAAATTTTCAAACAAAATGCTCTATATGGACAATTAAAACAAAATGCATGACAAACACTACAACTACATGTCCTATATGCATCTAACTACAATCTCCATTTCCTACCCCCAAACTTTAAAATATTCAATGTCCCCATTGAAGGCAAGAAACGAAGAAAGTGTGCAGAAATACCTCAATCCTCAGCAGAGTCACCCTCCTCGGGTGAATCCGGTGGGGGATACACGGTGCCAGCCCCATAAACAGGCCAATCGACCTGTACACCTGTAGCTAGGAAAGCTGCACCAAGAGCCTGAGTCAGGTCAGCCGCAAACCGGCTCTGCCGATCATCAACTGCGTCCATCCGCCGTGCTAACCTCCTAAAATGAGCCTCACCCATACCAGCACTAGCCACAGCTGGCGGTGCCCTAGAAGATCCAGCCCTAGCCTCCCTCTGTTGTCTTGGTGGCACTTCACCACCCACAATATACCCCAAGCCACGGGGATGCGGTACACCACCGTCCCATTCAGGGAGTCGAGCTATCGCCGCCGTGTCAATGGCACTCGCAGGAAGTTGCAACTGTTCCTCCGCCGGCCAGTGAATACCCACATCAACACACAGACGAACAACCACTGAGCCATACGGAATCACGCCAGTTGTACTGCCCTACAAGAATCGGATCATGTGCCTGTGGATAAGGGAGCCTAGGTCGATGTATCGCCCGCTGAGAATACCCCACAACAAAATAGCCCGATCTACTGTCACCTCATGAGTGTGTGACGATGGCACAATGTTAGCACACAGAAACAGGTTCCAGGCCTTAGCATACGGGTTCAAGGCCATGGCAGAGAAGGTAACCGGCTCAGTAGAGCCTGCCCTGCGCTTCCAAGTAGTGCCGGGAACTGTCATATCCCGCAGGATGGCCTCAAGGTCAACCTCCCCACGGGTCTTCAACCCAAAATCTTCCACTCCCTCCTGCGGTGCTGGCAAATTCAAAACCCTAGTGATGGCGGCAGGAGTATAATCCACAACATACCCTCGAACTGCAGAATACCCATTATTCTCCTGCTTGGCATTGGCATAGAACTCCCTAACGATACTCAATGGTATCGCCTCCGCAGCCTCACACAAGGTCTCCCAACCGCGCTCACTAACCATCGCGATTAGAGACCCATCAAGAACACCCGGAATAAATGTTAAGGCTTTTAACAAGTTAGAGTGGCTGGGCTTGGGCTAAAAACTGATTTAAAACATAAAATTGCTGATTTCGTTTGTTTTTATACTTTTTTATTTTTTTTCGGTTTTTTAACAGCCGCACTCAGGGCGCCCGCGCCTCCCGGAGCGCGCCCGCGCCTGAGGCTACTGCAATTTTTCAATTTTTTTTTGTGTTTTTTTTTTTTTTTTTTTTAAATATATTTTTTTATAAGAATAAAAATTACCATTCAAGCCGTAGGTTGCCTCCCACGAGCGCTGTCGTTAACGTCATTTAGCCGGACGTTACTTCAGGTCCTCAATCCGAGGTTGACAGAATCGCGACTTCAGCTTCGCGATTTACTTGTTCTCCCAAATACGGCTTCAATCTCTGACCATTGACTTTAAACGCTTGATCTGGGGTCTTTTCATAAATCTCCACAGCTCCGTGTGGATACACAGTTTTCACAACAAAGGGTCCTGACCACCTTGACTTAAGTTTTCCTGGAAACAATCGCAGACGAGAGTTAAATAATAAAACTAATTGACCAGGAACCAATACCTTTGTTGTCAACCGACGATCATGCCATCTTTTCACTTTTTCCTTGTAGAGCTTGTGATTCTCATAAGCTTGTAGACGAAACTCATCCATTTCATTGATTTGTACCATCCTCCTTTCCCTTGCGGCTTTACAATCATAATTCAGCTTCTGCAATGCCCAATAAGCCTTGTGTTCCAGTTCTGCTGGCAGATGACAAGCCTTGCCATAGACAAGTTGATATGGTGACATACCCAAAGGTGTTTTGAACGCAGTTCGGTAGGCCCACACAGCTTCATCCAGTTTTAAAGACCAATCCTTCCGCGAAGGACTTACCACTTTTTCCAGAATGCGTTTGATCTCACGGTTTGATACTTCAGCTTGGCCATTGGTTTGAGGGTGGTATGCTGTCGCCACCCGATGGTTGATGTTGAATCTTGCCATCAGATTAGTGAACTTTCGATTGCAAAAGTGAGAACCCTCATCGCTGATAATGACCCTTGGAGTCCCAAATCTGGTGAAAATGTTCTTGTGAAGGAAGTTGAGCACTACATTGGCATCATTAGTTGGAAGTGCCTTGACCTCCACCCATTTGGAGACGTAATCCACAGCTAGCAAGATGTATTGGTTATTGCAAGATGAAATGAATGGGCCCATGAAGTCGATTCCCCATACATCAAAAATCTCCACTTCTAGCATTACATTAAGGGGCATCTCATCCCTTTTTGAAATGTTGCCTACTCGCTGGCAACGATCACATCTGGTTACAAACTGATGAGCATCCTTGAATAGTGATGGCCAATAAAATCCTGCCTGCAGAATACGAGTAGCTGTCTTTTCACCTCCATAATGGCCTCCATAAGCCGTGGCATGATAATCCCTCAGAATAGCTTCAGTCTCACTATATGGTACACACCTTCTGATAATCTGATCAGCCCCTTGTTTAAACAGATATGGCTCATCCCAACGAAACCACTTTACATCATGCATGAATTTCTTCCTTTGGGCTGACGACAATTCGGGTGGAACAATATGACTCACAAGATAATTCACAATATCCGCATACCATGGTTCTTCTTCTTGTACTCCAAACAGTTGTTCATCCGGAAATGAGTCATTGATGAGAGTACTGTCTCGTGATTTAACAGGATCTTCCAATCGTGAGAGGTGATCAGCTACCTGATTTTCGGTCCCTTTTCTATCTTTGATCTCCACGTCGAATTCTTGAAGTAGGAGAATCCATCGAATCAGGCGGGGTTTGGAATCCTTCTTGGATAGCAGATACCTAATAGCTGCGTGGTCAGTATACACCGTCACTTTCGTACCAAGCAAGTATGATCTGAATTTTTCAAAGCCATATACAATGGCTAACAGCTCCTTCTCTGTGGTTGTGTAATTCAATTGCGCATCATTGAGTGTCTTGCTTGCATAGTAGATAACATGAAAAATCTTGTCTTTCTTTTGACCAAGAACAGCCCCTACTGCAAAATCGCTAGCATCACACATCATAGCAAAAGGTTCATTCCAATCTGGGGCGATGATCACAGGTGCTGAAATCAACTTCCTCTTCAATGTATCAAAAGCTGTCATACAATCATCATCGAATTTGAAGGGAATATCCTTCTCCAATAGCTTACACAAAGGTTTGGAAATTTTGGAGAAGTCCGTGATGAATCTTCTGTAGAAACCTGCATGACCGAGGAAACTACGAATTCCTCTCACTGAATTGGGCGGTGGAAGATTTTCAATTGTCTCAATTTTTGCTTTATCCACTTCCAGGCCTCGCCGTGATACCTTGTGTCCAAGAATAGTTCCTTCTTGTACCATGAAATGGCATTTCTCCCAGTTGAGAACCAGATTAGTCTCCACGCATCTTTTCAGAACCATGCTAAGATTGTGTAGACATTCGTCAAAAGAAACCCCAAATACTGAAAAATCATCCATGAAGACTTCCACTGTCTTACCAATCATGTCTGAAAAAATTGCCATCATGCACCTCTGAAAAGTGCCAGGTGCACCACATAACCCGAATGAAACCCTTCGAAAAGCGAAGGTACCAAACGGACATGTAAATGTTGTCTTCTCCTGATCCTCTGGAGCAATGCAGATCTGATTGTAACCCGAATATCCATCCAGAAGGCAAAAGTACTCATGGCCGGCCAGTCGGTCTAGCATTTGATCAATGAAAGGAAGAGGGAAGTGATCCTTCCTAGTAGCTTTGTTCAGCTTCCTGTAATCCATGCAGATTCTCCAGCCAGTTACTGTCCGCGTAGGAATGAGCTCGTTCTTTTCGTTAGTTACCACTGTCATGCCTCCTTTCTTTGGCACACATTGAACTGGACTCACCCAAGCACTGTCAGAAATAGGATAGATAATCCCTGCATCCAACCACTTAATAATTTCCTTCTTCACTACTTCCTTCATGAGTGGATTGAGCCTTCTCTGATGTTCCACTGTTGGCTTACTACCTTCTTCCAGCGGGATCTTATGCTGGCAATAGGCAGGGCTGATTCCTTTAATGTCTGCAATAGTCCACCCAATGGCTGATTTGAATTCCCTGAGAACCCTTAACAGCTTTTCTTCTTCAGGACCTGTAAGGTTAGCAGCAATAATCACAGGTAAAGTAGATGATTCCCCAAGAGAAGCATACCTTAAGTGATCAGGCAATGGTTTGAGCTCTAGCTTTGGTGCTTCCTCGATAGATGGTTTCAACCGCTGATGTGATTCTCTCAATTCAGATAAACCCAACGATTCTGGTTTCTCAAACTTTTGTTGCCAAGGCGAAGCATTCAGAGACTGTACCTGTTCTTCAACCTCTTCCTCTTCAATTGTAAAGTCCCCACGTAGAGCCTTTTCCAGTGTATCATCCATAAGCATGTGTTCAATTTTTACTTGCACAGCAGATTCCACTACATCTACTTTAAAGCATTGCTCTTCTTCTGTTGGAAATTGCATTGCTTTGAACACATTGAATGTGACATTCTGATCGTGCACTCTCATGGTGAGTTCTCCCTTCTGTACGTCAATCAATGTCTTTCCCGTTGCCAAGAATGGTCTCCCAAGAATGATAGGGATTTTCTTGTCTTCTTCAAAATCAAGGATGACAAAATCTGCTGGAAAGATTAGTTTGTCGACTTTTACCAACACATCTTCGACAATTCCTCGCGGATAAGTGATTGAACGATCCGCCAACTGCAGTGACATGTTAGTTGGCTTCGGCTCAGGAAGACCAAGTTGTAAGAATATAAAGTATGGCATGAGGTTGATGCTTGCTCCCAAATCGCACAAACATTTGTCGAACGCCAAATTCCCAATTATGCATGGTATAGTGAAACTACCAGGATCCTTCAACTTTGGTGGTAACTTCTGCTGCAATACTGCACTACACTCTTCCGTCAAGGCAACAGTGTTTAACTCTTCTAGCTTCAGTTTCCTAGATAGAATGCCTTTCATGAATTTGGCGTAGCTTGGCATTTGCTCCAGCGCTTCAGCAAAAGGTAAGTTGATGTGTAGTTTCTTAAAAACTTCCAAGAATTTAGCAAACTGTTTATCTGATTTTTGCTTCTAAAGCCTTTTAGGGAATGGTGGAGGAGGAAATACTTCCTTGTGAACACTGTCTGTCTCTGAACTGCTTTTCTCTTCTGAATCATTTCTTTTTTCCTTAATCGGCTCCTCCTGCGCAACTTTTTCTGCAGAAATTCCCCTCCCGGCAGTAAGGTGAGGCGCGCCCGCGCCTGAGGAAGCGCGCCCGCCCTGCACCTCCTGCCCAGAATGCTGACGTTCTTCGTTTTGTGGAATTTCGACCTCCTGATTGTTCGTAACCCTTCCAGAACGCAATGTAATAGCGTGTATTTGTTCCTTGCTTTCTTTCTTGCCTGGGTTAGCCTCTGTGTCACTTGGTAATTGTCCTTGAGGTCTGTGTAGAAGAGCACTTGCTAGTTGACCAATTTGATTTTCCAATGTCTTCAGCGTTACAGCTTGACTCTTATACATCATTCTCAGTTCCTCCATCTCTGACTTTTCATTTGAGTGCCCTTGTCCTCCCTGAGATTGTTGATGAAAACCAGGAGGGTTGTATGATTGTCTTGGTGCATAAGATTGTTGAGGAACAGAATTGTTGAAAGGCCTTGTTCCAAATTGCTGACCCTGCGATGGTTGTGGACTGGCATTCTGATTGTTGCTCCAACTGAAGTTAGGATGATTCCTGTTGTTGGGGTGATATGTATTAGGTGCCGGTTGTGTAGGTTTCTGAAAGTTGCCGACAAAATACGCTGAATCGCTAGAAATAGCACACTGAGTGGTATCATGAGCACCAGCACATAAATCACAAACCATAGCGACTTGCTGAATTCCTGCCTTGGATAATGCGTCCACCTTTATAGATAAAGCCTGTAGTTGAGCTGTTATAGCAGTGGCAGCGTCCACTTCAAAAACACCTGCAGTTTTACTCTGCGGCAATCGCTGAGTAGGATTCTGATACTCGTTGGCAGCCATCATTTCAATCAAGTCATAAGCTTCTTCATAGCTCTTGGCCCAAAGAGCTCCTCCAGATGCTGCATCAAGCATAGGTCGTGAATGATTCAATCCATTATAGAAACCATTAATGACCATCCAATCTGGCATCCCATGATGGGGACACTTTCGAAGCATCTCTTTATACCTTTCCCAAGCTTCACACAACGTTTCTCCAGAATGTTGATTGAACTGTGTAAGAGCATTCCTCATGGCTGCCGTCTTAGCCATAGGAAAGAATTTAGTCAGAAACTTTTGTGCGAGATCCTCCCAAGTAGTTATAGAACCTGCTGGCAGCGAATGCAACCAGCTCTTTGCCTTGTCTCGTAGAGAGAATGGAAACAGCCTCAGTTTTATAGCATCTTCAGAAACCCCGTTGGTTTTAAAGGTATCACAGATCTCGATGAAGTCTCTGATATGCATATTAGGGTCCTCAGCAGGTGAACCCCCAAACTGCACAGAATTCTGAACCATTTGAATTGTGCCCGGCTTGATTTCAAAATTATTAGCTGCAATAGCCGGCCTAACAATGCTTGACTGAATGTCATTGATCTTCGGTTGAGAGTAATCCTTAAGAGCTTTCACTGGATCCCCCATTACTATTTCTGGTTCAATTTCTGGAACTGCAATTCCCTCTTCTTCGTCTAAGTGTTCTTCCAGTTTTTCCTTACTCGATTGAGAACGAGTACGCATACACGATCAATTACCTGAATTCACGTAGCAAACAAGAACGATTAATAACAAATCTCAGTCAGTGATATCTAACGACCACTGATGATAAGCACATTAACTAAATAAAACAATGAACCGAGTCCCCGGCAGCGGCGCCAAAAACTTGTTCGCACTTTATTCACGCAAGAGAACGTGGTCACAAGTAATACAGAAATAAGTAGGATTCGTTCCCACAGAGACTCGACTTGCTTACGTTTAGCTCACTTATACACCAGAGTATGATTAACTACCACTGCTAAGGAAATAACAATTGGAGTTTAATTAAATTAATGATTAAAACTTAAAGAATTACTTATATTAAATAAACATGGAATTTTAACTTCATTAACTATCTCATCTAGAATCTTATGCCTTTTCAACCTAGCATGTGAAAGTGATGATAACTGATCAGACCCTCTAAACTGATAAACGCCAACTTTCGTTGCACGCATACCATCCTAATGAACATCCACAAAAGATAGAAGTCAAATAGTCAACCACTATACTTAGTCCCTATATGTCTATAGAGATTGAAAACATAATGGCTTAAGCACAAGAATCCATAAAATCACATAGTCAATGCAAGACGGTTAGAATTACACCACAAATTAATACATGCTCTTAACATGCAAAAACCTATGCTAGCATGGCATGTTCTAAACCCTAGATCCACTTTCGCATTCACGAGGATTTAACAAACAATCATAAATGTTCGCGACGCATTTACAACGAATAAGCTTAACCATACTAGGATATCCATAACAATCACACACTTAGGCATAAAAACAATCAATATCTAGATTCGATAGAAAAATCCATTAAAATCCCATGACAACGATTAGCCCATAATTGGACTAGCCGACATCATGGGTTCATATGAAAACATAGTAGATAAACAATTAAACATAAAAGACTGATATTAATTGCAAGAGTAAAAGAAACAACCGATAATCCACGTGTAGAAAATTACAAAAGAAAAATAGCTTGACGGCTCACAAAGTACTCTGCCTCTTGACTGATAATAAAACCCTAATTGCTTACTTAATTTTCTAGATAATGACAATAATAATAATCCTTATGTTTTTATACTAGGTTACATAAAAACAATGATTCATGGGCTTGCTGCATTCTGGGCTTCGAAACGGACCAACTGCAGAAAAATCAGCAGCTGGACTCGACTAGAGGGGCGGGCGCGCCTCATTAATGGAGCGCGGGGGCGCCTGTAGAGGAGTGGGCTCGCCTGCCTGTTCTGTCCAGAAAAGCTTTTCTTTGCTCGTTGCTTCTTCAGCGCGTCGCCTTGCTTTCTCTTGGCCTCTTCTCAAGTCCTGATCTTCCTCCTTTGAAATCCTAGCTCATGCACCACCAATTTATGCAATTAATCAACAACTTTGCTATGAACGGCGATCTGCACACCAAAGACACAAAACACATCAAAAGACACTACATACTTGGGCACAAGCGATCAATTTAAGTCAGAATGGAACGTATAAAGTGGACCAAAAAGTCCACTAACAACAAGCAACACTAATAAACTAGCATAAGTTATCTAATTTATATAGAAATCAAGGTGAGACATACATTACATCAAACTTATAATATAATGCAGTTCAGCACTTAATACTCTATAATTGAATCAAACAAGTATAAACTAGTTAGAAAGTATACCTGAGCGATGCTTAGCATTCCATCTCGAGTGATAATCAATTGATCCAAATCAATTTCCATTCTACTGATACTCATGGAAGTATCCTTGCATTTGACCTCAATAACCAATGATGTTCCTGCTTCAACCCAAACTGATACCTGATTGTTCTGCTTAAAGTCCCGACATAGAATATCTCATGTTCTGCTTGAAAAGATCACTCTTCTTTGTATGTGTAGCAATAACCTCTTGATTATCATATGTCAATGATAATCAAACCTTGTGTGTTTTTGCCACTGATGTCCTTTAACCAAATCTTCAATTGTTGTTTTGGTTCTTTGACCGATAAACTGAATTCCTTTTCAAAATCCCAAATTCTTCAGATATTGATTCGAAAACCACTGATCGAAGACTCTTCCCTAAATGAACTAATCCCCTTTCAATAACCAAATGATCCACTGAGTAGACCGATGTAGAAATACACCTCCAATGGTAAGATCAGGTCTCAACTCCATTAGAATGTTCTTCAGTTAGTTCGTTTGTCCTCAACGAACGAAGAATCAACTCCTGTTGTTTCGTTTAATAAAACATTTTGTTCAAACAGAAGTATTTAATTTTTTTTGGAATTTAAATAATCAAAATAAATTAAAAATGCATTTTTTTGATAAATAATAATAAATTTCTCAATTTCAAATTATAAATAAATAAAATAATTCGAAAAGAAAGTTTTGATATAGAGATAACAAATTTTTCAAGGTATATTAAATAATCCTGAAAAAGAAATTATTTCAAATCAAAATTAACTTCCAAAGAATTTTATAGAATTTATAATCCAAAACAGTTTCAATTATAATTAAAATAAAACAGATTGAAAATATATGTTTGATATAAAAATAATAAATTTTCAAGTCATCTAAGATATTCTTGAAAATAAATTATTTCAACCAAAATGATTTTCCAAAAAGTTTAATGAGATTTATAATTAAAACTTCCAAGCTTAAATTATAATTAAAATAAAACAATTCGAAAACATAATTTTGAAATAGAAATACTAAATTTTCAAAACATTTAAAATGTTCATGAAAATAAATTATTTCAATCCAAAAATATTTTCCAAAGAGTTTTACAAAATTTGTAATTAAAGTTTTAAGAAAAATAAATTATTAAACCTCAAAACTAATTCTCAAAATACTTTTAAGAATATTAAACTCAAAAGAAATTAAATTGGATTTTAAGATTAATTTTAGTTTTCAAATTAATAAAATTCTTAACTAAGAATATTAAAAATATAAAATATTTGACTCTAAAATTTAAAAGAAAATAAAATATTTTCCAAGATGTAAGATAAACTTGAAAAATAAATTATTTAAATTTAAAAATTATTTCCAAAATATTTTAAATAATTAAATTCAAATTTAATTATTAAATCAATTATTAAACTAAAAACAATTTGAGAGAAAAATAATTTTTGTTTTAAATAAAAGTTAAGCTATGTAGCAATGTGTCATGTTGAAACAGCTTTCTAAGTAGAAATTCTACATATGAATGTTCTACATAGATTCCATCTCGAACATCCTATCTTGAACATCCTAGTCGAACATCCAAGTCGAACATCATATCTCGAACATCCAAGTCGAACATCCTATCTCGAACATCCAAGTCGAATATCCTATCTCGAACATCCAAGTCGAACATCCTAAGTCGAACATCCCAAGTCGAATATTCTAACTCGAATATTCTAACTCGAACAAGCTAACTCGAACATGCTAACTCGAACATGCTAACTCGAACATGCTAACTCGAATATTCTAACTCGAATATTCTAACTCGAATATTCTAAGTCGAATATCTAACTCGAATATTCTAAGTCGAATATCTAACTCGAATATTCTAAGTCGAATATTTAACTCGAATATTCTAAGTCGAATATTCTACATAGAAATATTCTACTTGGCTATCTCGAACATTTTGTACTTAGAAAAATTCTGGGCTTCAAAAAAAATTCTGGATGCCCAGTGAACCAATCGTACCCTCTTTAATCTCAAAAATAAAAATAAATCCAATCGATTTGTATGTCAATCGAGTGGCTCTGATACCAATTGTTGGGTCCCGGAGATCGTAGAGGGGGGCGAATACGATTCCCAAATTAAAAATATGACTATTAATTATTTTTTGGGACAACATAAAAATTACTTTGGTTCAAACCCGGTTATTGTTCATCATCTTCTTCAACCTCAAGAACACCATTAAAATAACCAAGATAATGAACGGTAAATCATCCAAAACACACAACACAACAAGATCCAAGAATATAACTTTATATTCATTGAAGTGGGGTAGATGCTACAAACAAGTTCAAGAACATAAGCTCAAGAACACAACAAAGAAGTGATTTTTGTCTCCTCTAAAACTATTACATTTTGTAGATCTAGGAGACAAAAATCAACTCTATCTTCTATACAAGATTTAACAAGTGTTTACAATAGAAAGATAGAGGAGTGGTATGATAAAGAAAATCATGGCTACAAATATATTCAAGATTTAGTTTGGCCATGGGGGAGAGAATTTTTTTTCTCTCTCCCCTTTTCTTTTCTCATCCGGATGCACACATTCACCACTCATATTAAGACTTGGGTTTCTTCTTTATATATTGAAAAAGGTGTTACTTTTTGTTTTTTTCACCTTTTACTCTTGTCCACTCAAATCTTATCTTTAAAGTCAAGTGAAAGCATGCCTTTGGAAATATTTAATGTAAAAGTAATATTTAAATAAATATATATAATATAAATAAAGAATGTCTTTATTTATAAAATATATAAATAATTAAATAAATACTTTATTTAATTAAATTAAATATTTCCATTCCACTCTTCAATTTGTGTAGACTTCCTTATCCAAATACTTGGCCCCGTATACGTGACTCCACCACGTCCGAGTATTTGGCCTTCTAATCTGTGAAGCTTTAGTAAGATCCAATCAGGTTGTGCCGTCTGTCCCTTATCCATTAGGCTGACATTTCTCCAACACTGATTTACCACCTTTGTTGATCCTCCACATGACTTAAGAAAACCAACAACTTTAGAATGATTAAAACCATATTAACCGACGAGAGCTTGCCTCCAATGTCCTGACACTTGATGCAACGGTCTGGTTCATAAGTGACTAGTCTTGATAGGGGCTCTTGATTCTGAACATGATTCCACATTCTTCTTTGCAAACCTTACTTGTAGCTTCGATTGTAATGCACTAAAATCTTCATAGACTAAGACAATTTTTTATAGCTTCCACATCCTTGAATAGATGTCAATATCTTTTATTCTCCACTGAGGCATGAACATGTTAATGAACTTCTTCCAGTGAGCTTCAAGTCTGTAGATGATCCTTTGATACTTTGTCTTAACTGAACTCTGTGATCCAAGATTTTTGTGCACCTGCATATTATTACATGTCCTGTTCTATTGTTGAGTTATCATCAACCATTACATAGAGATTACATTTAGCATTCCTAGTACACATGAAAGTGCAGTGAGTTACTTCCCTTCACTCCTATCTACCCTTTCAACAGATGACCACATCTCATTGGTCATATGTATGGTGATATTAAAGTCAAGAACATAAGTGCATATCTCAATGCATGGCACTGGAATGAGCCTCCGTGAGATTTTACATGTTAAATAAGTTTCATAAGTAATTCTCACTATAATAATGGTGTACTGATCCTTAGACTTAAAATCATTATATTTCTATACAAGAATTAATATACTTTGATTACATTAAAAGTTACCTTTGACTGGGTGATTATAAAAGTGGACATTGAGTATATTATGAATCGTATAAGAAATATGAATGATATAGATGGGATTTAATCCTCCTAATTTTTGGAGTGATATTATTGGCATCTTGTTTGAGTGAGACTATGAAATGCACGACCGTGCTCAAATGTTGATTTGATTTTATTAGTCTACTCATCGATTAAGAAAACTAAAGATTAAATTATGAAGAGGATGACACGACACGTGCCTTGAGTTTAATCTATAATATCAAGATTAAAGAGATTATATTACATTGTACATTATTCATGAAAGGCTCAATCGAATCACCGATTTAACTATTATTACTTGAGTAGCAATGATGTATTACTATATGCCGCACATTGTCTATAATTTTGTTATTGGATAATAAAATTATTGCCAACGTAATAATAACATAAAGGGTCGCACACAAAGAATACTTGAAGGAGAATTAATAGTAATTCAAATTTATTTTACATATTAATTAAGTTGGACTTAATTAATAAAATTAGAAATTTGAATTAATTTATAATTCGAATTATACTTGAGTATTAATTAAATTTGACTTAATTAGTTATTTAAATTAAAATTTGAATTTCAAATAAATTAATTAAATATAAGGTCCAATCAGATGATGGGCTAAAAGGACTTGTTTATTTCCTCTATAAATACATCTCTTTCTCTAAGTGTTAAAAAAATTCAGTTTTGGGAAAACCCTAGCCGCATAGAGAGATAGATAGATAGAGGTTGAGAGAAATAGCTTGGGTGCTAGTACATCCTTCCTCCTTCGAAGATCAAGTATTCGTGTGGATACCGTTAAAGCGTAGATCGTGGGCTGCGGGATACGTGGTGATCGTACGAGCTTTGGACCTCCATAATCTCTATCTTTAATTCATCAAAGCTTTAAAAGGTAATACATCATGATCTCTAAATTAAATATTGTATTTTCGCATGAATCATGATGAGGGTTTCACTATTTTTGATTTATTTTTCGTGTTTATTCCGTTGCGTTTATGCCTCAAAACCCTTCAATAAATACATAGAATCTTAATTCACCGTACAATATAAGGGAATAATTCTAAATTTGATTATGTTTAATACACACAAAGTATACTAGTATTATTTAATAGTGAAGACAAACTAATCTAAATAATACTACAGCCATACCAGTGGATTGTCCAACACCGCCTATGTTGTGAACCTTATTATATTATATAAACTGTATTTGACAATCTAATCTTCCGTATCCCATTTTATACTAGATTGTTCACAATATATAAATTCAGACATGTAAACATTTAAATGATTCTTAATCAAGATGTAGGTAATTAATATATATACTAAAACTAATATTTGAGTATACTCTAACATAATAAGACTTTCATTATTGAGTTTTATATCCCAAAGAAAGGCTAAGTCTTACATCATACCAAAATAGAATTAAAGGTAGTATCATATTGATAAACAAACATTAAACCGTCCTCTAATTACAATCCAAGTACAATTATAAAATTTAACAGAACACATTAGCTCAAAATCTTGACCAACATAATATTTCATTAGCAATAGCAAATTAATATGTTCATGATGTCCTTACATAATTGTTGGTTCCATAAACTTCAAATGTGCACCAAAATAGAAGTAACAAACCAAATGTTTTTTTCCAAAAATCATAACATAATTTGATCACCATACTAGTGTCTTACAATAAAATCCATGAATTAATAAGAAATATTATTAACCAAATCCATGCTAGCTACATGTTCTCGAAAGAGATTAGGCGGTAAACCTTTTGCCAGTGGATCTGCCAACATAACAATTGTATTAATTTTCTCAATAGACACTTGATATTTTTGAACAATTTCTCGTACTACAAGATACTTTATATCTATATATTTTGTTGCATCACTTATCTAGTAGTCTTTACATAAAGAAACAACAACATTATTATCACAATAAATCTTTAACAGTCTAGAAATTGTGTCAACTATTTTGAGACCTGTGATAAAGTTCCTTAGACATAAAGCTTGCTTTCTTGCTTTATAGCTAGCCACAAATTCAGCTTCCATAGTAGAAGAAGTACTCAATGACTTCTTAGCATTTTTCCATGAAATAACTCTTCCTGAAAGTATGAAAACATAACCTGAAGTGGATTTTAATTCATCTTTACACCCAACATAATCGGAATCTAAATAACCAATAACTTCAAGGATATCCGTTTTTCGATATGTGAGCATAAAGTATTTTGTACCTTGTAAATAACACATGACCTTTTTCACTGCTCTTCAATGGTCTTCTCCTGGATTTATTTGATATCGTCTAAGCATACCGACAATAAATGCTAAGTCCGGAAGAGTGCATATTTGAGTATACATAAGACTCCCAACTGCTGAGGCATAAGGAATATGCTCCATTTGTTCAAGTTCCAGATGATTTTTAGGACATTATTTCAAACTAAATTTGTCACCCACCCTTGACAACATGAGTAACACTTGGAGAACAATTTTGCATGTTGAACTATTTGAGAACTTTATCAATATAATTTCTTTGTGATAAACCCAAAACCCCATGAAATCTATTTCTATGAATTTCAATGCCTAAGATATAAGATGTTTCCCCCAGGTCCTTCATATCAAAATTACTTTGAAGGAAGCTTTTTGTCTCATGCATTAAATTCATATCACTACTAGCGAGCATAATTTCATCCATATAGAGTACTAAAATAATGTACTTGCTCCCACTTATTTTTAGCTATATGCATTGGTCTACAACATTTTCTTTAAACCCAAATTATACAATCACATCATGAAATTTAATATTCCACTCTCTAGATGATTACCTTAATCCATATATGGACTTCTTTAACAACATTTCGTGTGTTCCTCGCCTTTGACCACAAAACCTTCCGGTTGTGACATGTAGACATCTTCATGCAAGTCACTAATAAGAAAAATGGGTTTTACATCCATTTGGTGTAACACTAAATCATAATGAGTTACCAAAGCCATGATAATTCAAAGAAAATCTTTACTTGACAAAGGGGAATATGTATCATTATAGACTATTCCTTTTCTTTGTTTAAAGCCCTTGGCAACCAATCTAGCTTTATATCTTTCGATATTACCACTAGAATCAAGCTTAGTTTTGTAGACCCCCTTACAGCCTACAACTTTGACTCCTTGTGGCACTTCTACTAAATCCCATACTTCGTTATCTTTCATGGATTTCAACTCATCCTCAATGGCTTTAAGCCATTGAGTTGAATGGTCATTTGCAACAGCTTCTTTATAAGAAATATGATCATGTCCCATGCCAAGATCAGACTCAATTTCATCTAAATACATAATATAATCATCTGAGATTGCTGATCGTCTAACTCTTTCTGACCTTCTGACAGGTTCATTAGTATTTTCATTAAGTTGAGGTGGATCTTGACATACATTCTCATGTGACTGGTATCTTGATCATAATTTTGTAGTGCACTAAAATTTGGAATGATAGGAATAGATACATCCTGTTGAATTTCTTCCAGAGTTACTTTTCGAGATGTACTCCCACTAATTTCAGCATTCTAAAAAAATAATGCATTTTTAGCTAGTTTCAACAATTCGAGTGGTATGTGATGGACAATAAAATCTAAAACCTTTAGATCTTTCAGGGTAACCAATAAAATGACAGGTTATAGTCTTATGGTGCAATTTTTTGATTTGTGGATTGTATATTTTTGCACCAGCCAAACAACCCCATATTTGCATATATTCCAAACTAAGTTCTCTGTTAGTCCATATTTCACAAGGTGTTTTAGGCACAAAGTTACTTGGAACCCAATTTAGGATATGCATGGTTATTTTAAGGGCTTCAACCCACAAAAATTCAGGCAAAGTACTGTGACATATCATACTTCAAAGTGATTAGTGCATAATTTTACATATTTTAATGCCTATTTTATTGCTCGCTTTCGTATTTTTATTAGTTAATTTATTGCATTTTCCTTATTTTGTATATAAGTAAATTAAACAATTAAAGGAGATGGAATGGGTTAGAAAGGGCAAAAAAAGGAAGAAAAGGAAGCCAACAAAGTAAAGAGGAGAAAAAGACAAAAGAGCAAGTTGGTGGATGGAATCAAAAATTAATGGTGTAGATTTTACCAACAAACGCCTCATTTGAATGGTGGGGATTGACCCAACACCACCCAAAACCCTATTTCTAGCCTATAAATACCCCCTCTTTCTATCATCTAGCCCATCTTTAGTTTACCCTAGTTTTAGTAGTAGACTCTCTTTTAATTTTCTAGATCTAGTTTTTACCTCTCTCAAATATTGTAAATACTTTTCATATTAATGCAAGTCTTTATTTTCTTTTATGCTAGTCTCCATCTTATCTTCTTTAAATTTATGGCTATGATATCTTTCTAAGTACCACAAGTTGTATACTTGGGAAATGAAAGGAGCCTTTTAGATTAAGATTCTAGATCTAGTTTACTTATCTCTCTACTTTACTCTTTAGTTTTATTGTTTATTGTCTTGTCATGAGCCCCTTTAAATCTCAATTTTAAATGCGGGTTCAATGATTTAGATCTCTAAATTTATTATTGTTAGTTGTTTTTTTTTATTCTAGATTGTAGAACTAGTTAATCATCTCTCTTGCAAATAATTGTTTCGACAGTGACCATTCCTGGGTTCATTTCATCACCATGTTTTAGTTTTTAGTTTAGTTAAATAATTTAACATTCAATATCTTATTATGTCTGTTCATTTGCATTTAACTAGTTAGCACTATTTTTGTTCACCAAATTGACCATCACTTATTACCTTTTATTAGTTAATGTGCACGTAATTTATGTACTCCATAATTTATCTTTAGAGTCACTTCAGCCCAAAATAAATTGTTTTAAGCCTTTGTTTTTCATTAGTTTATTTTGGTGATCCACCACTATTTAATTTTGGTAAGCCCATGTTGCATTTTAGTCCAAAATAGTCCAGAGTCCATTGTTTTATGTCTAAGCCTATATTTACTTTTCGTTGCTCCATTTGTACAATTCGAATGTGCATGTCTTCTGGGTGTTCAGAAATTCATGCATGATTCCTCGATTACTGTATTTTTGAGTTTGACAGTTTATTAGTCAATTCATCATATCATGTTAGTTTAATGTTCTTAAATCTACCTTTTTTTTATGTTATAGTTGAACCCCTTTTAAATCTTCATTTTATTAGTGAGTTTAATATTTTAGAGCTAAATTTATTTCTTGGTGAGTGTTAGAATTTAGATTTACTTTTTAGTTATTAGATTTGTTAAAATAGCTTTAATGGTTTGATATTTTAGATGTAGTTTTGTTTTTGAGTTGTATTGAATTTTAGATCTAATTTTAGTAGTATTAATTATGGTCTTTAATTTGTAAATCTAGATTTTTATTTGCCAAGTATTTTAATTAATGTTTAAAGTTTAGTTAGTTTCGTTACTTGAATTTTTAATTAGCTTATTATCATTCCTTTTTTTAGTTCTTGGTTAATAGCTCATCTCAAACTTAATTGGTCTAATTCGCCTAAATTGAAAATTAAGGTTTTTAAAAAAAATAATTTTAGTCCTTGCGGAACGAATCTTTAAATTATTAAAACGATGTGAATTATGCACTTGCAAATCAAAAATCTTTATTTTTAGCACATCACAAACCATATCCATAAGAGTTCGATTTCGTCTCTCAGCAACACCATTTTGTTGGGGTGTACCCGGCATTGTGTACTGAGGAACAATGCCACATTCCCGAAGAAACAAAGAAAAGGGGCCTAGATTTTGACCAAATTAAGATAATTTTCCATAATATTCTCCTCCTCTGTCAGATCTAATAACCTTGATATTTAATCCAAGTTGTTTTTCAATTTCTGCTTTATAAATTTTAAACATTTCAAGTGCTTCAGACTTTTCATGCAAAAGGTAAATGTAACCATAATGCGAGTAGTCATCAATAGAAGTAATAAAATACTTATGACCACTTATACCTCGAGTGTATGATCTACTAATGTCAATGTGGATTATTTCCAAACACCCAATGCTACGAATTGCACCTTTCTTATTTGCATTTACAAATTTCCCTTTAATACATTCAATACATGTGTCAAAATATGATAAATCTAAATTATGAAGAATTATTTCTTTAACAAGTCTTTTAATTCTAGCCTTGGATATATGACCAAGTCGTTCATGCCACAATCTTGAGGAATTCTCATCATTATTCTTTCTCTTTTTCAAAATCGTTGCAACTTTATCTTGCACATTCATTGAAATTAAGGACTCACTAAAAGAAGCATTCAAACATAATCTGTATAGGTTTCCATCTAACAAACCAGAGGCAATATACTCAGAACAAAGAAATAGAAAAAAATCTTTATTTTCAAATTTAAACGAATATCCATAAGCGTCTAATTTTGAAATAGAAATAAGGTTTCTAGTAATACTGGGAACATAAACAGTATCCACTAAATCCAAATTAAAACCACTTTCCAATATAAGTCGAAAAGTTCCTATAGCTTCAACTTGAAATTTCTCTCCATTTTCAACGAGCAAATATCACTTAGCTTCTTCACGGAAAGGAATCCCTGCAATGAATTAGTTATATGCATAGTTGCAATAGTATCTATCCTCCATGTATTTAAAGGAGCTTCAGCTGTAATAGAACAATAAAAAACACGTACAGATGCATTACCTTTCTTGTCTAACCACTAGCGAAATTTGTAACACTCTTTCCTTTTGTGTCCCCTCATCCTGCAAAAGTTACATTTAGGACTTTTAGAGTTCTTTGCACTAGAGTTCTGTCCCTTTTATTTTATGACAGATGCCTCATTTTCCCTTTTCTTTTGACTATTACCATATTTCTTTCCTTATCCTTTAGATGACATTACAATCACAACATGGGCACTTTCTAACTTCTCAGACTTAAGGCGTTCTTCTTCTTGAACGCACGTAGAAATCAGCTCGCTTATCTTCCACTTCTCCTTCTGCGTATTGTAGTTGATCTTAAAAGGTCCAAATTATGCAAGAAGAGAAGTCATTGCGAAGTGAACAAGAAGACCTTCAGAGATTTCCATGTCCATATCCTTCAACTGAGCAGCCATATCATTCATTCTCAATATATGATCACGAACACCAGTTGAACCATTATACTTCAGAGTAACCATCTTAGAGATAAGGGTAGTGGTTTGAGCCATAGTGGAATCCTTGAATTGTTCCTCAATGTTCGCTAGATACTCCTTTGCATTTTCAGATTCGGGAATTGCTCCACGAATTGCACTAGTAATGAAGCCCTTAAGAATCATTAAGGAAACTTGGTTGCTATGTTCCCATTTGGCATGATCGGCCTTTTGCTCAACAGTGCTTTCAGCTGTAATGGCAGCAGGATGTGCAGCCCTTATAACATAAATAGAGTTAGTAAATTCCAAAGCCAGATCAATTTGTTCTTTCCATTTCTTAAAGTTGGAGCCACTCAATGGTTCAATGTGTGAAAAGTATTTCGTAAATGAAGCAGGACCAAATGTTGAATCAAGGTTAATCACATCATTCATATAAGTACAATATGATTTAATCCACAAGATGAAAAATAATTAGTTCACCAAATAACACATAAGTTATATAAACCAAGGAATAAACAGTTTATTTAAATAAGAAAAGAAAATACACAAAAACTTTTATTTTTATAAAAATTAATTTAATATTATAACTTCTGGTTGGGCCGATTATTAATATTAAATAATTTTAACATTAAACATTGGATTACAAAGAGTAAAATATTAAATTACATCACCGTTGGGCATAATATAATTTAAATTGTACAATTTGAACTTTTGAAATTTCGCTGTACAAAATTAATATATAAAATCTTCCGTTGGGCCGATTTACACATTAACTTGTACACGTACATTATGTAATTTATCATTCTCTTTATTAATTAAAATAAAAGATTTTCGTTGGTCAATCTAATATTTTAATAATTAAGAAATGACTATATTAGTCAAAAAAATGAAATTCATAATATTTTTACATGAGGGACCAATTATATATTAATTCATAAATATCCCTTTTAAACATTAACTCAGTACATATACTGCATTGAATCAAAAGATTTAGAGCATAACAAATATTTAATCAAAACAAACATAATATTTACAAATATTCATGTGTACCCATGGAATCATTTATTGTCATATAATATCATGTATTCATGCCTAGTAAAACAAAAGTCAAATTAATATATAATAGCAACACAACTGATCATATGATTAATAAAGTGATGTATACACTTTATACAATACAAACCCAAAATAAGCTAAACGTTATTGGGGGTGTTTGACTTAGCTTATAAGTAATAAGTTTTTTTTAAAAAAAAAGTATTTTCATATTTTTTTTTGAAAATTAATATTTATTTTAGAAATTTAAGACTAAATCTTATTTTCAAATTTGAAAATAAGTTACTTATTTTCAGAAAAAGTACATATATATCAAATTTTTCAGCTTATAAACTACTTATAAGTTCAGACAAACATAGTTGATTGACCAAATAAGCACAGTAGCTGTTTAGAGCCGAAAGAGGGATTCTTCCTAAGTCATGAACCAAGCTGACTCTCTTCTCCTTCCATTTCCTTTGCTCGGTCCACAGATACAAAATGTAAGACTGGCGCCAACAGTTCATCACGGAAGGATACTAATTAAGCCGACCATTAATGACTCAATGATCAGATTGAAAACGAAACCAACAAAATAGGTTATTTATGAGATTATTCCTACATGGCACATGACAAACGATACAACTCATCTGACTCATATGCATGTGTATGAGAAAAATACAATCAAAACCCGATGCATGTGTAAGAAAAATACAATCAAAACCCGATTCGACCCTCTCCGCCTTCTTCATCTCATCTCATCTCAGCATCGCCATCGCCATCGCCATCGCTGTTTATGTACACCTCTACGCTTCTTTATCTCCCTCTCACACTATCTCTCGCTCTCCCCCCTCTCTTTATCTCTCTCTCAATCGAAGAACACACCGAAGGAATGGGTGAGTATTCAAGTCTCTAAACTCTCTCAACTCTCTCCACTCTCTCTCTTGGAACTGATTTTCATGTTTATTTGATTTTGTAGGTGATTAGAGCTTAACTTATTACTACTATAAATAATTGGTTAGTATTACTACTTTAAATAATAGAGCTTATCTTATTTTCTCTGTTTAATTAGGGATTTTTGTCAGATATTTTTGTAATTGGGGTTTTATTTGCAAGTACAAGGGATTCAAAATTGGGGGTTTCGATGATTAAGTTAATATCAGGTGTGTGGTTTTACAATTTGCAGAAAACTCACAACTTCAAGAATTTCCCAACCGTAGGTGGGTTAACAGTTTATGTTAGAAAAACATATTATCATGTATAAACTTCTTTTGGACTTATACTTACCTGTGTTTGTGGTTTCCATTATCTGTTTTCCTAGGTTTGGGCAATCACGGATTCCAAGTGACAAGGCTTCCTTGGTTTTAATTAGGTCTTATGTTTTGTTTGTAAATATCAATTGTAAATTTAGGATCTGATTACTATTTACTTATCATAATAGTTAGTTTCTTTGGCACAATCTGGACAACCATTAACTTCAAATCACCTAAACTCTAAAGGTAATGTGTCTGTGTGTGCTTATTGAACCTTTCAAGGGTAAAGTTGATTTTTTCGAATTGCAGCTTTCTTAAGGTAGTATGATAATTTTCTTAATAATTTATTGTGTACATTTTGTCTGTTATATTTTGTTCCAGTTTATTTTGAAAATCTGAATCTTCCGACGATGGATGGATTGGATTTATTATTAGCTGTAAGTATGCCACTTCAGCACTTTAGTTCACTGCATTACCTTGATATCACAACACAAGTTAGTATCTTACTTTTTCTTAAATGGCTGAAAGAAAAGCGTTAAATGGACATAAGTTTTCTTCCTAAACTGTATGTTCAGGCAATGGCTTAGGTTCTCTAGTGCAACCTTCAACATCAGCCAATTGGTTTTCTTCTTTTAAATCGTCAAAGAAGGTGTGTTGTGTTTATTATTTACTGTGCTTTCATTTTCAGTTGCCATGCTTCGTATTAGAATTTTCCGTCTCACTAATACTTGACAGATCTCTTGTTCATTTTTGTGAAAGTAATACATGTCAGATGGTTGTTTTTTTATTACCTATCTTTAGCCTCAGTTATATCCTTCATTGATGGCTTGAAAAAGTTGTACATTCAGAAAGTGAAGCCTCTAAAAGTCACATATCGTTTCAACGATTTTGTTTCTCCCTTACTGGTTAGTAACTTACCAGCCTGCAATAATACGAGAACTATATGGCCCTATATTATTTGTTTTTATATTCTTCTTTTTATCTCTGAATATATAATAAAGTCATTTTAATAAATATTATATCTTTGATATTTTTCCCCTGGTAGACTTAGTAGCGATTTTGATGCGAAGCCAATGGTCATGCTTTTGAGACAATACTCAACAGGAAAAATAACGTTTATTAAGCATCTACTCAGAGGTAGTTATCCAGGCGAGTGTACCCATTCTTGTTTCTCTATTTACTTTCCAATGACTTACTAACCAAATGTTGGTGATTTGGTGCAGATAACTCAACAACTGGGAGCCAAGTTTAGAAGAAAACTTCAGGATAACATGGCTTGTAGTAGTTTGGACATGTATTGGATTTGTGGTTGGTAATCTATATAGTAGTTTGGATTTGTTTTGCTATTGTTGTTTATGGGATTGTTGCTTGAACAGAGCAGATATTTCAGAAATTTATATAATTAAGCGTTGCATTTGCTTATTCTAGTGTAACAAATTTTATATATGTAGTGTTATAGTAATCAAATCTAGTGTTACTTAATTAAAACACAGTAATGTTATAATAGGGAAAAAGAGTGTTACAATAGGTACTATGAGGCCCACTTTTTAAAAAATTAGTTCAAGCTAATGTAACACTGACTTGCTGTTACATTTGGCCATTACAATGTTACAATAGGGGTCTAATGTATCACTTTTCACTCTATTACAATAGACCCCAAAAGTGTTACAATAGGGGGCTTATCGTAATGCCCAGAGGTAACGCCCCTTGGTGTTACAATAGCTCTATTGTAATGTTTTTTTTGGCCTATTGTAACACCGCAGAGGCATTGCAATAGCCAATCTATGGCATAGTGATAAATTCAAAGGAATTAATCTAGGAGGTGGCTCTGATACCAATTGTTAGATTAAGTAATACATATACATAAACATATATTTAGTAAAACATATATACATGAATCTCTTGATTAATACAATGAGTATATTTAGTTACGAAAGTGTACATGAATCAAATGAGGCCATCAGTGTTCTTGAGTGAGTGCAGAGAGACTAGATGCTTGAGGGTTTTGATCTTCGATATTCTCCTCTACACATGAGGATGGGTTGTGTATTTTGAATGTCAAGAGTCACATTTAATTTCTTGATAATACGTTATATAGAGGGAAAAATATGACCACTACAAACAGGCTAAAACCCATGACTTTCCATCAAAGTTATGGGCTTAGGTACTTGAGCCTTATATAATAACTATATATACCTAAATAGATATATTTTAGATGTAATAATTAAATATAAATTGAGTGCTATTTATATACTTAGTTATTAATTAGCTCAAGTCTCATCTAAATTACTAATAATAATAATACCCAATAGGCCATAAATAATTGGATTAGATCCTGTCAAATCCAACAGAAACTTGATAAAGAAAATGAAGAAGGAATGACAGATGCAAGCCTAGTGATCTAGGTAAAAGAAAAAGGAAAGATGGTGATGATGATGATCATACTCCTAGGGGTCTAGGTGGAAAATTGAAGCAAGTCAAATTTACTTCTACACCGGTAATCCAGCCAAGGACTAGAGTTGGCCAATCAGAGTTTGGGCAATCAGGGTCTAGGAAAGGAAGGCAGACTACAGACTCTGAAAATCAAGAAATTCCCTCATATGTTCAAGCAAGTATGCATGTTGCAGGATTGAGAGGAAGATGAAGAAAAGATCCAATTCAACTCACAGATCAACCTCATGAGAAAATTACTCAAAGACATCTAAACAAGGTTGTTGATACTCAAATTCTATATTATGTGTGGGAAAGAAGAATTGAAGGAGAAGTGTATAAAACTGAAAAAGGGAAAAAACCATTCTTGATTTATTTCTTAAAAGGTGGAGCTGCAAAATGGATCTCACTTAATCGTCTTCTCTATTTCAAAAAGGGTCAGGAGTTGGCATACCTGAAATTTTTGTTGACAAACTCTGCAGAAGTTCATGAAGATGATTCTAAAGAAGTAGGGGGATGAATTATACACATTGATGAAAAGCTTGTAATTATAAGACAAATGGATAAATATTTATCACAACAATTCAAACTGAAGTATGTTGATGAGAATAGAGTTGACCAAGACATGCCAATTGAAGGTAAAGAAATCAAGGAGATGGACAATGTGGTTCACTACATTTCTTTACAACCTATGAAAGAGAAAATGAGTGTGATATTGCTTAGACAACTTAAAGGTCAAGAATATGAAGTTCAAGATCTAAGCGCAGCTTATTATCAAATAAAGTGTGAAAATGATGAGATGGGATCATTAAAGAAATACATTGGTGAATCTCTAACAATTACATAAGACAAGATGGTATCTTCTTTCATTTTTAGAAATCCTTGATTCGTTAGAATAAATGATGTATATTTTATTTTAAATTCTTTAGTTTTGTTCTAGTTCATATTATTTTATTATTTGGTTTTGACATCATCAAACTTAGATTTATGCTTAAATTTTATAAAGCTTAAATATGGGGAGATTGTTATGAAATAAATGTAAAGTTTATGATGTGTAAAATACTAGAACAGAGTCTAGCGTAGATACTATACATGTACAGATTGAAGATCTGCATAACTAAGTATTTGAAGTTCAATATAATCAAAGATTACAGGATGGTCAGAGTCTACAAAATAATCAGAGTCTGAAGTACTGTAGAGTCTACAAAGCTATCGGAGTCTAGAGTACGTGCATCAGAGTCTGAAGATCATCAGAGTCTATAGACTAGTCAGAATCTATTGACTTTTAGAGTCTAGAAGCTCTGATCAAGAAGGAAAGTTTTGCAGAAGAAGTTTTATAATCGAGAAGGAAGCTATCGCCAAATAGGAAGGAATTATATTCTTTATTTGATTGTAATTATTCTTTAATTATTTAGTTGGTAGGTAGCTCTATATAAAAAAACTCTATGTAATTTATTTTAGAGTCTGTCGAAGTTGAAAAAGTTAAAGAGCATAGAGATATAGAGAGTTGTTATAATATACAGAGAAGATGCTAAGGTTTGTGTACACCTTAAGAGAGTTTGTATTTACATTCTTCAATAATACAAACTTGTTCTTTCATCTGTGTGTCATTATATATTATTCACTATTTTCATACTTGTTTACTATTCAATAAAAATTTGATTAAAAGACATACTTAACACACAATTATTCAACCCCCTTTCTACTTGTGTATCTGAGATAATAGAAGTTGTCTTCTTGATGCTCTTCACCCATATGCTTGTGGCCTGATTTTTTATCTTTGAGCAAATATAGAACATAATCAACTTCTTTCAGCATCTATTAAGTATATCAACATCACTCCGTTTGAATACTTTACCATCTTCAACAAAATATAACAACTTTTCCCCGACTCACTTCCATCAAATGTGTCAATAACTAGTTGAACATATATTAACTTGTCTAAATGCTTTTGTGAAAGGTAGAGCGTCTAAACTTGTAACACTGTAACTTATGTAACTCAACTAAAGAAAAGATACTTAACCGGAAGACAATCAAGAATAAGAAGTCACATATAAATCAATACAAAATGAAGACAAGGTAATTGATACAATTCAACAAGTTAATTATGATCAATCAAAGAAGAAATCATTGGAAGAAGTTCAAGTCGAAGTTTGTTATTCCCTGGAACAATGTCAATATTTGTAGAAGGGGGGTTGAATACAAATATTAAAATTTTTTGCGTGTTCTAATATTTGTTCTTAATGTTTGATAATTAGAGAGAATATGTTCAAACAAATTTCGACTAAAAAATAAACTAAACAAAACATATTTAAAATTACTGATGGATTGATTTTTCCATTAGTGTATATTTTTGCTCAATGATCCTAGGTTAAAAGAAACCTAGCTGCACTTTTACAAAATTAGAAAACAAATCAACTATTCTTACAAATATGCTATCAAACTGGAACAGTTGATTAAAAAATATTGTCTAACTTGTCTATTTTCTAATAATGATGCTGCACTTGTTTATATACCACAAGTGTGCTTTTACAATTCCTATTCTAGGATTGTTTCTACCTGCCTTCCTTTTACCTTTTTCTATTTTTTAAAAAAAGTTTTGAAAGATAGCTTCTGATTGAGTCTTCACAGTCATCATAGACTGTCTTCTATAGGTGTTCTTTTGCCTTTTTGGATTTCTGACAGATTGCCTTTTTGTCACAGTCAATTGATAATTTGCTGTTAAGCATGTCAATTGACTCTTCCTTAATTCATCAGCTGATAATGTTCTTCGATTGATCTTGATATCCATCGATTGATAAGTAAGTTGTCTTATCGATTGATAAATGATATCATTAGATATATCAATCGATGGGTCTTCACATCAGTTGATGGTCTTCAACTCTTGATTTGGTTTCTTCGATTGTTCTCTCATCCATCGATGCTTTCAATATCAATTGATCATCCTTCACTTGTGTAATTTCCTGTCTTCACATAATTACAATTTGACAGTTTAATTTACACATCAATTGATGATCTATATCAATCGACTCTAACATCAATTGATGAATAAAATATCAATTGATTTATACCTTATCGATTGAAATAGACTAAGAACACCTATGCTACAATCCAAATTATCAGTTGATTCAGATAAACACTTCAACTGATAAATGGTTTCCTGATCAATTGATATTTATAACTTTCATATCAATTGATCAGTTACATCAAATAAAATTTCTATGATTCTAAGATTAATGTTATCATAAAATTGCATGTAGATTCCTAACAATCTCCCCCTATTTGTGTCTGTGATATGAACATGCATAAATCTATTTGATGATAACAAAACCCTTAACTATAATCATTTAAATAGAATTAAGAAATTTTCATAGCACTTTTAGGAAATACCAGTTGATGATTATTCTTTGCAGACTGTTCCAGTGTCTTCAATTCTTCATGATCTTCAATCTTCAATTACTTCTTCTTCTTCTTCTTTTCAGCATTTTCTTTTAATTGCCTCATAAAGGTGCTCCTCAATATTTCTTCATCTTCGTCAGTTTCCCCAAGTTGCCTCATAAGATAGTGGATTTCCTCATCTGTGATTTTGTCCAGATACTTGTAGATATCAAAAAAAAATTGTATTGCCTTCCACATCTGTAAAAATCATGGCATACTTTGGTTCCAACACCAACTTCTTGACTTGAGATTTCCATAGCTTCAAAGGAGAATCAGGTTCAGCTTCAGCTTTTGCTCTCCTCAGTTTTGAGATTTGTTGTTGGATTTCTTGAGAAATAGTCACATTGAGTTTGTACCTTTTTTTTAGAAGAGGTAGAATTGTCTTCAACACATTATAGCCCTGCTTCAAAATCACCTTCATTGAGTAAGTGAGTTTAGAACCATTTTCATACTCCAACCTCATGGATTCCTCTTGATTTGAAGTTACAGGATGGGTTCTAACTCCAATTAATCCTTTCTCACTTACAACTGGAGTTCCTTTTAATTGGTATCCTTCAAATGTCACTTCCTCCTTAGTTTCTCCTTGAGTGACTTGAGGATTCTCCTGAACCACCATTTTCTGAGATGAATCTGCCCTTTTCTGGGCCATTGCTATTTTTCTCTTTTTTCTCAATGGTTGCTCTGCCTGTAGCTCTTCCAAATGCCATTGCATTTCCATCTGTCTAGCAATCTCTTCATTCTCATTTTCTCTCCTTGAGGCATCTGAGATTCCTGTAGTGATGGCTCCTTGAAGTAGCTTTTGGCCTACTGGTTTAGTTTTCTTCTTCTTCTCGATCTTCTTCAATCACTATTGCTTTCCCTTTCTTCTTTTCTTTAAGTGCTTCAACATCCAATTGAAGAAAAGCTTCTGTATTTGAATTGCTTTCCTGAGTGGCCCCCTTTGCACTTTCATTTACTTCTCTGATTTGAGCAATAAATTCATCTAAATTTCCTGACTCTGCAGCCTTTGCAACCAACTCAGTGTTCCTTTTTAGGGTTTAAGTCTTTGACTTTCCCTCTCAATCATTAGTTGAGTTTCCTTTTCTCTAGAATTTCTTCTAGCTTCCAAATCATCTTCAAATTTCTTAGCATCTCTCTTTTTGTGTTCCATGTCATCTTTGGAATATTTTGAAGATTGAACCTTATAGCTTCCACTGCCACTTGCACCACTTTTTGAGGTTCTGCTGTGACCACCCAAATTAACTCTAGGATTATCACTCCTAGCTCCTCCAATACCACCATCACCATCTTTATCATTCTTCTTCTTTGTATTCTCCCCCTTTTTGTTATCATCACAATTAGGAGGTGGTGGCATCATGTCAAGAAACTTCTGAAGAATTTCAGCATGTTGAGTATGTCCTCTAATTATAGCTTCCATCTTAGTTTCTATGGACTCTACTCTCCTTTCCAAGGCTGAAAAATTCTTTGATTCCTTAAACAATTTATCCTTAATCTGAACCAGAGTGTTCATTGGCAGTTTCTCATCCAATCTTCTTTCCAATACATCCTTGTTTGTTGAGATTGAAACTTTGATGCTGTCCAATTCCCTTCTTATGCCAGTGACTGTCATTTTCTGTAATTTTAACTGATCTTTCATGCAGATGGCAATTCTCCTGTGAGTTAAGTCTTCAATGTTCACCTCCATCATTGCCCTTCTGTATTGTGATAGGATCTCTGTTTCTGCATCTTCAAGAGAACCTTCAATGGTACTCATCCATGGCTCCTCATCTGAATCACTTTCTAGATCACCAGGAGTCATATGACAGACATCTGTGACATTGACCAAAATTTCCTTCAAGTTTCTAGTTCTCTATTCAGTATGATCAATGCCTAAGAGTTGTTCAGCATCCCTGTTGCTTGATGTGGCTAGTCCCTGGTACCTTGGAGCAGGATGGACAAAGTTGCTTGGATCCAAGTCACCTACATCAACTTCCATATCTTCAATAGCTACTTCCTCCAATAATTCAGCTTCTTTCTCTACACCACTTCCTCCTACTTCATTTGCATTAGGGATTCTCCCTAACTCCTTTACTCCCTCCTCTTCAGACATCAATTCAATTTCTAACTCCTGAGCATATTCAAGAATTTTTCTGTCACTCTCACTCATCTCTCTATTTTTCATCAGGATCTCATCCTGGAACCTCACCTCTCCCTCACTCATTATCTGATCACCTTCTAAGGTGGGGCCCTCAAGTATTTCACTCTCATTCCTGGAAGAAACAGGAATGACCTCACTCACTCCCTCTCCTTTTGCCAGGCTGCAATCCTGCCTCTCACTCAACTCACTCAATCCTATAAGTGTTTGTGCAACATCAATTGATTGGGTATCAATTGATGTTATGAAAATATCAGTTGATGAGGTGTTTAGGATATCCATCAATTGATGCATACCCATCGATTGATCTTGAGTATCGATTGATGGCTTATCAGTCGATGACTGAATATCAATTGATGTTGAGACATTAATTGGTGGAGTAAAAACATTTGATGTAATTATTTGAGAAGTTACATTTGAGATGATTTGAGAAATGGAATCCTGAACTTCCTGGGAAGAAAATTCATAATGGAGTGTTGGCTTCTCCTTGAGTAACAAAGAAGGAGAATCTGAAAATGCTTGATTGTCTATCAAAACATTTTCTGAAGAAATTTGATGTGGAGGAGAGAAAAGAATGGAAATAGATAGAGAATGGGACTCCAACTCCACATTTATTGGAGATGCATCAAACTGAATTTGAGAAGGTTCTACCACAGTTTCCTGTGATTTTGCAGTGTGTGAATCCCCTTGTGCAAAGGTTATCTTATTCTTTCTCCTTTCATAGGATTTGGGGGTTTTGGCTTGAGTGTCCCCATCTTTGTTCTGTGCCCCTGGCCGTGGGCTCTTTTCAATATTGACATCTTTTTGGAAAGATGCCAACAGAGATGTGGTATTATCCTTGTTAACATCCACAGTCTTTTGGGAGATTGTGGAGTGGGTAGGTTTGGGTTGCACACCCTCTCTCTCCTTATCCTTCTAGGTTCTTTGATTTTCCCCAGTTCCCTCACCAGAACCTTCTCCATCTAATCTATGACCACCTGGAGTTTTTCTTTTCTTTGGTTTTACAACAATAGATTTTTAGGAACCTGTTGAGGTTATTTTCTTAGATTTGATTGAGGAAATAGGTAGTGTGGCTTGGGTAGGAGGGTTGGGGTTACTGCTAGCACCCTCCATTGCCATAGAAGGTAAAGAAACTTGAGTTTCAGAAGAAGTAAGGGAAGAAATAAATACCTGAATAAAAGGTGGATAGATCAATTCCACATTGCTGTGAAGATTGATCCTGACCAAGTCCTTAAAGACCCTTTTGTTTTGAGTCCAACACTCAAGGGTTTCAGTTTCCATGCAAATCTCAATTTCTTTGACCAAGTGGTTAATTATAATCATGATAAATCTAGCATAGTATATATGATTAGACCTATCATGCTTCTTTCCTAACTTAGCAGCAATTTCAGACAACAATATAGAAGAAAAATCATGATATTCATCAAACAAAATACTATTTGCTATCTGTTGCATGCTTGAAGTTATGACATCAAAATTACTAATTTTACCACTAAAGCATTTTATTATTGCATCAAAGAAATAAGACCAATCTCTCCTAAAGTGTTTTCTAACTACTTGCCCTAAATTGATGTCAGAATTTGCATAATTAAAACCCCTAAGCATGTTTCTAATATCTGATTCACTAGGCACATTATCAGTATTATTAACAGGCAAATCTAAACATTCATTTAAAATTAAAGTAGTAAGAATGTACTCTTGTCCTTTGCAGTAGAATTTGATGCTCGAGAAGTCATCAGCAACTTCTGCAGAGGTCCAAAACTCTTCCACCAAATTACAGATTATTGTTGGTGCTTCCTTCAATGCTTTCTGTATCTTGCTACTTCCCAGGAATTGCATCAAAGGATGAAATTCCCTTGGAGCTTCTTCAACCACAGTGCAAGCCACAAAATTATTTAATTCATAGATGAATCCGGCTTGAGAGATTTTCTTGGATGAAGATGCCATTTCCTTGAGTAGAAGATTAGTAGTACAAAAGCTTTGAAGATATTAAGAAATTTGAGTACTGAGAGAAAGAGAGTTATGATTAAGTTCGTAGTTTGAGAGAGAGAGAAAGAGGTAGAGAAATCGTTAGTAAAAATGTAAGTAAGAATGAACAATGTTTTAATCTCACTATTTATATTTACTAATTTCTCAATCAATTTCTTGCTCAAAATAGAACTTAATCGACCGTTAAAAAAAGAGAGTAAAAGTTACTAATTTTGGCAATCAACTGTTATACATACAGGGATATACGTATTAATCAATTGATAAAATAAGTAATCAATGGCTAGATTTTTGTACAGGTTGATTGATGACATAAATCCCTCTAAATTCCAGATCATCGATTGATAAATCTTGTTCATCGACAGGTACTCTTATCCATCGATAACTAAATATATCATCAATTGATATATTTATCTGTCGATAGCTGCAGACATCAATCGATAAGTAAATATATCATCAATTGATATATTTATCTGTCGATTGCTTCAGTAATATCCATTGATATGTAAAATGCTTATCAATTGATTAATGAAAAATCAACAGATTAGCATTATCAACGGCTACCTACTAGAACTAAAACAACTAACTAACTTATCAGACATTTCAAATGTTAATTAAAATTAAGCATACCTAAATTACAGACTAATCTATTAAAGGTAGATTCATCTAATGGTTTAGTAAAAATGTCTACAAGTTATTTTTTACTAGGGACAAAGTGTAATTCAACAGTACTATTCATTACATCTTCCCTAATGAAGTGATACCTTATGTCAATGTGCTTGGTTCTGGAATGTTGCACAAGATTTTCTGTTATTGCAATGGCACTTGTATTATCACAGAAAATAGGAATCTTGTTCAAGTTGAACCCATAGTCAAATAGTTGAATCCTCATCCATAATATTTGTGCACAGCAACTTCCAGCTGCAATGTATTCAGCCTCTGCAGTAGATGTAGACACTGAATTCTGCTTCTTGCTAAACCATGAAACAAGCTTATTTCCTAGAAATTGACATGAGCCTGTTGTACTTTTTCTGTCAATTTTGCAACCTGCATAGTCTGCATCTGAATAACCAATTAGCTCAAATCCAGAATCTCTAGGATACCAAATTCTAAGATTTAGAGTTCCTTTGAGATATCTGAATATTCTTTTTATTGCAATCAAATGAGATTCTCTAGGATTAGCTTGAAACCTAGCACAAAGACATGTAGCAAACATTATGTCTGGCATATTTGCAGTTAAGTAAAGTAATGAGCCAACCATGCCTCTATAACATGAAATGTCCACTTTAGCTTCCTTAGTGTTTAATTCAAGTATAGTTGCAGTGGCCATGAGAGTTTTTGCAGAAGAACATTCACTTAAATCAAATCTCTTTAATAAATCAGAAATATATTTGGTTTGATTTATGAAAATGCCATTTTTGACTTGTTTGACTTGCAAACCTAGAAAATAGGTAAGTTCTCCCATTAAGCTCATTTCATATTTACTCTGCATCAACTTAGCAAACTTTTGACAAAGTTTTCCATTAGTTGAGCCAAAAATAATGTCATCTACATAGATTTGAACAGGAATCATAGAGTCATTTATGTTTCTATGAAAGAGAGTTTTATCAACAGTATCTCTTGTGAAGTGATTCTCAATCAAGAATTTAGACAAAGTGTCATACCAGGCTCTAGGTGCTTGTTTCAATCCATAAAGTGCCTTGAGAAGATAGTATACAAATCCAGGATGAACAAGATCAATAAAACCAGGAGGTTGTTCTACATATACTTCTTCTTCTAGTTCTCCATTGAGAAAAGAACTTTTCACATCCATCTGATACACCTTGAAGTTAGCATGAGCAGCATATGCTAGAAAGATTTTGATTGCTTCCAATCTTGCAACTAGTGTAAAAGTTTCATCAAAATCAATGCCTTCTTCTTGTGAATAGCCTTTTGCCACTAGTCTTGCTTTATTCCTTGTGACTGTACCAGATTCATCCATTTTGTTTCTGAACACCCATTTTGTTCCAATGATAGACTTGTTCTTTGGCTTGGGCACCAGCTTCCATACTTTGTTCCTTTCAAACTGATTCAACTCTTCTTGCATAGCTATTTCCAATTAGGATCATCCAAGGCTTCTTCAATCCTTTTTGGTTCTTCTTGAGACAGGAAGCCACTATACAAGCATTTATTTTGAGTTGCTCTTCTAGTTTTGACACCATCATTTGCATCTCCAATAATTAATTGAAAGGGATGGCTTTTTGTCCATTTCCTTTGAGATGGTAAATTTGTCCTTGAAGATGATGCTTCATGATCATTGCAAGTGTTATGATCATTGTGATGTGATTGATTATTTGAGAACCCTCCCCCTGAGATGGACACTCTATTTGAAGATTGTTGAGCAGAGTTGTTATCCATCGAATGATTATCAATTGATGTATTATCAGTCGATTGATGATTGTCAACTGATAAGTTATCGGTTGATGCATTGACATCAATTGATGGGAGGATTCTGGGAACTTCAATTCTTGAGACTTCCACATCATCATCACTATCTTCAATATTGCTTGATGATTCATTTTCAAAATGCAACAGATCATGGAATCCTTCATCAACCAACCCTTGAATTTTCTTGTCATCAAAGACTACATGCATAGATTCCATAACAATGTGTAATCTAAGATTATAGACTCTGTATGCTTTGGTTGTTATTCCATATCCAACAAATATAGCTTCATCAGCCTTGGCTTCAAATTTTCCTAGATTTTCACCTTGATCTCTCAGTACAAAGCATTTGCATCCAAAGACATGAAGAAAATTTACTGTTGGCTTCTTGTCCTTCTTCATCAACTGATATGGAATTTTACCTTGAATTTGATTGACCATGGAGATATTCTGAATGTAGCAAGCAATATTGATTGCTTCTGCCCAGAAGTACGTAGGAAGTTTTGATTCTTCTAACATAGTTCTAGCAGCTTCAATCAAGGTCCTATTTTTCCTTTCAACTACTCCATTTTGCTGTGGAGTTCTTGGTGTAGAGAAATGATGAGTGATACCTTTTTCTTCACAGAATTCTTTCATTGTTGTATTCTTGAATTCAGTAGCATTATCACTTCTACATTTCTTGACCTTACATTCAGTTCCATTTTCAACATCCTTCACATGATTGATAATTAATTTACTTGCCTCATCCTTAGAATGCAAGAAGTATACACAAGAGTATCTTGTGAAATCATCCACAATGACTAATGCATATTTATTTTTGGCAATTGACATGATGTTGAGTGGACCAAATAAGTCCATGTGCAATAATTCTAGAGCCTTATCAATTGATGATTCAGACTTAGACTTGAATGATGCTTTTCTTTGTTTTCCCTTCTGACAGGCATCACATAGTCCATCCCTGGTGAATTCCATCTGTGGAATGCCTCTAACCATATTCTTTCTGACCAATAGATTCATGGCCTTGAAATTCAAATGGGCTAGCTTCTTGTGCCAAATTCAACTTTCATCTGTATTGGCATTGCTAAGTAGAAATGTCATAGAATTTGCCTTTACAGAGTGAAAATCAGCCACATAGACATTTCCTTTTCTTTCTCCAGTCAAGAGAACATCACCAGTTTCTTTGTTGGCTATAATGCATGATCCAGTTGAAAACCATACACTATTTCCATTATCACACAGTTGACTAATACTTAGCAGATTGTGCTTTAGTCCATCAATTAGTGCTGCAGTTTCAATGACAACATTTTCACTTGCAATTGAGCCATATCCCAGAGTATAACCTTTGTTGTTGTCTCCAAAAGTAACTACTGGGCTAGCCTTTTCCATAAACTTTGTGAGCAGGGACAAATCTCCAGTCATGTGCCTAGAATAACCACTATCTAGATACCAGAGACTCTTCTTCCTGTTTCCCTGCACACAATAAAAACAATCAAGTTGCTTTTGGTACCCAAGCTGCCTTGGGTCCTCTTTTATTAGTTGCAGCCTTAGCCTTGGTTGTTAACTTTGGTTCCTTTTGTTTTGGTGATTTTAATTCCACTTTAACTTTGGGAGTTGGCTTTTGAGGCTTAGACACCTTGGAACTCATGGCAAAGTTTCCATGCACTTCATTATCTATATTAGGCAAGTTCCATGGCATACTAGGCATGTTCATATTTGCATATGCAAAGAAGGGATTATACATGTATGGAACTTGAGCATAAGGCATATGAACATTAGGTGCAACCAAATTAGAAGACATGGCATTCATGAGCATAAGATTGGTAAGCATGGCATTTGAAGTCATGGCATGTGCATTTAAATCATTTGAATACATATTCTTCTTTTCATTCTTGCATTGCATAGACAAATGATTTACACTACCACACTTAGCACATACCTTTCTAGGTGCATACATATCAGGAGTGTAGTTATTGTGCTTATTTATGCCTACTTTACCATTCCTATTCTTTTTCTTTTTCTCAGACTTAGGTTGAGTAATTTCCACAAGTACTATCTTTTCTAATTTTTCTTTTAATTGTTTCTTGGATAAGCTACCTATATTGATTTTCTCAGCTTCAGCCTCAACTTGATTTTTGGTTTCCTTAACAAACTTGATAGGAGTGCTAAATTTGTTTTTTTATTAGCCATTGATGATTTACTTGTCGATGGATGCTTATCGATCGATTCGGATCAATCGATTGATAATCCTTATTGATCGATGAAGGATTAGCAGTCGATTGATCTTTATCCCTTGAAGCATCATCCAATGGCTTGCCAATTGAACTGGGGGATTCTCCTAGAGTATCTAAAGCCTGAACATCAATGATTTGTTTAGCAGTTTTAGCAGACCTATTCCATCTGTTAATGGTTTCTATTTCTTCAGCTAATTGTTCTTTCAGCAATTCTTCTCTTCTCAAACTGTTTACTAGTTCATCTCTAACATCTTTACTTTTCTGCTTAAATCTATCTAAACAAACAAGTTCATTTTCAAGAAAAATATTCCTCTCAGTTAAGACGCCAATGGTGTTCTTTAACTTGAGGTTTTCTTTGTTTAGAGATTTTAGAGTGACATGCAAATTGTAAAATTTATTAGACATTTCATTAATAGTACTATTGCATTCATCAGCAGTAAGTTCAAAAAAGTTAGTAGCTAGTACCTGATTAGATGCTGAACTAGCTTCTTCATCTTCATGGTTGACCATTAGAGCTAGATTGATATATTCTTCAGAATCACTATCCTCAGCAGCCCAGTCCTTCCCCTCAGTAATAAAAGCCTTTTCTTTCTGTTTTAAAAGGTCAAAGTATTTCCTTTTATAATCAATACCCTCATATGACTTTGCCTTTTCTTGTTTTGGCTTCCTGCACTTATTTGAGAAATGACCAGCCAATCCACAGTTAAAACACCTGAATTTAGATCTTTCAACCAAATTTTTATTTTGATTATTGCTTCTAAACTGGGATCCAAGCATTTGAGCATTTGGATTCTTCTTGAATTTTAGCTTTGAAAACTTCCTTGACAAAAATGCAAGGTGCTCATCAATCTCATCCAAATCATCCTGAGAGCATGTTTCATTTTCTTCACATTTGCTCTTTCCTTTGATCTTGAATGATTCTTCAACAACATCACCAGCCATCATGACAGACTCTTCTACACAACCAGTTTCTTTCTTCTCTTTCTTGTCTTCATTCCCTTTGACCATCAAAGCCACAGTTTTCTCCTTTCTTTGATTCTTCTCAATCTCTTCATTTTGTTGAAAATCCAGTTCATATGTCTTGAGAATACCATAAAGTTTCTCTAGAGTATAATCCTTGAAGTCCTGAGATTGTCTAATGGAAACAGTCATTGGTTTCCATTCTTTTGGAAGAGATCTAAGAAATTTTAAATTTGTATCCTCAGTTGCATAAACCCTACCATATAGGTTCAGTCCATTTAACAACTTCTGAAATCTGCTATATATAAGTGTCATTGATAGATTCTCCACTCTTGAAATGAAATGATTCATATTTTTGAATCAAGAGTTGCATCTTATTTTTCCTTACTTGCTCAATTCCTTCACACAGAGTTTGAAGAGTGTCCCATACTTATTTTGATGAAGTACAGTTTATCACATTGTCAAACATATCTTTATCTAGACCATTAAACAGAGTGTTCATGGTCTTTTTGTCTTTAAGTACTTCTTTTTCATCCTCTTCTGTGAACTCAGAGATGAGTTTTGGAACATGTCTATCAACTGTAGGAGTTCCATCAGGGTTTACACCTGTAACTAGCTTCATGGGAATATAAGGACCTTTCTCTATGCAGTGAACATAGGAAGGGTCAAGAGATAGAAGATGCAGATGCATTTTAACCTTCTATGGAAAATATTCATCTTTCTTTAAAACTGGAATCTTCACACCTGAATCTTTCTAGCCCATATTGATTGTTCTTAATCTTTAAACTTTCTGTATGTTGAAAGCCAGCTCTGATACCAATTGTTATTCCCTAGAACAATGTCAATATTTGTAGAAGGGGGGTTGAATACAAATATTAAAACTTTTTGCTTGTTATAATATTTGTTCTTAATGTTTGATAATTAGAGAGAATATGTTCAAACAAATTTCGACTGAAAAATAAACTGAACAAAACAAATTTAAAATTACTGATGGATTGATTTTTCCATCAGTGTATATTTTTGCTCAATGATCCTAGGTTAAAAGAAACCTAGCTGCACTTTTACAAGATTAGAAAACAAATCAACTGTTCTTATAAATATGCTATCAAACTGGAACAGTTGATTAAGAAATATTGTCTAACTTGTCTGTTTTCTAATAATCTTGCTACACTTGTTTATATACCACAAGTGTGGTTTTACAATTCCTATTCTAGGATTGTTTCTACCTGCCTTCCTTTTACCTTTTTCTATTTTTAAAAAAAGGGTTTGAAAGACAGCTTCTGATTGAGTCTTCACAGTCATCATAGACTGTCTTCCATAGGTGTTCTTTTGCCTTTTTGGATTTATGACATATTGCCTTTTTGTCACAGTCAATTGATAATTTGTTGTTAAGCATATCAATTGACTCTTCCTTAATTCATCAACTGATAATGTTCTTTGATTGATCTTGATATCCATCGATTGATAAGTAAGTTGTCTTATCGATTGATAAATGATATCAATCGATGGGTCTTCACATCAGTTGATGGTCTTCAACTCTTGACTTGGTTTCTTCGATTGATCTCTCATCCATCGATGCCTTCAATATCAATTGATCATCCTTCACTTGTGTAATTTCCTGTCTTCATATAATTACAATTTGACAGTTTAATTTACACATCAATTGATGATCTATATCAATCGACTCTAACATCAATTGATGAATAAAATATCAACTGATTTACACCTTATCGATTGAAATAGACTAAGAACACCTATGCTACAATCCAAATTATCAGTTGATTCAGATAAACACTTCAACTGATAAATGGTTTCCTGATCAATTGATATTTATAACTTTCATATCAATTGATCAGTTACATCAAATAAAATTTCTATGATTCTAAGATTAATGTTATCATAAAATTACATGTAGACTCCTAACAAAGTTGTTCATGCCTCAGTGATTTGTAACTTAAAGAATCAAGATTATAACTATCAGCATCAATAAGGCTAATTGATTTCAAGTGAACAAGCAGGAAAGCAACTATTGGAAAGCCACATTACTAATTGAATATGGTAATCTATTAAGAAGCAATAACCCTATCAAGACTAGTAACTTATTAACCAGACCTTTGCATCAAATGTCAGGACATTGATAGCAAGTTTATGTCAATAGTAGAGACCCATGTTCAAGAGCTTGTTGAAGAATATAAAAGACAAGAAGAAATCACAAGTTCAAGATGTTGCATTGAAGTTTCAAGTTGAATCCCAAACTTTCTCTAAGTACTTTCTAGGGAACCTATGTAGAAATTCCTATCTAGAAATTCTAGATAAGTTTCTACTTAGAGCCAAGTAGAAATTCTGGAGGTTGAAATATTTTCTAAGTACACAAGGAAGGAAGCTATCTCGAATTTCCTATGTAGAAATTCCTATGTAGAAGTTCTACTTAAATTTCGAGATAGAGCAAGTAGAAATTTCCATGTAGAAGTTCTACATAGAGGACAGTTTCAATATGACACATGGCATCATCTGGTTGGCCGATTTCCAAGCTTTCAAGACAAGATAAGATTTACGTGGACTACATTGGGCCACTCATATCTTATTTTTTGAAGACTACTGCTGGGGCGTCTACTGAAGAGATTCATATTGACAAGGAGACCCTGAAAGCTCAACAATTAGCCTTGGATCAATCTCAGTTCTTTAAAATGAAGATGATGCAAGATAAGGTTGTTTTCCTTGAGAAGCAAGTGGAGCTCAAGGAAAAGCAGTATGATCATGAGCTTGCCAGATTAGCTGATCCTCAGATTGATTTGGACAAAAATGGGACGGTGCAAGGAAGATACTAATGGGGACTTCTGCAAATGGAATTCATAACAAGGAGGCAGATGAGTTGTTCTACAACTTGAACTTGAAAAATCCACTGACTGTGGACTACATAAGTGCTTTAAAGAGGATGATTTCTAAAGTCCGTGTTGGATATAAGACGGTAGTCAAGGAGTGGCAAGTCATCTTGTCCTTAATTGATGGAGCCCCAATGTCTTTCATGTACGTGGATGATCAATTCATGTCGAGAAGATCTGCGTCAGAGTTTTTCTTGCTAGCAACTAAAATTCAATACTCTCAAGCTGAGGAACTTATCATTCTGTACAGAGATCAGTTAATGCAGCTAGCATAGGACAAGGGACCCGAATTCTCAGCAAATCCAGATGTTGTTCGAATGGTGGTAAATGGAAGAATGAAGAGGGTTAGTATGGAGGAAAATGATCTAATGGCTCTATCGGTGGAATCCCTAAAAGCTGTCTGTAGACAAATGATGAGTAAGGGATTCACCTCTAATCTTAAAGAAAAATCAGTAAAGTTTATTGAGAAAATAATATTCAAGAAGTGCAACGAGATATAGAAATGTGATCTCGTTGCTCCAAATCCTCCAGATAATGTGAAGATCGAGTCAGTGCTTATGAAGAGAAAATGGAATATTCTATAAGATGTGAAAAGTGTAGATGAAGCTCTGACTATTCCTTTTGGACCACTGGAACAAGGAGAAATAAGGGAGGCAGTTGTTCCAGGCAGAGATAGTGTATACTGGATTCACTGTTATGCTGATTATACAGTTGATGCTTTGGTATTCATTGATGTAGACCAGAAATAGACCTTCTTGCATATGAGTAGGAAATGGTTGCTACAGACTCAAGATGCATCATTTCTAGATAAAGTCAAAGAAGAATTCAAATGGGGTGATGTAGAGGATATGTTTGTGGATGAGAAGCAGAGACTACTGAAGTACTTATCTGAAATAGTGCAAGAGAAGAGACGAATGAAGTTAGATGCGGCTAGTGTTTTCAATACCAACTGTGTCAAGGGCTACCCTAAGATGATCTACTGTCAGTTTAAAGCTGATAAAACTCACTGGAAGTCTCAGCTCATCAAGAAGAACTTTGAAGATATTCCAAAGATTAGGACTACTCAGGAAGTGGACAAACTCAGAAGGCTTTTCAGACATCCATATCCATAACCCAAGAATCCTCTAGAGATAGAAGCGGTAAGCCTGTTGAATGCTAGATGGGCACATTTACATGATCCAGCATACAAGAAAGAATAACAAAAGAAAGAAAGGCGCAGAAAACTGAAAGAAGATGAGCGCGGAGCTGGAAAAGAAGTTAGGAAGGGGAAATGGAATTAGAATTAAAGTTCAAAGGAATGTGAACTTGAAGTTGGAAAAACTTCATATCTTTTGGTTGCTCTAACTCACTTGAGGAAAATTCACCTGACCACGGTATGCGAGATAGGTTAATTTACCATAATGTAACCATGAATCAGAGTGGATCCAATAAGATGATATGAGTTTGACTGAAAGGCATGAAATAATCCAGGTGATAGAAATCATTCCAATGATCTTTCATTCGAGGTTCGAATTCTATGTCTAGCTTATATTTTATTTACTAAATTCTTTGTATTGTTTTCAAATTTTCATTCAGTTGTAACATGAACAAGATATTAATGTTACTTATCTTTTCTCGTCTCATTATTTAGTTGAGTTATCCTTCTTTAATTTAAATGTCATTGTTAGACAATCAAATAGGGGGAGATTGAAAAGCATAGTGTCTAAACTTGTAACACTTTAACTTATGTAACTCAACTAAAGAAAAGATAATTAACCGGAAGACAATCAAGAACAATAAGTCACATGTAAATCAATGCAAAATGAAGACAAGGTAATTGATACAATTCAACAAGTTAATTATGATCAATAAAAGAAGAAATCATTGGAAGAAGTTCAAGTCGAAATTATTCATGCCTCAGTGATTTGTAACTTAAAAAATCAAGATCATAACTATCAGTATCAATAAGGCTAATTGATTTCAAGTGAAGAAGCAGGAAAGCAACTATTGGAAAGCCACATTAATAATTGATTATGGTAATCTATTCAGAAGCAAGAACCCTATCAAGACTAGTCACTTATGAACCAGACCTTTGCATCAAGTGTCAGGACATGGATAACAAGTTTATGTCAATAGTAGAGATCCATGTTCAAGAGCTTGTTGAAGAATATAGAAGACAAGAAGAAATCACAAGTTCAAGGTGTTGCATTGAATTTTCAAGTTAAAGCCCAGAATTTCTCTAAGTACTTTCTAGGGAACCTAAGTAGAAATTCCTATCTAGAAATTCTAGATAAGTTTATACTTAGAGCCAAGTAGAAATTCTGGAGGTGGAAATATTTTCTAAGTACACAAGGAAGGAAGCTATTGTTAGTAATTGTGCTCTAGAGACAATACTTTTTATATTTTAAGGAAAATATTTATTATTAAGGATTATGTTTTATTGATTATTATTTATTGATTATATTTTATTTACTGCATAATAAATTGAAAGCATAATAAATGTCCTTGGAATTTTGATACGTATTATATATCTTTAAGTATGTGACTTAAAAATGAGATTATATGAATAGTATCTTATTCCTAAAATTCCCTAGTCAAGTATTATTATTTAAAGACAATAATAATGCACAAAGACTAGTATGTTTCTTGACAGATGACCACATCTCATTGGTCATAGGTATGGGGATACTAAAGTCAAGAACATAAGTGCATGTATCAATGCATGGCACTGGAATGACCCGCCGTGAGATTCTACATGTTAAGTAAGTGTCATAAGTAATTCTCAGTGTGATAATGGTGTAATGATCCTTAGACCTGAAATCATTATATTTCTATACGAGAATTAATATACTTTGATTACATTAAAAGTTACCTTTGACCGGGTGATGATAAAAGTGGACATTGAGTATATTATGAATCGTATGAGAAATATGAATGATCTAGATGGGATTTAATCCTCCTAATTTTAGGAGTGATATTATTGGCCTCTTGTTTGAGTGAGACTATGAAATGCACGGCCGTGCTCAAATGTTGATTTGATTTTAATAGTCTACTCATCGATCAAGAAAATAAAGATTAAATTATGAAGATGATGACACGAGACATGCCTTGAGTTTAATCTATAATATCAAGATTAAAGGGATTATATTACATGGAACATTATTCACGAAAGGCTTAATCGAATCACCGATTTATTATTATTACTTGGGTAACAATGATGTATTACTAGATGCCGCTCATTGTTTACAATTTTAATTAGATATTAAAATTGTTGCCAACGTAATAATAACCTACAGGGTCACACACAAAGAACGCTTGAAGGAGAAATAATTTAAATTATGAATTTAAATTAAATAAGTAATTTATTTTATTTATAATATTAATTAAGTATGACTTAATTAATTATATAAATAGAATAAATGAATTACTTAAACTAATTCCAAAATTAATAATTAATTAATTAAATGAGACTTAATTAAATAATTTAGAATTTTGGATTAGTATTAATTATAATTGGATTATAATTAGAAAACTTATTCCTCTCTCTATATAATCTCTTTATGGGCTGATTTAATTAGATAGAGATTTTACAAAAACCCTAGCCGCTCTGAGAGAGGAGGAAGATAGAGAGAGAAGAAGTTTTCGGGTGCTAGTACACATCAATCCTTCATGAAAAGTGTTCGTGTGGATACCGTAGAGCGTAGATCGCGAGAGCGGGATACGTGGTGATTAAACAAGCTTTGGACCTCCATTAATCTTCCATTAATGAACTGTTAAAGCTTCTAAAGGTATTTATTCTTTATCTCCGAATTAAATCTTTTGTTTTCGCATGGATCCTGCGGAGGGTTTCGCTATTTTGATTTATTTTTCGCGTTTATTCTGCTGCGTTTGTGTCACGAAACCCTACAACTATCTCGAATTTCCTATGTAGAAATTCCTATGTAGAAGTTCTACTTAAATTTCGAGATAGAGCAAGTAGAAATTTCCATGGAGAAGTTCTACATAGAGGACAGTTTCAATATGACACATGGCATCATCTGGTTGACCGATTTCCAAGCTTTCAAGAAAAGATAAAATTTACATGGACTACATTGGGCCACTCATATCTTATCTTTTGAAGACTACAAGTCATAGATTACAAGCAGTATAAATAGAAGTACTTGTATAACTTTTAAAAGAGAGCAATATTAAGAAAAACACTTGTAAAAGAGAAAGAGAGTATTCACAGAGCTTAGTATCATTTACTACCCTCTTTACTTCTGTTGTACTATTGTAATGAATGTTGTAACAACCCTTTCAAGTTATATATAAGACATATATTCCTTGAATCATTGTGTTCATTTATTACATAGTATTTATTGCTTCATAAAGTTGAAAAGTTGTATTCACCACCCCTCTACAGCACATTTGGACCTAACATTTTGAGATAGTTCATCATTAATCTTTTTAACTAGTGAAAAGGGATCCTCTAGCACCATCTCTTACCTATAAAAATTTCAGCTTTCTTGTGACCAAGATCTATTAATTTTCATGGTTGTAAAGCTTGGGTTCTTACTTCAGCAACTTTAGCCCATAAAGGTTTGGCCTGAAGAGTAGGCTGATGTACTTTCTTTTCTTAAGTGTTTATGTTAAATGTGAATACTGGCAAGGTACCGGTTTCAGCTTCCTTTTCTTCAAAAATCAAATCAGTATCACAATTCTGCTTCTTCCTCTATAAAGAAACTTCTTCTTCACCTTCCGCCTCAAAAAATAGTTACTAAAGAGGCGTAGATCATTGGATGAATCAGAACTACACGTTCAGACACCTTCTTCTTCTCTTTGCCTTTCATAGTATAAGAGTTTACACCTTGTTGCTTTCTAGACATTATTAATGGTCTTTCAAAGTTTAGATTTCCAGCATTATCTGATAAGGCAATATTTTTCAGGACATACTGTTTCTTTGCAACATTAGCCTTCATTTTCCTTCCTTTCTGCTGAACTCGAGCATTGTTAGTATCATCTTTCATCCTGGAGAATTCTTTTTCAGCCCTTGTAGCTTCCTCAACATCAACTCCGTGATTTTCTTTCTCAAATAGTTTTCTAGCATAAGTCTCATCAAAGACCATGAGCTTTGGATCTTTGTAAAAAAACTTTTTTGTCTGCCCGGTACCTAACTTCCTGCATAAACATCTTTACATCTGCATTAGTTTCAAAAAAAATTATCAACTTGTTCATCAGAATTTGGAATTAGAGTTAGTGTAGCCAGAGTTTGCCTAGATCATGCTAAAGGGTGCATCAGAGTTTTCATAGAATCTGATGGAGGTTGAATTGAAAATTTTTGAGTTTGATTTCCACTAGCTGTTGAAGAAGTTTCTACTATAAGTGGTTTATTTCCAGGATTATCACACCTAGACTCCATACCCTTACTACCACCATCTTGATTTTCATCATCCTTCTTTATTTTGAGATTAGCTTTGCATTTGTCTAGAACTGTCTCCCCCCCCCCTAATTTTAATATAATCATAAGCTTGGCCTGTACCAAGGAGGGTAAGAATACCATTTAGCTTGTAGTTCATAGAACTAAGGGCAAATGTCTTTTCTGAGACGCAATTCAAAAATGAACACTCTGCTGCTTCTTAAATAGACAAAATAAATATATCTAAATTATAGAAATAAATTTACTTAAATTTAGATTATAGATTTATTTAAATTTTTTATAAATTTATTTAAATAAAGTTTATAAAATAAAATTTTCAAGTTTAAAATATAAACACATTTAAATTAAATTTATAAAATCAATTTACTTAAAAATAAATTTATAAAATAAACCTATTAAAATTTAAATTTATAAAATGAATTTATTTATCAAGTTCTCTAATCCTTTAAGTCCAAACAGCTTCTACACCCTGAGTTTCATTGAGCTATAGATCTTGATTTGTATATCAATCTGTTAGCTCTGATACCAATTATTAGGTCCCGAATTATCGTAGAAGGGGGGGTTAAATACGATACTCCCAATAATTTAAATTCTTCGAATTTTGAATTTGTGGATAAATAAATTATTGCTTCAGAGTGGGTTTGGTACTTGTAGTGTTTAGAAGAGTTGCTTACTAATTTTATTTCACTGTCATAAGTGCTCATAGGCAATGCTTTTAGAAAGCGTTGCACCGAAAACGTTGCGGTAGCTCTGAATTTTTTACTCTTTTGCAACACTGCTAAAATAATATTGCATTAGATAAAACTTCGTGTTGCATATTACTCACGGTGTTGTAGTGAATGCAACAATAACGAATGGTGTTGCATTAGCTATTTTTTTTAAATAATTAGTGATGTGGCAGTGGGCTAGTGCTGACGTGGCAGTGGGGGGTCCATCACGGCTGACGTGGCAGTGGGGCCCATGCTGACGTGGATGGCGGGGCCTACCAGTGGGCCGCCACTGCTGACATGGCAGTGGGACCCATGCTGACATGGCAGTGGGCTACTGCTAACGTGGAAGTGGGGGGCCCACCACTGCTGACGTGGCAGTGAGACCCATGCTGACATGGCAGTTGTGGGGGCCACATTTGCTGACGTGGCGTCAAGTCCCATGCTGACATGGCAAGTGGTCCCCATCACAAGCGTTGTATTTAATATAGTAGCGTTGCATTTGGTTGTTTAGTGTTGCCTTTGTATTTTCTAGTCTTTATATAATAATTAGTATAACCCGATTGCTGAATCGATTTTTTAAAATTTATTTTCGATGATCCAACTATACGGATGTTAATATCTGACTATTTTAGTGATGCTAAATTTTTTTAAAAAAAATTCAGTTTTATTCTATGTAATTTTATACTAGTCAAACCGGTCAAACCGGTTAAACTAGACTTTCTCTGTAACTAGGGTTGTACTGAATGCTAAATTTATTTTTTTAAATTTTTTTTCCGACTACCCAACCGTATGGATATTAATATCTGACTATTTTAGTAATGCTATTTTTTTTAAAAAAAAATTCAATTTTATCCTATGTGATTTTATACTACTCAAACCGGTCAAACGAGACTTTTTCTATAACTAATGTTGTGCTGAATGCTGAATCTATTTTTTTAAATTTCTTTTTCGACGATCCAACCGTACGGATGTTAATATCTGACTATTTTAGTGGTGTCAATTTTTTGTAAAAAAATTCAGTTTTATTCTATGTGATTTTATATTAGTCAAACCGGTCAAACTAGACGTTCTCTATAACTAGTGTTGTGTTGAATGCTGAATCTATTTTTTTAAATTTCATTTTCGACGATCTAACTGTACGGATGTTAATATCTGAATAGTTTAGTAATGCCAATTTTTTTTTTTAAATTCAGTTTTATTCTATGTGATTTTATACTAGTCAAACCGGTCAAACTAGACTTTCTCTGTAACTAGGGTTGTGCTGAATGCTAAATTTATTTTTTTAGATTTTTTTTCCGACTATCCAACCGTATGGATATTAATATCTGACTATTTTAGTAATGCCATTTTATAAAAAAAAATCAATTTTATCCTATGTGATTTTATACTAGTCAAACCGGTCAAATGAGACTTTCTCTATAACTAATGTTGTGCTAAATGCTGAATCTTTTTTTTAAATTTCTTTTTCGACGATCCAACCGTACGGATGTTAATATCTGACTATTTTAGTGGTGCCAATTTTTTGTAAAAAAAATTCAGTTTTATTCTATGTGATTTTATATTAGTCAAACCGGTCAAACTAGACGTTCTCTATAACTAGTGTTGTGCTGAATGCTGAATTTATTTTTTTAAATTTCTTTTTCGACGATCCAACCGTACGGATGTTAATATCTGAATATTTTAGTAATGCCAATTTTTTTTTAAAAATTCAGTTTTATTCTATGTGATTTTATACTAGTCAAACCGATCAAACGAGACTTTCTCTGTAACTAATGTTGTGCTGAATGCTGAATCTATTTTTTTAAATTTCTTTCTCGACAATCCCACCGTACAGATGTTAATATCTGAATATTTTAGTAGTGCCAATTTTTTTTAAAAAAATTCCAGATTTGTTTGTTATGTTTTTATAATAGTCAAAATAGTCAAAGTACACATTCCCATTAACTAGTACACATATGATTTTATTTTTTTAAATTTTTTTTGACGATCCAACCATATAGATGTTAATATCTAACTATTTTAGTGGTGTAAAATTTTTTAAAAAAATTCGGTATGATTTTATAATAGTCAAAGCGGTCAAACTATGTTTTCCCTTTAACTAGTCTTGTGACGAATGCTGATTCTATTTTTTAAAAATTCATTTTTGACGATCCAACCATACAGATGTTAATATCTAACTATTTATTGGCGTAAAAAGTTTTTAAAAAAATTCCATATTTATTCAGCGTGATTTAATAGTATCTAACTATTTTAGTGATGTGAAAATGTTTAAAAAAAATTAGATTTATTCGGTATGATTTTATAATAGTCAAAGCGGTCAAATTGAATAAATAAAAACTTCCAAATTAATTAAAAATATTAAATATTAAATATAATTATATCATATAGAATTAATTTATTTAAAATAATCTAAAATATTTACCAAAACTATTAATAAAACAACTTAATAAATAAAAGACCCCAAATTTTCACTGAAAATAGGCGGCATATTTCCACCCAAATTGTCCTAATTACACAGACACAATACATCTCACACAGACACATCTCACAATACATATGGGTTAGGGTTTAGGTGAAATGGCGAGTCCAAGATAAAATCGAAGAAAAATCGAAGGGAAATTGCAAGTAAAAGGTAGGGTTAGAGGTAAATCGAAGGGAAATTGCAAGTCAAATCTAGGGTTAAAGTTAAATCAAAGGTAAATCGAAGCAACTCCACATTGGGGTTAGATCGAATGAGCTCTCATATCTCACATCTCACTCTCATACATCCGTTTACTCTCATATCTCCGTTTACTTGACTAGTGTTTCCTATTTTACAAGTAATTGGGGGTTTCTATTATGGATTTCATAAAGGTATTTGTGGTGTTTCGAGGTAATTGAGGGTTTTCTGTTTTGATTTGTTGGTTTTCATTTGTTAGTTCTTTGTTTTCATTTGTTGGTTCACTTATGCAGGTTAGGGTTTGCAAAATTAAGGGGTTTCAAATTGGAGTTTCGAATTAAGGTAATTGGTGCTTCGAATTAAGAGTTTTATCTCAGTTTTGTGTTTTTAGTTATCTATTTTATTATGGAAATAATATGTGTATGTACATGTTCTGTATCTACAGTTTTGTATATTTTCATTTGTTGGTTTTTTAATTAATGCTTGCTGATGCTTAAATGGATTGTTATGTGGTAGACTTCATTTTAATTGCTTAACAGTTTTAATTGTTGATGCTTACATTTTTTGTTACACCTAGATTTTATCTAGGTTCATGCTTCTGGTATTATCGTATTACTAGTAGAGGTTTACACATATTTAAAGCATGTGTTGATAACTTAATATATCAAGTGGTAGTATGAAAACCTTAGCAAGTACTCGATATTTCGAGAAATTACAATTATCTCGATATTTCAGAGAATTTCAAGTAGTATATAGTTTCAGATACATATGAAATACGTTACAGCTCTTTTTCCTATAATATTTTCTGGCCAAAAAGATGAGCTCTTTTATTTTTTGAAAGAAGTATCATACAGTCCTGAAACTTGAAGATTTTAATTAATTTAGCATTTCTTGTTATATATATATTCATATGTTAATTTTAGTCTGATGTTGACTAAGACCAAGAAAAAGGGTAAAAATGATTGTCTTTTTAAAAAGAAATCAATATTTTTTGATTTGCCATATTGGCGTCATAATCCACTTCGACATAACCTGGATGCAATGCACATAAAGAAGAACCTGTTATTCTTTTGATGGTACACATGTTTTCTTTTTATAACTTTGAATATAAGCTCCGGAAGTTTCAACTCCTCATTTCTCACACCTTTATATTGTTGTAAATAATTATTGAAGTGCATTGATTATCTTTGAACTGACCCACATTGCTCGGAAAATCTTCAACAAGAAGATGCGATAGATTTTTTAATACCAAACCTTGACCTCAAAGAAGGTCCTATTGTGTCCCAAATTCATCATGAGGTGAACCTTTTAACTTGTATATGTGCACAACTCAGGAAAAGTTATGTCAAAAGATGCATCATGTACCACATGTTCCATGTATGCATATTGCTATATCTTTTATTATCTGAGCCAACACTTTACATGTTTGGACATTGATATATTTTTATTTCGATAACTATATAAATGGATATGTTTTCAAATGTTATTATCCTATGCTGATACAGAAGTGCGATCAAAATATTGACCAGGTCTTATAGGTTGATCTGCCAATGAGTGTTAAGCATGTGGTTTACATTAGACTCTTTAATTGTTATTTCTTAATAGATATACCTTACACTATTACCATATATATTTTTTAGCTGGAACATTATTAGAATATTATTACTGCTAGTTTTCAAAGAAAACTAGTATATAATAGAGTTGAATAAACTGGTTGCATTGTTGTTTGCTAGTTATGATAATTTGTATATTGCAACAGGTACTTGTTATAACTTAATTTAAAAGCAACGCAAGTATAACTACCTTATATTGCTCTATATGTTAACTGATGTATTTTATTATGTCAGGTCTCTATTGAAGCAATATGCATTGTCACTGCTCTGCGATATGGCCCATGTATCATGTAACTCAAGAGAGCAGTTAAGAACCCATGGGGGTTTAGATGTGTACGTACTTGAGCCTACTTCGTGACAATCTCTATTCGATCATAGCATTAGATTCTATTGTTGTATGCCTGGCTCATGACAATGACAGTAAGAAAGTGGAGTAATCTTTACAAATCAACTCAGGGCTCTACAGGTATTAACTTGCCATTAGTATTCACCGGGCAAGAGGATATTTGGTAGAAAGTTTTCGAGGTTATCATTTATTCATTTATAACTTTTTTTATTTTGCACTCATTCATCGTATTAGCTTTGTCTTAATTATCTTACTTTTACTATGTAATTCATAGCATGCTAAAAGAAACAACTAAATTGAACATTGTTACTATAATTAAAAAAATATTTTTAAAAGTTGATATCTCCTTTAACCATATTTATTCCCTGTAATTTATTTCTTATAAAGTGTAAAAGAAAGTTTTAACTATCTAGTAGCTATAATAATTATGATGAAACCACAATGGTACTATATATAAAAGTCAGATAGTTGGCGCCATTTTAGACTAGATCAAATTATGTTAATTGAAACTTGAATCTGAAAAGAATTTATGATCACAAACTTACAAGCTAAACTTATATCATTATATTGTATTATGATAAAAGAGCTTTAATTTTGAACTTCTGTTATGGAATTGAAAAGTGCTTGTTATCTCCTTTTGCAGAATTGGATGATTTCTTCGAAGTCCCTGCTTTCCTTGCATGGTGACTAGTGTGCTTCCGTTTCAAATGATCAAGATGACAACGGTACTCTTGTGACTTAAGGTGGCGCTACTTCCTAGGATTCTAATTATGTAACTATCCTTAGTATTTAAACTTGATAAATTGGTGCAAGTTAGATTTGGTACATTTAAAGTCAAACATGGTCGTATTTCTATTATTTTGGTAGTTTGCTATATCATGGGCAGATCTGTTAAAGAGAGTTGTTAGAATAGTTAATCCTCTGTATTGTATTATCTACCTTGGTTGGTTGTTGATGTGATTGACGTATGTACTAGAAGGCTATTTCGAAAAATTTATGAAAAGTGTTGCATTTGACTTTTATCATTGTTGTATTATATAAAAATAGTATTGCCAAAAAAAATATGATGTTACAATTGTAAATTTTGTCGTTGCATTATAGCATGGTAGTGTTGCATTAGTTTAGGTGGGACCCACGGTTTACGTGGCACTTGTGTGACCCACTGCTGACGTGGCATTGGTGTGACCCACTGCTGACGTGGCAAAATGGGCCCCACTGCTGATATGGCATGTGGGCCCCATTGCTGACGTGGCACTGTTGGGCCTCATTGCTGACGTGGCATTAGTGGGCCCCACTGCTGACCTGGCCCAATTTTGTTTTAGCTTCACATTTAAAGCAACACTAAATTTTGTTACATTTATACCATGGTGGTGTTGCATTATGACCAATATGCAATACTTTCAGCAGTGTTGCATTACACAACAAAAGCGTTGCATTAGAGGTCAAAGGCAATGGTCGCAGATGCAACACTCAAAAAGTGTTGCCTTTTTCGATTTCAGGCCTAAGGCAACACCATTTGGCACATAAGGCAACATCAAAGAGTATTGCATATGAGCACTTATGGCGTAGTGTGTGTTTAAAATAAACCAATTCAATTCAATTCATTACAAAGGAAACTAAGACCGCAAAAAGTGATATATAGTGGCTTTGAACATTTTTCTTCAAGGCACCAGCTACTAATAACTAACCGGAGAAGAGGTCTAGATTTCCTCTGAGTTTTTCTCCTCTCCAGCTTCCAATATTTGCTCTTTGTAATTTTTATGTTATGTTGTAGAATAATGATCCAAATGAATGGCTTTGCTTCTTTTATAACGTGTAGACTTGTACATTACTTTTTGTTAACAACTGTCTGGATGTGGCATGATGTGAGTGGCTGATATCCCATAATTGTCGATAAGTGGCTATGGAGGATTGGATATAGCTTGTTAACTGTCGCCACCTTCTTTAAAACCTTAAACAACTGTCTGTCTCACATAGACAGTTCATAATTGTTGCCACTTTCTAAACAAAATACAACTTGAGTTCTGGTGATAGTTGTTGATCTTTTTATGAAATAATTCTCTTCTTTTGTCAACAGTTAGCAATTGTCTCCCATTTCTAACACTTAGAATAATTTCACACTTTAATCATTTTTTTGTTTGGCGGACAGTTAAGAAGTGTTGGGGAAATAAGAGGCTTAATTCGTCTTATATGCAAATAGTTAGCAATTGTCTGTGACACATAGACAGTTAGCAACTGTCTGGAAGTATTTTAGTGTTTCAACTTTTCACATTTTGCAGTTTAGTCACTTGCAGTTTATTGTTTGCATTGCACGACCTTTGAGTTATTTGGAAGTTTGTGCTATACAGTCGTTTTCAATCTTTGAACTACTGAAACCTTCACAAGTGCTTCCTTTCTTCGTCATCCCCTTATGCTTGACACTGAGACTAGTACATAGTCAAATTCAGCTCTTTAAGCCTTGAAATATATCCTTCCATTACAACCAAGCTTTTTAGAATTTCCTTTGTATCTTGAACTTGATTTCTTCCAGGATTTGACACATACCACTTCACTTAAAACCACTTACAGCAACATGTCAATTCTTTCTTAATATAGATGGAGTTCTCAATCTCTTGTGTGTTGACGCTTAGTGCTTCCACATCCTTGAATACATCAACCATTATTCTTCACTGAAGCATGGACATATTAATGAACTTCTTCCAGTGACCTAATGCTTCAAGTCTGTAGATGTCTTCTTTATCCTTTGTCTTTACCAAGTCTTCATGTCTTCTTAATTCCGGTGACGACGTAGTCTTATTTACATATCCTGTTGTAGTGTTAATTTATCACGATTACTATTCATACAGTTTCGTAATCTCACCAACAATATATATATATATAGATATATATATAATAAGAAACCAACTTATATCCCTTCAGATCTATAGAGAAATCAAGAGAAAAAGCTAGTTACGAAGCCTAAAACACCTAAAATGGGTCGCCCGAAAATGGTCGGAATATGAACTTTTGGTACAACTTTGGGGCAACAAAACAAGTCTATAGGCTTTGGAAATCAGTGGTTAAAGAGGGCAAAAGAAGCTTGTAAGTAGGTGTTTAATATGAGTAAGTAAAGTGGTGAAATCAAGCTTTAGGGGTGTTTAATATTGGAAGAACAAAGCTTGATTACTAGAAACTTTTGAATCTGAATTTTTTTGGAGAAGAAGGTGTTTCTAGAGAGAAAATAACAGCATTTACCTAGCTCAAATGGTTTGGAAAATGAATTGGGGGGGTATTTATAGACAAAATATAAGGGGGTTTTGATTTAAAATGAAGAGATAATGTTGGGATAAAGTGAGATTTCCTTTTGAATTTCAAAAACATTATCTTATCAGCTGAATAAAGTCACATGTGGTATAGAAAAATGTGCTACATTTCTAAGCAAATAAATAGTAATTAAATACCAATAAACACGTAACGTAACGATACGTTGTAAAATGTGATTTTATTTGAAAAATTCTTAAAAACTTTTGAAAACTTGGGAAACCTCTGGAAATAATTCCATTAGACTAGAATCAGAATCCTACAATTTTAGGAATTGATATTCTACGACTTCTAAGCGACCGACAATCAATTACGTATCGATATTACGGTTTAAAAATAAAAGACATCCCAAAAATTATGAAAAATTCCTAAACTTCTTTTTCAACATTCTAGTGACATTCCCCAAATTTCAAGTCATTTGGACATTCCTAGTTATTTTATTGAAAATAGGTTTGTTTCGTTGTCCTTAAAAGCCGAATAAAAATACGATAGTCATTTGTCAAACTCTGTTGACTTCAAGACTAAAGTTTTGTCTTGAAATATATTTTAAACATAATATTCCACATAAAATGATGACTATGAGTTCTGAAGAATATTTAAGTTTGAATTAAAATATATTTTATCTTATTAAATAAAGCAGTTAAGTGTTTACGGAATAAAATATGTATTTTAATATTTGGCAAGAATTTGTTGAAAATAAATTGAACAAATATTTTTAGAAAATATATTATAAATTTATTCCCTTGAAAACTTTTAAAAAAACTAACACTCTTTTAATTAAATCTGACATTTTCTGGTTAGTAAAAACAGTGTTAAAATACAGTATTTGTTCGTCTTCAAACTTAGCCTCAAAATATGGCATAGAAATTAGATAAAACATTATCATCAAAATGATAAAATGAATCTAACCATATGTGTGAGAGAAAATCATTTTGTTTGAGTTATAGAGCCGGTTTGACCAAATTTGATTTTCTATCCATTGAGTGTCACTTCGAATAATCTAAGGTAGGAATTACTATATTATCGAGTAACTTCCTAATTCTAATTTAATTTACACTTATTGTTAAGATAAAATAATCAAAACCTACGAGTTGTTGTTAAGACAAAATAATCAAAACCTACGGCTATAGACTGTTCCTCACAGTCAGCTTCACGTGTACCATGTCAACAGTTGAAATAGTTTACGAAACTTTAATATGTCTTTGTGTTTAGACTCTTATTCATCATTTTTTTGGCCGATTGTGTTGTTCCAATAATTAAAATGAATTGGCAATCATCTAAAAAATTAAAATACTAGAATGCACGAGCTCTAATGCTAGTTTTAAGAGATCAACACCTTGAATAACTTGTTAAACACGAGCAAAAATAAAACAGAAGTTTATGTTTTACAGGAGTCAAGTATGAGATTTTGCTTTTGATAGAAAGAAAAAACAACTTGAATAACTTGTTAAAACACGAGCAAAAATAAAACCAAAGTTTATGATTTACAAGAGTCAAGTACGAGGTTTTTTTTTGATAGAAAGAAAAAAACAAATGGTGTAGATTCATATTTTTATTGAAATGAAACTGTATTTATAGAATTATTACTTTACATTTTTATTGAACCCTTAATGATTTTCTTATTTTTTATTATCTTATGCATTTAGTCAAAATATTGCTTTTACATTGACCAAATTGGAGACCCAATATATTTATAAGGGGTCCTTTGGTTGGCACAAAGGTACGGGTTTAGAAGGAGGAATTGAACTCAAATTTCCAAATACCCTATTTGAATCATTGTTGGAATGATAATTGAGTTATTAGTTAAATCAATATATTATATTATATAAAAAAATTATATGTATTTTTTATTTATAGTGTTTGTTTGTATATATTTTAAATATTATTAGTAATATTTGTATTTATTTTAATATAAATATCACTGTCTTATTATAATTTAAACTTAATAAAAAATACAACTCATTTGTATTTTTACATATACATTATATAATATTAAATTATTTTTAAAATAATTTAGAAACACAAATTTAATATTAAAAACATATGTTGCTGAAAATTTATCTAAGTAGTTAAGTACTAATTTAATATTTTTATTCAAAATAATAAAATATAATTGATTAATATTAAATAAAAATAATTATTAATAATTTGAGATTAAATAATATCATTACGAATTATATGTACTAAACATTTAAATATAAATTTCAAAATAATGATGACAAAATAATATTGATACGTCATAAATAAATCGTATTTTAATCTGCTCAAAATAGCTAGTTGTTTTTTGCACGAATTTTAATGTGTTGAAAAAAGATACTTGTAAATAGTATTTTTAATTTTTGAATTTATATTTTTGTACAAAATAAAAAAATTATATACAAGAATAAAAATATGTGTAAAAAGCTGATTAAAACGAACACATTATAATAAAAATTTATTAACACGTTTATCACTAGAGAGTGCAGTTGTAACTACTACTAGACTAGTCCTACTCTATTCTATTCTTTTTCCTAAACTAAAGCAAAGGTACAGTACGATGATATTTCCACGACTAAAGTAAACTATAAAATAAAGGCACACGTTCTATATGCAAGTAAAGCGAAGGAACCATAATATTTGCACCCCAGAAGTAAAGGGACCACGACATTATTCGTATATGAATTTCTGACGACGTAACTTGAATAATATATGATCTTGGAGACCAGGTTTCGGATGAGTTGCTTACTTAACATGGTTTCATCGCTTGATTTAGCGACCTTCTACTTGCTCCACAGAGGAGAGTAAAAAGGGTATCGAAGGGGACCACAACATTATCATGTTTTATTTTGCTTTTAATTCAAGTGTCTGAAGTCTGAACCCTCTATATGTAGCAACTCTCTAGCAATTGGGAAGGTATCCTAGGGGTGTTAAGTGTTGGTGTATCTTAAGGTTTCAGATGAGTTGGTTATTTGTTGGTTATTTGGCATTACTCGTAAACTAAAGCGAAGGTACTGTTCTATTTGCTCCACAGAGGAGAGTAAAAAGGGTATTGAAGGGGACCACAACATTATAATGTTTTATTTTGCTTTTAATATTCAAGTGTCTGAAGTCTGAACCCTCTATATGTAGTAACTCTATCAATTGGGATAGGTATCCAAGGGGTGTTAGGTGTTGCAGAAAAATGTCGTTTGTGGTTCCAACTTGGGTTCTTTTGTTAGTGTAGGTGCCCTAGAGGCAATACAATTTTTCCTTTTAATAAACATTTATGTCATTTGATTATTCAATAAACGTATTTATTATGACTTTAATTACTGCGATATATTTGTTAGCATAATAAATGTCCTTAGAATCATGATACTCGTTATATAGTTTAAGTACATGACTTGAACTTGAGATTATATAATATATCATATTCTTAAAGGTTCCCTAGTCGAGTATTATTATGATAGGACAATAATAATACATAAATAGACTAGTATGTTGTTTGACAGATAACCACATCTCATTGGTTATAAGTATGGGGATACTAAAGTCAATACATAGGTACATGTAGGGGTACATGGTACTGGACAGACCCACAGTGAGATTCTTCATGTTTAATTAAGTCATAAAAAAGACTCACAGTGATAATGGTGTAATGATCCTCTGACTTGAGATCATTATATTTCTATACGAGGATTGATATACTTTGACTACATTAAAAGTTACCTTTGACCGGGTGATGATAAAAGTGGACATCGGGTATATCATGAGTCGTATGAGAAATATGAATGATAGATAAAGGATTTAACCCTCCTATAATTAGGAGAGATATTATTGGCCTCTTGATTGAGTGAGACTATAAAATGCATGGCCGTGCTCAAATAATGATTTGTTTTTCATAGTCTACTCATGGATCAAGTAAACCCGGATTAAATGTTGAAGAGGATGACTAAATACATGCCTCGAGTTTAATCTATAATATATATGGTTAAAGGGATTATATTACACGGAAACATTAATCACGAAAGGTTTTATCGAATCACGATTTAATTATTGTTTAATTAGGTAGCAATGATGTATTACTAGATACCGCTCATTGTTTATAATTTTATTGGAGAATAAAATTATTGCTAATTAAATAATAGCCTATAGGGTCACACACATAGAGCACCTAGAGGAATAGTTAATTTAAATTATAGATTTAAATTAATTGATGATTAATTCGAATTTATTATATTAATTAAGTGAGACTTAATTAATTGAAATAAATTCGAATTTGAAGAATTATATTTCTGCCAATAATAATTAAGTGTGACTTAATTATTAATTAAATAATAGAAGCATGTTTTATTATTTAATCCTATGCCTACATGGGTTAGGTTTTTGCTAAAAAGGCCCATTAACCAATCATTATAAATAGATAATGATAGGTTAAATGGCTTGCACGTTTTTTGTGTAAACCCTAGCAGAAGAGGCAGCATAGGAAGAGGCAGAGAGAATTCGAAACCTATCAAAGGAGGCTAGTACTTCCGTTCCGTGTTCAAGATCGTGAGACGTTCTTGAAGGTGCTCGTGTGGATACCATAGAGGTGCTTTCGAGAGGAAGACACAAATCGTGATAGCAAGGATCTCCGTTGAGTTCGTGGCATTCAAAATCTTAATAGGTATGATTCGATTATCACCATAATCCGTCAATTCTTATACATGATCCTGCGTTTGGGTTCCGAAATTTTCGTTATATTTACGTTTATCCGCTGCGTTTTATGCCTCGGAACCCAACAATGGCATCAGAGCTACATGTATAAGGGACTGATTTGGTTACGTGTTAACTGTATTTGATGCAAATATGCCTGTTTTGGTGACTGCCATGCTACTGCTTTGTTACTGCCATGCTTCTGCCATGCTATGTTCTTCATGTATATTCGAATTGTAATATGTGGTGATGATACTAGCATGTTAATGATTTGTCATGACTGATTTATATGTCATATTGCGATTTGTATATTATGCATGAGGGTCAGTTTGTATAGTGATATAAACTGGTGGACAGATTATGTTGGACATGATCTGTTAATTGGGATATGATAAGTATGTATATGATACATGCTTCTGAAACTGTATAAGATGCAGTGGGAAAAAGGGCCAACAGATATGATCTGTAGTTCAGAAATTGATGATTTCTGAATAGGACTGGTCTTCGAAAATAAAAAAAATTTCTGATTTCGAGCTGACCTGTCAGCTCGACCCCAGCCGGGGGCTGCCGCCCCCAGACCCCGCCTGGGGCTGCCGCCCCAGACCCCGCCCAGGGGCTGCCGCCCCCGGACCCCCGCCCAGGGGCTGCCGCCCCCGGACCCCCGCAATATTTTATTTTGTGTACTTGAGCATGGTGCTGGTTATGGCCCTTAGACCCCTAGATTAATGGTTTTTGGTTTTGGTTTTATAAATACGACTTGCATGTCGTTTTCTTCATTCTTGTAATTGTTTAACCTCGAATGTAACTCGAGTTTTCTTATGTAAGTACATTAGCTTAGGTTGTATTCAATTATTCCATGTAATGTACTTGAAGACTGAAAGATGATCCAAGAAGAGGAGCAGGCACTAGTGGATACAAGAAGAATGAAGACATGTAATTGTATTTATATTTTACCACCATAGATTGACTTTGATCCTTTCATTAGCTCGAAAGGATCACATAGGAAAGGGGCCATAACCAAGCACGTTTACATACTGCACTTTACATATTGATGTATGAATGATGCATGCTTTAATTAGATTAATCATGTATGTATGTATGTATGTATTAGATACGACACCCATGCCATGCTTGTTTAAACAAGATAAAATCTGTAACGACTCAAGATAAAATCTGTAACGATTCAAGATTTTAAAATCAACAAACGATCATGAGATTCTTGTGTTTATGAAATATGGATTTTTAAAACACGGAATTGAATATGGATTTTGATATCTATAATTGGGATTTTCTGACAAAAACGGATATGCGTATTCGTAAGGCTGATGGGTTTTAAGTGTGACCACTGGTATCCTCCATCTACCTGGGAAATGAACAATTTAAGATGTCAATTTGAAATATTTAGTTCAAGGAAAAATTGAGGATCTCTTCATGATGTGATCATGATCGTCGTAAAATTTTCTAAACCCCTTAACAAAATATTAAGTTTTAATCAGATGCTTTCCAATGAATGAACACTCATCGAATCCTAGATCGATTAGGGGAAAGACTGTCAGTGGCAGGGGACTCCTGTCTATCGTGGTGAGATGCGACGAATATAAACGGTTATATTCGGCCGTTGTATCATTGGGTCAAACTTAACTGAGTTGTCATAATAAGGTGAAAGTAAACGGTTATATTCAACCATTATGAACTTAGAAGCATAGAGTTTGGTTAAAAATCTATTAGATAGATAAGATCAATCGTTGCTCACCAAACTATCCAAGAATTATATATGATATAATTGACAAATGTTGTCTACCTAAATAATCATTCTTAAGGACTTCCAGTGGTTGACTTGAGACATGACGAAATATGGATCTTGGCTCACTAGAAAGGATTATGGGATATACTTTCCAAATTAATAGTAAGGGCTATTGATTTGATAAAAATAGTGGGAGATATATTATGAATGTATCATAATCATTTGAACATAATAAATAACTCAGACAATCTAATGTTTAATTTTGTGCTTTTATCATTGTAGATACCAAGTAATGACAAACAACACAAACACACTATCCGTACGATCTGTCCTTGAGAAGGATAAGCTGACAGGAGGAAACAACTTCCTAGACTGGCAGAGGAATTTGAGGATTGTCCTCAGGCAGGAGCGCAAGCTTCATGTCATTGATATTCCTCCGGCAGGTCCCCTTCCTGAGGGCGCTACTGTGAGGAACGAGCGGCCCACACAAAGGATGAGAATGATGCAACTGATGTTGCGTGTCTTATGTTAGCAACTATGAGTGCTGAGCTTCAAAGACAGCATGTGCATATGGATGCATATACTATCAATGAGCACTTGCAAAGCATGTTTGCAAGCCAAACTCGTCAAGAAAGGTTCAACACGAGCAAGTCACTCTTTAACTGCAAACAAGGGGCAAATGAACCAGTTGGCCCACATGTTCTGAAGATGATTGGTTACATTGAGTATCTTGATACTTTGGGTTTCCCGATTGGTCCGGAAACTGGTATTGACCTAATCTTGAATTCTTTGAACAACAAATTCACTCAGTTTGTTATGAACTACAATATGAATGAGTTTGACAAAACACCTACTGAATTGTTGGCTATGTTGAGAACATATGAGACCAACATGAAGACGGCTGAACCTGCTCCCATACTGATGGTGGGCAATAAAGGTAAGGCCAAAGGGAAAGGCAAGTGGAAGGGTAAGAAGAAGACAGGTTCTGATTCTACACCCAAGCCAAAGTCAGGTCCTAAACAGGCTTTAAAGCCTAAAGGTGGGGTCGCTAAGGGTGAATGTCACTACTGTAAGAAAACTGGTCACTGGAAGAGAAACTGTTCAGTTTACTTGGAGGATCTGAAGAAGAAGAGGGCTGAGCAAGCTTCTAATTCAGGTATATATGTTATAGAAGTCAATCTGTCTATTTCTACATCTTGGGTATTGGATACCGGATGTGCTTCTCACATTTGTATAAATGTGCAGGAAATGCAGAGAAGTAGGACATTGGCTAAAGGAGAAATGGACCTACGAGTTGGCAACGGAGCAAGAGTTGCTGCTTTAGCTGTAGGAACCTATTATTTATCTTTGCCCTCTGGGCTAGTTTTAGAACTGGAGAATTGTTATTACGTGCCTGCAATTCGCAGAAACATTATTTCTGTTTCTTGTTTGGACAAGAAAGGTTTTTCGTTTACAATAAAGGACAACAATTGCTCTTTTGCTTTGAATGATTTAACCTATGGTGTTGCGCGTTTGTTTAATGGTTTATATGTTCTTGACTTAGATAATCCTGTCTGTAATATAGAAAACAAACGACTTAAAGTTAATGACTCAAATCAAACATACCTCTGGCATTGTCGTCTAGGCCATATAAATGAGAAACGCATATCCAAATTACATAAGGATGGATATTTGGATAAGTTTGATTTTGAATCATACCAAGAATGCGAATCTTGTTTGCTTGGTAAAATGACTAAAGCCCCTTTCACTGGTAAGGGTCAAAGGGCCACTGAACGTTTGGAGCTAATACATAGTGATGTATGTGGCCCAATGCGTGTGATGGCTAGAGGAGGCTACTACTACTTCATAACATTTACTGATGATTTCAGTAGATATGAATATGTATATCTTATGAAGAATAAATCCGATTCTTTTGAAAAGTTCAAAGAATACAAGGCTGAAGTAGAGAAGCAAATTGGCGGAGGTGCAAGTATTAAAATCTTACGATCTGATCGTGGAGGAGAATACTTGAGCACTGAATTTAAAGATTATTTAAAGGAGTGTGGTATTGTATCACAACTCACTCCGCCAGGTACACCTCAATGGAATGGAGTTTCAGAGAGGAGAAATCGCACCTTGTTGGACATGGTGCGATCGATGATGAGTCATGCAGATCTTCCAATTAGTTTCTGGGGTTATGCTCTACAAACAGCGGCTTTCACACTTAACCGTGTTCCTACTAAGAAGGTTCAAAAGACTCCATATGAGATATGGGAGAAGAAACGGTCAGGCATGAGCTTTATGAAAGTTTGGGGATGCAAGGCGTTTGTGAAGCGTCAAGTATCTGACAAGCTTGGACCTAAATCTGAAGAGTGCAATTTTGTGGGATACCCTAAAGAAACAAAGGCGTATTATTTCTATAGTCCTTCTGAGCAAAAAGTGTTTATTGCTCGAGATGCTGTCTTCATGGAAAGGGATTTTGTTTCCAAAAGAAACAGTTGGAGAACTATAGACCTCGATGAAGATCGAGAACCACAAAATAGCATTGAACCTGAAGTGGAACAAGAGCAGGATAATAATAACGCTCAACAAACACAGGTTATTCGTAGAACTGGTAGAATTCGCCATGAGCCAGAGAGATATGGATTTCTTTTGACTCAATGTGGTGATTTGATGCTCATAGATGAAGATGAGCCTCTCACATACCAAGATGCTATGAGCAGTCCAGAATCTAAGAGATGGCTAGAAGCCATGAAATCCGAGATGGAATCCATATATGAAAACCAAGTATGGACTTTGGTTGATCCACCTGAAGGGGTAAAACCCATAGGGTGCAAATGGGTTTTCAAGAAGAAAACTGACATGGATGGAAATGTTCAGACCTATAAAGCAAGGCTAGTTGCAAAAGGTTTCAAGCAAATTCATGGTATTGACTATGATGAAACCTTCTCACCAGTGGCTATGGTCAAATCCATAAGGATTTTGCTTGCTATTGCAGCATTCCATGATTATGAAATCTGGCAAATGGATGTCAAAACAGCCTTCCTTAATGGAAGCCTTGAAGAAGATGTGGATGTGTACATGACACAACCTGAAGGTTTTGTCAGTCCAGGGAATGTTAGCAAGATATGTAAATTACGTCGATCCATTTATGGATTAAAGCAAGCCTCTAGGAGATGGAACATCCGTTTTGATGAAACTATCAAAGAGTATGGATTTGTTCAAAACGAGGATGAACCTTGTGTTTACAAGAAGGTTAGTGGGAGCCATGTGGCATTCATAGTACTATATGTTGATGACATACTACTAATGGGGAATGACATACCTTCTCTCAAGGCTGTTAAGATTTGGTTAGGGAGTAATTTCTCTATGAAAGACTTAGGAGATGCATCCTACATTCTAGGAATGAGGATCTATAGGGATAGATCTAGAAGGATGATCGGTCTAAGTCAGAGTACATACATCGATAAGGTTTTGCACCGTTTTGGTATGCAAAATGCAAAAAGGGGATATGTCCCCGTATCTCAAGGGATAACGATCTCTAAAGATCAGTGTCCGAAATCATTGGATGACAAGGACCGCATGAGTAAGGTTCCATATGCCTCAGCAATTGGATCCATCATGTATGCGATGGTATGTACTCGCCCAGATGTTTCGTATGTTTTAAGCATGACGAGCAGATACCAATCTAATCCAGGTGAAGGTCACTGGACGGCTGTCAAAAATATTCTAAAGTACTTGAAAAGGACTAAAGATTCATTCTTGGTGTATGGAGGAGAGGAGAAACTAGTAGTAAAAGGTTACACCGATGCAAGTTTCCAAACAGACAGGGATGATACTGTATCACAGTCTGGTTTTGTGTTTTGTCTAAACGGAGGTGCTGTAAGTTGGAAGAGTTCAAAACAAGAAACAGTAGCTGATTCTACAATGGAGGCTGAGTACATTGCAGCTTGTGAAGCGGCTAAGGAAGCAGTTTGGATTCAAAAATTCATTACTGAATTGGGAGTGGTTCCATCAATCGCAGATCCCATTGATCTATAAATTCTGACGACGTAACTTGAATAATATATGATCTTGGAGACCAGGTTTCGGATGAGTTGCTTACTTAACATGGTTTCATCGCTTGATTTAGCGACCTTCTACTTGCTCCACAGAGGAGAGTAAAAAGGGTATCGAAGGGGACCACAACATTATCATGTTTTATTTTGCTTTTAATTCAAGTGTCTGAAGTCTGAACCCTCTATATGTAGCAACTCTCTAGCAATTGGGAAGGTATCCTAGGGGTGTTAAGTGTTGGTGTATCTTAAGGTTTCAGATGAGTTGGTTATTTGTTGGTTATTTGGCATTACTCGTAAACTAAAGCGAAGGTACTGTTCTATTTGCTCCACAGAGGAGAGTAAAAAGGGTATTGAAGGGGACCACAACATTATAATGTTTTATTTTGCTTTTAATATTCAAGTGTCTGAAGTCTGAACCCTCTATATGTAGCAACTCTATCAATTGGGATAGGTATCCAAGGGGTGTTAGGTGTTGCAGAAAAATGTCGTTTGAGGTTCCAACTTGGGTTCTTTTGTTAGTGTAGGTGCCCTAGAGGCAATACAATTTTTCCTTTTAATAAACATTTATGTCATTTGATTATTCAATAAACGTATTTATTATGACTTTAATTACTGCGATATATTTGTTAGCATAATAAATGTCCTTAGAATCATGATACTCGTTATATAGTTTAAGTACATGACTTGAACTTGAGATTATATAATATATCATATTCTTAAAGGTTCCCTAGTCGAGTATTATTATGATAGGACAATAATAATACATAAATAGACTAGTATGTTGTTTGACAGATAACCACATCTCATTGGTTATAAGTATGGGGATACTAAAGTCAATACATAGGTACATGTAGGGGTACATGGTACTGGACAGACCCACAGTGAGATTCTTCATGTTTAATTAAGTCATAAGAAAGACTCACAGTGATAATGGTGTAATGATCCTCTGACTTGAGATCATTATATTTCTATACGAGGATTGATATACTTTGACTACATTAAAAGTTACCTTTGACCGGGTGATGATAAAAGTGGACATCGGGTATATCATGAGTCGTATGAGAAATATGAATGATAGATAAAGGATTTAACCCTCCTATAATTAGGAGAGATATTATTGGCCTCTTGATTGAGTGAGACTATAAAATGCATGGCTGTGCTCAAATAATGATTTGTTTTTCATAGTCTACTCATGGATCAAGTAAACCCGGATTAAATGTTGAAGAGGATGACTAAATACATGCCTCGAGTTTAATCTATAATATATATGGTTAAAGGGATTATATTACACGGAAACATTAATCACGAAAGGTTTTATCGAATCACGATTTAATTATTGTTTAATTAGGTAGCAATGATGTATTACTAGATACCGCTCATTGTTTATAATTTTATTGGAGAATAAAATTATTGCTAATTAAATAATAGCCTATAGGGTCACACACATAGAGCACCTAGAGGAATAGTTAATTTAAATTATAGATTTAAATTAATTGATGATTAATTCGAATTTATTATATTAATTAAGTGAGACTTAATTAATTGAAATAAATTCGAATTTGAAGAATTATATTTCTGCCAATAATAATTAAGTGTGACTTAATTATTAATTAAATAATAGAAGCATGTTTTATTATTTAATCCTATGCCTACATGGGTTAGGTTTTTGCTAAAAAGGCCCATTAACCAATTATTATAAATAGATAATGATAGGTTAAATGGCTTGCACGTTTTTTGTGTAAACCCTAGCAGAAGAGGCAGCATAGGAAGAGGCAGAGAGAATTCGAAACCTATCAAAGGAGGCTAGTACTTCCGTTCCGTGTTCAAGATCGTGAGACGTTCTTGAAGGTGCTCGTGTGGATACCATAGAGGTGCTTTCGAGAGGAAGACACAAATCGTGATAGCAAGGATCTCCGTTGAGTTCGTGGCATTCAAAATCTTAATAGGTATGATTCGATTATCACCATAATCCGTCAATTCTTATACATGATCCTGCGTTTGGGTTCCGAAATTTTCGTTATATTTACGTTTATCCGCTGCGTTTTATGCCTCGGAACCCAACATCTTTGGCTGCAAGCTGCCTACAGTCTCTGGACTTTCCTGAGGAATGCCAAGTTCTTCCGCATACCATTCATCAGCATGAGCATGCTGTGGCATGGCTATGATCGTACTTGGTTTAAGCAAAGAAAGTATCTACTGTTGGACGGTAAGAGCAGAGAGGGAGGTGGTGATTGGCAGGATTACGACAATCAACAAGAGAAAGAATCCCACTCTTTCTCCACTGAAAATAGTTACGACATGAGGTTTCAACTCAACAACAAGAAGTACAGATTTTGTGCCTCTTTCGAAACAGGAAAACCTCTCAAGTTCCTTCATTTTGCCAAGAATTATCATCTCGCGACTGAGGACATTGTTCTGATGGGAAAATACCATCTCGTTAAAGCCGTCAAGCCAGAAGCCATGTTGAAGTATATTTTGATGGGAGGAAGCATTAAGACCGTTGAGGAATATTGTATTGTCGACAACACCAGCTCTGAGCTCCTGAATGATAACTTTATGAGAATTCTGTCGATCTTTCCCTTGATATTGCAGGCTAAAGGGTTTGATCAGTTCTCCACATTAGTAAGTGCATTATTTGTGGTGATAGACATTTTCTCATTTTATTTCAATTTCGTTTGGCAAGGTGCTAAGATTGTTGCATTCCAATACGGAAAGCTTTTCTTGGCAATGTTCAAAGTCAAATATAGAGTGTTCATGCATGAGCTTCTCAGCACTGGCAGCGATTCATTCATGTTCTGTGACGATTCCGTGAAAAAATCATACTACAAAACAGTAGACAAATTTATGGTTGTTAGGGGTTGTGAGATTCCTTTGGAAGCCACAACTGCTCCTCTGCCACATGACGAAGCCGGTGATTTGCCTCAACATCAAGAAATCAAAATGAATATGAATACTTTCGTTGTGCAGACTGAAATGGTTGCTGAAGGGTACTATGATATCACCATAACAGACAGTAACAATTACAGGGAGACGAGGATGTTCTTATCAAAGAATCTGACAAGGAAAATCATAAATTATTTGATGTATTGTAAAGAGACTGATAATTACCCTTTCCGCGATCTTTCCCCACACTCAGTTCATGTGGTAAATCCAATCAAGGCAATGGTCGACGGGATCTTTGAATGGGTTTTAACTGTCCAATTAGAACAGAAAGTCCGCTTGTTTTTCTCTTGACTCCTCCATTTCTGAGAAATGTTGGATGTCAAGTCTAATGGCCTTTCGACTGTTCAATTTGTACTTAATTTCTCACCTCTCTTGTGTCAGGTTTTTAATAAATTGTTTGCTTATTCATCGTTCCTACTTCCTCTAAGTTAAGGGAGTGGGTACTTTAGTAGTATTGTTGACTCTTTCTGGTTATTGCTCAATGTTTTGCTGTAAACATAGAATCAGGTTTTTATTCTCTAGTTATGGTTCATGTTTGGAAGGCTATAGCCTAATCTTTCATTAATAAAGCAAGTGTTTTTCAACTATTTACATCTGAGCTCTTATATCTTGTTTATGATTTGTCTCTATATTTTGGACTTTTTTTGCTAAATTTTTTTTCCAAGGCCTTCAAACAGTAAAGACACACGACTTTTAGTACTTTGATTACAAATATAAGGTTTTTATTCGAATAAGTTATTCTAATTCTTCAACCAATTCCCATGTTTCCGTGAAGAAATTAGGTGTTTGAACAGCATTAACCACCACCTTTAATTAGGGATTTGACCTTTCAGGGTTTATAAAATCAAGAATCTGAGAATTGTTGGTGATGATGCAATTGAGTTTATGAATGTGGATACCCGATTGTATGGGCTCATATATAATTGAAGCACAAGTACTCTTTTTCTTTAAAAAGCCCATGTGTTAGTATTACTGTAATAGGGTTAGTTTGCATTTGCCTTGAAAGCACAATCATTTGATTGGTTAGATTTGTTTTCCACTGTTGTTGGTTAAGTGTCCAACGCAAGGAATAAAGACAAAGAAAGAAGAATAAAATGTCTACAAATAAAGTATCTTAATCTGTTTTGTAGGTAGCTTGTATGGATAATAAATATATATCATCTGAAAGATTTGTATCAAAACTCAGAGCAGTCTTTTTTTTTTAAAACATATGTTGCAAGAAATTATGTTCGGGTCCTCTAGGAGTTTCATGAAGCTCAAACTAATGTTGGGATTGCAAATATTGCATCAGTTGGAACTTGGAAATGTAGGGAGATAAATTATTTGAAGGGAAATGGGAAGAAAGATGGAACAGAATATATGAGAGCTTAGGGGATGATAATAGAGTCATTATTGTTTCTTGGCCAATTTTAGTGATTTTCATTCATTGTTTTCCTATTATCAAAGAATTGAAGAGGAATTTAAAGAGAATTAATTGGAAGAAGACTCGAATAATAAAATTTGATTTGTTTATTTAAATTTTTCGTGTTATCATCATGCATAGGTGGTGGATCTGAAAGCAATATACATGATGATTTCATGATTGAATGGATAAGAAACAACATATGGCAATATTTCCTACTGCAAGCCTTCCGTGGATGACTGAAACTGCCGTAAAATATTGCCCTCTCTTTCATGCAGCATACCTTTCAAAAGACGAGAGATGGAATATTACTTTGGTGATTCCTTGGCTGTCTAAGAGAGATCAGGAGTATGTATATCCCAATAAGATCACATTCGACTTACCCTCAGAGCAGGGGAATTACGTACGTCAGTGGCTTGATGAAAGAATTGAGTTTAAATTTACTTTCCGAATATTGTTTTATCCTGGAAAGGTATTTCACAATACTAGCAACTGTTTCTTGAAATTTGAATGAGCAAGCATCTATGTTATCTTTTGGATCCTGAATACACAAATCATATGCCCAAATCCTTTATTTAAACCTATCGTAAACACATGCTTCAGTCATAAGACACTGAAAGGCCACAGGCTCTCTCTCTCTCTCTCTCACACACACACAGGGTTCAAACTTTCAATAGGTTCTTAAATTGTATGAAGATTGCTGTGTTTGAATGGCATGGTACTAAAGTATCAATTACTAACTGAATTTTGATTTAACTAATTTTAATCAAGGCAAACCTTTTTTTAATCAGTTTTCCGAAAAGATGGGGAGCATTTTTGCTGTCGGAGATGTTACAGAAATCATCACTGACGAAGAGGCTGAGATCGCTGTCCTTGAAGAACCAGAGCATTTAACATGGTATCATCATGGACAGAGATGGAAAGTGAAATTCTGCCTTATTGTAGGAATTGTTCACACAAATTATTTGGAATATGTCAGAAGAGAAAAGAACGGACGAATACAATCACTCCTTAAATACATAAATAGCTGGGTTGTTAATATCTACTGCCACAGGTAAGTTTGTCATGACTACTACTTGATCGAGTTTCATATTTGTCATTGCCAACTTAATAATTGATGGTATTTTGTTTTTCACCGCTACACGATATCTTCAGGCCTTATGGACTGATGACAAATATACATCTCTTTGAAATAAAGAATATGCATGCTGGACCAATATTTTATAGCTCAAAGGTATCAAGAGCGTACTAGTTACTTGCACATGGTCTATGATTCAAGTCTTCTCATGTTAAAATATTCTATATGATCCTGCTAAGCCTCCCTCTTGAGGTTTTAGGAGAACCGGTAACTTAACATCTCACTTTCATGTACAGCCTTCTTGCGATAGCTTGAAAATTTGACAAAGTGAAAATTTCATGGTAGCCAACACAGATTGAATCAGTTTGCAATAGCCGGTTGTATTTGTTGGAAAATGTGGGTAGAAGCCCCACATTGTCAAGTCATTTTGAGCCTAATTTTGAATGCTTCTTGGGTGCGTGCGCGCAACAAGTTATGATGGGAGTATGTTCTTTTTTCGAGAGAGCTTTCCAACGTACACATATTTAAGTATTCAAAATGATTATGTTTATCCAAAGTTGGTACCATGAAAGTGAAAATCTAGAAATGAGAACTTGAATCCCACATTGAATTGGAAAATAGTTTTCCATAACTTTATATAGTAGAACACTTATGTAGTGTTTTAAATGTGTTAGTATGGTATTGCTCCACCACCCACTTGCGCGCAGGGGGTGCAAATCATGGAATTTCGAGGGTAAATTCATGACTTCGCAAGCCTTTGGGCTTTCCGCGTGGGCGACCTGCGAATACGAATGCAGCAAAATTTGAGGCGAATAAATCCGAACCAGTTTTGCTGAAATCAAAGTAACTGTCAGGATCCAAATTTCCACTGTACTTTAGCTCAATATAATAATTCGTTATTTTGTTTTAATAATAAGTATTATTATTAATTCAAAATTGATTACGAATTGATTTTGACAACCGATTTCCTTTATTAATTAACACATGATTAATTAAGAAAAACGCGTGGTAATTTAGGAAATTATGTAGCTGTCAAATTTCCACTGTACTTTAGCTCAATATAATAATTCGTTATTTTGTTTTAATAATAAGTATTATTATTAATTCAAAATTGATTACAAATTGATTTTGACAACCGATACCTTTATTAATTAATGCGTGATTAATTAAAAAAAATGCGTGGTAATTTAGGAAATTATGTAGGGCCCAAGTTTTCCCAGTGTATATATTCATCTCATTCGGTCTTAGATTTTAAGTCAATCTTCTGTCCTAAACCCTAAACACAGCCGTCCTCTTAGTGATGATAGTTTTCTTGTTCTGTTCAAGGTGGCTGAAGGTGCTGTTCTTCGTGATATCATCGTGTTCTCGTTTTATCCTGGGAGGCTATTGACTCAAACATATGATGAGAGTTAAACTTAATACATTGGGAAAATGGTATGGAACAAGGGTTACAAAGAGTTAAACTTCTTCGTTCACATCAGAAGGATCTCAAAGAACTTGAAATTAATTTATATGGTAGTGGTGAGGATTCTGACTAGGTACAGGAAGCTTTCCAAAAGCTGGATATAAAGGTTCAAGTTCATCCCGGGAGAGATCATGCTGATCCTGTATTTCATGAGTAAGATTTTCACCCATCTTAGATTTTTACTATTTAAAGTTTTGATTTTTTTATTACAATCATCTTATGACATTGTCAGCCTTGTGACATCCCATTATGGGGTGGGGTGTGAAATGATAAATAAAAACTCGATTCTGAGCTTAGCATTGTAGTAAGTTAACTGAGATCAAATTTTGGGAACGTCAACGTACTTCTGAGTTTGCCTACCACCTAGTACTGACACTAAGATTCAGTTGTGTCTGAATGTAACTAAAAACAAGATTGGAAATAAATATTACTACAGGTAAAATAATATTAGTACCATATAATATTGATTGTATAAATAATATTGCATAAACTTTCTCAATCTCTGGTGGATTTATGAAGTTGATTTCAATATTAGACTAAAGATCATGAGTTGCCTCAATCTGTGGAACAACTTAGGATAAAGAGTTTATCAAGCTGGAAGCCTAGCCGAGGGCTTCCAAAGTCCAGAGTATTACCTCTCTTGAACATGCATCTAGGTTAATGGCTATTAAGAGGATCCGAAGAACTTTGAAGAACTCTTAAAATCATCTCCCACATATACTGTTTCCAATAAACTATCCCCTTATAATATGAAGAAGACTATTTACATCTCCCCCTCACAAAGTGAAGAAACTTATTCCAGGAACATCTCCCCCTTAGATGAATTCCCGAAGAAGATACTTTTTCCAAACATCTCCCCATTACAATAAGAAGAAATTTTTTTCTTAGTCGAGGAATCCTCCAACTCTTCCCTTAAAAAAAACTTCCTTAAACCATTTATATCATTACACCAAGAAATATCCTCCTTAATTGTCTACCAACTGTTGAAGCAATTGTTTGTCACTAATTATTACTCCAATTTTTATCACCCTTAATTAATACCAACTGTTGTAGCAATTGTTTTATCAAAATTGTTGGTCCCTAATATAGTTGTGTTACTCACAAGTGTTTCACTCATTTACTGATAAGTGTTTCACTCTGTACTTATAATATGTATAATTTCACTCTTTTTCTCACTCCTGTTTCAATGTTTCTCTCAGCACTCTTAAAATGTCCTTCTATACCTGTAAGAGAAATCACCATAGCCACTTAAAAAGGTCACTGCTAGTGCAATAGTGTTTCGCAAATCCCCATCCTCAATTGAATCTGTTTCATGTTGAATATGAGACATCTGAATTGCTTTAGTTTTAGATTCAATGAGTTGCCTTCCAACTTCATTGAACGAATCCGGGGATGGAAAATCCCGATTGGGTGCCTAAAATAGTCTTTTTGAGAGGGGAGAAAATGATTCTATTATAGATGGCAAAGAATCAGATTTTCCCTCAGATACCTATAAAGGCACTTGACTTCAAAGAGAGCCAGCAACTGACCTTCCTTCTTGATATGAAGGAAAAGAACAAGATGCAAAATCTGTCAATTCATCCTTAGTGTGTGACATTTTTTACAGTGCATTTAATACATTTTATTTATGGTTTGTAGTGTTTGGATGTGTTCAGTTGGAATAAACTTTTCACAAGTAACTTTGGCTTATAGGCTAAATTCAGTAGACTTGCCCTATTGAGAGGATGACCTAGTAACAGTTTTGGCTTTTCCAAGTCTGTACCCATTTGGGAGAACATAGATGACCTAAAAGTTTTCACGATTTATATTTGTATAACCTTTTCCGGAGACAAAATTGTTGGTTCACTCACATTCACAACCTTGTCAAGTGCACTCAAGGCATTGAATCCCTCATTCTTATCAATTAGGTATTCTATCTAATGGTAAGAAAGATGGATGTGATAGTATTTGTGTGTTTGGAACTATGATCTAGGATAGAGACCGATACCAATTGTTAAAAACTAATGATTAGAAACTGTTGGTATACAAACTCATAGATAATATCCAAAAACTCCCGTTTGGGGTAAACTTCCCACAGAAGTTGCATGGAATAATAATTTTATCCCAGATACACAAGTAGAAAAGGGGTTGATTACTTGTCTCTTAATTATGTCTGTTATTCCAATTCTTAAAGTAAAATAATACAAAGATGAAAAGAACAATTTTGTATTAATAAGATTTAATACAAAACTCTCCAAGGATGTACACAAACCCTAGCATGTGCTCTGTGATTTATCACATCAACACTCTTATCTTTATGCTCTCACAAATTCTCTCGACTTATGCAACTTACACAATTCGACTGACTCAAAAAAATAAATTACATAGAATTGTTTATATAGAGCTACCTATCAACTAAATAAGTAAAGAATAATTACAATCTAATAAGGATATAATTCCTTCTTAATTTTTGATAGCTTCCTTCTTGAATTATGAAACTTCCTATCTACAAAACTTTCCTTCTTGATCAGGACATTTAGACTCTGCCAGTCTATAGAATCTGATTTATCTATAGACCCTGATGGTCTTCAGACTCTGATATCTCTCAGACTCTGATACTTTTTTAGACTCTGATACACTCCAGACTCTGACTGCTTTGTAGACTCTGCAGTACTTCAGATTCTGATTGCTTTGTTGACTCTGACCATCCTGTAGTTTCTAATCATACTGAACTTTAAATACTCAATTCTGCAGATCTTTTATTCTGTACATGTATAATATTTATGCTAGACTCTGTTATAGTATTTTACACATTATCAACTTTACATTTATTCCTAACAATCTGCCCCTACTTATGCTTTATAAAATTTAAGCATAAATATGAGTTTTATGATGTCAAAACCAAAGAATGAAACAATATAAAGTAGAACAAAACTAAAGTATTTAAAACATACTATACATTACTAACTCTAACAAAACCAGGATTTCTAAAAATAAAATACTCTGCCATCTTATTTTTTGTACTGGCTAGGGCTTCACTAATATACTTCTTTAGTGATCTCATCTCATCATTTTCACACTTTATCTGATAATAAGCTGCTCTCAGATCTTGAACTGCATATTCTTGACCTTTGAGTTGTTTAAACAATATCACACTCGTTATCCCTTCCATAGGTTGAAAAGAAATGTAGTGACCCACATTACTCATCTCCTTGATTTCCTTGACTTTAATTGGCATGTCTTGGTCAACTCCATTCACATCAACATACTTCCGTTTAAATTCCCGTGATATACATATATCCATCTTCCTTGCAATCACCAACTTCACATCAATGGCTTAATCCATCCCCTTATCTCCTTAGAATAGTCATTGCGAACTTCTACTGAGTTTACCAACAAATACTTTAGATATGATAACTCCTGACCTCTTTTGAAGTAAAGAAGATGATTAAGTGAGATCCACTTTGCAGTTCCACCCTTTAAGAAAAAAAATCAAGAATGGTTCTCTTTCATATTCTGTTTTATACACATCTCCTTCAATTCTTCTTTCCCTCACATAATATAGAATCTGAGCATCAACCACCTTATTCAAATGTTTTTGGGTTATTTGTTCATGAGGTTTATCAATAAGTTGAATTGGGTCTTCTCTCCTGACTTGAGTCCAAGACCCTTCTTTATTCTTCCTCTCAGTCCTGCAACATGCATACCTGCTTTAATATATGAGTGATCTTTTTCACCTTCAGAGTCTGCAGTTTGTCTTCCTCTCTTAGACTCTGATCGCACAGAATCTGACTACAAACTCCAGTCCCTGGCTGCATTACTGGAGTAGAAATAAATTTAATTTGCTTCATTTTTCCACCAAGAACCCTAGGAGTATTACCATTGCCATCATCATCATTCCTCTTTCTTTTACCTAGATCACTAAGCTTACATCTATCATCCTTATTTCTCTTTAGCTCCACCCTCCTTCTATCTTCATTCTCCCTTAGAATTCTCTGCCTCCTAGCTTCCTCAGCTCTTTGCCTGATAGGATCATCAAGTTTCCTTGGTTGAATTTGAACTCCACTCTCACTCTCCCCTTTTTTGGCATCATCACCCCCACTGACTACAAGGAGAATCTACTTCAAAAGAAAATTAGTAGTTTGTTGAGCAGTGAACAAAGAATCCACCTTGGAAGTCAAACCAGACACTGTAGACTTAATCTTTTTATGTTCAACCTTGAGCTTTCTAAGAGCTTTGTCATTAGAATTTTGAAGATTTTTGAGTTTTGTGTTGACACCAGTAAAACTGAGTGCCAGAATTGAAGTAGCTTTATCAACAGTTTCCAATCTATTAGAATTTTAAATGATTGAAGATTTAATATCAGGAAGCATTTCACACACATCCCTTTCTTTCTGTTCTCTAGCTGCTTTGAAAAGAGGATCTTTAGAAATTTTCTTCTTCTCAGTTTCCCATGAATAATATCCATAAATGCATATGCTTCTTTTTAGAATAAGTCTTTATCTTCTCAGAGTTGTAGATTTTCAGAATGCAATCAAATGTAAGCTTGTCAGTTATTCCAAAAGAATCTGTTGTCTCCTAAATAGTTAGAAAAATTTGCTTGAAGTAGTGATACTCATCATCTTCTTGTTCTCCTTTATCTTCAGAACTAGAAATTGAATCATCACTAATAGCAGAAACTTCAGGACCTGTAGACTCTGGTGGTGGTTGTCTACACCCTGAAACTACCATTGATATAGCCCTGACTCCTTTTCTAAGTTATCAGAATCTGTGGTTCAAGGAAAATATGCATTGGTTGGAATGATCAAGATTGGTGTTTCTTCCTTAATAGCAGCTTCAAGTTGATTTGTATTTTATTCCACCAAATCCTCCCTTGCTCTATCTGCTCTTCTTTCCAAAGATTCCACCAAATGTAGTTGTGGTCTCTATTGAAATGATTTCTGAGCAGCAGCATCTTCTTCATGTTTACCAAGGGAGTAAATCAAATGAAAAGTTACTTTGTCCATCCCCTGTTCTAACTCACTTGACCACTCTTGAAGAAAAACTTGGTCCCAGTAAGTGAAACTAGGTTAATGAAATTCCCCTAATCTCCCATTCTCACTGTGGAGTTGGACATCCACACTCTCTTTCTCACATGAACCTTTTAAGGTTCCACTCTTAGCTACCTCTCCTTTTTCTTGGACATGAGCTAGCCCCTCAATATTTTCTGTTTCACTCATTTTTGGTTCTACACTCAATGTTCCTACAGAAGAAGGGGTTAGAGAGATTAAATTTGCTTCAGTACCTGAACCACCTTGATGGAGGGGAACCCCTTCAATTGTCTGAAGGCTAGGGGTTTCCACCAAGAGGTGAGCTTCAACACACTCTGAGCCTTTACATTTTTCCTCTATCTTTTCAGAGTCTGTTGGCTCCATTACCCCAGTTTCAGGGTCTACTCTAAACTCTGATTCCTTCAGTATGACTTCATTAGAAGTCACAGTCTGAGTCTCACCATCTTTAACTATTTTTGATTGAGACTCCCCCTCAGTGTGGATAGACTCTGATGGATTTATGATTTGATTTTCTTCTAGAGCATCCATCAGATTTTCTCTTCCAATTTCATTGGGTTCTCAACATTTTTTTATTCAGCTACCAAAGAAGACCTTTCAGGATGCCCCACTGCCCCACTATCACCCAACCTCTGACTAGGTGGTTCTTGTGTAGGTGAGACAGTGCTAACATCTATTCCACTAGCCATCACTGTTGCACTAGTGCCTTCCTTTGGTTGTATTTCACCACCTGCTACTGTTAGTATTGGAGTCATAGAGATAATACTTTTAATGTTTTATTGAAAACAATTATGTTATGTGATTATTTAATTAATATTTACTATATCTTTATTTATTACATCATAAATTGAAAGAATAATAAATATCCTTGGAATATTAATACGTAATATATGTCTTTAAGTATGTGACATAAAAATAAGATTATATGAATAGTATTGTATTCTAAAAATTCCCTAGTCAAATATTATTATTTAAGGACAGTAATAATGCAATAAGACTAATATGTTTTGTTAGTGTTGTTGCCCTAGAGACAATACTTTATGATAAACAATTAAAGATTATGCTTACTTGATTATTTAATTAATATTTATTATGTCTTTATTTACTGCGTTATAAATTGAAAGCATAATAAATGTCCTTGGAATATTAATGCGAATTATACATCTTTAAGTATGTGACTTAAAAATGAGATTATATGAACAATATTATATTCCTAAATGTCCCTAGTCGAGTATTATTATTTAAGGACAATAATAATGCAGTAAGACTAGTATGTTAGTTGACTGATGACCACATCTCATTGGTCATAGGTATGGTGATACTAAAGTCAAGAACATAAGTGCATGTCTCAAAATATGGCACTGGACAGACCCGTTGTGAGAATCTACATGTTAATAAGTGTCATAAGAAATTCCCACTGTGATAATGATGTATTGATCCTTTGACTTGAAATCATTATATTTTTATACGAGAATTAATATACTTTGATTACACTCAAAGTTACCTTTAACCGGGTAATGACAAAGGTGGACATTAGGTATGCTATGAATCGTATGAGAAATATGAATGATAGATATAGAATTTAACCCTCCTATTTTAGGAGTAATATTATTGGCCTCTTGATTGAGTGAGACTATAAAATGCATGGTCATGCTCAAATGTTGATTTGATTAATAGTCTACTCATTGATCAAGGAAACCCAGATTAAACGTTGAAGAGGATGACACAATACATGCCTCGAGTTTGATCTATAATATAAGGTTAAAGGGATTATATTACATTTTACACTATTCACGAAAGGTTTAATTGAATCACCAATTACTATTATTACTTGGGTAGCAATGATGTATTACTAGATGCCGCTCATTGTTTATAATTTTATTATTAGAAAATAAAATTATTTTCAACGTAATAATAACCTAAAGGGTCACACACAAAGAACGTTTAAACGAAGTGTTATTTAAATTATGAATTGAAATACTGCTATTATTATTAATTTGAATTTATTTATTTAATTAATTAAGTGAGACTTGATTAATTATATACATATTAAAATTCGAATTTAATAATAATATAAATCCGAAATCTGAATGGGTTTCAGATTAGGGTTTTGGCCTAAGTCCCCCTCTCCCCTATATATACATAAAGATGTATAGTTTAGGGTAATTGTTGAGATAATTCGTTTTTAATAAAACCCTAGTAGCTCTATGTTTCTAAGAGGCTAGAGAAAGAGAGAGACAAAGAGGCAGAAACAGGCTAGTACCTAATTTCGGTGATCGTTAGACGATACGACGTTCGTGTGGATACCGATAGAGAGCAGATTTCTGTGAAGGGCTGTTGTGATTCATCACTTCTTGACCTTTATAATCATCATAAGGAAAGCTTTAATAAGGTACACATCCGATTCTCCATAATCATCCGTCAATTATACACGGATCCTGCGCTTGGGATTCGTTATTTTTTTTTATTATTTAGCGTAATTCCGCTGCGTATATGTGCCTGAATCCCAACAATGGTATCAAAGCTATCTGTATAAATAAGATGATTTGGTTACGTGTTTAACAGTTTTTCAATATATTCCAGTGTGTATATGATCTGCCATGCATGTATATTGATACTACCTTTGTATGAGATTTAATATGCATGTTGTCATGTTGATGTATGATTAAAACTGTTACATAATGTGTATCTGGTTGTTAATATGATGATTACATAGATGATGATACTAGCATGTTAATGATTTTTCATGACTGATTTATATGCCTTATTGCGATTTATATATATATTATGCATGTGGGTTAGTTTGTATAGTGATATAAACTGGTGGACAGATTGTGTTGGACATGATTTGTTAAATGGGATATGATCAGTATGTATATGATACATGCTTCTGAAACTGTATAAGATGCAGGTGGGAAAAGAGCAACAGATATGATCTGTGGTTCAGAAATTGATGATTTCTGAATAGGACTGTTCAGAAATTGTAGCTCGACCCCAGCTGGCGGTTGCCGCCCCCAGACCCCGCTCGGGGCTGCCGCCCCGAACCCCTGCAATATTTTTCATGTTCTTTTTGTGTACTTTAGCATGGTGCTGGTTATGGCCTTTAGACCCCTAGATTAATGGTTTTGATTTTATAAATACGACTTGCATGTCGTTTTCTTCATTCTTATAATTGTTTAACCTCGAATGTAACTCGGGTTTTCTTATGTAAGTACATTAGTATAGGTTGTATTCAATTATTCCATGTAATGTACTTGAAAATTGAAGGATGATCCAAGAAGAGGAGCAGGCGCCCATGGATACAAGAAGAATGAAGACATGTAATTGTATTTATATTTTATCACCATAGATTGACATTGATCCTTTCATTAGCTCGAAAGGATCACATAGGAAAGGGGCCATAACCAAGCACGTTTACATACTGCACTTTACATATTGATGTATGAATGTTAGTGTAGAATAGTAAATGATGCATGCTTTAATTAGATTAATCATGTATGTGTATATTGGATACGACACCCATGCCATGCTTGTTTAAACAAGATAAAATATGTAACGACTCAAGACATTAAAATTGAACAAACGATCATGAGATTCTTGTGTTTATGAAACACGGTATTGAATATGAATTTTCATTTTTCTGATATGGGGAGATTTTGTCAACAACGGATTATTATCTGTAAGAAAATTGGGTTTTAAGTGAGACCGCTTGTGACTTCTCCGACGATCTAGAAATCAAACCATTGATGAATATTGAAATGGATTATTTAATCAAGGAAAAATTGAGAATCTCTTTATGATGGGATCATGATCGTTAAATAATAAATCCCTAAATAAATATTAAGATAATGTAGATGTCTTCCAATGTTTATACACATTAAGATCTAGATTGAGAAGGAGTGGGTTTGCCAAAGTAAAGTGCTCTTATCAATCATGGGAAAATGTGATAAGTAATTGTACTTTGTTTATTAAACATTGGATCTAACTTAACTAAATCATCACAATAGGATTATGGGTTTAGAGGCATAGAGTTTGGTGAGATTTATTGGATAAATGTGACCATCAGAGTTTATAAACTCTGATCATATTAGTTCCATTAGAGTTTATCCGATAAACTCTGATCTGACCATGTCATGTTAAACTCTGATTGAGCTAATCTATCAGAGTTTATTAATAAACTCTGTCCTAGCTCCTCTTTCTAAACTCTGATTAGTCAGTCACTTATGGTTGACTCAATATTTATATTAAAATAATATTCAAGTCATAATTAATTTAAACATTACTCAATTTATAATAATATTTATATTAAACATTTTTAACCCATTTCAAACTAGCAACTTTTACTCAATTTATTTATGGATTACACTAAGAAAATGTCTTAGATCAAAACATGAAAGTTTAAGTCCTCATAGCAAGGAACAACTTCCAATAGTTAGTTTCCAGAAATTACATCAAGAACATATATAAAATATATCTTAAACTTTCCATTTCCTAACAATCACCCACGAATCCATACAGAAATGCATATTAGGTTCTACCCATGACTTGCTTTTCAGAGTTGGTATCGGTCAAGGTTTGAACCCTCCTAAGTTCTCTACTTCGATGGCTACCGGATATAGATGGAATGCTTCACCTTGAATCTTTATCCATTTTTGTATAACCACACTCCATAGACGATGACAAGTCAAAGGCTATGGTGCCGATCTACGACTTTGAGACGTTAATGTTCATGTCTTGATCCTGTTCGTCGAATGCTTCGAGGAATAACCCTATCCTCTAATTGCGACCACACAATAACATTCGCTTAGTTGGGCATCTCCAAAGATGTACTGCCAATATCTCGTCTCACGACTTGACCTCATTCAGAGTTCTTAAAACTCTTGCTATCTAGCAGTTATAGTACCTCATGAGGTTTACAAGGGAAAGACTTAGATACGTGAGTATCTAGATATATGTAGTAGAGGTACTACTGAATCATCCTCACAACTTGTTATTACCACATTGAATACACTTTGAGGGATCTCCTCTCAAGTGTATTGGGTTCCCGTTGTTGATGACTCAAAATGGGTTGTCAGTCTTATCCCCAACCTCGACTTAAGGAAAACAGCATGCTCAAGTCCCTTAGTCAAAGGATCAACCAGGTTGTCTTGAGTTCCAATAAACTCAATGGCAATGATCCTGTTAGACACCAAACCCCTTATAGACTTTAGTCTAAATTGGATGTGTCTCTTTATTTTCACATTATACTTCTTACTATTTATCTTGTCGATAGTTGTACGACTATCACAATGAATAGCAACAGCCGGAAACGGTTGGCTTACTATAGGAATCATAGACAACAGTCCATGCAACCATTCAGCCTCGGTTTCCATGACATCTAATGCACACAACTCAGCTTCAAAGGTAGACCGAGTTATAATAGTCTGTCTAGCAGACTTCCAGGATATAGCTCCACCCGCAAGGGTAAACACGTATCCAGTCACTCCATTGGAACCAGATTTCTTAGTTATCCAACTTGCATCACTATATCCCTCTAGCACTTTAGGAAATCTCCTGTAGTGCAAACCAAGGTAGATGATGCCTTTTAGATATCTAAGCACTCTATCAAGAGCATCCCAACGAGTCTTGTTTGAACAACTTGTATATCTAGCTAGCTTAGACACATAATATGAAATATCTGGTCCAGTACCATTAGCAAGATATTGCAAACTCCCAATAATCTGAGAATATCTTAACTGAGACACAAGAACTCCTTACTTATTCTTGACAAAAGTAACTTTTGAATCATATGGCGTGCTTGCGATTCTACAATTTGAATAACCATACTTCTCAAGTATAGATTTCTCTATATAATGAGATTGTGACAAGGTTATTCCATCAGCTGACTGTGTCAGCTTGATTCCAAGAATCACATTAACAACACCCATATCCTTCATTTTAAAGTGCCTTTTCAAGAAACTTTTTGTCTCGGTAATAATCTCAATATTGGTTCCAAATAACAGTATGTCATCCACATACAGGCACAAAATCACTTTTTCATTTCCTTTAACCTTATAGTAGACACATTGTCGCTTTCATTAACCAAAAATTCCGAAGTCAAAACAGTTTCATCAAACTTTTTGTGCCAGTCTCTAGGTGCTTGTTTCAAGCCATGGATAGACTTGACTAACTTATGAAAATTCCTTTCGTTGCCAAAAGCAACAAATCCTTCAGGCTGATCCATATAAACTCTTTTTCAAGATCACCCTAAAGAAAAGCAGTCTTTACATCTATTTAATGGATGATAAGCCCATGTACGGAAGCCAATTCTATAAGCATTCGAATTGTTGTCATTCTTGCAACAGGAGAATATGTATCAAAATAGTCAATGCCTTACATTTGCCTAAAACTCTTAGCTACCAGCCTACCTTTATACTTATCTATTGAGCCATCCGGGTTCATTTTTCTTTTGAAGATCCACTTACATCCTATAAAAGTAGACCCAGGAGGGAGATCAACCAACTCCCATATTCCGTTAGAAACAATAGAGTCAATCTCACTCTTTACAGCGCATTTTCAGTGCCTTGACTGTGAAGAGTCCACGGCCTGCCAAAAAGTTAAAGGTTCGTTCTCGACATTGTAAGTGATAAAATCACTTCCAAAATTCTTAACCACCTTTGCAAGCTTACTCCTTCTAGATTCCTCTACTTCGTTAGGAGTAGAGCTACTTACAGGATCCACCCCCACATTTGTCATCCTTTTCACATGATTAGGAATGGAACTCAATGTGCGAGTGAGATCATCATCAGAAATACCCTAAGCTATACCAGTCTTCATAGGGAACACATTCCTAAAGAATGTTGCATCACGAAACTCAGCTATAGTGTTTGCCACTATCCCATATATGTTAGATTTTAACACTAAAAATCTCATAGCGGTAGTGCTTTCAATATAGCCCAAAAAGTTGCAATCAACAGTTTTTGGCCCCAGTTTCTTTCTCTTATGTTCAGGGACAAGTACCTTTGCAAGGCAGCCCCACACACGAAGATACTTTACACTAGCAAGGGATAGAACACGCCCAGAAGCAAACTTCAGGTCCACTTTCCAACTCCAAGTACTTGAGCAGCACTAGCATTCCCCATCGTTACTGTCATTCCTTGAATCTGTTGATAAGATAGAAATAGAGTAATATCAGTACAAATATGTACATTAGCTCTAGTATCAATCAACCATTCATTTAACAGATAAGTGGAAAGTAGTGTAGGGTTGTAGGTAACATACCCGTCATTGGTTTCAAAAGGAATAGTCTCACCAACAATCATGTTAACCATAGGCCCACTAGTGGTTGCAAGCACAGTATTAGTTTGTGTTAACACATTAGGTTTCTTCACTTTCTTAGCAAGACAGTCCTTGCTCCAGTGACCAACCTGTCCACAAGACCAACATGGTTTGTTTGTCTTTGGTTTCTTAGCCTTGTTCTTTTCATTTTTAGGCTTGTTATTTTCCTTCTTAGTGACAAACTTTCTTTTTTTTCCTACAGTCACTACGTTCACGTTCGAACTCCCATGTTTAGCAGGCATCACATGTCCCTGTTTAGACTTGTGTTATTCCTGCACAGATATGTCCAGCATTAAGTTAGTCCAGGTGATCTCTCTTTTCTGTCTTTTCAGGGAGAGTGCAAACTCTTTCCAAGACTTTGGGAGCTTTTCAATCATCGACATAACCTAAAACTTCTCAAGAATGTCCATTTCAGAGTACTTCAAAGCATGTACCAACATCTCAAATTCGTGCACCTGCTCAGCCATGGATTTTGTATCTTATCAATAGAGTGTTTGCTAAAGCTGCCTATATTGCAGCCCTAGCCACCCCATCCTTTTCTTCCCACATAGCATAGACCTTAACAGAGTCAGCCTTCTCTTGATCAACAACTGGTGATGCATATTGCACCACCGGCTATAGACCCTTTATCGTTAGCCACGGTTTCATCCTTTTCTGCCAACGAGAAAAACCAACACCCCCACATTATTTATCAGGCATGCCCGACAAATAATTGGACTATGGGAAACGGTACATTACCCAATCAATGATAGATGTAGTAACTCTAAACCCAGAACTAGTACCACCAACAACAGGAGTTTCAGTTTCATTAACCATCTTGTTAATTAACAATATATAACTATAATCTCTTTAAGATTGTTTGGAATAATTCAAAACTAAACACAACAATGGGGAAATTATATAAATAATTTAAGAAGAACATGCAGATTAAACCAATTAACAAAACAAAGCACGAAGGTAGAAACACGAAGTCACTTTCAATTGACAGAATTCATTCTCTTCAATTATCCAAAGAAGTCACTTTCAAAGATATTATTACTGATATCACAACCAATCAAGACAAACTCCAAACAACAGTCTCTGATCTAACTACCAAGGTTGATTCTTTCATTACAGCACATGCCAACATCTTCTCAGTCCTTGAATAGATTGTTTTGGTTATCATAAGTGGTGGTGATGTCAAAAAGGAGGACAAGAAAGTTGGTGATTCCTTCAGGAAAAATAAGGATGATATATGCAAGGAAGCTAATCAAAAGAGAGTAAAAGGAAAGAGAAATAGTGATGATGATGAAGCTAGTGATAGTTCTCATGGTCCTAGGGGTCCTGGTGGTATGCAACAAAAGCAGTCTAAAGTGGCTCTATTAGCAAAAACTCAATCACACTAGTCAGGGACTGGACATGGGAAATCAGAGTCCAAGCCCGACTTTGATTAACAAAGAAAGAGATCAGACTCTCATGAAATTCAAGAACCTACATATTGGCAATACAATCAATCAAATCTACATCTAAGAGCATAAAAGAAGATAGGACTTGTAGGTTTTGAAGAATATGATATTAATAGAACAACTACTCTAACCAGGGATCCTCAATCTTTGACAGATAGGCAGTTTGAGAAGATTACACAAAAAAACTTAAACAAAGTGGTATCTGCTCAAATTGTCTATAATATTTTTGAAAGAATGGTGTCAGGAGGTCAGGGAGGTACAAAAAAGGTACAAAATGAGATGTTTATATACTTTTTAAAAGGAGGATATGTTAGATGGATTAGTCAATCAAACTTCATCTTCTTCAAACAGGCTGAGGAATTACAATATATTAGATTTCTCTTACAAAGAATAAAAACAAAGAGGTTGTCACACATAAATGGTTTATAGAGATTGACAGGAAACTGACTCTGCTCAGACAGGCATATAAACAAACGGGGAAATATTCTTTAAAATATGTTGATGCTGAAAGGAATGATCAAGACATGTCATTAGAAGAAAAGAAAATTAAATTCCAAGAAGGTGTGAGTCACTACTTTGGGTTTCAACCTATGAATAGAAAAGTTAGTGTTCTAATGTTGAAAGATTTAAAAGAAAAATAATTCAGTGCAAATGATCTAAGAACAACTTATTGCCAAATTAAATGTTCTAATGAAGAAATGACGAAACTGAAGAAGTATGATGGTGAACCTTTTTCTATTGTGGAGGAGAATATGCTGAAGTCTTTTCTGAAGAATAATTCAGCCTTTGAGAAGATAAAGTGATAAGCAATTCTTTTTCCTTATAAATTTTTATACTGTTCTAGATTAATTATTTTATTCCTTAGTTTTGAAATCATCAAACCTTGATTTATGCTTACATTTTATAAAGTATAAATAGGGGGAGATTTTTAGGAATATATTCATTTGATGATGTATAAAATACTAGAACAAGGTCTAACATAGTCTATTTGTAATAAGTCTTTCTAGTCTCTGAACTTTTATAATCAGAGTGTAGATTGTCAACATTCTTATCACTTTTACCTAGAAGATTTTATGTAGAAAGTGAAACTAGAGTTTGGATGAAGATCGGAGTTTGGAAGGTGATCAGGATCTACAGACTATCAGAGTCTATAGTCTGTCAGAGTCTATAGACTATCAGAGTCTATAGTCTGTCAGAATCTGAAGATTTCAGAGTCTATAAAGTTGAAGCTAAATTTGAAAGATGATCACAGGAATGGAAAGTCTTCGAAGATAAAGACAATTATATTGTAGATATGTTATGGGAAAGAAAGATAAAGACAATGATTTTCTGTTATTAGTTAATGGATAGCTCTTTATATAAACACTCTATGTAACCTCATTGTAAAAAGAGTGTGAAGTTGTCCAAGTCAAACTTTCGTGAGAGCATAGAGATAGAGAGAGCTAATGTGAGAAACACAGAGAAGCTATTAGGGTTTGTGTACAACCTAGGAGAGTTTATATTTACTCATCAATAATATAAACAGTATTTATTCATATCTTTGTGTTTGATTTTTGTTCTTAATTCAAAACTTTAATTCATATTAAGTTGATTTTAATCGGGCAGAAAAAATATACATGTATTCAACCCCCTTCTATTTGTGTAACTGGGAAAACACAAAACCCTACATATTCTCTCTCTCTCTCTCTCTCTCTCTCTCTATATATATATATATATATATATATATATTCTATATATATATATATAAATATATGTGTGTGTAGTCTCTAAAAAAACCATAATAAAAGTAGAAACTAAAAATTAATAACATATTTGTATATCTCACCCCACTATCAACAAGTCATTTTCTTCTTTCTTTCAATTCTAACTTCTAAGTTAGTAAATGTTAGTGTAGGTGCCCTAGAGGCAATACAATAGACCTTTATGTCATTTGATTTTTCAATAAACGTATTTATTATGACTTTAATTACTGCGATATATTTGTTAGCATAATAAATGTCCTTAGAATCATGATACACATTGTATAGTTTAGTACATGACTTGAACTTGAGATTATATAATAGATCATATTCTTAAATGTCCCTAGTCGAGTATTATTATTATAGGACAATAATAATACATAAATAGACTAGTATGTTGTTTGACTGATAACCACATCTCATTGGTTATAAGTATGGGGATACTAAAGTCAATACATAGGTACATGTAGGAGTACATGATACTGGACAGACCCATAGTGAGATTCTTCATGTTTAATAAAGTCATAAGAAAGACTCACAGTGATAATGGTGTAATGATTCTTTGACTTGAGATCATTATATTTCTATACGATGATTAATATAGTTTGACTACATTAAAAGTTACCTTTGACCGGGTGATGATAAAAGTGGACATCGGGTATATCATGAGTCGTATGAGAAATATGAATGATAGATAAAGGATTTAACCCTCCTATAATTAGGAGAGATATTATTGGTCTCTTGATTGAGTGAGACTATAAAATGCATGGTCGTGCTCAAATAATGATTTGTTTTCATAGTCTACTCATGGATCAAGTAAACCCGGATTAAATGTTGTAGAGGATGACTAAATACATGCCTCGAATTTAATCTATAATATATATGGTTAAAGGGATTATATTACATGGAAACATTAATCACGAAAGGTTTTATCGAATCACGATTTAATTATTATTTAATTTGGTAGCAATGATGTATTACTAGATACCGCTCATTGTTTATAATTTTATTGGAGAATAAAATTATTGCTAATTAAATAATAGCCTATAGGGTCACACACATAGAACACTTAAAGGAATAGTTAATTTAAATTATAGATTTAAATTAATTGATGATTATTTGAATTTTATTATATTAATTAAGTGAGACTTAATTAATTGAAATAATATAAATTCGAATATAAATTTATGCACTTAATAATTAAGTACGACTTAGTTATTAATTAAATAATAGAAATTCGGTTTTATTATTTAATCCTAAACCTACATGGGTTAGGTTTTGCTGTTATGGGTTGCTGTTATGGACCTACTAACCAGCCATTATAAATAGATAATGTAGGGTTAATAGGGCATTACGTTTTTGATAAGAAAAACCCTAGAGGCAGCAGCTACACAGCAATAAGGTAGAGAAGAGCTAATTCGAAATCATCAAAGGAGGCTAGTACATCCATTTCGTAATCAAGATCGTGAGACATTCTTGAAGGTGCTCGTGTGGATACCATAGAGGTGTTTTCGAGAGGAAGACACAAGTCGTGAAAGCTAGGATCTCCGTTGAGTTCGTGAAAGTCAAGACCAGACAAAGGTATGATTCCGTTTCACAATAATCAGTCCAGGCTTATACATGATCCTGCGTTAGGGTTCCGAAACTTTTTATTATATTTACGTTTAATCCGCTGCATTTTATGCCTCGGAACCCAACAATGGCATCAGAGCTACGTGTATAAGGGACTTATTTGGGTACGTCTTTTATGTATTTGATGCATACATGCCTGCTTTGGTGACTGCCATGCCATGCTACTGCTTTGTCATAATCTGTTATGCCACTGCCATGCTACTGCTTTGCTACTGTCATGCCTGTTTGAGACTGCCATGCTACTGCAATGTTATAATCTGTTATGACATGATATGTATGATAAAAAACTGTTATATGATGAGTATCTGGTTATTCGTATAATGAGTACATGGTTGATGATACTAGCATGTTAATGATTTGCCATGAATGATTTATATGCCTTATTGCGATTTGTATATTATGCATGAGGGTCAGTTTGTATAGTGATATAAACTGGTGGACAGATTGTGTTGGACATGATTTGTTAACTGGGATATGATAAGTATGTATATGATACATGCTTCTGAAACTGTATAACCCGGGGCTGCCGCCCCGGACCCCTCCCAGGGGCTGCCGCCCCCGGACCCCCGCATTATTTTTGTTGTGTACTTGAGCATGGTGCTGGTTATGGCCTTTGGACCCCTAGATTAATGGTTTTTGGTTTTGGTTTAATAAATACGACTTGCATGTCGTTTTCTTCAATCTTGTAATTGTTTAACCTCGAATGTAACTCGAGTTTTCTTATGTAAGTACATTAGTATAGGTTGTATTCAATTATTCCATGTAATGTACTTGAAGATTGAATGATGATCCAAGAAGAGGAGCAAGCACCCATGGATACAAGAAGAATGAAGACATGTAATTGTATTTATATTTTACCACCATAGATTGACTTTGATCCTTTCATTAGCTCGAAAGGATCACATAGGAAAGGGGTCATAACCAAGCACGTTTACATACTGCACTTTACATATTGATGTATGAATGTATGTGTAGAGTAGAAGATGCATGCTTTAATTAGATTAATGATGTATGCATGTATTAGATACGTCACTCATGCCATGCTTGCCATGCTAAACAAGATAAAATCTTTAACGATTTAAGATTTTAAAATTAACAAACGATCATGAGATTCTTGTGTTTATAAAATATGGATTTTAAAAACACGGAATTAAATATGAATTTTTGATATCTATAACTGGGATTTTCTGACAAAAGCGAATATGCGTATTCGTAAGGCTGATGGGTTTTAAGTGTGACCACTGGTATCCTCCGTCTACCTGGGAAATGAACAATTTAAGATGTCAATTTGAAATATTTGGTTCAAGTAAAAATTGAGGATCTCTTCATGATGTGATCATGATCGTCGTAAAGTTTCTAAATCCCTTAACAAAATATTAAGTTTTAATCGGATGCTTTCCAATGAATGAACACTCATCGAATCCTAGATCGATTAGGGGAAAGACTGTCAGTGGCAGGGGACTCCTATCTACCATGGTGAGATGCGATGAATATAAACGGTTATATTCGGCCTTTGTATCATTGGGTCTAACTTAACTAAGTCGTCATAATAAGGTGAAAATAAACGATTATATTCAACCATTATGAACTTAGAAGCATAGAGTTTGGTTAAAAGTCTATTAGATAGATAAGATCAATCGTTGCTCACCAAACTATCCGAGAATTATATATGATATAATTGACAAATGTTGTCTACCTAAATAATCATTCTTAAGGACTTCCAGTGGTTGACTTAAGACATGACGAAATATGGATCTTGGCTCACTAGAAAGAATTATGGGATATACTTTCTAAATTAATAGTAAGGGCTATTAATTTGATAAAAATAGTGGGAGATATATTATGAATGTATCATAATCATTTGAACATAATAAATAACTCAGACAATCTAATGTTTATTTTGTGCTTTTAACATTGTAGATACCAAGTAATGGCAAACAACATAAACACAATATCCGTACGATCAGTCCTTGAGAAGGATAAGCTGACAGGAGGAAATAACTTCCTAGACTGGCAGAGGAATTTGAGGATTGTCCTCAGGCAGGAGCGCAAGCTTCATGTCATTGATATTCCTCTGGCAGGTCCCCTTCCTGAGGGCGCTACTGTTGAGGAACGAGCGGCCCACACAAAGGATGAGAATGATGCAACTGATGTTGCATGTCTTATGTTGGCAACTATGAGTGCTGAGCTTCAAAGACAGCATGTGCATATGGATGCATATACTATCTATGAGCACTTGCAAAGCATGTTTGCAAGCCAAACTCGTCAAGAAAGGTTCAACACGAGTAAGTCACTCTTTAATTGCAAACAAGGGGCAAGTGAACCAGTTGGCCCACATGTTCTGAAGATGATTGGTTACATTGAGTATCTTGATACTTTGGGTTTCCCGATTGGTCCGGAAACTGGTATTGACCTAATCTTGAATTCTTTGAACAACAAATTCACTCAGTTTGTTATGAACTACAATATGAATGAATTTGACAAAACACCTACTGAATTGTTGGCTATGTTGAGAACATATGAGACCAACATGAAGACGGCTGAACCTGCTCCAATACTGATGGTGGGCAATAAAGGTAAGGCCAAAGAGAAAGGCAAGTGGAAGGGTAAGAAGAAGACAGGTTCTGATTCTACACCCAAGCCAAAGTCAGGTCCTAAACAGGCTTTAAAGCCTAAAGGTGGGGTCGCTAAGGGTGAATGTCACTACTGTAAGAAAACTGGTCACTGGAAGAGAAACTGTTCAGTTTACTTGGAGGATCTGAAGAAGAAGAGGGCTGAGCAAGCTTCTACTTCAGGTATATATGTTATAGAAGTCAATCTGTCTATTTCTACATCTTGGGTATTGGATACTGGATGTGCTACTCAAATTTGTATAAATGTGCAGGAAATGCAGAAAAGTAGGACATTGGCTAAAGGAGAAGTGGACCTACGAGTTGGCAATGGAGCAAGAGTTGTTGCTTTAGCTGTATGAACCTATTATTTATCTTTGCCTTCAGGGCTAGTTTTAGAACTGGAGAATTGTTTTTACGTGCCTACGATTCGCAGAAACATTATTTCTGTTTCTTGTTTGGACAAGAAAGGTTTTTCGTTTACGATAAAGAACAATTGTTGCTCTTTTGCTTTGAATGATTTAACCTATGGTGTTGCGCATTTGTTTAATGGTTTATATGTTCTTGACTTAGATAATCATGTCTATAATATAGAAAACAAATGACTTAAAGTTAATGACTCAAATCAAACATACCTCTGGCATTGTCGTCTAGGCCATATAAATGAGAAACGCATATCCAAATTACATAAGGATGGATACTTGGATAAGTTTGATTTTGAATCATACCAAGAATGCGAATCTTGTTTGTTTGGTAAAATGACTAAAGCCCCTTTCACTGGTAAGGGTCAAAGGGTCACCGAACGTCTGGAGCTAATACATAGTGATGTATGTGGCCCAATGTGTGTGATGGCTAGATGAGGCTACTACTACTTCATAACATTTACTGATGATTTCAGTAGATATGGATATGTATATCTTATGAAGAATAAATCCGATTCTTTTGAAAAGTTTAAAGAATACAAGGTTGAAGTAGAGAAGCAAATTGGCGGAAGTGCAAGTATTAAAATCTTACGATCTGATCGTGGAGGAGAATACTTGAGCACAGAATTTAAAGATTATTTAAAGGAGTGTGGTATTGTACACAACTCACTCCGCCAGGTACACCTCAATGGAATGGAGTTTCAGAGATGAGAAATCGCACCTTGTTGGACATGGTGCGATCGATGATGAGTCATGCAGATCTTCCAATTAGTTTCTGGGGTTACGCTCTGGAAACAGCGACTTTTACACTTAACCGTGTTCCTACTAAGAAGGTTCAAAAGACTCCATATGAGATATGGGAGAAGAAACGGTGAGGCATGAACTTTATGAAAGTTTGGGGATGCAAGGCGTTTGTGAAACGTCAAGTATCTGACAAGCTTGGACCTAAATCTGAAGAATGCAATTTTGTAAGATACCCTAAAGAAACAAAGGCGTATTATTTTTATAGTCCTTGTGAGCAGAAAGTGTTTATTGCTCGAGATGATGTTTTCATGGAAAGAGATTTTGTTTCCAAAAGAAATAGTGGGAGAACTATAGACCTCGATGAAGATCGAGAACCACAAAATAGCATTGAACCTGAAGTGGAACATGAGCAGGATAATGATAATGCTCAACAAACACAGGTTGTTCGTAGAATTGGTAGAATTCGCCATGAGCCAGAGAGATATGGATTTCTTTTGACTCAATGTGGTGATTTGATGCTCATAGATGAAGATGAGCCTCTCACATACCAAGATGCTATGAACAGTCCAGAATCTAAGAGATGGCTAGAAGCCATGAAATCCGAGATGGATTCCATGTACGAAAACCGAGTATGGACTTTGGTTGATCCACCTGAAGGGGTAAAACCCATAGGGTGCAAATGGGTTTTCAAGAAGAAAACTGACATGGATGGAAATGTTCAAACCTATAAAGCAAGGCTGGTTGCAAAAGGTTTCAAACAAATTCATGGTATTGACTATGATGAAACTTTCTCACCAGTGGCTATGGTCAAGTCCATAAGGATTTTGCTTGCTATTGCAGCATTCCATGATTATGAAATCTGGAAAATGGATGTCAAAACAGCCTTCCTTAATGGAAGTCTTGAAGAGGATGTGGATGTGTACATGACACAACCTGAAGGTTTTGTCGATCCAAGAAATGTTAGCAAGGTATGTAAATTACGTCGATCCATTTATGGATTGAAGCAAGCCTCTAGGAGATGGAATATCCGTTTTGATGAAAGAGTCAAAGAGTATGGCTTTGTTCAAAACGAAGATGAACCTTGTGTTTACAAGAAGGTTAGTGGGAGCCATGTGGCATTCATAGTACTATATGTTGATGACATACTACTAATGGGGAATGTCATACCTTCTCTCAAGGCTGTTAAGATTTGGTTAGGGAGCAACTTCTCTATGAAAGACTTAGGAGATGCATCCTACATTCTAGGAATGAGGATCTATAGGGATAGATCTAGAAGGATGATCGGTCTAAGTCAGAGTACATACATCGATAAGGTTTTGCACCGTTTTGGTATGCAAAATGCAAAAAGGGGATATGTCCCCGTGTCTCATGGGATAACGATCTCTAAAGATTAGTGTCCGAAATTATTGGATGACAAGGACCGCATGAGTAAGGTTCCATATGCCTCAACAATTGGATCCATCATGTATGCAATGGTATGTACTCGCCCAGATGTTTCGTATGCTTTAAACATGACGAGCAGATACCAATCTAATCCAGGTGAAGGTCACTAGACGGCTGTCAAGAATATTCTAAAGTACTTGAAAAGGACTAAAGATTCATTCTTCATGTATGGAGGAGAGGAGAAACTGGTTGTATAAGGTTACACCGATGCAAGTTTCCAAACAGACAGGGATGATACTGTATCACGGTCTGGTTTTGTGTTTTGTCTAAACGGAGGTGCTGTAAGTTGGAAGAGTTTAAAGCAAGAAACAGTAGCTGATTCTACAATGGAGGCTGAGTACATTGCAGCTTGTGAAGCGGCTAAGGAAGCTGTTTGGATTCGAAAATTCATTACTGATTTGGGAGTGGTTCCATCGATCGCAGATCCCATTGATCTATACTGCGATAATAATGGAGCCATTACACAGGCTAAAGAACCTAGATCTCACTCCCGAACCAAACACATACTCAGGAGATATCACCTCATTCGAGAGATTAATGAAAGGGGTGACATACACATATGTAAAGTGCACACAAATGATAACATTGCAGACCCACTGACCAAAGGCTTGTCGCAGACGAAGCATGACGGTTACACTAGTTCCATAGGTATTAGATACATGGGTGATTGGCTCTAGTGCAAGGGGGAGAATGTTAGTGTAGGTGCCCTAGAGGCAATACAATAGACCTTTATGTCATTTGATTATTCAATAAACGTATTTATTATGACTTTAATTATTGCGATATATTTGTTAGCATAATAAATGTCCTTAGAATCATGATACACATTGTATAGTTTAGTACATGACTTGAACTTGAGATTATATAATAGATCATATTCTTAAATGTCCCTAGTCGAGTATTATTATTATACTACAATAATAATACATAAATAGACTAGTATGTTGTTTGACTGATAACTACATCTCATTGGTTATAAGTATGGGGATACTAAAGTCAATACATAGGTACATTTAGGAGTACATGATACTGGACAGACCCACAGTGAGATTCTTCATGTTTAATAAAGTCATAAGAAAGACTCACAGTGATAATGGTGTAATGATCCTTTAACTTAAGATCATTATATTTCTATACGAGGATTAATATACTTTGACTACATTAAAAGTTACCTTTGACCGGGTGATGATAAAAGTGGACATCGGGTATATCATGAGTCGTATGAGAAATATGAATGATAGATAAAGGATTTAAACCTCCTATAATTAGGAGAGATATTATTGGCCTCTTGATTGAGTGAGACTATAAAATGCATGGCCGTGCTCAAATAATGATTTGTTTTCATAGTCTACTCATGGATCAAGTAAACCCGGATTAAATGTTGTAGAGGATGACTAAATACATGCCTCGAATTTAATCTATAATATATATGGTTAAAGGGATTATATTACACGGAAACATTAATCACGAAAGGTTTTATCGAATCACGATTTAATTATTATTTAATTGGGTAGCAATGATGTATTACTAGATACCGCTCATTGTTTATAATTTTATTGGAGAATAAAATTATTGCTAATTAAATAATAGCCTATAGGGTCACACACATAGAGCACTTAAAGGAATAGTTAATTTAAATTATAGATTTAAATTAATTGATGATTATTTGAGTTTTATTATATTAATTAAGTGAGACTTAATTAATTGAAATAATATAAATTCGAATATGAATTTCTGCCCTTAATAATTAAGTATGACTTATTTATTAATTAAATAATAGAAATTCGGTTTTATTATTTAATCCTAAACTTATATGGGTTAGGCTTTGCTGTTATGGGTTGTTGTTATGGGTCTACTAACGAGCCATTATAAATAGATAATGTAGGGTTAATAGGGTATTACGTTTTTGATAAGAAAAACCCTAGAGGCAGCAGCTACACAGCAATAAGGCAGAGAAGAGCTAATTCGAAATCATCAAAGGAGGCTAGTACATCCATTCCGTAACCAAGATCGTGAGACATTCTTGAAGGTGCTCGTGTGGATACCATAGAGGTGTTTTCGAGAGGAAGACACAAGTCGTGAAAGCTAGGATCTCCGTTGAGTTCGTGAAATTCAAGACCCACAAAGGTATGATTCCGTTTCACAATAATCAGTCCAGGCTTATACATGATCCTGCGTTAGGGTTCCGAAATTTTTCATTATATTTACGTGTAATCCGCTGCGTTTTATGCCTCGGAACCCAACAGTAAATGCTATCACCCTTTCGTCGGAGAATGTAAAGTATCGGATCAATGGTTAATTGTGCTTCTAATTAGACCAGACAAGGTGTAATTAATTCCGTATTAATTATGTCTTTAGAATTTGTTTTAGCTCACATCATTCTTTGTAAAAATGATATTCAAGACATTTATTATGAAATTATCACTTTATGATATCGTTGTTTATTTTAGACCTATATATTGCGTTCCCGGTGGCCTACACAGTTCACTTCCTCTCGGGCTAGTTCTCCAATTAATCCTCCTATCCTCCCCCATCGGGTTAGAAAATAATTAATGCTTGAGGGTTGTTATAACAAAAAAAATTATGAGTGCAATTTTGTCTTGACGGGTGAAAAACTCTTTTGACGACTGCATGGATGAGCTGACGAGTAGCAACATAGTCGACGGCTGGACTAGTAAACCGACGAGTATACATTGTTTGGATGACCAATGAGTTATTTGGTCATACTTATCATCATTATTCATTAATAATTCAATATCAGTTAAATTATTTAATTATAGATGGATAATTATTAATTATATTGATAATTATTAAGGGTCCTTTAAAATAGGAACTTGACAAGCTGACGAGTAGACCAAGTCTTGACGGGTAAGACTGGGTATACTCGACGGGCGAAATTTCAGGAAAGGATAAGTGTTCTACTTCAACTACAATTCAAATATTGATAAGGATAAGGAAGCAATCCCATTTTTCAAGGAACGTGATCAGAAGGTGCAGCATGGAAATAGGATCGTGAAAAGAAGGGGGGAACCAGAATGATATACACACAATACATACAGCTAACGGGTAACAGCTGTATAGTCGACGAGTAGCTGCTGCATAGTTGACGAGTAGGCAGTTCATGTATTTTTCTTCATTCAAATCACTTGTAATCGATCTTAAACAACTTTATAGTGGATGTTCTTGGCTGGGCACACCCCACACGCGGTTTTTTACCCCTTTACTAGGGTTTTCCGCGTCACCAAATTTGTCTCTTGTCCTTGTTTAATTTCTGTCGTCGACTAGCTTTTCATTCTTTTTTCTACTCGTCGAAGCATCTAAATACATTTTATAAACGATTTTACAATAAAAGAACTTAGCTATTAACCCTTCAAAATTTGGCTAAAACAAGGGTACTTTCGAAGCTTTTGACTACTCTTGCGTGCGAAACTAATCGATCCTTGCAAAATATCTACCTATCTACACTGTTGTAAAGAATCAATGAAGAATATATAGTTCTTGAATGAGGGGTTTAACCCTTCATATGTAGAATTGAATTTGGAGACTTGGGGAGGAAATTTCATCCTTAAAAATAATACTTATCCTTTCTTTTGTAGATGTTGTATGCGTATCTAATCATGTTACGTGAAGGTCACTCCGTCTTGTATCTTCATCTATTTTAACTTTAATTAGCGGGATAAATATTTTGCACAATTACTAATTTATAATTTTTTTTATTTAGTTAGTGATATGGGTAAAAAAATAGCCCTAAAGAAATAATAAATATAGCATTTATTATTTCATTTATTAGACCTAGCATGGTCCATAGGCTTGGGCCCTTGAAACGAACAAGGAAAATAAATCCAAGGATCAACTAGATTTGTAAGTCCAGCCCACAAAGCTCTGTTGGAGCCATAAGCCCATTAAGCCTTTTTTATTAATTAATTTCATAATTAATTAATAAAGGCTCAGTAAAGGCCCAAGAAGCCTGATTGAAGGCCTTCATCCTAGAAGGATCTAGAAACCCAAACATGGGAAGAGTCGTACGAGACCCCTCATCTATGGAAGGCTCTAGAACCCCAATCTCGAAGATAAACCTCACATGCTAGAGTCCAACAAGGACTCTCATTCCTTGGAGGTTACAACAACCTTACATCACTAGGAGACTTGGCCCCCAAGTCTCCTAACTCTAATCTGATTCCAAAGCCTCCATGCACCTATATAAAGGGCCTAACCCCTCAACATTAGAACTACGTTTTGGCTTGATTCTCATACGAACTGAGATACGTAGGCAGTTAACGAGGACCTGAGCTAAGTCACGAAACGTTAGTGCAGCCATTAAAGCTCGAAGCTCCCCCAAACCCTAGCATTAATTATGTATTAAAGACACCTCGTTTTTTATCCGTAACATTTGGCGCCGTCTGTGGGAATCGAGAATAATAACCATGGCAAGAACACGAAGTACCGTGAGCACCCTCGAAGGAGAGATCCCTGACACCACAGATGACACCAACGTTACTCTTACCGTAACTCAGGAACAAAGAGCTGTTGTCCCAACCACCTCCGTTGAGGACCCTGAAACAAGCACCCGTCGTACTGGACCCCTGAGCGTCATTCTTCATCCTTCCGATCCTGACATGTCAATCCATGCCTCTGTCCCTCCACTTCAGGTAATTCCACCTCTCAATACTACTTTTGTTGCTCCTCTCCCATTGCAGGTCTCCACTACGGTGTTGCCTAGAAACCCTCAATATGGGCTTCCACCTAACTATGAGCCCTCTTATGAGCAAGGGCTGCTGCCCCCACATAGCTCACGTCAGGGGAATCAAGATTTTTCTGGACCCTACTCGAATGATGATGAAATGACTGATGAGGACGTTAATCCTAAAAGGAGGCGACCTAGAAAGGAGCCCCTTCAAGGGAGGAATACCCAGCCCCGAGGGCGTCAAAACAATGACTCCACAAACCTACAAGAGAGGATACGAGCTCATGAGGCTGAAGCTCAACGACTAAGGAAAGACCTGGAAAGGGAGCTAGCAAGGCAACAACGCCTGAGAGCTGAGAGGGCTGGAGGATCAACAAGGAATGCATATGTGATAGATCTAGATGAGCCCCTGATAAGGAGGCAAACAAAGACAAGTCATGTTAGGGCTGACCCCCAAGACTTATTGCCACTTGGAGATCCTGATGATCCCACACCCCCCTTCATAGAGAATATTATGAAGGAGAAGATATCAAGGAAGTTTAAGATGCCTACAAGCAAGGCCTATGATGGAACGGGAGATCCCTCAAACCATGTTCTCACGTTCTCTAATGCACTGCTGCTACAGCCCGTCAATGATGCCATCAAGTGTACGGCGTTCCCTCAAACCCTGAGTGGTATGGCTCAAAGGTGGTTTAGTCGACTACCCCCTAACTCTGTTGGGTCATTCAAAGATCTAAGCAGGGCCTTTGTTGGTCAGTTTATCAGCAGCAAGACTCATGAGAAGAGCTCAGCTTCGCTAATGAATATGTATCAGGGAAAGAAAGAATCCCTGAGGGACTATATGAACAGATTCACCAAGGAGGCCTTGAAGGTCCCTGACCTAGACCAGAATGTAGCTATGATAGCCCTACAACAAGGGACCTCAGACGAGAACTTCAGGAGGTCTTTAGCCAAGAAGGCTCCAGAAAGTATGAATGAGCTCCAAGAGAGAGCTGGAAAGTATATCAAGGATGAAGAAAGCTTGAAGAAGACTACCAACTCGTTCAGAAACGAGTGGAGTAGCAAAAAACGTAAGCAAGATCAGTATGATGTCGAGGATGAGAATGATGTTGAGGATAAGTATCCTAGAACCAATAAAAACTCCGACTATACCTCGAGGACGGTTGGCCCAGGGCCTAGGTTCACCGAGTATACAAGGCTAAACTCACCAAGAAGTGAGATCTTGTTGGACATTGAGAAAGATAGAGAACTTCAATGGCCGAAGCCACTAAGGACTGATCCTAAGAAGATGAATCTGAATTTGTATTGTAAGTTTCACAAGGATGTTGGACATGACACAGATAATTGTAGGCAGTTGAAAGATGATATTGAATTCTTGATCAGAAGGGGAAAACTCAGAAAGTTTATCAAAGAAGATGATAGAAACAACAATGATAATCGACACTATAATGAACAACGAAGGGATTATGATGACCGTGATAAGAGGATACAGCCTCGAGGCCCAGTAATAAATGTGATCTCTAGAGGTCCAACAACGGCTGGGACTTCAAGTAACTCGAGAAAGGCTTATGCCCGGCAAGTTCTACAACTTGTGGGGGAAGCACCAAAGAGTGCAAGGAGCGAAATATCAATTTCTTTTGATGATTCTGATTTGAAAGGGGTGAACTTCCCCAATGATGACCCGTTGGTCATAATACCTGTGATAGACAACTCTTCGGTAAAACGAATCCTAGTGGATAGTGGAGCTTCAGTAGACATCCTATTCCATAATGCATATCTCAAAATGGGGTACACCGACTCTCAACTGACTCCCTCTAACAAGCCTATATACGGGTTCAATGGAGTCGAGTCTAAGGTGGAGGGAACCATTCGATTGCCTGTGACTACAGGGCAGGTGCCCCATGAGTCCACTCAAATGCTGAACTTTCTCGTGATCAAGGCTATGTCCTCTTACAATGGGATCCTCGGACGAACAGGGATACATGCGTTCAAGGATGTTGCCTCAACTTACCACCTCAAACTTAAATTTCCAACTAGGAATGGAGTTGGTGAGGAGAAAGGAGACCAGAAGATGGCAAGGAAATGTTATATAGCCTCGTTTAGGTCCGACGGAGTCGAGGGGCAAGTACTCCCGATCGAAGGTGCGGATACGTGGAAGTACTAGGCAGCTCCTTCAAGGGTTATATTTAGAAGGATTATTAAGTAGAAATAAGGTTCTTTGGAACCATTAGGAATCAAGAAGTTGTTACCCCAAGTGGGAAGTAACTTATTATTATGTAAGGGTAGAACCCTCTTGGACATGAAGATATACTTCAAGATATTTCAATGAAAGTTTATTTAGTATCCTTGAACTCACTTGTTATGTTATTATTAAACACGAAAACAACTTTGTACCAATGCACATAACGTAAAAATACAAAAGAGAATGCATGAACGTAATAAGAGTGTCGAGTATTGAAGGGGTTCAAGGTACGAGAATAAAAGATAAAATCCATGCATGGCCAACACGGGTAGTAAACGGAAAAGCTACGTCTACATTCTTAGGCACACGACATTGAGGTCTATACAGACCAGCCCCTTGGAAGCACAATTCGACCTCAATCCAGGTCTATAGGAGGTCAAACCCTGTAGGGCTCATCGACCTCATTTCAAATCGAAGATTACAGAGCCACGAGGCCCTAAGACATTTCGACCTCAAAGGATTTTGAGGCCTAATTCGACTTTAAACGAGGCCGAAAACAATCTCAGTAAGACATTTCGACCAGGTAAGAAAAATGAGTGTCAGTTCGACCTCATTCCAAGTCAATGGGAGGTCAAACCCTGTAGGGCTCATCGTCCTCGGTCCAGGTCTATGGGAGGTCAAACCTTGAAGGACACATAGACCCTCAATTCAGCCCCTTGGCAGCCAAATTCGACCTGGGCTTGAAATTCAGGTTTATTAGACCTCAATCCAAGTCTATTTGACCTACAGCTCAAACGAGGTTTGAAACCCCTCAAGACAGTCAGACGAGGTTTGAAACCCTTCAAGTCTGTCAAACGAGATTTGAGACCACTCAAGTCAAACGAGGCCTGAGGCCCCTCAAGCTAATCAACTTCGACCTGGGCTTGAAATTGAGGTTTATTAGACCTCAATCCAGGTCTATTTGACCTAAAGCTCAAACGAGGTTTGAAACCCCTCAAGACAGTCAAACGAGGTTTGAAACCCTTCAAGTCTGTCAAACGAGGTTTGAGACCACTCAAGTCAAACGAGGCCTGAGGCCCCTCAAGCTAATCAAATTCGACCTGGGCTTGAAATTGAAGTTTATTAGACCTCAATCCATGTCTATTTGATCTACAACTCAAACAAGGTTTGAATCCCCTCAAGACAGTCAGGTGAGGTTTGAAACCCTTCAAATCTGTCAAACGAGGTTTGAGATCACTCAAGTCAAACGAGGCCTGAGGCCCCTCAAGCTAATCAAATTCGACCTGGGCTTGAAATTGAGGTTTATTAGACCTCAATCCAGGTCTATTTGACCTACAGCCCAAACGAGGTTTGAAACCCCTCAAGACAGTCAGACGAGGTTTGAAACCCTTCAAGTCTGTCAAACGAGGTTTGAGACCACTCAAGTCAAACGAGGCCTGAGGCCCCTCAAGCTAATCAAATTCGACCTGGGCTTGGAATTGAGGTTTATTAGACCTCAATGCAGGTCTATTTGACCTACAGCTCAAACGAGGTTTGAAACCCCTCAAGTCAGTCAGACGAGGTTTGAAACCCTTCAAGTCTGTCAAGTGAGGTTTGAGACCCCTCAAGTCACTCAAATGAGGCATGAGACCCCCTCAAGCTAGTCAAATTCGACCTGGGCTTAAAATTGAGGTTTATTATACCTCAATCTAGGTTTATTTGACCTGGTGCTCAAACGAGGTCTGAGACCCTTCAAGTCTGTCAAACGAGGTTTTAGACCCCTCAAATCAGCCAAATGAGACATGAGACCCCTAAATCCAGGTTTACAAGAATATAAAAATATAAATTATTATTATTTAATAATAATAATAATATCCGGGTCGGACTTTATTTGAATAAAATTTATCCGAGTGGGACACCTCATTTTATCCGAGTAGGACACCCTGAATCGAGGAAATATTTATCTAAAAATTAATTGGGTAAAAATAGAAATTATTATTATTTGATAATAATAATAATATCCGGGTTGGACTTTATTCGAATAAAATTTCATCCGAGTGGGACACCTCCAAATTCAGAATCCAATTATTCCAAAATAAATATTATTATTTATTAATGATATTTGGAAAAAATTGAAGTGCAAAAACAAAAAAAAAATCGACCTCGAATGAGGTCGAAGGTCGGCCTCAAATTCTTTTTGACCTGGACACAAATTGACGGGCTAAATCGACTTCATCTGAGGTCGATTTGACTTGTCAAATTACCAAAAGGTCACCTAGCTTCTGCAGTTTATACAAATGCCCCCTGAAGTTTGGAAATTGACAATTACTCCCCTGAAATTTGGAAATTAACAAATCAAACCCTGCAAAACTACAAGTTGATCCCTGATGGAAAAATTACATTAAAAATTCCTAAATTATTAGGAAAAATACATGAGGGTACAGAAAAAATTCCTAAATTATTAGGAATAATTAAGAAAAATACCCGAGGGTACACAAATAATACTTAAATTCATAGAAAAAATATTTGTGGGTACATAAATAATTCCTAAATTATTAGGAAAAATGACTGTAAGTACATAAAAATTCCTAAATTATTAGGAATAATTAAGAAAAATATCTGTGGGTACACAAAAATTCCTAAATTATTAGGAATAATTAAGAAAAATACTCATGGGTACATAAAATTTCTAAATTATTAGGAATAATTAAGAAAAATACTTATGGGTACTTAAAAAATTCCTAAATTATTAGAAAAAATATCCGTTGATACATAAAAAATTCCTAAATTATTAGGAATAATTAAGAAAAATACCCGTGGGTACACAAACAATTTCTAAATTCTTAGGAAAAATACTTGTGGGTAAAGAAAAAATTCCTAAATTATTAGGAATAATTAAGAAAAATACCTGAGGTTACACAAATAATCCCTAAATTCATAGGAAAAATATTCGTGGGTACGTAAATAATTCCTAAATTATAAGGAAAAATGCCTATAGGTACATAAAAATTTTTAAATTATTAGGAATAATTAAGAAAAATACCTATGGGTACACAAAAATTCCTAAATTATTAGAAAAAATACCCGTGGGTACATAAAAATTCCTAAATTATTATAAATGATTAAGAAAAATACTCATAGGTACATAAAAAATTCCTAAATTATTAGGAAAAATAACCGTTGGTACATAAAAAATTCATATATTATTAGGAAAAATACCCGTTAGTATAGAAAAAATTCCTAAATTATAAGAAATAATTAAGAAAAATACTCGTGGGTACACAAAAAATTCTTAAATTCTTAAAAAAAATACCTGAGGGTACACAAATAATTCCTAAATTCATAGGAAAAATACTCGTGGGTACGTAAATAATTCCTAAATTATTAGGAAAAATGCCTGAAGGTACATAAAAATTCCTAAATTATTAGGAATAATTAAGAAAAATACATATGAGTACACAAAAATTCCTAAATTATTAGGAAAAATACTCGTAGGTACATAAAAAATTCCTAAATTCTTAGGAAAAATACATGTGGCTACACAAATAATTCCTAAAATATTAGGAAAAATATCTGTGGGTACATAAAAAATCCCTAAATTGTTAGGAAAAATACCCGTGGGTACACAAAAAATTCCTAAATTCTTAGGAAAAATACCTGTGGGTACACAAAAAAATCCTAAATTTTTGGGGAAAATACCCGTGGGTACATAAAAAATTCCTAAATTATTAAGAAAAATACATATGGGTATAGAAAAAATTCCTAAAATATTAGGAAAAATTACGAAAAATACCCGTGGGTACATAAAAATTCCTAAAATATTAGGAAAAATTACGAAAAATACGTGTGGGTACATAAAAATTTCTAAAATTATTAGGAATATTACGAAAAATATTTGTGAACACCTTATGTTCCCCAAAATATTTGGGAAAAATACAGAAACACTTGTGGGTGATACAATATCATGAAAATTGAAGATAATCATGAAATTCGACTTCAATCGAGGTCGAAATGAAGCCAAAGCCAAGAAGGCCAAATCGACCTCAAATCCCATTCGACTTCAAATGAGGTCGATAATCGACCTCGATACATATTTGAGGCATAATTCGACCTCAATCGAGGTAGAAATAAAGCCAAAGCCATGAAGGCCTAAATCGACCTCAATCGAGGTCGATATCGACTTCAGTTACAGGTATCGACTTCAAAGGATTTTGGAGTCTAAATCGACCTCAATCGAGGTCGAAATCGACTTCAATCACGCTGTTAGACTTCAAGAGATTTTGTAGTCTAAATCGACCCCAATCGAGGTCGAAATCGACCTCAGATGCAGGTTTCGACCTCGAAGGTCTTTGAGACCTTATTCGACCTCAACTGAGATCGAAATCGACCTCAGGGCATCAATTCGACCTCGAGGGTTTTTGAGGTTGATTTTCGACCTCAATCCTAATTGATTTGAGGCAAAAATGCGAGAACCTTATTTGGCAAATTATCTACGAATAAAAGTCTGTTGGGGACCGATTTATTTAATATTAATTCTCTAAAATAATTAATAATAGAAGGCCTGAGCCCAAAAAGTCGAGATAAAATTGACTAAAATGAGTTAAAAGCCCGATAAGACACTGAAAACCCTTTGTAAAACTTTTACGAAAACTCACAAAGTTTTCCCAAAAGTTGAGTGGCAAATGATATGGGTAAAAAAATAGCCCTAAGGAAATAATAAATATATCATTTATTATTTCATTTATTAGACCTAGCATGGTCCATAGGCTTGGGCCCTTGAAACGAACAAGGAAAAAAATCCAAGGATCAACTGGATTTGTAAGTCCAGTCCACAAAGCTCTGTTGGAGCCATAAGCCCATTAAGCCTTTGTTATTAATTAATTTCATAATTAATTAATAAAGACTCAGTAAAGGCCCAAGAAGCCTGATTGCAGGCCTTCATCCTAGAAGGATCTAGAAACCCAAACGTGGGAAGACTCCTACGAGACCCCTCATCTATGGAAGGCTCTAGAAGCCCAATCTCGAAGATAAACCTCGCATGCTAGAGTCCAACAAGGACTCTCATTCCTTGGAGGTTACAACAACCTTACATCACTAGGAGACTTGGCCCCCAAGTCTCCTAACTCTAATCTGATTCCAAAGCCTCCATGCACCTATATAAAGGGCCTAACCCCTCAACATTAGAACTACGTTTTGGCTTGATTCTCATACGAACTGAGATACGTAGACAGTTAACGAGGACCTGAGCTAAGTCACGAAACGTTAGTGCAGCCATTAAAGCTCGAAGCTCCCCCAAACCCTAGCATTAATTACGTATTAAAGACACCTCGTTTTTTATCCGTAACAGTTAGGATTTCCACCCTTTTTAATTGATCTTGTAAATGGACCAAATTAGGTTTAGTTAATGCGGTATTAATTTTGTGTATATGAATTATTTTAGGTGACTAAGTTCTTTGAAAAAAATGATATCGAAGACTTTTAGTATGACATAAAAAGTTGATAAACAACATAATACGTATATTTAAAAACTCTCTTGAGTTCTTTACATATAGGATAAATATGATATAATTGGTTATCATAACCTTATTAATTGATAGATAGAATCATATATGATATTGAATTTCATTCATTACATGATATATTATTAATTTTACCTAATTGATTGGTATTAAACAAGGGTGAAACTCTTCCTTACTTCAACACAATAAAATACGAATAATATTTCATGAATAATATTTCATGGTTTAAGCGAATACAATATTGCATGATGCAGTAAAAGAAAACATTAATCAACTAGGGTGTAAACACAACCGTAGTAACAAAAAATTAAAAAGATGGCAAAAGGCAATTTCCTCACTCAATATTGGTCACAACTTGTTCGGGTTTGGCTCACTTACTTCCTTCTACTCATCAATTCTCTCTTAGTTCTCATATAGTAGTTTAATATCATGAGCACAATTTGATGTAATGTGATAGTTTGCATTCATGTTCATTATGTGCATTTGCCCATGTTCTCCAGCATTTTTTCTTTAATAGAAGAGGAAAATGGATGGTGATCTGGAATTTCAGGGTACATAGAATCCATATTCTGTCCATCCAAATATCATTTTTTAAGACCATAGACCAAGCATGTGTTGAAAGTACTAAAATGATGGGTATCTTCCAAATTACCATCACCCAAATGCATCAACATGTCCCACTAGATTCATTTATATAAAAAGTAAAAATAATTGAAGAGTTTTAATAACTCAAAAACAAGAAGGCACATGCATTCATCGAGGCAAAGTTTAAATACAACCCGAAATTGAACATTTAAGATCCCGGAAGGTGCACCACCCTAACAAATTGAAACTAAGACAATGGATTACCTTTAAAATCTATTACTTGTCTTCTTCATAATTTGTCAGAGCTACTAAAATAGAATCTTAATCTCCAACCCAAGGACAAGCCCAAGAGGCATAAGGCTTTACACTTGTCATTACATAATTATAGTGCGCAAGGATAAGTGGCTTGAAAAAGGTGACCTATCCAAAATACCAAAATGATTGAAATAAAAGAATGAAGGTTTAGTAACAGCCCAAATTTGAGCAACCAGTGAGATAGAAACACTTTGTGTCCAAAAAAAATGTGTAATCAAAGAAAATTACGAACACAATGAGAAATCTTGAGACTCGAGGTGAGTTTGTTTATACTAATTACCAAACAAGATAATAGAAAATTTTGAAACTAATTTAAACATTAATGGATATGAGAACTACAAGAAAACACGGGTTTTTTCGCACTAAATATATTCCACGAACTTCAAATTAAGTTGATAAGTTAAAATTATCAATTTCACCAAATTCAGTCCAACTTAACTTGAGTCAACTTCATTACGTGAAATTATTTATTTCCGACCATTTTAAGTGGAAATAATATTCGGTGAAAACAATTCGGTGGAGTGTGTGTGTTCTATTTAGTTTTAGTCAAATTTAATCATTTTCCTAAGTTTATAATTGAAAAATCTATTTAATAAATTTTAAAATTTTATGAAATATTTTACCATATGAATTTTAAAGCATTACAACTAGTTAGAAAAATTAACTAGTTTACTTCAATTCAATTCTTTATCGAGAGGGTCGCTAATATATCATGTAGTTTCTAAAAAATAACACAACTATTCGGAATGATCATAAAGTAAATTGAATTCATAACAAAATCCAATATAATACATTATTATTCTCATAATAAGTAAAATATACTACACAATTATAGCCCTTCCTTTATCACTGCTGCTTGCGCGATACAAGTCTTATAGGTATTTGTCCATTGCTACTACTTCTCGTGTACAATATGTGCATAAACATGTATGACAAGATTGATGAACTGATTAACAAAATGACCATTCACCACTAATACTGTATTCCAAATTTCGACTAAAAGCTTAGCTAGTTTCACTAACTAGACTATTAAATAGTCTTTATTTCTCTTTTAGCAATATCCTCAAATCAAACATATTTATCACATCTAAACACTACTAGAAAAACTGTATACAACATCACACCTTTTACAATGGTTGCAAAAACCATCGATGTTAAAGGACTTTTTTAGGTCACTGAAAGAAGTTCATTAATATATTCATGCCTCAATGAAGAATAATGGTTGAAGACTTTCAGGGGAAGTGTTAAAGATTCAGTATAGAAGTGTCACTAGAAGATTTCAGTGTATTAGCATTGATTGAAGATAGATAGTGTTCGAAACATAGAAATCTAGAAGAATTGAAGACATGGTAAAGGCAAAAGTTAAAGAAGACAACTAAAGTCTTGAAGTTATACTCACTGAAAGAAGTTCATTCATATGTTCAAGCGTCAATGAAGAACAGAGAATGAAGTATTCAAGATTGTGGTAGTAATGGAGACGTTGTCTAAGTACCAGAAAAGGTTCGAGTAAAAGTACTATATTTATTAACAGTCAATGTTTGAAACAAAGAAGTTGCTGCAAATTTAACTATATACGTAAGGCAATAATACAACGACCTTGATCAAAGTTAGTCGTCTGTGAACTAGACCAGTTGCACTAGGCGTCAGTGGTTTGTGAAAGGAATCTGAGTATTATCTATAGAAGAATTGTTAAGTTGAAGAATGTACTTGGAAAGAACATTTATTTATTAAGGTACGAAAAGTGATTTGTAGAGGCTACAACCAAACAGTTTAAAGGGTGCAGGGTGTAAAGCGTCACAACTTTGGTACGAAAAGTTAAAGTTTCTGAACTATATTCGAAAAACGGAAACGGCACAACAACCAAACCGCAAGTGACCAAACGCAAGAGGTATAAAAGGTTGGTGATCAAATGGTAATTTGACCTAGTCAAATTAAAACTCGACACATCTTTTGAATATCGACACATACCTTTTAAATATGACAAAAAGAATCTAAGTGATATATACATGGTGGAAGAAATCGACATATGTTATTCAAGGTTAATAAATCCGACACATGGGTTATACATGGAAGAAAAAGTCGACACTTAGATGTCTTGCTTCAAAAGAATTATTCCAAGGCATGTACAAGGGGATTTAATTCGACACAAAGGTTACACAGGGCAACACAATTCGACACTTAGCCCCTCAGCCAATCAAATCACAACAACCTACTTTTTTGATTTAAAGAATACACAAATAAGAAGATGTGAGCTACTCATTCAAGGGTCGTCTTCTTCAACACAAAAATGTAGAGAGCTATTGTCATGGCTGGAGCAAGAAGATACAATTTATACACACCCATACCTCGCTCCCGGTTATATATTAGGACTCAGTTCTTTAATGAAAAATGCTGAGGGCTTCTAGATATCACTACCTACGGACTCAGTTTTTTCATTATACTAATTTAGATATATTTGTATAGGAACTGAGTCTTATATTTTTGTGTTTGTAGCAAAAAACTAATTTGTTATTTGGAAATAAGTTATATTTTTAACTGGGTGTAGCACCCCTCTAGGTTTATATATGAAAGATATATTTCCCGAAACTTGTCTCTTTAAATTAATTGTTAATTTTCAAGAATTTTAATGTTTATCCATAAATACGGAAAATTAGTAAAGACAGCCTCCTATACACTATTCACCTCATGAATTCGAACTCACTAACCGTACTCTAAATTATTTATCCGTAAAAGATTCGAAAGAATTTTTTAATTTAGTGAGTATGTTATTCAACCCCCTTGTACAATATTTCGGAACCTAATATATTGTTAACACAAAATAATCAAAACCTATAAGGTATAAGTTGTTCCTCACCGTCAGCTTCACGTGTACCATGCCAACAGTTAAAATAGTTTACGAAACTTTAATGTGTCTTTGTGTTTAGACTCTTATTCATCATTTTTTTGCGGATTTTGTTCTTCCAATAATTAAAATGAATTGGCAATCATCTAAAAAATTAAAATACTAGAACTCAAACGAGTCCCGTGCACGAGTCCCGTGCACGGGTTATAATGCTAGTTTCAAGAGATCATCACCTTGAATAACTTATAACTTGTTAAAACACGAGCAAAAATAAAACAGAAGTTTATGTTTTACAAGCGTCAAATACGAGATTTTTCTTTTGATAGAAATAAAAAAACAACTTGAATAACTTGTTAAAACAGGAGCAAAAATAAAACAGAAGTTTATGTTTTACAAGAGTCAAGTACGAGGTTTTGTTTTAGATAGAAAGAAAAAACAAATGACTGTAGATTCATATTTTAAAAAGAAATGAAATTGTATTTATGGAATTATTATTTTATATTTTTATTGAACCCTTAATGTATTTCTTATTTTTTATTATCTTATGCATTTAGCCTAAATATTGCTTTTATATTGACCAAATTGGGGACCCAATATATTTAGAAAGGGTCCTTTGGTTGGCACAAAGGTACGGGTTTAGAAGGAGGAATTGAACTCAAATTTCCAAATACCCTATTTGATTCATTGTTGGAATGATATTTAATTGAGTTATTAGTTAAATCAATATATTATACTATATAAAAAATTATATGTATTTTTTATTTATAGTGTTTTTTTTATATATTTTAAATATTATTAGTAATATTTGTATTTATTTAAATATAAATATCACTCTCTTATTATAATTTAAACTTAATAAAAAATACAACTCATTTTGTATTTTTACATATACATTATATAATATTAAATTATTTTTAAAATAATTTCTAAACACAAATTTAATATTAAAAACATATGATGCTGAAAATTTATTTAAGTAGTTAAGTACTAATTTAATATTTTTATTCAAAATAATAAAATATAATTGATTAATATTAAATAAAAATAATTATTAATAATTTGACATTAAATAATATCATTACGAATTATATGTACTAAACATTTAAATATAAATTTCAAAATAATGATGACAAAATAATATTGATACGTCATAAAAAAATAGTATTTTAATGTGCTCAAAATATCTAGTTGTTTTTTGCACGAATTTTAATGTGTTCAAAAGAGATACTTATAAATAGTATTTTTAATTTTTGAATTTATATTTTTGTACAAAATTAAAAAATTAAAAAATTAAAAAATTATATGCAAGAATAAAAATATGTGTAAAAAGCTGAAATTAAAACGAACACATTATAATAAAAATTTATTATATTAACGCGTTTATCACGAGAGAGTGCACTTGTAACTACTACTAGACTAGTCCTACTCTATTATATTCTTTTTCCTAAACTAAAGCAAAGGTACAGTACGATGATATTTCCACGACTAAAGTAAACTATAAAATAAAGGCACACGTTCTATATGCAAGTAAAGCGAAGGAACCATAATATTTGCACCCCAGAAGTAAAGGGACCACGACATTATTCGTATATGAATTTCTGACGACGTAACTTGAATAATATATGATCCTGGAGACCAGGTTTCGGATGAATTGCTTACTTAACATGGTTTCATCGCTTGATTTAGCGACGTTCTACTTGCTCCACAGAGGAGAGTAAAAAGGGTATCGAAGGGGACCACAACATTATCATGTTTTATTTTGCTTTTAATTCAAGTGTCTGAAGTCTGAACCCTCTATATGTAGCAACTCTCTAGCAATTGGGAAGGTATCCTAGGGGTGTTAAAGTGTGATAGTTGGTGTATCTTAAGGTTTCAGATGAGTTGGTTATTTGACATTACTCGTAAACTAAAGCGAAGGTACTGTTCTATTTGCTCGACAGAGGAGAGTAAAAAGGGTATTGAAGGGGACCACAACATTATAATGTTTTATTTTGCTTTTAATATTCAAGTGTCTGAAGTCTGAACCCTCTATATGTAGCAACTCTATCAATTGGGATAGGTATCCAAGGGGTGTTAGGTGTTGCAGAAAAATGTCGTTTGTGGTTCCAACTTGGGTTCTTTGGCTGCAAGCTGCCTACAGTCTCTGGACTTTCCTGAGGAATGCCAAGTTCTTCCGCATACCATTCATCAGCATGAGCATGCTGTGGCATGGCTATGATCGTACTTGGTTTAAGCAAAGAAAGTATCTACTGTTGGACGGTAAGAGCAGAGAGGGAGGTGGTGATTGGCAGGATTACGACAATCAACAAGAGAAAGAATCCCACTCTTTCTCCACTGAAAATAGTTACGACATGAGGTTTCAACTCAACAACAAGAAGTACAGATTTTGTGCCTCTTTCGAAACAGGAAAACCTCTCAAGTTCCTTCATTTTGCGAAGAATTATCATCTCGCGACTGAGGACATTGTTCTGATGGGAAAATACCATCTCGTTAAAGCCGTCAAGCCAGAAGCCATGTTGAAGTATATTTTGATGGGAGGAAGCATTAAGACCGTTGAGGAATATTGTATTGTCGACAACACCAGCTCTGAGCTCCTGAATGATAACTTTATGAGAATTCTGTCAATCTTTCCCTTGATATTGCAGGCTAAAGGGTTTGATCAGTTCTCCACATTAGTAAGTGCATTATTTGTGGTGATAGACATTTTCTCATTTTATTTCAATTTCGTTTGGCAAGGTGCTAAGATTGTTGCATTCCAATACGGAAAGCTTTTCTTGGCAATGTTCAAAGTCAAATATAGAGTGTTCATGCATGAGCTTCTCAGCACTGGCAGCGATTCATTCATGTTCTGTGACGATTCCGTGAAAAAATCATACTACAAAACAGTAGACAAATTTATGGTTGTTAGGGGTTGTGAGATTCCTTTGGAAGCTACAACTGCTCCTCTGCCACGTGACGAAGACGGTGATTTGCCTCAACATCAAGAAATCAAAATGAATCTGAATACTTTCATTGTGCAGACTAAAATGGTTGCTGAAGGGTACTATGATATCACCATAACAGACAGTAACAATTACAGGGAGACGAGGATGTTCTTATCAAAGAATCTGACATGGAAAATCATAAATTATTTGATGTATTGTAAAGAGACCGATAATTACCCTTTCCGCGATCTTTCCCCACACTCAGTTCATGTGGTAAATCCAATCAAGGCAATGGTCGACGGGATCTTTGAATGGGTTTTAACTGTCCAATTAGAACAGAAAGTCCGCTTGTTTTTCTCTTGACTCCACCATTTCTGAGAAATGTTGGATGTCAAGTCTAATGGTCTTTCGACTGTTCAATTTGTACTTGATTTCTCACGTCTCTTGTGTCAGGTTTTTAATAAATTGTTTGCTTATTCATCGTTCCTACTTCCTCTAAGTTAAGGGAGTGGGTACTTTAGTAGTATTGTTGACTCTTTCTGGTTATTGCTCAATGTTTTGCTATAAACATTGAATCAGGTTTTTATTCTCTAGTTATGGTTCATGTTTGGAAGGCTATAGCCTAATCTTTCATTAATAAAGCAAGTGTTTTTCAACTATTTACATCGGAGCTCTTATATCTTGTTTATGATTTGTCTCTATATTTTGGACTTTTTTTGCTAAAAAATTTTTCCAAGGCCTTCAAACAGTAAAGACACACGACTTTTAGTACTTTGATTACAAATATAAGGTTTTATTCGAATAAGTTATTCTAATTCTTCAACCAATTCCCATGTTTCCGTGAAGAAATTAGGTGTTTGAACAGCATTAACCACCACCTTTAATTAGGGATTTGACCTTTCAGGGTTTATAAAATCAAGAATCTGAGAATTGTTGGTCATGATACAATTGAGTTTATGAATGTGGATACCCGATTGTATGGGCTCATATATAATTGAAGCACAAGTACTCTTTTTCTTTAAAAAGCCCATGTGTCAGTATTAGTGTAATAGGGTTAGTTTGCATTTGCCTTGAAAGCACAATCATTTGATTGGTTAGATTTGTTTTCCACTGTTGTTGGTTAAGTGTACAACGCAAGGAATAAAGACAAAGAAAGAAGAATAAAATGTCTACAAGTAAAGTATCTTAATCTGTTTTGTAGGTAGCTTGTATGGATAATAAATATATATCATCTGAAAGATTTGTATCAAAACTCAGAGCAGTCTTTTTTTTAAAACATATGTTGCAAGAAATTATGTTCGGGTCCTCTAGGAGTTTCATGAAGCTCAAACCAAGATTGCAAATATTGCATCAGTTGGAACTTGGAAATGTAGGGAGATAAATTATTTGAAGGGAAATGGGAAGAAAGATGGAACAGAATATATGAGAGGTTAGGGGATGATAATAGAGTCATTATTGTCTCTTGGCCAATTTTAGTGATTTTCATTCATCGTTTTCCTATTATCAAAGAATTTAAGAGGAATTTAAAGAGAATTAATTTGAATGAGACTCGAATAATAAAATTTGATTTGTTTATTCAAATTTTTCGTGTTATCATCATGCATAGGTGGTGGATCTGAAAGCAATATACGTGATGATTTCATGATTGAATGGATAAGAAACAACATATCGCAATATTTACTACTGCAAGCCTTCCGTGGATGACTGGAACTGCCGTTAACCCTCTCTTTCGTGCAGCATACCTTTCAAAAGACGAGAGATGGAATATTACTTTGGTGATTCCTTTGCTGACTAAGATGGTGGTGCGGAATTGACACTAAGAGTTTCATGAAAAGATCTTCAATTCTTGTCAAATTTGTGAACTAAATGTTGTTATCTCACTTCTGAACACATTAATATTTGCGGTATTTTTCTTGGGTCAGCATGCTTAAGATTGCTATTTATTACATTCTGCTCTCCTTTTCCGATTACAGCTATAAAGTTTTTCTTAATCCAAGCACAACGGATGTGGTTTGCACAACAACAGCAGAAGCACTGGCTATGGGTAAATTAGTTGTATGCGCCAACCATCCCTCAAATGAATTTTTCAAGAAATTCCCAAATTGCCAAATGTACGAGGACGGGATTGGATTTGTACAAGCTACATGCAAGTCACTGGCTGTGGAGCCTACCCCGCTAAGTGATGCAGAGAGGCACGAAGTGTCATGGGAGGCTGCGACAAAGCGATTTTTAAGAGCTGCAGAGCTGGACACTGCACTTGCAAACAAATTGCCGGAGACTTCAAAGTTTTTTATCTGTAAATCTTGTTTCGTTATGAGGAATCTTGAGGATGCATCTGCATTGATGCACTACATGGGAACTGGACTCTTAAGTTCACAGCCAGATGAAGAACCGCGCAAAGAACTTGGCTTGGCTACACCTTCCACGCAAAAGGTATTCTCTTCCGCTATATGAATATAATATTTAGCGACACAAATGATGCAAATTCACTGATTTTTACATTGTACTATCATATATGATTATATGAGGCTGTGCATTTTTATCAATGATGTAGGAAATTTCCTTCTGTGCTTGTTGTTCTTTCTGTGGTTTCAATGGTGTATGGAAGAGGAAAGATGAACACTAAATGCTCAAAAATTAGGGTTGTTTTTTTATAGAGTTTGGAACATGTTTATGGTTTTTGAATGTTTCATATTCTGGCAGGTGATGCACTGTAACTGAGTTTTTTATTTGTTTGCTAATAGTATTAAAAATTGGGGAAAAAATATACAGCAGATTGTACCATCGATTTGGATTCAGTTGTCTGAATGTAACTCAAAACAACATTGGAAATAAATATTACTACAGGTAAAATAATATTAGTACCATATAATATTGATTGTATAAATAATATTGCATACAATTACTACCTATTGGAGATCCACTTTCAGTATGAGGCTTCAACAGTCTCACCTCTCTCAAAACACTCTCAATCTCTGGTGGATTTATGAAGTTGATTTCAATATTAGACTAAAGATCATGAGTTTCCTCAATCTGTGAAACAACTCAGGATAGAGAGTTTATCAAGCTGGAAGCCTAGCCGAGGGCTTCCAAAGTCCAGAGTATTACCTCTCTTGAACATGCATCTAGGTCTCTGGGATTATCTAAAGCTTATGTTGTTACCTGAAGGAAATCTCTCTATCGTCTTTGGAAAGTCCTGTTTTGGAAAACCAATGCTTGCATAAGAATGAAGGATAATAATGGCCTATCAATTCTGACAACATTCCCTGATTTACGCTCGCTCATCATGACATCCACCATGAGGAAAGCCCTGTATCAGGATACCTGGTTACTTGTTAGATACACCGATATTCATTTTCTTTTCTTTCCCTATTCGAATTGGCCTTTCAGTGCATTACCTTCCCTATTTCCATCATCCATACAAATTTAATCACTCATAATAGCTATGTAATCAGAATGTAAGATCTATTTTGATCAGAATTTGTGCATTTAAATTGTTCTTGTCATTGCATTTGGCTCAAAATTAGAAAAATGGGATGTAGACACTTTAAATTATTGTGAAGTTATTTGTGAAATCCGAACAATATAAGAATCATTTGTTAGATGAATGTTATAAAATTAAATTGTCTTAATTTATTAAACAAAATTCCTATTCTACCATCAACGGATCTCTGTTGTGAGGAGAAGTTTTTGGCAACTTAAATGACAAACAGATCACAGCTTGATATCCAGATGGAAGATGGAATACAATCTTACACTTCATCCCTACCACTGTAACTACTATACTTGAATTTATTGTTTTTGCTAAGTGGACATATGGCATTGAGATACAACCATCGGCTTATGCAAGCAGAATGAAAATGATGAGGACATCAGGGCCCGGAACCAGGATTTTAGTATAGGGGAACATAATAATATTAAGGGGACCGATCCAAATTATTTTTTAAAATTATCAAAATTTTACACTAAAATTTCTCTGTTTTAGGACAGTTAGCAGGGACCGGGGCTCAGTCCCCCCTCTCTTCCTCCCCTGGACGGCATGGGAGTCGACGAAGCACATTTCCATTTTCATAGGCACAAAGACAAATGCAGCATACCTATGACACGAAGCACATTAAATGCAGCATCCCTATGACAAACACAATAGCATACGAGTTCATATTATTTTTTGGTTTCGGTGATGTATCAGAGAATGTGTTTTGAATATATATTTAAATAACCTAGTTTTATAAAGGGAAACTGTTTTGGTGATGCATCAGAGAATGCAGCATACCTATGACACGAAGCACATGGCACAGAGGCAAATGCAGCATACGTATGACAAACACAATAGCATACAAGTTCATATTATTTTTTGGTTTTGGTGATGTATCAGAGAATGTGTTTTAAATATATATTTAAATAACCTAGTTTTATAAAGAGAAACTGTTTACTAATAATGTGTACCAAACATAGAAAAATGTTTTCCTAGTAGTTTTCAATATAGTAGCCAGACAAAAGTGGGAAAAAAAATCCTAAACAGAGCCAAAGAAAGTTCAACAACTTCTTCTTCATTCATGCAGGTAATGTATAACGGACAATTATTGATTCAAGAAGCAAGGTGGAGGGATTAGACTAACATAAATATAGTAGATAGATAGCGAATTATGAGAGAGATGCAAATTATACTGCCAAGTGAAAATTCATATAGAGTTATACTTATATGCCTTTAATATTGACTGCACAACCATTGTTGATATAAATATAATTCTTCTTTTCTTCTCAACAATGACTGTAGAATAACCACTTGGACTTGATGACGAACCTTCACTGATATTGTTGACACACAATACACTGATCTGGTTCATGTGTGACTAACTACACTGATTGTTCTTCATATTCTGACTTTAAGATGTGTTCCTTGTCTTTTCTCCTTTTGACCTTAGTCAATCTATAAATATCACAAACATTAACTATAAATAGTTAATGTAACCACACTAGAATCCTTTGTTACTAAACACTGTGAATCTCTGTATCTTTTGAAACCCTGATTCACTTTGCACTTATTCTTCAATGACGCTTGAACATATTAATGAACTTCCAGTGAGCAATGGTAAACTTTAAGATCTCTTCTAATATTTTGATTCTTGGTGTTCATCTGACATTTATACTTTCTTGATTCATGTGTAGACGTAGTATTATTTGCTTATCATGCTCTAATGTTGTAGTGTTGACGCTTTGTTGTTGAGTTATTTAATAGATAGGGTTGCTAACAATATTTCCTTGACTAACAAACTCCCCCTGGCTCATCTAGAAACTCCCCCTATGTCATTTAGCCAAACAAGCTCACCCTATTTGTTTGTTAAACATTAACAATCATAGCCAAACAATCTCACCCTATTTTTTTGTTAAACATTAACAATCAAATACTTATAGGATAACTCAACTAAAAACTAGAAAAAGTAAAAGTCCTAGACTTATAAATAATGATAAAGACTTTTCTTGATTAAATAATTAATTTCCAGATTTCATATGTACAACCATATCTCCTTGATACCTCTCCCCGTATGTTAATGGCTATTGGAAGGATCCGAAGAACTCTGAAGAACTCCTAAAATCATCTCCCTCGAGGAACATATACTGTTTCCAATAAACTCTCCCCTTACAATATGACGATGACTATTTACATCTCCCCCTCACAAAGTGAAGAAACTTATTCTAGGAATCTCTCCCTTAGATGAATTCCCGAAGAAGATACTTTTTCCAAACATCTCCCCCATTACAATAAGAAGAAATTTTTTTCTCAAAATATCTCCCCCTTAGTTGAGGAATCCTCCAACTCTTCCCTTAAAAAATCTTCCTTAAACCATTTATATCATTACCCCAAGAAATATCCTCCTTATACAAATTGTCTGTCACTAATTATTACTCCAACTGTTATCTCCCTTAATTGATACCAAATGTTGTAACAATTTTATGATATTGAAGAAGAATCTAAGTTGAGATGAAGTAATAAGACTTAGTCTGACCAACCGTGCAATTGTTAGATTCTTTTGCTTGAACCCATTATGTATTGCTCAATGTTAATCATCCTGAAAATCTTTTGAAAGGTAGAGTGTCTAAACTTGTAACACTATAACTTATGTAACTCAACTAAAAGAAAAGATACATAACTGGAAGACAATCAAGAACATGAAGCCACAAAGAAATCAATACCAAATGAAGACAAGGTAATTGATACAATTCAACATGTTAACTATGATCAAACAAAGAAGAAATCATTGAAAGAAGTTCAAGACAGAGTTGTTCATGCCTCAGTGATTTGTAACTTAAAGGTTCAAGATCATAACTATCAGTATCAATAAGACTAATTGGTTCCAAGTGAATAAGAAGGAAAGCAATAATTGGAAAGCCACATTACTAATTGAATATGGTAATCTATTCAAGAAGCAGAGACACTATCAAGACTAGTCACTTATGAATCAGACCATTGCATCAAGTGTCAGGACATTGATAGCAAGTTTATGTCAGTAATAGAGATCCAGGTTCAAGAGCTTGTTGAAGAATATGGAAGACATAAAGAAATCTCAAGTTCAAGATGTTGCATTGAAGTTTCAAGTTGAAGCCCAGAATTTCTCTTAGTACAAAATGTTTGAGATGGCCAAGTAGAATATTCCTATGTAGAATATTCGACTTAAATGTTCGAGATGGCCAAGTAGAATATTCCTATGTAGAATATTTGACTTAAATGTTCGAGATGGCCAAGTAGAAATTCTCAAGTAGATGTTCTACATAGAGGGCAGTTTTAACATGACACATGGCATCATCTAATTGGCAGATTTTCAATCTTTCAAGATAACATAAGATTTATATGGACACCATTGGGCCACGTATATCTTAGTCTTTGAATACTATAGGACATAGATTACAAGTAGTATAAATAGAAGTACTTATGTATTATTTTAAGAGAGCAATATTTTCGAGATAAACACTTGTAAAAGAGAGAGAGAGTATTCAGAGAGCTTAGTATCATTTACTACCCTCTTTACTTCTGGTGTACTTTGTAATAAATGTTGTTGCAACCCTTTCAAGTTACATATAAGACATATATTACTTGAATCATTGTGTTCATTTATTACATGGTATTTATTGCTTCTTAAATTCGAAAAGTTGTATTCACCCCCCCCCCCCCCTCTACAACACATTTGGACCTAGCAGCTTTCTTTCCTCATTGTGCAAGTATGTGTTACCAATCCTTGGTTGTTAGGTCCCTATTAGATAGGTTCCTGGACATCCAAATATTGGTCTATTTGGGTCCCTATATGATATTTTATCAAAATTGTTGGTCCCTAATCTAGTTGTGTTACTAGCAAGTGTTTCACTCATTTACTGATAAGTGTTTCACTCCATACTTATAATATGTATAATTTCACTCTTTTTCTCACTCCTGTTTCAATGTTTATCTCAACACTCATAAAATGTCCTTCTGTACCTGTAAGAGAAATCACCATAGCCACTTCAAAAAGGTATTTGCTGGTGCAATGGGGTTTCACAAATTCCCATCCTTAATTGAATCTGTTTCATGTTGAATATGAGACATCTTAATTGCTTTAGTATTAGATTCAATGAGTTGCCTTCCAACTTCATTGAATGAATCCGGGGATGGAAAATCCCGATTGGGTGCCAGAAATGTTCTTTTTGAGAGGTGAGAAAATGATTCTATTATAGCTGGCAAAGAATCAGATTTTCTCTCAGATACCTATGAAGGCACTTGACTCAAAAGAGAGCCAACAACTGACCTTCCTTCTTGATATGAAGGAAAAGGACAAGATGCAAAATCCATCAATTCATCCTTAGTGTGTGACATTTTTTAAAATACATTTAAAACATTTTATTTATGGTTTGCAGTGTTTAGAGGTGTCCAGTTGGAATAAACTTTTCACAAGTAACCTTGGCCGATAGGCTGAATTCAGTAGACTAACCCTATTGAGAGGATAACTAGTAACAGTTTTGGCTTTTCCAAGTTTGTACCCTTTTGGGAGAACATAGATGACCTAACAGTTGCCATAGTTTATATTTGTATAACCTTTTCTGGAGACAGAACTGTTGGTTCACTCACATTCACAACCTTGTCAAGTGCACTCAAGACATTGAATCCCTCATTTTTATCAATTAAGTATTCTATCTAATGGTAAGATAGATGGATGTGATAGTGTTTGTGTTTGTGTGTTTAGAACTATGATCTAGGATAAAGACTGATACCAATTGTTAAAAACTAATGATTAGAAACCATTGGTATAGAGACTCATAGATCATGTCCTAAAACTCCCGCTTGGGGTAAACTTCCCACAGAAGTTGTATGGAATAATCATTTTATCCCAGATATACAAGTAGAAGAGGGGTTGAATACTTGTGTCTTAATTATGTCTGTTATTCGAATTCTTAAAGTAAAACAATACAAAGTTGAAAAGAACAATTTTGTATTAATAAAATTTAATATAAAACTCTCCTAGGATGTACACAAACCCTAGCAGCTCCTCTGTGATTTATCACAGCAACACTCTATATCTCTATGCTCTCACAAATTCTCTCGACTTATGCAATTTACACAATTCGCTAGACTCACAAAAAAAATTATATAGAATTGTTTACATAGAGCTACCTATCAACTAAACAAGTAAAGAATAATTACAATCAGATAAGGAATAGAATTCCTTCTTATTTGTTGATAGTTTCCTTCTTGAATTATAAAACTTCCCATCTGCAAAACTTTCCTTCTTGATCAGGACTTCTAGACTCTGCCAGTCTATAGACTCTGATTTATCAATAGACCCTGATGCACTCCAGACTCCGATTGCTTTATAGACTCTGCAGTACTTCAGACTCTGATTTTTGTAGACTCTGACCATCATGTAGTTTCTGATCATACTGAACTTCAAATACACAATTTTACAGATCTTTTATTCTATACATGTATAGTATTTATGCTAGACTTTGTTATAGCATTTTGCACATTATTAATTTTACATTTGTTCATAACAATCTCCCCCTATTTATGCTTTATAAAATTTAAGCATAAATATGAGTTTGATGATGTCAAAACCAAAGAATGAAACAATATAAACTAGAACAAAACTAAAAAATTTAAAACATCTTATACATTACTAACTCTAACAAAACTAGGATTTCTAAAAATAAAAGAATCTACCATCTTATCTTTTGTAATGGCTAGGGCTTCACCAATATAATTTGTTGGTGAGATTACGAAGCCGTATGAATAGTAATCGTGATAATTCAAAACTAGAACATGACAGGTAAATTATACTACGTCTACACGGAAATCAAGAAAAAATGAAGATAAGGCAGATACAGTGAATCAAGACATTAGAAGAAGTTTTGAAGTCTACTACATGTCACTGAAAGAAGTTCATTAATATGTTCAAGCCTTAGTGAAGAATAATGTGTAAAGACTTTCAAGGTTTTAAAAGTGTTGAAGAATCAGTCTAAAGTGCCACTAGAAGATTTCAGTGTATTAACATTGATTGAAGATAGACAGTGTTCGAAGCATAAGAATCTAGAAGGGTAAAGACAAAGGTTAAAGAAGACAGCTGCAGTCTTGAAGTTATACTCACTGAAAGAAGTTCTTTAAATGTTCAAGCATCATTGAAGAACAGAAAATAAAGTATTCAAGATTGTGGTAATAATGGAGACGTTGTCGAAGTACCAAAAAAGATTCCAGTGAAATTATAGTGTTTATTGGCAGTCAGTGTTTAAAGAAATGCAACAGTCAAAGTTTAATCAATTGGAAAAGAATAGAAGTCAAGAGAATTTAATTTAGTGTTAGTCATTTGTGAACAAGACTAGTGCACTAAGCGTTAGCACAACAAGAAGAGAATTACCTTGATGTATCAGAAGAAAATCAGTTGATCAAGCTAGAAGAGTGCATATAAGATGATATTTACTTCAAGCATCTCAAGAATATGGTTAAGGCAAGTTATATCAATTTTATTGTTCCTATACTCTTGAAACCATGTATGAGGCGCAACAAATCAACCAAGGCGCAAGGAAAAGGTTGAACTTAGTTTCTAAGGCATTTGTGGCGCCTATATAGGGAAACAAGTGTATAGGCGCAACAAAACGAATCCTAGGCGTAACATAACTCAATACTGGCGCAATGAAAAAGCTTAGAGATGCTCCAAGTACTTTGTGGCGCCTATACAGGGGAACAAGTGTATAGGTGCAACAAAATTCATTATTGGCGCAACAAACTTCTAGGCGCCTCTACAAGGCAAGTGATGTACAAGGCGCAACAAACAATCATTATAGGCGCAACAAAATTGTAAAGGCGCAACAAAGCTATTTTGTGCCTCCTATACACCACTTACACTCTATAGGCGCAAGAAAGGACTTAGCATTGAGAAGAACAAATCAATTCTAATTGATTTGAAAACTCTACACTACAAAAATAAAATGACGTGCTCATTTTGAATTATTGAGACATACAACCAAACAAAGAGATACAGAGAGAATTTTGAAGCTGGAGAAGAAGAAGATACAAAGCCATACAAATACTTTCTTCACCGGAGTTTTATATTCTAGCCGGTTCATTATGTTGGGTGAATATCTAGAATTAGATATGGTGTTCTAGACGGTTAGGTATATCCCTGAATATTTGCTGGAACTTGATTTAAATCCTCTATGATTTAATACCTCTACTAATGTTATGAAAATTGTTAAATAGACAAACATGTCATAGATCAGATATTTTATATTTGTTCTTATTGTGATAAATGACTTGTTAATTATATGTGGAATTTGATATTGCTCATAATGTCTTATTCAAATATTCTGCATATTCTTGAAATTGTTTATGTGTTTATTTTCACATGATTTGCTCGCACTCACATAGTTACTCTTAAATGTCATATCATATCATGTATTGCTTGTTAAGGAGTATAATATTAAAAGGTGGTAGAATTATCTAAGTAGTCAGTAACATTTATAGATTCGAAGCTTAATCTAAAACTGACTTACGTAATTAGAGATAGTTAAAAATATTAGACAACAATAGAAATGGATTAGGAAGAATTAGTAATTAACTTATTCGTTCTTTTATCCATGTGCTTTTAGAAAATTATTGAATATATGTAATCTAATTTACATTTGTTACACTTTTGTAGAATGATTAAAGTAGATAGTACTGAATTTTCTAATATGCATAGCATGCCTGAATTGCATAATTCTTATCTATAATGCGTTGTAGCTGAATGTTTACCATGTGTTCTTATTTTCATGCTTATTCGTTTAAATTTGAAAATGTACATCTTAGGACTTGCATACTCTTAGGTGTTAGGAATTATGAGTCCTAGAAGTTTACAGGGGGGTGAATGTATACTTCAATCCTTTTTTCCTTCTTTTGATTCTTATGAGCTAGTTCAACTGTTAACTTGATTGCAAGATTGAATAAGTTAAACAGATTTAACTTAGAACAGCAAACAGAGATAATGAATATAATAGACACTAGATGTAACTTTCAATCTAATTTTATTAGAATGAACTTTTGTTACAATCTGAAATTCAAATTGAACTTCATGTTTTCCCAGTTGCACAAGTAGAAAGGGGGGTTGAATACTTGTGTTCCTTTTATGCCTGATTTAAAACCAACTCGATATAAATTAAGAACAAAGATCAAACACAAAGATATGAATAAGTACTATTTGTATTATTGATGATTAAGTATAAAACTCTCCTAGGGTGTACACAAACCCTAGCAGTTTCTCTGTGTTTATCACAACAACTCTCTCTATTTCTATGCACTCACAAAATTTCACTCAGACAAATTTTGCTTCGACTTTTTCACACCTTTACAATTAGGTTACATAGAGTTTATATAGAGAGTTGCCTATCAACTAATAACAGAAAGATAAATTACAATAGGAATATAATTCCTAATTATTAGTTGACAGTTTCCTTCTAGAATTATCTTTCTTTCCCATAGCATATCTGCAATATATTTATCTTGATCTTCGAAGACTTTCCATTCCTGTGATCTTCTTCTAAATTTAACTTTAACTGTATAGACTCTGAAACCTTCAGCCTCTGATGATCTTCAGACTCTGATCATATGTAGACTCTGATAGATCATAGACTCTGATCACTTTCTAGACTCTGATCTTCATGCAGACTCTGGTTTCACTTTCTACAGAAATTCTTCTAAGTACAAGTAACATGAATGTTGACTATCTAGACTCTGATTATACATTTCAGAGACTAGAAAGACTTATTGCAAATAAACTAAACTAGACCCTGTTCTACCATTTTGTACATCATCAAATGAATATATTCCTAACAATCTCCCCCTATTTATGCTTTATAAAATGTAAGCATAAATCCAGGTTTGATGATGTCAAAACTAAAGAATAAAACTATTAATCTAGAACAGTATAAAAGAATTATAAAGGAAAAAGAATTACTTCTTATTTAATCTTCTCAAAGGCTGGATTATTCTTCAAAAATGAGTTCAGCATATTTTCTTCCACAATTGCAAGAACTTCACCAACAAACTTCTTCAATTTCTTCATTTGAACACTTGATTTGACAGTAAGCTGCTCTCAGATCATTTGCATTGCTTTCTTGATCTTTCAAGTCTTTCAATATTAGGACACTAACTTTCCCACTCATAGGCTGAAACCCAAAGTAATGACCCACACCTTCTTGAAATTTAATTTGTTTTTCTTCCAATGGCATGACTTGATCATTTCCCTCAGTATCAACATATTTTAAGGAAAATTTGCCCATTTGTCGATTTTCCTGTTTGTGCAAAGTCAGCTTTCTGTCAATCTCTTTGAACCATTTGTGAGTGATAGCCTCTTTACTCTTATTTACTTCATATACAATCTGTAGGAGAAATCTAATGTACTATAATTCATCAGCCTGTTTGAAAAAGATAAAATTTGATTGACTTATCCATCTAACTAATCCACCTTCTAAGAAGTAAACCAGCATCTCATTTTACACCTTTTTTGTGCCTTCATGTCCTCCTTGTATCTTTCTTTCAAAAAAATTATAAACGATTTGAGCAGACACCACTTTGTTTAGATGCTTCTGTGTGATCTTCTCAAACTGCCTATCTGTCAAGGATTGAGGATCCCTGGTTAGAGTAGATGTTCTGTCAATGTCAGATTCTTCAAATCCTCCAAGTCCTGTCTTCTTTTTAGCTCTAAGTTGCAGATTTGATTGACTGCATTTCCAATATGAAGGTTCTTGAGATTGATCAGAGTCTGACTTCTTTCTTTACTTATCAGAGTCTAACTTAGACTCTGATTTCCCATGTCTAGTCCCTGACTAATGTGTTTGAGTTTTTGCTACTCCAGATTGCTTTTGTTGCACATCATCAAGACCCCTAGGACCATGAGAACTATCACTAGTTTCATCATCATCACCATCTCTCCTCCTTTTAACTCCCTTTGATTTATCTTTGCAACCATCATCCTTATTTCTCCTGGAGGATTCACCTTTCTTCTCCCCTTTTTTGACATCATCATTACTGGTGACAGCCAAAAGAATCTGTTCAAGAATTGTGGAGATATTGGCCTATGCTACAATGACTGAATCAACCTTGGAGGTCAAATCAGAGACTGTAGTTTGGAGATTGGCTTGAGTGGTAGTGATAGAAGCAATAGCAACCGTGAAAGCAACTTCTTTGGATAATAGAAGGGAGTGAATTCTGTCAAATCTGGTACTGAGCAGAGAAGTAGCATTATCAACACCAGTGAGTTTGGTGTGAATATGAGAAATATCTTTGACCACACCAGCTAATTGAGTAGCAACAGTCTCTGTCTCAGTCTTAACTTCTCTATCTAGGGCTTGATCTTCTTCACCAGGATAGTGACCATGTTCCTGTAGAAAGGACATTTTCTGAAAAGCTGGAAGTCGCTCAGATTGATGAATGGCCATAATACAAGCAAACGAATCTTTATCACTTATGCCTCTTTTCTGTGCAGACTCCCAAGACTGAGGAAACACCTGATCAAAATAGACAAAAGAAGGGTGAACTGCATCATCATCTTCAGAAGTGCACTACTCAGCAACAGGCTCAAGCTTTATAATTGGAGGTGTAGACTCTGGTGGTGTAGACTCTGAAACTGCAACCGGGACTATAGACCCTGACTCCTCCTGAGAGTTATCAGAGACTGTAGACTCTGGAAGTCTAGCCTTTATAGGCATGATTAAAAGTGGTTCTTCTGACTTCAATGTTGCAGCCTCAGTTAAAATGACAGGGTTATCCACCAAAGCCTCCATGACTCTATCTGCTCTCCTTGCTAGAGAATCCACCAGATGAAGTTGTGGTCTCTGTGTAAATGAATTCTGAGCAGCAAGAGCCTCCTCCTTGTTGCCAATCTGCACAATTAAACATAAAGAATTTTCATCCATTCCCTGCTCCAACTCATTGGACCAACTCTTTGGAAAATCTTGATCCCAATAAGTAAAGATAGGTTCAGGATACCCTAATCTCTCATTCTCACAATGGGGTTGGACACCCACTTTCTCAATCTCACTCAGGCTCCCTACAGCCTTTTCTACCTCTCCTTTTGCATGGACCAGTGCCAGCCTCTCAGATATTTTTTCACTCATTTTGGAGGGTGCACTCAATAATCCTACAAAAGAGGGGTTGAGAGATAATAAATGTGCTTCAATACCTGAACCACCTTGATGGAGGGGAACCCCTTCATATGTCTGAAGGCTAGGGGTTTTCACCAAGGGGTGAGCAGCAACAGATTTTGAACCCTTACAGTCATCTTCTTTCTTTTCAGAGTCTGTTGGCTCCAATATTCCAGTCTCAGGGTCTACTCTAGACTCTGACTGCTTTAGTATGACTTCATTAGATGCCAGAGTCTGAGTGTCACCATCTTTGACTGTTTGTGCATGAGACTCCCCCTCAAGGTGGATAGACTCTGATAGAAAATGATGGAAAAAATTTTCTTGAGCATCATCAGAGTCTGTCCTCCCATATCACTGGGATTCTCATCAGCTTTTTGGTGAGTTGTCAAAGAGGGCCTTACTGCATACTCCCCTTCCCCACTATCACCCAACCTCTGACTAGGTGGTTCTTGTGTGGGTGAGGCAGACTGAGCATCTTTATCACTAGTCACCACTGGTGCACTAGTCCCATCCTCCAACTGCCTGGCATCACCTGCTACCTCCTGTGGTTCTACCAAAGTTAATGCATCCAAGTGTCCATTAAGAAAGATCCTGGCATGGAGTGCATTGATGGCCTGGGCAAAAGTCATGTGAAAGGAATCCTGCAGTTCCCTTGCAAGCTTCTGATAATATGAGCCCTTGAGTTGATTCAATCTTTCTTCATGTGGCTGCGCTGCATAAGAGAAAACAACAATCTTCCATGAAAGATTTACAAGCATCATCTGACAAAAGAGTGGAACCTGTTCTTCAATATCCTATTTCATGGAATCACAAAATTTAATCAGATTCTGGGTTATACTGTGGCTTCGAACCTAAGGATCAACATAGGGAAGATGATAATGGAAGAAATTCTGAAGAACCAAGCAAAGAGAGAAAACTTTTGTTTATATCCAAGGTTCTTATAGCTAGTCATTGTTGGTGATATTACAAAGCTGTATAAATAGTAATCGTGATAACTCAACACTAGAACATGACAAGTAAATAATACTACGTTTACACAAAAATCAGGAAGAAATGAAGACAAGGCAAATATAGCGAATCAAGATATTAGAAGAAGTTTTGAAGTCTACTACAGGTCACTGAAAGAAGTTCATTAATATGTTCATGCCTCAGTGAAGAATAATGTGTAAAGACTTTCAGGGTTTTAGAAGTGTTGAAGATTCAATATAAAAGTGCCACTAGAAGATTTCAGTGTATTAGCATTGATTGAAGATAGACAGTGTTCGAAGCATAGGAATCTCGAAGAATTGAACACAGGGTAAAGGCAAAGGTTAAAGAAGACAGCTACAATCTTGAAGTTATACTCACTGAAAGAAGTTCGTTTGTATGTTCAAACGTCAATGAAGAACAGAAAATGAAGTATTCAAGATTGTGGTAGTAATGGAGACGTTGTCTAAGTACCAGAAAAGATTTCAGTGAAAGTACTATATTTATTGACAATCAGTGTTCGAAACAATGAAGTTGCTGCAAACTTAACTATGTACGTAAGACAATAATATGAAGACATGGATCAAAGTTAGTCATCTGTGAACCATACCAATTGCATTACGCATCATCGGTTTGTGAAAGGAATCTGATTATTATCTATAGAAGAATTGTTAAATTGAAGAACGTACTTGGAAAGAACGTGTATTTATTAAGGTACGAAAAGTAATTTGTAGAGGCTACAGTCAAACAGTCAAATAGCTTAAATGGTGCAAGGTGTAAAGCGTCACAACTTTGATAGGAAAAGTTAAAGTTTCTGAATTACAGTCGAAGAATGGAAACAACTCAACAGCCAAACCACAAGTGACCAAACGCAAGAGGTATAAAAGGTTGGTGATCAAATGGTAATTTGACCAAGTCAAATAAAACATCGACACATCTCTTGAATAACTGAATTCGACACATAGCCTAAAAGAAACTAAGTCTAGTACCATTGTGTGATAAAATTGACACATGCTCAATATTGAGACTAGAAATCTATACATGGGTCTTGGCTTCAAAAGAATTATTCTAAGGCATGTTTAAGGGTATTTAATTTGACATAAAGGTTACACATGGCAACACAATTCGACACTTAGCCCCTTAGCCAATCAAATTACAACAGCCTACTTTATTGATTTAAAGACTACACAAATAAGAAGATGTGAGCCACTCATTCAGGGTCGTCTTTTTCAACACAAAAATGTAGAGAGCTGCTGCCATGGCTGGAGCAAGAAGATACAATTTAACACACTCATACCTTGCTCCCGGTCAAATATTAGGACCCGGTTCTTTAATGAAAAATACTCAGGGTTCCTAGATATCACTCCCTACAGACTAAGTTTTTCCTTGTACTAATTTAGATATATTTGTATAGGAACCGAGCCTTATATTTTTGTGTTAGTAGTGAAGAACTCATTTTGTTCTTCGGGAACCAGTTATATTTTTAAATGAGTGTAGCAACATTTGGGTTTATATACGAAATATATATTTCCCGAAACTTATCTCATTTATTTACTTGCTAATTTTCTAGATATTATTTGTTTATTTATAAATATAGAAAATTTGTAAGTCAGCCTCTTAAACACTATAAGGACTCGAACCACTAACCGAACTCTAAATTATTTATCCGTAAAAAATTTGAAAGAATTTTTTAATTTAGTGAGTATCATATTCAACCCCCCCCCCCTTTTACAATACTTCGGGACCTAATAATTGGTATCAGAGCTCGCTGATTGATATACAAATTAGGATCCGTAGCCCAGCGAAGCTCACCGTGCAGACACTGTTTGAACTCAGAACGAGGCCTTATTAAATAAGTTTAATTATAAACTTTCAATAAGTTTATTTTATAAACTTTTATAAAATTTGTTTTATAAACTTTATATTATTAATTTTAATTAGTTTATTTTATAAGCTTAATATTAAATTTATTTTATAATCTTTTATAAAATTTTACTAATTTATGTTATAAATTTTAATTAGTTTATTTTATAGATTTAATAAAGTTTAATATTTGAATTTATTAAACAAAATACGTGTTCCATTTCTAATTTATTCAACTAGTACATGTGAAGTAATCATGTGTTGTGTGTCGAAAGCTTAGAAGAAAAAATCATCGACACATGTGGTCGAGTGAAAAAAATAAAAGCAAGCAAACATGTGTCGAGTTTGAAAGAAAAAAATCGACACTAGTTTAGTTTCTAAGAAATCGACACATAAACCCAGTTGCAGTTTGGTACCCCAAGTTTTGTACCATTTTAATGAAAGTGTTTGACCTAAAACCAATCATGTATGATGAGTTAGGAAAAACTTTCTGCTACTCTTATTTAATTTCATTTGATAATAATAAAGTATTTATTTGTTATGTTACGGGCTTAATCTATTTGAAGTGTATTAAATAAGATGTTCCATACTTTAGAGCAAAGCTTCTAGAATTATAATGAGATTGTAATAATGAGATCTAGAAGATAATAGCTTTAGACTTAAACAGTTCCTGATCATATAGGATAACTAATTGGAAATTGGTAAATCCGTAAAGATGAGTACATACTATGCTAGCTCTCTTAGGAGGATGTTTGTTCTCATAGACATTTGTGTGGTGACACTATATCTAGTATGTAGGTGCTTATTAAGGAATAAGTTCACTGAACATGACTCGATAAGTAGAACAACTAATGGAGTTTACTCACGTGTCGATAGTTTTTTATTAAGTAAATAGTTGTACAAGTATCCTTAGACTTGAGATCGTTAGAGTAATCTCGTACACAATGATTTATGCTTTGGTTTAGTCCTTAGTCTCTAGGACATTCATTAGGTCCATTCTGAGCATAGTGATTTGTGTATGGAGATAGTTAACGGATCAATAAAGGATCTGCCCCTTCCAGTAAAGGAAGTGAATATCATATGTTATTCTTAGATATGCAAGTTCAGGAATCTCTGGCCAGAGTGAATGAAATTAGAAAGAGTTTCTAATTTGCATGAAAAGGAACTTTGCATTATGAATAAGAAATCATATGATTAAATTAGATAGACTTGACACGAGTTCCATGCCTTGTATTTAATCGGGATATTGAAGGGTAGAAGCAATTAATTGTACGGTAACTAATTACTGACAGGTTCTAAGTATTCTAAGCAATGATTTCGTATTATCTGGATAGTCGCGATACGTTGAGAAGCATCACTCACGATGTAGAATAAATATAATTAATCAGATTAATTATATTTAATGAATTAATAGAATTCATATAAATAATAAATAAAATGTTTATTATTATTTATTTATACTACCGGCTTAATATTGAACCTAAAGAGTCACACCATAAAAGAGATTAACTTATAGATGAAGGAATAATTAATAATAGCTAGTCATTATTTATTTATGAAATAAATAATTACTTAGCAAATTTTATAAATTAATTAAATGAGATTTAATTGATTATAAATTATTTAAGATAAGATCTTAATATTATTAATTAAATATTTAATTAAAGTAATTAAATATGAAGAGAGAATAATTTTCTAAAAGAGTTTAGAAAAAGGAATTAATGATTAAAATAGTTTTAATCATTAACTAATTAATTAATAAGATTAATTAATTAAAAAGGGAATTAATAATAAAATATTTATAGAAAATATCTCAGCTGAGATATTTGCCTATAAATATATGATTATAAACCCTAATATTTGTGAGAAATATTTTAAAAGGGATGCAACCCTAATTTCCTCTCTAGCCTCCTCCTTCATCTTTTAGTTTGATTCTTGGTGGATATCTTTAGAGCACTCCACACTTGAGGGGTGATTGCAAGGATTGAAGAACAAGATCTTCTCTAGCTGTTGCCGGAAAGCAATCGAGGTATTTTTCAATTTATAAAATAGTTTTGTATCTATATGTATGTATACATAGGAATATATGCAAATAAATGTTATTCAATGCTTCCGCTGGTGCATAAATTCCTTCATTTAATTTTTATTTTAGATTTATTTATTTTTCCAGAAAATTTAAAATTCTTAAAAACTAAAATTTTTCTTAAAATATTAATTTACAGATTTTTAACTTTTAAAAAATTTCAAATATTCTTGAAAATTAATTATTTGTAAATTTTTCTTTTTGATTAATTTATTTTCTAAGAAAATTAAAAATTCTGTAAATTTAAATTTTTCTTAAATATTAATTTGAGGGTGCTCAAGGAGTTTGTAGTTGAAGATTTTTCTGGGTATTGAAGACAACTGAGATTCATTGAAGATTACCCAATGAAGTTAATTCTAGAACATGTTGAAGAAATAATGGTATTAATTTCCTCAGAGGTTTACTCCATAGGATCCAACTAATATTTTGGAAGCTGGAAAAGAAGAAATTATTTGGGTACATGTTTTGGTTAATTTGAATTGAATTTTTAGATGAAAAATCTTAGGGGTTAAAGTAGTGAAGGAGAACAAACTGGACTACCTAACATCTCAATACAAACCTTAAAGATTATTCTACAGGGAGATTACAGGAAGTTCGTGCTAACACTGCAGATCATCTGGATCACAGGATTACAGCCAACAGGTATATAAGGATATAACCACATCATCCTTAGAGGAACTATTTGTGTACTGAAGACCTATGAACTAGAAAAAAAGCTGAAAAAGATAATATTTGATAAAGCAGGTTGTTGGCATATCCATTGTATTTGTGACCCAAAAACCAAATTTGATTGAAGTCAAGGTTGAGAACCTTTGAACAAAAATGAATTGATCCAAGAAGCTGAATTGAAGATGTTGTAGATCAAGGTAGTAACCAAGGTGTTATAAGTGAATCTTACACTTTGGAATAACCTGAGAACTGGACAACAAGTCAAGCCTGCAGGGCAACAGAAAGTTCAGTGACAAAAGATTCAGACGGAATCCCAATTCTTAATCTAAGGTCATTACCTATAGATTCCATAAAGGAGATTTTCAAAATCAGTTCAAGAGGCGGTTACAAGACATTGATGGTTTATATTAGAAAGACAAGATTAGGGGTTTGCTACACAGTTTAAAGAAGCTTGTACAAGCAAAAGAGGAATGACACTATGTTGAGTTGTAGCAGGAATCTCAAGCATTAGTGAGGATGCAGTAAGGGAAAACATTTATTGGTGAAGTTAAATGCAAGGCTGATTCTATCAGTGACAGTGATGAACCAAATGGATATCTGGCATTAATGACCAACACTAGAGATTAATCACTAAGCACTTCACAGGTACACATTCTAACTAGTATACTTTAATCTAATTCAGAACTGTATGATTATTATGTTTTGAAATGTATTATATTCATGCCAGCATGTTATCATCTTATGACTTAAATGCGTAATTGATTGCTAAGAATGAGATTTGCAAGCTAGGATCCATGAGTTTAATTAGTACATTTCATACTTGATTTTATATGCAGTAAAATGAATATCCAGAATTAGATAGGGTGTTCTAGAGGGTTAGGTGTATCCCTAAACATTTGTTTGAACTTGATTTAAATCTTCTGTGATTTAATACCTCTGCTAATGTTGTGAAAATTGTTAATTGACAAACATGTCATAGATCAGATATTTTTATATTTATTCTTACTTGACATTGCTTATGTGCTTATTTTCATATTATTTGCTCTTACTCACATATTTATACTTAAATGTCATATCATTTCATGTATTGCTTGTTAAGGAGTAGAATACTAAAAGATGGTAGAATTATCTAAGTAGTCAGTAACATCTATAGATTTGAAGCTTAATCTAAAACTGACTTAGGTAATTAGAGATAATTAAAATATTAGACAACAACATAAATGGATTAGATAGAATTAGTAATTAATTTGTTAGTTCTTCTATTCTATGTGATTTTTAGAAAATTATTGAATATCTGTAAATCTGCTTTACATCTGGTACACTTGTGTAGAATGATTAAAGTATATAGTACTGGATTTTCTAATATGCATATTGAAGTTGTTGTAACTACTATTGAAAGTAATATCTCTAACCCATCTGGACTCAATTGAAGTTGAGTACCAAGAAGCTTAATCATTTATGATTGCAGAGTATGTAACAAAAGGCATAAGTTATGTGATTTTGTGACATTTATTACAGGACACATATGATTAAGATTAGAGCTCTAATATCATAGTTGGTTAAGAAAGCCTATCCAACGGTAACCTTTGGAGATGACAGCAAAGGATGTACAAGGGATTTGGCTATAATAATTTTTAGAATTGTCATTAGTGGAAGCATCTTTCTTGTGGAAGGACTTAAGTACTATCTACAGGGAACTATGAAATTCTTTGTCAAGGGTTTTCTAGAAAAGCATTGAAAAGGAAAAGTGTTTGATTTCAAGCAAGAAAGATGGAAGCTCACTCAACTGAGAGTGAGGAAATTTGTTCGTAGCTGACATGGTTTCTGTATGCAAAGGTGAAGTGAACTTTTCGATAAAGCTTCATCAGTAAAGAGTTAGCTATGGTATAAGAAGCTCTCACACTTGGTCAACAAGATAATAGATTATCTAATAAAGATGAAATTGGTGAGAGGACTGCTTCATTTGGGAATCAATCCAGAAGGACATTTTGAAGTACGTCACATAGGGAAGTCAATGAAAACATCACACTGAAGTAAATTAAGTCATAGAAGAAATATGCTTAGTGGTGGTTGATGACAACCCTAGTTATAATTTGGTGATGTTCATGCATTCAACAGATAATATATCACTGATGATAATTGATCACATCAGGTAGATCAAGTTGGAAGCAAAGTAAGTTGTGAGAACTTCGATGTCAAATATTGTAATTGAATTTCGCGAATGAAGTTCTAAATGAAGTTTGCACTGATAAAGATACTTTGAAGCTGAAGTAATTAACACAGCATGTTGCTTTAATCAACAGGATCATTAAAAGACATTATATGAGTTAATGGCCAACCAGAAGCAAACACCGAAACTCTTTCGTGTGTTTGGAGGAAATTGATATTTATTGAAGATTAATATGAGTATCTTGACAAGAAGTTATGGCTCATGGAATAATTTTCCTTGGCTACTCATTGATGTCGAAAGCCTTGAAAGCATATGTGATTGAAAACTAGAAGGTGATTAAAAGTCTGAATGTATCGTCCTACTATACCAAGCTCCCAAGCATTCAAATAAATGACTATTCTGAATCTTTGAAGTTTGACATCCCTTCAGAGTCAAATTCAGATACTGATGTTGAAACTGAGGTTGCATAAGGAATCAATGATAATTATGATGATTCAGATCCTATTAGTGGAAATGGTAGTAAATCTACACAACTCGTGAACTTTAACAGAATCCACTGAAAAAGATGAAGGATCTTCAACACATCCTAGCAGTAACTTAGGGGGATCCAATAAAAGAACGATCTACGAGTCGTACTCAACACAATGAAGATCAAAGGAATACATTAAGAACATATCTACCAAGACAAAAGGTTTGAAGTCAAAGTAAATTCTGGAGTCTAGTTTTTAGTAAACCAGATTATTGAGTAAAAGATAGAAGTGCTAATCAAAATGAACACAAATTTTTCGAGACCTAACATCTGGAATCCCAAAGAATACTGAAGAAGCACTGATTGATCCAGATTGAGTGATTGCAATGCAAGATGATCTCAATCAGTTCGAAGGCAGAAGTTTACTGAAGCTCGAACCCAGACCACAAGACGAAGTTGAAATTGGTACAGTAAGGGTTTGCTGAAAATGGATGATTATTGGCATTGTTATGAGGGACAAAGCCAAACTGGTTGCTATAGGTTAATATCAAGTAGAAGGTATCGATGATGATGGAAAAAAAATCTTCGGGACTTTCAAGATCTAACTAAAAGCACTAGTGACGAGACTTGATCCTATTAGGGCTGAACAAGTTGATGACCTAACAATAGGACATCCCTAGCACATGTTGAGCATTCAAGCATGAATATCTATAAGATGAATGTTAACAAGTGTACTCCTGAATGGTGAGTTAGAAGTTGAAGTTGATGTACAACATTTCCTGGACTTTGGAGTTGCAGATTATTGGAATTTGTATATCATTCTCTTCCCAAGCTCTCCATGAATGGAGTTAGGGATTCAATCAAAATGTCAAGGAGATGGTATGACACTCTAACTACTAATTACTTGAAAATGATTTTATATTAGAGTAGTTATACACATATATCTCTTTAGAATACAAAGCACACACAATGTAATATATGTGCAAGTATACGATGATTATATTATATGTGGGTCTACTAATGAAAATTTGGCAAGAGATATTTTGCTAAGTAAATGTAGAGTAGGTACAACATGAACATGTTGGAAGAGTTGCAATTCTTTTTGGATTACAATTAATTCAAAATAATGATGGCAATTAAAGTAAGTCAATGATCTTTTGAAAATGCGCAATTTAGAAGATTCTAGACCTGCCAAGACTTCTTGCCAGCAAACCACTAAGCTTGATTAGGGCAAATCAGGTATATGAATTGAAGTGACAAGCTATAGAGGTATGATCAGCTCATTACTTATTCAAGTGCATAAAGACCATATATTTTATTCTCAATATGCCTATGTGCAAGTTTCCAAGTGGATACTAGAGAATCTTATCTTATAACTAAGATATGAATTGTTAGATATCTTAAGGGATTACCAATTCTTAGAATCAAATACCCTAAAGATACTAGGTTTAACCTAATTGGCTATATAGATATAGATGATGCAGGTTGTAAGAAAGACAGTGAAGTCATTCCTAGAAGCTGTCAATTTTGTGGAAGAAGTTGAATTCTTGTTGAAATGAGAGAAAGTATTCAACACACATAGTTGTAACAAAGGCTAAAATTAAAGAAGCTAGTGAATGTGATGCTCTGATCTTCTGGACAAGGAAACTACTTCAACTCCAAAGACTCTGTTGATCTCTCTACACCACTTAAGGAACAAGCTCATGGACACCAGGTATCATTTCTTTCGAGAGTTGTCCTTAGTAGAATCACTTGTAGATCTTTGCTAAATAACTTGATGAATTCATTGTGTCTAAGTTGGTTAGTGAACTTGGGATATTATTTACATGCATATTTGTTGGAAATCTCATCTGCAAGGAATTCTTAAATGAGTTCACAAGTATTAAATTTTCTATATTTAAAGGACTTGTGAATTTATTTGAAATCGAGTACCTCGTGCTTTTTGCTACTAGTTTATTTATCATGCTTACAATGTCATATGCATATGGGGTGGTTAAATGATTTAACATAAGTTAACAGCATAATTATTTGTATGTTAAATATTTGATGAATATTAGTCAATGATATCTTTCTTAATTGTTATGATATTTTACTCTGATATTTTTAAATATTTTGTTACAAATAGTTGTCATACTTTTGATATTAGTGACATTATTTAGAATTTCTGTTCTAAGTAATTAATGTTTATTTCAAATATCACTAATTTTGAAAGCTGAAGTATTTTCTAAGAAAGGTGTATAAAATTCTCAATATTTTATATACTTAGGAAATATTTCTAAAGTTTGATTTTATCAGCGATGAGTAGCAATTAGAATCACAAGTATTAAATGTCAATATTTAAAGAACTTGTGAATTTCTTTTCAACTATTTTCTCAAGCTTACGTATATCATTAATAATTGTTATGAGTATAATTGCAATATGTTTGAGTGACGATTATTAAATATAGCGTATGAAGTTAGATGCTAATATTCAAAATTATGAATATTTAGTATTTGACGAAATTATTTTATCTTATTAAAATTATGTTTTTCATGTTGTCAAATTCACCCAGGGTGTAGAACTCATCTTCATGACCACCCTTGAGTTCAAGAGTAACACTTTCATCTTCGTCAGTGACCTCTTCAATCTTGATTTATTGTTGATGTTGAGACTCTTGAAACTGCATCATCTTTGGATCTTGAGTCACTAGAGCATTTGAGGTGTTGACCATTTTTCCTCTTTGGCCAGACTTGTAGTTCTTTTTTATAGCAGTTCTAACTCATATGTTTTGAGAATGTCATACAAAGTTTCAAGAGATACTTTTGACATATTTCTTCTTTCTCATATATCAGTAACCTTGTGCTCGAGATGATCCATGGAGGAGAATAAAGTTTATAATATATTTAGACTGAATTTCGAAACTAATTTTAAAAAATTACAGAATGCAAAAGTTCATCTCAAAGTGCTTACTTATTTATATAAATAGAATTAATTTTAAATTTATATTTGTATTTGAATAATTCGAATTCATGTAAAATTTAAATTTAAAATATTATTATTATCCAAACTTCTCATTTGATCTGATATAATTTTTTTAAAAGAAATTCAATTTTAAAAAATGTCATTTAATTTTGTTAACTCATTACAAGTGAAAATAAAAAATGAAAAATTAAATGATAATATTAAAATATTTTTATACGTACAAAAATATTTAAAATAAATAATATAATATAACACTTGATTGATTCTATTAAATCAAAATGATGCACATAGTTTATTTGATTTATTTAATAATTAATCATAAATAAGAAAAAAATTTAATATTTGATTTAAAATTATATATAAAAATATTACGTTTTTCTAAAATAAACAATTATTTATCGTAAATATGGATCACCATATTTGTTACTCCCTCTGTCCCAACCAATTCTTTACACTTTTCTTTTTGGGACGTCCCACCCAATTTTTTACATTACTAAAAATAGTAACTTTTAACAATAAAATATATTATTACATCCACTACTTCACTCCACTTTTTCAACACTTTACATTATTACACCCACTAATTCATTTATTTTAATAATAAAATCACTATTACACTAACTACTTCATTTATTTTAACAATATTACACCTACTATTTTGGTCTCCGTGCCCAGATCAAATGTAAACATTTGACCGGGACGGAGGGAGTATTTGTTTAAAAATATTGGTGAGTGTTGGGTCGGAAAGAAGAGGGGCGAGGCCCAAAAGGAAGGTAATAGATAGAGCAGTAAACACAAAAACCAAAACCAAAACCAAAACCCTCGTTTTATATACACTTTATCTTCCCTCCTTTTGCTGTTTGTTTCTCTGGATCTAAATAATTATGGGCAGAGACGAGGAGGAGAGTGGAGGTGAGATAGAGGAGAGATTGATAAACGAAGAGTACAAGATATGGAAAAAGAACACCCCGTTTCTCTACGATCTTGTCATTACTCATGCTCTTGAATGGCCTTCTCTTACTGTCGAGTGGCTCCCGGATCGTGAAGAACAACCCGGAAAGGATTACTCTGTTCAGAAGATGATTCTCGGAACTCATACTTCTGAAGATGAGCCTAATTATCTTTTGCTTGCTCAGGTTCAACTTCCTCTTGAAGATGCTGAAAATGATGCCCGTCATTATGATGATGACCGGGCCGATCTCGGTGGCTTCGGTGCTGCCAATGCTAAGGTGAATATAACTTGTTGAAATTGTCGAATATCTGTTGAAATTGTTATGGCTTTAGGTCCCTTAGTGAAAAGCTTAATTTATGAAGAAAGGACTCCAAACACTTGAGGATAATAGATTATTCTTTAATGGAAGCTGAATTATCCTCAGGTTCTTTGTTTTTAAGATATTTAGGGTTCTTGATATCGGGTGAGGGGACTCGACATGAAAGGTTAACACTGGTCAAATGTTATATAGATTTGTTTACTGTACATTCGGAATTTTGTAAAGATAGTGGCTACTACACATAAATCACGTACACTTAATTAGGTATGTTAATTTGTAGAATATTCAAAGAAAAACATTGAAACATGTATTCCTTTGACCTTTTTATCAATAAATATGTTCGCACGAGATATGGGAATGAGGACAAAACTTGAGACTCCGGGTGACGGAGTTCATAATTAATTTACACTCCTGTATTCCTGGTTCATAGTTCTTTATGTGGGTCGAGGTTTGCATCAAGAGGCAAAACATGTATTTCTTGACCCAAAAAAAGTGAAAGTGGAAACAGCCGTCTTTAGATAAATTAGCATGAGAGGGGGTTTGAAACTGAATTTTAAAAGAAACCAGAAAGTATGTATACATACCGACAAATTTAATCCTTACTAAAAAGATATTTATGATATCAACTAGGGATATTATTTTTTTGTCAATAACAATCTTTGTATGTTCTTTTGTTGGTTTTTGAGTTGATGAGTTGATAATTGCATCATTAACAGTTTCTAATGTTTGTCTAAATGGAAATTTATGCTCAGGTGCAAATCATTCAACAAATCCATCACGACGGAGAGGTTAACAGGGCACGCTATATGCCGCAGAATCCATTTATTATTGCCACTAAGACTGTAAGTGCAGAAGTATACCTGTTTGATTATAGCAAGCATCCATCTAAGCCTCCTCTAGATGGTGCATGTAATCCAGATTTGAGGTTACGGGGCCACAACACTGAAGGGTACGGGTTGTCCTGGAGTCAATTCAAACAGGGCCATTTGTTAAGTGGTTCCGATGATGCTCAGATATGCCTCTGGGATGTTAATGCTTCTCCGAAAAATAAGGCACTAGATGCCATGCAAATATTTAAGGTATGTTTCCTGATTTTTGTATCATATATGATGATCAATGAAATCACATGTAGGCAATTTTAGAAACATGTGGCAGGTATGACATAATATATTACCTACTGATCATCGGACTTGCTTTTATTATTTATTTGGTAGTTTATAAATTTATTCTATATACGAGTTGGGTTATTTTGAGAACCCCAAAATTTCAAGCCTATTTGGTTATTGGTTATTGTTTATTTTTTCGGTCCATTGTGTATTTAAGGAGAGAAGCCAGACGAGGCAACATGGGGGTCTATTTTTACAAATTTAAGAAATTTTTAATATTTAGAAGTCAAAATACGTTAGCTTCAGGTGAAGGTAAATAACATTCAAATAACTAAACTTCACATTGAGCACATAAAAAGTGTAGGGTGAATCTTTAGATGTTAAATGCAAATTTCGAGAACATCCAAATGAGAAGAAAGAATCTTTAAATATTAAATGCAATTTTCTAGAACATCCAAATGAGAAGAGAGAATCTTTAGATATTAAATATTTAAATGCAATTTTCTAGAACATTCAAATGAAAAGAGAGAAGCTTGGCCGTCAGTCTAAGCGTCTCTTGAGTTCCGAGGAGTCGTGTGGTGTGAGGATGCTATATAATGATTGAAGGGTTTTTTCCCATTACTTCTATTATTTTATTTTTCTTAGGGATAGTTCATGGTTAAGGTTAGTTTTAATTTTAAAATTTTCGGTCAAAGTTTGGTTAGTCGAGGAAAAGGGATCGCCTTACTAAACTTTTCTCCCCTCGTTTATGGGAGGTGGTATTGCCTCACATATTCCTTGATTAATTGTCTTTTTTTCTTGCTTTTGATAACACTGCTTGGGCTTCTTCCCTCTTGTTAATAATATAATTACCGGGATTCCAGGTATACTAGTTTTACTACCAATTTAGTGTTACTACATCAATTGTTGCTTTTGTGAGAGATCGTTATTCTATTTCTTTATATTTTCTTAAAAATAGATACATGAAGGAGTTGTGGAAGATGTAGCATGGCATCTGAGGCATGAATATTTATTTGGGTCCGTTGGGGATGATCAATATCTGCATTTATGGGATCTCCGGACTCCTTCAGTGACCAAGCCTATTCAGTCAGTAATTGCTCATCAAAGTGAGGTTCGTATTAGAGTTTTCTGAGTCACAATACTTATCTATTGGAACATGTATTTTGCATATGTGTATGACCAAATGTATGTAGGTTTAAATACCTGTTGGTGCTCTTTTTCAATTGGGTATTCTCATCCGAGATATTTTAGTTATGTTGTCTGTCTTTATACGTTTGAGTTACAAATGCAGTCCTAAAATAAACTCATTCGTTCCATGTTGATGTTTAATTGCTACTGTGAATTGGCAATCCTATTCAAAAATTTGTCCATTTTGACTTTTGAAAGTTAATGCAGAGTCCATATTTCCTGTTCATCTTGATGTTTCCTTTCTTTTTTCTTCTGCTTGATTTGAAGCGCAAATTCTTAACATTCGAAAAATCTTTGACTCATTCTTAAGAAGTTGGATGCCGGTTATGTGATAAGGTGTTTAGGGCTGTAGGTCTTTCTAATTTTAGTCCTATTGGACATTTGTTGATGTATGCCGTCCTATAAAGAATCATGTGTTATACTCCCTCAGTCCCACCCATTTGTATACGTTTCGGAGAGAAGGTCTGACACGCATTTTAAGGTGCATAAAGTACAGTTCCATAACTTATTTTTAATTTTTTTTTCTGAATAAAAATTTAAACATTCAAATTTTATTTAAAAACAAAAAATTGTAAAAATAAGTTACGGAACTATACTTTATATGCACCTTAAAATGCGTGACGGACCCTCTCTCTGAAACGTAAATAAATGGGTGAGACGGATGTAATATATTTTACAGTTGTGATAGTAAAAATTACTCTCAAATTGGATATTCTGGCTTCGACTTGAATATTTTTTACTGAACACAACATAAGAGAAATCGAATGTAACGTTGTTTTGTTCGGAGGAATATACAAAAATATATCAAAATGTTTCTTTGTAGGTGAACTGCTTAGCATTTAACCCTTTCAATGAATGGGTTCTGGCGACGGGCTCGACCGATAAGACAGTCAAGTTGTTTGATCTTCGCAAGCTCTCCAATGCGCTTCATACCTTTGATTCTCACAAGTAAGAGGCCTTCATTGCTTGTGTTACGACTGCCATTACGTAATCTATCATGCCAAACTCCTTCACATTACATTGCATATATTCTGAACTAACCTTACTGATATGAACAACAGAGAGGAGGTTTTCCAAGTTGGGTGGAGTCCCAAGAATGAAACAATATTAGCTTCATGTTGTCTTGGCAGGAGACTGATGGTGTGGGATCTTAGCAGGTACATGTGTGATTTTATTTTTTTGAACAGTTTGTTTTATATAATTTTATCAGTAAAAAAGGAACATGTGGATTGATGCAGGGGGTAGTTCTATACCATGAATAATTTATTAATATTTTGTTCTTTCTACCTCTACAGAATTGACGAAGAGCAAACACCAGAGGATGCTGAAGATGGCCCACCAGAACTGTTGTTCATACACGGTGGTCACACAAGCAAGATTTCAGATTTTTCATGGAACCCATGTGAAGCGTGGGTAATTGCAAGTGTAGCGGAAGATAACATACTTCAAATATGGCAGATGGCAGAGAACATCTACCATGATGAAGATGATCTACCTGGTGATGATCTGGCAAAAGCCTCTGCTGGCTAAGTTGTCCCCGTTTAGATAGCCTGTAAAACCATATAAGCTATTGGTCCTAAATAGTGTTTTTTCCTTGCCGTAATGGTTGTATTGCAATAGTGATTTGTGTGTATTAAAATTGTCTCTAAGATATCTGCTGGTTTCTGTGTTGCTGGTGCAGTATTTGGTAGCATATTATAAGTAGTGGATTTGCGAATTAGTTCAGCTGTGATGTGCATGCATATCCATGACCTAGTACATGCATATTGAAAATTCTCACTGTCATGTGCTGCTTTTCCTATGTCACCTAATTTTTCTTTCCGATCTTTGTTTTGCTAAAAAAACAGACATCTGTCTCAATTTTTATTACATATATATGGTCAACGAGGATTTTCTCAGATCTAACAAAGTTGGTGTGAAATTTCATAAGGTTTGTTAGGAATAATTTTGTGCAACTGTTTTTAAATTTAATCAAGGATTACATTCGATTTCCCGAGATTCTGAACTGAAAAATGGTGGATCTGTTTCAGTTCTGTTTCAGCGATCATCTTAGAGGAAGGATTTGCATACGAACAGAGTGAGTTAAGTGCTAGCTGCCGTATCTGTTTCATTGCTCCCTCCGTCCTAAATTAAATATGTTGCTTGACTTTTTTGTGATCAATTTGACTCAAATTTGACTGGGAATTAAAAATTATACTTTAATAATTTTAAAAACAGAAATGTATATTTTAAAATAAATTAGATATACTTTTCGATGATATATTTTTATAATTTTTGTCAATGATATATTATATGTAATTTTCAGTAAAATTTTAGTCAATTTGACTATAAAAAAGTCAAATAAGACAATTAAATTGGGATAGAGGGAATAATATTTATTTTTAAATGAATTCTATTTGAAGACCTGTATATAATTTTCTTTGTAATATATTGCTGAACTATTATAAAATATAAGAATTATCATAAAATATAATGTAAGATATACATGTCTTCAATTGGTATTACCTTTAAATATAGGACTCCTTTTTTTTTTTCTCCTTTTCCTCCTCTAAGTTGCTGCTTTTATATTCTTGTAAATATATCCTTCTTAGGCCTTTCTGTGAATGGGTTTTAATTATAAATCTCGATTATTGAGGCCCAATAATTTTGTACTGGTTTGTCCGAAATAGATGTCGTCCCTCTTCAATGGTAAGGATCGTGTTCCCACCAACTGCTGAGATTTTCTCTTATAAAAAGAAAACATACACCAATTGACTTATTCTGAATTGCAATTCGATCCTTTTACGGTCAAATCTCAATTTGTTAAAAGTATTGACGTAATCGTTGAACTCTTAATTTAGTTTTTCGAATAAAATCTTATCAATTTTAATTAATTATATAATTATATAACAACAGCTTTTATTATGAATTTATCGCCATCTTTCTAAAATATTTATGGATACAGATTTTTTAAAACGCTTATTTATGTATTAGCATTTATTAAATGATTGAGTCATTTGAATGCTATCCTGAATATACTTATACTTATAGTCCTAATTTTTGTACATTGTTGTCTTGCTTAATAAAACTAGCCCTAAATTCCGTACAACGCACCGACATATTCTAGAAATTTGAGGATGATTACTGTTGTTATTGGCCCTATTAGGCCAAGTTTATTTTCCGGAAATAAGCCCTTATTTCCGGAAAAAAGTAGGTTTGTATATACTTTTTCTAAAAAATAAGTAACTTATTTTTTATTTTGAAGATAATATTTGGTTTTAAAATTCTAAAATAAATATTTATTTTTTAAAAAAATATGAAAATATGTAAAAAAATGAAATAAATAACTTATTTTAAGTTTAAGAAATCCGAAACGGCCGGATAGTAAAGATGTGTTATGTAGGTGTCCGAAGTTTGTTGATAATTTATTAATATATATAGTAGTAATGGTGTTTTAGGTAGAAATCCTTATTTGTGTTTGTTCATGAATAGTAAATAATGTAGGTGTCTAAAGTACTCAATACCAAAACACAAATTATCGTTTCAGACCAATTCATTATTCAATTGTAAAAGTTTACGAAATGAGATATAAACATTTTAGATGTTAATTCTGAAGGTGATTGGGTTTTAATTATACCTTGCACTATCTTAATTTTAGCTAAATAGTTCCTCTATAACTTTTTATAACACACTAAACATATATATAAGTCACTATCTCACATATTCTAAGATCCCAAATAATCAATAAAACATATTAACAAACCCAGATCAACATCTTCAACTTTAGTTACTCTTTTGTATAAATCAATATCTATAAAAATTTATTGTAAATATTTTTTTATGATTTAGTATTAATATACATACTTTTTTTGGGATTTAATAATTAATAAATTAATATCATGTTCATTGTTAATTAATTATTTAATTAATTAAAATAATGTACAATTTTGTGATTATATTGTAAAAAATTATATTAATACTTATATGAGGGGTCATTATTAAAATTAGCTCTATCGCCCGTGTGAGGCACGGGCATGCTCTAGCTTCAGCTGTATTGCGAGCGTGATCTTCTTTGCTCCAAATTATTTTCTTTTCTTTGTAGGAATGCATTTTATGTGTACCACATGTATCTTTCAAGTTTCTTAAGTGCTTATAAGCTTGTAACTCAGGAAGATTCATTAAAGATGTGAAGATGTGGTCCCTTGTTGCAGAGCTCTTCTAGTTGTACACGGTCGAATAGGATTAAATCTGCATGCTTGGTCGTGTAAGCTAAAATTGTACCCGATTGCGTGTGGTGCCAATCTTTGGAGTTTGGCCGACACGTGTGCTTGAACCTCTACTGACTTTAGTCGGTGTGTTGTTTTTAGCAGAGCCGCCAGAAGAAGATTGTCCTAATATTACAAAACAATTCTTGAAATCCAAGAAATTTATAAATTTGAAACATGAAGAAGCATTAACCTTGAATAGGCATTAGGATCAAGCCCATTTTGGAGAAGATCAGCAATATCATTCTTCAAATACTTCTTCAGTGCTTTTCTTTTTTTCTTTATCATCTCAAGTCTCATCTCTATTGGCTTTATTAAAGACTTGATGTACCCAAAAACCAAAGATAGATGTTAATTACAAAAAAGACTCAACCGTTACATTTATTTAACATTAAGAAAAGAAGTACATATCATGGGTTTAAAGATTAAACTCTAACCATTTAGTCTGAAGCTTGTTTTTCAACAACTTGTCAAACATTCATGTTGCTAATCTCTTAGAAATGTTGGGACATAAAAGCTTATGTTTTGCAAGTAAAGAAAATAAATAGAATTGGGGTTTGAAGAAAGAATATAAAAGGAGCAATTTGTTCTTAAAATGTGAAATCAGGGTAGGTCAAGAATCAAGAATTGAAAGCACTCAAGGAGAGGAAGGTTTTTGAGAGGCAAAAAACCAAAAAAGGTCATTTAACCCTATTTGCAAGTCTGTGTATGAAAATAACACATCAGACAACTCATATAGTCCATAAAAGCACTATACATGTACACTGCATTCTACTAATTTCACTTGACGGATTTGCACCTTGAAGATCAGCTGCCTTGGCCATGCTAGCAGCATCAATAAACTCCACCAATTCTCTTTTTTTTCTTCTAAATCTCCACCAAACTAAAAGAAAAGTTTGCAAACATATATATTGCTGAATAGTTTGTACCAGGACAAGTTGGCAACAAACTTATCTTGCTGTCTAATTAATAAATAAAATATAATGATGCATCTTATAGCTTTCATGTAGTTATTAACATGTCACCATACATATGCTTCGTGAATTTAGAAGATGCGTTCTTAATTTTAATGAACATGGACAAACACAGCTTATGTTTTGTCTTCTGCTAGAATCGGATTTGCATCCAATATTGGAAAAGTTAATCACAACTATAGATATTACCAATGGCCATTAGGAATTTATCCTGGTGGATTTTATGTGCCAATGTAAGCCACATGTTTAGGGTTGTACGAGTGTGCCAGTGATAAAGTAAAATAAATTTGAGAGATAATTTTCTATCTTTGTTGTCTGCCTGCACAAGTTGTTCTTAGCCTGTGGATTAAGACAACAAGATCTAACCATGCACAGTTCGCAAGGTCCTATTATATCAATTCTACAGTGGTCGATTGTTGGCATATTTAGGAGGTTTGAGAAACCATAAATCATAGAATTACTTGATTTGTTTTGAATGATTATTTGAATCATTTGCCTGCATTAGCAGTAGGTGCATCCAGGTTTCTGATTCTAAAATATTGGCCATGAGTCCATGTGACTTATGTACTCCTGTAATTCGGTGTATTACCACTGGATGTCTTCACCTAGTAAGCTACTGTATATTATTAAAACATGTAACAGTGCCTGCAATTTCAAACAATATAGACACATATATACATTGTACGTGTAGATAATAATAATATAGAGGGAACAAACTTACAGCATATATGAACCGAGAGCATAGTGTAATAATAAACTAAGCATGTGCCAATTTTCCCAGAGCCAAAAAAATGGCCATTCTCCTCACTTTGAAGGGCTTTTGAGTCTGATTCTTCTTCAGATACTTGTGGAGTTTTGCTAAGAGGTTCTTCTTCAAGTATTTGGAGATCTTTAGCTCTATCTTCCTTTTGAGCTATTTGTATCTTCTGATGTACTGTCAAGGCTTGTCTTAAAAAAATTTAGCCGTGCGTTGTGGTTGTTTGATAGTGGTGTAGGCCTTTTCTCGCTTGTATTTGTCACTACTATCATCATGATAAGCTATTGATGCACTATTATGCAATGGTAATCTACATACATGGCATATTCTTTTTGTTGCCTGCTCTTTGGTCTTGAATGCGGAGGCTAATGAAATCAACCAAGTTCTTAAAAAATTGTGATAGATCCCACTACATTGATTTATGATAGCCTGTCCTTAGTCTTATAGCCTTGCCTTGGGGTTTCCAAACCTAAAGAGATTGAAGAGATGCAGAATAAATTCAAGTATACGAAAACTCTCAAGCAAGTTAATTGTATCTAGCACAAGATATTAACCACGTCTATTAATAGTTGTGAAGTATGGAGCACCCTATATGGAAGGAGGACTGTACAGGGAAAAACAATACATGTACTACTTAATGTTAATCAAGTAACATTTTACAAGAGAGAATACATATAATTTCAAATTTACCACAACTTCCATGCACCTAGTATACATGGACAGGGTACTGATAACTTGAAATTTTCACAGCAACTAAAGGAGGAAGAATATGCTCTAGCTTATGTCCTTGCTTCTTAACATTTGTTGGTATTAGATGTAATTTCTTTATAACAAGAGCTTATTAGTTTGACCTCTCTCCTTGATCTCTTCATTACAATATTTCTTCATCTACATCATTGAAGTCATCTCTTCCTTTTTAGTTTAATTGTTTGGCATTTGGTAGAATTGTCTTGATTTCAACTAGTTTTTTTATTGCCATCTTTCCCTGGAAACAAGGGAAAGGAAGGCAGTAATTTAAGTATTATTTCCCTCTTCTTTCCTAAAAATCAGAAAGCAACATTATCTAGTTCTACAATAATTTCTTCCAATTCCAAACTCCACGATATATCACAACTCAGAACTTATTAACACCAAATACAAAAAAAAATTGCATTATCTAAAGATTCTGTTACAAGAAATAGAAGTAGTTCAGTGAGTAATATGTATAGAATATGAATAAGATGTATTATGGGAGGGGAAGGCATCCTACGTGATTCCTCTCAAAAACTTGGGAAGCATAATCATGCCCAAATTGTGTTGTATTTGTCCACCGCATATCATGTTTGCTGTATAAGCATAAGTGCATAACTAAATATTATCCTAATGCGTATATATACTTTCACACATATATAAGATATGAAGTGCAAACAAGCCTGAGTAACATAATAATTTAACTACAAAAATAATTTTCATTTTCTAGTAAGTGATTACAAATTGCATTATTCTGTTTAAAAGCAGCCTTGTTTTTCTCTAAAGATGATACAGAATAAAAAAATCAAAGGAGAAGGAACCGGACTTTCTGATAACTAAGATGATTGCTCAAAAAAAAGTTGGGGCCAGTACAAAAGCAATGGTTTTGTTCCTATCAGGAATATCAAGGGATCATGCAACTGCCAATTCGTGAACTTCGGACAGTTTCCTAATGTGCCTTACGTCTACAAGGAATGTATTACTAAATTTTGGTATGTTAACATCAAAATATGCACTCAAATTGTAGTTTATGAATCGTACATGTTTCCTAAAGATTCTGTTACAGGAAATTGAAGTAGTTCAGTGGAATGTATTAAGGGTGGGAAAGGGAAAACTGTGCGGTTTCACTCAAAAATTTGGAAAACGGATACATGCATGAATTAGTTTTTAACTGTCTGCAGTATATTATATTTGCAGACTACAAGGACATCCACTTGCGCACAATAAGATACCAAGCACAAATAAGCTTGGACAACATATACTAAGAAAAATAACATTCACTGTCTTATATATTTATATGTAATTCAAAACATAGTGACGTCTATAGATTTTATGCTTCTGTTTGAAAAAGTCAATATGTTTCTTTGAAGATAGTGTAGAATAGAAGGATCTAAGGAGAAGAAACTACATGATTTCCTGATAATTAAGATGACTACTCCAACTGTCAGACACATCCCAAACAACCAGGTAGTTCATATTATTAATATTATAGGATTAAGCTAGGCTAATTCGTGAACATCTAACATTTTTCCCAATGTTCCTTGCATCCAAAAGTAATGTAAATGTTAGTATGTTTATGTCCAAAACTCCAAATACATTTACCAGTATACCTCTAAGTTCAAGGTATGGAAGTATCCATTTAGTGCATATTTGGTAGCAGAGTATACTGCTTGACCACGTGCGGGAGACTTTCTAGCAGCACTGCTCATCTACTTATAGAACAAATAAAATATAAAATACTTATTGGGTGCAAAAGAAACCGGACTTATTTTATAATTTAATAATTTAAGAGAATTGGGAACAATCCCGATAATCAGCAGCAATCATTTATCAGTTAGACATGAAAAGTGAAATTTAATCTTAGTATACAGCAGAGACCCAAACCACCTATTGTCAGAAAATGAAAAGTTTAAAGCATATTTTATATATGTTCTTGATGCAATTTTCGAAAACTAATGGAGGTTGTTCCTTGTTATGAGAACTTAAACTTTCATGTTTGGATCTAAGACATTTTCTTAGTGGAATCCAAAAAAAATTGAGTTGAAATTACTTGCTCGAAATTGGTTATGTGGGGATCGTCCAACATTGAATTTGTAAAAGAATGATAATGAATTTATATAACATCTTGTGTTAGTATTGTTTACAATGCTTATATCACATTGAATACTTTATATATTTTAATTGTAAGTTTATTTGATTTATTTATATTAATTATTTCAATAATCAGACTTTAAATATATATTGCAATATTAATATTATTTAATCTGAATAATATAATTAACAAATAAAACCCACTTCTTTGTAAAACTTTCTTTTTTTGAAAAACTCTATATTCAACATCGAGTAGAATAAGAGAAAAGAAACTCAAGAAACCTATATATTGAGGCGTGCACATCTAGTTAAAGAGGAACTCAAGAAACATATATATTGAGGCATGCACATCTAGTTATTGTATGCCTCTTGCTTGTACCTTGCATACAATAAAAATTGCATAGGTTGTCGGGCAAATTGAGGCGTGCCTCTTTCTCCTACCTCGCATACATATAAAGTTGTATAGGTTTTTGGCAGAATTGAGGTGCTAGTCGCTGTTGAGTGCTACGCATCTGTGGACGAAGTACTTTGTGTTGTTTTAACCTGGAAGTGATATTGCTGCAACCCAACACAGCATAGTGGAGCAATTATCTCTTCAAGAATAGTCAAGACTTCTTACAAGGCTTGGCGACTCAGCTATTCATTTTTGGTACTGTCAGTGTATGCATAAAGCTTCTGTTAGAGCTAAGTTTTTTATTTTTTCTTTTGTCTATACAGTTACCGAGTCATATTTTATTTGTCTTCGTGTTTGTTTCGTAATTGGTATCTACTTGTTCTTGTTAATTATCATCATAGAACTGCCCATTATTGTGTTTAGATAATAATATTCACAATAATCTTGAAGAGATAATTGTTATATATTGTTGATTAATAAGATGGTTAACAAAACTAAGTCTACTATTAGTGCGACTACTGGTAACGGTTCTGGTAGTACTGTCAATGCCATTGATTGGGCTACGTACCGCTTCCCACAACCTATTGATCTGTCTGGTATGCCTGATAAGTTCAGCGCTCGCTGGCAGAAAAAAATGAAATTGTGGTTAATAGTTAAGGGTCTATAGCTGGTGGTACAGTATGATCCTCCTTTTATGAATCAAGAACAAGATGACTCTGTTAAGGTTTATGTTTTGTGGGCTGAAAAGGATGGAGTGGCAAGGGCTGCCATTTTGACAGCTTTAGCGAACACTTTGTTCGATGTTTATTCACCAGATACCTTCACTACTAAATTCTTATAGGAGAAGCTGGACCAAACCCACAATACTGACTCTCAAGGTTCGGAAAAGTATAGTGTGGTAAGGTTCCTTGACTTCAAGCTAGTGGATACAAAATCCATGATCGAGCAGGTGCTGAATTTGAGATGTTGGTTCATGTTTTGAAGGAGTCCGAAATGGACCTTCCCGAGAAGTTTCAAGTTATGTTTGTGATTGAAAAACTCCTGAAGTTTTGGGAAGAGTTTGCTCTCTCCCTGAAAAGACAGAAATGAGAGATCACATGGACTAACCTGATGTTGGACATCTCTGTGCAGGAACAACACAAGTCCAAACAGGAACATGTGATTTCTGCTGAACATGGTAGTTCGAAGGTGAACGTAGTGACTGTTCGACAGAAAAGAAAGTCTGTCACTAAGAAGGAAAACACTAAGCCTAAAAATGACAAGAACAAGGCTAAGAAACCAAAGGCAAACAAACCATGTTGGTCTTGTGGAAAGGTTGGTCACTGGAGCAAGGATTTTCCTATAAAGAAAGTAAAGAAATCTGATGTGGTAACACAAGCTACACTGTGCTTGGAACCACTGGTGGGCCTGTTGTTAAAATGGTTGTTGGTGAGGCTATTGCTTCTGAAACTAATGACATATATGTTACCTACAACCCTACACTACTTTTCACTTATTTGTCAAATGAATGGTTGATTGATACTGGAGCTAATGTACATATTTGTACTGATATTACTCTATTTATATCTTATCAATAGAATCAAGGCATGATAGTGATGATGGGGAATGCTAGTGCTGCTCAAGTACTTGTAGTAGGAAACGTGGACCTGAAGCTTTCTTCTAGACGTGTTCTATCCCTTACTAGAGTGCATCATGTTCCTGACATTCATAGAAACATAATAAGTGGAAGCTTTTTAGTTAGAAATGGTTTTAAACTTTCTTTGATGTGTAATAAAGTAGTCATTACACATACTGGTATATTTTTTGGCAAAGGTTACTTGTCTAATGGATTGTTTTTAATAAATGTGAAACCTGTTTTGGGTAGTTTTATTAATGATAATATTGTTCCTTCTGTTAATTGTGTTTAATCATCTGATTTATGACACTCACGTCTTGGTCATATAAATATTGGTTCCCTAAAGAATATGATGAATTTAGAGTTGATTCTAAAGTATGCCATTGAAAAAAAATCTAAATGTCAAGTATGTGTGACAGCTAAACTAACTAGGAAACTCTTTCATAATGTTGTTAGGGATTTAGAAGTATTAGAATTAGTCCACACAGACATGTCAATTCAGTGGTATTTTGACTAAGAATCAGAATAGATATTTCATTACCTTTATTGGTGATTTTAGTAGATATTGTCATATTTATTTGCTTAAGCATAAAGATGAAACACTTGATAAATTCATTATGTATAAAAATGAAGCTAAAACACAAACTGACAAAGTGCTTAAACGTTTGAGGTCTGATAGATGTGGAGAGTATACAGGTACCTAATTTAATGAATTTTTCAAAAGCAATGGTATAGTTCATGAGGTAAGTTCACCATAAACTCTTGAGTCTAATGGTGTGGCAGAACGAAAGAACAGAACATTTAAAGATATGATTAATAGTATATTGATTAACTCTGGATTGCCTAAGTATATGTGGGGAGAGGCTCTGAATATGGTTTGTCATATTCTGAACAGAGTCCCTCTGAAATATATGGACAAGACTGTAAAGCATAATGTAACGTAGTATGTAATAGTGATAACAATAACTCAACTAAGAAACAAAGACAGACAAATAATACTAATATGCAGCACAGGAATCCAGAAGGACATAATCAAGAAGATAATACATTCATCATTGTTGTACATTCAAGTTAGAAGAATTACTGAACGTCAGGGATAGAAGTTCATTAACATGTTCAAGCCTCAGTGACAAATAAGAGTTCAGAAGACTTCATACTAAAGACAGAGCAGTGATCCATGTGTAATTGTCTAAGGGTTTCAGTGATAAGAAGCAATGCAAAAGTCCAGGGTTTATCAGCTGAAACAGAACAGAGATTAAGGAAATTCATTCAAGTGTTAGTCGTTTGTGAACCAGACCAGTGCACTAAGCGTCAGCACAACAAGAAGAGAATTATCTTAATTAATCAGAAGAAAATCAGTTGATCAAGCCAAGCCAAAAGAGTGAAGCAAAGTGGTAATTACTTGAAGAATTCAAGAAATATGCTAAGGCAAGTATTACTGCATTTGGTGGCATTAATACTCTTGAAGCAATGGAGAGGCGCAACATATATTTCCAAGGTGCAAGAAATGTCTAAGGGAAGTATGAGTGGCGCCTACACAGTGCAATGAGTGTAGGCGCAACTAAACTAACAAAGCACAAGAAAATAGCTGCACTTAGAATCTAAGTGGTGAGTGGCGCCTGCACTAGGAACTCAGTGTGCAGGCGCAACATAACTACTCCAGGCGCAAGGAAATTCTAAGGCGAAGTGTGTGTGGCGCCTATACAGGGGAACTACTGTATAGGCGCAACAATTAAGTTAAGGCGCAAAGGAAAAATATTCTAAGGCAGTAAGTGGCGCCAACACAGGGCTTACAGAGTAGAGGCGCAACTCACATACTCGGCGCAACTCAAGACTTCAGCCTCAACAAGCCTCAAGTGGCGCCTCTACACCATTACCACTGTGTAGGCGCCACTCAGGACTTAAGCAATTGTGGAATTAAATTCCAAGAAGACTGCAAATATATATGGGTTCAAATCAATTGTTTTAATTGGTTATCATCTTCAAGTTATCAACAAATACAGCCGGGAAGCTCCATTAAAGACACTCATTTATATCTCCCAACTGTAATTGTTGTAATATTATTTTGAACCCACTGCAGCTAATCATTTGATTAGATTTGTAGCACCCCAGGGATTTAATAATAACTTGTTATTTCCCAGCTTTGTGTTTTATTTACTGCCAAGCTCATATCATATAAAAACACAAACACTTCCGCAAAACAAAGTTGAAAATCTACAACATCATATTCAACCCCCCCCCCCTTCTATGATGATTTTGGACCTAACAATTGGTATCAGAGCTTGTTGATTGACTTTACAAATCAAGATCCAAAAATAGTTTTTCTAAAAAGTGCATTTTTAGATCTAGAAAAATTTATCTTGAATTTTCTTTTATTTTTAAAAGAAAATTCAATTTCGAATTTTTCATTGATTTTAAATTCACTAAATTTTAAAAAAAGCTATCAATCATCAAGAATTCGAATTAAAATTAAATTCTCAATATTTAATTTTTTATTTGAATTGATTTTAATTTTTGAGAAATTAATTATTTCTTAAGATTTAAAATTCTTAACAACCATGAGTACCCAAAAATTAAGCAGTATCAAAATTCCCACCTTCGACAAAAATGAATACATTTTGTGGAAAAAGAAGATGACCATTTTCATCAAGACTAGTAATTCTCAATATCTTGGGATTCTTGAAAATGGCCCCTATGTTCCTCAAAAGCTTACACCAGAGACAGTTTCAGAAGATGGCGTTCGGATTCCTCAAGGGTTTACCCCAAAGGAACCATCAGAATTTACTGACACTGACAAAGAGAAAGTAGCATGGGACAATCATCTACAATGCATCTTGATGGATTCTTTGGACACAACTATGCTAAATCAGGTGATAAATTGCACCAGTGCCAAACAGATGTGGGACACGATTGATCTGTTGATGGAGGGTACAGCTGAAGTGAAGGAAAACAGGCTAGACATTCTTACCTCCCAATATGAAGCATTCAAGTCATTACCTGGAGAAAGTATCACTCAGGTTTTCGAGAGATACAACAAATTGCTAAATGACTTGTCTCTACATGGGAAGACCTACACACGTAGGGAGATCAACAGAAAGTTTATGTTGACACTGCCAGCACACCTAGAGCACAAAATCTCTGCCATCAGAGAGAGAAGTGATATAAATGAAATGTCCATTGAAATGCTATACGGAAAGCTCAAGACTCATGAGATGGAGCAAGAGCAGCGACAAATCATTTATGGCTCAGGTACAGTGGACAATAAGAATTCTGCACTGTTGAAGACGACAGCTCTAGTAGCCAAGGACATTGCTGTGAAAGAGACCAACAAAGAAGCACCTGCAGTCGAGAAAGAAGAAATCTTAGAAGCTGAATTCACAGAGAATTCTCAACCGGGTGATGAAGACGACTTCTATTCAATAGAAGAACTTGAACAACTGGAAAACAAGACTATGGCCTACATGGCAGGAAAGTTCAAGAACCTCAGATTCAGAAGGAACCCAAAGTTCAAATTTAAGAGTAATTCAAGTTACAGTGGTTCCAGGGACAAAAGCAGTAATCGAGGTGGATCGTCTTCAGGGTCTCACAGCAGAGGAGGCTATAAGACAGGGATGGTAGATAGAAGCAAGTTTAAATGCTACAATTGTGGAGAACCCGGTCATTTTGCAACAGAATGCCGGAAACCAAAACAAGGGAATGAAAGGAAGGAGTCCTACGATGAACTAAAGCAGAAATATGATGCGCTGGTGAAGAAGCATCAAGGAAGAGCTTATATAGCTGAAGGCAAGAACTGGGATGATTCTGACATCGATGAAGAAGAGGTCTATGGAAATCTTGCACTAATGGCAGACTCTTCAGAGGAATCACCTCAATCATCTAAGGTATCATTTCTTTCCTCCGTTGACATGTCTAATTCTGAGTATAAGAAAACTGTGGAAGATCTGAGCATAGAAATGTTTAACATACATACAAGCATGCTAGCATCTGTAGAAGAAAATGCTAAACTAGTTCTTAAGAATAAACTGTTAGAAACTAAAAACGAAAAACTAGAGCTTGCATGTGTTAATGTAGAAGATCTGAAACAGAAAATAGAATATCTTCAGAATAGAGATAGGTGCAATCAGGAAGTAGAAGCAGCTCTTAGAAGTAAAATTTCTGATCTAGAGTTAAAACTTCAAGCTTATAAGAAATCTGCGAATCTTGTAAAAGAGGCTATAGACAAACAAGTCATAGGTCAGAAAACAGGAATAGGTTTTGACTATGATAAGAAAGCTGGAAAAATGCATGTAGAATCTATTGCTGAGGAAAGTCCTATGAAGCAAGACATTCCACATGTATTGAAGGATGTAGCTAAGCCCCTTTATAAGAAATTTATCTTAGAACCCCTTAATGAAGATGATCTCTTAATGAAAGAAGAACTCCTTGTTGAGGAGAAAAAGGAAAAGGTTGTAGATAAGAAGAACATGCCTAAGAAAACTGTTAAAATTGAACAACCTAAGAAACAGGTTAAAATTGAAATAGGCAATAAAAATGAAAACAAGAAAGCTAACAGAAATGGTAAGGTAGGTGCTAACAATGCTAGAAAAGTTTGTAATAATTGCAAGTCTACTGGTCATCTTACGCATGCATGCAATAAGATAAAAGTAGTTAAAACAGGAACTTCTAGTATGCCTGCCATGCCTGCCATGTCTATTCCTCATCAACCATGCGGTAAAGTAGGATGCATGCCATGTGCTTTCAATATCATGTCTGCATACATTAACTTAATGAATTCTTCATCAAGTACTTGCATGAATACAGATGTGAACATGACTAGAAAGCATGTTAGGGCAAAGACTGCCAGTCCTCCTAAAGTTAGGAAGGAAACCCCTGTCCCTAAGCCCAAAGACACATCTGTCAAGGCTAAACCAAAGGGCAAGGGTTCAGTCGATGAGAAAGACAAGGACCAGAAAATTTCTATAGCTAAATCTTTTTACTTATCTAAGCCTCTTGGACCCAATCAAATTTGGGTGCCAAAGAAAAAGTAATCAATCTGTGGATGCAGGGTACAGCAAAGAACAAGCGTGTCATGTGGATACTTGACAGCGGATGTTCTAGGCACATGACTGGAGACAAAGCCCTGCTAACAGATGTGGTTGAGAAAGCTGGCCCGATAGTGACCTTTGGAGATAACAGTAAGGGATTCACAAAGGGATATGGCAATCTGGAAATTGGGAATGTTATCATTGAGAACATCTCTCTTGTGGACGGATTAAAGCACAACCTTCTGAGTATCAGTCAGTTCACTGACAAGGGATACAAAGTAACTTTTGAGAAGGAAAGATGTGCTATCCAAAGCAGGAAGGATTCGAAGCTTGCTCTTCAGGGAGTGAGAAAGGGGAACCTCTTCATAGCTGATTTGTTCTCTGCAAGCAAAGGTGAAGTTCAATGTTTTTATAGCAAAGCTTCAACAGAGGACAGTTGGTTGTGGCACAAGAAACTCTCTCACCTCAACTTTAAAACTATGAACTCTTTAGTAAAGAGGGAATTGGTTAGAGGTCTGCCCGAGATGGAATTCTGTCAAGAAGGGCTATGCGAAGCATGTGAAAAAGGGAAGTCAAAGAAAGCATCTCATCGAAGCAAAGACTCAACTGACATTACTGAACCACTGCAACTACTGCATATGGATTTATTTGGTCCAGTCAACGTCATGTCAATGTCAAGGAAGAGATATGCACTTGTAATTGTTGATGACTACTCCAAGTACACGTGGGTGTTGTTTCTAGCCGCAAAGGATGAGGCCCCTCAAACAATCATCAATCACTTAAAGAAACTTGAGTTGGAAGCTGGTCTGCCTGTCAGGAAAATAAGGTCTGACAATGGAACAGAATTTAGAAATGCAATCCTGAATGAATTCTGTGTGGAAAAAGGAATAACAAGACAATTCTCAGCGCCCAGAACTCCACAACAAAATGGAGTGGTAGAGAGGAAGAACAGGACTTTGGTTGAAGCAGCAAGAACAATGCTGAATGAAGCAAAGTTGCCTCTATACCTTTGGGCTGAAGCAGTCAACACAGCTTGCTACACTCAAAATCGTACCCTGATCAATAAAGAACATGACAAGACTTCTTATGAGTTAATGGCCAACAAGAAACCAACACTGAAATACTTTCATGTGTTTGGAGCAAAGTGCTTCGTATTGAAAGATGATGAGCATCTGGGAAAGTTCGAATCCAAGGCTCATGAAGGCATATTTCTTGGCTACTCAATGGAATCTAAGGCGTACAGGGTTTATGTGATTGATCACAAAAAGGTCATTGAAAGCATGAATGTAACTTTTGATGATCTAAAGCTCCCAAGTCTACAAAGAACAGACGACACTGAAACTCTGCAGTTTGAAAATTTGAACTCAGATGGAGGTGAAGTAGAACCTGAAGCTGCAACAGAGATTCAAGTTCCAAATGAGAATATCAACAATGATGATTCTGTCCCTAGTAGTGGAAACAGTGGAAGATTCACAGAAACTACTAGTAGTGGCAGAGAATCTCATTCTCATCCAAGCAGCAGCTCAGGGGGAGCAACTGAAGGATCAACAAACAGGACCCAGCACAATAATGAAAATCAGGCTGAATCATCTAGGGCAAATCTGCCTAGACACAGGGTGTGGAGTAGAGATCACCCCTTTGAATTGATTCTTGGAGATCCAGATGCTGGAGTTCAAACAAGACGTGCTTCCCAAAATGAATGTTTATTCTCTGGTTTTCTCTCTGAAGTAGAACCAAAGAAAGTGGAAGAAGCACTAGAAGATCCAGATTGGGTTCTTGCCATGCAAGAAGAACTCAATCAATTTGAGAGACAAAAGGTATGGAAACTAGTACCCAGGCCAAAGAACAAGTCTATTATTGGCACAAAGTGGGTATTCCGAAACAAGCTGGATGAAGATGGCATTGTTACGAGGAACAAAGCCAGACTGGTTGCTAAAGGTTATTCCCAGGAGGAAGGAATAGATTATGATGAAACATATGCACCAGTGGCAAGGCTTGAAGCTATCAGGATGTTCTTGGCATTTGCAGCACATTCCAACTTTAAAGTATATCAAATGGATGTGAAGAGTGCATTCCTGAATGGAGAGCTGGAAGAAGAAGTATATGTGGAACAACCCCCAGGGTTTGAAGATCCAGAATTTACAGATTTTGTGTACTTCCTCTTCAAAGCACTCTATGGCCTGAAGCAAGCCCCTCGAACATGGTATGACACACTATCTATATTTTTACTTGAAAATGGTTTTACTAGAGGTGTCATAGATAAGACTCTATTCCATAAAATGCATAAAAATGATATGATATTAGTGCAAGTCTATGTAGATGATATTATATTTGGTTCTACTCACGATCAGTTGTGTAGTAGATTTGCTAAGCTAATGCAGAGTAGGTATGAAATGAGCATGATGGGAGAGCTGAACTATTTTCTTGGACTCCAAGTAAGTCAAAGGAAAGATGGAATCTTCATTTGCCAGACCAAGTACATCAAAGAATTATTGAAGAAATATGGTCTTGAAGATGCATCTTCAGCTAAAACTCCAATGGCAACTGCCACTAAGCTTGATAAAGATGAGCCTGGTAAGAAGGTAGACATCACAAGCTACAGAGGTATGATCGGCTCATTACTTTATCTTACTGCAAGTAGGCCGGATATAATGTTCTCTACATGCTTGTGTGCTAGGTTCCAATCAGATCCTAAAGAATCACATCTTATAGCTGTTAAACGAATTTTTAGGTATCTTAAGGGAAATCTGAATCTTGGAATTTGGTACCCTAAAGATACAGGTTTTGACCTTGTTGGCTATACAGATTCTGATTATGCAGGGTGTAGGATTGATAGAAAGAGTACATCAGGGAGTTGTCAATTCCTTGGTAGAAGGTTGGTGTCCTGGTATAGCAAGAAGCAGCACTCAGTTGTAATGTCGACAGCTGAAGCTGAGTATGTTGCTGCTGGGAGTTGCTGTGCACAAATTCTGTGGATAAGGAACCAACTTCAGGACTATGGACTGTTGCTGAGCAAAATTCCAATATTCTGTGACAACACAAGTGCCATAGCTATAACCAACAATCCTGTTCAACACTCGAGGACCAAGCACATTGATATCAGGTATCATTTCATTCGAGAGCATGTCATGAATGGTACTGTAGAGTTACATTTTGTACCTACAGAGCAACAAATAGCAGACATCTTCACTAAACCATTAGATGAAATCACTTTCACTAGACTGGTTTGTGAACTTGGGATGTTAAATTCTACTGACTAACAAGTTGGTAATCAAAAACTTCAATTTGAAGCTGATAAATTCACTGGTTGATTAATTTCAATATTCTTAAGACTTGTGAATTTATCTACCAAAAATCATTTTCCAGCTGTTAAGATTAAATTTTAGATAAATACCTTGTGCATGCCTGCTTAATTTATTAATCTGGTATTTATTTAATTTTGATCTTAAAAAATATTTAAGTGCTTGTATTTAATTGATAAATTCTTGGCACTTATTTATTTAAATATTATTTGAAATTATTTTAAATAAAAAGAATGAATATTTATATTTATTCTTTTATTTAAAATAAAAGTAAAATAATAAGAAGCATAATTTATTTATAATAATAATTTTAACAATTAATGTTATTATTGTTATTAATGAATATTTTGTGAAATTAGTAGCAAAATTTGAGAACACTTGAAAATTCGTCCAAGTGCCAAGTGGCGCCTATACAGCTAACTCACTGTATAAGCGCAACATATGGACTTAGAATTTTTACTTGGTTGAAATTCAAGTGGCGCCAACACAGTGTAACCACTGTGAAGGCGCAACATAAGTATTTCCTTGAGTCAAAAATTTGCTAAGTTATGTTTTTAACTCAAGTGGCGCCAATACAGTGTAACCACTGTACAGACGCCACTCAAAAATTACTTAGTCAATTTTTCACTTCTAGTGGCGCTAGCTAGTTAAGTGGCGCCTACACAGGGCAACCCCTGTGCAAGCGCCACTCAGCACTTCACAATTTTTTTTCTTTTCTGAATTGCTGCGCCTATAAATACTTGAGTATTGTTTTTGTTGCCTTTTATTATACATACAGTCGACACACTCTAGAGGCGCAAGAACAAATAACTCAGATCCATTTTTTTAATCGAACATATCTTGGCCAATTGTTGTCCGATTTTTAATCCTAGACCAGTTTTGTGATACCCATAACCATATCTTCCTTTTCCAAGTGGTCTCATACATTTTGGTCAAGGTTTTAAAATTCACCATTTTCATAAAATTTGAACAATTTGTCTACTGTTTAATAGTGTTTAATCGATTAAAAATTTTAATAAAATTAAGGTGTGCTAAAAATTACTAGCAAGTTATTATATTGTTAATTTTTAAGAAAATTCAAGTAATTTTTGAAATTAGGGTTGTAGTTCAAAATTTTACTAAAATTATTTGATTTTAATTAGTACTTTTAATTATTAAAAATTACTTTTCATTTTTGATTAAATGGGGAGTCATTTTGAGATTAAAAAGACTAATTATTTATCCATTTTAGTAGATGATTGGACTGAGGCAGGGGACTTAGGTAACTGGGCTAGATTTTTAAATGAAAATTCAATAGTCAGTTATGCACTAACTACCTCGGTTCCTTTGAATAGAAATCTTCTAAGACAGGTATACAGGTCTGCTTTAGACACGTCTGCAGATGGGATCCTGAGCTTCACTTTTAAACTTCAGAAGCAAAGGGTGCCGATCACAGAAGCTGACATAAATAGAGCACTGCATCTACCTTCTGAGAACCTTGAGGAGGACCCATGTCAGGCAGATCTAGATAACTTTTTCATGTTCCTGCACTGCACCAGAGAGAACACAAATCTTCCAAAGAAGATTTACAAAAATCACCTGCCAAAGGAATGGAATCTGTTCTTCAACATCCTATCTCATGGTTTTGCACCAAAGACAGGTGGATTCCATGGCATTACTCAGTTCAACAAGGTGATTGGATATGCAGTAGCTACTGGCTCCAGAATTAACTTTGGCAAGTTGATCATGGCTGAGATCTTGAAGAATCAGGCAAAGATGGAAAACTTCTGTTTGTATCCAAGATTCCTACAGCTGGTACTAAATGAAGTTCTTGAAGCTGATCAACTTCAATTGTTTCAGAACAGTCAAATGGAAGAGTCACCCTCTCTACAGTTCAGAACAATTATGCTATTAAAGAATGAGGCTGACTATCCAAATAGGTATGCTCCTGCACCTATGACTGAACCCATAAGGGATTTTGTTGCTCTTCTGAGACAGGTTAATGAAGATGAAGAAGAAGAAGCATCAATCTCTAAAGAGGACAGTGAAGCTGAAACTTCAAGTGGTTCTGGAAGCTCAGCAGCAATGGAAGAAGAAGAAGAATCAGGCTCTGATAATGAAAATGAAGATATGGAAGAAGCTGATTCTGAAAATGAGCAAGAACCTGTTCCTGAAGAAGAACAAAGGAATTCCCCTAAAAATCCAACAGAGGAGATAGTGGTTGAGCCAGAAGTAGAAGAAGAACCTCAAGCTACAGATGTATACATCCCTAGCATGTCTGATGAAGGTATGGATGAAGGTTCACTTCTTTACTTTGACCTCTCTGCTTTTCTTTCAGATGAACATGTCACAATATCTCCATCTGTGCCTCAAACGGCAATGCACACACTAGAGCCCTCAGTGGCCATTGAAGCTGGCAATGAACTTGGCAACCCACCAGTTCTAACCAATGCCAGAGAACAACAAACAGATCCTTCATCACCTCCAACCAGAAAAAGAACCCATGAAATAGATGATAGGACCGTTTCTCAACCGGATCAGGACATTTTTCAAATATCCCCTACAGCTCTGCCTTCTCAAAAACGTCGTAAAATGGATTTTAAGCCAAAGGCATCTGTGAGCCAGGAACCTGATTCTCCAATCTCTGAACACCTTCTTTTTCTTCGTAACCTAAATTCTGAAATTGATAAAATCCTGAAAGGTCCGGAAAGAGAAACAGAGGTTGTAACATCCGCTACTTCAGTAGCTTGTACTGTTTTGGTTGATCCAATTCAGACTCTGTCTTCACAGACAGTAGGGGGCATCACTGACTCTTACGAGCCATTCATTACATTGTCAAATGTGGTGACCCCCCTGGACTTAACATCTCCAGATCCTATTAAGGATGTTTTCCCTCCCCAAGTGGGTGAAGTGGAAAGGCAACTCTCCCATAGAAGGGAAGAGGTCTCCATTCAAGGAGAAGCTGTGTCAACAGCACCACCACTTCAAGTGGAAATGCCTTCACAGGCTTCGCGGGGCATCACAGGCTCTTACTTGTCACATATTACATTGCCTGAGGTGGTGACCCCCCTGGAAATTCCAAGTCCAGCTCCTTCAACGGAGGTCCTCCCCACCTCTACAGGTCAGGTGGAGGGACAACACACCCATAGAAGGGATGTGGACTCTATTAATAGAGTATCTGCTACTTCGGTAGTAGAACCTGTTCAGGGTGTCTCTGGACAGGTAATGCCTTCAATGGCTTCAGCTGGCATCACTGATTCTTTTATATTGCCAATCATTACAGAATCAATAGTGGTGACCACACTGGGTCTAAACTCCCCAGTTCCTGAAAAAGGAGTTCTCCCCACCCACAGTGGTCAGGCGGAGAGGCAACCTACCCATAGAAGGGATAGGGATTTTCTTGCAGGTATTGAAGATATGGATGCTATAATGAGTGAAACATTTAACCTAAGTGATCTTCAATTCCCTGACCCCGATCAGCCAAGTGTGAGTGTTGAGGGTCGTGCTCAAACAGTTCCAGTGAGGAGTGAGACACCCACTGACCAAATATTCACCCCACACAATACACACACTGCACATAGCCAAAGGATTCTAAATCTGGAGGCCCAGGTTACTGAAATTCATCATTCTTTAAGCAAAATCTTGGAAGTGCAAGAGCAGCAGCGATCTGAAATGAAAGAACTCAAAGATCTAGCTCAACAGCTGCTGGCTCAGAAGGCTCCTGTCTCTACTCAATCAACTCCAACAGCTCAGATTACTCCGATCAGAAGGGAGGATAACCCAACTGAGGGGGAGAGATTAGCACAAGAAAAAGATGTTGGAGCTGCAATGATAATGGAATATACAGCTCAGGGGGAGATGGATTTCTTCTATAGGCCTGGAGCGAGGCAACTTGAAGAAGGAGAAATCTTTGAACCCTATGTGCCAATGGATATTCCTACTGAAGCTGAGATAGAGAAGACTGTACAGGCTGAAGGGATAGACGTCGAAGAGGAGTTTGCTGAAGAATATGCCTTCGATAATGACTGTCTTCTAGTTGGTGTGGATGAAGTCATTACGAGAGGTGTATCCGAAGCTCAGGACTTAGTAAAGAGAAAATGGAAGAGAGTGCAGCAAGCAATTGAAAGGAGGAACAGAGTGAAGGACATAGAAGCAAAAGTAGGTCCTGATTGGGATGAAGCAAGGAACTTGCTCAAGAAGAAGGAGCTATCCCTTTCTAATAAGAAAGACAGAGAAGTCCTTGATCTCCTCAGAACCATGAAGGACAAATTTGAAGATGTTCATGAATTCTACTCCATGCTGTCCGAGGAAATTTCAAGTGTGTCAGTCAGTGCACTTAAAAATGGCTGGAAGATGCACCTAAATTCAACATCACTGGGGTCGAGGGTTCTGTCGACAAAGAGCTTTGAAAAGATGAATATAGTAGAGCTGTATGTGCTGAAGAGGAAGGTCATCTTTGGAGGGCACAAAACAAATGAGATACTGAGAGACATGATTGAAAAGAAGATAATGGAGATCGGTGTTGAAGCATTTGAAAAGCCTCCAGTTGTCAAGTACTACAAAGCAACAACTCTTCACAACTTAACTTTGTCAGACGAGTGTTTGGACTCAAGCCATCTCTTGTTCATGCAGTATGTAGAGGGAAAACTCAGGAGTAAGAAGAACAGAACTGCAGAAGACCTTAATGCTGCTGAGTTGATCTATGCATTCAGGCTGAACAGAGCAATTCAAACTTCAGGAAGATATCTTTTGGAGACGTCCAGATACTACCAAGATCCAGTGTTTGTTAGAAAGATGACGGCACAGAAGTACTCGAATTCATCTCAGACTCTGAACCTTGCACTCACACTGACTCAAATGGAATAAAATACTTACTACTCAAGAAGGATGGTGTGATCAGGAGGAAAGAATTATCAAAGCTCAAAAGAAACAACTCTGAGGTTATTCGAAAAGTCTTCTCAAGGGTAAAAAGATCCACTGTCAAATCAGACAAGAAGGCTTTGAGGATAATTGAAGATACACTAAGGGAGAAACTGGCAGAAGAGTCAATGCACGACACTGACAGAGTAAAAGGCTTTCCGAAAAGGATAACAGTGTTCGTGTTTACAAAGAGGCAATCTCTGGCCTTCGAGTCAATCTCCAAAATGAATTCAACGGCGTTTCTTACTGAGATATTAAAGAAGCTAGAAGATCCACCTCCAGTTAACACTCTTGAAGTAGAAGCAAGAGATTTGGTAAAGGCAAGGTTAGAGCAAAAGGAAGAAGAGCTGAGGAAGCACTACTCTGAAACGAGGTCTAAGCAAAAACAAGACACAGTACAAAGAAGCAGAAGATCATAGATTTATTTGTTCAGGCTAAAGGAACAAACTTCTTTTATACACAAAGAAATCTGGAAATGTAATATCTAATCCAGAATGTAATTAATATTATTTACTGTCTTTCTGCACTTTACTTTTTCTTGTAAGTATCAGTTGAGTTATCCTCTCACAGGATTTGCTTGTCGATCTCTCTCAATCAAATAGGGGGAGATTGTAAAGCATAATGTAACGTAGTATGTAATAGTGATAACAATAACTCAACTAAGAAACAAAGATAGACAAATAATACTAATATGCAGCACAGGAATCCAGAAGGACATAATCAAGAAGATAATACATTCATCATTGTTGTACATTCAAGTTAGAAGAATTACTGAACGTCAGGGATAGAAGTTCATTAACATGTTCAAGCCTCAGTGACAAATAAGAGTTCAGAAGACTTCATACTAAAGACAGAGCAGTGATCCATGTGTAATTGTCTAAGGGTTTCAGTGATAAGAAGCAATGCAAAAGTCCAGGGTTTATCAGCTGAAACAGAACAGAGATTAAGGAAATTCATTCAAGTGTTAGTCGTTTGTGAACCAGACCAGTGCATTAAGCGTCAGCACAACAAGAAGAGAATTATCTTAATTAATCAGAAGAAAATCAGTTGATCAAGCCAAGCCAAAAGAGTGAAGCAAAGTGGTAATTACTTGAAGAATTCAAGAAATATGCTAAGGCAAGTATTACTGCATTTGGTGGCATTAATACTCTTGAAGCAATGGAGAGGCGCAACATATATTTCCAAGGTGCAAGAAATGTCTAAGGGAAGTATGAGTGGCGCCTACACAGTGCAATGAGTGTAGGCGCAACTAAACTAACAAAGCACAAGAAAATAGCTGCACTTAGAATCTAAGTGGTGAGTGGCGCCTGCACTAGGAACTCAGTGTGCAGGCGCAACATAACTACTCCAGGCGCAAGGAAATTCTAAGGCGAAGTGTGTGTGGCGCCTATACAGGGGAACTACTGTATAGGCGCAACAATTAAGTTAAGGCGCAAAGGAAAAATATTCTAAGGCAGTAAGTGGCGCCAACACAGGGCTTACAGAGTAGAGGCGCAACTCACATACTCGGCGCAACTCAAGACTTCAGCCTCAACAAGCCTCAAGTGGCGCCTCTACACCATTACCACTGTGTAGGCGCCACTCAGGACTTAAGCAATTGTGGAATTAAATTCCAAGAAGACTGCAAATATATATGGGTTCAAATCAATTGTTTTAATTGGTTATCATCTTCAAGCTATCAACAAATACAGCCGGGAAGCTCCATTAAAGACACTCATTTATATCTCCCAACTGTAATTGTTGTAATATTATTTTAAACCCACTGCAGCTAATCATTTGATTAGATTTGTAGCACCCCAGGGATTTAATAATAACTTGTTATTTCCCAGCTTTGTGTTTTATTTACTGCCAAGCTCATATCATATAAAAACACAAACACTTCCGCAAAACAAAGTTGAAAATCTACAACATCATATTCAACCCCCCCTTCTATGATGATTTTGGACCTAACAAAGACACCTTATGAGTTATGGAAATGTAAAAAGACTAGTTTAAAGTATATTCGTGTAAGGGGCTGCCTTTCAAATGTACTTGTCCCTGAACACAAGAGAAAGAAACTGGGGCCGAAAACTATTGATTGCATATTTTTGGGCTATATTGAAACTGCTACCGCTATGAGATTTTTAGTTTTAAAATCTTACATAGATGGTATAGTGTCAAACACTATAGTTGAGTTTCGTGATGCAACATTATTTGAGAATATGTTCCCTATGAAGACTGATATACCTCAGGGTATTTCTGATGATGATCCCACTCACATATCGAGTTTCATTCCTGATCATATGGAAATGATGACAAATATGAGGGTGGATTCTGCTAGTACCTCTACTCCTATCGAAGTAGAGGAACCTAGAAGGAGTAAGCGTGCAAAGGTGGTCAAGGACTTTGAAAGTGATTTTATCACTTACAATGTCGAGAACGAACCTTTAAATTTCCTGCAGTCCATGAACTCTTCGGAGTCAAGGTATTGGAAAGGCGCTGTAAACAGTGAGATCGACTCTATTATTTCTAATGGAACATGGGAGTTGGTTGATCTCCCTCCTAGGTGTACTACTATTGGATGTAAGTAGATTTTCAAAAGAAAAATGAACCCGGATGGCTCAATAGATAAGTATAAGGCTAGGCTGGTATCTAAGGGTTTTAGGCAAATGGAAGGCATTGACTATTTTGATACATACTCTCTTATTGTAAGAACGACAATAATTCGAATGCTTATAGAATTGGCTTCCGTACATGGTCTTATCATCCATCAAATGGATGTAAAGATAACTTTTCTTCATAGTGATCTTGAGGAAAAGATTTATATGAATCAACCTGAGGGATTTGTTACTTCTGGTAATGAGAGGAAAGTGTGTAAGTTAGTCAAGTCTATCTATGGTTTGAAACAAGCTCCTAGAGACTTGCCCAAAAAGTTTGATGAAAAGCTTGACTCTATTATGAGAATCAATTGATAATAAGATGATCAAAAGTTTTATAATTATTCAATTCCAATTAAAATATTTAAAAATAATATATTAAAAATTTTCAAAATTTAGATATAAAATAATTATTATACTTCTGTCATTTAGATATTTATTAATATGAACTGAATTATTTTTTTAATTAATGATAATATTATATATTAACTATATATGAGGTAAAGTATATATTTATAAAATAAATAAATTAAAATTGTTTAAATATATTTACACAAATTTTATTTAACCAGTATTTTTGACTTTGCTATGAGTATCAATTGATAATAAGATGATGAGAAATTTTATAATTATTCAATTTGAAGTGAAATATTAGGAAATGATGTATAAAAATCTTCCAAATTTAGATATTGTTATGGATTAAAAACTAGGATGTACTTATTACGATGTGTGTCAGAGCTTATTGAGCTTTAATGGCTGCATTTGTGATTCGTAGCTTAGCTCTCATCTCACAAGATGCCTACGTATCTCAGTGTGTATGAGAATCAAGCTAGACGTAGTTCTAAGAATGAGATGTTAGACTCTTTATATAGATGTGGGTAGTCTTAGAATCATATTAGAGTTAGGAACGTTGGTGTACAAGACACTTCTTTGAAGGATTCTGGATCCTTCTTGTGATAGATGTAGTTTCCATGTAGAAATATGTTTTTTTGTTGATTGAGGTGTCTTGGGGGCTACTCCTTGGAGTAGTTTCCTTGTAGTTGGACATAATTAATTAGCTGTATATTAAGCTAATTAATTAATTCCAAAATTATTCAATAATATAGGGTTTCGAGCCTCATTAAACGTGCCTCCCTTTTGGACCAAACTAGGTTTAATTAATGCTACATTAATTATGTCTTTAGGGCTTATTTTTAGCCCATATCATTTCCCCCCAACTTCTATAAAGTGTGCAACACTTCGTGGGAGTTAAGGTTCATAAATTTGTCATTGAAGTTCGTTTTTATGTCTTCCAGAACTTTTCCAAATTCTATTTTGTCTTCACGGATTTTCCTTTATTTATGGAGAATTTTTCACATTTTTTTGTACCAACAGGTATTTTTTTTCTTAATTTTTAGGAACTTTCCTCTATTTATAGAGAATTTTTCATAATTTATTTGTACCCACGTGTATTTTTTCTTAATTTTTAAGAATTTTTCTCAATTTATAGAGAATTTTCCATAATTTATTTGTACCCACGGGTATTTTTTCTTAATTTTTAGAAATTTTTCTCTATTTATAAAGAATTTTCCATAATTTATTTGCACCCACAAGTATTTTTCTTAATTTTTAAGATTTTTTTTTATTTATAGAGAATTTTCCATAATTTATTTGTACCCACAAGTATTTTTCCTTAATTAATAGGAATTTTTCTCTCTTTATAGATGATTTTTCATAATTTATTTGCCATTTAAATAATTTTTAATGATTTTTTTGGCATTTTCCTAGTTAATTTCGACCAGGATCCTGGTCGATTCTATGTTGTCTAGGAGTCCTGGTCGACAGGGGTTCTTCGTCGGTCAAGGTTCCTTGTGAGGATCCTAGTCGAGTAGGGTTCCTGGTCGAATTCGGCCAGGATCCTAGTCGGTTTTGGCATTTCTTGGAATCCTGGTCGACAAGGGTTCCTGGTCGGCCAGAATTTCCTTGGGCTTCTGGTCGAACGTGATTCGTAGTTGATTTTAGGATAACTTTTGGCTTCTAGTCGACAGGGGTTCCTGGTTGATTTTAGGCCATCTTTTGGCTTCTAGTCGACATGGATTCCTGGTCGATACTTGACGATTTAAGAAGTTTAATGGGCCCTAGCCCATGAACTTCAAATTTCTCTCAAATCATTTGGTGGTGTTAGTCCACGTCGATTTTTGGCCCAAAAGCCTGTTAGGCCCAATTAGTTTTTGGACCTTGTTTTTACAGGCTATTGAAAGTTTAACTGGTTGAACTACCATTTTCCTCGGCTATAAATCAGTGAAGTGAAAACTTCATTTTTCACTTCTCACTTACTTAATAAATTTCTCTCTAAATATTTCTCTCTAGAGTTTCGTTAGTAAAGACTATTTCAGGTAATTTTTCTGATCAACCTTCATTTCTCTTGTTTCAAACTTTCATCCGTTGAATATCAATTGCGAACCAAGATGCTACTCAATAAAAAGTCCTTGCCAGGGCGGCCAAAGGAGTTAATGTTGTCGTTGTAAACCCTGTATTTTCTTCGATTTCTGATTTGTAGTAAACCATGGGTGATGAATTCCCCACCTTGGCCTAGTTGGAGGCTTTTAGGTACACCAGTATTTTCACCAACTAGATTCATTGTGATAAATTTATAAAGTTGTACAAGTTGCCCACTTGGTATAAGTTTGTTTTGGTTGGGCCTGTCATTGGCGGCCCAATAGGCTATGTGTGTTTAGGGGTGCCCTCCTAGGTGGGCTTAGATTTCCTTTTCATGAGTTTATTGTTAGGCTTTTGGCTGAAGTTAGGTCCATCCCAGGTCAATTAAGCCCGAATTCGTGGCGGACCCTTCTTTGCTTTATGATTTTATGACTTAAGAAAAATTATCCCCTTTCTGTAGTGGTTTTTAGAAGTATTTTCCAATTCAAAAATAGCCCAACTTCGATGTTGGGCTGGGTTTACATCAGCCATAGGCAAGGTGTATCACCAATTTTCAGCAACAAGTCTTTGCCCGATTCCAATCAAGAATGGAGGAGGGATTTTCTATTTTTGGAGTGGGAAGGCGGCGATTGGGGCACCCTTTTTAGGCTCACATTTTGTGAAGTCAAAGACGGGAACGCGGGCCTGATCCAACTATCTCTAGAAGAAAAGCTGATTATTGCATATTTGGGCCAAGACAGGGGCCTGACCCACCACAAAAAGCTTTTGGAGGAGTTTTCTTTAAAGGTCGTGGGCCTTTCTAATCTTTCTGATAATGGTACTTTCTTACCTTACTTTTTTCTCGATTTTTCCGAGTCCAATTTTTTATTTCCTTGTTTGTTTTCACAGCTGCTGAAAATATCAATTTTCATTTGGGCGTGGGTGACCAAGAAACCCACAAAATAAGCAAGGCTCGCGAGGCTCTTGAAGACCTAATCAAGGAGCGCAATCTTCCAGGCTTTCTTCAACCTTGCAAAGGGCCCAAAGCAAGGCTAGGGGAAGAGGCCTCTTGAGGAGGAGGATGACCCACTATGGCAACGTGGAGGCCCAGTTGGGGCATAAAAAAACAAGACACCGTCGTCGGGAGTACCTTAAACTCCGTAGACTGGTCTAGGAATGCAATTCCTCCAGCTGATAAGGCCAAGATTGTCCTGAAAATGGACATTAAAGAGGCCGAGACTCTTGAGGCCCATGTCGTTGCTATGGTAAGGCCCAACCTTTTCTTTTAATTTTAATCATACTTGGTCATTCTTTGTGTCTTTCCACCATTTGACTTAAATTCCTGTTGAATAGATCAATACCTACTTCCAGACCATGGCCCATCAAGCTAAGACTTAGCGTTATTCTGAGAAGGCCCAAAAGAAGGGAAAAGCCAAAGCCGATGAGAAGGTGGCCTTGCTCGAGAAGAAGCTGTTCGAGAAAGATCAAGAGTTGATAGCAGCCCATGCTGAGCTGCAAGAGCTAAGGGCCGAGAAGAAGGTCTTGATCGATAAGTACATAGAGTCGGATGAATTCTATGCTTTTATTGATAAGCATTATGACCTGGTTTTCATGACTACCGGTGCCCAATCTTGGGGCAAGTGTCTCAATGCCATCTTGGCTAAGCATCCGAGCTGACTTCCCTGCTCCCATGGGGTAGCCTTTCGCCTTGACTTCCACCATCCGCGAGGATAACTCTTGTGATATTTTGGATGGTGAGGCCTTGATTAAATACGATAAGATCTTTGACTCCTCAGAGGCCGAAGAGAATGCTCAATAGCATATCGAGGAAGAAGAGAGGATCGAAGAAAAGAAGAAGGATGATAGTAGCATATCGAGGACCTTCCTTAGTTTTTATTTTCCTCTTTTTATCATTTTTTCTTGTATTCCTTGCATTGTCCTTTTCTGTTTAAATTATTGTTATACCTTAGAACAATGTCAATATTTGTAGAAGGGGGGGGGGGGGGGTTGAATACAAATATTAAAACTTTTTACTTCTTTTAATATTTATTCTTGATGTTTGAGAGTTTGAGAGAATATGTTTAAATAAATAATAACTGAAAATTAAACTGAACAAGAGATTTAAAAATAACTGATGGATTGGTTTTTCCATTAGTTTATATTTTTGCTCAATGTTCCTAGGTTAAAAGAAAACCTAGTTGCGTTCTTACAAGGTTAGAAAAATCAACTAATCTTACAATGTGCTCTGAAGCTTGATCAGTTGATTAAGAAATATTGTCTAACTTTCTATATTTTCTAAAGATGCTACTACACTTGTTTATATACTACAAATGTATTTTTACAATTCCTATTCTAGGACTGTTCCTATCTGTCTCTCTTTTTCCTTTTTCCTTTGTAGGAAAAACAGACTTGAAAGACAGCTACAGATTGAGTCTTCACAGACACCCTAGGCTGTCTTCCATAGGTGTGCTTTTGTTCTGTGGATCTACAACAGATAGTCTTTCTGTGTTGTCACAATCAATTGATAACTTGCTGTTAAGTATATCAATTGATTTATCCTTTAATTCATCAACTGATGTTCTTCTTCGATTGATCTTTTTATCCATCGATTGATAAGGAATGACTTATCGATTGATAGATGTTATCAATCGATATATCAATTGATAGTCTTCAATTCTTAACTTGACTTCTTCGATTGATCTCTCATCCATCGATGCTTCAATATCAATCAATCATCCTTCACTTGTGCAATTTCCTGTCTTCAAATAATTACAATTTGACAGTTTAATTTATACATCAATTGATGATTTATATCAATCGACTCTAACATCAATTGAAAAGAATAATATCAATTGATTTACACCTTATCGATTGAAATAGACTAAGTACACCTATGCTACAGTCCAAATTATCAGTTGATTCATATAAGCGTTTCAACTGATAAATGGTTTCCTGATCAATTGATATTTATAAATTTTCATATCAATTGATCAGTTACATCATATAAAAATTTTATGATTCTAAGATTAATGTTATCATCAAATTACATGTAGATTCCTAACAATCTCCCCCTATTTGTGTCTGTGATATGAACATGCATAAATTTACTTGATGATAACAAAACCCCTAATAATTTACATTCAGATAGAATCAAGAAATTTAATTAGCACATTAATTTTGGAAGTACCAGATTGATAGATAACTCCTGTAAGCAGCTTCAATGTCTTCATTGTCTTCATGATTCAATTAGCTTTTCTTCCTTCTCTTCTCAACATTTTCCTTTAATTGCCTCATGAAGGAACTCCTCAAAATTGCTTCATCTCTGTCAGTTTCTCCAAGTTGCCTCATAAGGTAATATATTTCTTCATTTGTGATTTTGTCCAGATATTTACAGATATCAAAGAACTTTGTGTTACCCTCCACATCTGTGAAAATCATAGCATACTTTGGCTCCAACACCACCTTTTTGACCTGTGACTTCTATAGCTTTAGAGGAGAATCAGGTTAAGCTTCTGCCTTGGATTTCCTTAGCTTTGAAATTTGCTGTTGAATCTCCTAAGCAATTCTTATGTTGAGTTTGTACTTTCTGTTGAGTTGAGGAAGGATAATCTTTAAAACATTGTAGCTCTGCTTCATTATCACTTTCATTGAATAAGTGATCTTCACTCCATTTTCATACTCCAATCTCATAGAATCTTCTTGATTAGAGGTAGCAGGGTGAGTCCTTACTCCAATTAGTTCTTTTTCATTTATTACCGGTACTCCCTTCATATCATAACCTTCAATTGTTACCTCCTCCCTGATTCCTTCTTGTTGACCCTGAAGGTTTTCTTGAACCACTATTTCTTGAATAGAACTTGACCTTTTCTTGGCCATAGCTATTTTTCTCTTTTTCCTCAGTGGTTACTCCATTGATTGATCTTCCATACTATTTCCATTTGCCTTGCTATTTACTCATTCTCTTTTTCTCTTCTTGCAGCATCTGACAGTCCTGTAGAAATGGCTCCTTGAAGAAGCTTCTGGCCAACTGGCTCTTTTCTTTTTTTTTTTCTTCTTCAATCATTATGGCTTTACCCTTTTTCTTCTCTTCAAGGGCTTCAAGATCAATTGATAGAAAGGATTCAGCATTTGAGTTACTTTCTTTGGTAGCCTTTTGTGCATCTTCATTCACTTTTCTTATTTGAGCAATTAACTCATTCAAGTCTCTTTTTTCTACTGCCTCTGTCACCAACTCAGTGCTTCTCTTCAAATCTTCAATTTTTTTCCTTTCTCTCTCAATCATTGATTGAGTTTCTCTTTCCCTAGAAATCCTTCTAACTTCTAGATCAGTTTCAAACTTCTTGAATTCTTCCTTTTTCTATTCTAATTCATCTTTGGGAGAATTAGATGACTTAGATCTCTTTGAAGACTGATTATCCCTGTTACTTCTGTATTTGAATCTTTTTGTTGCAGAACCACCAATGCCACTTGTCTTGTCCATGCCAGAACCACCTACACTACCACTGCATTTGCCATCACCATTATCACCATGATCCTTCTTCTTTGAATTCTTCCCCTTTTTATTATCATCAATTGGAGGGGGGGTGACATTCTGTCAAGAAACTTTTGAAGAATGGAAGTATGAAGACTTTGACCTGCAATTATAGCATCCATTTTCTTTTCTAGAGATCCCACCCTAGTTTCCAAAGCTGCAAAGTTCTTTGATTCCTTGAAGAGCTTGTCTTTGATGTGATTCAAGGTGTTGAAAGATAGCTTTTCATCTAATCTCCTGTCCAAAACATCCTTTTTGGTAGAGATAGAGTCCTTGATAATCTCTAGTTCCCTCTTCACTCATGTCACTATGATCTTTTGAATTTTCAGTGACTCACTCATATAGTGAGCAACTCTCATTTGTGTAGGATCTTCAATTTCTCCTTCCACCATTTCCCTCCTATATTGAGAAAGAATCTCAGTTTTAGCAGCTTCTAAGGAACCATCAATTGTGCTCATCCATGGCTCCTCATCAAAATGTTCTTTTAGCTCTTCAGGTGCCATATAACATGTGTTTGTTGTATTGGCTATGCTCTCCTTCAGATTCCCGGTCCTTTGTTCTGTATGATCAATTCCCAAGAGTTGTTCTGCATCCCTGTTACTTGAAGCAGCCAACCCTTGATATTATGGATCAGGATGGATGAAATTCTGTGGATCCAATTCACCAACATCAACTTCCTCTTCAATGTCCTTAGAAATTCTACTCCCACTAGCTTCTCCTTGACTCCCACCTCTTCTTCCATCAACTCATTTTCTAACTCCTGTGCAAATAGAAGAATTCTTTTGTCTCTCTCACTCATCTCTCTATTTTGCATCAGGATCTCATCTTGGAATCTCACCTCTCCCTCACTCATTTTCTGTGCACCTTCTAAGGTGGGGCCCTCAAGCATTTCACTCTTATTCCTGGAAGAATTAGGAATGTTCTCACTCACTCCCTCTCCTTTTATCAGGCTGCAATCCTGCCTCTCACTCAACTCACTCATTCCTAAGAGTCTTTGTGCAACATCAATTAATTGAGCATCAATCGATGTAAAAATTTTAACAGTTGAGGTGTTTAGGATATCCATCGATTGATGCATACCCATCGATTGATCTTGAGTATCGATCGATGGCTTATCAGTCAATGGATGTATATCAATTGATGAATGAACATCAATTGATGGAGTAGAAACAGATGAGGAAATGATTTGAGAAGAGATATTTTTAATAATATGAGAAATGGAATCCTGGATATCATGAAAAGAAGATTTAGGAGAGAATGTTGACTTCTCCTTGAAAAATAAAGAAGGAGAATCTGAAAATATTTGATAATCTATCAGAACATTTTCTAAGAAGTTTGTTGAGATGGAGAAGTAAAAATAGAAGGGATTGGAATTGATAGAGAATGGGGTTGCATCTCATCATTTATATGAAATGCATCAATCTGACTTTGAGAAGGCTCCACCACAGTTTCCTGTGATTTTGCAGTGTGTGATTCCCCATATGCAAAGGTGACTTTCTTCTTTCTCCTTTCATATGGTGTTATTGTTTTGGCCTGTGTGTCCCCAAATTGGTTCTGTGCCCCTGGTTGTGAGCTATTTTCAATATTGTCATCCTTTTGAGAGGATGACAATAGGGATGTGATATTTTCCATATTAACATCCACAGTCTTTTGGGAGACTGTGGAGTGGCTTGGCTGAGGTTGCTCACCCTCACTCTCCTTATTCTTCTGGATTCTTTGATGTTCCCCAGTTCCCTCACCACCTACATCTCCTTCTAGTCTATCTACCACAACAGTTGTTTTTCTTTTCTTGGATTTTTCAACAACAGGTTTTTGGGAACCTGTTGAGGTTGGCCTTTTAGATTTGGACTTTGAAACTGGATGTGTGGCTTGGGTAGGAGGGTTGGGGTCATTACTAACACCTTCCATAGCCATAGAAGGCTAAGAAGATTGTGGATTGGAAGAAGTTAAAGTAGAGATAAATACCTAAACAAAAGGAGGATAGATCAATTCCACATTGCTATGAAGATTGATCCTTACCAAGTCTTTAAAGACCCTTTTGTTTTGAGTCCAGCAATCCAAAACTTCTGTACTCCTGTCAATCTCAATATTCTTGACAAAGTGGTTAATAACAATCATAATAAATCTAGCATAATAAATATGATTAGATCTATTTATTTTATTTCCCAATTTGACAGACATTTCATTGAGTAACAGGCTACCTAAATTATGATATCTATCATATAAAATGCTATACCCTAATTGTTGCATACTTGTTGTTATTGCATCAAAATTACTAACCTTACCAGAAAAACACTTTATAATTACATCAAAGAAATATGACCACTCTTTTCTTAGATTCTTTCTAACTATACTTCCTAGACTAGCATCAGGAGCAGTGTAATTGATTTCTCTAAGCATGCTTCTAATCTCTATGTCAGTGGGTGAATTTTCTGTATTATTTGCAGGAAGATTTAAACACTCACCCAAAACTATAGTGGTTAGAATATACATCTGTCATTTGCAATCAAATGAGATTGAAGAGAAGTCATCTACTACCTCTGCAGTAGTCCAGAACTCTTCAACTAGATTGCACACTATCTTTGGTGCTTCTGTGAGGGCCTTTGATATCCTTGAACTTCTTAGGAATTCCATTAGAGGATGGAATTCTGTTGGGGCTTCCTCCACCACAGTGCAAGCAATAAAATTATTGAGTTCATAGTAGAATCCAGATTGTGAGACTTTCTTTGATGATGCCATAAGTGTGTTTGAAGATGATATGAGAATTAACTAGCAAACTTGTTTTAATTACACAGAAACATCAATTAGATAGTAGCAATTAGGGTTATTAGCAAGAGATAGATACAGAGAGAAAGTTCAGAGATTGAGAAAGAGAAAGAGAAAGAGAGAAAGAGAATTTGTTAGTAAAAATTGCAAGTAAGAATGAATAAATGTTTTAATATCACTATTTATATTTACTGAATTCTCAATCAATTTCTTACTCAAAATAGAACTTAATCGACCGTTAAAAAGAATGAAAAGTAAAAATGACCAATTTTGGCAATCGACTGTTATACATATAGGAATGTATGTATTAATCGATTGATAAAATGAGTAATCAACGGCTAGATTTTTGTAAAGATCGATTGATGACATGGACCCCTATAAATTCAAGGTCATCGATTGATAATGCTGGTTCATCGACATGTACACTTATCCATCGATAAATAAATATATCATCAATTGATATATTTATCTGTCGATAGCTATAAACATCCATCGATAAGTAAATATATCATCAATTGATATATTTATCTGTCGATGGCTACAAATATCCATTGATCAAAACAATATTTATCAATTGATTAATGAAGAATCAATAGATTAACATAGTCAATGGCTAAAATTTATATAAATATATATAACTTGTCAGACATTTAAAAGATTAAATATAATTAAGCATACCTAAATCACAGACCAATCTATTGAAGGTAGATTCATCTAATGGTTTGGTAAAAATGTCTGCAAGTTGTCTTTCATTAGGGACAAAATGTAATTCAACGGTACCATTCATTACATGTTCCCTAATGAAGTGATACCTTATGTCAATGTGCTTGGTTCTGGAATGTTGCACAGGATTTTCTGTTATAGCAATGGCACTTGTATTATCACATAAAATAGGAATCTTGTTCATGTTGAACCCATAACCAAGTAGTTGATTCCTCATCCATAATATTTGTACACAACAAATTCCAGCTGCAATGTATTCAGCCTCTGCAGTAGATGTAGACACTGAATTCTGCTTTTTGCTGAACCATGATACAAGCCTATTTCCTAGAAATTGACAGGAGCCTGTAGTACTTTTTCTGTCAATTCTGCAACCTTCATAGTCTGCATCTGAATAGCCAATTAGATCAAATCCAGAATCTCTAGGATACCAAATTCCATGATTTGGAGTTCCCTTGAGATATCTGAATATTCTTTTTATTGCAATGAAATGAGATTCTCTAGGATCAGCCTGAAATCTAGCACAAAGACATGTAGCAAACATTATGTCTAGCCTACTTGTAGTTAAATAAAGTAATGATCCAGCCATGCTTCTATAACTTGAAATGTCCACCATAGCTTCCTTAGTATTCAGTTCAAGTTTAGTTGCAGTGGCCATGAAAGTTTTTGCAGAAGAACATTCACTTGAATCAAATCTTTTTAATAAATCAGAAATATATTTGATTTGATTTATCGTTGCCCACTAGGCATATTTTAGAACTTGAGAACTATTTTTACATGCCTGCAATTTGTAGAAACATTATTTCGGTTTCTTATTTGGACAAAAAAAGGTTTTGCATTTTCAATTTAGAACAATAGTTATTCCTTTTCTTTGAATAATGTTACCTATGGGTCGCACGTTTATTTAACGGTTTATATGTTCTTGATTTAGACACTCCTACCTATAATGTGAATAACAAACGTTTTAAAACTAATGATTCAAATCAAACATACCTTTGGCACTATCGTTTAGGCCATATAAATTAGAAGCGTATTTCCAAGTTACATAAGGATGGATACTTGGATAAGTTTGACTTTGAATCATACGAAGCATGCAAACCTTGTCTCATTGGAAAAATGACTAAAACTCCTTTTACTGGACAAGGTGAAAGGGCCACTGAACGATTAGAACTTATACATAGTGATGTATGTGGTCCTATGCGTACTATGGCAAGAGGTGTCTTTTACTACTTTATCACGTTTACTGATAATTTCAGTAGATATGGATATGTGTATCTTATGAAGAACAAATCCGATTCAAAGAATACAAAGCTGAAGTAGAAAAGCAAAATGACGGAAGTATTAAGACTCTACGATCTGATCGTGGAGGTGAATACTTAAGCCATGAATTTAAGAGTTTATTAAAAGATTGTGGTATTGTATCACAACTCACTCCTCCCGGAACACCATAATGGAATGGACTTTTTGAAAGGAGGAATCGTACTTTATTGGACATGGTAAAATCGATGATGAGTCATGCAGATCTTCCAATTAGTTTCTGAGACTACGCCCTAGAGAAGGCTGCTTATACACTTAACCGAGTTCCTACTAAAACGGTTCAGAAGACTCCATATGAGATATGGATTGAGAAACGTCATAGCATGTCATTTATGAAAATTTGGGGATGTGATGAGTTTGTGAAACATCTAACTTCTGACAAGCTAGGACCTAAATCAGAAAAATGTAATTTTGTGGGATACCTAATTGAAACAAAGGGTTATTCTTTCTATAATCCTTCAGAGAACAAAGTGTTTGTTGCTCGAAATGTAGTGTTCCTTGAAAGAGAAATGCTGTCTAAGAAAGACAGTGAGAGGATAATAGATCTTGATGAAATTCGAGACCCACATGATAACATAGAACCAATGGAGGAACCTGAGCAGAATGTACAAGAAAACAATACTGCTCAGGAAACACAAGTTTTTCATAGGTTTGGTAGGATTCGCCATGAGCCAGAGAGATATTATGATTTTTTCTTGACTCAAGATGGTGATGTGATGCTTGTGGATGAAGATGAGCCTCTCACGTATCAAGACGCTATGAACACTTCAGAATCTAAGAGATGGCAGGATGTTATGAAGTCTGAGATGGAATCCATGTATACTAATCAAGTATGGACTTTGGTTGATCCACGTGAAGGGGTAAAACTTATAGGGTGCAAGTGGGTTTTCAAAAGGAAGACCGACATGGATTATAATGTACAGACCTATAAAGCACGATTGGTGGCAAAAGGTTTCAAGAAAATTCATGGTATTGACTATGATGAAACTTTTTCACCAGTGGCTATCGTCAAGTCCATCAGGATTTTGTTTGCTATATCTGCTTACCATGACTATGAAATCTGGCAAATGGATGTCAAAACTGCTTTCTTAAATGGGAGCCTTGAAGAAGATGTGGATGTGTATATGACACAGCCTGAAGGTTTTGTTGATCCAAAGAATGTTGGAAAGGTATGCAAACTGCGTTGATCCATTTATGGATTGAAACAAGCCTCAAGGAGATGAAACATTCATTTTGATGAAACTGTCAGAGAATTTGGGTTTATTCAAAATGAAAATGAACCATGTGTTTACAAGAAGGTAAGTGGGAGCAATGTGACATTCCTAGTATTATATGTTGATGATATATTAATAATAGGGAATGACATTCCTTCTTTACAGGCTGTTACGACTTGGTTGAGCAAGAATTTCTCAATGAAAGACTTAGGCGAAGTGACATATACTTTAGGTATCAAGATCTATAGAGATAGATCATGAAGAATGATCTGCCTAAGTCAGAATACATACATTGATAAAGTTTTGTATCGATTTGGGATGAAAAATGCTAAAAGGGGATTTGTCCCTATGTCTCATGGGATATCGATCTCAAAAGATAACAGTCCTAAATCATTGGATGATAAGGACCGTATGAGTAAAGTTCTATATACTTCAACAATTGGTTCTATAATGTATGCAATGATATGTACTCATCCTGATGTCTCGTATGTTTTGAGCATGACGAGTAGATACCAGTCTAATCCAGGTGAAGGTCATTGGACAGCAGTCAAGAATATTCTTAAGTACTTGAGAGGACTAAAGATTAATTTTTGGTATATGGGGGAGCAGATAAGTTGGTTGTAAAAGGTTACACCGACGCTAGTTTCCAGACATACAAGGATGATTCGATTTCTCAGTCTGATTTTGTATTTTGTCTAAATAGAGGTGCTGTAAGCTGGAAAAGTTCAAAGCAAGATACGGTTGCCGATTCTACAATGGAGGCTGAGTATATTGCTGCCTGTGAAGCATCCAAGGAGGCTGTTTGGATTCAGAAATTTATTGCAGGTCTTAGTGTGGTTCTTTCAATCGTAGATCTGATAGATTTATACTGCGATAATAATGGAGCCATTTCACAAGCTAATGAACCAAGGTCTCATTCCAGAACAAAGCATATACTCAGACAATATCATCTTCTTCGACAGATTAATAATCAAGGGGATATACATATATGTAAAGTGCATACAAATGATAACATTACAGATCCACTGACCAAGGCTTTGTCGCAACAGAAGCACGAATGTCATACTAGTTCCATGGGTATTAGATACATGAGAGATTGGCTCTAGTACAAGTGGGATATTGTTAGTATTGGTGTCCTAGAGACAATATTTTTAATATTTTATTGAAAACAATTATGTTATGTGATTATTTAATTAATATTTATTATATCTTTATTTATTGCATCATAAATTGAAATAATAATAAATGTCCTTGAAATATTAATACATAATATATGTCTTTAAGTATGTGACTTAAAAATGATATTATATGAATAATATTTTATTCCTAAAATTCCCTAGTCAAGTATTATTATTTAAGGACAATAATAATGTACTAAGACTAGTATGTTTGTTGAAAGATGACCACATCTCATTGGTCGTAGTTATGGTGATACTAAAGTCAAGAACATAAGTGTATGTATCAATACATGATAATGGAAAGACCCGTAATGAGATTCTACATGTTAATAAGTGTCATAAGAAATCTCACAGTGATAATGATGTAATGATCCTCTGGCTTGAAATCATTATATTTCTATACGAGAATTAATATATTTTGATTACACTCAAAGTTACCTTTAATCGGGTAATGATAAAGGTGGACATTGGGTATGCTATGAATCGTATGAGGAATATGAATGATAGATATATGATTTTACCCTCCAATTCTATGAGTGATATTATTGGCCTCTTGATTGAGTGAGACTATGAAATGCATGGTCATGCTCGAATATTGATTTGTTTAAATAGTCTACTCATTGATCAAGGAAACCAAGATTAAACGTTGAAGAGGATGACCCTATACATGCCTCGATTTTGATCTATAATATAAGGTTAAATGGATTATATTACATGAAAAATTATTCACGAAAGGTTTAATTGAATCACCAATTATTATTGTTACTTGGGTAGCAATGATGTAGTTTTAGATGCCGCTCATTGCTTATAATTTTATTATTGGATATTAAAATTATTGCCAATGTAATAATAATCTAAAGGGTCACATACAAAGAATGTCAAAACGGAGGTTTATTTAAATTACGAATTTAGATATATTATTATTATTAATTCGAATTTAATTATTGAATTAATTAAGTGGGACTTGATTAATTATATTAGAATTCGGATTTAATAAGAATTATTATTAATTCGAATTTAATTATTGAATTAATTAAGTGAGACTTGATTAATTATATTAGAATTCAGATTTAATAAGAATTATTATTAATTCGAATTTTATCATTGAATTAATTAAATGGGACTTGATTAATTATATTAGAATTCGGATTTAATAATAATAATAATAACCCAAAATCATAATGGGTTTTGGAAACCACATGGATTAGGGTTATGCCCAAAATCTCTCTCCCCTGTATATACATAATGATGTATAGTATTAGGGTTAATCATCAGATTTCGTTTTTAGAGAAAAACCCTAGCGGCTCAACATCAAGAGAGGCTAGAGAGAGAGAGAGAGAGAGAGACAAACAATTCGGCTAGTACTGATTCCGGTGATCGTAGGACGATCGGGCGTTCGTGTGGACTTCTTTGAAGAGCATATCTTTGCAACAAAGGGCTGCTATTTTTCTGGAGCTCCATTAAACAACATACAGAAAGCTTTGTTAAGGTACAGACTTCTTCACCATAATCATCCAATGTTATACATGGATCCTGCGATAGGGTATCATTTTTTTATTATTTTACGTTATATCCGTTGCATTTTCATGCCTGGAACCCTTCAATACCATCTCTGTAACACCCTCTTCCCAAAATGAGACGAGGGGTTACTTATCAAACTACAAACCTGTATACAGAGTACTAAAATCCACCAAACTTACTAATTAAATAGGTCCAACAAGTCTCCAAACTAATATTAATACCTCCAAAATAATTCAAAATGATAAATGTGAATAAATCCAAAATCTCTAATAATAAAAATGACTAAAATAATCCTTTAAGTTCAAACATCCTAATAAATGTAAATAAGGGTGTTCTCCATCATACAACCGAAGATCCCCCTAAGTACCTGTCAGAAGAAAGAATATGACATGATCCAAATGCTCAGTAGGGATTAGAATACAGTTTATAAAACAGAAACAAGATATATAGTTTGACAGTTATAAATAAACATTAATTTTTTAAAAAATAAGACTTAAGTAAAGAGGGGTTATGATATTTCATACCGAGACAAAGCAAATAACAGATAACAGATACACACATCATAGGGTACCTAATGCGTGCAACAAACCGGACAACGTGTACGGCATATATAACGTCACCATCAAATATCCAATCACAAATCAAATCAAATTCTGGGTGCACTCATGTATCCTCAAACAAATATTAAATGCGCAAAACTCGTCACCTGAGCTAACAGAAGGATACGCCATGACCAATCACACTGTCACGGAAGTGTCATGTCACTAGTGCCGCAATGACATGGATGTAGTACCACTACAGCTGGTTAACTCAGTATACCCTATATCACTCTAAGGGTTCAAATAAAATAATTTTCACAATGTTAAAATCACCTGAACAGATATTTCAAATATTCTACGCAGATATGTAACATACATAATTTTTGAAAATCGCAGAGACAAATATTTAAATATTTTGAAACAGACTTTAAAATAACTTTCGGAGAATGAAAACAGTTAATACGACTAATAACGGAAGGAACAGATTTACGAACGGAATGTATTAAATACAACTAATCTTAAAAAGAGTAGCGCTGAAGAGAAAGGGGACGAAATCTGTACCTTAAAATAGCGATTTCGAACACTCAATATCTGCAACCGACCCGCTAAACACTCAGTTCCCGATCTAATAAAAAAATATACATATATATAATTACATATTATTACCACCTAATCATTACCATAACTCATATATTTTAATATTATCAAAATTCACCAGTTAAATACATATTTAACTAAATTAATATTTTAACACCTGTACGACATACACGATCCGTAACCAAGTCAATCAGTTTCATGTACATGAAACCATCATGGCCGAATACATCACATAAGTTATCAATACTCGTGACTTTTATGTCCACTTCCATTAACAATCAAATATGATAAAACAACTCCGGATGTATAAACTAAAATTCATAACTTCTTAACTTTACATACATATAATTTTTGGACTTCAAAAAGTATGATAAGCTCATGAATTACTGTCTAAGACAATTTTCTAGTCAGATGAGTCTCTTCCGATTGCTCTCCAATTTTTCTTTGTTGTGGTTTCTTTAAACTCTTAGGGCTATAATATTATTATAACATAAGTCCGGTATATATATACATATCTTTTAACTGCTAACCATATTTTAATCTAATTAGGAGTTTTATTAAAAATCTATATCTAGTTAAATTTTATTAAAAACTACTACTATTATTAATTAAATAAATAATTACGGATATTACAGAAATCATCAAGACCCTCTTCTCAATCCACCGTAACAGACAGGTGAAATAAAAAAATTCCGGAAAAAAATGAAATTAAAAAAAATACATATTGGTGTATGCATATAACTTGTACCATTTTTGAAGTTAAGGTCCTCTATCACAATAGCTTTTTCCTTGAACTCTTACCCTTCCATTCGCCCTGCATAGAAAAATTAATCACTATTTATATAATTTACCACAAGATTGGTAAGTTATAAGTTGGGTTTGACAAGTTACAAGTTTACAAGTAGGAGAAAACAATTGCGTTAGGTTAATCAGGCCAGTATGATTTTAGTAGGCACGTAATTGTATAATCGATGCATATCGAAAAACAAATGGGAAGCAGTATCAGTGGAGAAGCTGTAGAGTCCTTGTGTATATATACATAGGCTTTATCAGTTATCTGATGTGGCTTGAATTAGGTGGCATGGCCTGAGTAATGTGACGTGGCATAAGATGACATGGAATAAAAAGACTCATTTGTTCTATTAGATATTAGATTTATAATATATAGATAGATAATAGATAATAGATAGATGACACCAAGAAAATGTTACTTCAAATAATTTTTTTTTTAAAAACCTTACTCGAATGATAGCTAGACCTTAATTTATGAAATGAATATTATGATAAATAAAACTCCGAAATTTTCATTTTGTAAACATATTTTCATATAAGTAAGAAAACTTTAACTTTTGATGAAATTTAATAATATATTTAAAATGATAATAATTTTTCAAAAAAATGGTAGTAGAAGTTAAAATTTCATTTGTATATACATATAATTCGAGATGTCAATTTGTCAATTCTTAGTGTATAAAATAAAATATTTTGTTAATTTAAAAAATCATATGTCATATTCATTGAGAAAAAACGATCAAATTAACAATTTAACAATTAAATTATTAAATTCACTTAAATAACATTTAAAATTCATTCACATAATAAAATATATTTATATAGTGTATAAAAAGTTTTAATTAAATACTAAAATTATGTGACTATTTGATAATATTTTTAAATGTTATTACAAAAATTAGGTGATTGTTTAATAACATTTTTAATTGATGTATTTTTATAGATATAATATAAATAAATAAAATTTTTATGAAGGTTTGACAGTAAAATTTATAATTACTCATGATAATAATTAAAAATTAATTTATTCTTTAAAATATGGAAACCTGATTTTTATCTAAAAACAGTTTTTATACTAAATTTTTTTATTTAAAAAAATATTTTTAAATTTCCTAACACTTTCTAATATACTTTTTAACAAAATAAAATTATTTAATTTAATTGAAAATATATTGAATATAATATAGAAAAAAGTGTGTTATGGAAACCCCAAACCAAGCTAATTTAGTTGGAAAATATATTGAATAAAAATAATGGAGACGAGTCCCGTAAGAATTTCTGAAGCGATGGGAATGGGATAGTGTACCGTGTACTGGTGGTAAAAAAAGAGGAGAATTGCCCGCCCGCTCCCCTCTCTTCCGATCTATCCGCCCTAACTTGTATGTATCTCTCATTTCTGTATCTATCGTTCCTTTAAAAAAAGTCTGTAATGGTAGTTAAAGATTAAGGGGCATGTGATTCTCTTCTTTTTTACTAATTCTCTCCCTCCCTCTCTCTCCCTCTCCCTCCCTCTCTCTCTCTCTCTGTGTGTGTGTGTGTGTGTGTGTGTGTGTATACAAGTTTCATTTCTTTATTTATTTATATCTAACTGTCTTGTGCCCCTGATTCCTCACGTTCTATTAATATTTACTTATTCTTATTTGTTTTTAGGTCCACATATATTTAGATTAATAACATAGTGATACTTGTTGTGTATTATAAGCAGCGTTTTGGTCTCTTCCACTAGCTTCCATCCGATCTAGATTTGCTTAAAGTTTGAGTAAGTTTGCTACGTTTCTTTACTAATTTTCTTAATGTTTATCAGCTACTAAATTTATATTAGATACTGTGAGTTTTTTATTTTGTTATTTTGATTGTTTCTTTTCTTGATCAGGTATCACAATTATGGGTAATTTTGTAAGATTTATGATTGATTTAAGATTTTTGTTAGAGCAATTATTTCTTAATTCGGTGATATCCGGTTTGTAGTTAAATTGTAATTTCGTGTATACGAGTTCTGAAATTGAGTTAGGAGCTCCCAATATACCTTTTTGTGCAAAAAAATTTGCACTAAATGTGTCTAATGAGTTCAAATTTATAAGTTGTTTGTTTGACTATTCGCTGGCTCGCTGCCTATGTTCTGAATTCGTTTTGCATACATAACAGTGATCTGAGGTATTATTAGTAACCCACACTTAGTAAAAGAATTTATTTATATTAACCTTCTCAATTTCTTTTCTAATGATTATTAAGCTGCTCCTTTGTTAGGATCAAAGAGTTAAGAGTATGTTGCTGTTAATTACTTTACTGCAGAATATATTTTGTTTTGTTCGCACCCAAGTGAACCAACAAATAAAGTACGTGGACATTGATATGCCTTCGATTAGTTTTGTTGACCATATTTTTTAGACATTTACATGGGGATACAATGCCACATTTTTTGGATTTTAATGATTGGTTAGGATAGTTGGTACTTTTCCTGCCACTTCTGTTTTGATTTTTGGATGGTGGTAGATGTGCTTTTTATCAATATAATCAAGCAATATATATGCAATATGCTTATTGCATTGTAACAATTTATGGTTCTTTTCTTATTGGTTAAAAATATATTATTAATAAATACACAAGAATTACATATTTTGGTAAGCTAATGTCAAAAATCTTTTAACAACTTACTTTTGAAAGATCATTCATAATTTGGTCATTCCTGTTAATTTTACAATGTTATGCTGAAGTATATCACATTTTCTCATTGTATGGCATGAATTCTTTGATTTGTTGAACGAGAAATCTCTTATTAGTGCTAGGATTTTTTCATAAGAGTATTTTGAGTATATTTTATATGAACTTAACTTGGTATACAGATAACATCGTTTGTATGCTGTGATGAATTATGTGATTATTCAGAGGATATGATTATTACTCTTTTTTAATATGTGTCATGTTTGGAAATTAACCATCTTTTTCAACATGAATTCATTGAATGACTTTCAGCTCTAGAAATGGCAAAAAGTACCAGGGGTAGACGCAGGACTGCTTCTCGTCAATTCAGGCCAACTCCATACCCCTCGTGTTATCGTAGAAGGCGGATTTCAGACAACCTTATTCAACGGAAATGCTCTAAAACTTTGGAGAAAGACTGGAAATATGCAACCTGCTCGGTATGCATGGAATATCCACACAATGCTGTGCTGCTTCTATGTTCTTCCCATGACAAGGGTTGCCGCCCCTACATGTGTGGCACCAGCTGCCGCTATTCCAACTGCCTTGAGCAGTATAAGAAAGCTTACACAAAAGCCCAACCTTTGTCTGATTCTATTGATAGTTCAGAGAGAGATGCAGCTTCAAGCTTGTCTGTTCAGAAGTGTCAAGTGGAACAGCTTGCCTGTCCACTTTGCAGGGGGCAGGTGAAAGGATGGACCGTTGTAGAACCTGCACGTGCATTCCTAAATGCTAAAAAGAGAACCTGCATGCAGGAGAAGTGCTCTTTTGTTGGAACATACAAAGAGCTTCGGAGACATGTGAGGGCAGAGCACCCTTCAGCAAGACCACGAGAAGTGGATCCTGTTGACGAGCAGAAATGGAGGAGGCTTGAGCATGAACGCGAGCGTGATGATGTAATCAGCACAATAACATCATCAATGCCGGGGGCTATGGTTTTTGGCGATTATGTCATAGAAGGAAGTCATTATGTTGACACCGATGAAGAAGATGGTTTTGATGCAGATGTTGTTGATGGAAATGGAGATTTTGAGGTCGGAATTGATAGAAACTTGGTTAATGTCTTTCTCCTTTTACATGCCATTGGGCCAGCAGGGGATTCTGGTTCAAACGGTGCAACGAACAGACAGGCAAGGGATTCCAACCAGGCATATGATGGAGATACTCTTGTTCATCATCCTGCCCCTCTCGATGGATTTGATTCCGCCGCTGATCGAGATATTGACAGTGACGAGGATAATGAAGTTAACGGCAATGTTAGTGGTACACTTTTTAGTCAACTGCATCGTCAGGGGAGGGTCTTGTTGGGAAGGTCTGTCAGGAGACAGAACAGGGAAACTAATGGGAGGTGAGAAGGTTTGAGAGGTACGAGATAAATAGGGTTGGGAAAGAAGCAAAAATAAGACAAATTTAGGTGTGCCTGTTAAACAATGGAATACAAGTGACGAGAGGACTTCTAACATCCTCATGGTTATTCTCCAGATAACAGTAGATAGAAGATTGTTGTAACATGTTATTTATATTTGTAATTCGGTAATTTCCCTCTCCTGATGTGTGCATTTGTAAACATTCTTACCTTTATGTATAACTGATAACCATGTAAAGTTTCCGACTCCCAAACGATTGGGCCAGGGTATAGTCGGGTAAATAAGTTAATTCATCATTGCCAACTTTCACTTTGATCAGATCAAAAAAGCTTATAGTCAAACACTTTAAGTACTAAAAAATTTCATATTCATTGAAGCCTGTCTATTCAGTCAAATGAACTAACGGAATGCTTGTGTGATAGATGACATGGCATACCCGTTTAGCTTATATTGCTTCATTTGAACCCATCCATTTAAACTAAATCTAACCCATTCTCTCCGCATGAATTAGGGTTCTTAACATCCATTTCTAATTCTTCCCCACCTTCCAGCTCGAGATGGATGAATACTTTTTTCTTTCTTCCATGTCGGAGCTCATCATTTTCGGTTAGGCAGCCCTATAACTATAGTTCCAATACCTACAAACTCGCCAAAGTTACTAGCTCGGATTTTTGAAATGGGGGTAGCAAACAATTAGGGTTTTTGAAATTCTGCAACTACAAACACGGAGAAAACACAGTCGATAATCACATAAAGATTTCATTTTTAAAACGGGGGTAACAAGTAGCACAAATAACACAAATACAAATCACAAATCACAAATCACAAATAGCACCTATGTATATCCCAAAGTTAGTATATGCTTGCATGTTTACTCGATGTAATTAGTCGTCTATGATGTTTGTGTTTCAGTACTTCGATCGCAGCCTTTAGCAAACATAGTTTTTCAATCGACGTTTCACACTCCCGTATGTGATATTTGTCTTTATCCACCAAGTTTAATTAACATAATAGGTTTAAATTGCAACGGGTTTTTATTTGAATAGGTTGGGTTTGACCTTTTGATGTGGCGAGGACGTGGCAGCCCAGCTGGAGAAAATTAACGGCTCTCCGTTAAAGTCGACTAAGATTTAACGGTTGTGTAAGTATATAAAAGTCTAGTGTTACGATTGATAATAAATGTTCGCTTAATTATGCGTTAGTAAGCTGTTTTGACCTGATGATTAAACTTAAAGTTGACATATAGTACAGTGATGAATCGACTTATTTACCCGGGTTTAGCTCAGCTGTATTATAGCCAAAATCAAGGTGATGGTCTTTATATCACAATTTGGTGATAACTGGTCCCGAACATTATAACTTAGAAAAAGGGTGTTGACTCTTTTCATCACTTTTTAAAATAAAATGCCCCAAAATATCATAATTTCAAAAAAAATCTCTTTATATCACAACAAAACACAATTTTAAATTTCATTTTTTATAAACCCAACTTGTAATTACGATTATTATAAATAAATCCATATTTAAGTTACTTTTTTCAGGAAAAAAAGGAATGTAACTTTAAGTTACGTTTTCTTAAAAAATAAAAACTGTAATACGTTATACGTAGAAGGCAACTGAAGTTCATATTATATACATGCACACAACTGATCACTCACATGATAGGTCTGTCAGGACTTTCATTGTTCATGAAAAAAGACAAACATAACATAAAGTTATGTACTTTGTGATATTTAAGGTCATATTTTTCAATAGTGTTATTTTGGAAATTTTAATATTAAACTGTGATATTAAGGATTTAGGGTTCGTCAGGACTTTCATTGTTCATGAAAAAAGACAAACATAACATAAAGTTATGTACTTTGTGATATTTAGGGTCATATTTTTCAATAGTGTTATTTTGGATATTTTAATATTAAATTATGACATTAAGGATACTTTTCTTGTTCCCTGCAATCATGCATACAAGTTGATTAGACAAACTTGGGGATCCAAATAAGTTTGGAACTTTTCTTTTTCATTTTGATAATCTTTGCAGCAAAAGTTTTTTTGTTAAAGTGTGGCATATCAGACTTTGATATGTCAGAGTTTGACTTGTCAGAGTTTGACTTATCAGACTTTGACTTATCATAGTTTAATTTACCATATTTTACAAAATTGACAGTGTGCATATTTAAAGAATCACAATTAGAAGTAACTGGAATTATATTCAATTTTAGTTTCATCTCATAATAATTAATGTTAAGAATGAATAGTAGAAACTTATACAGAGGGGGTGAAATTATATGTCGAAACCTTTTTATTTTTCTTTGATGAGTTGATTATGCATAATAATGTGTAGCTTAGTTTATGTATATGAATGTTTGAGCAATGAGTGCGGAAATAATACTTGTAAACAGAAACATAAATCTAACTTTCAATCTAATGTTGTATTAGAATTGAATTTGCTACAATCTGAGATTCAAGTATGAATCTCAACTTCTTGTTCTTGAAACAGAAACAAGGCTTGAAAACTATTCAACTCACTTACTTGTGAAACTGTGCATTCTGCTATATAGACAACATGTCTTTGGTTGCACATGCTTTCACAGTCAATTATACTGTAACTAGAAATAGACAAAAGAAAATTTACATTATACACAATCTATTTCTAGCTAGGTTATATGACTTGACAGTCCATGCCATCTATTCTTTATCTTCTGTCTTTGTCTTGTTCTTCTTTCAAACTTTATTGTAAACTTGTCACTATCTTCACAGGTTTGACTGACCTGATCATGACAGTGCTACGAATTCTTGTCTTGTTATTCTGCACATCTCCTTGATATTAGTTATGATGAATCACTCGAATACTCCATTCAAAACCATTTGAGAAGTCATGATGTAGACTTCTCGAACGACTACTCTTGAGACTTCTCGATTGGTTTGCATTGATACTTCTCGATTGGCCTAGACTTCTCTAATAGATTAAGTTTTGATGACTTCTCGATCAGGCTAGACTTCTCGAATGATTGATTGTCTTGACTTCTCGATTAGTCTCATTTCTTAGGCTTATCGACTACTTAAATTTGCTGACTTCTCGATATATCGATTACTGGATTTCTCAAATGTTGCTTCTTTATTTGAATACTTCTTGAATGACTGAAATACTTTGACTTCTCGAATACACATATAACACTTAGCCATTTGGAGACTTCTCTACCAGTTTCAATATGACTTCTCTATCAGCTTCACAACTCACTTCTCGACTAGGATGACTTCTTGATTAATCATTTGCCTTAGAATTTTCATACTGCATTCTTTATTTGATGAGGTCTTCTATTTCCTGATGCATGATCCAATTTAAATATTCTACCAGACTTTATTCTTGACCTTTTAATTACAACTTGAATTGCAGTAGAAACAGACTTCTATCTGTAAATGTACATTAAAATGTCTAAGTCACAATCCTATACAAGATATGCTAGTTGTGTTACAACATTACAAATAAATACAATTAAGTATAATAGGCTTGATTTGATCTAACAATCTCCCCCAATTTGGGAAAAGACAATTTCACAAATTAGTCAAGATATCAAGCCTACCTCTTCTTTTCCATAAATTGATCATATATAGATTTCTTGTCTTCTTCCTCTCTTCTGTTGATTTCCTCTATGGCTTGGAGGCATTCTTGTCTTGCAATGATCTTTTCAATTAGGATTGAATCTTTGAGCATGTCAGCTACAATCTTAAGAGATTGAGGAGGATAATCCATGACAAACTTGAGTCTGATTTTGAATGTTGATACACTTTTAAGCTCGATCTCAATTCTGTCAGGATCTTTGAATACTCTGCTCTTTCTATATCTCCTCAACTCCTCAAATTTTCTCTCTATTTCCTCATCTTTTTCGATTTTCCTCTCAGCCATTTCTTTTCTTTCCTTAACTTTGTCAATTTTCTTTTGGTATTTTCTGGCCAGATACTCAGCAAACTCAACCATATTAAATTTGTTCACCATACATTTCTTATCATAGAGACTGATTAGTCTCTTGATATCATGAGTAGTGGTTGTTAAGTTATCATGGTAGAATCCTCTTTCCTCTCCATCAACAGTAGTTACAAACATTCTTCTATCCCTTATAACAATCTTGCAGATCATGTTTGTCTTCCATTATTTGATTTTTATGTTGTCAATAACTACCTCTTCTTGGATTGGATTGATTTCAAGATCCTTGTCAGGTACAATGAGTTGCTTCTTCCACTTTGGATATCTAATTAGCAAAGAACTAGTATAACGCTTGACCTTCATCTTTGTTATTGTATTAACTGGAATTTTCTTACATGACTTGATATTCTTGAATTTGATTCCTTTTAATTCCTTCCTTATCACTCCATTTGTAGTCACCTTGACAAAATGTCTTTTTGGTGATTTTGATTTAAGGACTTGAGCAGTTTCATAAATTATTGGAGTCACATTAGTACCCTAAATTGTGGTAGGTATACTAGCTTGACTACCAACAAGTTGCTGCCTTGTTGGTTTCTTTCTCTCATGTTTCTTTTCTTTCTTTGATTCATCATTTTTTTTCTTGATCATTATCTTTCTTTTTCTTGTCATCCTTCTTCCCATCCTTATCACTCCTAGATGCAGGCTTGTCATCTTTCTTGTCTTGACCTTTGTCTTCATCATCCTTCTTTTTCTTCTTTAACACTTCATTAGCAAAGTCTGAGATTTGATCATTCATAAACTTTCTCAGTTTTTCTAAATATTCTATCTTCTTCTTGCTTCATAGCTTTTTCTGAAGTAAGTCAACTAGACTGATAATTTGCCTTTTATTTCCTTGGTTTATGTGTTGAGAAATCATGATTCCAAGAAGTGAGATGGGTAACAGATGAGCTATCATTTCATTCTTTAGCTCTTCATATTCCTGGGTAACTATTTCAATTGCCATATACAAACTCTCTAGCTCTGTGTAGAAGAGTTGATTGAAGATCCCAATTGAGATTTTGAAATATTCAGACTCCATCTGCACTATAGGCTCCTTGCATAGTTTGTCATTTCTTTCATACTTTACTCCCCTTACTATGATGATTGCGTTTTCTAGAATTTCCATGTAATTCCAGTGATGACCTTTAACTTGTATCTTAATGTGTTTCAAGTTGGCCAAGAATTATTTATCTGAATTTGGCTTCAATACTTCTTGCCTTAGAATTTTCATCACAGCCTTTTTCTTTCAGCTTCAATTTTTTCCCTCCTTTCCTTCTCCCCCTTAGGATTGATATCTTGTTGTTTGGGTAGGAATGAAGAATGACTTGGCTGAGTAAGAGGTGGCACTTGCACAGTTGGAGCTTGAGTGAAATTGGTCATTGTAGAGAGGATAATCTAAATTGATGCCAGTTGATTTGACACTTGTGGTAAAGATAGACTTTGGCCAGACATAGAAGTGTTGACTTCTTTTTGTAAAGAGTTAACACTGCCCACTACTTCATTTACAGTGTTGGAGAGACTTTGTTAATTTGTAGTCAATTTCTCCACCTTCTCATTTATCTTGGCAATAGTGACGGCTTCAGCCTTTTCTTCTTTGAATTTGGATTGATAAGACAAGTCCACTTGAAATGGAGCCAATTCATGAAATTGGACATCTTGTGGCAGCTTGTCTGTATGTCTATTCTTGTAAATCACTTCCACCATTGAATTTATCTTAGAATTGTGTTGTTTTTTTTATCACTGAGACTGGTGTACATTTCTTTAAAGGCCTTTTCCATCTTTTCCATCTTGTCTTGCATCTCAGTTATTTTGAGTCTGTACATAGAAGTTTCAGACTTTGAGTGAGAGGGTTCATTAATCATGGGCTTCATCTTATCATCAATACTCTGCATTATAGTCTCTATCTTGTGCCTGTGATCTGCAATTTCAGATTGTAGCCCTCTTACAAGATAGTGATTTGATTGTAACTGAATCTTAGCATCTTCATGAATTGCATCATAAATTATTGTTGGAGTGAAGGTTCTAGAGCATGATCCTAGAGAAGTCAAGTATTTCTCCCTCATCCACTATAACATCTCATTCATGCTCACAGTTTGTTTAGCATCCAACCAAGCATCCACACTGGCTTCACCTTTTTTAGCCATTTCAACATTTTTATCTTTGGTTTCCTCTTGATCTTTTGCATACTCTAGCATAATAGCATCATAGTCCTTATTGGGTAGATGAGAAGTCAAGAGTTGTTGAGCAATATAGTAGAACCCATAATACTGATCACCATATAACTACTTTAATATTTTTTTGAAGTACAAAGGTATCAGTAGATGGTCCTGAGACACTGTCATGTTGCACATATTTCAGCCATTGTGACATGAAGTTAGAGCTAGGATCACCACTTGTGGCAGTGATTCCTTCAGTGTCTATTTCTTCATCCAATTTCTCTGATGAGTCATTAATAGACCCTGGAAGTATAAGTGATTTGTCCCTAGGAGATAGTCTTTGAATTGTTAGGGATTGTCCAGGGGATGCCATTTGCATGGAGTAGAAGTCCCCCAGATTACCCAATGCCTGTGAAGACACCTGATGCTCCAATCGCTCAGAAATGAGACCAAAGGGATGTGTTACTCTTTCTTCCACAGTTTCTGAAGTAAAAACTCCTAGAGCCTTTGTTGTTTTGATGGTGTCATCAGGATATACCGCAGCATGTATTCCCCCACCATCTAAATGTGTGTCATGGAGTCAACATGTATTGGTCATCAACTGATGTGATATTAGTCTTGTAAATTGTAATTATTTGAAGAAATGAATATTCACAAGTGATGGATGATCGACAGATGAATAAAAGACTCGATGGATGTTTCAAAGCTCGATGGATGTTGAAGATTGAAGACTATCAACGGATGCTGAAGACTCATAGATTGATAATTACATCAAATATCAATCGATGGATAAAATTATCAGTTGATGAATAAAAAACCATTGAATAATTCTATAAAAAGGTTAACAATTGATATACTTAACATCAAATTATCAATTGATGTTGACAATTCATGAAGATCAAGTCAAGAATCTTTTTAGACAAGAGATAACATTGGAAGACAGACAAATTTGTCTTGACTGTGAAGACCCTGATATGAGCTGCCTTTCTTGGAGAATGCATGACAAAATTATTCCCCAAATTGCACAATGCACAAAGTAAAGACAGAAGCAACAGTTTTCTAGTTTAGGTTATTTTGTGTTTTATCAGTTGACTAGAAAATTGTAAAAATTATCTTTGTGATATATAAACCAAATGTTGTAGCATAGTTGAATATATATCATAGAGTTTATCTTTCTGAGTACAAGTTATATTTTAAAAATAATTTGTATTTTAACTTTGTAAAGAAGCTGGATTCTAGACCTAGATCATTCAGAGCAAAACATTCCGGTAGATACATTCAATCCACCAGTAATGTTTAAATTCTGAGTATATACATCTTATTTCATTTTCAATTTTCTTTTTCTAGTTCAGAATTGCAAGAAATTCTAAAGTAGTTGAAATTGTATTCAACCATCCCCCGTACAATTTTTATAGTACTCTTTTAGGGACTTCAGAAATAACAATATTAATCCAAATCTTCTCCTGATTTGTAAGAATCAACATCTTAGACTCTGATTAGTAAACTTTGACTGAGCATACTCTGATTGAATATATTCTGATCCTAAAATCTAATATGCTAAACTCCGATATTTGATAAACTCTGACATCATCTTATCTTCTAATGTAACATTGAGATTCAAATTAATAATAATGTTAAAAATTATTTATATTATTATTAATATTCCATAATTTCGCACATATCTCTATTACTATTTAATTAGATAATATGATAAATTTCAATGAGTGTAGTAATAATTTTTTTAGATTTCTTCTTATATTTGTTTTAATTTTATTTGTTACATAAAAATATTATTTACTTTAATATTTTACCTTTTTATGATTTATATTTTAATAATATTATATAATAAATTTAAATGAGTTTATTAATAATTTTTTTGGATTTTTTCTTGTATTTTATTTAATATATTTCATTTAATATTTTATTTTATTATTATTTTTGTGTCAATAATATTTTTTTATATTTAGTAATTATTTTAAAATTTATTTAATATATAAAAATATTACATTATTAGATATATTAATTACTTTATACTATGAAATTGGCTTAGATAATTTATATCAATTATAATTATATGTTTTTAGATTATAATATATTATAATTTGAATAAAATTTTATAGTAAGTAATAATTTATAATTTATATATAATTTAAAAAATTTGAATCGTAATGAAATCGAGATGTGTCAATTGTATTTGTTAGGAAGATGCTTACAAATTTTTTGGAAGGTGATTTTTGTACTCTATTCCGCTTATAGTAACATAATATAGATAATATTAATAATATATTAATTTGAATAAAATTTTATCATAAATAATGATTTATAATTTTAATATATTTTAAAAATAATAATAAGATGAAATTCAGAGGTGGAAATGAATTATATTTGTTAGAATTGTAATACATTTATATTATTGAATTATTATAAGCTGAATTAAATATTATATTTAACTTTATTGAAAAGTGTTTATACTTTTTTTAAAAATGTAAACTAAATCATTATATCTTATTTCACTTATAATGATATAACTAGCTTATATATTGTGCCGTGCGATGCACGAATCGAATTATTTTAATATTTTTTTATATAATTTAAATATATTTTTATTTTTATAGTAATAATTTAAATTTTATTTAATGTTTTATATATATATATACATTATTTAATTCTTCATGTACTTTATTTGTATTTTAATTGGATAATTTTTGTATATTTTTTTAGAGATGTGTTTTATTTAGAAAATTAATGTGAGATATATTTTAGTTAGAAGATTAGTATTTAAAAATTAGGCACAAAACCGTGCGATGTAGGGATATTTTTCATACATTTTAATTATTTATTTTAAAATTATTAACATTTTAAAATTTTAAAATTTTTTTAATATATTATAATTATAATATTTTTTAACTTGTTTAAGTTATAGATTCATACATTACTTTAATTAAATATAAATAAAAATATTATAAAATATTTAAAATAAATTTGTACCTTAATTAAAACATCTGTGAAAAAATAATTAAAAAATATATGTTAGATATGAAGAATTGAAGATGCCAGAATTTATCAGACAGAGTTTATCTGACGTCATCAGAGTTTAATTATTAAATTAATTAATAATTAAATTAATTAATAATTAATTATTAATTAATTTAATTATTAATTTAATTATTAATTATTAATTACTAATTATCATTAATTATTAATTATTAATTAATTATTAATTATTAATTATTAATTATCATTAATTATTAATTATTAATTATCAATTATTTATCAATTATTTGTTAATTATCAATTAATTATTAATTAATTATTAATTATTAATTATTAATTAATTATTAATGCGGGCCCACGTGTGGGGTCATTTATGGAGCCCACTTAATTATTTATTAATTAATTATTAATTATGTTTTAATGTGGGCCCGATGGTGGGGCCCACTTGTGGGGCCCACTTAATTAATTAATTATTTAGTTATTAGTTATTAATTATTAATTAATAATTAATTAATTAATGTGGGAACCACCTCCACCTCGTGCCACGCAGGAGTGCCAAGTGGCATTAATAATAATTAATTATTTGTTTAATTGATAAATACATTAACTGTAACACTACGTAGTAAATAATGTAACTGTATTTGAGTAGTGTTACAAAATGCTATCTACCGTAACGTCTGTTTTTTGTAACACTTCAAAAAGCATTACAGTTGCCCACTTATGGCGTAGTGTTAGTCTATCAGAGTTTGACAAATGGAAATCGACAAATCAGGAGGTGATTAGAGATAAAGAAGGAAGTGTTTTAATACGGCTCTATTACCTTTCTGGAAGCTATCTTTTAGGAAGATAATGATGAGAATAATATTTTTATATTTAATGATTATTATCTTTGTTGTAATTAGATAGGTAGTTGTGTACTATATAAACACAAGATTAGGTTTACATTGATATATCATTCAAGTTATTATCTTTCTTATAACCTAGCAGCTCTTAAGAACTTTATTTTTCTTGAGAGAGTTTTGTATTAAGTTTGTCAAAGTTAATATTAATAGTTCATCTTTTACATACTTGTATTCATAATTGATTATCTAGAACTATTATATTCAACCCCCCTTCTATAATAGTTTATTATCTGAGTAACAATTGGTATTAGAGCAAGCGGTTAATTACAACCTAAAAGATCTGGAAAAAAATGTCTGGAAACAAGTATGAAAGCATAAGGATTCCAATCTTGAAAAAAGTTGAATACCCTACATGGAGGGTAAATATGTTGATGATTTTACAAGCCACAGATCCTGACTATCTAGACATGATCAATGAAGGTCAGTATTTACCAACAAAGCTAGTTCTATCAACCATAGTTGAAGGAAGGCAAGTTCTTGAATACTATACTCTAAAGGACAAAAAGGAGTGGACTAATGAAGAAAAGTAAGAAGTTCTAAAGGATGCAAAGGTAAGAAATATTCTGCATAACAGTCTAGACTCTGTGATGTCTAACAGAGTAATTACTTACAAAACTACTAAAGAAATCTGGGATGCACTAGAGTTCAATGTCAAGGAACCAAAGAAATCAAGAAGAACAGAAGATATGATCTTATACAGGAATATGAATACTTTGAGGCTAAATAAAATGAGTCTCTCAACGATATTTATGACAGATTTCTCACTCTATTGAATGACTTAGCTTTGGTTGATAAGGTGTATGACAATGAGGATTCAAACACCAAGTTTCTAAGGGCTCTACGTGAAGAATGGGACTTACAAACATCTCTGATAAGAGATAGGGCATACTTAGATGAGATGTCCCTAGATGAGGTTTATGGAAAGTTGAAAACTCATGACTTGGAGTTACAGCAAAGGAAAAACAGGAAGAGCAACAAATCAAAGTCAGTTGTATTGAACGTAGAGACAAAGGATATTAAAGTAAAAGAACAGTCTGCTAGTGTATCCAAAGGAAAAGGAAAAGCTGTGTTGAAAAAGGAAAGAAGTGAATCAGAGTCTGAGACAGAGACAGACTCTAATGCAAACTCTGATTAATCCACAGACTCTGACATGATGGAGATGGTTGTCAAGGGCTTTGAGAAGATGAAATACAAGAAGTTAAGAAAGTAAGGAAACTTCCAAAAGAAGTCTGGAGAGTCTGAGAACAAAGACATATTCAGAAAGAGTGAAGAAAGAGATAGGAAGTCCAAAACACTTAACAAATCAAAGGTCAAGTGTTATAAGTGTAACAATATGGGACACTTTGCTACTGAGTGCAGAAGTAAGGAATCTGGAAGAGCACTCATAACCTCCAAGAAAGATTGGATGGATTCCTCAGACTCTGAAGAGGTAACAAACTATGCTCTCATGGCAAACACTGATGCCCCTATCTCAAACTCTGACAAGGTACCAGATTCTATCTTCAATAAATATTAAAAAAATTCATGAGTTAAAGTTTCCTTCAAACCTTGCATGTTAGTTTTAAATCACAGTTTCTTTAAAATAAAAGATTAAAATCTAAAATTCAAACTCTATCTGCTAAGAATGATTTCCTTGAATATAAACTTGTACACATGCTTACCACTAAGAAAGACATTGAGAATTCTATTCACATGCAAACTCAGCTAGAAATACAGGTCACTTATTTAAAAGTTAAGATAGCTAAAGAACATGATGAAGGGTTTCGAGCATGAAAACGCAGCGGAATTAATGTAAAAATAATAAAAAAAATCGAAACCCAATCGCAGGATCCATGTATAACGTTGGATGATTATGGTGAAGAAGTCTGTACCTTAACAAAGCTTTCGTATGTTGTTTAATGGAGGTCCAGAAAGATGAATCACAGCAGTCCTTTGTTGCAAAGATTTGCTCTCTAAAGAAGTCCACACGAACGCCCGATCGTCCTACGATCACCGGAGTCGGTACTAGCCGAATTGTTTGCCTCTCTCTCTCTCTCTCTCTCTCTAGCCTCTCTTGATGTTGAACAGCTAGGGTTTTGGGGCCTAACCCTAATCCATGTGGTTTCTAAAACCCATTATGACTTTGGGTTATTATTATTATTAAATCTGAATTCTAATATAATTAATCAAGTCCTACTTAATTAATTCAATAATTAAATTCGAATAATAATAATACTTATTAAATCCGAATTCTAATATAATTAATCAAGTCCCACTTAATTAATTTAATAATTAAATTCGAATAAACAATAATATATTTAAATTCGTAATTTAAATAAACCTCCGTTTTGACGTTCTTTGTGTGTGACCCTTTAGGTTATTATTACGTTGGCAATAATTTTATTATCTAATAATAAAATTATAAACAATGAGCGGCATCTAGTAATACATCATTGCTACCCAAGTAACAATAATAATTGGTGATTCAATTAAACATTTCGTGAATAATGTGCAATGTAATATAATCCCTTTAACCTTATATTATAGATAAAACTCGAGGCATGTATAGTGTCATCCTCTTCAACGTTTAATTTTGGTTTCCTTGATCAATGAGTAGACTATTTAAACAAATCAATATTTGAGCATGGCCATGCATTTCATAGTCTCACTCAATCAAGAGGCCAATAATATCACTACTAGAATTAGAGGGTTAAATTCTATATCTATCATTCATATTCCCCATACGATTCATAGCATACCCAATGTCCACTGTTCGCACTTTATTCACGCAAGAGAACGTGGTCACAAGTAATACAGTAATAAGTAGGATTCGTTCCCACAGAGACTCGACTTGCTTACGTTTAGTTCACTTATACACCAGAGTATGATTAAGTTTCACTGCTAAGAAAATAACAATTGGAATTTTGATTACACTACTAATTAAAACTTAACGAATTACTTATATAAAATAAACATGGGATTTTAACTTCATTAACTATCTCATCTAGAATCTTATGCCTTTTCAACCTAACATGTGAAAGTGACGATAACTGATCAGACCCTCTAAACTGATAAACGCCAACTTTCGTTGCACGCATACCATCCTAATGAACATCCACAAAAGATAGAAGTCAAATAGTCAACCACTATACTTAGTCCCTATATGTCTATAGAGATTGAAAACATAATGGCTTAAGCACAAGGATCCATAAAATCACATAGTCAGTGCAAGACGGTTAGAATTACACCACAAATTAATACCTGCTCTTAACACGCAAAAACCTATGCTAGCATGGCATGTTCTAAACCCTAGATCCACTTTCGCATTCACGAGGATTTAACAAACAATCATAAATGTTCGCGACGCATTTACAACGAATAAGCTTAACCATACTAGGATATCCATAACAATCACATACTTGGCATAAAGACAATCAATATCTAGAATCGATAGAGAAATCCATTAAAATCCCATGACAACGATTAGCCCATAATTGGACTAGCCGCCATCATGGGTTCATATGAAAACATAGTAGATAAACAATTAAACATAAAAGACTGATATTAAATTGCAATAGTAAAAGAAACAACCGATAATCCACGTGATGAAAATTACAAAAGAAAAATAGCTTGACGGCTCACAAAGTACTCTGTCTTCTTGTACGATAATAAAACCCTACTTGCTTAATTAAGTTTCTAGATAATGACAAAAAATAATAATCCTTATGTTTTTATACTAGGTTACATAAAAACAATGATTCATGGGCTTGCTGCTTCCTGGGCTTCGAAACGGACCAACTGCAGAAAAATCAGCAACTGAAACCGGCTGGAGCGCGGGGGCGCTTGACAGGGCGCGGGCGCGCCTCATTAATAGAGCGCGGGCGCGCCTGTAGAGGGGAGGGCGCGCCTGCCCTTTCTGCCCGAAATTGATTTTTCTTGCTAGTTGCTTCTTTAGCGAATCGTCTCACTTTCTCTTGGTCTCAACTCAAGCCTTGACCCTTCTCCCTTGAATTCCTAGCTCATGTACCACCAATTTATGCAAATATTCATAAATTCTGCTACGAACGGCAATCTGCACACCAAAGACACAAAACACATCAAAAGACACTACATACTTGGGCACAAGCGATCAATTTAAGTCAAATTGGAATGTATATAGTGGACCAAAAAGTCCACTAACACACCCCCAAACTTAAACCGATGCTTGTCCCCAATCATAAATAGACTCTAAACAATCTAAGGCAATGCAATGCATGAATGCAACTACTATGAAAATGCAAGGACCCCCTCCAACTCACCAAAACCAATCGATAAGCCAAGCCTCAAAGAGATGCAATACATCCAAACAGAGCTCGACCAAGTCCCCTTATACTGATACTACATGAACAGAACGTGTGTGTATGCGATGCTCATCAAATATACTCTGACACTAGATCAAAATCATACCTATTTTTCGCCAAGACAATCACCTGCTTATAAACAGAATGAGTGGTAAACACTCCATAACATACAAACACCGCCGTCATTCATTTGAGTTAGACAGGGAATCACACTTTATTGCTAAACCACCACTACGACACATAACACAATACATAGGCTTATTTAACCGTGCAATGGATGAGACCCCTAAAGGCTTATACAATAATACCCATGTAGCGAGCGTTAGGTTAGTGGATCCCAGACTATAAAAAGCCTTAGGTCACTAGGCACAAAGTCCCCTCGAACTTAATTGCCCGAGTATTAAAGAGCTCATCCTGGTTTATTTTGCTTCGAATTATTCACATGACTTTTTTTTTTCTTTTTTTTTTTGACAGAATCTGGAATGAGAATTCTCAATTCCAACCCTAGACTACTCATAAAAATATGAGCCGGCTACTAGCCATTTGACGCCTAGCCATACTTGACAATCATTGACAATTAGCATGAATCTTTGTTTTCCCCCAAACTTATACTTTGGTATTCTTACATTATCAAGGGAATAACAAGCATTCTAGATATAAACCTGCGATTAAATCTAAAACAACTAAACAGGCATGACTCAAACTAGCCCAGAAGCAATCGATGAGACTGTGTAAATAATGTGCTTCTGAAACATGCAAATCAATTTCATAAGGACTGTAAATCATCCCTCTGCTCATCAATACCACACTCAAATTGACATCGACTTATCAATCAGAATTAGCTCGTCCTAAGGGATCATGAAATATGCATGCTATGAAATGCAACTAAAATGGATTCATAACAAACAAAAAATTTCAAACAAAATGCTCTATATGGACAATTAAAACAAAATGCATGACAAAACTACAACTACATATCCTATATGCATCTAACTACAATCTCCATTTCCCACCCCCAAACTTTAAAATATTCAATGTCCCCATTGAAGGCAAGAAACGAATAAAGTGTGCAGAAATACCTCAATCCTCAGGAGAGTCACCCTCCTCGGGTGAATCCGGTGGTGGATACACAGTGCCAGCCCCATAAATAGGCCAATCGACCTGTACACCTGTAGCCAGAAAAGCTGCACCAAGAGCCTGAGTCAGGTCAGCAGCAAAACGGCTCTGTCTATCATCAACTGCGTCCATCCGCCGAGCCAACCTCCGAAAATGAGCCTCACCCATACCAGCACTAGCAACAGCTGGCGGTGCCCTAGAAGATCCAGCCCTAGCCGCCCTCTGCTGTCTAGGAGGCACGTCACCATCCACAATATACCCTAAGCCTCTGGGATGCGGTACACCACCGTCCCATTCAGGTAGTCGAGCTATCGCCGCCGTGTCAATGGCACTCGCAGGAAGTTGCAACTGTTCGTCCGCCGGCTAGTGAATACCCACATCAACACACAGACGAACAACCACTGAGCCATACGGAATCGCTCCAGTGGTACTGCCCTGCAAAAATCGGATCATGTGCCTGTGGATAAGGGAGCCTAGGTCGATGTATCGCCCGCTGAGAATACCCCACAACAAAATAGCCCGATCCACTGTCACCTCATGAGTGTGCGACGATGGCACAATGTTCGCACACAGAAACAGGTTCCAGGCCTTAGCATATGGGTTCAAAGCCATGGCGGAGAAGGTGACCGGCTCAGTAGAGCCTGCCCTGCGCTTCCAAGTAGTGCCTGGAACTGTCATATCCCGCAGAATGGCCTCAAGATCAACCTCACCACGGGTCTTCAACCCAAAATCTTCCACCCCCTCCTGCGGTGCAGGCAAATTCAAAACCCTAGTGATAGCGGCAGGAGTATAATCCACTACATACCCTCGGACTGCAGAATACCCATTCTTCTCTTGCTTGGCATTGGCATAGAACTCCCTAACGATACTCAATGGTATCGCCTCCGTAGCCTCACACACGGTCTCCCAACCGCGCTCACTAACCATCGCGATTAGAGACCCATCAAGAACACCCGGAATGAATCCCCTTTCCTTGACCACAGATTTGGTCATCAAGCGTGCAAACTCAATTTGGGCCTCCGGTGAATTGAATTGGGGCACAACTCCCCCACTCGAAGAAGAACTTGATGTCCCTGAGCGCCTAGATCTCTTGGGTGCCATTGATTGAGTTGTAGAGTGTGAAGAGATGAGATGCAGTGCGTGTATATTTATATGTATATGTGTGAATGAGAGATGGGAAATAAATAATAGGTTAGGGTTAGGGTATGTCAAGGCTTTTAAACAAGTTAGTGTGGCTGGGTTTGTGCTGAAAACTGATTTAAAAAAATAAAACTGCTGTTTTCTTTTGTTTTTTTCTTTTCTATTTTTTTTTTCATTTTTTAACAGCCGCACTCAGGGCGCCCGCGCCTCCCGGAGCGCGCCCGCGCCTGAGGCTACTGCATTTTTTCATTTTTTTTGGGTTTTTGCTTTTTTTTTTATATATATTTTTTTATAAGAATAAAAATTACCATGCAAGCCGTAGGTTGCCTCCCACGAGCGCTGTCGTTAACATCATTTAGCCGGACGTTATTTCAGGTCCTCAATCCGAGGTAGACAGAATCGCGACTTCAGCTTCGCGATTTACTTGTTCTCCCAAATAAGGCTTCAATCTCTGACCATTGACCTTAAACGCTTGATCTGGGGTCTTTTCATAAATCTCCACAGCTCCGTGTGGGAACACAGTCTTCACAACAAAGGGTCCCGACCACCTTGATTTAAGTTTTCCTGGAAACAATCGCAGATGAGAGTTAAATAATAAAACTAATTGACCAGGAACCAATACCTTTGTTGTCAACCGACGATCATGCCATCTTTTCACTTTTTCCTTGTAGAGCTTGTTATTCTCATAAGCTTGTAGACGAAACTCGTCCATTTCATTGATTTGCACCATCCTCTTTTCCCCTGCGGCTTTACAATCAAAATTCAGTTTCTGCAATGCCCAGTAAGCCTTGTGTTCCAGTTCTGCTGGTAGATGACAAGCTTTTCCATAGATTAGTTGATATGGTGACATCCCCAAAGGTGTTTTGAACGCAGTTCGGTAGGCCCACACAGCTTCATCCAGTTTTAAAGACCAATCCTTACGCGAAGGACTTACCACTTTTTCCAGAATGCGTTTGATCTCACGGTTTGATACTTCAGCTTGGCCATTGGTTTGAGGGTGGTATGCTGTCGCCACCCGATGGTTGATGTTGAATCTTGCCATCAGATTAGTGAACTTTCGATTGCAAAAGTGAGAACCCTCATCGCTGATAATGACCCTTGGAGTCCCAAATATGGTGAAAATGTTCTTGTGAAGGAAGTTGAGCACTGCATTGACATCATTAGTTGGAAGTGCCTTGACCTCAACCCATTTGGAGACGTAATCCACAGCTAGCAATATGTATTGGTTATTGCATGATGAAATGAATGGGCCCATGAAGTCGATCCCCCACACATCAAAAATTTCTACTTCTAGCATTACATTAAGGGGCATCTCATCCCTTCTCGAAATGTTGCCTACTCGCTGACAACGATCACATCTGGTTACAAACTGATGAGCATCCTTGAATAGTGATGGCCAATAAAATCATGCCTGCAGAATACGAGTAGTTGTCTTTTCACCTCCATAATGGCCTCCATAAGCTGTGGCATGATAATCCCTCAGAATAGCTTCAGTCTCACTATATGGTACACACCTTCTGATAATCTGATCAGCCCCTTGTTTAAACAGATATGGTTCGTCCCAACGAAACCACTTGACGTCGTGCATGAATTTCTTCCGTTGAGCTGGCGACAACTCAGGTGGAACAATTTGACTTACCAGATAATTCACAATATCAGCATACCATGGTTCTTCTTCTTGTATTCCAAACAGCTGTTCATCTGGAAATGATTCATTGATGATGGTACTGTCTTGAGATGATTTACCAAGATCTTCCAATCGTGAGAGGTGATCAGCTACCTGATTCTAGGTCCCTTTTCTATCTTTGATCTCCACGTCGAATTCTTGAAGTAGGAGAATCCATCGAATCAGGCGGGGTTTAGAATCCTTCTTGGAGAGCAGATACCTAATAGCTGCGTGGTCAGTATACACCGTCACTTTCGTACCAAGCAAGTATGATCTGAATTTTTCAAAGCCATATACAATGGCTAACAGCTCCTTCTCTGTGGTTGTGTAATTCACTTGCGCATCATTGAGTGTCTTGCTTGCATAGTAGATAACATGAAAAATCTTGTGTTTCTTTTGACCAAGAACAACCCCTAATGCAAAATCGCTAGCATCACACATCATAGCAAAAGGTTCATTCCAATCTGGGGCGATGATCACAGGTGCCGAAATCAACTTCCTCTTCAATGTCTCAAAAGCTGTCATACAATCATCATCGAATTTGAAGGGAATATCCTTCTCCAATAGCTTACACAAAGGTTTAGAAATTTTGGAGAAATCCTTGATGAATCTTCTGTAGAAACCTGCATGACCGAGGAAACTACGAATTCCTCTCACTGAATTGGGCGGTGGAAGATTTTCAATTGTCTCTATTTTTGCTTTATCCACTTCCAGGCCACGACGTGACACCTTGTGTCCAAGAATAGTTCCCTCTTGTACCATGAAATGGCATTTCTCCCAGTTGAGAACCAGATTAGTCTCCACGCATCTTTTCAGAACCATGCTAAGATTGTGTAGACATTCGTCAAAAGAATACCCAAATACTGAAAAATCATCCATTAATACTTCCACTGTCTTACCAATCATGTTTGAAAAAATTGCCATCATGCACCTCTGAAAAGTGCCAGGTGCACCACATAACCCAAAAGAAACCCTTCGAAAAGCGAAGGTACCGAACGGACAAGTAAATGTTGTCTTCTCCTGATCCTCTGGAGCAATGCAGATCTGATTGTAACCCGAATATCCATCCAGCAGGCAATAGTACTCATGGTCGGCCAGTCGGTCTAGCATTTGATCGATGAAAGGAAGAGGGAAGTGATCCTTCCGAGTAGCTTTGTTCAGCTTCCTGTAATCCATGCAGATTCTCTAACCAGTGACTGTCCGCGTAGGAATGAGCTCGTTCTTTTCGTTAGTTACCACAGTCATGCCTCCTTTCTTTGGCACACATTGAACTGGACTCACCCAAGCACTGTCAGAAATAGGATAGATAATCCCTGCATCCAACCATTTGATAATTTCCTTCTTTACTACTTCCTTCATGAGTGGATTAAGCCTTCTCTGATGTTCCACTGTTGGCTTACTACCTTCTTCCAGCGGAATCTTATGCTGACAATAGGCAGGACTGATTTCTTTAATGTCTGCAACAGTCCAACCAATGGCTGATTTGAATTCCCTGAGAACCCTTAACAGCTTTTCTTCTTCAGGACCTGTAAGGTTAGCAGCAATAATTACAGGTAAAGTAGATGATTCCCCAAGAGAAGCATACCTTAAGTGATCAGGCAATGGTTTGAGCTCTAGCTTTGGTGCTTCCTCGATAGATGGTTTCAAACGCTGATGTGATTCTCTCAATTCAGATAAACCCAACGATTCTGGGTTCCCAAACTTTTGTTGCCAAGGAGAAGCATTCAGAGACTGTACCTGTTCTTCAACCTCATCCTCTTCAATTGTAAAGTCCCCACTTAAAGCCTTTTCCAGTGTATCATTCATAAGTATGTGTTCAATCTTTACTTGCACAGCAGATTCCACTATATCTACTTTAAAGCATTGATCTTCTTCTGTTGGAAATTGCATTGCTTTGAACACATTGAATGTGACATTCTGATCGTGCACTCTCATGGTGAGTTCTCCCTTCTGTACGTCAATCAATGTCTTTCCCGTTGCCAAGAATGGTCTACCAAGAATGATAGGGATTTTCTTGTCTTCTTCAAAATCAAGGATGACAAAATCTGCTGAAAAGATTAGTTTGTCGACTTTCACCAAAACATCTTCGACAATTCCTCGCGGATAAGTGATTGAACGATCTGCCAACTGCAGTGACATGTTAGTCGGCTTTGTCTCAGGAAGACCAAGTTGTAAGAATATAGAGTATGGCATGAGGTTGATGCTCGCTCCCAAATCGCACAAACATTTGTCGAATGACAAATTCCCAATTATGCATGGTATAGTGAAACTACCAGGATCCTTCAACTTTGGTGGTAACTTCTGCTGCAATACTGCACTACACTCTTCCGTCAAGGCAACAGTGTTTAACTCTTCTAGCTTCAGTTTCCTAGATAGAATGCCTTTCATGAATTTGGCGTAGCTTGGCATTTGTTCCAGCGCTTCAGCAAAAGGTAAGTTGATGTGTAGTTTCTTAAAAACTTCCAAGAATTTAGCAAACTGTTTATCCGATTTCTGCTTCTGAAGCCTTTTAGGGAATGGTGGAGGAGGAAATACTTCCTTGTGATCACTGTCTTTCTCTGAACTACTTTTCTCCTCTGAATCATTCATTTTTTTTAATCGGCTCCTCCTGCGTATCTTTTTCTGCAGAAAATCCCCCTCCAGCAGTAAGGTGAGGCGCGCCCGCGCCTGAAGAAGCGCGCCCGCCCTGCACCTCCTGCCCAGAATGCCGACGTTCTTCGTTTTATGGAATTTCAACCTCTTGATTATTCGTAACCCTTCCAGAACGCAATGTAATAGCGTGTATTTGTTCCTTGTTTTCTTTCTTGCCTGGGTTAGCCTCTGTGTCACTTGGTAATTGTCCTTGAGGTCTGTTTAGAAGAGCATTTGCTAGTTGACCAATTTGATTTTCCAATGTTTTCAGTGTCACAGCTTGACTCTTATACATCATTCTCAGTTCCTCCATTTCTGACTTTTCATTTGAGTGCCCTTGTCCTCCTTGAGGTTGTTGATGGAAACCAGGAGGGTTGTATGATTGTCTTGGTGCATAAGATTGTTGAGGAACAGAATTGTTGAAAGGCCTTGTTCCGAATTGCTGACCCTGCGATGGTTGTGGCATGGCATTCTGATTGTTGCTCCAACTGAAGTTAGGATGATTCCTGTTGTTGGGATGATATGTATTAGGTGCTGGTTGTGTAGGCTTCTGAAAGTTGCTGACAAAATACGCTGAATCGCTAGAAATAGCACACTGAGTTGTATCATGAGCACCTGCACATAGATCACAAACCATAGCGACTTGCTGAATTCCTGCCTTGGATAATGCGTCCACCTTTATAGATAACGCCTGTAGTTGAGCTGTTATAGCCGTGGCAGCGTCCACTTCAAAAACACCTGCAGTTTTACTCTGCGGCAATCGCTGAGTAGGATTCTGATACTCGTTAGCAGCCATCATTTCAATCAAGTCATAAGCTTCTTCATAGCTCTTGGCCCAAAGAGCTCCTCCAGATGCTGCATCAAGCATAGGTCGTGAATGATTCAACCCATTATAGAAACCGTTAATGACCATCCAATCGGGCATCCCATGATGGGGACACTTTCGAAGCATCTCTTTATACCTTTCCCAAGCTTCACACAACGTTTCTCCAGAATGTTGATTGAACTGTGTAAGAGCATTCCTCATGGCTGCTGTCTTAGCCATAGGAAAGAATTTAGTCAGAAACTTTTGTGCGAGATCCTCCCAAGTAGTTATAGAACCTGCTGGCAGCGAATGCAACCAGCTCTTTGCCTTGTCTCGTAGAGAGAATGGAAACAGCCTCAGTTTTATAGCATCTTCAGAAACCCCGTTGGTTTTAAAGGTATCACAGATCTCGATGAAGTCTCTGATATGCATATTAGGGTCCTCAGCAGGTGAACCCCCAAACTGCACAGAATTCTGAACCATTTGAATTGTGCCCGGCTTGATTTCGAAATTATTAGCTGCAATAGCCGGCCTAACAATGCTTGACTGAATGTCATTGATCTTCGGTTGAGAGTAATCCTTAAGAGCTTTCACTGGATCCCCCATTACTATTTCTGGTTCAATTTCTGGAACTGCAATTCCCTCTTCTTCGTCTAAGTGTTCTTCCAGTTTTTCCTTACTCGATTGAGAACGAGTACGCATACACGATCAATTACCTGAATTCACGTAACAAACAAGAACGATTAGTAACAAATCTCAGTCAGTGATATCTAACGACCACTGATGATAAGCACATTAACTAAATAAAACAATGAACCGAGTCCTCGGCAGCGGCGCCAAAAACTTGTTCGCACTTTATTCACGCAAGAGAACGTGGTCACAAGTAATACAGTAATAAGTAGGATTCGTTCCCACAGAGACTCGACTTGCTTACGTTTAGTTCACTTATACACCAGAGTATGATTAAGTTTCACTGCTAAGAAAATAACAATTGGAATTTTGATTACACTACTAATTAAAACTTAACGAATTACTTATATAAAATAAACATGGGATTTTAACTTCATTAACTATCTCATCTAGAATCTTATGCCTTTTCAACCTAACATGTGAAAGTGACGATAACTGATCAGACCCTCTAAACTGATAAACGCCAACTTTCGTTGCACGCATACCATCCTAATGAACATCCACAAAAGATAGAAGTTAAATAGTCAACCACTATACTTAGTCCCTATATGTCTATAGAGATTGAAAACATAATGGCTTAAGCACAAGGATCCATAAAATCACATAGTCAGTGCAAGACGGTTAGAATTACACCACAAATTAATACCTGCTCTTAACACGCAAAAACCTATGCTAGCATGGCATGTTCTAAACCCTAGATCCACTTTCGCATTCACGAGGATTTAACAAACAATCATAAATGTTCGCGACGCATTTACAACGAATAAGCTTAACCATACTAGGATATCCATAACAATCACATACTTGGCATAAAGACAATCAATATCTAGAATCGATAGAGAAATCCATTAAAATCCCATGACAACCATTAGCCCATAATTGGACTAGCCGCCATCATGGGTTCATATGAAAACATAGTAGATAAACAATTAAACATAAAAGACTGATATTAAATTGCAATAGTAAAAGAAACAACCGATAATCCACGTGATGGAAATTACAAAAGAAAAATAGCTTGACGGCTCACAAAGTACTCTGTCTTCTTGTACGATAATAAAACCCTACTTGCTTAATTAAGTTTCTAGATAATGACAAAAAAATAATAATCCTTATGTTTTTATACTAGGTTACATAAAAACAATGATTCATGGGCTTGCTGCTTCCTGGGCTTCGAAACGGACCAACTGCAGAAAAATCAGCAACTGAAACCGGCTGGAGCGCGGAGGCGCTTGACAGGGCGCGGGCGCGCCTCATTAATAGAGCGCGGGCGCGCCTGTAGAGGGGAGGGCGCGCCTGCCCTTTCTGCCCGAAATTGATTTTTCTTGCTAGTTGCTTCTTTAGCGAATCGTCTCACTTTCTCTTGGTCTCAACTCAAGCCTTGACCCTTCTCCCTTGAATTCCTAGCTCATGTACCACCAATTTATGCAAATATTCATAAATTCTGCTACGAACGGCAATCTGCACACCAAAGACACAAAACACATCAAAAGACACTACATACTTGGGCACAAGCGATCAATTTAAGTCAAATTGGAACGTATATAGTGGACCAAAAAGTCCACTAACTCCACCTTTATCATTACCCGGTTAAATGTAATTTTGAGTGCAATCAAAGTATATTAATACTCGTATAGAAATATAATGATTTCAAGTCAGAGGATCATTACATCATTATCACTGCGAAATTTCTTATGACACTTATTAACATGTAGAATCTCACGGCGGGTCTTTCCAGTGTCATGTATTGATACATACACTTATGTTCTTGACTTTAGTATCACCATACCTATGACCAATGAGATGTGGTCATCTGTCAACAAACATACTAGTCTTATTGCATTATTACTGTTCTTAAATAATAATACTTGACTAGGAAATTTTAGGAATAAAATATTATTCATATAATCTCATTTTTAAGTCACATACTTAAATATATATATATATTACGTATTAATATTCCAAGAACATTTATTATTCTTTCAATTTATGACGCAGTAAATAAAGACATAATAAATATTAATTAAATAATCACATAAAACATAATCCTTAATTGTTTTCAATAAAACATTAAAAGTATTATCTCTAGGACACCAATACTAACACATGAGACTTTCAGAGTTTAGACAAACTCTGGCAAGAAAGTCCAAGAAATTCTTTCTGAAAAGAATTGGACATTTGCTCTAGGTTATGGCTATGATAATGAGCAAATGCTAAGAATAATAAGACACACACAGGAATAAAAGAAAAGTTGAGTAAACCTGTGAATTTTGTTAGGGCTAATAATGAAAATGACATCTCTAATAAATGCTCTAATAATCACAAAAGCAAAGAGAAAAGTGGGTCTGAAAAAAAATCAGTCAATGTTGGGTTACTCTCACAAAAGCAACTTAAGGAAAAGTTGAAATCTGTTACTAACAAGAATAAGTCTAAGAAGGTCAAAAGGAATAGAAATGGCAAGGTAGGAATTTCTAAGGAGAATGATTATAAGAATATTCCTGATGCTCCTAGAAAGATCTGTTTCAAATGTGGAAATTTTAATCATCTTGCTATTGATTGCAGGCATAATAAAAAGAAGGACCCTGAAAGACCTAAATCAGGAGATAGGAAACAGACTAGATATAGACCATAAAATCCTTATTTTCACTGTGGTAGTTTATGGCATTCTATTTACACATGTAAAGAATATCATGGTATGTATTTCAATTATTATGAACTCTTGCCTCATTTGAATAAATCTCCAGTTTCTTCTAATTATTCTGCTAAACAACAGTATGTGGTAAAAGCTGACAGAAGAAATATAAACTTTGAAAATGTAAACTATGTTAACTTAAACTCTGATAAAGTTTCTTCTACTGCAAAAGTTAACAATTTTAAAAAGAAAGGATCCAAAGTTGTTTGTGTCCTCAAACTGCTAAGTAAGTTGTATATATGATTGTAGGGAAATAAGAAAAACATCCTGATAATTGATAGTGGATGTTCTGTACATATGACTGAAAACAAATCTCTGCTTTCAGAGTTCGAGGAGGAATCTGGCCCAGCAATATCTTATGGAGATGGCAACATAGGAAGAACACTGGGATATGAAAATATTATGATTGGAAATGTCATCATTGAAAATGTAGTTCTGGTTGAAGGACTCAAGCATAATCTCTTAAATAAGAGTCAAATGACAGACAAAGGTTATTCTGTAGAATTTCATGAAACACATTGTGAAGTCAGAAGAAAAAAGGATGGAAAAGTGGTTCTCATTGGGCACATACATAACAATCTATTTGAAGCTAGCTTAGAGGTAAACTCAGATGGTCCCTTAACTTGCTTACTTGGAAAAGCATCATCTTTAGAAATCTTGAATTGGCATAAGAAGCTGTGTCACTTGAACTTTGATAAAATAAATGAGTTAGTAAAAAAAGATCTAGTAAGAGGTCTTCCCAAAGTTCAATTTCATCCTGATAGTCTCTGTGATTATTGTCAAAAGGAAAAATAAAAGAAGACATCTGTTGGGTCCCGGAGATCGTAGAGGGGGGGTGAATACGATTCCCAAATTAAATATGACTATTAATAATTTTTGGGACAACATAAAAATTACTTTGGTTCAAACCCGGTTACTGTTCATCATCTTCTTCAACCTCAAGAACACCATTAAAATAACCAAGATAATGAACGGTAAATCATCTAAAACACACAACACAACAAGATCCAAGAATATAACTTTATATTCATTGAAGTGGGGTAGATGCTACAAACAAGTTCAAGAACATAAGCTCAAGAACACAATAAAGAAGTGATTTTTGTCTCCTCTAAAACTATTACATTTTGTAGATCTAGGAGACAAAAATCAGCCCTATCTTCTAAACAAGATTTAACAAGTGTTTACAATAGAAAGATAGAGGAGTGGTGTAGATAAAGAAAATCATGGCTCCAAAATATATTCAAGATCTAGTTCGGCCATGGGGAGAGAATAATTTTTCTCTCTCTCCCCTTTTCTTCTCCTGCACCCACACTACAAAAAAAACAAGTATGGAAGACTTTTATTCAAAGTGAAAAAGGTTACTTTTTCACTTTTTCTCCTTTTGCTCATGTCCACCCAAATCTTATCTTCAAAGTCATGTGCCAAGCATACCTTTGGAAATATTTAATGTAAAAGTAATATTTAAATAAATATATATAATATAAATGAAGAATGTCTTTATTTATAAAATATATAAATAATTAAATAAATACTTTATTTAATTAAATTAAATATTTCCATTCCACTCTTCAATTTGTGTAGACTTCCTTATCCAAATACTTGGCCCCGTATACGTGACTCCGCCACGTCCAAGTATTTGGCCTTCTAATCTGTGAAGCTTTAGTAAGATCCAATCAGGTTGTGTCGTCTGTCCCTTATCCATTAGGCTGGCATTTCTCCAACACTGATTTACCACCTTTGTTGATCCTCTACATGACTCAAGAAAACCAACAACTTTAGAATGATTAAAACCATATTAACCGACGAGAGCTTGCCTCCAATGTCCTGACACTTTATGCAACGGTCTGGTTCATAAGTGACTAGTCTTGATAGGGGCTCTTGATTCCGAACATGATTCCACATTCTTCTTTGCAAACCTTACTTGTAGCTTCGATTGTAATGCACTAAAATCTTCATAGACTAAGACAATCTTTTGTAGCTTCCACATCCTTGAATAGATGTCAATATCTTTTATTCTCCACTGAGGCATGAACATGTTAATGAACATGTTAATGAACTTCTTCCAGTGAGCTTCAAGTCTGTAGATGATCCTTTGATACTTTGTCTTAACTGAACTCTGTGATCCAAGATTTCTGTGCACCTGCATATTATTACATGTCCCGTTCTATTGTTGAGTTATCATCAACCATTACACAGAGATTACATTTAGCATTTCTAGTACACATGAAAGTGCAGTGAGTTACTTCCCTTCACTCCTATCTCCCCTTTCAATCTCCCCCTATTTGGTTGATATGGAATAGCAATCAAATACTATTTCCCTTTACAATCTCCCCCAAAAGCAATTAAATAAAATTAACTGTTAGAGGATAACTCAACTAATATACAAGAAACAATTAAAGTACTGGACATGAAAATAATATACAAAAGGTTCTGGAAAGATATAATCAGTTAAATCCAGATTTCCTGAGTTGCTGAAAATGAATGATGAATTTCTGAATTTCATTTTCCTTTAGCTTTCTCCACTTCAATGTTCTTCAAAGATGGGGTTCTTTCAATAAAGAAACAAATCATTAGTAAAGACTTCTGAACAATCATTCTTGTTCATCTTGCAATTCGAACTAGAACATACAGCTCTCTATGTTCCCCATAAGAGGTCAACTCATTTTCCCCTTAAGGTTGTTCTCTCTTGGAATGAAAGTCACTTCCTCTTTTTCTTCAGGATGTTCTATTTCCAGGAATCATATTTTTCTTTCTTCCCTGCACTATTCCACTGACTTCATCTATCACTGAAACAAGAAATAGAACACACTTGGACACTTCTCAGATGCCCCTTGAAAATCTCTTTCACATTCTTCTTTACCCAGAAAACTTCTACTTAGCAAAAACTCCCCCTGAGTTGATACTCTTCAAAGAAATCTTCATTTTCATTCATTTATCGTGCTAGAAAGAATTCTTCTGCCGAACCTCTCCTAAGAATGTTCCAATGACAGATCTTCAAACAAATAGAGCAAAATCCCTTAGATATCTTTTCAGAATAAGATATAGCACTGCAAACCAAGATGTTAAGATTCTCCATAACTTCTCCCCCTTAGTACGACAAGTAACTTCTTCCCAATTGACAAAAAGTAACTTCTCCACTTCAGACGAAAAATTGGTTAAATCTACAACACCTTTAGGGATTAGGCTCCAACCAATTTCTAAGAAACTCCCCCTTAGTAATTTCTCCCTTGCATCACTAAGGTTTAAATTTCATCTAATTCTCCCCCTTAGTTCATGCAAGCTCCAATCCACCCTTGTGTCTTTAGATATCCTCTAAGTAACCTCCACAAGATAGGATTGACGGATCTCGTTTCTTGTAGATCTCGTTTCTTGTATCACCAAATTCTCCCCTTTAGTTGAGAATATCCGTTAAAACAATAAAAGTATCATCTACATCCAATCGAATAAGAAACTCTCCTCCAACTGAACATAAATCCTCCTTAGGCCTAAAAATTAATGTCTCCCCCTTTGAGATTGAGAACAACATGAATTAATAGACCCAAAGGTAATAGTTTGGACATTCCCACTAAGCTTCAGCTAGACTCTTCTTCAGCTTGTCTTCCAGAAAAGAATCTTTTCAACATTCCAGAGCTGGAAAATTCAGTAACAAGATTCAAGCATAGTAGCAAGGTTAGTGTTTGGTATATGGTTTCCTCACTTCTACTACGTTCTGTTGGTGTTTACACTTTCAAGCGTAAGTGTTCCACTCATTTCTCTCCCTATTTCTCTCACTCAAGTGTATCACTCCCTCACTTCACTCAAGTGTTTCTTTCCCTTACTTGCACTCATTCCATTTATAGCAATTTGTACCTGCAAGTAAATCCATGCTAGTCTCACCAAGATATTATGGATCGTTGACTGTAGCATGTTGTCGATCACTAAAGATCTAGGTTCTGAGATGGAATCTCAGACAGGGTTTCAGTTAGGCCGTCACCCAACTTACCATGAGCAAATCCATGCACACGTGGCTCGTCGTCGGGGAATAACCCTTCTGAAATTGGAATTTCCTCCATTCCAGGAGTGACTGAAATCCCAACACCCTGATCCTCAAAAGACTCATCAAATTGGTAAACCAACTGAATCATAGTCTACGAGTTGTTGCTCAGCTACTTTCAGCATCAACAATCTCCCCATATGCAAATCCATGCACTGGATCGTTGACGGTGATATGCCTTTAAGTTTTGAGCGATCCATGTATTCCAGAATTTAAATTCCTGGGAGAGTAGACATGTACAACATCTTTCTCAATCACCTGTGAAGATGAATTAACTCACTATTTTCAGTCATGGAAAACTGTTAGTGATTGCCTCTCAACATCAACAGATTGCTCTGCGGATGTGAAATCCCGTTAGGGAACTAGGACTGTTCCTCCTAGGAAGGTTGACAAGGATTTTAATATATGGCAAGAAATCCAAGTTTCCCTCAAATGCCTGTGAAGGTGGCTCAACAACTTCATTCACCATGAATGGTAAACAAAGAAGTTTAGGGGTTTTACCTATACCTCACAATGTGCACTTCTTGCAATGTGTCCTCACAATTGTTAGTCCCAAGAGAGGCTAGAGAACTGTTAGGTCCTTTAACATCCCTTAGATGCAAAAACTTTAGGATTACCATCAGCGTGAATGCTTTTGGTGTGCTTGACTCATTACAAGGTGCTCTGGCTGACGAGCGAATTTTCAATAAAATCACCCTGTTGAGAGAGTTCATTCAGAAACGGTTGAATTGCCTTTTCAGCTCTGTATCCTTTTGAGAGAATACAGATGAGCTACAGATACCTCAATTTGTATACTTCTTTCCTTCTCGAGAGGTAGTGCTGTGGATGCACTTCCGACTTCATCCTTATTTGCTGCATCAAGTGCAGTTTCTCCCTTAACAACCGCTAATCTACATAAGTTCCTTATATCACCAAGGGTTGAAAGTTTGAATTAGAATGATAGTGTTTGGTACTAAGGCCTTGGTTAGAAATTGATGGATTATTCAACTTCTAGACCTTCCCCTATAGCCACTAAGGCCAAGCCATTACGGCTAAATAGATAGAGTTGATCAGAGCTATATAAAATTTGGTAGAGTATGATTAAACTTATTCTCTATTCCTTCTCAGAAATATAGCATCAGAGCAATGTGTCCTCAAGAAACAATGCACTAGAGCTAAAATGTGGGAATTAATAAAGAATAGGTAAAAGAATATTAAGCCAAATTTCATAAACTCACAATTTTGGAAAAAAAGTTTAACAGATTAACAAAAGTGTTCTTTTGAATTTCTCTTCGACAAATATCCAATTGAAATTCAACTCTTTTAAAAAAACATTTTGATTAATAACTCAAATCTATTTCATCTTGCTCACTGTATGTTTTCAGAAATTATTTTGCAATTCATTCTTATCGGATATTATCTCCGACTTAAAACATAAATCATTTAAAAAAAAATCGAATGAATGCTTTAGTCATACAGTCCAAGGCACTAATCCCAAAGCAAACAACCATTGTTTTAATACTACAGGTCAATATGAAACAGACATTAACAAGAGTTTTGAAAAATGTTTTACCAATAGTTGATACCTCAAGATCAAAACAATTTACTCAAATAAAATAGCCTGATACCATGCAACCTAAGTTACAAGTTATCAAGTAACTTTATTTAAACAAATCGTGGAGAGAAAATAGTTTTCATTACAAAACATTTAGAGATAATCCTCAAGAAATGTTTTCTTTCAAAGGGAGTAAAAAAAACTTTTAGTGGCTTTTCATTCTCTAGCAAATGAATGCATGTTTAGATAAAACATTTTTAACAAAAAATAGACAAGAAATTTCTTTATGCATTCAAGTTCTAAAGAATGAAAAGCATATGTTAATACTAATGAATTATCAAAGATATGAATGACAAGACATTCAAAAGTACTAGCATCATTCAATCATTTTGTAATAAAATGCATCTTACTACAAAACAATCAAGCACATAAGATACTTACATTATGCTAGACAATTACCATTTGTCGCTTGAAACAAACACATATTGCAATATAGATCATGGTAATTCGAAAGCATAAAACATAAGCATCCGCTAAACACTGAACATACATTGACCGAATGACAGCATTTAACTTCTTACACTACATCTCAACAATTATCACATAAGCATATTGAAAATACTCATGACAATCAGAATGTATGTAAGCTCGAGGTACTAGTTGCATCAGAGATCAAATACCTTTAAATATTAATGCTAAAATTTATGATCTTTGACAACCCCTCGCGATGTAGTAAATTACTTTAAATATCAGTGTTTTTGAAATAATCTTTTTGTCACTTAGTGCAGAAATTCTAAGTGACATCACTAATATCAAAAGAATGACAACTAATATTAATGGATTTTGTAAAAGACATGAATTACATCACTTAAACTACATATTAAGTGGTTCCATTAATATTAGCATTAAACAATTAAAAGTAAATAAAATTACAATTAATTAATATATACAAATACTTATGCTGAAACATTTGATACATATAGCATGAATAACATATGACAGCACAAAGTACGAGATCCTGGATATAAATTGACTATACAAAGAGATGCTACAGTGTTAGGTCCCTAGGTCCCGGGTGATCATAGGTAATCTCATAATGATAATATTGAGTCCCGGGTGGTCACACGCCAAACATTAATCAGTTCCTAGAGATCGTAGACATCTAAATAGCATGAACACTCTCTATAAACTTTACATTTAAATAAATCAATATTAGACTAGAGTGACATACCTTAGTCAATAGAGCTTTTACTGGTGTATGATCGTTGAATGAACAAATACTCCTCTTTACCCTAGAGATCGAACGTTTACTCCTTTCGAGATCGAACGTTTACTCCTTTTGGACAGGAATAACTTTTCAGCTACCAGTTAACATTGTTCCTCGAAACAATACCACGCTCATCCAGACGGAAACTGCATTACCTTCAACACCCAAATATTTCCTTGTAGATATTGGTCTTGGCAGCAGCTTCACTAAACTCAGCACTCTAGAAACCAGTAGTCTTGACACTAGCAGAGTAGAACCTTAAAAAAAACTCTGAACTACCCTTCAGCTTCTGTATCAATACCAAGTCTTCATATGGATTGATTCCTTGTGCTAAGTGTATCTGCCTCTGGTTCAATTGAGTTAGTTCCTTGATTCGAACCCTACTCAATCTTGATTAGTTAGTGCATCTTCAATCTTCATTGAATTCACTCAGAAAAACCAATGAAATACTCTTATACATGCACGGCACTACCAATCACTACTCTACTACCCAGATTCATCAAGAACTGACTCTAGGAAATGTTGTTACACAAAACCCTTTGTCATGACAGATGTGTCCTTAATGTTTCCTTAGATTTTCAGTGGGTAGAGTAGTCTTCTTCAATTATGATTGAGATCATCTTGCATTATCTTTAAATTGATAATTTCCTTTCTAATATGCAATCACTCAATCTGGATCACTCAGTGCTCCTAAGAATCTCAACTCTTACTCAATGAGCACTGCTAGCCTTTGAGCATCAAACACGACTAGTTGATCCAACTTACTGATGCTCCCCCTGTGATGCTGCTTGCAGCTTTTCTTCATCTGGTGTCATCTGATCTTGAGCCCTAAACAGGATGTCAACCTTTAGAAATTCAGAGCTAAAATCAAATGAATGCTAGGGAGCTTGATGATGATGTTCACTGCATCTAGATCATCTTAAATCAATCACAGACTCTGTGTAAGCTCTTAACTCCAAATAAGATAGCCCTTCATCACACCATGTGACTTCAGGCATGATTAATCTTACTTGATGTCTTCTCTTTATATTTGCTGATTAGACTTGCTGTGTCAACTAATTCAGCCGTAGTGAATAGGAAACCTTAAGTCTATCCATTATCCTTGTAATTCCACTCAAGGTCTGGATTTCCCTATTAACTCCTCCATTTGGTCATGAAGTCCGGAAACTGAACTTTACTCTAGAATACTCCTTTTAGTGCAGACATAACATAGAACTTCGTTCGTCAACAGATTCCATTACATGCCCTCAAAGTGTTCTTACAGCAATCTGCCTAATCCTTTGAATGTGATTAATAACTGAGATGCTTCATCTATCGAATGCATGAACAAACACCAAAACTAAACGGGGTAGCCTTTGACTTGACTTCCCTTCAACTGACATACTTCACTAATGTCCTTCTTAAAAGAATTTCATTAGAAGTAGTCCTTTCTCACCAACTTCATCTTTACCGTCGAATCCGTTATCTTGATAAACCAAGTATTAGTTGATAAACCAAGTGTGAGAGCATCACTTGTTGTTGCAGCTAACTCCATTCTGATAAACTTCAACGAATAGTTGACTTCATCATAAGCATTACATTTCGTGTCAGCAATAACCTCACTTCCAGTAGAGTGAGCTTCTATTTCTCTTAACCCCGATCAATACTGTTCATCCTCGAACTGATATTAGGAAACCCTTCGCAAAGAATTCCCTAGGTCTTTCTTAATATTGTGATTCAGATCATTCAAGAAAAATAGGTAACCTTGCTTAACCATTTGAATACCAAAGCAAAAGTAGTTACATGCCTCGAACATGAAAATGTCAGAGATATATAACTTGTACATGTTGAAAGATACTCTGCATTCACAAATGATTAAGACACGTGGTCCTCAATTTGATTGAGTCCAAGGGTTAGAGATATTTTTAAACATAGTTAACAACAAAGCATTCAAGTTCAACATGCTCATTCTTATGTGACTAATCACTCCTCATCTATATCAGCCTCAACAAGTAGTCTTGGCTATGAGCTCAGTGATCCCAACCTAACTTAAGGTGGACTAGCAGTCTATAAGAATCATGTCGTACATATATGTAGTCATAGAAGAATCAATCACTCAGATTCCTAATTCTTCTAAATCACCTTTGTTGTTCACTTTAACATTATATTATCTCTAATTACCTGAGTCAATTTAAATTTAAAAATTTAATTCATGGTTTATTAAACTGACCCCTAGGCAATTCCCAAATTAGAAACAAACTTATCTTAACAAGCACATGATCAAATATAGTATTTAATACAACCATGCGAGTATAAACAGATTATAGACAATGTAAACATCAAGGCACTTAGCATGCAGCAAATACTCTTTCCGGTAAATGTACCCCTACAAATACCTAAGACTCTATATGCTAACATGATCAATTATCGTAAAGCAAGCATTAAATCACACAAGATCTAATCATGAAGTCAAATACTGATAAACAAGCAACACTAACAAACTAGCATAAGTTATCTAATTTATATAGAAATCAAGGTGAGATATGCATTACATCAAACTTATAATATAATGCAGTTCAGCACTTAATACTCTATAATTAAATCAAACAAGTATAAACTAGTTAGAAAGTATACCTGAGCGATGCTTAGCATTCCATCTCGAGTGATAATCAGTTGATCCAAATCAATTTCCATTCTACTGACACTCATGGAAATATCCTTGCATTTGACCTCAATAACCAATGATGTTCCTGCTTCAACCCAAACTGATACCTGATTGTTCTGCTTAAAGACCCCGACATAGAATGTCTCATGTTCTGCTTGAAAAGATCACTCTTCTTTGTATGTGTACCAATAACCCATTGATTATCATATGTCAGTGATAATCAAACCTTGTGTATTTCTGCCACTGATGTCCTTTAACCAAATCTTCAATTGTTGTTTTGGTTCTTTGACCGTTAAACTGAATTCCTTTTCAAAATCCCAAATTCTTCAGATATTGATTCGAAAACCACTGATCGAAGACTCTTCCCTAAATGAACTAATCCCATTTCATTAACCAAATGATCCACTGAGTAGACCGATGTAGAAATACATCTCCAATGGTAAGATCAGGTCTCAACTCCATTAGAATGTTCTTCAGTCAGTTCGTTTGTCCTCAACGAACGAAGAATCAACTCCTGTTGTTTCGTTTAATAAAACATTTTGTTCAAACAGAAGTATTTAATTTTTTAGGAATTTAAATAATCAAAATAAATTGAAAATACATTTTTGATAAATAATAATAAATTTCTCAATTTCAAATTATAAATAAAATAAAATTTGAAAAGAAAGTTTTGATATAGAGATAACAAAATTTTCAAGGTATATTAAATAATCCTGAAAAAGAAATTATTTCAAATCAAAATTAATTTCCAAAGAATTTTATAGAATTTATAATCCAAAACAGTTTCAATTATAATTAAAATAAAACAGATTGAAAATATAAGTTTGATATAAAAATAATAAATTTTCAAGTCATCTTAGATATTCTTGAAAATAAATTATTTCAACCAAAATGATTTTCCAAAAAGTTTTATGAGATTTATAATTAAAACTTCCAAGCTTAAATTATAATTAAAATAAATCAACTCAAAAACATAATTTTGAAATAGAAATACTAAATTTTCAAAACATTTAAAATGTTCATGAAAATAAATTATTTCAATCCAAAAATATTTTCCAAAGAGTTTTATAAAATTTATAATTAAAGTTTTATGAAAAATAAATTATTAAACCTCAAAAATAATTCTCAAAATACTTTTAAGAATATTAAACTCAAAAGAAATTAAATTGGATTTTAAGATTAATTTTAGTTTTCAAATTAATAAAATTCTTAACTAAGAATATTAAAAATATAAAATATTTGACTCTAAAATTTAAAAGAAAATAAAATATTTTCCAAGATGTAAGATAAACTTGAAAAATAAATTATTTAAATTTAAAAATTATTTTCAAAATATTTTATATAATTAAATTCAAATTTAATTATTAAATTAATTATTAAACTAAAAACAATTTGAGAGAAAAACAATTTTTGTTTTAAATAAAAGTTAAACTATGTAGCCATGTGTCATGTTGAAACAGCCCTCTAAGTAGAACTTCTACATAGGAATGTTCTCCATAGACTCTATCTCGAACACCAAGTAGAACTTCTACATAGGAATGTTCTACATAGACTCTATCTCGAACATTAAGTAGAACTTCTGACTTAGAAAATATTTCTAACTCTAGAATTTCTACTTAGGTTCTATCTAGAACATTAAGTAGAATATTCTACATAGAAATGTTCTACTTAGCCATCTCGAATATCTATCTCGAATATTCTACATAGGAATGTTCTACTTGGCCATCTAGAACATTTTGTACTTAGAAAAATTCCGGGCTTCAAAAAAAAATTCTAGATGCCCAGTGAACCAATTGTACCCTCTTTAATCTCAAAAATAAAAATAGATCCAATCGATTTGTATGTCAATCGAGTAGCTCTGATACCAATTGTTGGGTCCCGGAGATCGTAGAGGGGGGGTGAATACGATTCCCAAATTAAATATGACTATTAATAATTTTTGGGACAACATAAAAATTACTTTGGTTCAAACCCGGTTACTGTTCATCATTTTCTTCAACCTCAAGAACACCATTAAAATAACCAAGATAATGAACGGTAAATCATCCAAAACACACAACACAACAAGATCCAAGAATATAACTTTATATTCATTGAAGTGGGGTAGATGCTACAAACAAGTTCAAGAACATAAGCTCAAGAACACAACAAAGAAGTGATTTTTGTCTCCTTTAAAACTATTACATTTTGTAGATCTAGGAGACAAAAATCAGCCCTATCTTCTAAACAAGATTTAACAAGTGTTTACAATAGAAAGATAGAGGAGTGGTGTAGATAAAGAAAATCATGGCTCCAAAATATATTCAAGATCTAGTTCGGCCATGGGGAGAGAATAATTTCTCTCTCTCTCTCCCCTTTTCTTCTCCTGCACCCACACTACAAAAAAAAACAAGTATGTAAGACTTTTATTCAAAGTGAAAAAGGTTACTTTTTCACTTTTTCTCCTTTTGCTCATGTCCACCCAAATCTTATCTTCAAAGTCATGTGCCAAGCATACCTTTGGAAATATTTAATGTAAAAGTAATATTTAAATAAATATATATAATATAAATAAAGAATGTCTTTATTTATAAAATATATAAATAATTAAATAAATACTTTATTTAATTAAATTAAATATTTCCATTCCACTCTTCAATTTGTGTAGACTTCCTTATCCAAATACTTGGCCCCGTATACGTGACTCCGCCACGTCCAAGTATTTGGCCTTCTAATCTATGAAACTTTAGTAAGATCCAATCAGGTTGTGCCGTCTGTCCCTTATCCATTAGGCTGGCATTTCTCCAACACTGATTTACCACCTTTGTTGATCATCTACATGACTCAAGAAAACCAACAACTTTAGAATGATTAAAACCATATTAACCGACGAGAGCTTGCCTCCAATGTCCTGACACTTTATGCAACGGTCTGGTTCATAAGTGACTAGTCTTGATAGGGGCTCTTGATTCCGAACATGATTCCACATTCTTCTTTGCAAACCTTACTTGTAGCTTCGATTGTAATGCACTAAAATCTTCATAGACTAAGACAATCTTTTGTAGCTTCCACATCCTTGAATAGATGTCAATATCTTTTATTCTCCACTGAGGCATGAACATGTTAATGAACTTCTTCCAGTGAGCTTCAAGTCTGTAGATGATCCTTTGATACTTTGTCTTAACTGAACTCTGTGATCCAAGATTTCTGTGCACCTGCATATTATTACATGTCCCGTTCTATTGTTGAGTTATCATCAACCATTACAAAGAGATTACATTTAGCATTTCTAGTACACATGAAAGTGCAGTGAGTTACTTCCCTTCACTCCTATCTCCCCTTTCAACATCCTTTAAGGGCAAGACTGAAAATTATATTGGAGAACCTTTTAATCTATTACATCTTGATCTGTTTGGCCCTGTCAACATAATGTTTATTGGAAAGAAGAAATATACTCTAGTGATAGTAGATGACTACACAAGATTTACCTGGCTGTCTTCTTACACAAAATGATGAAACAACAGAGATCATTTTTTATCATATTGCCATGATTGAAAATGGATCACCACTCAAGGTAAAGACTCTAAGAAGTGACAATGGAATAGAGTTTAAGAATTCTACAATGGAGAAATTCTGCTCAACCAAAGGAATCATTCAGTAATTCTCAGCACCAGATACACCTCAACAAAATTGTATAGTTGAAAGAAAGAACATAACTCTCATTGAAGCTGCTCGAACAATGTTAGAAGGAGCAAAAATTCTTACTTACATCTTGGCAGATGCTGTGAATAATGCATGTATCACTCAGAATTGTACCTTGATAAATAAGCATGGAATGGCTCCATATAAATTGATGAAGGGAAGGAAGCCAAATGTGAAGTATTTTCACATATTTGGAAGCAAGTGTTTTATTCTTAAAACACATCCTGTGTAATTGAAAAAGTTTGAACTCAAAGCAGATGAAGGTGTTTTTGTTGGTTATTCAACAACCTCCAAAACTTCTTCAAAGACATTCAAAGTGTTTAATCTGAGAACTAAGGTAGTCATGGAATCTATACATGTCTCTTTTGATGAAGGAAGAATAACCGGATTACATGATGAAGAAGCTTAGGAATCTCTAAGCTTTGAAAATGAACTGTTGAAGGTCAACAAGACACAGACAATGATGAGTTAAACTCTGACTCTCTAAACTCTAATTCAAATAATACAAAAATTGAAGATTCTGCACATGTTGAGGGGGAACGACATCAATATTCTACTGAAAGAGTAGAACCAACCTCAATCACTAAAATCTCATAATCTAACCAATCTCTGATAGAGACAAACTCTTAGAGGTCAAACTCTGATCAATCAAATTCTGAAGTCAGCACAACTTCAGGGGGATTATCAACATTCACTGAGGAATCATACTATGAAGGCAATGATCATGGGGGATCATCTATCTCAAGAAATTTTCCTCATCCAAGGAAATGGACCAAAGATCACACACCTGACTTGATAATTGGTGATCTAGAAAGTGGAGTGAAGATAAAGAAAGCTACTCAAAATGAATGTCTCTATCATAGTTTTCTTTCTCAAACAGAGGCAAAGAAAGTTGAAGATGCTCTAAAGGATGCAGACTGTGTAACTACAATGCAGGAAGAATTGAATGAGTTTGAAAAAAATGAGGTTTGGACTCTTGTTCCAAGACCAAAGAACAGATCCATTGTTGGTACAAAATGGTGTTCAGGAATAAAATAGACTCTGATGGAATCATAACATGAAACAAAGCTAGACTAGTTGCCAAAGTCTACTCTCAACATGAAGGTATTGACTATGATGAAACCTTTGCACCTGTAGCTAGACTTGAAGCAATTAGAATTTTCTTGCTTATGCTGCACACAAAAAGTTCAAAGTATACCAGATGGATATTAAAAGTGCATTTCTAAATGGTGAGCTTTAGGATGAGGTATATGTTGAAAAACCTCCTGGGTTTGTGAATCCAAAATATCCAAATCATGTCTACAGGTTGGATAAAGCTTTATATGGACTCAAGCTAGCTCCTAGAGCCTGGTATAAAACACTAGCTCAATTTCTACTTGAAAGTGGTTTCACAAGAGGTACAAGTGATAAAATTTTGTTTTATAGAAATCAAGGCAAGGACTTATTATTAGTTTAAATATATGTTGATGATATTATATTTAAATCTATTAATAAGAAACTCTATGAAAGACTTTCAAAGCTAATGCAGTCCAGGTATCAAATGAGTATGATGGGAGAGATGAGCTATTTCTTGGGCTTGCAAGTGAAACAAACTGATGAAGGGATTTTCATAAGTCAGTCACAATTTATAAGAAATCTTATCACAAAGATTCAAATGCAAGACTCTGCATCTGCTACAACTCCAATGGCTACTACAACCAAACTAGATCAAGATACTGGTGAGCCTGTAGAGATAACATCATACAGAGATGCTGATTTTACAGGCTGTAAAATAGACAGGAAAAGCACAAGTGGAAGTTGTTAATTTCTAGGTGGAAGAATTGTCTCATGGTTTAGCAGGAAGTAGAAATCAATCTCAACATCTACAATAGATGCAGAATATATAGCTGTTAGAAGTTGCTGTGCTCAGATTTTATGGATGAGAAATTAGCTGTCAGACTATGGTTTGAACTTTACAAAAATTTCTATTTATTGTGACAGTCAAAGTGCTATTGCAATGACAGGAAATCCAGTTCAATATTCTCTGACCAAACACATCAGTATAAGATATCATTTTATAAGGGAACATGTCATGGAAGGAATAATTGAAATGCATTTTGTTCTAATAGAACTGCAGTTAACAGACATATTCACAAAACCTCTACGTGAAGAAAATTTTACAAGATTTGTTTCTGAATTAGGAATGGTGACATGAAATTCAACTCCAAACAGCAAGTAACAGACATTACCAGTACTTACTCTCCTGGAAGTGTCTCAGAATCAGCAAACTCTGATGACATCAACCATCTGTATTTATGGTAAACTCTGTCAGAGTATGTGGTAAACTCTGATTCATGGAGAGTCTATTCTCTAATCTAATTAAATCAACAAGTCAAACTCTTTACTAGTGATATTTGTTCTTCAAATAAATACTAATTATTTTATTTATGACATCATATTTATTTTTTATGACGTCATATTAGATAATCTCTGATTGAAATTATACCGACTGCGCGTGTCTGTCACGAAAAATGCTTCATTTTTGTACACAAATACACAAAGATATGCTATATTTGAAAATTGCTATAATCAATTTTAAATCCACTAATATGATGCCACGTGTCCCACTACAGGTTACTAAGCTATTGCGAGGGAATAGATTAATTCATTTGCACCTTGAATTATATTCTATCTCTACTTTCTCTCTCGCTCTTTTCTTCAAAACCCTAATATTACTAAAGCTTGAATCTATTACTTCAATGGCATCCAAGGCAGTTTCGTTCAAAAACTACACATTTGCTACTACTAATTATACTTGTTATTTCTTAGAACAATGTCAATATTTATAGAAGGGGGGGGGGGTTGAATAAAAATATCAAAACTTTTTGTTATTTTAATATTTTTCTTGATGTTTGAGTGTTTGAGAGAATATGTATAAACAGAAATAAGACTGAAATTAAATTGAACAAGAGATTTAAAATTACTGATGGATTGGTTTTTCCATCAGTGTATATTTTTGCTCAATGTTCCTAGGTTAATAAAAACCTAGCTTCGTTTTTACAATTTAGAAAATAAATTAACTGTTTTTACAAAATGCTCTATGGCTGAACAGTTGATTCAAGAAATATTGTCTAACTTGTACTTCTTTCTAACAATGCTACCACACTTGTTTATATACTACAAGTGTATTTTTACAATTCCTATTCTAGGATTGTTTCTATCTATCTTCCCTTTTTACCTTTTCCTATTTTAGAAAAAGGTTTGAAAGACAACTTCAGATTGAGTCTTCACAGTCATCATAGACTGGCTTCCATAGGTGTGCTTTTGTCCTTTGGATCTTCAACAGATAGCCTTTCTGTGTTGTCTCAATCAATTGATAATTTTCTATTAAGCATATCAATTGATCCTTCCTTTTATCCATCAACTGATGTTCTTCTTCAATTGATCTTTATATTCATCGATTGATAAATAGTGAGTTATCAATTAATAAATGTTATCAATTGATATATCAATTGATGGGTCTTCATATCAGTTGATGGTCTTCAATACTTGACTTAGTTTATTCGATTGATCTTCTTTCCATCGATGCTTCAATATCAACTGATCATCCTTCACTTGTATAATTTCTTGTCTTCAAATAATTACAATTTGACAGTCTAAGTTACACATCAGTTGATGATCTATATCAAACGACTCTAACATCAATTAATGGGAATAATATCAATTGACTTACACCTTATCGATTGAAATAGACTAAGTACACATAAGCTACAATCCAAATTATTAGTTGATTCAGATAAACACTTCAAATGATAAATGGTTTCTTGATCAATTGATATTTATAATTTTCATATCAATTGATCAGTTACATCAATTAAAATTTCTACGATTCTAAGATTAAAGTTATCATCAAATTACATGTAGAATCCTAACAATCTCCCCCTATTTGTGTTTGTGATATGAACATGCATAAATCTACTTGATGATAACAAAACCTTTAATTATTTCCATTTAGATAGAATCAAGAAATTTAAATAGCACTTTGAATTTTGAAAGTACCAGTTTGATGAATAACTTCTGCAAGCTGCTCCAATGTCTTTACCATCTTCATAATCCAATTAGTTTTTCTTCTTTCTCTTCTCAGTATTTTCTTTTAATTGTCTCATGAATGAACTCCTCAAAACTGCTTCATCTTTGTCAGTCTCTCCAAGTTGCCTCATAAGGTAGTGAATTTCTTCATCTGTGATTTTGTCCAGATATTTGCAGATATCAAAGAACTTTGTGCTGCCCTCCACATCTATAAAAATCATTGCATATTTTGGCTCCGACACCACCTTTTTGACTTGAGACTTCTATAGCTTAAGGGATGAATCAGGTTCCGCTTTTGCCTTTGATCTCCTTAGCTTTTAGATTTGATGTTGAATTTTCTGAGCAATTGTTGTATTGAGTTTGTACTTTCTGTTGAGTAGAGGAAGAATGGTTTTCAGAATATTGTAGCTTTGCTTCATTATTACCTTTACTAAATAAGTGATTTTTACTCCATTTTCATACTCCAACCTCATTGATTCTTCTTGGTTAGAGGTTTCAAGGTGAGTTCTTACTCCTATAAACCCTTTTTCACTTATCACCAGTATTCCTTTCATATCATAGGCTTTAATTGTTACCTCCTCCTTGATTTCTTCTTGTTTAACCTGGAGGTTTTCCTGAACTAATTTTTCTTAGCCATGGCTATTTTCCTCTTTTTTCTCAGTAGTTGTCCTACTAATTGATCTTCCATATTCCATTCCATTTCCATTTTCCTTGCAATTTCTTCATTCTCCTTTTCTCTTCTTGCAGCATCTGAAAATCCTGAGGAAATGGCTCCTTGAAGAAGCTTGTGGCCAACTGGCTCCTTCCTTTTCTTTTCTTTTTCAATCATTATAGCTTTACCCTTTTTCTTCTCTTCAAGGGCTTCAATATCAATTAGAAAGGCTTCTGCATTTTATTTGCTTTCTTTGACAGCCTTCTTTGCATTTTCATTTACCATTCTTGCTTGAGCAATGAACTCATCCAAGTTTCCTGATTCTCTGCTATTGACACCAACTCAGTGCTTTTTTTTAGATCTTCAATTCTTTTCTTTTCCCTCTCAATCATTGATTGAGTTTCTCTTTCCCCAGAAATTCTTCTAGCTTCTAGATCATCTTCAAACTTCTTGAATTCTTTCTTTTTCTATTCTAAGTCATCTTTGGGTGACTTAGATGACTTAAATCTCTTTGAAGATTGTTTATCCTTGTTGCTTCCATTTTTAGTAGTCCTTTTTGTTGCAGAACCACCAATGCCACTTGATTTATCCATACCAGAACCACCAACACCACGACTGCCTTTTCCATCACCATCATCATCCTTCTTCTTTGCATTCTCCCCCGTTTTATTATCATAAATTGAAGGAGGTGGTGACATTCTGTCAAGAAACTTTTAAAGAATGGAAGCATGTAGACTCTGGCCTTTAATGATCTCATACATCTTCTTTTCTAGAGACTCCACTCTTGTTTCCAAGGCTGTAAAGTTCTTGGATTCCTTGAATAGCTTGTCCTTGATTTGACCCATAGTATTAATTGGTAGCTTCTCATTCAACCTTCTCTCCAATGAATCCTTATTAGAAGTGATAGAATCCCTAATAATCTCCAATTCTCTCTTTACTCATATCACTATGATCTTCTGAATTTTTAATAATTTCCTCATATAGTGAGCAATTCTCCTTTGATTGGGATTTGAAATTTCTCCTTCCACCATTGCCCTCATATATTGAGAAAGAATCTCAGTTTCAGCAGCTTCTAAGGAACCATCAATAGTGCTCATCCATGGATCTTCATCAGAATCATCTTCTAATTTTTCAAGTGCCATATAACATGTATCCACTGTATTGGCAATACTCTCATTCAGATTCCTGGTCCTTTGTTCTGTATGCTCAATTTTCAACAATTATTCTGCATCTCTATTACTTGAAGCAGCCAACCCTTGATATCATGGATCAGGGTGAACAAAATTATGTGGATCCAAGTCATCAGCATCAACATATGCATCATCAGTTTCCTTGTTAACTCCACTTCCACTTTCTTCTGCATTAGATACTCCGCCTATCTTCTTGAATACTTCCTCCTCTGACATTAATTCATTTTCCAGCTCCTGTGCAAATAACAGAATTGTTTTATCTCTCTCACTCATCTCTCTATTTTGCATCAGGATCTCATCCTGGAATCTCACCTCTTCTTCACTCATATCCTCTACACCTTTTAAGGTAGGGACCTCATGTGTTTCACTCTCATTCCTGGAAGAAATAGGAATGTCCTTACTCACTTCCTCTCCTTTTACCAGGTTACAATCCTGCCTCTCTCTCAACTCACTCAATTCTAAGAGTGTTTGTGCAATATCAATTAATTGAGCATCATTTGATGTATTGAAATTATCAGTTGAAGTGTTTGGGATATCCATCGATTGATGCATACCTATCGATTGATCTTGAGTATCAATCGATGGCTTATTAGTCGATGGCTGAATATCAATTGATGAGGAAACATCAATTGATGGAGTAGAAACAGTTGAGGTTATTATTTAAAAATTGATATTTGAAATGACATGTGAGGTGGAATCCTGAATTTCCTGGAAAGAAAATTTAGGATAAAGTGTTGGCTTCTCCTTGAATAACAAGGAAAGAGAATTTAAAAATGTCTGATTATCTATCAGAATATTTTCTGAAGAAATTTGGAGAGATGGGGAAGGAAGACTAGAAGGGATTGGAATTGAGAGAGAATGGGGCTGCATCTCATCATTTATATGAGATGCATCAAATGACTTTGAGAAGGCTCCACCATAGTTTCCTGTAATTTTGCAGTGTGTGGTTCCCCATGTACAAAGGTGACTCTTCTTTCTCTCCTTTCATAGGTTTTTGTAGATTTGGATGGTGTGTCCTCATATTTGTTCTGTGCCCCTGGTTGTGGGCTATTTTCAATATTGTCATCCTTTTGAGAGGATGGCAATAGAGATGTGGTATTTTCCATATTAACATCCACAATCTTTTGAGAGACTATGGAGTGGCTTGACTTAGGTTGCACATCATCACTCTCCTTATTCCTCTAGGTTGTTTGATGATCCCCAGTTCCCTCACCACTTACATCCTCCTCTAATATATCTACCATAATAGGGTTTTTTTCTTTTTTTTTGATTTTACAACAATAGGTTTTTGGGAACCTGTTGAGGTTGGCTTGTTAGATTTGGGTTCTGAAATTGGATGTGTGGCTTGGGTAGGAGGGTTGGGGTCAGTACTGACACCCTATATAGCCACAGAAGGCAAAGATGATTGGGGATTGGAAGAAATTAGGTTAGAAATTGATACCTTAACAAATTCAGGATAGATTAATTCCACCCCACTATGGAGATTAATTTTCACCAGGTCCTTGAAAAGTCTTATGTTTTGAGTCCAACACTTAAGAGTTTCAGTTTCCCTGTGAATCTCAATTTTTTGACAAAGTGGTTAATAAAAATTATGATAAATCTAGCATAGTATATGTGATTAGACCTATCATGCTTCTTACCTAACTTAGCAGCAATTTCAGATAGCAATATAGAAGATAGATCAAGATATTCATCAAACACGACACTATATGCTATTTGTTGCATGCTAGATGTTATGGCATCAAAATTACTAATTTTACCACTAAAGCATTTTATTATTGCATCAAAGAAATAAGACCATTCTCTCCTAAGATGCTTTCTAACTACTTATCCTAAATTAATGTCAGGATTTGTATAATTGACAACCCTAAGCATGTTCCTAATATTTGATTCACTGGGTATATTTTCAGTATTATTAACAGGCAAATCTAAATATTCATTTAAAATTAAAGTAGTAAGAATGTACTCTTGTCCTTTGTAGATGAATTTGATGCTTGATAAGTCATCAACAACTTCTGCAGAGGTCTAAAATTCTTCCACCAGATTACAGATTATTATCGGTGCTTCCTTCAATGCCTTTTGTACTTTACAGCTTTTCAGAAATTGCATCAATGGATGAAATTCTCTTGGAGCCTCTTTAACCATAATGCAAGCCACAAAATTATTCAACTCGTAGATGAAACCGGCTTGAGAGACTTTCTTGGATGAAGATGCCATTTTTTGAGTAGGAGTTTAGTAGAACAAAAACTTTAAGGATATTAAGAAGATTGAATACAGAGAGAAAAAGGGTTAGAGATTGAGTTCGTAGATTGAGAGAGAGAAAGAGATAGAGAAATCGTTAGTATAATTGCAACTAAGAATTAAAAGATGTTTTAATCTCACTTTTTATATTTACTGAGTTCCCAATCAATTTCTTACTCAAAATAGAACTTAATCAACCGTTGGATGAAAAAATGAAAACTAGAAATTACCATTTTTGGCAATCGACCATTTGATGAAAAAATGAAAAGTAGAAATTACCATTTTTGGCAATCGACTGTTATACATACATGAATATATGTATTAATCAATTGATAGAATAAGTAATCAACAGCTAGATTTTGTACAGGTCAATTGATGACATGGACCCCTTTAAATTTCAGGTCATCAATTGATAATTGACTTATCCATCGACAGGTACTCTTATCCATCGATAAATAAATATATCATCAATTGATATATATATATCTGTCAATAGCTGCAAATATCCATCGATACGTAAATATATCATCAATTGATATATTTATCTGTCGATAGCTGCAAATATCCATCGATAAGTAAATATATCATCAATTGATATATTTATCTGTCGATAACTGCAAATATCCATCTATAAGTAAATATATCATCAATTGATATATTTATCTGTCAATAGCTGCAAATATCCATCGATAAGTAAATATATCATCAATTGATATATTTATCTGTCGATAGCTGTAAATATCCATCGATAAGTAAAATATTTATCAATTGATTATGGAAGAATCAATAGATTAACATATTCAATGGCTACAATAATAAAAAAAAATACATAACTTGTCAGACATTTAACAGATTAAACATAGTTAAGCATACCTAAATCACAGATCAATCTATTGAAAGTAGATTCATCTAATGGTTTGGTAAAAATGTCTGCAAGTTTTCTTTCACTAGGGACAAAATGTAATTCAACTGTACCCTTCATTACATGTTCCCTAATGAAGTGATACCATATGTCAATGTGCTTGGTTCTGGAATGTTGCACATGATTTTCTGTTATTGCAATGACACTTGTGTTGTCACAGAAAATAGAAATTTTGTTCATGTTGAACTCATAGTCAAATAGTTGATTCCTCATCCATAAAATTTGTGCACAACAACTTCCAACTGCAATGTATTCAGCTTCTGCAGTGGATGTAAACACTGAATTTTGTTTCTTGCTAAACCATGATACAAGCTTATTCCCTAAAAATTGACAGTAGCCTGTAGTACTTTTTCTGTCAATTCTGCAACCTGCATAGTCAGCATCTGAATAACCAATTAGATCAAATCCAGAATCTCTAGGGTACCAAATTCCAAGATTTGGAGTTCCTTTGAGATATCTGAATATTCTTTTTATTGCAATCAAATGAGATTCTCTAGGATCAGCCTGAAACCTAGCCAAAGACATGTAGCAAACATTATGTCTGACCTACTTGCAGTTAAATAAAGTAATGAGCCAAGCATGCCTCTATAACTTGAGATGTCCACTTTAACTTCCTTAATATTCATTTCAAGTTTAGTTGCAGTGGCCATGAGAGTTTTTGTACAAGAGCATTCATTTAAATCAAATCTCTTTAATAAATCTAAAATATATTTGATTGGATTTATGAAAATACCATATTTGACTTGTTTGACTTGCAAACCAAGAAAATAGGTAAGTTCTCCCATCATGCTCATTTCATATTTACTCTGCATCAACTTAGCAAATTTTTGACAAAGTTTCTCATTAGTTGAGCCAAATATAATATCATCTACATAGATTTGAACAAGAATCATAGAGCCACCAATATTTTTATGAAATAGAGTTTTATCAACAGTACATCTTTGAAGGGATTCTCAATCAAAAATTTAGATAATGTGTCATACCAGGCTCTATGTGCTTGTTTCAATCCATAAAGTGCCTTGAGAAGATAGTATAAAAATCCAGGATGAACAGGATCAATAAAACCAGGAGGTTGCACTACATATACTTCTTCTTCTAGTTCTTCATTGAGAAAAGTACTTTTCACATCCATCTGATACAACTTAAAATTGGCATGAGCAGCATATGCTAGAAAAATTCTGATTGCTTTCAACCTTGCAACAGGTGCAAATGTTTCATCAAAATCTACGCCTTCTTCTTGTGAGTAGCCCTTTGCCACTAATCTTGCTTTATTCCTCGTCACTGTACCAGATTCATCCATTTTGTTTCTGAACACCCATTTTGTACCAATAACAGACTTGTTCTTTGATTTGGGCACCAACTTACATACCTTATTTCTTTCAAACTGATTCAACTCTTCTTGCATAGCAATTATCCAATCGGGATCATTCAAGGCTTCTTCAATCTTTTTGGTTCTTCTTGAGACAGGAAGCTACTATACAAGCATTCATTTTGAGTTGCACTTCTAGTTTTGAAACCATCATTTGCATTTCCAATAATCAATTCAAAGGGATGGCTTTTTGTCCATTTCCTTTATGATGGTAAATTTGTCCTTGAAGATGATGCTTCATGATCATTGGAATTGTTATGATCATTGTGATGTGATTGATCATTTGAGAACCCTCCCCCTGAGATGGACACTCTACTTGAAGATTGATGTGCAGAGTTGTTGTCCATCAAATGATTATCAATTGATGTATTATCAGTCGATTGATGATTGTCAAATGATAAGTTATCTGTTGATGCATTGGAATCAATTGATGGGAAGTTTCTAGGTACTTGATTTCTTGAAATTTCCACATCATCATCACTATCTTCATTATTGCTTGTAGATTCATTTTCAAAGTGCAATAGGTCATGAAATCCTTCATCAAACCACCCTTGAATCTTCTTGTCATCAAAGACTACATGCATAAATTCCATAAAAATGTGAAATCAATGATTATAGACTCTGTAAGCTTTGGTTGCTATTCCATATCCAACAAATATAGTTTCATCAGCCTTGGCTTCAAATTTTCCTAGATTTTCACCTTGATTCCTCAGTACAAAGCATTTGCAGCCAAAGATATGAAGGAAATTAACTGTTGGTTTCTTGTCTTTCTTCATCAACTGATATGGTATTTTGCCTTAAAGTTGATTGACCATGGAAATATTTTGAATGTAGCAAGCAGTATTAATTGTTTCTGCCCAGAAATATGTAGGAAATTTTGTTTCTTCTAATATAGTTCTAGCAGCTTCAATCAAGGTCCTATTTTTCCTTTTAACTACTCCATTTTGTTGTGGAGTCCTTGGTGCAGAGAAATGATGAGTGATACCTTTTTCTTCATAGAATTCTTTCATTGTTGCATTCTTGAATTCAGTACCATTATCACTTCTAATTTTCTTGACCTTCCATTCAGTGCCATTGTCAACATTCTTCACATGATTGATAATGAACTTGATTTCCTCATCCTTAGAGTGTAAGAAATATACTCATGTATATCTTATGAAATCATCCACAATGACTAAGGCATATTTCTTTTTGGCAATTGACATGATGTTGACTTGTCCAAATAAGTCCATGTGCAATAATTCTAGAGGCTTATCAATTGATGATCAGACTTTGACTTGAATAATACTTTCCTTTGTTTTCCATTTTGACAGGCATCACATAGTCCATCCTTGGTGAATTCCATCTTTGGAATGCTTCTAACCATATTCATTCTAACCAATTGATTCATGGCTTTGAAATTCAAATGGGCTAGCTTCTTGTGCCAAATCCAACTTACATCTATATTGGTTTTGCTAAGTAGGCATGTCATTGAGTTTGCCTCTACAGAGTTAAAATAAGTCACATAGACATTTCCTTTTATTTCATAAGTTAGGAGAATTTCACCAGAATCTTTGTTGGCTATGATGCATGATCTAGTTGAAACCCACACACCATTTCCATTATCACACAGTTGACTAATACTAAGCAAATTATGCTTCAATCCATCAACCAGTGCTACAGGTTTAATGATAACATTTTCTTTTGTAATTGAGCCATATCCCAGAGTAAAACCTTTACTGTTATCTCCAAAAGTAACTCCTTGCCAATTTTTTCCACAAACTTTGTGAGCAGGGACAAATCTACAGTCATGTGCCTAGAGCATCCACTATCCAGATACCAGAGATTTCTCTTCTTGTTTCCTTTCACACATTCAAAACAATCAAGTTGCTTTTGGTACCCAAGTTACCTTGGGTCCTCTTTTATTAGTTGCAACCTGAGCCTTGGTTGCCAACTTTAGTTCCTTTTATTTTGGTGGGTTTAAATCAACTTTAACTTTGGGAGTAGGCTTTTGGGGCTTAGACACCTTGGAACTCATGACAGAATTTCTATGCATTTCATTATCTACATTAGACATGTTCCATGGCATCCCAGGCATGTTCATATTTGCATATACAAAGAAATTTTAGATTTATAACCTTAGTTTCATAAACCCTACCATATAGCTTCAATCCATTTAATAACTTCTGGAATCTGCTATATGTGTCATTGACAGACTCTTCACTCTTGAAGTGAAATGATTTATATTTTTATATCAAGAGTTGCATCTTGTTTTTCCTTACTTGTTCATTTCCTTCACACAAAGTTTAAAGAGTATCTCATACTTCTTTTGATGAAGTGCGGTTCATCACATTGTCAAATATATCTTTATCTAGACCATTGAACAACATATTCATAGTCTTATTGTCTTTAAGCACTTCTTTTTCATCCTCTTCAGTGTATTCAGTGATGAGTTTTGGAACATGTTTGTCAAATGTAGGAGTTCCATCAGGATTTACACCTGTGACTAGCATCATGGGAACATGAGGACCTTTCTCTATGTAGTGAACATAGGAAGGGTCGAGAGAAAGTAGATGCAGATGCATTTTTACTTTCCATGCAAAATATTCATCTTTTTCTAGCACTGGAATTTTCACACCTGAATCTTTTTTGCCCATATTGATTGTTCTTGATCTTTAAACTTTCTGTATGTTGAAATCCTGTTATGATACCAATTGTTATTTCTTAGAACAATGTCAATATTTGTAGAAGGGAGGGGTTGAATATAAATATCAAAACTTTTTGTTGTTTTAATATTTTTCTTGATGTTTGAGTGTTTGAGATAATATGTATAAACAGAAATAAGACTGAAATTAAATTGAACAAGAGATTTAAAATTACTAATGGATTGGTTTTTCCATCAGTGTATATTTTTGCTCAATGTTCCTAGGTTAATAAAAACCTGGATTCATTTTTACAAGGTTAGAAAATAAATCAATTGTTCTTACAAAGTGCTCTAAGGCTGAACTGTTGATTCAAAAAATATTGTCTAACTTGTAATTCTTTCTAACAATGCTACCACACTTATTTATATACTACAAGTGTGTTTTTATGATTCGTATTCTAGGATTATTTCTACCTATCTTCCCTTTTTACCTTTTTCCATTTTAGAAAAAGGTTTGAAATACAGCTTCAGATTGAGTCTTCACAGTCATCATAAACTGTCTTCCATAGGTGTGCGTTTGTCCTTTGGATCTTCAACAGATAGCCTTTATATGTTGTCTCGATCAATTGATAATTTGCTGTTAAGCATATCAATTGATCCTTCCTTTTATTCATCAACTGATGTTCTTCTTCGATTGATCTTTATATCCATCGATTGATAAATAGTGACTTATCAATTGATAGATTTTATCAATCGATGGGTCTTCACATCAGTTTATGGTCTTCAATACTTGACTTGGTTTCTTCGATTGATCTTCTATTCATCGATGCTTTAATATTAACTGATCATCCTTCACTTGTATAATTTTCTGTCTTCAAATAATTATAATTTGACAGTCTAAGTTACACATCAGTTGATGATCTATATCAATCAATTCTAACATCAATTGATGGGAATAATATCAATTGACTTACACCTTATCGATTGAAATAGACTAAGTACACATATGCTACAATCCAAATTATCAATTGATTCACATAAACACTTCAACTGATAAATGGTTTCCTGATCAATTGATATTTATAACTTTCATATCAATTGATTAGTTACATCAATGAAAATTTCCGTGATTCTAAGATTAAAGTTATCATCAAATTACATGTAGATTCCTAACAATACTGATTTTTTTGATAAAACATATGCTCCTGAAGATTTTCATGTCATCCAGGATTTTCTCTCCAACATCAGCATTGGGTATGATTTACAAGCACCCACTGAAATCTCTGCACAAACTCTGGTACAGATATGGTCCTCAGCCAAGTTCAATAATGCCGCTGATGACCAGGAGCCCATCATCTCCTTCAAATGCAATGGTGACCACTTCATCACACCTGAGGTAGTTAGACAAGCCCTTCATCTTCCTGGAGTGGCTGTTTATGATGAGAGTTGTTTCGAGAAATAGGCTATAGAGGAAGCCTATCAAAATCGGGGAGCCTAACAAGGCCAAATCTATAAAGAGAATGGAGTTTCTTCTTCTATTGTGTTACCAGGGCTTTTACTGCCAAGTGCACAAACCTTGACGCCATCCCTCAACTCTCTCAAGAAATCGGGTACTTTCTTACCCACAATTTGCATTTTAACTTTCCTTGTGTATTAATTAGGAAATTAGCTAGTAAAATTAGTGATAATGAACATACTATATACTATGCTAGATTTTTACAGTTGATTTTTAGTTATTTATTGCCTAATGTCAGTTTTGAAAATCACAAAAATATACCTAGTTTTAGAATTAATAAAAGGCTCTTTATTGACTTGACAAGGAAGGAAGTCAAGAAAGAAAAAGATGACATCTTGCCAAAGTTGTTTTATCCCACACGGGTCAGGCTTCTTCTGAATCATAGAATGCCTACTGTGTATGGGAGGGATTTTCTTTCTGTGACTGAAAATCAGAGTTTAGCCCATTCTGGTTCTAGCCCAAGACACCTTCCAAACACCGATACACAAACTCTGCCAACCTCTGGTGTCTCTCAAAAGGAATCAGTTGCAAAACACATCTCTCAGGCACAGGGCTCAGGCCTGAAAAGGGAAAGTCTGTGTCACAGTCTCCTCCTTGAAAAAGGCACTTAATTGATGAAAATATAGACTTTGATGACTGTGATGAAGGTTTGGTATTTCCAATGAAGAAATCTGTTAAACCAGCCTATGATGTTGCTTCTGCTTCTTACATGAAGTCATTTAATGTTAATCCTGTCTCAGAACTTGCAAAGAAAATGAGAAGATTGGTAAAGGCCTCAAACTCTTATTCACTAATCTCTACCTAAGTTAAAGCCTTAGAATCTGATCCACTAAACTATGATGTTGTTATGAAGTCTGGTGAATCTATATTGCCTAACCAAATGAACAATAACATCGGTGGAATTGAGGTAGATGGTGATGATGAAAATGTCAATTGAAAAGAAAATGATGAATTTGCTGAAATAGATGGTAAATCTCTTTATTTTAATCCTTTTCTCAGTCCTGTAATTACCTTGGAGGGTCTTGGTGAGGATGAGCAAGTTGACCAGAAAATGGGGGAAACAGGGGTTGACAGTTAAATTGTTGGGATAAAAATGATGATGAAAATCCAAATGCTCATGTTGATCCAGCATCTTCTCCAGTTCCATTACTAATCTCTGATTCTCTAGTCAAGTCTCCTCAATCTATAATCAAAAAAATCTCATATGAAAGAGCGAGAGAGTTAGTTGAGGAAGTAAAAAGAGAAATGGCTGCTCAAAAGTCTCAACAATCTCTAGTTTCTGGTACTACTAAGCTCTTCTCAAGAAGGAGAAATAAGAATGTTTCCTTTAGCCTAGACACACAAGAACCTACTTCTCAAAGTGAAGTAGCAGTCTCTGACAGGCCAAACACACAAGAACCTGTTAATCAAAGTTCAACAGAAGCCTCTCTCCCAGTAGATGAAGCCAAGTTGGATCAGGGGTGCAACCCACAAGAACCTTCAACTCAAAGGGTTGAAGAAGTTGTTCAGGCCCCAATCACACAAGAACCATCCAATCAAAGTTTGGATGCAGGTCACTCAAACTCTGACTGCAGATCATGTTGTTGCTGATGCTGAAGGCCAAACTCTGGCAGAGTCAAGCCCACAAGAACCTTCACTTCAAAGTGATGTAGCAACTATTGAACATACTCTTGTCACACAAGAACCAATCATCAATTTTGTGATTGTAGACCCAAATATGGAGGAGCAGCTAAACTCTGATTCTGTTGTTGCTGACTTATCAACTTCTGGTGATCAACCTCTGGCAATCTCTGATCCAATATTGGTGCAACCTCTCATTGACAACCATTGGACACTCCACCAGGCTCTACCAATGCTCAAGGTATAATCTCTGACTTTTCTTCAGAATTTACATACTCTGATAGCATAAGTTCAGACTTTATATTTTCATCTTTTACTGCTGAAATGACCATGGATAGTCCTGGCAAGGAACCCTCTATTCATGTGACCACAGATCTCCTTTTTCAGTCACCTTTTATTTCTGTAAGTCATTGTGAGTTGAGCCTTTCTTGTGAGTCTGAGGTAAAATGTGTGAAAAACATATCTGATAATGGGAGGCAGACACTGGTTCTGGCAAAAGGAGAGTTAGATATGAGACAGAAGTTAGTTACTTCTAGTGAGTATAAACTGGCTATTAAAAGTCATGATATGTGTGATGTGAGAAGTAATGAGATTATTTTAAAATAAAAGAGTGTCTTAGGGTGTTCTGTTCCTTGTGCAGGTACTCAGAGTATAAATGAAACAAGCTCTGCTACTCAACCTGTTCCTCAATCTCTAAACTCTGAGCTGCCAAACTCTGATGTTCTTACAGATGGTGAAGATGCAAACTCTGAGGAATCCATTCCTATCTTTGAGGATGAAGAAGTCACTGATCTCTCTATTCCTTTTACTCATAGATACAACTCCAAAAGTTGGCCTCTAGATACTTTTGATGCTCACGAAAGATTGAGGATGGACTATCTTGACTTCTGTGATGTTGAAACACTAAAGGGTGAAATTGAAACTTCCCTTGATCAAGAAGGTATAAGGAGGGCTAGTAGTAGATGGGAATCGTCTATTGCAGATCTATTGCGCTCTACTCGACAAACCATCTGGGATATGTCTTGGAAGTATTCCCATGAAAACATTTCTTAGCCTCATGTTCATAATTTGATCAAGAAAGCAGACTCTGAGATAAACTCTCCTGAAATGAAGACTGTTCTCAAGGCGACCACTGCGCTGACTAAGGGTCTTCACAATGAAGTTCATGGTCTTCAGGAATATGTTGATAAGCACAGTGCTTCTGTTCAGGGTGTTGTATCCCAATATCAACATTCCATGGAATCTAAGATTAAAGTTGTTACCACTAAACTTGATGCTTTATAGTCCAAAGTTGACAAAATTACTACTATTGTGACCTCTATGCAGACTATGTTTCATACAATTGTGGGCATACTGACTATTTCTTCTGATGTCAAAACGGGGGAGAAGGTAGCTAAGGACAAATGCAAAGTGGATTCTATTTTAAACTCTGATAAACCTGAAGGTGGTGGTGATGACTTAGCTAATAAAGATCAAGGGAGTCATAAGGGTGAAAAGAGTATACAAACTCAAACTCTAACTGATCAAACTCTGATTCCCTCAAGATCTAGAAAAGTTCAATACAGTCAGCAAACTCTGATTGAACTTAATTATGTAGATGACATTGAACAAATAAGAAGAGGTGAAGAATTGGCTAGAAGGCTTGTAGAGGAAGAGAAGCCTGAAAATATTAAAGAAAAGAATAAGAAAGATGCAGAACTGGCAAAGAAGCTCTTGGAAGAAAAACATCCAGGATTGGATCCAGTTGTTACAGAGGAAGAAATGAAGAAGATGATTACTGATACTGACAATGCTCAAGTTCAGTCAAAGAAAAAGAAGGTTCTTATTCCAAAGAAAACTCTGATCAAGAAGAAACTTGCTCAGTCATCTCAAACAGTTAAACATAAAGCTTCATCAAAACCAAAGACTCCACTCACATGCTTAGAACCATATTTCTTCCAGGTGGAACAAGTTTTGAAGAAGAAGAAGAAGAAGACCAGTCTCTATGTAGAAAGAAGAATTCTGATCTCTTGTGGACAAAATCTGAAACCCTAACTCTCAATGCCAGACTTGGAAGAGATAAGGGAGGAATTGGAAGTTCACAAGCCAAGCTCTATAGAGGAGAAGAAAATGCTTTTAGAGATCCTTATTCTCTGAAGGACAAACCTGAAGAAGAACTAACTCGAGATCATTTGGACAAGCTCATTGCGGTTCATTTGGTTAATGATGCTTTTGATGGTAATGTTCCTAAGGAAAAGATTTTGTATTTTCTAGAAGATGGAAGAGTCTTGAAATTGGCTAAAAAAGATCTGATTCATTAGTCATCAAAGGAACTTGAATATGTTCTTTATCTGTTAAATGATGAGAATGAGACCACAGCTAAATGGGTGAATATTCTAAAAGGTATAATTGCTAGCAAAAGAAAGACTGAAAAGCTGATGATACAAGAATTTGATGAAGAGTACAAGCCAAGGTACATGCTTGAGGATGAAACTGAAAAGGAAATGAGCAAATGAGATGGACAAATTAAAATGATAGTTGGTATTCATACTCTTGTTCTGAATCTCTTATTCTGAATCTAGGTGGTCAAAAAGCTTGTTGCATTGTTTTGGATGAAAGAATGGAGAGGACACAATTCTACAACTGAAGGACTGCTGTGTACCAAATTGACGACTCTGTTGAGCAGATGAATGAAGTAAAATCTCAACTGATGAAATTGTTGAAGTCAGCTGAAAATAAGTTACTTGATGACTTTCTAGCTGGAAATCTTTTCTATAGTAAAGTACAAAAAAGGTAGTTTGGATAAACTCTGATACATTTGTCTTAGAGGTTTCTGACATCATAAGTTCAAATTTATGCTTTACTGCTTAAATCATAAATTGAGGGAAATTGTTAGATATGAAAAACTGAAGAAGTCAGAGTTTATCAGACAAAGTTTATCTGACTTCATCAGAGTTTGTTAACCAACAGAGTTTAGTCTATCAGAGTTTGACAAATGGAAATCGACAAATCAGGAGGTGATAAGAGATAAAGAAAGAAGTGTTTTAATACGACTCTATTTCCTTTCTGGAAGCTATCTTTTAGGAAAATAATGATGTGAATAATATTTATGTATTTAATGATCATTATCTTTGCTGTAATTAGATAGGTATCTATGTACTATATAAATACATGATTAGGTTTACATCGTTCAAGTTGTTATCTTTCTTATAATGTAACAGCTCTTAAGAACTTTGTTTTTCTTTAGAGAGTTTTATATTAAGTTTGTAAAAGTTAATACAAACAGTTCATCTTTTACGTACTTGTGTCATAATCGATTGTCTGAAACTATTATATTCAACCCCCTTCTATAATAATTTATTATTTAGGTAACAATATATAAAAAAGTAATAAATATAAATCAAATATTTAAAATAAACTTGTACATTTGATGGATTATAAACTTATATTATTAATAATATGAATATATAAGTTTTTGTGCTCCCAAAGATGATGAGCATTATTTTTTAAAACAAATAATGGTTGTTAGATTTTAAAATAAATAAATGAGAAATTTTAAAACTATTTTATATTTTAATATTTAAACCAGTTTTAAAGATTTATGGTTGAATTGCATCCATAACATATTAAAATAAATATTTATATTATTAATTTTAAATATATAGAAATGTGTAGGGTTCGAATATCATCAAAGTATTAGTATAATTTATTTTATTTCAAATCTCTTAATAGATATTATTAATTTTATTTAATTTTGTAGCAATTATTAGATTTTAATAATATATTTTCACTATAAATTCATTTTACGTAAATAAAATAATGAAACTTAGTAAATTTTTATATAATTATTAAAAATATAAAAATATTAAAGAAGATTGTATACAAATAAATGTGTAAAGTTTGCATCTTATTAACCATATATATTATTATATTTTATTTTATTTCAAAACTTTTTATAATAATATTTTATTTTATTTAAATTTCTTAGCCATTATTAAATTTTTAATAATATAATCTATCTATAAAGATATTTTCTTCAAATAAGATTATAAAATTTATCAAATTATTATAAGAAAACAAAATTATAAAATACTAAATAAGATATGTGCGATGCACAAGTAATAAAGTAGTATATATAATAATATTATAAAATATTAAAGAGCGGTACATCATATAAATTATAAGATTGTCTACTGGTTGGTTGTCAATTTGTTATGGACTCATGGTTCACTACTGCACTGCAACACCCATCAATACATTATGTACACAGGTCACAAACATAAATTAAGTTACCACATAATCTTGTTTAACTTCTTCTCATCGAGAAGGAATAATTTTACAAATTCATATAGGGATGCATGTCAATTTTATAAATTAGTTTAAATTATTAAATAAATATTATATCTTATTTAAATATAAATTTTAAATTTTATTATCTAAATTCAACTCTTGATATAGGATATAATAGTATAGATAGAGATTGAGATGTGATAAGGGTTAAATATCAAACACATCACTGACTGCGTTAAAATATATCAAATAGGTGACTGACTACAAATTTGACTCATTTTGGTCACTGACTGCGTCCAGATGTATCAAATAGGTGACTGATTGCAAATTTGACTCATTTTGGTCACTGATTGCACAATTTGACTCATTTCAGTTTTCCGGCCACCTTGAAAATTTTCCGACGAAAAAAAATATGTACAAAAAAATCCGAAAAAAATTTATATGTAGTAAAACACCCTGACTTTGAATCTCCTAAACTCAGAATTATCGAAATCAAATTCAAAACTCAAAATCAAAATTAAATAAATTTGGGTCAAGATTTATTTAATTTTGATTTTAAGTTTTGAATTTCCTTTCGATAATTCTGAGTTTAGGAGATTCAAAGTCGGGGTGTTTTACTACATATAAATTTTTTTCGGATCTTTTTGTGCATATTTTTTTTCGTCGGAAAATTTTCAAGGTGGCCGGAAAACTGAAATGAGTCAAATTGTGCAATCAGTGACCAAAATGAGTCAAATTTGCAATCAGTCACCTATTTGATACATCTGGACACAGTCAGTGACCAAAATGAGTCAAATTTGTAGTCAGTCACCTATTTGATACATTTTAACGCAGTCAGTGATGTATTTGATATTTAACTCATGTGATAATATGAATTTGCACAGAAAACAAATGAAGGCTAAAATTGTAATTTCAGTATACTATCCAAAGTAAAAATTAATTGCATATAGAAATAGGGTTATATATAAACCAATGTTTTGTGTGTATTTGAACATATCGAAAGTCTGTGTTGGAGAGGGCAGAAAGGGGATGGCAAGAGGGGTTATGTTAGTGGTGCTATTGTTACTTGTAGTAATTGAGAGGAGTGAGGGGGTATGGCTGACCTTACCTGCTTCCGGAACTAAATGTGTTTCTGAAGAAATTCATAACAACGTTGTCGTTTTCGCCGATTATGTTGTTATTTCAGATGATCATAGTCATCCTTCCCCCACTATTTCTGTTAAGGTAAAAACATTTACATAATTGGCTTTTATGTTTATGTTTTTTTACGTGTGGTTCTAATCTTGATTTTATATATTCCATTTTCTTTTAAAGCTTTGTGAGAACCGGGTTTATATTCCACTTTGTTTGTATTCAACTTTTGTTTCCCATTGAACCCATATACACACACACACACACACACACACACACTCCGTCCGTTCTGATTTATGTGTCTTGTTTGACTATTTATCTGTTTTGTTCGATTTTTTGAGTCAAATTTATCAAATTTTGATGAAAATTACATCTATTATGTTATTGAAAAAGTTATAAAAGTTATATTATTAGAAAGTGTATATAATCCATTTTAAAATGTAATTTACAGTTTTTAAAAATTGTAAAAGAATAATTTATAATTTGCAGGCAAAGTTTGGTCAATTTTGAGGTTAATTTGGGATGAAGGGAGTATATATTAAGCATCTTAAACGAGTATCACTTGAATTTTGCATAAACTCTTAGTCTCTTATCATACCAAAAGATTAATGTTGTGGTCTTCATATCTTTATATACCTGTTATGTAGACTATATCAGTCACAGAGTCTCTCTTTCGCTAGTTATACCAAAAGGTTTAAGGGTGTTGGTTTAATTCCTCCTAATAAATTAGTTGAGAGTTGAGAATGACAAGTAGGTAGCGGACAATTAGCAAATATTTTGGACGGTTAAGAGACCAAATTGAAAGCCAGGGAACTAAAAGTATGTTATTCGCCCTCTACCTGTCAAAACTATGACCATTAATATCATTAACTTTTTTTCCTTAAGAATTCTCAGTAACACAACTAGCTTAAGTATTTGATAAACCAATTCGAATTTGGATCTTGACATGTCGGTCGTCAACTATGCGCCGTGTCTTTCATCGCTGGCCTATTAATTTAGAAAAAAATTCTGACATAGATTATATCAGTAAGTGAGTGACTTGTCTCATGAGCTATATTAGTCACTTGATATCTGGTGTATAGAAAGTATGATGTGAATCAACGGTTTTCAGTACATTGTTTGTTTATAGTCGTTTACAGTGATACTGTACAATCCAGCATATTTCTTTTTGTAATGCTGCTTAGTTGAGTTTTGTGATATAAAACAACTTTATTGATGTTATCTCTTTGTTCTAATCAGATTGAATCCTGAATGTCAGGCTCGTGGTATTGAAATTCCAAACTTATGCTGTGAATCGTGAATGTACCTAAAAAATATGGACAACACAAAACATATATGGACGTATTATACAGACTTAGTGTACACTTAACCATTTAATTACCTAAGCATCCTCATGGCCAATTCAATAATTGGCTAGGAAGCAGGATGCTTTATCCAATCCACACACTGTGCAGTGGTGGTGCGGGATGCCTATTTGGATGGGGGTCGGTACGGCGTATGGGATATGTGATGTGGTGTGTCCCTGTATATAGAGTAAGGATCTGTGGGTTGTGGATTTGGGGAGGGGGACAGTGGCATAGATTGTAAACTATAAAAATTTACGTGTAAACTGCAGTTTTCTAATTTTCTCCTTTGATTCTCTTTTCATGGCTGCGCTTTAATCAAAGGAATTCTTTTCTCCTGCAACTACTTATCTGCCCGGAAGAATGATTTACCCTGTTACTACATACCCTAATGGTTGTTATTAGGGGTTTTCTATTGAAAGCTCAATTCCATTTCCTGCCATATTCTCATTCATTTTATTGCTTTAGTACTCCAGTCCCCTTTTAACCTTGTATTTTCTTTCCTGGCCAACCCACTTTTTTGTTGAATTAGATTACCTTCTAATTCTTAGCTTACAAATTACAATTAAGTATTGCACATCCATTACATAGCAGCGAAATCTGCAAAAGAAAATAAAAACAACTCATATAAACCTATATATATCGAAATATTTAACAAATAAATACACTGAACTAAAAGAAAGATATTATCTATAATTAGATAAGCCATATCCCCGCACTCCAGTCCCATATATTCATATTTGTTGAATCTATGCATCCAAATGCTAGGGACTCTCACCAGGATCCATGGTTCTTAGATATCTATAAAGTAAACAAAGAAAAATGTTGATAGCCGACATTTTTACCGGCTTTAGTAACTATTCCTGTGGATACACCGTTTCTTTTTAATTTTTAGTGAAGGTAATTGCTTCCAATTTTTCTATTTCAGGTGACGTCGCCATTTGGAAACAACCTTCACATGAAAGAGAATGTAACACATGGTCAATTTGCATTTACTACAAAAGAGGCTGGTCTGTACTTGGCATGTTTCTGGTCTGATCACCAGACAAAAGGGAATCTAAGTATCAACATAGACTGGAAAACTGGAATAGCTGCGAAGGATTGGGAATCGGTCGCCAAAAAAGAGAAAATTGAAGTATAATAAACACACAATCATGATATATATATATATGTATATATATATATATGTATATATATATATATGTATAGTTTTGAGAGAGAGAACACTCAAATTTGTTTTTGTGAACAAACAAACAGCTATTTATATTAGTTCTGGTACCGAAAACTTAGATAATTAAAAATGATTGGTTTTGCATAATTAAAAACATGCCCCGTTATCTATTTCTAAAATCTCCTTTTTTATATATGTTGTGATGGATGTGGCAGGGTGTTGAACTTGAATTGAGAAAGCTTGAAGGAGCAGTGGAGGCCATCCATGAAAACCTTCTATATTTAAAAAACAGGTGTGCTAATAATGCATTTTTCTTATCTGCTTATTTCTCCATTATCCGGACTCTTTGTTTTAGCTCTCATATATGTGTCATCCAAACATGAGATGAGTGTGGGTATGTGATGTAAGTCGGATCTTTCAAAATGAAACCACACACTTCATCAATAATCATGGTTCAGAATGATATAAAAGACCGCACAACAACTTGTTTGTAAAGAGTAGGGTCCATGGACAACTTTTTCATTGTTATCCATTGACTTTATGCTATAAATATCACAATCACTATATAAGTTTCCTTGGTAGAAGAAAATACTTTTTAAACATATAACAAATCAAGAACATATAAATTTCCCCTTATGTTAGGCTAAGCATCTTATATATGCTTAGTTCCCACACCCCTATCCAATTTCGGACCCACATACCAGAATCATGATTTATTTTAAATTACCGATCTGATAATTTGATCCGTAAACCGTGTTCGATACTCGTACCCGAGTCTGGGTAACCAAGGCTTATTTGATTCTTTGTATGGCAACAATTTTGTAAAGTTCTTGCTTTGTAGTTCTAAATCAATCTTTTTTCGATGACTTGCAGAGAAGCTGAGATGAGAACAGTGAACGAGATCACAAATTCGAGAGTAGCATGGTACAGCTCAATGTCCTTGGGTCTCTGCATTGTGGTTTCTGCTTTACAGATAACACACTTGAAACGATTTTCCCAGAAGAAAAAACTAATCTAGTTCAACTTAGTCATAATGTGTTATAGTTGATTATATAGAACTGGTATTTACCAAAGCCAGAGCTTTCTAACCTGACCGATTCAATTAGAACATTATTATCTTTTCAGGAAAAATGATTTATATACCATTAATGTCATCTAGGGCTGGAGTGAGTTAATAAAAAATTCTTTTTAAACGAAACGAATTGAGCCAAGTTTTCTAATCAAAAGGAAAGTGATGTTTAAACTCGGCTCGCTAATATCCGAACAAGAGTTTGTTCGTGAATGAATCTAGTTGAAGTCGAGCTGCACGTTTGAGGCTAACAAATCATATATTTTCTTTTGAATTAAATCTAATTTATAAAATATAAATCACATGACTTTTTCATACAATTAATAAATTATATCAAAAAAGTTTAATTAGCACTAACTATTAAAAGTATAATTTTATTTTGTTAGTTTTCGTGGTTAGTTTTTTTTAATTATAATTTCAATTATTAGATTGTTGATATCATGTAGAATTCTATAATTTTTTTACATCAATTAATAAATTTTACTATAAGTAACGTTTAATTTTTCTGATCTATATTTATTTTTGTTCTCTCAATATTTTTTTCTTTTATATTTAATATCATGTATAATTATATTATTATATTTTTAATTGTATTAATTGAAATAGAATTATTTATAATTTTTTTCTATATCTTCTAATAATTATATTTTAGATATTTATCATTTTTTTAATTTATATCTCACCCAGCATGACGACTATATAAAATGCTTTAGTTTAATTTTATATAAAATAAAACATTTTATCGATACTAATGTTAGCTATTTATTTTATAGTATAATATTAAATTCAAAATAGAATTTTTTTTGCATAATATATATTTTATTAATAAGCATGTTAACTATTTGATTTTATAGTATAATATGAAATTTGAAATTGATTTTTTTAATATTCTAGAATTTGTTACGTATTCTGTTGGGATTTTAGTTTTTTGTTTATAACTTTTTCCCTAAATTTAAATTGTTTTAATTTTAGTGTATTTTTCTTAGTGTTTCATTATGCATAAATGATCTAAATGTACCTTTAAGGTTTTAGTACTGAAAGATCAGATGACCCGATTTTGTATTTAAAATGAAGCAAGAATTTATCATGTATCATGGAACAATATGATGTGTTGTGATGGTCGATTACTATGCATCTTTCTTTACTGTAGTTACTTATAATCAGAAATTTACATTAATAAGGTATGTTTGTGACATTATAGAATATCTGATTTGGGTAAAGCTGAATTTGTAAAGTTCCATGGGATTGTAAACTGTAAAGGACAAAGATATTGTTGGATTTTCATGTATGAGGTTATTATTTTAATATTGATTTATAATTTGGTTTTGGGTAGAAGATTTTACGTATTTAAATGTGCATATGTATTTTATATTTACTAGCTTATAATTCGTGTGTGCGATGCACATATTGTTTTTAATTTTTTAATATATTCTAAATTAATGAAATAGTTTAAGTAATGATTAAATTGAGATTTTTAGTTTGTATTTGGTATAAAATTTTATTAATATAGATAGAAAAATAAAAAATAATATATCATTCATAAGATTTAACTAATTTATTGTTATTTAAATAGATTAAATACATACAACTATATTATGTAAAAGTTTGATTGTAAACAGGTTTTTTAATATAATTATATAAATTTTAAAATACAATTTAGATATAATATAATATTAATATAAGATATAAAAGTATTTTGATTATCCAAAACGACTATAAAAGATCTCAAATTCAATTATAATAATAATACAAACTTATATATCGTGTCATGCACAGATGAAATTTTTTAGTTTTTTAAATATATGAATTTTAATATTTTTTATATGATTTGAATTTATTTTTAATTTGTATAATAATAATTTAAAATGTAATTAATGTTTCATGTATATATTGTTTTGCATTTATAAATGAGTATTTACAATATCAACTCAATCTTATCGATCACTAATTAAAATTTATTTTTTCTTGTCATTGACTCTCTCTATATATTAAAAATATTTTTAATTTAAATTAAGAAAGAAAATTGAAGTTTTTCATTTTTCATAAATAAATTAAGAGAGAAAATTAAGATTTTCATTTTTCACCTATAAATGATGCTAACTTATGTCTCTTGCGATGCACAAATAAAATTTTTTAGTTTTTTAATATTTTTATATGATTTGAATTTATTTTTATTGGTATAATAATAATTTATACTTTATTTCATATTATATGTATATATTTTTATATAATTTATATATATATATATATATATATATATATATTTTAATAGGATAATATTTGTGTATTTTGCATAGAGATATATTTTAGGTAGAAAATTAATGTGAGATATTTTATTAAAATAAAAATATAATATTATTTGTGAGGAGTTGTATAAAAAGAGGACTATTGGGGATAGAGTTGTATGTATGATATATATCTTTTCTAAAATAAGATTTTATTAAAATTGAATGGTTAGAATCGTTTCTATAGTTCACCTAAAATTGGATGGTTAGGATCTTTTTTATGGTTTACCTCAATGTTTTAAAAAAAAAGTTCTCTAATTTGGATATAGTAATGTAGTATAGATAGTTTAGATTATTTGAACTTGTAAACTTAATTATAATAAATAACTACTCCATTGGAGAATTTTGAAGAACACTTCTTATTTTATAAAAATCATCACACTTTTGTTTAAAATACATGTGTACTGTAAATATAAACACAATTATATGAGAAAAAATTTTGAATTCTTAAAAAAAATGAAAATGTTTACGGAACACATATGTTATGGATCAAAAACTAGGTCGTCGTTATTGCATATTGAATGCTAGGGTGGGTGGGTGAGTTTCGAGTTTTAATTGTTGCACTTGCTTGTCGGAACTATCTCTGTTCTGGCGAGGTGACTACGTATCTCAAACGTATTGAGAATCAAGCCAGACATAGTTCTAAGAATGAGATGTTAGGCCCTTTATATAGGCGGGCAAGTCTCCTAATTAGACTGTCGTCCTGATTTGTCACTAATCAACCTTAATATAGGCTAATTTTGAACATGATTATGTTAATCGACCCTAATCGGGGCTAAATTTGTTAATCGGTCTAAGCCCCTTAAAATGGAAGGAGGTAGGCCGCCTTTGGTTGGCGGACTTCGTTGATCTAGGACCAAGCTAGGTCGGCTTAAGCCCTTCGAAATGGAATAAGGTTGGCTTCCCCTCGTCTTGAGCCTCTTGGACCTAGGACCAAGCCAAGTCGGCTTAAGCCTTTCAAAATAGAATGAGGTTGGCTTCCCCTGGTCCTGGGCCTCTTAGACTAGAAATTCATGATTTCTGGTCAACTTCCTCGATCAGTGCCCCTAATCCTTGATTAGAGTTTGACTTTGGCTTTTTCTCTCATCTTTCATCGTTTACTTGACCGTTCGTTCGTCGTTCATCGAGCCTGAATTCGGCATAACTTTTTGTGTTCAAGCGTATCCTATGGAGGAGATTGAACCCTTAGGCTTCTAGAGCATCACGTTCATGAGTCTTGCTTCCTTACTTAGCATTTTTTGTGCTTCTTCTCTTGGTTCACATTGAAGTGTTCTCGTTCTCCTATATTTTCGGGGTCGGCCACCGCTTAGTCGGCTTTCTTTTTTATTTATTACTAGGGATAAAACTTGGTTTTGTGAACTACAACTCTGTTCCGTGACCCTTGGATCCATGACCGGGGGATTCGTGATCCTTGAATCTGTGACCATTGGGCACCATGTCCCTTGGGCACCATGACTTTTGGGCATTGTGACCCTTGGGCTACATGACCCTGGGCTTCGTGACCCCTAGGCACCTTGATCCTTGCCTCTCAAACCTTGTTTTAATTTGACTTTATGGCCTTGGTTCTGTGACCCTGGGCTTCGCGACCCTTGGCTTTGTGACCCCTCTATCTTCAATTTGGTGTTTTTCCGACTTTAAGCCCTTCAGGGTCTTTATTTATCCTTCATTATGCTTTGTTTCCTTGTTCTCTTTATTTATCAGTACTTGGTCATTCCAAGACTTGCACTCAACATGTGTTTGGCACAAAAATAAAATCATGTAATAAGAAATAACGAAGCAAACTTGCATAAATATCCTTAAAATTGGTTCAACCCTTTCACAAGTTTCTCCTTGGAGAATCGCAGACTCTACTATGCTAATGCTTTCTCATGAACCTTATTGCTACTTAGTCCTACCAGATATGCTCATCTCAAAGCTATTTAACAAGAATAAGACTTGAGATTTGAGGCATGCCATACCCTTGGGATTTCAATCCCTTCAAGCGTCTAGAGCCGATAGGAGCCTTACCCAGAGACTTCCTTGATTTGGTACGACCCTTCCTAGTCGGGGTCGATCTTCCCTTTTGGTCCTACACCGAATGCTTCTGCCTTTTTGAGGACGAGGTCCCCCTGGCGAAAAAATATTTCTTTAACCCTGAGGTTGTAGTAGAAGAAAGTTCCCTTATTCTCAACTATCCGCGCATTGGCTTCATCACGCACCTCATCAATTAGATATAGGTCTAAATTCATACCCTCGGTGTTAGCTTTCGGTTCAAATGCCTTCACTCTCGGGGATACGTGAGTTACCTCTACGGGAACCACTACTTCAGCCTGTATGCTAACATAAATGGGGTAGCTCCGGCGCTAACTTTGCTTATGGTGCGGTAGGCCTAGAGCACTGGAAGTATCTCATTGACCCAACTTCCTTAAGAGCATTCAACCCTTTTCTTGAGTTCATCCAGGATAATTCGATTTGAAACTTCTGCTTAGCCATTGACCTGAGGATGGGCCACAGAAGTGAACCGTAGTTGGATGTCGTACCCTTCGCAATACTTTCTAAACTCCTTATTATTAAACTGTATCCCATTATCAGTGACAAGGATCCTTGGGAGCCCGTATCTACACATGACATTCTCCCAAAAGAATTGGGTGACTTGCTTGGTGGTGATCTAGGCTAAGGGTTTGGCAACAATCCACTTCGTGAAGTAGTCAATCACCACTATGAGAAACTTCATTTAGGCGCTGGCCATTGGGAACGAGACTAAGATTTTCATCCCCCACATAGCAAACGGGATTGGGGAGTTAATGGATGTCAACATCTCAGGTGGTTGTCTAACCACAGGTGCAAACTTTTGACAGCGATCACACCTCTTCACATAGGCTTTTGCATCACTTAGCATTTCCAGCCAGTAAAAGCCTAGACGGACGATCTTGTGAGCAAGGGCTCTACCCCAAAGTTTTGTCCACATATTCCTTCATGAATTTCCCTTAGTGCCAATTCAGCTTCTTGAGACCTTAGGCATTTCAGATATAGGATGACAAACGATTTCTTGTAGAGGATCCCATCGATTAAGGCATATCTCAAGGCCCTCACAGTGAGCTTCCTAGCTTCCATCGGGTTGGTCGGAGTCCAACCATTTTCAAGATGAGCCTTTATTGGATATATCTAACAACTTATTTGGCTTATAGGGGCCACCGGTTTGGCTTCTATACTTGGTGTGTTCAACACCTGAATATAGATATTTCCTGAATAGCTTTCAGTATCCGAGGACCCAAACTAAGACAAGGCATCAGCTTTCGTGTTTTCTTCCCTTAAGACATGCTCTACTAGACACTCTTCAAATTGAGTCATCTGATCTTTTATAATCCATAAGTACCTGGCCATTTTTTCATCTCAGGCCTCATACTCACCATTACCCTGCGAGATAATCAATCTCGAGTCTCGATAAATTTTTAAGTTCTGAGATCTCAGAGCCTTGGCTAGTCCTAGACCAGCAATGAGGGTCTCATACTCAGCCTCGTTGTTTGTGGTCGGAAAACCCAACTTGATTGCGTATTCCACACTAAACCCTTTAGGTCTTTGTAATAGCAATCCTTATCCGCTTGAATTTAATTTTGATGCCCCATCAAAATAGAGCTTCCAATACTCTTTGGGCACCACCATCTCCTCAACATTCTTTTCTTCGATTTCTTTAAGCTCTTCTTCCTTATCCTCCCACCCCCTAATTTCTTGGTTGCGAATGGTACATTCAATCACAAAATCAGCCAAAGAATGGGCTTTGATGGCCGCAGAGGGCTTGTATCGAATATCAAATTCTCCGAGCTCAATTGCCTATTTGATCAATCTTCTACTTGTTTTGGGGTTGTGCATGATGTTCCTTAGTGGCTGGTCCGTCAGGACTTCTATCTTGCGTGCTTGGAAGTATGACCTTATCTTTCTCGAAGCTGTGATCAAGGCTAGAGTAAATTTTTCGATGGCAAAGTAATTCAACTCGGCCTCATGTAGTACTTTACTCACATAGTAAAATGGATTATGAATCTTGTTCTTCTCCTTTATCAACATAATACTCAAAGCTTGCTCAGACCCATCCATGTATAGGTAGAGAGTCTCGCCAATAACTGGCTTGTCTAGAAGCGGTGGCTCAGCCATATACTTCTTTAGCCCTTCAAAGGCCTCTTGGCTTTCTTCTTTCTAGATGAAATCTTTCATTTTCTTGAGTGCCTTGAAGAATGGAAGGCACTTGTCTCCTGATTTGGAGATGAATCGCCCTAGGGCTGCTATTTTTCCAGTTAGCTTTTGAATGTCCTTGATAGATTTTGGTGGTTCCATATCGAGGATTGCCTTTATCTTATCGGGATTGGCTTCAATTCCGTGCTTGGAGACCATCAGGCTTAAAAGGTTTTCGGACCCAACTCCAAAGGCGCACTTGGATGGGTTTAACATCATCATATGGTTCCTCAGAACTTCAAATACTTCGCTCAAATGCTTGATATGATCGGCCTTATCGAGGTTTGAGAGAAACGAAGTGCATCTTCTTTCATCGTAGGCCAATAGTATCCTTGCCGTAGAATTTTTTTAGCTAATAAGCTACCCCCTGTGTGGTTCCTACAAATGCCTTCATGTACCTCCTGTAAAATATACTTTTCAGCTTCCTAATCTACACATTTCAGCAGTGGTTGGTTAAAGCATCGTCGATAAAGAGAGCCATTATATTATATATATCTTCCTGCTTTGTAGCGGAGTTTTCGAGCTTCTCATTTGTCTTCTGTTAATGTACCATTCTTCAACTACTCTCATATGGTTGTCATCCAAGTCAGTGGTGAGGACTGATCAACTTGCATTAGTTCGGCTTCCAGAATGTTTGGTTGGTCCTAGATTTCTAGTGGTATGATCCCAAGCATAGTCGCGTCTCTCTGAGAACCCAAATTTGCCAATGTGTTTGCTTCTTGATTATCTCCTCTCGAAATTTGCTCTATCTTGATATTTTTGAATGATTGCAAGAGTCGTTAGGCGCATCGCAAATAGAGCTCTGTTCGAGGTCCTCTATCCTGGTATCTTCCTTTAATCTAGTACACGGCTAACATTGAGTCGCTGAATATAGTCAAGTTTTCCGCCTTCATTTCTAAAGTGAGCTTGAGTCTCGAGATCAGGGTTTCATATTCTGCATCATTGTTTGTAGGTTTAAAGGCAAAGTGTATGGCGCTCCACAAGTGGTGCCCCTCCGGGCTGATAATGACTATTCCTGCTCCCCCACCTTCATTGTTAGCCGCACCATCGGTTCTCAACGTCCACCACAATTCTGGAATGGGTTCCAATGGGTTTGAAGGTACACAATATGGGACAATGATTATTGCGGTGGAGTTACTTTCTTCTTCTCTTGGAAATTCCAGAATGAAATCAGCAAAGGCTTGACCCTTCATGGCACTTCAAGGTTTGTACTCCACGTCGAATTGCCCCAATTCGACCGCCCATTTTAACATTCTTCCCGAGGTTTCGGGCTTGTGAAGAATTTGTCTTAGAGGATACGAGGTCCTGACCTCTACCTTATATTCTTAAAAATATGGCCGCAACTTTCTAGATGCGATGATAAGGGCATAAACCAATTTTTCCATGTTCATGTACCGACTTTCGACATCTAACAAACTTTTACTAACTTAATAGACAGGGAATTGCATGTCTATTTCATCTCGGACAAGCACAACACTAATAGTATAATCTAAAACATCTAGGTATAGAATGAGTGTCTTACCTTCGATCGTCTTGGCGAGTAATGGCGGAGACCCTAATTGTTCCTTCAATTTATGGAAAGCTTCCTTGCATTTTGTCGTCCACTCGAATTTCTTTGCCTACCCCTCTAATAGCTTGTAAGAACTCCTTACACTTGTTTGAAGATTTGGAGACAAACCTGTTAAGGGTTGCTACTCTCTCAGTTAAGCCTTGTACCTCTTTCACAGTTCTTGGTGATCTCATGTTAAGCAATGCTTAAATTTTCCCTAGATTAGCTTCTATCCCGCGGTTATTCACCATGAAACCCAAAAAATTTCTTGACTCAACTCCGAAGACACACTTTTACGAATTCAGCTTCATGCGGTACTTCCTCAAAATTTTGAACATCTCCGTCAAGTGTTTAATGTGATCTGGTGCTTCTTTGGATTTGACCAACATATCATCCACATAGACCTCCATGGTTTTCCCGATCTGTTCTTTGAACAACATGTTCACCAACCGTTGGTATGTTACTCCGGCATTGATGAGTCCAAAATGCATTCCAATGTAGCAATACAGTTCTCTATCAGTGATGAATGACGTCTTTTCTTGATTCGGTTCATACATAGAGATTTGGTTGTACCCCGAGTACACATCCATGAAATGTAGAAGAGCATGTCTTATCGTGGCGTCTACAAGTTGATCAATGTGAGGAAGAGAAAAGCTATTTTTAGGGCAAGCTTTATTCAGGTCCGTGAAATCTACACAGACTCTACCAGGACAGGATTTGCCAACCAATTCGGAAAAAAAGATTCTTTGACCAAACCCACCTTGAGTAGACGATCAACTTCTTCTTTCAAGGCTTCAGCTCTTTCTCCGCTAATGGCTCTGCATTTCTGCCTTACCCCCTTCCGCTTTGGGTTGATGTTGAGATGGTGACACATGACTTTTGGATCGATCTCTACCATATATGCATGATTCCATGAGAAGACGTCGAGATTATTCTTTAGGAAATCAATGAGGGCTACCTTCAACCCTACTTCTAAACATATTCCTATGTGTAACATCTTTGATGGATCTTTAGGGTCTACCAAAACATCTATCGTTTCTTCTATTGGTCCAATCTTCTTAATTGTTTCAGGCATCTGATGATTGATGTCAACTTTGAACTTTTTAAACCACTGGCCTCGCCTATTTCGAGGACAGATATGACCTCTACCTCTGAATCCTCTAATTCTGGCACGGCAGCGATCTTTTCTTGGATTGGTTCAGGCCATATACTAGTCAAGTCAATATAAGGAGTATCCTCCCTTAACATACTCTTCCCCTTTCTTTCCCTCAATGCTCGTTGACCTTCCTCATCATCACCAACATCCTCCACGATCCCCTCTTGAAACTGTTCCTAATTTGCTTCGACCACGGGAGACTCAATCATCAATACCTGGGGGTTTCCGAATTTTCCTTCTGGGGGAGCTTCTAATAAGAGTATTTGAGAGTGAACTACCTCTGATTCGTCCTCATCTGGGAAGCGGACAATGGATACCATATTGCATGAGGGTTGTGAGAAGCTTGGAGGTCCGAAGCATCGAATTGTTTCACGTGCTCCTTCTTCTTCAAAGTCGATTATCTCAATTTCCGGATCTTTCGAGTCTTTACCTTTCTCTGCATACCTCAATGTCTTGTTGTAACAATCCTTTGACTCGTACTGATAGTCTTTCACGCAACTTATGCCTTGTGGCCTAGGAAATTTTATCGACAGATGGTATATTGAGGTAACCACTAACATCTCCTTCAAGATAGGTCTCCCGACTAAAGCATTGTAGTATGTGGGATGATCAATTACCATGAATTCTCCGATCTGGGTGGCTGATTGTGGATCTTCTCCTAAAGTCACCGGTAGCTTGATGGTGCCTTTTACCTTAACATAATCGCCTGTGAATCCGTAAACGTGAGTAGCTCCTTGAGACAATTCTTCATCTAGTAGGCCCATTTTCTTGAACGTTGCATAGTACAAGATATTAACAGAACTCCCGTTGTCAATGAAAACTTGATGAACGTTCCTGGATCTAATTTTGACATTTACGATCAAAGCATCACTATGGGGTGTTGTACCCAACTCGCATCTTCTTCAGAAAAGATGATATGTGTATCTTTTCATTTAAACAACTTAGGTGACCTTTCCGAAAGGTGATTGACGTCAGTGAGAGGAGGTTGTTTGGCCTCTCTGGCATATCTTTCCATTACATTCCTACTGTTTCCACCAACATGAGGGCCTCCAAATATCGTATGAATGCTTCTTTCTCGAATCGTCCTAGGCTAAACATCGTCCATTTTGTTATGTTTTTCAGCATCTTTTTTAACCTCTTTCTTCTTTGTGGATTCTTCTTTATACTTCTTCACTTCTCGCACCACCCATTCAGTCAATTTTCCTTCCTTGATTAACATTTCAATCTCATCTTTCAAGTGTCTGCATTCGTGGGTGTTATGTCTATGGGTCTCGTGATAAGCACAATACTTTGTTTTATCTGCTGTGTACTTGGTTGCAATGGGTGTGGGCTTTCTATAGATTCTTTCTCCCTTGGTCACCTGATAGATGTGTTTAATAGACGCTACTAATGGGGTACATTCATCTACCATGACCCTTTTCCTAGCCGGGCTGTACGATTGTGGGCTTTCTGGAGGAGTTTCTAGACCTCTGACTTCCACGGAGTTTACATTGTTCTTCTTGGGGCTTGGTGACCTGTCTCTTCTCCTACATTTCCTATTGCGCGGAGCATTATCGTACTTCCTAATCCCTGCCAAGGCCTCCTCTCTTTTGAAAGGTTTTTCCAATACGTAGAAGTATGAAAGAGTGTGGAGTACTTTGTGTTGCAACTTTTTCCAGAAATCGCTCCCAGATTTCACTCCTGCTATCAAGAAATTTTTCACCATTTCATCGGTAGCTCCCCTGAACCATTGGTACTTATGCTTTGAAACACCTAAAATATGAGTGAAGAGTTTCGTCCTCCCGCTATCGTATGTTGGCCAAGGCTGTGACCGATGGGGCATATTACATTGCTGACTGGAATTGGGTTAAGAACAACTTCCTCATCTTCTCCCAAGTGCCAATCGATTCTGGGGCTAAGCTTTGAAACCACTGGAGTGCGTTCCCCCTCAGAGTTGAAGCTAAAACTCTATAATTCGTCAAATCCTCCACTTGATATACTTCCATCTCAGTATTGAATCTTTCCAAGTACTCGACGGGATCTGAACTTCCGAAAAACCTTAAGTCACCTACATCCCTAAATGAGGCTAGGACAGGAGAGTGTCGAACAGCAGCCGTGCACTGTGATTGGGGTGGTGGTGGGAGATTGTCCCTAGCTCCTTCCACTTGAACCAGTAGTCTCCTCAAATCATCTGCCCGGATGTTTCTCAAACCTTATATTGGTTGTTCGTCTTCCCTATTCCTTGGTTTTTCTTGGCTTTCTCTATATACCGCTCTTTCCCGATGCTGCCTTTCACGATCTTCCGAGCAGAGGGTTTGTTCTTGCTGATGGACATAGCCTCTACCATTCTTCTGAATCCATCATTGTCGGGCATCTGGCCGGTTATCTTCCTTTGTCCATGCACGGCATTTAGGGGCATCTTCTTTCTAGTAACGGTCTCCACTTCGTCCCTAATCAACTCTAGTCTGATAATTTCCCTGCCTCCTGTGTTTCTCTCAGTCATAACCCACCCGGTAACCCCTCTGATCCTGTCCACTCCAACGACTCATTTCTCTCATTCTTCACGGTAAAATAGTATTTGGTATTGGTTTTATAATATGAACATCATCTAGGAGAGGGATCTTCTAGTTATCATTGATTGGTCACGATGCAAGCCTCCCTATTATATCACGCTCCCTGCCTTCGCGATCATTCTCTCCCCAATAGTACCCATTACTTCTACCAAACCTACCACTTGTATACCCTCGGATATTATTATACCTCCATTTATCTATTCGATCCCTACTTGGTCCTTGTCGCTGAGAGTCGACGGACCAACGTCGAACATCTTGTCCTGTTCGGTTTCAAACACCACCATACGTCAGAACGCGGGGTGTTACATCTCGGAACCTCTTATACGGTACAGAAGTTTTTTCCTTGGTGTTGTTCTTTTCAGCGATGGGTTCTTTGCCCGCACGGTGGTCTTTATTTCCTTACTGATTTTCGATGATCACGCTCTCCAAGTTCTTGAAACCCTTCTCTATAGAACTCATTCACTTGTCAAAACCGTTAATCTGATTAAATACCTCTTAGTTTCTAATCATTATCGTTAGGCATTTTTGGGTACTGGTGTGGTCTCTCAGTGCCGCAGGGTCTGATAGTTGTGCGACAAGTTGTCTCCTTCAATCCTAGGTTGTCCATTGTCATCGGTCGGTGTGACTTGCGACATCCTTCCTCCAAAGATGTCAACGCCCCTCCTTCTAGCGCCAATTGTTAACGGAGGAATTTGGTGATAACAAATTTCGGAGGGTTGTTGGAATTATGGTAGTGATTGGTGATGATTTTAGGACTGAGGTTGCTTAGTTTGAAGAGACAATAGCACACAAGATTTTGAAAGTTCTTGAATGCCAATGACTGTTCGATAACCCTCACAATGTGCCTACTCCCCTTTATATAGGGATCAAACCCAACGTAGTTCTTGGGAAGCACGAAACGTAATAGGGTTAGATTTCATTCTCCAAAGTTGATTTGGTCCACCACCTAGAATACACCTGGACTCGGGTCGTCGAAATCTAGTTACGTACAAGGAATATAACAGTTAGGTGATCGGCCCAACATTATCGCAAACCGGCCTAGGCCTGATCCATCATCCCTTATATCATAACCTTAATGGGCTACCCTCCAGAAATGTTATTCAAGACGAGGAAACTAGACCCCCTAAATTGAGGTTAAACCCAAATAGCCTGGATGGAACCTAGCTTACATAAAAGTTATAATCAACAACAAGTTCTTCAAGGACTAATATATTTCAAGCCTATATTGGGCGAGGTTGATCTATGTTGAACGAGGCCCAAATAATAGACCTTCCATAGCATAAACATCTTTTTCTGTAGACTTAGCGAGGTTGATCTATGTTGAACGAGGCCCAAATAATAGACCTTCCATAGCATAAACATCTTTTTCCGTAGACATGGCGAGGTTGATTAACGGACAAGCCCACACACATTAATCCTAGGCACAACAGCACCAAGCATTCCTTACGGCATGGATAGTCGTATATCAGTCAAAACCCACTGATTCAGGCGTGACCGGTTTAAAAATAGAAAGGTAGATTTCATCTATAACAGGTATCATGCGTAGAAAACCAAATATACATGGTTAGCACATATAGAAGCAAAAAATGTAATGGTACCATTAGCAAAAACTAATTATATAGTGATACCATAAAGAATATCCCTTAAAATAATTACTATTTATCAAAATATGTAATAACTTTTACTTAAAGGACACGCTTAACGCGCACACATATTATGAATATGGTATACAACATATGTGATGGTGTGGTATAGTGGTAAAAAGATGTATGAGTTAATAGATAGACCCATGTTCAATTCCTTTCTACAACATTTTTTTCAATAAATAATAAAAAAGGCAAGTTAGTCATTTAAAATCAAGAATAAAATGTCTCATCAAAATGTCTCATCACAAATCCTTGTCGTGCCATTATATATAGAAGATATTTACTATATATTAAAACTCAACATAAGGGCAAAGATTTCCATTTTATTGGTTGTGAAGTTACTATTATACCCCTATATCTCTATACCATTATTATAATGGCTTTGTTAAAAAAGATAAATCCATTTTAATGTTAGGTATCGAACTTGCAAACTCATGATGTATAGTAATTGTTATAAACCCTTAATATACTTAAATTTTTATTTTCCTCTTGAAAGGCCTAATATACAAATCATCTCTCATTTTATCGTTTATTTATTTTTTATGTCACAAATACATAATGTATGAGTTATTTAATAATAATAATTTAAATATGAGAAATGAAACTCATAAAATTGAGCTCAAAATTATTAACTAATACAAATTAAATGAATTTTTTTAAAAAAATAAGAAAATAAAATATAACAAATTTGAATTCAAGTAGATGAATATTTAAATAAAATATGAAATTGAGCTATAATTGTGTAACACAAAAGTAATAATAATAATAAATAATATAATATAATTTCAATATATATTTATTATAGAAAAAGATAAAAATTTAAAAATGGGATAATAGATATTAAATAAAAATATAAAATATTATTATTTATTAAACAAATTTTAGGCAATCAAAATACTTAAATTTTAGATAATGTATTTTGAAAACTTATGAAAAATATATCATTGAAAAATATATGTCATTAACTATTAGATTTAATTTTTATTTTTGTAAAAATTTAAATCAATAATATTTAATTATGGTCAAAGTTAAATATATTTGACTTTTGAAATTTATAAAGCGCCACTTTTTATAGAATGAAGGGAGTATAATGTATGGACATATTAATTAAATTATTTGTTAAAAGAAAATTATTTTTTTTAATATGATCATGTATGTCTCTATATTAAATATTTATTTTTATTAAAACTGATAAATTTTAAATAAACGTTCATAAACGGTATATAATTCATCATACATGAGTTATTTCATCCATCTCACCCAATTATTTAGGTATATAATTCATCGTACATAAGTTATTTCATCCATCGCACCTAATTGGTTGGGTAGGACATGGAAACGTCTTGTTGTCAACATTTGGGTCGTAGAAATTAAAAAAAGAAAAAAATTGAAAATAAAAGGGTGAGACCGATTAAATTTTGTAAATTAGAAAAAATATTATTTAATAAAATATTAAAAAATAGATATGACATCCAAAAAGGAAAAGTGTTAAGAAATGGATTAGACGAATGGAGTATTTATCAATATATTTAATATATGAGAAATAAATTCCATAAAGTTGAGTTTGAACTTTTTAATTAATTAATTATATAGTCAAAATAGTCGTATTATAAAAGTTAATAAAATATATAATTAAGTTATTAAAATTCAGATCAAAACTTATATATAAAATCTAATTGAATTATATTAACAGCAGCAGAAGAGGTTCTAAATATGATATTAGAAAAAATATAATTAGATAAAATAAAATAATCAATCAATTATATATCATATAATAATAATCAATTAGACAATATATAACAATAAATCAATAATCGATTTAATTTAAATATTATACGAAAATTTAATTTAACAATTATAGGCTAGTATATATATAATTATATGACCAACTTGTAACCCTTGAGATCCAGAGAGATATAAAGAGAAAAGACTAGTTTAGAAGCCAAAACACACAAAAAGGAGTCGCCGGAAAATTGCTGAAAAATGAACTTTTAATATAACTTTAGGGGCAACTAGACAAGTCTGAGGGCTGTTAAGATATGGTTTTTGGATAGTCAAAAGATATTTGTAAGGTGGTTGTGTTAACTGTGCAAGTAAATGGGTTTATAAGCCTTAAAAGTGAAAGATCTATGAAAGAACAAGTCTTAAAGTTCAAGAACTCTCGGAGATGAAAACTTTATGGAGTTGAGAGATTTCTTGGAAAGAAAATTACAACATTTACTTGGCACAGAATGGCTTGAATTATGGTAGGGGATGAGACTTTATTTAAAGGCAAAAGTTAGGGTTTTTGAATGTGCTTTAGGGGACAAGGGTTCCTTAAATCAAGAAAATGTATATAATTCAAATTCTTGTCTCATCCATTGTACTTTGGCCCACGTGACTCTGGGAAAGTGTGCAAACCTTATTCAGTAATTTATTAAAGCTAATAAACACGTAACGGAACGATACGTTAATAAATATGATATTTTTTGAAACATGCTCCAAAAATTATGAATATTTGGGAATCATATGGGAATAATCTCAATAGTTCATGGTCAAAATCCTAATCAAATTGGAGTTGACCATTATTGACTTTTACGCGGTCGAACAATCAATTATGTATCAATATTACTGTCTAAAAATAAAAATCACCCAAAAATTATGAAAAAAATCATAACTTTGTTTTCAATATTCTAGTAACATTCTCAAAGTTTCAAGTTATTTGGATATGTACAGTTATTTCTATGAGAAAACGATCGTTTCGTTGTTCTTACAAGCCAAAACAATATTCGATAGTCATTTGCCGAAACTTGTCGAAGTTTGGACTAAAGTTTGGACTTAAAATATATTCAAACATAATATTTCTAAAATAATAATGACCGATAAGTCCAAGGAATATTTCATTTGAATTAAAATACGTTTTATCCAACTAAATAGAATAATTATGGACTTTCGGGATAAAATCTGTATTTTATATCTGGGTAGGAATTTGTTGAAGATAAATTGAACAAATATATTAAAAATATATTTCCTTAAAAACTTTTAAAGCAAACACTCTTCTGAATTAATAAATCATTTTCTGTCTCATAAAAGTAGTGTTAAAAAATTCTGTTATATGTTCATCTTCAGTCTTGCTTCAAAATATAACATATATAAATTAGATTTGATTTTATCATTATTTTGATAAATCTTATATAATTTAATGTCATGAGAATATCATTTGGTTTTATTTATAAAAGAAGTTTGACTCACTTTGACTTTATTCTTGTTGACTATCATTTCGAATAAACTAAGGGAGGATTATTATATTCATTAGTAACTTCCTAACCCGAATTTAATTTACACTTATCATTAATACAAAATAATCAAAACTTAATTCATTAGAGTGTATCTCACAAATTTAAACTTTAAGTTAATATTGAAAAACAAAATAATACATAACAATTATAGTCATAATAATTTTTAGTCCCACTTTTTCATACTAATATATGATAGGTTCTTTATTGAACTAAATGTATTACTCCATATTAATACTTAAAGTGTGTTATGATAATTCAACCTATGTAATAACATTATTTTAGAAATATAAATTACTTTAAATTATAAAAATAGTTACCAGTAGTACTCAATTATTAAAATTTAATTCAATTTAATTTTATCATATATAAATTGATTAAATTTAAAAAATTTATTAATATTTATTAATTTATATTATTTTAATTTTAATTTGATTTATTTTATTTATCAAATAGCATGATTCAAAGTACTTGATAACGTGCTTTTGATATAATATAATATCAAAATAGAATGTGTATTTAATATATTAGACTAAGATTGAACTCTTAGCCGGAGAACTTAAATAATTATTTTTAAAAAAAACCTAATTTCTTCAATTCAATCAAAACCAATGAATTAATAAGATTTATGACTTCTCAATATAATAATTTCTCTAGTAAGTATAAGTGATTATCAGTATAATATTATCTTAATATCTTATATAATATATTAAATATTTTTATAGAAAAATTTTGATAAGAAAAATTTTAATCCTTACTCTCAGAAGGAAAATTCAAGCATTCCCTCAACATGTGTTTGTGTGTAAATCTCTAATATTATCTTTACTCTAATCTAATAATAATACATAATAATGTCTAATATATGACATGTCTCTCTATATAAAACTAATATAAAAAGTATTTTAATATTTTAAACTAATTATAAAAAGATTTCTTAAATGGAATAGAATTTTTCGAAAAAAATTTGTAACGGTCATTTCAATATAGATTACGAGCTACTTCATTTGGATTTTGGATGTTGGACCAACTCAGAATTAAATAAAATTTAATAAGTTTCGCGTGTGTTGTAAAATCGTTCAATTCTAATTTTTGAAACTCAAAATATGACTCAAACAATATTTGTTGTGTAAGTAGCACAATAATTATGATTTTTTTAATTTAACTCCAAAATAGTTTTTTTAAGTTCAAATTTAATATAAGATATCTTATCCAATTTGAGTTATAATCTGAGGTGAGGTGGGATAAGAAAAATTATAGTTAGGAATTTTAATAATAATTATAACTTATAAATCATTAATAATTAATATTATATAATTATTAAAAATGAATTTTTTGACCTTTGATAGTTATTGTTTGATAGTTATTGGATAAGATATCTCTTACTCTTATCATTCTAATACAAACAACAAAATACTGTTATGGAAATTCTTAAAAATAATGGAAAAACGGGCTGCAAGCTTTTTAACAATCATACTCATACATTTGAAGTTTTTTTCATATATGTGGTCAAAATTTAATTACCATTGCATTTGCTGAAATTGGTTGCATATGTGATGCAATTAGAAACGAATCAAAATAAACAATTTTAGAGAGTTGCAATAAATTAAAGAACCTTTTAATATATAGTAACAAATAAATGAATAAATAAATAAACATATGTTTGATGATTATCCTTTTGTTTCCGAATTTACCAAGCTTAAATACGAATCTTAGGCACCAAGAGCAACTGTTCCAGTCGGGGAATTGTTAGCCCAAACTGCTCGGTCATATCCAACTCATCCACTGATTTTCCAACCGGTAACTCCCAGTCAAAACAATGTAGCAACTGAGCCAACACTAGTTGAACACTGAGCAATCCTAGTTGCATACCAGGACACCCTCTTCTGCCACTGCCAAAAGGTAAGAGCTCAAAGTCACGTCCTCGAAGGTCTATTTTACTCTCAGCAAACCTCTCCGGAATGAATTCTAGAGCTTTGTCACCCCACGCCTTAGAATCTCGTCTTATGGCCCATGCATTCACGATTATTCGGGACATGCAAAACAAATGTCCGAACTGTAGGAAAGTTTCTGGCTGGGTTCTCTTCCGTTTATAAATTCTTTTCTTTTTGTTTTTTCTTTTGAAATTTTGCCAGTTTCTTCTTATAAAATTTTGTCGCCAACATTGACTTCAAAATTAACAAATGTTTCAGTAGAGCTCGATCTGGCGTTTATAAAATACTATTCCCTCTCATTCCTAAATATTTGTCCATTTTCTAGTTAAATTAACTGATTTTTAATTAAAAACTAAACATTATTCGTCTATAATTTTAAAAAATTAAAAAAACATTTTAAAATAAATTATATATATTTTTTAATAATATAAATTATAATAAAAAAAGAGTCAATTTGATCGCACTCGAAATATAGTGGATAACTACACGGGAGGGAGGAAGTATTATAAAGCAACATTGTTTAAAATGTTAAGAGTTCAACAATATACTTAATTGATATATATACATGCACGTATTGTTCGAGAGTTCAAGTCGTTAATTAGTCTTTGCGGCTTCCCGATTAATTAGACTGCGAGCTAAAGTATTTAATATAATAAAATAATTGTTATCACTTAAAAAAACGTGGGATTATCAATAGCAGATAATAATACTTTCCACTACAAATTTGAAATAGTGATTAATAATATATATACATGTATAAACTTAACGTGTTCGAAATTTTGGATAACTAATATATAATTAAATTTATTTTTATATATTTTTTTACTGATATTTAATAAAAAAATTATAATATTAAAATTTTATGTTTTTTACGTAATTAAACATTTATGTTAATACATATTATATATTCCCTTATTTTATAAAAGATTACTAAAGATGTCACTGAAGTTAAATTAATTAAAAAATATTTTGATAATAATTTATGATTATGTATAATAAATATATGTTTATTTAACATAAATCTTTTTCTTATTTAGACTTATAAAAGTTAAGTACAATAAATATTATTCTATTTAATATAAATATGTTATAATTTAGATTCGTTTTATAATAAATATTAGCTTATATCTTTTTATATAATTTGAATATATTTTTATTTTTATAATAATAATTAAAATTTTATTTAATGTTATATGTATATATTTTATATAACTTTTCATATAATTTATTTGTGTATTATAGAATAATGTTTATGTGTTGTGTTTAGATATGTGTATTATTTAAGAGATTAATGTGGGATGAGTTTTAGTTTAGAGTTTCATGTTTAAAAATTAGGTTTAATAATAACTATTCGACCCAATTACCGATCAAGTACCATCGACTACCAAATTTTCAATATTTCGGCTTTAATAATATAGTATAGTATAGTATATACTTTAATAGAATAATGTTTATGTATTTTGTTTAAATATGTATATTTTTGACGTAAGGGATTAGTTTTAGTTTAGAGCTTAATGTTTAAAAATTATGTCCAATAATAACTATTTGACTCAATTACCTACCCAGAATCACCGACTACTATTTTTTGGTTTTAATAATGTAGTATAAATTTAATTTGAGCCCGAAAAATAAAATTTTAAATAATATAAAAGTGTATATAGTTAGTGCTCGTATTATATTAAATAAAAATATATATAATACATGTATATTTTTTAGACCGATGATGACATATTGACCGACGGACCAAATTTTTTAATCTTTCAGATTATAATAATATAGTATAGATAGTATATAATAATATAATGATTATTATGTCTTAATATAATACTCCCTCCGTCCCAACCAATTCTTTACACTTTCCTTTTTGGGACGTCCCACCCAATTCTTTACATTACTAAAAATAGTAACTTTTAACAATAAATATATTATTACATCCACTACTTCACTCCACTTTTTCAACACTTTACACTATTACATCCACTATTTCATTTATTTTAACAATAAAATCACTATTACACCCACTATCCTTGGTCTCCGTGCCCGGACCAAATATAAACATTTGGCCGGGACGGAGGGAGTAATTATTAAAAATATATAATATAAATAAAATCTTGTGCATCCGTTCATCAACGGCTACAACTCCTACAAGGTAGTGTATTAATATTATTGTACCCACTAGATTAGGAAAGGCAAAGCCACAATTTTACCATGGCCTTATCCTCTCTGTCTACGTTAATCTTCACCACAACAACAACAAGCATCACCGCAGCTTCCGACAACCTCTTGCCTTTATCTCACTCCATTTCTTGTCTGTCTAGAAAACCACTCACAACCCATAACAATTATGTCACCACCTCCACAACAAAATGGAGAACCAATGTCTCATTTTTTCCAGCTTTCTTGAATAACAGTAAAAAAGATGCCATACTTATCAAACAAGAGCTTCTTGAAGCAATTGCTCCACTTGATCGTGGTGCAGAAGCAACCTCTGAAGATCAACAAAGAGTTGAGCTGGTATATTTTTATCATCTTGTTAATTGCACTTATAACCTGTATTACTCGGACTCTACCGGAAGTGCCCAATATGATACGTGATCGAGTGTCTATGTTACATTTGTCGAACTCGACAATTTTTTTAAAATTTTATATTTAATATAAAATAAATGTCCAAGAGTTCATTTCCATGTTCAAGTATCGAGTGTCAGATATGGGTAGTCAAGGCAAATTGAAGAGTCCGGTAACAGAGCTTATATTGAGTGAATAATTATCTCCTGCAAATGAATTAGTATCTCCTCCTATATATATCATGCAGATTACTCGCAAACTTGAAGCAGTGAATCCGACTAAGGCGCCTCTCAAATCCGACTTACTCAATGGAAAATGGGAACTTCTATACACAACTTCAGAGTCAATTTTGCAAACCAAAGTAAGTTTAATGTGTCTTCTATTGTGGCTCTTCTAATACATATGTAGACAAATGTGTTTGTGTGTGCGTGCAATAAAAATATTTTGCAATAAATCAAGTTGCATTTTCCACATAGCTTAGATTAATCAGAAAAGGATAAATCTTTTGATACAGGGCCGGCCCTGGAAAATTGGATGCCCCAACTGAATCAAAATAATTTGCCCAGCAACAGTTTAAAATCAAATGCATATGATTTTTTATCTCGAAAAATTATTCTTCTAGAAGTTTTACTAGCAAAATCACTTATGAGACTGTCATAATCAGGATTTTGAAGCATTGTTTTCTCAAATGATAAACAATTTTTTTGCTCCTTGTGTCATTTTTTTTTTTGTGCTCCTAAAAAAACCGTACTTCTAAATTTTCTTTTTTTATGTGCCCCTATATTTTTTTAATTTTTTTCTTGGCCCTTTATATTGAACTTATTTATCGTCCTGTCAGCTATGCTAGAGAACTTGTAAAAGTTTTAAGAGCTCCAGATCTTCAATCTGTACTGCCCTAAAGCCCACAAACTGTGTTCAGAACTAAACTGAAAATGTTAATCACGCAAATTATAGTGTTTGACGATACTGAAAAAGATGATCCCATCTGTAATAATGGGAGAAAGAAGTCTGTTACTAGAATGTTAATAATACACTCACATTTAACAGTTCAAACTTGAAAGAACATATTTAAGTACTAAGAGTCTAAGACCATCGCAAGTCTGTTAGTACAGACACTGGTACTTAGCAACTCCACAATTTTACAAAATAAAACTTATAATCTGTAATTGTCTCTTTAGCTAAACCTTTAATATATTGCTAACTTCCAGATGTAGCACATAAACGTGACATACTTAGAATATTTGATTAGCACATAAACGTGACATATTTAGAATATTTAATCAAAGAAAACACTACTCATCATATTACATTACACATTGTCAACTCTTAGCTATTTCATATTAGAAGATTGCAGTGGCACATTAAGTATTATACAGTTACTTACAATCTTATCCCCGACATCTTATAGTTCTTTGTAATTGAATCTCATTAATGCTTAATTTTATTAATCAGGTTGTTCATTTACAATTTACTTTTAGTAGTGGTATAGTTCAGGTTTCAATGTGATTTGAGATCAAGAAAACTCATAATAAATGTGTTTAAGATTTGTTTTATTTTCAGATAGATCACATATCCATTGATTTTAGTGCTATTGCCATAAGTACTAGTTAGCTTTCAAGATTGACACTTTGCTTCATAAGAGCTGTTTCTGTAAATGTAATCATATGATTTCTAGCAAAAAAATTGATTTTAAACTGCAAATAATTCGAACCCTAAATTTTAACGCAGTAACTTGAGTTGTCGTTGTTTTAAAAATGAATCTTGTCAATTGAGTATTAAAAGGTTCTGGCTAGCTTCTTTCTCCAACATTAATACTTACATTACCATCAAAACCAGATACTTCCACTACCATACTTCTGTTACTGTAAAATAGTAGATACATATACAAATTGTACAAACAAATATCATCACATATTCACATAAATTGCTACAAAATTTACCAGGAAACCTTAGCGATATAGCAACCACACCTACATTCATCAAACCTAAAAGATATATAATGCACCAAAAAAAATGTTAATAGTTGTTGGGTCTTCGCAGTTCTAAACAGAAATAGTATTAAAGCCCTTACTAATGTGTTCAACACAGCTTTTCAGTTCTTGAATCTAAATCTATTCATCTGAGTTAAATAAAGCAAGATCACTCTCGTCCATGACATTAGAAAAATATGAAATCATTTAAAGTCCTATCCACCTTAAAGCTACCTATAGCAGATGCTGGAGCTACAATCATGAAGTTCTTTGTGGTGTCTGTGTGTGTATGAAAAGCATATAATTCTGTAGTATGTATAAATATATATTAAGCAAAGGTTTACATCTTCTTTCCCAGATTCTCTCAAAGTTTAGAATTGCTTAATTTATATCCTAGACGCCACTCACTCTCCCACATTTTTTACACCTCCCCAGTAGGATCTTTTCGATTCCAAACCACCATTTCTAAGTTTCAGTGACATGGTTGTATATATAAAGTTGAACATGGAAAAAAAGAAATGATGAGGAGATGCAGAAACACAAAGAGGAGGTATGGCAGGAGCAAGAAAAACGTTTATGAATGCTTTGTAGAAAATGAAAATTAAAACTTTAGAATTTATGTTTATTTTCTTAGCTAGAAGATTGTTTTGCTAAACCAAAAAAGAATTGAAAAATAATAGACAACCAAGGGTTGAATGCGCCCCCTACCCCATCACAATTAGTGCCGCTGCAGAAGGATCTTTCCGTTTCTCACCACGGTTTCAAAATTTTAGAGACATGGTTGCCTTGGTTCTTTCGTTCCATGAAAATTCAACTCTCTTTCAGTTGTTTGATTAATTGTAAATCAATATTATACTTTAGCTAGTTCTTTCATCTACAAACTTGTCCATGTTAGCTGATTAATATAATAACATTTTAAACAGAGACCCAAAATTTTGAGATCAAAGGTAAACTACCAAGCCATCAATGCTGATACACTCAGGGCTCAAAATATGGAATCAGGACCATTCTTCAATCAGGTAAATTCATTTATATTAACTGCGTCTTAATTAATATTTATTACCGCCATTATGCGCTGTATTTTTCTGATAAAACAACAAACAGTTTACTTTGTATACTTATTATAGCGCTTGGCCTTGTCTCAAATCCGTTATATCTCTTACAGTAATGATTTTTTGCACTAACACCTTTTCTCACTTCATTATGCTCAAGGTAACTGCAGATCTAACACCTGTGAATGCAAAAAAGGTGGCTGTGAAATTTGATTTCTTTAAAATTGGTGGTCTAGTAAGTATTCTTGTCGACGATCTTATGCAATTTTTATACTTATACTGATGTTAGACAATTCAAGTTTTGTCAGAGCTGATAAAAGGAAATAATTTCAAAATCTGATAATGGTATATATAGGTCTTAAAATAATTGATCATGAATATATAGTAATAACAACCTATAAGGACCCAACCATTATTAGAGACGATGTATCATCAGATTCTCTAGGAGAAACAACCCCCAACATCTGTTCTCCTTTTGTTTCCGCATATTTTTGTTTCTAAATATGATTATATGCTAGTTCTAGATTCATGATCGGTGTCATTATTATGTACAGATACGTGTTAAAGCTCCTGATAGAGCCGTAGGGGCACTGGAAATTACTTATTTGGATGAGGAGTTAAGGTGAACAATATTCTACTATACCTCTGTGTGTGATCATATTATATACTGCATCTTATATTCCAGAAGGCGAATTAAAATTTGTCACAGTACATTACAACTTCAAATATATGTCTGTTTCCATGTTTATCCGTCCATTGAAGTTTGCGTGAAAATAAATATTAACCATTATAGTACAAATAGTAGAGCGTATAATGTCGATGGTCCGAGGTAGAGCACCCCGCCTATTTGAGGCCGGGCGGAGTCGCCCCACAAGCACCCAACCTGGCTGGATAGATAAATGTTTGGATCTTTGCCTTTCCGCTCTTCAATCAGATGCTCTTGTTTTAGACGGCCACTAAAAAATGGAATATGTATATCATAACCATTTAACATTTGAAAAATAAGAGTGTGTATTTCGCACCACAAGTATTTTTTCAACTCTACACTCACAGCCTGCGCCAAATTTCTATCTACCTAGTGGTTGTGAAGGTCCAGGACAATCCGTAGTTGGCAAACAATTATTTCCAGTAGAGCTGACAACCTTCACCTTGGCCAGGATTTAGCAGTTTGTTCTCTGGTCCATTCTTTGAAGATCATGCAAGTTGATATATGATTGGTTACTCTTCTGATTCCTTCTTTTTTTCTTTAAGCTTTTTCTCTTCTCTAATGGAATTTGTATAACAATTACCACAATTTCATGGTTTGGATGCCAATCTGCTAATTCCCATGGAGAGTGACCACCATTAGAGATATTTTGTGGTTGACCCTTAGTTTTTTATCAGTCGGAAGTCTCATGCAACTTATGTCCAATAGCAAAGTTTTCTTTTAAACTGGGGAGAAGGTTAGCAACCTCAGGTGAAGAGAAAGAATTCTTTTGAGAAGCTCCAGCTCCTGCTTAGTATCATGCAACACAAATTCCATCACCATGGAGTTTATTAAAGCTCCAGCATCATTGAGATCTGAATACACTAAACAAAATACTTGCATTTGTCCCACTATAGAGAATTCTTTATTGCTCTCTTTTATTCCCCAACCACTAGATTTAGCCCTACTTCTGTTTTACCGCTGTGAAAGATATATAGCCAATTCAAAGCATTTCCAAGTTTCCATGTCTTGGACATAATTTTTTCTTATGGAATGTCCTCGACTGAGAACTCAAAATATGGCATTCCATGATTACATTTCAATCCGAGTTGACCATGTAAATGAGCGTTGGTGAACAAGGCATTGGAGGTGTACTTTATTGCTTGACAATTTTATGAATTTCATGATACTTTTCTAAAATCAAACAGCAGTGATCTTAAATTTGTAAGCTCTTCTTCCAAACAATGCTTTTCAGTTGTATATTTCAGATTTTTTGCGCAATTTATCAAATAAACATCATTACCCTATCAACATCATATTCATCAAAATGCTTATAAATACAACAGTATATATAATTTTATATACTAATAAGCCTGAAGTAATGGAGAGGCGCTTAAGCAGAGAAGTGGAGAGTTCCCCAGAGAAATAATGGCTTTCTTTTTCTCTCCACCATCTTGTCTGCAATCGAATTCGAATCCTGGCTACACCAAATTAAAATAGCATTAGGGATATAAAGATGCACCTATATATAGAGAGAGATGACTGAGACTGTTGCCTTATATCTTCTGTCAGTAATTTCTATATAAACCGTCTCACTTCCGCAAACTACAAGTGTAGTATACTCTCTCTATAATATGGCCAGAGTACATATTATGTATATTTAGATAAATACAAATTCTCTTGGACATGTATCTATGGATGAATGAATGAACTGTCTAAAATTGTACTTTGATGATTAATATTTGTTTTTCATACAAACTTCAATGGCGGAGTCTTATAAAGCCTTAATCTAATATTGATAGCATGTTGTAAAGTTCTATTAGTACATACCATCTTCTTTTGTAATACTTTTTAAGGGGCTGTTTGGATCATGGGATTTGAACCCTATTAATGAGAATGGGAATGAGATCCTAATACATTTTTGTATTAGAATCTCATTCTCATTCCCGTTAACCGGATTCAAATCCTACGATCCAAACTGCCCTAAATAATTACTCCCTCTTCCCTGATTCTTTATATAAGTCACTGGATTTTTTGCACATAACTTTAGGTGGTTTGATCGCATAGTTAGATATAATACTATATTTTTATTCGGAAAAAGAAAATTTAAAAAATATCAATTCCAGCTATACGGTCAAAACACCTAAAATTACGTGTAAAAAATCAAACGACCTATAAATAAGATCAGAGAGAATAGTTTCTGGAATTTGAAAATGTTGTACGGTTCATTTCAACTACAGAGTAATATTTTTAACATTTTTTCATTTTGGTAAGATTTTGAACCTTTAACCTATGAGGGGCTATCCAGTACCCACCACACTAAGCCTTGCAAAAAAAAATTCGTGTTTTTGGTGTGTACGTGACATGGAGATGGAGATACCAGTTTACTAACTTTGATGCTTGATTTGCAGAGTATCAAGAGGTGATAAAGGTAATTTATTCATCTTGAAGATGATTGATCCCTCCTACAGAGTTCCTGCTAGTGGCTGAATATACATTATACATAGCATACCTACTCTTCCGGCTTAGAAAAAGATATCCAATGACTCAAATTATTATATATGTAATATACGTGTGTACATTTATATTGAAAGCCCCAAAAAGTATTATAAAAGGGGAATATTTGGCTGATTAAGATTTCATCTTATATAGAGTGGTATTCATGTTTTTGAAGAAAGGATAAAAAAAATTAAAAAAAATCGGTAAATATGTTATTAGGGTTTTATATCAAATTGTCCACTCATTTTATAAAAAAATATCAAGTAGCTAACTCATCTCCGCAGCGACTCATTTAAGTCACTAAATTGTTAAGATATATCATTCCGCTAACTTTTCTTTACAAAACTTTTAATGATTAACATTAAAACACATGCATTACAAATCAGAATTGATGAGATTATGTCTTAATAGTTTTAATATTAAGATATATCACTTCGTTATCCCGTGTGTTTTAATGTTAATCGTTAATTTTTTTAAAAAAATTTAGCAAAGTGATATATATTAATAATTTAGTGGCTTAAATGAGTCATTGTGGAGATAGAGTAACTACTTGATATATTTTTTGTGAGATGAGTGAAAATTTTGATATAAAACCCTATGTTATTGTAATAATTTTATAATCTTGAAAGAGTTGTCATACCTAGTGATCAACACCAGCTACAAATCTGAAAAATTAATTCCTTGAGTTTTCGTTAAATTAAAATAAATATCTCTCTTTGAATCTCTGTCTCTGAATCTCTCTCGTCATCTACCCACAGGAAATAATCAAGAAGTGGGATATTATTTAAAATATATATATATATATATATATATATATATATATATATATATATATATATATTCAGTACAATATATAGTTGAGCAGTAATAACGATTGTTTAAAATTTTTCTTGTAAATCTATACAACGGCTACGTATACACTAAACAGATAATTGTCACTTTTTAGTTGCTTACAAAGTTGTTAGCAACATGCACTAAAAATACCAATGGTTCTTGCATAACTATTATCTACATGGAAAAACTATGTATGTTGATATTAATATATTATAATTATGGGAAATTCCTAGTAGTACCATTGTACTATTGGCTTTTCCAAATGGCACCAATCACTATTTTAGACTTCCAAATAGTAACACTGTACTTTTGACTTCATCCATATTATAACACTCCGTTAGCTGACCGTTAGTCAAACGTTATAAAATTACAATTAATTAAAGGGAAATTCCTAATAGTACCACCGTACATTTGGATTTTCCAAATGGTACCAATGATTGTTTTGAACTTTCAAATGGTAATACTGAACTATTGACTTCATCCAAATGGTAACACTCCGTTAGTTGAACGTTAATCAAACATTACTCTTGATAAATTTAAGACATGTTTGGATGTTTGCTCATATTTTATAATTTTTTTCAATATTAAATATGATATACAATACAATATTATACTGTATCTACACGTTTTATTATTATTTAAAATCTTCATGTTTAAAATTATTAAAAATTGAACATAACTTCTGTATTTAGTAATTTATTAACAAAACCTGACAGTAATTACCGAGAATTAGTGCTTGTTTGGTTGCATATAGGAATTAATTTCCTAGATGAATTATCATTTTCTTGCTTTTTCAAATTAATATGAAGTGTAGAAAATTGTTTGGTTACTAATATAGAATTTAAATACATAGGAAGTACAAATAACCATGGGGTGGGTAAGCAACTTTCTTCCATATTTTATGGGTATTCAATCTTCTTTGAAAGTTTCATTTTCTTACTTTTGTGCAACAAATCATACTTTTTTTATACCACTGGCATCACTATAGAACAATTACAGGGGTAGCATCTTAATTTTCAATTTTAGATCATATTTAAAGTTCTTATATCATGAAACTAATGAAACATAAAAATAAATAAATAAATATTATTTGTTCAAATAATCATAATTTATATATATTAAAATAATTCATATTTAAATAAATTATAATCAAAAAGAAAAGATAGAGATTACTGATTTATTGGGTTATTATATAGAAACTAGATAAATATTAATTGATTTTGTTAAACAGAATGAGTGTTGCAGAGGGGTTGAAGCTGAGTCATTCGAGAAGTCATAGTTTCAAGTTTCTATTCGAGAAGTCTAGCCTAATCGAGAATTCATCAAATGGAGTATACTAATCGAGAAGTCTAGTCATTCGAGAAGTAAGTCATTCATAGACCAATCGTGTTGTCACAGCCAGTACTCAATCGAGAAGTTTACTGTCAGGTTCACCAGTCTTCTAAAACATGCTGTCATCTAAAGGTACTGTCAACCATTCCGCCAAACATGCTGTCGATCATTCCTCTAAACATGCTGTCAACTCTCCCCGCCAAAGCTACTGTCAGGAAACTTGTTGTCTTGAATCTTCAATCTCCACCAAGTTAACTGTCAAGGGATAGTTGCTGTCAATAAAACTTGCTGTCATAGAGTCTTCATTCTCCGCCAAGTTTACTGTCAAAAAAATAGTTGTTGTCGTCTGTTTCCAAAAGTTGCTGTCACTTGAATATGTTGTCGTAGGCTCCAAAATATAGAATGTTACTGTTAGAAAATTGATCTATGTTGTGCATGAACACTTTGTGAACTTCTACTTCATGGATCATTTGTTTCATTTACACATGACAGTAACTATTGATACTTACTGTCACCTACTTGACTATTTGAGCATCTTATTACAAGTGACATTTTAAATATACTGTCAAACTATATATGATAGTATATTTTACTTAGTTAATTATTAATTAATCTAAGTAAATATTAGTTGATTACATTGTTAGTACCACAATCCCTAACATATTTTAATCTTATTATTTTTAAAGATTTTAATCAATATTAAAATTAGTCGATTTCTGAAAATTATATAGGAAAATTCTTAATGGTACCACTATAAAATTGACTTTTTCAAGTGGTACCAATGATTATAACGTTTAACTAACAAATAAATAACGGAGTGTTACAGTATGGACGAAGTCAATAATTCGGTGTTACCACTTGGAAGTTCAAAACAAGAATTGGTACCATTTGGAAAAGCCAATAGTACAATGGTACTATTAGGAATTTCCCTATAATTATTTTAGAATAAAATATTACCTACATATTATTAATTGATATAAGCAAAGATTTTCAATAAACAATATCACTTGAATACCAAATTTGGTAATTAAAAAGTAGATGATAGTAAATATGTTAAAAGTTTCCATGACTTTGAATAGATGGTTATTGTACAAGTTCATAAAAAAAAATTATGAAAACAAACTTGGCGCTCGAGGAGTATTGAAGACAACATATTTTGAAGACTAATAAGTTTGTTACCGGTGAGGATCAACTTTTATATGTACACTGAAGACTTGTGATTCCTTCACATCCCAGTAATGAGCAAGAATTCTCAAACTGTCAAACATATGAGCCTGCTTTGCAAAAAAATTTGTACATCACATCACATGACAAAAACTTCCTCAACTGAAGCAACCTACGAAGTTCACACACTTTGCTGATTCTCAAGTCTTTTCCTTCTGAGTGTGACACCAAGCAAAGTGTGTGATCCGAAATAACGAATTCCAACTTGAAACTTTGATCTACTGGCTTGCTGGCAGCTGCACCAATGCTGTATACAAATATATATATATATATATATATATATATATATATATATATATATATATATATATATATATATATATTACTTATGATTGATTGTTTACTGTTTTGTATAAAGGTAGTGTAGAATGCATACTTTTCAATCTACACAAACAAAACCCTAAAAATGCAAAATTTACCATTTCACAGCTCGATTCCTGTTATCCAGCAGTCTTTTCACCCCTGTTGAACTCTAACCCACATTCAAGTTTGATTGCTGAAATGAGCTCAGGAGAGATTATGGTTTTTACTTTATTGTCTCGGCCTAATCGAGTGTTCCCAGACTCTATTGTTTTATTTTCCATGTTCTGGCCAGGCTCATCTCCCACTCCCTGACCTCTATGGAGTATGATTTTACTGGGTTCCCGAGAAATTAGAACCGCACCTGTGGTTCGCTGCAAGAAATATAGAGCCAAATCTAGATTTTAAACCAAATTGCTCAGAGCTGCACCTATATGAAAGAAAAACCCCAGGTTATCCATAACCAAACCTCCAATTCCAGCACCACCTCCCGGATTGAAGTCCCTTTCGCTATGCCTTTAATATTAACTATTGCAAGAGGATGCTTTTGAAAGTGAGTCTTAATTGTCCTAGCAACCCCGGAGACAATATTGCTCTTTCCTGATACATGAAACAATCGATATAACCACCAATTATGATGAGCTTTCATACATTGTATCAAAAAATAGCGAAAAACATCATAATCAACTTGGCAAGAAAGGAAGCAAAAAAAGAATCTTAACACTTGCACATATAAATAAATCCGACACTGTTGTCAAAACAACTAAAATGATTTTTTTTACATTCGTTTTAGTTAAATTAAACTCTAAACAACTACCTAATGGTAAGATGGTATAAACATCTAATACCTAAATGAGGGGAAGAAAATTTAGTTTAAGAATATTAATCACCGTTTTATCGGAGCATTACTTAAAGTGGAGCCCACACGCAACATAACCATAAAAGTTACTTCACAGGGAAAAGCTATCCTATTCTATCTCCTCATATTACACACGAAAACAATGGTCTGTACCGCTTTCAAAGTGAGAGAAACTGCTAAGTACTATAAAGCATAGAACCTACTCTTTTTTTTGTAATATGCAACCTACTTATGATACATAGTATTTTAAAAAGGTGGACTAGTTTACCTACAGCAAGAACTGGGCGTTTTTTAACTCCAAGGGCTTGCTTTCGCAAAAGAAGCCTTTCTCTGTTAGACAGGCGTGCAGCTTTAAAAGGTACCTCTCCTGAGAAAACTTCCGAATCTTTAAGAACTAATACTTCACTTTCTAACGAATTAAGAGAGGATTCCCCTAGAGACTGAGTATTCCCGATATCTGAAAAGTGACCCTGTGACATCAATGTTTAACAAGTAAATTACATATATCTAGTAAAAAATGTTGATTAAATATATTAATATACACACACAATAGACAAACAAAATATTTTATATTAATACCCTATCAGTATTATGACTGTCTGCAGCCACAGAATTAGCTTGTACAACTTCACCATTTATGTCCTTGAATCTATCGGTGTCTTCAAGTACTAATACAGACAAAGGCTCTGAGCCACTTATAACTTCTGGAGTAGCTCGTAGATCTCCCCTCGAGCTGTCAACACAATCATTTGTGTTGGTAATAGTAGTTCTATCACTATCCATCACCTTCATATTATGGGGCCAATAACCAGACTCATAATTAATGATGAGAAAAAATAAAAACTATAAGAAAAGATATGAAAATGCACAATAACAAAGGACCACAGATACAAAAGCATTTTTTAATTAATCTCCAGCAAAGAACTACTACAATAGCTTAGCCTTACAGAATAAAAACAAAAAACAAAATAATAGTGAACTTCACCACAATTTCAGCCAGAAACCAAAAGATTTGTTACCACTTCTTAAAATATAGCCTTCAGTGTCCATCATTCTTGTTTCATGAAAAAATATTTTACAGGATCTGATCTACTGTGAAATCTTAACATTAGGAAATTGACGGATTAGAATTAAATATTTGGTATTTGCTAGGATTTTCTATTCCTTTTATTAAAATATTACTTTTTATCTTAATATAAGTAATTCTATTATTCTTTTACCTACAGTATATTTATAATAATGTCTCTTTACCTCTACGTTATCCTGGTGACAGGCAGCATTTGCTGAACAATTTTCAAGCACAGCGTAAAACTTTTCAATTTTTTCTGGATGCCTCTCGCCCAATACATCCTCTTTTCCCTAAATCAGAAAGTTAAGCTAGTTGACCAGTTCTACAGATGCCACTCAACAGAGAGGCACAGATGAACAAATAAAAAAGGTAATAACTCACTGTCTGAAGTACCATATCTTCGGCCAACTGCATATTAATTCTCTGTTGGTCTCTAGCCTGGATGAAGACAAAGTTGTATCATATACTTTCATCATGATTTATCCAAGTAGTTAAAATTTGAAGTGGACAGTAATGTATTAAAACCCACCAACTTATGCTGCAATTCATCTACATCTCTGTCAAGCTTCAAAAGATGAAGCTTCAAAGACTGCATTAAAGAAATATTGAAAAATTAAGGTCTGCAAGACTAGAAACTGATACAGATTGCATTTAGATCATTAATTTAAATTTAAAAAGAGTGAACAATGAAAATTTACAGATATGGTAAAACCCCTTCACCTTAACACAGTTGGAAGTTCCAACTTGGAAACACTATGATTTTCTGTCAACTTGGAACACTATGATTTTCTGTCATTTTTTAGAGGTATTAATTAATCTATAAATTTAAAACTCATTAGTTGAGAGAATGTTCTCAACTCAACACAATGAATATGAATTTAGTTATATTAGAAAGCACTGTATATATTTGCAATATTATATTTAACAAATGGAATGAAATAATTTATTCTGAAAAAATATTTACATAATATATTGTTTGAAAATACCTGACCAAAAAAATATTGTTTTAAAATATATAAAGGGTATTAATTATATTGAGCACTTGGAAGATTTTATTGCATTGGCTAATTATATGAAGCTCAATTCAAGCCACGACTCACATGTGCCAACCAACTATACAAGAGTCAAAAACTCGTAAAACATCACTTACATGCAAGTCTTAGACGAAGAACTAGACAACGTACTGTTATTCAACTTATTTTTAAATTTAAAGTTTTAATATTGAAAATCTGTTAATTTACATAATGCACATGACTTTTTATAATATATATATAGATAGATCGTTTTATGTTGGAAAATTATTCTCTTAGAGAGGCTATTAATATACGTGGTATTACTTAATCAGATAAATGCCCGGTAATATTCTTACCTGCAAATTTGATCAAAGAAACTTACACATCAATCTATCTGTGCCCAATATAATAGTCATCTGAAAAATATAAACAAAGACAAAGCTAATTATTTACCTCACGACGCTGAGCCTCAATAGAGCGTTTCATAGCTTCTCTTTTATTTAAGAGTGTTTGAGGCCTTAACGAAGTTGGGCGCTTGTAGTTCTTTCCACGGTATACAATGATTGCATAACCCTTGCTGATTCTTTCCACTGCGACTAGAATTCCACCACTTTCTGCCTCTAATGTTCGCGCTCTCGCATGAACCTCTTCGATGCTTCTCTCACCACATATTATTTTCACAAGTTCCCTATATTTCCAATGAAGATGCATATTTTCAACTGTTCCATCAAACACTCCACGCCTACCTGGGGATCATAATGTGGGGCTTCTATTAGGTCTTTTAAATAAATTGGACCAAGCTTTTGATCTAGCAAGTCTTTTTCCCTTTCTTTTGTACTTTACAAACCATCTATACTTTGATCAAATGTGCACAAACTCACCTAATAAGAGAAATGGCTTCATTCTCAAGCCAACCTTTCTCAGCATATATCTTTCTTCTTCAGTTATGCCTTCTTTATCTATTTCAATTGGTTGTCTGATTTCTTTTTTTTCCAGCTCTGTTAGAAGAGTCTCTGCCCTAGCTTTCTTTGCTAAAGCCTGCAATATAAGCATGTCAGAGAACCATGATTGTAAAGGATATAGAGCAGATGCAGCACAATTGCGGACATGACTAAATGTCTCTGCTGGCTACCAGAACTTGAAACTTTAAATGCAAACAAGAACTGAAAAAAGTATTATTCTACTACTGCATACCAGCGATAACTTTGAGTTGGTTCTAGTAACAGCTTCTTCAATGGGCCTTAGCTTCCTTTGTGCAGACGAAACTTTCTTTTTGTGGTCACTGACATAATTCCCAGCATCAATAGCAGGGACTGGTGAATTGTTGTCAGTCACACTACTTTCAGTTTCCACATCAACATCCACTGTCCCAGGTTTGTGATTTTGCACATCCATTGCCGATGAATGAAAATCCAACCTATCTTTCACTCCATGAAGTCTGTTCCTTCGCTGTTCTATTGCCGCAGAAACTTTAGCTGAAAGGAAATCTTTTCCTCTATAGAGTACAATATACTCCCTATCTCGTGAAAGTAGAACACCCCCAGTCAACCACTGCAACAGTAATTCTGAGGTCAACCCATAATCATATACAAAAGTTAGAGAAATAACTATTTGCACTGAACCAGGAATGGAACCAAACCAAATAAACCCAATAAATCCCACTCAAAAATAGGATCTGGAAAGGGAGATGCACGTATCTTAAGTAGGGAGGTTGTGTCTGTGACAACTTGGGCTTTTGAACAAATCTTGGGATATATTAAAAGATGCCGAAAATTATAAATTTTTTTGAAGCTACAGGAAGGCATCAATTGCAAAAAACAGGGTGGATAAAAGTCAAGCATGTTCAGAACAGATTACCTAACAATGTCACTGTACTAAAAATTACTTTCAAGACTGGCTGCTGAGAATTTTGATACGGAATGAAAAATTAAAATATTACTGTAGTTTGTATTTATTTTATGTCATTATTTAGGAATATATTTAATTGTAATTCATTATACATTTTAATTATATATACATAGATATACATATACATATACATATATATATATATAGTGTCCTACTCTAATAGAAAAAAAATTAGAATAGAAAATTAAAACTAAACATGATCACTGTGTTATACTATTAAATCACCCGTTTATACACTATCGATCACTATTTTATATATTAAAAATCACCAAAATTCACCAGTTTTATTTCTTAAAAATTTATTAAATCTATTCGTTCCACATGCATAACAATGGTGATCGAGGATTAGGATTATTATTAGAAGTGGTTAGTGATTGAAGGCAGTATTAGTGATAAGGGATGATGGCAATACAAAAAATTTAATACTTAAAAAATAAGCGAAAAATTGATTTTAAATATGATTCTACTGTAGAATGATTTTGGGGGATATCATTCTACTATAGAATAAATAAATTATTTTTTCATTTTTATGAGTGATTTTCAATATTTTGTCTAAGAAAAAAACTATATAACTTCATTTTTACTTTATTTATACTTATATTTAATGAATAATGAGATAAATATATGTATGTTGTGTGTATATATAATGATTCTCTCTTTAACTCTATATAACAAATTATCCCTACAATGCTACTCTCTCTCCCTCTCTCTCTCTATATATATACACTATATTATGAAAGCCGAAACATTAAAATTTTTGATCAGTCGGTAGTGGTAGTGGATCCTGAGCCTAAAAATTATACATGTCTATATTAAATATCACTTATCAGGTTCCAACTACATACATATCTATATTAATTAAAATTTTATTTTGGGCACAAAATGAATATATTTATTATAAGAGATAATGAACAAAATACCTTAAAATGAATATTGAAGGCCCTAAATATCTTTTGACGGAATTGCGGCCCTAAATGCCCATCACACCCGCATATCTAACATGTGTGTACCCTTTATGATATTAAAATCATCAAATGTTTACGAGGTAATGCAATGTCAGCTATTGTTTTACTTAACTTTTAATATTCACATGTTTTTCCCCATGCACAGATTCTCACAAAAAAAATTATGCACATACATCAAATCATAGGAGGTAGGTGACAGAAATGATAAACACATCTGTTGTATGCGTGTTCTTAAAATAAATAGAATAGAATACGCATTATTAAAATTCTTAAACAAACTGTGCATGTTACACCTACGTAATTAAACCACGCATGTTTCATATGCGCGTCTAGCAGGTGTTTAGGGCCAAAGTTCCCGGCCTAGGTATTTCAGTAAATTGGTTTTGATAAAAAGGCATATAGGGCCTTGTCCCTTATTATAACACATGTCCAAATTATACACATATTTATATTAAATAGAATACTATTTATCATAGTTAACATTTTTATGTTAAATAATTATATATAATTTTCAATTATTATCAAAATAATTCTTCTAATTAATTTATTATCACTCACATCGTTAATAAATTTATATAATATTAAAAAATATATCATGTGTATTAACATGAATTATCAAACATTATAAAATTTTATATTGAATATCAATAAAAATATAACATAAAAAATAAATTTACTTTAATATTAGTCAGCCCGTGATTCGCATCGGTTATAAGCTTGTATATATATATATGTATGTATGTATATGTATATATATATATATACGTATATATATACGTACATATATGGACATGTGTTTGAAGAAAGACAAGATTTTTAGGGATTGAATTCTTTCATTATCCACTTGTTTAGAGATGAATTTTTTTTATATCTGTTCAGTATCTTTAGTATATTATAAAACACGATTTTACCCTATATTGTTCAATTTAATTTACTAACACTGTCAGTTTCATTAGAAAAGATTTGTGCGGAGGACTTTATCACGAGCTTATAAAAAAAAGAGTACAGAAAGTGCAACCATGTTATAAAGTATCCACCAAATTAAGAACCAAATGATTCAAGATCTCGATCAATATAAGGCTCAAATGAAGGAAGATGACTACATGAGCTGTTAATCTTCACTGGAGGTTTAATGGAATAAAACGCATATATAAAGATGGAAATGAGCACACATTGCATAAAGAAAGGACTTGTGGTGGAAAGCAAGGATTGACAACCCAATTATTAAAGAATATAATCTTTGCATCGCAACATCGAGAGAATAATAACAGTTATCCAAAAGCTGCTAACCAGGAAACCAATATTATACCCAACGAGAGTAGAAACCTATGGATCAAAATTGAAGTGTAAACGAGGTCGTCAACAAAGTGGAGAAATGCAGAAGGCAGTCGCTTGTAACTTTTGTCAATGACAATGCCCAAGGGCATATAAAAAAGAGATGCTATCAAAAAATATAATCAATGTGGAAAAATGCAGAAGGTAACCTGTAGATTTTTTAATTTCTTTTTGTCTACTATCCTCGCCTTACATCTATCAAAAAGGAAATTATAGGCATATAACTCTTCTCAGTTATTCTCCGTCACCCAAAATTAATTTTTAGGAATTTCCAACTTCTTGCTAACTAAACTATAGTTTCAGTGTTTCAGTGTGTGTGTTGATATATGTTTGTTTATAAGATCATGACAAGAACTCGCAATCTAAAGTCATTTGGTGTGGGAATGCTCTAAGGATAAGAAGTTCAAACTAAAAGATAAGGTTAATAGGGATGATTGTGTTGACGTGGAAATGAAGTGTCTCGATGTGATGCAATTCTAGTGATCTAAAACAGATTCATACATCTGCAGCAAAAGGATTTTTGAATGTTAACTCGTTTCACGAACTCAAGGTCTTGATAGTGTATTTTTGTATATTTTTGGTATTTTCTATGTTTTATGAAAGTAAATACAGCAGATAACAGAGAAATAGAGAGATTAGAAGAGATTGGAAACAGAAATAAGACAGAATCAGCTAAGAGAGTCAGAGATAGCAGAGAAAGAAAGAAAGATAGAGAGATTGCTTCCAGAGGAAGATATCTACACAGAAAGATTTTGATCGAAACAAGTTCCATTTTCTGATATTTCATAATCCATAAACTGAAATTACATACAAGTCTAGCTATATATAGCCTTACAACTGAAATGACTGTACTACCCATACTGCTAATACTACTTGATAGGGATCAGTTGTGCTGCGTCACTACTCCTTACAACTGTTCCTGACACATTGTTAACTCTTGTTTTAATAAGTGAGATGATCAGTTGATCACTTTCAAGAATGGAGAGCATAACACACAAATAGATTATTTTTATATGGTAAGGGGAACCAAGTTGGCAAAGATTGTACGGTGTGTCCAAGCGATACATGTGCACATCATTGTTTGTTGGCAATTATTATATACATATGGGAAGGAAGATAGTAGAGGGTGTTAAGGAGGTTACACGGAGAATACGGACAAAAAGATGCATAAGAAATGTGGAATCAAGTGGCTTTTACAATTAAGAAGGTGGCAAGAAAGACGTTATGTGTAAGATCGGGGAAGGTTTAGGATCAAAAGGAGGCTTGGTGGTGGAATGAGAATCTGCAGGAGTGGGTGTTTCACGGAGCTTATGGTGTGTCAAGAAGGGGAGGAAAAGAACATGTGGAGAGTTCTATAAAAACCAAGACGCGAGGCCAAAAAGGCAGTAGTAGAGATGAAAGCAAAGGTATATGAGGCTATGTATTAGCATCTTGACCCAAAAAAAGATAAAGAAATCATAAACTAGAAAAAGACTCGAGAGAGATAAAGAAGGCGACAAGGCATGAACTTTGTTAGGTATAAAAAAGATGAAAATGAGCAGGTGCTAATGAGAAATGATTATATTAAGACGAGATGTGGTAATATATTAGCAAGTTGTTTAATGAAACTCGGACGAACAAGGGATTCAGGACGAACGAAGGCCGTCAACTCCAAAGTGATTTTAATATCAGTTATATAAGTAGAGAGGAGGTTAAGGGAACCTTAAAGGCTCAAATAAAATTTCTACTGACATGTGGCGGTATTTAGGTGAGGAAGGTGAGCGATGGCTGACAAACTTATTAACACCATACTTAAGACCACCAATACGCCATATGAATGGAGGCTTAGCATAAGTTGTGCCACTTTAAAAGAACAAGGTTGATGCTTAGAGTTGTAGCAATTACCGTGGTATTACACTTCTCTGCCATACCATGAAGCTATGTGAGAGAGTGATTGAGACTAGCATGCGAAGAAAAGCTGAAGTGACATAAAACCAATTAGGTTTCATGCAAGGAAGGTCAACAATGAAGGTAATACACCTCCTTGGATGCTTAACGGAGAAATAAAGAAAACGTTGTAGGGACCTATACAGGTGTTCATAGACATGGAAAAAACCGATGACAGTGTACCACGCAACGTAATATGGAGCATCTTAGAGGATAAAGAAGTGTTGTGGATGTATCTTAGGGCAATAAAAGATATATACTTTCGAGCAATGACATGTCATGACACGTGCTGGTGCATGCTATTTTCCGATGACATTGCTCAATGGATGTAATGACTGAGTGATCATTATTTACCGTGGTGCATGCTATTTTCCGATGACATTGCTCAATATAAAGGAGGCACTGAATGCGAAGTTGGAGCAATAGAGAAATGCATTGAAGACTTGAGGCTTGTGTGTTAGTCGTTCTAACAATGAATATATATGGTGTAATTCCGGTGGTGAGCTTAACGTGGAGAGGAGAGACATTAGAATTGGATAGCAATTATTATCTCAAACATATTTGGGTTCTATAATTCAAAAACGTGAGGTCAATGACGATGTCGCATATTTTATGACGAAAAGTAGTGGAAGGGGGCCACAACATTGTTGTTGACAAAAGGGTCCAATAGAAATTGAAAGAAAAATTTTATCGAGTAGCAATTGGACCATCTATGATATATGGATCTCAATTTCGAGCAATAAAGAAGGCCCAAAACAGGAATTAGAACAGAAATTAGAACAGGAAGAGGTGGCGGAAATAAGGATGTAGCCATGGACTTGTGGACGCACCATGTTACACAGATTGTCAAATGGTTTTTCCAAAATCAATTATAAGCCGCACCGATTTGTAAAAAATAAAGTGTGGGAGGGCATATTACGGTGGTTTGGTCACGTTTGAAGGAGACAAATGTCTGCTACTTGCTGCTTCATTGACAAGGATGGAGGGTATAGTGATCTCAAGACTAAGGAGAGGGAGGCCAAGAAGGACAATAGAAGATATAAGACTATAAGAGCCATAAACCTTGATGAGGACATGACCTCAGATATGAGTTCTTGGAAATGTCGAATTAGAGTAGTAGACTTTTCCCCTGTAGTTTTGTTTGGGGTGCAAGGCTTGGATAGTTACCGTTAGACTTTTAGTTTATTTTCATGCTTATCTTCGTTTTTGGAACACTATCTCCATCTATTATACTTATTGCATGCTTGATATGTGCTATTTTATTTTTATCTTGTCTTATGTATACATTTTTTTGATTTATCGATTTTTTGTATACGACTTTTGTACAACATTGTCGTAGCCGGGGGTCTTTCTGAAAACGGCGTCTTCAGAATACGAATGAAGTTAAGGCATGCGTATATCATACCCTCCCCCACACCCCACTCTAAGAACTAGATATATTGGGTATGTTGGGCTGGTTAGAGAGTAGTTGTTCACGAATCAAAGTTTGAATGTCCCTTCGAAGTCGTCGAGAAACCGCCCCTTTTTTGGTTCGGGGGCTGCTTCCCAAGTCTACCCGAAGACTTTTTGGTGGAGTTTTAAATTCTCGTAGTCAGCTAGTGCACTTATCAAAGTAAATTTGTCGTGCTTTAGGTTCAGGTACGTTCATTGGGGAGGAATATTGAAATTGTTCAGAGCTGGATGGGGGGGAGTGTCTCCATTTTTTAAGTTGAGTTGTACTCATTTTAATTCCAATTGTATTGTTCAGATTGCAATTGGTAGTTGCGAAAACTAGTTGTTAGAGGATCTTGTACTAGATGCAGTATAGTACTCAAGGGAACAAGAGTTGTACTCGAGGGAATAAGAGTTCTGGAAAGTTGGTTTCAGCAGACCATTATTAGTGAGTAGGAAACAGATAGATATAATTGTATCTTATAATCATTGTTCAAATTGATCAATATTATGTTCACTTGCCAGGTTACTAAGAGATTCGGAGGTAGACCAAAGTTAGACTTAAAAATTTTATGTGTCTTTAACTGCTTACTGAAAATCAATGTAGACCACTAAGAACTTCAAGGGAGAGCAATTAATATCAATCAACATCGACTTTAAAATTTTATATGCTTTACTTTCTCAACAGACTAAGATGACCTGCAAGGCTGCAAGAGATTCTATGTTGGGAGATCCTGAACAAAAAATGTGGTACAATGTAGCAACAGGGACTGAAGAAGATGACAAAAACAATCATCCTAGAAAGTCATTGGCTGAAGTAAAAGTAAACAATAATTTAGACTAGTCAAGAGCTCGACTCCAAGTGGAATAGAGGTTAAGTCATAGTGACATTATCTTGCACAGCTAAGCTAACTTTTGAGCTTCATAAAGAAGACAAGGCATAAGATGGTGTTAATGTGCACAGTCTGAATCCAACCAACGATTCATGATAGGAAAATCAAATTGAATTCACATGAATTTCACTAACCTTCAACTCTTTAGCAATTAGTTCACTGTTTGTATTCTGGACTCCTCTCTTAACTGCCACTTTTGCTATCTCGCATCTTTCCCAGAGCTTTATGATAGAAGCCGCCAAACCTTGAAGTTTCCTATTTCTACCTGATACAAAGATTAAAAGTATTAGATATTCGACAGATGGAAAACATATATATCGCGGTCATGTAGTTCGGAATAGACCGCAGTTCGAAAGAACCCACCTAGCGCAAAATGGCACGGTAAAGACCGGCCCAGTCTTTTTAATGTGGTCATTTCATCATTCGTTAGTATAGATTTAACCCCATATGGAAGAAGGCGGAAAGGTTTTCTGTATCTTGAAACAACTGCTGGCAGAAGATCTGCATCAACAGGTAAAGGGTCATAACCCCACCAATCAGTAAAGCGTGGACCAAGTCCATCCAACAGATGGTCAGATTCTTCTGCAAGCTGCAACTCCCCAGGCAACTGAAAACGTACTCTATTTGGAGAACCTACACCTTGTATCAGAGGTGGTTGCACAGTTTTGTTTGACAAGGGACTCCCCACAGATCTGACACCACCCATACGAGATGAGCATATCTCATTTTCACCATCTGTCCAATCATCAGAACGTAAGGTTTTATTTGCTCCATTATCTTCATTAAAGAAGTAAGGATACTTGTAATCCGCTCCCCTATACACTATCATATTACTCCCAGACCTCCAAACAACCAGTCCTCCCGTTTTTCTCTGAGAAAGTCCACCAAAAAAGTAAACATCAATTAATTATGCTTCACAGTCTTCATTGTGCATGGCTAGCACCAGCATTATAATAAAACCTTAAGGTAATTTAAAAATATATTTATTGTGTGTGTATAATTAAAAGTGTAATTCATCTGCAGTAATATCATTCTGTAAAAGTACAAAAGGTCATTTTTTCAATCATTTTGCACTAGAAGCATCCGGGAAAAGTATGTAAAGTGTAATTGCAATTAAAATCTATACAACTTAGAAATTTTGAAGATGCAACTGACAATTGCATAATCGAAAAAAACCATGATTATATGCAAAAAGTGAACCAGGTTTTAAGGTACACACACAAGGTTCAAAACATTTCTGCAAGGTACCATATTCCCAACCTAATATCTACCTAGCCATTGATTTCTGCTAAACAATGTACTTGTGCTAGCTGAATGTATTATATATATATATAAGGTCCTAACTTGAATGAATTTCGCACATCATAAAAACTACTACAGTAGTTTATATTCTACAAAAGCAAATAAGGCATGACTAAGTTACGCTAATAAAAGACATTAAGAACGAAAGGGGTTTTTGTACCTCCAACAAGTCATGAGTTCTCTTCATATTCAACCTACAAATATCATCACATTTAATCTTCACAAGTTCCGTATGCCTCCACCTTTCATGAATCCCATTAACAATCCCTTCCGTAACCCCAGCCTTACCAACCTTAAGTTTCTGCTTCAACTTAATCCCCGCACTCCTCAACCGTTTCAACTCATCCGACGACAACTTCAATTCAGCCAAACTCGGAACATTATTCTCCCCCACTCCCCTCCTCCTCCTCTTCTCTTCCCCTTCCGCAACAACCAACTCATTCCTCAGTTCATTATACCGTCTAATAGCCGTCCCGGTCCCGGGTTGAGGCACCGGATTCTCTGGCGTACTCCAGCTGGAATCGAACGTGTGCCCCACTCGGTGTTTAGGCAAAACACTAGGCAAAGGCACAAATATTTGCCCCGGAGAACATGACTCATCACTATTACTATCACTACTACTATTACCATTACTATTACTAGTAATCTGTTCCTTATCGAAACCGAGAGTGCGAAGCTTATCTGCGATTCTCTGGATAGCCGAGTGAGGTAATAGAGTTGGGGTAGTATTGGGGAGAGAAGCGCGTAACCGAGGAGGGAAGCGTGATGATGGCTGTTGATTATTAGTGTTGTTGTTGTTATGGTTATTGGGGAACACAAACATATACAACGGGGGTTTTGACGACAACGACAAGCAAGAGTGGCAAGGAAGAAGCAGCCATGCCATTCTAGTCTACTAGTCTTCTAATCTCCTCTGCCCCTTTTATGCCATCATGAATCATCCCCTTTCCGCATTTTTTATGTTTTAATTATTTTATGTATTATTTATTTACTTTTTTAATTTTAATTTTTATTATTATTTTAGGTATGTTATAAAATTTTGACTAGTTGCAATACAACTACGTAAAAACTAATTTTGGTCAACAAGTAATAAAAAACTTTGAAACGCGTCATTATACTATTAATTACTATCAACTATAATATTTACCTTAAAATTATTTCCACGACACTTAAAATGCGTTGATTTTTACCGGAAAAATGTTAAAATTTTCACGTCGTGGTGAACGCATGCAGTTCTGACGTTGGCTTCATGTTAGCGTATATATCATTAAACTATTTATCAACTTTCAGTTGAGTTATCGAGCAAAAATTTAAATTAAATATTCAAAAAAATTAAAACCCATATAATTATTTTTAATTTAAATGAAATTATATGTTCAATGATGAATTTAATTATATAGTAATCATTTCAATGAATTAAAATTTAAAAAAATTACAATTTTTTGGTACAAATTATTAGTATCGAAAAAATTGGATTAAAAAATAAAATATCCTTAAAAATTTGTTCGCTTGCATTAATTTATAAGAATATGAATTCAATGTTATGTTCAATATTATATTTAAATAAATTATACTCTCACTCGAAAAAATTAAACATTAAAAAAATTACAATTTTGGTACAAATAATCATTATCTAAAAAATTTATGGTATCTTTAAATATTCATTCACTTGTATGAACTTATAAGCATACAGATTAAATGTGCATGTATAATTTTATATTAGCTAAAGTATAATCATTAGGAAAAAATTTAATCTTTTGATATGATTCATTAATATCAAAAACATTGGATTAAGTTCTCTCTTCTAAACCCTAGCTTCCATTAAAAAATTTTGAGGGGACTTCTATCGGTTTTCAACGGTGGAAAGCTCCAATCCCTTTATTTTTCATTTTCTTGTTTAAAATTTTATTTTCCTTCAATAAGTTCCCAATTTATTTGGGTTTTATTAGTCTCTCCTTGTGAGAGTTTTGTTTTTGTTTTATTGTATTTTGATATTTTCCATGATCGGGGTTATAGATCGGCACCCACATCACCATTCAATATTTCTTGGTCCCTTTTCATAGGTTTGATTCACATATGAAGGTTAATATGAGATCGAATCTATGGTCAATTGCACATTCACAGTCGGGTAAAAACAAGTGCATACATTCACAGTCGGGTAAAAACAAGTACATATATTCAAATCATCTTCAAATCGTTTGGTTGTCTCTTTAGGAAGGAATGATTCAACAGCGATATCATCTAGCGTCTTATGGCTTTTGATTAATGAATTGAATCCTTTTTTTTCAAAAAAAAGCATTGGATTAAAAATGTGGTATATTTTATAATCATATAAATTAAATGGGTACATTCAATTTTAAATTTAATTGATTTAATTGATTTTAAATTAAAATAAATATTAATTAATGACCTAATTGAAAAATTTTACAAAGTTGAGTAACCAATTAACTATTAAACTCTATTGTAATTTGCCATGTCACCATCCACGTCATTTCTCCGTTAGGGTTTTTAATGGAGTTAACGTCAAACATGTATTTAAAAGTTTTTATTATTTAAAATATTTGACTGTAAGTTTTTTGACTTAGTGACCAAAGTGAAAGTTAACATATAGTACAATGATGAATTAGGCTATTAACCCAAACTAAAAGATACAGGAATAACAGAATATGAGATGAAATAAATTTTATAAATATGTTTTTATGTATCTTTGAATACATATAGAATTGTACTGATTTCTTTATATAAGCTGCATGCATTAACTATGCCAATATGTCCAATTTAAATTCACACATATAGTCATATTAACGATATGAGTACTAGTAAATATAGTTCACTTGCTTAATTTAATTTAGAGTGTCAAGGTCATGTAAATATTGTTTGTTTTTTCCCGTTAAGTATCTAATTAGAAAAGATGCAAAACATCAAGTTTCAAGAGCAAGTCAAGAGACATAGGCAATACAAGATCCTAAGATCACAATCACAGCTGAAAACGAAAAGCTAGGTTACATTATAAAAAGCCAAGCAACCGTTAAAGGTGAGTAGGAATTTGAGAGGAACGCTTGAGGAACCAAGTAGGGGATGAAACTCTATAATTATAACACTCTCCCTCAATTGTCACCACTTTTCATATTATAGCACTCCTTCTTAATTGTCAAATATTAGTTATTACAAAGATTGATTGCCTCATTTAAACCTTGAAAGGCAAAAACCCAATGGGAAAAAAACCTTGACGAATGAAAAAAAGTACAGTTTCTCCATGAATAAAACGTCTCAAATTTTGACATCTTGATGCGGTAAGTTTCTCAATCTCCGCTTGTCAATATTATTTCACAGCTTTTCAGATGTTTATGTGGGTAGTGACTTTGTAGATAGATCCACTAGATTTTCACATGAGCGGATTTGTTGTGCATCAACATCACCATTTTGTTAGAACTCATGAGTATATAATTTTTTTTGCAATATGTGCATTGTTCGATCTCCTTTGACATATATGTTATTTAGTTGTTTAATGCAAGATGAATTATCTTTAAACATAACTGTAAGACTGTATGAGATATTTGATAATCCACATGATTCCCGGATATGTTGAATAACAGATCACAACCATATTCATTCCCTACTTGCTTCATGGTTGCCAATAAGTCTACGTGATTTGATGTAGTAGCCGCAATAGTTGACTTTATAGATTTCCAAGAAATAGTTGTTCCACAATAAAATTTTAGAGTATGAAGATGAAACACCCATAAATATCGAACTATAGTTACAGTCAAAATAGTCGAAATGTCTACAGTTCTCTTGATATTTATAATTTTGTATCTCATCCCATTTCAGTTTACGCATTTTTTCCGTATACCTAAAATTTAGAAAAGAATTAAACAAAAATTATTCTTTCAATAAATATCGTTCAATAATTTTTTTTAAATATTATCATACATTAACAATTAATTATCTAAACAAAGGGTGTTGAACCAAATCAAACCTACTCTATATAATTGTCTGTATTCCCTGTAACATTTGTATACTTCTGTAATATGTTAGTGGCTTAGATAATTCAATGTAGTATTGTAGTTAGAAGTATGATCAAATTGTAATTCCATGATGTAATCTAAAGCCAAATGATAAAGTCTTTTAGAAGATTCAAGGTGAATCATAGAACTAGACAAAGAAGACTACTTGAAGAATAAGGAATGCAGCTTGAAAATTGTGACATCCCCAGACCCGGGGTCGAAAATCTAGGCCTTCACAGTCTAATCCCTATTCATAATCACATATATCTCTGATCCACAATAAAATTATCAACTATAGTGACCCTGTTAAACACAACACTTACTCGAGCCATAGTCTCAGAAAACGAAACATATACATTAACAGTTGATAAGTACTAGTTATTTACATTCCCAGAATATCATACATCAGTTTATGCCCCTATAGCAGTTTCTAGTTGAAATTGTATTGGAAGCTCAAAAGTCACTTAATTTACAAGTCTTGACATAGGTGGTACTTATAAATAATTCTAACAATCAAAAGCTGAAATCCTATCAAGTTAATCATGTCTAACTCTGGAATACTAGACATCCCTCTCTGATAGGGGCCCCTTGCCCTTGTGCTTTAGCGGGCGGTCCGAAATGTGCGAGCCATCACACCTATCTGTTGTGTTTGGAAATTTAAAACAATGCAAGAGTGAGCTATTATAGCCCAGCAATAATTTAAAACACCATAACAGTTTAACAATAATAACCAACAATTTATCTCAATATAAAAGACCATATATAATTCTGAAATTTACCATACACAATATGTTTAAATAAATAAATAGCTTAAAACACTTATGGAATACACAACACAATTTTTCAACTCTCAACAACACTATAGAATTCTCAACACGATTTCTCAACTCTCATAAACACTATCGGTAACTTAGCACATTGGCTTTCGTTATAGTGTAAGAACAGTGAAAGTTCAGCAATTCTCATTAACACTATCAATAATTTAGCACATTGGCTTTCATTATAGTGTAAGAACAGTGAAAGTTCAACAGTTCCCATTAACATTATCGATAACTTAGCACATTGGCTTTCATTACAGTGTTAATGTCAAATACCAATTAGGAAGAATGGACTTTCATTGGAGTAATTTATAGCGACAATGTAGGTCGGTGATCAGTCGCCCACAATTGCCTCTACAAGGAACATCTCTGTTTTTCTACTCTTCTACTAGTAGTGGATGATCCGCCGATAGGCGTCACCCTGACCGCATTCGGGCCAAAGTATACTTGATGGCATACCTGTCTGGAAGCTCTTACACTTCGTACACATAATGCGCCGTGCAAGCACGTCGACTTTCACCAGTAATCCAGTCCGATTGAATAATTTGATTGGAAGGAAATTGAATTCAGTCCAAAAACACATATCATTCTCTTATCAGATTTCAACAGCAGAGGATTGATTAACTCTCAGAATTATGAGGAAGTGATCTTATATGCACATGTTGACTTATAGTCAAATAATCTCTTTTTGCTCAAATATTTCTCACACAAGAAGTTTTCAAAATCACACGACCAGGGAGTTGTTTTAAAATCACCAAAGTTCTCAGAATGATTGTTGGATAACTAAATCATTTTTAGAATATTTTATATCCATTTTGGATAACTCAAATAATTTTCTCAAAGGTTAAATAAAAAATTTCATACTTTTTAACCTCTCATTAAATAATATTTAATTAATCAAATAATGTTTAATTAATTAAATAATTAATTAAACTCTAAAGATTTGATGAACGTTTAACAAAATATTTATTTAATATTTGATAATGTCCCAAAGCATTTCCGAAGAAAAGTTCTCAAACTCTGTTTGACAAACTGTCAGAAACTCACACCCTAAATCCCGGTTAAAATCCCAATCACAAGCTCTGAAATTCGACTCTTAAACTCTTCTCATTCACTACTTATGCACACTCTAACTTTATAAGATTCAAAGTTGATAAGTAAGCACAATTAATGAATAGTAAGCAATACAAGCATATATGTACATTTGTAAGAAAGTTTAATTCCATAACACAACATAATTTCTTTATGAACAGTTATAGTCAAAAGGTAAAAAGGTTCGAAAACTTGCCTGGAGTTCTTACAGGGTTGGTTGGTTTCCGTTCCTCGACGATACTATAAGAATTAAGCACAAAATCTCAAATTAGTACTTAGAATTTTATACTCTTTATTGACTTATACTCACTTTCGTGACTTCATAAGTACCTTGTAACTACAAGTTTTAAACTACTTCTTTTGCTCATCACGTTCTCATGTTATCCCTTAACAACTTTCATCTATAATTCGTGTAGGAATTAAGTCTCGAAGTTCAACTTACGTCTACATTTTATAGTGGCAATAAGCACTTAGTCACTTTTTAGTAATTTTTATTTTAAACACCCAACTTCTAGCATTTTTAGTAAATTGAGTTTTAATCCGATTAACTTGAATATTTCTCTGGAGTCATCCTTGACATCCCTAGTATCTTAGATAAAAGTTTTATATGAAAGTAAGCATCCTAGCTACTTTGATGATAGCCTCAAAGTTGGTTATTAACATGGTTTCTAAGTTGTGCGATACCTTTAGTAAATCGGTTATAACTTTTGACTCGTAACTCCAAATGATGAAACATTAGCTCGTAAATGATCTAGATAATATCCTCTACACAACCAAGTCAATCACTAATCAAGAACAAAAAAATCCCCTTCTGGTTTTGGACAACAGTTGACAGCTTCGAAAAATCGGGCATTACGACGTTTATGTTTACAACATTTTCCATTTCTAACTACTTCAATTCACTCAACCAAGCAACACAACAACTCAACCATCTTTATACTACAACATTACACAATCTCAAGCTCCAAAAATAAGACAAGTATGAAAAATGAACTCTAGAATCAATAGATCAAATCATGTGTTTCTAGGACTCACCAAGCTTATTTTATACTACCCATAACATGTATACACTATAACTATCATCCACTAAACCATAACATGGCTAGAATCAAGAAATAAAAAATTTCATTTTTGAAAATACTATTCATTCATTCTCATCTTCTTTGAATCATAGCTAAAGATTTCATGGATGGGTACTTGTAAGATTCAAGAGGAAGCAAGATGAGTGTTATACCTTCGATTTAAGCTACCAAACTCATCGATTAAGAAAGAAATGAGCAAGTTATGATGATTTTCTTCCCCCCGCAATGGAGCTTCGGCTGATGTTCTTCAAAATGAAGAAATGGAAAAGTAAAAAGTAATTTTTGTGTGGTGTGTGGTGGAAGACTTGTTATTAAAAAGGTTTTTATATTAATCGCGGGGTTTCCCGATAACGGTTTAATCTCTCATTCTCGTTCTCTTTTCTTTCGTCTCACCTAAGTTTTAAAACTTCAAATATCATTTTATGATTCTAATATATTTTAGAATGATTAAATTAAAATTCTTTAATTGTTTCGAGAATTTACGAAAATATTTTCCCGTAGAAACACTATTCACTTCTCCGTTTTTCAAACTCTGTTCTGGCTTCTTAAAGGACTTTAAATATATTTTATTGAACTAATTTAATAAGAAGTCTCATATTTATTATATATGTTGACTTAATAACATATACTATAAATATCCTCATTTTTTATTACAATCTTAAAACATCATTCTCATCAGTTAGAAATTTGTTTTTGACAATTAGTTCTGTAACTTCATCTCTTGTACCATCTAGTTCTTTACCTAGCAATTTAAATATTTTAGGGAAAGAGGGATTTACATCTATTCTACCTTGTCGAGTGGGAGACAACGATTCTCCGGATGAAGCCATAAGAGCAATATTTCTCAGCTCTTCTTCATTATCGTTTTCTGAGTCGTCCCAGCTTTTGCCCTCTGCTAGATAATACTTGCCTTGATGCTGTTTCATAAGTGCATCATATTTTTCCTTGAGCTCTTCATAAGACTCTCTCTTCTTCCCTTGCTTCAGCTTTTTGCATTCAATTGCAAAGTGGCCTAGCTCATTGCAGTTGATGTTAGTATTGGTATCCTATAGACAATACTTATTAAAGTTTTATTAGAAACAATTATGTTATGTGATTATTTAATTAATATTTATTATATCTTTATTTACTGCATCATAAATTGAAAGAATAATAAATGTCCTTGAAATATTAATACCTAATATATGTCTTTAAGTATGTAACTTAACAATGAGATTATATGAATAGTATGTTATTCCTAAAATTCCCTAGTCAAGTATTATTATTTAAGGACAATAATAATGCAATAAGACTAGTATGTTTGTTGATAGATGACCACATCCCATTGGTCATAGGTATGGTGATACTAAAGTCATGAACATAAGTGTATGCATCAATACATGACACTGGAAAGACCCGCCATGAGATTCTACATGTTAATAAGTGTCATAAGAAATCTCACAATGATAATAATGTAATGATTCTCTAACTTGAAATCATTATATTTCTATACGATAATTAATATACTTTAATTACACTCAAAGTTACCTTTAACCGGGTAATGATAAAGGTGGACATTGGGTATGCTATGAATCGTATGAGGAATATGAATGATAGATATATGATTTAACCCTCCAATTCTAGGAGTGATATTATTGGCTTCTTGATTGAGTGAGACTATGAAATGCATGGTCATGCTAAAATATTGATTTGTTTAAATAGTCTACTCATTGATCAAGGAAACTGAGATTAGACGTTGAAGAGGATGACACTATACATGCCTCGAATTTGATCTATAATATAAGGTTAAAGGGATTATATTACATGGAACATTATTCACGAAAGGTTTAATTGAATCACCAATTATTATTGTTACTTGGGTAACAATGATGTATTACTAGATGCAACTCATTGTTTATAATTTTATTATTGGATATTAAAATCATTGCCAACGTAATAATAACCTAAAGGGTCACACACAAAGAATTTTCAAAACGGAGGTTTATTTAAATTATGAATTTAGATATATTATTATTATTAATTCGAATTTAATTATTGAATTAATTAAGTGGGACTTGATTAATTATATTAGAATTCGGATTTAATAAGAATTATTATTAATTCGAATTTAATTATTGAATTAATTAAGTAGGACTTGATTAATTATATTAGAATTCGGATTTAATAAGAATTATTATTAATTCGAATTTAATCATTGAATTAATTAAGTGGGACTTGATTAATTATATTAGAATTCAGATGTAATAATAATAATAACCCAAAATCATAATGGGTTTTGGAAACCACATGGATTAGGGTTAGGCCTAAAATCTCTATATCCCCTATATATACATAATGATGTATAGTATTAGGGTTTAAGAACTATTAGATTTCGTTTTTAGAGAAAAACCCTAGCTGCTCAACATAAAGAGAGGCTAGAGAGAAAGAGAGAGAGAGAAAGAAAGAAAGAGAGGCAAGCAATTCGGCTAGTACCGACTCTGGTGATCGTAGGACAATCGGGCGTTCGTGTGGACTTCTTTGGAGAGCAGATCTTTGCAACAAAGGGCTGTTGTGATTCATCTTTTCTGGACCTCCATTAAACAACATACAGAAAGCTTTGTTAAGGTACAGACTTCTTCACCATAATCATCCAAAGTTATACATGGATCCTGCGATAGGGTTTCGTTTTTTTATTGTTTTACGTTATATCCGCTGCATTTTCATGCCCGAAATCCTTCAGTTGAAGCAACGAAACTTTCTTCTATCAACTAAGTCGGTCTTATAGCCATTTTTTGATACAGCTGTAGAAGAACCTCCTCTTTAGAATCTTCAAAAATTAGGTTTAACTTTGTAGGAGGAGTTCCTTTGGAATCTCATGTTGCCAAACTTCCTGGAAACCATAGCTAGAGATTCATCTTCTAGCTGATCCAGTTCTTCCAAAGAGTAGAATTCACAATCTTCTTGTTTATCTGAAGTATGTCCAAATTCTGGAACCACATACTCCATTGATTTATTTGAAGGTATAGCAGCCTTCACTTCCATCTTCTCTGGTGCTTCCACTATCAGTGCTTTGGAGGAACTCGAAACCTTACCTCTGTCATATGTTTCTCTTGTCTAGATCTGCTCCAATTCATAGGTCTTAGTACTCCGTAGAGTCTTTCTAGTGTAAGTTCTTTCATGTTCCTAGACTCCCGGATGGCTGCGATCCAATGTTCCAGATGCTCTGGCAAGGTTAGCAAAAACTTCATGTTGACCTCCTATTTCTGATAATATTTCCCATTAAGGTTGAGCTCGTTTATTAATTTATTCAATCTCTGAAACACCTCAGAGATACCCTCACCAGGGTTGGATCTAAATTGCTCATACTGGGATGTCAGAATCTCCAGTCTATTCTCTCTGACTTCTTCAGTCCCTTCGTTGATTATCTCTATTGTATAACAGATCTATTTGGCATTTTTACAATTTACCACGTGATTGTACATGACGTAGTCTATGGATTCTATCAATATGAGTTTAAGATTGTTGTCTAGGGACACAACTTCATTTTCTTCATTTGTGTAGTCAACTAGACTTTTTAGAAACTGTCTGTGAAGAATTACGACCTCATCTACCTCGTGTTCGAAAATAACTTTTATTGGGGGTTCAACACTATTAGCCAAAATTAATGCATACTTGGGATTTTTAATCCCAGTGAATAGTAGCATTTTATGCTTCCACAAATTGTAGTGATCTTTGTCAAACTGTGAAATTTTAATGTTCGTCACTTTTTGTGTACTCATCTTTAAATAAGATTAAAAATTAAGTATTTCAAAAAATAATTTTTGACTTAAAATAATTTTTGGGTAAAAATTATTTCGAATAAAAATTATTTAGAATAAAAAATAATTTTTGAGATTTATATGAGTTGCGGAATATTTGGTTCAGATCAGATATTAAAAATATCAACCATCTCTAATGTCAATTGTTGGTCCCTGATATTGTAAAAGGGGAGTTGAATACAATATCAATATTTAATCACGGAATATTGGATTTAAAAATATTATTTTAATTTCTAACAAAATATTAATTGTGATGAAATACTGTTCAATTAGAAGATATGATTTTAACTTGAAAAGTATTACAAAATTAATATGATGAAAGTTTATATAATTGTTTAAATGTTTAGAACGATTTTGACATGAATTGTTCTGATATAACAATTATAATCCAAATTTACACAAAAATCTGTGAATATCACAATGCATACAAATTTCTAAATTTGAATTTTTCAATCAATTGAATTATGAAACCTTTGGCCTCATATTTATAGAGCTAGTAACTAGCAAGACTTTTGAATAAAACTTATTTAAAAAATCAAAAGACTTTATAAAATAGTCTGTAAGATTTTTCAAATTAGCTGGGCAAAACTTTTTCACTCAGTAAGACTTTTTAAAAAATCGGTAGAACCTTTTAAAAGCTCGATAAGACTTTTTAAACGTCTTGCTGAGACAAATGGGTAGAACCTTTTTAAAAGGTCTTGCCGAGATAATTCGGAAAGACTTTTTGAAAATGTCTTACTGATTTAATTCGGTAAGACTTTTCAAAGGTCTTACCGATTTAATTCGGTAGGACTTTTTAGAAAGTCTTTCCGAGTTAATTCTGTAAGACTTTTAATTAGTCTTTTTGAATTAAATTTGGTAAGAATTTCTATAATTATGCAGCAAGACTTTCTTTAAATGTGAAATAAAATGTTCTTTTTTACTTTATTAATTCCACCAATTTTAATTAAATAATTTATAAATTAAATCAATTCAAGATGAATTAATTTAAGTAGATAAATTAAATAATTAATTAAATTTTGATAGTAAAATTAATTTAGTTTCTTCACTGCACAACCACTGTAGATTTGATTTGTGTCTTCCTGTTTTCAGTACCTTCTGTCTGAAAATCACTTGAGCTAGGTGATAAATATTTATTAAATTAGTTGACACACAAATGTATTGTCTGGTTCATTTCTATCATACTAAATAAATATTCTTCACTTTATAACTTTAAAAGATGTGATATTCTGTCTTGTTCTCACTTCTAGCTTTGTCTCTAATATTTCTTTTCTTGGAATCTTTTTGTAGTAGGCACTTGGAATCTTTTATATCTTCTGAACTCTTCTGAAATACTACTTCTTTATTTTTCGCCGATGCTTTAACATATTAATGAACTTCTTCCGGTGTAGAGTAGCAGTCTTGTCAAACTTCTTCTGATATTCTGATTCTTCGTATCTAGTTGACATTCTTCATCTCGATTCCTTATTCCATATTTATTATTTACTTCGCTTTCTTATCTGAATTGAGTTGTCATCTACTTATTACAAATAGGACTCGTCATATGACTTTCAAATGTAATTTGTTCTATATCAGTTAGTAGGAATAGATTTGTTGAAAATGAACTGCAATATATTTTGTAGTAGGACATTGTAACTAGAAAAGTGAAGAACACAGAAGTAAGAAAGCACCATAGCAGATAGAAAAGATTGTAAGTGCTTTATGTGTTCTTCATATATTCTTGTAAACTGCTTGGTTCTCAGACCAAAATTATTTGAAAGCAAATTAATTCACTAGTAGAAAAATCAATCCAATATTAATTTTTAAATATTGTCTTTCATTGTTTTAATTTCTGTTTTTATATATGTTCTTTCTACACTAACATTCAAACACTTTATCAACTCAATACAAATTCATCTAATCCGCAAGAATTTTAAAAAAAGTTCTTGAGTTTGTATTCAACCCCCGTTCTACAAATTCATTGTTATTTGTGCAAGGGCAAACAACAGTTTCCTAATACTTGGGGGCTGTTCAACTCAACTAACTAGTTACTAAATTAGTTTGCTTTTTAACTTTTTAACTAAAAGCCTAACCAAGCTAGCAACTTAGTTACTTCCATTTTTATTTTCTTTTCCCATTTTCTTTACCATATTATTCGGCCACTATATATTTAATATGTGAGATTTGATTTCTTCGATTTTTGTTATGACCCGTCACAACATAATTAATAAATAATTCTTGTCTCATAATTTCCTAAAAATTTACTATTCATTAAAAAGTACTATTCACCAAAGCACTATTCATCCTACGATTAATTTATTATATACTCTTATTTTCTCGGAAGGATTCCAAACTCGATTCGTCGAATATAAATTACCGGAAATGTCTCACATAAATTATATATGTTAACATTAAAATACTCACAACGAATTTCCTACAAACGACAAATTAATTAGAATTATTTACACGACAAATAAGTCATTTTATTAATAATTTACCAATAATTTACCGAGTTACAAAATATTAAAAATATGGGTTATTACATTTTAAGTATGAGTTTTACACCTTTTAACCCCTTTTTTCATATTTTCTTCCAATATTGTCATCAATAGTTGATGTGCATTGCAATACCATATTTTAGAAGATTTCTTTTTGTTGCTAAATTTGTAGGAGAATTTATTTTATTTTTACTAAATTTGTATGAGTAATTTTTATATTTTTAAAAAAATTTCCTTAATATTCGTATCCTAACTAATCTTATTCAATTTACTAAATGTTTGTGAATAATATTTACAAATACTAAATTTATCAAAAAAAATTAATTATTACGTGAAATCACTAATGTTCCTTTATTGTAATCATTATGTATAATAACAAATTAATTTACTGTAATAAAGAAAATATATATTAACAATACAGTAATAACTTATACAAGGTCACCTTTTTTTGTGTGACTAATTTGACTTATAGCTTTACAAATGAGTATTTGTTCTAAAGAAATTCTCGGGGTGAGCCAAGATCGAACCCAGGACCTGGGACGACAGAGGATAAGCCCTCAACCACTTAAGCTATCCAACCGTGCTCTACAAGGTCACTTTCTTAGTTAAATATAATCAATTTAACATAAAATTCTTGCTAGTCATTATATTTGAAAGCAAACCAGTTTAATATATTTAAAAAAACTTTTAAAAACTCTACATAGGAAAACAGAATAATAAACCTAGCAGTTTATTTAAAATAAACTTCTAGGTTTATTATTCTGTTTTCCTATGTAGAGTTTTTAAAAGTTTTTTTATAGAAGAACAAAGAAACTAGTAGGAAACTTGCTCTGCAGCACCCACTCGCGCCCTGAAATCGGAAAGATTGCTGTGTTTAATACTACCCGTCAAGCTGGGAACCCAGTGGAGATCCCGAGCACCAACCTTGGGCAGCAGAAATGAGAAATGGCAGCACCTAGTCCTTTGTAAACAGTTTGATCAGCTGAAGACTAGTGAGCACATAGGTAGTAGAGATAATACCAGCAACTAGAAAATGGTGTCTTTCATATAAATCCCCAGAAAAGCTCCACCTGCTCCAGATTCTATGCCTGAATGTTATATAAGCACCAGGATAAAAGCAGATAAAAACAATATTACAAGGATGCAATTTTCAGCTTTCAGATATTATAACATATGTCAGTAAGATATGAAATCTGTTCATTGTTAAATATTATGCAGTGCCAGATATTCCTTAGTACTAATCTTGTGAATTTACAAAATCATGTGTAACACTTTATACTAGACGCCAGTCCACAGTGGAATAATACACCAGCCAAATTGCACCAAATTTGTTTTTCGAGCCAGCACTAACAAAAATACAAATCTGATCCAATTTTTTATATGTTCGCGACTCAAATCCAATCCAATTTTTTATGTCGGGACTGGTGACCTCTGACCCGATATACCTCTACCAATTTCACCATATAATAGTATTTTAACAAACATCATTTAATGCAAAAAAGAAAGTTGTATAGAGAAAATCTTGTATATGGCATGTTGCTTATTGAAATTGAAGTTAAGAAAATAACAAAACTAGAAAATTCCTCCCAATTACAGAAGTAGCAAATGTTACATTTGATTAATTTAGAAATAACTTAAGCTTTTCAACTAGGTAATGAGAAACAGTGGTTGTCCAATAAATAAAGACAATTAACGTATTATGGACTCAATGTTTTTCATAAATGCACCAAAATTAAGAGAACACCATCTGTGTGTGTGCGCGCGCCAAAATAAAAGTAGAACAAAGCTCCCAAAGCCGCATTAGTTTTTACCAAACAGAGTGTGTGTGTGTGTGTGTTGGGGTTTTTTTTTTTTTTTTTTGGGGGGGGGGGGGGGGGTCTACAAAGCAAAGTAGACCAAAGCTCCCGAAAGCCACATTAATTTTTACTGCACAGTGTGCGTGTGCTATAAAGCAAAGTAGAGCAAAGCTCCCAAAACCACATTAGTTACTGTCAAACTGCCAGTAACATATAAAATCTATGACAGATATTTGCTTGCATATTTCAACTCGGATGCAATAATTTATTTATTTTTTAAAAATGATTTATTCTTTAACAATGCTTCAGATATTAGACCATGTAGTGTTAATAGATATACTATGCAAGAGCAGGGCATTACCTCACTGAACAGCCTTCCCTACAACTGCAATCTCCTGGCTGACTGTTTCCAAAGTTTCAACATAATCACAGAATGTAGTCAAATACCTTAAAAATGGAGAGATCTTCAGTTCTTGGGTTATGATGTTATAAAAAAACAAATATCTCTCTTGTGTTGTCATTACAAGAAGATCGTCTGACCAATATCCTACTGGTCGTGCAAGACCATCAAACTGCTCAACAGTAAACCGCCTAATCCAAGACACCTGTTTCCCGTAGTCATCCATCACCCATATATCAAAGCTTGAGTTTAAGTTTGGAAAACTTACGTGAGGAACAATCAGTGAAAGTGAGTCATTTAATGAATCGAGAATCACTGGCTCTTCAAGAGGAATTTTAAAAGGATCTAGCCACGACAAAAATTTAAATTGTTCTTCTTCAATGTCAAATGACACTACTGCTTTGGAAAGTCTATCTTCAATACCTGCAGTATCAGTAACCCAATGAAATGCCTGTTTCAAAGGTCGGATGAAATAAGGAGAAGAGATACCAAAGAGTATCACTGGATCATTGAAATACGGGGGCACTTGATCAGGCTCATGACATGGAAGAGTTGTTACATCATATACACTCCAGTCTTCGGTGGTCACCTTATACACCTCGACTGTTACTAAAGGCTTCTTTGGATTAGAATAAGAAACGATCCTTACCACCTTATAACTATTGGTCTTGTGGCTGAAACCAAATGCAAGAGCAATAATCTGTGTTGTTCTTGAAGAGTTAACTTTTGGTTTCTTAACATACCGGTTTTCTCTGGTAATAGGATTCCAGATCAAAAAGTGACCTCCATTCTCCACACCAGGGGTCTCAACTTCAGCACAAAAAAGACCATTGCAGCAACCTACAATTGAGATGTTACATGAGACAGGATTACTTGACCTCACATACGAAAAATTTACAGAATCATTTGTGTTCTCTAGAAGAATGTGCTCATATCCGCCTCCAATCCAATCACTTCCACAAATGAAAGCTGAACAAAACTTGGTGGTATTTAAAGTGTGGGAGCGCATGACATGAGTAGCTATAAAATCATGATTTCTGGTCACTACATTAAAACGCTTGCACACACATCGGCAGCTCAGAAGTGATCTTGCTGGCAGTCTTGAAAGGATATCTATGAGAAGCTCTTCCGGTAACTCAAATATCGATGTTGTCTCCCTCACAGATAAGTGCAAGTCCTTTAAAGATAGTTGCAAGTCCCTCGACATTGTCTTAACACAATATGGTTGAAATGAGAAGTAAAAATACCTGGAGAAAAGAGAGAAAAACATTTTAGACATGAGAAGCAACCAACACATGCAATTAAAAGGACCAGAGGCTTTGACTGATACCATATCAGGATAAAAACTAGAAAAAGGAGTAACCATCCGTATTCTACTAGCAATATAGTGACAGACATCCAGTAAGTTAAATGGTAATATCTCAGTTGTAGAGTTCCAGAGCAAGAATAGATACACCAATAGGCTGACACTGAACAGAGTAATGAAATTAGAGTAATAATAGTAATTCATGCAAATATAGGAAGCAACCGGCACATTCAAGTGAAAGGACCAAAAGACTTTCACGGATTCCATATCAAGAGAAAAACCGGAAACGAGTGTACACATCCAATAGCAACAAGGTTCTCACATAATTTAACCAACCAAAACCTTTGAACTACTATTTAGTATTATTTTTACTCACGTAGCCTTGAATAAAACTTATTTGTCATTTATCTTAAACACATATTCCGGAATCACATATCTTATTTGTACTAATTAATGAATACTAGTTATGAAAGACAAATAGAATTTAATAATATAAATAAATAAACTAAAATCCTGCTATATAATTAGTGAAAGTGTCCACCACCATGTTCATAGATTTTTTTTTTTTTACCAAATATGAAGACTAAACAAATAACCATGAGTCATAAAAGCTTTAAGATTTGGCCTAATGAAGGTTGATATAAATTTCTTACATTGATTCTCATAAATATACCTTAAATAAAATATACAGAATTAGTCTCATATATGTGTATGTATTAATTTCTTAGTTAGCTTATTTAAATCTAACAAAACAAGTGCACACAAATAATTTAGACAAAACACTTCCATCTAAGGCCACTGATACACATACTTGGCTACGAGGAACAAAACTAATTTGAGATAACACTTATCACATTAACTTATCTAATCTTACACTATTTTCTCATACTTATTAGTACAAACACATAATTACACGCATATATGGTTAATAGAAAATTACATAAGAATTAAAATATAAACCAATAAATAAGAGTAAAGGGGTACCGGAAATGTAGAAACTTGGAGCAATTTTTTATTTTATTTATTATTTTCCTTCACCGCTGCTCTGCTTGGGACCTTTCGCTTCCTTCCTATGCTTCCTAATCTTATACTTGATGGATCTCCACTTTTTATCAAAACTTTTAAGGCAAGTCCATACTTATCTAGTTCTCTTACGTAACATATATACATATTGTTTTTTTATATGCATACACATGGCAGGATGGACACTAATCTATTTTATAGAAGGCCACGTATCCCACTTTATTTTATTGCATAAGGAACTTTTTTACTTATTTTTTATTCGGGCACCTAGTCTTTCTCTTATCGCATGACACTGCATAGTTGAGTTATATAAGTAGGGTTTTAAATGAGCCGAGCTGTAGAGTAGATCATGTATCGCTCTTTAAAAAAGCATTGAATTCGAACTCGAACATATTTACGAATTTGTTGTAACCAATAAATCATAAACATTGCTCACAAGCTTTTACTCAGAAACTTAATTGCCACGAACAACTCATTAACATCACGAGCATATTTATGAATTTTTTGCAACGAATAAATCATAAACATTGCTCACGAACTTGTGCTCACTAACTAGATTGCGAATAACTCATGAAAATATTATTTTTATGTATATTATTATTGTTTAACAATAAAAAATTTCCTTTAGAACAATACAATATATAAATATATTATCCAGTATAAAATATTAGATATTTAAATTAATATAATCCAATTAATAAGAGTACCATATGTATTTTAATAATCGAACATATATACGAGCCTGATTATAACTACTAATGAATCCATATATTCAACATGTTCACAAATTTACTTATTGAACTTGTTTACAAATGTCTACGAGCATATTAATCGGACTTATTCACAAGATATCGAGCCAAATTCTATTGTGATTAAGTTCGGCTAATTTATAAATCGATCCCTAACATTGTGTACAAGATCAACTCATTTATGAACCGGACTAAACTCTGACCGAGATTTTTTCAAACCAAACATCGAGCCGAGTGTATCGGCTCATTTACAGCCCTATTAATATGAATAACTTAAAAAAGCAACTAAAGTGGATCAGACCATTGCCAAATATAGGACCGTTTACCATTATTACTACTTATCACCATTTTTTCACTCACTTCTCAAACTAATCTAACACCACAACGACGAACATTTTCTAAAACGTCACACTAATGGCTCTTTTTTATATAATGATTAAAAATTTCCAATCATTACACAAATTTGTCAAAATAAATAATTAATATTGTAACTGTATATTACAAATTTGTAACTTACTAATTTAATATAATAATTTTGAACTCAATTATTATATTAGTAGATAAATAAACATTATACTTTATCAATTACTTAAAAAAATATGCAAAACGTACTTTAGCTACTCACATATTTTATTATAAACTTATATGCAAAACGTACTTTAGCTACTCACATATTTTATTATAAACTTATATGCAAATTCAAAAATGCAAAATACAAAATCTAAAATTTTTATATTTTTTAAAATGATGTAACAAACCTGAATGTCACAAAGATAATCTGTAAGAGGGGGAGGGAGGGGGAGAGAGAGGGGGAGGGAGGGAGAGAGAGAGAGAGAACCTGATATTTCAGTGATGCGACATTGAGGCAAAAAGAGAAGCAGCCCTTCCCCCACAAATAGATAAACAATAAATTGTCAAATATCAACAATAAATAGTTACTGTAGTAATAAAATAATTACTACAGTAAGTTTCCGTAATAAAATCACTACTGCCATAAAGAATATGCAGCAAAGATTCTCTTTAGTTATTGCATTAGATTATGTGTACATTATGAAGTAAATTATTCAGTTTGTTCTATATATAGAGGCACTGCTGCATTGTAATACTTGGGGCTATGTTACTCGGACTCTTCATTTTACCTTTGAGTATCCGTGTCGGACACTCGACACTCGGACATGGACACTCGGACTTGGACACTTATTTTAAGCCAAAAACATGTATATTTTTCAAAATGTTGCCGAGTCCGATACTTGGACACGTATCCATGTTGGACACTTTTAGCCGAGTCCAAGTAACATAGACTTGGGGAAGTATGAGTATAACTTATCTTCTATCCCAACTGATTTCACTCACAAACAAATATTGTAAAAAAGAAATTGTGCGTAGCTCTTTTTGAAAGCATAGGTTGTCATCGTCCTCCAGCCTCAAAATAACTCATAATGGACAATGTGGAAGCATATTTTGTTATCAGCTTCGACCTCTTGTCCTCTTCTCACACAGTCCTGATTCAGAGTTAGAAAGCAAGATGTAACAGACACTTCTTCAGGTTGCAGCTACAAAATAAGTCGACATTACATGATAATAGTACAAAACTGTATACATAACCACCCTAAATATGAAGCAATATTTCCAATTAGATGATACCAAATATAAGATTTATTCTTTGTAAGGTTAATAAACTAATAATTAATGGAAAATTTCTACAAAAACATTAGAACTCGAAAATCAAGTACATGTATCCTAACAACTTAAAAAGAACAGGGAAGCTTTAACGCTTAAAAATTTCTTTGATTTGATCTTCCAGTACATATACAAAAAAATTGAAGTTGGCTACACGTACCAGAAAGAATGATACGCAATTTGGAAGTTTAAATGCTTGAAGCTGATTACAAGCTAAAATACGCTTCCATACCAGCCTTTTCATTAAAACAATGACAGAAAGCATAGTACCCCGAATACATGACCTTGTTTTGAGAATCATGTTTTTGTTAACCACAAATAGACCACTCCAAGTTGTACACACTGCACTGGAGATAGTATACCTGTAAACAAAAAATAATTTTTTCGTGGTAACATAGACTCAAGTGGACTAAACAAATATGGTCTTACCATATTTAGGAGCGCGTTTTTCACATATTAGGCTGACACTAAACTAAGCAAATATCGTAGGCACCAATTTCCGATTACCATAGTACTAAAACCTAGAAAACAAAAAAAAATGACATGTAGCCTTTGTTACGCGAGCTCTTTTTGGCTAGCGTGTAGGGGGCTCTTACACGGTCCGATAAATGTTGGGGAAGTATGATTTCTCTCTGCAAATTTAGAGAGAAAGGACCTTAGAAGACTTTTTCTTTATACCATCAGTTTGACTATGCTATGAATTGGAAATATAAAATTAAATGTATACAATTTGTAGGTGCTGCACACTATTTAAGAAAGAGTGCATTGAATATAACAATATAAATTTCACTTGAGTTAAATTTACATGCCGATTCCTCACACCCATATCCAATTTTGGATCTAAATCAAAGAATCCTAAACTTTATCAAACTAAAAATCTAACACCTGGATCCGCAACCGTGTCCGACATCATACAATTTTTGTTTACCGGAGATTTTAAACTTATATTAGATTCTACTTTGTCATGTCAAACTTCACCACATCATATTGAAACAATTTCTATTTAAATACATCACACACCATGAGCTTTTCATTGCCAGATCCAAAATATTAAAAGAACAATAACTGCAAAGAGAACAAGCATGTATTGGTTTCTAGCTTACATAACATACAGAGTAACGAAGTCAGAAGAAATTATAATATCAATATTTCCCTTAGGCATTCCGAAGAAATAGAGATTAATTAAAAAAAGAAAAGAAAGGAGTCATCTGATATAATTCCCTTCAAAGTAAAACAGATAAAGGTACATAATGTAAATTGAATGTAGTAAGAAAATTAATATTTTAAGGTCATAGTGCACAGCTACTATAAAGTTTATGATACTCCTACAATAAAATGAAGGATGTACACCACAGATACGAATCCCATGCTTAATGAACTCCTAACCAAATTCCTTTACATATGTAAACACATCATGTTCCGTAGCCAAACTCCATAAACATCCACTCTCCAAAACAACCAATAACCTCAAAACACACATAACAGAATTAGTTGCCAATACACAGTAATGCAGAATTACTATAGATGTTTCGACGTTGATTGAGTGACATAGCTACATCTTTCAAGTAAATTGTGCTTCTTCTAAATGCAGACGAACAAAAAGTGTAATACATGGTAACTGTAAAGTTCTGCATATAACAAGGCCGAAATAAGCTTACATTGATCCAACATAAGAAGCTTGAATTCCAATAATGTATTTCCTTTCTCGGACAAGGATTCCTAACACCGCACATCATGTCTCTCATCATCCAGGAATATGTCTCCCCTAAGCCTTAGTTCCTAACATCCTGCATTATGACCCCGTTTGGGGTACTTATTTTCTGGAAATAAGGATTATTTCCGGAAAAAAAAAAAGTAAATTTGTACTTTTTCTACAAATAAGTGATTATTTCTCAAAAACAAATTTAGTCGGTTTATTTTTCAAAAATAAGTACATATTTTTAGAAAAATTGGTAACTATGTACTTTTTCCCGAAATAAGCACTTAATTTCAAAATTAAATTAAGCCAAACACCCTAGGTCTTAGTTCCACTAGGGTAACCACCCTACAAACCCCCAAACCCAATGAGCTCGATGTTATCGTAAAGTGTTGGTTTCACTTCACTATATCAACTACCCATTTCGAGAAAAAATCAACATATGTTAAAAACTACCCAAATTAATAGTCTCACTTAATCATCAAATTACCCATCTCTGATTTCTAAATAAACATTAGTACAACTGTACAAGCGTGCATACACACTCTTATGTGGGTCCCCCCTTATAAACTAACCAGGTCCCCGACACACTTTTGCTGATAAGAATTACTTGGGCCCTGTTTCGCATTTGTTGTTGCAGACACAAAGAGCAGTTATTTGCTGAAAGCCGAAAACCAGGTAAAAAAGTGTTTGATAAAATTGAAAATCTGCTTTATGGAAAAGTATTGGGTGTTGATCCAATATGACATAAATTGGACTTATAATGCCCGAAATGACATATCCCGAAAAGATAGTCCAAAATGCCACTTCAAAACGCTATATCGTGTTATATTAGGTTTTTTTTTGTTCAAAACAATAGATATTATTGGGTTTTGGAGATTTTAACAACACTTTATGTAACTTTATGTGATGTTTCAAGTTTCAAAACACTACACGAAATAGCGTTCAACCTCCAAAACATCACACGAAGTAGCGTTCTTCGTGATTTCTCAAATCACCATTTTGAAATGCTATTTTGGACCATTTTTTCAGATTATATCATTTTGAGTATTTTGTCTCAAAATTGTGCATTTTTCGTATTATGTCATTTTGGGCATTTTAACTCAAAATTGTGTCATTGAGATCCCCTTCTCAAAAGCATTTTTATCTGAAAGCTGTTTTTAAATAAAGCACGATATGAATAACTGAATCATTGGAAGAAAAAAAATGATCTGAATAAAAATGCTTACTCGATTATATATATATACATAGGGCATATATATATAATAATGAAATAATGGGTCATCAGCATATTTCATCATCCCCGTGGCTCGTTGGAATCTGGAGAAATTGTGCAGCTTTGAATGTCTCTAATATGGAGAACTCAAATGATGGAGCTAGGGAATTGGAGCTAGGCATGCAATCTATATTTTCGTCTAAAACTTTTTAGCACAATTGAAAAAAACTATACTCCCTTCCTTTCCTTCCATTCCTACAGTCGTTTTAGACCTTTGCTGTCAGCCCTATACAGAGTTTACTTGAGGGAAAAAAAGAATAACACCGGATATTTTTGTGAATAGATGGATTTGATCTATTATTACAAAAATGTCAATCAGTATTATATATAAAATTATTATACTTAAAGATCATATTTAGGACAAGTTTTCTTTTCCTATATATTGGTCTTTTTACAATTTTAAGGTATATTAAATGTCATATTTTCCGCCAATATTCCAGTTTTTTTTTTGTTTCTACCAATTAAAATGATAAGGGTATATAAGTAATACGAAGACTATAATTAATGTTTCATATTATATGTAAAGCATAAGGTAACGTAATATATAATAGTAGTATCGATAACTCAACTCAGAAAAAAAACCATTCAAATAATACTGATATGCAACACAGGAATCCAGAAAGACATATGAACAGGAATCATACATACATTATTACAGAGCATTCAAGATGAAATGCTTATTGAACGTCAGCGAGAGAAATTTATTAATATGTTCAGACCTTAGCAACAAATAAGAGTTCAGAAGATTTCAGAGTAAAGATAGTGTAATAATTTAAGTATAGGTGTTGGAGGATTTTAGTGATCAGAAGCAATTCACAAGTCAAGGTTAATCAGCTGAAAAAGAATAGAAGTCAAGAGGATTTAATTCAGTGTTAGTATTTTGTGAACCAAACCAATGCACTAAGCATCATCACAGCAAGAAGAGAATTACCTTAATGTATCAGAAGAAAATCAGTTTATCAAGCCACATGAAGAACATTTCAAGTTGTACTCAATAGCTTCTTGAAATAAGCTAAGGCAAGTACATGTTATGTCGTTCATACACAAGGGTACAAGAGTGCAAGAACAACATAACCACAACCGAGCCTCAAGGAAATATTTTAAGTAAAAGAATTGATTTATGTGGCGCCTACACTAGGTAACAAGAGTGTAGGCGCAACATAACTTGATAAGAATAAATTCTAAGGCAACAAGGCTGCAAGGAAGGGTTATGTGGCGCCTACACTAGGTATCAAGAGTGTAGGCACAACATAAGGTAACAAAATTATTCTAAGGCTCAAGGAAATGTTATGTGGCACCTACACTAGGTAACAAGAGTGTAGGCGCAACATAACTTGAAAGGAATATGTTATAAGGCAACAAGGGCTCAAGGCAAAGAGATGTGGCGCCTACACTCTATAACAAGAGTGTAGGCGTAGCATAAGTAAGAAAGAAGATTTTCTTTAAGTCCTTAAGTGGTTCCAGCACAGGGTATATAGAGTGCAGGCGCAACATAGATGATTGGCGTAACTTACACTCTATACTCCCATTCCCTTGTAGAGGTGCAACATATGACTTGGTGGAAATTGGAAAATCAACTACGTTTAATTTTCAAATACTACATAATATATATGGGTGAAATCAATACAGATATTATTCATTCATCTTCAGCATTCAACACGAACAGACGGGAAGCTCCATTAAAGCCATACATTAAACATACCCAACTGTATTCTTGTTGTAATATTGTTTGAACCCATTGTAGCTAATCTCTTGATTAGAAGTGTAGCTAATCATTGTGTTTCAATTACTACCATTTTTATATCTCAAGAACACACACTTAATTCGCAATTAAACGAAAATCTACCAACATCATATTCAACCCCCTTCTATGATGATCTAGGACCTAACATTATATTAAAGACACCTATTTGATTTATGTGAAAGAGGAACGGAAGAAGTACTATGCATAGAGAAAATGTCATTTTAATCAAATTTTACAATTTAAAGATAAAATGTCTAAAATATCACTATTTAATAAAATGTCACCTTCTATCACTCATAAACGTGACTATAAGTCACTTTTATAAAATTTGTACAGATCTATGGGGCTCCATTTCAAAAATAGCATATTGACAAGTACATTATCAAAAATGGGATAGTTGTTCAAAGTCTTTCATCTATGGTACACTCAATCCCTAAAAATGGCGTACACAGCTAGCTGAGGTGGTGGGTTGGAGGTTTATGTGTCCCCAATCTCCCATGGCGAACACTGCATTGAAGTTTATATAATGTGTATACAGTCTCCCACGGTGAACATAAAACGAAAAAACAAGTAAGGTGTTCCACCTCTCCCACGACGAACATAACTGGAAAAACATTCACAAAACGACATCATTTGCCTCTGGAGTTTTAAACCTAATTTTTGTTAGTAGAATAGCAGCGACACACAAGCACATCTCACATTCAAAGTACTTTTCTGTTTGCATCGACGAACACATAATAAACGGGTTATTTATCAACTACTTCACATGTTTCATTCTAATATATCAATCAAGTGGATCACCTATAAATTTTTGGTTTCATGTACGCCATTTATTTTAAATAAAATTACATTTTTTTTTAATTTTGAAATTTTGATAAATAGAAAAAAAATGATTATACTAGTTTTTCTTTAACTAAGCATGCAAACGTCCCGTATATATGTGCATTATATTAGGTTTTTGGGTATCTACCTACCCATTTTTTGATCAAATTTAACCTTTATTTCTATAAATTTCTCTAATTCAACCTTTGCTTTTCTATTATTTTATTATCACGTTGTCATGTGAATAAGTTAACGTCACATACCAGTCAAGTCCACATCATAGAATTTAATGAAAAATATTTATTTTAACTCTAACTTCTCAAAAATAAAATGAAGTGTAACTTATTTTATGTCCGGTGATTCAAATGAGACCAAATTTTTTTTGGTGTTCCACTTGATACGTCGAATTGAAAAAAGTGAGTCAGTTGATAATTAACCCATAATAAACACCTCAAATCCACTGAGCTATTCCGCAAGTGACAACGGCGAACACATGTAATATTCTTGTTTCTTATTGTTCATAATAAATTAAATTTTAAAAATTATATCTTCGAATAAAAATATATATTAAATTATATTTTAAAATTCTAAATACTATTTTAAAAATTATATTTTGGAATATAAATATATAAAATCTAAATATTTTTTAAAATATATTTTTGAATATAAATATATAAATATATTAATAAAAATTATATTTTTTGAATATAAATATATAAATATATATTAACAATTATATTTTGGAATATAAATATATAAAATTTAAATATTTTTTAAAATATATTTTCAGATATTAATATATAAATATATTATTAAAAAATATATTTTTTGAATATAAATATATTAATAAAAATTTTAATAAATAATTTCAAGAATATCCTATATTTAAAAGAATATTTAAATTTTATAATTATAAATTTTAAGTACATATGTACATTTTTAAAAAATGAAAATATTTAGATTTTGATTATTAACAATTTAAATTATTATATGAATAGTTGAAAAAACTTAGTAATTGAAAAAATGAAGATTTGATTAATTAATATTTGTTTAAATTTTTGTAGATGCATATATGGATTTTGAAAAGATAAGAAAAATTCACCGGGTATGGCGAACAGGGAAGGATGTATTCCATTTGCAATGGTGAACAGGGAAGGAGGACAATTTTCAACTGCCTATACTGTTCGCCATTGCAAATGGCGAACACAGCTTTATAATTTCCTATACTATTCGTCATTAGACACGGCGTACTGTATATTCAGTTTCCTCCCAAACTCATCAAACCATCTCAGTTCTGTTCGCCATTTTTAGGAGTCAGCTACACCATACATGAAACAAATCGAACGTCTGTCCCATTTTGGATAACTGAACATGCTGACTGTACCATTTATGAAATGGAGCCGATCTATGGCCTTCATTTGTTTATGTTTGGGTTCCATTTTCGTAATGGTACATGGACCATATTCGTGTATCAAATATGGGATAGACGTTCAAAACTTTTCAACAATGGTATAGTTAATTCCCAATTTTGGCGAACAGAGATGTGGCTTATTTGTAGTGGGTGTGAGTTAGATTCTCATTGTGTATGGCATTCCCCACGGTGAACATCAAAGTTAGACAGTTAACTCTGTTCGTCATTCCCCACAATGAACAACAAAGAGTGAAATTTAGCTCTGTTCACCATTCTCCACGGTGAACATAACATGATATGTGTAATTCTAGTATAGTTGTGTACGCCATTAGATAAGGTGTACACAGTTGGTGATTTTAAAATGTGTATGGGTACCGTATCTTATCTAAACACAATCCGCAGGTACACTTTTTGAGACACACTCTGTCTATATTATCTACCATTTCATTTCATTTATGTTCCTCACATCTGAACTCTAAGGTGCATTTTCTCTCTTTACTTGTCTATATCTTGCTTATTGTTTCGATTATATCTTACATATGATTTCCATTATATCTTACATATATTGCATATCTTGCTCGTTTATACATCAGCTATTAATTTCTACTTGTTCATATATTAACTACTCATTTACACTGTTAATTTATATTTTTATATAAATTATCCATAATTAAACTAATTTTGATACATTAACTAGTTACACTAGAAAATGCATAAATTATTAATAATATAATTATAATTGTAATTGTAATAAATTTCATAATATATGTTAATGTATGGAATAAATTTGACATGCTATTAATTAATTAAAAATGTTGTTAAAAATTTAGGATAGTGGAAGATCCAGTGAATGTAAATTTTTTCTGGGGTGGTAAAATAATTAGATGGGATGAGGATATAAGATATTCTATAAATCCTCAGAAAATGCAGTATATTAAATGGGGAACCTCTTATGATGAGTTGAAGGAGATTGTGTATCGATTAATGCAGATTACTAGTTCACATTGGAATATGAAGATGAGGTTTAAATATCCTCAATTAAGTCTTGGTAATGTAGTATGTGGATATTACATTGTTGGTGTGAATTGTGATGATGATGTGAGGAGGATACTGAGTGTTCCTAGGCAGATGCAGATGGGGATGGGTGATGTGTTTTCCCAGTTACACAAGTAGAAAGGGGGGTTGAATACTTGTGTATTCTTTTTGTCTGATTAAAATTAACTTAATATGACCAAAGATCAAACACAAATATACGAATGAATATTGTTTGTATTATTGATGTGTAAATACAAACTCTCCTAAGGTGTACACAAACCTTAGCAGCTTCTCTGTGTTTTCACAACAACTCTATCTCTATGCTCTCACAAAACTTCGACTTGATACAATTATGTTACACAGAGTGTTTATATAGAGAGCTGCCTATCAACTAATAATAAAAAATAAAATTATAATAGGAATAAAATTCATAATTATTAGTTGATAGTTTCCTTCTGTAATTCTCCTTCCTTTCCATAGCATATATGCAATATATTTGGCTTTATCTTTGAAGACTTCCCTTTTCTGTGATCATCTTCCAAATTCAGCTTTGACTTCATAGACTCTGAATTCTTCATACTCTGCCAGACTATAGACTTTGATAGACTATAGACTTTGATCATTCATAGACTCCGACAGATTGTAGACTCCGATAGTCTATAGACTCTGATCACTTGCCAGACTCTAATCTTCATCTAGACTCTGGTTTCACTTTCTATAGAAAATCTTCTAAGTACAAGAATGTTGACTAACTAGAATCTGATTATAAAATTTAGAGATTAGAAAGACTTATTACAAATAAACTATGCTAAATCTTGTTCTAGTATTTTGTACATCATCAAATGAATATATTCCTTACAATCTCCCCCTATTTATGCTTTATAAAATGTAAGCATAGATCAAGGTTTGATGATGTCAAAACTAAAGAATGAAATAATTAATCTATAACAGTATAAAAATTTATAAGGAAAAAAATTACATCTCACTTGATCTTCTCAAAGGCTGGATTGTTTCTCAGAAAAGATTTTAGCATATTATCCTCCATAATAGCAAGAGCTTCACCAACATATTTCTTCAGCTTCTTCATTTCTTCATTAGAGCATTTGATTTGATAATAAGCTGCTCTTAGATCATTTGTACTGCATTCTTGTTCTTTTAAATATTTCAACATCAGAACACTAACTTTCCCACTCATAGGTTAAAATCCAAAGTAATGACCCATACCTTCTTGGAATTTGATTTTCCTTTCTTCTACTGGCATGTCTTGATCATTTCCTTCAGCATCAACATATTTTAAAGAAAATTTGTCCATCTGTCGATTTGCCTGTCTATGCAGAGTTAGCTTCCTGTCAATCTCTTTGAACCATTTATGAGTGACAGACTCTTTGCTTTTATTAACTTCATAAGCTATTTGTAAGAGAAATCTAATATACTGCAATTCCTCAGCCTATTTGAAAAAGATGAAGTTTGATTGACTAATCCATCTTGCAGATCCTCCTTCCATGAAGTACACAAGCATCTCATTTTGCACTTTTTCTGTACCTTCTGGCATCTTTCTTTCAAAAACATTATAAACAATTTGAGCAGACACCACTTGGTTTAAGTGCTTTTGTGTGATCTTCTCAAATTGCCTATCTGTCAAGGATTGAGGATCTCTGGATAGAGTTGATGTTCTATCAATGTCTGATTCTTCAAAGCTTCCAAGTCCTGTCTTCTTCTTAGCTCTCAGTTGCAAATTAGATTGACTACATTTCCAGTATGTAGGGTCTTGAATTTTTTCAGAATCTGACTTCTTTCTTTGTTTGTCAGAGTCTGGCTTAGACTCTGATTTCCCATGTCTAGTCCCTGACTAGTGTGTTTGAGATCTAGATACAGCCACTCCATGTTAGTTTAGTGATACACCACCAGGATCCTTAGGACCATGAGAACTATCACCATCATCATTACCATCTCTCCTCCTTTTAACTCCCTTCTGTTTAGCATTCTTACACACATCATCCTTATTGCTCCTGGAGGAATCAACTTTCTTCTCCCCCTTTTTTACATCATCATTACCTGTGACAACTAACATAATTTGTTCAAGTACTGTGGAGATATTGGTCTGTGCAACAATTACTGAGTCAACCTTGGTAGTTAGAGTAGAGACTGTGGTTTGAAGCTGGGCTTGATTTGCAGTAATATCAGCAATAACATCCTTGAAACTGACCTCTATGGATAGTTGAAGGGAATGGATTCTGTCAAATTGAGTCTTGAGTAGAGAAGTAGTATTATCAACACCAGTAAGTTTGGTTTGGATATGAGATATATCCTTGACCACACTAGCCAATTATGCAGTAACATTCTCTATCTCAACATAAACATCAACATCTATAGCTTGATCTGCTTCACCAGGATAGTGACCATGTTCTTGTAGAAAAGAATTTTTCTGAAAAGCTTTAAGTCTTTCAGACTGGTGAATATCCAAAATGTAGTCAAAAGTTACTTTATCATCGATGCCTGAGGAAACACCTGATCAAAATAAACAAAAGATGGATTAACTGGTCCATCATCCTCAGAAGTGCAATCCTTAGCAACAGGCTCAATCTTGGTAACTGGAGGTGTAGTCTCTGGTGGTGGTATAGACTCTGAAACTGTAAAAGGAACTATAGACCCTAACTCCTACTTAGAGTGATCAGAGTCTGTAGACTCTTGAAGCCTAGCCCTTATAGGCATGATCAAAAGTGATTCTTATGACTTCAATTATGCAGTCTCAATTGGAATGATAGTTGGATCCACCAAAGCCTTCATGACTCTTTATGCTCTCCTTGCTAGAGAATCCACCAAATGACGTTGTGGTCTCTGTGTGAATGATTTCTAAGTAGCTAGAGTCTCCTCCTTTTTGTCGATCTGCATTATTAGAAGAATAGAGTTTTCATCCATCCCCTGCTCCAACTCATTGGACCAACTCTGTGGAAAATCTTGATCCCAATAAGTAAAGCTAGGTTCAGGATACCCTAATCTCTCATCCTCATAGTGGGGTTGAGCACCCACACTCTCATTCTCACTCAGGCTCTCTACAACCTTAGCTACCTATCCTTTTACCTGGTCAAATGCCAGCCTCTCAATTATTTTTTTACTTAATATGGAGGGTGCACTCAAGGATCCTACAAAAGAGGGGTTGAGAGAAGGAATATGTGCTTCAATACCTGAACCACCTTGATGGAGGGGTACCCCTTCAAATATTTGAAGGCTAGGGGTTTCTACCAAGGGGTGAGCATCAACAGACTCTGAACCCATACTAATTTACTATCCACTGTCACTGAACCATAAATGATTTGTCTTTACTCTTGCTCCATTTCATGAGTCTTGAGCTTCCCATATAGAATTTCAATTGACATGTAATTTATGTCATTTCTCTCTCTTATTGTAGAGATTTTGTGTTCAAGATGCGCGAGTAGTGTCAACATGAATTTACTATTGATCTCCCTACGTGAGTAGACTTTTTCATGAAGAGTCAAGTCATTTAGCAATTTATTGTATCTCTGAAAGACTTGAGTGATACTCTCTCCAGGTAGTGACTTGAAGACTTTATACTGGGATGTAAGCATATCCATTATGTTTTCCTTCACTTCTTCAGTTCCTTCCATTAACAGATAAATTGTATCCCACACTTTCTTGGCACTTCCACTATTGATCACCTGATTTAGCATTGTGTCATCCAATGTATCCATTATGATTAGTTGAAGATTGTTATCCCAAGCCACTCTTTCCTTATCAGTGTTAGTGTACTCTGAAGGTTCCTTCGGAGTAAACCTTTGAGGAATTCGTTCTCCGTCATTTGAAACTGTTTCCGGTATAAGCTTCTGGGGAACATAGGGTCCATTTTCCAAAATACCTATTTATTGTGGGTTAACAGTTTTGATGAACATGTACATCTTCTTCTTCCATAGAATATATTGTTCTTTGTCAAAGGCTGGGATTTTGATGCTACTAAATTTTTGAGAACTCATTGTTAACAAGAAGAATTTTAAATCTCAAGAAAAATTAATTTCTTAAAAATTAAAATTAATTCGAATAAAAATTAAATTTCAAGAAATAAAATTTTAATCTGAATTCTTGAAGATTGAAAGTCTTAAAAATTTAGTGGACATAAAATCTTGGAAAAATTCAAAATTGAATTTTGTTTAAAAATAAAGAAATTTCAAAATAAAATTTTCTAGATCTAAAAATACACTTTTTGAAAAACTCTTTTTGGATCTTGAATTGTAACTTCAATCAACAAACTCTGATACCAATTGTTAGGTCCTAAATCATCATAGAAGGGGGGTTGAATATGATGTTGGTAGTTTTTCACTTCTAATTGTGGATTAAGAGTTGCGTTCTTGTGTTCTCAAGGTATAGAAAATGGTAGTCAAACAAACACAATTGATTCATGGAAATATAGATCTATTAATACATCTCTGAAGTGCTACACTCTAATCAAATGATTAACTACAATGGTTTTATAATCAATACAACAACAATATCTGCAGGTGTGTGTTTAAGAGGTTCTTTAATGGAATTCCCGTAGGTTCTTGTGAATATTGAAGACGATGCACACTGATGCTTCTGTTGTAAAATCCCATATATAGTGTAGGCTTTTAAAATCAATTGAATTGATTTCTTCACAATAGACTAAGTGTTAAGTGGTGCCACTCCTCTTGTTCCCCTACAATGTGACAAGCTGCGCCTCAGGCAATCCAAGTTGCTCCAAGTACTATTCAAGTTACGCCTATAATGTCATTTCCCTATAATGGCGCGAGATATCACTTAATATTGACTTTAAGCACATAAGTTGTGCCTGCAGAGTGTTTGCCATGTTTAGGCTTTTACGTTGCGCCTAGATTCTTCAAGTTGCACCTTTGACAATCAATTGGTGCCTTTGACTTCAAGTTGCGCCTAGTACTCTAAGTGGTGCCTGTATCATAACTTGTGCCTTGTACATTGATTTCCTAGTACAAGTTCAAGTGGCGCCTTGCCTTAGTGAATTCTTGATTGCTTAAGTAATTTCCACTTGGTTTTTCTTCTGACTTGATCAGCTGATTTCTTCTGAATAAATAAGATAATTATTTTCTTGATGTGCTTACGCTTAGTACACAGGTCTGATTCATAAACGACTAACACTGAATTAAATTCTCTTATTCTATGTTCTTTTTCAGGTGACTACTTCTCATCTTTTCCGTTGCTTCAGTTCACTAAAATCCTTTGAAAATTATACTTGAACCATTGCATTTCCTTGATATTGAAAATCTTCAGATCTTTTATTCGTCACTGAGGCCTGAACATATTAATAAACTTATTTCGTTGATGATTCTGAAGACTCCAGACTTTAATTCCATGTAATGATTCATGTATGCATCTCATTGGATGTCCTTTTGGATTCTTGTGTTACATATTAATATTATTATCTGACTTTCTTCTTGTGTTGAGTTATCGTTACCTCTATTACATATTACGTTACATTATGCTTTACACTGATCTTCTCAGCAAACTTTTGTAAGAAATATAAATATTTACTGAATGTGATATCAGTGATTAATTTCATGAAAATTGTGATATGATAGCTACGGTGTTGGTTGTGATTACAAGTAGATTGGAGATGGTTGTAATGGTTATGCAGGAAGGTAGTTTCATGAGGTGTTGTGATGATGTTCATATGATATTGAAGATGTCGGTGGTGACTAGAGTAAATAAGGTCGAAGAAGATAGTAATATAGTAAATAGTGATGATAAGGTTTCATGTGCAATGTATTTTATCGTATGTCACCAAAAATTGGATGTTGTATTAGACTAATATTTTGGGCTGGTTTAAATTAAAATGGGTTGGGTTAGTTTTTAGTTCTTATTCTATTTTGGTTTCTAGTGGAGTAAGACCCCCCACATACATATATGAAAGTTATATTTTAATATTAAAAAATTATTTATATATAAAGTTGAGTTATTAATTTCTAATCTGGTAAATTGTTGGACTAAAATCAATTAAAACAAATAGTAATAATAAAATGATTAAATAAATAAATTTAAAATAAAAAGGGTGTAATCAAGATGTGAAAATATAATAAAACAAATCGATCTAAACTAGTGTGCGGGTCTACACGAACTTTTATGCTAATTAATTATCATAATAGTAGAAATGAGAATTATTAAATTATAATAAGATATATATACCCTCGAATATAAATATACGTTAACTATACTCTTTCAAATCTAAATTTCTATGACTGAATTTTTTTATAGGAATTATTTAATCCAAAATATGAAATCACTATTCATAATTTTTAAGTTTTTAAGTTTACAAATGCTAGAAATTTAAGTTATTACAATATATCGATGAAAGTTTTGGTCAAGTGCTTAAAAAATAACTTTTATCCCAAATTTATTTGTATTTTCTTCACGTACTTCTAAATCTTATATTTTAAAATAAAAATTAAGTATAAATTTATAAGTTGATATATATATATATATATATTTATAATTTATAAGTTGAATTATAGAGAGAAAGACAAATATTATATACCGTGTTTACTTGTATTAGAAAAATAAATTTCAATTGAAAATAATTCAATTCTTATAAGTAAATAATAATTAATTTTGACTTACAAGTGTAAAAGTAAATAATTGTTAGGGATTATGAGGTTAATCATGTAATCAACTATGTCACTTAACTTAATCTAAGATAGGCTAAGTGAAATATATTGTCATATTTATATTGACAGTATGTTTCTTGTAACAGGTCACTTAAATAACAAGTTTATTACAGTCAAAATAGGTAACAATAAGTTTGATAGATACTGTCTTGTATAAAAAGAATAAAATATTTCAAGAGGTAGAAGTTCACTATGTGTTCATGCACAACATAATTCTATTTCTAACAGTAACGTCAAGACAATTGCTCAAGCCTATGACAGTTCATTTAAGTGACAGTTTAAAGGAGTAGCTGACAAAAACTATTCTCTCGATAGTAAACTCAACGGGAATATGAAGAATGAAGACAGTGAGTTTTACTGACAGCATCCTTGGCGGAGAAAGTTGACAGCATCCTTAGAAGACAGTATGTATGGATAATTCATCAAGGCTGACAACACAGTCTGCGAAGCCATAGATACTGTTACAACAAGTGAAGCTAAAGATTGACAATATAATTTTAGTGAAGTTGACAGTCTGTTCCTAGTAGCAGGGTAGATGGTGAAAGTACAAGGAATGATTTTGACATCTCTATCTACTCTATCAAGTCTAATACTGCAACTTGGGAGAAGACAATCAAAAAGACAAAATGTGTTCAAGGAGTCAAAGATCTCTGTAAATCTCAGAAGCACTTTATCTATAAAACGAATGAAGCAAAAGTTGAACATAAAAGTTATATTTCTATTTTGAGCTTTATCCTAGAACAAGGGAAAATTGCATCTATAAGTGTAATGAGTTTTGTAGTATAAATACACTCATCTCACAAACATTTTTCTCTAAAGAGCTTAGATTTACATTGTTTATTTTCTCTCAAACTTTATAACAATAACAAACCCAATTGTTATTCTAACTTAGAAGTTGGAAGCAATTTCCAATTGAGCTGTAGCAACACAATTAATATAACTATTAATTTTGATTTAAGCACTTTGTCTCTTTATATATACTTTAGTTGTTTGCTTATTTTATTCTCTAACTAAAACTCTTATTTGTTATTAGTAAGAGTTGACTCCATTGATCGAATAAAGACTCAAAAAGTTAGAGAGTTGCATTCAACCGCCCCTTCTGCAACACTCTACCTATTTATGAACTGGTAACAGAGCCAGGTTTAATATACTTGTTATTCGCCCTTAAGTACACTAAGTTTGGAGAAGGGGGGGTTGAATACAAACTTAAGAATTAAGTCAACTTCTTGCGGAAATAAGTTTGTACAAAGAGAGTGTTTAATTAAGATTGATGTAACTAAGAACTGGATAACTAAAGTGTTGATAACAGAAACAACAAGATTAAAAATTACTAGTGGATTGTTTTTCCACTAGTGTGTTTTTGCTTTCAATTGATCTTAGTAAAAATACTAAGCTGCTTACAAAGTTGAATGTAGAATCTAGAAAAGCATTACAAGTTCTGCCTGATTTTCTACTTTGCTTTTCTTGAGTTCTATTACAAAACAACTACTTCTTTGCTACTGTGTTGTTGCTTTTTATAAACAACAACTACTCCTCTAGTTTTCTATCGACTGATAACAATATAATATTACAATTTATACTGTTTACATAAAAATAGAAACTAGCTCCTTTTCACAGCTTTCCTTGTAGAACTTACTAGCTCTGGAAGTGTCTTTTGTCTTAAGATATTCCTTGGATGCTGTGTTGCCTAGAAAGTCTTCACAGTCCTGACAGGACTGTCTTCCAATGATTCAGTTTCTGCACTGTTCCCGTGAAATCTGGCTTTTAGCTAAATAGGGAAACTTTAATCAACTGATAAATGATGTTAAGCTTATCAGTTGATTCACCTTCGCTTATCCATCGATGGATAGGATATCTGTTGATCAGTTGATGTGTCGATGGATAATTGAGCTATCCATCGACTCCTTATCCATTGATGATTCTTTATCCGTTGACTGTAATTATCCATTGATAGCTTTCATCCGTTGAGTAGTGTCTTCATCCATCGACTTCAACATCAGTTGATCACTTCACTTGTGAGAATTCTGACTTAGAATATTTACAATTGATCAGCCATTCTTCACATCTGTTGAGAAGCTAGAAATTGAAGTCAATAACATCAGTTGACTACATCATTGCATCCATCGAGGTAATACAATCAATTGATAGTGAAACATAAATCAATGCTACAATCCAGTTTATCAGTTGAGAAACAAGTTTCAACTGATAGCTGGTTTCCTAATCAATGGATATTTATAAGTCATATCCATTGATCAGTTACAAAAATAATTTTGAGTCCCTATTGAAATTCTAAGTAATTTGTTATCATCAAAACTCATAATTCCTAACAATCTCCCCCTATTTATGAATATTTAAAATATGCATAAATTTTCTGTTGATGATAACAAAACTCCTGAACATTTTCATTCTTAGCAAGAATTACAATATTGATAAGTAAAGTTTTAGACAGAGTAATCAGATACCAGACAGGGATGAATTCTGATAATTTTGATGATTGAGGTTGAATCTCCTATCTTCTCCTTCTTCCCCTTGACTCATTCATCTTATCTTCATTCTCCTTCATCTTCCTGTAGAGGGTTCCCTTCAATATCTTCTCATCTTCAATCCTGTAGTCCAATTGACTTGCCAGATGATTTAATTCCAGATTTGGAAGTTTGTCTATTTCTTGACAAATATCAATGCATTTTTCTCTGCCTTCCCTGTCCTTGTATATCATCAAGTAGAAGGGCTCATGAAGCACTTTTCTTCCTTCAGGATTCCAGATCTTTATTGTGTCATCCCTTTCTTCTTGAACAGGTGCCTCCCTTATCTTCTTCATTCTTTCAAGGATGGCCTTTCCTAGCTCTTCAGTTAGATAATACTTCCTGTTGAGCATAGTGTAGATCTTCCTCAAGATGCCATATCCTTGATCCAAAACTTGGTTGAATGTGAAGGTTGAGTGTGATCCATCTTCATACTCAATGTGAAGAAGATCAACATCTTTCTTCCTTTGCCCTTTTGCTGCAATCATTCCCTCAGCTTTGATTGGCACAAAGTTTTCAGATTTATGTTTGAACACCTCTATTTCTTTGGCTTGATTACTCCCAGAAGCTTGACCTTCAGTCTTGACTTGTTTTGGCTTCTTCTCCTTGTCTTCATCAGCTAATGGTCTTTTAACTCCAGATGATTTTGGTGCATCTTTGGGCTTGTTTGCTCTTTGCTTCATCCTTGGCCTCCTTTCACCTTCTTTTCTTCTGGCTTCTCTTATTAGCCTATCCTCTTCATCATATTCCCTTTGCAATTGAATGGCTAATTCTTCTTGTCTTCTTTCTTGTTGCTCCTTTTCTTTTATGCCAACTGCTATGGCTTTGCTCAATAATTTTTCACTTTCCCCTCCACCTGTGACAGCTTTCTTTTTATCATCTTCAATTAGCTTTCCCTTTCCTTTCCTGTCACCAGGTTGTGAGCTGCTGGTACTTGTTTCTTTGAATTTGCTAGCAATTGCATCAAATTTCCTTACTATGTCTTGAGCCAACTCCTTCTTGGGATCTGTAGTCTTTACCACATCTTCAGTACCACTTGCTTTCTCCAATGCATCAGCTTCTTGCTTCTCCCCCTTTTTGTTATCAGCAACTGGCACTTGTGCTACTGACTGAGAGAGTATGGGAGTCTCTAAGAGTTTACCCAGAAGATTGATTTGAGTGACTTGATTCTTCAAAATTTGCTGCATGCTAAGTTCCATGGAGGTTACTCTTTTCTCCAATTCCATTACTTTGTCCTTTGCTGAAAACTCAGTGTCCAACCTTTGCTTGATTCTAGTCAGCATTGTGAGGCTGAGTCTGGAGTCAATGGTGGTGTCAAAATGCATCCTTGAGCTGTCAATGTCTTCTCTTATTTTCTTCAATTCATACTTGGAGCTTGTGACATGCATTTTCTGGATCTTCAAATTATCCCTGTAAAAGTTCAGAATTCTCCTGTGCAGGGGATCCACCACATCTACTTCAGCCATGGACCTTCTGTAAAGAGAAATAATGGCCCTTTCTGTTTCAGCCAAATTAGTTTCATCACTAGCCACTTGTGGATCTAGAAGGTCATCATCAGAATTGTCATCAAAATCTTCAGGATTCATGTGGGATATATCATCAGGTTGACTGGCCAAAAACTCTTTCCCACTCCTGAATTGCTCTTCTGTCTGCACTAAACCCAGCATTTGCTCAGCTATTTGATTAGATGCTGCTGCTAGTTCCTGATAATGAGGATCTTCATGTTGAAAGGTTGAAGCATCAAGATTTACATCAATTTCATCCTCCACCTCCAAGTTGACTTCTGCACCTCCTGCAGGGACTTCATAGTCTACAGCTCCCCCTGACTCCAGCCCCAACTTCTGGGTGAGTCCTGCTTCAATCTGCTCAGTTTTAGAAGTTGATGCTTCATGAGATGGTGAAATTTGTTTCTCTCTATTCTTTTCTCTCTCACTCTCTTCTCTCTTTTCTTGCATCAGGATCTCATCCTGGATTCTCACCTCTCCCTTACTTTCCTCTCCTTTTTCATCAGCTGCTAAGGTAGGACTCTCTTTTCTCACACCCTCTCCTTTTGCCACCTCAGAAGAATTTGAGGGCCCCTCAGTCACACACTCTCCTTTTGCCAAGGTATGCAAACCTTGCCTCTCACACACCTCACCCACTCCACTCAATCCTAATAGGGTATTGGCCACTTGAAGTGTTTCAATGGATGATTCATGAATTGACATTAAGGGATCAATCGATGGATAAGAAGTATCCATCGATGGATGAATATCCGTTGATGGGAGCTCGTCGATGGATGTAAGGATATCCATCGATGATAGTGAACTAGTCAATGGATGTTGGAAGTTATCAGTTGATTGCATAATATCCATTGACTGGAGAGAACTAACAGTATTTGCCTGATCAACCAAGGTGTTAACCTTATTTGGTGATGCAGGTGAGAGTGTTGGCTCCACCCTGAGTTGCAAAGAGGGTGAATTTGAAACAATGAAGTTGTCAATCAACACTGTTTCTGAAGAAATAGTTTTTGAGGGAGATTGAGAAGAAAATTCAGATAAAGAATGGGGCTGTGCCTCAGGAAGATTCTGAGACACATCAAAAGAAGAAACGGAAGGCTCCACCAAATTTTCATTTGGCTTTGCAAGTGTGTGTGTGCCCTGTGCAGTATTTGTAACCTTCTTTCTTCTTTTGTATGGTTGTATTATTTGGTGACCCTTATCCCCATCTGATGGTCCTGGATGAGACCTCTTTTCAATAGTTACATCTTTTTGAGAAGATGCAACTAGGGATGTGTTCAAGTCCTTTACTACAGCCTCAATCTGTTGGGAGATTGGACTGGAGGCTGGCTGGTTCCTCTCAATCTCACTCTCCTTATCCTTCTGGCTTTCTTGATGTTGGCCAGTTCCCTCACCCTTATCAACCACCTTCACTCTCCCCTCAGTGATTTTTCTTTTCTTACTTCTTACAACAGTAGTCTTTTGAGAAACTACTGAGGTGGTTTGATTAGACTTGGATTTTGAAGGTTGTGCAACTTGGGTAGGAGGAATGGGGGCATTTCCATCTCCCTCCATTGTTGCAGAAGGCAAAGAAATTTGATATTTTGAAGAAGAATGTAAAAGATTGAGATTTTGAAGATATACCTGCACAAGAGGAGGATAAATGAGACACAACTTAGGGTGTAAGTTGATTCTCACAAGATCCTTGAAGACCCTCTTGTTTTGCATCCATGGCTCCAAGGACTCCATATCTGCACTTATTTCATATTCTCCAACAGAGGCATTAATAATCATCATGAAAAATCTTGCAAAGTAGATATTATGTTTCCTAGATGACTTGGGTCCTAATTTGGCAGTCAATTCATTTAGGAGTAATGTGCCAAAATTAAAATATTTATCAAATAGGACAGAATAAGCAATTTCTTGCATACTTATTGTAATTGCATCAAAATTACTTATTTTTCCAGAAAATACTTTAATTATGGCATCAAAGAAATAACTCCATTCTTTTCTAAGATTCTTCCTAACAACTTCTCCTAATCCAGTTTCTGCATTTGCATAATTAACGGATTCTAACATGTCCCTAATTTCTTCTTCAGTTGGGGGCTTATCACAATTATTTGCAGGCAATCCTAAACATTCAGATAATGAAGTACTATTTATTGTATAGGTATTACCTTTGCAAGAATAAGAAATTACCTTCCCATCTGATGAAATCTCTGCAGAGGTCCACAGTTCTTCAACAAAGGAACACACGATTGTTGGTGCTTCGCTGAGAGCTTTGGAAACTTTGCAATCTCCTAGGAATCGCATCAATGGATGAAAGTCCACAGGAGCATCATTCACCGTTAGACATGCTGTGAAGTTGTTCTGTTCATAGGTGAACCCAGTGGAAGAGACGATCTTCTTTTGTGGTGCCATTCTTTCAGTTGATATTCAAGAAATTAAAGTGAACTTGAAAGAATTTGTGAGAGCTCGTGGGAATTAGATAAAATTAGCTTGAGAGAGAGACAGAGATGAATAGAAAAAAAATAGCAGGTAAGAATGAATTTTTAATTGTTGCTGCTATTTATATTTCCTAGTATTAAAAAGACTTGAAATGACTTTTTAATTAGTAGATAACCGTTGATGTATAAAAGACTGTAATTTATTACCCTTGATGGTAATTCTCCAACGGCTATAATTTGATCAACGGATGAATAAAACTGTAGAAATTCTATTACTATCGACGGATAAAAATAGAGAATTAATCATTTATCGATCGATCACTAATTACCAAGATAATTAACTGTCGATAGATAAATATCCATCGATAGGAATAACATTTATCTGTTGATCAAATAGGATGGGATTTATCCATCGATAAACAATTACTTAGGTAATTATCTGTCGATAGATAAATATCCATTGAATTGTGAACAATGGCTGCAATACTTGACAGACATTTTAAGCATGAGTATAATTAAGCATACCTAACTCACAGACTAATCTATTAAAAGTAGATTCATCTAGAGGTTTGGTAAATATGTCTGCAAGTTGTTGTTCACTAGGGACAAAATGTAATTCAACTGTACCATTCATTACATGTTCCCTAATGAAATGATACCTAATGTCAATGTGTTTAGTTCTGGAATGTTGCACAGGATTTTCTGTTATTGCAATGGCACTTGTATTGTCACAGAAGATGGGAATTTTGTTCAAGTTGAACCCATAGTCAAATAGTTGATTCCTCATCCATAAAATTTGTGCACAGCAACTTCCAGCAGCAATGTACTCAGCTTCTGCAGTTGAAGTTGATACTGAGTGTTGCTTTTTGCTAAACCATGACACAAGTTTATTTCCCAGAAATTGACAGGTGCCTGTAGTACTTTTCCTGTCTATTTTGCAACCTGCATAATCAGCATCTGAGTAGCCTATTAGATTGAAACCAGAATCTCTAGGATACCAAATACCTAAATTTGATGTACCCTTAAGATATTTGAAAATTCTTTTAATAGCTACTAAATGAGATTCTCTAGGATCAGCCTGAAATCTAGCACATAAGCATGTAGAGAACATTATATCTGGCCTACTAGCAGTTAAATATAAAAGTGAGCCTACCATGCCTCTATAACTTGAAATATCCACCTTAGCTTCTTTGGTATTTAATTCAAGTTTAGTGGCAGTGGCCATGGGAGTTTTTGCAGAAGAACATTCACTTAACTCAAATTTCTTTAACAAATCATGAATGTACTTTGTTTGATTTATAAAAATACCATCCTTAACCTGTTTGACTTGTAACCCAAGAAAGTAGGTAAGCTCTCCCATCATGCTCATTTCATATTTACTCTGCATTAGTTTGGCAAACTTCTTGCAAAGTTCCTCATTTGTTGATCCAAAAATAATGTCATCCACATAAATTTGTACAAGAATGATAGAGCCATTAACATGTCTACTGAATAGAGTTTTATCAACAGTACCTCTTGTGAAATTATTCTCAATGAGAAACTGAGATAGAGTGTCATACCAGGCCCTTGATGCTTGCTTCAAGCCATAAAGTGCTTTGAGTAAAAAGTAGACAGAGTTAGGAAATTTTAGATCTTCAAAGCCAGGAGGTTGTTCCACATAGACTTCCTCTTCTAGTACTCCATTCAAAAATGCACTTTTCACATCCATCTGGTAGACTTTGAAATTAGCATGTGCAGCATAGGCCAGAAAGATTCTAATTGCTTCTAACCTTGCAACTGGTGCAAAAGTTTCATCAAAATCAATTCCTTCTTCTTGTGAATAACCCTTTGCTACAAGCCTTGCTTTATTCCTAGTCACAATACCAGTTTCATCCATTTTGTTTCTGAATACCCATTTTGTACCAATTACTGATCTGTCTTTTGGTCTGGGCACCAGCTTCCATACTTTATTTCTTTCAAACTGATTCAGTTCTTCTTGCATAGCCAAAACCCAATCAGGATCCATGAGAGCCTCTTCAATTCTTTTGGGTTCTTCTTGAGATAGAAAACTGCTATACAGACACTCATTTTGAGTAGCACTTCTTGTCTTGACACCATCTTCTGCATTTCCAATAATTAGTTCAAATGGATGGCTTCTTGTCCATTTTCTTTGAGGATACAAATTTTGCCTTGATGATGAAGCTTCATGATCATTTGTATTGAACTCAACGTGATCTGAATTTGTAGAATGATTCTGAAACCCTCCCCCTGAAGTGGATACCCTTGATGTAGATTGTTGATTATCCGTTGAGGAGTTATCAGTTGATGCATTATCAGTTGATGGATTTCTGTCAACTGATAAATTATTCATTGATGCAGTAACATCAACTGATATAGGGTTTCTGAACACTTGAGGTTTTATAATTTCTGCCTCTTCATCGTCATTTACATCATTTGATTCATTCTCAAAATGCAGTGTGTCATGATTTCCTTCATCAAACAAGCCTTGAATCTTTTTATCATCAAATACTACATGTACAGATTCCATAACAATGTGTAGTCTGAGATTGTAGATTCTATAGGCTACACCTGATAGTGCATACCCAATAAATATAGCTTCATCAGCCTTGGCTTCAAATTTTCCTAGATTTTCACCTTGATTTCTTAGTACATAACACTTGCAGCCAAAGACATGAAGAAATCCCACCTTTGGCTTTTTGTCTTTCTTGATCAATTGATAAGGAGTCTTCCCTTGAGCTTTATTTACTAGGGAGATGTTTTGAGTAAAACATGCTGTGTTTATGGCCTCTGCCCAGAAGTATGTTGGGAGTTTGGCATCTTCCAACATGGTTCTAGCAGCTTCAATCAATGTCCTATTTTTCCTTTCAACTACCCCATTTTGTTGAGGTGTTCTGGGTGCAGAGAATGTGTGTATGATTCCTTTTGATTCACAGAACTCTTTCATTGTGGAATTTTTGAATTCTGTTCCATTGTCACTCCTTATCTTCTTTACATCCAATTCAAGATTTTTCTCATTTTCTCTTATGTGCTTGATGATGAGATGACTAGCTTCATCCTTTGAATGTAGAAAATAAGTCCATGAGAATCTTGAAAAATCATCCACAATGACTAGAGCATACCTCTTCTTTGCAATAGACATAATATTTACAGGACCAAACAAATCCATATGTAATAACTCAAGTGGCTTTTCAATTGAAGATTCCAATTTCGACTTAAATGATGCCTTCCTCTGTTTTCCTTTCTGACAAGCATCACAAAGTCCATCCTTGACAAATTCCATTTGTGGTAAGCCTCTCACTTGATTTTTCTTAACCAAGAGATTCATGGCTTTGAAATTCAAGTGAGCTAATTTCTTATGCCACAGCCAACTTTCATTTGTACTTGCCTTAGAGAGAAGACAAGTCATTGATTCTGCATTTGTTGAGTTGAAGTCAGCTATGTACACATTCCCTTTTCTATTCCCAGTCATGACCAGGCTTCCATCTACCTTGTTGGAAATTATGCATGTTTCTGTTGTGAAACAGACTTTATTTCCATTGTCACATAGTTGACTTATGCTTAACAAGTTATGTCTTAAGCCATCAACTAATGCAACAGGTTCAATGATGACATTCTCTCTTGAAATCAAGCCATATCCCATGGTGTGCCCTTTGCTGTCATCTCCAAAAGTTACTCCAGGGCCAGCTTTCTCCTCAAACTTTGTGAGCAGGGATTTATCTCCAGTCATGTGTCTTGAACATCCACTGTCCAAGTACCAAAGATTTCTTCTCTTTCCCTGCACACAGTCAAAACAAATCAAGTTGATTTTGGTACCCAAGTTGCCTTGGGTCCTTTCTTATTAGTTGTTATCTTTGGCTTGGTTTCCAATTTTTGTACCTTTGGTTTGGGTGGTTTTACTTCCACTTCAACCTTAGGTGTTGGTCTTCCTACCTCAGAATTCTCAGTGCTAATATTTGGAATGCTCATGCTTGCAGAGTTGAAAAAATTTGGTGCATGAAGACTGTTAAGCATATTCCATGGCATAGCAGGCATATTCATATTGGCAAATGCAAGATATGGATTAAACATATAAGGCATTGATGCATACTGAGCATGAACAGCATGAGAATCAACTGAATGAGGAAAAACAGAACTGGTATGCATGTTGGGTATAGCAGGTACATTTGTTGTTGTAGGCATGGTGAGTTTACATTGCACAGATAAATGATTTTTACTACCACACTTAGCACAAACTTTCCTAGGAGCATATTTGTCAGGTGTGTAGTTGTTGTGCTTGTTTATGCCTACTTTACCATTTCTATTTTTCTTCTTCTTTTCATTTGGCTGAATATTAGGTTCTATCTTTTCCAATTTCTCTTTCAACTGATTTTTAGATAAGAATCCTATATTAGCCTTTTCAACTTCGATTTTAGCTTCAGAGGAGCTACTTTCTTTGACAAATTTAATAGGTCTGTTAAACTTAGTTTTAATATCACATTTCTTAGCAGTTGATGACTTCTCAATCGATGGATAATTATCCGTTGAAATAGCATTATCAATCGATGGATAATTCTTATCAGTTGATTCAGAGTTATCAATCGATTGCTTCTTTTCTAAAGATTGATCTTCATCAATGGCTATTTTCTCAAGAGTTTCAGACAACATGGTGAAAGAGTTTGTTCCATGAATGTCATTCATCTTCTTACTGGCTTTACTTGACCTGTTCCACTTGTCAATGGTTCTTAGTTCATCCTCTAATTTTTCTTTTAACTTCTCTATTTCCTTTTTACTGTCAACTAGTTCATTTCTAGCATCTTTGTTTTCCATCTTGAGTCTGTCCAATTGCACTAGCTCACTCTCTAAGAAATTGTTTCTTTCAGTGAGAGTTTCTAATGTTAATTTGAGCCTAGTGTTCTCTTTGTTCAAAGACTTAAGAGTAACATGCAAATTATACAATTCATTAGACATTTCATTAATTGTAATATTGCATTCATCTTTGGACAACTCAGATAGATTTGTAGAAATTACCTGATTGCTAGATGAACTAGCTTCCTGGTCATCTTGATTGGCCATTAGTGCAAGATTGATGTGTTCTTCTTCTTCTTCAGAATCCTCCTCAGCAGCCCAGTCCTTTTCTTCTGTCACAAAAGCCTTCTCTCTTTGTTTGAGCAAGTCAAAGTACTTCTTTTTATAGTCAACACCATCACTAGACTTTGACCTCTTTTCAACTTTGGGCTTTCTGCATTCACTTGAAAAGTGACCAGCCAATCCACAGTTAAAGCATCTGAATTGAGTTCTGTCAACAAGATTTTTGCCTTGTTGAGTGTCTCTCCTGAACTGTGATCCAGGCCTTTGCATTGGATTCCTTTTGAACTTGAGTTTGGAAAATTTTCTTGATAGAAAAGCTAAATGCTCATCTATTTCATCCATTTCATCTTTGATGAGTGACTCATCACTATCACAAAGTTCTTTTCCTTTACCAGTAGAAGATTCATCATATCTAACATAATTTGCACCATTGCCATGACCTTCTTTCTTCCCTTCTTTGAAATCAGCATCTTCATCTGTTTCTGCAACTTGCTTTTCCTTGACCATCAAAGCAATGGACTTTTCTCTCTTCTGACTTTTCTCAATTTCCTCATCTTGCTGTAGCTCCAACTCATAGGTTTTCAAGATGCCATACAGCTTGTCCAAGGTATAATCTTTAAAGTCAGGAGATTGCCTTATAGAGACAGTCATTGGTTTCCATTCTTTGGGTAGGGACCTCAAGAATTTGAGGTTGGTGTCCTCAACAGCATAAACTCTTCCATATAGTTTAAGCTCATTCAACAGCTTTTGAAACCTACTATATGTATCATTTATTGTTTCACCACCCTTGAAGTGAAAGGCCTCATACTTTTGAATCAAGAGTTGCATCTTGTTCTTTCTTACTTGCTCAGTACCTTCACAGAGGGTTTGAAGAGTGTCCCAGACTTCTTTGGAGGTTGTACAACTGATGACATTGTCAAACATGTCCTTGTCAAGACCATTAAACAAAATATTCATGGCCTTTTTGTCCTTGTGTACTTCCTTTTCATCTTCATCTGTATACTCACTCACAGATTTAGGAATGAGTTTGTCTGGTGCTTGAGTACCGTCTGCATTTACACTTGTAACTATTTTCATAGGCACATGTGGACCTTTCTCTATGCAATGAACATAGGAAGGATCAATAGATAGCAGATGCAAGTGCATTTTTACTTTCCAGGGAAAATATTCATCTTTCTCTAGAACTGGAATCTTAACTCCTGTTTCTCTTTGACCCATTCTTGATGTACTTTTAGATCTTGACTTTCTGTTTGTCGAAAGCTTGCTCTGATACCAATTGTTATTCGCCCTTAAGTACACTAAGTTTGGAGAAGGGGGGGTTGAATACAAACTTAAGAATTAAGTCAACTTCTTGCGGAAATAAGTTTGTACAAAGAGAGTGTTTAATTAAGATTGATGTAACTAAGAACTGGATAACTAAAGTGTTGATAACAGAAACAACAAGATTAAAAATTACTAGTGGATTGTTTTTCCACTAGTGTGTTTTTGCTTTCAATTGATCTTAGTAAAAATACTAAGCTGCTTACAAAGTTGAATGTAGAATCTAGAAAAGCATTACAAGTTCTGCCTGATTTTCTACTTTGCTTTTCTTGAGTTCTATTACAAAACAACTACTTCTTTGCTACTGTGTTGTTGCTTTTTATAAACAACAACTACTCCTCTAGTTTTCTATCGACTGATAACAATATAATATTACAATTTATACTGTTTACATAAAAATAGAAACTAGCTCCTTTTCACAGCTTTCCTTGTAGAACTTACTAGCTCTGGAAGTGTCTTTTGTCTTAAGATATTCCTTGGATGCTGTGTTGCCTAGAAAGTCTTCACAGTCCTGACAGGACTGTCTTCCAATGATTCAGTTTCTGCACTGTTCCCGTGAAATCTGGCTTTTAGCTAAATAGGGAAACTTTAATCAACTGATAAATGATGTTAAGCTTATCAGTTGATTCACCTTCGCTTATCCATCGATGGATAGGATATCTGTTGATCAGTTGATGTGTCGATGGATAATTGAGCTATCCATCGACTCCTTATCCATTGATGATTCTTTATCCGTTGACTGTAATTATCCATTGATAGCTTTCATCCGTTGAGTAGTGTCTTCATCCATCGACTTCAACATCAGTTGATCACTTCACTTGTGAGAATTCTGACTTAGAATATTTACAATTGATCAGCCATTCTTCACATCTGTTGAGAAGCTAGAAATTGAAGTCAATAACATCAGTTGACTACATCATTGCATCCATCGAGGTAATACAATCAATTGATAGTGAAACATAAATCAATGCTACAATCCAGTTTATCAGTTGAGAAACAAGTTTCAACTGATAGCTGGTTTCCTAATCAATGGATATTTATAAGTCATATCCATTGATCAGTTACAAAAATAATTTTGAGTCCCTATTGAAATTCTAAGTAATTTGTTATCATCAAAACTCATAATTCCTAACAATACTTAACCTTAAAAGATTCAGAATGAGTGACAGAAAGTAAGCATTATAAAGATACCCACCTTTGACAAAGAAAACTATAATCTATGCAAAGGAAAAATGATGTTGTTCATAAAAATTGTCAATCCCCTTTATCATGGTATTCTTGAAAATGGACATTTTCTTCCTCAAACATATGTTTCTGAAACTAAATTAGAAGGTGAAACTTTACTACCTACTGGGTTCTCAAAAAGGTCTCAGAATATACTGACACAGAAAAGGAAAAGGTGGCTCTGGATGATTGTCTACGGTTCATAATCATTGAAGCACTTGACAATGTTATGTATAATAATATTGTCAATTGTACAAGTGCCAAACAAATATGGGAAACCATAGAGGTATCTCAGTATGAGGCTTTTATGGTCAAACCAAATGAACGGGTGACTGAGATGTTTAAAAGGTTCAACAGACTCATAAATGATTTACAACTGCATGGGAAGTTGTATGATAAAAAGGAAGTGAACATGAAATTTAAGTTAATACTTCCTGACCATCTTGAGTATAAAGCTGCTGCCATTAGAGAAGGAAGAGATATGGCAAAAGTGTCTCTTAAAACTCTTTATGGCATCTTGAAAACCTATGAGCTAGAGCTGCTACAAAATAGAGCTATTCAGTCTGGCCAAAGAGGAAAAATGGCAAACACTTCAAATGCTCTAGTTGCTCAAGATCCCAAAATATTACAGTTATAAAAACCACAACAACAACAACAATAAATCAAGATTGAAGAAGTCATTAATGAAGATGAGAATGTCACTCTTGAACTCAAAGAGGCTGATGATGATGAGTTCTATACCCTAGAGGAGCTTAAAAATATGAAAAACAAAACCATGGCTTACATGGCCAGGAAGTTTTCAAACTTGAGATTCAAGAAAAATAAATCATTCAAGCCCAAAGGACAAATCTCCAGGTTTAACAAAGGAAATACTTCAAAACCTGGAGGTAGTGGCAAAGGTGGTTACAAAACTGGTGTAGTGGATAGATCAAAGTTAGGTGGTACAATTGCAATGAGATGGGACACTTTGCAACTGAATGTAGAAATCCAAAGCAGGCAAGAAGAAATGACAATGAATATGAGGAACTCAAAGCAAAGTATGATGCTTTGCTAAAAAAGCAACAAGGAAGGACATTGAAAGGCTGTATGTATAGACCTATATGTAACATAGGGTTATAACTCAACACAAGAACAGGACGTGTAAATAATATGAAATTATCACCGGAATCAGGAAGACATGAAGACTTGGTAAAGACAAATGATAAAGAAGAAATCTACAGACTTGAAGCATTAGCTCACTGGAAGAAGTTCATTTATATGTTCATGCCTCAGTGAAGAATAAAGGTTGAAGTATTCAAGGATGTGGAAGCAGTGAAGAAGTTGTCAGAGTACCAGAAAGATTCTAGTGATCCAAATCTACAAATTAGTCAAGCAATGAATTGCAGAGCTCAGGTACAGGAATCGATAAGATAGAATATACGACAAATACAAAGAATCAAAATATTAGATGAAATCTTGGAGTCTATTATAGATTACTGGAGGAAGTTCATTCATATGTTCAGACTTCAGTGAAGGATAAAGTTCGAAGGTGTTCAGGGTTTCAGATAATTTTGTGGTTCAGCATAAGTGCCAGAGGATTCCGATATACTTACAATCGAAGCACTTCTAATCAACAAGGAACAAAGTCAATTGTATTGTAAAGAAGATGTGAAGATCAAGACCGTGTTAGTCGTTTGTGAACCAGACCAGTTGCACCAAACGTCAGCACAAAAGAGATTGAGAATTGCATCTATGAATGAGAAGAATTGACTATTTACTGAAATGGGTAACAAGTGAAGTGGTATATGATGAAGCTCAGAATAAATCAAGTTCGAATAATCAAGGAAATATTTATTAGACTTGGTTGCAGTGGAAGAAAATATATTAAGGGTTTATCAGGTTCGAATTTGGCTAAGTAAAGAAGACTACAGAAGCTGTATCCAGAAGTCAACTTGGTCAAGCTATTTCGTCTTATTCACCAATGGTTATAAAGCTATTTTGTCTTATTCACAGATGGTTAACAACCATCGGGTGAAAGAAAAGAAATGGTGAATAATTCAAGGGCTTATTTTGTCCTATTAGCCGATAGTTACTAACTATCGGAAAAGAAACAAAAGCCAACAACCCACTTCCCGATGGTTACTAAGTTTGAAGTAATTGATTTTATTTCAGGAATTGTTTTAAGTCTCCGATGGTTATTCTACAGACTCATCGATACTTAAACAATTAATCAGTAAATTGTTCCCGATACTTAAGGAAAAATAGAAGTGAAGAAGCAGCTCAGTTACTTGGACCACATGAAGCCACGTAGCTGTACTGAAAAAGTCTACACATAAATTGAAGCAGGGCCATTCATTTGGAAGAGTCTTCAACAACACTACAAAAATATACAGAGAGAGAGAAGACGAAGCCGGAGAGGAGAGAACACCAGAAAAATCTATACCTCCTCACCGGAGATGTATCAGTGGTCGGTTCCTTAACGGAAAATGTTCAGGCCCACTATATATCACTCTCTATGGTCTTAGTTTCCTTTGTACTGATCTAGAAATACTTGTATAGGAAATTGAGAGTTATATGTTTTGTTAAGCAGCGAAGAACTTGTTCTTCGGACTGGATTTGTTGGCCGGGTGTAGCAACCTCAGGGTTTATATTTATCAAATGATATATTCCCCGAATCTTGTGTTGTTTATTTTCCTACTGATTTTCTAGAACTAAAATGATTAATCCTAAACACAGAAAATTAGTAAGCAGCTCCGTAAACACTATTCACCTCAAGAACACGAGCCCACTAACCGAACTCTAAATTATTTATCCGCAAAGGATTCGAAAGAATTTTTTAATTTAGTGAGTATCGTATTTAACCCCCCTTCTACGATACTTCCGGGGCCTAACAGACATTTGTAGCTGAAGTAAAATGTTGGGATGAATATGATGATGAAGAAGAAGAGTATGGCAACTTAGCTCTTATGGCAAACTCAAAAGATGAATCACCATCTTCATCTAGTCAGGACAATAGGAAAAAATAAAAGAATCATGTAGATCATTAACAGTGGATGCTCAGGATACATGATAAGTGATAAAGCCCTGCTATCACAGTTCAAAGAAATGGCTGGCCCATATGTAAGCTTTGGTGACAACGACATTGGTTTCACAATGGGTTATGACATTTTAGAAGTTAGAAATATAATTATTGAAAAGATTACTCTAGTAAATCGTTTGAATCATAATTTATTGAGTGTAACTCAATTTTGTGAAAGAGGATTCAAAGTGAACTTTGATCAAGACAGTTGTTCAATAGTCAACAAGAAAACTGGAGTGGAAGCTCTCAAAGGTGTCAGGAAAGGAAGTCTATTCATTGTTGATCTAGATTTAGTTAGGAAGGAAAAAGTCTATAGCTTTTACAACAAAAATTCATCTAATGAAAGTTGGTTGTGGCATAAAAAAGCTTTCTCATCTGAACTTCAAGGCAATGTACTATTTAATCAAGAGAGAATTGGTAAAAGACCTGCCTCAACTTGAATTTTGTCAAGAAGGATCGTGTGAGTATTGTTAAAAAGCAGGAAAGTGTAAATGGTACTTTTAATGAATCCAAATTCCCTGGAATTAAAGGAGGTCAAGATATAGAGACACTGGCCTTTGAAAATCAAGGCTATCTAGAAGAGATAGATGAAGAATCACCAAGAATGGAGCACACAATTTCTGGAACAACTACAGTTCTAGCTCAGACTCAAGAAAATGAAGGAACTGCTCAGTCCACAGAATTTTCATGAAATATTCCTATGACTAGTGGACTTGAAGAAATTGATATTATTCACAGCTCAAGAGAAAATGATTCAAATACTCTCAATGTAGAAGCCAACTCAAGTGATTTCATGAGAGAAATAAAATGGAATAGAGATCACACTAATGATCTAATTATTGGTGATCCAAGAACATGAGTCAAAACAAGAAGAAATGTTGTAAATGAATACATGTACTCCTGCTTCCTCTCTCAACTAAAGCCCAAAACTTTGGATGAAGCTCTGCTTGATCCAGATTGGGTAATTGCCATGCAAGATGAGCTAAATCAATTTAAAAAAAGCTGTGTATGGGAGTTGGTGCCTAGACCAAAGAATAAATTAGTGATAGGCACCAAGTGGGTTTACAGAAACAAAATGGATGACAGTGGTGTTGTCACAAGAAACAAAGCAAGGCTGGTGGCTAAAGGTTACTGTCAATAGGAAGGAATCGATTATGATGAAACATTTGCACCTGTTGCCAGACTTGAAGCTATTAGGATATTCTTGGCTTTTACTGCTCACAACTTCAAAGTTTTTCAAATGGATGTAAAAAGTGTTTTTCTCAATGGAAAATTGAAAGAGAAAGTATATGTTGAACAAGCCCCAGGCTTTGAAGATCCAAAACTTCAAGATTTTGTTTATAGACTACTCAAGGCTCTGTATGGTTTAAAGCAAGCACCTAGGGCTTGGTATGATACTCTTTCCAAGTTTCCCCTTAAGAATAATTTTAGAAGAGGGATTGTGGATAAGACTCTATTCTACAAAAAGAATGGAAATGATATCATTCTAGTTCAAGTGTATGTTGATGATATCATATTTGGCACGACAGATGAAGCATTGTGCAAGAAATTCTATGACTTGATGCGGAAAAAATATGAGATGAGAATGATGGGTGAATTAGTTTTCTTTCTTGGACTTCAAGTATATCAATAGAAGGATGGAATATTTATTTGTTAAACCAAATATGTCAAAGATCTCTTGAAGAGATTTGACATGAAAGATTCATCATCTGCTAAAACTGCAATATCTATAGCAACTCAACTTGTCAAGGATCCCAAAAGAAAGAAAGTGGACAATAAGATGTATAAAGGGATGATTGGTTCTCTACTCTATTTGATTGTAAGCAAGCCTGATATCATGTTTACTATAGGTCTGTCTGTAAGGTTTCAGTCTGATCCAAAGGAATCTCACTTGATGGCAGTGAAAAGAATCATTAGGTATCTCAAATGAACTCAAAATCTAGGCATGTAGTATCATAAGGATTCTGGTTTTGAGTTGATTGGATACTCTGACTCAGATTATGCTGGATGCAGAATTGACAAAAAGAGCATTACAGGAAGCTGTCAATTTTGAGGTGATAGGTTGGTGTCATGGTTTAGCAAGAAGCAGCATTCTATCTCAAATTCCACAGCTGAAGCTGAAATATATTGTAGTTGGTAGTTGTTTTGCTCAGTTAGTTTAGATGAAGAATCAACTATTGGACTATGGCTTGGCACTTCATGATATTCCTATCTTTTGTGATAATACAAGTGCCATAGCTATATCTGATAATCCAGTTCAATATTCTAAAATGAAGCACATTGACATCAAGCATCATTTTATAAGGGATCATGTTGAACAAGGTACAATCAAACTGTTGTATGTACCTACAGAGAAGCAACTTATAGATATCTTCACTAAATCTCTAGATGAAAAGACATTCAACAGGCTAGTAAATGATTTGGGTATGTTAAATCTCTTATGTTGAATATGTTAATTTATAAGTTGATTTAATGATAAAAAATTAGTTAACTGAAATTCACTATGAATTAATGGCCTTCTAAGGTGTTTTGATTTTTATCACAATGAATATATGATGAAAACCAACTAAGAAGCTAACTAATTTATTTTATTTCTTTTAAATAAGTGATGATAGTAACTACATTAGTATGACTTGTAGTGTTAGTACAGAATATGCTGTCAAATGTTACGATAGTATATTTTATTAACAACTTTGTATACTGTCATATTAATAAAAAGTTGCTGTCTAACTGATTTAGAAGCCTTAACAGTATACTGTGCGAAACTAAGAGCTTTTACTAAAAGCTATTATCACCTTGATTGACAGTTTATTTATTCAATATATCCCCGTACAACATACTGTTAATATTACAATTAGGGATTATGTACTGTTTAAAAGCTAATGGTGTTGTCAAGTGTGTTTGCAATTTTAGGCGTAGGAGTTACTGTCAAAACGAAAGTGCACTAAGTCTCAACTGTGACTTCAATCGATTACAATTCTGACTTGACAGTTTCTTTTTCATATCATATATAAAAAAACACTAAAACCGCCTTCAATTCTCACATCTTGTTTAAACTCTTCAAATCTCGAACCCTTACTTTCTCTTCCATAAATTTTTCTTACCTATTCCTTTAAACCCTAAAAATGTCTAGACCACAAATTCTTTGCACCTTAGCCCAAAATAAAACTTCACCACCATGGCAACTGTGGGTGAAGCTGGAGCAGCCTTCAAACTTTTTTGTTGGCTTCATGAACTCATCTTATCTCAAGTATGCCCTCACTGAAAGCCCTAACCTGGAAGCTCCAAGATTATCTCAAATGTGGACCTATGCAATTTGTGAGGAGGAGCAAAATAAAGGATCCATAACATTTTAAATCAATAACAATTCCTACACCATCAACTCTACCCATATCAACACTGAAGCTGAAGAGGATGCAACTTTTCAAGAGCCTGCTAGTAATACTCAACTTGAAAATTTCTTCAAATTTGTTGGATATGCAGGCCCCAAGCTAAGTCTAGGCTCAAATGACTGGTATCCAACCGGTGGAATCGATAGGAAATACTTGAACAAAGAGTGGAACATGATTTTTGATACTGTTACAAGGGCCATGTCTAGCAAAACAAGTGGGTAGAATGAGGTCCCTGCCTACATCAGAAGAATTGTGCATTTCATGGTGCACAATTACAGAATAGATATTGGGAAAATTCTGATGTAGCAATTCAAAATGGTCCTTAGGAAGAAAGACTCACGAAAATTGGTAATTTCCTATCCTAGGTTCTTTATGCTTATTATTAACTCTGTAGTAGGCATAATTAATCTAGATAATGTTCAATGCATGGAGTCTCCAACTTTTAATAGAAATACTCATTCTGTTCTAACTAGCAAACCTTTTAACCCTCATATAAGTTTGTTTATTACTGAATTTATGCAGTCTAGAATAACCTCACTTAACTTGAAGTTAGTGAGTGGGGATATTTTATTTTTTCTAAGTGATGAGAATGGTGTTGACCTCATCATTCCTAAGCCACACTCTAAACCCTTTGAGTCTATTAGAGCCTCTAGGCAGTCTAGAGTAGTCAGCCAAGAGCTCGGTTCCTCTCAAATGGACCAGGTTTCTAAAAAGAAGAAAACCACAACTGATAGGTTAGAAACTGGTTGCATTCTGGAGGGAGAAACTGTACTAGATGCAGTAAATAAGGAAGGAATGTCAAAGAACCCACAGAGGGTCCTGAAGTACCCAAGAGGAAGAGGGCTAGGACATCAACCTTCGTAGCCAAATCTGTGTCTTCTAAAAAAGGTACAGATATTAATAGGGAAATTAGCACATCTCTAGGTGTCTCCTCTCAAAAGGAGGCATCTATTGAACTTGGTCAATCACCCATGACACCCTGTAAAGAGTCTACACCACATGTTGAACTCACTCAACATGAGCCTACACTTGAAGAAATAAACAATTTAGAAGTAGAGCACATGGAAGAGTAATCCTTTCAATTTGATTCTTCACATTTTCATTCTGTGGAGCAGCCAACACTCTCCTCTATATTTCAATCTTCTTCCTTCTCTACTACACCTATTATTTCTTTTCTTCCCTCTAGAGAGGATGGCAGACCCCTTTTTTCAGAGGTTGATCATTCATTTCATACCTTGAATGAGCCCCCATCATCTAGTGATACACAAGAACCTATTGTTCAAAGTGCAGTAGATATCACTCCTCCATCACAAGCAACTCTCCAACAAAATGTTATTGTCACAGCCTCAGATATTGTTAAGGACACAGGAAATGTTGTTATCACATCTAACAGTAACATTCCTCTCAAGGAATCTGTAAAAGCCTCAATTGCTGTTAATGAAAAAGTTGTTGTCACTCCTCTTGACAGTAATTTCATTGCTCAGGATGTTGTCACAACTCCAATCCAGGACAATACTTCTCACATGCCTGCAGCTTCATAAATATTGGATGAGGACACAGGAAATGATTCTATTCATCTCTCCAGCTTACTGAAGGTAAAATCTAAATCTCAAGTGCATGGTGTACCTGCGTAGTCCCGTGTACCTAGGTTTTGTGAGGGAGTGAAAAAGAAAAGAGAGAGAAAAGAAAATAGAAGTGAGCATAAAAATGAGAGGCATGGAAAAATCCTGGTAAAAGGCATTAGGCCTTGAGAGTGAGAATGTGAGGGATGATGAGATCATCTTGAAAAATAATAGAGTGTGAGAACACCTTCATCCTCCAAATCTTCTTCTAAACAAGTTAATGTAAGGTTGAAATCCCTTACTCACAGAGTCTCCAAGCTATCAAAGAGCATTGTCATAGTTAGCAAAAATCAAATCAAGTTAGTAAACAAAATGGCCAATCTGGAACAGATGACGACTGGAGGTTTCAAGACCATCTTTGACAAGCTGCAGGAGTTTGATGATAAATTCTCTACATCTACAGTTGCTACATCAACTAAGTGAGAGAAAAATGGAGTAGGTGAAGAAGTGTTTGTAGGGAGTCATAAGGAGGATGGAGCTGAAGTGACTATAGGGAGTAATAATAAGGATGAAGTTGTAACTCAAGGGGATGAGCAATTGGTGTTGCTATCTAAAGTGGCAACAAAATTGGTTGAGAAAACTGTGAAGGATAAGAAAAAGGTGGAAAGACCTAAGGAGAAGGGAATTGTGATCAGGGATAATGTGGTGAAGGCCCTTGTATATGTATCTGGTAAAGGAAAATAGAAAATGGTTCCTGAAGATAGTGATGACTGGATTGTGAAGGAGAGGGATGACCTATCTGAGGACGAAGCTACCATTCTCATGGTGGATAAGAATGAGAACAGTAAGGTGTTCAAAGATGTCATCTTCAATCAGAGAATCGCTAATCTAAGAAATGCAGCTAACAGAAATATAACTACAGGTGTAGCTGTTTTGGTGTCTAAGAGCAGGAAGTGGGTAGTCACTGTTAGTATGGGGTCCATAAAAAGACAGGAAGTATCTGTAATTGAAGTCATGAAGAATAAGATTAAGACAAAAAATTTCTAGCTGAATTTGAAGTTGAAAAGAACTCTGCAAAATCTGATTATGGAGAAGCTTCCTGAAATCAATCATCATCCACTCTGTATAAGATTCAGACCTTCTTCAAACTCAAATTTTAAGTTCATGAATCCTGAAAGATTAAGCTTCTGCAAACCAAGGTCTATCAAAGAAGCCTTCAACTACTTCAAATAGCTACCACAAGATGAAGAAAGGGCTGATGTGGTAAGGTTATTGGGTGAAGAATTAAAAATATTGGAGAAAAAGAAATCCAAGCAATCTGGGAAAACTGATCTCTCTAAGAAGGATGATGAAAGCCCTAATGGAGGTTCTTGAAGCTCAAAATAAGTCACCAAGGACCCAAAGGAAAATGATGAAGGTGGTGATGAAGAAAAGGGTGAAGAGAACAATGATGAAAATATTGCTGATGAAATTGAAGAGAGAGTGTTGAAGCAAGTGATTCTAGGTTTTGAAGCTGAGAAAGAAGCTACTGTCACAAATGATACTGTTAGGAGTGATAAGGTGGAGAATACTGTCAAAACTCAAGAATATGTTGTCACACTAAATGTAACAGCTTTAAAAGATACCGTCAGGAGAAACAAGGTGGGAGTTGCTGTCAAAGAGAAGAAAAGGTGAAAAGAAAGAGCTCGAGCTTTTCTATGGGAGAATTATTACAAGACAAAAGCTACTAGAAACAAGTCTCTATCTCAAAGAGGTCTTGTAAAAGGAACCAAGAGAATAAGTACACCTTATCCCATGGGAACCTACAGAAATAGTTGGAGACTTACTACTAGAGTAGAGGTTTGAAAAGATCAAGAAAAGGATTGAAGAAGCTCAGAAAGATCTTGATTCTGGAATTTTCAATGAGCAAAATTCTCAACTATCTACTTATCAATCTCCAGTATCATTGAATCTTTTGAGAATTACAGTGGGCAATGTGCAAATCTCAGAAGCACTTTATATACAAAAGGAATGAAGCCAAAGTTGAACAAAAAAATTTATATTTCTATTTTGAGCTTTATCCTAGAACAAGAGAAAAGTGCATCTATAAGTGTGATGAGTTTTGTAGTATAAATACACTCATCTCACAAACACTTTTATCTAAGGAGGTTAGATTTACATTGTCTATTTTTCTCTCAAACTTTGTAACAATAGCAAACCCAATTGTTATTCTAACTTAGAAGCTGGAAGTAATTTCCAGTTGAGTTGTAGCAACAAAATTAATATAACTATTAATTTTGATTTAAACACTCTGTCTCTTTATATATGCTTTAGTTGTTTGCTTATTTTATTCTCTAACTTAAATTCTTATTTGTTGTTAGTAAGAGTTGAGTCCATTAATCGAATTAAGACCCAAAAATTTAAAGAGTTGCATCTAACTCCCTTCTATAACACTCATTCTATTTAACAATAATAATCATAACTTAAAAAAATAATAGTAACTTATATCCCGTGCGATGCATGGATGAAATTTTTTAGACTTTTAATATTTTTATTTTAATATTTTTTAAATGTTTTGAATTTATTTTTATTGGTATAATAATAATTTAAATTTTATTTAATATTATATTTATATATTTTTATATATTTTATTTATATTTATATTTTAATAGTATAATGTTTGTGTATTTTGTATAGAGATTATTTTAGTTATTAGATTAATGTGAGATATTTTAGTTAGGAAATTAGTTTCTAATATTTTAGTTAGAAAATTAATGTATTAAATTTCAGCCCAATAATTAAATATTCGGCCCAAATACCGATCGATTACGAATTAACTATTAAATTTTCAATGTTTCGGTTTTAATAATATAGTATAGATAGATAGATAGATTTCATTAGCAATGTATAAAAATTAATAAAACTAGTGAAAAAACTACGCTTCGCGGCGGCCTCATAATAAATTTTAAATTTATTAAAATTATTTTTGATATTGAAAATATTTAAAAAATATATAATTGTAATATATTATAGAAATTTATTTAAAAATACTTATTAATTTTATTTTTAAATGAATAAATATTAATTAATTCATTAAAAGCCAAATAAATTGGAACATGTTACGGATCAAAATCAGATGCAATTAATATGCAATTAATGAGTGGTGAGAGATTTCAAGCTTTAATGGCTGCACTTACATTTCGTGACTAAACCATGTCCTCGTATGTTACCTACGTATCTCAAGACTATTTGAGAATCAAGCCAAAAAATATAGTTCTAATGTTGAGGGGTTATGCCCTATATATAGGCGCGCGAAGGCCTAGGAGTTAGATTAGAGTTAGGGGACTTGGTGGCCAAGTCTCCTAGTGATAAGGTTGTTGGAACCTTCTAGGAATGACAGTGCTCGTTAGACTCTTGTAGATGAGGTCTTATCTTTGTGATAGAATTTCTAAAACCTTCCATAAATGAGGGACCTCGTAGGACTCTTCAGGACTTTAATTGAGCCTTTATTAATTAATTACGAAACTAATTAATAATAAAGGCTTAATCGGCCTGAGACTCTAACAGAGCTTATGGGCTGGACTAACAAATCCAGTTGATCATAGATTTATTACTCCTTGTCCGTCTTAAAGGGTCTAAGCCTTTGGACCACACTACGTTAAATAAATGAAATAATAAATATTGTATTTATTATTATTTTCTTAGAGTTATTTTTTACCCATATCATTTGCCCCCCAACTTTTGAAAAAACTTTATGAGTTTTCGTAAAAGTTTTATCAAGGGTTTTTCGTGCCTATCGGGCATTGAAATTTTTCGTGTCTAGCTTAATGAAATTTTATAAATTTCACTTTTAATTTTAGGCTCGAGCCTTTTATAATTAATTCTTTAATAAGAATTAATTTCAGACAATAGTGGTCCTTAAGGACTTTTATTTTCAACAAATAAAAAATGGGAGTAATTTTATGGGCTGTCCAATTTAACCTGGAATGAGGTCGAATTGATGTTCATTCTGACCCCCAAGTCGAAATATAATCGAGGTCGACAGGCCTCAATATTTTGACTCCCATCGACCTGGATTGAGGTCGAATTGGGGCTCAATTCCCCACCCATGTCGAATGGGATTGAGGTTTATAGGTTTAATTGGACTTGATTCCTATCGACCTGGAATGAGGTCGAATTAGACCTCATTTCCTCACCCAGGTCGAAATGTGGATCGAGGTCAACAGGCTTCAATGCTTGAGTTTCCATCGACCTGGATTGAGGTCGAACAATACCTTAATTCTACACCCATGTCGATGGAATTGAGGACGATGGGGGCTCGATTCCTCACCTAGGTTGAATTGTATTGGGCTTCATGGCCTTAATGCTTTTCGACCTAGATTGAGGTCGAATTAACCCTCAATTCCTTACCCAGGTCGATTTGTATTGGTCTTCATGGTTTTGATGCTTCTCGACCCGGATTGAGGTCGAATTGACCCTCAATTTCTCACCCATGTCGATTTGTATTGAGGTCTATGAGACCCTTTTGACTTTGATTCCTATCGACCTGGATTGAGGTCGAACTAACCCTCAATTCCTCACCCAGGTTGAATTGAGTTGGGCTTCATGGCCTTGGTAATTTTCGACCCGGATTAAGGTCGAATTATACACTAATTCCTCACCCGGGTCGAATTGAGTTGGGCTTCATGGCCTTTGTAATTTTCGACCTGGAATGATGTCAAATTATACCCCTATTCCTCACCCAGGTCGATGGAAATGAGGCCGATGGGGCTCAATGGCCTTTGTCTTCTGTCTACCTGGATTGAGGTCGAACTATCCCTTAAATCCTCACCCAGTTCGATATTTTAATTGGTCTTATGACTGGGTTATTTTTAACCTAGAATGAGGTCAAATTAATGTTGATATCCTCACCCAAGTCAATTAATGAGTTGGTCATATAACTAAATTCTATTCGACTTCGATTGAGATCGAATTAATCTTCATTTCCTCACCCATGGTGATTTCTTAGTTGGTCACATGAATAAATTCTTTTCGACCTGGTTTGATGTCGAATTAACCTCCATTTCCTCACCCAAGTCGATTTTTGCTATTCCTTCAAGAACTATGGTAGATTGAGCCCTAATGAGCCTAAGCCATACTTATTTTTGGTTTAGACTTTTTCCTTTAATACTTTTGGGCTTTCAACAATGCGGGCTTTTAGTGGGCCTTTAATCATTTGGGCCAATTAGTCCTAGGCTTTTAATTATTTGATTAGTCTAGGGGCTTGATTTAGCTTTTTGGCCCATATTATAGATCCTTCCACGAGGTTCCAGAATTCTATCTTTATTATTTTTCATTTATTTATTATGTGTCATTCTTGGGCCTTGAATCATGGGCCTTAATAATCGAGCCCATTCACCAGTTGCCAAGACTATAATGGTTAATTGACCTAAAAATTCCCGTTCACGAGGGTTCTCAAACGGTCATGTGACCGGCTGGGCTCCTATATATGAGTGGTGTAGGACACTCACTATTCACACTTCTCTTTTTTCTTCTCAAATTTCTTTCTAGTATTTCGAGCTCTCTAGCATTTCAGAAATTCAGCTCTTAAGCTCCTCTAGTAATTTATGCAGTTCGACAAAGGCAAATGGCTGACAAGAAGGCTTCGAGACTAGTTGCCATGAGTGCGGGGTCGGCCAAAAGAGGTAAACCCCTTCTCCGTATTCCCATTTACTCTTCATACATGTCTTTGATTGATATGATCAACCAACGGGGGGATGAGCACCCTAGCTAGTCTCACTTAGATTCGTATAGCCATATCAATAAGTTTTTTAACACTGACCTGATAGAAGAGTACAATAGTTTGTTCAATTTTCCTCCTTGTTTTTCCATTTCAATGGTTGGGCCCGATGACAGAACATGTCATTGGAAGCCCAATTATTTTTTTATCTATGTAGATGCCCTTTTAGCTGGACTTAAGTTTCCTTTGCATGATTTTATCCCCACTCTTTTGGTTGACTTTCAAATCAACCCTTGCCAAATAGCCCCCAATGGGTGGAGGATCATCTATTGTTTTATGGTCCTCTGTCTCGAAAAGAAAATAAAAATGACCGCCCCTTCATTTAGGAAAATTTTCCAATTCAACAAATCCTCTAGTTTGTCATTGGGTTGGTGTTATAGATTAAAAACTAGGTCGTCTTTAATGTGTAATTAATGCTAGGGTTTGGGGGAGTTTTGAGCTTTAATGGCTGCGTTAACATTTTATGACTAACTCGGGTCCTCGTTAACTGCCTACGTATCTCATTTCGTATGAGAATCAAGTCAATAACGTAGTTCTAATGTTAAGGGGTTAGGCCCTTTATATAGGCGCACGAGGGACTTTGAATCAGATTAGAGTTAGGAGACTTGGGGGCCAAGTCTCCTAGTGATGTAAGGTTGTTGTGACCTCCAAGGAATGAGAGCCCTCGTTGGACTCTAGCAGGTGATGTTTATCTTTGAAATTGGGCTTCAAGAGCCTTTCACAGATGAGGGGTCTCGTAGGACTCTTCAAGCCTTTTATTGAGGCTTTATTAATTAATTACGAAATTAATTAATAAATAGGGTTTCTAGATCCTTCTAGGATGAGGGCCTTCAACAGGCTTCTTGGGCCTTTACTGAGCTTTTATTTATTAATTACGAAATTAATTAATAACAAAGGCTTAATGAGCCTATGGCTTCAACAGAGCTTGTGGGTTGGACTTACAAATCCAGACGATCCTTGGATTTATTTTCCTTGTTCGTTTCAAGGGCCCAAGCCTATGGACCAAGTTAGGTCTTAATAAATGAAATAATAAATGCTATATTTATTATTTCCTTAGGGCTATTTTTACCCATATCATTTGTCCCCAACTTTTGGGAAAACTTTGTGAGTTTTTGTAAAAGTTTCACAAAGGATTTTCAGTGCCTTACCGGGCTTTTGGCTCGTTTCAGTCAATTTTATCTTGACTTCCGGGCTCAAGCCTTCTATTATTAATTCTTTTAAATAATCAATATTGTACAAACTAGTCCCCTACGAACATAATTTCTAGTAAACTCACCATAGATGAGTTTCTCACAGGCTTGCCTCAAATCGACCTGGATCGAGATCGATCTGGGATTCAATTTCACCCCCAAGTCGATTTAGGGTTGAGGTCGAAATTGACTTCGATCGAGGTCAAACAAGACTTGAAACGCATTCCCAGGTCGATATGGGGAATCGAGGTCGAAATCGACTTCGATTGAAGTCGATCATAACAGAAATGCATTCCCAGGTCGATATGGGGAATCGAGGTCGAAATCGACTTTGATCGAGGTCGAACATACAAGAAAACCTTCTTGAGGTCAATTACGTGACTGAGGTCGAATTCGACCTCGATTGTGGTCGAATTAGACCTGAAAATCCCTTGAGGTCGAAACACGAGCATGGGGTTGATTTCGACCTCGACTGAGGTCGAATTTGGTTTCAATGGCTCTTTGACGTCGAAACATAAGGCTGTAGTGGAGTTCGACCTCGATGGAGGCCGAACTAGGCCACAATTAGCTATTGAGGTCGTAACTTAATTCTGGGATCGAATTCGACCTCGTTGAGGTTGAATTAAAGATCAATTATCCATTGTAGTTGAATGGCTGTAGTGATTGATTTTCGACCTCATTTGAAATCGAATGGGATTTGAGGTCGAACAGGCCTTCTTGGCTTTGGCTTCATTTCAACCTCGACTGAGGTCAAATTTCCTGATTATCCTCCATTTTTAATCAATTTTCATGATTTTGTATCACCCACAGGTGTTCCTGTATTTTCCCCAAATATTTTGGGGCTCATATGGTGCTCACAAGTATTTTTCGTAATATTCCTAATAATTTCAAGAATTTTTATGTACCCACAGTTATTTTTTCTAATAATTTAGAAATTTTTTGTGTACCCACGGGTATTTTTCCTAATTTTGTTGGAATTTTTCATGTATCTACGGGTATTTTTCCTAATAATTTAGGAATTTTTTATGTACCTACAGGTATTTTTCTTAATAATTTAGGATTTTTTTTATGTACCAACATGTATTTTTCTTAATTATTCCTAATAATTTAGGAAATTTTTCTGTACCCACAGGTATTTTTCCTAATAATTTAGGATTTTTTATGTACCCACGTGTATTTTTCTTAATTATTCCTAATAATTTAGAAAAAATTTCTGTACCCACAGGTATTTTTCCTAATAATTAAGGATTTTTAATGTACCCATAGAAATTTTTCTTAATTATTCCTAATAATTTAGGAACTTTTTCTGTACCCACAAGTATTTTTCTTAATTATTTTTAATAATTTAGGAATTTTTTCTGTATCCACAGGTATTTTTCCTAATAATTTAGGATTTTTTTTATGTACCCACATGTATTTTTCTTAATTATTCCTAATAATTTAGGAATTTTTTCTGTACCCACAAGTATTTTTCCTAATAATTTAGGATTTTTTATGTACCCACAGGTATTTTTCTTAATTATTCCTAATAATTTAGAAAAAATTTCTTTACCCACAAGTATTTTTTCTAATAATTTAGGATATTTAATGTACCCATAGATATTTTTCTTAATTATTCCTAATAATTTAGGAACTTTTTCTGTACCCACAAGTATTTTTCTTAATTATTTTTAATAATTTAGGAATTTTTTCTGTACCCACAGGTATTTTTCCTTATAATTTAGGATTTTTTATGTACCCACAAGTATTTTTCTTAATTATTCCTAATAATTTAGGAATTTTTTCTATACCCACATGTATTTTTCCTAATAATTTAGGGATTTTTTATGTACCCACGAGTATTTTTCTTAATTATTCCTAATAATTTAGGAATTTTTTTATACCCACGAGTATTTTTTGTAATTATTCCTAATAATTTAAGAATTTTTTCTGTAGCCACATGTATTTTTCCTAATTTTTCCTAATATTTTAGAAATTTTTGTGTACCCACGGGTAGTTTTACTAAGAATTTAGGAAATTTTGGTGTACCCACAGATATTTTTCCTAATAATTTATGAGTTTTTTATGTAATTTTTCCATCAGGGATCAACTTGTAATTTTGTAGGGCTTGATTTGCCAATTTACAAACTTCAGGGGAGTAATCGTCAACTTTCAAACTTCAGGGGAGAATTTGTAGGTTTTCAAACTTTAGGGGCTGTTGTATAAACTGTAGAAGCTAGGTGGCCTTTTGGTAATTTGACAATTCAAGTATATGTCAACTCGCCTCGACCTCATTTGAGGTCGAATTAAGGGGTGAAAACTGGTCCAAGTCGAAGGGAAATTTGAGGTCGATCTTCGGCCTCATTCGAGGTTGATTTTTTTTTCACTTCAATTTTTTCCAAATATCATTAATAAATAATAATATTTATTTTGGAATAATTGGATTCCGAATTTAAAGGTGTCCCACTCGGATAAAATTTTATTCGAATAAAGTCCAACCCAGATTTTATTATTATTAAATAATAATAATTTCTATTTTTACCCAATTAATTTTTGGATAAATATTTCCTCGATTCAGGGTGTCCTACTCGGATAAAATGAGGTGTCCCACTCGGATAAATTTTATTCAAATAAAGTCCAACCCAGATATTATTATTATTATTAAATAATAATAATTTATATTCTTATATTCTTATAGACCTGGATTGAGGTCTAATAAACTTCAATTTCAAGCTCAGGTCGAATTTGACTAGCCTGAGGGGCCTCAAACCTCGTTTGAGTGACTTGAAGGGCCTCGTGCCTCGTTTGACTGACTTGAGGGGTCTCAAACCTCGTTTAAGCTGTAGGTCAAATAGACTTGGATTGAGGGGTCTCAAACCTTATTTGAGTGACTTGAAGGGCCTCGTGCCTCACTTGACTGACTTGAGGGGTCTCAAACCTCGTTTGAGCTGTAGGTCAAATAATAATAATAATTTATATTTTTATATTCTTGTAGACCTGGATTGAGGTCTAATAAACTTTAATTTCAAGCTCAGGTCGAATTTGACTAGCTTGAGGGGCCTCAAACCTCGTTTGAGTGACTTGAAGGGCCTCGTGCCTCGTTTGACTGACTTGAGGGGTCTCAAACCTCGTTTGACAGACTTGAAGGGTCTCAAACCTCGTCTGACTGACTTGAGGGGTCTCAGACCTCGTTTGAGCCCTAGATCGAATAAACTTGGATTGAGGTCTAATAAACCTCAATTTCAAGCCCATGTCGAATTTGATTAGCTTGAGGGGCCTCGGGCCTCGTTTGAGTGACTTGAGGGGTCTCAAACCTCGTTTGACAGACTTGAAGGGTCTCAAACCTCGTCTGACTGACTTGAGGGGTCTCAGACCTCGTTTGAGCACCAGGTCAAATAGACCTGGATTGAGGTCTAATAAACCTCAATTTCAGGCCCAGGTCGAACTTGGCTTCCAAGGGGCTGGATTGAGATCGATGTGTCCTTCAAGGTTTGACCTCCCATAGACTTGGATCGAGGTCGAACAAAGGTCTAATTCCTCACCTAGGTCAAAATGGGATTGAGGTCGATGAGACCTTCAAGGTTTGACCTCCCATAGACCTGGAATGAGGTCGAATTAACACTCATTTTTCCTCTCAGGTCGAAATGTCATGGGGCCTCAAGGCTTTATAATTTTTGACTTGGAATGACGTCAATGAGCCCTATAGGGTTTGACCTCCCAGAGACCTGGAATGAGGTCGAACAAAGGCATAATTTCTCACCTAGGTCGAAATGGGATTGAGGTCGATGAGACCTTAAGGTTGGACCTCCCATAGACCTGGAATGAGGTCGAATTAACACTCATTTTTCCTCCCATGTCGAAATTGGATTGAGGTTGATGAGACCTTCAAGGTTTGACCTCCCATAGACCTGGAATGAGGTCGAATTAACACTCATTTTTCCTCCCAGGTCGAAATGTCTTGGGGCCTCAAGGCTTTGTAATTTTCGACTTGGAACGATGTCGATGAGCCCTATAGGGTTTGACCTCCCATAGACCTGCATTGAGGTTGAATTGTGCTTCCAAGGGGCTGGTATGTCAAGACCTCAATGTCGTTTGCCTAAGAGTATAGGCGTACCTTTTCCGTTTACTACCTGTGTTGGCCATGCATGGCTTTTATCTTTTATTCTCGTACCTTGAAACCCTTCAGTACTCGGCACTTTTATTACGTTCATGCATTCTCTTTTGCATTTTTACATTATGTGCATTGGTACAAAGTTGTTTTCGTGTTTAACAATAACATAATAAGAGAGTTCAAGGATACTAAATAAACTTTCATTAAAATATCTTGAAGTATATTTTCAAGTCAAAGAGGGTTCTACCCTTACATAATAACAAGCTATTTCCCACTTGGGGTAACAACTTCTTGGTTCCTAGTGGTTCCACAGAACCTTATTTCTACTTAATAATCCTTCTAAATATAACTCCTGAAGGAGTTGTCTACTACTTTCACGTATCCGCGCCTTCGATCGAGAGTACTTGCCCCCCGACTCTGTCAGACCTTAACGAGGCTACATAACATCTCCTTGCCATCTTCTGGTCTCCTTTCTCCTCACCAACTACATTCCTAGTTGGAAATTTAAGTTTGAGGTGGTAAGTTGAGGCAACAACCTTGAACGCATGTATTCCTGTTCGTCTGAGGATCACATTGTAAGAGCACACAGTCTTGATCACGAGAAAGTTCAACATTTGAGTGGACTCATGGGGCTCCTGCCCTATAGTCACAGGCAATTGAATTGTTCCCTCCAATTTAGACTCGACCCCATTGAACCCGTATATAGGCATGTCAGAGGGAGTCAGTTGAGAGTTGGTGTACCCCATTTTGATATATGCATCATGAAATAAGATGTCTACTGAAGCTCCACTATCCACCATGATTCGTTTCACTGAAGAGTTTCCTATCACAGGTATTATGACCAACGGGTCATCATGGATGAAGTCACCCCTTTCCAATCAGAATCATCAAAAGAAATTGATACTTCGCTCCTTGAACTCTTTGGTGCTTCCCCCACAAGTTGTAGAACTTGCCGGACATAAGCCTTTCTCGAGTTATTTGAAGTCCCGGCCACTGTTGGACCTCCAGAGATCACGTTTATTACCGGGCCTCGAGGCTGTATCTTCTTATCACGGTCATCATAATCCCTTCGTTGTTCATTATAGTGTCGATTATCATTATTGTTTCTATCATCTTCTTTGATAAACTCTCTGTGTTTTCCCCTTCTGATCAAGAACTCACATCTTTCAACTGCCTATAATTATCTATGTCATGCCCAACATCCTTGTGAAACTTGCAATACAGATTCTGATTCCTCTTCTTAGGATCAGTCCTTTGCGGCTTCGGCCATTGAAGTTCCATGTCTTTCTCAATGTCCAACAAGATCTCACCTCTTGGCGAGTTTAGCCTTGCATACTCGGTGAACCTTGGCCCATGGCCAACCGAGCTCGAGATATTGTCGGAGTCTTTGTTAGTTCTAGGATACTTATCCTCAACATCGTATTCATCCTCGACATCATACTGATCTTGCTTACGTTTTTTGCTACTCCACTCGTTTCTGAACGAGTTGGTAGTCTTCTTCAAGATTTCCTCAGCCTTGATATACTTTCCAGCTCTCTCTTGGAGCTCATTCATACTTTTTGGAGCCCTCTTGGCTAAAGACCTCCTAAAGTTCTCGTCTGAGGTCCCTTGCTGTAGGGCTATCATAGCTACATTCTGGTCTAGATCAGGGACCTTCAAGGCCTCTTTCGTGAATCTGTTCATATAGTCCCTCAAGGATTCATTCTTTCCCTGATACATATTCATTAGCGAAGTTGAGCTCTTCTCATGAGTCTTGTTGCTGATAAACTGACCAACAAAGGCCCTGCTTAGATCTTTAAATGACCCAACAGAGTTAGGGGGTAGACGACTAAACCACCTTTGAGCCATACCACTCAGGGTTTGAGGGAACGCCCTACACTTGATGGCGTCATTGACGTGCTGTAGCAGCAGTGCATTAGAGAACGTGAGAACATGGTTGGAGGGATCTCCCTTTCCATCATAAGCCTTGATTGTAGACATCTTAAACCTCCATGATATCTTCTCATTCATAATATTCTCTATGAAGGGGGGTGTGGGATCATCAGGATCTCCAAGTGACAATAAGTCTTGGGGGTCAGCCCTAACATGACTTGTCTTTGTTTGCCTCCTTGCCGGGGGCTGTTGTCGAGTATTTTGGAGGGTATCGTTCGCAGGGAAGGACTGTTATCAATATCAATTTCAAGTATATTATCTCTTATAATCTAGAAGTGTAGAAGAATAAGTTTGGGTTTTTATTTATAAACTAAATTAAACTAATAAGCAAATAAAATTGTTAAATTAACGATGATAAAAAGCAATCCAAGAAATAGGGTTCTTCATTGGCATTGATGAATGTCTATCAATTATGACATACAAGTCTCTTACTCTGCTAAAAATAATCCTTCTAAAGTTTATAATGTTCTCTCCCAAGATACAATATAATACTTACAATTATGCCTTAACCGTCACTCCCATGATCAATTGAGGTACAACTATAAGCTATCAAGACCCAAGGATTTTTAGTCTCATAAATCACATATTAATTTCCCAATTAAATATTTGAGTTATGTCTATCATATCATGAACTAGAATTACAACTCCTCTCCCGATTCGTTAATAACCCCTACAGATACAATTAAAGGTTAGCTACTCCCATAATTGTGTTAAGTACAGTATGACAAATTAGCAAAGTAGAGAAATCACAATACAATATTAAACAAACATCGTAAACCAATGAATACTACCTAATCCCCAGATTAGAGAATTAGTTTCTCATAGCAAAGAAAGAAAACAAACATATATTAATACTGAAAACCATGGCTACAAGAGTATAGAGTTAAGAAGATACAACTTGACAAAATCTCTTGAACTTAGAGTGAATCCCTTCAATCCTTGCTCAAAGTCTCTCTCCAAGTTTTCTCTCTGATTATCGCTCTAGTTAATACACGGCCGCCACTAATTATTTTTACAAAACCTAATATAAAAGTGTTTTTAATGGTTTCCAAGAAAACAAGACTCACTTTCCTAAACGAGATAGAATTGTAATAGAAAATTTGTAGTCATCTGTCCAGGCCTGTTTCTGGGCTGCTCCACTTGAAATATGTATACTGGGTCACCTCTGAATTATAGATTTTTCTATTATCTTCACGTGGGCTGTAAAATCACCCAATTCTGACTTCTAGAATTCAAGTTATGGCCCAAATAGTGAACCGTGTGTGCGCAGCCCGTTAATTCCGAATTTAATTCTAATTTATCTCCAAATTGGACTCTTTAATCTCCAATTCTTCCAAGTTTAGGATTATCTTGCTTCCTACAATAAAACATTAAAATCTAATTAATAAACCTCCAATTAATGCAAAATATAATAAATATGATGAATATATTTATATAAAATATATATAAATATATACTCTATCAAACATCCCCACACTTATCATTTTGCACGTCCTCGGGCAAATAAAAGAACTAAAAACTATCCTAAATAAATAACACCACTTTCGTAGATGGCACGATTGCATTGAACATATGCAACAAGCCGTTAAACCCCTAGGCTGCCCTAGTAGGACGAGTTGTGTTTCGTGAGGGCCTGCAGTGAATGTACCCACAAAATCCATCTAGCGCATATAAAGTCATATAGATGATAATGAAAGGAAATGCAATGGATCCCAACGTACTAGTGTATGCCAAGTCAGCAATAACCTTCAGGATATGCAACAAGTTTAAGACACATCAAGCTTACACCATAATATCAACACATAGTAAACACAAGTACAGAGCGTGCATGCGTGCGTGCGTGCATGCTTAATTAAAAAAAACATGCTCTATAAACTAAGAATATATACACACAAGTTTCAACATGACAAATCATGCGAGTTAGTAGCTCCCAAGTTGAGTACTAGAATAGATCTTAAACACTTTATTACTTAGACCTAGCCATCATTCAAGTTGAACAAGGGATCTTTATGCCTTCTTTTATTGCTACAAGCTATTTTTTTATTGATCAGTCAAAGGTCGGGACGCTTCTCAGGGTAAGTGATTGACGACCACCATTAGACTTCACTAACTCATGATCTTTTTTTTTGTCAAGTAATTCTCCAGTAACCAAGGGCAGTGAAAAGTCACCAAGAAATATTTTATTTCTAGTACAACTGCACTTAATACCAGCACATGTACATGGATCGTCCTTTTCATATGACATTGCATTTGCCACCCATTGATCTCAAAGGAGTACCTGATGCTTTGCGTGCAATTTTTTTTTCCCGAAGAAAACATTTACACCCCACAGTTTCACCCAAATTTAAAAATTCTCGTACTAAGTTCAAAAGGGAATAGTCAAAATTCTAATAATCAACAAATAGCTACCCCTCAAGACACAAGTATGTCTAAGTCTCAATTCAAAGAGCATAATAATTTTGTGTAAAGAAATAAGCTCTGCGCAAGTGAAACTATACATATAATATTATTAAATGATAACAAGATATAATCAAAAACAAGATACACATAATATCATCATAGGTTACTGACTTACTACTATTAATATGGGATCATGTTATGTTATGCAATAATTCACTAAATTTAACATGAATCCAACTAAGCATGCAATTCAAGAAAAATTCATCTAACTATTTTATAAGGCTAGAATTATATTTGAGTTTTTAAAATTTTTTATTTTTTTTGTGTTTTTTTAATTAATTTTTTTATTTATAAATATACATATATTACAATATTGAGACTGCATCCTCACACTTAAATGAGTCATTGTCCTCAATGAATTGCTTAAAAAAACTATTAAAATAAAAAAAAGACAAAGACAAGTTAGAAATACTCCCCTAAGGCAATTTCATGAAGTGGCTCTCGAAGATTACCGCGACGGCGGTTGAGGAAAGTGAAACTTCATGTAGTCGAACATGAGCGCTGCATGAACATGCCATAAATGAGCATGAACATGCTGAATTCCAAAAATACAACCGAGAGTGGAGAGTTGAATGTGTCTCTTGTGCATGAACATGCACATATTCGATCGTGAGCATGCCAGAAAATCGCATTAGCATGCTAAAGAGCCAGAAACACACATTGTCTTCAGAATTGACGAAGCGTGAGTGTGCTATGCAGTGGCATGAACATGCCAAATAGTCAAATCATTACAGTATAGGCAAAACAAGTCATGCATGAGCATGCCAAATCTTAGCAGGATCATGTTAATTTCCAAAAGGTTGTAGTGTATTCCAATTAACTAGACATGAACATACAGACGCGTTGCATGAACATGCCAATTTGCTGAAATATCCCAGTAGCCAAAACAGAGTGCGACATGAGTGTGCCATTGCCATAACATGAACACGCTGCCTGGAAATCAGTTGCACCCCTGAAAAGAAGCCTGAAAATCAACTCCTGAAACAATAAGCAAAAACATCAGTGCATAAAGTGGGAGTAAAACTAACTATCCAAATACTTTACATAATAAATATATATATAACATTCATGGGTTGCCTCCCAAGAAGCGCTTGTTTAACGTCATTAGCTTGACGCCTGATATATCTCAAGTGGTAGATTCGGTGAGAAGAAAACAATCTCCTCTTTGCACGTGTTCACCGATTAAATACGGTTTAAGCCTTTGACCATTCATCTTAAAAATATCAGACCCCTCTCTAGTAATGTCAACAGCACCATGAGGATAAACTTTCACAATTTCAAAAGGGCTAGACCATCTTGATTTCAATTTTCCTGGAAAAAGCTTGAGCCTCGAATTAAATAACAGTACTTTCTGCCCAACTTCAAAATCTTTTCTTCGAATGTGTTTGTCATGCCACATCTTGGTCTTTTCCTTATAGGTCGCAGCACTGTCATATGCTTGGAGTCGAAACTCATCCAACTCACTAAGTTACAACAAACGCTTTATTCCCGCAGACTTTGAATCAAGATTCAAATTTCTTGTAGCCCAATATGCCTTGTATTCATGCTCAACAGGCAAATGACAAGATTTTACGAATACCAACCTATATGGAGACATCCCAATAGGAGTTTTAAAAGCTGTTCTATATGCCCAAAGAGCATCATCGAGCTTTGTAGACCAATCTTTTCTCGAAGTTGCCACAGTTTTTTCCAAAATTGATTTAAGCTCACGATTAGAAATTTCCACTTGTCCACTAGTTTGTGGATGATATGGAGTCGCCACTTTTTGCGTCACACCATACTTTTTCAAAAGATCTTCAATCTGTTTATTGCAAAAGTGAGAACCCCCATCATTGATAATAGCTTTTGGAATTCCAAATCTGGTGAAAACATGTTTTTGTAGGAACTTTTTCACAACTCTAGCGTCATTAGTAGGAGATGCAATAGCTTCAACCCATTTTGAAACATAATCCACTCCCACCAAAATATATTTGTTCCCATATGAAGATGGAAACGGACCCATGAAGTCCATCCCCCATACATCGAAAAGCTCAACTTCAAGGATAGATTGTAAAGGCATCTCATTCCTTCTTGATATATTTCCTGTCCTTTGGCATCTATCACAAGTTGTGACAAAATTTCTAGCATCTTGATACATAGTAGGCCAATAGAAACTAGATTGCCAAATTTTTGCAACAATTTTCATGCTACTATTGTGGCCTCCACACTCTAGCGTATGACAATGTCTGAGAATATCATGAACTTCCTCATATGGCACACATCTTCTCATCATTCCATCTGCACATTCTTTATAGAGTAGAGGTTCTTCCCAAAAAAAATGTTTAACATCAAATAAAAATTTCTTCCTTTGTTGATGAGTCAAATGGTTGGGAACAATACTTCCCACTATGTAATTGACAAGATCCGCATACCATGGTGTAGACATATAGACTGCTAGAAGTGTTTCTTCAGGAAAAACATCATTAATGGGCATGTCATATGTTACGACTCCATCCCCTTGATCTAATCTTGATAAATGATCAGCAACAAGATTTTCAGAGCCTTTCTTGTCACGAATTTCAAGGTCAAACTCTTGAAGTAAGAGTATCCATCTGATCAAACGAGGCTCTGCATCTTTCTTTGACATCAAGTACCGAATCGCAGCATGATCCGTATAAACAATCACCTTAGACCCCACAAGATAGGATATAAATTTGTCAAAGGCAAATACCACAGCAAGAAGCTCTTTCTCAGTGGTATCATAATTGACTTGTGCATCATCGAGTGTCTTGCTTGCATAGTAAATCACGTGCATGCGTTTGTCTTTCTTCTGTCCCAAAACAGCACCCACTGCATGATCACTAGCATCACACATTAGTTTAAAAGGCAAGCTCCAATTAGGAGAAGACATAATAGGTGCAGAAGTCAGCTCCTTCTTCAACCTGTTGAAAGAAACAAGACAATCATCATTAAAATCGAAGTCAACATCTTTTTCAAGAAACTTACAAAGAGGATGAGAAATTTTAGAAAAATCCTTAATGAAACGACGGTAGAAACCGGCGTGTCCAAGAAAACTTCTAATCCCTTTCACCGAGGAGGGTGGTGGTAATTTTTCGATCACTTCAATTTTTGCCCTGTCCACCTCAATGCCTTCTTTAGAAATTTTGTGCCCGAGCACAATGCCTTCTTTTATCATAAAATGACATTTGTCCCAATTCAAAACCAGATTAGTTTCTTCACATCTCTGCAATACTTGAGACAAATTGGTTAAACAAGAATCAAAGGAAGAACCATATACCGTAAAGTCATCCATAAAGACTTACATGGTTTTTTCTATAAAATATGAGAATATAGCCGTCATAAGCCGTTGAAAAGTAGATGGGCCATTACACATTCCAAAGGGTAGCCTACGATATGCAAAAGTACCATATGGACAAGTAAAAGTTGTCTTCTCTTAGTCTTCAGGAGTGATAGGGATTTGAAAATATCCTGAGTACCCATCTAGAAAATTATAATACTCATTACCCGCAAGTCTCTCAAGCATTTGATCAACAAAAGGAAGAGGGAAATGATCTTTACGAGTAGCGTTATTCAATTTTCTATAATCAATACAAACTCTCCAACCTGTTACTGTCCTAATAGGAATAAGTTCATTTTTTTCATTATGAACAACATTCATCCCACCCTTTTTAGGTACAACATGTATAGGACTAACCCATTCACTATGTGGAACAGAGTATATAATACCAGCATCTAACAACTTAGTGATTTCTTTTTTAACCACTTCTTACAAATTAGGATTTAATCTTCTTTGACCTTCAATCACTGGTTTATGATTATCTTCTAAGGAAATCCTGTGCATGCAAATAGTGGGGTTGATTCCCTTAATGTCCTTTATTGTCCAACCTATTGATGACTTAAAATTTTTAAGCACATTCAATAATTTTTCAAGTTCATCATCATTAAGCAAAGCACTTACAATTACAGGATATGTATCATTATCACCAAGAAAAGCATACTTCACACTAGAGGGAAGAGGTTTGAGTTCTACCTGAGGTGCCTCTGAAACTGAAAGTACCATTTCAAATTTCGTCATACCTGTCTCATGAATGTCAAGTGCAAGTGCGACTTCATCTTCTTTATCATCTAAGCTTTTCTCTGCGTCTGCCAAGTCTGCATCTCCATGATTTACCAACTCGTCAACTATATCAACTGTAAAACATGTAGCATCAAAAGATGGCATTTTCATCGCTTTGTTGAGATCGAACTCAACCTTTTCATCACCCACATTCAACATGAGTTTTCCAGCTTTGACATTGATCGTGGTGCCAGCAGTAGCCAAAAATGGTCTTCCCAAGATAATGGGCATCTCAACATCTTCATCCATCTCCAAAACCACAAAATCACAGGGGATAAAGAATTTATCAACTTTGACAAGCACATCCTCTATAATTCCCAAAGGATACTTAATAGTACGATCTGCCAACTGAAGTGAGATTCTTGTCTTCTTGAGCTCTCCAAGGCCAAGTCTTCTACAAATTGATTGTGGTATCAAACTCACACTAGCCCTTAAATCACATAAGGATTTAATATTCTCCATCTTTCCAATGGTACAAGGCAAAGAGAAGCTTCCAGGATCCTTTAACTTCTGCAGAATTGATTTTTGTATGACAGCACTACACTCCACATTTAGAGTAATAGTTTCCACATCCTCAAGTTTCTGCTTTTTAGACAACATCTCCTTTAGAAATTTAGCATATAGTGGTATTTGAGCCAAAGCATCAGCAAACGGAATGTTGATATGCAATTGTCGAAAGATTTGCAAGAAATTCTCATATTGTTTCTCCAACTTTTGCTTGTGTAGTCTTTGTGGGAAAGGAATAGGAGGAACATACGGCTTCACTGGTGCCTTTGGTGCAGTTTCTTCTTTCTTCTCCTCATCTACCTTTCCTGAAAGTTCTTCAGCCTGGACTAACTCATCTTCTTTTGACATGCTTTTCTGACTAGGCTTGATAGCCTCACCTTCTGGCAATTCTCTTCCATTCCTCAGAGTGATAGCCTTGCAATGCTCCTTACCACTTGTATCGGGCTGACTCGGAAGTGATCCTTACTCATGAACACCAACTTTATTCGCAATTTGACCAATTTGCACTTCCATCATCTTTTGAGAAGATGCTAATTGTTCAAGTCTTGAATCAAACTGCCCAAATTTAGTCTCAATGTTTGCGAAAGCTCCCGTAGTTCCCTGTATCATTTTACTAAGGCCAACTTCCCAGTCAGCAGGTTCTTTCTTTTCCTTCGGTGTAGGAAGTAAATTTTGCTGATACTGCTGACGTGGTTGAAAATTTGAGGGCTGATTTTGCTTAGGAGCTGCAAATGGTGGATTCTGCACATGATTGCTGCTATAGGAAAGATTATTGTTGGGCCTCTGATTAGGATTATAGTAAGAATTATTCTGCACTGGCCATGGCTGTCTTCCCTGAATAAAAGCTGTTTCCTCTGAAAATTGAGTAGCATACGAAGACTGATCGACACCATAATCACAATGTCCTTCCATTGGAGAAGAGATAGAATTAACATTGGCTCTCTGCCCATATACCTCTTGAGTAAGAGCATCGAGTTTAAGAGTGATTAAGTTCAGCATCTCTGTCTCTTGTGCCGATTTTGCTGAATTTGATCCATTAGGTGCCCAAGCATAATTGTTTGATGCCAATTGTTCAAGAAGTGCTTTGGCTTGATGCACAGGTGCTTTTTTAAAGTCCCCTCCTGCAGCTACATCCAAACTTAGACGAACATCTGCATTCATAGCTCCGTAAAAAGTGCTCACGATCATCCATTCGGTGCAACCATGATGTTGGCACTTTCTCAACAATGCCTTGTATCTCTCCCATGCTTGATACAGACCTTCTCCTGGTTGTGCTTTGAAACTCAGAATCATAGCTTTCATTTGTTGAGTTTTGTCAGAAGGATAGTATCTGGACAGGAACTCAATAGAAAGGTTTTCCCAAGTAGCAAGTGAAATTTCTGAAAGCTGCTGAAACCATTCCAAAGCTCTTCCCTTAATAGAGTATGGAAACATGTGTAGACGAATCTGGTCAGCTGTCACTCCATTGATCCTGAATGAACCACACATTTGTATGAAGCGCTCTAGATGACGGTGTGCATCTTCTCGCTCAATATCTGTCCAGGCCTGTTTCTGGGCTGCTCCACTTGAAATATGTATATTGGGTCACTCTGAATTATAGATTTTTCTATTATCTTCACGTGGGCTGTAAAATCACCCAATTCTGACTTCTAGAATTCAAGTTATGGCCCAAATAGTGAACCGTGTGTGCGCAGCCCATCAATTCCGAATTTAATTCTAATTTATCTCCAAATTGGACTCTTTAATCTCCAATTCTTCCAAGTTTAGGATTATCTTGCTTCCTACAATAAAACATTAAAATGTAATTAATAAACCTTCAATTAATGCAAAATATAATAAATATGAGGAATATATTTATATAAAATATATATAAATATATACTCTATCAGGGGCTCATCTAGATCTATCACAGATGCATTCCTTGCTGATCCTCCAGCCCCCTCGGCTCTCGGGCGCTGTTGCCCTGCTAGCTCTTTTTCCAGGGCTTTCCTTAGTCGTTGAGCTTCAGCCTCATTAGCTCGTATCCTCTATTGTAGGTTTGTGGAGTTAGTGTTTTGAGTCCCTCGGGGCTGGGTACTTCTCCCTCCAAAGGGATCCTTACTAGGTCGCCTCCTCCTAGGATTAACGTCCTCATTAGTTGTTCCATCATAAGTCGAGTAGGGTCCAGAAAAACCTCGATTCCCCTGACGTGAGCCATGTGGGGGCAGCAGCCCTTGCTCGTAAGAGGGCTCATAGTTAGGTGGAAGCCCATATCAAGGGTTTCTGGGCAACACCGTAGTGGAGACCTGCAATGGAAGAGGAGCAATAAAAGGAGTACTGAGAGGTAGAATTACCTAGAGTGGAGGGACAGAGGCATGGATTGAAATGTCAGGATTGGAAGGTTGAACGACGACGCTCAGGGGTCCCGTATGACGGGCGCTTGTTTCAGGGTCCTCAACGGAGGTGGTTGGGACAACAGCTCCTTGTTCCTGAGTTACGATAAGAGGAACGTTGGTGTCAACAGTGGTGTCAGGGATCTCTCCTTCGAGGGTGCTCGCGGTACTTGGTGTTCTTGCCATGGTTGATATTCTTTCCCACAGACGGTGCCAAATGTTACAGATTAAAAACTAGGTCATCTTTAATGTGTAATTAATGCTAGGATTTGTGGGAGCTTTGAGCTTTAATGGTTGCGTTAACGTGTTATGACTAACTCGGGTCCTCGTTAACTGCCTACGTATCTCAGTTCGTATGGTAATCAAGCCAATAACATAGTTCTAATGTTGATGGGTTATGCCCTTTATATAGGCACACGAGGGCCTTGGAATCAGATTAGAGTTAGGAGACTTGGGGGTCAAGTCTCCTAGTGACCTAAGGTTGTTGTGACCTCCAAGGCATGAGACCCCTCGTTGGACTCTAGCAGGTGAGGTTTATCTTTGAAATTGGGCTTCTAGAGCCTTCCATAGATAAGGGGTCTCGTAGGACTCTTCAAGCCTTTTATTGAGGCTTTATTAATTAATTATGAAATTAATTAATAAATAGGGTTTCTAGATCCTTCTAGAATGAGGGCCTTCAACAGGCTTCTTGGGCTTTTACTGAGCTTTTATTAATTAATTACGAAATTAATTAATAACAAAGGTTTAATGGGCCTATGGCTTCAACAGAGCTTGTGGGCTGGACTTACAAATCCTGTTGATCCTTGGATTTATTTTCCTTGTCTGTTTCAAGGGCCCAAACCTATGGACCATGCTAGGTCTAATAAATGAAATAATAAATGCTATAGGCCTAGCATGGTCCATAGGCTTGGGCCCTTGAAATAGACAATGAAAATAAATCCAAGGATCAACACGATTTGTAAGTCCAGCCCACAAGCTCTGTTAAAGCCATAGGCCCATTAAGCCTTTGTTATTAATTAATTTCTTAATAAATTAATAAAGGTTCAGTAAAGACCCAAGAAGCCTGTTGAAGGCCCACAACCTAGAAGGATCTAGAAACTCTATTTATTAATTAATTATGAAATTAATTAATAAATCCTCAATTAAAGGCTTGAAGAGTCCTATGAGACCCCTCATCTGTGGAAGGCTCTAGAAGCCCAATTTCAAAGATAAACCTCACCTGCTAGAGTCCAACGAGGGCTCTCATTCCTTGGAGGTTACAACAACCTTACATCACTAGGAGACTTGGCCCCCAAGTCTCCTAACCCTAATATAATTCCAAGGCCCTCGTGCGCCTATATAAAGGGTCTAACCCCTCAACATTAGAATTACGTCCTGGCTTGATTCTCACACCCATTGAGATACGTAGGCAGTTAACGAGGACCCGAGTTAGTCACGAAACATTAACGCAGCCTTTAAAGCTCGAAACTCCCCCAAACCCTAGCATTAATCACACATTAAAGATGACCTAGTTTTTAATCCCTAACATTTGGCGCCGTCTGTGGGAAGAATAACAACCATGGCAAGAATACGAAGTACTGTGAGCACCCTCGAAGGAGAGATCCCTGACACCACTAATGACACCAACGTTCCTTTTATCGCAACTGAGGAACAAGGAGTTGTTGTCCCAACCACCTCCGTTGAGGACCTTGAAACAAGCGCCCGTTGTACGGAACCCCTGAGTGTCATCGTTCAACCTTCCAATCCTGACATGTCAATCCATGCCTATGTCCCTCCACTCCAGGTAATTCCACCCCTCAATACTACTTTTGTTGCTCATCTCCCGTTGTAGGTCTCCACTACGGTGTTGCCTAGAAACCCTCAATATGGGCTTCCACCTAACTATGAGCCCTCTTATGAGCAAGGGTTGTTGCCCCTACATGGCTCACATCGGGGGAATCAAGGTTTTTCTAGACCCTACTCAACTGATGATGGAACAACTTATGAGGACGCTAATCCTAGGAGGAGGCGACCTAGTAAGGAGCCCCTTGGAGGGAGGAGTACCCAGCCCCGAGGGCCTCAAAACACTAACTCCACAAACCTACAAGATAGGATACGAGCTCATGAGGCTGAAGCTCAATGACTAAGGAAAGACCTGGAAAGGGAGCTAGCAAGGCAGCAACGCCCGAGAGCTGAGGGGGCTGGAGGATCATCAAGGAATGCATCTGTGATAGATCTAGATGAGCCCCCGGCAAGGAGGCAAACAAAGACAAGTCATGTTAGGGCTGACCCCCAAGACTTATTGTCACTTGGAGATCCTGATGATCCCACCCCCCCTTCATAGAGAATATTATGAATGAGAAGATATCATGGAAGTTTAAGATGCCTGCAATCAAGGCCTATGATGGAAAGGGAGATCCCTCCAACCATGTTCTCACGTTCTCTAATGCACTGCTGCTACAGCCCGTCAATGACGCCATCAAGTGTAGGGTGTTCCCTCAAACCCTGAGTGGTATGGCTCAAATGTGGTTTAGTCGTCTACCCCCTAACTTTGTTGGGTCATTCAAAGACCTAAACAGGGCCTTTGTTGGTCAGTTTATTAGCAACAAGATTCATGAGAAGAGCCCAGCTTCGCTAATGAATATGTATCAGGAAAAGAATGAATCCCTGAGGGACTATATGAATATATTCACCAAGGAGGCCTTGAAGGTCCCTGATCTAGACCAGAATGTAGCTATGATAGCCCTACAGCAAGGGACCTCAGAAGAGAACTTCAGGAGGTCTTTAGCCAAGAGGGCTCCAGAAAGTATGAATGAGCTCCAAGAGAGAGCTGGAAAGTATATCAAGGCTGAGGAAAGCTTGAAGAAGACTACCACTCGTTCATAAACGAGTGGAGTAGCGAAAAACGTAAGCAAGATCAGTATGATGTCGAGGATGAGTACGATGTTGAGGATAAGTATCCTAGAACCAACAAAGACTCCGACTACACCTCGAGCACGGTTGGCCAAGGGCCAAGGTTCACCGAGTATGCAAGGCTAAACTCGCTAAGAAGTGAGATCCTGATGGACATTCGGAAAGACAGGGAAGTTCAATGGCCGAAGCCACTAAAGACTGATCCTAAGAAGAGGAATCAGAATCTGTATTATAAGTTTCACAAGGATGTTGGGCATGACACAGATAATTGTAGGCAGTTGAAAGATGAGATTGAGTTCTTGATCAGAAGGGGAAAACTCAAAAAGTTTATCAAAGAAGATGATAGAAACAACAATGATAATCGACACTATAATGAACAACGAAGGGATTATGACGACTGTAATAAAAATGATCTCTGGAGGTCTAACAGCGGCCGGGACTTCAAGCAACTCGAGAAAGGCTTATGCCCGGCAAGTACTACAACTTGTGGGGGAAGCACCAAAGAGTGCAATGAGAGAAGTATCAATTTCTTTTGATGATTCTGATTTGAAAGGGGTGAACTTCCCCCAAGATGACCTGTTGGTCATAATACATGTGATAGGAAACTCTTCAGTAAAACAAATCCTGGTGGATAGTGGAGCTTCAGTAGATATCCTATTTCATGATGCATATCTCAAAATGGGGTACACCGACTCTCAACTGACTCCATCTGACATGCCTATATATGGGTTCAATGGAGTCGAGTCTAAGGTAGAGGGAACAATTCGATTGCCTGTGACTATAGGGCAGGATCCCCACGAGTCCACTCAAGTGTTGAACTTCCTCGTGATCAAGGCTGTGTCCTCTTACAATGGGATCCTCGGACGAACAAGGATACATGCGTTCAAGGCTGTTGCCTCAACTTACCACCTCAAACTTAAATTTCTAACTAGGAATGGAGTTGGTGAGGAGAAAGGAGACCAGAAGATGTCAAAGAGATGTTATGTAGCCTCGTTAAGGTCCGACGGAGTCGGGGAGCAAGTACTCCCGATCGATGGCGCGGATACGTGGAAGTAGTAGGCAACTCCTTCAGGAGTTATATTTAGAAGGATTATTAAGTAGAAATAAGGTTTAATGGAACCACTAGGAACCAATAAATTGTTACCCCAAGTGGGAAATAACTTGTTATTATGTAAGGGTAGAACCCTCTTTGACTTGAAGATATACTTCAAGAGATTTTAATGAAAGTTTATTTAGTATCCTTGAACTCTCTTGTTATGTTTAAACACGAAAACAACCTTGTACCAATGCACATAACGTAAAAATATAAAAGAGAATGCATGAACGTAATAAGAGTGCCGAGAACTGAAGGGGTTCAAGGTACGAGAATAAAAGATAAAAGCCACACATGGCCAACGCGGATAGTAAACAGCAAAGCTTTGAGAGGCCTGATTAAGAATGAAGGATTCCCCCAAGAAATTAAACATTGGAGGAAACCAAGGTTCAAAAACCCATCAATTATGTCAGTAAGATTCTGCATGGTGCAGAGTTGAATAACTCAAAGATTGAGAATTTTGCTTCAAGAAAGCTACGCCTATACTTATAGGCGCACATCATTGACGTTTTGACATACCAGTCCCTTGGAAGCCCAATTTGACCTCAATCTATGGGAGGTCAAACCCTGTAGGGCTCATCAACGTCATTCCAAGTCAAAAATTACAAAGCCTTGAGGCCCCAAGACATTTCGACCTAGGTGAGGAATTGGGCCTTTGTTCGACCTCATTCCAGGTGTATGGGAGGTCAAACCCTGTAGGGCTCATCAACCTCATTCAAAGTCAAAAATTACAAAGCCTTGAGGCCCCAAGACATTTCGACCTGGGAGGAAAATGAGTGTTAATTCGACCTCATTCCAGGTTTATGGGAGGTCAAACCTTGAAGGTCTCATCGACCTCAATCCCATTTCGACCTGGGTGGGGAATTGAACCCCAATTCGACCTCAATCTTGATCTATGGGAGGTCAAACCCTGAAGGGCTCATCGACCTCAATCCCATTTCGACCCGGGTGAGGAATTGATCCCCAAATTCAACCTTAATCCAGGTCTATGGGAGGTCAAACCCTGTAGGGCTCATCGACCTCAAAATCCCATTCGACCTGGGGTGAGAAATTGAGCCTTTGTTCGACCTCAATCCAGGTCGATGGGAGAACAAACCCTATAGGGCTCATATAAGTTAAATTTGACCTGAGCTTGAAATTGAAGTTTATTAGACCTCAATCCAGGTCTACAAGAATATAAAAATATAAATTATTATTATTATTTGACCTACAGCTCAAACGAGGTTTGAGACCCCTCAAGTCAGTCAAGTGAGGCACGAGGCCCTTCAAGTCACTCAAATAAGGTTTGAGACCCCTCAATCCAGGTCTATTTGACCTACAGCTCAAACGAGGTTTAAGATCCCTCAAGTCAGTCAAACGACGAGGCCCTTCAAGTCACTCAAACGAGGTTTGAGGCCCCTCAAGCTAGTCAAATTCGACCTGAGGTTGAAATTGAAGTTTATTAGACCTCAATCCAGGTCTACAAGAATATAAAAATATAAAATATTATTATTTAATAATAATAATAATATCCGGGTTGGACTTTATTTGAATAAAATTTATCCGAGTGGGACGCCACATTTTATCCGAGTAGGACACCCTGAATTGAGGAAATATTTATCCAAAAATTAATTGGGTAAAAATAGAAATTATTATTATTTAATAATAATAAAATCCGGGTTAAACTTTATTCGAATAAAATTTTATTCGAGTGGGACACCTCCAAATTCAGAATCCAATTATTCTAAAATAAATATTATTATTTATTAATGATATTTGGAAAAAATGAAGTGAAAAAAAAAATCGACCTCGAATGAGGCCGAAGATCGACCTCAAATTTCCCTTCGACTTGGACCAGTTTTCACCCCTTAATTCGACCTCAAATGAGGTCAAGGCGAGATGACATATACTTGAATTGTCAAATTACCAAAAGGTCACCTAGTTTCTGCAGTTTATACAACAGCCCCCTGAAGTTTGAAAACTTACGAATTCTCCCCTGAAGTTTGAAAGTTGACGATTACTCCCCTGAAGTTTGTAAATTGGCAAATCAAGCCTTACAAAATTACAAGTTGATCTCTGATGGAAAAATTACATAAAAAATTCCTAAATTATTAGGAAAAATACATGTTGTTGGTACACAAAAAATTCCTAAATTCTTAGGAAAAACACTTGTGGGTACATAAAAAAATCCTAAATTCTTAGAAAAAATACTCGTAGGTATATAAAAAATTCTTAAATTATTAGGAAAAATACCCGTGGGTATATAAAAAATTCCTAAATTCTTAGAAAAAATACCTGCGGGTATCAAAATAATTCCTAAATTTTTAGGAAAAATACCTGTTGGTACATAAAAAATTCCTAAATTCTTAGGAAAAATTCCCGTGGGTACACAAAAAATTCCTAAATTCTTAGGAAAAATACTTGTGGGTACATAAAAATTCTTAAATTCTTAGGAAAAATACCTGCGGGTACACAAATAATTCCTAAATTCTTAGAAAAAATACCCGTGGGTACATAAAAAATTCCTAAATTCTTAGGAAAAATACCTACGGATACACAAAAAATTCCTAAATTCTTAGGAAAAATACCCGTAAGTACATAAAAAATTCCTAAATTCTTAGGAAAAATACTTGTGGGTACATAAAAAATTCCTAATTATTAGGAAAAATACCCGTGGGTACACAAAAAATTCCTAAATTCTTGGGAAAAATACTCGTGGGTACACAAAAAATTCCTAAATTCTTAGGAAAAATACTCGTGAGTACATAATAATTCCTAAATTATTAGGAAAAATTATGAAAAATATCTGTGGGTACATAAAATTTTTTAAAATTATTAGGAATATTATAAAAATACTTGTGAGCACCATATGATCCCCAAAATATTTGGGGAAAATACAGAAACACCTATGGGTGATACAAAATCATGAGAATTGAAGATAATCATGAAATTCAACCTCAATCGAAGTCGAAAACGAAGCCCAAGCCAAGGTGGTCTATTCGATCTCAAAGAACCATTCGACTTCAAATAAGGTCGAAAAATTAACTCGATTATCATTCGACCTCGAAGTAAATTTGAGGCATAATTCGACCTCAATCGAGGTCGAATCAAAGCCAAAGCCAAGAGGCATGTTAATCTCAAATCCAAAATCGACCTGGAGGTATATAGAGTGAAAAGCCATGAAGGCCTATTCGAACTCAAAATCTCCATTCGACTTCAAATGAGGTCGATAATCAAGCTCGAAAATCAATCGACCTCATTTTAAATTTGAGTCATAATTCGACTTCAATCGAGGTCGAAGTGAAGCAAAAGCCATGAAGGCCTTTTCGACCTCAATCGAGGTCGAATTCGACCTCATCACTTGATCCAACCTCAAAAGAACCCTGAAGGCCTTTTCGACCTCAATCGAGGATGAAATCGACCTCATTCCATTTTCGATCTCAAGGAGTTTTTGAGGCCTAATTCGACCTCAATCGAGGTCGAAATCGACCTCAACTCCCCAAATCGACTTGGGGGTGGAAATGACCTCCTGTTCGACCTCAAACCAACTCGAAAGGAAGACATGGAAGAAGCCCAAATCGACCTCGAATCTCATCGACCTGGAAGTGGAATTGAGGTCGAAATCGACCTCATTCCAGGTCAAATTGGTCAGAATCTCAAAATATTTCCTATTTTTTAAATTTGTTAAAAGTAATATCCTTGGGGGACCAATTTATATAATATTAATTCTTTAAAAGAATTAATAATAGAAGGCCTGAGCCCGAAAGTCGAGATAAAATTGACTGAAACGAGTCAAAAGCCCGATAAGGCATTGAAAACCTTTTGTGAAACTTTTACGAAAACTCACGAAGTTTTCCCAAATGTTGGGGGGCAAATGATATGGGTAAAAAATAGCCCTAAGGAAATAATAAATATAGCGTTTATTATTTTATTTATTAGACCTAGCATGGTCCATAGGCTTGGGCCCTTGAAACAGACAAGAAAAATAAATCCAAGGATCAACAGGATTTGTAAGTCCAGCCCACAAGCTCTATTGAAGCCTTAGGCCCATTAAGCCTTTGTTATTAATTAATTTCGTAATAAATTAATAAATGCTCAGTAAAGGCCCAAGAATCTTGTTGAAGGCCCGCATCCTAGAACGATCTAGAAACTCTATTTATTAATTAATTATGAAATTAATTAATAAATCATCAATTAAAGGCTTGAAGAGTCCTAAGAGACCCCTCATCTGTGGAAGGCTTTAGAAGCCCAATTTCAAAGATAAACCTCACCTGCTAGAGTCCAATGAGGGCTCTCATTCCTTGGAGGTTACAACAACCTTATATCACATTTAATTTAGGTAAAAGAATAAAATTAACTTTTTTTTATTATAGATACTGTCTTTTTAAAAAATCAAAATAGTTTCAATTTTTAATAATTTAATGCCTTTTCTAAAATTTCTAATTACCTTATGTATAATAATGTCTTTTCTAAAATTTCAAAATTTATCTTATAGATAATAATAATTTATTTGACTTGAGGAGAAAATTTAGGAGAATATAACGTAACTTAGATTTTTTTATTTATAATTTAGAGAAAATTTAGAAGAATATAAAATAAGTTAGATTTTTTTTATAATTTACTAATTCAAAAATTAGAGAAAACTAGAAAAATACATCGGAAGGATTTGAGAGCGCCGCATAACCGTCTCCGTCTTCTCCTATATATATATATATATATATACACATCTATTGATAGCAAGTACTTCCTCAGTCCCACCCATTTGTTTATGTTTCAGAGAGAAGGTCCGACACGTATTTTAAGGTGCATATAAATATAATTCCATAACTTATTTTCAAATTTTTTTATGAATAAAAATTTAAACATTCAATTTTTATTAAAAATAAAAAAATTGTAAAAATAAGTTACGTAACTATAATTTATATACATCTTAAAATGCGTGACGAACTCTCTCTCCGAAACGTAAACAAATGGGTGGGACGGAGGGAGTATAAATTTTGACTTATAAATGTAAAAATAAATAATAATTCGTTGCTTATTAAAGCCCAGACCGTTGGCCCAAATATATTGTTTGATTTGAAAACACAGCGAAACCCTAGAGAGAGAGCAGCTACTTGTAGAATTTGATAAACAGGCGACCATGGCGACAGCTAAAACAGTAAAAGATGTATCTCCTCATGAGTTCGTTAAGGCTTATGCCGCTCATCTCAAACGCTCCGGCAAGGTATCCTCCTCTTTATCGTATCAATATCTATATGTATTGTGTATGTATATTTGTTGTTTATAGTCTTTTAATTAAGTTAGGATAGAACAAAGTGAAATGGCATTGGAAAGATATGTTAGTTTTATATTCAATCTTTCATTTGTTGATAGTTGTAATAAGTTTGTTTTCTTTGTATGTGAAATACCGTTGAACCCCGATTAATGAGTACCTTTGGAATCGGAGAGAATTGTTCACTTATCCAGGTTCAAAATACAATGGAATAACATATTACCTCCGTCCCAATTTAGTTGTCCAATTTGATTTTAAGGTGCATTGACGGCATAGTTATATAATTTATTTATACAATTTTCTTTTTGTGAATAAAATAATTTTTTATTCACAATTAAAAAAAAAATAATACGAGTGCAACTATGCGGTCAATGCACCTTAAAATACGCTTAAAAGTCAAATTAGACAAGTAAATTGAGACGGAAGGAGTATTTATTTTATGAGGCGCCACTGTTATTGTTTATATTTTTTGGAAAGATATAGTAGTGCTTGCAAAGTTTCTGTAACCTATATGGCTATATGTGATGCCTGGATAGCTAGATTATATCGATTATGTTTTGTGATGTGGTAGTTGGTGTTTAGAATTGAGGATGCGAGTAGTTTGTTTTCTTATCAAACAATTAGTGAACAAGGTATGAATTAGAAGTTGGATTGATATTATCAACTTGTAGTAATTTAAGTGTTTCTTAGTGGTTGTAATATGGGAATCGTTATAGAAGATTAGAAGGTAATCATGGTGTTTTGTTTGCACATGGTCCTAATTTCTGCCACTAATGTTCAACAGATGGAGCTCCCTCACTGGACTGATATAGTGAAGACCGGCACCTTCAAGGAACTTGCCCCGTATGATGAGGATTGGTATTATATTAGAGCTGGTACGATTTTTATTTATTTTATGTTATCCTGTGGCAAGAACCAAACACTGCCAGATGTGGTGTGCCTCGAATAGTACTAATCGCTTTCTCTAACCCTTGCTAACTTGATTGCAGCATCAATGGCGAGGAAAATCTACCTGAGGGGAGGTCTAGGTGTCGGTGCATTCAGAAGGATCTATGGTGGCCGTAAGAGGAACGGCAGTGCACCCCCACATTTCTGCAAGAGCAGCGGAGGTGTTGCCCGCCATATCCTCCAGCAATTGCAGACCATGAACATTGTTGACTTTGACAGCAAGGGGTAAGCACCTAACATGTGACATATTAGTAGAGTCAAAGTTTCTGTGTACTTGTAATTTCATCTTCAGTAGATGTCATATGCCATGGTAATTAGTAATTACCCCTCGAATGACGACAAAATTTTGTATCCTAGTGAACTTAACCAGACTAAAGAATAAAGAGGGTACTTAACTATTTGTGCTTTTGTAGTTGGTCACATAGAATTTAGACTGTGTTGTTTTTGTTGTATGTAAATCTACTGGTAGACTACAATGTTTCTGTATAGAAATATATTGTTTCTGTTCCTCTAAGAAAGGAATAAAGAAAGAAAAAAGTTTTAATTCTCAAATATTACGGTAATTATGGATGATAAATAGTACATTTTATATATTGATATCAAATAATAATAGTGTACTCCTTTAGGATCGTCGTTGGCCTATGGTAATTCATTCAGCATGTCTGCTATATTAATATCTAGATGAAGACCCCAGTCATAAATAAGAAGAAACTGCTTGAACTGATGGTTTGTTTTTTGTGCAATCCAGTGGACGAAAAATCACATCCAGTGGACAGCGAGATCTTGATCAAGTTGCTGGAACAATTGTTGTTGCTCCATGAGAGATTATCTTGAGCTCATCTAGGTTACCTTGGATAGTTCATGATATTTTGGTATCCAATAGACTTAATGATCTCTAAACCATTTTTTCTCTTTAATTAGTGATATAAATGAAGCTTGTTGAAAGTATGTTGAGATTCTGATGATGTTTACTGATTTCAAAGTCCCATTTTTAAGAGTAATGATTTCTTGTTGCTTTGGTTATATGCTTCTCTTTGCAGTAAAAAGTGATGGTATATTTCCCCACCTAAATGGGCTAGCAATTTGTTGCAGACTTGCAATGAAGAAATCTCTTGCAAAGTTCGACTGTTTAATACTTTTAATGTTTGCTATATTTTCACAGAGAAATGCGATTTGTCAAACAATGTTCCTAAAGTGTGATAACTAAATCATGAGCATATTCACCTTGGTTATCAGGCATGTGAGGCTATCAGGCAGGACTTCTAAATGTCTAATTTGAAGATTTCTAGCAAACTCTAGTCCCTTGTTTAATGTCAATGCTTAGTATCCTAAAAGTTGTGTAGTTGCCAAAATTTGTCGACGAAGCTGATACACAGATTTCTCTTGGAGCTCCATCACAATTGAGGACATCCCATCAGTTTGCGGGGACATGTTAAGTAACAAATATTTGTTTCTGTAGAATGTTAGTTTTTTGGAATTCGATATCCAACTTACTTTTACTTGTGTTTCAACAAATTTCTTCAAAACGAACTTCTAAAAAAGGCCAATTTCATAAAGATATTAAGCCCGTTTGTTTTATTTTATAAATAATTTATACGCAAGTTGAAAAAGGTATATAATTTTCAAACTTATTAACTTATAATCAACCATAAATGGTACCCTTATCTCAACGATTAAACGCAAGATAATTGTGTCAGCCATGCTTGCACCACTATATTGGTGATTGACATTACTCGATATTATATAATTGCACACTAGTTAAATTACAAAAAAGTAAAACAAACAATAATTTCATGTTTAATATAGACATTTTTAATAAAACAATTTAGGGATATATAATAATATCACCTTAAAAGTAAATTCCTTTGCATTCTTTCAAATTATTATCTTAAAAGCAGTTTAATTTTTGTTCTCCCTCTTTCTTTGTTTTGCCGTTTCTTACATATATTTTAAAGAGTAACGTTAGGATTATAAAATTGGGTACAAAAAATTGGTTCCAAATGATATGGCAGAAATGACATTTCAATTTAGAAAGTATTAATTGGTGAGATTTATGTGAATACACTGGGGTTCATTACATTTAATAGAATTATGATCAATCAGAATCTTTTATGTAGCATTTGATAACTATTTTTGTACACCATTTTATACCCCTAGAAAACGCTCAATATTACACTATTTTTAACTCAAAAGGCCTAAAATGACATTATCTGGGGAGATGACCCAAAATGGCACCCGGAGACGCTACATAGTAGCCCAATATGACACTATTTGGGGAGTAGCGTCTTGTTATTTTTGCCCTACACGATACATCGGGTAGTGTTTATAATTTTTTTTGCCCTGCACGCTACATCGTAGAGCGTTTATAATTTTTTTTTGCTTTTACTCCTAATAAAATAATAATAATAACATAACCCAAAACTTAAATTAAAAGTTAAGTATTTGAATTTATAAGTCTGTAATAGAATGTTCAACGATTTAGGGTTTAGGGCCTAACCCTAAACCCTAATTAAAGTTTGGACCCTAATTTAACCGTTTTTAATATTTTAGAGTCTATTAATTTCTTAATTGGATTTATATTTTAGAAATATTAAACTTAAATTAAAAATTAAGTACCAAATTTATAAGCCTATAATAGAATGTTCAACATTTTAAGATTTAGGGTTTAGGCCCCAAACCCTAGAACCTAAACCCTAATTAAAGTTAGGACCCTAATTTAACCGTTTTTAATATTTTAGGGTTCATTAATTCCCCAATTGAGTTTAGGTTTTAGAAATATTAAACTTAATTTTTTTTTAACTCAACATCAACTAGCGTTTTTGCTTTTACTTTTTTGTAAAAATTTTGAGAAAAACGTGACATTATCCCGCGTTTTGGCATAAAACCCATCCTCAAGTCACGTTTAGGGTCCCTAGACGCCAGACAATCTAGCGTTTAGGGCTCCTAGACGCTAGATTGTCTTGTGTTTGAGATTTTTTTTTAAAAAAAAAATTATGTCCAAACGCTAGACGATAGCATTTTGAGTCTCTTTTGGCTAAACGCTAGATGATCTAGCGTTTCTGGGTGCTATATTGGACCATTTTTCAATACTGTGCCATTTTCGGCATTTTATAGAAATTGTGTCACATAGTGCCAACATTCTAGCATTACTCTATTTTAAATGTTTTTTTCAAATTGATAAATTGGCAAAAAGAACATTTACATGATTATATATATCGTCTCTGTACTTTGAAATAATTTGTTATAGTAAGTGAGTCTTTGCGTTTGTTTAATATTTCAATCTCCTGTAGTTCTCCGCTAATTGCAATAACATATTATAATTAAGAAGAAGTTTTACTTGTTTAACTATTGAATTAATGGAGTATTATATTCACTTGATCGATGCGTGTGTGTAAATATATGTGCGTGTTGTACTTCGATAACAGACTACCTAGTATCTCTTGTTTGGCTTTAATAGATTGATTTAACATTTAGAATTATAAATTGCTTTTTTCGAATGTTGCAACTTGTAATCTAACAGAAACTTTTGCGTTTTTGATTCCTAAATAAACTTGTAATCTAACAGAAACTTTTGCGTTTTTGATTCCTAAATAAAAATATACAGCTTTTCCCTCTCTGGGAGATCAGTCCAATCATATGTTGGATAACCATTTTTCAGCAAATGGTTTCCTAACCTTGGATTAATTCCTGAATGACTAGAATTTAAAAAAAATAGCATTGTTGTACATGGTTTTCTGCACGCCCTCTAGGAGCGCCCTACATATGTTAAGGGGTAGGCGCGCCCTATTTAAGAGAAGTTTGCTCTGCCTGTTGTCGTCATTTACCTTGTATTAATTGATGTCTCTGTCGTCTACGTCTGTCAATGTATGTCGAAGACCATAGCTCCATGTTACTCGGGTTACCCTCGTAGAAGATTTATGGTATGCTGATAACCTTGTCGTGGAAGATCCTTTCCTTGTACTCAGGCGGGTTGCCCTCGTCTGGGGGCTTAAGATGTGTCCTACATTTGTGGTGGATCTAGTTCTGACCTCTAGTCAAGGTACCTTGGAAATAAGCTGTAATGGACCGGCTAGAGCCCAGGGTTTCCGGGTCAATGTCGGATCCATGAAGTCCTTGGGCCTTATACTGAGTTTTGACCTATCCGAGCAAGCCCAAATGTAGAGTCTTCTTCTAGGAAGGTTCCTCTTGCCAGTTACCTAATTTAACTCAAATTAGGGCTCCGTTATCCTAACAGGCTTTTGCTTTGCCAAGAACTACGTGGGCTTGATAATCTATTTTACCTATAAATAGAGGTGCGTATGCACATTGTTGGGGGTTGGAATTATTAGAGCTCACAGCCGTCAGAGAACAAACCACCACGCTCCAGCAAAATTCAGCCTCGCTAGATCTTTTTCCGGCAAAGAACCCCAATCTTTGTTGATTACCAGATTTCTCCATCAACAAATTGACGCTTGAAGGAGGGGATCTCATTATCTAAGGTGGAAAGATGGCACAACCACAAGATCAACGGATGAATGGCAGAAGGGAGGAAGAAGTACGGTCACCTGGTCGGGGCTAGGGTCAGGACAACCCAAACTACTATGATCATGATGAGTATGTTCTAAAGCACGTGGACAATCCTACTGACGTTGGTCGGATCGTTGAAAGACCTACTCCCATTATGATGACTAACAAAGATATGATGGAGCAGTTGTTTTTTGTTGGAGACACGGTTAGGAGTCTCCATGAAAACTTTTAAGGATTTGATGATCATCTGCGCACTTTCGAGCGTCGTTCTGGTAAGGAGCCGATGATAGAAGGAGGGAGACATACCCATAATGAAGAAATATGGAGGCTAGAAGATGCTCGTGATGACAGGTTCCATGAAGTCACCCACAGAAGATTGGTATTTGGGAGCGGTGCTACTAACCAGAACCATCACGAAAATCCTGAAAGCTTTCTACGACCTCCATATCCACATTGTTCAAGTAACCCCCGAACACAATAGAGTTTATATTCGAGATATGACTGGTAGGTAAATTTGCAGGAAGAGGCGAGAGACTCAACTCGCAGGAGAGCAGGGGAAAAACCTATCACCAATCCCATATCCCTAAGGTCAATCCACCCGGATGAAGGTTTTCTACAAAACATTGATTCGCGCACTAGTGAATCTCTTTCAAATCGACTCCGAAGAAGGGATGATAATTTTGTGAATCGTAGGCCTCTTCCTCACTGGAAGTGCCACAATGCCGAACCCATCATCATCTCTGCCAACTCTGAAAGCTCCTCCGAGGGCAGGCGTCACACCCCTCAATGACAAAATAATCCGAACACTCAGAATCCTTCTCCTCCAACAAGACCACGCCTGGACGCGTCCCCACCTCCTCCAACTGCTCAAAACGCACCTCCGCCTCCTCCAACTACTCAGGGCGCGCCTCAGCCCCCTCCCATCATCCTGGGCACGCCTCAGCCCCCTACCATCCAGGGCACGCCTCTAGCCCCTATCACCACTCAACTGACACCAGATTCGAACTCAGGTAACAATAATCAGGCCGTGCCCCCATCCCAGGACGCGCCGTCACTCAATGCATCCCAGGTCAGTCCACCATCTGAAGAAGCTTAGGAGCCGTGATAATGTAAATGTTGATGAATTGAAGAAGCTTCTCACCATCCTTGATGGAGGAAGGTCCATGACTCTGGTACAGGCTCCATCTTCTCTCTCTTAAGCGGTAAGAGAAGCTCCATTTCCACAGGGTTATCAAAGCACTACCGACCTCCGTTATCACGGGAACTCTAAGCCGATTGAATATCTGGGAAAATTCAATACTGACATGGATGCATATCAGGTGCCTGACTTGGCTAGGTGTAGGCTTTTGGCTGCTACATTGAGGGATAACGCTCAAGTATGGTTTCAGAAGTTGGGAGCTGGAATGGTCACGTCATGAGATCAAATGTAACTTCTCTTCCTAACACAATTCCAAGCTGCGGTAAAGTACGCTCCTCCAGTTATGACTCTGGCTAATGTCAAGCAAAGGGACAATGAATCCCTCCAAGCATATTTTAAAAGATTCAACTCTGAAGCTATATGAGTCAGATGAGCAACAGATGATACTTTGAAGAGTTTCCTCATTGCCGATTTAAAAGTTGGGACAAATTTTTGGAAGCATTTATAGGGGATGAACCATCGCTCTGGCCTCCTTCTATGCTGAGGTAGAACCCTTCAAAAGAATTGAAAAATCCTTGAAAGACAATAATCAATCAGGTTCAAAGTTCAACGCCAAAAAGAGGTATATGACTCCACCATCTGAATATAGGGCGAAGCCTAGGAGCCCGAATAGGGTGAACATGACACACGACAAAAGGAACTGGAGCAATCCACCTTCCTACGAGAGTAGAAGATATGGGTATACTCCTCTAGTTGCCAAGGTAGAACATATCTACGAGGTCAATAAAAATAAGGGTTTGTTCAAGAGGCCTCCTCCCCCATCAGCTTGGCAAAGAAAGAATCAGAAGAAATATTGTGAGTATCATGAATCTACTAGGCACGACACTCACGAGTTCCGACAATTGAAAGATGAAGTTGAAGTGTTAATAAAGGAAGGGCATCTCACTGAATGGGTGAAGAAGTACATAGTTGATCATCCTGCCCTAAGAAGGGACAATAGACCCAGCCTAGGAGCCAACAATCAGGAGCCAGCCTCAGATCCTACCTTTGTCAGGGCCAACAGTATACATACTATTTTTGGGGGACACCATATTGCAGGAGATGGTAGAAACGCAATGGGAAGGTATGCGAAAGAAGCCAAATACCGACCTCTTACTAATGTCAACAGCTTATCTTCAAGGCCTACAAAGCTTTTCAGAGGAGAATCCACAGACATCACCTTCATAGAGGAGGATGCCAAATGGGTGCATCACCCACATAATGATGCCATGGTAGTAACAATAAAAATTGGGACGGTGAATGTCCATCGGTTTTTTATAGATAATGGAAGCTCACCAAACATCTTGTACTATAGCACATACCAGAAAATGGGACTCCTTGACAAGGACATGACCGTGGAAAGCATATTCCTGTATGGTTATGATTGTAGTGTTGATCATTTGGATCTTTCAATTCATATAGATCTCGGACCTATGGATGTTGATATTTAAGAAAATCACACACAAAAAAAGAAATTTTATAAACTAGGCTTGATCATGGGTGAAAGTTTAAAACATTAATTAATAAAACATTAATTAAGTTTAGAAAAATTAAATAAATAGACTCAAAAAAATTAAATTTAGAAAAAAATATTATTCATATATTATAATTATGAAAGATAAGTAAATAGATTTGTATTAAAAAATGAAGGAAACTAAAAGTTATATATATAAACTGGGTGTATAGGTATATATGATAGAAATTATAAATGAGGAAATTAATTATTACCCAATAATAACAAATAAGGAAACTAATCATGTATTATAAATTTAAATAATATATTAAAATAAACATTTTCTAATTTAAAACGGGTCATGGGTAAAATGAATAGTTTTGAAATAATCAAAATAATAACTAATTAATGAAACTCTCCTAAATATGGAATGATCTACGTGTACGTTTGGAATTGGATTTGTGTAAGTTTGGAATTAGGAATTTGCTATTCAACTATTATATATATAAAAGATTTTATATCAACTATTTCACTGGAAAATCAATCCAAGGTTATAAAACCAAAGTTAATATTAACGTTATAAATCTGAAAAATTAATATGTGAACGTTATATTATTCAGAAAATTAATAACTAAGTTGGTAAAAGCAAGTGGAAGCTATTCTACAGACTAAGGTTCGACTCTCTCGGGAGACGCTTGGCACACTTGACTTTAGTAGTTGAGTCCGGATTTACCGAGTTATGGGTGAGGGCAGTCCATAATCCGATGTTTTGAAATCCCACATTAATGTGGGGTAGTTTCTCGTAAAAAAAATTAGAAAATATAACGTTCATATTTTTTGACACTATAAATATGAATGCTTCACAAATATTTTTTTCACACTTCTTATCTTCTTAAAAAATTATTCTTTTAAGAAAAAATGAAGCTCCATCATTATTATCCATAAATATTTTTATCTTCACATATATTTTTTATTTGGAACTAGCCGTTAAAAGCTAGCGTTTGTTTTTTTATTTGAAACTAGCCGTTGGAAGCTAGTGTATGCCTTGTATTCCTTTTATTTCCTATATAACATGTTTGTTTTCCGTAATAGTTTCTAACTCATTTTCTTAAACAAATTAAAATTTATACTGTGGATGAGAACTTTGATGCGTTTGAAAAATTTATTGAAGAGTTTTTATTTGATAGTTCAATGGAGGATCGTCGCCTTGAACTATTCAACCAAATTTATGGAGAAGGCTCATCGACCACGAATCGACGGGAGATATATAGAGATCATAAAGTAAGCCATGAACTTTTAGAGAGAGTTTATTTTGCTCAAAATCCAGTATACCCTCTAGAGACACGTGTTCTTTCGAATTGTGGATGCTCTTTCAAATTTTGATCTATATTTTTAGCAAATAGTTGATGCATTCGGAAGAAGGGGCCTATCATCTTTACAAAAATGAACGACAACCATATATGTGACACCCATGTACTATAAAATATCCGTAATTTTTTTATATAATCATATAATAATATGACCAATATAAATCCAAGTGCCCAAATAATTACCTCACAAAACCATATATATTAGATATAACAAAACCACATCCTTCTTACAATTTATACACATAAAGTATTACTCAAAAATATTATACACATGGTCAAAAGACTCAGTTATATAACTAGATATATAAGTGCTGAGGAGTAGGGAGTCTTGAGCACCAGCTGTCCGACCTGTAAACTTAAGACGTATCTATAACTCCAAACTCGATAAGGAAAAGTTTAAACTGTAGGGTTACTTGAAAAATATTTGCATTTTATATGAAATGCAACTCAGTATAAATTATTATCGATTATATTTACAATAGTTTCTAAATATATTTTAAAATATATAAATAGTGCCATGTACATGTATGCATATTTTTAAGACCTCAGCGCTTACCATTGCACCAAAACTCCGGAGTGATAGTGAGGTGCTACTTTATTCCCTTAAGGGAACAGTCAGCGCCAACGTTTCGAATATGCAAGATGCTGGATATTCCCAACAATCCCCCCCCAGCATATTGCCAATATTTAAGCAAATGCCTTACGTTGAGACTCGAACACGTGACCTGCTCTGATACCACTTTTTAAGACCTCAGCGCTTACCATTGCACCAAAACTCCGGAGTGATAGTGAGGTGCTACTTTATTCCCTTAAGGGAACAGTCAGCGCCAACGTTTCGAATAGGCAAGATGCTGGATATTCCCAACAATTGGTAATATGCTGGGGGGGGGGATTATTGGGAATATCCAGCATCTTGCATATTCGAAACGTTGGCGCTGACTGTTCCCTTAAGGGAATAAAGTAGCACCTCACTATCATTCCGGAGTTTTGGTGCAATGGTAAGCGCTGAGGTCTTAAAAAGCTAAAATCTAAAAAGGAACAACTAGAGCTTGTAGGAATCACAGTTAATAACCTTAAGGAAAGAAATGAATATTTGGAGAATAAGGTTAACTGTAATGCAGAGGTTGAGACAGCACTTATGGCTAAGATTTCTGAGCTAGAGTTAAAATTGGAAGCTTTTAAGAACTCAGCTAATATTGCTAAAGACATAATGGATAAGCAGAGCTTAGATAATAAGACATGTATAGGCTTTGACTACAATGAACATAAAAGGAAAAACAAGAAGGATAAAAGGAATGTAATTTTCAATGCTTCTAGTACTGTTTTATTAGAAAATGAAAATGTTCCATTTGTCATTAAGAAGAGTAGTAATCCTGTCTTTAAGCTCCCACTCTCAGAACCCTTAGACGAAGATACTATCGTATGGAAACAAGAAATGCTTGTTGAGGATAAGTTAAAAGAGAAAGAAGTTGAGGAAAATAATGTAGAACAAGTTACACCTAATGAGCCAGTTAAAACTGAATCTGCTAAAACTGAATTAGGTGGTAACAAGAACAAGTCAAAGAGTAATAGGAATGGGAAAGTAGGTGTTAAAATTGCTAATTCTGCTACACCTGCACCCACTGCACCTAGGAAATTGTGTACTAATTATAATTCTGCTGGACACCTTAGTCATGCATGTAATAAGGTTAAAGTAGAATCTAATATTCCTGTTGTGCAGAACATGTTTAGCATGAATAGTTCTTATTTGCCTTGTGGTATTACTGGATGTATGCCATGTGCTTTTAATATTATGAATGCTTATTTCAATTTGATGAATGCATCTACTTCTAGTAATTGCATAGGCATAGAAAGAAGCATGAATAAGAAAAGGTAAGGGCAAAGACTGCTAGTCCTCCTAAAGTTAGAAAGGAGACTCAATCTCCTAAGCCAAAAGACAAATCTGTCAAGGCAAAGGAACATGATTCGAGTTCAGTCAAAGTAGAACTTAAGGATGTGAAAATTGAACCTGTTACACCATCTGCAAGAACCTCTAAATTTCTTGGACCCAAACAAGTTTGGGTGCCAAAGAAACCTTAATCACTTTGTGGTTGCAGGGCATAGATACTAATGAAAAAGTCATGTGGATTTTGGATAGTGGATGTTCAAGGCACATGACAGGAGACAAGTCCCTGCTGACTAATGTGGTTGAGAAGACCGACCCAGTTGTAACCTTTGGAGATGACAGTAAAGGCTTTACTAAGGGATATGGTAGTCTGGAAGTTGGAAATGTTATCATTGAAAATATCTCTCTTGTTGACGGTCTGAAGCACAACTTGCTAAGCGTCAGTCAATTTACAGATAAAGGATATAATGTGGACTTCAGGAAGGAAAAGTGTCTGATCACCAACAGGAAAGATGAAAAGCTTGCTCTTAAAGGAGTAAGAAAAGGAAATCTATTCGTAGCTGACTTAAACACTGCAAGCAGAGGAGAAGCAAATTGTTTCTACAGTAAAGCATCCTCTGAATTGAGTTGGTTATGGCACAGAAAACTATCTCACCTGAACTTCAAGGCGATGAATTCTTTAGTAAGAAGAGAATTGGTGAGAGGGTTACCACAGATAGAATTCTACCAAGAAGGACTCTGTGAAGCATGTGAAAAGGGTAAGTCAAAAAAGGCGTCACATAGAAGTAAGGACATGTCAAGCATCAGCGAACCTCTCCAGTTGATTCATATGGATCTGTTTGGACCGGTTAATGTCATGTCAGTTTCAAAGAAGAAATATGCTTTAGTGATTGTCGACGACTACTCCAAGTACACGTGGGTGTTGTTTTTGCATTCTAAGGATGAAACACCTCAAATGGTAATCGATCACATTAAAAAGATTGAGGTGGAAGCTGGATTGCCTGTGCGGACGATCAGATCAGATAATGGAACTGAATTCAGAAATGCAGTTCTAAATGAATTCTGCACAGAGCGAGGCATTTCAAGACAATACTCAGCCCCAAGAACTCCACAGCAGAATGGAGTGGTAGAAAGGAAAAACATGACTTTGATTGAAGCAGCAAGGACAATGCTAAGCCAGTCAAAGCTACCTACATACTTTTGGGCAGAAGCAGTCAACACAGCTTGTTACACTCAGAACAGAACCCTAATCAACAAAGACTTAGAAAAGACATCCTATGAGATTATGACCAACAGAAAGCCATCACTGAAGTACTTTCATGTGTTTGGTGGAAAATGCTATGTATTGAAAGATGAACATCTGGGCAAGTTTGATGCTAAAGCAGATGAAAGGATTTTCCTTGGTTACTCACTGGAGTCTAAGACGTACAGGGTATATGTGATTGAAACTCATAAGGTCATTGAAAGCCTTAATGTAATGTTTGACGACACCAAACTCCCAAGTCTTCAAAAAGATAAAGATTCTGAATCTTTGAAAATTGAAAATCTATTAGAATACTACTTAGGAGATGAAGATGTACCTGGTGCTGCATCTGGTAGTCATGAACACACGGAGATTGATAATCTAGAGCAAAGTAGTGGAAGTGTTGGTAATACCACACAGTCACAGTCACAGTCTGTATTTCAAAATCAGTCTGTTACTGAACCTGCTAGCTCAACTGGTGGATCATCAAATAATGAAGGCAGCAACTCAGGGGGAGGTGAAGAAGGATCAGCTAGTCACTCTCAACACAACTACGAAGAAGGACAATCATCAAGGGCTAATCTGCCTAGATAGAGGGTTTGGAACAGAGATCATCCCTTTGAATTAATCATTGGTGACCCAGAGAGTGGTGTGAGGACTAGAAGAGCAATGGAGAATGAATGTTTGTACACTGGTTTTCTATCAGAGGAAGAACCTAAAAAGGTTGAAGATGCTCTAGAAGATCCAGATTGGGTGATTGCGATGCAAGATGAACTCAATCAGTTTGATAGGCAGAAAGTTTGGAAACTGGTACCCAGACCTAAAGACAAATTTGTTATTGGCACTAAATGGGTATTCAGGAATAAGTTAGATGAAGATGGCATTGTTACGAGGAACAAGGCCAGACTAGTTGCTAAAGGGTATTCTCAAGAAGAAGGAATAGATTATGATGAGACCTATGTACCAGTAGCAAGACTTGAAGCCATCAGGATGTTTTTGGCATTCGCAACACATTCAAACTTTAAAGTTTATCAAATGGATGTGAAGAGTGCATTCCTGAATGGGGAGCTGGAAGAAGAAGTATATGTAGAGCAACCTCCGGGTTTCGAGAACAAAGATCACATGGACTTTATGTACTTCCTTTTTAAAGCTCTTTATGGACTCAAGCAGGCGCCTCGAACATGTTAATGCAGAGTAGGTACGAGATGAGTATGATGGGCGAGCTTACTTTCTTCCTTGGACTACAAGTGAGTCAGAAGAAAGATGGGATCTTCATTTGCCAGGCAAAGTACATCAGAGATCTTCTAAAGAAGTATGGACTTGAAGATTCAGCCCCCGTCAAGACTCCAATGCCAACTGCCACAAAGCTTGATGAGGACAAATCAGGTAAATCTGTCGACATCACAAGCTACAGAGGTATGATTGGATCTCTACTTTACTTAACTGCAAGTAGGCCAGATATTATGTTTTCAACTTGCCTATGTGCACGGTTCCAAGCTAATCCAAAAGAGTCTCACCTTATAGCTGTCAAAAGAATTTTTAGATACCTGAAGGGTACTCCAAATTTGGGAATTTGGTATCCTAAAGGTACTGGTTTTGACCTAATCGACTATACAGACTCCGATTTTGCAGGTTGTAAGATTGACAGGAAGAGTACTTCTAGAAGCTGTCAATTCTTGGGAAGAAGATTGGTCTCATGGTATAGCAAGAAGCAGCACTCAGTGTCTACCTCAACAGCAGAGGCAGAATACATCGCAGCAGGTAGCTGTTGTGCTCAGATCCTATGGATGAGAAACCAACTCCAAGACTATGGCTTTATGTTGAACAAGATTCCAATATTCTACGACAACACAAGTGCCATAGCTATAACCAACAATCCGGTTCAGCACTCACGAACCAAGCACATTGATATCAGGTATCACTTTATAAGAGAGCATGTCATGAATGGAATTGTGGAGTTGCATTTTGTACCCACAGAACAACAACTTGCAGACATCTTCACGAAACCACTAGACGAATCCACTTTCTCTAGGTTGGTTAGTGAATTAGGGATGTTAAATTTAAATTAATTTTTGTTTGCGAGGAGTTGTATGGATTCACAGGTTATTGAATTTTTATATCCAAAGGACTTGTGACCTCCAATCTAACTTATGATCTCGGGCTTATGAATATCAATATTAATTATCATAAGTATACCAGTTATGCTTTGTGGTAATTATTCGATATAGCATAAGTAGTTAACTGCTACATAAGTGTTTTGTAGTTAACAAGAAGCATAACAGTCTGTGGTTTAGAATTAATTGGTGGATTTCAATGTGATGAGATCTGGCTGAGAGATTCTATATCAGACATGTTGTGATTTTTAGTGAGAAATTAGTTGCACAGACTTGTTTATTTAATGTACTGGTTATCACTAAAAGCATGTGTAGCAATTACATTTCATGATCTTATTTTGCATAACTGTCTGTATGTTTATTCATAGTATGCTTGTATGATGGTTTGGATTGTGATTGAGTTGGTTTAAAATTTTTGAAAATTTCAAAAGTAATAGAATATGGAACAAAATTTTTTTTGGTTCCAAAGATTTTAAAGCAACCACCTATGCTTATTAGTATTATTATAATAATTATTAATATTACCTGTTTGTGGATTTCAAATTGGATTATTATTAATTCGATAGTTATTTCCAAATTAAGATTCTAATATTTCTATTTTAGGAATATTAATTCATTAATTTAAGAAATCTCTATTTAATTAATTTTATGAATATTTGAAATTATTTTGTAAGTGTATTTAAATTATTTTTATTATTTTTAAAACTCTCGACAGTTACAATTAGATATATTTTTCGTAACCATCGAAGTGGTTTTAAACAGTACTCAATAGTTATAAAAAAAATATATTATATTATAACAGTCGAAGTAGTCTTTTGATTAATATATATATATATATATATATATATATAATAATAAAAAAAAACTATTCATCTCGATAGTTACTATATCTATCTGGTTAATTATTTTATCTGCTTCGATAATTATTTTTTCTAGCCGTCGAAGTGGCTAATTTTATTAATTAACCTTTCGATAGTTACGTTTTATTTATTAGTGTGCATCTCGATAGTTACTATAGTTTTTATTTTATTATTTTTATAACCATCGAGTTGTTAAAAAAAAAAATCGATAGTTACGTTACTAGTACATGTTAAAGGGCAGCAGGGTAATATATTATATTTAACCATCGAAGTGGTCGCCAGTTAACTAAATATATATATGTTTCTGCCACTCGCTAGTAAAACAGCATGCTCGCCGGTTAAGTAGAAGTGAATATATAAATATATATATAGTTTCATTCTCTTTCTCGCCAGTTACATATTACTTAGCTGCTGTAACCATCGAGCCAGAAATTTGATTTTCTTTCCTCATTTTCTACCATTCTAGTACTAGTTTTGAAAATCTAAACCGATAGAATTGTAGATCCAGTCATCCCGAATTATTTGATACCAGCCTTGTATCGTTTGGTTTCAATTTTGTTTCGGGTATTTCAAATTTTGGAATTTTTTCTAGGGTTTGTTTGAGGTCTAAAAATCACAAAAAAATAGTTCCACCGTTCAAATCTCTCCTAGTTTAGCATATATTTTTTTCACGATTTTTGGAGGAGTTTTGAATTTTAGTGTTTTCGGTTCGTTATCGAGTTTAATTAAATTCATAATTAATTATTTAAAGTTAAAATTTTCGATAATTTTTACTATATAAAAATGGTTAGAATTTTTACTATTACCAAAACGAATTTAGTTGCCGAGTTTGACATTCAGTCCCTTCCTGCTAATTATCGGGCCTGGGCACGAGTGTTAGTCGAATATTCTCGAGTGAGGTATGCCTTAGTAACAGACGTGATATTAAATCATAATATGCTACGAGACTGTTATTGTTCTGCATATAACTTTTCAGCTGTTGATGAACTGGCTTTTACATTTAGTATTGCTAATCGGGAAATCCGGGTGACGGAGCTAGATTTGAATCGTATCTTAAGATTCCCTGAGAATAATCTAGTCCCTTATCCCAATACCGAACAATTAACTCAGTTCTTCACGACTATCAACTACGTTAATCCTAATCTCCACGACTCGGGTGAAAGGTGTAAACATCATTTACCTAAGGAATGTAATTTCTTTTTCCACACTCTTATGCAATGTTTCTCTTACAAAAAGTTCAAGACACACAGTATTTCAAGTTTTTATCGAACTTTAGGCTTCAGTGTTGCTAATAATTGTAGGATAAATTTTGGTAGGTTATTATTGAATCAGATGTTGTATGTTATGGGATCGGTGGAGTACATAAACCTTCAAGTCACTAACGTGGAGTGTTACTTTCCACGGTTCCTATAGCTTATCCTTAATGATCTAACGACTAACGAGGAAAAACTACTATATACTAGTAGTGTTACCTCTTTGTGTATGAAACAGAAAAACAGGATAGCCAACACTCTGAACAATAACAGAAACTACATCAACGAAGCACCTGCTCAAATGACTGAATACATGCAGGGTTGTGTAGTAGACATGGAAAGAGACGAGCCTCAAGGGCCTCAAAAAGATGATCAGGTCCCTGAACCAGTGCAAGAATCAGTTCCAGTAGGTACTCATGTAGAGGATTTAGCTCAAGAAGAGGAAGTGATTCAGGTGACAGAGGAATTACAAATTTCAGGAGATGGATTTCAAAGTATATCTGGAGGAGATTCTGTAGGTCATGCTGACAGTCAGAAATCATATCATCCTTGGACTCCTACATGTAGTACTCAAGGTAGTCTTCATGTCTCTGACTCTTCAGCTTATTCTAATTTGCAAGATCTTTTTGGAGAAAGTGTCAAGAACCTATCAGCTGAGCCCTCTGTGGCTATAGGACAAGGAAATGAATCTGAAACCCAACAGATTCTAACCACTGCCTCAGAACCAAACACTATAAACACCTTACCTTTATCTTCTCTCCAACCCCTAAAAAGAAAATTTGTGAGTGAAGGAGATAGTTCCTCAGAAGCACTATATAAGGAATGTGAGGGAACCCAAACAGCTCTACCTCTGACTAGACGTCGATTAGAAGAACCTGAGGTATCTGTTAGCCCATCTATACCCTCTCAAAAGGATATAGAGCTGAAAAAGGCAAATACACAGTCTCTGGGGACATCCTCTCAACAGGGTGAACCTATTGAAATTCGCCCGTCGGTCAGGGCATCTAAAAGAGTGTCCATAATTGAGCCTCCAACCAAGTTATATATTGCACTGAAAGGAGCACACACAGGAGGAATTGACGGATGTTGCTACTACTGTAGCAGAACCTATACAGGTAGATCCTGTACAGGTCATGCCTTCACAGGCTATTGCGGGAGTCACGGGTCCTTCATTGCTAAACATTACAGGATCCAATGTGATAAGCCCCCCAGGAGGAACATTCCTGGCTTCTAATAAGGAGGTCTCCACTACTATAAGTGGAAAGGAGAAGCAACTACTTGGCAATAGTTCTTCGGATGAGCCATTTAGGATTTTAACTGCAGGTACAGAAGACTTGCTGGAGTCAATGAGAGTGAGTGAAACACCAACAGAACGATTGAGAGATCATAATTCACCCACACCTCTAAGACCGAGCGAGAGAATTGAGAGACAAACACCTACAGAACCTGTCAGTGAGACACCTACCAGCCAAATAGATACCCTCACAATGCACATACAATCTCTAAGTCAAAGGGTTTATAACCTGGAGACTACTGTCACCGAAATGAAATCTGAATTTCACAGCAATATTATGGAAATAAAATCTGTTCAATACAACATGTTGCAGGATTTACAGATTTTCAAGACTGATATGAAGAAGTTTGTTACAAATTTGTTTGAAATGTATAAATCTCAAACTACTCAAATCCCTGCTTCGAATGATAACATAACTAAGGGGGAGATGATAGTGCGAGAGCAAGAAAAAGAATCTGGTGCTGATATGGGGAGTAAAGACAAAGGGAAAGGCAAGTTGGTAGAAGTAGAAAAAGAAGCAAACATTTATACATCTCAGGGGGAGCAAGATATACCGCTGGAGGTAAGGCTCACACTTGAAGAAGGAGAAATATGGGAACCTTCTCACACTGCTCCTACAACTCAGGAAGATTATTTGTTTGATGAATTCGTAAATGGTGTCGCTTATCAGTTCACTGAAACGGACTTTGTGGAAACATTTGGTTTGCTAGATGCAAATCAATCCAGGATAAGGGCATGTGAAATTGCATGAATGTCTCAAGAGAAAGTCAGAAAAGAACACTACAACCACTATATTGTAAGGAGACAAAGGCCGTTGGTGTTATCAAGAGAAGGAAGTGCATGGGACAAGGCTAGGAGTCTTTTGCAGAAACCAGAGTTAGGAGTTATTCAAAATGAAGATCAAAAAGTTCTGGAAGCATTGCAAGAAGCTCACAAGAGTCATCCATCAATAAACCAGTTCTTTCATGCATTGAAACAAACAATTAAATTGATATTCATCACGACTAACATCAATGGATGGCGGATTCAGATTCAATTCAATAATTCGACTACTAAGACCATTTCTTCTAATTTTATCAAGATGAGGTCTCTCACAGAATTGCATGTCATGAAGATTAGAGTGGACAAGAGATCTCATGTGAATGAACTTCTTACTGATATGATTGAAGATCAAATGAGCAAAGCAGAAGTTGAAGTTCACACTACTCCTTATACAGTGATATTCTACAAAGACAAGTTAGTTCAGACACTGTGTTTGAGTGATGAAAGACTGAGTCTATATCCTTTGAAGCGTCTGAAATATGTTGAAGGGCTTCTTAGGAGTGAAGGACTTAGAACAGAAGAAAAGTGGAAAGCTGCAGAGCGCATCTATGCTTATAGACTTAATGTCTTATCAAATCAATCTATAGATATTTCCAAGGTCAGAAGAATAGATCCTTCAAATGGATCTTAACCAAAATTGCCTATGTATACAAAAGAAAAAGGAGATTGGGACTTTGAAAAAGTCAAGGCAATGAGTGAATTCAGATTTAACCATCCAGGGAAAGTGTTCGAGTATACAAAGAAGCCAGATTTTCCAATTGTCTTTCCGGATTTTGATGTAATCAGGGAGATAGAGACAATGGTGTTAAAGGATCCTCCAGCAATCAGGTACAAGAACCCCAAAAGAAAAACTGTAATAGTTGATATCCACAAGATGTCTTACATGACTTCTAAGGAATTGGGTTTTATACTTGATCAAATCAAGACTTCGACGAACTATAAAGACAAATCAGCATTGGTAGAAATCTCTAAGCTTTACATGGAGAAGTTGGGAGCAGAATCATGTTACAACACTGATTGGGTTAAAGCAGTTCCAAAAAGGTTGAGTGTTAAAGGAAAGACGAAAATTCTTGAATTTACATTCGAACAGGTTAAGCAGATCAGGAAAGTAGCTGTCTTGCAAACACTTCAGGAAGCTTTGTCAGATCCCAAGCCAAGAAATATGCTAGAAGAAGAAGCACTGGATCTAGTGAATGACCAGCTTGCAAGTCTTGTACAATGAGAATGACATAATGTATATCAGTTCAGGCTAGAGGAACATTCATTGTACATTGTAATTGTTTTTGAAATCTGGAAATGTATAATATGATCCAGAATGTATTTAATATTAGTTTACCATCTTCTATTTACTTTTTCTTGTAAGTTATTTGAGTTATCCTCTTAAGGGATTTGCTTGTCGAACTCTAACAATCAAATATGGGGAGATTGTAAAGCATAATGTAACGTAACGTAATATGTAACCAAGGAAACTAACTCAACACAGATGGTCGGTAACTTATATTAAAATGAAGCACGGAATCGACTGCGAATCGTTTATAAGTTGAATACAAAAGACCAAGATATTAGAGGAAGCTTTGAAGACATTGAAGATCACTGAAAGAAGTTCATTAACATGTTCAAGCCTCAGTGAAGAATAAAGATGTAGTTTTTCAGAGGTTCAGAAGATGTAAGAGGTTTTACAATAGAGAAGTCAAGGGATTCCAGTAAATTACAGAAGCACTTCTTAACAGCTAGAGAAACAGGGCCAATTGAATAGTCAAGAAGATGTGAAGATCAAGTTCATGTTAGTCGTTTGTGAACCAGACCAGTTGCACTAAATGTCAGCACAAAAGGAATTGAGAACCGCATCTATGTTAGAAAAGAATTGGCTGTATAACCGTTGTGTGCTAAAGCTCGGAGAAAATCAAGTTCAAGTAGTAAAGGTAAATTTATTAACTTGGTTGCAGTGAAAAGAAATATTACAGAGCTTTGAATCGTTGGAAAAATGCCTAAGGTGAACTACCGATAGTTGGTTTTGGCTGTTTGACTGTTTTGTCTTATTTACCGACGGTTGGGTCTCCTGTTTGACTATTTCGTCTTATTTACCGACGGTTAGCAAATCACTCAACAGTTAGCATTTTTGGATATATTATTAATTCTATTTCCTCGACGGTTATGGTTTTAATAATTCATTTGAGTCGATAGTTGAGGTTTAAGATTGTTTAATCTACAGCCAGCCACAACATGCCACCTATCATTGATATCCTTGAGCAGAATTGTTTTAAGTGATTTATTTCTCTCGACGGTTATCAACAGACTCATCGATGGTTATAAAACAAATGTCTCGACGGTTGTTAATTCAAGAAGTGAGAAGCAATCTATTTACTTGGTTCTCAAAAGGCCACGTAGAAGATTGAAAAAGCCTACACAATAAAGCAGCAAAGCCAAGCCTTTGTGATTCATTCATTAATTCATTCAGTTACAGAGAGAAAGCATACAGAGTAAAGAAGAGAGACGCAGAGAAGCCATTAACGTCATTTGAGCTAGTGTCATTATTTTTGTTCGTATTGATTGTTGTTGTTGTATTGTAACTGTACTAGTGAATCAGTTGAAGCTAATCTATGGATTAGAGTTGTGTAGCACCTTCGTGGTTTATATTAATAAAACGATATATTCCCCGAACGAACTGTGTTTGTATTAACTGTGTGCATACCTTGTGTTTGATTTAATATCTGTTCGAACTGTCAACTAGTCCATAACAAATCATTCCGCGAATATTTTATAAATTAGACAATATCGTATTCAACCCCCCTTCTATGATATTTGGGACTAACACATATGCCTCTATATTCCACTTTATTTATTGTAATCCGTCATACTCTGGATCGTCCCGAGATTCCAATATATGACCCGAAGGTCCCAATATATGGCCCAAAAGCCTCTAATATATGACCTGAAAGTCCCGGTATATGGTCTGAAGACCTCCAATATATGACCCGAAGGTCCCAGTATATGGTCTGAAGATCTCCGATATATTTACGATTACAGAAATATGAAGGTCACAATGCCTTTAATTAATCCAGTTGTGTATGCATTTATGTATAACATGCTAAATCAATCCAAGTGGCAAGCCGCATAAATGTAACCAATATACATAAAATATATATTTATATAATCTCAAATTTATACTCACCTCGTCTTGTTTCCTTTTAATCGGATAAATTCACTCGGACGACTGGTACAATATTTCTTTAAAAACCCTGGTCCATCTCAAGCACACGACATCACTCACCGAAGACAACAGAGATAAAAAATTGTATATCACTACTAACTTATATGAAAAGCTCTTGTGTTTATTCCTTGTAAATCTTTTATTTCTCTCCCCCCAGTTTATGTTTGTTGGAAAGTCCCTTTAAAATAATGTCAATATTTGTAGAAGGAGGGGGGGAGGGGGGGTTGAATACAAATATTAAAACTTTTCAATTTACTTAAAGTTTTATATTTGTTCTTGATGTTAAGTGTTTGAGAAGTATTGATAATAAAACATGAAACATCAAAATCAAGAAATAAAACTTGAACAAACTAAATCACAAGATTTAAAAATTACTGGTGGGTTGTTTTATCCACCAATGAATTGATTTGCTTAAATGATCTAGATCCAATGACCCATCTACTTTTTACAAAGATAAAGATATGAATCAACTGTACTTTACAAGTGCTTGAAAGCCAGAGAAGATGATTCTGAAAGTGTATTCTATGTGTCTTTCTTTTTCTTTTGCTACTACTCTTGTTTATATATTACAAGAGTGTTTACAACATTCGAGAATTAACATAAGACAATAATACCTATCTAAGAATGTTGTTCCTACTATCTTTCTAGTTTGTCTGAACTATTTTGAATAAGTCCATTGTCCTAGAAATGACAGCTTCTATTGAGTCTTCACAGTCAGAGTTGATTGTCTTCCATAGCTGTATTCTAGTCTGTAAGATTCCTGACATTTTGTCCTTTATTGATCTTTCTTATCAATTGATAATTTACTGTTAAGCATATCAATTGATTCCATCTTGCATCCTTCAATTGATGTCTTCCTTCAATTGATCTTGATATCCATCAATTGATAATAGCAATTGACTTATCGATTGATAGATGTTATCAATCGATGGGTCTTCACATCAGTTGATGGTCTTCAATCCTTGACTTTGACTTGATAGCAATCGATCCTTCATCCATTGATTCTTCAACATCAATTGATCATCCTTCACTTGTACATTTTACCTATCTTCAAATATTTATAATTTGACAGTCTAAGACATACATCAATTGATGATCTATATCAATCAACTCTAGTATCAATCGATGAATAGAGAATTATAATTGATCTAGCCTTGTCGATTGATAGAGACTAAGTACAACTTTGTTACATTAAATATCCATATTATCAGTTGATTAATACAAACACTTCAGCTGATATATGGTTCCCTAAACAATTGATATTTATAGAACACATATCAATTGATTAGTTACAATAATAAATTTCTATGATTCTAAAGTTAAGTTATCATCAAAACTAAATAATTCTTAATAACCCTATTTATGTCTATGAGAGTAACATGAATAAATTTACTTGATGATAACAAAACGAAATAGATAAGTAGAAATTGCTAGAATCATAAAATTTCAAGCACCTTAAAGTACTGAAGAAATTTTTAGTTTCAGAAATAGCAGTTGGTGGACTTGTCTTTTTGTAGATGATGTTAGGGATTGTGGGGTTAACAATGTAATCAATCTTAGTACTTAGTATTAATCAGAAAATAAGTTGATTAAAATGTACTATCATATGTATATTGACAGTATGTTTAAAATAGTCACTTGAAACAATATGTTTAACAAAGCCAAATATGTGACATTAAGTTTAATAGTTACTGTCTTATACAAATGTAATAACTTGATCAATGAAGTAGAAGTTCACAAAAGTGTTCATGCACAACATGGTTTAAACCCACGACAGTAGCGTTCAACTCTCAAGCCTATGACAACATATTCAAGTGACAATACAAAGGAACATGTGACAATAACTATTCCCTCGACAGTAAACTTGACGGAGAATGAAGATTTAAAGATAACAAGTTTTACTGACAATAACTATTCCCTCGACAGTAAACATGATGGAGAATGAAGATTTGAAGATAGAAAGTCTTACTGACAGAAACATTGGTGGGGATAGTTGACAACAACTTTGGAGATAGTATGTTTCAGTAGACTATCAAAGCTTGACAACAAAGTATGCGAAGCCGAAGATACTATCACCATAGAGGAGCTAAAAGTTAACTGTATACTTTTAGTGAAGCTGACATTCTGTTCCAGGTAGCAGACTAGATTGTGAAAATACAAGGATTGATTTGGACATGTCTATCTAGTCTGTCAAGTCTAGTACTGCAACTTGGGAGAAGACAAGCAAAAAGATAAAGTGGTTCAAAGAGTCAAAGATTTCTGCATATCTCAGAACAACTTTATCTATAAATGAAATGTAGCCAAGGATTGAACAAGAAAAGTTAAGTTTCTATTTCAAGATTTATTCTAAGACCAAGGAAAAGTGAATCTGTAAGTGGGATATGCGTTTCAGTATAAATACACATATCTCACTGGTACTTTTCCTTATGCAACTGAGCTAGATTTTCTCTCAACCTTAGAAACATTAGTAAATTCATTGATATTGTTTCTTTGTAGCTGGAATCAATTTCTAGTCAGTCGTAGAAAACCAAAAATAAAAATATTATTTTTGAAGTTTAAAAATACTGTCTTCTTTATCTGCTTTCATTGTTTGCATTTTAAACTTGTTATTTATAAATCTTATTTGTTGTTAGCAAGAATTAGTTATAATTAATCAAGTTTCATTCAACCCCCCCTTTCGCAACACTTATTTTGTTTAACAACTGGTATCAGAGCAGCAGGTTTAACATATCTTACCTGAAAAGATCTAAAATGAGTGCACAGAAAGTAGGTAGTATAAAGATAACCACCTTTGACAAAGAATATTACAACCTCTGGAAAAAAGAAATGATGTTGTTCATAAAAACAGCCAACCCACTTTATCCTGGTATTCTGGAAAATGATCATTTTATTCCTCAATCATATGTACCTAAAACTACAGTAGAAGGTGAGACAATACTTGCCTACTGGGTTCCTAAAAAGGTTTCAGAGTACAATGATACTGAAAAAGAAAAAGTGGACCTGGATGATTGTTTCCAGTTCATAATCATTGAAGCACTTGACAATGTTATGTACAATAATATTGTCAACTACACAAGTACCAAACAAATATGAGAAACCATTGAGATACTCTGTGAAGGAACAGAAGAAGTGAAAGATAACCAAAGACAAATCCTGGTATCTCAGTATGAGGCTTTTATGGCAAAATCAAGTGAAGGGTTGACTGAGATGTTTGAAAGGTTCAGCAGGCTGATATATGACTTGCAACTGCATGGAAAGTTTTATGACAAAAAGAAAGTAAACATGAAATTCATGTTGGCATTTTGAAAACCTATGAGGTAGAATTACTGCAAAAGAGAGCTATACAGTCTGGTCAAAGAGGCAAGATGACAAATACATCAAATGCTCTAGTGGCTCAAGATCCAAAGATGCTGCAGTTATAAGAGTCTCAATATCAACAACAAATCAAGATTGAAGAGGTTACTGATGAAGATAAAAGTGTTACTCTTGAACTCAAGGATGGTTATGAAGATGAGTTCTACACCCTAGATGAATTTGATAACATGGAGAACAAAACGATGACATACATGGCAATAAAGTTCTCAAACATGAGATACAAGAAGAACAAGTCTTTCAAGCCCAAAGTACAAAGCTCTAGGTTCAACAAAGGAAACACATCAAAACCTGGAGGAAGTGGCAAAGGTGGATACAAGACAGGAATGATGGACAGATCAAAGATAAGATGTTACAACTACAATGAGATGGGGCATTTTGTAACTGAATGCAAAAAGCCAAAGTAAGTGAGAAGAAATGATAATGACTATGAGGAACTCAAGGCAAAGTATGATGCCTTTCTAAAAAAGCAACAAGAAAGGGCATTTGTGGCTCAAGGCAAATGCTAGGAGGAATCTGATGATGAAGAAGAAGAGGAGTATGGAAATCTAGCTCTCATGGAAAAATCTGGAGAAGAGTCACCACATTCATTAAGTCAGGTACCTTTTCTTACTACTGTTGATATGACTGCATCTCGGTATAAGAAAACTATTGAAAACTTAAGTTCTAAGATTTTTAATATTCACACTAGCATGCTAGCTGCTAATGATGAAATTGTCAAACTGACTAATGCTAATTAATTATTAAAAAGTAAGAATGAAGAACTAGAACTTAGACATAATACTTTTAAGTCCTTAAGTCAAGAAAATGAAATTCTCAAAAACAAGATTGTGTGCTTCTCAAGTTGAACAATTTCTCAGAAAAAAGATTTCTGAAAATAAACTTAAAATCAAGGCTTACAAGAATTCCTTTTTTCTGTTAAAAACCTATCATGAAGAAAATACTGAACATTAAAAGGTTGGAATAAGATTTAAATATGATAAGAAGCAAGGGAATAAGAATGTTGGAGATGAAACTGATTGTATTGATAAATCTATTGTCAGACCTTCTATTCTTAAGAGTGTAAAAAATCCCATGTTTAAAAAGGATGAGTTTGAATTTGATGAGGAATCCCTAGTTTTTAAGCAAAAACTAATTGATGAGGACAATGATATTATCACTAGAATCATTAGTTCAAAAGATACTGTCAAAAATCTCAAGACAGTTAGTTTTTCCCTTGACAACATTCAGGTTCTAGAAGATACGGTTAATACTAGCAAGACAGTAAGTTCAGAAGCTGTTGTCAAGATAGTAAGATCAAATCATACTGTCAAGACAGTTCCATCTCAACTTATTGTCAACACTAGTAAGACAGTAACTTCTAAAACTACTCTCATCAAGACAAAGAAGAACATGAATGGAAAATTAGGAATAAATAAAAAGAATAATTATGGTTACATTCCTAATGCTCCTAGAAAATTATGCAATAATTGTGGTTCTTGTAGTTATTTAACTCATGTCTGTACTAAGAGTAAGTCTGAAGTTAAACATGCTATATCTGTTAATAGAAACTTGTATAATACTCCTTTAATAGACATACAAGTGTCTCATTGTGGTGATATTGATTGCATGCCATGTAAATTGAATATGCTGAGCATCTGTTTTAACATGCCTTTTCCTACTGATCAATCATGTCTACATAGAACTGGTAAAATTGAAAAGGCAAAGACTTCAAGTCCTTCTAAAGTTAGGATGGACAAGTCACCCAAAAGCAGAGTCACTAAACTAGTTATCAAAACTAAATGGGTGGCCACATGAGTCATGTTCAAAGCTAAAGAAAGCAAACCAATTGATCATATCTTAAATTGCGATTCAGCTAAGCATAATGGACCCAATAGAAATTGGGTACCAAAAGCAACTTGAAAATTTTGCTTTGCAGGGTGACAGGAAAAATAAAAGAACCATGTGGATCATTGACAGTGGATGCTCTGGACACATGACTGGTGATAAAGCCCTTCTATCACAGTTCAAGGAAACAGCTGGCCCTTATGTAACCTTTGGTGACGACAGCATTGGTTTCACAATGGGATATGACATTCTGGAATTTGGAAATTTAAAGATTGAGAAAATTGCTCTAGTAAATGGTTTGAAGCACAATTTATTGAGTGTTAATCAATTTTGTGAAAGAGGATTCAAAGTGGGTTCTGATCAAGATAGATGTTCAATTGTCAACAAGAAGACAGGAGAAGAAGCTCTTCAAGGTGTGAGAAAAGAAAGCCTATTCATAGCTGACCTTGACTCAGTTAGAAATGACAAAGTTTATTGCTTCTACAACAAAACCTCAACAAATGAAAGTTGGCAATGGCACAAGAAGCTGTCTCATCTGAACTTCAAAGCAATGAAGTTTAAAGTTATCATCAAATTATATGTAAATTCCTAACATGTTGCATTTTCGAAAATAATTTATGAAAAAATATATTAAATATATAATTTAAAAATATAATTATACAGTAAACAATTTTTCTCACCAAAAATAAAAAAATAATTAAAATATAGATCGACATTACAATAAATACAATTTACTTCATATGCAAATTTTGTTTTCTATAATTTTTTTGTAGTAATATTAACTAATTTTTAAAAAGAATAAATCATACAAGATTCACTAAATTGATACGTGGTTGTTTACATTTTTGAAAAAAGATTCTTTAATGTGATTTTTTTATTAAATTTCTCAATTTTATAAAGTTTCAATATTAGAAAACTTATTAAAATTTTAAAATTTTTAGATTCTCTTAAGTGTTTTACTAAGTATCTGTAATTTTCTTAGATTTATCGATATAAAACATTCTATAAAATCTCGCATTAATGTTTTACAAGGGAATTAATAAATCATAATAAATAGTCATAAAAAAAATTGAAGATGCAACAAATTAAAAAGACAAGAATTATAATGTTTGGTTACGCAAAAGAGAAGATTTACACAAGTATTTATAAATACTATTGCGCTACTATATTACTAAATATAATTCAATGAAAACATTTATCGCCAAAAATTAAAAAAGAAAAATATAGGTAGACATACAATATAGAAAAATATATATTATCTAAAAGATTACATTAAATATTTAAATAAAAAATATTAAAGAACAGTAAATTATCTAATTTATTTTTCATTAAAAAATTAATATATATTAATTTTATTCTCTAAAGTGATTTTGTAATATATTTTACTAGATCCCTAAAATAATCAAACAAGGCATTCATAAAACTTTATTTTAGAATATTGTATAATTTTATTGATTTTTATTTAAGATTCTATATTGTGATCGTTAATTAAAAATGTAATAGCTTTTTTTATAAAACACATTGAAGTGTCTTGTGAAATTATTATTGCTTCGCATCCCCAATATTTTTATTTGTTTATAATAATAATAATTAATTTTAAATAAGGAAAATTTATATACGAGTCTAACATGATGTGTGGTTCTTTAATTTTTGAGATTAATATTTTTTAATGTGTTATTTGGTTTATTTTATCAATTGTTTTTAAAAAATGTTATTATTTATAACAAAATCAAGATACATTTTATCCATTCTTTTTGTTATAATTAATATTAAAATTGGTCCCAATTTATTTTAATGTTTTCAAAAATTTTAAATAGTTGTAAATTCTTTGATTCATTTACAGAAATTGGTTAATGTTTAAAAGAGAAAATATCTTCCTGGATTTTTTACAATGGTATGTAGTTTACTTTTTTTTGACTAAGATTCTTTAAAAATAATTAAAAAATCTTTCTTACCAAAAATAAAAAATAAAAAATATAGGTGCAAATTACAATAAACAATTTTAAGCACCGATAAAAAATCTTTTATAAAATCTTACATGATATTTTATTTGTGAAAAAAATATATTTTAAAGTAGTCATGACAAAATAAGTTGAAACTATCTCAAATAAACAGTAATAATAATAAATTTTAGATAAATAATTGATTTATATTATAAATGGTAATATAAATTTAAATTTTAAAGTAAAAAGATAATAAAAAATTGATTCATATTGAATACTAAAAGGTGCAATAACTTTAAAATTAACGATATAAAAAATATGGTAAGTGTATTAACTCTACCCGAATTAGCTACCATAAAATATATAGAATCTCAATTCTTAGTATTTAAAGAATCTCAATTCTTTATCCCAACACTTTAAAGAATCTCAATATTTTAAATGAATATTTTTAAAAATCTTCTGAATATTTAGTTGAACATTTTAAAGAATCTCAATTCTTTAACCGAACACTTTAAAGAATCTCAATATTTTAAATGAACATTTAAAAAAAATTGAATATTTAGTTTAACATTTTAAAGAATCTCAATTCTTTAACTAAACATTTTGAAGAATCTGAATATTTTAAATGAAAATTTTCAAAAATCTCAATATCTAACTGAACATTTAAGTGAACATTTTAAAGAATCCCAATATCCTGAAATATATTTAGGTGAACATTTTAAAGAATTTAAATATATAAAAATTAAAATATTAAAAATATTATTTCCCATATAAATAGATTATTATAGAAGGGGGGTTGAATATAATAGTATCAAATAATCGACTTTAAAACACAAGTATGTAAAAGATGAACTGCTTTGTATTAATAATGAACTGTATACAAAACTCTCTCAAGAAAATCAATGTTCTTAAGAGCTGCTAGGTTATGAGAATAATATAACTTTAATCAATACTTAATGTAAACCTAATTCTGTGTTTATATAGAGACAGTTACAAATCCAATTATAAAACAGATAATGATAAGAATAGCTTCCATAAGGTAATAGAATTGAATTTGAATTCCTTCTTCACTATCCAAATCAAATTCTGATTTATCTGTTTTCTTCTTTGACAAACTCCAATGATAAACTCTGTCGGTTGATAATCTCTGATTGAGTATACTCTTAGTTGAGTAATCTTTGATTGACAGCTTCTAAACTCTGATGACGTCAGCATAAACTCTGTTCTTCTATAAACTCTATTTGTGATATTCTCTGACAGCATCAGTGTTTGCATTTCTAACAATCTCCCCCAATTTATGCTTTATTCAGTAAAACATAAATTCAACTTATGATGTCAGAAACCATAGAGACAAATGTACCAGAGTTTGAGTTTTCCATCTCGACTTAAATTCTTCTATATGAAAAATCTTCAGATAGAAACTGATCAAGCAATTTCTTCTTAGCAATCTTCAATAATCCAATCAGCTTCTCCTTCAGTTCTTTCATTTGATCACTAGAGTCATCAATCTTGATATTGCAGCTCTCAAGTTATAGATTGATGTCCTTTCCATTCTGTCATCTAGAGGTATACACTAGAGGTATACAATAGGCTTTCTGTCCATCAGGGTTTATAGTATTAGTGTAGGAATACCTAACACCATTTTAACCTTTGCATCCCCTTTAACCATTTCTTTTTTAGTACCATCTTCAAGCATGTGTCCTGGTTTATACTCCTCAGAGTTTATCATAAGCAGCCTCTCATTCTTTTTCTTCTCATTGACTACTCCTTCAAAAATCTTCACCCACCTAGACGTAGCTTCATTTTCATCATTCAGTAGATAAAGAACATATTCAAGTTCTTTAGATGATTTGTGAATTAAATATTCTTCAGCAATTTTCATAACTCTCCCATTCTCCAAGAAATATAGAAGCTTCTCTTTGACTTGAACACCATCAAAAATGTCCTTTACTATGTGAACAAATATTAACTTGTCTAGATATTCTTGTGTCAAATCTTCCTCAAGCTTGTCTTTCAATGAAAAAGGATCTCTGAATGTATTTTCTTTACCCCTGTAGTCTTTTGCTTGAGAATCACCAATACCACCCTTGTTTTTACCAAGTCTGGCATTGAGAGTTAAGGTTTCAGATTTAGTCCATAGAAGATTAGGATTTTTCTTTCTGATCAGAGTTTGTTGTTCCTCTTCCTCATCTTCAAAACTTGTTCCACCTGGGAGAAAGGTTGTACCAGATATAGTAAGAGGAGTTTTTGACTTAGCTGGAGCTTTCTTTTTTATTGTAGGAGTAGACTTTGATTGACTAGTTGGTTTTGGTGTAATTTTCTTTGTTTGAGCAGGTGCTTTCCTTTGAACTGGAGTCTTCTTCACATATTTCTTTTCTTCTGGACTTGAGCATTGCCAGTACCAGATTTCTTCAATTCTTCTTCCACAACAACTGGATCCATTCCTGGATTTTCTTCTTCAAATAATTTTAGTGCCAGTTCTGCATCCTTCTTATTTATTTCTTCAATGTTCTCAGGCTTTTCTTCTTCTTCAAGCCTTTTTGCCAATTCCATGTCAACATCCATTAGAGTTTGTTTATTAGAGTTTATTCCTGATCCTGAAGGAATCAGAGTTTGATCAGTCAGAGTTTGTGTTTGTAAACTCTGTCCACCCTTATGACTCCCTTATCTTTTGTCACCATCATTACCATCATCATCATCTTTCCCTAGTTTATCTGATTTTATCACAACATCCTCCTTGCATTTGTCTTTGAAACTTTTTGTACTTTCTCCCCCTTTCTGACATCATCCCCCTTTTTGATAGTTAAGATGTCCATAATTGTATGCAACATTGTTTTCATAGAAGAAACAACAGTAGCAATCTTATCAAATTTGGCTTCCAAAGCATCCTGCTTAGTAGAAACTGTTTTAAGCTTTAATTCCAAGGCATTTTATGAAGCAGAGACAGAAGTTTGTACAGAAGCACTAGTCTTGCTAACAGAGTCTTTGAGCTCAGAAATTTCATTTTGCAGACCCTTGGTTAACACAGTAGTGGCCTTTAGAACAGTCTTCATCTCATAAGAGTTTATTTCAGAATCAGGCTTGTGAATCAGTTCATGAACATGAGGCCAAGAAATCACTTCATTGGGAAATTTCCAAGACATGTCCCAGATGGATTGTCTATAAGAGTTTAGAAGATCTTTATGAGATGGTTATCCATTTGCACAAAAATCCCTCTTTACTCCTTTTTCATCCAAAACTGCTTCAGTTTCACCCTTGAGTTTCAACAGTCATATAATCAGGATATGCAATCCTCAATCTCTCATGAGCATCAAATGCATCAACATGCCACTTCTTGGAGTTGTACCTTTAAGTGTAGGGAATGGATAAATCTGTGACCTCTTCATCTGTAAAGCATAATGTAACATAGTATGTAATAGTGATAACGATAACTCAACTAAGAAATAAAGACAGATAAATAATAATAATATGTAGCACAGGAATCTAGAAGGACATATAAACAGGAATCATTCATACATCATTACAGAGCATTCAAGATGTAAGGGTTACTGAACGACAGCGAGAGAAGTTCATTAATATGTTCAGGCCTCAGCAACAAATAAGTGTTCAGTAGATTTCAGACTAAAGACAGTGTAATGTTTTGTGTACAAATGTTAAAGGGTTTCAGTGAACAGAAGCAATAGAACAGTCCAAAGTTAATCAGCTGAAAAAGAAAAGAAGTTAAGGGAATTCAATTCAGTGTTAGTCGTTTGTGAACCAGACCAATGCACTAAGCGTCAGCACAACTAGAAAAGAATTGTCTTGGTTAATCAGAAGAAAATCAGTTGATCAAGCCAGAAGAGTAAATATCAAGTAGTAATTACTTCAAGCACTTCAATAAATATATTAAGGCAAGTAATATTGCATTTGATGGCTCCTATACTCATAAGGTACTCTAGAGGCGGAACCAACTTTATTAAGGCGCAACAAACCAAGAATAAAGCCAAGTGAAGTCAAGGAGAAGGTTTGTGGCGCCTGCACAAGGGAATAAGAGTGCAGGCGCAACAAAACATGTTGTGGCACAATATCCAAGTCAAAGGCGCAACAAAAGTTATATGGATGATTTTGTGGCGCCTACACACTGCAACTAGTATGCAGGCGCAACAAAATGTTAAAGGGGCGCAACAAAGCTTTTGTGTGATGTTCTAAGGCATTAGTGGCGCCTATACAATGGTACAACTGTATGGGCACAATTAAATTCATATAGAGGCGCAACAAAGTATTTCAGGCGCAACAAACATCTAAAGGCGCATCATAAACTTTAGTGGCGCCTACACTCCACCAACACTCTACAAGGCGCAACATGGGACTTATACATTATTGGAAATCATTTTCCAAAAAGCCTGTAGATTATATATGGGTAAAATCAATATTGACAGTAAGGAATTCATTCATCTTCAACAAAAAACATACAGACGGGAGCTCCATTAAAGCTTGACATTTATATCACCCCACTGTATTTCTATTGTAACATTCATTGAACCCATTGAAGCTAATCATTTGATTAGAAGTGTAGCACTTCAGGGATTTAATAATATATTATTATTTTCCCGAATCTTGTGTTTTAACCACTATCATTTTTATATCTCTAAAACACAAACACTTAATCCACAATTAAACGAAAAATCTACCATATCATATTCAATCCCCCCTTCTATGATGATTTTGGACATAACAGTTGGTATCAGAGCTTGTTGATTGAAGTTACAAATCAAGATCCGAAATTAGTTTTTCGAAAAAGTGCATTTTTAGATCTAGAAATATTTATATTGAAATTTCTTTATTACTAAAGAAAATTCAATTTTGAATTTTTTAAAGATTTTAAATTCACTAATTTTAAGAAGACTATCGATAATCAAGAATTCGAATTAAAATTTTATTTATCAAAATTTTATTTTTATTAGAATTAATTTTAATTTTTGAGAAATTAATTATTTCATAAGAGTTAAAATTCTTCACAACCATGAGTACCCAAAAACTTAGCAGCATCAAAATCCCTGCATTTGATAAAAATGAATACATATTATGGAAGAAGAAGATGCCCATTTTCTTTAAAACTTCAAATTCTCAATACATGGGAATTTTGAAAAATAGACCCTATGTACCTCAGATGCTAACACCTGAAACAGTTTCAGAAGACGGCGAACGGATTCCGCAAGGATTTACCCCAAAGGAACCTTCAGAGTTTACAAACACTCAAAAAGAGAGAGTTGCATGGGACAGCCATCTTCAATGTATCCTAATAGATTCAATGGACACAACAATGCTAAATCAGATGATTAATTGCACCAGTGCCAAACAGATGTAGGATACGATTGATCTGCTAATGGAAGGTACAACAGAAGTGAAGGAGAACAGGCTCGATATTCTTACTTCCCAATACGAAGCTTTCAAGTCACTACTAGGAGAAAGTTTCACTCAATTCTTTGAGAGATACAACAAATTATTGAATGACTTGTCACTGCATGGGAAGGCCTACTCACGTAGGGAGATCAACAGAAAATTCATATTGACACTGCCAGCACACCTGGAACACAAAATCTCTGCTATTAGAGAAAGGAGTGACATAAATCACATGTCCATTGAAATTTTATATGGGAAGCTCAAGAATCACGAAATGGAGCAAGAGCAAAGACATATCGTTTATGGTACATGTACAGTGGACAGTAAGAATACAGCACTGTTGAAGACTACAACTCTTGTAGCCAAGGTTTTTGCTGTCATAGAGACCAGCACAGTGAAACCCGAAGTTGAGAAAGAAGAAATTCTGGAAGACGAATTTACAGAGAACACTCAACCGGGTGATGAAGACGACTTCTACTCAATGGAAGAACTTGAACAATTAGAAAATAAGACAATGGACTATATGGCAGGAAAGTTCAAGAACCTTAAGTTTAGGAGGAACCCTAAGTACAAATTCAAGAGTAACTCCAGTTACAGTAGTTCCAATTTCAGAAACAGCAACCGAGGTGGTTCGTCTTTAGGGTCTCACAACAAAGGAGGTTATAAGATGGGGATGGTAGATCACAGTAAGTTCAAGTGCTACAACTGTGATGAACCCGGACATTTTACAATAGAATGCCGGAAGCCGAAGCAAGGAAAAGAATGGAAGAAGTCATATGATAAACTCAAGCAGAAATATGATGCACTGGTGAAGAAGCATCAGGGCAGAGCTTATATAGCTGAAGGAAAGAGCTGAGATGATTCAGACAACGATGAAGAAGAGACTTATAGAAATGTTGCTTTAATGGCAGACTCTTCAGAGGCATCCCCTCAATCATCGAAGGTATCATTTCTCTCTTCCGTTGACATGTCTAATTCTTAATATAAGAAAACTATAGAAGATCTTAATATAGAAATGTTTAACATACATACAAGCATGCTAGTATCTGAAGAAGAAAATACTAAATTATTTCTAAAGAATAAAATGCTAGAAGCTAGAATGAAGAACTAGAGCTTGCATATGTTAATTTAGAAGATCTGAAACAGAAAATAGAATACGTTCAGAATAGAGATAAATGCAACCAGGAAGTAGAAACTGCTCTTAGGACTAAAATTTCTGAGTTAGAGTTAAAACTTCAAGCTTATAAGAAATCTGCTAATCTTGTAAAGGAGGCAATAGATAAACAGGTCATAGGTCAGAAAACTGGAATATGATTTGACTATGATAAAAATTGTTAGTATTATGACACCCCCAGACCCGGGGTCGGAGATCTAGGCCGTCACAGTCTAATCCCTGTTCATAATCACATACATCTCTGATCCATAATAAAATTATCAACTATTGTGACCCCATTAAACACCACACTTATTTGAGCCATAGCCTCAGAAAACGAAACATATACATTAACAGCTGATAATTACTAGTTATTTACATTCCCAGAATATCACATATCAGTTTATGCCCCTCTATAGCAGTTTCTACTTGAAACTGTATTGGAAGCTCAAAAGTCACTTAATTTACAAGTCTTAACATAGGTGGAACTTAAAAATAATTCTGACAATCAAAAGCTGAAATCCTATCAAGCTGATCATGTCTAACTCTGGAATACTAGACATCCCTCTCTGATAGAGGCCCTTTGCCCTTGTGCTTTGGCGGGCGGTCCGAAATGTGCGAGCCATCACACCTATCTGTTGTGTTTAGAAATTTAAAACAATGCAAGAGTGAGCTACTATAGCCCAGCAATAACTCCAGTCACAATAGCAGTTAAAATAATTTATGAAATTTTAACCCAATATAAAAGATAGTTTAGGAAACTAAAATTTATGATGCACCACAAGTTTGAAAAGTAAGCAATTCTAGATATTGCTAAGCACACCACAAAAGTTCTCAAGCTCTCGTCACATTATCAGTAACTTACCACAATGACATCAGTTACAATGTTACTATTCATTTAAGAATCATTAAGAAAGAAGTTCAAGATATCGAGAAAAGAACAGTAAAGGTTCAACAGTTCCCATTAACACTATTGGTAACTTAACGCCTTAGCTTTCGTTATAGTGTAAGAACAGTGAAAGTTCAACAATTCTCATTAACACTATCTGTAACTTAGCACATCGGCTTTCGTTATAGTGTAAGAACAGTGAAAGTTCAACAATTCTCATTAACATTATCTGTAACTTAGCACATCGGCTTTCGTTATAGTGTAAGAACAGTGAAAGTCTAACAATTCTCATTAACACCATGGAATTCTCAACACGATTTCTCAAATCTCATCAACACTATCGGTAACTCAGCACCTAGGCTTTCATTACAGTGTTAATGTCAAATCCCAATTGGGAAGAATGGACTTTCATTGGAGTAATTATAGTGACAATGTAGGTCGGTGATCAGTCGCCCACACTTGCCTCTCCGAGGGACATCTCTGTTTTTCTACTCTTCTACTAGTAGTGGATGATCCGCCTTTTCTCTGACATCACCCTGACCGCATTCGGGCCATAGTATACTTGATGGCATACCCGTCTGGCAGCTCTTACACTTTGTACACATAATGCGCCGTGCAAGCACGCCGACTTTCTCTAGTACTCCAGTCCAATTGAATAATTTATTTGGAAGGAAATTGAATTCAGTCCAAAATCACATCTCATTCTCTTCTCAGATTTCAACACCCGATGATTGATTAACTCCCAAAATTATGAGGAAGTAATCCTATATGCACATATTGACTTATAGTCAAATAATCTCTTTTTGCTCAAATATTTCTCACACAAGAAGTTTTCAAAATCACACGACCAGGGAGTTGTTTTAAAATCACCAAAGTTCTCAGAATGATTGTTGGATAGCTAAATCATTTATAGAAGATTTCAGATCCAATTGAATAACTCTAAATAACTTCTCAAAGAAAAGTTCTCGAGACTCTGTTGACAAACTGTCAGAAACTCACACTCTAACCCCCGGTCAAAACATCAAACACAAACTCGGAAACTCAACTCTTAGAACACTTCTCATTCTCTACTTATACACACTCTAACTTTATAAAATTCAGAGTTGATAAGTAATCACAAGGTAAGGAATAGTGAACATTACAGACATATGTGTATGTTTGTAAGAAAATATATTCCAAAACACAACAGAACCTTTTTATGAAGTAGTATTCGCCAAAATGTAAAAGGGTTCGAAAACTTGCCTGGAGTTCTTACAGGATTGGTTGGTTTCCGTTCCTCGACGATACTCTAAGAATTAAGCACAAAATCTCAAATTAGTACTTAGAATTCTATACTCCTTATTGACTTATACTCACTTTCGTGACTTCATAAGTACCTTATATCAACAGGTTTTAAACTATTTCTTTAGCTCATCACGTTCTCATGTTATCCCTTAACAACTTTCATATGTAACTCGTGTAGGAATTAAGTCTTGAAGTTCAACTTACGTCTACGTTTTATAGTGACAATAAGCACTTAATCACTTTTTAGTAATTCTCACTTTAAACACCCAACTTCTAGCATTTTTAGTAAATTGAGTTTTTATCCAATTAACTTGAATCTTTCTCTGGAGTCATCCTTGAAATCTCTAGTACCTTAGATAAAAGTTTCACATGAAAGTAAGTATCCTAGCTACTTTGATGATAGCCTCAAAGTTGGTTATTAACATAGTTTCTAAGTTATGCGATACCTTTAGTAAATCGATCATAACTTTTGACTCGTAACTCCAAATGACGCAAAATTAGCGCGCAAACGATCTAGAGACTATCCTCTACACAACCAAGGCAATCACTGATCAAGAACAAGAAAATTCCCCTTCGGGTTTTGGACAACAGTTGACAGCTTAGGAAAATCGGGCATTACGACGTTTGTGTTTACAACGTTTTCCATTTCTAACTACTTCAATTCACTCAACCAAGCAACACAACAACTCAACCATCTCTATACTACAACATTACACAATCTCAAGCTCCAAAAATAAGAAAAGTATGAAAAATGAACTCTAGAATCAATGGATCAAATCATGTGTTTCTAGGACTCACCAAGCTTATTTCACATTACCCATAACATGTATACACCATAACCATCATCAACTAATCCAAAGAAAAGCTTGAATCAAAGAAATAACATTTTTAATTTTTCAAAACACTATTCATGTTCATCTTCTTTGAATCATAGCTAAAAATTAAGTGAATGGGTGTGTGTAAGAATCAAAGACAAGAAAGGTTATGATAATACCTTCGATTCAAGCTATAGAACACTAGAATCAAGCAAGAAATGATGTAGAAAATGATTTTCTCTTCCCCCACAATGGAGCTTCGGCTGAGTTCTTCAAAATGAAGAAAAGAAAAAGTAAAAAGTGATTTTTGTGTGGTGTGTGGTGGAAGACTTGTTATTAAAAAGGTTTGTGTGTTAACCGCGCAGTTTCCCGACAACGGTTTAATCTCTCATTCTCGTTCTCTTTTCTTTCGTCCCACCTAAGTTTTAAAAACTTAAAATCTCATTTTATGATTCTAATATATTCTAGAATGATTAAATTAATACTCTTTAATTGTTTCGAGAATTTACGAAACTATTTTCCCGCAGAAACACTTTTCACTTCTCCGTTTCTCAAACTCTGTTCTGGCTTTCTAAAGGACTTTAAATATATTTTGTTGAACTATTTTAATAAGAAGTCTCATATTTCTTATATATGTTGACTTAGTTGCACATACTACAAACATCCTCAAGTCATACGCCTCTGAAATCTAACAGAAGTCGCGTACGCTCCAATATCTCGTTCTGCACAAAACTAGTAGCAGAATTGAAATTTTTCGAAAAACAATATGAATTACATTCACTTATTTCTCCCATATAATAATAATACGGCTTAGAAATCTTTGAAGTTTCGACATTTACAAAAACACTATTCACCGGAATTATTATTGTAATTATTATTATTATTTTTTAAAAAAAAAAAAAACTCTTTAAAATTTCAGGTTATTACAATTGGTGTCCTAGAGACAATACTTTTAATGTTTTATTGAAAACAATTAAGGATTATGTTTTATGTGATTATTTAATTAATAATTATTATGTCTTTATTTACTACGTCATAAATTGAAAGAATAATAAATATCCTTGGAATATTAATACGTAATATATGTCTTTAAGTATGTGACTTAAAAATGAGATTATATGAATAATATTTTATTCCTAAAATTCCCTAGTCAAGTATTATTATTTAAGGACAATAATAATGCAATAAGACTAATATGTTTGTTGATAGATGACCACATCTCATTGCTCATATGTATGGTGATACTAAAGTAAAAAACATAAGTGTATGTATCAATACATGACACTGGAAAGACCCGCCGTGAGATTCTACATGTTAATAAGTGTCATAAGAAATCTCACAGTGATAATGATATAATGATCCTCTGACTTGAAATCATTATATTTCTATACGAGAATTAATATACTTTGATTACACTCAAAGTTACCTTTAACCGGGTAATGATAAAGGTGGACATTGGGTATGCTATGAATCGTATGAGGAATATGAATGATAGATATAAGATTTAACCCTCCAATTCTAGGAGTGATATTATTGGCCTCTTGATTGAGTGAGACTATGAAATGCATGGCCATGCTCAAATATTGATTTGTTTAAATAGTCTACTCATTGATCAAGGAAACCGAGATTAAACGTTGAAGAGGATGACACTATACATGCCTCGAGTTTGATCTATAATATAAGGTTAAATGGATTATATTACATGGAACATTATTCACGAAAGGTTTAATTGAATCACCAATTATTATTATTATTTGGGTAACAATGATGTATAACTAGATGCCACTGATTGTTTATAATTTTATTATTAGATAATAAAATTATTGCCAACGTAATAATTACCTAAAGGGTCACACACAAAGAACGTGAAAATGGAGGTTTATTTAAATTACGGATTTAAATATATTATTATTTATTTGAATTTAATTATTGAATTAATTAAGTGGGACTTGATTAATTATATTAGAATTTGGATTTAATAAGTATTATTATTATTTGAATTTAATTATTTAATTAATTAAGTGGGACTTGATTAATTATATTAGAATTCTGATTTAATAATAATAATAACCCAAAATCAGAATGAGTTTTGAAAATCACATGGATTAGGGTTAGACCCAAAATCTTTCTCTCCCCTATATATACATAATGATGTATAGTATTAGGGTTTAATCAACAGATTTCATTTTTAGAGAAAAACCCTAGCTGCTCAACATCAAGAGAGGCTAGAGAGAGAGAGAGAGAGGGAGAGAGACAAATGGAAGGGAAAGAAGAATATTAGATCTGCTTCTGGTCCCAAGCCAAAGGCTAATCCCAAACATGCTTTAAAGCCCAAGGGTGCTGTTGCAAAGGGTGATTGTCATTACTGTCATTATTTGGACAAGAAAGGTTTTGCATTTTCAATTCAGAACAATAGTTATTACTTTTCTTTGAATAATGTTACCTATGGGGTTGCACGTTTATTTAACGGTTTATATGTTCTTAATTTAGGCACTCATATCTATAATGTGAATAACACACGTTTTAAAACTAATGACTCAAATCAAACATACCTCTAGCACTTTCGTTTAGGCCATATAATTGAGAAGCGCATTTCCAAGTTACATAAGGATGGATACTTGGATAAGTTTGACTTTGAATCATACGAAGCATGCGAACCATGTCTCATTTGAAAAATGACTAAAGCTCCTTTTACTGGACAAGGTAAAAGGGCCATTGAACGATTAGAACTTATACATAGTGATGTATGTGGTCCTATGCATACTATGGCAAGAGGTGGCTTTTACTACTTTATCACGTTTACTGATGATTTCAGTAGATATGGATATATGTATCTTATGAAGAACAAATCCGATTCTTTTAAAAAGTTCAAAGAATACAAAGCTGAAGTAGAAAAGCAAACTGGCGGAAGTATTAAGACTCTATGATCTGATCGTGGAGGTGAATACTTAAGTCATGAATTTAAGAGTTTATTAAAAGAGTGTTGTATTGTATCACAACTCACTCCTCCCAGAACACCAGAATGGAATGGAGTTTCTGAAAGGAGGAATCGTACTTTATTGGACATGGTACGATCGATGATGAGTCATATAGATCTTCTAATTAGTTTCTGGGGCTACGCCCTGGAGACGACTGCTTATACACTTAACCGATTTCCTACTAAAACGGTTCAGAAGACTCCATATGAGATATGGACTGAGAAACGTCATAGCATGTCATTTATGAAAATTTAGGGGTGTGAGGCGTTTGTGAAACATCTAACTTCTGACAAGCTAGGACCTAAATAAGAAAAATATAATTTTGTCGGATACTCAATTGAAACAAATGGTTATTATTTCTATAATCCTTCAGAGAACAAAGTATTTGTTGCTCGAACTGCAGTGTTCCTTGAAAGAGAAATGATGTCTAAGAAAGACAGTGGGAGGATAATAGATCTCGATAAAATTCGAGACCCATATGATAATATTGAACCAATGGAGGAACATGAGCAGAATGTACAAGAAAACAATACTACTTAGGAAACACAGGTTGTTCGTATGTCTGGTAGGATTCTCCATGAGCCCGAGAGATATTATGGATTTCTCTTGACTCAAGATGGTAATGTGATGCTTGTGGATGAAGATGAGCCTCTCACGTACCAAGACGCTATGAACACTCCAGTATCTAAGAGATGGCAAGATGCCATGAAATCTGAGATGGAATCCATGCATGCTAATCAAGTATGGACTTTGGTTGATCCACCTGAAGGGGTAAAACATATATGGTGTAAGTGGGTTTTCAAAAAGAAGACCGACATGGATGGTAATGTACAGACCTATAAAGCATAATTGGTGGCAAAAGGTTTCAAGCAAATTCATGGTATTGACTATGATGAAACCTTTTCACCAGTGGCTATGGTCAAGTCCATCATGATTTTGCTTGCTATAGCTGCTTACCATGACTATGAAATCTGGCAAATGGATGTCAAAACCACTTTCTTAAATGGGAGCCTTGAAGAAGATGTGGATGTGTATATGACACAGCTTGAAGGTTTTGTTGATCCAAAGAATGCTGCAATGGTATGTAAGCTGTGTCGATCCATTTATGGATTGAAACAAGCCTCAAGAAGATGGAACATTCGTTTTGATTAAACTGTCAAAGAGTTTGGGTTTATTCAAAATAAAGATGAACCATGTGTTTACAAGAAGGTAAGTGGGAGCAATGTGGCATTCCTAGTATTATATGTTGATTATATATTAATAATAGGGAATGACATTCCTTCTTTACAGGCTGTTAAGACTTGGTTGAGTTAGAATTTCTCAATGAAATACTTAGGCGAAGCGACCTATATTTTAGGTATCAAGATCTATAGAGATAGATCAAGAAGAATGATCGGCCTAAGTCAGAGTACATACATTGATAAAGTTTTGCATCGATTTAGGATGCAAAATGTTAAAAAGGGATTTGTCCCTATATCTCATGGGATATCAATCTCAAAAGATAACATTCCTAAATCATTGGATGATAAGGACCGTATGAGTAAAGTTCCAAATGCTTCAGCAATTGGTTCCATAATGTATGCAATGATATGTACTTGTCCTGATGTCTCGTATGCTTTGAGCATGACGAATAGATACCAGTCTAATCCAGGTGAAGGTCACTGGACAGCAGTCAAGAATATTCTTAAGTACTTGAAGAGGACTAAAGATTAATTCTTGGTATATGGAGGAGAAGAAAAGTTGGAAGTAAAAGGTTACACCGACGCTAGTTTCCAGACTGACAAGGATGATTCGATTTCTCAGTCTGGATTTTTGTTTTGTCTAAATGCAGATATTATATGCTGGAATGGTTCATAGCAGAGACAGTTGTTGATTCTACAATAGAGCCTGAGTATATTGATGCTTATGAAGCAGCCAAGGAGGTTGTTTGGGGATGTACTTAGGAGATATCACCTAATTAATGAGATTAATGATCAAGGAGATATACATATATGTAAAGTGCATACAAATGATAACATTGCAGATCCACTGACCAAGGCTTTGACGCAGCAGAAGCACGAAGTTCATACTAGTTCCATGGGTGTTAGATACATGAGAGATTGGCTCTAGTACAAGTGGGAGATTGTTAGTATTGGTGTCCTAGAGACAATACTTTTAATATTTTATTGAAAACAATTAAGGATTATGTTTTATATGATTATTTAATTAATAATTATTATGTCTTTATTTACTGCATCATAAATTGAAAGAATAATAAATATCCTTGGAATATTAATACGTAATATATGTCTTTAAATATGTGACTTAAAAATGAGATTATATGAATAATATTTTATTCTTAAAATTCCATAGTCAAGTATTATTATTTAAGGACAATAATAATGCAATAAGACTAGTATGTTTGTTGACAGATGACCACATCTCATTGGTCATAGGTATGGTGATACAAAAGTCAAGAATATAAGTGTATGTATCAATACATGACACTGGAAAGACCCGCCGTGAGATTCGACATGTTAATAAGTGTCATAAGAAATCTCACAATGATAATGATGTAATGATTCTCTGACTTGAAATCATTATATTTCTATACGAGAATTAATATACTTTGATTACACTCAAAGTTACCTTTAACCAGATAATGATAAAGGTGGACATTGGGTATGCTATGAATCGTATGAGGAATATGAATGATAGATATATGATTTAACCCTCCAATTCTAGGAGTGATATTATTGGCCTCTTAATTGAGTGAGACTATGAAATGCATGGCCATGCTCAAATATTGATTTGTTTAAATAGTCTACTCATTGATCAAGGAAACCGAGATTAAACGTTGAAGAGGATGACACTATATACATGCCTCGAGTTTGATCTATAATATAAGGTTAAAGGGATTATAATACATGGAACATTATTTACGAAAGGTTTAATTGAATCACCAATTATTATTGTTTTTTGGGTAACAATGATGTATTACTAGATGTCATTCATTGTTTATAATTTTATTATTAGATAATAAAATTATTGTCAACGTAATAATAACCTAAAGGGTCACACACAAAGAACATTAAAATGGAGGTTTATTTAAATTATGAATTTAAATATATTATTGTTTATTCGAATTTAATTATTGAATTAATTAAGTGGGACTTGATTAATTATATTAGAATTCAGATTTAATAAGTATTATTATTATTCGAATTTAATTATTGAATTAATTAAGTGGGACTTGATTAATTATATTAGAATTCAGATTTAATAATAATAATAACCCAAAATCAGAATGGGTTTTGAAAACCACATGGATTAGGGTTAGGCCCAAAATCTCTCTCTCCCCTATATATACATAATGATGTATATTATTAGGGTTTAATCACCAGATTTCGTTATTAGAGAAAACCCTAGCTGCTCAACATCAAGAGAGGCTAGAGAGAGAGAGAGAGAGGGAGAGAGAGGCAAGCAATTCGGCTAATACCGACTCCGGTGATTGTAGGACGATCGGGCGTTCGTGTGGACTTCTTTGGAGAGCAGATCTTTGCAACAAAGGGCTGATGTGATTCATATTTTCTGGAGCTCTATGAAACAGCATACGGAAAGATTTGTTAAGGTACAGACTTCTTCACCATAATCATCCAAAGTTATACATTGGATCCTACGATAGGGTTTCATTTTTTTATTATTTTACGTTATATCCACTGCGTTTTTATGCCGAAACCCTTCAAAAAGGCAGGAAAGATTTATGTAGAATCAATTGCTGAGGAAAGTCCTGTGAAGCAAGACATTCCACATGTGTTGAAAAATGTTACTAAGCCCCTATATAAGAAGTTTGTCATGGAACCCTTAGATGAAGAAGAGATCTTAATGAAAGAAGAAATCCTTGCTGAGGATCAAAAGAAGAAAGATGAAGAAAATAAAAAAAGAGTTGCCTAAAAAATCTATAAAAATTGTAGAGCCTAAGGAACAGATTAAAAGTGATTTAGGCAATAAGAAGAAAAAAATGAAAGCTAACAGAAATGGAAAAATAGGTATTAACAAGAAAAATGATTATGCATATTCTCCCAAAGCTATTAGGAAAGTTTGCAATAATTGTAATTCTACTGGTCATCTTACGCATGCATGCAAAAAGATAAAAGTAGTAAATGATGTCTGCATACATTAACTTAATGAATACTTCATCTAGTACTTGCATGAATACATATGTGAACATGAATAGAAAGCATGTTAGGGCAAAACTGCTAGTCCTCCTAAATCTAGGAAGGAAGCCCCTGTCCCTAAGCCTAAAGACACTCCTGTAGAGGCTAAACCAAAGGGTAAGGGCACAGTCGATGAGAAACACAAGGACCATAAAATTTCTGTAGCTAAATTTGTTTATTCAACTAAGCCTCTTGGACCCAATCAAGTTTGGGTACCAAAGAAAAAGTAATCAATATGTGGATGCAGGGTATAGCAAAGAATAAGCGTGTCATGTGGATTCTCGACAGCGGCTGTTCTAGGCATATGACTGGTGATAGAGCCCTGCTATCAGATGTGATTGAGAAAGCTGGCCCGATAGTGACCTTTGGAGATAACATCAAGGGATTCACAACGGGATATGGAAATATGGAAATTGGAAATGTTATCATAGAAAAAATCTCTCTTGTGGATGGATTAAAGCACAACCTTCTAAGTATCAGTCAGTTCACTGACAAGGGCTACAAAGTAACTTTTGAGAAAGAAAGATGTGCAATCCAAAACAGAAAAGATACGAAGCTTTCTCTTCAAGGAGTGAGAAAGGGGAATCTTTTTGTAGCTGACTTGTTCTCTGCAAGCAAAAGCGAAGTTCAATATTTTTACAGCAAAGCTTCAACATAGGACAGTTGGTTATGGCATAAGAAACTTTCACACCTGAACTTCAAGGCAATGAACTCTTTAGTTAAGAGGGAAGTGGTTAGAGGTATACCTAAGATGGAATTCTATCAAGAAGGGTTATGTGAAGCATGTGAAAAGGGAAGTCAAAGAAAGCATCTCATCGAAGCAAAGACTCTTCAGACATTACTGAACCACTGCAACTTCTGCATATGGATTTATTTGGTCTAGTCAACGTCATGTTTATGTCAAGGAAGTGTTATGCACTAGTAATTGTAGATGACTACTCTAAGTACACGTGGGTGTTGTTTCTAGCCTCGAAGGATGAAGCCCCTCAAACAATCATAGATCACATAAAGAAGATAGAGTTAGAAGCTGGTTTGCCTGTCAGGAAAATTAGGTCTGACAATGGAACATAATTCAGGAATATAACCCTGAATGATTTCTGTATTGAGAAAGGGATTTCAAGACAATACTCAGCGCCCAAGACTCCACAACAAAATAGAGTAGTAGAAAGGAAGAACATAACTTTGGTTGAAGTAGCAAGAATAATGTTGAATGAAGCTAAGTTACCTCTATACTTTTGGGCTGAAGCAGTTAACACAGCTTGCTACACTCAGAATCGTACCCTGATTAATAAAGATCATGACAAGACTCCATACGAGATAATGGCAAACAAAAAACCAACAATGAAATATTTTCATGTGTTTGGAGCAAAGTGCTTTAAATTAAAAGATGATGAGCATCTAGGAAAGTTCGAATCCAAGGCTCATGAAGGCATATTTCTTGGCTACTCTCTGGAATCTGAGGCATACAGGGTTTATGTGATTGAACACAAGAAGGTCATTGAAAGCATGAATGTAACTTTCGATGATCTCAAGCTCCCAAGTCTACAAAGAACAGACGACACTGAAACTCTACAGTTTGAAAATATGAACTCAGATGAAGGTGAAATGGAACCTGAATCTGCAACAGAAAATCAAGCACCAAATGAGAATAACAAAAATGATGATTCTAACCCTAGTAGTGGAAATAGTGGAAGATTCACAGAAACTACTAGCAGTGGCAGAGAATCTCATTCTCAACCAAACAGCAGCTCAGGGGGAGCAACTGAAGAATCTACTAGCAGGATTCAACACTTCAATGAAAATCAAGCTGAATCATCTAGGGCAAATCTGCCTAGACATAGGGTGTGGAGTAGAGATCACCCATTTGAGTTGATTCTAGGAGATCCAGATGCTGGAGTTCAAACTAGACGTGCTTCTCAGAATGAATGTTTATTCTCTGGTTTTCTCTCTGAAATAGAACCAAAGAAAGTAGAAGAAGCACTAGAAGATCCAGATTGGGTTATTGTTATGCAAGAAGAACTCAATCAATTTGACAGAAAAAAGTCTGGAAGCTGGTACCTAGGCCAAAGAACAAGTCTATCATTGGCACAAAGTGGGTATTCAGAAATAAACTGGATAAAAATGGCATTGTTATGAGGAACAAAGCCAGACTGGTTGCTAAATGTTATTCCCAAGAAGAAGGAATAGATTATGATGAAACATATGCACCAGTGGCAAGGCTTGAAGCTATTAGGATGTTTCTGGCCTTCACAGCACACTCCAATTTTAAAGTATATCAAATAGATGTGAAGAGTGCATTCCTGAATGGAGAGCTTGAAGAAGAAGTGTATGTGGAACAACCCCCAGGGTTTGAAGATCCAGAATTTGTAGATTTTGTATACTTTCTCTTCAAGGCACTTTATGGCCTAAAGCAAGCACCTCAGACATGATATGACACTCTATCTATATTCTTACTTGAAAATGGTTTCACAAGAGGTGTCATAGATAAGACTCTATTCCATAAAATGCACAAAAATGATATGATATTAGTACAGGTATATGTGGATGACATTACATTTGGTTCTACTAACGATCAGTTGTGTAGTAGATTTGCTAAGATAATGCAGAGTAGGTATGAAATGAGCATGATGGGATAGCTGAATTACTTCCTTGGACTCCAAGCATGCCAAAGGAAAGATGGAATCTTCATTTGCCAGACCAAGTACATCAAAGATCTTTTGAAGAAGTATGGTCTTGAAGATGCATCAACAGCTAAAACTCCTATGGCAACTGCCACTAAACTTGATCAAGATGAACCTGGTAAGAAGGTAGATATCACAAGCTACTGAGGTATGATCGGCTCATTACTTTACTTAACTGCAAGTAGGCCAGATATTATGTTTTCTACATGTATGTGTGCTAGGTTCCAGTCTAACCCTAAAGAATCACATCTTATAGCTGTTAAACGTATTTTTAAGTATTTTAAGGGAAGTCTGAATCTTGGAATTTGGTGCCCTAAAGATATAGGTTTTGACCTTATTGGCTATATAGATTCTGATTATGCAAGTTGTAGGATTGATAGAAAAAGTACATCAGGGAGTTGTTAATTCCTTGGTAGAAGATTGGTGTCCTGGTATATCAAGAAGCAACACTCAGTTGCAATGTCAACAGCTGAAGCTAAATATGTTGCTGATGGAAGTTGTTGTGCACAAATTTTATGGATAAGGAACCAACTTCAAGACTATGGATTGTTGCTGAACAAAATTCCAATATTTTGTGACAACACAAGTGCCATAGCTATCACAAACAATCCTGTTCAACATTCAAAGACCAAGCACATTGATATCAGATATCATTTCATAGGAGAGCATGTCATGAATAGTACTGTAGATGAAAGGCATATGTCAAGGCCTATTTGTAATTAGTAGATGACAACTCAACTCATGTAAGAAATTAAAGTAAGTAATAAATACTGAGGATGGAATCAAATCGAAGAATGTCAACTAGACACAAAGAATCAACTTGTCAGAAGAATTATAATGAAGTTGCTACTCTACACCGGAAGAAGTTCATTTATATGTTCAAGCGTCGGAGAAAAATAGAGAAACAGTTGTTCAGAAGATTCAGAAGATTCTAAGTGGCTACTACAGAAGATTCCAGAAAAAGAATGAAGACAGTGAAGCAGAAGAAGAACAGAAGACCACAGCTTAATGTTAAAGATGAAGAATATTTATTATAGTATGACATAAATGAACCAGACAGTACATTTGTGTGTCAACTAAAATAATAAATATTCATCATCTAGCTCAAGTGGTTTTATGACAAAAGACACAACGAAGACTGAAAGACTTCAAGACTGATAGCACGGTAATACAAGACGAAATAGTATTTTAATTCTACTATCAAATGTTAATTGATTATTTAATTTATCTAATTAAATTAATTCAAGTTGATTTTAATTTAATTTGTAAATTAACTAATTAATTTAAGTAGAATTAATTTATTATAAAAGATATGACTTAATATGACTTTTAATATAATTCAAATGGCTAATAAATAAGTCATACCGACTGTTTATTAATAAGTCATACCGAATTATATTAATAAAAGTCATACCGACTGAATAAAGAGAAAGTCATACCGAAGCTGTTAAAGATAAGTCATACCGGAACAGCCGATTGATAAGTCATACCGAGCTCATTGAATAAGTCATACCGAGAGTTCTGTGCTCAAAAGGTCATACTGAACCAATTTTGTTTAATTAAAATAAGTCATACCGATTTATTTTAATTAGATAAAATCCGAATATGACTTTAAATAAGTCATACCGAACTTTCAAAAGGTCATACCGAGCTTCAGTAAGTCATACCGACCAAAATATGTCATGCCCAGTCTTTTATAAGTCATACAAGTGTTAAAATAAGTCATACAGACTTATTTTCTTGAAATAAAGTCATACTGAAAAAGGTCATAGCAGCCTTTTTCAAATCTCTATAAATATGAGATCAGCCCTTCATTGTTCAGTTGTTCAACTTCCAAGAGAAGAAAATCAGATCAAATTCAGTAATTTATCTGCATTGTAATATTCACAGATTTCTGTGCTGAGTTTGGATATAATTGTTAAATACGAACAATTCATGTCAAATTTGTTCTAGAACTTTTAATCAATTATATAACTGTTTTCTTAATATTAATTTTGTAATACTAATCAAGTTAAAATTATATCTTTCACTTGAACAGTATTTCATTCCAATTAATATTTCGCGAGTAATTAAAATAATATTTTTAATCCAAATTATTCCGCGATTAATTTTCAGATATTGTATTCAACCCCCCTTCTACAATATTAGGGACCAACAATTGGTATCAGAGCTAGTTGATATTTTTTCATATCAGATTCAAATCAAATTCCGCGAACTCATACAGATCTCAAAAATTATTTTAAATTCGAAATAATTTTTTAATCGAAATAATTTTTTTCCGAAAAAATATTTTTGATCAAAAATTATTTTAAGTCAAAAATTAAAATATTTTTTGAAACACTTAATTTTTAATCTTATTTAAAGATGAGTACTCAAAGAGTCAGTAGCATTAAAATTCCACAATTTGATAAAGACAATTATAATCTGTGGAAGAAAAAGATGACCTTGTTTTTTCGAGCTGCAAATCCTAGGTACAAGGATATTTTAAAAACTGGTGTTGCTGTTCCAATAAATATCTTTCCTGAGCATATGGAAGATGGTGTACTCATTCCGCACAGACAATTTGAAAAAGATAGTTCTGAGTACACTGAGACAGAAAAGGAACTGGATACTTTGGACACCAGCCTGCAGTTAATTTTAGTAGAATCTCTTGATCCCGGAATGTACAATCATGTTGTTAATTGTAAAAATGATAAACACATCTGGGAAACGATAGAGATACTAAATGAAGGAACAGAAGAAGTAAGGGAGAACAGATTGGAAATCTTAACGTCTCAATATGAGCATTTTAGATCAAATCCTGGAGAAACTATCTCTGAAGTTTTTGAGAGATACAACAAGCTGATAAATGATCTAAATCTCAATGGCAAACAATATACGAAGAAGGAGATCAGTAGGAAGTTTTTGCTGACAATGCCAGTACACCTAGAGCATAGGATAACAGCCATCAGAGAGTCAAGGGACATGAATGAAATTTCTCTAGAAAGACTTTATGGCATACTGAAGACCTATGAGCTAGAGCAGATTCAACAGAACGAAATATATGGTACAAGCAAGGTGGTCAGCAAGTCTACAGCTCTTGTAGCAGAAGAACCAGAGTACAGAAAAGCTAAGACTGAATCTTCTTCAGTCAACCTCATTGATCAGGGTATTGTTGCAGAAGTTGGTGCAACTCTAGTGAATTCAACTGATAGTGAATTCTACTCAATGGAAGAACTCGATCAACTTGAGGATGAATCTCTGGCTCTGATTGCTAGAAAATTTGGAAATACAAGATTCAGGAGGAACCCTAGTTTCAAATTTAAGCTTATGGCAAACAGATTTCAGACAGGTGGTTCTTCTAGCACATCCAACACAAAAGGTGGATACAAGACAGAGATGGTAGACAGAAGCAAGATCCGTTGCTTCAACTGCAATGAAATGGGACACTTTGCTACTGATTGTAGAAAGCCCAAGCAGGAAAGAAAGAAGGATTCATATGACGAGCTCAAACAGAAATATGACGCTCTACTGAAGAAGCATCAGGGAAAATCATACTTAGCAGCAGGAAAAAACTGGGATGATTTCGACAATGATGAAGAAGATCAAATGGGAAATCTTGCTCTAATGGCCTCTTCTTCTAAAGGATCACAATCTCCACCTCGACAAGGAATTGAGGTAAACCCTAGCTGTCCTAAGATGTTTAAATTGATAGGTGAGAATTTAACTGATGCTAGAGATCGAATAAAAGTTTTAATTCTCGAAAACAAAGTTTTATCAGAAGAGAATTATGAATTGAAAAAGCTGAAACTTATTAATGTTAAATTAACTGAAGATGTTGCATTTCAAGTTAATAGAGTCAACTGCTATGTTGAGATTGAAGCTTTTTTAAAGAATAAAATTGAAGAAGAAAAGCAAAGGTGTCTAGCTTATAAAAATTCCTCTTATATTGTAAAGAACCTAGTTGACCAACAGGAAATAAACCGAAAAGTTGGAATAGGTTTCGAGTACAATAAATCTATAGGAAAGCCAAGCAACATTACCCCGTTCAAGCAAAGCGCTGAAGAAAGGGGTATTCCTCATGTTGTTAAAGACACACCCAAACCTCTTTTCATAACACCTATTGTTGAACCTATCCTTGAGAGCTCTATACTGATAGCTTATGAGATGCAGTTAGAGGATCTCGAGGAAGAGAAGAAAAGAGAAGAACAGACTAAGGACATAAAAGTAGTAAATGTCCAGAAAGCGAAATATGTACCTAAAAGACCAATAGAAAATGTGAACTCTGCTAGTTCATCCACTCCTGGTTTAGGTGCTAAGAACTTAAAGAATGATTTGAACAGACCTAACAATAAGTTTGTTAGAAGTAGGGATAGTAACAACAGATGCCATTCTACTGAAAACTTTAAATCTGCTGAAAAAATTAAAGTAGAAATTGTTAAAACTCCTACTGCTGTGAATAACATGCCTGCTATTGATGTATGCCATAAACCTTGTGGTATGTTAAATTGTATGTTATGTGCTTTTAATGCTATAACTGCTTATTTCAAACGCATGACTGCTAATAAAAAGAACATGACACCTAGACAATACATCAATAATAAATTTGCTAAATCCAAGACTGCTATTCCTTCACCTGTCAAGAAGGAAAAATATATTCCTAAGTCTAAACAAAAAGTTGTTAAGACTGTTTATAGGAAAGTAAGTACAGTCAAGGAGGATGCGGCTGTTGTTCGAAAAGGATCTGTTGTCAAAGCTGACAAAGGTCAATTCTTTAAGTATGCCGGGCCCAATCAATTTTGGGCTCCGAAGACGAATTAATCCGTTTGATATTTGCAAGGAGTTAAACAGGTAAACCGGATTGTATGGATCCTGGACAGCGGATCGTCAAGGCATATGACCGGAGAAAGAGCCCTGCTATCAGACGTGGTTGAAAGAGCTGGCCCAATCGTCACCTTTGGAGATAACAGCAAAGGAATGACTACGGGATATGGCAAGTTAAATACTGGGAATGTTATCATTGAAAACGTCTCTTTGGTGGAAGGACTTAAGCACAATCTACTCAGCGTCAGTCAATTCTGTGATAGAGGTTACAAAGTAAACTTTATCAAGGAGAAGTGCTTAATAGTTCATTCTAAAGAAGACAGACTAGCCTTGCGTGGAGTAAGGAAAGGAAACTTGTACGTAGCTGATTTCAACTCAGGACCTGAAGCTGAAGCAAACTGTTTTTATTCAAAAGCTTCAACAGAAGAAAGTTGGCTATGGCATAAGAAGCTCTCGCACCTGAATTTCAAAACAATGAACTCTCTAGTCAAGAGGGATTTGGTGAAAGGACTGCCTCCGATGGAATTTACACAAGAAGGATTGTGTGAGGCATGTCAGAAAGGGAAGTCAAAAAGAGCAACTCACAAAGGCATAGACACTACAAATATTACTGAACCACTGCAACTGCTTCATATGGATTTATTTGGTCCAGTCAATATCATGTCTATGTCAAGGAAAAAATATGCCTTAGTGATTGTAGATGACTTCACAAAGTACACGTGGGTTTTATTCTTGAACTCTAAGGATGAAACTCCACAGTTGGTGATTGATCATGTAAAGTTGATTGAGTTAGATTCAAAGCTACCTGTCCGGGCAATCAGATCAGATAATGGAACAGAATTCAAGAATGAAATTCTGAATAGCTTCTGCTCAGACAAAGGGATAACAAGACAATTCTCAGCGCCAAGAACTCCGCAACAGAATGGAGTAGTAGAAAGGAAGAATCGAACCTTGATTGAAGCTGCAAGAACAATGTTAAGTGAATCAAGGTTGCCTATCTACTTCTGGGCTGAAGCAGTAAACACAACTTGTTATACCCAGAATCGAACTTTAATCAACAAGGATCATATGAAGACGCCTTACGAATTAATGGCTGGCAAGAAACCAACACTCAAATACTTTCATGTATTTGGAGCCAAATGTTTTGTGCTAAAAGATGGAGATGAACATCGTGGCAAATTTGAGGCCAAGGCACATGAAACAATTTTTGTCGGCTACTCAAAAAGAGCATATAGGGTGTACATAATTGATCAGCACCAAGTAAAAGAAAGTGTCAACGTATCATTTGACGACACTAAACTCCCAAGCATCCAAAATGAAGATCCTTCTGAGTCATTAAAATTTGACAATCATCCAGACTCAGATTCGGATAATGAAGAAGAACCTGAGGTTGCAGCAAAAAATGATGATGACAATAATGATGGTAATGATCCAGGTAATAGTGGTGGAAACAATGGAAACACTGGAGATACTACTAATACCAGTGGTGGATCAACAAGTCATCCATGCAGCAACTCAGGGGGAGATAAAGGATCAACTGGCACAACACAACATCACAATGAATATAGAGGCGAATCATCAAGATCAAACCTACCAAGGGAAAGGAAATGGAGCAAAGATCATCCCTTTGAATTGATCATAGGTGATCCAGATGTTGGTGTTAGAACCAAAAGTGCAACTTCAAATGAATGTTTATTTTCAGTTTTTCTATCTCAGGAAGAACCAAAGAAAATTGAAGATGCTCTAACTGATCCAGATTGGGTTCTTGCCATGCAAGAAGAACTCAATCAGTTCGAAAGGCAAGAAGTATGGACACTGGTACCCAGGCCTAAAGATAGATCTGTTATTGGCACGAAATGGGTATACAGGAACAAGTTAGACGGTGATGGCATTGTTACAAGGAACAAGGCCAGACTGGTTGCAACGGGTTACTCCCAGGAAGAGGGAATTGATTATGATGAGACCTACGCACCAGTTGCAAGACTTGAAGCCATCAGGATATTTCTGGCATTCGCAGCACATTCCAATTTTAAAGTCTATCAAATGGATGTGAAGAGTGCGTTTCTGAATGGAAAGCTAGAAGAGGAAGTATATGTGGAGCAGTCCCCTGGCTTTGAAAATCTAGAGTTTGCTGATTTTGTGTATTTTCTATTCAAAGCTCTCTATGGACTCAAGCAAGCACCGAGGACATGGTATGACACTCTCTCTCAGTTTTTACTTGAAAATGGTTTTACTAGAGGTGTCATAGACAAAACTCTCTTTTATAAATTACATGATAAAGATATGATATTTGTCCAAGTTTATGTTGACGATATTATATTTGGTTCTTCTAATGAAAATTTGTGCAAGAGATTTGCTAAGTTAATGCAGAGTAGGTATGGAATGAGCATGATGGGTGAGCTGTCATTCTTCCTTGGATTGCAAGTGAAACAAAAGGAAGATGGGATTTTTATTTGCCAATCAAATTATGTAAGGGATCTTCTAAGGAAATACAATCTAGAAGATTCTACACCGGCAAAAACCCCTATGCCAACAGCCACCAAGCTTGACAAAGATGAAACTGGTAAGAAAGTTGACATCACAAGCTATAGAGGTATGATAGGTTCATTATTATATCTAACTGCTAGTAGACCCGATATAATGTTTGCAACATGCTTATGTGCAAGGTTTCAATCTGATCCTAGAGAATCTCATCTTATAGCTGTTAAAAGAATTTTTAGATATCTGAAGGGTACACCGAATCTTGGAATTTGGTACCCTAAAGGTACAGGTTTTGAACTAATAGGCTATACAGATTCAGATTATGCAGGATGCAGGATGGACAGGAAAAGTACATCTGGAAGTTGTCAGTTTCTAGGACAACGGTTGATTTCCTGGTACAGCAAGAAACAACACTCAGTATCTACCTCGACAGCCGAAGCAGAATATATTGCGGCAGGTAGTTGTTGTGCACAGATCTTATGGATAAGGAATCAGCTGAATGATTATGGACTTGTGCTTTCTAAAATTCCAATACTTTGCGACAACACAAGTGCCATAACTATTTCCAATAATCCTGTACAACATTCAAGAACCAAGCACATAGACATAAGGTATCATTTCATCCGAGAGCATGTCATGAACGAAACTGTGGTATTACATTTTGTACCCACAGAAGATCAAATTGCCGACATCTTCACGAAACCACTTGATGAATCCACTTTCTCTAAGTTGGTTAGTGAGTTAGGGATGTTAAACATGAACTAATTATTGCATGTTGTTTTAAATTGCATATTTACTTTCAAGCACTGTAAATACACTGTATATATTCCTTAAAAGATATCAAAAACAAACAAACAAAATGAAAAAGAAAACTCAAATAGGATTTTATATAGTGCAAGCACTGTGTAGGCGCAACATATGTAACACAAGTACATAGAAGACATTCTTGAACAAGTCAAGTGGCGCCTATAGGATTTTATTGCGCCTACACAGTGATTCCACTGTAAAGGTGCAACAAAATACTTGAAGATTTTGATTGCATTTTAGTGGCGCTAGTAAACTTTTGTGGCTCCAACACAGTGAACACACTGTGGAGGCACAACAAAAAGATTGCTAGTAATTTAGTTGCGCCAGTAGTATTTAGTGGCGCCTACACAGTGCAAGCACTGTGAAGGCGCAACATAATCATTTAGAAACAATTATTGTTTCTTTTGCTCGTATATATATGGCTTTTGTTGCGTTCTTTACTTACTTACACAGTATATACACTCTTGAAGGCGCAAGAAAACTCCATAGATCTCAATTTTTAATTGAACATATCTAGGCCAATTCTTGTCCGATTCTTGATCTAAAACCAGTTTTGTGGTACCCACTTTCATACCTTCAATTTGCAAGTGGTCCCATCATTGTTAGTTAAAGATAAAAAATTCTCATTTTTACCAAAAATCGAACTGTTGGCTAGGGTTTATCACTGTTAAAATCGATTAAAAATTGTAATAAAATTTAAGTGTGCTTAAAATTACTAGGAGTTCTTCATATTTTAATTTCTAGTTAATCCAAGTAATTTTTAATTTTAAGATTTTAGTTCATAATTTACTTGATTAATTCAATTTTAATTAGTAATTTTAATTCATAAAAATTATCTTTCATTTTAATTAAATGGCAGGTCATTTTGAGATTAAAAAGACTAATTATTTATCCATATTAGTAGATAATTGGACTGAAGTAGGAGAGTTGAGTAACTGGGCTAGGTTTTTAAATGAACATTTTATAGTCAGGTATGCATTAACAACTTTTGTTCCTTTGAATAGAAATTTATTAAGACAGTTATACAGGTTTGCTCAGGACACATCTGCAGATGAAATCTCAGCCTTCACTAGCAAGATTCAGAGAAAGAAGGTACGAATAACTGAAAATGACATCAATAGAGCACTTCAATTGCCAACTGAAGATTTTGAAGATGAGCCATCTCAAGCATACTTAAACAATTTCTTCATGTTCATTCACCGCACTAGGGTAAACAATAATCTTCCGAAGAAGATTTACAAGAATCACTTACCCAAAGAATAGAACCTGTTTTTCAACATCCTGTCTCATGACTTTGCACAAAAGATAGGTGGCTTCCATAGAATTACTCAATTCAATAAGGTGATTGGGTATGCGGTGGCTTCTGGGTCCAGAATAAATTTTGGGAAGTTAATCATGACAGAGATTCTCAAAAACCAGGCAAAAATGTAAAACTTCTGTCTATATCCTAGATTTTTTCAGCTGGTGTTGAATTAAGTGCTGAGAGCTGATCAACTCTAAATATTTCAGAACAAACAATTGGAAGAGTCACCCTCACTACAATTCAAGACAATCCTGTTACTACAGAATGAGGCTGACTATCCTAACAGGTATACTCCTACACCAATGACTGATCCTATCAGAGATTACTTGCTCTTCTTAAACAGGTTAATGAAGAAGTTATAAAAGAAGAAGTAATTGAAGAAGAAGAGGAGCATGTATCTGAAACTGATGAATCAACAAGTAAATATTCAGAAGAACAATCATCTCAAAGGGAGACTGAAGCTGAGACATCAGGAGACTTTGGAAACTCAGTAGCAACTGAAGAAGAAGAACCAGACACTGATAAAGAAGATGAAAATATGGAAGAAGCTGGTTCTGAACATGAGCAAGAACCTATTCCTGAAGAAGAAGAATAAAGGAATAGCCCTGAAAATCCTACAGAGGACATAGCTATTGAGGAAGAAGTGGAAGAGCCTCAGACTACAGAGATGTACATTCCTGATCTCTTTGATGAGCAAATGGAAGAAAGTACACTTCTAGATTTTGACTTTTCTGCATTCTTACAAGATAAATTTGTCACAATATCTACCTCTATGCCTCAAACAGCAATGCACACACAAGAGCCCTCAGTGGCCATCGAAACTGGCAATGAACTTGGTAAAGACCAACCAGTTCTAACCACTACCAAAGAACAACAAACACTTCCTTCATCTCCCAAAACTAGAAAAAGAACCATTGATTTAGATGATAGGAGTGAGTCCCTACCGAATCAAGAAATCATTGAAATATCCCCTACAGCTCTACCCTCTCGAAAACGTCAAAAAATTAATTTTAAAACTAGGGCAACTGTGAGCCAGGAACCTGATTCTCTAATATCTGACAACATTATTTTTCTTCATAACCTCAATTTTGAAATTGATAAAATACTGAAAGGTACGGGAACAGAAATAGATATTGTAGTTAACACTGTTTTGGTTGATCCAATTCAGAACCTGTCTTCATAGACAGTAGGGGGCATCACTGACTCTCACGAGCCATTCATTACATTGTCAAATATGGTGACCCCCATGAACTTAACATCTCCAGATCCTATTCAGGATGTTTTCCCTCCCCAAGTGGGTGAAGTGGAAAGGAAACTCTCTCATAGAAGGAAAGAGGTCTCCATTCAAGGAGTAGCTGTGTGAACAGCATCACCACTTCAAGTGGAAGTGCCTTCACAGGCATCGCGGGGTACCACAGGCTCTCATTTGTCAATCACTACATTACTTGAGGTGGTGATCCCCATGGAGATTCAAATTCCAGCTCCTACAACGGAGGTCCTCCCTACCTTTACAGGTCAGGCGGAGGGACAACACACCTATAGAAGGGATGTGGACTCTATTCATAGAGTATCTGCCCTTCGGTAGTAGAACCTGTTCTGGGTGTCTCTGAGCAGGTAATGCCTTTAAGGGCTTCAGCTGGCATCACAGATTCTATAATCGTGCCAATCATTACAGAATCCACAGTGGTGACCAGACTGGGTCTCAAACCCCCAGTTCCTGAAAAAGGTGTTCTCCCCACCCTAAGTGGTCCGGCGGAGAGGCAACCTACCCATAGAAGGGATAGGGATTTTTTTACAGGTATAGAAGATCTAAATGCTATCATGGAAATGAGTGAAACACTTAACCTTAGTGATCTTCTATTCCCTAACCCTGATCATCCGAGTGTGAGTGTTGAGGGTCGTGCTCAAATAGAAACAGTGAGGAGTGAGACACCCACTAACTAAACAAACACCCCACACATTGCACACACTGCACACAGTCAAAGGATTTTAAATCTGGAGGCACAAGTAATAGAAATTCATTACTCAATTTGAAAGATCTTGGAGGTGAAGGAGCAGCAGAGAGCGGAAATGAAAGAAATCAAATATTTAGTCAAACAACTGCGGGCTCAAAAAGTTCCTATTTCTACTCAATCAACTTCGACAACTCAGATTCCTCCGGTCAGAAGGGAGGATAACCCAACTGAGGGGGAGAGGTTAGCACAAGAAAAAGTTGGAGCTGAAATGATCTTGGAATACACAGCTCAGGGGGAGTCAGATATCTTTTACAGGCCTGGAGCTAGGCAACTTGAAGAAGGAAAAATATTTGAACCCTATGTGCCATTGGAGATTCCAACTGAGATTAAAATATAGGAAACTGCAAAGGCTGTAGGAATAGATGTTGAAGATGAGTTTGCAGAAGAACATACTTTTGATAATGACTGTCTTCTGGTTGGTGTAGACGAAGTTGTTACTCAAGACATAGTTCAGGCTCAAGACTTGATGAAGTGAAAGTGGAAGAGAGTACAACACGCAATGAGATGAATATTGTAGAGTTGTATGTGCTGAAGAGGAAAGTCATATTTGGTGGGCATAAAACAAATGAGATACTAAGAGATCTGGTTGAGAAGAAAATAATAGAGATCGGTGTCGAAGCATTTGAAAAGCCTTCGGTGGTCAAATATTACAAAGCAACAACACTTCACAACTTAAATTTGTCAGATGAATGTCTGGATTCAATCCATATAATGTTCATGCAATATGTAGAAAGGAGGCTTAAAAGCAAGAAAAATAGAATAGAAGAATATTTAAAGGCTGCTGAGTCGATCTACGCATTCAGGCTGAACAGAGCAATTAAAATATCAGGGAGATATCTAATGGATACGACCAGATATTACCAAGAACCAATATATATGAGAAGAGAGGATGGCATAGAGGTACTCGAAACCATAAGAGATTCTGAACCTTGCATTCAGACGGAAGCGAATGGAACAAGAACCTTTCTATTCAAGGATGGAGTGGATAAGAAAAAGGATCTATCAAAACTGAGGAGAAACAATTCTGAAATCATCTGAAAAGTCTTTTCAAGGGTAAAGAGATCCATTGTTAAATCAAACAAAAAGGCCTTGAGGATGATTGAAGATGCTCTAGTGGAGAAACTGGCAGAAGAGTCGATGCATGACACTGACAGAGTTAAAGGCTTTCCGAAGAGAATAACAATGTTCGTGTTTTCAAAGAGACAATCTCTGGCCTTCGAGTCAATCTTTAAGACAAATTTAATAGCATTTCTCACTGAAGTTTTGTAGAAATTAGAAGAACCACCTCCTGTCAACACTCTTGAAGTGGAAGCTAGAGATCTGGTGAAGGCAAGGTTGGAGAAGAAGGAAGAAGAGTTAAGAAAGCATTACTCCGAAACTAGATCTAAGAACAAGCAAGATACAATACAAAGAAGTAGAAGATCATAAAATTATCTGTTCAGGCTAGAGGAACAAACTTCTTGTACTCAAAGAAATCTGGAAATGTAAAATCTAATCCAGAATGTAATTAATATTATTTACTATCTTTCTGCACTTTACTTTTTCTTGTAAGTATCAGTTGAGTTATCCTCTCACAGGATTTGCTTGTCGAACTCTAACAACCAAATAGGGGGAGATTGTAAAGCATAATGTAACTTAGTATGTAATAGTGATAACGATAACTCAACTAAGAAACAAAGACATATAAATAATACTAATATGCAGCATAGGAATCCAGAAGGACATGTAAACAAGAATCATACATACATGATTATAGAGCATTCAAGATGTAAGAGTTACTGAACGACAGCAAGAGAAGTTCATTAATATGTTCAGGCCTCAGCAAGAAATAAGTGTTCAGTAGATTTCAGACTAAAGACAGTGTAATGATTTGTGTATAAATGTCAAAGGGTTTCAGTGATCAGAAGCAATGGAACAGTCCAAAGTTAATCAGCTGAAAAAGAAAAGAAGTCAGGGGAATTCAATTCAGTGTTAGTCGTTTGTGAACCAGACCAGTGCACTAAGCGTTATCACAACTAGAAAAGAATTGTCTTGGTTAATCAAAATAAAATCAGTTGATCAAGCGAAAAGCATAAATATCATGTAGTAATTACTTCAAACACTTCAAGAATATGTTAAGGCAATTAATATTGCATTTGGTGGCTCCTATACTCATGAGGTACTCTAGAGGCACCACCAACTTTGTTAAGGCGCAACAAATAAAGAATAAAGCCAAGTGAAGTCAAGGAGAAGGTTTGTGGCACCTGCACAAGGGAATGGGAGTGCATGCATAACAAAACATGATGTGGCAAAATATCCAAGTCAAAAGCGCAACAAAAGTTATATGTATGATTTTGTGGTGCCTACACACTGCAACTAGTGTGCAAGCGCAACAAAATGTTAAAGGGGCACAACAAAAGGTCACAGGCGCAACATAGCTTTTGTGTGATGTTCTAAGACATTAGTGGCGCCTATACAATGGTACAACTGTATAGGCGCAACTAAATTCATATAGAGGCGCAACAAAGTATTTCAAGCATAACAAACATCTAAAGGCGCATCATAAACTTTAGTGGCGCCTACACTCCACCAACACTCTACAAGGCGCAACATGGGACTTATATATTGTTGGAAATCATTTTCCAAAAAGCCTACAGATTATATATGGGTAAAATCAATATGGACAATAAGGAATTCATTCATCTTCAACAAAAGACATACAGACGGAAGCTCCATTAAAGCTTGACATTTATATCACCCAACTGTATTTCTATTGTAACATTGATTGAACCCATTGAAGCTAATCATTTGATTAGAAGTATAGCACCTCAGGGATTTAATAATATATTATTATTTTCCTGAATCTTGTGTTTCAACCACTGTCATTTTTATATCTCTAAAACACAAATACTTAATCCACAATTGAACGAAAAATCTACCATATCATATTCAACCCCCCCCCCTTCTATGATAATTTTGGACCTAACATCATCCTAAAAATCGGCTCATCAGAGAATGTTTCTTCATTATCAGAGTTTGGCATCTCAGAGTTTATAGTGACAAATAAACTCTGAGTACCTGCAAAAGAAATAGAACAACCTAAATCACTCTATTCTTTTAAAGTAATCTCATTACTTCTCACATCACACATATCATGACATTTAATAGTCAGAGTTTTCTCACTAGAAGTAACTAACTTCTTTCTCAATTCTAACTCTCCTTTTACCAAAGCCAGTGTCTGCCTCTCATTGTTAATTCTATTTTTCACACATTTTACCTCAGTCTCACATGAAAGGCTTAAATCACATTGTCCTACAGAAATAAAAGGTGGTTGAGAAAGATGATCTGTGGTCACATGAATGGGGTACCCTTTTCAGGACTATCCATGGTCATCCCAATAGTAAAAGTTAGAAATATAAATTCTGAGCTTATACTATCAGAGAATAGAAATTCTGAAGAAAAGTTAGAGTTTATACCTTGAGTAGTTGTGGAAGTGGATGGAGTTTCCAAAGGCTGTGCGGAATGAGGTTGCACCAAAATAGCATCAGAAATAGCCAATGAATCTTTATCAGAGTTTGACTTCTCAGCATCAGCAACAATAAGATCTTCTATCAGTGTTTGAGTGCCTTCATCCAAACTTTGATTGGATGGTTCTTATGTGGCAGGGGCCTTAACAATTGCTTCAACCCTTTGAGCTGAAGGTTCTTGTGGGTTGTACCCCTGATCCTTGTTGGCTTCATCTGCTTCGTAAGGGGATGCTATTGAACTTTGAATAACTGGTTCTTGTGTGTCTGGCCTATCATTGACTGCTACCTCACTTTGAGAGGTAGGTTCTTGTGTGTCCTGGCCAAAAGAAACTTGCTTCTTCCTCTTTCTGGTAAACAAGTTGGAACTACCAGTGGCTGAAGATGTTTGAGACTTCTTTGCAGCCATTTCCTTTTTAACTTCCTCAGCTAGCTCCCTTACTCTTTCATAAGATATATCCTTGATGATCTATTCTGGAGAGTGAACATGGGAATCAGATATTGTTACTGGAGCAGCTTCACTTGCAGCATGTGCATTAACATTTGCATCACCACCAGCTAACTCAGACTTCATCATATCATCAGAGTTTATTGCTGCATCAGAGTTTATGAGCTCAGAGTCTAAGACTAGAAGTTGATCAGAGTTTATTCCTTCAGAGTTTAAGGCTTGTGAAGGATCAAAGTTTATTTGCTCAGTGATTGATGCCTTAACCAATCTTCTTCTTTTCTTTGTAGGCTCTGAGATGGGATTAACATAGAATGGCTTCATAAATGGAGCAGGAGGAATCTCAGAGGTTTTCTTAACATTTTTCTTCACAAGAAATACTAACCCTTCATTACTGTCATAAGAGTCTGTAGGTTCATCAACTAATCTTCTTTTTCTTGGAGAAGACTCTGAGACTAACTTGCCCTTTCTTTTCATGTGTGGCTCTTATTGAGAGGTTTGTTTTACAAATGCAGTCTTTTAGGAGATAACAGAGGTTGACATTAGTGTTTGAGGATTAGTGTTTAGTTGGTGGCTTGGGTTAGAATTAGAGGGTGCTAAACTCTGATTCATAGCCACAGAGAGAAAATCCCTCCCATACACAGTAGGCATTCTCTGATTTAAGAGAAGCCTGACCCATGTGGGATAAAACAGGTTAGACAATTTTCCTTCATTATCCTTCTTTGCATCTTTTCGAGTAAGATCAGTAAAAATCCTCTTGTTCATACAAAAACTAACTAAACTCTGATCATTCTCAAAACTAACATTAGACAAGAGATAACTAAAAATCAACTGTAAAAATCTGGCAAAATATACTCTATGCACATCATCATTTATTTTGCTAGCTATCTGCCTAATTAATAAACAAGGAAAATTAAAATTCAAGTTATGGGTCAAAGAATACCTAATTTGTTGTGATAGTTGAGGAATTGCATTAAAATTGGTGCATTTTGCAGTGAAGGCCCTTGTTATACAATCAAAGAAGAAGCTCCATTCTCTTCTCAGATTGGGCCTTGTGAGGCTTCCCAACTTGGATAGACTTCCTCCATAGCCTAATTCTTTAAAGAATACCTTGATTTGCTCATCATTTACAAGGTCATCATACACAGCCACTTCTAGAAGATGAAGGGCTTGATGAACTATTGCAAGAGTGATTGTGTATTTTCCATTGCATTGGAATGTTATAACTGGCTCTTCATTATCATTACCATTATTGAACTTAGCAGTTGACCAGCTTTTGATCAGAGATTGAGTAGAGATGTGATTGGGTTCCTGAAAAGCATACCCAATATAGCTTTGTTGTAAAAAGTCCTGAACCACATGAAAATTTTGAGGAGCATTAATTTTAGTCAAGAGTGATATATAATTTGTGGGAACAAATGTGTAGTTTTGGAAAGAGAGTCCCTTGGAAGCCATTGATATACAGTGATTTACAGATATGAAAAATTATGGTTTTAGAAAACTAGAGAGAAAGATAGGAATAATAAGATGTAGATGAATAATTCAAAGTGAAAATATGAATTAAACTATTCCCTCTCATTTGCATATACTCTGTAGTGGGACACGTGGCAATTTTTGAGTGGTAGAGTAATGAGTAGTGTAATTCTCAAAATACAGCATATGTGTGTGTATCTGTGTATAGATATGAAACGTTTTTTCATGAAATACACGTGCCCTAATGATTACTCCAATCAGAGAATAAAAAATATGATGTCACAAAATTAAATATGATGTCATAAGTAATATCTCAGAGTTTAGCATACAGACTTACATCAAAGTTTATAGTAATCAGAGTTTGCATTCACTGTCAGAGTTTATCACATACTCTAATATAGTTTACCATAAACACTGATAGCTTGTGATCAGAGATTAGATGTTCCAATGATCAGAGTTTACTGCATTTTCTATCAGAGTTTACCACATACTCTGACAGAATTTATCATAAACTCTTATTGTCTGCTACTTGCTATATAGAGTTGAGCCACTTGTTACCATTCCTAATCCAGAAACCAATCTTGTAAATGTTGTTTCACACAGAGGCTTGGTGAATATGTCTGCTAACTATTGATCTATGGGAACAAAATGCATTTCAATTGTTCCTTCCATGACATATTCCCTTATGAAGTGATATCTAATACTGATGTGCTTTGTTAGAGAATGATGAACTGGATTTCCTGTCATTGCAATAGCACTTTGATTATCACAATAAATAGGAATTTTTGAAAAGTTCAAACAATAGTCTAACAGTTGATTTCTCAACCATAAAATTTTTGCACAGCAACTTCCTGCAGCTATATATTCAGCCTCTGCTGTTGATGTTGAGATAGATTTATGTTTCTTACTGAACATGAGAATTCTTTCACCTAAGAGTTGACAACTCCCACTTGTGCTTTTCTTTTCAATTTTACATCCTGCAAAATCAGCATCTAAATAGCCTATAAGTTACAGTCAGACTCTCCAGGATACCATAACCCAAGATTAATGGTGCCCTTAAGATATCTAAAAATTCTCTTAACAGCAATAAAATGAGGTTCCCTTGGATTTGCCTGAAATCTGGCACATAGACAGGTTGCAAACATGATATCTGGTCTTCTAGCATTCAAATAGAGAAGTGATCTAATAATGCCTCTGTATGCTGTAATATCTATAGGCTCTCTAGTGTCTTGATCAAGCTTGGTTGTAGTAGCCATTTGAGTTGTAGCAGATGCAGAGTCTTGCATTTGAAACTTTGTGAGTAGATTTATTATGTATTTGGATTGATTTATGAAAATACCTTCATTAGTCTGTTTTACTTGCAACCCTAAAAAATAACTCATTTATCCCATCATGCTCATTTGATACTTGGACTGCATTAGCTTTGAAAATCTTTCACAGAGTTTCTCATTAGTGGAACAAAATATAATATCATCAACATATATTTGAACCAATAATAAATCTTTACCTTGAGTTCTGTAAAATAAGGTTTTATCAATTGTACCTCATGTGAAACCACTTTCAAGTATGAATTGAGCCAGAGTTTCATACCAGGCTCTTGGTGCTTGCTTGAGTCCATATAAAGTTTTATCCAATCTGTAGACATGATTTGGATATTTTGGATTGACAAAGCCAGGTGGTTGTTCAACATATACCTCTTCTTCAAGTTCTCCATTTAAAAATGCACTTTTAACATCCATTTGGTAGACCTTGAATTTCTTGTGTGCAGCATAAGCAAGAAAGATTCTGATTGCTTCAAGTCTAGCTACAGGTGCAAAGGTTTCATCATAATCAATACCTTCATGTTGAGAGTAGCCTTTGGCAACTTGTCTTGCTTTATTCCTTGTTATGATTCCATCAGAGTCTATCTTGTTTCTGAACACTCACTTTATGCCAACAATTGATCTGTTCTTTGGCCTTGGAACAAGGGTCCAAACTTCATTTCTTTTAAACTCATTTAATTCTTCCTGCATTGCAATAACCCAATCTGCATCCTTCTAAGCAACTTCAACCTTCTTTGGTTCTGTTTGAGAAAGAAAACTATGAAATAAACATTCATTCTGAGTAGTTTTCCTTGTCTGCACTCCACTTTATAGATCACCAATAAACAAATTAGGTTTGTGATCTTTGGTCCATTTTCTTGGATGTGGAAGATTTCTTGAACAAGATGCTCCCCTTTGATTTGTGCCTTCATAGTATGATTCCTCAGTATTTTCCCAGTCGTACAAGTAGAAGGGGGGGTTGAATACTTGTATGTCTTTTCTGCCCGATTTAAAATCAAATTAAGAATAAACTCAAACACACAAATATGAATAAGTACTGTTTTGTATTATTGATTTGTGAATACAAAACTCTCCTAGGGTGTACACAAACCCTAGCAGCTTCTCTGTGTTTATCACATCAACTCTCTTTATTTCTATGCTCTCACAAAATTTCACTCAGATAATTATGCTTCGACTTCCACTTTTTTACAATTAGGTTACATAGAGTTTATATAGAGAGCTGCCTATCAACTAATAACAGAAAGATAAATTACAATAGGAATAGAATTCCTAATTATTAGTTGACAGTTTCCTTCTAGAATTCTCTTTCTTTCCCATAGCATATTTGTAATATATTTATCTTGATCTTCGAAGACTTTTCATTCCTGTGATCTTCTTCCAAATTTAACCTCAACTGTATAGACTCTGAAATCTTTAGACTCTGATGATCTTCAGACTCTGATCACATGTAGACTCTGATAGATCATAGACTCTGATAGTCTATAGACTCTGATCACCTTCCAGACTCTGATCTTCATGCAGACTCTGGTTTCACTTTCTACAGAAATTCTTCTAAGTACAAGTAACATGAATGTTGACCATCTAGACTCTGATTATACATTTCAGAGACTAGAAAGACTTATTACAGATAAACTGAGCTAGACCCTGTTCTAGTATTTTGTACATCATCAAAATGAATATATTCCTAACAATCTCCCCCTATTTATGCTTTATAAAATGTAAGCATAAATCAAGGTTTGATGATGTCAAAACTAAAGAATAAAACTAATAATCTAGAATAGTATAAAAGAATTAAAAAAAAATACTTTTCATTCAATCTTCTCAAAGGCTGGATTGTTATTCAAAAATGAGTTTAGCATATTTTCTTCCACAATTGCAAGAGCTTCACCAACAAACTTCTTTAATTTCTTCATTTCTTCATTTGAACATTTGATTTGACAGTAAGCTGCTCTCAGATCATTTGCACTGCTTTCTTGATCTTTTAAGTCCTTCAACATCAGAACACTAACTTTCCCACTCATAGGCTGAAACCCAAAGTAATGACCCACACCTTCTTGAAATTTAATCTGTTTTTCTTCCAATGGCATGACTTGATCATTTCCCTCTGTATCAACATATTTTAAAGAAAATTTGCCCATTTGTCGATTTGCCTGTCTGTGCAAAATCAACTTCCTATCAATCTCCTTGAACCATTTGTGTGTGACAGCTTCTTTGCTCTTGTTAACTTCATAAGCAATTTGAAGTAGGAATCTAATATACTGTAGTTCCTCAGCCTGTTTGAAAAAGATAAAATTTGACTGACTAATCCATCTTACACTTCCACCTTCTAAGAAGTAAACCAGCATCTCATTCTTCACCTTTTCTGTACCTCCATGACCTCCTTGTATCTTCGTTTCAAAAACATTATACAGAATTTGAGCAGACACCACTTTATTTAAGTGCTTCTGAGTGATCTTCTCAAACTGCCTATCTGTCAAGGATTGAGGATCCCTGGTTAGAGTAGATGTTCTGTCAATGTCAAATTCTTCAAATCCTCCAAGACCTATCTTCTTTTTAGCTCTAAGTTGCAGATTTGATTGACTGCACTTCCAGTATGAAGGTTCTTGAGTTTGATCAGAGTCTGACTCCTTTCTTTACTTATCAGAGTCTGACTTAGACTCTGATTTCCCATGTCTAGTCCCTGACTGATATGTTTGAGTTCTTGCTACTCCAGATTGCTTTTGTTGCACACCATCAGGAACCTTAGAACCATGAGAACTATCTCCATCATCACCATCTCTCCTCCTTTTAACTCCCCTAGATTTATTCTTGCATCCCTCATCCTTATGTCTCCTGGAGGACTCACCTTGCTTCACCTTCTCCCCCTTTTTGACATCATCATTACTGGTGACAGCCAAAAGAATCTGCTCAAGAATAGTGGAGAGACCTCAGGGTCTACTCTAGACTCTGACTGCTTCAGCATGACTTCATTAGAAGCCAGAGTCTGAGTGTTACCATCTTTGACTGTTGGTGCATGAGACTCCCCCTCAAGGTGGATAGACTCTGATAAAATAGATTGGGAAATCACTTCATGAGCATCCATCAGAGTCTGTCCTCCCATATCACTGGGGTTCTCATCAGCTCTTTGATGAGTTGTCAAGGAGGGCCCAACAGCATACTCCCCTGCCCCACTATCACCCAACCTCTGACTAGGTGGTTCTTGTGTGGGTGAGGCAGACTGAGCATCTTTATCACTAGTCACCACTGGTGCACTAGTCCCATCCTCCAACTGCCTTGCACCACCTGCTACCTCTTGTTGTTCTTCAAGAATAAATGCATCCAACTTGTGATGAAAGGCCCTGAGATGGATTGCATTGATTGCCTGGGCATCTGTGAGATTGAAGAGGTCCTGCAGTTCCCTTCTTACTCTTTGAAAATAAGTGCCCTTGAATTGATCCAGTCTACTTTGGTAGGTTGGATAGATGTATTTGTTGGCAATTGTACCTATATTATGGACAAGATAGTCAGCCACCTATCTTGACAGAGGTTGAATTTGAGAGATCCATTGAATGGCTGTCCTGTAGGTAACTCCATTATCCCAAATTGCTTCATAGTTAGAAACTGGTTGCTCAATCTCAGTTTCCAACTCAGCAACAGACTCTGATGCTCTCCTTTTGTGGACCTTAAGCTTTTTAGGCTTCTTTGTAATTTGCTGTTCAGAGTCTGGCACACCTAGTGCTTTGAGAACTTCATTAGTTCTGCCTTCTATGAGCCCAGCTGCTTGTACTTGGAATGAAGAGTTGAATAGGTAGCTGTAGAGATTTTTGACCACATCCTGTGCAGACATTTGTAGCTCATGTTCCATTCTCTTCCTTAGGGCTTCATAGGTTGAAAGAAAATCCAAGACTTGAGATTTAGTCTGATATTGCTCTGGATCTTCAAGTGATTCCACCAAAGGATATAAGAATAGCAGTGCTTCATCACTTGGAGTAATGATCTCATCAATTAGGCATGAGGCTGCATCCAATGGCATTCCTTCCCAAAATGTGTCATGATCAGAGTCTAAAGGCAGTCTAGACTCTGACTCAACATTAGACTCTGGTTCAGGTGTTTTCTTGATTTCAGAGTCTGGCTCTGCAGAAGCCTTGGGAGCATCTGTTTCCTGCAAAACAGGGTTAGTAATAATAACAGGCTTGTGTGTGTGTGCAGAATAAGCCTTCCTTAACCTTCTGTACTTCTTAGCAAAAGATTTCTCGGGAGACTCAATGTGAGAATCCTGAGGTGCTTCCCTAGGTTTTTCAGAGTCTGTAGCCTTTTGAGAGTCTACAGACTTGGCTTGAAGGTTAGAATCAAGTGTATCATGACCTTCCTTTAGCAAAGAAAGTCCTTCAACAACTTGCTTCTCTAGTGGATTGAGCTCCTCATCACTGTGCTCATCTATAAGCCTAGATTGAATCAATTTTCTCCTCTTTACAACTGGTGCCTGTTGAGAGACACCAGAGGTTGGTTTCTTTTTGGATTTTGGTTTGGAAGATTGTATAATTGAAGGGGATTGGGTGACTTGGGTAGGTGCAGGGGGACTCTCCATTACTTGTTCCTGCACCATTTCACCACCAAAAAATGAAGCATTGTAGATAGAAGGTTTGTAGGATGAGAGTTTTACCTGCATTACCTGTGGATATGTCATTGCAGGTAGACTCTTCTTTTTGTCATCAATTCTCTTAATGTCAGAGAATATCCTCCTTTGCTGTTTGTATGCCTGCACACAGCAATCATCTGCCAACTTGGTTGACATGTCAGGAATGAAGTGATTGAGGAGAATCATAAGAAATCTATGATAGTAGACTTTCTTTCTCCCCTCATGCACATTATTTAATTTTGCTCCCATTTGAGTGAGCAACATATCACCAATGTTGATTATTCTATCAAATAGGAGACTATGACCAATTTGATAAGTAATAGCATCAAATCCACTACACTTACCAGTAAAACACTTAGCAATTTGATCGAAGAAAAATGACCATTCTTTCCTTAAGTAAGGCCTAGTTATCTTGCTCATGTTATCTAAGCTAGCAGAATAACCTATTGCCTTAAACATGCTTTTAATGTCATCATCAGATACAATTTCATCAAAAGTAGACTTAACAGGTAGTTTAAACACAGAATTAAGCACATCTGCAGTGACATCAAATGTAGTCGAACCAAAGGTAAACATTATTTTACCTGGTTGATCCTGAGAAGGATCAACTACCTTTGCAGTGCTCCATGCTTGTGATACAGCATCCATGTGAATGACTGGTGATGCCTTGAGAATGTAGTGTAGCTCGGATTGTTCCAAGAAATCCATCACAGGGTAGTAGTCAGCGTCTACCCCTTTCCTATCTCCAAGAGCAGCAACATGATTTGTGGTCATGAACTCGAAATCCCCAAATGTGAACGCAATCGCCTTGGGTCCTCTCATGACAGTAGAAACGACAGCCATTAAAGTTGTTGAGTTGAAAGTGATGGAGAAGCTTGAAGAATTTAGCTAGGGTTCGTAAAAAGCTCTGTGAATATTTTTGCCTTAGAAATCAATTGCAATAAACAAGTGAGTAAATTGTATGAAAAATTCTATTTTGTTCAAGTTGCATACAATACACACGAGTCTACAGCCTGTATCCGGTCAAAAAAATAACTGTTACCGCCTATTTCAAGTCATTTGAACATTTTAAATGCAATCAGAGTCTGCAGGCGTGAATTTTAACCATTTCAGAGTCTAGGCGATAATTTTCTCAGAGTCTACTGACTTTCAGAGTCTACAGACTCGTCAGAGTCTAGACTCTGTCAAGGTAAAATACCAAACAAAATGTTGCACTAACAATTAATCACAGTGTGTTAAGACAGGGACTATAATTAAAGTACATACCTTGCTTCTTGTTATTTTTGATCACTTATATATTTAACATACCTAATTCACCTACCAGTCTGAGAAAGGTAAACTCATCAAGTGGTTTTGTTAAAATGTCTGCAATCTGTCTGTCAGTTGGAACATAGTGAAGTGTCACAGTACCATTTTCAACATGTTCTCTAATAAAGTGATACCTGACATCAATGTGCTTTGTTCTGGAGTGTTGGACTGGATTCTCTGCAATTTTAATAGCACTAGTATTATCACAATACATAGGAATATTTGAGAATGTTAGTCCATAATCAAGTAATTGATTTCTCATCCACAGGATTTGAGCACAGCAACTTCCAGTTGCAATTTATTCAGCCTCAGCTGTTGAGGTTGATACAGTCTGTTGTTTCTTGCCAAACCAAGAAATTAATCTGTTGCCAAGAAACTGACATTGTCCTGTTGTGCTTTTTCTATCTACTTTGCATCCTGCATAGTCAGAATCTGAATAACCAATTAGTAAAAAATCTGACTCTCTAGGATACCAAAGTCCAAGAGTTTGTGCCCCCTTGAGATATCTAAAAATTCTTTTCACAGCTATTAAGTGTGATTCTCTAGGGTCGGCTTGAAATCTAGCACACAGACAAGTTGCAAACATTATATCTGGTCTACTAGCAGTTAAATATAACAATGAGCCAATCATACCTCTGTAACTAGTGTTGTCAACTTTCTTACCCTTTGGGTCAGAGTCTAGCTTAGTAGCTGTTGACATGGGAGTTTTAGCAGATGCAGAATCTTGCATATCAAACTTCTTCAACAGTTCTTTTACATACTTTGTTTGATTGATGAAAATTCCATTATCATTCTGTTTGACTTGAAGCCCCAAAAAGAAGTTTAATTCTCCCATCATGCTCATTTCATAATTTGACTGCTTTAGTTGACTAAACTTTTCACAGAGATTATCATTAGTAGATCCAAATATAATATCATCAACATAAATTTGGACAAGCAAAATATCACCTTTATATTTTCTAATAAAGAGAGTTTTGTCAATGGTACCTCTTGTGAATCCATTTTCAAGAAGGAATTTTGAAAGAGTTTCATACCATGCTCTAGGTGCTTGCTTCAATCCATATAGTGCCTTGTCTAACCTGTAAACATGATCAGGAAACTTTGGATCAACAAATCCTGGTGGTTGCTCCACATAGACTTCTTCTTCCAATTCTCCATTTAAGAAAGCACTTTTCACATCCATCTGATACACCTTGAATTTTGAATGAGCTGCAAAGGCTAGAAACATTCTAATAGCTTCCAATCTTGCTACTGGTGCAAAAGTTTCATCATAGTCAATTCCTTCCTCCTGTGAGTATCCTTTTGCAACTAGCCTTGCTTTATTTCTTACTACAGTTCCATTCTCATCAAGTTTATTTCTATACACCCATTTTGCACCAACCACTGATCTATTTCTAGGTCTTGGTACAAGTTTCCACACTTTATTTCTCTCAAATTCATTCAATTCTTCTTGCATTGCAATAATCCAATCAGGGTCTTGCAAGGCTTCCTCAATTTTCTTGGGTTCATTCTTTGAGAGAAAACAGCTATAAAGACATTCATTTTGAGTGGTTGTTCTTGTTTGTACACCACTCTCAGGATCACCAATAATCAAGTCAGGAGTGTGATTCCTTGTCCATTTTCTAGCAGGTGGAAGATTGGTTCTTGAACTTGAAACTCCCTCTAAGTCATTTGCATCTTCTATATTTGAGTGAAATTCAAATGAAGAGGCTCCCCCTAAATTGCTTGACTCTGACAAGAGTTTAGAGTTGCTTGATCCAGACCCTGATGAGTTAGACTCTGTCTGTCTAGACTCTGTCTGGGTAGACCCTGACCTGTTAGACTCTGAATTATTTGGAGTTGAATTTTCTGGCTCCCCCTCAAAATGTGCAGGTTCCTGTGTTAGTTCAGGATTTATTCTAGGGTCTTCATCCTCTTCTTCTTCATTTATCTCAGAACTTTTTAGATTTTCAAATTCCAGTGTTGTAGACTCTGACTCATCCTGTAATTCTGTAAACTTTTTATCATCAAATGCAACATGAATAGATTTTATAACAATTTTGGTTCTGAGATTAAACACTCTGAATGCTTTTGTGTTCGATGCATATCCAAGAAAGATTGATTCATCTGCCTTGGCTTCGAATTTGCTTAGATTTTCAGGATGTACTTTCAGTACATAACACTTGCATCCAAATATGTGAAAGTGTTTCACACTTGGCTTCTTGTCCTTTATCATTTCATAGGGAGTTTTTCCATGCATGTTTATTAGAGTGCAGTTTTGAGTGAAACATGTTGTATTGACTGCCTCTGCCCAAAAGTATACTGGTAGCTTAGACTCTGCCAACATTGTTCTGGCAGCTTCTATGAGTGTCCTATTCTTTCTTTCCACAACTCTATTTTGTTGAGGAGTTCCTGGCGCAGAAAATTGTTGAGTAATTCCCTTTGATGCACAGTGGTTCTCCATGATTGAATTCTTGAATTCAGTACCATTGTCACTCCTCAGAATTCTTACTGTTTTCTATGATTTTCTTTCCAGAAAAGTGATATGATCTATTATGTGTTGTGAAGCTTCATCCTTTGAATGTAGAAAGAAAGCCCATGTGAATCTTGTAAAATCATCTACAATAACAAGAGTATATTTATTTTTGTTAATTGACATAACATTTACTGGACCAAATAAATCAAGATGCAGTAAATAAAAGGGTTCAGAAATGGTATTTATTGTCTTGCTCTTGAAGGATGATTTCCTTTGTTTTCCAAGTTGACATGCTTCACAAAGTCCATCTTGTACAAAATCAACCTGTGGTAATCCTCTTACAAGATTCTGTTTAACCAACTTGTTGAGTGTTTTGAAGTTGATGTGTGACAGTTTCTTGTGCCATTTCCAGCTCTCTTCAGTTGAGGCCTTGCTGTATAGACATGTGACTTCACTGTTTATGCAATCCTCCAAGCTGGCTTCATAAATGTTACCATGTCTGTGTCCTTTGAAAACCACAATGCCTGTTTCTTTGTGAGTCACAAGACACTCTTTGTTATCAAAGCCAGTATGGTAACCTTTGTCTCCAAGTTGACTTATGCTTATTAAATTGTGCCTTAAGCCGTCAACTAGAGCTACTTGTTCAATGATGACATTCCCAAGTACAATCTTGCCATATCCCAGTGTTTGTCCTTTGTTGCCATCTCCAAAGGATACTTCTGGGCCTGCCATTTCCTCAAAGTCTGTAAGCAGGGATTTCTTTCCAGTCATATGTCCTGAGCATCCACTGTCCAGGATTAGGGTTACTTTCTTTACCCTAGTTCCCTGAATACATAAAGCAACTAGTTAGATGTTATGAGGACCCAAATAGTTTTAGATCCTTTTCTACTAATTTTAGGAAAAACAGGCTTAATAATTTTCACATTTGGCTTACTTGTCTCTTTTGTTGCTCTAGATTGTGGTGGAGTCTTAACAGTGTCATACCAACTCTTATCAATAGAAGATTTTAGCTCATAAAAATTGTAATACAAATCATGATAGTCCCTACACATATATATAGAATGAAATATGCTACCACAGTGATAACAAGGTTTCTGTGGTATGTAGTGACTTTTCAGAGTCTGAGAAGGACTAGACTCTGATTTCTTCTCAATTTTTGTTTTACAATCTATAGCTAAATGGTTTTGATTGCCACATCTATAACACTTCTTTCTAGGAGCATTAGGATCTTTTTGATAATTATTAGCCTTATTGATGCCTTCCTTACCATTCCTATTTCTCCTAGTTTTGGTGGACTCTGATAAGTTCTCTAGCCTTTCTTTTAACTTAGACTTAGACAAGTACCCTATGTTTATAATTTTCTTAGAGTTATTTGCCCCTGTTTCATCTGTCTTTTTGTCAACAACAGGGGGACTATTGACAGATGAGTTTGTGGCTTCAGTTTTTTCTTTAGGGATCACAAACTTAACAGGAACAAATGTACTTTTGTCTTTAGTCTTATTAATTTTGCTAGTTTCTTCATTGTTATCATTCTCAACAATAGGTCTTTTGTTTTGACTCTTGTCATAGCCTAGACCAGCAGTTTGACACACGTTTTGATTATTGAGAATTTCTTGAACTTTTCTTCCAGAGTTTGTCCAAACTTTAAACTTAAGCCTTTCTTCTTCTAGTTCTTTCCTAACATAGTCATAGGCTTTCAAAATTTCAGTGTAGTTATGACTATATTTCTCAGAATCCTTTTTGTATTGTTCCATTAATAATAACTCAGATTCTACATGACAATTCCTTTTAGTTAAGGATAAATTTTCTTCTCTCAACCTTTCACTTTCACTAGTGAGAGACCTACATGTTGTCATTATTTTATTAACCTCACTTTTCACAATCTCTATGCCATCAGAGTTTAAATTAATTAAGGATTCAGGAGTAAAGATTGATACCTGAGTTTTAGGAGATGAGGGTTCTTTGGGAGACTGTGATTTTCTTGAGGAGGATGCCATCAGTGCTAGATTTTCATAATCAATTTCATCCTTTGAGCTTGAGTCTGCCCAGTCCTTTTCTGTTGATAGAAGTGCTTTTCCTTTTCCTTGACTTTTTGACTTTCTGCATTCACTGGCAAAGTGCCCCAATATTCCACAGTTGAAACATTTGACCTTTGCTTTGTCAAGTTTGATAATTGTACTCTTGCTCTTCTCAACCTTTTCATCTTCCTTCTTGAATGATGGCCTTTTGCTAAATTTTCCAGTTCTTTTGTTGAATTTCATTCTTTTGAAATTTTTAGCAAACATAGCCATCATTTGACTTCGATCAAACTCTTCATCAGAATCAGAGTCTGTGTCAGTAGACTCTGACTCCACAGCAGCTTTACCCTTCTTTCTTGAATCCTTGATTCTTGCTTCTGTGGATGGTTCCTGTTGTTCTTTCTCAGACTCCATCAAGAGTGCCACAGATTTTGTCTTTACAGACTTCTTATTCTTTCTCTGTTGCATCTCCAAATCATATGTCTTGAGTCTGCCATACAATTCTTCTAGAGTTAGTTCATCCAAATCTCTAGCTTCTCTTATGGCTATAGTCTTATTGTCCCACTCTTCAGGAAGTGCTCTCAGAAACTTGGTGTTCGTATCTTCAGAATCATAAACCTTACCAAGCATAGCCATCTCATTCAAGAGTTTTGTAAACCTATCATACATCTCAATAATAGATTCTCCAAATTTTGCTTCAAAGTACTCATACTCTTGAATAAGCAAAGACCTAGCATTCTTCTTGACATCTTTAGTCCCTTGACAGTGCACCTCAAGTTTTGTCCACATCTCCTTAGCAGTCTTGCATGATATGACACAGTTAGTTTGAACAGAATCTAAACTATTAAAGAGAATGTTCTTTACTTTTGCCTCCTTAAGGACATTTTCTTTGTCCTCTTTTATCCATTCAGCCTTTGGTTTCTCAACGAGGTGTTCTTCAGTTATTTTGCCTTCCTCATTAATTTGAGGCACAATTTTTAAAGGCACAAAGGGTCCTTCATTAATCCTGTCAAGATAGTCAGGGTCTGTTGCTTCCAGATGGTGCAGCATCTTAACCTTCCAGTGGGTGAACTCGTTTCTCTTAAGCATAGGAATCTTAGAATTGCCATCTTTGTTTCCAGACATCTTTGATCGATTTTAAACGTTAGGCTCTGATACCAATTGTTTTCCCAGTCGTACAAGTAGAAGGGGGGGTTGAATACTTGTATGTCTTTTCTTCCCGATTTAAAATCAAATTAAGAACAAACTCAAACACACAAATATGAATAAGTACTGTTTTGTATTATTGATTTGTGAATACAAAACTCTCCTAGGGTGTACACAAACCCTAGCAGCTTCTCTGTGTTTATCACAGCAACTCTCTCTATTTCTATGCTCTCACAAAATTTCACTCAGATAATTATGCTTCGACTTCCACTTTTTTACAATTAGGTTACATAGAGTTTATATAGAGAGCTGCCTATCAACTAATAACAGAAAGATAAATTACAATAGGAATAGAATTCCTAATTATTAGTTGACAGTTTCCTTCTAGAATTCTATTTCTTTCCCATAGCATATCTGTAATATATTTATCTTGATCTTCGAAGACTTTCCATTCCTGTTATCTTCTTCCAAATTTAACCTCAACTGTATAGACTCTGAAATCTTCAGACTCTGATCACATGTAGACTCTGATAGATCATAGACTCTGATAGTCTATAGACTCTGATCACCTTCTAGACTCTGATCTTCATGCAGACTCTGGTTTCACTTTCTACAGAAATTCTTCTAAGTACAAGTAACATGAATGTTGACCATCTAGACTCTGATTATACATGTCAGAGACTAGAAAGACTTATTACAGATAAATTGAGCTAGACCCTGTTCTAGTATTTTGTACATCATCAAAATGAATATATTCCTAACACTCAGTAAATTCTAATCCTCTCCCTGAAGTTATGCTTCCATCAGTGTTTGACAACTCAGAGTTTAACTGCTCATAGTTAGAGTGATCAGTGTTTGTGGTTTCAGAGTTTAGGGTTTCAGAGTTTGTATTTGTCATAGTTTGGTCAGACTCTGAAATTTCAATAATTGAGGCTAGTTCTCCAATTTTAGTAAATGACTGATGTTGCTCCCCCTCAACATGTGCAGAATCTTCAATTACTGTTTCAATTATGTCTGAATCAGAGTTTAAGGAATCAGTGTTTAACTCATATGAATTTACCTCATCAGTGTTTATCTAATCAGAGTTTAGCTAATCAAAGTTTGTGTTCTGCAATTCATTTTCAAAACTCAGAGATTCCTGAGCATCTTTATCACCTAACCCTGTTATTTTTCCTTCATCAAAAGAGACATTAATTGATTCTATGACTGTCATGGTCCTTAGATTAAACACTTCGAATGCCCTTGAAGAAGTTTTTGAAGTTGTTGCATAACCAACAAAAATACCTTCATCTACTTTGAGTTCAAACTTTTTCAATTATTTAGGATGTGTTTTGAGAATCAAACACTTGCTTCCAAATATGTGAAAGTATTTCACATTTGGCTTCCTTCCCTTCGTTGTTTCATATGGAGTCATTCCATGTTTATTTATCAAAGTGCAATTCTGAGTAATGCATGCAGTATTCACAACTTCTGCCCAAAAGTAAGTAGGTAGCTTTGCTCCTTCTAACATTGTTCTGGCAGCTTCAATGAGTGTTCTGTTCTTTCTCTCAACTACACCATTTTGTTGAGGTGTACCTGGTGCTGAGAATTGTTGAATGATTCATTTTGTTAAACAGAACTCCTCCATTGCAGAATTCTTAAACTCTATTCCATTGTCACTCCTTAAATTCTTTACCTTGTGTGGTGATCCATTCTCAATCATAGCAATATCATCAAAAATTATCTCAGCTGTTTCATTCTTTTTATGCAAAAAGTACAATCAGTTAAATCTTGTGTAATCATCTACAATCACCAGAGTATATTTCTTCTTTCCAATGAACATTATGTTGAAAGGACCAAATAAATCAAGATGCAATAGATTAAAAGGTTGATCAATATAATTTTCAGTTTTGCTCTTGAAAGATGTCTTCTGTTGTTTGGCCTTTTGATATGAATTACAGAGTCCATCAGGATGAAATTGAACTTTTGGAAGACCTCTAACTATATCCTTTTTCATTTATATTTCCAAAGTTCAAGTGACACATCTTTTTGTGCCAATTCCAGCTTTCCAAAGATGATGCCTTTCCAAGTAAACGGGTTAAGGGACCATCAAAGTTTACCTCCAAGCTAGCTTTAAATAAATTGTTATGTCTGTGACCAATAAGAACCATTTTACCAGCCTTTTTGCTTTTGACTTCACAATGTGTTTCATGAAATTCCACAGAATAACCTCTGTTTGTCATTTGACTCACACTTAACAGAGTATGCTTGAGTCCTTCAACCAGTGCTACATTTTCAATGATTACATTTCCAATAACAATATTGTCATATCCCAGTGTTCTTCTTATGTTGCCATCTCCATAAAATACTGTTGGGTCAGCCTTCTCCTCAAACTCTAAAAGCAGGGATTTGTTTCCAGTCATATGTACAGAACATCCACTATCAATCACTAGGATATTTTTCCTGTTTCCCTGCAATCAATTAATGCAAATTAGTTAGTAGATTTGGGAACCCAAACAAGTTTGGATTCTTTCTTTTGAAACTTGTTAACTTTTGCAGCAGAAGTATTTTTATCAGAGTTTATGTTAACAGAATTTGCATTATCAGAGTTTGCCTTTTCAGAGTTTATTTTTCTTCTGTCAGATTTTATCACATATTTTTGTTTGACATCATGATTAGAAAAGACAAGAGATTTTTTCAAATGAGGCAATAGTTCATAATAGTTAAAATACAAACTATGATATTCTTTACATGTGTAAATTGAATGCCATAAACTACCACAGTGAAAACAGGGATTTTGTGGCCTATATCTAATTTGTTTTCTAACCTCTGAACTAGGTCTCTAAGGTTCCTTCTTTTTGTTTTGTTTGCAATCAATAGCAAGGTGATTAGAATTACCACATGTGAAACAAGTTTTTCTAGGAGCATTAGGCATATTCTTATAGTTATTCTCTTTAGTAATTCCTACTTTTCCATTTCTATTTCTCCTCACCGTTTTAGGTTTGTTTTTGTTTGTGACTGCTTTCAACTTTTCTTTAAGTTACTTCTGTGAGAGTAACCCAACATTGACTGGTTTATTTTCAGACACACTTTTCTCTTTGCTTTTGTGATTATTAGAGCATTTATCAGAGATGTCATTTTTATTACTAGCTCTAACAAAATTCACAGGTTTACTCAACTTTTCTTTTATTCCTGTGTGTGTCATTACTTTTAGCATTTTTCTCATTATCATAGTCATAACCTAGAGCAGATGTCCAATTCTTGTCAGAAAGAATTCTTTGGACTTTCTTGCCAAAGTTTGTCCAAACTCTGAAAGTCTCCTGTTCTTTAGCTATCTCAGCTTTTAAATAAGTGACCTATATTTCTAGCTGAGTTTGCATGTGAATAGCATTTTCACAGTCTTTCTTAGTGCTAAGCATGTTTACAAGTTCAGATTCAAGAAAATCATTCTTAGCAGATAGGGTTTGAATTTCATATTTTAATCTTTCATTTTCAAGAGACTGTGATTTAAAACTAACATGCAAGGTTCTGAGAAAAGACTTGAATTCATGGATATTTTCAGTATTAAAATTGAAAATAGAGTTTGGTACCTTGTCAGAGCTTAGGATGGGAGCATTAGAGTTTGTCATGAGAGCATAGTTTGTTTTCTCTTCAGAGTTTGAGGAATCCATCCAATCTTTCTTTGATCAGATGAGTGCTTTTCCAGATTCCTTGCTTCTGCACTCAGTAGCAAAGTGCCCCATCTTGTTACACTTATAACACTTGAACTTTGATTTGTCATCTCTATCTTCTTTTTTTCTGAATTTATCTTTATTCTTTGATTCTCCATTCTTTTTCTGGAAGCTTCCTTGCTTTCTATACTTCCTATATTTCATCTTTTTGAAGCCTTTGACAATCATAGCAACCATCTCCATCATGTCAGAGTCTATGGAGTCATCAGAGTTTGCATCAGAGTTTGTCTCAAACTCTGATTCACTGCTTTTCTTAATCATCACAGCTTTTCCTTTTCTTGTTGAGGCTTTTAGGACTTTTTCTTTTGGTTCTTCAACCTTGGCCTCAACATTCAAGGCAACAAATTTTTCCTTGCTACTCTTTCTATTCTTTCTTTGTTGTAACTCCAAATCATGAGTCTTCAGCCTTCCATAGACTTTATCTAGAGACATCTCATCCAAATCAGCCCTTGTTAGGAATATACATGTGATTTGATGATAACATTAATCTTAGAATCATAGAAATTTTATTTGATGTAACTGATCAATTGATATGAAAGTTATAAATATCAATTGATCAGGAAACCATTTGTCAATTGAAGTATTTATATGAATCAACTGATAATTTGGATTGTAACATAAGTGTATTTAGTCTACTTCAATCGATAAGGTGTAAATCAATTGATATTTTGTTCATCAATTGATGTTAGAGTCGATTGATATAGATCATCAATTGATGTGTAAATTAAACTGTTAATTTGTAATATGTGAAGACAGGAAATTTCACAAGTGAAGGATGATCAATTGATATTGAAGCATCGATGGATGAGGGATCAATCGAAAAAGCCAAGTCAAGCATTGAAGACCATCAACTGATGTGAAGACCCATCGATTGGTATATCGATTGATAACATCTATCAATCGATAAGCCATCTTTTATCAATCGATGGATATGAAGATCAATCGAAGAAGAACATCAGTTGATGGATTAAAGGATGGATCAGTTGATATGCTTCACAGCAAATTATCAATTGAGTGTGACAACACAGAAAGGATATCTGTTGAAGATCCAGAGAACAAAAGCACACATATGGAAGACAGTCTAGAATGACTGTGAAGACTCAATCAGAAGCTGTCTATTCAACCTTTTTCAAAGATAGAAAAATGTAAAAAGAAAGGCAGGTAGAAACAATCCTAGAATAGGAATTGTAAAAGCACACTTGTGTTATATAAACAAGTGTAACAACATTATTAGAAGACAGAGAAAAAGTTAGACAATACAAAAAAAAAAAACTGTTCCAGCTTGAGAGCACATTTTGTAAGAACAGTTGATTTATTTTCTAATTTTGTAAAAACGCAGCTAGGTTTCTTTTAACCTAGAAACATTGAGCAAAAATATACATTGATGGAAAAACCAATCCATCAGTAATTTTAAATCTCTTTGTTTAGTTTACTTTTCAGTCTTAAATTGTTCTAACATATTCTCACTAATTCAAAAAGTTTAATATTTGTATTCAACCCCCCTTCTATAAATATTGACATTATTCTAGAGGAATAACAATTGGTATCAGAGCAGGCTTTCAACATACAGAAAGTTTAAAGATCAAGAACAGTCAATATGGGCCAAAAGGATTCAGGTGTAAAAATCCCAATGTTGGAAAAGGATGAATACTTTCCATGGAAGGTAAAAATGCATCTGCATCTTCTTTCTCTAGACCCTTCTTATGTTCACTGCATAGAGAAAGGTCCTCACATTCCCATGAAGCTAGTTACAGGAGTAAACCCAGATGGAACTCCAACAGTTGATAGATATGTTCCAAAACTCATTTCTGAGTTCACAGATGAGGATGAAAAAGAAGTACTGAAAGACAAAAAGACCATGAACATTCTATTTAATGGTCTAGATAAAGATATTTTTGATAATGTGATAAACTGTACTTCATCAAAAGAAGTATGGGACACTCTTCAAACTCTGTGTGAAGGAACTGAACAAGTAAGGAAAAAAAAGATGCAACTCTTAATTCAAAAATATTAATCATTTCATTTTAAGAGTGGTGAAGCCATCAATGATACCTATAGCAGATTCCAAAAGTTGTTGAATGGTCTAAAGCTATATGGTAGGGTTTATACAACAGAAGATATAAATCTTAAATTTCTCAGATCACTTCCAAAGGAATGGAAGGCAATGACTGTCTCCATTAGGCAATCTCAAGACTTCAAAGATTATACTTTAGAGAAACTATATGGTATTCTCAAGACATATGAACTGAAGATTCAACAAGATGAAGAGATTGAGAAAAATCAAAGAAAGGAGAAAACTATAGCTTTGATGGTCAAAGGGAATGAAGATAAGAAACAGAAGAATGAAACTGGCTGTGTAGAAGAAGTCATGATGATGGCTAATGATGCTAATGAAGAATCATCCAAGGGAAAAGGAAAGAACGAGTGTGAAGAAAATGAAACATGCTCACAGGATGATTTGGATGAGATTGATGAGCACCTTGCTTTTTTGTCAAGAAAGTTCTCAAAGCTAAAATTCAAGAGGAATCCAAATGCTCAAAGGCCTGGATCCCAGTTTAGAAGCAACATTCAAAATAAAAATTTGGTTGATAGATCTAAGTTTAAATGTTTTAATTGTGGATTGACTGGTCATTTCTCAAGTGAGTGCAGGAAGCCAAAGCAAGAAAAGGCAAAGTCATATGAGGGTATTAACTATAAAAAGAAATACTTTGACCTTTTAAAACAGAAAGAAAAGGCTTTTGTCACCGAAGAGAAGGACTGGGCTGCTGAAGATAGTGATTTTGAAGAATATATTAATCTAGCTCTAATGGCCAACCATGAGGATGAAGAAGCTAGTTCAGCATCTAATCAGGTACTAGCTACAAACTTTTCTGAGCTTTCAGCTGATGAATGCAATAGTACTATTAATGAAATGTCCAATGAATTGTACAATTTGCATGTCACTCTAAAATCTCTAAACAAAGAAAACCTCAAGTTAAAAAACACCATTGATGCCTTAACTGAGAGGAATATTTTTCTTGAAAATGAACTTGTCTGTTTAGATAGATTTAAACAGGAAAGAAAGGATGCTAGGAATGAACTAGTAAACAGTTTGAAAAGAGAAGAATTGTTGAAAGAACAATTGGCTGAGGAAATTGAAACCATTAGCAAATGGAATAGGTCTGCTAAAACTGCCAAACAAATTATTGACGTTCAGGGTGTAGATACTCTAGGAGAACTCCCCAAATCAATAGGCAAGCCATTGGCTGATACTTCAATGGATAAAGATCAATCGAGTGCTAATCCTTCATCAACTGATAAGGATTATCAATCGATTGATGCTGAATCAATTGATAAGCATCCATCGACAAGTGAATCATCAATGGCTAATAAGAAGAACAAATTTAGCACTCCTATTAAGTTTGTTAAGGAAACCAAAAATCAAGTTGAGGCTGAGACTGAGAAGATCAACATAGGTAGCTTATCTAATAATCAATTAAAAGCAAAACTAGAAAAGATAGCTCTTGTGAAATCTACTCAACCTAAGTCTGAGAAAAAGAAGAAGAATAGGAATGGGAAAGTAGGCATAAATAAGCACAACAATTACACTCCTGATATGTATGCACCTAGAAAGGTTTGTGCTAAGTGTGGTAGTGTAAATCATTTGTCCATGCAATGCAAGAATGAAAAGAAGAATAATGATTTAAATGCACATGTTATGTCTTCAAATGCCATGCTTCTTAATCCTATGCTCATAAATGTCATGTCTTCTAATTAGGTTGCACCTAATGTTCATATGCCTTATGCATAAGTTCCATACATGTATAACCTAATTATTAGTTGACAGTTTCCTTCTAGAATTCTCTTTCTTTCCCATAGCATATATGCAATATATTTATCTTGATCTTTGAAGACTTTCCATTCCTGTGATCTTCTTCCAAATTTAAATTTAACTGTATAGACTCTGAAATCTTCAGACTTTGATGATCTTCAGACTCTGATCATATGTAGACTCTGACAGATCATAGACAACGATAGTCTATAGACTCTGATCACCTTCCAGACTTTGATCTTCATGCAGACTCTGGTTTCACTTTCTACAGAAATTCTTTTAAGTACAAGTAACATGAATATTGACTATCTAGACTCTGATTATACATTTCAGAGACTAGAAAGACTTATTACAAATACACTAAGCTAGACCCTGTTCTAGTATTTTGTACATCATCAAATGAATATATTCCTAACAATCTCCCCATATTTATGCTTTATAAAATGTAAGCATAAATCAAGGTTTGATGATGTCAAAACTAAAGAATAAAATAATTAATCTAGAACAGTATAAAAGAATTATAAAGAAAAAAGAATTACTTCTCATTTAATCTTCTCAAAGGCTGGATTATTCTTCAAAAATGAATTCAGCATATTTTCATCCACAATTGCAAGAGCTGAAGGAAATTTACGGAGGTGCGGAAGCGTGATATAACAATTATTTGCCGTAAAACCATATGTATGATCGCATATAATCATATAAAACCGAGATTAAATCGAAACCTTACCTTTAAAGCGATCCAAGTGTGTGAACAAGAGATCCTAGCAGCTACTTCTCAGAGTGTGAAGTACTCTACCTGTATCCACCAAGAATTCTTCCTTTGATGAAGATCTTCAAATAATTTCTAAAACTTATTTTAGAGAGAAAAGAGAGAGAGAGAGATGGAGGCTAGTGTTTTCTCCAAAAACTAAAAGTTCACCCTAAAAGTTCACACCCTCTAGAATGAAGCATCTCATTCTATTTATAGGACTATCCTAGGGTTTTTCCATAAATAATATATCAATATATATTATTATATTAAACCCCATATTTTATAAAATGCTTTAATAATAATTAAAACTATTTTAATCATTATTTCCTTTTTCTAAACTATTTAGAAAATAATTCTCTCTCTCATAATTTAAATCTTTTCATCAAAGAAAATATTCTTTTATGGTGTGACCATGTAGGTTCAATATTAAGCCGGTAGTAGAAATAAATAATAATAAACTTTTTATTTATTATTTATATGAATTCTAATAATTCATTAAATATAACTAACTGATTAATTATATTTATTCTACATCGTGAGTGATGCTTCTCAACATATCGCGACTATCCGGATAATATGAATTCACTACCAAGAACTTGTCAGTGACTAGTTACCGTACAATCAATTTCTTCCACCCTACAATATCCCGATTAAATACAAGGCATGGAACTCGTGTCAAGCCTATCAAGTTTAATCATATGTTTTCTTATTCATAATGCAAAGTTCATATTAATGCAAATTAGAAACTCCTTTCTAATTTCATTCACTCTGGCCAGAGATTCCAGAACTCGCATACTAAGAATAACATAGGATATTCTCTTCCTATACTGGAAGGGGTGGATCCTCTATTGACGTTAACTATCTTCATACACAAATCCCTATGCCCGGAATAGACCTAATGGATGTCCTTGAGACTAAGGACTAAACCAAAACATAGTTCATTATATACAAGATAACTTTAACGATATCAAGTCTAAGGATACTTGCACAACTATCACTTAGTGAACAACTATTGACACATGAGTAAACTCCATTAGTTGTTCAATTTATCGAGTCACGTTCAGTGAACTTATTCCTTAATAAGCACCTACATACTAGCTATAGTGTCACCACACAAATGCCTATGAGAACAGACATCCTCCTTAAAGGAGCAAGCATAGTATGTACCAATCTTTGTGGATTCACTAAATTCTAATTAGTTATCCTATGATCAGGAACTGTTTAAGTCAAGAGTCATCATCTTCTAGATCTCACTATTATAATCTCATTATAATTCTAGAAGCTTCACTCTAAACTATGGAACATCTTATTTAAGACACTTTAAACAGATAAAGCCCGTAATAAAACAAATAAGTCTTTTATTAATATTAATGAAATCAAATAAGAATACAAGAAAGTTCTTCCTAACTCATCATACATGATTGGATTTAGGACAAACACTTTCAATCTCCAACTTGGACTAAAGCCAATTACCCTGGTATGTAATACCCATCTTCCTTTTATGACGATCAAAAAGAATCTGAGACAATGGCTTTGTAAGTGGGTCTGCTATGTTGTTATGTGTGTCAACTCTCTCTATTTTGACATCTCCCCTTTCTATGATCTCCCTAATCAAATGAAAGCGCCGCAAAACATGTTTGGAATTTTTATGAGACCTAGGTTCCTTGGCTTGTGCTATTGCTGCATTGTTATCACAATATAATACAATAGGCTCCTCAACACTAGGAACAACTCCCAACTCAGAAACAAATTTCCTCATCCAAACGGCTTCTTTTGCAGCCTCACTTGCAGCTACATACTCTGCTTCCGCTGTGGAGTCAGCCGTTGTAGACTGTTTGGAACTCTTCCAACTAATCGCACCACCATTTAGAGTAAACACGTACCCTGACATAGATTTGCTATCATCGCATTCTGATTGAAAACTAGAGTCGGTATAACCTTCTATTATCAACTCAGAACCACCAAAAACAAGAAAATTATCCTTAGTCCTTCGCAAGTACTTAAGGATGTTCTTTACTGCTTTCCAGTGATCTTCACCTGGATCGGACTGATATCTGCTCGTCACACTGATTGAATGAGCAACATCAGGCCTAGTACATATCATCACGTACATGATAGATCCTATTGCTGAAGCATAAGGAATCTTACTCATACGCTCTCTTTCCTCAGCTGTCTTAGGAGACATCTTCTCAGAAAGGGAAACTCCATGGCTCATCGGCATGAGACCTCTCTTGGAGTTTTCCATGCTAAATCTTTTAAGCACTTTCTCGATGTATGTACCCTGGGTAAGACCTATCATTCTTCTAGATCTATCTCTATAGATCTTTATACCGAGAATGTAGGATGCTTCTCCCAAGTCCTTCATAGTGAAGTTCTTTGATAGCCACACTTTGACTGATTGAAGCATCGGTATATCATTTCCTATAAGAAGTATGTCATCCACATACAACACAAGAAATGTTACCGCGCTCCCACTAACCTTCTTGTAGATACATGGTTCATCTATGTTTTTGATAAAACCAAACTCTTTGATTGTCTCATCAAAACGGATGTTCCATCTACGAGAAGCTTGCCTCAATCCATATAAGGTTCGTAGCAGCTTACACACTAGGTGTTCATTCCCTTTGGAAACAAAACTCTCTGGCTGTATCATATACACTTCCTCTTCAAGTTTCCCATTGAGGAAGGCCGTTTTCACGTCCATTTGCCAGATCTCATAATCATAGTAAGCTGCAATCGCAAGCAAAATCCGAATTGATTTAAGCAGGGCTACAGGCGAAAAAGTTTCATCAAAGTCAATCCCTTGCCTTTATTTGAATCCTTTATCCACGAGTCTGGCCTTATAGGTCTCCACCTGGCCATCCGCTCCAATCTTTCTTTTGTATATCCATTTGCACCCTACAGGTTTCACATCCTTGGGTGCTTCAACCAAAGTCCATACTGTTGGGACAATTGAATCATGATGCTGCGTTTTATGATATGAAAACGAACGAGTTTGAATAGAAAATTAACCTTAATCGCTACGGCGCAAGCGATTCAAATCCACGTCTTCTACTGTATTCCCGTATTCACCTTGAGCGAAGTGTGGCCTTCGATCCTCCCAAGGTTGCCTCCCTTCTAGCTTTGAGATCTTGGAACCCTAGTTCTTGGTTGCCTCCTTGAACGGCTGCTCACAAAAACCCTAGTTCTTTTCCAACTCTTAGCTAGAAGAGAATAAGATGAATATATAGGCTACAGTAGGGATCCTGGATAATTAGGTCGGGCCTTCCAATGACATTCTGGGTCAAGCCCAATGTCATTAAATATTAATTCAATCCACTAAAGAATTAATATTTGCACTACCTCTCCTAATGCCGTAATTTAATTATTTAATTCGGCTCCAATATTATTTGCTTATTAAATTCCCCATGTTTAAGATATCGAATGTCCATTAATTAAATTAATTTCTGATAATTAATTTAATCAATATCTTTTATCCTTGATCATCCACTCAACCTTATAATTATGCAAGAACAAATCTGCCTGCAGGACTAAAGCATAATTATCTTTATGAGCTTTCAAGAGGACATCATCACCCGAATATTTTCGGACACGGTTTCCTTTTATAGTCAATATCCCACTCTGTATGCAATGTCATTGTCCAAAGCATAATATTGTGATTAACAAAAAATCACATCACATATGAATCAAAACATGTGCATTGCATACAAGTGTCAATCACTGTATCCGGATTAAGAACCTAAGCAATAATAATATTATAGAATCTTAGTTCTTCTTTATTATCAGAATAGAAGAACAATTCTAATATTTTAATCCCGTTCAATATACACAAAGCATACAAGTATTATTCAATAATCAAGATAGATTATTTCCAAATAATACTTCAGTCATTCCAGTGGTTTGTTTAACTCCACTTAAACTGTGAACATTTATTATATTATATATAGACACTGACAATCTAATCTTCTGTTATCCCATTTGATACTAGATTATCCACAATATATAATATACAAACAGTGTTAAAATACGCATTCAAGATTCTCAATAAAAAAAGACAATGTCATATACTTCAAACGAATAGTTCAGTATACTCCCTAACAATCTCCCACTTATACTCAAGCTATTCTTTGAGTATATCAGTGTTATATTACAAGCAATCCCCTACCAATTAAATAACTATTATGTGACCATACATCTGACTCCTATCGCCTCCACATGCTGCTCAAAAGCCTTAGCTGGTAAGCTCTTTGTGAAAGGATCTGCCCGGTTGTCCTTTGATGCTATATCAGTCACAATAATATCTCCTCGCTTAACGAATTGTCGTATAAGGTGATACTTACGCTCGATGTGTTTTGCTGCCTTATGGTCTCGCGGTTCCTTTGCATTTGCCACAACACCAGTGTTATCACAATACACTGTCAAGCTCCTAGGCAAATTAGGTACCACATCTATGTCCAAAAGAAAGTTTCTGAACCATATTGCCTCTTTGGCTGCCTCCGAAGCTGCCACATATTCGGCTTCCATGGTAGAGTCAGCAACGCATTTCTGCTTTACACTCCTCCATATTACAGCTCCACCTCCTAAGGTAAACACATATCCCGAGGTTGATTTCCTCTTATCTCTATCTGCTTGGAAATCTGAATCGGTATATCCTAGAGGTAACAAATCTGAGGCCTTGTAAATTAGCATATACTCCTTAGTCCTTCTCAGGTACTTGAGTATAGCCTTTACTGCACTCCAATGTTCCTGTCCTGGGTTTGACTGATATCTGCTAACCATGCCCACGGCAAAACAAATATCAGGTCTCGTACATAACATTGCATACATTAAGCTTCCGCATGCCGAAGCATAGGGAACCGCTTTCATGCTCTCTATCGCCTCTGGTGTCTTAGGACACTGTTTCTTTGATAGAGCAACTCCATGTTTATAAGGTAGGCTACCCTTCTTGGAGTCCTGCATGTTAAAACGAGCCAATACCTCATCAATATAGGGCTCTTGGGATAAAGCCAACATCCTTTTCTTGCGATCCCTTATAACTTTGATCCCAAGGATGTATGCCGCTTCACCTAAGTCCTTCATTTCGAACTGTTTGAACAACCATGCCTTTACCGCTGATAACATCCCTACATTGTTTCCAATGAGTAAAATATCATCTACTTATAGCACTAGAAAAGTCACTGAACTACCCTCACATTTCTTGTACACACACGACTCGCTTGGACATTGATCAAATCCGTATGTCTGGATTACCTGATCAAAGCGAATATTCCAATACCTAGAAGCTTGTTTAAGTCCATAAATGGACTTCTTAAGCTTACATACCAGATGCTCTTGGCCTTCCTTAATGAATCCTTCTGGTTGTTGCATATAGATGATCTCATCATCAAGACTCCCATTTAGGAAAGCTGTCTTGACATCCATTTGCCAAATCTCATAATCGAGATGAGCTGCTATAGATAAAAGAATCCGGATCGACTTTAGCATGACTAGTGGCGAAAAGGTTTCCTCATAATCGATCCCTTCTTTCTGAGTATACCCTTTCGCAACAAGTCTTGCTTTCCAAGCTTTTACCTTTTTGTCAGATCCTCTTTTTCTCTTATAGATCCACTTACATCCAATGGGTTTTACACCTTTGGGTGGTTCCACGAGCTCCCAGACTTGATTTGAATACATAGATTCCATCTCAGATTTCATTGCTTTTTGCCATAGATCTGCATCTTTGTCTTGCAGTGCTTCCTCGTATGTCATGGGATCCTCATCATGTTCCTCAGAGACCAAGTCCGAAGACTCTCCCAATAACATGAATCTGCTGGGTTTACGAATAACCCTCCCACTACGACGAGACACCGGTGTGGTATTAGTGATAGGTTGTGTGTTCTCTTGTGGCTGTTCTACTTGTACTATTGGCACTTGTTCATTATTTGTCTCTCCCACTAGTTCCTGTAAAACGACACTGCTCATGGGTTTATGGTTTATCATATAGTCCTCCTCTAGGAATCTAGCATTGGTACTAACAATGACATCCCGATCCTTAGGACTATAAAATAAATATCCTTTCGTTCCCATGGGATAGCCTACAAAAAGCCTTACTTCTGTACGAGATTCTAACTTAGTCACGTTCTTGTTCAACACATGTGCTGGACAACCCCATATCCGAATATGTCTTAGACTAGGTTTTGAACCAGTCCACAATTCTTTTGGAGTCTTAGGAACTGACTTAGAAGGAACTAAATTCAAAAGATAAGCTGCTGTTTCTAAAGCATGTCCCCAAAACGACTTGGGTAATTCTGAATAACTCATCATCGATCTAACACTCTCCAAAAGAGTACGATTCCTTCTCTCTGCTACACCATTCTGTTGGGGTGTTCCAGGTGCAGTCAACTGAGACATGATCCCATTCTTTGATAAGCAATCCCTAAATTCTCCAAGCAAGTATTCGCCACCACGATCTGATCGTAGTGACTTGATACATTTTCCATGTCTCTTCTCCGTTACAGTTTTGTACTCCTTGAACTTGTCAAAGCACTCTGATTTACGGCGCAACAAATAAATGTATCCATATCTAGAATAATCATCAATAAAAGTGACAAAATATTCATAACCACCTCTTGCTTGAATATTCATGGGTCCACATAAATCAGTATGAACCAATTCTAACACTTCTTTGGCTCTATTCCCCTTTGCCTTAAAAGGCCTAGTGGTCATTTTACCTTCCAAACAGGATTCACAGACTGGAAATGGCTCCACTGTCAATGAGCCTAAAGGCCCATCTACTACCAGTCTTTGAATCCTCCTCAAGTTAATATGACCTAATCTTAAGTGCCAAAGATATGTTTGGTTCAAAGAAGAAGGTTCCTTTCTTTTAGTAGTGATAGAAGATGTGTTATTTAATACCCTATGTTGTAGTTGCAGTGCAGGTTGATTAGGAGTGATTATGTATAAATTGTCTTGCAATGTACCAGAACATATAACTAGTTTATTCCTCATAATTGAAACATTATGATCCAAACAAACATTATAACCATCCAAAGCAAGTTTAGAAACCGAAATTAAATTCCTTCTAAATGAAGGTACATAAAGACAATTGTTCAAAACCAAATTCCTATCATCACCAAAAGATAAATTAACATCTCCCACTGCAACTACTGCTACTTTCGTAGCATCTCCCATGAACACATATATCTCGCCATCTTTAAGCATTCTGGATTGCTGGAACCCCTGCATATAATTACAAACATGATCAGTGGCTCCTGTATCTACACACCAAGTGCTCGTAGATATAGCCGCTATATATGTTTCTGTAACTAGAGAAAGAGACATACCAGTATTGTTTTTCTTCTTAGGAAGAGGACAATCCTGTTTCCAGTGACCCGACTGCTTGCACCTGAAGCACTTGCCCTTGGGCTTTTTCACAGCACCACCTTGAACTCCCACAGCTTTCACAACTTTCTGTGGCTGAGCCTTTTTCTTCTTCTTGGCTTTCGGCTTAGAAGAAGAAGGTTTCTCAGCCACATTGACTTGAACACTCTGCTGAAAAAGTCCTTCAGCTGCCTGAAGTTCTGTCAGAAGTTCCGCAAGACTATACATCCTTTTGTTCATGGTGTAATTCAAGCGGAACTGCTCAAAACTTTTGGGTAAACTCATAAGGATGATATCGATCTGGGTTTCCCCATCAACCTCAGCACCAAGGATCTCCATCTCATTCAGATGTGACATCATCCTGAGAACATGATCCCTTACAGGTGTCCCTTCAGCCATCTGAGTGTTCATTAAAGCTTTCATTGCTACTTGCCTTGCAGCCCTATTCTGATCTCCAAAAAGTTCTTTGAGATTAAAGAGCATATCTGAAGCAGTGGCCATAGCCTGATGCTGATGCTGCAAAACACCTGACATTGCTGCCAGAATGTAACATCGCGACATCTCATCAGCCTTAATCCACTTCTTATAATACTCCTTCTCAACTTCAGAAGCATTCTCAGCAGGCTCCTCTGGCTTGGGTTCATTAATGCAAAATTTGTACTCCTCAGCAGTCAACATAATGTCCAAATTACGTTTCCATTCAATATAGTTAGGTCCAGTAAGTTTGTTATCCTTAAGTATGGTAAAAAGTGGATTAAAGCCCATTATATCCTGAGAATCATACATATAACACATAATTAGAGGGTGTTTAAAAAAATTGGTTCTTCTAACAATTATTTAAAATTAAAACACCAACACTTAAACACCATAGGTTTCCGGTATGCCACGTTGGGTGACTTATATACCACCTAAATTTATTTAAATGTTACTTCGGTCCTACTACTAAATAATTAGTCACGTTAGGGTGATCTATATTATTTTTCATAGCTAAGTGTATACCATTATTAAATCTTAAAATAATAATAATAATACCAGATGCGCCTTTTGACTATGATAAATTCTTGCTCCTAACAATAAGATACTACTAAAATTACAAATCTAAAGAGTATTCAGACTGACTGGCCAGGCCGGTGGAAGCATTGCCAAGAGGCTAACCACTTTTCTAGACACCAATCTAAATGGCCAAGTAAGCTGCACGCTTTCCTAGACACCAACGCAAGAATACTCAAAGATGTGTTATTTTAGATTCTCTTCCTAGTTGAGCGTGAAAGCTATCAAAAAATAGGGTATCCTTTTATTATTTGAATTCTATGAAACTTAGTACGCCACGTTGGGTGACATATGTACCTTCCAATATTCATAATTAATTTTAGAAGTTTGTTCTAGTAATTTCCATAACACTCTAGATACCATAAATTACATGCCACGATGGGTGACATATACATAATTTATATTCGACTTAGTGTTAAATTACATACAAACAATAATAGAGACCATGGGATTTAATACCAAATTAATTCCCTCTCCCACTTAGTATTTTACTATGAGGATTTTATCTAGATGCATCGTCCTATGTTATTTTTTCGCAGTCCACATGTATCATAATAACAATACATATAACACATAACATAGCAGCATACTCATCATGATTAAAGCATAATAAAACAGCCCTATGTCCATGTCGTTCTAGCATGCGAAGGGTTAGTATCACATGGCATAACAAACAAACATGGAACACATAGTAGTAATAATCAAGATCAGCAAACATTATGTAAAACATAATAAAATACATCCACTATTATGACCCCGAAGAATAATCTTCAAAATCATCCATCGATAAATTTTCGAAAATCTTCAGCCGCCTGTTTGACTGCCTAAACGAGCTCAGAATGGCTTGAAAAATCTGGAGATGGTTTCCATCTCAGCCTGTAGGTCCTGTTCTGCCGTTTCCGAAAAGGTATTATTCGCCCCAATCGGATATCGTATGCAAAATCTGTAGCCAGAACAGCGAAGCAGCCACGAAAACAGCATATAGCAGCGGAAGAACTCTGTTTCTCGCATCTTCGTTGATCAAACAATTACATACGACAAATACAACAGAAAAATCTATTCTATTACATCAGATCGTAATCTAAATTGAATACAATTCGAATTACAAGATTACAATCAAAATAGAAATCAAAAATTAAAACTAATCATAATCAACCCTCATGATTTAATTTACAACCACGATAAACCACGTGGGATCCAAAAACATAATTACAACCATGGCCATAATAGTGGATAACAACCTGCATCAAAAAAACAATACAAACCCACCACTATATACATACATAATTACGACATGGACATCATATCATATAACGCAGAACCCTAGAACCTGGCTCTTGATGCCAATTGTTGGGACAATCGAATCATGATGCTGCGTTTTATGATATGAAAACGAACGAGTTTGAATAGAAAATTAACCTTAATCGCTACGGCGCAAGCGATTCAAATCCACGTCTTCTACTGTATTCCCGTATTCACCTTGAGCGAAGTGTGGCCTTCGATCCTCCCAAGGTTGCCTCCCTTCTAGCTTTGAGATCTTGGAACCCTAGTTCTTGGTTGCCTCCTTGAACGGCTGCTCACAAAAACCCTAGTTCTTTTCCAACTCTTAGCTAGAAGAGAATAAGATGAATATATAGGCTACAGTAGGGATCCTGGATAATTAGGTCGGGCCTTCCAATGACATTCTGGGTCAAGCCCAATGTCATTAAATATTAATTCAATCCACTAAAGAATTAATATTTGCACTACCTCTCCTAATGCCGTAATTTAATTATTTAATTCGGCTCCAATATTATTTGCTTATGAAATTCCCCATGTTTAAGATATCGAATGTCCATTAATTAAATTAATTTCTGATAATTAATTTAATCAATATCTTTTATCCTTGATCATCCACTCAACCTTATAATTATGCAAGAACAAATCTGCCTGCAGGACTAAAGCATAATTATCTTTATGAGCTTTCAAGAGGACATCATTACCCGAATATTTTCGGACACGGTTTCCTTTTATAGTCAATATCCCACTCTGTATGCAATGTCATTGTCCAAAACATAATATTGTGATTAACAAAAAATCACATCACATATGAATCAAAACATGTGCATTGCATACAAGTGTCAATCACTATATCCGGATTAAGAACCTAAGCAATAATAATATTATAGAATCTTAGTTCTTCTTTATTATCAGAATAGAAGAACAATTCTAATATTTTAATCCCGTTCAATATACACAAAGCATACAAGTATTATTCAATAATCAAGATAGATTATTTCCAAATAATACTTCAGTCATTCCAGTGGTTTGTTTAACTCCACTTAAACTGTGAACATTTATTATATTATATATAGACACTGACAATCTAATCTTCTGTTATCCCATTTGATACTAGATTATCCACAATATATAATATACAAACAGTGTTAAAATACGCATTCAAGATTCTCAATAAAAAAAGACAATGTCATATACTTCAAACGAATAGTTCAGTATACTCCCTAACACATACTTGGTTGGTATACATAGAATCCATTTCGGATTTCATGGCACTCAGCCATTTCTCTGAGTCAATACTACTTATAGCCTCATTATAGGTCATTGGGTCGTCATCATCAACGATTGTTAACTCATTGTCATTCTCAATGACAAGGCCATAATACCTCTCAGGTTGGCAAGACACTCTCTCTGACCTATGAATGGGCTGTTCCACAGAAGGTTGTTCAGTCTGAACACGTGTTTCCTCTTGAACTGTAGTAGTTTGTGTTTCTTGAACTTCATTAAGTTCTATTTTGCTCCCACTGTTTCCTTCAAGGATAAACTGTTTTTCCAAGAATGTAGCATGTCTGGAGACAAACACCCTATGATCGGTGTAAAAGTAATACCCTAAAGTCTCTTTAGGATATCCCACAAATCTACATTTTACAGATCGAGATTCCAGTTTATCAGGGTCAACTTTCTTGACATAAGCTGGACATCCTCATATCTTAACGTGTTTAAGACTCGGTTTCCTTTCTTTCCATATCTCATACAGAGTTTGAGGAACAGATTTGGAAGGCACCTTATTCAGTAAATATGCTGAGGTTTCCAATGCATAACCCCATAGGAATACTGGAAGATCTGCATAGCTCATTATGGATCGAACCATGTCTAACAAAGTTCGATTTCTCCTTTCTGATACTCCATTTAACTGTGGAGTATATAGAGGAGTCCATTGAGAGACTATACCATTTTCTTTAAGATAATCTAGAAACTCTCCGTTCAAGTATTCACCACCTCGATCTGATCGAAGGGTTTTAATACTATGTTTGGTTTGTTTCTCTACATCATACTTATATTCTTTGAACTTTTCAAAGGCTTCAGATTTGTGTTTCATCAAATACACATATCCGAATCTAGATCGATCATCTGTGAAAGTAATGAAGTACGAAAAACCACCCATGGCTTGCGTAGACATCGGTCCACATACATCTGTGTGTACCAATCCTAGCAAATCTGCAGCCCTTTCTCCATGTCCACTAAATGGAGATTTGGTCATTTTTCCCAATAGACAAGACTCACATGTAGGATATGATTCAAAATCAAAAGGTTTAAGTAACCCTTCCTTGTGCAATGTCCGTAGTCTATTTTCACTAATATGACCAAGTCTGTAGTGCCATAAATATGTGAGATTTTCATCATCCCTTTTCCTTTTATTAGTATGTTCAACTTGTAGTAAACTATGCTCTACGTCACATACATACAGACCATTATTCAAAATACCACTACCATAAAGAACATTATCTCTAAGAATTGAACATTCATTATTCTTAATAATAAACAAAAATCCAGCCTTGTCTAACATGGGAATAGAAATAATATTCCTCACAATCGAGGGAACAAAATAACAATTATTTAAAACAATAGTCTTGCCCGTAGGCATATGTAAATCAAATGATCCTACAGATACAGCAGTAACTCTTGCTCCATTGCCCATCCGCAGAATAACCTCCTCTTCCTCAAGAGTCCTACTATCCCTTAGTCCCTGCAATGAATTGCAAATGTGAGAACCACAGGCGGTATCTAATACCCAAGTAGAAATTTGATTTAGTGACATGTTTACTTCAATCATAAACATACCTGAGCCAGAAGCGGCCGTCTCACTACCCTTCTTCTTCTTCAGTTCTGCAAGGTAAACCTTACAGTTCCTCTTCCAGTGCCCCACCTTGTTACAGTGAAAGCAAACAGCTTTGCTTTTGGGGTCTTCAGCTTTTGGTGGAACTGGCTTCTTCTCACCTACTTTCTTCTTCTTAGGAGGATTCCACTTCCTTTTCTTGGAAGTGGATCTACCACCAATCAGAAGAACAGAACCTTTCTTAGAGGGAAAGTTCGACTCAGCAGTCTTCAACATGTTATGGAGTTCAGGCAGGCTGACATCCAATTTGTTCATGTGAAAGTTCACAACAAACTGCGAGAACGAATCTGGGAGTGATTGCAAGACCAAGTCTTGGCTCAACTCCCCATCCATGATAAAACCAAGTTGCCCAAGACGCTCAATTAGATTGATTATCTTAAGCACATGATCATTCACAGATGATCCCTCCGCCATTCTACAACGGAATAGCTCCCTCGATATCTCATATCGAGCAGTCCTGCTTTGTACATCATACAACTCTTGTAGGTGTACTAGAATGGTATGAGCATCCATGTTCTCATGCTGTTTTTGCAGCTCAGAGTTCATAGATGCCAGCATGATGCACTGAGCAACATTTGCTTCATCCATCCACTTCCTGTAAGTTACATGCTCATCATCATGAGCATCTTCGGCAGGAGCATTGGGTACTGGTGAGTTCAGCACATAGTCCAACTTCTCAGCCCTAAGAACAATTCTCAGGTTTCGAAGCCAATCAGCAAAGTTTGGACCAGTCAACTTGTGAGCATCTAGTATGCTTCGTAGTGATAGTGCAGAAGACATGATGTATATCTAAAATCTGTAAATGACAAACACATAACAACACTTAGCAAATAATCAATTTTATTATTAAAACACTATATGAATCGGGTCTTTATTCATAAGTGGCTCCCGCTAGTTTATCTAATTTATACAACCCTTTAAGTGAAAAATTAAGCATTCATAATGCTAGTGGGAATAGGGATCCTACATTCCATCACACAACCTCGACTGTAGCACGAAACGCCATGTGATGTTCAGTAGGCAGACAACTCTTGTCAATAACATCTCATGTCATTCCCTAATTAAAACTTTAGCCTCTTGAATAATTGAGTCACGGCTGTGGCACAACAAACTCAATATTCTAAGTCAAGTCTAACCCAACATTTCATACAACTGAAGCAGTCTCCAACTGCCCACGGCTGTGGCACGTAACGACTATTAGATTCTAACTCATTGTATACATCTCTATGTAATAGACAAGTATTTCTTATTTCGAAATCAAAGCCCTCGTCTGTAGCACGAAACGACAATGATTCAAAAATAAGAACTACTTTCTATCATGTTGGAAGGCTATGACCGACACAAGCCCGTTGTGTCATTGGTCAATTACTACTTGATATTATTTTTAATTAAGAGGGATTTTTATTATAAGGTTTATAATTACACATATTTTATAGACACAAATTTCAACTAAATGCTTTCTATAAAGTATTACAATTACTAACCAAATAATTAATTAATAATCAAAACTCTTTTAATTATTAATACTATTTCTAAACCCTTTTAGAAAATAAATATCTCCCTTAATTTAATTTCTTAAATTAAATCAATAATTAATAATATTAAGATCACATCCTAACTATTTTATAATCGAATAAATCTTATTTAATCAATTAATAAAATTTGTTAACTGATTATTTATTTCATAAATAAATAATTATCAACTATTATTAATTAAACAATGTTATTTAACAATCATAATCATATTATAAAGAGATTCTTCCTTTTAAATTAAATATTTCAAACCAATAATCGATAATCGGATAATTCCCAGATCGGGGGGAGTATTGTCAAGAGGCGTCACTTAATACCCCTTTCTTAGACAGAATCATCCTTTCTCTCAATATTGAAAATTCATATTTAATTACGTGTTTCGCAAACACAAGAATCTCATGATTGTATATATAATATTATTGTTAGGGCAATAAACGATTCATATTCTAGATTTTCTAGAGCACGCCTTATGTTGATTTAGGTTCACCTAAATCTATCATCGCATGGTAAATCTAGACATATATCTCATATATAAAATTAAATAAACAAGTAAGCATGCAAGAAATATCATGTCATACAATGATATAATGATGTATGGATTTATTATAGTAAAAAAAAAACAATTAAAACAATTAATACATGCTTTAAAACACTTTAGGGAATATGGACAGTTCAAAACTTTTATATTAAAATTATTTGACCACTTCATTAAATCCGTCTCGGAAAAACGAATCCAACGATATATTGCACGCCCAAATCGGAGTTACGGAACTCCCAAAAAATCAAATTTAATGTGGACAGGAGGGGTGTAACGCATTTATCACACGCGTTACAGCCATTAATACCAATTTTCCCGTGTAACGGATGAGCCGTATGCGTTACCAGCTGTAACGCATTTCATAAATGCGTAACAGACACTGTTGCGCATTCCTTTAATGCGCAACACCCCATATCCTCGTCTGTGTGCCACGCGCGCGTGACCGCGGCTGGCAAAGGGAAAAATTGATCCTGCAGTTACTCCAGTCAGCCGTTACTATATATATAAACGTTTATACATATATTAACTATTATTAATATCTCTATATTTTAATATTAATAAATTAATTAACTATTAATTAATAAATTAATAAAAAAATATAAAAACATCATTTTTGATATCCAACAGCAGATTAAAATAACCAGATCAGCCAAGGGTCCTAGTACATATATTAATCCATATATTTCAACATGCATAATTATTACATGAATTTTAATTAAAACAATTTTAAAAAATTCATAACAAATAATCTATACATCAGAAAATTATGAAAAAAATACCCAGATGATCCACAACACTTGTAGAATCCAGATCAGTGGTCGAAATCTCATGCAAAAATATTTCGAATTTAATTCATAATTAAATCTAAATAAACTTGCAAAAATCATAATAAATCCATACATGCTCCAAAAAAATCTGAATTTTTTTACATGAATTTCTATATGCATAACCTGGCTCTGATACCATTGAAGGAAATTTACGGAGGTGCGGAAGCGTGATATAACAATTATTTGCCGTAAACCCATATGTATGATCGCATATAATCATATAAAACCGAGATTAAATCGAAACCTTACCTTTAAAGCGATCCAAGTGTGTGAACAAGAGATCCTAGCAGCTAAGACTTATTACAAATACACTAAGCTAGACCCTGTTCTAGTATTTTGTACATCATCAAATGAATATATTCCCAACAATCTCCCCATATTTATGCTTTATAAAATGTAAGCATAAATCAAGGTTTGATGATGTCAAAACTAAAGAATAAAATAATTAATCTAGAACAGTATAAAAGAATTATAAAGAAAAAAGAATTACTTCTCATTTAATCTTCTCAAAGGCTGGATTATTCTTCAAAAATGAATTCAGCATATTTTCATCCACAATTGCAAGAGCTGAAGGAAATTTACGGAGGTGCGGAAGCGTGATATAACAATTATTTGCCGTAAAACCATATGTATGATCGCATATAATCATATAAAACCGAGATTAAATCGAAACCTTACCTTTAAAGCGATCCAAGTGTGTGAACAAGAGATCCTAGCAGCTACTTCTCAGAGTGTGAAGTACTCTACCTGTATCCACCAAGAATTCTTCCTTTGATGAAGATCTTCAAATAATTTCTAAAACTTATTTTAGAGAGAAAAGAGAGAGAGAGATGGAGGCTAGTGTTTTCTCCAAAAACTAAAAGTTCACCCTAAAAGTTCACACCCTCTAGAATGAAGCATCTCATTCTATTTATAGGACTATCCTAGGGTTTTTCCATAAATAATATATCAATATATATTATTATATTAAACCCCATATTTTATAAAATGCTTTAATAATAATTAAAACTATTTTAATCATTATTTCCTTTTTCTAAACTATTTAGAAAATAATTCTCTCTCTCATAATTTAAATCTTTTCATCAAAGAAAATATTCTTTTATGGTGTGACCATGTAGGTTCAATATTAAGCCGGTAGTAGAAATAAATAATAATAAACTTTTTATTTATTATTTATATGAATTCTAATAATTCATTAAATATAACTAACTGATTAATTATATTTATTCTACATCGTGAGTGATGCTTCTCAACATATCGCGACTATCCGGATAATATGAATTCACTACCAAGAACTTGTCAGTGACTAGTTACCGTACAATCAATTTCTTCCACCCTACAATATCCCGATTAAATACAAGGCATGGAACTCGTGTCAAGCCTATCAAGTTTAATCATATGTTTTCTTATTCATAATGCAAAGTTCATATTAATGCAAATTAGAAACTCCTTTCTAATTTCATTCACTCTGGCCAGAGATTCCAGAACTCGCATACTAAGAATAACATAGGATATTCTCTTCCTATACTGGAAGGGGTGGATCCTCTATTGACGTTAACTATCTTCATACACAAATCCCTATGCCCGAAATAGACCTAATGGATGTCCTTGAGACTAAGGACTAAACCAAAACATAGTTCATTATATACAAGATAACTTTAACGATATCAAGTCTAAGGATACTTGCACAACTATCACTTAGTGAACAACTATTGACACATGAGTAAACTCCATTAGTTGTTCAATTTATCGAGTCACGTTCAGTGAACTTATTCCTTAATACGCACCTACATACTAGCTATAGTGTCACCACACAAATGCCTATGAGAACAGACATCCTCCTTAAAGGAGCAAGCATAGTATGTACCAATCTTTGCGGATTCACTAACTTCCAATTAGTTATCCTATGATCAGGAACTGTTTAAGTCAAGAGTCATCATCTTCTAGATCTCACTATTATAATCTCATTATAATTCTAGAAGTTTCACTCTAAACTATGGAACATCTTATTTAAGACACTTTAAACAGATAAAGCCCGTAATAAAACAAATAAGTCTTTTATTAATATTAATGAAATCAAATAAGAATACAAGAAAGTTCTTCCTAACTCATCATACATGATTGGATTTAGGACAAACACTTTCAAGAGCTTCACCAACAAATTTCTTCAATTTCTTCATTTGAACATTTGATTTGACAATAAGCTACACTCAGATCATTTGCACTACCTTCTTGTTCTTTTAAATCCTTCAACATTAGAACACTAACTTTCCTATTCATAGGTTGAAATCCAAAGTAATGACCCACACCTTCTTGGAATTTGACTTGTTTTTCTTCTAATGGCATGGCTTGAACATTTCCTTCAGTATCAATATATTTCAAAGAAAATTTGCCCATCTGTCGATTTGCTTGTCTGTGCAGAGTCAGCTTTCTGTCAATCTCTTTGAACCATTTGTGAGTGATAGCCTCTTTGCTCTTATTTACTTCATATGCAATCTGTAAGAGAAATCTAATGTACTGTAATTCCTCAGCTTGTTTGAAAAAAATGAAGATTGATTGACTTATCCATCTAACTAATCCACCTTCTAAGAAGTAAACCAGCATCTCATTTTTCACCTTTTCTGTACCTCCCTATCCTCCTTGTATCTTTCTTTCAAAAACATTATAAACAATTTGAGCAGACACCACTTTGTTTAAATGCCTCTGTGTGATTTTCTTAAACTACCTATCTGTCAAGGATTGAGGATCCCTGGTTAGAGTAGATGTCCTGTCAATGTGAGATTCTTCAAGTCCTCCAAGTCCTATCTTCTTTCTAGCTCTTAGTTGCAGATTTGATTGACTGCATTTCCAGTATTTAGGGTCTTGAATTTCATCAGAGTCTGATTTCTTGTTTTGTTTGTCAGAGTCTGACTTAGACTCTGATTTCCCATGTCCAGTCCCTGACTGGTGTGTTTGAGTTCTTGCTACTACAGAATGTTTTAGTTGTATACCATCAGGACCCCTAGGACCATGAGAACTATCTCTATCATCACCATCTCTCCTCCTTTTAACTCCCCTTTTGTCATCTCTGCATGTATCATCCTTATTTCTCCTAGAGGATGATTCACCATTCTTCTCCCCCTTTTTGACATCATCATTACTAGTAACATCCAACATGATCTGTTCAAGAAATGTTGAGATATTGGCTTATGCTGCAATGACTGAATCAACCTTGGTGGTTAAATCAGAGACTGTGGTTTGGAGAGAAGCTTGAGTAGAAGTGATATCAGCTAGATCATCCTTGAAGGCTACCTCTTTAGATAATTGAAGGGAGTGAATTCTGTAGAATTTTGTACTGAGCAGAGAAGTAGATTGTCAACACCAGTAAGTTTTGTTTGAATATGAGAAATTTCCTTGACCACACTAGCTAACTGTGCAGTTACACTCTCAGTCTCAGCTTTAACATCTTCATCTAGAGCTTGAGCTTCTTCACCAAGGTAGTAACCATATTCCTATTGAAAGGATTTTTTTTTGAAAAGCTTTAAGTCTCTCAGACTGGTGAATTTCTAAAATACAATCAAAAGATTCTTTATCATAAATTCCTCTGTGTTGTGCAGATTCCCAAGACTGAGGAAACACCTGATCAAAATAAACAAAAGAAGGATTAACTGATCATAATCTTCAGAAGTGCAATCCTCTTCAACAGGTTCAATCTTGGTAACTGGAGGTGTAGACTCTGGTGGTGGTGTAGACTCTGAAACTGCAAAAGGGACTATAGACCCTGACTCCTCCTCAGAGTGATCAGAGACTGTAGACTCTAGAAGTCGAGCCCTTATAGGCATAAACAAAAGTGGTTCTTCTGACTTCAATTCTGCAGCCTCAGTTGAAATGAGAGGGTGATCCACCAAAGCCTCCATGACTCTTTTTGCTCTCCTTGCTAGAGAATCCACCAAATGATGTTGTGGTCTCTGTGTGAATGACTTCTGAGCAGCAAGAGCCTCCTCCTTTTTGCCAATCTACACAATCAATAATAATGAAGTTGGGCCAACTCATTGGACCAACTCTTAGGAAAATCTTAGGAAAATCTTAGGAAAATCTTGATCCCAATAAGTGAAGCTAGGTTCAGGATACTCTAATCTCTCATTCTCACAGTGGAGTTGGGCACCCACTCTCTCACCCACACTCTAGCTCTCTACAGCCTTATCTACCTCTCCTTTTACCTGGACCAATGCCAGCCTCTTAGTTATTTTTTCACTCATATGTATAGGTGCACTCTAAAGTCCTATAGAAGAGGATGTGAGAGATAAAGATTATGCTTCAATACCTGAACCACCTTGATGGAGGGGAACCCCTTCAAATGTCTGAAGGCTAGGGTTTCCACCAAGGGGTGAGCAGCAACAGATTCCGAACCCTTACAAGCATCTTCTTTCTTTTCAGAGTCTGTTGGCTCTAGTATTCCAGTCTCAGGGTCTACTCTAGACTCTGACTGCTTCAGTATGACTTCATTAGAAGCCAGAGTCTGAGTGTCACAATCTTGAACTGTTGTTGCTTGAGACTCCCCCTCAAGGTGGATAGACTCTGATAGAAAAAATTGTGGAAGTTCTTCATGAGCATTCATCAGAGTCTATCCTCCCATATCACTGGGGTTCCCATCAGCATAGTTTAGAGTTGTTAAGGAGGGCCTAACAGCATACTCCCCTGCCCCACTATCACCCAACCTTTAACTAGGTGGTTCTTGTGTGGGTGAGGCAGACTGAGCATCTTTCTCACTAGTCACCACTGGTGCACTAGTCTCATCCTTCAACTTCCTTGCATCACCTGCAACCTCCTGTTGTTCTGCAAAGATCAATGCATCCAAATTGTGATGGAAGGCACTTAGATGGATTTTATTTATTGCCAAGGCATCTATGAGATTAAAGAGTTCCTGCAGTTCCCTTCTTACTCTTTGAAAGTATATGCCTTTGAGTTGATCCAATCTACTCTGGTAAGTTGGATAGATGTATTTATTGGCAATTGTACCTACATTGTGGACAAGATAGTCAGCCACCTGTCTTGACATAGGTTGAACATGAGAAATCCATTGAATGGTTGTCCTGTAGGTAACTCCATTATCCTAAATTGCTTAATGGTTAAAAACTGGTTGCTCAATCTCAGTTTCCAACTAAGCAACAGACTCTGATTCTCTCCTTATGTGGATCGTAAGCTTTTTAGGCTTCTTTGTTATTTGCTTTTCAGAGTTTGGCACACCAAGTACTTTGAGAACTTCATTGGTTCTGCCTTCTATGAGCCCAGCTGCTTTATCTTATAATGAAGAGTTGAATAGGTAGCTGTAGAGATTTGTGACCACATCCTTTGTAGACAGTTGTAGCTCATGTTCCATTCTCTTCCTTAGGGCTTCATAGGTTAAAAGGAAATCCAAGAGTTGAGATTTAGTCTGATATTGCTCTGGATCTTCAACTGATTCCACCAAAGGATATAAGAATAGTAGTATCTCATCACTTGGAGTAATGATCTCATCAATTAGACTTGAGGCTGCATCCAATGGTATTCCTTCCCAAAATGTGTCATGATCAGAGTCTAAAGACAGTCTAGACTCTGACTCAACATTAGACTCCGGTTCAGGCATTTTCTTGCTTTCAGAGTCTAACCTTGCAGGAACCTTGGGAGCATCTGTTTCCTGCAAATCAGGGTTAGTAACAATAATAGGCTTGTGTGTGTGTGCAGAATAAGCCTTCCTTAATCTTCTGTACTTCTGAACAAAAGATTTTTTATGAGATTCAATATGAGAATCCTGAGGTGCATTCCTAGGTTTTTCAGAGTCTGGAGCCTTTTGAGAGTCTACAAACTTGGCTTGAAAGTTAGAATCAAGTGTATCATGACCCTCCTTGAGTAAAGAAAGGCCTTCAACAACTTGTTTCTCCAGATGATTGAGCTCTTCATCACTGTGCTCATCTATAAGCCTAGTTTGAACCAATTTTCTCCTCCTTACAACTTGTGCCTGTTGAGAGACACCAGAGGTTGGTTTCTTTTTGGATTTTGGTTTGGAAGATTGTTTAATTGAAGAGGATTGGGTGACTTAGGTAGGTGCAGGGGGACTCTCCATTACTTGTTCCTGCACCATTTCATCACAAAAAAATAAAGCATTGTAGATAGAAGGTTTGTAGGCTGGGAGTTTTACCTACATTTCCTGTGAATATTTCATGGCAGGTAGACTATGTTTCTTGTCATCAATTCTCTTAATGTCAGAGAATATTCTTCTTTGTTGTTTGTATGCCTGCATACAACAATCATCTGCCAACTTGGTTGACATGTCAGGAATGCAGTGGTTGAGGAGGATCATAAGAAATCTATGATAGTAGACTTTCTTCCTCCCCCCTTGCACATTGTTTAATTTTGCTCCCATTTGAGTGAGCAACATATCACCAATGTTATTCACTTTGTCAAACAGGAGACTATGACCAATTTGATAAGTAATAGCAGTAATAGCATCAAAGCCACTACACTTACCAGTAAAGCACTTAGCAAGTTGATCAAAGAAAAAAGACCATTCCTTCATTAAATAAGGCCTAGTTAATTTACTCGTGTTTTCTAAACTAGCAGAATAACCTAGTGATTTAAACATGCTCTTAATATTAGTATCAGAAACAGTTTCATCAAAAGGTGTTTTCACAGGTAATTGAAACACAGAGTTGAACACATCAGCAGTTACATCAAAAGTAGTGGAGCCAAAGGTGAACATTATTTTACCTGGTTGATCCTGAGAAGGATCAACTACCTATGCAGAACTCCATGCTTTTGAGATAGTATCCCTATGAATCACTGGAGATGCTTTCAGAATGTAGCCGAGCTCAGATTTTTCCAAGAAATCCATCACTGGAAAGTAGTCAGCATCTACTCATTTTTTGTCTCCAAGAGCAACAACATGATTTGTAGTCATGAAATCAAAATCCCCAAAAGTGAATGCAATTGCCTTGGGTCCCTTCATGACAGTAGAAATGGAAGCCATTGAAGTTGTCGAGTTGAAAGTGATGAAAAAGCTTGAGGAAATTAGCTAGGGTTCGTAAAAAGCTCTGTGATTAATTATGCCTTAGAAAATAATTATAATAAACAAGTGAGTAAAATGTATGAAATTTTTCTATTATGTTTGAATTGCATACAATACACACGAGTCTACAGCCTGTCTCTAGTCAAAAGTAACTATTACCGCCTATTTCAAGTCATTTAAACAGTTTAAAACGCAAATAGAGTCTGCAGGCGTGAATTTTAACCGATTCAAAGTCTAGGCGATATTTTTCTCAGAGTCTACAAACTCGTCAGAGTCTACAGTCTCATCAGAGTCTAAAAACTAGACTCTGTCAAGATAAAGTACCAAAAAAAATTTTCAAGAATAATTAATCATAGTGTGTTAAGACAGGAACTATAATTAAAGTACATACCTTGCTTCTTGTAATTTTTAATCACTTACATGTTTAACATACCTAATTCACCTACAAGTCTGAGAAAGATAGACTCATCAAATGGTTTTGTCAAAATGTCTGTAATCTGTCAGTCAGTTGGAACATAGTGAAGTGTCATAGTACCATTTTCAACATGTTCTCTAATAAAATGATACCTGACATCAATGTGCTTTGTTCTGGAATATTGGACTGGATTCTCTGCAATTTTAATAGCACTGGTATTATCACGATACATAGGAATATTTGAGAATGTTAGTCCATAATCAAGTAATTGATTTCTCATCCACAGAATTTGAGCACAACAACTTCCAGCTGCAATGTATTCAGCCTCAGCTGTTGAGGTTGATACAGTCTGTTATTTCTTGCTAAACCAAAAAATTAATCTGTTGCCAAGAAACTGGCTTTGTCCTGTTGTTCTTTTCCTGTCTACTTTGCATCCTGCATAGTCAGAATCTGAATAGCCAATTAGTGAAAAATCTGACTCTCTAGGATACCAAAGTCCAAGAGTTTGTGCCCCCTTGAGATATCTAAAAATTCTTTTCACAGCTATTAAATGTGATTCTCTAGGGTCAGCTTGAAATCTAGCACACAGACAAGTTGCAAACATTATATCTAGTCTACTAGCAGTTAAATAAAAATGAGCCAATCATAACTCTGTAGCTAGTGTTGTTAACTTTCTTACCCTTTGGGTTAGAGTCTTGCTTAGTGGCTGTTGACATGGGAGTTTTAGCAGTTGCAGAGTCTTGCATATCAAACTTCTTCAATAGTTCTCTCACAAACTTTGTTTGATTGATTAAAATTCCATCATCATTTTGTTTGACTTGAAGCCCCAAAAAGAAATTTAATTCTCTCATCATGCTCATTTCATAATTTGACTGCATTAGTTTATTAAACTTTTCACAGAGTTTGTCATTATTAGATCCAAAAATAATATCATCAACATAAATTTGGACAAGCAAAATGTCACCTTTATATTTTCTAATAAAGAGAGTTTTGTCAATGGTACTTCTTATGAATCCGTTTTCAAGAAGAAATTTTGAAAGAGTTTTATACCATGCTCTAGGTGCTTGCTTCAATCCATAAAGTGCCTTATCTAACCTGTAAACATGATCAGGAAACTTTGGATCAACAAATCCTGGTGGTTGCTCCATATAGACTTCTTCTTCTAATTCTCCATTTAAGAAGACACTTTTTACATCCATCTGATACACCTTGAATTTTGAATGAGCTGCAAAGGCAAGAAACATTCTGATAGCTTCCAATCTTGCTACTGGTGCAAAAGTTTCATCATAGTCAATTCCTTCCTCTTGTGAGTATCCTTTTGTAACTAGCCTTGCTTTGTTTCTTACTACAGTTCCATTCTTATCAAGTTTGTTTCTGTACACCCATTTTGCACCAACAACTGATCTATCTCTAGTTCTTGGTACAAGTTTCCACACTTTGTTTCTCTCAAATTCATTCAATTCTTCTTGCATTGCAATAAACTAATCAGGGTCTTGCAAGGCTTCCTCAATTTTCTTGGGTTCATTCTTTGAGAGAAAATAGCTATAAAGACATTCATTTTGAGTGGCTGTTCTTGTTTGTACACCACTCTCAGGGTCACCAATTATTAAATTAGGAGTGTGATCTCTTCTCCATTTTCTAGCTGGTGGAAGATTGGTTCTTAAACTTGAAGCTCTCCCTAAGTCATTTGCATATTCTGTATTTGAGTGAAATTCAAATGAAGAGGCTCCCCCTAAATTTCTTGACTCTGACAAGGGTTCAGAGTTGCTTGATCCAGACCCTGATGAGTTAGACTCTGAAGAATTTGACTCTGTCTGTCTAGACTCTGTCTGGGTAGACCCTGACCTGTTAGACTCTGAATTATTTGGGGTTGAATTTTCTGGCTCCCCCTCAGAGAGTGCAGGTTCTTGTGTTGGTTCAAGAGTTATTTGAGGGTCTTCAAATTCCAGTGTAGTAGACTCTGTCTCATCCTGCAATCCTGTAAACTTTTTATCATCAAATGCAACATGAATAGATTCCATAACAATTCTTGTTCTGAGATTAAACACTCTGAATGCTTTTGTGTTTGATGCATATCCAAAAAAAATTGATTCATCTGCCTTGGCTTCAAATTTGCTTAGATTTTCAGGATGTACTTTCAGTACATAGCACTTGCATCCAAATATGTGAAAGTGTTTCACACTTGGCTTCTTATCCTTTATCACTTCATAGGGAGTATTTCCATACATGTTTATTAAAGTACAGTTTTGAGTGAAACATCCTGTATTGACTGCCTCAGCCCAAAAATATACTGGTAGCTTAGACTCTACCAACATTGTTCTGGCAGCTTCTATGAGTGTTCTATTCTTTCTCTCCATAACTCCATTTTGTTGAGGAGTTCCTGGTGCAAAAAATTGTTGAGTAATTCCCTTTGATGCATAGTAGTCCTTCATGGTTGAATTCTTGAATTCAGTACCATTGTCACTCCTTAGAATTCTTACTGTTTTCTTTGATTTTCTTTCCAGAAAAGTGATATGGTCTATTATGTGTTGTGGAGCTTCATCCTTTGAATGTAGAAAGAAAACCCATGTGAACCTTGTAAAATCATCTACAATAAAAAGAGTATATTTCTTTTTGTTAATTGACATAACATTTACTGGACCAAATAAATCAAGATGCAATAAATAAAAGGGTTCAGAAATGGTGTTAATTGTCTTGCTCTTGAAGGATGATTTCCTTTGCTTTCCGAGTTGACATGCTTCACAAAGCCCATCTTGCACAAAATCAACCCGTGGTAATCCTCTTACAAGATTCTGTTTAACCAACTTGTTGAGTGTTTTGAAGTTGATGTGTGACAGTTTCTTGTTCCATTTCCAGCTTTCTTCAGTTGAGGCCTTGCTATATAGACATGTGACTTCACTGTGTATGCAATCCTCCAAGCTTGCTTCATATATGTTACCATGTCTGTGTCCTTTGAAAACCAAAATGCCTGTTTCTTTGTGAGTCACAAGACACTCATTGTTGTCAAAGCCAGTATGATAACCTTTATCTCCAAGTTGACTTATGCTTATCAAATTGTGTTTTAAGCCATCAACTAGAGCTACTTCTTCAATGATGACATTCCCAAGTACAATCTTGTCATATCCCAGTTTCTGTCATTTGTTGCCATCTCCAAAGGATACTTCTGGGCCAGCCATTTCTACAAAGTCTGTAAGCAGGGATTTCTTTCCAGTCATGTGTCCTGAGCATCCACTGTTCAGGATTAGGGTTACATTCTTTCCCCTTGTTCCCTGCATACATAAAGCAACTAATTAGTAGTTTTGGGGACCCAAACAGTTTTGGATCCTTTTCCACTAACTTTAGGTGAAACAGGTTTAATAATTTTCACCTTTGGTCTACCTGTCTCCTTTGTTGCTTTAGACTCTTGTGGAGTCTTAACAGTGTCATACCAACTTTTATCAATAGAAGATTTTAGCTCATAAAAATTGAAATACAAATCATGATAGTCCCTACACATATAAATAGAGTGAAATATGCTACCACAATGATAACAAGGTTTCTGTGGAATGTAGTGACTTTTCAGAGTCTGTGAAGGACTAGACTCTGATTTCTTCTCAATTTTTGCTTTACAATTTATAGCTAAATAATTGTGGTTGCCACATCTAAAACACTTCTTTCTAGGAGCATTGGGATCCTTTTGATAATTATTGGCCTTATTAATGCCTTCCTTACCATTCCTATTTCTCTTAGTTTTGGTAGACTTTGATAAGTTCTCTAGCCTTTCCATTAACTTAGACTTAGACAAGTACCCTATGTTAATGTTTTCTTAGGGTTATTTGCTCCTGTTTCATCTGTCTTTTTGTCAACAAGAGGGGGACTATTGACAGATGAGTTTGTGGTTTCAGTCTTTTCTTTAGGGGTCACAAACTTAACAGGAACAAATGTACTTTTGTCATTAGTCTTATTAACTTGGCTAGCTTCTTCACTGTTATCATTTTCAACAATAGGTCTTTTGCCCTGACCCTTGTCATAGCCTAGACCAGCAGTTTGACACACATTTTGATTATTGAGAATTTCTTGAACTTTTCTACCAGAGTCTGTCTAGACTCTAAACTTAAGTCTCTCTTCTTCTAGTTTTTTCTTAACATAGTCATAGGCTTTCAAGATTTCAGTGTAGTTATGACTATATTTCTCAGAATCCTTTTTGTATTGTTCCATTAATATTAACTCAGACTCTAAGTGATCATTCCTTTTAGTCAAGGTTAAATTTTCCTCTCTCAACCTTTCACTATCACTAGTGAGAGACCTACATGTTGTCATTATTTTATTAACCTCACTTTGCACAATCTCTATACCATCAGAGTCTAAATTAATTAAGGATTCAGGAGTAAAGATTGATACCTGAGTTTTAGGAGATGAGGGTTCTTTAGGATATTGTGATTTTCTTGAGGAGGATGCCATTAATGCTAGATTTTCATAATCAATTTCATCCTCTGAGCTTGAATATGTCCAATCCTTTCCTATTGATAGAAGTGTTTTTCCTTTTCCTTGACTTTTTGACTTTCTGCATTCACTGGCAAAGTGCCCCAATATTCCACAGTTGAAACATTTGACCTTTGCTTTGTCAAGTTTGATTATAGTACCTTTGCTCTTCTCAACCTTCTCATCTTCCTTCTTGAATGATGGCCTCTTGCTAAATTTGCCGGTTCTTTTGTTAAATTTCATTCTTTTGAAATTTTTAGCAAACATAGCCATCATTTGATTTATATCAATCTCTTCATCAAAATCAGAGTCTGTGTCAGTAGACTCTGACTCCACAACAGCTTTACCCTTCTTCCTTGAATCCTTGATTCTAGCTTCTGTGGGTTGTTCCTGTTGTTCTTTCTTAGACTCCATTAGGAGTGCCATATATTTTGTCTTTACAGACTTCTTATTCTTCCTCTGTTACATCTCTAAATCATATGTCTTGATTCTGCCATACAATTCTTCTAGAGTTAGTTCATCTAAATCTCTAGCTTCTCTTATGGCTGTAGTTTTGTTGTCCCATTCTTCAGGAAGTGCTCTCAGAAACTTGTTGTTTGTATCTTCAGAATCATAAACCTTACCAAGCATAGTCATCTCATTCAGGAGTTTTGTAAATCTATCATACATCTCAGTAATAGATTCTCCAGATTTAGCATCAAAGTACTCATACTCCTGAATTAGCAAACACCTAGCATTCTTCTTGACATCTTTAGTTCCTTGACAGTGCACCTCACGTTTTGTCCACATCTCCTTAGCAGTTTGACATGATATAACACAGTTTGTAAGAACATAATCCAAACTGTTAATGATTATGTTTTTTACTTTTGCCTCCTTAAGGACATTCTCCTTGTCCTCTTTTATCCATTCAGCCTTTGATTTTTCAATGAAGTGTTCTTCAGTTACTTTGCCTTCTTCATTGATTTGAGGCACAAGTTTTAAGGGCACATATGGTCCTTCATGAATTCTTTCAAGTTAGTCAGGGTTTGTTGTTTCCAGATGGTGCAGCATCTTAACCTTCCAGTGGGTGAACTCATTTCTCCTAAGCATATGAATCTTAGAATTGCCATCTTTGTTTCCAGACATCTTTGATCGATTTTAAACATTAGGCTCTGATACCAATTATTTTCCCAGTTGCACAAGTAGAAGAGGGGGTTGAATACTTGTGTGTCTTTTCTGCCTAATTTAAAATCAACTCAATATGAATTAACAGATATGAATTAAGAACAAAGATCAAACACAAAGATATGAATAAGTACTGTTTGTATTATTGATTTGTAAATACAAAAACTCTTCTAGGGTGTACACAAACCCTAGCAGCTTCTCTGTGTTTATCACAGCAACTCTCTCTATTTCTATGCTCTCACAAAATTCACCAAGATAAATTATTCTTCGACTCTTTTTCAATTAGGTTACATAGAGTTTATATAGATAGTTGTCTATCAACTAATAACAGAAAGATAAATTACAATAGGAATATAATTCCTAATTATTAGTTGATAGTTTCCTTCTGGAATTCTCTTTCTTTCCCATAGCATATCTGTAATATATTTATCTTGATCTTTGAAGACTTTCCATTCCTGTGATCTTCTTCCAAATTTAACTTTAACTGTATAGACTCTGAAATTTTCAGACTCTGATGATCTTCAGACTCTGATCATATACAGACTCTGATAGATCATAGACTCTGATCACCTTCCAGACTCTGATCTTCATGCAGACTCTGGTTTCACTTTCTACAGAAATTCTTTTAAGTACAAGTAACATGAATATTGACTATCTAGACTCTGATTATACATTTCAGAGACTAGAAAGACTTATTACAAATACACTAAGCTAGACCCTGTTCTAGTATTTTGTACATCATCAAATGAATATATTCCTAACAAACCCAAGTAGTATTATTTACAAGTTTAGGGAATTTATGTTTTCTTGTAGTTAGTTGAGTTATCCTCTAGGGATTTACTTGTTAATCTCTAACAAATAAATATGGGGAGATTGAAAGCCTGTATGTATACACTTATATGTAACATATGGATAATAACTCAATACAAGAACATGACATGTAAATAATATGAAGTAATCACAAGAATCAGGAAGACATAAAGACAAAGGATAAAGAAGACATCTACAAGCTTGAAGCATTAGCTCACTGAAAGAAGTTTATTAATATGTTCATGCCTCAGTGAAGAATAAAGGTTGAAGTATTCAAGAATGTAGAAGCAATTGAGCAGTTGTCTAAGTACCAGAATGATTCTAGTGATCCAACAATGATTATTCTTAATCATTGTCTGTGAATCAGTCAAGCAATGATTTGTAGACTTCAAGTACAAGAATCTAAAAGATATGAAGATATGGTAAATATAAAGAATCAAAATATTAGTTGGAGTCTACTATAGATTGCTGGAGGAAGTTAATTAGTATGTTCAGAATTCAGTAAAGTATAAAAATTGAAGACTATCAGGGTTTCAGATATATTGAAGATTCAGTATAGGTGCCAAAAGGTTCCACAGTACTCATAAATAAAGCATAGTTGTCTGAACAGAAGTACAAAGTCAGTCATTATATAAGGAAGATGTGAAGATTAGGATCAGTGTTAGTCGTTTATGAACCAGACCAGTGCACTAAGCGTGAACACGAAAGATAATGGAAATTACATCTATGAAGAAGAGAATTGACTAATTACTAATTAAAGTGTGTAGAGTGAAGAAAATGGAAGCTTAAATGTTGAGAAATGAAACACTTGTAAAGGTTCAAGGTTTAAAGAAAAATAGCTCAACAACAAAACATCTCAATAGCTAAATAGTTCAACGACCAAACCGCACAAGTGCAAGATGTGCCAAAGGTGGGTGATCAAATTGTAATTTGACCAAGTCATAATAAACATCGACACATTTATTGTAATGTTTGGGAAATGGTATCAAGGCAATACACGGGAGATTTGATCGACACATTTTCAATAAGCCATAAAATATTCTCTATGCTAAGGCAGCTCAAGTAGTCGACACATTTAATACATGGAAAATTCCTAAGGCACGTACAAGGCAGTCAGGGTCTACAAATTTGTTACACAAAAATATATGCTAAGTGCAAGTACAAGGAATAGTAGAGTCGACCCATTTTAGTTCAAGCAGTCAACACATTCAGTTCAGTTCAATTATTGTAAAGGCTACACTATATAAAGAAAATGACTTGTTCATTTTGAATTGTTAAAAATATAGCTATACACACAGAGAGAAACAGAGAGAAAATGGGAGGCGGAGAAGAAGAGATACAAAGCCTTACACATACCTCCTTCACTAGAGTTTTATAATCTAGCCAGTTCATTATGTTGTAAATACTTAGGGCTATTATAAAACACTCTTTGTTAGCTTGATTCCATTAATACAAACACATAGTCAAATATTATATAGAGATTAAGTTATATCACTTTGTTGTAGCGAAGAACAAATTTGTACTTCGGAAACCGGTTCATTAATGCTGGGTGCAGCACTCCTCTGGGTTAATATACAAAAAATATATTCATAAATACAAAAAATCTTGTCTCGTTAAGTTACTTTGCTAATTTTCTAGAACTTAAATATTTATTCATAAATACAAAAAATTAGTAAGCCACTCTCATAAACACTACAAGGATTCGAATCCACAACAAAAGAAATAATTTAATTATCCGCAAACTCTGAAAAGAATTTTAAATTGTTGTGAGTATCGTATTCAATCTTGAAAGGCATAGGTGTACTAACTTGTAACACTTAATTTCTATGTAACTCAACTAGGTAAAAGATAAAACAACAGCAAAAAAAAAAGAGAAACTGAAGAAGCACATGGAATCAATCAACTGAAGAAATGGTAATGATACTTTGTAACTACAAGTAACTAATTTGGTTAATCAAGGATGCATAAGTGAGAAGAAGTTTAATCTCAGTATTGCTCATGCCCTAACTTATCTAATGGAGAATTAAATTAATGTCAAAGAAGTATCAAGAAGACCAAAGTGATTTCATGTAATGTATATCAACATCTGGATAATGTAAATGTTAATCAACAAATGAGAACTGACATTCAGAAGCAAGAACCCCTACAAGACTAGTCACTTATGAACCAGACCATTGCATCAAGTGTCAGGATATTGGAGGCAAGTTCATGTCAGTAATAGAAGATCTCATTTGAATTGAGCGAGGAAAAGAAATTGAAGAAGCTAGGGAAACTTGCTCATAAAGGTTAATCCTCAATTGGTCACTAAAGAAAGTCAACATTCGATGAGTGCATATTTGCCAAGGCAAATGTCGATCCACGGCAGATCGAGATCGAGATCGAGATCTTCATAGATCGAGATCGAGATTCTCCCAGATCGAGATCGAGATTCTCATAGATCGAGATCGAGATTCTCCCAGATCGAGATCGAGATCTTCATAGATCGAGATCGAGATTCTCCCAGATCGAGATCGAGATGGGTCCAGGCGAAGATCGAGATGTGGGTAGATATGTAACATTTAATGTTCAAGGGATAAGTGGCTTATTGTGATCGGTTGATCCAGAGTTGTTGGGAAAGTACTTTTTGTTGTCGAAGTCCTGATTGGGCCACGTACACAAAAGGGACAAGATCAAGACTACATAACATTATAAAAGCAGCACTTTGTTTTTATTAGTAGACAGACTTTTATCTCTGTAATTCAACGATATTTTTAAAGAGAGAGCATTTACTGTAAAACAAAAAGTGATAGAGAGGATCAGTTGAATCTAGCTTTAATTGCTGTATTTATTGTTCAACTGATCATGATGCCTTTATGAATGTTGTAGCAAATCCTTCAATGAATATAATGATATATTCTTGAAATTCTGTGTCATAATTTATTACCTGCATATTTATACATTCTCTCATTATTCTAAAAAGTTGTATTCACCCCCCCCCCCTCTACAACACTTTGGACCTAACAATTGGTATCAGAGCTCCTGTTAAACACATCTAACAGAGATCCTATTGTGTTGTTTGAGTTGGTTCTTGAAAATCCCAGATCTAATTTTTTCTTGAAGTTTGTGCCGAAAGTTTTTATTTGTTTCTTCCTGGAAAAGTCATAGATCTAAAAGGTTCTAAGTAATGGTGTAAGGAATATTTGTATAACATTCCAAAACATTGTACTTTAGAGTTTTGTGGGTTTTCTTGTGGTCAAAAATCTGGTTATAAAAGAATATTTGATTGGTTGACTAGGGAACTTGAATCAACTATTTGGTTGAACAAAAAGAACAAATTCGAACTACTGTCAACTAGATAGTGGACAACTTTTTGTTTGGACTTGGAAGACTGGTGGACCCTGCTACTGTTCCTGTGATTAGTACTAACTTGCTTGAACCTTAAGTGCAAAATCCATTGGATATTAAGTGTTGGATATTTAAAGTGAGATAATTAATTTTTCAAGCAAATACAATTTATTGTAACTTGAAAAGTGTATTATCTTAATTTTAAACTTTATTAAAATGGCCGCCGCACACAGATTTAAGATACCTCCGTTTGATGCACAACATTATGACGAATGGACCGGAAGGATGAGAGCTTACCTTGAATCGATAAACAAGGTATACTTGAGAATATTGGAAAACGGTCCATACATACCCATGAAAATTGAGCCAGAGCGAATGGAAGGAGGGATACTAATACCATCCCGGTCTGTTCCTAAAGAGGAAATGGAGTTTTCAGACGCAGATAAAGAATTGGTTGGTATGGATGCGTCGTTACGCAACGTCATAATTGAATCCCTAAACTCAGAGTACTATGTTCAGATAAAGGGATTAAAAATAGCTAAAGCCATGTCGGATAAACTGGCTGTGGTGATGGAGGGAACCGAGGAAGTTAGAGATAATCAAAAACGCATTCTGATATCTGAATATGAATCGTTCAGATGCGAACGAGGAGGAAGCGTAGCGGATGTTTACAAACGTTACAGTAAATTACTTATCGAGCTGAGTATAAGAGATAAAGTCTATCCACTAGCAGATTCAAATATCAAGTTTCTCTTGAATTTGCCTAAACATCTGGAACACAGGATCACTGCCATTCGAGAGTCAAGAGACTTGAAAAATACTTCTCTCGAAAAGCTGTATGGTGTCTTGAAGACCTACGAGCTGGAGCAGGAACAAAATGACAGAAGAAGATCCTACAATAGTGGAGAACACAAAGCGGTAAGTGAGTCTGGACTTGTAGCTGAAGAGTCTGCTGTAAAGGCACTTGCAGCTGTCTCATTGAAAACTGCTAATCCTGAAAGGGTGGTATTAGACATTGAAGATCCATCCGAAGAAAGTGAGGATGAATACTATACCCTTGAAGAGCTGGACAAATTAGAAGACAAGTCATATGCTTGTATTGCTCGAGAATTTGCTCATGTCAGCTTCAGGAAGCAAAGAAGAGGTAAAGGACGATTTGGTAGTTCTTTCAGCCGAAGAGGCAGCAGTAGCAGCATAGGCAGTAGTGTAAGTGGTCGGGGAAGTTACAGCGGTCGAGGTAGCACATCTGGTAGTGGCTACAGACCTAACCTGGTACACAAGAACAAGTTCAGATGCTATAACTGCAATGAATTGGGGCACTTCGCAACAGAGTGCAAGAAGCCCAAGTACGTTCATCCCAATGAATCCTATGCTGATCTGAAAAAGAAATATGATGCCTTGGTTAGCCAGCAACAGAAGGGAAGCCGGGCGTATGTTGTGACTGAAGGGAAGGGTTGGGACGAGTCTGATGAAGATGAAGATCAGGAGCTATGCAATTTCGCTTTAATGGCAAAATCTTCAGAATAATCAGAGGTACCAATTCTAACCGTAAATGAAATGTCTATTTCTGAGTACCAAAATGAATTAGCTGCCATGACTAAAGACATGTACAATCTCCAACTAAATCTAATTGCTGTTAATGAGGAAAATGCTAAACTCTCACTTAAGAATAGACTTCTCGAGGCCAGGGTAGAGGAATTAGAATCATGAGAAAGTAAAGAAAGGCAGTTAATGAATCAGGTAGACGTTTTAGAACACAAGCTTAAGATTAGGGAAGACCTTAACGAAGAACTTAAAAATGAATTAGCTGAGCTTAAAATAACATGTCAATCTTTTAAAGAAGCCGCTAATAAAGTGTTCGTAGAAAGGGACATGTACATGAAACTGGCAGGCAAGAGTAAAAATGAAAAAGTAAACATAGGACTTGACTACACACAGAAAAAGAAAAATAGGGCTGCTGAGTTGTTAGAGCCAGTGTTAGTCAAAGAAGATGTGCCTGAGGTTTTAATGGATGTTAGAAAACCTATCTTTAAGCATTTTGAGCCTAGGACCATAGATCCTGTTGCTACTAAAATTGAACAAGAGATTAAAATTGAAAGAGATTCAGAAGAAAAAGTAGTAGAACCTACAACTTCTAAAAGAGCGAGTAAGATTGCTTATGCTAAGAGAGGTGTAGGAACCAAGGAGGCTAAGACGGTGTCATATAAACAATGGGTAGCAGGGTCAGACCAAATGAAAGCACCTGTAAAGGCAGTTAAAACTGAACCTGCATCTGTATCTACATCTACACGAGCTAGAAAGGCATGCTATATCTGTAATCAAACTGATCATTTGTCTTACTATTGCCTGTTCTATGTAGAGGAAGAAAAATCTGTTGGTTGTAATACCATGCCTGCAACTACTGCTTTGCCTAACATGTATGCAAATCATGCCAAGTGCAATAATCCTAATTGTATGCCATGTGCTGTAAACATCATGCATGCTTATTTTAATTTGATGAATACTGCTAGTGCATCTGTTGAACATACATCTAGTAGTGGTAAGAAAAAGCATGCGGGGTCAAAGACTAAGACTTCAAGTCCTCCTAAAGTTAGGAGTGACCAGTCTACTCCCAAACCTGACAAATCAGTCAAGATTGACAAGGGAAAAGACAAAGTCAAGATGAATGCCCCTGATGGCAACAAGGCAAAGCCTTCTGTATCTGAAAAGAAAAAGGAAATTATTGATGCCGGGCCCAAACATCATTGGGTTCCGAAGAACACCTAACCTTTCTGGATTTGCAGGGCAGTGAACAGGAAAAGAGTAAAGTCATATGGGTGCTAGACAGTGGAGCATCGAGGCATATGACCGGCAACAAGTCCCTGCTAACAGATTTGGTGTTGAGAGCCGGCTCCGTGGTTACTTTTGGAGATAACAGCAAAGGTTACACCAGGGGATATGGCAAGATCGTTTGTGGAAATGTTATCATTGAGGACGTGTCTTTTGTGGAAGGATTGCGACATAATCTCCTCAGCGTTAGTCAGTTCACCGACAGGGGTTTTGACGTCAACTTTGGGAAGTATGATTGTTCGATTCGAAGCAAAAAGGATGGAAGCCTTGCTCTCAAAGGAGTAAGGAAGTCAAATTTGTTCATAGCCGACATGAATTCTGCTGATCAGTCTGAAGTCACGTGTTTCTACAGCAAGGCTTCTGCTGATGAAAGTTGGCTATGGCATAAAAGATTATCTCACCTGAACTTTAAAGCAATGAATAATCTCGTAAGGAGAGAATTGGTGAGAGGGCTGCCGCAGATGGAGTTTACTCCAAATGGACTCTGCGAAGCATGTGAGATGGGAAAATCAAAAAGAGCCTCGCATAAGGACAAACAAGTGAATAGCATTACCGAGCCCCTACAACTTCTTCACATGGATTTGTTTGGACCCGTTAATGTTATGTCAATGTCAAGGAAAAGATATGCGCTGGTAATTGTCGATGACTTTTCCAAATACACATGGGTGAAGTTTGTGACATCGAAAGATGAAGTGCCACATGAGATCATTAGACATGTACTGGTAATTGAAAATGTAGCAAGTCTGATTGTGAATACTATCCGATCTGACAACGGGACAGAATTCAAGAACTCAGTGTTAATGGATTTCTGCATATCTAAAGGGATCAGACGACAGTATTCAGCACCGAGAACACCGCAGCAGAATGGGGTGGTAGAAAGGAAGAATAGGACACTGGTTGAAGCAGCTAGGACAATGCTGTATGAGTCAAGACTTCCTTTGTATTTTTGGGCTGAAGTAGTTAGCGCGGCGTGTTATACACAGAACAGAACCCTGATTACAAAAGACTATAATGAGACGCCTTACTATTTGATGAATAAATGAAAACCATCTATCGAGTACTTTCACGTGTTTGGTGCCAAATGCTTTGTATTAAGAGACAATGCACAACTTGGAAAGTTTGATGCCAAAGCAGATGAAGGGGTTTTCATTGGATATTCTCTGGAAGTAGTAGCAGCGTACAGGGTGTTTGTGCTTAATGATCGCAAGGTTGTTGAAAGCCTTAATGTCACATTCGACGACTCAAAGCTCCCGTCTATACTAAAAGAAGACAGTGAGCCCACTTCCCTAAGATTTGAAAATATGGATATTGATGAAGTGGATACAGTTTCTGAGTCTGTAGTGCAGGGTAGTGATCCAACGATAAATAATGAAATTAATCAAGAGTCTAGTGTTTCGCAAATTCAAAACACTAGGGCTGAGGGATCACCTTCCGTCAGACCTGGTACTAACTCAGGGGGAGTCAGTATGCACTCAGGGGGAATAGCTCACTCAGGGGGAGCCAGTACTAGCTCAAGGGAAGCTAGTGAAAGTGCTTCTAGACTAAGTCACCTTCACTTACAAAATCAATCTGAATCATCAAGAACATTTGCTAGGGATCGCACTTGGAACAAGGACCATCCGTTCGAGCTAATTATTGGTGATCCAGAAGCCGGAGTGACTACTAGAGGAAAAGCTAGAGCTGAAATTGCCACTGAGAATGAATGTCTATACTCAGTGTTCCTTTCCCAGATGGAACCTAAAGTGGTGGAAGAAGCTCTAGATGACGCTGATTGGGTGATTGCTATGCAAGAGGAACTCAATCAGTTTGAAAGGCAGAAGGTGTGGAAGCTGGTACCCAGACCAAAGAATAGATCTGTTGTTGGGACAAAATGGGTATTCAGAAACAAGCTGGATGAAGACGGACTTGTAACACGAAATAAAGCTCGCCTGGTTGCTAAGGGTTATACTCAAAGAGAAGGAATTGATTATGATGGAACCTATGCACCAGTAGCAAGGCTAGAAGCAGTAAGGATGTTCTTGGCATTCGCAGCACATCATGGTTTTAAAGTCTATCAAATGGATGTCAAGAGTGCATTCTTAAACGGTGAACTGGATGAAGAGGTGTATGTCGAGCAACCTCCCGGGTTTATTGACAGCAAATATTGTGATTATGTTTATCGACTCTTCAAATAAGTATATGGCCTTAAGCAGTCTCCGCGAAAGTGGTATGAAACTCTATCAGACTTCTTATTAGAAAGTGGTTTCACCAGAGGAGTAATCGACAAGACGCTTTTCTACAAGAAATGCAAAGATGATCTAATAATGGTACAAGTATATGTGGATGACATTATCTTTGGGTCTGCAAATGAGAAGCTGTGTACTAAATTCGCAAAGTTAATGCAATCAAGGTATGAGATGAGCATGATGGGAGAGCTGACGTTCTTTCTGGGCATTCAAGTTAGTCAGAAGAAGGACGAGATATTTATCTGCCAGACCAAGTACATTCATGATCTATTGAAGAAGTATGGTCTCCAAGATATATCACAAGCTAAGACTCCTATGGCAACAGCCACGAAACTTGACGAGGACAAAACGGGTAAACCTGTAGACATCTCAAGCTATCGAGGTATGATGGGCTCACTTTTGTATTTAACTGCTAGCAGACCTGATATTATGTTCTCTACGTGCTTATGTGCAAGGTTTCAAGCGGATCCTAGAGAGTCACATCTCATAGCCGTAAAGCGTATTTTTAGGTATCTCAAGGGAACATCAAATCTTGGGATTTGGTACCCAAGAGATACAGGGTTTAATCTTGTTGGCTATTCGGATTCAGATTACGCAGGTTGTAGAATAGATAGGAAGAGCACTTCAGGAAGCTGTCAGTTCCTTGGAAGAAGGTTGGTGTCTTGGCAAAGCAAGAAACAACAAACAGTATCTACCTCAACACCTGAAGCAGAATATATTGATGCTGGAAGCTGTGTGGCCCAGATACTGTGGATGAAGAACCAACTCAAGGACTACGGTGTGGAAATATCTAAGATTCCTATCATGTGTGATAACACAAGTGCTATTGCAATGACCAACAATCCTGTGGATCACTCTAGGACCAAGCACATCGACATCAGGTATCATTTTATTAGAGAGCATGTAGAAAATGGAACTGTAGAGTTGCATTTTGTGTCTACTGAACGTCAAATAGCAGATATATTCACTAAACCTCTAGACGAATCAACATTTTCTAGATTGGTTGGTGAATTAGGGATGCTTAACACCAGTTAGTTTTGCTACCTATCTGTTAGAATTCAGTTGTGTACATATTATTGTTGTTCATGAATATTCTTAATTAATAATGTGTACTTAATTTCAAAAATGTATGTGTTGCATGTCAAAAGGGGTTAGAAAGTTTCATGATGTTAATCTTGTGCTGATCTGTATATCTTTATGATTAGTGTCTAAATGGAGTAATGGAAAATTTTCTAAGGCAAATCTCGATCTGGTTCTGGATCGAGATCGAGATCGAGATCGACTTGCGAAAATTTCTTAAAACTGTCAAGGTACATCTCGATCTATCCACATCGAGATCGACATCGAGATCGACATCGAGATGTAGATCGTGATGCGGATCGACATCGACATCGAGATGTAAATCGAGATGCGGATCGAGATCGACATCTAGATGAGGATCGAGATGCGGATCTCGAGATCGAGATGTGACTTGTCTTTTCAGTTTCTTTTCAAGCGTGCCTATATATATATATTATAGCATTAAAAAGACTGTTCATTATTTCCATTACCTTTCTCTCTCTTTCAAAAAGCTTAAGATCTTCATATACACACGCGTATACATACATTCACAGAGTTCCCTTCCCTGCCATTACATCAAGTTTTCTTGTGATTTTCTTAAACAAAAATCACTAACTGTTACGTGAAAGCATTAATCACTAAAACGAAACTCTGCTAAAATTTTGTCTAAAACTATTGAACTTCTTGTGTTGCTTTTAATGTCATTTGTGTTCTTGCAAACTAGTTCGTTAGTTTTTTTTCATTCGAGTGAGTTTATCTTTTTAGTCTCGTGCTTTCTTGTTCTTCAGTTCTTTTGTGTTCTTGAGCGAAATAGTTGTGGGTACTATTGTTTAATCCTTAGAGTGTAACTGAACCGCCACGTTTTGTGTTTTTCCGAAAAATAAGTTTTTTTTAACATAAACGGCTGTTCACTTTAACTTTCGAAAACTCAACCGTCAATCATTAGTGGGGAATTAAGTGGTCATTAGTGGGGAAGTTCATTTGTTTTAATTTGTGTCACTAATTACGTGGGGTAATTAGTGGGGTTCGTGTACGTTTTTTTTGTTTAAATTTAGAACTTGTTCTCTAAAATTTCCATTGCAAAACCATTTCAGAACATTTCTTTTCTCAAACACAAATTTAAAATGGCAAACCCAAATTTCACAATTCCCAAGACCAACTTTGTTAATCTCTCTGCTGATCGAGCAACTGGTAGATTTATTCACTATCAGTTCTGGATTGAATCCCTCAACAACACTTCAATCATAAGTCATGCGTTAACCGCCTCTCCAATCCTGAATGTGGAAGCCCTTCAAGCTGCTTACTCAACACTAGAGATTCAGGGTGGAAAAGCAAATCCAACAGGTCTATCCTTTACTATTGGTGGTGCCAAATATGAAGTCAGTTTGCGGAAGTTCAATGAGTTACTCGGGCTTCCTACAGAAGATTATGCTCCGGAACCCACTATGGAGGATATGTTGCAATTATTCACGGAGATAGGTTGTCGCCCTCCCACGGGTCCTATCAAGGTAACAAAGGTTAACACCGGTATGCTACCAGCTGAGTGGGATTATGTAGTTCAAGCAATTCAACGCTGCATGTTCCCAAAGGACAAAGACTACAGGCCAATGAACAACAGCTGCCGGGTAATACTATATGGAGTGGCAAACAACAGGAAGGTGAATGTGGGCAAACATCTGTTGATTCAGTTGCTTGAGAGGTGGGCATTGGAGAAGAATGCATCTAGGAATCCGGAAGATGGTCTAGTCAAATGCTGGATGCCAAGATTTCTTCAGATGGTTCTGGATGACGTCCTTTCAGAGGAACACAGAAGAGTATTTCAAGGCTCTGAAAGGATGGCATGTTTTGATATGACTCTCAAGAGTATCTCCACCATGGAAACCCAGTAAAAGTCAAGACTTTTTGAGTTGCGCCTGACTCCGTACTTCTAGGATCTGCAAGATGAGTATGCTAGGAGGCATGCTTCTCAGTTCACTGCAGTAGAAGCTGAGAGTAGCGGTAACGGAGCTGAAGGTGGAGATCAAGTGCCTAGAAATTTTGAAGAAGCAGGTATGGATGTTGACATGGCCGAGGCAAATGTTGCAGAAGCTGGAGCTGACAAGGATGACGATCTTCTGAGTCAGGTACCTATTCTTGCTGATCTTGATCAATCATCAATTCAACCTGTTTTCTATAGCCGTGGGCCTGAAAAATCCCAGGCTCTATCCCAGGCTACAAGCCCTTCTATTCATAAACGTTCAGCCAGCCCTAAAACTGGTGCTAAAAGGAAGGCAAGCTTATCTGAATCAAGTGATTCGAGTGGAGGGAGTGTAGGAGTTGAGAGAGTAGTCACTTCAGCAGCTCTGCCACCTCCAAAGAAGCAAAAGGTGGATTCAAACCCAGTGGCAACTGCACAACCTGTTAAGGCTAGTTCACCTCTCACAGCCACCACACCTCACGCTGGTGGCTCTCCTCTCCAAAACATTCCAACACATTCGCACTCGCCTAGGCATGTTGGTGAGAGTCAATGAGGGGGTCCAGCTCAACAGCCAATAGGAGCTGGCCCTACCTCCCCTGAGTTGTCCGCTCAGGGCTCTTTGAGCAATTTCTCGGAAGGGGAATGGCAAACTGAGACTAGCACTTCTGATGCTAGGATCTCAGGAAGTTTTAATGCGGAAGAGTCTGTCGAATCCAGTACGGATGACGCTTCCTCATCTAAATCAGAAAACAAGTTGCTCGCAGAGCAACGACATCTGGTGACTGGTGGGTCTACGCCTCCAGAACAACCCAGCGAACTAGAAAAGGTTCTAAGTGAACAAAGGGATGACATGGTCATAACGCCATCTCCTATCGTAGACACAACGCTTAAAGGCTCAGTCTCACTGACCGATATCGCCGACCAACTCACTGCTAGTCCCTAGCGATTAGTGGATGAGGCTCTAGTACTGTTAGGCTCTAAACACGAGGGAGAGACAGGGAGAGTAGATCCCTTCTTTTTAGGGATCTTGAGTGAAACAGAACCCGGCGAGAGTAAACAGTTTAACCCAAGCCAAACACCATCCCCCAAATTGCAGGATCTAGTGAAGAAAGTGGAGGCTTTGGAGGCTGGAGTTGCTGGTGTTACTGCTACTGTCTCTTCTCACTCTGGAAGATTGGAGGTTGGAGCTCAGTTCATGGAGAACCTGATTGCCGTCCAAAATCAAATGATTGACAAGATAAACAATCTTGGATTGGCACAGGTGGAGGTTGGGAGGTCAGTAGATGATGTCACTCATGGCATGTCTCAGGTTTGGACAAAGCTGAATGAACTACTTGATGCTGTCTTTGGACGTAACAGGGCTGGACCTGGTCCTTCAACCGGTGGTGGTGGTGGCGATAATAATGATGATGATGCTCCTGATGAGGATAACACACCTAAGGGGGAGAAGGAGGATCAGGGTCTGAAAAAGCTGACTAGTAAGGGTCCGGTGATCGAGTCCTTAAACAAATCTGGTGAAAAGGTGGAGGAGGCTCAACCGGCTCTTAAGGACAAAGGCAAGTAGAAGATGGTAGTTGAAGAAGAAGCTGAGAAAGAAACACCTCTCGTCGATGCATTTATGGGAGACTTTATTGAAGATTCTGATGATGACGAGATGGATGTAGAAGCCTTAGTGGCAAGGAGGTCGAGACTCGAGCAACGGGCAAAAGAGTGGGAACAAGAAAGAGGTCTAAATCCTGGCGGATCCGGCGCAGGAGTTGCAGGTGATGCAGGAGACCAAGAGCCTATGCTCATGACTCAGAAAGATTGAGCTTTTTTCTTCATAAGCTAGAAAATCTAAACCCTGGGCTGCTGAATTATCTAAATTGTATAAGACAGGGATGCACCTCCGTACAAGTCATATTCAAGGAGAAGGCATGGAATCTGATGATCACTTGGACACCCATAACAAAAATCGGGCCGTGTATGGTCGATGAAGCTTTCTTCCATGCAAGGGGTGCAAGTGAACTGGTAGAATTCGCTCACAAGGTAGACACCTCTGTCAAGACTGGAGTGCTGTTTAAGGAGAAATTGTTGAAGATGGCTGAAGACAGAGGGGTTGACATTATTTTAAATCCCTACCAGATCAGATATGTCCATGACAAGGTCTTGAGGATCATAAATCTGCATGACTCGAAACTAACTCCGAGCGGAAATGTGCTGAAGGCAGTTGCAAAGCTAGTCCTCTCTAAGGGTTTTCTAACAAAGGAAAAGAAGCTAGTGGCTAAGGACTTGGAGAAGCTGATAAGAAGGCAAGACGCTAGATACAAGTTGCCTGAAGCTACACTACCAGTGGTTAAGAAGGAACCTGAAGACTATGCATTTGAGCAGCAAGACGAGGCAATAAGAGAGCATGTGCAGAGATACGGAGATCCAAGAATAGACATTCCAGAAGAAGGGGAAATAAGGGAGGAAGCTAGTGCAGTGGTTAGTGCAAATGTCAAGTTTGTCAAGAGCAAAGCTGAGAATGAGAATGATCTGCTGATCTATACAGACAAGCATCAGGTGGAAACCATCATTGAAATCAAGTATGACATCTTTGCAGAACACAGTCATGAAACACTGTGTATCATAAGGGAATTGATTGATGAGATGGATGATGTTGACGAGTTTGATCAGGATTATCTAAGGGTCACATTTGAAAATTTCTGTAAGAGAAGAAAACAACTTGACATTCAGAGGCTACAGCAATGCACCACCGCTATTGTCATTGCATACCCTAAGCAGCTGGTTATAAGGAAGAAAGGGGAAAAGGGGTATCCTGACAAAGTCACGAAGTTGAGGTTTGAAGACATTCCCACGAAGCTTACCACTCGCAGCATGGTTGAAAGGTGGTTGAGGTTGTTTCGAGATTAGAAGATCAGAAATCATGTGGAAGCAGAAGGACTTAATCTTCTCAAGAAAAGAATGGATGAAGTCTGCAACCCTGAGTTCATGAAGCAAGAAAAAGCAGCCAAGAAGAAAGCTCGTGAGGAAGAGGAGCGCAAGAAATCAAAGTTTTAATGTATTATGCTTGTAATGTTTCTTTGCGTTGTATTTTGTTTTCTTGTTTTCCTGCATTGTAAAAATATATTATATGTTTTCTTGTGTAGTGTAATGTAGAAGTTAGTTAGCTAAGTGTCTTGAAACTGGTTTATATTAGGCGTCAATTATTTCGCGAAGTTCGGCGGTGGTAATACTGCTAAAAGGACTTCAGAAGGATAATTGAAGATTGAGTGGACCGTGCTCTTAAGTACTTAGAGAAAATCTCTAGAAGAGCATGAAGCCATTTGATCGAGCCAACAGGTGTCCAGTTTTGGCACTTGAAGTATCAGTGATAGACATGAAGTTAATTAATCAAGCCAAGCATTATGCAAGTTGACATGATCGTTTATGAATGTTAGTTTATCTTTTTCAGTCCCTGGTTAGTTGAGTTATCCTCATTGTGAATTTGGTTGTCATTGTTAGACAATCAAATAGGGGGAGATTGAAAGGCATAGGTGTACTAACTTGTAACACTTAATTTCTATGTAACTCAACTAGGTAAAAGATAAAACAACAGCAAAAAAAAAAGAAAAACTGAAGAAGCACATGGAATCAATCAACTGAAGAAATGGTAATGATACTTTGTAACTACAAGTAACTAATTTGGTTAATCAAGGATGCATAAGTGAGAAGAAGTTCAATCTCAGTATTGCTCATGCCCTAACTTATCTAATGGAGAATTAAATTAATGTCAAAGAAGTATCAAGAAGACCAAAGTGATTTCATGTAATGTATATCAACATCTGGATAATGTAAAGGTTAATCAACAAATGAGAACTGACATTCAGAAGCAAGAACCCCTACAAGACTAGTCACTTATGAACCAGACCATTGCATCAAGTGTCAGGACATTGGAGGCAAGTTCATATCAGTAATAGAAGATCTCATTTGAATTGAGTGAGGAAAAGAAATTGAAGAAGCTAGGGAAACTTGCTCATAAAGGTTAATCCTCAATTGGTCACTAAAGAAAGTCAACATTCGATGAGTGCATATTTGCCAAGGCAAATGTCGATCCACGGCAGATCGAGATCGAGATCGAGATCTTCATAAATCGAGATCGAGATTCTCCCAGATCGAGATCGAGATTCTCATAGATCGAGATCGAGATTCTCCCAGATCGAGATCGAGATCTTCATAGATCGAGATCGAGATTCTCCCAGATCGAGATCGAGATGGGTCCAGGCGAAGATCGAGATGCGGGTAGATATGTAACATTTAATGTTCAAGGGACAAGTGGCTTATTGTGATCGGTTGATCCAGAGTTGTTGGGAAAGTACTTTTTGTTATCGAAGTCCTGATTGGGCCACGTATACAAAAGGGACAAGATCAAGACTACATGACATTATAAAAGCAGCACTTTGTTTTTATTAGTAGACAGACTTTTATCTCTGTAATTCAACGATATTTTTAAAGAGAGAGCATTTACTGTAAAACAAAAAGTGAGAGAGAGGATCAGTTGAATCTAGCTTTAATTGATGTATTTATTGTTCAACTGATCATGATGCCTTTATGAATGTTGTAGCAAATCCTTCAATGAATATAATGATATATTCTTGAAATTCTGTGTCATAATTTATTACCTGCATATTTATACATTCTCTCATTATTCTAAAAAGTTGTATTCACCCCCCCCCCTCTACAACACTTTGGACCTAACAAATCTCCCTTTAACGATACTTCCGGGACCTAACAATAAGACTTCTTGAGGACCTCGGCATTCCATGCCCTTGGAATAAGCTTCCTATCCAAATCCATTAAGTGATAAGTTCCTTCCCACAACACAGACTTGATTTGATAGGGACCTTCCCAATTGGCACCGAACACACCATGGCTAGTTACCCTCATGTTAGGCATCGTTCGCCTAAGGACCAGGTCTCCCACTTTAAGAGGTCGATCACGAACCTTCTTGTTATAGTACCTCCTAGTTCATTGTTGATAGACTGTGGGCTTCATTTATGAGGAAGTTCGATCCTCTTCAATCAGGTCCAAGGTTAGGCGATGAGTAACATCATTACCGTCCGCATTAAAATTATTTCTTCAATATGAACCCTCTCCAATTTTTACGAGAACCATAGATTCACAAACATAAGTGAGGGTGAAAGGAAATTCACTAGTGGTGGTTCAGGGAGTGGTGTTATAGGACCACAACACCATGGGAAGCTCTTTTGGCCACCGTCCCTTACTCTACTCGAGCTTAGCTTTCAGAGTATGTTTGATGATTTTGTTGACGACTTCTGTCTGGCCATTGTTTTGTGGGTGGCATACGGCTGATAATCCTTTCTTGATTTTGAGGTCCTTACATAGACCTCTCATGTCCTTGCTATCAAATTGCTTGCCATTGTCTGATATAAGCTTGTACGGGACCCCGTACTTGCAGACAATAGCCCTGTAGTTAAATTCTTTCAGTTCACTTGTTGTGTTAGAAGCTAGAGGTTCAGCTTCTGTCCACTTTATGAAGTAATCCACAGCTACAACCGCATACTTGACTCCACTCTTCCCCTTGGAAAGCTCACCAATCAGATCAATCCCACAAATAGCAAAGGGCCAATGATTGGATAGAGGTTTGAGAGGTACAACTGGGTTGCTGTTGAAATCTACGAACCTCTGACATCGATCACAAGCCTTGGAAAATTCATGATAGTCAGACCTCAAAGTAGGCCAACAATACCCCTGCCGGAGTATCTTGTGGGCTAAGGAACCTCCACTAGAGTGATTTCTGCAGATTCCCTCATGAACCTCATACATAATATATTGGCATTCATCTCCAGCAATACACTTAAGTAAGGTTTGGTTAAAGCCTCTTTTGTACAATATTCCATCATAGATCGCATACCTTTTAGCTTTGTATTTTAACCATACCAAAAAATAACTATACAAAAATTGGGGCACAACAGTGGATAATGGAAATAATGGAGATAGTGGGGTCATTTTTTTCCTTTTGGCAGAAACAGGTCTGACCAATATTTTCCTTTTCCTCCAATGCATGGTTGAATCCTCCAGCCTAAATTGAAAGTCCCCAGGCAGCAAGTAGGCTCGCATTAAGGCTATTCTAAGAGCATCTCCAATATGAGTTACTAAGAGAGTTACCAAATTATGACAAATCATCAAAATATATTATTTTTTAATTTTCTCTCACATCCATATCACTTTTGGCAACATTTGTTAAAATTTTACTCCAATAATTAGTAACTTCAAAGGTTGCCCATGTGGTCCCTCTATATTAATTTTTATATTTAGTTCAATATAGAAATGGATAGAGAAATATACACTTTTAGATGGTTTATATGACTTTTTATTAGTTTGGAAAATTGTCATATTTTGGCAACCTTGGTAAACAACCTATTGGCAATCTCCCAACTCTAACAGGTAGGCAACAAAGGTTGCGATAACATATAAGTTTGGCAAACTACTTGGTAACCCCTATTGGAGATGCTCTAATATATTGAATTTGGAGTAGTAGTGTTTGAGTTCTTGTGGAGTAATAGTGTTTGAGTACTTTTGGTGGATGTCGGGAATAAATTATGTTTTATTAAAAGCTAAAAGAATACTCGTATTAGGGATCTCGAATTTGTTGATTACATTTTTCAGTGTAACTTGAAAATAAGTTTTAGCTTCATTTTTAAGCCGTTTGAACATATAAACAACTTATAGTTTCATTCTTCACTAAACCTGGAAACAACTTGTAGTTTCATTCTTGACTCGTTTTAACATGTAAACAACTTGTATCTTCATTATTAATCGTTTGAATATGAAAACAACTTCTATCTTCATTCTTGACTCGTTTGATCTTGAAAACAACTTGTAACTTCATTCTTGACTCGTTTAAATATGGAAATAACTTGTAACTTCTTTCTTGAATCATTTGAATATAGAAACAACTTGTAACTTCTTTCTTAACTCGTTTGAATATGAAAATAACTTGTAACTTCATTCTTGACTCGTTTGAACATAGAAACAACTTTTAGCTTCATTATTGACTCGTTTCAACATGGAAATAACTTGTAGCTTCATTGTTGGCTCGTTTGAATATGGAAATAACTTCTAACTTCATTATTGACTCGTTTAAACATGTAAACAACTTGTAGCTTACTTCTGTAATTATTTGAACATGGAAACAATTTGTAGCTTCTTTCATGAGTCGTTTGAACATGGAAACAACTTATAAATTCATTCTTGATTCATTTGAATATAGAACCAACTTATAACTTCATTCTTAAATCACTTGACTCATTTGAACATTGAAACAACTTATAGCTTTATTATTGACTCGTTTGAACATGGAAATAACTTGTAACTTCATTCTTAAATCACTTGACTCATTTGAACATGGAAACAACTTATAGCTTCATTGTTGAATCATTTGAACATGTAAAAAACTTGTAACTTCATTCTTGACTCGTTTGAACATGGAAACAACTTGTAGCTTCATTATTGGCTCGTTTGAACATAGAAACAAGTTGTAACTTCATTCTTGACTCGTTTAAACATGTAAACCACTTGTAGCTTATTTCTGGAATTATTTGAACATGGAAACAATTTCTAGATTCATCTTTTACTCGTTTGAACATAGAAATAACTTGTAGCTTCATTCTTGACTCGTTTGAACTAGAAAATAGCTTCTAGCTTCATTTTTGACTCGTTTGAACATATGAACAGCTTGTAGCTTCATTCTTGAGTTGTTTGAACATGGAAAAAACTTATAGCTTTATTCTTGAATCATTTGAACATGAAAACAACTTGTAGTTTCTTTCTTAACTCGTTTGAATTGAAAACAACTTATAACTTTATTTTTGACTCGTTTAAACATGGAAATAAATTGTAGTTTCATTCTTAAATTGTCTGAACATGAAAACAAATTGTAACTTCATAATGTCAATCGTGAAGTAAAATCCTTACTTTAAATACTTCTCGATATCTTAAATTTCTAGACTTATCAACACATTGTTTAGACTTGTATAATTGAGACTTATCGAGATAGATTAGTGACATGCCGATAACTTTAGTTTATTGCATGATGCTTCTCCATATAATATTAAACACTTCTCGAGATAACTATTATTCGACACATCTACTTCTTGATACATATATAAGACTTGTCGGTATAACGTTGAGTTTTCTCAGCACGACTACTTCTCGATGTGTTCATTTGAACACTTTCTTATATATTGAAATGTTAGACTTCTTGATATTTGCCTTAAATTTTTTTAGAAGAGTTATTTGATGATCATACTATTTACAAAAGAAATTATAGAATTTTTTTGACTAATATACAATATTTTCTAGATTTTGTTATATATATAAAGTAGGCTTACTAGACTTATACAGTCTAAATCCAACAATATACGATTTTAAAAATCTGCAAAATTTGGATATCTGATCCAATTATTTTAGACCAAATTTCCAATTCTTATTTTTTCTATAAAATTTGAATTCAGATAATAACTTTTGTAAAAATTGGATATCCGAATCTAATATGCTTTTAAAATAATGTAATTTTACACATAATAATCAATAAACTTATTAAAGACACATAATAAAATATATAAAACATAAATACTTAATAAATAAATAATAAATAAATCATTGTTATACGATTAAAATAAAAAACACATACAATTAGCCATAAAAAATGGGATAATACACCATTCAATTTTAATAAACTTGATAAAATCAAGGGTGGCTTAATAAAATTTCAAACAAGGGGGTTTATCATCATGTCATAGTATACATACATACTACATAGTACTAACGACAGACCTGTAAGTATATATTCCTTTGAGTTTGTTAAATGCTGCAAAGACTTAGCCGCCACCGCGTCATGGCCATCGCCTCTAATTCTTATGTATCTACCTCCTCTCTAAACAATCACCACCGCCACTACCACCACTACCTTACTGCACCAAAACATGGAGGACTTGTTTCATTCAATAATCGCTGTCTCTCACTATCTTCTCTTCGCTGTTTCGCTTCCTCCACCACCGCCACTGCTATCAATAAAGTTAAAGTTGTTAATCCTATTGTCGAGATGGATGGTAACAATTTCATCCTCTTTAACGTTAATACAGGAGGATGTTATTATAATTATTATGGATTATATACATTTACGAAGATTACGTAGGACGAGGAAATTATATTCATTAATCGAGATTATTCATTTATAGAGGTTAAACTGTTTCTATTATGCTGGGACGGGAAAGAATTATTCATCTGAGTTGACGAGTTTATTTGTTTATTGAATATTCATTTATCGAGATTGTAATGTACTATTATATATTAAAAAACACTTGTATCTCACATAAAATTTCAGGAACTATTTTCTTTATGTATTGTGTTTTTATTTTATATGTTTTTGCTCTTTTTTTGTGAAGGCGATGAAATGACGAGGATCATATGGACGATGATCAAGGAGAAGGTTGAATTTTGAAGTTTATGACAGTATTTGGAATTGTTTTGTAACTTTTATTTTTAATTTATTTATTTATTTATGATTGAGTGATTGGTTTGATGCAGCTTATTTTTCCTTATGTGGATTTAGACATCAAGTACTTTGATTTAGGGATGTTGAATCGTGACTCCACTGATGATAGAGTTACTGTCGAAAGCGCGGAAGCTACTCTGAAGTAATTCTGCTTCTTCGTTTATATATTTTTAGCACTAATTTACTAAATTAGATTTTACTTGTATATCATATGTGATAATATGATACTCCGACTCTTCTCTTTAGGTTGCCGTACCCGTGTCGGACACTTGGACACTCGGACACGACACTTATTTCGTGTCGGATCCTTTGACTAAAATGTGGACACTTTGACCAATTTAAAGATCAAATATGAGTCAAACTTACGATTCAAAATAAATATGTGAGAATAAAGAAAGAAGCAAGAATGAGATAAGGTTGGAGACGATGCCTAATTTGCAAAGTCCGGTACAATATCATGTTTAATTTGAATTCTATTGTTACTTTTTGTTAAGATGTCTAACTTATCATACTTGTTATTAATATATTATGACGTGTCCCCGTACCCGTGTCTAAAAATAGGACAGTGTCCCCGTGTCCCCAATTTTCAGAGTTTCCAAGTCCGACACACGGATATGTGTCGTGTCCGACACTCCGTACCCGAGTCAAAGTAATATAGGTGAATTATGGTCTTTAATTAGCTATAGTGTGATTAATTTGTCACCTGCTTCCTACAAGTCTATAGGGTGTGTCATGTATTGATTGAAGTTATTGACATCGTACACGCTTTAAGCTTATTTAGTTGCTTATTATAGACTTCAAGTTCCTGTAGGTTGATTTGCTCTATTTAATGCAAAGCTGTATATTACTTTCTGATCATTTAAACAATATAAAGCTGTCTTCCCTGACCTTTATCTGCTCGGAAGAAGATTTTGTGAAATGTTTCCAAGTACCTAAAGCTGTGTTCCCTGACCTTCTTAATATTCTTTGAGAAGAAACTTCTACTTTGACATTATTTATAACGTATACAATATAAAAGGTAAGTGGTAGGGGGAACTAAGTAACTAATACTTCCCTGTTTATTTGAAGTCCACTTTAGATTTTCAGTGGGAACATTCCTACGTATTTTCCAATGTACCTTCAAACTTCGTTCTGCTTATGTTTGGGCCACATCAACATTAAATGTTATGCAGGTATAATGTTGCTGTGAAGTGTGCTACTATTACCCCAGGTCAGTTAGTTTTGTTTCATACTTTACTGTTCTTCTGATTAGCATGATATATCTGCCACAATGGCTGCAACATATTTCCATTGACACTGATGTTGCTGTTAATTAGTATGTTAGCATGTTTATCTAATGTGTTATGTGTGTCATAACTATGTTGTTCGTCTAGTTTAGGAAAGTATGATAATAGCTATTGTTTGATAACAACAAAAAAAAAATCTCTCCGCTTGAAAATACATGCCCTTTTGACTTTAAACGTATTTTAAGTTGCATAAAAAAGATAGGTCTACAATTTATTTTTAAAATTTTCTTTTCCAAAATAAATATTTAAATATTAATTTTTTATATAAAAAAAGAAAATTTTAAAAGTAAGTTGTAGAGTTATCTTTTTTATGCACCTTAAAATACGTGTAAAAAGTCAAAAGGACATGTATTTTTAAACTACGGGAGTAGTTTCTGACATTCAAATGCATCTCACATGTCAATCATACAAATATTGGTGCCCAAAAAGAAAGAGACATTAGCCGAAACTTTGTATTGGAAAAGGACCATTTTTTGCCCTGGACCGGTTCTTAAGTTCTTTTCATTTCCTGTGTTATGATATGAAAGATAAGACTAGACCAGTCCAACGGACCAATTAAAGGTTTGGTTTTAGAACATAGGAATTAATTGACCAAAAATTGATCTAGTCAATTGATCACTAACTATGACTCAAGATTGAATAAGAACGTTAGATTTTGAACAAACAGACAAAATACTGGGGCCAAAGAGACTTGTATTACAAATTATTTATCATTATTAGTTCATTTGATTATTTTTTATTTTTTCTCATATTCAATCACCCCCATAATTCATGTATATGTTTCCCCTAATTTTCTTCTGCCTCTTCTTCTTTGATAACTTCAACCCTTGTGCTTAAATTTGAACCAGAATTTCTTTGGGATATGTTGTTCTCATCTATCCCTTTTCTTTGCTTTCAGGTTCTCTTTTATTACATTTTATATAGATAAAAATGTTTTGGTTACGCAAGGAAAATAAGCTGGTTCTCTGCACCGCAGAACTTTAGAACATTGCCATGTTTTGGTTCTTGATTTTCAGCCTCATATCAATATTAAATTAATGTATATCATTGAATCTTATATTGTTTCTTATTCAGTTGAATAAAACTAATGAAATGATGCAAATTTATACAAATGTCAAGGAAAGAGCCTGAGATTTATCTCGAGTTTCCTATTCATATAATCATATTACCATATTTGATGTCTTAATGACAGCAAAATAGATTACTTTTCTCTGTATAGTGTATTATGGATTTTCCAAGTCATGCTTTTATATTATCTTTTAAAAATATGATATTGTATAAATGACTACATATAGAGTTATATAAAGAAAATTACATATCAGATAAATTAACAAAGCCATACTTGTATAGTTGTTGGATATTTAACAAGCATGTGCATTAGTACAAGCCCTAGAAAAGATAATTGATTATTTTTTTCTAAAGGAATATGTTGTTTAAAATTAAATTTTAAATTTTATGTTGGACCAGTTTTAGACTAATAGGTTGACTGGTTGAAGTGTGTTGAATTTCCTTTCAGCCTTGAACCCTGACTAATTAGAGCTAGGATTTGTATTACTTGAAAGATAATAGGTCAATGATTGATGTTATGGAATTCGGTTCAAGCTATTGGAAGCTTTACTTTGTCAATGCTTTATTTTTATTTTGGTGTCTGTGTCTTTATTCTTTATTTTTTCTGCTAAGATATCGTGAGTTCTATGAGAGATTAAATATTTTCCGTTTAAGGATTGAGTTGGTCATTCTACCTTTTTTATAGAATAATTTACCACGACTAACTTGGTTCTTTGTTCTTGATGTTTTAGATGAGACTAGAGTGAAGGAGTTTGCACTGAAGTCTATGTGGAGGAGTCCCAATGGGACCATCAGAAATATCTTAAATGGTCTGGTTATAAAGCAAATGCAGTGATTGTGTTTTTTTATATTTATTCCTTGCTATGGTCATGTCACTCATGCAAATGTCTAGTTAATTCCAATATGTATGGTCCATTTCTGTTAGGGTGCTGAGATTAAGGTCCACTAATGGTCCAACTATTATAACTTGCAACTAATTAAATTCACAACCTTATGTACCATGATGAATCCTATGAAGACTGAAGAGAAACGTTTCCAGCAGAAACATGACCCAGTTCCATAGAGTAATACAATTTAAAATCTATTTTTTGTCGGGTATACATTACATTGTAGAAATACCTTCCAGGGTGAATACACTGGCCATCGGTGCCTAACATGACAAGTAGCTCGGATGACTTCAAATTAAATCATGTTTTGACAAGTATACAAAATGAGTTTTTACAAGGCAGTGACAATTTTTTGGTTATTTTGTAGCCGTGAAAGGAGTATCACCTCTACTATTATTCATATGTAACAAATAAGGATTTCCATTTTGAATAAAAAATCAATTATATGCAGTTATAAATTACAAATTTACAACCATCATTAATCATTCCTTTGTTTCATCAAGGAAATGATTGGACTTTTGCACATGTCACCTGACCTTGGAATTATTGTGTTTTTTGCAGAGATGAACAATTAGTCAATTCCATGTATTAATCTTTCAAAAAAAACCTTTAGTTAATATTACACCTTAATTGTTTTTCCAACAACTTTCCTTATGAGATTTCCACTAATATCGTCTTGCAGGTACTGTTTTCCGCGAGCCAATCCTATGCAAGAACATACCTCGAATTGTTCCTGGTACTATTACTTTTTTTGTCTGTGTGAACGTGAAACATTTGATGATAACCAATTATGCTCAATAAATTGTTATCTGATATTCAAGGTTGGAAGAAGCCCATTTGCATTGGTCGCCATGCCTTTGGTGACCAATATCGTGCCACTGATGCGATTATCAATGGTCCGGGGAAACTCAAAATGGTCTTTGGTGAGTTTACTGCAATCCTTTGCTTGCTAGATACCTAAAAGTTTGTTAATTTTGAATAGAATAAGTGCATGTGCTTACAAGATTCTGTGTTTGCTCTTTTCAGTTCCAGACAATGGAGACACTTCAATGGAACTTGACGTTTATGATTTTAAAGGTCCTGGCATTGCACTTGCTATGTATAATGTTGATGAGGTTGGTTTTCTTAATTACAGTAGGCAATATGTTACAACAAATCTTGTGGTGCTGATAGGTTCTGTGAAATTTGATTAGTCAATTCGTGGTTTCGCTGAATCCTCTATGGCACTGGCATTTACCAAAAAGTGGCCTCTTTACTTGAGCACTAAAAATACAATTCTGAAGAAGTATGATGGAAGGTAAGCTTTGGCTTAGTTCACTTTTTAAACACTCCACTCTCAGTTGAAGAGCTTGTAGATAGCAGACCAATTCACTAAGTTCCATTAACTATTATAGATTTAAAGACATATTCGAGGAGGTTTATGAAAAGAACTGGAAGGAGAAGTTTGAAGAAAATTCAATATGGTTAGTCTTTTGCATTTTCCATTTGTGAAAATGAAAATTGATTATATATTTACCTGTTATCTCTGGATTTTGGTATAGTTTATTTAATGTTTATGACTGACATTAAGGTATGAGCATCGCTTGATTGATGACATGGTCGCCTATGCGCTAAAAAGTCAGGGTGGATACGTTTGGGCTTGCAAAAATTATGATGGAGATGTGCAGAGTGATTTACTTGCTCAAGGTGATTTATTATATCAAAATTTTATGATCTCATGTGTAAAGTTTTTATCCAGCTCTGAGTGGAAATATGTTCAACTAGTACGTTGTCTTTTGAATCAAGGGCTGTATTTTGATTTAGCATGCATGACTCCTTGTTTAAACTGTTGCCACAAGCTATTATGCAATATTAACATATTTGGGTAATACTATCACAAAATTAACTTATTAAGGTTTTAATGTGTTCCTACACCAATCTGGCAAAATATATATTTGGTTCAGGTAAAACTTGTCTGGGCGGGCAGCTGAGGGCTTACCTGCAGGCTTGCTGGGTGTTCTTCAAATTAATTGTAAATATTTGTAATGCTTATTAAGTGTTAATTTGACTTCCTGATTGAAAGGCATATGACTAGGCCTATTTGTAATAATTAGATGGCAACTCAACTCCAGCTAATAAAGAAGAATTAAATAATAAACACTAAACAGGAATCAAGACAAAGACAGTCAACTAATCACAGAGGATCCAAGTATCAGAAGTATTTTGTAGGATTGCTACTCAACACTGGAAGAAGTTCAATTATTTGTTCAAGCGTCAGTGAAATTAATAATGTGGTAGTACTTCTATTGAAGACAGAAGATATAGAAGATTTCAAGTGGTTACTACAAGCAGATTCCAGAAGAAGAATGCAAACAGTGAAGAAGAATTAATAACAAAAGGTCTCTAGTTAAATGTTATTTAAATGGAGAATATTTATTGGGATGACACAAATGAACCAGACAGTACATTTGTGTGTCAACTAATATAATATTTATTCTTCATTTAAAATCAAGAGGTTTCAAGATAAGAAGACGAAGAAAAGACAGGAAGATTTCAGACTGTCAGCACGGCTATGCGACTAAAGATAGTATTTTAATTCTACTATCAATTGTTAATTAATTATTTAATTTATCTAATTAAATTAATTCAAGTTGAAATTAATTTAATTTATAAATTAACTAATTAAATTAAGTAGAATTAATTTATTATAAAAGAAATGGTTTAAAATGACTTATATATAATAAATAAAGTCATACCGAGCATAATAGCATAAGTCATACCGAGCTATATTGATAAGTCATACCGAGCATAATAGCATAAGTCATACCGAGCTATATTGATAAGTCATACCGAGCAAAGCTGATCAAAAGGTCATGCTGGAATTATTTTATTTATTTAAAATAAGTCATACCGATTTGTTTTAATTAAATAAAATCCGAATATGACTTTCAATAAGTCATACCGAATTTTAAAAGGTCATACCGACCAGAAATATGTCATGCCCAGTCTTTTGAAAGTCATACAAGTGTTAATATAAGTCATACAGACTTATTTTCTTGAAATAAAGTCATATGGAAAAAGGTCATACCAGCCCTTTCCAACCTCTATAAATATGAGGTTCTTGCTTCATTTGTTAGTGTTAGAAAAATCAGTTCAAATTCAGAAATTTGTCTGCATTGTAATATTCACAGATTTCTGTGCAAGTTTGAATATAATTGATTAAACTCGAACACTTCATGTCGAATTCGTTCTAGATTAATATATCAGTTATAAAATCTAATCTTCATATTAATAGTGTAATACTAATCAAGTTAAAATTATATCTTTCACTTGAACAGTATTTCATTATAATTAATATTTCGCGAGTAATTAAAATAAATTTTTTAATCCAATTATTCAGCGTTTAATTTTCTGATATTGTATTCAACCCCCCTTCTACAATATCAGGGACCAACAATTGGCATCAGAGCTGGTTGATATAATTAATATCAGATCCAAATCAAATTCCGCGAACTCATACAGATCTCAAAAATTATTTTAAATTCGAAATAATTTTTTATTCGAAATAATTTTTTTTCTGAAAAATTATTTTTGATTAAAAATTGTTTTAAGTCAAAAATTAAAATATTTTTTGAAACACTTAATTTTTAATCTTATTAAAGATGAGTACCCAGAAAGTGACTAGTATTAAAATTCCACAGTTTGATAGAGAACACTACAACTTGTGGAAACACAAAATGCTACTGTTTATCGGGATTGCAAATCCCAAGTACGCATTAATCATGGCCAAAGGTGTTGAGACCCCTATATCAGTTGTTCTCGAACATACAGTAGATGGGGTCGTAATTCCCCACAGACAGTTTCCGAAAAGTCCGGCAGACTATACAGATGAGGAAACAGAAGCTGTATCCCTTGATAATAACCTGAAGCTCATATTGATTGAATCCCTAGACTACATCATGTACAACCAAGTAGTCAATTGCAAGAATGCAAAACAGATCTGGGAAACAATTGAGATTATCAATGAGGGAACTGAAGAAGTTAAAGAGAATAGACTGGAGATCCTGACCACCCAATATGAGCAGTTTAGATCTAACCCTGGTGAGGGTATCTCTGAGGTGTTTCAGAGACTAAACAAACTGATAAACGAGCTCAACATGAATGGAAAGTTTTATCAGAACCAAGAGGTGAACAGGAAGTTTTTGCTGACCTTACCAGAGCATCTGGAGCACAGGATTGCAGCCATCCGGGAATCTAGGGACATGAAAGAGGTAACCCTAGAAAGACTCTACGGAGTGTTAAAAACTTATGAGCTGGAACAAATCCAAACCAGAGAGATGTACGGTAGAGGTAAGGTACTGAGTTCCTCCAAGGCATTAATGGTAGAAGCACCAGAGAAAGAAGAAGTAAAGGCTGTTGCACCTTCTAAGAGTTCAACAGAGTATGTGGTTCCAGAACTTGGACATACTTCTGACAAACAAGAAGACGGTGATTTCTACTCGCTGGAAGAACTAGATCAGCTAGAAGATGAATCTCTAGCAATGGTTGCCAGGAAGTTTGGCAACATGAGATTCCGAAGAAACTCCTCATTCAGAAGTAAGCCTAACTTTGGAAGATTCCAAAAAGGAGGTTCTTCAACAGCAGTATCAAAAAGCGGCTACAAGACCGGCTTAGTTGATAGAAGCAAGTTTCGTTGCTTCAACTATAGTGAGCTAGGCCACTTTGCAACTGAGTGCAAAAAGCCTAAGCAAGGGAAGAAGAGAGAGTCTTATGAAGAGCTCAAGGAGAAATATGATGCACTCGTGAAAAAGCATCAAGGAAAGTCCTATCTAGCAGCAGGCAAAAGCTGGGATGACTCAGATAATGATGATGAGGAAGAGCTGGGAAATCTTGCTCTTATGGCTTCATCACAGGAATCACTGTCTCCCACCCGTGACAGAGGAATAGAGGTAAATCCTTCTTGTCCCAAGATGTTTGCGTTGCTAGGTAAAGAATTAGATGGTGAAAGAGATAAAGTAAAGAAACTCAGACTCAAAGTCAAAGAGTTAATTGATGAGACTGAAGTTCTTAAACAGTTAAAAAGAAATCATGACAAGTTGACTGTTAAGCTGACTGAAGACTTAGCTGTTGAAGTCAGTAAAGTCAGTTGTCATGTTGCTGTAGAAACTAATCTCAGAAACCAGATAGAAGAAGAAAAGAAGAAGTGTCTTGCATATAAGAATTCCTCATATATTGTTAAGAACCTAGTTGACCAACAAGAAATAAATCGTAAAGTTGGAATAGGCTTCGAGTATAACAAATCTGTAGGAAAGCCAAGCAACATAACCCCCTTTAGAAAAAGTGCTGAAGAAAGGGGTATCCCACATGTTGTTAAAGACACACCGAAACCTCTCTTCATAACACCGATAGCTGAACCTATCCTTGAGAGCTCCATACTGATTGCATATGAAATGCAGTTAGAGGATCTCGAGGAAGAGAAGAAGAGAGGAGAACAGGTTAAGGACATAAAAGGAGTTAATGTCCAGAAAGAGAAATGTGCACCAGAGACACCTGTGGAAGATGTGGAAACTTTTGATTCCCCCAGACCTGGTGTAGGTGCAAAAGACTTAAAGAATAAAATGAACAGACCCAACACGTTTGTGAACAGTAGGAACAGTAACAATAAATTTCATTCTACTGAAAACTTCAAATATGATGATAAAACTGAAGCAGAATCTGTTAAACCCCCTACTGTATTGAATAACATGCCTACTATTGATGCTTTCCATAAACCATGTGGTATAATGAATTGCATGTTATGTGCCTTTAATGCTATGACTGCTTACTTTAAACGCATGATAGCTAAGAAAGATAACATGACACCTAGACAGCACATCAATAGTAAATTTGCTAAATCCAAGACTGCGACTCCTTCACCTGAAAAGAAGGAATCATATATTCCTAAGTCTAAACAGAAAGTTGTTAAGACTGTTTATAGGAAGGTAGGAACAGTCAAGGAAGAAAATGTTGTTATTCGAAAAGGATCTGTTGTCAAAGCAGACAAAGGTCAGTTCTTTAAGTATGCCGGACCCAATCAATTTTGGGTTCCGAAGACGAATTAATCCGTTTGATAATTGCAGGGAGTTAAACAGGTAAACCGAGTTATATGGATCCTGGACAGCGGATCGTCAAGGCATATGACCGGAGATAGAGCCCTGCTATCAGACGTGGTTGAGAGAGCTGGCCCAGTCGTCACCTTTGGAGATAACAGCAAAGGAATGACTACGGGATATGGCAAGTTAAACACTGGAAATGTTATCATTGAAAACGTCTCTTTGGTGGAAGGACTTAAGCATAATCTACTCAGCGTCAGTCAATTTTGTGATAAAGGTTACAAAGTAAACTTTATCAAGGAGAAGTGCTTAATAGCTCATTCTAAAGAAGACAGACTAGCCTTGCGTGGAGTAAGGAAAGGAAACTTGTACGTAGCTGATTTTAACCCGGGAACTGAAGCTGAAGCAAACTGTTTTTATTCAAAAGCTTCAACAGAAGAAAGTTGGCTATGGCACAAGAAGCTCTCACACCTGAATTTCAAAACAATGAACTCCCTAGTCAAGAGGGATTTGGTGAGAGGACTGCCTCCGATGGAATTTACTCAAGAAGGCTTGTGTGAGGCATGTCAAAAAGGGAAGTCAAAGAAAGCAACTCACAGAGGCACAGACACTACAAACATCACTGAACCACTTCAACTCCTACACATGGATTTATTTGGTCCAGTAAATATTCTGTCTATGTCAAGGAAGAAATATGCCTTAGTGATTGTAGATGACTTCACAAAGTACACGTGGGTTTTATTCTTGAACTCTAAAGATGAAACTCCGCAGTTGGTGATTGATCATGTAAAGTTGATTGAGTTAGATTCAAAGCTACCTGTCCGAGCAATCAGATCAGATAATGGAACAGAATTCAAGAATGAAATTCTGAATAACTTCTGCTCAGACAAAGGGATAACAAGACAATTCTCAGCGCCAAGAACGCCGCAACAGAATGGAGTAGTAGAAAGGAAGAATCGAACCTTGATTGAAGCTGCAAGAACAATGTTAAGTGAATCAAGGTTGCCTATCTACTTCTGGGCTGAAGCAGTGAACACAGCTTGTTATACCCAGAATCGAACCTTAATCAACAAAGATCATATGAAAACTCCCTATGAATTAATGGCTGGCAAGAAACCTACTCTCAAGTACTTTCATGTATTTGGAGCCAAATGCTTTGTGCTAAAAGATGGAGATGAACATCGTGGCAAATTTGAGGCCAAGGCACATGAAGCTATTTTTGTCGGATATTCAAAAAGAGCATATAGGGTATACATAATTGATCAGCACCAAGTAAAGGAAAGTGTCAATGTAACTTTTGATGACACTAAACTCCCAAGTATCCAAACTGAAGATTCTTCTGAGTCATTAAAATTTGATAATTATCCAGACTCACATTCTGATGACGAAGAAGAACCTGAGGTTGCAGCAGGAATTGATGACAATAATGGTGATAATGATCAAGGTAATAGTGGTGGAAACAATGGCAACAATGGAAATTCTACTAATACCAGTGGTGGATCAACAAGTCATCCTGACAGCAACTCAGGGGGAGATGAAAGATCAACTGGCACAACACAACATCACAATGAATTTCAAGGCGAATCATCAACATCAAACCTTCCGAGGGAAAGAATATGGAGTAAAGATCATCCCTTTGAATTGATCATAGGTGATCCAGATGTTGGAGTAAACCAGAAGTGCAACTTCAAATGATTGCTTATTTTCAGTTTTTCTATCTCAAGAAGAACCAAAGAAGATTGAAGAGGCACTAATTGATCCAGATTGGGTTCTTGCCATGCAAGAAGAGCTCAATCAGTTCGAAAGACAAGAAGTCTGGACACTGGTACCCAGGCCTAAAGATAGATCTGTTATTGGCACGAAATGGGTATACAGGAACAAGTTAGACGGTGATGGCATTGTTACAAGGAACAAAGCCAGACTGGTTGCAAAGGGTTACTCTCAGGAAGAGGGAATTGATTATGACGAGACCTACGCACCAGTTGCAAGACTTGAAGCCATCAAGATATTTCTGGCATTCGCAGCACATTCCAATTTCAAAGTCTATCAAATGGATGTGAAGAGTGCATTTCTGAACGGAAAGCTAGAAGAGGAAGTTTATGTGGAACAGCCCCCTGGCTTTGAAAATCCAGAGTTTGCTGATTTTGTGTACTTTCTTTTCAAAGCTCTCTATGGACTCAAGCAAGCACCGAGGACATGGTATGACACTCTCTCTGAGTTTTTACTTGAAAATGGTTTCACTAGAGGTGTCATAGATAAAACTCTCTTTTACAAATTACATAATAAAGATATGATATTTGTCCAAGTTTATGTTGACGATATTATATTTGGTTCTACTAACGAAAACTTGTGCAAGAGATTTGCTAAGTTAATGCAGAGCAGATATGAAATGAGCATGATGGGTGAGCTGTCATTCTTCCTTGGATTGCAAGTAAAGCAAAAGGAAGATGGGATTTTTATTTGCCAATCAAAGTACGTAAGAGATCTTCTCAGAAAATACAGTCTAGAAGATTCTTCACCGGCAAAAACCCCAATGCCAACAGCCACGAAGCTTGACAAAGATGAAACTGGTAAGAAAGTTGACATCACAAGCTACAGAGGTATGATAGGCTCATTATTATATCTAACTGCTAGTAGACCCGATATAATGTTTGCAACATGATTATGTGCAAGGTTTCAATCTGACCCGAGGGAATCTCATCTCATAGCCGTTAAACGAATTTTTAGATATTTGAAGAGTACACCAAATCTAGGAATTTGGTACCCTAAGGATACAGGTTTTGACCTAATAGGCTATACAGATTCAGATTATGCAGGGTGCAGGATGGACAGGAAGAGTACTTCTGGAAGCTGTCAGTTTCTAGGACGACGGTTGATCTCCTGGTACAGCAAGAAACAGCATTCAGTGTCTACCTCGACAGCCGAAGCAGAATACATTGCGGCAGGTAGCTGTTGTGCTCAGATCTTGTGGATTAGGAATCAGCTAAATGACTATGGACTTGCGTTGAACAAAATTCCAATTTTCTGTGACAACACAAGTGCTATAGCCATTTCCAACAATCCTGTACAACATTCACGAACCAAGCACATTGACATAAGGTATCATTTTATCAGAGAGCATGTCATGAATGGAACTGTGGTGCTACATTTTGTACCCACAGAAGATCAGATAGCCGACATCTTCACAAAACCACTTGATGAATCCACTTTCTCAAAGCTGGTTAGTGAATTAGGGATGTTAAACTTTGGCTAAAGTTTTGATTACTAGGAATTAATTTAAGCTCATAAATATTAAATGTTAATATTTAAAGAGTTTATGAGACTTGAATTAATAAAATCCTAGAGCTTATGAATTTTTGGAAAATTATCTTAAGATTAAATCAATATTCTTAGAAGATAATTGTTTCAATTAAAGCATAAGTAACTTTGATTAAATTAAGCATGTATAAGCATTATGTAAATTTAAGTATATATATTTTTCTAATTTTTAGTATATTTATTTTAAGAATGTGTATATTAATGTTTATTTTTCGAATTATTATTGTACAATAAAATAAATGAGTATGTTATTAATTATTCAATTAATTTGCTTATTAAATTAATTCAAACATGAGTTAATTTAATTCTTAAATTAATTAACATAAATTAATAATGTAAATATTTATTTTATATCTTTAATAATTTATTAGAATGTAAATTATTACTTCTATTCATTAAATGCTTGTTAAATATTTATTTTACTTTACTGTATTCTGTATTTCAAATTATCTCGGTATGACCTTTCTTTATATAGAAATTCGGCATGACTTTTTATTGTTAATAAAAAGTCATACCGAGTATTAATATAAAAGAGTCATACTGAGACATTTTTTTGTTTTTGTTTTTATTGTTTTCCTTAAATAAAACTCGGTATGACCTTTGAAAAAGTCATACCGAGATCTGTTAAGTGTTTTGAATACAGTTTTATGTCAATAACAAATAAAAACTCAGTATGACTTTATAAAAGGTCATACCGAGTCGTTTTAAAAAAAAAAAAAAAACAAAGAAATAGCAGACTCCTTAATTAAGTCATACCCAGCAATTTCATATACACACAAACACGGTGATACACATACACACGAACAGCTTGTTGCTCTAGCTAGAAATCAATCGTTTATAACCCTTTTCAACTGATTTCAGTTGCTGCTAACTCCTGTTTACAAGCTCGTTGCTTGCTAGTGTGCTAAAACTGATTAATACAAAGGAAACTCTGCCCATTTTTTTTCAAAAATCGCAGTGACTGTTCTTGTTATTGTTATAATCGAAGCAAGTGGTGTTGATTGTGATTAAAGTCAGTTGTGTAGTGATTTACTGTATTAAAGACAATTTGGGGATAATTAGAAATTAGGGTTTTCAATTTAAAGTGTAATTTTCGAGTTGTATTTGTTATTTTTAATTTGTAATCGCACTTTGTAACTTTATTATTTGTAATAGCATAAATCAAAAAAAAAAACAATGGCTGGTTATTGCGAATTAGTAAAAACTAATTTTGTAGGATTTTTCAATCCGGTGAACTGTTCAGTCGAGAGGTTTCGACCCTGGATCATTTTTATGAATGAACATTCGCTAGTCAGAACTGCAATTTCTCTAGACGTCCCGTTGCAAGTGTTAGCACTTAGGGCTCTGTATTCCACAGCGAGGAATAGGAGTACTGCAGGCAGAGTTCAATTCTCTTTCAGCATAGGAGATCATGAATATATGGTGACTGAAGAGGACGTGAACAGAATTTTAGGCTTTCCAACTGACAACTTCATGGATCCACCCACTGCAGCAGAAATTCTAGAATTTTTCTATTCCATTAGATATCAGGGTGAGATCAATTTGGTAAGATTGACAAAGTCCAAGTTGGTAAGCGAGTGGGACTATGTCTTTGACACATTAGCCAAAGTTTTTGCACCCACTACAAAGAACAACTTCAACAACATATCTTCACTACTACAAATTTTTGGGTATTCTGTGGCCCACAACAGAAGGATAAATTTTGGGAAGTTGCTTCTGAAAGAAATTATCAAGAAAATGGGAAAACCAGAAAGCAGGGAACAGAATGTACAAGTCTACTATCCGAGGTTCCTGATGCTGTTCATGAATGATTTGTTGATGGAAGAAGACAAAGCTCTATTTCAGAACAGTCCTGTAGAAGAATCTCCTACTTCTCAGAACAACTTTTTTGCAAGGCTCCACAATAACCCCAAGTACGAAGATGTGCCAGTGGAAAGAACAGATTACATAGCTGAGATATTAGATCTTATTGCTAATCCTGTGCAGGAACAAGAGCCAGAGCAAGTGCCAATGCAAATGGATCATCCTGTGCATCTTCTACTTGAAGCTGCTCAGCATATCGATCAAGTGGCACAAGATCAACAGGTAATATCTCACTCACAATCTTCTAGTTCAATACCTATAGATATATCCACTGCACTGTTAGATTTATCTGTGGCGGACTATGTTGGTGTTCTTACACTCCAGGATATCAGCTATGAACCTGAAATCACACAGGTTCTGCCCCCAGCTGAATTAGAGCCTCAAACAGTTTCTCCTTCATCCTCCTCTTCATTAAAAGTCAGAAAAAGGAAGAAACCTGTCAGAATAGTTAGAGGTCTTGGTGCTGATATAGATGAACCCGCAGCTCTGTCTCCTCCTTCAAAAATTTCTAGAGTTGAACATGAGACAACTGCAGCCTCAACCTATTCCAGTCAATGGGATATGGATTTTGACCAAGCCATCCAAAAATCACTAGATTCACTTGCTCAACCAGGTGATCTAATTCGCTGCTCGGCAACAGCATCAGATAGTGAGGAAAGCACACTGCTAGCTCTCACACTAGCAGGACCTCCGCTTGCAGATAAACAAACACATGAGGGCACTTTTGTTGAAGAAAATGTTTTTAATCAAAACTCGTCGGATGCCACCTATGTTGTGGACCATGACATTTTCGATGCAGTGCAGCATCAAACACCCTCCGAGGTATTAAGGGGCATCACAGACTCTAAAGAGCCATACACTACATTGTCTAAGGTGGTGACCCCCCTGGATTCTTTACATCCAGTTCTTTTTAAAGAAGGTCTTGAATCCACTGGTGGATTTGAGAGGCAACCACTCCATAGAGGGAGATGGGACTCCATTCAAGGAGTAGCTACGTCAGTAGCGGAGCCACTTCAAGTTAATCTTGTTGAGGACGCGCCTTCACAGGCATCAGAAGAGCATTTCGACTCTTCAAAAGCTATTATCATATATGCAGGTACAGCTTCAGGATCTGGAAAGGAGCTAAACACTAGTGATGTGAGGCATACACAGAGTGAAACACATGCACCGAGTGAAAGTGAGTTAAACAGGAGTGCAAGTGAGCTGAGTGCACACACACACAGTGAACTATTATCTAAAATGGAAGCTCTCCAGAAAGAAATGCAAATTGTTCAGGCTGAATTGGTAAAAGTAAAAGCACAAGCAGAAGAAAAATTTACTTCTGCCTCTGTAACACAGCAGCTGACAATTGTTCGAAATGATGTTGATAGCGTCAAGGCATCTATACTTCTGAAAACACAAGATATCCAGAATGTTCAAAGTCTAATTGCTGAGGATATGCAAGAAGTAAGGTCTTTAAATAATAGAATTGATGAGGTGGAGAAAAGCTTGACTCTGACAATTATTGAAAATGAAAAGATCTCCTCCAAAAGGTTCAATAAGCTAGATGATGGCATGACACATTTAAATGAAGGAATGAAGCAAATCTATCAGACTATGCAGAAAATGTTGACATCTTTTGAAGCATCCAAAACTCAAGAGGATCCCTCAACTAAGGGGGAGAAAGCAAAGGAGAAAGTAGATGAAAGGGCTACTGCTCAAGAAAAAGGCAAAGCCAAGCTGTTTTCTGAAGAAGAATTTCAATCGTTTGATCCAGTACCAGAAGAACAGTACTATGCCCAAGAGCAATTCATTGATGACAGTGCTCATGATGAATCAAGCATTCCTGACTACTGCAGAGCTGAAGAAGAAACTGCATTTGATGAAGAGTTCTTATTTCCTAAAGAAAAGGAGTCTGATCCTGTCTATGAAGAGGCCTTGAGGAAATTAAAAGAAGAAATCAAATTGAGTAACATCAAAACTGAAAATTTGAAAGCTCTAGTCGAGGAAAAAGCTAAGGCTGAAAAGAAAGCTAATGTAGAAAAGCAGAATCTCTGGGCCATAGCAGTCAGAGAGAAGAAGAGAGATGTTCAACTCAAAATTGGAAAGAAATGGGATACTGCAAGAGAAATATTGGACAAACAACAGAAGGGTCCATTTGAAGACAAGCATCTGAAATCATTAATTGATCGTCTAGAAAAGACAAACGACAACATTGACAGCTTCATGAAAGCTCTGAAAGAGGAAGTGGACTACATCACTATCTTAGTGGATCACATTCTTGAAGACTGGCAGATACTAGTCTACACTCACAGGAATGGAACATTCAGAATTTCCTTAGAGTTTTTCAGGCAAAGAAGTTTATCAGTAATATGGACGTTCTTGAACAAAGTCAAGAGAAGCTCAGAAGAAAATGAACTTCTCAGGGATAGACTTAGAGTCTTTGCCACAGCTGTTAGTCCTTAGATCTTATTTGATCCTCACGAGGTAAGATTCTTCTCAAACAAGCTATATCAAATCTTTCAGTTAAATGAAGAATCTTTAAAGGGCTATACAGTTAAGTACATTATTCAAGTTGAAAGGATGCTAAGGTCAAAAGGTTTCAAAACTCAAGCTAAAATGGATGCTGCAGAAAAGATAAGAAACTACTGTCTATCAAAAAGAATTCCTTCTTACATCAGGCAAATACCAAAGATAGATTCAACACAACCATCTGATGTAGAAGAAGAGATAGTAGATCCTGTGGAACAGGAAGTGCTGTGGCAGTTAGCAAGAGCTGAACAAAGAAGGTTGTATGGAGAATCCACTGCAACAAAACAATTAGTATCTGAAGAAGTACCGAGGACACCTGTTCATAAAGGTTCAATCCTAGAAGAAGGTGAAGTTGATACATCAGAAGACTGAAGAATTAGATAGAACAAGATAGAAACTTTGTATTATTTGTTCAGTGCTAGAGGAACATCTATCTTGTATTTATCTGTTATGTATGAATCTGGAAAATTGTTAAATATAAAACCAGAACTTTTGTTTATTATTTACAATTCATTACATGTTGTACTACTTTCTTAGTTGTTAGTTGAGTTATCCTCTAGGAATTTGTGTGTTAAATGTTTAACAACAAATAGGGGGAGATTGAAAGGCATATGACTAGGCCTATTTGTAATAATTAGATGGCAACTCAACTCCAGCTAATAAAGAAGAATTAAATAATAAACACTAAACAGGAATCAAGACAAAGACAGTCAACTAATCACAGAGGATCCAAGTATCAGAAGTATTTTGTAGGATTGCTACTCAACACTGGAAGAAGTTCAATTATTTGTTCAAGCGTCAGTGAAATTAATAATGTGGTAGTACTTCTATTGAAGACAGAAGATATAGAAGATTTCAAGTGGTTACTACAAGCAGATTCCAGAAGAAGAATGCAAACAGTGAAGAAGAATTAATGACAAAAGGTCTCTAGTTAAATGTTATTTAAATGGAGAATATTTATTGGGATGACACAAATGAACCAGACAGTACATTTGTGTGTCAACTAATATAATATTTATTCTTCATTTAAAATCAAGAGGTTTCAAGATAAGAAGACGAAGAAAAGACAGGAAGATTTCAGACTGTCAGCACGGCTATGCGACTAAAGATAGTATTTTAATTCTACTATCAATTGTTAATTAATTATTTAATTTATCTAATTAAATTAATTCAAGTTGAAATTAATTTAATTTATAAATTAACTAATTAAATTAAGTAGAATTAATTTATTATAAAAGAAATGGTTTAAAATGACTTATATATAATAAATAAAGTCATACCGAGCATAATAGCATAAGTCATACCGAGCTATATTGATAAGTCATACCGAGCATAATAGCATAAGTCATACCGAGCTATATTGATAAGTCATACCGAGCAAAGCTGATCAAAAGGTCATGCTGGAATTATTTTATTTATTTAAAATAAGTCATACCGATTTGTTTTAATTAAATAAAATCCGAATATGACTTTCAATAAGTCATACCGAATTTTAAAAGGTCATACCGACCAGAAATATGTCATGCCCAGTCTTTTGAAAGTCATACAAGTGTTAATATAAGTCATACAGACTTATTTTCTTGAAATAAAGTCATATGGAAAAAGGTCATACCAGCCCTTTCCAACCTCTATAAATATGAGGTTCTTGCTTCATTTGTTAGTGTTAGAAAAATCAGTTCAAATTCAGAAATTTGTCTGCATTGTAATATTCACAGATTTCTGTGCAAGTTTGAATATAATTGATTAAACTCGAACACTTCATGTCGAATTCGTTCTAGATTAATATATCAGTTATAAAATCTAATCTTCATATTAATAGTGTAATACTAATCAAGTTAAAATTATATCTTTCACTTGAACAGTATTTCATTATAATTAATATTTCGCGAGTAATTAAAATAAATTTTTTAATCCAATTATTCAGCGTTTAATTTTCTGATATTGTATTCAACCCCCCTTCTACAATATCAGGGACCAACACTGATGTAAATCTAACTCAACTTTTTTCCTTGTTGGCATACCTTGTTCCTCCATCTCGATTTGCTGTGTATTTATCATAAAAAAATGTGCCTGCATAATTACTAGCTTATTCTAACTGAACTTTCTATTGGGTTCAATTTCATTCTGTTGTAAATTAAAATATTGCCAAAATGTTCTAACCTAAGACTTTTTTGTGTGTGCGCTAGGTTTTGGTTCTTTAGGCCTCATGACTTCTGTTTTGGTTAGTGCTCTTAACTTATATATGTACTTGTGTAAATGTCTTCTATTTTCAAACGAGACAAACCTGTCAATGCCAGCAGTCATGGTTTTGTAATGTTACAACTTATAAATTCTTGTTTCTTGGTGCATAGTAACCATTGACCATTGTTGCTGGCAAAAGCCATTAAAGAAAATCCTTTTGGTTCATAATTAACTTGGCAAATTGTGTGCAGTTATCTTCCGATGGAAAGACTCTAGAAGCTGAGGCTGCTCATGGGACTGTTACCCGTCATTTTCGACAACATCAGAAGGGACAAGAAACAAGTACAAACAGCATCGCTTCCATATTCGCCTGGACTCGTGGACTTGCACATCGGTTAGTACTGTAAAACAATTTATGTGGTGGAACATCTTATAATATTCTGCAATATCCTTGTAAACCCATTACATACTACCTTCATGCTGAATACATAGCTAGGTTTCTTTATAGGTCTTTGCACATATTTTATGATGTGCCAAGATCTCATTACACTATGTCATTTTTATACCTCATTTGTGCAGTAAATTTGTTATGAGCAATGACATTGTGCTTGTATTGACAAAATTTATAATTTAACTCTTAATCAGAGGTAAACTTGATAAAAACGAGAAGTTATTGGATTTTATTCACAAACTAGAGGCTGCATGCATAGAGACAGTGGAGTCGGGGAAGATGACCAAGGATCTAGCAATTCTGGTCCATGGACCCAAGTAAGTACACTTCTGTTCAGTAACTGTCTATGAATCATTCTAAAATATTATCTATGGATAATCACCTTGCTATAAATTAATTATCATTTGATTTTCTTTTGAATTATTTTTCTTCTTTCCATGACCACGGAACTTATATACGAAAGATCTCTTCTGCCCGAAAGGATAAATAATCGGAAAATATATCTGCTTTATGTTCTACAAACAGTTGAGAACTTCGATTGGGTTTTCACAAATATATCTGACAGAATATTATTTTATGTGTTGGAACAAACTGTCAACTTACTGGATGTCAAATTTTATCGAGTAGGCAACTTTCCATATATGAATTTTTTTTGTCCATCAAGAGAATACCAAAAGAATATAAATCTAAATGACATAGTTTAGGAAGGTAACTTATTAACCAATTGTGATATTAGAACTATTAGGTGGCAATCTCCAGTTAAGGAGCTCTTCTTATTATGCTATTACAGTAGATATATTGACTGTTCTTTTAGTTTCATGTTTTCACGACTTTGCTGGGGTATATTGACTGAAGATTTGCGTGAAAGTCAAAATATGGTATTGAAAGTCATTATTATAGACTTATAGATGGATTCCCCACTCTGGTGAGTGGAGTTGATACCTTTGTTCTGACGCCCCCAGCCCTAGAAAATCCCAATCAGGCCTGGCCCGGGGTCCGTCAAATCCAAACCTTTCATCATCATACATGCTCACAATAATTGAACTTAATTTAATAATATATCTACAATTTCTTTCGGTTCTATACAAAAATCTTGATACAAACCTCAACCCATTTCGTAAATCGTAATATCAACTTTACCAAGTTCTATAAATCTTCACCCGAAGCCGTTATTCTCGAGTTCATTATATTCTTAACATGTCTCAACAGTTCTCAAAAGTTCTTTGCAGTAATATTTAGGAAATAAAAGGGTGAGCTACACAACTCAGTCCGAGGTTTGTACATTAAATTCAAAGCTTCTTCCATTCACTTTTTAAATGGAGATCATCAATATTTCCAAAGTATCATTAACAATCAACAATTTATGACAAAATAATCATTCACACAAAGCAAACTGAACATTCAAGCATAGACAAGTTTTTCCATTCTTCCGGTGGGATCTCGACCAGCTAAATAACTGGTTTAACTTTCTTCTAGATAAATTCTTCCGTTCTTCCATTGGGATCCCAGCTAAATAATTGGTTTAGCTCTGACTTCCAAAATATGAACACACTCAGTTTTCAGCAATTAACACATTGATCAATACAAACAATAATTATCAGTTAAACTGTTTGCCCAGAAAGATAATCTATTACAGAAGTGGAGTTGAATGTAAAAGTACCTAATAATCGATCAAGAACACAAGTATGTAAAAGAAACACTGTTTTGTATTAAAGATAATGAATGGAATACAAAACTCTCTCAAGAAATTCTTTGTTCTCAAGAGCTGCTAGGTTATGAAAGATAAGACTTAAAAGTTACAATGATGTTAACCTATGTCTGTGTTTATTCTCAACTCTGATCTTTATTCTCTAACAGCATCAGTATTTGTTTTCTAACATAAACCTTCGGAAAAATGTATTCCCCACCACTTTGAGCTCCATGCATAGGCTTGAAAAAATAACAATACAAATAATATGCCAAATCTTTCGAAATACTATGTTTAAGCCAACTACGATATTCTTCAAACCAAACCGAAATAAAACAACGTTTGTATTTTTAAATTGTTGCCAAGGAAAAAATCTATTTTTGGTTGACAATGACCTTTTTGTAGATAAAATCTTCTTACTTTTTCTCTATTATTAAAATCAAAACTATAGATACTTTTTCTTTTTCCCGGATCAATTGGTAGATTGTCTAAATTAATTTGAACACCTTGATGAGAACTTGAATTAGATCGACCATGCTCGCTTTCTCCCATATCATCTATGGGCTTTCTTTTAATCAAATATCTATCCATACTTGATAATATCTTTAATTTTCCTAAAATAAAACATAATAATTAATAAATGGATATAATGAGAGTTCTTTTGTTTTGGGTATAAAACTAAAAAAGCCCTAATTTACATTAGATGTAGATCAATAATAACAAATGGATTACTATAAATACCATTCATATATGATATATATATATAAATTACAAGAAAGTGTACATAGATTTTAGATTAACCTTTAAATTTGTTGGCTAAATAGTAAGAAGACATCAGTAAGCTTCTTAATAATAGGACTTATCACACTCCCATGCTTGATGCCTTATAAGTACCAGAATATGGATGTTAACGTATGGTCTTAGCTTCTCGACGAGGTGTTGCTCATGAGCTTGAAAAGACAGTCTTGCTAATATTCCATGAAGAAGTAGGGCGTTGCACACTGAGTTGTTGGTGATTTTCCCAACTTTGTCTTTATCTCCTGTTTTTTTGTTCATAAAAAATTGTTTACATCGATACAACCAACCTAGGTCTTATGTGTCATTATAGGATGGAAATTCCAATTTGGTGCACCTTGGAACAATAGCATATTTGTGATTCTCGTCCGTTGTTTCCGATCGTGTTTCTGCATCATGAGAATCCACACTTGCTGAAGTTTCTCCCACAGATTTTTCATTTGGTCATTGCTGAAATGCCAATGTACGTTGAATTGCTTGAATCCCTTCCCATAACTCTCAAATCTCTTGGCTGACCTTCTTGTCCAACTCTTTCACAAGAGACATCACTTAGTTCAGTATCTCCCATGTCATGAGGCTCTGATACAAAGTTGTTATGGTCCCTGGATATGGATCTCGTCACGGGTCTATGGCCATAAGTATTGGTTCCTCTATTCTTATTCTTAGAAAAACCTATTCTGCAGTTAAAGTTTTTGTTCAAGAGAACTCTTCAACTGTTCTTACGCACTTTACTTTTTATTTGAATCAATCATATTACTTTTATTTCCATCGTCTATCCTTAAATAGGATAAGAATGAATAACTAACCACAATTATGATAACTACCTAAATAAAACATGACTAAAAAAACCCAGATCAACATAGCCATACAGTCAACTTTGACTTATTTAACAGAAAGATTTACTTAAATATCAAATCCCTAAATTTATTCAAGAAATAAATATGCAATCAGATTCTTGAAAATACACCACGAGTTTTTGTTTTCCTTTATTTTTCTTGTTGTACTTTTGACCAATGATGCATCCGTAACATAAACCCGTTAGACCTACCCGCAAATATTAAAGTGGTCACTGGGAATCTCTAGTATCACATGTTTGATTATATTGAGTGGGCTCTTATTTTTATCACTATAGTAATCAGTGATTATTTTGAGTGCACAAAAACTTTTTTTGACTTTAACATAGACATCTTTTTTTCTTTTCTTTTTAAAGAAAAAATTAGGGAATGACAATATCACAAGTGGCAGACAAGAAATTCATTAGTTTAATGTATGTACATTAACAGCTCTAACTCTAAGGGCTATAGTTAATCATCAATTACAATATTAAAATCATTTGACATTTCATTCAAACGTAGGCACATGGTGGAGGACAACAGGTCAAAAAGCCCAAAGAAATTATTTAGGAGCAATATAATAGTCTTTGGAAGCCCATTTATTAGAATATTTATACAATAGGTTTAGTTATATTATTATTGATTTAGAGTTTGAGTTTAAACTCACCAGATTCTCACTGTTGTGCTGCCATTGAACTTTTGTTGAGTGTCACACACACACACATTATATCCAGATTCTCTATTATCATCATTCACATTTCATATTCTACATCATCACTAACCTCTCTCTTTCATTACTAGCGTGTCCTAGAGATCTAATGTTTTCTTCTGAGGTATGCTAACAACTCCCAAGCTTTTTCTGTCAAACTCATAAACAAAAAGCCAAAATTTATAACTAGGAATATGGGTTTTGACCAAAATTGCGGATTTAGGTCGAAAATGGAGGAGAGTTGGCGGGGTTCAGTTTTTGACCACCATTTTAAAAAGGAATGTAGGTGGTTCAAGATTTTGATTGGGAAGAAGGAAATGAGATTGAGTTTGGTTAAAATTTTAATATGGGTGATTCCAAAATTAGTGTTCGGAGGCTAAGATGGTGATGTTAGAGATGGTAAGAGTTAGAACTGGTGATGTTAAAAGAGAATGAAAATGGAGGTTGAATTGGTGATGTTAGAGATGGAGTACCGGGAGGAAGAAGAAAGAATGAAAATAACTTTAAATTTATTTAAAAGAACATATAAAGATGAAGTTATTATTTTTTGTGGTCATTGCTTAATAAGAAATTGTTGTCACTTAGCAATAAAAATTGTTTTTAGAAATTGGAAAAATGTATTCTTATGGACAAGCAAATCTTTTTATAATAAATATTTTTGTTTTAATAATATATTTATTCTTTTAATATTGAAAGTCATTTCGATGGGAAAAAATGGAGATTGAATTTCTTAACAAATTTAAAGAAAGATTGAGTTTTGTAGCTAAAATTAAAAATTTACTTTTGAATTTTTTGTGCTATGTATAAAAATCTTTTATTTTTTATTAGGAGCTCATTGTTCATTTTATGTCATTTATTTACTACATTAGTATTCACTTAATGTTAAAGTCAAGTTTGCCACGTAATGTACATGTTCATGCTGTAACATAGTCTGTACAATCAACATTTTGAACCAAGGACGGTGTCATTCCTGGTATAATGATCCAAGGAAGACCCTTATTAACTATAATCAAACAATTGATATTAGTGGATGGCGTCAATGACTACTTTGATATTTAACTAGATGTTAAATTAAATTACTATATTTTCAAACTGCTTTCTCCGTGTACAGGGTTTCCAGGGAATTTTACTTGAACACTGAAGAATTTATAGACGCTGTAAGGGAAAATCTGGTGTCAAAGCTCCTGGAACCTGCATTAGTTTGACAGTTTGTAAATATCACTGAGATTTTCATGGGGAAATCCCAGGTTGTAGGCAACACAGTATCAATATCTTTTCCTCAGGTTTTTATGACCCATGGAAATCTAGAACTTTGTCTATGAAGCTGTTAGTGTGAGATGAGAGAGTGGAGCTGATTTAATACCTAGCATCTTGGCTCGACTTGCACGTTATTGATTTGAGTTTTGCTTTGATAACAATATGGTGCAGTACAAATACTGCATAATTCCCAAGCACCATGATTGGGTACGCATCGTAACCAAAATGACTGAGATACTCTGCCCCGAATTGTTCTTTCAGCTTCAATATATATTACAAAAAATCTGTTTGATGCATTATTGAATTTGTTGGTACTCATTGGTGGTTTGGTCTGACCGTAAATTCTAGCCCTTGTTTCCTAGTTTTAAAAGGTTAAATTCAATTTTAATTTACAGCATTATATTGCAAAATCGTCTGTAAGATTTTCTTTGGAAAATTATCGGTTGTAGCCTTGTAGGCAACATTTATATAGTTGGACATTGGGTACAATTGGTATCATGTAGATTAGTAGACTGCCGACTCTGCTTAGAGTTTCAAATTCTGAAAATTTAACTTGTTATATCTTTCATAAGATAAAGTATAATCATTGTATATGCTGTAGTGTACGAGTGTACAACTTACAGTAGATGAGAACATTAATGAAAACAATCTTTGACGGAAGAAACTCTACTGTATATGGTTGTGACAATGCCAAAATCTCTATCCTAGTTTAGTGCGGATAACAAATAATGTTAATTGATATCTAGCCTTTCAGTACTATAATATCAGCATTAAAATATTATTCATCTGTCCCATAAATTTAGTCTCAACTTTAAAAAATCAAATTAATTACTAATAATTAAAAATTATACATTTACAATATTATCAGATTATAAATTGTGTCTGAAAATAGAATAATTAAAGTTCTTGATAATATTTTTTTTATCTAAATATATGTTACTTATATAATATATTTAATATATTGGTGAATAGGAATTAGGTCGTTAAATGTTCTTTTAAAATTATAAAATATAATTTATTGTCATACAAATGAGTTTGGAATAAATATGTTTAAGGCATAAATTAAATTGTATAATGTTATCACACGTATTTTCCAAGTTCAAAACATCATATTGTAACAGTTTTAGGCTTCATTTGGGATTGTTATTCAAAACTGCTGTGCTGTGAAAAAAAGTGCTGGTAGAAAAAGTGCTATTAGAAAATTTTGATGACTATTTGACAATTTTTTTTGATTTATGCATATTTTAAGATATAATATAAAAATAATAATGTTTTAGGAAAGGTCTGATAATGAAACTTGTAATTATTTTATGCAAAAGATGAAAAGTAGTTTTTTCCAAAAGAATAGGGGAACATGCTTTCTCTAATATCAATTTTCAGACCAAAAGCGTTTTTTCAGACAGCAGCTTTGGGAAGTTACCAAACACTTTTCTACCCGCTTTTCAACAAAAAGTTGTTGCTGTTTGCAACAGCAATACCAAACGGACACTTATGCATACTTCATCTGTGACTTCACAATATATATTAATCAAGTAAGGCTAAAGAATCAAAAAAATCTTTTTAAAAACATTTCCCAAAAATGATGTGACAATGATGATATGGTAAAATGAGTAATTTTAATGAGTAGTGTTAGGTACCCTAAAAATTGGCCCAAATTTTTTCTCAAATGATGTGACATGACACGTGATAAGTTTTGATTCTTGAGCGCATATGTATGCAGCCGGCCGCCACGTGGGGTCTCATATTATTATTAGGAAAATTGTCAATTACATACATGACAATTCATTGTTCGGGGGAAATTTTAGAAAAAAATTTGGGGTAGCTAACATTTCTCAATTTTAATTGATGTGATTGTGAATGCAAGAAGGTGTATTTCATTTATTATTTTTACAATCAATCAGAGTGAGACACATGACATTTGATAATTTTTTTTAGTTACATAGCATTTACTCATATCAATTATATTCTTAGAATTCAAAATATAGTTGAAAACATGCAATACGAAATTTATATCTATATGAAAAAAATTAGATATATACATATAAAAATAAATCCATGAATCCTTAATTCATTATTATCAAACATCTTTATGTGTAAAAACAACAAAAATTTCTAGAAATTATAAATTTCATTTTTAGGGTATTTTGCAACTATTAAGTATGAGTTATGAGAAATTTATGCAGAGAAGGGTGAATGTTTAAGTTTATTGTTTTTGCTTTGTTTCTAACTTGATAGCATAATTTTGAATGTGTATCTAATAAAAATGCGAAAATGATAACTTAGAAAACACATAAAAATTAACTTTCAATCTAAACATTATTAGAAAGAAATTGCTACAAGTATGATATTAAAGACTGAATTTCAGCTTCTTGTTCGTGAGAGAAAATAAAGAATGAACCAGTTACTACAATTCAACGCACTAAACTATGAAGTTGTGCCTTTGCTAAATAGACAACATATCTTATTTGCACATGGTCCACAGACCTAGATTGTTTTCCCAGTCGTACAAGTAGAAGGGGGGTTGAATACTTGTATGTCTTTTCTGCCCGATTTAAAATCAAATTAAAAACAAACTCAAACACAAAAATATGAATAAGTACTGTTTTGTATTATTGATTTGTGAATACAAAACTCTCCTAGGGTGTACACAAACCCTAGCAGCTTCTCTGTGTTTATCACAGCAACTCTCTCTATTTCTATGCTCTCACAGAATTTCACTCAGATAATTATGCTTCGACTTCCACACTTTTACAATTAGGTTACATAGAGTTTATATAGAGAGCTGCCTATCAACTAATAACAGCAAGATAAATTACAATAGGAATAGAATTCCTAATTATTAGTTGACAGTTTCCTTCTAGAATTCTCTTTCTTTCCCATAGCATATCTGCAATATATTTATCTTGATCTTCGAAGACTTTCCATTCCTGTGATCTTCTTCCAAATTTATCCTCAACAGTATAGACTCTGAAAACTTCAGACTCTGATCACATGTAGACTCTGATAGTCTATAGACTCTGATCACCTTCCAGACTCTGGTTTCATCTTCTACAGAAATTCTTCCAAGTACAAATAACATGAATATTGACTATCTAGACTCTGATTATACATTTCAGAGACTAGAAAAACTTATTACAGATAAACTAATCTAGACACTGTTCTAGTATTTTGTACATCATCAAATGAATATATCCCTAACAATCTCCCCCTATTTATGCTTTATAAAATGTAAGCATAAATCAAGGTTTGATGATGTCAAAACTAAAGAATAAAACTATTAATCTAGAACAGTATAAAAGAATTATAAAGGAAAAAGAATTACTTTTTATTTAATCTTTTCAAAGGCTGGATTGTTCTTCAAAAATGAGTTTAGCATATTTTCTTCCACAATTGCAAGAGCTTCACCAACAAACTTCTTTAATTTCTTCATTTCTTCATTTGAACATTTGATTTGACAGTAAGCTGCTCTAAGATCATTTGCACTGCTTTCTTGATCTTTTAAGTCCTTCAACATCAGAACACTAACTTTCCCACTCATAGGCTGAAACCCAAAGTAATGACCCACACCTTCTTGAAATTTAATCTGTTTTTCTTCCAATGGCATGACTTGATCATTTCCCTCAGTATCAACATATTTTAAAGAAAATTTGCCCATTTGTCGATTTGCCTGTCTGTGCAAAATCAGCTTCCTATCAATCTCCTTGAACCATTTGTGTGTGACAGCTTCTTTGCTCTTATTAACTGTTAGTAATTGTGCTCTAGAGACAATACTTTTTATATTTTAAGGAAAATATTTATTATTAAGGATTATGTTTTATTGATTATTATTTATTATGTTTTATTTACTACGTAATAAATTGAAAGCATAATAAATGTCGTTGGAATTTTGATACGTATTATATATCTTTATGTATGTGACTTCAAAATGAGACTATATGAATAGTATCTTATTCCTAAAATTCCCTAGTCGAGTATTATTATTTAAGGACAATAATAATGCACAAAGACTAGTATGTTTCTTGACAGATGACCACATCTCATTGGTCATAGGTATGGGGATACTAAAGTCAAGAACATAAGTGCATGTATCAATGCATGGCACTGGAATGACCCGCCGTGAGATTCTACATGTTAAGTAAGTGTCATAAGTAATTCTCACTGTGATAATGGTGTAATGATCCTTAGACCTGAAATCATTATATTTCTATACGAGAATTAATATACTTTGATTACATTAAAAGTTACCTTTGACCGGGTGATGATAAAAGTGGACATTGGGTATATTATGAATCGTATGAGAAATATGAATGATCTAGATGGGATTTAATCCTCCTAATTTTAGGAGTGATATTATTGGCCTCTTGTTTGAGTGAGACTATGAAATGCACGGCCGTGCTCAAATGTTGATTTGATTTTAATAGTCTACTCATCGATCAAGAAAATAAAGATTAAATTATGAAGAGGATGACACGAGACATGCCTTGAGTTTAATCTATAATATCAAGATTAAAGGGATTATATTACATGGAACATTATTCACGAAAGGCTTAATCGAATCACCGATTTATTATTATTACTTGGGTAGCAATGATGTATTACTAGATGCCGCTCATTGTTTACAATTTTAATTAGATATTAAAATTGTTGCCAACGTAATAATAACCTACAGGGTCACACACAAAGAACGCTTGAAGGAGAAATAATTTAAATTATGAATTTAAATTAAATAAGTAATTTATTTTATTTATGATATTAATTAAGTATGACTTAATTAATTATATAAATAGAATAAATGAATTACTTAAACTAATTCCAAAAGTAATAATTAATTAATTAAGTGAGACTTAATTAAATAACTTAGAATTTTGGATTAGTATTAATTATAATTGGATTATAATTAGAAAACTTATTCCTCTCTCTATATAATCTCTTTATGGGCTGATTTAATAAGATATAGATTTTACAAAACCCTAGCCGCTCTGAGAGAGGAGGAAGATAGAGAGAGAAGAAGTTTTCGGGTGCTAGTACACATCAATCCTTCATGAAAAGTGTTCGTGTGGATACCGTAGAGCGTAGATCGCGAGAGCGGGATACGTGGTGATTAAACAAGCTTTGGACCTCCATTAATCTTCCATTAATGAACTGTTAAAGTTTCTAAAGGTATTTATTCTTTATCTCCGAATTAAATCTTTTGTTTTCGCATGGATCCTGCGGAGGGTTTCGCTATTTTGATTTATTTTTCGCGTTTATTCTGCTACTTGCGAAACGTTTTAATTCGGTTATGTGCTTAACAGTTTTTGATATATAAGCATGTATGCGATCTATCATGATTTTATATTGATATAATAATATATGTATGTATATATTATGAATATATGATATTCATGTGATGTATAATCATATGATGATTGTATGTATCACTGTGTATGTATATATGATATATGCTTGTTCTTGTTATGATAATTGTATATGAAACGATTTCTGAAACACCGTCAGATTTGGAGAAATCTGACTGCTGTATCCGATTTTCGTAAACGATATGTGTTTTCTGACTGGAATCGGGCCAATGAACAAAACTGATAGTTATTCTATCACCGACGGGTCTGTAAGGCGTTTGACGTCGTTAAGGGCCTCGAAATAGCGATTTATTGTCTTCAGAAATCTGTTTTTAATTTTCAGAAATTTCGAAATTTGTTATATATGATTATATGATATGATTATATAATATGAGATATATTATATGTGTTATATGATAGCATGGTGGATGGTTATGGCCTAAAGACCCATAGGATAGTGGTTTTGATTTATGGTTTTGGTTTCTAAATACGACTTGCATGTTGTTTATTCATTGTAATTTAATTATCTCGAATGTAACTCGAGTTCTTCTTGTAATTTCATTAGAATAGTTTTATTTTTATTATTCAATGTAATTATCAATGAAGACTTGCAAGCAAGGAGGCGATCCAAAAGGGGATGATGGAGCAATGAAGAAAGAAGACATGTAATAGATAGTATTTTTAAAACCACCATAGACTGACCTTGATATTTCCATTAGCTTGGAAATATCATATAGGATGGGGCCATAACCAAACACGTTTAATTTACGCACATTACATATATGTATATATGTATATTCTTGTGTTTATGAAATATGAATTTTTAAAACACGGAATTAAATATGGATTTTTGATATCTATAATTGGGATTTTCTGACAAAAACGGATATGCATATTCGTAAGGCTGATGGGTTTTAAGTGTGACCATTGGTATCCTCCATCTACCTGGGAAATGAACAATTTAAGATGTCGATTTGAAATATTTGGTTCAAGGAAAAATTGAAGATCTCTTTATGATGTGATCATGATCGTTATAAATTTTCTAAAACCCCTTAACAAAATAATAAGTTTTACTCGGATGCTTTCCAATGAATGAACACTCATCGAATCCTAGATCGATAAGGGGAAGGACTGTCAGTGGCAGGGGACTCCTATCTATCGTGGTGAGATGCGACGAATATAAACGGTTATATTCGGTCGTTGTATCATTGGGTCTAACTTAACTGAGTCGTCATAATAAGTGAAAATAAACGGTTATATTCAACTATTATGAACTTAGAAGCATAGAGTTTGGTTAAAAGTCTATTAGATAGATAAGATCAATCGTTCACCAAACTATCCAAGAATTATATATGATATAATTGACAACTGTTGTCTACCTAAATAATCATTTTCTAAGGACTTCCAGTGGTTGACTTAGGACATGACGAAATATGGATCTTGGCTCACTAGAAAGAATTATGGGATATACTTTCCAAATTAATAGTAAGGGCTATTAGTTTGATAAAAATAGTGGGAGGTATATGATGATATACCATAATCACTTAAACATAATTAATATTAAATTTGCAATCTAGTTTATTTTATGCACTTTAATATTGTAGATATCAAATGATAAACACAAACAACTTCTCTATGCGATCAGTTCTTGAGAAGGACAAGTTGACGAAAATATATTTCCTTGACTGACATAGGAGCTTGAGGATCGTCCTCGGGCACCACGATATTAGTCAAATCTCTTCCCCTGCTCTTAAAGTTAAGAATGTAACATGTGCAAATCATAGAGCTTATTGGAAGCAAATTGATGTTGCGACTGATGTTTCATGTCTCATGCTCGCAAATATATGTGCTGAGCTTAAGAAGCAATACAAGCATATAGATGCTTATGAAACGATTGAGCACAAGATATATTTGAAAGGGCGCTATACACTTACAAGTAGGGAGAGTGAGACCCGGTTACACCACATGTTCTAAAGATTATAGGGTATAATGAATACCATTGATATTTTGGGTTTCCAGATTGGTCTGGAGACAGTTAGATTTGATCTTACAATCTTTGGACAAATATTATTCTTATTTTGTTATGAACAATAAAGTGAATAAGATTGGTAAAACACCCATTGAGTTGCTAAGCATGTTGAGAACTGCTGAAAGTAATATGATAAATGCATGAACTACTACTATATTGATGGTAAACATAGGGAATGCAAAAGGGAAAGGAAAATGGAAAGGCAAGGAGAAGATTTGATCTATTTCCGTTGTCAAACCAAAGTCCAATCCCTAAAGCAGACTCTAAAGTCTGAATGAGGTGTTGATAAAGAAGATGATTGTCACTTCTGTGGAAAGTTGGGAGACTGGAAATTAAACTGTCATGCTTAATTGGAAGATCGGAAGATGATGATCAATAAGGGTCAAGCTTAAGGTATCGGGTTGGAATTGAAGTAAAGATAGTTGCTCTGGTTCGAGGAACTCGTTACTTAATTTTTGGCCTATAAGGAAAATTTAGAACTTAATAATTGTTATAGCGTGCTTGCAATTGGCAGAGACATTATTTCAGTTTCTTATTTGGACAAGAAAGGCTTTTTCATTTTATAACAATAGTTGTTTATTCTATTTTGATGATGAGCCTTATAATGTTGCACATCTAATTAACAATTTATATGTTCTAAAGTGACTCAAATCAAATATTACCTTTGGCACTGTCGCTGAGGCCATATTAATAAGAAACGCATTTCCAGAATACGAATCATACCAAAGGATACGAATCTTGGTTTATTTGGTAAAATGACTAAAGCTCCTTTTACCGGACATGGTGAAGGGATCATTGAATGGGTATGACTTCTACATAGTGATGTATGTGGTCATATGTATACGATGACAAAAGGTAGATTTTATTAACTTCATAAAATTTACTAATTATTTTAGTAGATACGGATATATGTATCTTTTGAAGAACTAATCCGAATCATTTGAAAAGTTCAAAGACTATAAAGATGAAGTAGAAAATGTCAAAGAAAAGTTTTTTTGATAGGAGAAATCACACCTTGTTGGACATGGTGCGATCAATGTTGAGTCAATGAATCTTCCAATTAGTTTCTGGGGTTGCACCCTGGAAACGGCTCCACATACACTTAACTGTGTTCCTACTAAATTGGTTCAAAAGACTCCTTATGAGATATGGACTGAGCAACGTCACAGCATATCATTTATAAAATTTTGGGGATGGGAAGCGTTTGTGAAACGTCTAATCTCTGACAAGCTAGGACCAAAATCAGACAAATGTAATTTTGTGGAATACCCAACTGAAACAAGGGGTTATTCTTTCTATAATCCTTCCGAGAACAAAGTGTTTGTTGCTCGAACTGCTGAGAGACAGTGGGAGGATAATAGATCTCAATGAAGTTTGAGACCCACATGATAACGTTGAACCAGTGGAGGAACCTGAGTAGAATGTACAAGAAAAATAATACTGCTCAAGAAACACAGGTGTTCGTAGGTTTAGTAGGATTCGCCATGAGCCCAAGAGATAATATGGATTTCTCTTGACTCAAGATGGTGATGTGATGCTTGTGGATGAAGATGAGCCTCTCACCTACCTAGATACTATAAACACTCCAGATTCTAAGAGATGGCTGGATGCCATTAAATCTGAGATGGAATTCATGTATACTAATCAAGTACGGACTTTGGTTGATCCACCTGAAGGGTAAAACCTATAAGGTGCATGTGGGTTTTCAAGAAGAAGACCGACATGGATGCTAATGTACAGACCTATAAGGTGAAGGGTTTCGAGAATTAAAACGCAGCGGAATTAACGTAAAAAATAAAAAAAAATTGAAACCCAATCGCAGGATCCATGTATAACGTTGGTTGATTATGGTGAAGAAGTCTGTACCTTAACAAAGTTTTCCGTATGCTGTTTAATGGAGGTCCAAAAAAATGAATCACAACAGCCCTTTGTTGCAAAGATTTGCTCTCCAAAGAAGTCCACACGAACGCCCGATCGTCCTACGATCACCGGAGTCGGTACTAGCCGAATTGTTTGCCTCTCTCTCTCTCTTTCTCTAGCCTCTCTTGATGTTGAGCAGCTAGGGTTTTTCTCTAAAAAAAAAATTTGATGATTTAAACCCTAATACTATACATCATTATGTATATATAGGGGAAAGAGAGAGTTTGGGCATAACCCTAATTCATGTGGTTTCCAAAACCCATTATGACTTTGGGTTATTATTATTATTAAATCTGAATTCTAATATAATTAATCAAGTCCCACTTAATTAATTCAATAATTAAATTTGAATAATAATACTTATTAAATCCGAATTCTAATATAATTAATCAAGTCCCACTTAATTAATTCAATAATTAAATTCGAATAAACAATAATATATTTAAATTCGTAATTTAAATAAACCTCCGTTTTGACGTTCTTTGTGTGACCCTTTAGGTTATTATTACGTTGACAATAATTTTAATATCCAATAATAAAATTATAAACAATGAGCGGCATCTAGTAATACATCATTGCTACCCAAGTAACAATAATAATTGGTGATTCAATTAAACATCTCGTGAATAATGTTCCATGTAATATAATCCCTTTAACCATATATTATAGATTAAACTCGAGGCATGTATATTGTCATCCTCTTCAACGTTTAATCTCGGTTTCCTTGATCAATGAGTAGACTATTTAAACAAATCAATATTTGAGCATGACCATGCATTTCATAGTCTCACTCAATCAAGAGGCCAATAATATCACTCCTAGAATTGGAGGATTAAATCCTATATCTATCATTCATATTCCTCATACGATTCATAGCATACCCAATGTACACTTTTATCATTACCCGGTTAAAGGTAACTTTGAGTGTAATCAAAGTATATTAATTCTCGTATAAAAATATAATGATTTCAAGTCAGAGGATCATTACATCATTATCACAGTGAGATTTCTTATGACACTTATTAACATGTAGAATCTCACGACGGGTCTTTCCAGTGTCATGTATTGATACATACACTTATGTTATTGGCTTTTGTATCACCATACCTATGACCAATGAGATGTGGTCATCTGTCAACAAACATACTAGTCTTATTGCATTATTACTGTCCTTAAATAATAATACTTGACTAGGGAATTTTAGGAATAAAATACTATTCATATAATCTCATTTTTAAATCACATACTTAAAGATATATATTACGTATTAATATTCCAAGGACATTTATTATTCTTTCAATTTATGACGCAGTAAATAAAGACATAATAAATATTAATTAAATAATCACATAAAACATAATCCTTAATTGTTTTCAATAAAACATTAAAAGTATTGTCTCTAGGACACCAATACTAACAATCTCCCACTTGTACTAGAGCCAATCTCTCATGTATCTAATACCCATGGAACTAGTATGACCTTTGTGCTTCTGCTGCGACAAAGCCTTAGTCAGTGGATCTGCAATGTTATCATTTGTATGCACTTTACATATATGTATATCCCCTCGATTATTAATCTTATTAATTAGGTGATATCTCCTAAGTACATCCCCAAACAGCCTCCTTGGCTGCTTCGCAAGCATCAATATACTCAGGCTCTATTGTAGAATCAACAACTGTCTCAGCTGTGAACCATTCCAGCATACAATATCTCCATTTAGACAAAACACAAATCCAGACTGAGAAATCGAATCATCCTTGTCTGTCTAGAAACTAGCGTCGGTGTAACCTTTTACAACCAGCTTATCTTCTCCTCCATATACCAAGAATTAATCTTTAGTCCTCTTCAAGTACTTAAAAATATTCTTGACTGTTGTCCAGTGACCTTCACCTGGATTAGACTAGTATCTACTCTGACTTAGGCCGTTCATTCTTCTTGATCTATCTCTATAGATCTTGATACCTAAAATATAGGTCACTTCGCCTAAGTCTTTCATTGAGAAATTCTTACTCAACCAAGTCTTAACAGCCTGTAAAGAAGGAATGTCATTCCCTATTATTAATATATCATCAATATATAATTCTAGGAATGCCACATTGCTCCCACTTACCTTCTTGTAAACACATGGTTCATCTTCATTTTGAATAAACCCAAACTCTTTGACAGTTTCATCAAAACGAATGTTCCATCTCCTTGAGGCTTGTTTCAATCCATAAATGGATCGACGCAGCTTACATACCTTTACAGCATTCTTTGAATCAACAAAACCTTCAGGCTGTGTCATATACACATCCATATCTTCTTCAAGGCTCCCATTTAAGAAAGCGGTTTTGACATCCATCTGTCAGATTTCATAATCATAGTAAGCAGCTATAGCAAGCAAAATCCTGATGGACTTGACCATAGCCACTGGTGAAAAAGTCTCATCATAGTCAATACCATGAATTTGCTTGAAACCTTTTGCCACCAATCGTGCCTTATAAGTCTGTACATTACCATCCATGTCGGTCTTCTTCTTGAAAACCCACTTGCACCCTATAGGTTTTACCCCTTTAGGTGGATCAACCAAAGTCCATACTTGATTAGTATACATGGATTCCATCTCAGATTTCATGGCATCCAGCCATCTCTGGGATTCTGGAGTGTTCATAGCATCTTAGTAGGTGAGAGGCTCATCTTCGTCGATAAGCATCACATCACCATCTTGAGTTAAGAGAAATCCATAATATCTCTCAGGCTCATGGCGAATCCTACTAGACCTACGAACAACCTGTGTTTCTTGAGCAGTGTTGTGTTCTTGTACATCCTGCTCAAGTTCCTCTATTGGTTCAATGTTATCTTGGGGGCCTCGAACTTCATCGAGATCTATTATCCTCCCACTATTTTTCTTCGAAAGCATTTCTCTTTCAAGAAAAATTACAGTTCGAGCAACAAACACTTTGTTCTCGGAAGGATTATAGAATGAATAACCCTTTGTTTCAATTGTGTATCTCACAAAATTACATTTGTCTGATTTAGGTCCTAGCTTGTCAGAAGTTAAACGTTTCACAAACGCTTCACATCCCCATATTTTCATAAATGACATGCTATGACGTTTTTTAGTCCATATCTCATATGGAGTCTTCTGAACCGTTTTAGTAGGAACTCGGTTAAGTGTATAAGCAGCCGTCTCCAGGGCGTAGCCCCAGAAACTAATTGGAAGATCTGCATGACTTATCATCGATCGTACCATGTCCAACAAAGTACGATTCCTCCTTTCAGAAACTCCATTCCATTGTGGTGTTCCGGGAGGAGTGAGTTGTGATACAATACCACACTCTTTTAATAAACTCTTAAATTCATGGCTTAAGTATTCACCTCCACGATCAGATCGTAGAGTCTTAATACTTCCGTCAGTTTTCTTTTCTACTTCAACTTTGTATTCTTTGAACTTTTTCAAAAGAATCGGATTTGTTCTTCATAAGATACACATATCTACTGAAATTATCAGTAAACGTGATAAAGTAGTAAAAGCCACCTCTTGTCATAGTACGCATAGGACCACATACATCACTATGTATAAGTTCTAATCGTTCAGTGGCCCTTTCACCTTGTCCAGTAAAAGGAGATTTAGTCATTTTTCCAATGAGACAAGGTTCGCATGCTTCGTATGATTCAAAGTCAAACTTATCCAAGTATCCATCCTTATGTAACTTGGAAATGCGCTTCTCATTTATATGGCCTAAACGACAGTGCCAGAGGTATGTTTAATTTGAGTCATTTATTTTAAGACATTTGTTATTCACATTATAGATAGGAGTGTCTAAATCAAGAACATATAAACCGTTAAATAAACGTGCAACCCCATAGGTAACATTATTCAAAGAAAAGAACAACTATTGTTCTGAATTAAAATGCAAAACCTTTCTTGTCTAAACAAGAAACCGAAATAATGTTTCTGCAAATTGCAGGCACGTAAAAACAGTTCTCAAGTTCTAAAATAAGCCCAGTGGGCAATGATAAATAATAAGTCCCTACAGCTAAAACAACAACCTTTGCTCCATTGCCAACTCGTAGGTCGACATCTCCTTTAGTCAAAGTCCTACTCCTTTATAGTTCATGTACATTTATACAAATGTGAGAACCACATCCAGTATCCAATACCCATGATGTAGAAGTTGACAAATTGACCTCTATAACATAAATACCTGAATCAGAAGCTTGACCAACCTTCTTCTTCTTCAGATCCTCCAAATAAGCATGACAGTTTCTGTTCCAATGACCTGGTTTACCATAATAGTGACAATCACCCTTTGCAACAACACCCTTAGGCTTTAAAGCTTGTTTGGGATTAGCCTTTGGTTTGGGACCAGAAGCAGATCCAATCTTCTTCTTTCCCTTCCATTTGCCTTTCCTATTAGCCTTACCTTTGTTATCTACCATCAACATGGCAGCAGGTTCAGCCTTTTCATGTTGGTTTCAGTAGTTCGTAACCTGGCCAACAATTCAGTGGGTGTTTTGTCTATCTCATTCATATTGTAGTTCATAACAAAATGAGTATAGTTGCGGTTCAAAGATTGCAAGATTAAGTCAATCTGAGCTTCCAAACCAATCGGAAAACCCAAAGTATCAAGATACTCAATATAACCTATCATCTTCAGAACATGTGGTTCAATAGGTTCACGCTCTCCCTGTTTGCAAGCATACAGTGCTTTGCTCGTGTCGAACCTTTCTTGACGAGCTTGTCCCTCAAATATGCTTTGAAGGTGTTCAATCATCTCATAAGCATCCATATGCTCATGTTGTTTTTGAAGCTCAACACTCATGGTTGCCAGCATGAGACATGCAATATCATTCACATCATCAATATGCTTCTGATAAGCATTTTGCTGAACGCGAGTTGCATTCTCAGCAGGAGGAGCAGGTGAAGAAATTTCAATAACATGGAGCTTACGCTCTTGCCTGAGGACAATCCTCAAATTCCTATACCAATCCAGGAAGTTAGTTCCTGTCAGCTTGTCCTTCTCAAGGGTTGCTCGTACGGAGAAAGTATTTGTATTGTTTGCCATTTAAATATCTACAATGTTTAAAATGCATAAAATAAACATTAGATTGTCTGAGTTATTTATTATGTTCAAATGATTATGATATATTCATAATATATCTCCCACTATTTTTATCAAATTAATAGCCCTTACTATTAATTTGGAAAGTATATCCCATAATTCTTTCTAGTGAGCCAAGATCCATATTTCGTCATGTCCTAAGTCAACCACTAGAAGTCCTTAAAAAATGATTATTTAGGTAGACAACAGTTGTCAATTATATCATATATAATTCTTGGATAGTTTGGTGAACAACGATTGATCTTATCTATCTAATAGACTTTTAATCAAACTCTATGCTTCTAAGTTCATAATGGTTGAATATAACCGTTTATTTTCACCTTATTATGACGACTCAGTTAAGTTAGACCCAATGATACAACGGCCGAATATAACCGTTTATATTCGTCGCATCTCACCACGATAGATAGGAGTCCCCTGCCACTGACAGTCCTCCCCCTAATCGATCTAGGATTCGATGAGTGTTCATTCATTGGAAAGCATCCGAGTAAAACTTAATATTTTGTTAAGGGGTTTAGAAAATTTATAACGATCATGATCACATCATAAAGAGATCCTCAATTTTTCCTTGAATCAAATATTTCAAATTGACATCTTAAATTGTTCATTTCCCAGGTAGATGGAGGATACCAGTGGTCACACTTAAAACCCATCAGCCTTACGAATACGCATATCCGTTTTTGTCAGAAAATCCCAGTTATAGATATCAAAAATCAATATTTAATTCCGTGTTTTAAAAATCCATATTTCATAAACACAAGAATCTCATGATCGTTTGTTAATTTTAAAATCTTGAATCGTTACAGATTTTATCTTTCTTAAGCAGACATGGCATGGGTGTCGTATCTAATACATACATCATTCCAACACATACATATCTACACATGCATTCATATACATATATGTATTGTGCATAAATTAAACGTGTTTGGTTATGGCCCCATCCTATGTGATATTTCCAAGCTAATGGAATTATCAAGGTCAATCTATGGTGGTTTCAAATACTACACTATTACATGTCTTTATCTTCTTCATTACTCCGTCATCTGGATGGCCTCCTAGATTCCTTGCTTCCAAGTCTCCATTGAACAATTACATTGAATAATAAATAAATATATTCTAATGAAATTACAAGAAGAACTCGAGTTACATTCGAGATTAACAATTATAATGAATAAACGACATGCAAGTCGTATTTAGAAACCAAAACCATAAAACAAAACCACTATCCTATGGGTCTTTAGGCCATAACCATCCACCATGTTATCACATAACACATGTAATATATCTCAGATTATATAAACATATCATATAATCATATATAATAAATTTCAAAATTTCAGAAAATCAAATAAATTTCAGAAAATAATAAATCGCCGTTTCGGGGACTGTAACGTCGTCAAACGGCTTACAGACGCGAAGCTGACAATGTCAGTATTGCTTAGTGACACGATTCCAGTCAGATAACACATATCGTTTGCGAAAATCGGACACTGGACACAGATTTCAGAAAATCTACCGAAGCCGTTTCAGAATTCGTATCGAATACGATTTCCATAACAAGAACAAACATGTATCATATACATACAGTAATACATACAATCATCCCATGATTATACAACACATGAATATCATATATTCAAAATCATATAAAACATATATATCAATATATAGTCATGACATATCATATATATGTTTACATACATCGAAAAACTGTTAAACACATAACCAAATCATCCCATTATACACGTAGCTCTGATGCCGTTGACAATAATTTTATTATTTCGAGCATGAAAACGCAGCGGAATTAACATAAAAAATAAAAAAATAAAATTGAAACCCAATCGCAGGATCCATGATGATTATGGTGAAGAAGTCTGTACCTTAACAAAGTTTTCCGTATGCTGTTTAATGGAGGTCCAAAAAGATGAATCACAACAGCCCTTTGTTGCAAAGATTTGCTCTCCAAAGAAGTCCACACAAACGCCCGATCGTCCTACGATCACCGGAGTCGGTACTAGCCGAATTGTTTGCCTCTCTCTCTCTCTCTCTCTTTCTCTAGCCTCTCTTGATGTTGAGCAGCTAGGGTTTTTCTCTAAAAAAGAAATTTGATGATTTAAACCCTAATACTATACATCATTATGTATATATAGGGGGGAGAGAGAGTTTGGGCCTAACCCTAATTCATGTGGTTTCCAAAACTCATTATGACTTTGGGTTATTATTATTATTAAATCTGAATTCTAATATAATTAATCAAGTCTCACTTAATTAATTCAATAATTAAATTCGAATAATAATAATACTTATTAAATCCGAATTCTAATATAATTAATCAAGTCTCACTTAATTAATTCAATAATTAAATTCGAATAAACAATAATATATTTAAATTCGTAATTTAAATAAACCTCCGTTTTGACGTTCTTTGTGTGTGACCCTTTAGGTTATTATTACATTGACAATAATTTTAATATCCAATAATAAAATTATAAACAATGAGCGGCATCTAGTAATACATCATTGCTACCCAAGTAACAATAATAATTGGTGATTCAATTAAACCTCTCGTGAATAATGTTCCATGTAATATAATCCCTTTAACCATATATTATAGATCAAACTCGAGGCATGTATATTGTCATCCTCTTCAACGTTTAATCTCGGTTTCCTTGATCAATGAGTAGACTATTTAAACAAATCAATATTTGAGCATGGCCATGCATTTCATAGTCTCACTCAATCAAGATGCCAATAATATCACTCTTAGAATTGGAGGGTTAAATCCTATATCTATCATTCATATTCTTCATACGATTCATAGCATACCCAATGTACACCTTTATCATTACCCGGTTAAAGGTAACTTTGAGTGTAATCAAATTATATTAATTCTCGTATAGAAATATAATGATTTCAAGTCAGAGGATCATTACATCATTATCACAGTGAGATTTCTTATGACACTTATTAACATGTAGAATCTCACGACGGGTCTTTCCAGTGTCATGTATTGATACATACACTTATGTTCTTGACTTTAGTATCACCATACCTATGACCAATGAGATGTGGTCATCTGTCAACAAACATACTAGTCTTATTGCATTATTACTGTCCTTAAATAATAATACTTGACTAGGGAATTTTAGGAATAAAATACTATTCATATAATCTCATTTTAAATCACATACTTAAAGATATATATTACGTATTAATATTCCAAGGACATTTATTATTCTTTCAATTTATGACGCAGTAAATAAAGACATAATAAATATTAATTAAATAATCACATAAAACATAATCCTTAATTGTTTTCAATAAAACATTAAAAGTATTGTCTCTAGGACACCAATACTAACATAAGGCACGATTGGTGGCAAAAGGTTTCAAGAAAATTCATGGTATTGACTATGATGAGACCTTTTCACCAGTTGTTATGGTCATGTCCATCAGGATTTTGCTTGCTATAGCTGCTTACTATGACTATGAAATCTGGCAAATGGATGTCAAAACCGCTTTCTTAAATGAGAGCCTTGAAGAAGATATGGATGTGTACATGACACACCTTAAGGGTTTTGTTGATCTAAAGGATGCTGGAAATGTATGTAAGTTGCGTCGATCCATTTATGGATTAAAGCAGGCCTCGAGGAGATGGAACATTTGTTTTCATGAAACAGTCAAAAAGAGTTTGACTTTATTCAGAATGAAGATGAAACTTGTGTTTACAAGAAGTTTAGTGGGAGCCATGTGGCATTCCTAGTATTATATGTTGATGATATATTACTAATAGGGAATGACATTCCTTCTCTACAGACTGTGAAGACTTGGTTGAGAAATAATTTCTCAATGAAAAACTTAGGCGATGTGACATATATATTAGGGATCGAGATCTATAGAGATAGATCAAGGTGATTGATCGGCCTAATTTAGAGTACATACATTGACAAAGTTTTGCATCGATTTCAAATGCAAAGAGACTAAAATGGATATGTCCCAATGTCTCATGGGATAGTGATATCAAAATAAAATTTTTCCTAAATCATTGGATGATAGGGACTGCGTGAGTAAAATTCCATATGCGTCAGCAATTGGTTTTATAATGTATGCAATGATATGTATTTGTCCTGATGTCTCGTATGCTTTAACCATGATGAGTAGATACCGATCTAATCCAGGTGAAGCTCACTGGACGACAGTCAAGAATATTCTTAAGTACTTAAAGAGGACTAAAGATTCATTCTTGTTATATGGAGGAGATGTGAAGCTAGTTGTAAGAGGTTTCAGTGATACTGGTTTCTAGACAGATAACGATAATTTAATGTTTCTGTCTGGCTTTGTGTTTTATTGAGATGTTGTATGCTGGAATGGTTCACAGCAAAGACAATTGTTGATTTTACAATAGAACCTGAGTATATTGATGCTTGTGAAGCAGCCAAGGAGGCTGTTTGGGCATGTACTTAGGAGATATCACCTAATTAATGAGATTAATGATCAAGGAGATATACATATATGTAAAGTGTATACTAATAATAATATTGCAGACACACTAACTAAGGATTTGTCGCAGTAGAAGCACGAAAGTCACACTAGTTCCATGAGTATTGGATACTTGGGTAATTGGCTCTAGTGCAAGTGGGAGATTGTTAGTAATTGTGCTCTAGAGACAATACTTTTTATTTTTTAAGGAAAATATTTATTATTAAGGATTATGTTTTATTGATTATTATTTATTATGTTTTATTTACTGCGTAATAAATTGAAAGCATAATAAATGTCCTTGGAATTTTGATACGTATTATATATCTTTAAGTATGTGACTTAAAAATGAGATTATATGAATAGTATCTTATTCCTAAAATTCCCTAGTCGAGTATTATTATTTAAGGACAATAATAATGCACAAAGACTAGTATGTTTCTTGACAGATGACCACATCTCATTGGTCATAGGTATGGGGATACTAAAGTCAAGAACATAAGTGCATGTATCAATGCATGGCACTGGAATGACCCGCCGTGAGATTCTACATGTTAAGTAAGTGTCATAAGTAATTCTCACTGTGATAATGGTGTAATGATCCTTAGACCTGAAATCATTATATTTCTATACGAGAATTAATATACTTTGATTACATTAAAAGTTACCTTTGACCGGGTGATGATAAAAGTGGACATTGGGTATATTATGAATCGTATGAGAAATATGAATGATCTAGATGGGATTTAATCCTCCTAATTTTAGGAGTGATATTATTGGCCTCTTGTTTGAGTGAGACTATGAAATGCACGGCCGTGCTCAAATGTTGATTTGATTTTAATAGTCTACTCATCGATCAAGAAAATAAAGATTAAATTATGAAGAGGATGACACGAGACATGCATTGAGTTTAATCTATAATATCAAGATTAAAGGGATTATATTACATGGAACATTATTCACGAAAGGCTTAATCGAATCACCGATTTATTATTATTACTTGGGTAGCAATGATGTATTACTAGATGCCGCTCATTGTTTACAATTTTAATTAGATATTAAAATTGTTGCCAACGTAATAATAACCTACAGGGTCACACACAAAGAACGTTTGAAGGAGAAATAATTTAAATTATGAATTTAAATTAAATAAGTAATTTATTTTATTTATGATATTAATTAAGTATGACTTAATTAATTATATAAATAGAATAAATGAATTACTTAAACTAATTCCAAAAGTAATAATTAATTAATTAAGTGAGACTTAATTAAATAATTTAGAATTTTGGATTAGTATTAATTATAATTGGATTATAATTAGAAAACTTATTCCTCTCTCTATATAATCTCTTTATGGGCTGATTTAATAAAAGAGAGATTTTACAAAACCCTAGCCGCTCTGAGAGAGGAGGAAGATAGAGAGAGAAGAAGTTTTCGGGTGCTAGTACACATCGATCCTTCATGAAAAGTGTTCGTGTGGATACCGTAGAGCGTAGATCGCGAGAGCGGGATACGTGGTGATTAAACAAGCTTTGGACCTCCATTAATCTTCCATTAATGAACTGTTAAAGCTTCTAAAGGTATTTATTCTTTATCTCCGAATTAAATCTTTTGTTTTCGCATGGATCCTGCGGAGGGTTTCGCTATTTTGATTTATTTTTCGCGTTTATTCTGCTGCGTTTGTGTCACGAAACCCTACAATGTTAACTTCATAAGCAATTTGAAGTAGGAATCTAATATACTGTAGTTCCTCAGCCTGTTTGAAAAAGATAAAATTTGACTGACTAATCCATCTTACACTTCCACCTTCTAAGAAGTAAACCAGCATCTCATTCTTCACCTTTTCTGTACCTCCCTGACCTCCTTGTATCTTCGTTTCAAAAACATTATAAACAATTTGAGCAGACACCACTTTTTTTAAGTGCTTCTGAGTGATCTTCTCAAACTGCCTATCTGTCAAGGATTGAGGATCCCTGGTTAGAGTAGATGTTCTGTCAATGTCAGATTCTTCAAATCCTCCAAGACCTATCTTCTTTTTAGCTCTAAGTTGCAGATTTGATTGACTGCACTTCTAGTATGAAGGTTCTTGAGTTTGATCAGAGTCTGACTTCTTTCTTTGCTTATCAGAGTCTGACTTAGACTCTGATTTCCCATGTCTAGTCCCTGACTGATGTGTTTGAGTTCTCGATACTCCAGATTGCTTTTGTTGCACACCATCAGGACCCTTAGAACCATGAGAACTATCTCCATCATCACCATCTCTCCTCCTTTTAACTCCCCTTGATTTATCCTTGCATCCTTCATCCTTATGTCTCCTGGACGACTCACCTTGCTTCACCGTCTCCCCCTTTTTGACATCATCATTACTGGTGACAGCCAAAAAAATCTGCTCAAGAACAGTGGAGATATTTGCCTGGGCTGCAATAACTGAATCAACCTTAGTGGTCAAAGCAGAAACTGTAGTTTGAAGAGAGGCTTGAGTGGTGATAGCAGCTAGAGCATCTTTAAAAGCGACCTCTTTGGATAATTGAAGGGAGTGAATTCTGTCAAATCTTGTATTGAGCAGATAAGTTGTATTATCAACACCAGTGAGCTTTGTTTTAATATGAGAAATGTCCTGGACCACACTGGATAATTGAGCAGCAACATCAGGGAGCTTAGCTTTAACAGCTCCATCTAAGACTTGATCTTCTTCACCAGGATAGTAACCATGTTCCTGTTGAAAAGATTTTTTCTGAAAAGCCTTAAGTCTCTCAGAAAGATGAATATCCAACATACACTCAAAAGAATCTTTATCATTGATGCCTCTTTGCTGTGCAGACTCCCAAGACTGAGGAAACACCTGATCAAAATAGATAAAAGAAGGAGTAACATGATCATCATCTACAGAAGTGCATTCCTCAGCAACAGGCTCTAGCTTTGTGAATGGAGGTGTAGACTCTGGTGGTGGTGTAGACTCCGAAACTGCAAACGGCACTATAGACCCTGACTCCTCCTGAGAGTGATCAGAGACTGTAGACTCTGGAAGTCTAGCCCTTATAGGCATTATTAAAAGTGGTTCTTCTGACTTCAATGTTGCAGCCTCAGTGAAAATGACAGGGTTATCCACCAAAGCCTCCATGACTCTATCTGCTCTCCTTGCTAGAGAATCCACCAGGTGAAGTTGGGGTCTCTGTGTAAATGATTTCTGAGTAGCAAGAGCCTCCTCCTGTTTGCCAATCTGCACAATCAGACATAGTGAATTGTCATCCATCCCCTGCTCCAACTCATTGGACCAACTCTTTGGAAAATCTTGATCCCAATAAGTAAAGCTAGGTTCAGGATACCCTAATCTCTCATGCTCACAGTGGGGTTAGGCACCCACTTTCTCAATCTCACGCAGGCTCTCTACAGCCGTATCTACCTCTCCTTTTGCCTGGTCCAGTGCCAGCCTCTCATATATTTTTGTCACTCAATGTGGAGGGTGCACTCAATAAACCTACAGAAGAGGGGTTGAGAGATAAAAATGGTGCTTCAATACCTGAACCACCTTGATGGAGGGGAACCCCTTCAAATGTCTGAAGGCTAGGGGTTTCCACCAAGGGGTGAGCATCAACAGATTCTGAACCCTTACTAGCATCTTCTCTCTTTTCAGAGTCTGTTGGCTCCAGTATTCCAGTCTCAGGGTCTACTCTAGACTCTGACTGCTTCAGCATGACTTCATTAGAAGCCAGAGTCTGAGTGTTACCATCTTTGACTGTTGGTGCATGAGACTCCCCCTCAAGGTGGATAGACTCTGATAGAATAGATTGGGAAATCACGTCATGAGCATCCATCAGAGTCTGTCCTCCCATATCACTGGGGTTCTCATCAGCTCGTTGATGAGTAGTCAAGGAGGGCCCAACAGCATACTCCCCTGCCCCACTATCACCCAACCTCTGACTAGGTGGTTCTTGTGTGGGTGAGGCAGACTGAGCATCTTTATCACTAGTCACCACTGGTGCACTAGTCCCATCCTCCAACTGCCTTGCACCACCTGCTACCTCCTGTTGTTCTTCAAGAATAAATGCATCCAACTCGTGATGAAAGGCCCTGAGATGGATTGCATTGATTGCTTGGGCATCTGTGAGATTGAAGAGGTCTTGCAGTTCCCTTCTTACTCTTTGAAAATAAGTGCCCTTGAATTGATCCAGTCTACTTTGGTAGGTTGGATAGATGTATTTGTTGGCAATTGTACCTATATTATGGACAAGATAGTCAGCCACCTGTCTTGACAGAGGTTGAATTTGAGAGATCTATTGAATGGCTGTCCTGTAGGTATCTCCATTATCCCAAATTGCTTCATAGTTAAAAACTGGTTGCTCAATCTCAGTTTCCAACTCAGCAACAGACTCTGATGCTCTCCTTTTGTGGACCTTAAGCTTTTTAGGCTTCTTTGTAATTTTCTGTTCAGAGTCTGGCACACCTAGTGCTTTGAGAACTTCATTAGTTCTGCCTTCTATGAGCCCAGCTGCTTGTACTTGGAATGAAGAGTTGAATAGGTAGCTGTAGAGATTTTTGACCACATCCTGTGCAGACATTTGTAGCTCCTGTTCCATTCTCTTCCTTAGGGCTTCATAGGTTGAAAGAAAATCCAAGACTTGAGATTTAGTCTGATATTGCTCTGGATCTTCAATTGATTCCACCAAAGGATATAAGAATAGCAGTGCCTCATCACTTGGAGTAATGATCTCATCAATTAGGCATGAGGCTGCATCCAATGGCATTCCTTCCCAAAATGTGTCATGATCAGAGTCTAAAGGCAGTCTAGACTCTGACTCAACATTAGACTCTGGTTCAGGTGTTTTCTTGATTTCAGAGTCTGGCTCTGTAGGAGCCTTGGGAGCATCTGTTTCCTGCAAAACAGGGTTAGTAATAATAACAGGCTTGTGTGTGTGTGCAGAATAAGACTTCCTTAACCTTCTGTACTTCTTAGCAAAAGATTTCTCAGGAGACTCAATGTGAGAATCCTGAGGTGCTTCCCTAGGTTTTTCAGAGTCTGTAGCCTTTTGAGAGTCTACAGACTTGGCTTGAAGGTTAGAATCAAGTGTATCATGACCTTCCTTTAGCAAAGAAAGTCCTTCAACAACTTGCTTCTCTAGTGGATTGAGCTCCTCATCACTGTGCTCATCTATAAGCCTAGATTGAATCAATTTTCTCATCTTTACAACTGGTGCCTGTTGAGAGACACCAGAGGTTGGTTTCTTTTTGGATTTTGGTTTGGAAGATTGTATAATTGAAGGGGATTGGGTGACTTGGGTAGGTGCAGGGGGACTCTCCATTACTTGTTCCTGCACCATTTCACCACCAAAAAATGAAGCATTGTAGATAGAAGGTTTGTAGGATGAGAGTTTTACCTGCATTACCTGTGGATATGTCATTGCAGGTAGACTCTTCTTTTTGTCATCAATTCTCTTAATGTCAGAGAATATCCTCCTTTGTTGTTTGTATGCCTGCACACAGCAATCATCTGCCAACTTGGTTGACATGTCAGGAATGAAGTGATTGAGGAGAATCATAAGAAATCTATGATAGTAGACTTTCTTTCTCCCCTCATGCACATTATTTAATTTTGCTCCCATTTGAGTGAGCAACATATCACCAATGTTGATTATTCTATCAAATAGGAGACTATGACCAATTTGATAAGTAATAGCAGTAATAGCATCAAATCCACTACACTTACCAGTAAAACACTTAGCAATTTGATCGAAGAAAAATGACCATTCTTTCCTTATGTAAGGCCTAGTTATCTTGCTCATGTTATCTAAGCTAGCAGAATAACCTATTGCCTTAAACATGCTTTTAATGTCATCATCAGATACAATTTCATCAAAAGAAGACTTAATAGGCAGTTTAAACACAGAATTAAGCACATCTGCAGTGACATCAAATGTATTCGAACCAAAGGTAAACATTATTTTACCTGGTTGATCCTGAGAAGGATCAACTACCTTTGCAGTGCTCCATGCTTGTGATATAGCATCCATGTGAATGACTGGTGATGTCTTGAGAATGTAGTGTAGCTCGGATTGTTCCAAGAAATCCATCACAGGGTAGTAGTCAGCGTCTACCCCTTTCTTATCTCCAAGAGAAGCAACATGATTTGTGGTCATGAACTCGAAATCCCCAAATGTGAACGCAATCGTCTTGGGTCCTCTCATGACAGTAGAAACGGCAGCCATTAAAGTTGTTGAGTTGAAAGTGATGGAGAAACTTGAAGAATTTAGCTAGGGTTCGTAAAAAGCTCAGTGAATATTTTTGCCTTAAAAATCAATTGCAATAAACAAGTGAGTAAATTGTATGAAAAATTCTATTTTGTTCAAGTTGCATACAATACACACGAGTCTACAGCCTGTCTCCGTTAAAAAAATAACTGTTACCGCCTATTTCAAGTCATTTGAACATTTTAAATGCAATCAGAGTCTGCAGGCGATAATTTTCTCAGAGTCTACTAACTTTTAGAGTCTACAGACTCGTAAGAGTCTACAGACTCGTCAGAGTCTACAGACTCGTCAGAGTCTACAGACTCGTCAGAGTCTAGACTCTGTCAAGGTAAAATACCAAACAAAATGTTGCACTAACAATTAATCACAGTATGTTAAGACAGGGACTATAATTAAAGTACATACCTTGCTTCTTGTAATTTTTGATCACTTACATATTTAACATACCTAATTCACCTACCAGTCTGAGAAAGGTAGACTCATCAAGTGGTTTTGTTAAAATGTCTGCAATCTGTCTGTCAGTTGGAACATAGTGAAGTGTCACAGAACCATTTTCAACATGTTCTCTAATAAAGTGATACCTGACATCAATGTGCTTTGTTCTGGAGTGTTGGACTGGATTCTCTGTAATTTTAATAGCACTAGTATTATCACAATACATAGGAATATTTGAGAATGTTAGTCCATAATCAAGTAATTGATTTCTCATCCACAGGATTTGAGCACAGCAACTTCCAGCTGCAATGTATTCAGCCTCAGCTGTTGAGGTTGATACAGTCTGTTGTTTCTTGCTAAACCAAGAAATTAATCTGTTGCCAAGAAACTGGCATTGTCCTGTTGTGCTTTTCCTATCTACTTTGCATCCTGCATAGTCAGAATCTGAATAGCCAATTAGTAAAAAATCTGACTCTCTAGGATACCAAAGTCCAAGAGTTTGTGCCCCCTTGAGATATCTAAAAATTCTTTTCACAGCTATTAAGTGTGATTCTCTAGGGTCAGTTTGAAATCTGGCACACAGACAAGTTGCAAACATTATATCTGGTCTACTAGCAGTTAAATATAACAATGAGCCAATCATACCTCTGTAACTAGTGTTGTCAACTTTCTTACCCTTTGGGTCAGAGTCTAGCTTAGTAGCTGTTGACATGGGAGTTTTAGCAGATGCAGAATCTTGCATATCAAACTTCTTCAACAGTTCTTTTACATACTTTGTTTGATTGATGAAAATTCCATCATCATTTTGTTTGACTTGAAGCCCCAAAAAGAAGTTTAATTCTCCCATCATGCTCATTTCATAATTTGACTGCATTAGTTGACTAAACTTTGCACAGAGATTATCATTAGTAGATCCAAATATAATATCATCAACATAAATTTGGACAAGCAAAATATCACCTTTATATTTTCTGATAAAGAGAGTTTTGTCAATGGTACCTCTTGTGAATCCATTTTCAAGAAGGAATTTTGAAAGAGTTTCATACCATGCTCTAGGTGCTTGCTTCAATCCATATAGTGCCTTGTGTAACCTGTAAACATGATCAGGAAACTTTGGATCAACAAATCTTGGTAGTTGCTCCACATAGACTTCTTCTTCCAATTCTCCATTTAAGAAAGCACTTTTCACATCCATCTAATACACCTTGAATTTTGAATGAGCTGCAAAGGCTAGAAACATTCTAATAGCTTCCAATCTTGCTACTGGTGCAAAAGTTTCATCATAGTCAATTCCTTCCTCCTGTGAGTATCCTTTTGCAACTAGCCTTGCTTTATTTCTTACTACAGTTCCATTCTCATCAAGTTTATTTCTATACACCCATTTTGCACCAACCACTGATCTATCTCTAGGTCTTGGTACAAATTTCCACACTTTATTTCTCTCAAATTCATTCAATTCTTCTTGCATTGCAATAATCCAATCAGGGTCTTGCAAGGCTTCCTCAATTTTCTTGGGTTCATTCTTTGAGAGAAAACAGCTATAAAGACATTCATTTTGAGTGGTTATTCTTGTTTGTACACCACTCTTAGGATCACCAATTATCAAGTCAGGAGTGTGATTCCTTGTCCATTTTCTAGCAGGTGGAAGATTGGTTCTTGAACTTAAAACTCCCCCTAAGTCATTTGCATCTTCTGTATTTGAGTGAAATTCAAATGAAGAGGCTCCCCCTAAATTGCTTGACTTTGACAAGAGTTTAGAGTTGCTTGATCCAGACCCTGATGAGTTAGACTCTGTCTGTCTAGACTCTGTCTGGATAGACTCTATCTGGGTAGACCCTGACCTGTTAAACTCTGAATTATTTGGAGTTGAATTTTCTGGCTCCCCCTCAGAATGTGCAGGTTCCTGTGTTAGTTCAGGATTTATTCTAGGGTCTTCATCCTCTTCTACTTCATTTATCTCAGAACTTTTTAGATTTTCAAATTCCAGTGTTGTAGACTCTGACTCATCCTGCAATTCTGTAAACTTTTTATCATCAAATGCAACATGAATAGATTCCATAATAATTTTGGTTCTGAGATTAAACACTCTGAATGCTTTTGTGTTCGATGCATATCCAAGAAAGATTGATTCATCTACCTTGGCTTCGAATTTGCTTAGATTTTCAGGATGTACTTTCAGTACATAACACTTGCATCCAAATATGTGAAAGTGTTTCACACTTGGCTTCTTGTCCTTTATCATTTCATAGGGAGTCTTTCCATGCATGTTTATTAGAGTGCAGTTTTGAGTGAAACATGTTGTATTGACTGCCTCAGCCCAAAAATATACTGGCAGCTTAGACTCTGCCAACATTGTTTTGGCAGCTTCTATGAGTGTCCTATTCTTTCTTTCCACAACTCCATTTTGTTGAGGAGTTCCTGGCGCAGAAAATTGTTGAGTAATTCCCTTTGATGCATAGTGGTTCTCCATGATTGAATTCTTGAATTCAGTACCATTGTCACTCCTCAGAATTCTTACTGTTTTCTTTGATTTTCTTTCCAGAAAAGTGATATGATCTATTATGTGTTGTGAAGCTTCATCCTTTGAATTTAGAAAGAAAACCCATGTGAATCTTGTAAAATCATCTACAATAACAAGAGTATATTTATTTTTGTTAATTGACATAACATTTACTGGACCAAATAAATCAAGATGCAGTAAATAAAAGGGTTCAGAAATGGTATTTATTGTCTTGCTCTTGAAGGATGATTTCCTTTGTTTTCCAAGTTGACATGCTTCACAAAGTCCATCTTGTACATAATCAACCTGTGGTAATCCTCTTACATGATTCTGTTTAACCAACTTGTTGAGTGTTTTGAAGTTGATGTGTGACAGTTTCTTGTGCCATTTCCAGCTTTCTTCAGTTGAGGCCTTGCTGTATAGACATGTGACTTCACTGTTTATGCAATCCTCCAAGCTGGCTTCATAAATGTTACCATGTCTGTGTCCTTTGAAAACCACAATGCCTGTTTCTTTGTGAGTCACAAGACACTCTTTGTTGTCAAAGCCAGTATGGTAACCTTTGTCTCCAAGTTGACTTATGCTTATTAAATTGTGCCTTAAGCCATCAACTAGAGCTACTTGTTCAATGATGACATTTCAAAGTACAATCTTGCCATATCCCAGTGTTTGTCCTTTGTTGCCATCTCCAAAGGATACTTCTGGGCCAGCCATTTCCTCAAAGTCTGTAAGCAGGGATTTCTTTCCAGTCATATGTCCTGAGCATCCACTGTCCAGGATTAGGGTTACTTTCTTTACCCTAGTTCCCTGCATACATAAAGCAACTAGTTAGATGTTTTGAGGACCCAAATAGTTTTGGATCCTTTTCTACTAATTTTAGGAGAAACAGGCTTAATAATTTTCACCTTTGGCTTACCTGTCTCTTTTGTTGCTCTAGACTGTGGTGAAGTCTTAACAGTGTCATACCAACTCTTATCAATAGAAGATTTTAGCTCATAAAAATTGTAATACAAATCATGATAGTCCCTACACATATATATAGAATGAAATATGCTACCATAGTGATAACAAGGTTTCTGTGGTATGTAGTGACTTTTCAGAGTCTGAGAAGGACTAGACTCTGATTTCTTCTCAATTTTTGTTTTACAATCTATAGCTAAATGGTTTTGGTTGCCACATCTATAACACTTCTTTCTAGGAGCATTAGGATCTTTTTGATAATTATTAGTCTTATTGATGCCTTCCTTACCATTCCTATTTCTCCTAGTTTTGGTGGACTCTGATAAGTTCTCTAGCCTTTCTTTTAACTTAGACTTAGACAAGTACCCTATGTTTATAATTTTCTTAGAGTTATTTGCCCCTGTTTCATCTGTCTTTTTGTCAACAACAGGGGGACTATTGACAGATGAGTTTGTGGCTTCAGTTTTTTCTTTAGGGATCACAAACTTAACATGAACAAATGTACTTTTGTCTTTAGTCTTATTAATTTTGCTAGCTTCTTCATTGTTATCATTCTCAACAATAGGTCTTTTGTCTTGACTCTTGTCATAGCCTAGACCAGCAGTTTGACACACGTTTTGATTATTGAGAATTTCTTGAACTTTTCTTCCAGAGTCTGTCCAAACTTTAAACTTAAGCCTTTCTTCTTCTAGTTCTTTCCTAACATAGTCATAGGCTTTCAAAATTTCAGTGTAGTTATGACTATATTTCTCAGAATCCTTTTTGTATTGTTCCATTAATAATAATTCAGATTCTACATGACAATTCCTTTTAGTTAAGGTTAAATTTTCTTCTCTCAACCTTTCACTTTCACTAGTGAGAGACCTACATGTTGTCATTATTTTATTAACCTCACTTTTCACAATCTCTATGCCATCAGAGTCTAAATTAATTAAGGATTCAGGAGTAAAGATTGATACCTGAGTTTTAGGAGATGAGGGTTCTTTGGGAGACTGTGATTTTCTTGAGGAGGATGTCATCAGTGCTAGATTTTCATAATCAATTTCATCGTCTGAGCTTGAGTCTGCCCAGTCCTTTCCTGTTGATAGAAGTGCTTTTCCTTTTCCTTGACTTTTTGACTTTCTGCATTCACTGACAAAGTGCCCCAATATTCCATAGTTGAAACATTTGACCTTTGCTTTGTCAAGTTTGATAATTGTACTCTTGCTCTTCTCAACCTTTTCATCTTCCTTCTTGAATGATGGCCTTTTGCTAAATTTGCCAGTTCTTTTGTTGAATTTCATTCTTTTGAAATTTTTAGCAAACATAGCCATCATTTGACTTAGATCAAACTCTTCATCAGAATCAGAGTCTGTGTCAGTAGACTCTGACTCCACAGCAGCTTTACCCTTCTTTCTTGAATCCTTGATTCTTGCTTCTGTGGATGGTTCCTGTTGTTCTTTCTCAGACTCCATCAAGAGTGCCATAGATTTTGTCTTTACAGACTTCTTATTCTTTCTCTGTTGCATCTTCAAATCATATGTCTTGAGTCTGCCATATAATTCTTCTAGAGTTAGTTCATCCAAATCTCTAGCTTCTCTTATGGCTGTAGTCTTATTGTCCCACTCTTCAGGAAGTGCTCTCAGAAACTTGGTGTTCGTATCTTCAAAATCATAAACCTTACCAAGCATAGCCATCTCATTCAAGAGTTTTATAAACCTATCATACATCTCAGTGATAGATTCTCCAGATTTTGCTTCAAAATACTCATACTCTTGAATAACCAAAGACCTAGCATTCTTCTTGACATCTTTAGTCCCTTGACAGTGCACCTCAAGTTTTGTCCACATCTCCTTAGCAGTCTTGCATGATATGACACAGTTAGTTAGAACAGAATCTAAACTATTAAAGAGAATGTTCTTTACTTTTGCCTCCTTAAGGACATTTTCTTTGTCCTCTTTTGTCCATTCAGCCTTTGGTTTCTCAACGAGGTGTTCTTCAGTTATTTTGCCTTCCTCATTGATTTGAGGCACAATTTTTAAGGGCACAAAGGGTCCTTCATTAATCCTGTCAAGATAGTCAGGGTCTGTTGCTTCCAGATGGTGCAGCATCTTAACCTTCCAGTGGGTGAACTCGTTTCTCTTAAGCATAGGAATCTTAGAATTGCCATCTTTGTTTCCAGACATCTTTGATTGATTTTAAACCTCGCTCTGATACCAATTGTTTTCCCAGTCGTACAAGTAGAAGGGGGGATTGAATACTTGTATGTCTTTTCTGCCCGATTTAAAATCAAATTAAGAACAAACTCAAACACAAAAATATGAATAAGTACTGTTTTGTATTATTGATTTGTGAATACAAAACTCTCCTAGGGTGTACACAAACCCTAGCAGCTTCTCTGTGTTTATCACAGCAACTCTCTCTATTTCTATGCTCTCACAAAATTTCACTCAGATAATTATGCTTCGACTTCCACACTTTTACAATTAGGTTACATAGAGTTTATATAGAGAGCTGCCTATCAACTAATAACAGCAAGATAAATTACAATAGGAATAGAATTCCTAATTATTAGTTGACAGTTTCCTTCTAGAATTCTCTTTCCTTTCCATAGCATATCTGTAATATATTTATCTTGATCTTCGAAGACTTTCCATTCCTGTGATCTTCTTCCAAATTTATCCTCAACTGTATAGACTCTGAAATCTTCAGACTGTGATGATCTTCAAACTCTGATCACATGTAGACTCTGATAGATCATAGACTCTGATAGTCTATAGACTCTGATCACCTTCTAGACTCTGGTTTCATCTTCTACAGAAATTCTTCCAAGTACAAATAACATGAATATTGACTATCTAGACTCTGATTATACATTTCAGAGACTAGAAAAACTTATTACAGATAAACTAATCTAGACACTGTTCTAGTATTTTGTACATCATCAAATGAATATATCCCTAACATAGATTTCTATAACTAGAAACAAACAAAATATATTTACATTGTACACAATCCATTTTTAGTTAAGTACTTTGATTCGAGAGTCTGTAGCTTCTGCTTTCTATCTTCTGTCTTGTTCTTTCATCAAGTTTCCTTATAAACTTGTCATTATCATTCACATGTTTGACTGACCCGGATCATGACAATGCTTATTTTACTCGCATGCTGCTTCTGCACATTTCATTGAAACTAGCCTGTTTGAAATAGTCGAATACTCTTGATTTCTAACTCCTCGAGAAGTCTAGAAGTCATGATGTAGACTTCTCGATCAATCACTTCTGAGACTTCTCGATTAGTTACCTTTGACACTTCTCAATCAGTCTTGATTTGAGACTTCTCGATTAGTCTCATTTGAAGACTTCTCGATCAGACTAATTCCTTTGACTTTTCGATCACTTCAACATCTAACTTCTCGATATGATTTTTCTGGTCTTTTTTAACAATTGAATAGTTTACTTCTCGACATTGAGACTTCTCTACTCACTTCACTTCTCGATTATATGTAACTTATTGACTTCTCAAATGATTCATGTAGGCTTCGCTATACATATTGCTGAGACTTCTCGACCAGTTCAATTTCAGACTTCTCTATTAAATTTTTGCTGTAGAAGAATTTCCAACTTGAATTCCATATTTTTTGAATCCTTATACTTCATGATGCATGATCCATCACAATTGAATCTTCTACCAGCATATTATTCTTATGACCACGGAATCATAGCTTAAAAGACTTGTAACTACAAGTTACACGATATATATCACAATCATATACAAGAAGTACTAATATTGTTACATCAATAGTACAAGTAGTGACATTTAAAGTAGGTAGGCTTGTCTAGATCAAACAACAATTAATATAAGGTACAAGTGTTTCACATTTTGTAACGCCCCTAACCCGACCTCAGGACTTGAGTTGGCACAATACCATAAGGCACAATAATAATTACAAAGTTTATACACCAAAAATAGTTTTATTATTACAAGATTTATGAGTCATCATGTTCTAAATGTCTATTACATAGTATTTCAACCTAACAAAAGATATTAAAAAATAAAGAGTCTTATAAAATTATGCTAGTCTTCTATGGCATTTGTACGAGTTCCATCCCAACATCGTGCCATCCAGCTCTTTAACTAAAGAGTTAATATCCTTCTCCAAAATCCTGATTTCTTGCAATATTGGTTATAAAGGAAAATATGTCAAACTTGGAAGGTTGAGCAAGGTACGTGGGTAGAGTTATATAAGTAGTTTTATATAAGTTCCGTATATAAAAATAATGATTAAATCTTTTTTATAAAGCAATCAAATCATAATACACATTAGCGACACCCATCACCCCTCCTTATCTACCCAACAAATAGGCTTGTCAGTCTCTACCTTATCATCTCAACAAAGGTCATGCTGATGTCCATGACAAATATACAAGCACTCGTTATCGGCACAATGTTACCCATTAAATAGATTATTATAGAAAGAGGGTTGAATATAATAAAACCAAGCAATCGAAAATTAGAACACAAGTATATAAAAGAAGAATTATTTGTATTAACTTTTGATGAACTTAATACAAAAATCTCTCAAGAAAATCAATGTAAGTGGCTAGGTTATGAGAATAATATATTATGAACGATACATCAATGTAAACCTAATCATGTGTTTATATAGTACACATCTACCTATCTAAAAAATGCAAAGATAATGAATAATTAATACAGAGATACGATTTCCATCATTATCTTCAGAATATATAGCTTCAATAAGGCAGTTGTTATTCACTGAAACACTTCCAACTTTATCTCCAATCAAGTCCTGATTTGTCGAATAATAACAACTGTTAAACTCTTACCAATGTAAACTCTGTCGGTGACTAAACTCTGATGACGTCACTTAGACTCTGATTAGATTTGTAAACTCTGTTTAACATTCTCTGACATCATCATTTTTTCATATCTAACAATCTCCCAGAATTTATTCTTTGAGCAATAAAACATAAATTTCAATGATGATGTAAGAAACTTCATAGACAAATGCATCAATGTTTGAGTTTTCTACCTTGCCTTATACTTTCTTGTAGGACAAATCTCCAGCTAGAAAATTATCAAGTAACTTCTTTTCAGCTGTCTTCATAAATTCCATCAATTTATTCTTCAACTCCTTCATATGATCATTAGTATCATCAATCTAAAAAATAGTAGCTCTCAAGTTATAGATTGTTGCTATTTTCATGCTTTTATCCAAGGCTATGCAACAAGTCCTTTGACCATAAGGATTTAACATTAGTGTTGGAATGCCCATCATCATTTTGACTTTTGCATCTCCTTTGTTCATCTCCTTCTCAGTATCATCTTCAAGCATATATCTTGGTCTATACTTTTCATATTTTATCATCATTAGCTTCTCACTTTTCCTTTTTCCTATTATTGCTCCTTCTAGAGTTTTCACCCACCTTGCAGTAGTGTCATCTTCTCCATTCATCAAATAAAGAACATATTCCAATTCTTTTGATGACTTGTGAGCTAAATCTTCTTCAGGTAGTTTCATTACTCTTCCATCCTCTAGAAAGTTTAATAGCTTTTCTTTAGGTTCAGCACCATCGAATACATCTTTTACTAAGTGAACAATAACAAGCTTATCCAAGTGATCCCTAGTCAATTCTTCTTTAGGTTTATTCTTCAAAGAATGAGGATCTCTGAAAGCATTTACTTCACCTCTGTAGACTTTGGCTATAGAATCACCAATTCCCACTTTGTTACTACCAAGTCTAGCATTTAATGTTAGGGACTCAGTCTTTATCTACATAAGATCAAGATTTTTCTTTCTACACAGAGATTGTTATTCCTCTCTCCCATCTTCAAAACTAGTTCCTCTTGGAAGAAATATAGTTCCTTGCATGATGAGTGGAGCCTTTGATTTTGATGGAACTTTATGTTGAATAGTCTGAGACGGTTGACTTTTTACAACATTTACACTTGCACCTCTATTTGACCTTGTCACAGGCTTAGATTTTTGTTGAGGTCTAACAGGTTCAGATGCTGCAGATTTCTTCTTGGTCAGAGTTTTCTTTTTCTTTGACTGGTCTTTAGCATTGTCAGTACAAGTATTCATCTTCTTAACTTCTTGTTCAGTAACAACTGGATCTACATCAGGATATTCTTCTTCAAACATTTTGTTTACCAGATCTGTATCCTCCTTTATCTTTTCTTCAACTTTCTCAGGCTTCTCTTCTTCTTGCAACTTTCTTGCTAAGTATGCATCCTTACTGATTTGATCTAATTGTGCTACAACATCTATTTCAATAAGAGATTGATGCTTCCCTTGTACTTTTCCAGATCCTGAAGGAGTTAGAGTTTGGGATGTCAGAGTTTGTGTCTTCACAATTTCACCATCCGACTTTCCACTACCATCAAAATCAGGTGTATCAAAAGATTTTAGAGGAAGATCCTGTTTGCATTTGTCCTTAGAAACTTTCTCCCCCTTTCTAACATCATGAGGGATAGAAAGATCCTTTTTCATTTGTTCTTAGAAACTTTGTCCCTCTTTCTGACATCATGAGGGATAGAAAGATGATCTATGATGAGATTCAAGGAATACTGAATGGAAGATACAACAGAGTTTATTGTGTCCACCTTAGTCTCCAAAGCATCTTGCTGCTTGGAAAGAGTTTGAAATTTCTTGTCAATAGCCCGCTTGTTCATTTGCACAGCACTATGAACAGAAGCCCCTTGCTTAATGACATCCTCATGCAGAGAAATCATGTCACTATGAAGAGCTTTAATAAGCACAGTGGAAGCCTTTAACAGAGTCTTCAGGTCATCAAAGGATAGTTCAGAGTTTTCCCTTTGAACAAGATCATGAGCAGGTGTTCACTTGACTTTTTCATGAGCAAATTTCCAAGTTGTATCCCAGAGTTTTTGCTTTTCAAAATTGAGAAAATCTTCAATTGTAGGTTCTCCCTTGGTAATGTGTCTGACAACACCTTCTTGATCAAGAGCAGGTTTAATCTCATCCTTCAGTTGTGCAACAATACAATAATCCAAATAATCCATCTTTAACATGTCAAGAGCATCATGATCTTTGAGGGGCCATCTCTTAGAGCTATATTGATCAACATAAGAAGTGGATAAGTCAGTGGGCTCCTCATCAGCAAAAATAGGAGAAAGAGAATCCTCAAAGTCTACATCAGGATCATCTGCAATAGTACTAGTACTAGGTTCATCAGAGTTTGTAACTTTAGGGACAAGTTGATCAGCAGATCCTATTTCTAGTATTCTCTGAGCACCTACACAAGGAACAGAACAACCTAAGACACTCTTTTCTTTTAAAGTAATCTCATTACTTTTCAGATCACACATCTCATGACTTTCAATAGTCAAAGTTTGTTCACTAGAAGTAACTAACTTTTTTCTCATATCTAACTCTCCTTTTGCCAGAACCAGTGTCTGCTTCTCTATTTCATTTATGTTTTCCACTCATTTTACTTCAGTCTCACAAGAAAGGCTCAAATCACATTGTCCTATAAAAATAAGAGGTGGCTGAGAAGAGATATATGTGGTCACATGAATAAAGGGTACCCTTACAGGACTATCTTTGGTCATTACAACAGTAAAAGATAGAAATATAAATTCTGAACTTATGTTATCAGAGTATGTAAATTCTGAATAAAAGTCAGAGTTTATACCATGTAAATTTGTAGAGGCAGATGGAGTGTCCATTGGCTTAGTAGACAGCGGTTGCACCAGAATTTCATCAGAGAATGCCAAATGAGTAACATCATAGCTTGATTTCTCAGCATTTGCAGCACTGGATTTAGAGTTTAGCTAATGTTCCTTGTCTTGGTCTTCAATCACATTGTTGGTGATTGGTTCTTGTGGGACCAGAGTCTATTCAATAGTTGTTTCACCACTTTGAGGTAAAGGTTCTTGTGTGCTAGACTTTGCCAGAGTTTGACCTGCAGTATCAGCAATAATAGGATCTACAGTCAGAGTTTAAGTGCCTGCAATCACATTGGTGGTGATTGGTTCTTGTGTGGATGGGGCCTTAACATCTTCTTCAATCCTTTGAGCTGAAAGTTCTTGTGGGCTGTACCCATTATCCAAATTGGCTTCATTTGTTGGTAAGGTGGCTTCTGTTGAACTTTGATCAACGGGTTCTTGTGGGCTTGGCCCTTTAGAGACTGCTACCTCACTTTGAGAGATAGGTTATTGTGTGTCCAGGCCAAAAGAAACTCTTTGTTTCTTCTTCATGGAGAAAACTAGGGAATCATTCTTTCTTTCTTAAAAGGCAGAATTATCCGTAACCTTTTGAGCAATCATATCTCTTGTAACTTGATCAGATAGTTGCCTCATCCTTTCATAAGATAATTCAAGTACCCTTTTAGGTGGTGAGTTGGTGATCATCTAGTTGCCTCACCCTTTGATAAGATAAAAATATGAAAGTGTATCAAAGTTATGTGCATAGTTATCATATCGAAAATTATATTTTGTTATATGTATTACTTGTTACTTGGCACAACTAGTTGGATCAATTAGTTATTTGCTGGGTTGTATAGCTCATTGCTTGCAATTTTCAGGTTCGGTGTAAGAAGAAGTTGGAGTGCATTTGAGTTCGAGAATCTTAGATTGAGAGTAGATTGATTGTTGACTTTTCATTGTTAGCTCTGATTTTGTAATAGTTACCTCTGTACATAGTTTTGGAATAATAAATTGGAATGTATTTTAGATTTGCTCGAATTAAAAGTTCGAAAAAGGGCAGGTTGTTATAGTTGGTATCAGAGCCAGGTTATTTTCCTGCAGACTGGCTTTAGCCTTGACCTGTGGACAGTTGGGTGATTAGTGACTTTTTGGATAAACGTGCGAGTGATCTTTTTGGAGTAATGGATTTTTGAGAATTTAGGGACCAAATTCTTTTTAAGGAGGGTAGTATGTAATATCCCGTAATGAATTCTAACTTATGATGAATTTACTACGAATTTTAAAAGATAGTTGAGTTGTGTATGTAAAATCCTACAGATTTTAACGTCAAAGACGAATAAAATAATAAATATTTGTCTATCAAGAGAGATTTATAACTATTTAGTCTTGATGGCTCGAATATAATACAAAAGAATGAAGAGATCTCAATCTATATATAGAGTTTTAAAACCCTACACCAAAACCTATTATGATTCAAATTTGACCAATATTTGAAAGCCCATTATTCTAATATTATTCTAATTCATAATCTCTATCAAATTTTAATCCTTTTTATTATTATTAATCTAAAAAAACACAGGATATTACATACTACCCTCCTTAAAAAGAATTCTTAAAAATCCAATAAGATCACTCACACTATCGCACATCTATTTGAAAAGTTACTAATCACCCAAGTTACCTACAGGTCAAGCCTAATGGCAGTCTACAAGCTTCGAACCTAGAGCTATGGATACCAATTGTAACAGCCCGCCCTTTTTCAGATTATTATTTCGAGAAAAACTAAGATACAATAAAATTTAATAATACAAAACTCTATTACAAAGATAAATATTATAAAAGTGCAGCAAACAATGACAAGTCAACAACCAATCCACTCCAAATCTAAGATCTTCGAAATCCAATGTACCTCAACTTGAACTTATGCCAAACCTGAAAATTAAAAGAATGAATTGTGAAGTCTAGCAAGGAACTATCATCCAATGACTCAAATTACTTGTCCACGCCCATTTATTTCAATATCGTATATTTTATTGATTTATTGACATGTGATTAATATGAAAAGAATTTTCACAAATCCTCAGTCTTAGTCGCGTAAAGTATAAGATCCCGGCCACTGGAAATGTGTCACATAAGGATAAGAATAAGATCCCAGTCTCTGGGAAAGTATGACATAAGGATAAGAATAAGACCCTGACCACTAGGAAATTGTGACATAAAGTTTAAGATCCCAACCACCGGGAAAATGTGTCATAAAGTATAAGATGATGGTTAGATCTTTCCGAAAAGTCCAGAATCAACGAATTCCAAGTTGCAATGAATTTACTACGAATTTTACAAGATGGTTGAGTTGTGTATGGTAAATCCTACGAATTTTAATAACAAAGATTAAGAAAAATTATTCAAGATTGTATCGAGAAAGATTTATAACTATTTAGCCTTGGTGGCTCACAAATAATATGAAAGAATGAAGACATCTTAATCAACATATAATGTTTTAAAACCCTACACCAAAACCTACTATGATTCAAATATGACTCATATTCGAAAGCCCATTATTATAATCTAATTTTAATTCCTAATCTTTATCAAATTTTAATCCCTTTTTATTATTATTATTAATCTATTTTACTATTCTATAAAAAAATGAGATATTACATGAATGCATGACCTGCACAAGATCAATGCAGGTTCTTCTACTGAAGTAGCTAAAGTTGGTTCTAATTCATCTTCCAATACCAAACCTTGCAGGAATAAATCAATACTAGTATTTAATTGCACTAGCAGTTGAAGGTCGAAAAGAATTGAAGAACCTGGGCTTAAGCTTACAGATGCCTCAGGTTCAATAAATATTTTCCTTCTTTTCTGAAGAGGCAAAGATGCGAAGGTTATTTTAAAAACATCCTGACAAGGTCCAAAGACTTCCCTAGACTTAATAAAAAGTTTTCTCTTAACGAGCAGAGGAGTAGAGAACAGTGTTTGATGTTCTACGATAGTGGTTGAAACTAGTTGGTGGTCAGATTCCTTGTTGGATCCTAAAGCCATTGGGGATTGAGTTGTGTGTGTTGCCAAGTGAGGCTCAGATGAATCAAGAAGTGTGAGATATTCAGGATTCAAAAAGTCTGACAAGTCAAAGTTTAGGATATTACCTTCATCATCACTTACCACTGGTGAACCAGGGTTAATGATGTTCTTTTTCGATAGTGTACACCCAAACTTTACGCTTCCGGAGAAGATTTTTTAGCAAAGCTGGAGTTAGAACATCATTAAATATTAATTGTTGGAACCTGAGATAATAACATTCAACATTGTGATCGTTGATGTTTCTCTTCTCTTCGGTTCTCATAACAGAGATTAATTCATTCATAATTAATCGGCCAAACCTTATGTTTAAATTATTGGCCACAACATACCCTATCTTCTGAGTGAAGCGGGCGATACTTGTCCAACCTCCCTTTTTAGGGGCAAATGCATGACTAATTATATGAAAGGAGATGTTCCACTCTTTGGGAAGATTGTTCTTATAAATCTCTTTTAAGTCCAAGTCCCCATGGTGAGTGATAGTCATGAAAAAGTTATACAGTTCGGGCTTATCAACTGAAGGTACTAGATTATCTGTTTCAAAGAACTAGATTATTTGTTTCAAAGTCCAAGATGTGACTTAAATCGTGTTCTGTTACAGTGATACCCTTGTTAGGTAATGAAAAAGTGAAACTGAGTTCCTCGTTAGTGGACGTGTTGACAGCACTATAGTAACACACAAGAAATGCATCATGATTTAATTTCGGGCTTGCGGTTATTGCATATCGTACGTTACAATGTTTGAGTAGAAACCAAATCCAAAAGCGATAATGAGATTCGAGAATGGACTCGGGATCTATTGCGAATGCATAATTTATTTTAAGTATAATAAATTTTCCTGACAATTTTAATAAATTAAAATAGTCGAAATGTTTATTATTTAATTAAAACAAATAATTGGCAACATAATTTTTAATAATCAATTATTAACCCTTAAATATTTAAATTACTAAAAAAAATTCAAATAATATATGTTAAACCTTGAGTAATTTGCTTCACAAAAATAATTTTTGTTTAATTTTTAACCAATTTTAATAACCTAGATCTAGTGTATGCAGTTCGAATGATATGAAATGAGGATTTTGCAAAATCTTGATGAACAGATGTGATTCTAATATATGTTATGAAATAGAGTATGATGATCACAAATCTAATCTTAGTTTTTAAAACGGACGGTTAAAAAATGTTTAGTAAGTAATCGAACATGAACGAATTCGAGTTCAAAAATGGTTGTGTGTGTATTGTATATAACTGTCGATTGAAACTAGTGAATAAGGAAGAAAAGAACTACTAAGTCAAGTATATATATATCTAACATCTATACAGGGTATGAGGGGTCGACACATTTGAAATGTGTCGACTCGGATATGCCCGAAGAGAGAAATGAGAACAAATGACTTAGACAAATTAGCTGCAGTAGTAACACCTGTCGACACATTTGTGTCGACTGAGACTCCAATGATGCATAGGAAAATAATTTAACTAAGTAGAATTAGCATACAATGGATGATCATCGACACATATCTGATTAAGGCAAATTATTCTAAGTGCCTTACTGAAAGGGTCGACACAAAAACAAATAAAATAACACAAGCAATTAGTGTCGACACAATTTGAGATCTAGAAAAAAATACACTACAGTTATAAAACTCGACACATTTTAAACCAAGAATTGAAAGTCAAGTTTTATTAACCACGAGTAATTTGATGTCGACACATTTTAAAACCAAATGTGTCGACTGATTATCACTTGTGAAAATGAAATTTTACTCGAACAATAAAATGTGTTGCATTTTATTTCGATAAAAATTCGAATAAAGGATTTTCAAAATAATTTAGAATAAATTCTAAATATATTTCACAATTATTTTAATAAATTATTTATTACCATTAATTGATATTAGACAAATAACTTAAATAAAATAATTATTCTACTTATATATATTAATAAATTTAATTATGTAGCAAATAAATCTTTTAATTGCAATAAATTCTATAAATTAATATAAGTAAAATTAAATAAATACTATCAACCTATTAAAAATTAATTTAAGTATTTAAATAATTTAATTACACTTAATTAATTATCAAATAAATATATCAAGATATATTTGGGGTAATTAATTAATTAAAAAATAGAATGCTTATTCTAGATATTCAAATAAATTCACAAATCCTTTTAATATGGAAAATTAAATATTTGTGAACTTATTCACACCAAATTGCAGATAAAATCTAGACATTTGACATCCCAAGTTCACTAACCAACCTAGAGAAGGTAACTTCATCAAGGGGTTTAGTGAAAATTTCTGCAATTTACTGCTCTGTGAGTACAAAACGTAACTCCACAGTATCATTCATGACATGCCCTCGAATAAAATGATACCTGAATCAATGTACTTGGTCCTTGAATGCTGAATAGGATTGTTTGATATTGCTATGGCACTAGTTGAAAGTCATATTACTAGTCCTACTTGTAATAAGTAGATGACAACTCAACTCAGGTAAGAAAGCGAAGTAAATAATAAATATTGAATATAGAGGAAGAACAAAAGAAGCTAAGACAGGACATGACAAGACACAAAGACCACTACAGAAGAAATGAGAATCAACATTGTAGTTAGTCATCCGTGAACCAGACCAGTGCACAGGGTGTCAACAATGTCAGTGAAGATTCGTCATAAAAAAGTTCAAGTGGTTAAAAAGGTTATTGTTGAAGAACAGAAGAGTTTTATCTACATCAACAATAGTCAAGCCTTTAATTTAATTCTCTGTTAATTAATTAAATTAATTAGTTACTTTAATTAGTAAATTAATTCACTCAGAATTAATTTATTTCTTAAATTAATTAAAGGATTAATTAATTTAGAATTATTTTAGAATGTCAGAAGACAGAAGCTGGTAGCTCAAAGGAATACAGGTTTTGTTTGGAATGTAGTGTACAAGAATCAGAATCCAAGATTGAATATTTGACTGGGTACATGCAGTGGTGAAAAGAAGTATGGTCTAGTTTAAAGAATCAGATTATTTAAGGAACAGAGGTACTTCTAATTGCAACTGTAGATACAGCTAAACAGGCCTGACGGTACAGACTTAAAGAAAAGAAATTGGCTGTTGAAAAAGAGTCATACCGAGAGAAGTTAAAGAGTCATACCGAGAAGAAATCTTGAGTCATACCGAAGCCCAATTGCAAGTCATACCGAGCTTCAATCCAATGAGTCATACCGAGTGAATTCAAAGAGTCATACCGAAAAATTCTTAGATGAGTCATACCGAGTTTCTTTCCTTTAAAATAAGTCATTCTGATTTATTTTAATTAAAGAAAATTCGAATATGACTTACAAGGAGTCATACCGAGCTTACAATAAGTCATACCGAATTCTGAAGAGTCATACCGACAGAAATAAGTCATGCCCAGCCTTTTTGTGAGTCATACAAGTGTTAAATCAATTGAGAAAAAGGTCATACTGGGATGAGTCATGCTGGCTTTCCACCTCTATAAATATGAGGCCGGGGGCTTCATTTTTCAGAGTAGAAAAACAGTCAAATTCAGCAATTTGTCTGCAACGTCATATTCATAGACTTTTTGTGCTAGTTTGGTTTTAATTCCTTATGTAGAACAATTCATGTCAAATTTGTTCTAGGAATTAAATGTTTATTCTACCGAATATTGTAATACCCTTTCAAGTTTAATATACGTATTTAACTTGAATCTTGTTTACTTACTTGCTAATTTCTATATCTTAATTGTTATATCATAAAAATAGAAAGTTAGTAAGTCAGCCTCCCAAACACTACAAGGACCCGAACCCTCAGCTAAAGCAATAATTTAATTCCGCAAATTCTGAGAAGAATTTTAAATTGTTGTCAGTATCGCATTCAACCCCCCTTCTACGATACTTCCAGGACCCAACAATTGGCATCAGAGCAAGCTGATTGATATACAAATCAAGATCCGCAGTCCAGTGAAGCTCAGGGTACCGAAGCTGTTTTGAACTCTGAATGTCTAGAGGCCTTGTTAAATAAATTTAGTTTATAAATTTAAATTTAAATAAATTTATTTTATAAATGTTATTTAAAATAAATTTATTTTGTAAATTTAATTTAAATGAGTTTATTATTTAAACTTGAAAAAGTTTCTTTTATAAACTTAATTTAAATAAGTTTACTTTATAAATTTTAATTTAAATAAATTTATTCTTTAAATTTAAATAGATTTCCTTTTATAGTTTAAATTTGTTTAGATAATTTTATTTTATAAATTTAACTTTAGATAAATTTATTTTATAAATGTTATTTAAAATAAATTTATTTTGTGAATTTAATTTAAATGAGTTTATTATTTAAACTTGAAAAAGTTTGTTTTATAAACTTAATTTAAATAAGTTTATTTTATAAATTTTAATTTAAATAAATTTATTCTTTAAATTTAAATAGACTTACTTTTATAATTTAAATTTATTTAGATAATTTTATTTTATAAATTTAAATTTAGATAAATTTATTTTATAAATGTTATTTAAAATAAATTTATTTTGTGAATTTAATTTAAATAAGTTTATTATTGAAACTTGAAAAAGTTTCTTTTATAAACTTAATTTAAATAAGTTTACTTTATAAATTTTAATTTAAATAAATTTATTCTTTAAATTTAAATAGATTTCCTTTTATAATTTAAATTCATTTAGATAATTTTATTTTATAGATTTAAATTTAGATAAATTTATTTTATAAATGTTATTTAAAATAAATTTATTTTGTGAATTTAATTTAAACGAGTTTATTATTTAAACTTGAAAAAGGTTTATTTTATAAACTTAATTTAAAATAAATTTATTTTATAAATTTAATTTAAGTAAATTTATTAGTTAAATTTATATAGATTTAATTTATAATCTAAAGATATTAAAACTTGGTCCATTTTTCCAAAACGGTTTGTACTTGGAAAATTCTTCGTTTTGGCTCAGAATTAATTCGCAGAGCATATGACCCGGTTTCGAGGAAAGTGGTCATTTCGTATTAGTAGGTTTATTCCAGAGCATTTGGATTTTATTGAGGATGATACGATTGTTCATGTTATAGTTCCACAAACTGTTCAAATGTAAAGATAGGATAGATTTATTAGTGAGGAACTCTGAAGATTTTTTTTCTGGCTCTAATGATCATTCTAGTTTTTGTACTTATACAAAACGGATTTAAGAATCGTTAGAGGTCACAACTGAAGAAACATATGAGGCTAAAAGTAGTAAGGCAAGATCAGGGCTGTGTTACACTATTCAAGAAGCTCCCAAGCATTCAAATAAAAGTCTATTCTGAATCTGTGAAGCTTGACATCTTGTCAGAGTCATATTCAGATATTGATGATGAAACTGAGGTTGCAGAAGGAATCAATGTTAATGATGATGATTCAGATCCTAGTAGTGGAAATGGTAGTGAATCTACATAACTCATGGACTTTAACAGAATCCACTCAACAAGGTGAAGGATCTTCAACACATCCTAGCAGCAACTCAGGGGGAGCAAATAAAAGAAGGATCTACTAGTCGTACTCAACACAATGAAGATCAAAGGAACACATTAAGAACATATCTGCCGAGACAAAGGGTTTGGAGTCAAAGTCATTCCTCGAGTCTAGTTCTTAGTGATCCGGATACTAGAGTAAAGACTAGAAGTGCTATGCAAAGTAAATGGTTACTCTTCGGGAAAGAACAATTGTTAAACAGTTGGAATCCTGAAGAAGATTGAAGAAGCACTGATTGATCCAGATTGAGTGATTGCAATGCAAGATGATCTCAATCAGTTCGAAGGCAGAATCTACTGAATTTGGAACCCAGGCCACAAGACAAAGTTGTAATTGGTACTGTAAGGATTTTCAGAGACTGGATGAAATTTGGCATTGTTATGAGGGACAAAGCCAAACTGGTTGCTACAGAAGGTATCGACGATGATGGAAACAGAATCTTCGGGACTTTCAAGATCTAGCTAAAGCACCAGAGACGAGACTTGATACTAATTAGGGCTGAACAAGTTGATGTACAATAGCTCCTGGACTTTGAAGTTTCTTATCCACTGGAATTTGTATATCATTCTTTTCACAAAGCTCTCTATGACGGAGGTAAGAGATCAAGCAATCGTCAAGGACATAGTATGACACTCTAACTGATAATTACTTGAATATGATTTTATATTAGAGTCGTTATACACATATCTCTCTAGAATACAAGGCACACACACATAATGTTTAGTGCAAGTATACCATGATTATATTATATGTGGGTCTACTGTGCATAAAGACCATATATTTTATTCTCAATATGCCTGTGTGAAAGTTTCCACGTGGATACTAGAGAATCTAATCTTATAGCTATGAATTGTTAGATATCTTAAGGGATTACCAACTCTTAAAATAAGGTACCCTAAAGATACTAGGTTTAACCTAATTGGCTATATAGATATAGATAAAGCAGGTTATAAGAAAGACAGGGAGGTAATTACCAGAAGCTGTCAAACTCCATCAACTCTGCTGAATAATCTCTTCACCACTCACGGAACAAGCGCATGGGCACCAGGTATCATTTATGTCGAGAGTAGTCCTTAGTAGAATAACTTGCAGATATTTACTAAACAACTTGATAAATTCATTTTGTCTAAGTTGGTTAGTGAAGTTGGGATATTATTTATGTGAATATTTGTTGGAAATCTCATCTACAAGGAATTCTTAAATGAGTTCACAAATATTAAATCGTCCATATTTAAAGGACTTGTGAATTTATCTAAAATCCAGAACCTCGTACTTAGTGCTACTACTTTAATTATCATGTTTACAATGTTATATGCATATGTGGTAATTAGGTGTTCTAGCATAAGTTTGAATATTATCTTAATTGATTTAAATTATGATGTCAGACAATTCGATGTCAGATCAGTCTCATGATTTAAATGAATTAAAATAATATGCAGCATAATTGTTTGTATGATAAATATTTAATGAGTATCAGTTAATGATATCTTACTTAATTGTTTTGATATTTTTCTCTGATATTTTTAAATGTTTTGTTACAAATAATTGTGACACTTTTAATATTAGTGACATTATTTAGAATTACTGATCTAAATAATCAATGCATATTTCAAAAACACTAATATTGAATAACGGAAGTATTTTCTAAGATATGCGTATATAAAATTCTCAATATTTTATATACTTAAAAATATTTCCAAAATTTGTTTTACTTCTAGGTATCAACCATTTGTAAAATGATTTGTTTTCAAACACTTGTTTCAATGTTTGTTGCACATTGATTCAAAGTACCTAAACAGTGGTTGTTGCTTTGAAGGCCTTATACTGTATTGCTAAGAATACATCCACCCCTATTGTAATAAAATTTTCTATTTTAAGTTAGGGATAAAATCAGGTGGATGAAAATGATGAATATCATAATTGCATTATGAGTCGGAAAATCATAGTCCTCTATCTGATAAGGATGGTTTGCAAAACTGTTTTCAAATCATACATTATTAAGGTATAAAGGAAAAGAGTCATTTTAACGAGATATAATTTGGTAAGAGAGTTGAATTTCTTATTTGGTAAAAATTCTCGCGTTTTATAATGGGAAGTTTGCCTTATAGGAAATTCATAAAGGATAAAAACTTTCTTCTATGATACAACTTTCCCGCGTTTTATTATGGGATATGTATCTTAAAGAAAATTTTGTATCATGCTTTTAAATGATAAATCTTTAGTTCTGACAAAACTCTTTTATTGAAAGTGCTTTAATGCAATATATTACCATTCCTTATTATATTTTTCCTTCTCCTTGGGATGAAAAATATGTTTTGGAATGTTAAGGTGATTATCTTTTTATCTCAATTGGTTCTTTCCAGTTAGCCCCCAATGGCTATAGAAACTGGCCAAGAGGTTGAAAACCCATCAATCTCTTACCCAGGCCATAATACCAAACACCAATTCATCCACTTCCATATATTAACCCCTGGAGATATAAGGAACTCATTTAAGTTAGAGGTTGATAAGGGAGATACTGCACTTGATGCAGCAAATAAGGATGATGTCGGAAGTGCACCCACAGCTCTACCTCCAGAGAAGAAAAGGAGTATATAACTGAGGTAACTGTAAGCTCATCTGCATCTTCTCAAAAGGATGCAGAGCTGAAAAGGCAATAAAACTGTCTCTGGAATCATTCTCTCTACAGGATGAATCCATTGAAATTCGCTCGTCAGCTAGAGCACTTTGTAATGAGTCAAGCACACCACCGGCACTCACGCTGATGGTAAGCCTAAATAGATAAATTCTAGGAACACATTGCAAGGCGTGCACAGTGAGAGGTACATGCAACATTTTTAGTTTTGTACAGTTTTATTTAATTGGCATATTTATTTATTTTTATTAAATTGGCATATTTTTACTTTATAGTTATTTTTATTTCATTTTATTTTGAATTTTATTTTTGTCTACGAGAAATTATTCTAAGAATCATATGTATTAAATGTCAATATTTAAAGAACTTGTGAATTTCTTTACATCTACATTCTCGAACTTACATATATCTCTGATATAATGTATGAAGTTAAATGCTAATTTTCATTCCTATGATTATTTAGTATTTAGCAAGATTATTTTATCTTATTAAAATTATGAATTGAAGCAATTAAATGTTTATTAGCTTCATAGTTTTAATACGATGAGATATAAAAATAATAATTACTTGCTTTTTGAAATTATTATTAATTATCATATTTTGATAGTTTGTTATTATTTCATTGCAATTAATTATGATTTTTGTTGTTAGTGATAATATATATTGTTTATCTAAAAATCACTAATAATAAAAGCATATATGTGTCCTGCCGAACAAGAGCAATCGACTCGAGGTAAAGCAGGTAATATCGATCTTGATATATTATCTAATCAATTGGTATAAATATATATATATATATATATATATATATATATATATATATATATATATATATATACACACACAATTGATATATTGATCCCTCAGTGGCTATAGGACAAGATCAAGGGATTGAAAACCTATAATCTCTAACACAGATCATAACCACAAACACTCAAACAGATACAACTTCATCTACTAAACCCCTGAAAAGAAAAGTTTATCAACTAAAGAGGGTGAGAGAGTAAGTGCCTCTAGTGCACTAGAAAAGAGAAGTATCTATGAGTGTTCCAGCAGCTCTGCCTCTAGTTAGAATATGAAATTGAAACCAAGGCAACTGCTAACTAATCTATATCCTCCCAAAAGGGTATAGATTTGCAAATGGCAAAACTGTTACTAGGTTCATTCTCTCAACAGAGTGAGTCTATTGAATTCGGCCTGTCAGCCAAGGCCATTTGTAAAGAGTCAACTTCATCTGGACACTCTCAAACACTGCAAACCATATATGTAATATTCAAATGCACTGTAAGGATTGTCACACACTAAGGATGAATTGACGGAAGTAATTATTCTAAACTTCCATATCAAGGAAGGAAGGATGATTGATGATTCTGACTGAATCAACATGCCTTCACAAGCGTCAGGAGGAAACTTGGATCATTTGCTAAATTATAGATCCTTGTCTCCCTTCCCAGATGGAACATATCTGGATTCCCAACGGAATAGATCATCTTAGATGATCAACAACTCATTGAATCTATTCCTGAAGCAATTCAGTTTTTAAAGTCAAATATTTTAATGGATTCAATTGAGGACGGGGATTTACGAAACCCCATTGCACCACCAGTGACCTCTCTTGAAGGGGCTATGGTGATCTTTCTTGCAGGTACAAACGATTGTGTCATCCGTACTGAGAGAGAGAAACAGTGTTGTGAGGAAAGAGTGAAACACAAGTGAGAAAGAGTGAAAATATATATTCTATGAGTGAAACACTTAGAGCGTATATGAGCGAAACACTTGTGCGAAACATAAAGTAAAATCACACACTAACACAATTACCAAATCCCATTCCCAATTATCTGTTACAGATTTATAATGTTACTCAACTAAGGGGGATGAAATTTCTTCTATTAAGGATTCTGAAGAGGATTACTCAACTAAGGGGGAGAAGTGTTGAACAGTTCGAACTGTTGAACAAGGTCCAAAAAGGGAGAAGTAGATCCAAAAAGGGAAAAGTGTTGAACAAGATCCAAATGGGAGAATTGTTTAACAAAGACTTTTACTAGAATAGGATTACTCCATTGTTGAAAAGGGGGTATATAACAACATGCTTGGATTGAATCCATTTGATTTTAGAAAATTCTTGTATATAGGATTAACTGGATTTTCTAAAATGCATAACATGTCATAGTTTGCATTTTTTATATCTGCGATGGTTTAATGCTGTATGTATGCCATGTCTGTTGTTACCTCTATTAAATTGGTTGGATAATTCACGTAAGGGAAGAATGAATTCACCTTGGGAGAGAAGTGAAGACAGAAGTTGGAGAAACAGAGGATAGATGGTAAGAAGAGAACAAGACTTCATCCCTGTCATCCTAAGGGGGAATAGTGATGAGTCTGGGAAATGAAGATAATACTACTTGTATAATATGTTCAGTACTAGAGGAACAAACATCTTTCATTTCTAAGTTCACTCAAGAAATCTGGTAATGTAGAATCTGAACCAGAGAAACCAGCCACTGAAGATGTACCAATGACACCTGGTCACAAAAGTTAAACTCTAGAAGAAAGTGAAGTTGATACTTCTGAAACTGGAAATGATAGGTAAGTCAAGATAGAACTTTGTTAAATATGTTCAGTCTAGAGGAACATCTATCTTATATTTATCTTTCATAATTGAAATCTGGAAATGTATTATATAATCCAGAAAACAATTTATTATTTACAGTTCTTAAATGTCGTATTATTTTCTTAGTTGTTAGTTGAGTTATCCTCTAGGAATTTGTGTGTTAAATGTTTAACAACAAATAGGGGGAGATTGAAAGTCATTTTACTAGTCCTATTTGTAATAAGTAGATGACAACTCAACTCAGGTAAGAAAGCGAAGTAAATACTAAATATTGAATATAGAGGAAGAACAAAAGAAGCTAAGACAGGACATGACAACACACAAAGACCACTACAGAAGAAATGAGAATCAACATTGTAGTTAGTCATCCGTGAACCAGACCAGTGCACAGGGTGTCAACAATGTCAGTGAAGATTCGTCATCAAAAAGTTCAAGTGGTTAAAAAGGTTATTGTTGAAGAACAGAAGAGTTTTATCTACATCAACAATAGTCAAGCCTTTAATTTAATTCTATGTTAATTAATTAAATTAATTAGTTACTTTAATTAGTAAATTAATTCACTCAGAATTAATTTATTTCTTAAATTAATTAAAGGATTAATTATGAATTATTTTAGAATGACAGAAGACAGAAGCTGGTAGCTCAAAGGAATACAGGTTTTGTTTGGAATGTAGTGTACAAGAGTCAGAATCCAAGATTGAATATTTGACTGGGTACATGCAGTGGTGAAAAGAAGTATGGTCTAGTTTAAAGAATCAGATTATTTAAGGAACAGAGGTACTTCTAATTGCAACTGTAGATACAGCTAAACAGGCCTGACGGTACAGACTTAAAGAAAAGAAATTGGCTGTTGAAAAAGTGTCATACCGGGAGAAGTTAAAGAGTCATACCGAGAAGAAATCTTGAGTCATACCGAAGCCCAATTGCAAGTCATACCGAGCTTCAATCCAATGAGTCATACCGAGTGAATTCAAAGAGTCATACCGAAGAATTCTTAGATGAGTCATACCGAGTTTCTTTCCTTTAAAATAAGTCATTCTGATTTATTTTAATTAAAGAAAATTCGAATATGACTTACAAGGAGTCATACCGAGCTTACAATAAGTCATACCGAATTCTGAAGAGTCATACCGATAGAAATAAGTCATGCTCAGCCTTTTTGTGAGTCATACAAGTGTTAAATCAATTGAGAAAAAGGTCATACTGGGATGAGTCATGCTGGCTTTCCACCTCTATAAATATGAGGCCGGGGGCTTCATTTTTCAGAGTAGAAAAATAGTCAAATTCAGCAATTTGTCTGCAACGTCATATTCACAGACTTTCTGTGCTAGTTTGGTTTTAATTCCCTAAGTAGAACAATTCATGTCAAATTTGTTCTAGGAATTAAATGTTTATTCTATCGAATATTGTAATACCCTTTCAAGTTTAATATACGTATTTAACTTGAATCTTGTTTACTTACTTGCTAATTTCTATATCTTAATTGTTATATCATAAAAATAGAAAGTTAGTAAGTCAGCCTCCCAAACACTACAAGGACCCGAACCCTCAGCTAAAGCAATAATTTAATTCCGCAAATTCTGAGAAGAATTTTAAATTGTTGTCAGTATCGCATTCAACCCCCCTTCTACGATACTTCCGGGACCCAACACTAGTGTTGTCACAAAATATTAGAATTTTGCTCAGTAACAGTTCATAGACCTAGAGTTGGTTCCTCATCCATAAGATTTGAGCACAACAGCTACCATCTGCAATGTATTTCGCTTTGGTTGTCAAAGTTGATACTGAGTGGTGCTTCTTGCTATACTGATAAATTAGTCTTCTACCAAGAAACTGACAGCTTCCTTATGTACTCTTCCGGTCAATCTTATAACCTGCAAAATCAGAGTATGTATAGCCAATAAGATCAAAACCTACACCTTTAGCGTACCAAATATCAAGATTCAGACTTCCCTTAAGATACCTATATATTCTTTTAACAATTATAAGCTGTGATTTCTTAGGATCAGCCTGAAACCTAGCACACAAGCATGTAGCAAATATAATATATGGTCTACTTGCAGTTAAGTAAAGTAATGAGCCGATCATATCTCTATAGCTTGTGACGTTAACTCTCTTACCAGGTTCATCCTTGTCAAGCTTAATGGCAGTTGTCATAGGGGTTTTGGCTTGAGATGCATCTTCAAGACCATACTTCTTCAAAAGATCTCTGATGTACTTGGTCTGGAAAATGAAGATTCTATCTTTTCTTTGACTTATTTGGAATCCATGAAAGTAATTCAACTCTCCCATCAAGCTCATTTTATACTTACTCAGCATTAACTTAGCAAATCTACTACACAGTTGTTCGTTAGTAGAACCAAATCTTCTTGAGAATAACTTTTAGCAACCAGTCTCGCTTTGTTCCTTGAAATAATGCCATCTTCATCCGGTTTATTTTTGAATACCCATTGGGTTCCTATGATTGACTTGTTCTTAGGCCTAGGTACCAGCTTCCATACTTTCTTCCTTTCAAATTGATTGAGCTCTTCTTACGTTGCAATTAGCCAATCAGGATCATCTAGTACTCCTTCAACCTTCTTTAGTTCTATTTCAGATAGGAAATAAGAGAAATGACATTCATTATACATATCACTTCTAGTCTAAACTTTAGCATGTAGATCACCTATAATATGTTCATAGGGGTAATCTCTTCCCCACACCCTATGTCTAGGAAGATTTTCTCTAGATGATTCAGCTTGATTTTCATTGTGCTGAGTTCTACTAGTTGATCTTTCACTTGCTCCCCCTAAGTTGCTGCTAGGTTGATAATATGATTCTCTGTCAATACTAGTGGTTTTTGTAAATCTTCCATTGTTCTCACTACTTCGGTCAGAATCACAATTACCATTATTCTCATTTGGTTTTTAGTGTTCTCCAGCAACTTCAGGTTCATCTTCACTTTCATCTGAGCTAAAGTTTTCGAAGTTGAGAGTTTTAGTGTCATCTTCCCATTGAATACTTGGGAGCATATTTTCATCAAAACTTACATTCATGCTTTCAATGACTTTCTCGTAGTCAATCACATAAAGCATATACGCCTTAGATTCTAATGAGTAGCCAAGAAATATGCCTTTATAAGCCTTAGCATTAAACTTACCAAACTGCTCATCATCTTTCAATACAAAACACTTTTCTCCAAAAAATGAAAGTACTTCAGTGTTGGTTTCTTGTTGGTCATTAACTCATATGGAGTCTTATCATAATCTTTGTTGATCAGGGTATGATCCTGAGTATAGCAAGCTGTATTGACTGCTTCAGCCCAAAATTATAAAGGTAACTTGGCTTCATTCAACATTGTTCTTCCTGCTTCAACCAAAGTTCTGTTCTTTCTCTCTGCTATTACATTCTGTTACGGAGTCTTGAGCGCTGAATATTGCCTTGATATTCTATTTTTAGTACAGAAGTCATTCAGAATTGCATTTTTAAATTTTGTTTCATTGTCTGACCTTATCTTCCTGACAGGCAAGTTAGATTCTAGGTCAATCTTCTTTATGCGATCAATTATTATCTCGGGGGCTTCATCTTTTGAATTCAGAAACAACACTTATGTGTACTTTGAGTAGTCATCAACAATCACTAGGGCATACCTCTTACTTGACAAAGACATTATATTGATTAGACCAAATAAATACATATGCAACAGTTGTGGTGGTTTAGTGATGCTTGTCTTGTCTTTGATTCTGTGAGATGTTTTCTTTGATTTACCCTTTTCATATGCCTCACAGACCTTCTTGAAAGAATTCCATTTCAGAAAAACCTTTCACCAACTCCCTCTTTACCAAAGAGTTCGTTGCTTTGAAGTTTAGGTGTCAAAGTTTCTTGTGCCATAACCAACTATTCTCTGTTGAAGCCTTGTTGTAAAAACACTTGACTTCTCATTTGCTTGCAGAGAATAAATCAGCTATGAAGAGATTCCACTTTCTCACTCCTTGTAGAGCAAGTTTCCCATCTTTCCTATTTTTGATTGCACATCTCTCCTTTCTGAAATTGACATCATAACCTTTGTCATAGAATTGACTGATGCTCAAGAGATTATGTTTCAATCCTTCAAAAAGAGAGATATTTTCAATTATGACATTCCTAATTTCCAAATTGCCATATCCCGTTATGAATCCTTCGTTGTCAACACCAAATGTCACTATAGGGCTAGCTTTCTCAACAAATATGATAACATGGCTTTATCACCTATCATGTGTCTTGAACAACAGCTGTCGAGAATCCACATAACACGCTTGCTCTTTTCTATGCCCTACAACCATAAATTGATTACTGTTTCTTTGGCACCCAAACTTGGTTCGGTCCAAGAGACTTAGAGAATTTAACAGATTTAGCTACAGGGTCTACCTTTACATAGTCTTTCTCATTGACTATGCCCTTTATCTTTTGGTTTAGCCTTGACAGATTTGTCTTTAGGCTTTGTGATAGGGGTTTCTTGCCTAGACTTAGGAGGACTAGTAGTCTTTGCCTTAACATACTTTCTATTCATGTTCATGTCATTGTTGATTCAAGTACTAGACGAAGAATTCATAAGATTTATATAAGCAAACATGAAATTAAAATCACATGGCATACATCCAACTTTTTCACATGGTTGATAAAAATTAGACATGGTAAGCATACTAGGATTTTCATTGTTTTCTACTTTAACCTTTTTACAAGCATCTGTAAGATGTCTAGAAGAATTGTAATTGTTACAAACATTCCTAACAGCATTAGGGAAATAGGAATAATCAAATTTCTTGTTAGCACCTATTTTACCATTCATGTTAGCCTTTTTCTTTTCATTCTTGTTACCTACATCAGTTTTAACCTTATCTTTGGGATCTTCAATTCTAACTGATTTCTTAGGCAATTTAGCTTTCTCTTCTTCTTCTCTCTTTTCATCCTTAACAAGTATTTCTTTTTTAATTATGATATCATCTTCATTAAAGGGCTCTGGGATAAACTTCTTGTATAGGGGCTTAGTGACATTTTTTAGAACATGTGAAATGTCTTGCATCACAGGACTTTCCTCAACAATAGACTCCACATGTCCCTTACCAGCTTTCTTATCATAATCAAAACAAATTCAAGATTTTTGATCTATGATTTGTCTATCTATAGCCTCATTAGCAAGATTAGCATATTTCTTATATGCTTGAAGTTTTAACTCTAACTCAGAAATTTTATTCCTAAATGTAGTTTCTACTTCCCTGTTGCATTTGTCTTTGTTCTCTAGATATTCAATTTTCCGTTTAAGATCTTCTAAAGTTACACAAGAAAGTTCTAGTTCTTAATTTTTAGCATCTAGCATTTTATTTCTAAGAACTAGTTTAGCATTTTCTTCTTCAAATACTAGCATGCTTATGTGAACATTAAACATTTCTACATTAAGATCTTCAACAATTTTCTTATAATCAGAATTAAACATATCAAAAGTGGAAAGAAATGATTCTGTTGATGATTGAGTTAATGCCTCTAAAGAGTCTACTATAAGTTCTAGATTTCCAAATATTTCTTCATCATCATTGTCAGAATCATCCCAACTCTTTCCTTCAGCTATATAAGCTCTTCCTTGGTGCTTCTTTAGCAGTGCATCATACTTCTGCTTTAGTTCATCATAAGACTCCCTTTTGTCTTTTCCTTATTTATGCTTCCGACATTTTATTACAAAATGTCCTGGTTCATTGTAGTTGTAGCATTTGAACTTGCTTATATCTACCATCCCAATCCTGTAACCATTTTAGTTGTAAGACCCTAAAATTGATCCACCTCAATTGCTTCTGAAACTGGAACCACTTGAGTTTGAATTACTCTTGAATTTGTATTTAGGGTTTTTCCTAAACCTGAGGTTCTTGAACTTCTCTTCCATATAGATCATGGTCATGTTTTCCAGTTGTTCAAGTTCTTCCATTGAGTAGAAGTCATCTTCATCACCTACTTGAGCATTTTTTGTGAATTCAACTTCTAGTAGCTCTTCTTTCTCAGTGAAAGGTTTTTCAGTTTTGGTTTCTAGGGCAGCAAAATCTTTGAATACAAGAGTTGTTGTCTTTAGTAGTTCTGTATTCTTACTATCCATTGTCCCTGGTCCATAAATGATGTGTCTCTGCTCTTGCTCCATTTAATGAGTTTTGAGCTTGCCATACAGCATTTCAATTGACATATCATTTATGTCACCTATTTCTCTCATTGAGGAGATTTTATGTTCCAGGTGTGAAGGAAGTGTCAATATGAATCTATTGTTGATTTCCCTTGTTGAATAGACCTTTCCATGTAGATTCAAGTCATTCAGCAATTTGTTGTACCTCTCAAAGACTTGAGTGATACTTTTTCCAGGTAGTGAATTGATCGAAGGCCTTATATTGGGAGGTAAGAATATCCAGCCTATTCTCTTTGACTTCTTCTATTCCTTCCATCAGTAGCTCAATTGTATCCCACATATGCTTGGCATTACTGCAATTGATTACCTAATAGCATTGCAGTATCCAAAGAATCCACTATGATCAGTTGAAGATTTGTGTCCATTGCAACTTTTTCCTTCTCAGTGTCAGTGAATTCTGACTATTCCTTTGGAGTAAACCTTTGAAGGCATTATTTCGCCATCTTCTGAGACTGTTTTCGGAATCAGCTTCTATGGCACAAACGGACCCTTTTCCAAGATACCCAAATACAGTGGGTTTGTAGCTTTAATTAATAGGGTCATGTTCTTCTTCTATAGGTTATAATTTTCTTTATCGAACAGAGGGATTTTGATGCCACCAACTTTTTGAGAACTCATTGTGTATTTGAAAAATTTTAAATCTCAAGAAAAATTAATTTCTTAAAAATTAAAATTAATTTGAATAAAAACTTTAATTCGAATTCTTGAAGATTGAAAGTCTTAAATATTTTAGTGGACTTAAAATTTTGGAAAAATTCAAAATTTGAATTTTCTTTAAAAATAAAGAAATTTCAAAATAATTTTTCTAGATCTAAAAATACACTTTTTGAAAAAAAATTGGATCTTGATTTGTAACTTCAATCAACAGGCTTTGATACCAATTGTTAGGTGACAAACTATCGTAGAAGGGGGGTTGAATAAAATATTTATAATTTTTCGATTTGTTTAGTGAGTTCATTCTTGGTTGGTTCGATATGGATCTTAAAGCAAATAACGACAAGAATAATTTGGGAATATTTTTTTGTGTTATATAAACCCTGATATGCTACACTCTAAAACAATAAATTGGTTAGCTACAATGATTCAATAAAAACAATAAATACAAAGCTCAGTAGTTTTTAATGGTGTTCTTCGTTGTATCTCTCTCTTGCTGTGTATATATCTTTTGTTCGAATACAAAGTGAATGGCCACTGTGTATATGTAGTGTAGACTTCACAATTTTTAACTACATTGAAATGTGTCGACTTTGATTTCCTATATGCTACAAGAAAATGTGTCGACCAAGTTACACCATGTGGACTTAAAATTAATTCACCCTTCTCCAAAAGTGTCTACTTCTTAACCTTTGTATATCACTTAGGATAAATTCTACTATATTTGGAATGTGTCAATAACTTGATCACCATGAGAGAGAACTTAGAGAAATTTTATGTCTCTTCATTATATGTCCACTAATAGGCCTTGAGTGTACCAACTTAAAATGTTTCCAAGTGTTCCAAAATGTGTCGACTAGAGATCTATATGAATAGACTTAGAATTATTCTAAGTCTCACCAAATGTGTTGACTGATGTGCTAGAGAGCACTTGCCATAATATATGTTCTTTCTAAGTGCAAATGTGTCGACAGCTTCATAGTGTATACCCTTGCCTTAATCACAAATTCATGTGAAGTGAATATGTGTCGACCAAAGCATACTTTGGTGCCATAGGATAATTTTAAGGTAATAACAAACAAAGCTTCTGCTTCAAATCCTTTTACCTTAAAGATATAATCAATTCCTTGGTGTACACTTCAATTCCCAGGCGATTCTTTCATCCAATTAATATGAAAACCCTTTTCACTTGTGTTGACGCTTAGCTTCACAAATGATTAACACTAATCTTAGTCTTCATATTTTCAATTAATTCAATTGACAGGGTTGTTCTACAGCATCATTAAAACTCTAGCTCTGATGTCAACTTTAAAATCCTGAACTTATTGACTTAAATAAGTTTCTTCAAAAATCCAATAAAACATTACAACTCATCAATATCCAACAACTTACAATTCGATAAATTAAATATAAAACTAAATATTGAAATTATGGTCTAACTCCTCAAAAACTGCGACTCGTACTCTTCCCAAAAGGTAGTCCGCCTAATTATGATAACCTATCGGGGAAACAAAAAACATAGATCGGTAGTGAGCGAAATGCTCATATACAGATATATAAGACAATGCATAAGGTGAATAAAGATTAGATGATGATAATATATAATTCAAACCGAATATCAAAATGATGAGTGATGATAAAAAAAATTGAATGAGATAAAAAACAATATATACTTAACTTAAAATACAAAAGTACGTACTTAAAATCAAAGAAAACTTACTCACACATACTCTTACCACTTACTAATAATAATATCAAATAGATCAAAAGTGAATTTACTTACGGATATGAGAGATAAATCTTACACTTATAGGATGTCTCATATTTTCGTTTATCCATAAATATGTCATCAAAACTTACAGGGGCTTGCATAACACATAGCAAATGCTACACAGAATATTACAGGGGCTTGCAAGACACTAAGTACAATGCTACCCAAATGGCCAAAACACACATACAAAGTAGTCATGACTATATGTGTCCCTTAACTTCGGCCACACGTCCATATTATTTAAATACACCGCATAGGGGATGCCAAAGCATGAGATTAATCCACTCTTGACGGATTCTTACAATATCTCCCAAATCGAAATAGTATCACAAAAAACCTGAAAATATCTTACTCAAAATATTCACGCTAAATATCATAATATAGACTATTACAAATAAAATCAGACCTGAACAGTCAGTAAAACTAGCATTTTAGTCTATGAAGATCAACTCAAATGAGAAAGCACAAAACAAAAAACTCGTAGAGGATTCCGTGACCTTTCCAGAATGGTAAGACTCGTAAAAAATGGAGAAGTAATGAGTGCAGAAAATAAATAAATACGGGACGTTAGAACAGGATCAACACCTGATCAAAGTAGTATTTTGAGATTTAAGACCTCAAGATCACAGAATTTGACAGCAGAATGTAAACAAAGAACGAAGAGCCCGGAAAGAACACTCCATAATGATATTACTCATAATTATTGAACAAATATTTAATGTATTATGAATTTCTGAAGTTACAAGATAACAACTCAAATATTTCAATCAGATTGCACAAAAAGCAGATTTCGACACACATGTAGGCCGAATTTCAAACAATATAAAGAACGAAAGTTGTAGATAATTGAAATGCCCTTTTAGGCACAGTAAGATCATAACAATCCGTTAAATAATGAAGAAAATACGAATTTAACAAGAATCAGAAGGGATATGAACTATACACAATATACATATGATTTTGAATAACAAAATGAGAACAAAGAGAGTGTTACAAACACAAAGAGAGTATAACGAAGATATCATCCGTACCTTGGAACTTAGGGATTATGAATGATCCTCAAGAAATCTAGATGCCCCAATCATAAGAAGCTAGTTTAATGTCATCAGCCTTCTCTTAGACCCTTTCTCTTTCTTCTTCTTCTTCTTCTTCATCTCTTTCTCATTTTTCTCTCTACTCCATAGCTGCTCCTAGTATTCTTACGTATCTTCTTTTTTTCTAAACCCTAATTCTTTTTCCTTTTTTTATCTCTTTTCTTTTTCCTTTATTGACTAATAATATTTTATAAAATATCCTAATAAAAAAATAAATATATATAATAAATCAATAATATCTCACTAATATTATTCCTAATATTAAATAATATAACTAAATATATTATAAAAAAAATATGGGATGTTACATTATTCCCTCCTAATAGAAATTTCATCCTCGAAATTAACCACATACACCTCTCCTAAAAAAATGTTGTGCCAACGTACACGAACCGTTTTCTCTAGTCTTTTCAGTATCTTCATATTGCAGGCGCATTTAACTATAATCATGGTCTTCGTTGATAACTAATACTAAAAGTCCTAAATCAGTCGCAACTTGACGATTATCTTGAAAATGTCATATATTCTCATTAAGTGTCTTAGGCCTCCTTCCATCACTGGTAATTTGATAATACCTCTAAAACACACGATATTCACAATTAAATCTAACAAAAAGTCATATGTTAAGTCGAAAATGATGAAGATTTCCTTGTTGTTGCCTTCTATAAAACTAATTTTTCTTGAAAAATTTGCTTGCGGTTGAGCTTCACGTTTCATCTTACGGTTAAGTATCGCACGAAAAAAATGATTCTAAACGATTACAAAAATATATCCAAGAAATACGAAACAAATAATATTATTAACTAACTAACAAACCTACTGTCTACCCATACTCACAGGCCGAGCCTAAAGGCAAATATTCAGAATCTTGAAACTCTATCATACAACTACTAAATCTCACAAGTCAAACATAAAGACAAGTCTACAACATCATTAAAACTCTAGCTTTGATGTCAACTTTAAAATCCTGAACTTATTTACTTAAATAAGTTTCTCCAAAAATTCAATAAAAAGTTACAACTCCTCAATATCCAACAACTTACAATTCGATAAATTAAATATAAAACTAAATATTCAAATTATGGTCTAACTCCTCAAAAACTGCGACTCGCACTCTTCTCAAAAGTTAGCCCGCCTAATTATGATTACCTGTCGGGAAAATAAAGAAACATAAACCGGCAGTGAGCTAAAGACTCATATACGGATATATAAAACAATACATAAGGTGTATAAAGATTAGATGAGGACAATATATAATTCAAACCGAATATCAAAATGATGTGTGATGATAAAAAAAATTGAATGAGATAAATTATTATAAATACTTAACTTAAAATACAAACGTACGTACTTAAAATCAAAGAAAACTTACTCACACATACTCTTATCACATACTGATAATAATATCAAATAGATCAAAAGTGAACTCACTTACAGATATGGGAGATAATCTTACACTTACAGGATGTCCCACATTTTCGGTCATCCAGAAATATGTAGTCATCAAAACTTACAAGGGCTTGCATAGCACATAGTAAATGTTACCCAAAATCTTACAGGGGTTTGCAAGGCACTAAGTACAATGTTATCCAAATTGCAAAAACGCACATACAAAGTAGTCATGACTATATGTGTCCCTTAACTTCGGCCACACGCTCATACTATTTAAACACACCGCATAGGGCTGCCAAAACATGAGATTAATCCACTAATGATGGATTCTTACAATATCTCCCAAATCGAAATAGTGTCACAAAAAACTTGAAAATATCTTACTCAAAATATTCATGCCAAATATCATACAATATAGACTATTACAAATAAAATTAGACTTGATCAGTTAGTAAAACTAGCATTTTACTCTATGAAGATCAACTCAAATAAGAAAGCACAAAACAAAGAACTCGTAGAGGATTCCGAGTCCTTTCCCGAATGGTAAGACTCGTCAAAAGCGTAGAAGTAATGAGTGAAGAAACTAAACAAATACGGGATGTTAGAACATGATCAACACCAGATCACGGTAGTATTTTGAGATTTAAGACCACAAGATCACAAAATTTGACTGCAGAATGTAAATAAAGAACGAAGAGTTCGAAAAGATCTTTCCATAATGATATTACTCATAATTATTGAACAAATATTTAATGTATTGTGAATTTCTGATGTTACAAGATAACAACTCAAATATTTCCATCAGATTGCACAAAAGGCATATTTAGACACACATATAGGCAGAATTTTAAACAATATAAAGAACGAAAATTGTAGATAATTGAAATATTTTTTAGGCACAATAAGATCATAATAATCTGATAAATAACGAAGAAAATACGAATTTAACAAGAATCAAAATAGATATGAACTATACACAATATACATATGATTTTGAATAACAAAACGAGAATAAAGAGAGTGTTACGAAAATAAATAGAGTGAATTTTGATTTTGCTTCGTGGTTTATTTTTATAATATAACTTATAAATCAAATTTCGTAATTTTGCTAAAATATTATATATTTTAGGCGTAGCTAATAATTTTACATAATATAGTATGTTTTTTAGATGTATTATATTAACAAAATCTTCTTACAATCATTTTTTTTACGTTTTAGTACATCTTTTTATACCTTCAAATGAAAAATGAAGAATATAATGACAGTGAACTCTTCAAATAATACTCTTTCCGTCCCATTTTCATCGGCTTATTTGACTTTTACATACATATTAAGAAAAAGTAAATTTTATCTTTATTTTAACTATAATACCCTTATATTTTAAGATGTAATTTGTGGTTATTACATATCACTAGCTTATAACCCATGCAAATCACTTATAATATTAATAAATTATATATTAATTATTTGTATATATTTCTTTTCTACATTTTTCTATACTTTTTCTATATTAATATTCATAAAATTTAATTATAACTCATAATTTTAAATAAATAAAAGAGTTTGACTAGTGATGAAATGAGTTAAATGTGACTACAACTATATTAAATAAAAATTATAGGATATATAGGATTCTTAAAATAAAAAATGTAGAATATAATTTAGATATAATATAATATTATCCGTGAAAATTTATATAAAAGGCGGACTATCGGTGATAGAGTTATATGTATGATATATATTTTCTAAAATTAGATTTATTAAAATTGGATGATTACGATCTTTTCTATAGTTCACCTAATAAAATTGGACGATTATGATCTTTTTTATGGTTAACTTGGGTAACCGAGATGAAAAAAAAGTTATCACGTTTGGTTATAATATTATAGTATAGATGTGTTATTTTATAGTGTTGCTCATATGAAAATTTAATATTATTTTCTTTTAATTTAACTTTGATAATTAAAATAAACTATATGTATCTATTAACTTTCGCAGTTAAATCAAGCACTATTTTTAAGATATATTATACTTTAAAATATAAAATTGTCATATTTTAGCATATTGATATTTATTTATTTATTTTGAAGAAATCACTATATATAAAAGTTGGAAACAATATATTGCCATTAAATAACATATAGTAAATTTAAAAATTGAAATTTTAATTTTAGTTAATCGTATGCGAAAATGATTTAAATAACCACTTTTTAATAGTACAATACCCAAATTACTCGATTCTGTATCAACGGTCCCTTTTACCCACCCAATACGCATACATGAGAAGAGCATATAAGATAACTATGCAGCATCCCCTTTGCCAAATATCCTCATCTCTGCGTTGTAATCAAGTCGTATTACAATTCTACACCATTTATATTTGCGGACTGCAGTACCTCTAACTATATATCTATTGTTGTAAGTAATTAATTAGTCTTCATCAACTAGCCTACACACTATAAAGGTAAGTATATCAATTTCTTATGCTCAGGTCATCAATTTCTTATGCTCAGGTCATCAACGTAATAAAAATGACACGACTCTGATATGTGAGTCTCTGCAGACTCCCATTGATTCAACCTACACACCGTAGCAATGGGCGTATCCAACCTATATGTTGTAAAGGGTATATCCAACTTATACGTTGCAACGGTGGCCATATTCGGTCTAAACGCTAATGTGGTGGGCGTATCACTTTTATACGCTACTGTCCTAAATTCAAAGATTTGTTGCACCTCTCTCATAGGTGTATCACCGATAAACTCATGCAGTTTAGATTGTGAAAATAATATAAATTTGCATAACATATAATAAATTTAACAAATTAAATTTCATTTGCTTTCTAGCATAGTTTTTTATTGTATAACCTGCAAATAAAATTTTATATTTTGCCTATAAGATAATATATTTTAGTTGTAATTGATAATTTTATACTCCCTCCGTCCCGGCCAAATGTTTACATTTGGTCCGGGCACGGAGACCAAGGATAGTGGGTGTAATAGTGATTTTATTGTTAAAATAAATGAAATAGTGGGTGTAATAGTGTAAAGTGTTGAAAAAGTGGAGTGAAGTAGTGGATGTAATAATATATTTATTGTTAAAAGTTACTATTTTTAGTAATGTAAAGAATTGGGTGGGACGTCCCAAAAAGGAAAGTGTAAAGAATTGATTGGGACGGAGGGAGTATAAGATTATTTTTTGTTATATAATATATTCATAAATTTAATGCTACTATCAGTTTTGATGACTGACATACTTTATCAAAGTCTGTAACCTTTGTTTGAAGAAAGCATTTACCTTCTAAAAAATATAAAGGGCTCTTACATTTGTCTACACATTTTGGAAGAAACACAATGCATGAAGACATAAAAGAGATAAACAATTTAGTACTTCACTAACTATGATTTCCCTACTGTTCGAGTTTTTAGTTTAATTATGATTTTCCGTGATGTACTGCCTTCCTGCCTTGTAGCGCTGTCTGATTCAGCACGATTCATCTGCAAAGATGCCACTTCTGGAGCCAAGTCTGCATTTCTCTGATCCAGAGGAGATAATTGTTCCTCTCCTCTTGCAGTTGCCAGCTTCGATTCGTAAATGTAGGTCCCACTCTTGACCTCCTGGCTAAGAGGCCCAACACTAACTTTAGATTTCTCCTCATCACCAAATGCTGCTAAAGATGGTGTCTTCTCCCCAGTCCCAAGCTTACCCAATTGCTTCTTCTGCTTCTTTTCCTTCTTCAGCCGCTTGCGTTCCAGGTACTCTGGATCATCACGGCTGCTTTTGTGATCACGTCCCTTCCGTTTCTTATCTTTGCTTTTCTTCTTTTCTTTCCCTCTACTATGAACATGAGGATTCTGCGCTATCAATAATTCATTATCTACGGCATTAATCGTCCCCGAAATTGATTGTAGACTGACATATGTACGACTTTCAATATCTGCATCAGCAACACCAGGTAACAATCGAGTTTCTGGTGGAGACAATATCGAATATTTACTTGAATCAGCCGTACACTGGAGTTCTTTTAGCAGTTCATCACCATCACATGCTGGTTTGGCGCTGCCAATGCTAGCAGTAACATGGGACCCAACATCATGACAAGAATTCACATCTTCAATGTTTTGATTGCTTAGACCAACAGTCTCTGTTAAATTTCTTTGGGATGCATCCACAGAGATGGAACTGCTAGCTCCACGATCAGCATCATCAGACCCCACCTGAGATTTTCCATATATTGCATTTTCAGCATCTTCAGCTTTCCCGGTTGCAACAGATTGCTTTACTTTAAGCTTTACAACTGGTTTTCTTCGCTCTTGACTACAGGAAACCGCATCTATTTTTCTAGCCCCTTCTACAAACATTGAACTATCTTGTTGGAGAATTTTCTGGGTTTGTTCGTGACATTTTGATATATCATCTATTTCTGCCAAACTTTCTGGTATAGTTGAACACTCAAGTGAGAGATCAATAACTGGCACGTTCTGCTCTTTAGTGTTGAAAATGGCATCTGCTTCTCTAGGCTCGGGGAAACCTGAACCATCATGAGCGAGGGTAATACTGTCCAATAAAGGCAAAGGAGACTTGATTTCTTCAGCATCTAATTCTCGGGTGGCTCCGGGAATAACTGAAGCATCTTCATATGTTGGATTCAAGGTGCAAACAGGAGGCTTAGATTGCTTAACAAGAGCAGCAAAAATATTCTTCAGTTCAGTACAAGTCTCAGCATGGCCCATCCGCAGCGTCTCATCCCTAGGAACCCCTGAAAGGGTAGGGGGCCTGAAAAAAGATGAGGTTTTTAGCATTAGATAATGCCAAGCAGGGGTTCACTGCTTGAATACAAGCCAATGTTCACTGAAAATAACACAAATATTGCAATAAATTTAGGTTTAGAGGATGAAGGACTTGGACGCCCCCAAGAAAATTGTGTGCAGCCACGTATTTTACCTTATAAATTTTCACCGAGAATACATATCATGTGGTGATAAATAGGAGGGGATGTAATGAACTCATAGAGAGGAAAGAGTACAGAAAGAAAACCTAGAGTTTATGCAATAAAGACATGGCAGTGTGAGTGAGAGCACAGCAGAGATAAAAAAAAAATGTAGTGACTTGTAAATCATTCAAAATAGCACGTGATGCACATACAAATAATTTGCAAGACTTCCAATTCCCAAGCCCTCTGAATTAAATAAAATTAGAATAGATCTGGCAATTTTGTGTACGACACGAAACGACACAAAAATTTAGTATTTGTGTCAACGTATTGAGTACCCAAACACGAAAGTACGCTGTCATATTTAATGTCTGTTTGGGTTTACCCTTTAGGTAAAGGACACGACATAATTAATTAAATAAACAATATTTAAAATAAATGTGTGTGTATATATATATATATATATATATATTAATAGATTATAATAAATAATTTATGTACAATTTGATTTCGATATTAAAATTTTATAAATAAATATTATGTAAATTAATCAATTATAAATATTTAAAATTAATAAAATACATACTAATATTTTATTCTTTACCTTTTCTGTAAATTCATGTCTTGTAAATGAAAAATTCGTGTACTTTCGTATTGTTTCATGTCGTATTGTTGTTTTCATGTCATGTTCGGATTTAATTTACACAAACCCGTTTCATGTCGTGTTCGTGTTACGAGTTCAAGTACATGAAATGCGAAATTACACGTACATGAACTTTTTTCATTTAAAGAACAGGAATGTACATGACAAGGTCTATTTATAAGGACAAGGTTATTTATAATTAAAAAAACAAACAAAACTGACTTGAAACTAATATTTTTCTGGAACACAAAGTTGTAGAAAGTAGATCTTTACCAATACGGAAAGATAAAAAGTAATCATTGCTAAAATTCTTTAATTATATAGAATGATAAAAAGACCATAAATCGGAGGACTTATCAGAAAGTTGAGAGCATGAATACCTTCCTGCAAGTACTTGCAAAATGCAGAATACATAATGCCGAAGACTAACATTGTTGAAAGCGACAGGACATTCCAGTAAGCAAAGCAAGGCCACAAGAGTTTCACTTTTTATGCTATTTTCATGAGTAGATGCAGCTAGCTGACATAGGCGCACAGCATGGACAGCCAACTTCACCTGACCTATAACAAAAACTAGATATTACTAATTACTAATAACATGAAGCTCTACCAAAAGGAACTCCATACAATGATTGTGTGGCATATGGACTGCAACAATAAAAAAAAATGTTTTTTGAAGACTACCATGTTCATATAAATCAGAAGGAAAGAAACAGATTATTAAACAAATTTAGTGATCAAAAACCTTTTAACGAGGATTCCTCGTTTAAGTATGCAATGAATTGCATCAACGCTACGTCAATTCCACTGCACTGGAACTCAACATCAAGAAGTGCTCTGGTTGCTTCAATTCGAACTTCCCATATAGCTTCAGGTGAGCGATACGGTTTGATCAGCTTGAATACACGATCCTTCATCCAGAAATTTAATAAATAAGATACAGTCTATATTCTGGTATCATTGTTAATGCAAAACCAAAAACTTACAAAAGGGATGAACCCATTAAGCTTTAGTGCAATCTGAGTCAAAGTTCGGATGCAACTTATTGTCAGCACACCATTGTAGCTTGGCATTAGCCTAAAAAGTAACAATACAATAGCATAAGGTACAACAAGATGGTAAAACACATACATAATTTACCAGACAGCGGATGCACCTGTCAAATTGCAAAAGCCTATCGACACGTTTGAGGAGAGATGATAGAAATATAATATTCTGTGAGAAAATCAAGAGAACCAAAATATTAGGTGCATCTTAAAAGGTGCTAGCATAAGATTTTTTCTCATGTACTAATACATTATGCTGCAGTAACTCGAAACAATCCAGAAATTCAAGCAAGTCAACAAGAATTATATGTTCTTAATACACACAGTAGGTATTCCAAGAATTTGTGATTGAAAAGTATATCAACTTTGGAGATTTCTTCCAAAATGGAGGAAAGGAAATGTGAAAGAGAATGCAGTCCCTCAAATTGTACTTACCCAAATTTAGGCAAGCAATGAAAATAATTAATGAATCAGTTTGATTGCAGTAATTGTGTACAAGTAATTAATAAATAAAAGGAAAACACCGCATGAACAACAATTAGCTTTTAAGAAGCATGGAAGCATTAATTAAAGTAATATTACACAATCATAGATAACAGAAGCCACAAGTATCCTGAAAGACACTAACCTGTTGACCGAATTCTAGCTCGCCAATCGACTGGACTAATGAAGCCAGCCAGAAGACATCAGAAAACGGGTTACCATTGTTATCATTGTACTACAAGACAAATTGAGTAGAGATGACCATGTAATTAGTGCCATATGTTAAAGATAAGATGAAAATTACAGCAGCATAAGTAAAATCAATTAGCCAAAAAACAAAAAAAAAAAACTGCATCAGACCAACTTTCCAATCAATACGGGCATTACTGACGGGGTTGAAATGAAAAATAATAATAGGTACTTTGAAAGACTGGGAATAAGATGATATCAAATATTATATTCCTACAGAATATACACTTTTCAAGACCAAAGAAGCATTGGGGAAACAAAATGTGACAGTAGAAAGTGTAGTGATGACAAACGGATAAGAGACTAGCATTCAGAGCAAGAAAAATATTCAGTCAGCAAGTTTTCCATCTTATTGTATATATTGCAATTTAAGGCACAACTGGATTTAGGTCTAAATGGCTCCTTGTTTCAGATATTTTGACAGGCTTTAAAATCGTGGATGCAACAGCAATCTTCGCGCAAAGAATTCATAGCTACTGCAGTTAGGCTCCTCTTTGGCAGATACTCATGTGGCTGGGGTTTACAGGTGCTTTTTACAACTATATTTTTGACCAAGTAGTTAGGGTTTTAGTTCTACCTATTTTCTTTATAAAAAAAACATTCAATTACACCTGGAACCCATTTTCAACAGAAAATATAGGAGCAATCATTCGTATCATGATATTCAAGTCCCATACATAAATAACAATCAAATCTTCCTATGCAAAAACTAGAAAGAGCTACACCAACAAGAAAATCATCTATCATTATAATGTAAAATAGTTGCCACATTTGTCTATCATTCAATATAGAGTAACTTTCATAATAAAAAGGAATATTTATAAAATAACTACCTGTTCATATAAATAGATTATCAGATTAATTACATTAAATTATCACCAAGTAACATTATAAAATAATCAATAGGCAAATATGTTTTGTTTGGCATCAATGCCTGCAACTCCAAAATCGTGCTTGGTCATGAGTACATATTGCCTTGGGTGAGCACTAGTCTGTGTCATAAAATGTCACCTTAATTTCATTATTCAAACCCTTCTACTTGTTAAAATCACAAGCAAACCGGATTCTAGCCAAACAAAAAACAACATTACAAACGCAAATGCAGCAATAAGAATAAGCAACAAACTTACCTTTAGAAGTTGCAAAATAAACTCCACAGCTTCCCGAGGGCTTTTATTATCTGAAGAACGGACCATGGCTATGGCATGTGGGATAGCCTGAGGGGAGAAGAAAAGAATGGTGACAAAAAAAATTATAACTCGTAAATGCATTTAACCTATAGATGTCAGTGTACTTGCAATGAAGAAGAAAAGAATGGTGACATAAAAAATTATAACTCGTAAATGCATTTAACCTATAGATGTCAGTGTACTTGCAATGAAGTGTCGAATGTTGATAAATGGAAACATTAGCTTGCACTCCAGAGAGATCATGCTATATTCTGTAGCTGCCTATCATTATTTTAATGCATCTTCGTAAATATTTTCATTGAACATTGGTAAAAGAACAAGGAAGCAAAACTACTATATATATAGCCTCGGCCCTCAGTGGATGTCCGATTGCAATTTATTATAGTAACCACTTCAAGAAAGACACCAGTAAAAAGGCCATGACAGGTTGTTACCACAATTAACAAGATATCCCTTCTAAAGTGAATAACAAAAAAAAATAGAAATACACTCCATTGCTTGGACTCGAGTACGTACTGTCGTCGGATATTACATGGATCCAGCTGTCCCACTCAATATTCTTAAATATGGATACTATGAACTTGGGTAATTGACTGTAATATTAAGGATTAGTCCAATTGTGTGCATGTACCTATTGGGATATATATATATATATATATATATATGAAAATTGTACTTTTAATTTGATAAATGAATTAATGTACGTGCAACAAACAACGACGCCACCATTCCTTGGCACTCCCTTCATATACACGCGCGCGCGCGCACATAAACACAAAAACTCTACACTCCTTTTATCAACTTTATTTCTCATATAATATGATCAATTTTATTTTTAGTAGTAAATAATACATTATGAGCATGGAATGTGGAGTCCGTCATAGCGTTTGGTATGATGTGTGTAGCATTTACATGTAAAATAACAGTTATGAACTTATATAGTATTTCATACACTAGCTTCTAACAAGTCATGTAACATTAAACATCAATATCATAAAATAAATTTATAAATCCTAAAACGTAACAAAATAAACCAAGCATCTTCAACATCTGTCCCCCATCCCTCAAGGCTACCACTTCAGCGTGCTAAAACTCATTCCATGTTACAACCGACAAAGTATCGCAATCACGAACAAATTGGACGAGTATATGTAATGTCACCCCCATCAGCTACTCTTGGAGTGTGGCACATTTGATTGGACACACCCCATTTATTCGTGACGCACACAAATCAGATCAGATTCGACCATATCAATTAACATGTGGCTTCCTTAATGCATGAGACAGAGGCAAGGGGGTGCCGTATAATTTTAGGCAGCAGGCACCGACCATAACCATGGGCGTTATGGCACACAAAAATCATAAGGCTTCCAACTCAAAATTTTCCACAAGTTCGCCACAATGCCACCACAGTCTGCTACAGCCTGCAACAAGTTGGCCCAGTCGGATGCGGCCAGGTTTGTGCAGGTGATCCAGGAAAAGGGTGGGAAAGGGGTTTAACAAGGGGTTACAGTTACACACCTCTCTGCAGAGAGTCGGCATAACACATAACAAATCTGCAGATGTATTATAAGATACTTGTAATTTTAATATAATCCATCTGTAATTTTACTGACGAATACAATTGTATAATATAGATACCACTAATACTTGAAGAGCGAGTAAGAACCTATAAAAGAGGAACGAACTCCTAATTGATAACTGTAACTTAATGCTGATCTACTACCACAATAACTAATAAAGGAAATTATTATCTAATCCTATTATATTTAAACTAAATTAGTTACAACTAAATTGTCTTTACAAATAAATATAATAAATAATTAAAAATCATTAGCATAACTACGTGTTCCGCATTATTCTCCTTAAAAGACTCATCAATAAAAATTCAAATTCAAAAACTATGAGCGAAGAAGAATATCCCTGTCGCAATTGTGTAGTTCATGTCTAGAAAACAGAAGCATTATTTACAGAAATAACAATGCCACAATGAAGAACTTCGAAACCTTTGAAGAATCAAAGATTTTATCTAAACAAAATCGAGACGAGTATATGACCTACCAAATCCTATTCATCTCGGTTTTCCCTTTCACAAACAAACTTATCATGACCCATTTGTGGCTCAGTTATGACATTCCTTACAACTTCAATAGGCTTTGATAATACTTCAAAGTCAATAATGCCATTGAAACAATAGAATCACAATCTTGGTGCATTTTGTCCCATATAGCAGTAATGTACTACGTTAACTGTAATAGTTTCTCTATTATTGATCTTTTATGCTCAAACTCCAGATGTGCAATTAAACCACAGAATTGCCACTTTGTATCATATGTGATAATCGAAGCTAAATGGATGCAATAATGAAAGTCAATCCAATAAACTTTGACATTTCTCAGCACACGATGTCTCCAAAGCAATTGCTTCAGGGTTTTTTGTGATGACATTGTTTTCAGCAAGAAAATAAGGAAAGTATACAGATGTTTTGTAAGTTACAGAAACTGCAGGGATTGTTTTGCAATTTGGGGCTGATTTCCTGAAAGGGCTGTTATGTAATTTTCAGAAAATATAAGGGACTGTTATACAGAAAGTATAGAACTTGGAGGTACCTGAATGTACTTTGATGAAATATAATATTTTTTATATAGACATATATAACCATTTAGGGTTTAATGTTCACAAGTGGCTGAAGCTGAGCAGAATATTAAGAAGGATATGGTTAGATATTAAGGTTGTGATCCCAATTGATGTAGGATGGTGGGAAACGGGTTTAACAAGGGTAACACACCTATCTTCACAGAAAATATGCTGAACACATAACAAATTGGTAAATTTATTATAAAATACTGAAAAGTCATATAATTGAATTCTAATATTAATGATGATTAAAATTGTACATATAGATATACTAATACTTACAAACAAGATCCTTTAAAAAAAATAAACTAATTACTATAACTAAATGAAAATCTACTACCATAATTAATAAAGGAAATTATTATGTAATATAAGATATTCAAACTATATTAATTAAAGGGAAAGTTTCCTTGGTACCATTGTAGAATTGGTTTTTCTCTGTGGTGCCATCACATTTTTTACTCCTATATGTGGTACCCGTATAGATACTATATGTGGTACCCGTATAGATTAAGTTTTTCTATCTATAATACCATTCGTCCATTCCATTAATAAAATGTTACGGAAACGTTAAAACATTGTAATTATATAAGGGAAATTCTCTTTAGTACCATTGTAGAATTGGTTTTTCCCACTGGTGCCATCAAATACATAAAATTTTGTTGAGAGTTTCAATTGAACTCTTAGTGTTGACAGATGTAAACCAGTGTTAACTCTTCTTGAAGGTAAACATGTTGTGTTTGAATGATAGTATTTCAATAATTTTCATTTGTTAATCATTGTCTACTACATAATATGTCTTCCAGGTATTAAAGAGAATTTCCATTAATTAAAACTATGATTGAGACTTGAAGCTTTAGCCGGAAGGAAGAAGGAAATTTCATGAGTTGAATATATAAAATAACAAACAATTAGTAGCATAAATCCATGTTCCAAATCAGCGGGTCCCAAATAAAAAAGCCCTAGTTGGTGAAATCTTTTACTTGTTACATTCAAAGACTTCTGAATTAGTGAATTGCTTACAACACAGTTTTTTGTTACATATGTAATGTTATATATTTATTCAGCATATATATTCTATTGCTAGTTAATTATTACGGTAATACATATTGAAATATATAATTTTATGTCTAACAATTTATATGTAAACTTCATGGGCACCATAAGGAAGCAAGACGCCATATATGTTATGAAGGTCCTCAACTCTCCACTGGGAGTAACAAGCATTATTATGTGTATACATTTTCTCTATAAATATAATGTAATTAGTTTGATTACTCTACAAGTTATCATTAGCATAATATCTGTTACTACTATTCTATTATTTATAACCTCCTCATCCTTCTTACATATTGCAATTACGAAAGTTATTTTCGTGTTGTATTCACAAAATAGCATTACCTTTCTTTACGCTTATCAAGAGTTGGAACTGTGCAAAAATGATTGTGTGCCTCATAACAAGTGTGTATGTATAGATTGTTTGGAATGGGTTGTTTCACATCATTTAGGAAGGTTAAGGTCTGCATATAATGTGTTGTTGTACGGTTGTCCCACATCAGTTTGTGGATTTACATGCTACTTAATAAGTGTGAAGAAAGCTCATGTTACAAGCTAGAATTTGTGGTAAAAACAAAGCTCTGAATAGAACCTAACAAGTGGTATAGAACATTTCCATAGAGCCCGATATAAAGATCTCATAACCATAATCAATGTACTTTGGTTTCACATTGACCATTAAAAGCATTGTATCAATCTCTAGAACTACATAGCTACTCAAGATCGTGGCAAGGTAATTCAATAACAAAGTTCTGCCTTCTTGCATTACCTTTAGTACAAAGTACTCTGGGAAGTCACGAAAGTCATTAGCCCTGAAAAACAACGGCGAATATAATAATAATAATAATAATAATAATAATAATAATAATAATAATAATAATAATAATAATAATAATAATAATAAAAGGAAGAAAGACAGCAATGCTCCAAATGATGCAACTTAATTCAGACTAAAGAAACTTACTTTGGGAGTCCAATATTAGCGTCAAATCTCCGGCTTTTGTAAAATTTTAGGAGATACTGCAAACCGGCCCAATCAGTTTCCTAACAAAAAAACAACAGAGTTTAGAGCTCTCAACTTCATCACTAGGCAGACATTGTTCACATTGTTCAGCACATAAAAGCAAATAGCAAAAGACATTTGTGTTGTATAAGATAATAAGGGTCATAGCACAATTAACCTCACATAATTGTATGGAAAATTTATTGCCTTCGCTAAACAAGAATTTGTATACACAATAGAAAGTATGCATTCATCACCACAATTGGTTCCAGTAGACTTTCATCGTCAAAGTTGTGGGGTTAACTTTGGTGTACAGCTTAATAGGCCAAATTTGTCACTAAGAGAAATATACGCATCTACTGGTGGCTTGCAATGGCAAAAACGGCGGGACAAACGTTAAAAGGGAAGTTGGCTATCTTTCAATGCACTCGCCAACAACCAAGCTTCTTGGACTTGACTCATAATTAGCCACATGGGTGAGTTCAAAAAGTCCACAAATATTTCTTTTCTTCAAGGAACAAAAAGGAGTAGCAGTTTTATTATCTTGTTGTTTTCATTTTTTTCAGTGCCATTAAAAGTAATAAAGTATATATGATATTAGAAGTATTCTTAATCTGTCTTGGCGGCTTCTCGCATCTTGTGTCCATCATAACAGGAGTATGGAACCCTTGTATATGTTGTTTTCATTACTAAAAGTGACTAATGACTAATGAGTGAGGAATCCTTTGTATCCTCCCTCTAGTAAAATGTGGTCCCAATTCCAACATGAACTTGTCCTGCGTTGAAATATTCTTAATGCACATAAAATTATTGTTTTAAGCTCTAGGAGTTAATAATGTTATCAGATTTTATAGAAAAAAATCCCCTGACCCAATTCTTAAAAATTGTAAAGTACTGGATGCTTTCTTCACTCAAAATGTAACACATCTTTTCTAGATATGTGAGTTCCAAGAACAGAGTGTACAAAAACTAGATACTACTTTTCCCTATCTAATAAATAATATTTTCAGGTTTTCCTATGACACGACATAAAGACAACGAAATTTTAAACTTGAAAGCTGAAAGTACCTCAGATGCAGTATTAGCTAATGCAAATGCCACCTCAACTCGAATCCTCCAGAAGGCCTTCATATTGCACATAAGAGGAATAATATGAGAGCTACATCTCATTATGTACTAAAACGAAACTGTTTCTTCAATGATTAAGCTAACTAATGGATGCCTCTATATGCTTTATGCCCACACACACACACACACAGAGATATTTGCTCTTTTTTCATTGTAACAAAGATACAAATACATAATATACCCACCTTTGAATCAGTAAGGATGCTGTTAAGAGCATTCACCACCGAGAATGAAAGTTGTGGCAGCATTTCGAGTGTGGCAACTGCTTGTGCCTGAGCAACAACATCTTTATCCTTCTCCAGTTGATTTATCTGATGAATCACAGACAACTAATAGCTTTTAGCATGATATAACACAGATACATACTATTCCAGAGATCAGGTAAATTACATTCCGTGAATAGTAATAATAGACCAACACAGCATCTCATATGTTGGAACATGTAAAAACAATTGCACTATCATATCTATCCACAACCATTTAACAAGTACAAACGCCTGCTTTGCATGGAACTGTATAATACTTCCAGGTCAGTCGCTTAGTGCTATTAGTATATCACCATTCACATCACACCACCGTAAGAATACATATATGATACTCAAATTCAAGCCATATACAACCAGAAACTCGTCCTTACCCACATCTGCACAGGCTGGTTAAAATGTATTTCGGCTAGATACTCCATTTCCGGATCAGCCCTAATCCACAACAACGGCGATTCATTGCTGCAATAGATATTATTGTAGAAATTAGTAAAGCTTAGGCTCAGCATTTTTACAGTAGACTTATCATAGATCTTTAAATTTGTGATTTACATCAACTAACAAGTAAAAAAATATAACTCTAGTAAAATGATATATAGTACTTAGAACGCATATCCACACTAGGTGGAGCTTCATTATTATCATCAGAACCATCTGCCTTTGAACCCTTTTTAGGTCTCTGAAAACGTTTTGCTGCAAGTTTTGAATGGCACTGTATTTCAAGCAATTGTCCCGTTTCCCCAGCCATTGGTAGTATTGGATGGTCATACATGCCATCAAATTCATGAACCCTGATGCTCATCATTCCTGGCCATCCACCTTCTCGGTTTTCAGATTCAGCTTTACCATCGGTTGCCGTAGAACTTGTATCAGGCATAGCTGTAAATCCACGCATTACTGCCAACTCAATAATATTTTTCCGTTTGCTATAGGAGAATCCCATCCTAGGCAAGTCCAACAGTTAACATGTAAGTCATACAGTCATATCAGATATATTGATAAGTTCATTGTAAAGGAGGACCATAGCAAGTATAAAACGTCATACTTCAGCACAGGACAGCCGTAAGATTCAATCCACCGAGGAAAAAATTCCTTAAGGAAAGGGCGCTCAAGATTCCCAACCTTATTAGCTAGCTGCCGAAACTGAATCAAACAAAAAGAAAGGGGTTACTTGCAAGTTATATTTACTGAATTCTATATACAACACTAATAGGCAAAGCGGAATTGTGAAAGTATATCTAAAGAGCTCCTAATTCCCAATCTCTTAACATAACCTACATTGCACAGCTCAAGACGTGTGTCAAGCTTGTTTAGTTGGCAAGTCGAAGCTAGTCGACGGAGGTGCGGGTAAGTGACTGGTCGATCAGTTGTACACTAGTCGAATAGTCAAAACTGATTACATAATAAACATATATATATATATATATATATATATGAATAGCACAGAGCCCATGGTTATTTCTTTAATAAGCAAACAAAATGTACTTTCTCTCTCAACTATATAATAGCTAAGATCCCATTTACGAAAATCTAGATATTTATTAATTTAATTTTAGCTGAAAAATAACCTATCCATATTATTACTATATATATAAAGTTAAAGTTTCATTACTTAATCACGGCCTACATGACTACATTATCCATATTTTTATTATTTCAATCCGTCCCAAATTGGGTCTGACCGACCAACACACTAACAGACCAACAGATTAACTAACAGACTACGACCAAACTTTTGTTGCTTCAGCTTTTATAATATAGGGATATTCTTTATGGTACTACTGTACAATTGGCTTTTCCCAACGGTACCATTATATTTCTTGCTTCTATTGTACATTTGGTTTTCTACATACAATAACCTTATGTTAAGTAAAATTAAGTAAAATGTCATAGAATTAATCGCAGACTGTAAAACATAATATATATTTTAAATCTTTGTGAAAAGATACATGTAATATACCCTTAAATCATGTAAAACCGAGTAAAAGTGAATGAGATATTAATGGTCAAAGTTTAGTGATGAAATTTGAATAAATGTCACTCATTTTCACCCCGTTTTACATGATTCAAAGGTCTTTTGCATGTAATTTTTCACAAGAATTTCAAATATAAAATTATTTTACAGTCCGGAATCAATTCTATTACGTTTTACTTAATTTTACTTTACATAAGGGGTATTATATCTAGAAAACCAAATGTACAAGGTTACCACAGACATAAACAAAAAATGTGATGTTACCGGTGGGAAAAACCAATTATACAATGGTACCATAGAGAATATCCCTATAATATAGCACAAATATCAATATGTGTAATGACATCTACAGAACACAATGGAAAAACATTATCCACTTTATTGTGATATAACATAATATTTGGGCCAAATATTAGGGCACCAAACTGAAAACAAATAGTTCTAAACACTAAACATATATTCACATACTATATATAATCATTACCAATATGCATTTATATTATGAGAACATAACATGAGGTCTGTTGCAGTCAAGTCGTGGAAAGGTTTTTGGTTAGCATAAAGTTTAATATAAATAAAGGAATAATAATTTATATTCTTCAGTGTGTGTGTGTGTGTCTCTGTGTGTGTGTGTATACATATAGGTAAAAGTTAAATTGAGTACTCTTAAATGGAGTACTAATTGAAGACCTATAAGTATGTTCTGCTTATAATATATTATAGAACTATTGTAGAACTATTTGTCTCCAATTAGTATTCCAATTAGTAATTAATGTGCAACTATATATTACAATGGGAAATAATGATAATCAGTTAATCACCTCCTTGGAACTTAGACTTCTCAAACTATGACTTGTATCTTTAGCCCGAATGACAATTCTCTGCAGTACCTGCATACAGAATAGATGTCTATTGTTAACAATATACTAATACAATCCATCTTGATAAACGCATCAGTTATATTATATGTAAGGTGAGACCAAGAGTGGAATTGCGTACAGCTACAAACAGAACAATACTTCAACAACCTCTAAAAGGTAGCCAAATTGTTAAACGAGGGTAATAATGGGACTGCTTCAGCCTTAGAGATGTTTTTCACTTCTTATGAAGTGCAAAGTTGTGGACTCCATATATTTGGTATGGACTATGGATTTTAAAAATGATAATATCATCTATAATATAAAGAACCTTTCCCTACATGCGACTTAGTAACGCAGGACAGCCCTAAAGAAGCCCAAAGAAACAACTTGGAAAAGTAATATAGGCTGTGGAAGACCTTAAGTAGAAAACTCTAGAATATTTATTAATCATTTACTTTACGTTGGGGAAACTTATCTTTTAAAATCATATTTTAGTTAGGAAAGTATTATATAGGTGCATTACATATAGTGAGTGGCTATTTTGTAATGGAGCAGATTTTTATTATTACTGAGCTATACAGATTTTTGTGTCTATTGTTAACAATATACCAACATAATCCATCTTGATAAATGTATCACTTATATTATATGTAAGGTGAGACCAAGAGTGGAATTGCGCACAGCTACAAACAGCATAATACTTCAACAACCTCTAAAAGGTATCCAAATTGTTAAACGAGGGTCATAATGGGACTGCTTCAGCCTTAGAGATGTTTTCATATCTCATGAAGTGCAAAGTTGTGGACTCCATTTATTTGGTATGGACTATGGATGTTAAAAAATGATCATTATAATCTATAATATAAAGAACCTTTCCCTACATGCAACTTAGTGATGCAGGACATCCCTAAAGAAGCCCAAAGAAACTACTTGGGAAAGTAATATAGGCTGTTGACAACCAGTAAGTAGAAAATTCTAGAATATATATTAATCAATTAATTTAAGTAAATTAGGGAAACTTATCTTTTAAAATTATATTTTAGTTAGGAAAGTATTATATATGTTTATTACATATAGTGAATAGCTATTTTGTAATGGCATATTTTATTAATGAGATATACAGATTTTTGTGTTTTATTTTCTCCTCGTGAAATTATCCCTGTATTTTTATCAAACCCTAATTTCATACCTCTATCTCCATCACTTGGACTTTGAGATTAACAAGATTTGCTAATTGCTATGATACTAAAAGAGAAAAAGACTAGGTAGAAGTTGCTAACTCTATACTATTTCTTTTCTTTTTTTTAACCCCTATAAGGTGGGGATTAGTTCTTACTTGAACTGCCAATATTGTCACAGCATGCTGCCTATAGTGAGTAAAATAGAAACCAGCTAAAACAGTGGGAGTAGGCTTACAACTCTGCTTCCTTAATTTATATTCCAAATTCGCGACATATCTGGATACACATATGAGAAAACCATACATATTTGTACTAATGTTCTCAAGTTAAGTTACCATATTTTCTAAAAGGCAAAATCTTAAATACATAATATGGTTTGATGTAATCATCCAGGTATAAAAATTAAAAAAAAATCTTGGCAATCCTGTAAGAGTCTTTTCTGCAGTAATAAAAGATAACTGTTTGTGTAAAGTATAAACAGCTAAAATAAGAGTGGAAGTAATTAATAAAATATGTGAACTATGACTACCACATCAAATATACATATAAGCAGGTGCAGCTTTACTTACAGATATAAGAATATATATTTTTTTTTACAATCTTACTTTACGAAAGGACTCCGGACCCATCTGCTTCTCCAGCATTTGAAGGACAGCCACCTATAGAGATTGTGTTATGCTATCACATCAAACATCGATTTTACCTAGATCAACCACAAAACTGATAGTAAAGCACACATCAACTTACAGACTTCCATGACCTTAATTTCCCAATGAAGCCAATGCATTTGGTTCCGTATAAATCTTTGCATGACGAAGAACAGCATAAAGCAGTTGCAGCACCGTCATCTGATTTGCAGACAGCACAATTTGCCTGTAATATTAGAAATAATTAATGCTTCCTTGATTTAATTTTATTCTTTTATTTATATATTATACAATTCAGCAGTCATCTTCAAGATTTATCACCAATTCACCTTGCTTGGTATACAGGTTTTTATTACACATACAAGTAATACAATGCAGAAACAAGGAAACCACACCTTGTACCGCCTATAGCGTGCTTCATTATTCCCAAGAAACTGCTTAATAAATGAGTCGGTTAAAAACCAAGCCAGACCATCTAACAACCAGTCTGCATATAAGTGTTGCATACATCAGAAAAATAAGTCAATGAAAACAAGTCAGCAGTTTGGTAATAATGCAAGTTGCAATATATATTGATAGGGAACGGATTAGCAGGAGATGAAACATTATGGATATCAGTAGATTTCTAGGCATTTACCTGATGCCTAAGGCCTTGAGCTAAGAAACAGAAATTTTCAAGGCCCTGAGCCATATCTCAAGGCCTTGAACCTGGCAAAAATTATAATAATTACATTATTTAGGCTTTATCATTCAACATTTAGTTGTCTTTTAAATATCTTGTAAGGTTCTTAAGAGCGCATCTAAGAATATTACGGATTGCAAGGCATATACATATGCCATATATATTATTTTAGGGGATGATTAGAACTTTTTGACTTTTTTAAGATAAATTGATTGTGAAGTAGAACTTTTCTATCCTATATTTTCTTTGACCGCTTCACGCTGTGTAAGGAGGCATTAGAGCCTAATGGCGAAAGGCGAGAACAGTAGTTATCATCCTGGTGATCAGGGAACTGGAGCCCCCAATCCTGGGGACAAGGCATTGCAACGATTGACGAGATGAAATACCTTATTGTTTGGAAAGAGCTAATACGGCTCATAATGACCCTGGAAATAGGCTTCTTCCTGTCCGTAGCCCAATGAAACAGATCAAGAATATGATTTTGCAAGCAAAATTTTTGCGACAGGAAAAAGGAAAAAAGAGAGTTGAGAATTTCCAGACTATTTGCTAACTTGGGAAAAAATGGGAGATTTGGTCGTGCCAGTAGTACAAGGAAAACAATATTGACGGACTTAAATGGAGAGTGGAAAATGGTCTGAATATACAGGTATGGAATGATGCATGGTTGCCAAGTAATTGTGGCTCAATTGTTCCCATGATAAATCCAAATGCAGAATCTGACCTTCGAGCGGCTGACCTTATAGACTTTGAGAACGGAGAATGGAATGTTAATATAGCATAACTATAGATCTGGTGCAGGAAATTTATGGAGTAATGTGTGGAGTCTCAATGGCTTCCCCCCAAAACTTCAACACTTTATTTGGAGAACATGTAAAGGCAGTCTAGCTGCCAAACAACGTCTTAAAAATCGTCACGTTTTCAGTCATAGAGTCTGCCAAGTTTGTAGGGATGAGAATGAAACCATTATTCACTCTCTGTTTGATTGTAGGCGGCTCATGATATCTGGTCAGATAGCAATTTCCTGGGATTGTTAATGGATGCACCATCGACTTCCTTTGCAGAATGATTGGAATAGTTGGCTAAAAAGATAGATAAAAGTGAGATGAGGTTGTTTTGTTCTTTGGTATGGGCAGCAGGGTTTTGTCGTAACGAAGTTATTTTTAAAAGATATACTCCTAATGCTCAACGTATTGCAACAAGTTTTGTTAGAATGGTTAATGACTATGTATATTATGCTGGACATGTGTTTGTTGCTGCTCCTGGTAAAATTAATTTGTCTAGTGCTGCAAGATTCATGACACCTTCAAACGAACTAATAGTGAATTTTGACGCCCATGTGTTAGGTGCGAGGAGTGTGGGACTTGGAGTGGTGATTAGAAATATGCAGGGACATATTGTTGCAGCAGCCGTCAAGAAAATGCATGTAACGTGGGAGGTTGAACAAGCAGAAGCAGCTGTATGACTTGGGCTCCAGTTGGCAAGGAGGTTAGGGACTATGAACATTGACCTGCAAAGCGATGCTCTTAACGTGGTTCGGACCATAGTTGCATGGATCGTGGATCGATCGGGTACGTGGTTCGAGTACGGGTACGTGAAACATTAGTTTGAGTGAATCGGGTACGATGAGTTATGAATCGGGTTCGTGGATCGATATGGGGATCCCTTTTTAATAATATATATATATATATATTAAACATAGCCAATGACTGTTCTGCTACTACTATTACTCTGAAGTTTGAATTAGAGATTTCATCTCATATTTTAAGCATAAACGGATTTAGATATTTATCGTTTCTTTCAAGGGAAGATAGAGGAAAAATTATTCACTAAGAGAACAAGCATAATCTAGATGGTATCAAGTTATCTTTTTTTTAAATCTTTCTCCTTTTCACATAATGATCACCGGTGTTAAAGGTGGTTCGTCAGAGGGGCGAACTGGAGCGTGATCCCCAACGTTCTGGGTCGAAGAGGAATCGTGTTCCGGAACGTGGGAACTGGATCGGGGTTCAATAGGCTGACCCACGAACCATGCAACTATGGTTCGGACAATTAATAATAGTATCAAAGGCTACTCTCCCCTAATGTTGCTTTATGAAGATATAGCTGGAATGAAAGCTGAGTTTTTGTCAGTCAAGTGTAGTCATATAAGAAGGGAAAGGAACACCTTGGCGCATTTGATAGCAAGATACAATATACAATATGAATGAGAAACTATAAAAACAAGTAGAAGCCTTCCTGAAAAAAATAATTGCACAACTTATGTTCTTCCATCTCACAATAATAGAGTGGTAAAGCTGCACAAAAATCCCGGGCCATAAAATCAGCCCAGCCCGATCCAAAAAAATCCCCAAAAAAGTATAAAAGAATCTGTGTATAAACGAACAAAAACCTGTATTTTTGTGTGTATTTAGTAACAAACAATATATATATAAGATTATACGAAGGAGAAAAAACTAGCAAAGAATATTAAAATCCAAGTCCAGTGTGGAACTCTCTCCTTAAAGCATATTCGCCCCTCACCGTATGCACGGAACAATAGCCTCCCAGGATAAAATGAATTACAGTGATGTTACAAATGAACATCACTCTCAACAAGCTTGAAACCGAGCAAGAAAATTATCATCATATAAGGACGGAGGATGGGAAGACAAAAAAGAGAAGAGAGATGGCTGCATTTCGAGATAACCCTAATATCTATATAATTATGTATATAGACTCTATTAAACGAAACTTGTGCACTATAGAATTAATTAATTAAATCGGTTAATCCATAATTAAATCGGAATTAATTTTACCAAATCAATTAATTTGAAATTAAATCGAATTTAAATTATGTTAATTTATTACAGCCCAAGGTCAATGGAAATACAAAATTAGCAAAACTGGTCCAGGTTTATTCGGACAATTTTCTCCTTCATTCATGTCCACGGGTCACAACTAAAGCCTTGAAAGGCTCTTTATCATTTCAATGTACTCAATTGAGGCTCCAAATGACTTGTCAATATGGGGCTTCTACCCATATTTTCCCAACAAAAACATTTATAGCTTACATACATATATATTTATATATTCATGACTAATAACAATTAATTTTTATCTATATTAATCATACATGAATAAAATATATATCAAGTACACAAGTAATTGATTAATTTTTTTAAAAAAAATCATCAAACTAACGGATAAATGACAATATTTAGGTATAAAGGCACGCTCGAATTATATAATCTAGAATCAAAGGTGTATTAGGAAATATAAAGAAAAGCTTACCATCATTCGGTGATGCAGCAGTGATATAGACTCCAAACCACTGCCTTGCAAGAGCATATGCAAGTTTAATCCTCGTCTCCATAGTCTTTCACAGGATATATCAACCCATTAGTAAAGGAGATCAATTAAGAACAATAAATTTTTACTTGCAGTTAAATATTGATTGCATATGCTTAAGTACGTTTAACATATAATAAGTTACGATACCCCGATACATATTCTACTTTAAAAAAAAACTAGTTTCACATGAAGAATCATCCTCCCCTCAAGAAAGTTTGATTCAAAGAAAAATATAAAATACCACCTAGCATACAGTATTAATTGCCACAAGGTTGAGAGAGAGTAGCATAAAAAGTTAAAGAAGTTGATACTTATTTCTAATCTTGTCACTAAACTTTATTTTTTTATTATATAATCATTAAATTTCAATTTTTACTAACTTATAGTCATTGCTCCTAAAATTAAAATTTTACATAAATAAAAAGTAATTATAAATATTTATATATTAGTTTAAAACTATTAATTTTTATATTTTTCTAGAATTAATTTTATGATTTGTATATAATTTTACTTTTTAGTCGTATCATTTTAAATTAAATACTCATAATTTTAGTGAGTTAATTTCTTTAAAAATTTTAATTGATAGAATTTAAATACCAAAACATTGATACTTTTTAATAGATTACATACCGATAAAATTGATATATATTCTAATTGATTAGATATTTCAATATTTTAGTATTTAAATTTTATCAATTAAAACTTTTAAAGAAATACACTCACTAAAATTACGAGTATTTCATTTAAAATGATCCGACTAAAAAAATTAAATTATATACAAATCATAAAATCAATTTTAAAAATATATAAATATTAATTGTTTTAAACTAATATATATATATATACTATTTAATTAAATTTTTAATTTTATGACAATGACTTTAAGTTGGTAAAAATTGAAATTCAGTGATTTTAATATAAAAAAATAAAATTCAATGACAAAATTGGAGATAAGTATCAAATTTAGTGACCATTTATGCTACTCTCTCCAAGGTTGATGAACCTACATATTCATGACTAAAAATAATTATAGTGAAAGTGAAAAATAATAAGTTACGTAAATAAATATACTATAGTTTTCGCCAGTCTGAACAAGATCAATATCTAAACTATAAGATTTGCATATTCCAATTACGATGTTAACATTGTGGTGTTCTATGTTACTCGGACTCTTCATTTTACCTTCGAGTACCCGTGTCGGACACTCGACACTCGGACTTGGACACTTATTTTAGGCCAAAAACATGTATATTTTTCAAAATGTTGCCGAGTCCGATACTTGGATACGTATCCATGTTGGACACTTCTAGCCGAGTCCGAGTAACATAGGTGGTGTTTGCCTACCCAATCATGAATAATCACCCAGGCAATTTGTAAATCGACCATATTGTTTATACAACGTTAATTTAATATCTTTGACTACCATAGTAGACAACACAATTTTTCTGTTGTCTTTCAAGTATTTAACTTATTATTGTTATCAAACGGGAAAACTTGCACTATAATGAAGGCACAGCCATGGACAACTGTCACCCTCGACTAAATAATTCAGATAAATATTTCAGTTGTATCCATTTTGTTCAGCTAGTTCCAAATCACTGTTTCCGAAAGATTTCTGCAGATAGCGTTTTCTAGCACACATGTTAGCTGACAAGGCAGAACTCTTCTTCCCAGTTACACAAAGCATTGTTTATTAATAAACATGTACATTTAATTCTTTTGGCCTTTTCGCTTGTACGTAGTTTGCTATCCATATTCATTATGGCGGCGGCGCCTTTGTACAGAGCTCCAGGTTTCCACAAGGCAAACTATAGTGATATAGAACTAAGCATATAGTCTTCAATCTTGGTAACACAGACACATATGCCATATACAGAAATATTATATAGCTCAAGTTTTATCAATGTCTTGCTAGTCCACACAGTTATGACTAAGGTTAGAAAATCTTACTATTCCATCAATATGAAATATATCATTCCCAATGAAAGTCATGCAAGTAAAGTTCCTATATTATTATATGTTATGTTACAATTATACAAAAACTATATGTCCAGAAACACATATTGGGTAGGGTAAAACAAATATGAACAAGAGAATATAGGCAACCAGGAAGCCATGTCTTTTTCCAGCAGCAAGACGACATGTCATTGCCACAAATGCCATGACTACAGACTTACTAAATTTATATATTTTATTCTTTATCACATATAATAATTTTATCCAAATTACATTTAATATTTGTATTTTAATATTTATCAGAGATCAGTATTCTAAAGACATTCATAGTACTGTTTTTCTCATTTACTTTATTTTGCATACCAAGTAAATTTATAGTATTTGTCAAAAACATCAAACACAAAAACAACCACCTCCGACAATTCAACAATGAAATCTAAAGATCTGCTCTTGGGATCCGCTCGTTCACTTCACAAACGAAAACTAAAGATCCGCTCTTGGGGAAAAAATGAAATCTCGGCTCAAAGAGAAATTTTTCCACTAGATTATTGTCAAATGATATTTTCACAATTCAACAACGTTCGACAAGAAAGTCAAAGTGTTTTGGAGTACACCAAAGAGTTCTACAAACTTGTGCCTCGAAATGATGTTTAATAAAGCGAGGAAGAACTAGTTGCAAGGTAAGTTGATGGCTTGAAATCTTCCATAGATGATAATCACAGCCTATATGCTTCCTCAAAAAGAGAACTTCCCACGGTGGAATTACAACTTTCAAATCTTGGAATTCCAACAAAAACTTCAAAAAACCAGCCCCCGATAAATTTGGTGGACAATCTAGCAGCGTCAACAATTGAATCAAGTATTTGAAATGTCATCAGATTGGTCACCATTTGAGTGATTATCAAAAAAAGCTTGCAACTTTTGGTGATGCTTGTTACTTTTGGTGATGGAGAAAATGACAACGAATATGATGAACCACCTAAGTTTGCCAAAGAAAGTGATCCTCAAAAGGAGAAACTTCCCATGATGGAACTACAACTTTCATATCTTGGAGTGCCAACAAACCTCCAAAAAACCAGACCCAACCAAATTTGGTGGACAATCCAACAGCAACAACAATATAATCAAGTGTTTATCAAAATAAGCTTGTAACTTTTAGTGATGGAGACAACAAATACGATGGCCAACTAAGTTTGCCAAAGAAAGAGATGATGAACGAATTAAGACCGAGGCAGGCAGGAGATGGTAAGAGCTATGTGATTTAAAGAGCTTTTGCTACTTCAAAAGTTGATTCAGAAGAGGATTGGTTATGTTCCAACATGGTTATTATGGCGCCAAGTCGAGATTCGGCGCCAGGGTACTTTGAAATCGACTAGTCCACAAGTCGCCCGCCTAGTCGTGATATACATATATTTTATAGTAATTATACTATTATAATAAAAAAAATATAGGTAAACAAACAGCAATTTCATAGTTCAAATCAAAAATAATAGACAATAAGTTCAAATACCACAAATCAAGCATCCTTAAGCAAATAAAAACATAATAAATGAGTGAAATCAACTAAAAGGCACAGTCATCCATCTCAAAATCATGGATATCTCTATCTCCTCCTTGAGCATCCTTCTCGGTTGGATCGGGTGGCACACCATAATCATCTTAATCATCTATAAAAGTATTGTCTTCATCTTCAACCCCTTCATCTTTGTTACGTCAAGTAAATGAATGAATAGTTGATCATAATTGTAATTGTAAGTGATACAACAATTTCTATTAAAATATTAGTAAATTAAACAATTTTTATAAATTATAAATTTTGAATAAGAGTAATATGATAAATTTTGAATTAATTTTATAAATTATAGATTTTTACTTGCTAGTAAGTAATAAAATTAAATACAAAATAAGTAAAAAATTGATAAAAAATATTTTTTTTATAATTAACTAGAACCCAGTTAATAAATATTGAAAAATATACATACAGTTAGTATGTATATAATAAACCCAAAGTCACAGAACAAGTACGTAGTTTCCAACCTCCCGTATATACATACAGTCGTGTGTATACATACGGAGGTAAGAAAACAAAGAAGAAGAGAAGAGTTGAAGTGAAAAAAAACAAAGAAGAAGAGATGAAACGAAGAAGAGATGAAGAAAAGAAAAGATGTAACGAACAAAGAAGACATCGGAAAACTTTGCCTCCATGGAGGAGAGGAAGAGTCGCCGATTGAGGAGTCGCCCAAAGTCTTTTATTTGTGAAATAGAGCCGTTTGTATGTAATACAAATAAGTTTTAGTTTAAAAACCCTAATTTTTAACTATTTGGGTCGGGTGGGTACCGGGTTGGGTCGGGTAAAACCCGTGGACGCCAGAAAACATAAGTCATGCTTCAACTTTTTTTTGGCCTTTCTGACTCTAGATTGCTAATATATATTATTTGTTACTTATTACAAATTATTAATTAAAGTAATTAAATTTGAATTTATTATTCTAGCCTCACTCATTATTGTCTTGCTACTTACTTTTTATTTATATCAAACATTGGTGATTTGTACAAATTTCTATTACCTTTGTTCCTCATTTACTTTAAATTTTACATGCTTATTCAGATTTATATTATTCACTGAAAAGAAAAACAAAAAAAAAACTTTAAATAACATTTTACATGGTGAATATTAGAAATTGACCGAGCCCTGAAAAGTGATTCAGAAAACTTGAAATTTCACAGCAAATGAGAAGTAAATAAATCATGGTGAGTTCACACCGTCACAGCAAACAAATAAGTTCTGACAGTTTTGTTCCACTAACAACTCTAGTCAACATGTTTCTCCTTCGTCGTAGAGCTTCAGGGAGGTGAGTGTCAGCAGTCAGCACCTTGGAAACAAAATTACTATGTCCTATATAATTTTATTATTTTTCATATTATTTCGCATTTGATGTGCTGATTAACCTAAGAAGTGTGACTACTCATATATTTTTGCTTTCGGTAAATTTATTTAGTTACAATTACAATAATATAATATTCGGCACAAATGCCTTCAGTGAGGCTTGAAGCAACAACCTATAGTTACCGAGAGAATTGGGGTTATAGATGCAGGACCGGTAATAATAGACAAGCCTGGGAAGATTATGTGGAAATCCACTAGACCCAAAAGTTTCCCAAACCAAGCAAAGGAGAAATGTGATTCGCACTCCATTAAAGAGAGACTTAATCCAATGATTCAATATTTAATAATTAACTCAACTACAATATCTGGGGATTTCATCACTTATATAGAGAACAAGAACCCTAATATAATATCATCTAATGAACTAAGGAAGGCCCATGAAAAATATATAGCAAAAAAAAACCCATGAACAATTTGGCCTATAGAAAGCCTAAATATTTAAAAAAAACTCCGAGCCTCGCATATAGAACATTTAATTGGATACACTAATTTCCTTGCACTAAATATAATTAAACTATTGACCAATGGATATAAAAGTTCCCTACAATTTTCATTGCCCTTCATATATCAATCAGGCGAAAATGTTAAAATTGTGATTGTAATTCTAAGCAGGCAAGCCAAAACCACCAAAGCAACCATGTTGAAAAAAAAGCCTTGACAATGTCTCTGTTTTCGAGCAAGTTATATCAAGATGGCCTTTAGGAAGGTAATATAAGGTTGGTGGAAAATGAATGAAAATAATAAATAATAATACACTAGATATTTGCCTAAATTTAGAATTATATGAAGCTCATCTCTGTTCTGAACATACCTGATCAATAACTTTTTCATCAAATAGAATCTTGGAGCTAAAGATACTCATGGAAGCTCCTACAGTTGATGTAGATATTGCCATTTCAGGAGCAATAAAGACTTGTATGTATGACCCAAACGGAAACGATGTAGCAAGGTAATCTTCATAATAACTGTTATGAGACAAGGGCATTATAAAAATACATGACCACGATTGATAAAAAGGAACTGGAACCAATGGTGTCATACAAAAAGAAAACAGACCTGAAAGTACTGTGGAAAAATCCAACACTGCTGCGTAAACTTGACAAATTATTCGGCAAACACATGTGTGATAAAAGAGAACAATTGTCATCGGGAAGTATTTCAAATGGTGCAATGACAAGAGATATCCACCGAGCACATACAGGAACGTCTACTCTGTAGACATAAGTTTTGCATGTAGGATCATCTTTGTTCAAAACCTGCCATCACATAGTTCATTGTTTAACATTTATACTAAACAAGGAGAGAGGAGGGAACGCAGAAAAATACATCAACTATATCCTGGTTTTAATATAACCGAATAAATTTAACAACTGTCCTAACTAGCTCGAGGAAACTTTATGTAGAATACTATATACATGTGATCTAATTCTTGTGCAAGTTAAAAAACTAGAGAAATAATCCTATTTAGCTATAAAGAATGTGCAGCAAGAAACAAAAAGGAGTAGGAAAATTAATATAATAAAAATTATAAGCCACTATGCATATTTAGGTAAAATATCCAAGCATAAAGCCACACCAACATATAAATTAAATGGAAGTAACAAGAACTGTGCAATAAAAAAACACGGAAATTTTTCATGGAAGTGAATTGGTCAAATATGGAAGCTGGAAGTTTTAGTTATGAGGTAATTTTAAGGACTAACTAGCCATTTCAACAAAAAGAAAACTATATACAATAAAATAAATTTTTACAACTCCAATTTTTCCTCTCACAAGAAACAGCAAACACAATATATATATAGTCAAAGAAGAATATATAGAATAGTTTTAACTAAATTAACAACAACAAAGTAACCACAACAGGACTGGTCATAAAAAATGAAGACAGAGGTTAGGTGATGTCTCTCCTGTCATCCACGTCTCAATATGAAAGCAACAAGTCATATTCCTATTATCGCTTTCACTTAGGATCCAAAGTGACTGATGCAAGATTGATAAGTGCCACGTTCGCCTTGAAGTAGAGAACTCAATAAACGTAAGGATCTTAAACCCAAACCCACCCCGCATAAGAAAAATAAATATTGAACGTATACTGGTGGGGATTAGTCAGCAGTACAGGGACCTTCCCCATTTTGCCCTGCCCAATTTCCACGTATTTAATACTTTGTCTTAACAAACAAATTTCTTACACAATTTTATGTATTTTTCAGTTAGTAAAAAATAATTATGTAAAACATGCTAAATAAAAATTGTATTTATTTTATACTAAAAAAATATTGGTCAATATTATATACTCCCTCCGTCCCAACCAATTCTTTACACTTTCCTTTTTGGGACGTCCCACCCAATTCTTTACATTACTAAAAATAGTAACTTTTAACAATAAATATATTATTACATCCACTACTTCACTCTACTTTTTCAACACTTTACACTATTACACCCACTATTTCATTTATTTTAACAATAAAATCACTATTACACCCACTATCCTTGGTCTCCGTGCCCGGACCAAATGTAAACATTTGGCCGGGACGGAGGGAGTATAATGTTTCGGGCGGGGAGGCGAACATCCAAAACACATATCCGTACTATATCCCCCGCAGAGAAGAATTTTCCTTCCCTTCCCCCTTGTAAGTACAAGACTTTCTCCAAATATAGTGCTAGCGGCAGCTGCGACTTTAGAATTGATGCTGACTGAGAATTAAAAAGAACGAGTTACAGAATAAAACAATCAAAAAGAATGAGGACTAACCGTGATAAATTCATTACCTTCTTTTTAATCATGAAAGGAAATACATTTCAATAACTACCAAAATGCAAGTGATTCTTACATGTTTGTATTAAACCCATAGTATAAAACTTAATCAGACTTGATGGACCAAGTCCCATAAACAATTGAGCTTATCAAAATAACTCTGGACAACTAAACCAAACAATTAGCTATTAAAATATGGGATCCCTTAAAATATATCATTCTTTTGTCTAAAAAAATTAACAATTTTTTTGTCAGAAAAAAAAATTAACAGATTTATTCAATAATAGATATAATAATATTTTTCACTTATATTGCCCATCAGAAATGGTAACCAGAGATGTTGGTACAGCATTATGCTCAATAACAATGTTTTCACAATGAAAAGAGTATGTATCAGCATCAAGTAATTTTGTGTTTGGTTCCGTCGTCGCTTGTGAGGCAATCCTGATATAATTGGCAATTCTAGGAGGGTCAGTGTTTCGATTTTTGACAATGAAAGTCAGACTATCCTTTTCTCGTCAACAACTATTTAAAGCTATTCTATTACTTTCTATTTAAGAGTAAGCATCCTATTAGTAATATGGGAGTCATTCTTTATGTGATTATTAATATGAGCGCCATAAGAGCCACAATAAGAGCCTCTAATGAACCTCCAATAGAATGTAACTAATCCATAAAAATTATGCTAACAGCTAGTCAAAGCTCGAAATATATCATTTATTTTTTCAAGATCAATGACAACTCCATCCTTGTTAACAACTACAAGAGATATCATATACAATTCTCACACACATAAAAACAACACTTAGGTTCACATACAATTCTCATTTAAACATGCATAATGTCAGGAACTGAAGGTTCCTGAATGAGTTTTCTGAATATTTTTGTAATTTTCTGTATATTTGAGTAAGAAATAGTGAAGATAAAGCAAATAGACAGAGAGAATAGCAGATTAGAGGTAGAAACAGGGAGATTAAGAACAGAAATGTAGAGCTACAGCAGAGAGATAGAGATAGAGATAATAGCAAAGAGAGATAGAAACTTGCACATGAAGATAGAATCAAGAAGAGTGAGAAAGTTAGTTAGAAACTAGAGAGAGAAAGACTGGTGGAACAAGTACCATTTTTCATATTATCATTGCATAATTCCCAAATTACAATTGTGCTGCTATTTATACTACTCCATAGCATACTAAATAACTCTAAAATTACTTAACTACCCTTACTAAATGAACTACTACTACTATTGTTGCCTTCCTAACACTCTTCCCTCCCTGAAATTGAACCATGTCCTCATGGTGGATTAAACACTTCAAGACTACACTCTAGCTGTTTTATGCACTTTGGTCCATCAGTTGATATCAAGATATTAAGACAAAAGAGCGACAAAAGCTTCTGGACATACTGCTCAAGAACATGACTATAAGCTGAGACCATCATTACAACTTCTTGTTTTCCTTCACTACTTCCTTCTGCTTGGATCACATACATCACTGATAATGCCTATAATTCTTTACTGCTATGGTTTCTTTTCCTTTCATATGCATCACTTTTCCACTGAGAACATCTTGTAACCATGGGCTGAACAATTATTGTAACCATGGGCTGAAAAATTAGAATTCCAGAACAATCAACTAGTTGAGCCTTACAGAAACTTAAAAACCCTCCTGGATCAAAAATGGTTATTACAACACTTCTCCTTGCGGCCTTATGGTATTTGAGCCTCATTACCTCGTTTATTTCTGGGCAACATTGGCTAAACTCACTATAATTGTACGTGGAGAGTATCACATTCAGCCCAATTCTTGCAAATCAACATTCTGTTGATTAATCTCGTTGATAATTCTATCGATTCCATCATTGATATTTTGAATATCTTGGCCTTGTATACCAGCTGACTTAACAATCTGAACCACAATCACATTCTTCATCAACTCAGGATGCTCTTTCAATGGTAGCTCCTTTACCAAGAATTTTAAGCTAATAATTTCCTGCCATTGCCCAACTTGGCCAGAACCTGATATTACTATTGCAAACCCATCTATTTTTACTTTGTTTCTGATCATTCCTATGAACCTCATATTAACACTTTTTTATTGATCTTTTTCCACAAGACCACTGGGATCAAAGATAAACATATTATTCTTCCCATAGTTGGACTTCTTACCTAAACCACAGGAAATTGCAGCTGTTAAAGACCACAACTTCATGTAACTCTCTTCTTCACTTCCCCCTTCATAAGATCAACAGAATTATTCAATTCATCTCCAATCTCATTTTCAGCAGCTAAGACTGTTTTTCTTTTTGTGCTTTCGTCAAACAGCTTGGTCACCCCTAGACAATTAACCAGGTAGTCTGTTGATAGATTTCCAACACAGCTAACCCCATCATGTACCTTTCTACGCACATATGCAACTGCATCAGAAAAAACAGATGCAGAGGGTTTCCTAAAATCAGAAATGCAATCCAACATCTTGACACCAGTCTCATCATCAACTTCTTGAATATTTTGTCCCTGTATTCTACGTGAAGTCACAATTTGTATCACAATCCCAGAGTGCTCCTGCTCTATTGCTAAGAACTTCAAACTAATTAGTGCCTGGTGTTCAGGTTTCACACCTTGTCGATACATTTCTTTGATCATTTTGGATACACTTATTGAGTCATAACCACCAGGATCAAATACAATCACATTCATCTTACAAAAGTTAATAGGCTTCTTACTCAAACCATAAGAATGTGTAGTTATCTTACAGGGAACAGCCTTAACATTCTCTTCATCCTTGTAATTAATGATAACCTTTCGGTTGCCTCCATATTCAAGTACCATATTTTGGTTGTCCAAGCATTTTGTAAGATCGTCTTTTGACATAATGAAAGAGCAGGAATGCTTACAAACATGTTGGGGATCTTCAAAATCCGCACAGTAGGGACAGAACCTCTTATTCATTTCATCTTCTAACTGACTTGGTGAATCTATGTGTGGAAATTCTACCAGCTCCTTTGATCTTTCATTTGTGCAGATTTCAGATTGCAAGGGATTAGGTGAGCTTGGGGTTTCTCCTCTTAGTGGAGCAAAAAAGAATTCCTCCTCTGGCCAACCCTTTTGGCCCTCCCTGGGTTCTTCATCATAAATAGGTTCCCCTGTGTAAGTTTCAGAAGTAGTAGGATCCCTAATCACCTCTTTCCACTCATGTGTCTTATTTCCTACACCAAAAACATCCCCCTGGTGCTCACAATCCTCACAATCATGAAACCATTCAGATACTCCTACTTGTTCAAATTTAGGGAATCTCAACTCAAAATGATGAAATGCATCTGATGTAACACCTGGTTGTTGCACATTTCTTTCATGTCTGACATTGGACTTCCAATCAAGAGTATTAACGCATCTTACCCCTCGTTTCTTAGCTTTCATCTGCCACATTATTTGAAATTGCTGAGTAGCAACTTCAAGTAACTCTTCCAATTGGTGAAACCTGTTGTTCATCACCTCTCTACACCACAGAAACTGTTGTTGCACTTCCTGCATCATTTCATTAAAAACTCTATCTCCAAATTCCTCTATTGTACTCCACTTAATTCACAACTCGAGACACCAATTCAGTCAATCAACAATTCTCTTCACAATAATCAACACAATTCTCCTCACAAACAATTTATCAAACAGTTGCAAGACACAACACAATACTACTCCAAAATCAACTGTAATCACAGAATTCAAACCCAATTGCTGACCTAAGTAGGAAAACAATCAACTGTAATCACAGAATTCAAAACCAATTGCTGACCTAAGCAGGAAAAAAGAGAAAGTACTAGCAATCAACTGATACCAATTCAATTCTCAACAATCCTCTCCAAAGTTTACTCCTAGTACAGTGAGTTAACCACCATATAACAACTGAACTACTATATTTTGTGATTTTCTCATGTAAACAATAAGGTAACCACTATAAAACTCAAAACAAGATGAAACAACTGATTCTCAACAGAAATGAACAGATCTACACTCAACAACTATAGATCTACAAGTTGAGAGGTAGAACAGAGCACCTCAGATGATTGAACAAAGATCAAACATCTGGAGTGCAAGGTGAAAGCAGTGGCTGATCGATTTGGAGAGCTCTGATACCAATTTGTCAGGAATTGGAGGTTCCTGAATGAGTTTCCTGAATATTTTTGTAATTTTCTGTATATTTGAGTAAGAAATAGTGAAGATAAAGCAAATAGACAGAGAGAATAGCAGATTAGAGGTAGAAACAGGGAGATTAAGAACAGAAATGTAGAGCTACAGCAGAGAGATAGAGATAGAGATAATAGCAAAGAGAGATAGAAACTTGCACAGGAAGATAGAATCAAGAAGAGTGAGAAAGTTAGGTAGAAACTAGAGAGAGAAAGACTGGTGGAACAAGTTCCATTTTTCATATTATTATTGCATAATTCCCAAATTACAATTGTGCTGCTATTTATATTACTCCATAGCATACTAACTCTGAAATTACTTAACTACCCTTACTAAATGAACTACTACTACTATTGTTGCCTTCCTAACACATAAGAACAACACTTAGGTTTACATACAATTCTCATGCAAACAAGCTACCAAACCTGATGCAAGTGAGATAAGTGTTCCTCGCGCATAGACTACAACAGTTACTATTACATACAATTCCCATGTAAGCCAGCTACGAGACCTAGGTTCACATACAATTCCCAAGTAAGCGAGCTACAAAACCTAAGCAAGTGAGATAGTGCTCCCCACGCATACTAGACTAGGGACGAGGATATCACTAAATTAAACAAATAGACAAAGAACCTGTTCATCACTCTCATAAACATGCTAGACTCTCATAGCTAGAGGCATTTTACTGTCCCAACTCCTAATGGTAAGATCAACAACTCAACTCATAGGATCCATTTCTTCTCTTCACCAGTCTTCTCTAATATATTAGATTTGATGATATCCGCTCGCACGCAAATCGTAATGAAATACTCAGCGACAATTAAATGTAGCATATCATTAACTCTATGTATGAAAGATCTATACTTGATAATGATCTTGTTGATAATTCGACTATCACAACCCACTTCAAACTCCAGACTTCGGTGTAAATAAGGCTAGCACATAACACAGGAAAAAACTCACACAAATCCCTTACAAACTCATCAATGTATTGCCTCATCACTATATGCCAAGTAGGATTTATCCGAATGTGTTGCCTTATCACTATCTGCTTCGCAGAATTCAGCCCCGTTACAGTGCAACATGTTAGGTAAGAAGATCAACATCCAATGGCTACACCAAAAGAGGTATAACATCTAGCGCAAATTCTTCAAAAATATAGTGGACATCACTAGGATTATCACTACCCCATTTCTACAAGAATGTCTTTCACCCACGGTTATCACGCCGGCATAGCTATAGCAGAACCCGGCCCATAATCCAAATCGATACTAAAATGTATAGTCAAAATGGAAGGACTTGTGCATTCTTCCCGGACATTATTTGGCTTCTAATAATAGTTTTCTTTTCACTACAGTACTCCATATTTTATTCAAATGGATTGACTAAGATTTTTAAATACCACTTAATTATAACAAGTAAAATAAAATATTTAATAAAATTAAAAGTAGCATTACACAAATCTAAAATAACCTTTGTCATAAAAATTTATAAAATATGAAAATGTTAGATAAATGAATAAACATATGATCAAATGAGAGTGACACATAAGTATTGATGATGTCAGTTGTACTTTTTTTACTTCATTATTATTAATAATTAATATTATATATCATGTATATATTTTTTATTAAATTTTACCAAAAATCACTTTAAACACTATTTATATCCTGTTCTAATAAGGATATCAGTTAGTAAGTTCATTTTAAGGTTGGCAATTGACTTGATTGAGTGAGATTTCTCAGAGGTAGTTTTGTTGACATGCCGCAAGTGGGAAGTAGGAGAGTTGGATATATAGGATATACCAACTTTGCAAACCAAGAAACGTTATAGCAAGACAATTTCATATAAAAAATTAATGCTTTTTCCAAAATCAAAACATAGCTCAAAAATATGTCGATTAAGCTTGAATGTTGCTATTTCATATTAATCCTGTGATATACACTGGTTGACTTCATGCACAAAACTGTCACTACTACTTGGCTCACCTGATAAAGCAAGCTTCCCGAGCTGGCTGCTACAAGATTATTGGCCACAGTGAATTCCAGATCATAGCTGAACAAAAATATAGATGATTATAATGATAACATAATAAACTAAAAACAGACAAATGAGAGGGCTGATAATAGATAGATAGATACCAGCAATATTGTGAGTCGTCATCCATACAAGGGAACCAGCAGCGTGCACGCCTTGTCTGGTTATCAGTATGTAGAACATCCTTATTAAAATGAATTCCTGTTTCAGCCTTATCTACCCAATAATCGATGTGGATCAATTTTGAATTCTGCACCCAATATAACCTATATCAGAATTAGAACAGTAAACCTCCTCAACAGTAAGAAGGGGAACAGGAAATAGACATAAAGACTTATTACATGCATATACACTTAGTTGATTCGCATGCCATCCCTTATCACAAAGTATGCAGTACAAATGAGAAGAAATTGTCAGCCAGAGGAATTTACAAACCCCCGTTAAGTTTCAAAAGAAGCTAGAGGGGTCAAACACGCCAAATGATACGAGGCATAATAAAAAATTTAATTATTTTTTTCTGTTCATTTTTCCTGTTTGTTGATTCATTTTCCATGCACACCATGGATATTTCTACTTTGCCTACATTTAGGAGCCATGAATTCTAACACACAATGGATTCACATTTGAAATCTAGAAAAAATGAAGGAAAACCACGTGACAAGACTGTCAAGTCCTGGACACTGATACTTCATACTTGTGTAGCCAATACCAATATATGTAAAAGTACATTTTAAGCAAAAATGTAATTTGTTTCTAGTCCTTGGCTGGTTGCATGACTAACTAGTTAACCAATAATAGCCGGTGTCTATCTGCTTTCTTTTATCTTCATGGCAATGACAAACACATTAGATCGCCCCTTTCATTCTGGGGTTGTGAATTAGTTGTCAATTTCAAGTCGAGTCATATACATGAATTTTAGACGGTCTGAAATTAAACTTGCAGAACTATATATATGGATACAAGTTTATGACCCTCCTATTGGCTTTAATTCCGAGTATATTTTTAAATCAATAGGCAATTATGTAGAAATATTCCTAACCTCAGTTCCAAAGAATTTTTAACGAGTATGGAGAAAATTCCTAAAATTAAGGTGGCTACTTATGTCCATAAACTGCTGAAAAGCCAAATGTCTATCAAGAAAACACCTGGGGAATGGTTGTAGATTAATTTTTAATGTGAATGTCTCCCCTCTTGTTGTTTCTACTGTGCATTAATTGGTGGTCATGAGAAATTCTGTGAAGCTCTATTTGATGATAAGGAAAATCAAGGATGCAGAAAATATATTAGTTCACTCAGAGTTCCAGTGAAGAAACAAACTATAGGAACAACTCAATGGCTTACATGTTCAGATAGGGAAAAACTGGAACCAAAGAGGGTGAGTGGCACCGGTCGTGACCTTACAAATGGAAAGGATCTAGAAATGAAAGCCTAACAAATTTCCATGACTCAACGGATTCACAAAGAAATTTTAGTTATCAATATGAAAAGTTAAAATTCATTGATATTAGTAGACATAACAAAATATATTTTAGCGAGCGAATTGCTATTTGAAAGCAAAAGAGACCACGAACAACGGGGGGATAAGATGGACAATGATATCGAGACGGGCCATGAGAAAGGCCGAAACAAGGCCATCTTTCAAGCAAGCGAGAAAATTGGTTCTTCTCCGGCTACAAAAATGAAACGGTCCCTCCGTAACCAGTATTGGGCTTGAAGTGGAAATGTATGATGGGCTGGAGGGCAACTGATAAGATATCAAAATGAAATTTTTTAAAAAAAAAGTTTTTAATCATTGCTCCATAAAGAACACTCTTATATAAAGAAGAAGAAAGAATGCCATAGAATCTTATATAAAAATTCATTTAGATTCTAATTTTAACAACAATTACGCTTTTTCATGAATAAAAATATAATCTAACAAGAAGTTAACAAAAAATCATAACATATCGATATATTAAGTTTTAATGTAATTAAACTTTGTAATTCTAATCATAAAAATATATTTATGAAAGTTGAAGTGTCAAGTGATGTTCTTTTGTATAATAAGGGTGTTCTTTACGGAATACAACCCTTTATATATATACTTACTAATTGAAAATATTAGTGTTAGTATATATTATAGTTATGTAGGCTCTAGTTATTAGTTTATTTGTAATAATACCAACTGTTTATAGCCTCAGTCTATTAAGGTGTTACTATATACTTTGCGTTGTATCCTTATTTCACTTGTTTCAAAAGACTTCATTATTGGAATATTTTGAAACATTGAATTGAGTCTCTTCTTTTATGAGATGCGATTCCAAAGCTTGTATCCCTTCCGGGGTTAGAAAACCCTTGGGGTACTATATTTTTTGTAGTTAATCCACCCAAGTTTATCTTTTTGGTGTTGTATCTCACATATTCATATTTATCTTGGAATTGTAGGAGTCTGGGCAAGCTTTATACTGATCAAGTCTTATTGGACTTGGTCCAAATGGAAATGCATAAGTGTGCTCTTAATGGTAACTAAAATAGATGTATCCAGGATCGAAGCTATAAGGACCAAAATGAAATAAACTGCTGCGGCCCCTTCACAGGAGACTAGATCATGTTGGATGCTTGGCTCTTTTTTATAAACATACAAGTACGGTAGATATTAAGAGCTCAAAATCATATTGATACAGAAAAATAGTTGGAAAATACAGCAAAGTAGAAAGTGGCATGTGTCATAAGTATCCACAACAAGCTAGGCACACAAGGACTCATCGAACTTGCTCCGATCTCTATCCTATCAATCAGCGGTTTTATGGCCTGTGATAGGCAGTGTTGTGAAAAGTGCACATATGCGAGAAGCAACATGCTGCGCACAGATAGGGAGTCTCCTCAGTTATGTGAAGCGTCTTACTGAAGCATCTATCTCAGCCAACACAAAAGATATATACACACTGATGTATACATAGGTAAAATATATACCTATTTCAGGAACAATTTCAGGAACGACAACTGGAAGCAAAAGACTACTGGGTAAATACATCTCTTCCTATACTAAATACATACTATATAATATAGTATATACATACAATATAACATACAGTATGCAAGTATATAACTATTATTCATATTTCATACTAAATAATATATACCTAACATATACATATTGATTATAGATACTTTAAATTATACATACACACACATAAATACATACATACACATATACATACATACACATATATATACATACATATATATGTACACATACTATATAGTTGTGTATGTACTGATTGCTTATACGTACTGATTAATTGTAATGAACTACAACTATAATGATTTCTCAAGTAGTAACTATAATTAAAATATATACTGATATATTAATTTGTGGATAATTCCAGCTGTAGATGGCTGATTTAAAATAAAAATAAAAAAGGACGTGGCATGGAAATATTCACAGGTGACAGGCTGTGATAGAGGGCAGCACCGTCGACTTTATTGTAATTTTTGTGCAAAAGTTACAACATGTGGAGTACTTAAAATGAAGGACATCTTACAGGAGGCAGAAGAATTGCTAAAAGTTGCACAAAAGTAACGGCAGAAATCAGAAAGGAAGTTGCAGATTTCATCAAAGCAAAAAAGAAGTTGTTGATTTAAATGATTTCGAAGATGAATATTATGATGATGATGTGGTGTTAATGCAGCCTCAAGCATCCGTACGTGGCAGTACGACTTCATCTCTGCACAAGACACCAAAGATGAGGGTCCCATGGATGTCTACTTGATTCCAGACCCAGAAATTGTAGTGAGAAAAAGAATGGGAAAACACCCACATATAGATGAGAATGATGGGGCAAAATATAAGCTTGCAAGGCATTTGCAAAACGGGTGTACTATGCTGGTATCATTTTTAATGTTGTTAATTATCAAGTTGTAGTGTTTTTATGGAAGCTCAAGGGCACTACAGACCGGGAATTAAACCACCTACCTGTCATAAAGTTAGAATTCCACTATTAAAAGAATAAATTGAAGAAGAAAAGCAGTTAATGAAAGCTCATGAAGAGCAAGTTACTCCTGGCTGTTTTTTGATGTGTGATGGCTGGGAAGAAAGAAAACACAAAAGTCCTATAAATTTCGGTCAACACTCCTGGAGGCAGCTTTTTCCTTGAATCAGTTGACACCTCTGCTGTTGCAAAAACAGGAGATAAGTTGTTTGAGGTGATATCGAAGTATGTGGAGATGATTGGGCCAAAACATGTTGTTCAAGTTGTCACAGAAACGCTTCAAATAGCAGTTGAACGAATGTTGACGATCCGATATCCACACTTGTTCTGGACACCATGTGCTGCCCACTGCATAGATCTCATGTTTAAGGACCTTTTTAATATTGAGAGTCTGAAAAAATGATTCAAATAGGCTAGAGTAAAATACAAACCGCGTTCCTGAACTATCATCTATGTCTAATTTGTCTACCTAAAGTTTAGCATCCAGAAAAACGCTCTTATGTTTACAATCCCATGCAAAAAGGATACTTCTGTTAAAATAAATGGAACGCTGTCAATAAGATTCTTAAAAAGGATTCTTTAGTCATATCAGTACATAAGCCCTCTTTACATTTGCACATTCATATACATAAACAGGTATATACGTACAAAAGATATTGCAGTTTAATTAGCTAATAAGCTCGGAATTATCATGCTTGCCATCTTAATTGGAGAGATTGAGAGAATCAAGAGATCTTCAAGGGTTTGATTAAGGAAATTGTCAATGTCGTTATGGATATGTGGGTCAGGTTCGGAGTAGGAATTTGGTGAGTTACTCAAGAGTTAATGATTTGGTTGACTTTTGTGATTCAGTAAGGACCACTGATGATAGTGATGAAGGTGATGAATCTATTGTAATTAGAAGAAGTGTTTATACCGTAGCATTACTCTTCTGAGATTTTTGGTGGTGGGTATAGTATAGCTGAAGGTAACTATCTATAGCATATCCGGTGCAGGCGGATGTAGAGAGTGAAGGAGTGTCCATGTATAGATGTTGCAGTTTTGATTTGAATGATATATAGCTACCAAATGGTTTCAGTTTCATATTTTTAGTCTACGGCAAAAGCTCCACAAATGTCGGGTAATCATTGGCCTCGTTAATATCTTTCACGTTAGCTTTCATTAATGGATTTGCATAGGATGTTGTTGAGATGCTCATTATTGACCGCATTTGCTTCGCAGTTGCCAACCTTTTGAGCTATGGCTTTCCAAAATTTAAACATAATGGATGGATATGTTCCCTAGACTTGCTAGTTGCTCTAGAGCAATTTTCCTCCCGGACACTCCCAATTCATTGAAACATAGGAAAGTGACATAGGGGAGTGACAGAGCAGGACATATGTTAGCCTGACAAGGAGTTCCAAAATCTTTTACAAGCAAGCAAAGTTGTGAGACAAGTGAAGCATCGATAGAGAAACATCCTTCAACATCAATATAGGCATCAACTAGTTATTACACTCTTGAATCCATTTTTCTATCAATTATCTGGAATTAATTTGATCATGTTCTATGCTCAAATTTTGTTCAACACAATAATATTTGGTGATGACTGTGGTTGTTGTAATCACTCGCTTCGGGATTCTTAACATAATTTCATAGGTAAAGTAAGAAGAGGGATGAAAGAATGACGGAACTGAAAATTTTGTTATAGATATAAGTATATAGCAATTATATATTTTACGACATAATTACTTTTACGTTATTATTATTTGACAAAAGTATGCTTCTTGCAAGTATTTGAATCTTTGAGTATGCTTTTTGCTAGATACTAAGTTTCATATACACAAATTGAACATGATTGATACTTAAGGACTTAAGGTAGATAGTTTGCATTTTACACGCACAAAAAGGCCATCAAGTAGAATTCATTTGTATACACACAGTCTGGAATGGTGACTATGCTACGATTGTGTTTAAGAACATGAAATTCATTTCAAATGACATGAACTGATTTGTCATTTCAAATTCTTAATTTATACTAGTATTTGAATGTCTTGGATTTCATTTGAAATCAAAATCCAAATTATTTTGGTTGTCCAAACATGTTATTTGACCAAATCAAGAATTTCAAAATGAAATTCAAATTCCCTAACTTGGTTAATGATTGACACCATTGTTATTAAACGCGCACCGAAGCGCAAAGGCCTCCCGGAGCTTAAGCGAGAAGCGCAAACGCGAAGCGCGGATTCATCGAAGATGAGAAAATATACATATATACATATACATATATATTGTCAATAGACAAATAATAAGCAACCAAATTGTCATAAAATAGTCAAATTAAAAGATGAGGTGTAAAACATAGGCAAATTAAGAGATCTAAGGTCTAAAACATATTATAGTCATAATAAAAATGAAATAAATAGCTAATTAACTATTCTTCGGCACTATCTTCATCATCAATATTCACAAACTCATCTACTTCACCATCATGATTTGAATTTTCATCAAATTCAACTTCATCTTCGTTAACGATTTCATCCTCGTCAACCAAACGTCTTTTAGATGATGATCCCTCCGAGGCATACCAGCTATATAGATCATCATGTATAGATCATCAGGAGAGAAGAAACAGGGAATATGGAGTTGTAGGCTTGTAGCAGTCGGCCTCTTGAGTGGGTCAGAGTATGGGTGGCCAGATGGGTATTTATATTTAGGGACTTCTATAAAATAAAATGGGTGGGTATGGTTTTTCTATAACCTGGTCAAAATAAAAAAGCGCTATGCGCTTCGGGCTTCGGGCTCCGCGCATAAGCCCCAGAAGCGCTCGCTTCATTGAATGCGCTTCGCTCCACCTGTGCGATGCGCTTTTGCGATGCACTTTTTCGATGCACTTGCGCTTTTAATAACACTAATTGACACCATTGATCCCATCTTGTTAAATGAGATTGATAATAGCAAAGAATGCTTGATTGGTAAGCTTGATGGAGAACAAGATGAATATGATGAATATGTAATCTCCGAACAAGATGGATTAACTCATAAGGTTGTAGGTATTGCTTCTGGAATTAGAGAACGTCGCTATAATTAAAGATAAAATAGTATAATATGTAAAAAAATTAACAAAAATAAATATAATATTTAATACCCAAGTTATAAATATAATTGTATTACAATAGATGAATATCATTACTATAGGTCAAATGCCTCTCATGGAACTTCAAAAGTCACCCAAAAAGGAAAAAAGACCTCTGAACCATCATCTACTAATTGATGAAAGTGAAGACGAGGAAGAACAATAAATTGGATTTGATGATGAGGATAAAAATCCTAATGGTAACCAAGATAGTCAGAATGAAGATTTTAGACATCTTCAAGAAGAACCTGAAGAGGATGATTTTAAACTTGTCAACTGTCGAGAAAATTAAAACTGATCTACAGGGATTAGTAGTTGATTCTCTATGTTTCTTTTGTTGATTCTCTAAGTTTCTTTTGTTACTATGACTTCATATTGTGCCTTGAGTTTGAATCTGGTTACCAGTAACATGTTTTATGACTAGGACAATTTATTTTCTTATGACATGTTAACTGATACCGTTATGATAACACTAGTGATAGGGATTCAATAATATGCTCCTGGTCGATGAAAAGAAGGAAGATGCCTCACCCAACCTAAATGTATACTCAATGGCTTTCGGGACACTTTTTGATTGTGGAATTTCATACCAAGGACACCCTTGCACATCAGCAAAGAGGCGAGGGACGGCAAGGTGGGTCGAAGAAAGACCGGATCAAGTTTTAATTAATGATGATCGAAGAGGTTTGTTTCCATTGAACAGGGTAATTAATCTTGTGCTCAGAAAGGAGGTATGATATATTAAGAACCAGACACTTGTTTGGTACCCTGTAATGTGGATGCACGTGCTTACAAGAAAAGAAATTTTAGATCTTTTAATTTTGGTACACAAGTATTTGTGTCATTACAAATTTAGTTAGTTAAGAGTCTGTAAATAGATGTCATGGTTGTACTTTTCAGATTATGCATTATGATGATATGAAAATGGGACTTGGTTCCACCAACTCTTTCTCTCTCTTCTCTCTATCTAGATTTCTTCTTCTCTAAGCTATCTATATCTCTCAATTCCGTCTATCTCCTCTCTGATTTCTATCTGTTCTTACTCTAATCTTTCTTAGTCTATCTATGGATCCTCTATTTCTCTATTAATGTATCTTTAGTTTGTTTTTCTATTTCTTTGTTTACTGCATTTACAAACAGAAAACACAAAAACATACAAATATATAAAACAAAACCTCAGTTCCTAACATTATGATGAGATGTTTTTAGCAGGTTACAGAGGTCAATAATTAGGGATAACAGATCCCAATTTGTGGAAGCTATGGCGTTCAAGGGGGCTCTCTCTTGGAAGGAAAAAACTTATGTGCTTATTGTAACTAATGTGCTTATTGAGCTTTACTCACACACTGTTGTGCAGGCTGTGAGAAGAAAAACAGAAGACTTATCTTATTTTGGCTCAATTATCTTAGATTGTTCAACTATTATGGACTTGAGGTTCTAATGTCCTATGCTGTATTCTGTAAAATGATCAGCGAATAGAGCAGCTTACAATTGCCAGAGAAGCTAGTTCTATGTGATCTTAGGGAATGGACATCTACACCTTCCTTTCTTATCGATGTAATTGCTCATTATAATCACCAAAGATTCCCTGTTTTTTCTCAATAAAAAAATAGTAGAAAAGTAACATAGCCATGGGAAAACAAAAACAATTACACACTACTGAAAATCAAAATGTGAGGAAGTACTAGGAACAAGTCTAACCTGCTTAAATTCAGCTGAAGATTGCAAACCATTATCTGAGTTTTCTTGGCCATGTTGGTGCTCATCCACAAACTGTGCATCCTTAGACGCACACATTATTAATAAATTTGGAACCAATTCCCTGTCGATAGATGATAAGTAGACGGACCCGGCCGCATCAGCAGCTGAACTCGCTGATGAAACCGAACACCATCTATTTTCACTATCCAAATGTAAATAATGAGGAAACACTTCAAACTCTGCCACCTCCCCATCAACCGTCACTCTCTCAATCACCAAATTGTCAGCATGCAACCCAACAATTCCATTCTCCGGAACAATCACCTCCAGTTCCGTGTAACTAAACATCAACACAAAATCATTCCATTACTCGAAGTAGACTATTTCTCAAATCATGGACAGCTATCTCTCGAGCACAGGTTTAGGTTTCCAAATCACCCCAAAAAAACACATACTAAAACATTCCTCCCACTAATTAACAACCACTCGTAAAACCGTAAACAAACAAGAGGTGAAAAAACAAATTCAGGACACGATAATAAACACAACAAGTGTAGCAACGGATTCATGAATTGAAACAAATAGATAGAAACATATAAATAAATAAATAAATAAATAAATACAGTTAATTCAATTAATTTATGGAGCAGTTAAAAAAGGGGGAGAATAGTCAATAGAGACCCGTAAATTCGACGCTTGAGCATGTCAATGGAGAGACAAAGCTTCTGATGGCGAACCACTGCTTCAGCAGCTGATGCTGTTGATTCATCGGTAACTTTTTGCTGCTCCTCGTTTTTTTGTTGCTTACGAGCTTTCGCCATTTTAGCAACCAACAAGCCCCAGTCCTATTACTTGTACCTCCTCTCCCTCGATCTCTCTCTCTCTCTCTCTTTTTCTATCAAGTCTGTCTGCTATTAATACAAATTTGCTACGTCATGATGATTCGGATCTCACTTCGGATCCAATCTTATTTGAGACACTGTACGGGCTATGACATTAAAAATTTATATAAATTAATTATTTTCGTGATTCTAAAATGTGGTGTTTTTTGAGTTATTCGTGTTAGGGAATATACTGAACTATTCGTTTGAAGTATATGACATTGTCTTTTTTTTATTGAGAATCTTGAATGCGTATTTTAACACTGTTTGTATATTATATATTGTCGATAATCTAGTATCAAATGGGATAACAGAAGATTAGATTGTCAGTGTCTATATATAATATAATAAATGTTCACAGTTTAAGTGGAGTTAAACAAACCACTGGAATGACTGAAGTATTATTTGGAAATAATCTATCTTGATTATTGAATAATACTTGTATGCTTTGTGTATATTGAACGGGATTAAAATATTAGAATTGTTCTTCTATTCTGATAATAAAGAAAAACTAAGATTCTATAATATTATTATTGCTTAGGTTCTTAATCCGAATACAGTGATTGACACTTGTATGCAATGCACATGTTTTGATTCATATGTGATGTGATTTTTTCTTAATCACAATATTATGTTTTGGACAATGACATTGCATATAGAGTGGGATATTGACTATAAAAGGAAACCGTGTCCGAAAATATTCGGGTGATGATGTCCTCTTGAAAACTCATAAAGATAATTATGCTTTAGTCCTGCAGGCAGATTTGTTCTTGCATAATTATAAGGTTGAGTGGATGATCAAGGATAAAAGATATTGATTAAATTAATTATCAGAAATTAATTTAATTAATGGACATTCGATATCTTAAACATGGGGAATTTAATAAGCAAATAATATTGGAGCCGAATTAAATAATTAAATTACGGCATTAGGAGAGGTAGTGCAAATATTAATTCTTTAGTGGATTGAATTAATATTTAATGACATTGGGCTTGACCCAGAATGTCATTGGAAGGCCCGACCTAATTATCCAGGATCCCTACTGTAGCCTATATATTCATCTTATTCTCTTCTAGCTATGAGTTGGAAAATACTAGGGTTTTTGTGAGCAGCCGTTCAAGGAGGCAACCAAGAACTAGGGTTCCAAGATCTCAAAGTTAGAAAGGAGGCAACCTTGGGAGGATCGAAGGCCACACTTCGCTCAAGGTGAATACGGGAATACAGTAGAAGACGTGGATTTGAATCGCTTGCGCCGTAGCGATTAAGGTTAATTTTCTATTCAAACTCGTTCGTTTTCATATCATAAAACGCAGCATCATGATTCGATTGTCCCAACAATTGGTATCAGAGCCAGGTTCTAGGGTTCTGCGTTATATGATATGATGTCCATGTCGTAATTATGTATGTATATAGTGGTGGGTTTGTATTGTTTTTTTGATGCAGATTGTTATCCACTATTATGGCCATGGTTGTAATTATGTTTTTGGATCCCACGTGGTTGTAAATTAAATCATGAGGGTTGATCATGATTAGTTTTAATTTTTGATTTCTATTTTGATTGTAATCTTGTAATTCGAATTGTATTCAATTTAGATTATGATCTGATGTAATAGAATAGATTTTTCTGTTGTATTTCTCGTATGTAATTGTTTGATCGACGAAGATGCGAGAAACAGAGTTTTTTCGCTGCTATATGCTGTTTTTGTGGCTGCTTCGCTGTTCTGGCTACAGATTTTGCATACGATATCCGATTGGGGCGAATAATATCTTTTCGGAAACGGCAGAGCGATACCTACAGGCTGAGATGGAAACCATCTCCAGATTTTTCAAGCCATTCTGAGCTCGTTTAGGCAGTCAAACAGGCGGCTGAAGATTTTCGAAAATTTATCGATGGATGATTTTGAAGATTATTCTTCAGGGCCATAATAGTGGATGTATTTTATTATGTTTTACATAATGTTTGCTGATCTTGATTATTACTACTATGTGTTCCATGTTTGTTTGTTATGCCATGTGATACTAACCCTTCGCATGCTAGAACGACATGGACATAGGGCTGTTTTATTATGCTTTAATCATGATGAGTATGCTGCTATGTTATGTGTTATATGTATTGTTATTATGATACATGTGGACTGCGAAAAAATAACATAGGACGATGCATCTAAATAAAATCCTCATAGTAAAATACTAAGTGGGAGAGGGAATTAATTTGGTATTAAATCTCATGGTCTCCATTATTGTTTGTATGTAATTTAACACTAAGTCGAATATAAATTATGTATACGTCACCCATCGTGGCATGTAATTTATGGTGTCTAGAGTGTTATGGAAATTACTAGAACAAACTTCTAAAATTAATTATGAATATTGGAAGGTACATATGTCACCCAACGTGGCGTACTAAGTTTCATAGAATTCAAATAATAAAAGGATACCTTATTTTTTGATAGCTTTCACGCTCAACTAGGAAGAGAATCTAAAATAACACATCTTTGAGTATTCTTGCGTTGGTGTCTAGGAAAGCGTGCAGCTTACCTGGCCATTTAGATTGGTGTCTAGAAAAGTGGTTAGCCTCTTGGCAATGCTTCCACCGGCCTGGCCAGTCAGTCTGAATACTCTTTAGATTTGTAATTTTAGTAGTATCTTATTGTTAGGAGCAAGAATTTATCATAGTCAAAAGGCGCATCTGGTATTATTATTATTAATTTAAGATTTAATAATGGTATACACTTAGCTATGAAAAATAATATAGATCACCCTAACGTGACTAATTATTTAGTAGTAGGACCGAAGTAACATTTAAATAAATTTAGGTGGTATATAAGTCACCCAACGTGGCATACCGGAAACCTATGGTGTTTAAGTGTTGGTGTTTTAATTTTAAATAATTGTTAGAGGAACCAATTTTTTTAAAGACCCTCTAATTATGTGTTATATGTATGATTCTCAGGATATAATAGGCTTTAATCCACTTTTTACCATACTTAAGGATAACAAACTTACTGGACCTAACTATATTGAATGGAAACGTAATTTAGACATTGTGTTGACTGCTGAGGAGTACAAATTTTGCATTAATGAACCCAAGCCAGAGGAGCCTGCTGAGAATGCTTCTGAAGTTGAGAAGGAGTATTATAAGAAGTGGATTAAGGCTAATGAGATGTCGCGATGTTACATTCTGGCAGCAATGTCAGGTGTTTTGCAGCATCAGTATCAGGCTATGGCCACTGCTTCAGATATGCTCTTTAATCTCAAAGAACTTTTTGGAGATCAGAATAGGGCTGCAAGGCAAGTAGCAATGAAAGCTTTAATGAACACTCAGATGGCTGAAGGGACACCTGTAAGGGATCATGTTCTCAGGATGATGTCACATCTGAATGAGATGGAGATCCTTGGTGCTGAGGTTGATGGGGAAACCCAGATCGATATCATCCTTATGAGTTTACCCAAAAGTTTTGAGCAGTTCCGCTTGAATTACACCATGAACAAAAGGATGTATAGTCTTGCGGAACTTCTGACAGAACTTCAGGCAGCTGAAGGACTTTTTCAGCAGAGTGTTCAAGTCAATGTGGCTGAGAAACCTTCTTCTTCTAAGCCGAAAGCCAAGAAGAAGAAAAAGGCTCAAACACAGAAAGTTGTGAAAGCTGTGGGAGTTCAAGGTGGTGCTGTGAAAAAGCCCAAGGGCAAGTGCTTCAGGTGCAAGCAGTCGGGTCACTGGAAACAGGATTGTCCTCTTCCTAAGAAGAAAAACAATACTGGTATGTCTCTTTCTCTAGTTACAGAAACATATATAGCAGCTATATCTACGAGCACTTGGTGTGTAGATACAGGAGCCACTGATCATGCTTGTAATTCTATGCAGGGGTTCCAGCAATCCAGAATGCTTAGAGATGGCGAGATATATGTGTTCATGGGAGATGCTACGAAAGTAGCAGTAGTTGCAGTGGGAGATGTTAATTTATCTTTTGGTGATGATAGGAATTTGGTTTTGAACAATTGTCTTTATGTACCTTCGTTTAGAAGGAATTTAATTTCGGTTTCTAAACTTGCTTTGGATGGTTATAATGTTTGTTTGGATCATAATGTTTCAATTATGAGGAATAAACTAGTTATATGTTCTGATACATTGCAAGACAATTTATACATAATCACTCCTAATCAACCTGCACTGCAACTACAACATAGGGTATTAAATAACACATCTTCTATCACTACTAAAAGAAAGGAACCTTCTTCTTTGAACCAAACATATCTTTGGCACTTAAGATTAGGTCATATTAACTTGAGGAGGATTCAAAGACTGGTAGTAGATGGGCCTTTAGGCTCATTGGCAGTGGAGCCATTTCCAGTCTGTGAATCCTGTTTGGAAGGTAAAATGACCACTAGGCCTTTTAAGGCAAAGGGGAATAGAGCCAAAGAAGTGTTAGAATTGGTTCATACTGATTTATATGGACCCATGAATATTCAAGCAAGAGGTGGTTATGAATATTTTGTCACTTTTATTGATGATTATTCTAGATATGGATACATTTATTTGTTGCGCCGTAAATCAGAGTGCTTTGACAAGTTTAAGGAGTACAAAACTGTAACGGAGAAGCGACATGGAAAATGTATCAAGTCACTACGATCAGATCGTGGTGGCGAATACTTGCTTGGAGAATTTAGGGATTACTTATCAAAGAATGGGATCATGTCTCAGTTGACTGCACCTGGAACACCCCAACAGAATGGTGTAGCGGAGAGAAGGAATCGTACTCTTTTGGAGAGTGTTAGATCGATGATGAGTTATTCAGAATTACCCAAGTCGTTTTGGGGACATGCTTTAGAAACAGCAGCTTATCTTTTGAATTTAGTTCCTTCTAAGTCAGTTCCTAAGACTCCAAAAGAATTGTGGACTGGTTCAAAACCTAGTCTAAGACATATTCGGATATGGGGTTGTCCAGCACATGTGTTGAACAAGAACGTGACTAAGTTAGAATCTCGTACAGAAGTAAGGCTTTTTGTAGGCTATCCCATGGGAACGAAAGGATATTTATTTTATAGTCCTAAGAATCGGGATGTCATTGTTAGTACCAATGCTAGATTCCTAGAGGAGGACTATATGATGAACCATAAACCCATGAACAGTGTCGTTTTAAAGGAACTAGTGGGAGAGACAAATAATGAACAAGTGCCAATAGTACAAGTAGAACAGCCACAAGAGAACACACAACCTATCACTAATACCACACCGGTGTCTCGTCGTAGTGGGAGGGTTATTCGTAAACCCAGCAGATTCATGTTATTGGGAGAGTCTTCGGACTTGGTCTCTGAGGAACATGATGAGGATCCCATGACATACGAGGAAGCACTGCAAGACAAAGATGCAGATCTATGGCAAAAAGCAATGAAATCTGAGATGGAATCTATGTATTCAAATCAAGTCTGGGAGCTCTTGGAACCACCCAAAGGTGTAAAACCCATTGGATGTAAGTGGATCTACAAGAGAAAAAGAGGATCTGACAAAAAGGTAAAAGCTTGGAAAGCAAGACTTGTTGCGAAAGGGTATACTCAGAAAGAAGGGATCGATTATGAGGAAACCTTTTCGCCAGTAGTCATGCTAAAGTCGATCCGGATTCTTTTATCTATAGCAGCTCATCTCGATTATGAGATTTGGCAAATGGATGTCAAGACAGCTTTCCTAAATGGGAGTCTTGATGATGAGATCATCTATATGCAACAACCAGAAGGATTCATTAAGGAAGGCCAAGAGCATCTGGTATGTAAGCTTAAGAAGTCCATTTATGGACTTAAACAAGCTTCTAGGTATTGGAATATTCGCTTTGATCAGGTAATCCAGACATACGGATTTGATCAATGTCCAAGCGAGTCGTGTGTGTATAAGAAATGTGAGGGTAGTTCAGTGACTTTTCTAGTGCTATACGTAGATGATATTTTACTCATTGGAAACAATGTAGGGATGTTATCAGCGGTAAAGGCATGGTTGTTCAAACAGTTCGAAATGAAGGACTTAGGTGAAGCGGCATACATCCTTGGGATCAAAGTTATAAGGGATCGCAAGAAAAAGATGTTGGCTTTATCCCAAGAGCCCTATATTGATGAGGTATTGGCTCGTTTTAACATGCAGGACTCCAAGAAGGGTAACCTACCTTATAAACATGGAGTTGCTCTATCAAAGAAACAGTGTCCTAAGACACCAGAGGCGATAGAGAGCATGAAAGCGGTTCCCTATGCTTCGGCATGCGGAAGCTTAATGTATGCAATGTTATGTACGAGACCTGATATTTGTTTTGCCGTGGGCATGGTTAGCAGATATCAGTCAAACCCAGGACAGGAACATTGGAGTGCAGTAAAGGCTATACTCAAGTACCTGAGAAGGACTAAGGAGTATATGCTAATTTACAAGGCCTCAGATTTGTTACCTCTAGGATATACCGATTCAGATTTCCAAGCAGATAGAGATAAGAGGAAATCAACCTCGGGATATGTGTTTACCTTAGGAGGTGGAGCTGTAATATGGAGGAGTGTAAAGCAGAAATGCGTTGCTGACTCTACCATGGAAGCCGAATATGTGGCAGCTTCGGAGGCAGCCAAAGAGGCAATATGGTTCAGAAACTTTCTTTTGGACATAGATGTGGTACCTAATTTGCCTAGGAGCTTGACAGTGTATTGTGATAACACTGGTGCTGTGGCAAATGCAAAGGAACCGCGAGACCATAAGGCAGCAAAACACATCGAGCGTAAGTATCACCTTATACGACAATTCGTTAAGCGAGGAGATATTATTGTGACTGATATAGCATCAAAGGACAACCGGGCAGATCCTTTCACAAAGAGCTTACCAGCTAAGGCTTTTGAGCAGCATGTGGAGGCGATAGGAGTCAGATGTATGATCACATAATAGTTATTTAATTGGTAGTGGATTGCTTGTAATATAACACTGATATACTCAAAGAATAGCTTGAGTATAAGTGGGAGATTGTTAGGGAATATACTGAACTATTCGTTTGAAATATATGACATTGTCTTTTTTTTATTGAGAATCTTGAATGCGTATTTTAACACTGTTTGTATATTATATATTGTGGATAATCTAGTATCAAATGGGATAACAGAAGATTAGATTGTCAGTGTCTATATATAATATAATAAATGTTCACAGTTTAAGTGGAGTTAAACAAACCACTGGAATGACTGAAGTATTATTTGGAAATAATCTATCTTGATTATTGAATAATACTTGTATGCTTTGTGTATATTGAACGGGATTAAAATATTAGAATTGTTCTTCTATTCTGATAATAAAGAAGAACTAAGATTCTATAATATTATTATTGCTTAGGTTCTTAATCCGGATACAGTGATTGACACTTGTATGCAATGCACATGTTTTGATTCATATGTGATGTGATTTTTTGTTAATCACAATATTATGTTTTGGACAATGACATTGCATACAGAGTGGGATATTGACTATAAAAGGAAACCGTGTCCGAAAATATTCGGGTGATGATGTCCTCTTGAAAACTCATAAAGATAATTATGCTTTAGTCCTGCAGGCAGATTTGTTCTTGCATAATTATAAGGTTGAGTGGATGATCAAGGATAAAAGATATTGATTAAATTAATTATCAGAAATTAATTTAATTAATGGACATTCGATATCTTAAACATGGGGAATTTAATAAGCAAATAATATTGGAGCCGAATTAAATAATTAAATTACGGCATTAGGAGAGGTAGTGCAAATATTAATCCTTTAGTGGATTGAATTAATATTTAATGACATTGGGCTTGACCCAGAATGTCATTGGAAGGCCCGACCTAATTATCCAGGATCCCTACTGTAGCCTATATATTCATCTTATTCTCTTCTAGCTATGAGTTGGAAAATACTAGGGTTTTTGTGAGCAGCCGTTCAAGGAGGCAACCAAGAACTAGGGTTCCAAGATCTCAAAGTTAGAAGGGAGGCAACCTTGGGAGGATCGAAGGCCACACTTCGCTCAAGGTGAATACGGGAATACAGTAGAAGACGTGGATTTGAATCGCTTGCGCCGTAGCGATTAAGGTTAATTTTCTATTCAAACTCGTTCGTTTTCATATCATAAAACGCAGCATCATGATTCGATTGTCCCAACAATTCGGTGATAAAAATATTTTTAAAAACAAAATCAGTTAAAAATGGGGTGAAAAGGACACAAATCGGTTGAAGGGATCAAAAATCGATTGAAACGGTCAAAAATCGGTTAAAACTAATTTTTTTAAAAGGTTAAAATTTTAAAAAATTAAATAATTTATATATTTATATTACAAAGTTACAATAAATATGGGTTGTATAGCCTTAAATCTTTCATAAATTTCAAATTCACTCTCAAATTTCTAATAATTATATATATTTAATGTAATAATTATTAATATTGACTATCAGATATAAATCACTTAAATGCTAATGATAAGTGGGTTTTTTATTATAAATTTTATGATATTTCAAGATGTATAAATATAATTATATATTATTATTTACTAAATTAAATTAATTCTGATTAATTACCGATTACCCGATTAATCACTGTAAGATACCTTCATGGTCTAATTACGATTCCCGCCTTTTAAAATACTAATTATTTATATTGATTAGCTTATATTCATGCAATACATAGTTTTCTTTTGGCCTCAAATTTTCCTTGGTGTTCACCTTGATTCCTTAGAACATAACACTTGCAGCCAAAGACATGAAGAAATCCCATTTTTGGCTTTTTGTCTTTCTTGATCAATTGATAAGGTGTCTTTCCTTGAGTTTGATTTACTATGGAGATGTTTTGAATATAGCATGTTGCATTAATGGCCTCAGCCCAGAAGTATGTTGGTAATTTAGCATCTTCCAACATTGTTCTAGCTGCTTCAATCAATGCCTATTTTTCCTTTCAACTACCCCATTTTGTTGAGGTGTTCTTGGTGCAGAGAAGGTATGAGAAATTTCATTAGATTCATAGAACTTCTTCATTATGGAATTCTTAAATTATGTTCCATTGTCACTCCTTATTTTCTTTACATCCAATTCAAGATTTTTCTCAACTTCTCTTTTGTGCTTGATGATTAGATCACTAGCTTCATCTTTTGAATGCAGAAAATAAGTCCATGAGAATCTTGAAAAGTCATCTACAATGACTAGATCATACTTCTTCTTTGCAATGGACATGATATTCACAGGACCAAACAAATCCATGTGTAATAACTTAAGTGGCTTCTCAATTGATGATTCCAATTTTGACTTGAATGATGCATTCCTTTGTTTTCCCTTTTGACAGGCATCACAAAGTCCATCCTTGACAAATTCCATTTGTGGTAAACCTCTCACTTGATTTTTCTTGACCAACTGATTCATGGCTTTGAAATTTAAGTGAGCTAATTTCTTATGACATAGCCAACTTTCATTTGTACTTGCCTTAAAGAGAAGGCAAGTCATTGATTCTGCACTTGTTGAGTTGAAGTCAGCTATGTACACATTTCCTTTTCTATTCTCAGTCATTATTAGGCTTCCATCTTTCTTGTTGGAAATTATGCATGCCTCAGTTGTGAAGCAAACTCTATTTCCATTGTCACATAATTGACTTATGCTTAACAAATTATGTCTTAAGCCATCAACTAGTGCAACAGGTTCAATGATGACATTCTCTTTTGAAATTAAGCCATATCTCATGGTATATTCTTCACTGTCATCTCCAAAGGTTACTCCAGGGTCATCTTTCTCCTCAAACTTTGTGAGTAGGGATTTATCTCCAGTCATATGTCTTGAACACCCACTGTCCAAGTACCAAAGATTTCTTTTCTTTCCCTGCACACAACCAAAGACAATCAAGTTAATTTTGGTACCCAAGTTACCTTGGGTCCTTTCTTATTAGTTGCTGCATTTGGTTTGGTTTCTAATTTTTGTACCTTTGGTTTATGTGGTTTTACTTCCACTTCAACCTTAGGTGTTGGTTTCCTCACCTCAGGATTCTCAGTGCTAATGTTTGGAATATTCATGCTTGCAGAATTAGAGAAATTTGGAGCATGAAAATTGTTGTGCATATTCCAGGGCATAGCAGGCATATTCATGTTGGCAAATGCAAGATATGGATTAAACATATAAGGCATTGATGCATATTGAGCATGAATAGCATGAGGATCAACTAAATGAGGATAAATAGAATTAGAATGCATGTTACGTATAACAAGCACATTGGTTATTGCAGGCATATTGGATTTGCATTGCACAGATAAGTGATTCTTACTACAACACTTAGCACATATCTTTCTAGGAGCATACTTATCAGGTGTGTAGTTATTGTGCTTGTTTATGCCTACTTTACCATTTCTGTTCTTTTTCTTCTTTTCATTTGGCTTAATATCAGGCTCTATCTTTTCTAACTTTTCCTTCAATTGGTCTTTAGATAAGAATCCTATATTAGCCTTTTCAATCTTAATTTGAGATTTAGATGAGCTTCCTTCTTTTACAAATTTAACAAATCTGTTAAGCTTGGTTTTTAACACAGTTTGTTTAGCAGTTGATGATTCCTCAATTGATGGATGATTATCCGTTGGGATATCATTATCAATCGATGGATAATCCTTATCAGTTGATTCAGGATTAGTAATCGATTACTTCTTTTTCAAAGATTGACTTGCATCAATGGCTAATTTCTCAAGAGTCTCAGACAGCATGGTGAAAGAATTTGTTCCATGAATGTCATTCATCTTCTTACTGGCTTTACTTGACCAGTTCCATTTGTCAATGGTTCTTAGTTCTTCTTCCAATTTTTCTTTCAAATTTTCTATTTCCTTTTTACACTCAACTAGTTCTTTTCTAGCATCTCTGTTTTCTACCTTGAGTTTGTCCATTTGCATTAGCTCACTCTCTAGATAAATGTTTCTTTCAGTAAGAGATTCTAAGGTGCTTTTGAGCCTAGTGTTTTCTTTGTTTAAAGACTTGAGAGTGACATGCAAATTATACAATTCATTAGACATTTCAGTAATTGTAATATTGCATTTATCTTTGGACAACTCAGATAGATTTGTTGAAATTACCTGATTGTTAGAGGAACTAGCTTCTTGGTCATCATGGTTGGCCATAAGTGCAAGGTTGATGAATTCCTCTTCTTCAGAATCATCCTTAGCAGCCCAGTCCTTTTCTTCTATTACAAAAGTCTTCTCCTTTTGTCTTAGCAGATCAAAGTACTTCTTTTTATAGTCAATCCCATCATTATACTTTGATTTCTTCTCCATTTTTGGCTTTCTACATTCATTTGAAAAGTGACCAGCCAATCCACAGCTGAAGCATTTGAATTGAGTCCTATCAACAAGATTTTTACTTGGTTGATTATCTCTCTTGAACTGGGATCCAGGCCTTTGCATAGGATTCCTCTTGAATTTGAGTTTGGAAAATTTTCTTGATAGAAAAGCCAGATGCTCATCTATTTCATCTATTTCATCCTTGGTGTATGACTCATCATCCTCAGCTATTTCTTTTCTTTTGCTAGTTGAAGATTCATCATATCTAACACCACTTGCAACACTTGCACTATTGCCATGACTTTCCTTATTCCCTTCTTTGACAACAACATTTTCACAGGATTCTACAACTTTCTTATCCTTGACCACCAAGGCAACAGACTTTTCTCTTTTCTGACTTTTCTCAATTTCCTCATCTTGCTGTAGTTCCAAGTCATAGGTTTTCAAGATTCCATACAGCTTGTCAAGAGTATATTCTTTAAAGTCAAGAGCATTCACACTTGTAACTATCTTCATAGGCACATGTGGACCTTTCTCTATGCAATTGACATAGGAATGATCAATGGATAGCAGATGCAAGTGCATTTTGACTTTCCAGGGAAAGTACTCATCTTTTTCTAAAACTTGAATCTTCACCCCTGTGTCTTTTTGACCCATACTTGATGTACTTTAGATCTTAACTTTCTGTATGTTGAAAGCTAGGCTCTGATACCAATTGTTATTCCCTTTAAGTACACGAAGTTTGTAGAGGGGGGGGGGTTGAATGCAAACTTAAGAATTATTTCTGATTCTTGCGGATTTAAGTTTGTTCAATAATTATGTTTGAGTGTTTTTCAATAATTGTGTTTGAGTGTTTGGATTTAACTCAAACAGTGTTTGGTGATATTTCCTTACATCATCCGAACTCTGTTTCATTAACCACACAACACACAAAAATTAATTTTTGAACTCCAACTTAATAAAATCTCACAAATTTAACAATAAAAAGATTGTTTGCATATAAACTTACCCGTCCGAGCTGTTGTTTCGTACGCTCCAATTCTTCAATGTGCTCTTTCCACTCCTTCAGTTTCTGCAAATTTTGATCAAATTTATACAGACACACATGTAAAGTTTGTAATAATAAGGCCAAGACAAAATACCATAAAACCTAAAAACAAGGTGCGTAACCAAAGTAAATTCCATAAAAAAAGGATAAACCATAAATATAAACAAACATAAGAATCTTAACCCGAGTATATGATCCTCGTAAATCGGTCTCCTTTCCTAAGTTTTTAAAACACCGACTTACTAGGATCACGTATTATTCTAACGGTATATATATTATACATGAAACAGATGAGAAGAGAGAAATAACAAGTACCCTTTTGCAAGACTTTTTTTTCGAGTGGTGTTTTGAGTGAATAATATTAGTATTATGCTGAGCTTGAGCAGGAGCCTAAGCTTCAATGAGACTCAGTGTAGATGAAGGGCTATACGTCTTATACTCTTCTTGTTTAATTTTTCTCTTTTTAATTCCCATATCTTCATCTCTACTTCTTTCTTTCCTCGTCTCGACACGCGGCGGGCTAGGAGGATCATCGAGAACAGACATCTTCCTCTTATTGTGCCAAACTAGTGGTTGTGGCTGAGAATTTTGTGTTGAATTATTATGAATTAAAGTTTCAAAATTAACCAAGATATCAGATACGATATAATCATCTTGAGTAGCATCATCGAAAACAAATCTCTCGTATCTCTCCCCGCCATTATCTCCCTCTATTCTCTCTACATAATTCTTATTTGCTCTTGCTATAAAATCTCGGAGAAATATTTAGAGAGAGAGGTTGTGTATATATTTGTTGGGGGGTAGAATAGAATGAGACAAGAGTCCTGGTTTATAAGGAAAGAGAAAGGAATTGGGGTACACCGTAGCTTTGCCACGTGTCCGAGAGAGATTGAGAGAGAGACTCGTCTGTGTTGGAATATGATTTTGTAAACTTATTTCACGGACGCAAGTATGCAACAATTATGCAACAATTAAGAGTTTCCAATAATATTTCAAAAAATAATTTCCTTTTGGGGTCCTGATGTTTAGCTAAATATTTTCGATCCTATCAAATTTTCCTTTTATAAATTTGACTCGTCTTTTAATCTTTATTATATTTGTATTTTTGTTTTATTTTCTAAATTTAAATTTATTTTTATTCTTTTATTAATTTTTTAATGATAAATTATCAAAAATACTAATATTGTGTTTGGTTGGGAGAATGGAATGAAACCAACAAAATAAAAGTAAGATAATTAAAGTAATATGAAAGTTTTTATAAAAAAGTGAATGAGCTCAAAATTTTGAGATTTGGACAGAAAATTATGGGTGCAGGGGAAAATGAAACATTTCTTTTTAAATTGAGATGTTTGAGCTCTAGTTAGATGATAAGGAATGGAATGGTCAATGAATGAAAATTTTGGATTTTTACTCATAATTTAGTTCAAATATTCATTTCATTTCCTTCGATTTCATTCATCTCAATCAAACACAACATAACTTTTTAAAGTTTTTTGGCGATTTTACTATTTTCCGAAAATATTTGTAAAAATACGATTTGCAATCAAAAGCAAACCCATGCAACTATTTTTTCATTTTTCTGGAAAATAATTGAAGTTGAAGTTTGATGTATTTAATTTAACTGATGCAATTTGTTAAGAAACACATTATGCAATGAAATATGATTATATTTCAATTATTAATTATCCCGTATCTTAACATTACGGTTTTGAAATCATAATTCTACGACTTCTAATATAGTGGCACGATCACTGTTATTCTGAACAATACTTTACTATTCATAAATAAAAGTTTTAATTATACTTAAAATTTGGGATATTACATCATTCTTCTCAATCAAACACACCATAACTTTTTAAAGTTTTTTTTTTTGCGATTTTACTATTTTCTGAAAATATTTGGAAAAATACGATTTGCAATCAAAAGCAATCCCATGCAACCGTTTTTTTGTTTTTCTGGAATATAATTGATGTTAAAGTTTGATGTATTTAATTTAACTGATGCAATTTGTTAAGAAACACATTATGCAATGAAATATGATTATAATGACTAAATTTTAAAATTGCATTTTGGTTGATTTTGATTGATTTCAGTTGCAAATATGGTTGTAAAGTTGCAAATCGTATTTTTGTAAAAAAATTTAAGAAAAAGGTATTTTTGCAATTTTTATTTAAAAAAATTTATATTTTTGCAAAATACTTTAAAAAAAGTTGGTATTTTTGCAAAAAAATTCTATCCTTTGGTATTTTTGAAAAAAACCTTTTTTAATTCTATTTACTACTACGTACAATTATACTTTTATATTTTATAAAATGGTTTAATTTAATATTTTATAATTTTGTATTTTAAATTTAATTTTAAATTTACTACTACGTACAATTATTGAATTATGCAACAGATAATCATATTAATTATCATTCTTTCGAAATTCTTAAATGGTTTCGAATTCTTTCATTTCTTAGGTGGTTTCAAAGAAGTTTTTCTCTCTGGTGTCTTTTTAGGCACGGCCGTAGGGGGGTTGGGGAGGATATTGATTTTCTCTTGATAGTAACAGACTCGGCATTCTTCTTGACATTCACCATTTTTATCATTGGCGAACCTAGTTTCTAATGCCAGAGTCCTTTTCAGTTTCTTCTGATAAACTTTCTTTGACTCTTCCTTGGGTAGCAAACTGACCTCATCATCCTGGCATACATATAAACTGAGAAGAACACGGAATTAAGTCAAAATGTGATATCGAGGCAATTTTGTATTGGTGATTAAGAAAGGCTGAGTGCCAAGTGTGTGCGCACACATATGTTGACAATAGTATAATCTGCAATATATCTATTGCAATTTGCAATCTTGAGGTTCACTACGGTTAAGAGAGACAGTTTAACCGCTTAAAACGACTAAAGGTCTTAAGATTCTAACTGTTTTTACAGGAATATACAAATAAGGGTGCGGCGAGTAAGGAATTTGGGAGTTAGAAGAGTTCATTCTCAACTTCCCAAGCCTTGTCAAAAAAACTGATGAGTTCTAATTACATGTACCCACTAAGGTCAAGCATGACCAATACTCAAGTACAGAGGTGGAGAGAGGTGATAGCTCAATGGGATCATGATAACTGTCATTTTGAGTATACACTGAAGTCACTGAACAACCAGTTGGAAGGTCGACACAGATTGTAAGTACCAGCTCTACGGGCTCTACCAAGTCGTACAAGTTTTCATCAGTTCCAATTTGAAGCAGCAACATGGCAAATTATACTGTGGAACTCAAAAGATTCATTGCTACGGTAAATAAACCAAGCAACACTACTACTACACATTTGAACTTGGGAGACACCACTTACATAGCACTTTTTGAGAAACGCTAGAGAAGTGCATCACTTAAATAATACTTTATATAAAAATGCTATGCAAGTAATTATATGGCTGAATAAATTAAAATAAAAATGAAATAAAAAATACTTAGATAGCGATCAATGGACGAGTGCCATGTAAGAGCAACTCCAACCCTGCATCTGTTAGCAATAATGGACGGGCTGACAGATTACATTTAGCTAACAAATTCAATTCTCCTCCTCCAACGTTGTCAACCTGTTAGGTATATATTTACAAATCTCTGTTCATGGACGCCAAATATATAAGACACAAGACACCTGTTAGCAATAATGGTCGCTCCATTTTATGGACTAGACTTTAGTTTTAAAATAAAAAATTATTTTTTAAAAAGAAATAAATTTAAAGATATTAAGAAATAAATTAAAAAAATTAAAGTTGTTCAAAAATAAATTTTAAAAATAAAGTTGTTCAAAATAAATTTAAAAATTTTAAAAATATAGTTGTTGGAAATATAGCTGTTAAAATATAGCTAACCATTATAGCTAACCCCATTGGAGTACAACTTCTTACAGGTTCAGTAAATTTTACATAACCATTATTTTATATTATTTTTAACTAACCATTTTAGCTAGTATCATTAGAGATGCTCTAAGCTTACACTTGCGTACCGTTTATTAGAAGTGGTATCGAAGATTATATTCATTTTTTTAAAAATAATTTTTAACAATTAGATAACGCTTTAGGAACTGTTATTATAGTTAATGTAATTTAAGCAACAGAATTCAATAGATTACAAGTCGATAATCGGTATAACTCCCTTGTTCCGTCTCCCTCGTTCTCTCTCGCTAGTCACCGCTTCTCTCTCTCTCTGAATATTTCTCAATTTGGTTTTTAGGGTTTTTAGGGGTTTAATTGGCTTTAAATTAATTTGGGGTTTTTAGGGGTTTTCTAATATCATGATTGTAACACGATATTGTAACCGCAGGATTAAAACCATTCAGAGTTGGGAGCTTTAGAATTTCTGTAACCATTTCGAGTTTGGGTTCGGCTTCTCTATTTATTTTGTAGCTGCTTCACGGTATTGAAGGTGTGTTTGAGTCTCTATCTATAAAAATATGTGTTCAATAATTTTTATTTTTGTCTTTGTGTTTGTTTCAAAAAGAGATACAATTAGCAGAGGTATGGCTTAGATTTCCTTCGATTTGTATTATTTTTACTCTCACTTTCATGTATAGTTTTTTATATATATTTATTTTACAATCATGTATATATATTTGTTAGTATGTGTATGTAGTTTAGGATACAAATTATTCTTAATTTTACCCCCTTTTTGTAAAAATATAACTTATAGTAGAAAATAAAGTTTGTATGCAAAGAATTTATATACATTTCTTAAAGAATTTCGAACACTATCCCTTGATTGAGCTCTCGGGCCGGTCTGTTCTGTTCCAGGTTACTAATAGAATCCATGTTTTACATCTACAAAAACCAAGTGTTTCTTAGTGATTGTTGTAGTTAATATAAAGTCGAGTCGCTTAGGTCTTGCATTGCTTGAACTAATAAGAAGTTACAGCTTAGAATTTTTGCTGGCAAGTTAAGGAATTAGATCGAGATATGTTTTATTTTATATGAAATGAGAGAAGAGTGAGAGTTTTCCAACTTTGACCGTGAAAGTGAGTTTTTATTCAGCTGTAGATTAGTCTTTGGTTTGTGTATATGGTAAATGATTAAGGGCTAAAAGGAAAAAGAATTGCTGACCAGTTAGAAACTTTTCAGATGGCTGGAAATTATTTAGATCTTTAATCATATCAATATATCATGCATTTATTTATGGATAGATAAATACACAGAAGGAATGGTATGCATAGAAGATAATGCTGAGATTATTTGTACTTTCACTTCCATTCTCATTGCAATACACTCATTTAGACATGACATTGCCCCTCACTACCAACTCTTTCTACAATTCTCTGTTTTCCGAATTCCAAGAAAAGCAGCAGTAATGAAGTGTATGTAGAAAACAGAGATATACAGCAACCCCTGCGTGAACATCAACTTCATTTTTACATGCAAGTAAACTAGACTCATAAGTTTGTGGGCCTAGTTGAATAATGTATTTTGATATCTTAATGAGAAATGCTCATACTTTGTAGGTTATTCTTTCTTATCTTAATGGTCTTACTTTATTATAAATCTGTTTTACATGTTTCTAGCTTTTACATTATATATGTGGCATCCTTTTTTGGTTGCTCATAACTTGCACCATAACTTACAGGGCAGAAACTTTTCTTGGCAATGGAACAAGTTATGGGAAAATAGTTGGCAGGATATAGGAAAATAGTTGGCTACAAGGTCAGAGTGAGGTACATAGGTGAACCCGACAAGAAGATTCAAGTTTTGCAAAGAAAGACAACATCTTTAGTTGCTCAAATGACCTTGTTGTAGGTACTGTCCCAATTACCTAGAAATTGAATAATATCATTAACCAAATAAAAATCAGACATTTCGGATGGTTTTTAGAAAAACTTAAAGTGAACAAGTAGTAATTTGAATTATTCTATGCACATATTTATAGAAATAGATGTCATTTTACTGATTCATTTCTTTACCATATATATTCTTTGAGTGTTAAATTTAATTGCAGAGATTTAATCTCTGCATAAATATACAAATCAGATAATTACACCACACAACTGAGCTTCTAGAAAAAACTTGTCACAAAGTTTAGAAATACTTCCCTCTACTTTGCTAACTGCTACCTTTTGTTCATCTAGCTGTGCTTGCAGTTTGGAGTTTTCTTCCTTTATCTGAGTAAGCTCTTCACTATTTGGAATGTCGAATTAATCTTGCCAAGCAAGGTATAGTGTTTTCTTACCATACTCCTTAAATAATGTCTTTTCAGCATGAGCAAGAGGACCTAGTTCAATTTTGCCTTTTGTATAGCAATCCTTTTACGGTTGAATTTTTGCTAAAAGTCTGCTACTGTCTGACAATTCAATGGTTGATTATGCTGCATTGATAAGAAATGTGATAGAACACTCTTTTAAATGGTGCAAATGGTGCAGGTATGAAGTCATGTGTAATTTTTTTTTGACAGATTTGAAGGTTAAACAACACTACTATAGATGGTGCAGGTTTAAAGTTACATGCGTTCGTCGAACCACCCTCTAATGAAAGTTTGAGCACTGGTGTGTAAAGTACAGGGAGGAGATGGAGGATTTTGCGGTCCAAATTCTAATATTTAGTTGTAGTACTTTAATTTCGTGGAACTTGATGCACTTCTTGATGATGTATGAATGTAGTAGTTTCCAGAATTAGATTCTACTGTTTGTAATACTCATTCTTATGGAATTTGATTTATTTGAGTGATTTTGAAGTAATTTGAGTTTCTTTTGTAGTTGATATTTTGGGTTCTCATTTGAATTATAAATTTGTTTATTATTTATAGGATTTATAAAATCTTTAGGAATAAGAGTTGAAAACAATTTAAATTATGAATTTTTGAAAATATATCACTTGGAAAGCGTTTTTAAACTACTATTGAAGTGACTTTATGAAATAAAAATATTACTCTCTGTTTGGAAATAATTGACGTTTGACTTTTTGATACATATCTTTAGAAACTTTGACTACATATTTAAAATTATTATTTTTAAAATTTTCTTTTTGTGAATAAAAATATTAAACTAAAAATTTTATTAAAAAGAAATTTTAAAAATAATAATTTTTACTATGTATTCAAAGCTCTTTAAAATGTGTGTCAAAAAATCAAACGTCAATTATTTTCAAACAAAGGGAGTATTTCCATAACACATATAAAAACGCTATTGAAGTGCTGCTCTACTTAGATACCACATACTTGTATAGCACATGAGAAAACGCTGTGAAGGTATTGCACTTGCATATTGCACTTGCATTGTGCCTAAATAAATGTTATCTAAGCCATATGTACTTGCATAGCACTAGCTTACTGTTAGGTCCCGAAGTATCGTAGAAGGGGAGGGGTTGAATACGATACTCACTAAATAAAAAAAAATCAAATCTTTTGCGGATAAATAATTTAGAGTTTGGTTAGTGGTTCGAGTCCTTGAGTGTTTAGGAGACTGACTTACTAATTTTCTGTATTTATGAATAAACAATAAAGTTTTAGAAAATTAGCAAGTAAATAAACGAGACTAATGAATGTAGATTTCTTTTTAATACATTTTGACTTGGTTTTGGAAGCAAAAGTGTTGACAAGGAATACAGGAAGAAAGTTCTCGGACTATAAGACTACCAAATTTATATGTTGAATCAAACAATGCCTACAGTTATGTCTTCGGTTTTGTGTAGATGTGGTTAATATTGGCTGAGATCTAATAATTTTCTTTAGATCTCAAAGCATGATCTTCTTTTCCATTGTAGAGTGTTTCATTCGTCAACAGCTACAATGATTTTTGTAGTTAGTATGTGCTTTCAGTAAAGAACATCCAAGGCATGATAGACAACTTTAATCTAGATTTCATTAAGCTTACTTTGACATAATATTTTCTTTTCCCTGTTGGTTTATAAATATATCAACTATTGCAATGTGTCTCTCAATCTCTGGATAGATTTTGATCCTTTAGGTTGTGTTCGCTTGAGGAGAATGGAATGGAGAAGGAATGGAATGAAAAATTATAAACAAATTGTATGAAGAAAGAAGAATGTACGAGTGAAATTTTAAATGAACACGAGGGAGTCTAAATTTTCTATGATGAGAATTGTAGGGAAAATAGTGAAGAAATGAAATGGAGCATTCCTTCCAAAACACGTGGGTTAGAATTTTGGTATAAATACTTTGGAATGGAATGAAAGAAAGAATCAAAATTATAATTTTTTTTAATCTCACCCAAATAAGAGTATAAATTTCATTCCATTATCCCCTCATTCCATTCAAGTGAAGTGAACACAGCCTTAATGTACTTAACTATTCTTGTTGCTTCTCAAATTATGATGCCAGGTATCTATTTATTAGTAGTTAGAAAATGTTTACCATACGTTTCTTCAACTTATAGTAGCACCAACATTGTACTCACTGTTATCTTTATGTTTGCAAGGTATTCAGCAACATTGATGCTCATTTTTACTCATAACGTATGTTACTACAATATACTTTTTAGCTGTTAAGACTTAAGAGTTAGTGATATTTATCAGGCATCGATTCATTTATGCTTTAGAGCTACTTACAGTTTTAGATGTTTTCGCTTTACATCAGGTTTTCAAGTGTGCCACTCACTTGGAGGAGGCACGGGCTCTGGCATGGGAACACTCTTGATTTCAAAGATAAGGGAGGAGTATCCAGATAGGATGATGCTTACATTTTCTGTTTTCCCTTCACCAAAGGTCTCTGACACGGTTGTGGAGCCTTATAACGCTACACTCTCAGTGCACCAGCTTGTGGAAAATGCTGATGAATGTATGGTGCTCGACAATGAGGCACTGTATGACATTTGCTTCAGGACCTTGAAGCTCAGCACTCCAAGTTGTGAGTACCTATCACCTTGGAAATTATAATATATATACATCTGTGTGTTTCATTAACTATGCTAATGATGAATTTGGATTATTGTTTTGAACCTAATGTTCACAGTTGGTGATCTGAACCACCTGATCTCTGCAACAATGAGTGGAGTGACATGCTGCTTGAGATTTCCTGGCCAGCTCAACTCGGATCTGCGGAAGCTTGCTGTTAACCTGATTCCATTTCCACGTCTACATTTCTTTATGGTTGGCTTTGCTCCATTGACCTCACGTGGATCACAGAAATACATTTCCCTCACCGTCCCTGAGCTGACTCAACAAATGTGGGACTCCAAGAACATGATGTGTGTTGCTGACCCACGTCATGGGCGCTACCTGACAGCTTCAGCCATGTTTAGGGGCAAAATGAGCACCAAGGAAGTGGACGAGCAGATGATAAACGTGCAAAATAAGAACTCATCATATTTCGTGGAGTGGATCCCTAACAATGTCAAGTCAAGTGTGTGTGATATTCCACCTACAGGCCTGAAGATGGCATCTACCTTTGTTGGAAACTCCACTTCAATTCAAGAGATGTTTAGGAGGGTTAGTGAGCAGTTCACAGCTATGTTTCGGCGCAAGGCTTTTTTGCACTGGTACACTGGGGAAGGAATGGATGAAATGGAGTTCACCGAGGCAGAGAGCAATATGAATGATCTGGTGTCAGAGTATCAGCAATACCAGGATGTAACTGCCGAGGAAGAGGAAGACTACGAAGATGAAGCAGAAGAGGATGAGCAGTACAACTGAAGGTGATGCCTGTGACTTCAAGTTAGATTCTGCAGCCCCACCAGCTTCCCTGTTATATTCTCTACGTAATTTTATAACTTCTAATTCTGTGCTGTAATAATATTATGTGGTTGATGGTTAGTCAAATAAGTAACTAGTTCATTTGCGTATTGTTATTGAAGCAATAGAAATGTTTCATTCAAGGATTTGTTGGTTATATCAGGATATTTTGTGTGATTTTACTTCAGTTTAACCTATGGGATTTGATCCCGCTGACTCGCGGAGTACTAAAGGTTTGATGGTGAGATTTTGAGCTAGTCACTCAGAAATTAATTTGTGTAACAAAAAAAATTACACATGAAATTAAAATTATTTACAATTGAACTCGGACAATACACTAACAATGTAAAAAAGGCAGAGGCCAGTATAGAAATCTCATTAGTGTCTATCACAAAAAAGTTAATTAACTAGTAATCCTGCAATATAGGTTTATATATAATGCAAAATCATTCTAAAACTCAGTTTATAATAGTTGCCAGAGTAGATCTTCTTATTCCAAGAGAACCAGACCTCTTTTTACTGTCGAGTTTCATCTTTCTTCTATGTCTTGCATGAGTTGCCTCAGCAGCCCTGAGACTTTTATCACTGTTGACTTGGTAATATTGGACTACTGGATAGTATATAGAGGTAAACTGGTAGGGCCCCATTTTTATATTGAGGTCAAACCCTCTGTTGACTTGCTGTTGGGGATTCTTTCTCTGTAAAAAAGTAAAGCAGAAAAACACATCAATATTAAAATTCACCTGCATTATTTTAGTTACAGTGGCGGAGCCAAAATTTCAAAAATCGTAAATGAAAATAATTATGATTAATAATGAGATACAAAATTAATAATTATGATTAATAATGAGATACAAAATAAATAATTATGATACCTCATCTCTTTTAGCCTTCAATTTCGCATTTAACTCCAACAGTGTTTGGTGATATCTCCTTACAATATCCAAACTCTGTTTCATTAACCATACAACACACACAAATTAATTTTTGAACTCCAACTTAATAAAATCTCACAAATTTAACAATAAAAAGATTGTTGGCATGTTAACTTACCTGTCCAAGCTGTTGTTTCGTACGCTCCAATTCTTCAATGTGCTCTTTCCACTCCTTCAGTTTCTGCAAATTTTGATCAAATTTATACAGATACACATGTAAAGTATGTAATAATAAGGCCAAGACAAAATACCATAAAACCTAAAAACAAGGTGCGTAACCAAAGTAAATTCCAGAAAAAAGGATAAACCATAAATATAAACAAACACAAGAATCTTAACCCGAGTATATGATCCTCGTAAATCGGTCTCCTTTCCTAAAGTTTTAAAACACCGACTTACTAGGATCACGTATTATTCTAACGGTATATATATTATACATGAAACGGATGAGAAGAGAGAAATAACAAGTACCCTTTTGCTAGACTTTTTTGTCGAGTGGTGTTTTGAGTGAATAATATTAGTATTATGCTGAGCTTGAGCAGGAGCCTGAGTTTCAATGGGACTTAGTGTAGATGAAGGGCTATACGTCTTATACTCTTCTTGTTTAATTTTTCTCTTTTTAATTCGCATATCTTCATCTCTACTTCTTTCTTTTCTCGTCTCGACATGCGACGGCACGTGGCTAGGAGGATCATCGAGAACAGACCTCTTCCTCTTGTTGTGCCAAACTAGTGGTTGTGGTTGAGAATTTTGTGTTGAATTATTATGAATTAAAGTTTCGAAATTAACCAAGATATCAGATATGATATAATCATCTTCAGTAGCATCATCAAAAACAAATCTCTCGTATCTCTCCCCGCCTTTATCTTCCTCCATTCTCTCTACACAATTCTTATTTTCTCTCGCTATAAAATCTCGAAGAAATATTTAGAGAGAGAGAGAGGGTGTGTGTATATATTTGTTGGGGGTAGAATAGAATGAGACAAGAGTCCTGGTTTATAAGGAAATAGAAAAGAATATGGATACACCGTAGCTTTGCCACGTGTCCGAGAGAGATTGAGAGAGAGAGAGGGGAGACTCATCTGTGTTGGAATAGGATTTTGTAAACTTATTTCACGAATGCAAGTATGCAACAATTAAGAGTTTCCAATAATATTTTAAAAAATAATTTCCTTTTGGGGTCATAATGTTTAGCTAAATATTTTCGATCCTATCAAATTTTTATTTTATAAATTTGACTTGTCTTTTAATCTTTATTATAAATTTTTGGGGTAATTAGTTAATTCAGCGAGAGCGTAACTCTGGTTAACCACGGGTTATGTTACTTCCTGATACTTCTGGTTACGCCATTGAGTAGCAAACCAATCAAGGCCCAAATCTCTCTGCTCAAATTATATCCGCCTCTCTACAGCTCTACTCTTTCGACTCAAATGAATAAACCCTAAAAGTCCCTAATTCTAAAATCTCACAAGTAATTTTCATGTCCTTTCTCAATTCTCGGAGCCCCGGAAGAACCCCAACCGCCACTCGAAAACACCCACACACACACACATTTCCGATTCTCCCTATTCTTCACATATCCCGATGATTCGTCTCTTCACGATTCTCGAGGCGTAAAGGTTCGATTCACATACATCTCTTTTTCACGCTTTTCGAGGCTTAATCGTGTCTCTAATTAGGTCATTTTGTGTCTATCTTGTGTTTATATCTATCGATTGTGTTCTTGATTGAATCTGTGATTATGTATGTGTTTTTTGTATTGTGTAATTGTGTGTTTTGTGTTGTTTGATCATCCGATTGATGTTTGTTTCGTTTAGTTTCGTTCCGGTTTCCGAAACTACGTAGATATCGATGTAGGCATGTGTATGTATCTGAAGGTGATGATTTTGAAGTTTATGTGATATCCTTCATCATAAGGATGAGAAATGAAGAGGCTTTTTTGGGATAGTTGATTGAGATGATATCGATGTGCAGAGGATTGGGTTTTACAGGATTAAAGATTAGTGTCTGGTTTAATTGTTTGTATGTTGTCGATGTGACATTTGTGGTAGACTTGTTGTATGTTCTTGTTTGTTTAGATTGTAATGTGGTTTGGAGAAGTTGATTAGTTTTTGCGTTTGGTGATAGTGGGGTTGGATTTGAGATCTTGAGAATGGGTTATAAATATTTGGTGGTGTTTTGTGTTTCGGATGTGTACTTGTAATGTGTGTGTGTGTTTGTAGGATGAGTTGTTTCTGTATGTAAATATTGTTTTTTGATAAGAATTTTAGATACTGATTTTGGGTTGAAACTAAAGGATTTTTCTTTATGTTAATGTTATTGTTTGCTCTTTCATTGAAACATCAGGGGTTAAGATATTTGAGGCTCCTTGAGGTCAGAGAAGAAAGTTTGGAGAAGATAATCTCTTGCATGGAAAAAATATGCCAGATTTGAGAAGTGGAGTTCGTCAATCAAAGAGGGGGAAAAATGTTGAGGAGAACCCTGCTGTTTTAGCTCGTGCACCTTGACGTGGCACCAGAAGAGGTAATAATTTGAAAGGTAATCATCCTTTTCATAGTTTTTATGCAACAATTTCCGAATTTCAACAGAAACATTGATGTTTATGTATTGAAATTTTCCAATTTCCAATTACCCATTACCCTCAAAAATCTATGTTAGTCATTTCATACAATCTGAATTATTAATACACTAAAAAAACATGTCAAAGTAATTATACTAATATCTACAAAAAAACAGCATAAAAAATATTGTTATTATATTATTATAAATTATGACAAATATTAGCTCTTTAATATGAATATTGAAATTAATGATATTATTAAAAAAGTGATTTATATTCTTATTAATATTTCATAATTTTGGTCAATATCTTTGTATCTATTTATTTAAAAAATATGAAAAACTTAAATAAGTTTAGAAATAAAATATTTTTTTACCAAACTACTAAATAAACCCTGTATGTATTTAATTATTTTTGGAAGGTGTTTAATTTTTTGGAAGACGTTGAACCATGCCAAACTACCAAATAAACCTTATTCCGGTTATAATAATCTAGTAAAATGTCCATGTGCACCTAAAAAGTTTTGCAGCAAATTTGATAACTCTAGTCATTTAACACACATATGTGCTTAAGGTGTTTGTTAACAGTAATCTACATAGAACTCCTTTGCGTGATAAAATTCTTTTTATTTTGTGTGATGTGATATTAGCATGTCTCGAAAAACTTCTTACGTACTTTTTTTTCTCGTCAAAATTTTTATTCAACTAAATTTTTCTCCTTAAATGATTTAATCGGATGTAATTAAATAAAGGGGAGGGTTTAAAATAGAATTTGGTGTGATTGTTAAAATTTTATTTCATATTGTTATTAAAACAGTTGTGGAAAAAATGATGTTGAAAAAATAATTGTTATAAAAATTAGATTATTATTTAATAATATTTTTAAAGTTTTTGGACATATTTGATAATGAAATTTGTATATAATACAATTCAAATGAGTCATATATGTATGCTTTTTTTTTAATTGATAAAGATAAATTAATTTTACGTTATCTAGAAAATGGAAAGACATAATATTACCTATTCAAGGAGGAGGATGCGTGTCGTTCTATTTTTCTAATAATGTTAAATTAATTTATCTTTATCAACTAAAAAAAGAAACATACGTATATTATATGACCCATTTGAATTGTATTATAAATTAATTAATAATGTGAAATAATAATTTAGAATTTATTATTTTAATATAAACTCAAATAAATTATATAGTACATACAAACTACACATATATAGTTTATTTGTATTTTTTGACAAATTCTTTAAAATTCGTTTCTATATGGCAGTATCCTCTTATTTGGATATTTAGTTACCAGTATTTAGGAGATTGAGCTAATCCTATCCATGCAAGGTTCGGTTTTTATAAGTAATTATTGTGCGGCCCCGTTTGGCTAAACTTATTTTTTGAAAATAAGTACTTATTTTCAAAAAAAAAAAGTACACATTTTACCTACTTTTTTCTGGAAATAAGTACTTATTTCTGAAAATTAAACCAAATATTAAATTTAGTTTTGAAAAATAAGTACTTATTTATTAAAAAAAGAGAAGACTTCTACTTACTTTTTTCCGGAAATAAGTACTTATTTCCATAATTTAAGGGGAAACAAACACTCCCTGGGGTTTTTGGCTCAACTTATTTTTAAAAAATAAATACATATTTCTGGAAAAAAGTATACATTTGCCTATTTTTTTAAAAAAATAAGTACTTATTTTTTAAAGATAAACTAAGAACTAAACTTGTTTTTGAGAAATAAACACTTATTTACAGAAAAAGGCACACATCTATCTATTTTTTTTCGAAAATAAGTTACCCAAATAGGGCAAATATAAACCCTGATTAATTTTAAATAATCAATAATAAAAAAATTATCTTGAGTTTTGGTCTTTCCAATTTGTGGTTCCTGACCTACTATACAACATAAATCAAGAACAAAAAAATGAAAGCAGTGCAGAGACCATGGTTTTTGCTTTTTAAAATTCCATGGTGCCATTTTTTTTTACTAGGAGATTCCAGTTCTGTTGACACAAACTCTATGTAATCAATCAAGTTGCAAACTACGAGAACCCATGCTGCATTAATATTTTCACTTGCAAGTAAATGAAGCAAACAACATTGACTAATCAACCCAGGTTGCGCCTAACATCTTAGCCATAAAGCTATACCTATCTGCAGTTTCATCAATCTGAAAGAGAATGGACACAGTAATCATAACGTCAATCACTTGGGCACTGTCCCTTTGTTCCTTATATCATGTACAAGTATAATAAACACACTATCAGATTAGAGCAGAAACATACCACTTTCTGTGTTGGACGTCCACAACCGTGGCCAGCTTTGCAATCAATTCTTCCGATAATTGGGTTGGTTTGAAGGTTTACAGATGTACTTGTTCATAGGACATATTGCATGGTCTGAAATATGAATACAAAAATCCTGTGTTAAAAGTGCAAAGGAACAAACGTGTGGTACGTTAATGGACCACTTGCGATAATCTTTGTAGGTGGCATATAATGCAATACGTTATAAGATACTAACCGCTAAAGTTTCAAGGAATGTAATGGCACAACCCGATCATCATGATCAGCTGTCAATAACAATGTAGGTGGATACTGAGAAGATTTATCAGAAGAACGTTCCCATGGTCGACTGACATTGTGCAATGGTGAGTACCTAGAGAAGACATTTTATAGTTTGAAACAAGTGAGAGGTAATCGATGCAAAAAAATATTAGTGTGGACAAGGCGATGAAGAATAAATTATCTCTGAATAAGATAGTCATTGACTAATTATGAAACAAAGAAATTATGAAGGCCGGCGAGTAAATCATGGGAATGTGTGTATTGTTGTATAGTGAATTCAAACCATGATATGAAACAATCGTTTTCCTTTGAAGATAATATTGCATACATGATACAACACAGAAGATAAAACCTCCAAATGCTAAAATGAAGTTGAAACTTACTTAATTAGCCAGTGAAACTCTTCCTCCTTTTCAGAACAGCCAAATTCTGAAGTCCAAGTATGGCCTGGAAACATGTAAAATCAAGAACCATGGGAAAGAGAGGAAAAGGAATAATTTAATGAATGCATAAACTACGAGACGAAAGAGTGATTCTCACCTACAGTGAACTTGTGAAATCTGAGCATGTCCATGACACCAACATGGGAAAGTGCGCAGCCAAATAGATCCGGTCTCTGGAACCCCGAGAATTTGAAGTCATGTAAAAAATAAAATGTTGCAAATAATGAAATAACATGGGTCCATGAACTGTACAACGTACATGAATACCTGATTAATGCAAGCCCCGATAAGAATGCCACCATTGCTTCCACCCTCGATACACAACCTTTTGGGCCGAGTATAACCAGCAGATACAAGACACTCAGCAGCAGAAATGAAGTCATCAAAGCAAGTTTGCTTGTTTCTCAGAGCCCCAGCTTTATGCCATTCTTCTCCATACTCTCCGCCGCCGCGAACATTCGCCAAGCAGTAGACAATGCCTAGATGCTTCATGAGAGCAATTCGACTGATGTTAAATAATGGTGTAAGACTAATACTAAATTGCCCATATGCATATAGTAAACAAGGATGTGAGCCATCGAGTGAAATATTCTTTCCACCCACTAAAACATTGGTATCAGGGTGCCATCCTTACATTGGTATCAGGGTGCAAAATTGACGAAACATAGGAATGCTTGAAGGACTATTTGTCGAATGACATGAAGTATTTGATTGAAATGAAGCCATAAGCAGTGCACTTGAAAGTTGTTAGCACGCCATGTTTTACAATAAAGAAACCAAAATATGAAGAATATGAAGAAAGAGGCAATAAACAAATGTTTCACAATTTGTTACCTGATTAACTTGAAACTCTGTCCGGTCGAATTTAGAAACCAAAATTTCACGGAATACTCTCAAATTAGGTATTCCACTTTCTAAGTTGCATTGATATATAACACCAGGTGTCAGGAAGCTTGTAAAGCCAATAAAAAGTGTGTCATCTTTACGACGAGCACTAACATTATATACAGTGCCAATGTCAATAGGGAGCTGATGCAGCAAGGTTCCTGTTTTCAAGTCCCTCAACTGCAGTATGTGCTTAACATCACTTAGATAAGTGACAATGATTTGATTCCCATTGACTGCAACAACTGACTCAAGAACATCTTTGTCAGCTTCTTGAAGTACTTCAATGCTGGTGCTTGGTTCCTCCAGATCTAATCGAATAAGGCGGTACTTTTGAGCATCCTTGTTAGTCAGAAATGTGAACTCAGTGTTGTCATTTGCAATATATTGATAACTTGCATCAAAATTGTCAACAAGCTTTACAAAAGGAAGTAGATCTCTTCCCTTTTGACCTTGAAGTCCATTAGGTAAATTGAAAAGGTTGCAGTAGTAAATCTTATTTACTTGGTCACAGTTCTCATAGACATACAGAAGAACATACTGCATCACACATTAAGAAAAAGTATAGGAAGATAAAATGAGCAATTAATAAATTAGCGAGAGCAAATATTATTGAACAATATAGCTTTTGTTACGAATTAGAGATTGAAACAGTGCAAGCAACTATAAATAAATATGAAAACAAACACATTTACTTGTTTTTATCGATTATCGGCTTAGTTACGATAAGCAATCAATCAATTACAACACTGAAACAACTGGAAAAATTATAAGCCAGGGCTGCTTTAATAATAGTCAAATGATTACTAATATTTTTTTCAGAATATTGTTACCTTTCCATCTTCTGTTACAGATCCCATGAATGTATGTTTAGGATTATCATGATATCTCCAGCACAAAATATCTTCAGACTGATCAGTACCCAAGAAATGATAGTATAGCTGATGATCAAGATTAGCATTTGTTTCAGTCCCAACACTGAATTTTGTTGCAGCAGCAAATTCTTTCCCTCTAGAAAGACCACAGATAAGATCTAAATCAACGGCAAGATAAAACATCTATATAAAGATCCATTTGGGACTAAATTGTTCACAAGATCCTTGACTCAAATCTAACTCTGGTACTAATTAATCAAATATAACCCAATTTTCTGAACAATTAAATATCTAGATATATATAACTAGAAACATGAATCATTATATTAATATATTTAACTACAAAATAGTACAATTTTCATTCCATTCCCACCAAGTTTCATCTCTTCCAACCAAACGGAGTGCCAGTTACTAGGAACTCATCGATAAGCAAGAAAATAATGATAATTAAATCTGTCACATTGACTTACATGGGAGGCGGATAGCGACTATAGAAAAATCCTTTGCTATCATCGGTCAACTTATACCTGAAACCTTGACCTATAAAACAAGTATGCAACTCATCCATTAGAAAAAATAATTAAGAAGAAATTTCAAAAGACAAATTAAATTATTCCATAAAATTTTACTAAAAGTGGGATGTGTTTATTCCTGTCTATCACAACATCACCTAAATATAGATGCCACAGTGAAAACTTGACAATCTTTAGAAAACTGACCCAAGACAATGTATCTGGCTCAACCATCCTATCTTTGATTCTCATGACTTTAATGTTCATCCAGTCACTTCCAGTCGAACTAAGACCATATGCCAAGTACTTGGCATCCTCACTAACAGCACACCTGTTAAGTGAAACAGTGTCATCCTTACTGAGCTCATTTGGATCGAGCAAAACTGATGGCTCTCCATCCAGACTATCCTGGAAATTAATAATTATTCAGAAAATACGATGACAATCGAAACTAAAACTGAAACTCATCACCAATCATACATCTGGTATACAAAAAACATTAACTTGTTAAGATCAGCCCCAGCATAAGCCTGTCAAGCCTGTCATACATAAGAGACCTTTAAGATGAATCGTGTACTACAGCTTTTATTTATTTTCATTTTTTTGGCTAAGGCGGACTACAGCTATCAATTATATATCTAAGCTTGCAATATCAAGATTTTGAGTCACTTGTTAGCTAATGTCAGTAAAGACAGTAAGTTGAAACAAATCAGAAATACATTAGAGCTGTCAGCTGAGACTCAATAATTAGCCACGCGTAAGAACTCATCATATTTCATGGAGTGGATCCCTAACAATGTCAAGTCAAGTGTGTGTGATATTCCACCTACAGGCCTGAAGATGGCATCTACTTTTGTGGGAAACTCCACTTCAATTCAAGAGATGTTTAGGAGGGTTAGTGAGCAGTTCACAGCTATGTTTCGGCGCAAGGCTTTTTTGCACTGGTACACTGGGGAAGGAATGGATGAAATGGATTTCACCGAGGCAGAGAGCAATATGAATGATCTGGTGTCAGAGTATCAGCAATACCAGGATGTAACTGCCGAGGAAGAGGAAGACTACGAAGATGAAGAAGAAGAGGATGAGCAGTACAACTGAAGGTGATGCCTGTGACTTCAAGTTAGATTCTGCAGTTCCACCAGCTTCCCTGTTATATTCTCTACGTAATTTTATAACTTTTAATTCTGTGATATAATAATATATTGTGGTTGATGGTTAGTCAAATAAGTAACTAGTTCATTTGCGTATTGTTATTGAAGCAATAGAAATGTTTCATTCAAGGATTTGTTGGTTATATCAGGATATTTTGTGTGATTTTACTTCAGTTTGACCTATGGGATTTTATCCCGCTGACTCGCTGAGTACTAAAGGTTTGATGGTGAGATGTTGAGCTAGTCACTCCGGAATTAATCGAGAAACTGGCCCGGACACCCGGTATAACAAAAAAAATTACACACGAAATTAAATTTATTTACAATTGAATTCAGACAATACACTAACAATATAAAAAAAGCAGAGGCCAGATAGAAATCCCACTAGTGTCTACCACAAAAAAGTTAATTAACTGGTAATCCTGCAATATAGGTTTATATATAATGCAAAACCATTCTAAAACTCAGTTTATAATAGTTGCCGGAGTAGATCTTCTTGTTCCAAGAGAACCAGACCTCTTTTTACTATCGAGTTTCATCTTTCTTCTATGTCTTGCCTGAGTTGCTTCAGTAGCCTTGAGACTTTTATCACTGTTGACTTCGTAATATGGGACTACTGGATAGTATACAGAGGTAAACTGGTGGGGCCCCATTTTTATATTGAGGTCAAAACCTCCGTTGACTTGTTGTTGGGGATTCTCTCTCTCCGGCTAATAATTTTTCTGTAAAAAAGTAAAGCAGAAAACACATCAATATTAAAATTCACATGCATTATTTTACTTACAGTTGTAGAGCCAAAATTTCGAAAATCGTAAATGAAAATAATTATGATTAATAATGAGATACAAAATTAATAATTATGATTAATAATGAGATACAAAATAAATAATTATGATACCTCATCTCTTTTAGCCTTCAATTTCGCATTTAACTCCAACAGTATTAGGTGATATCTCCTTACATCATCCAAACTCTGTTTCATTAACCATACAACACACAAAAATTAATTTTCGAACTCCACTTAATAAAATCTCACAAATTTAACAATAAAAAGATTGTTTGCATGTTAACTTACCCGTCCAAGCTGTTGTTTCGTACGTAAAATATGTAATAATAAGGCCAAGACAAAATACAATAAAACCTAAAAACAAGGTGCGTAACCAAAGTAAATTCCAGAAAAAAAAAGAATAAACCATAAATATAAACAAACATAAGAATCTTAACCCGAGTATATGATCCTCGTAAATCGGTCTCCTTTCCTAAGGTTTTAAAACACCGACTTACTAGGATCACGTATTATTCTAACGGTATATATATTATACATGAAACGGATGAGAAGAGAGAAATAACAAGTACCCTTTTCTACACTTTTTTTTCGACTGGTGTTTTGAGTGAATAATATTAGTATTATGTTGAGCTTGAGCAGGAGCCTGAGCTTCAATGAGACTCAGTGTAGATGAAGGGCTATATGTCTTATACTCTTCTTGCTTAATTTTTCTCTTTTTAGTTCCCATATCTTCATCTCCACTTCTTTCTTTCCTCGTCTCGACACGTGGCGACACGTGGACAACACGCGAGGGGCTAGGAGGATCATCGAGAACAAACATCTTCCTCTTGTTGTGCTAAACCAAGATATCAGATACGATATAATCATCTTCAGTAGCATCATCGAAAACAAATCTCTCTTATCTCTCCTCGCCTTTATCTTCCTCCATTCTCTCTACACAATTCTTATTTTCTCTCGCTATAAAATCTCGGAGAAATATTTAGAGAGAGAGAAGGGGGTGTGTATATATTTGTTGGGGGTAGAATAGAATGAGACAAGTGTCCTGGTTTACAAGAAAAGAGAAAGGAATAGGGGTACACCGTAGCTTTGCCACGTGTCCGAGAGAGATTGAGAGAGAGAGAGGGAGGGGAGACTCATCTGTGTTGAAATAAGATTTTGTAAACTTATTTCACGGATGCAAGTATGCAACAATTAAGAGTTTCCAATAATATTTTGAAAAATAATTTCCTTTTAGGGTCATGATGTTTAGCTAAATATTTTCGATCCTATCAAATTTTTATTTTATAAATTTGACTCGTCTTTAAATCTTTATTATATTTGTATTTTGTTTTATTTTCAAAATTTAAATTTATTCTTTTATTAATTTTTTAATGATAAATCATCAAAAATACTAATATTGTGTTTGGTTGAGAGAATGGAATGAAATCAACAAAATAAAAGTAAGATAATTGAATATAATTGATAGAAGAAAGATATACCAGAACAGAATTGGCGACAAGAGTTGATGATTATATTGGCGCCTATTTTTTTAGGTAATTAGTTAATTTAGCGACAACATAACTCTGGGTAAGCACGGGTTATATGTTACTTCCTGATACTTCTGTTACGCCGTTGAGTTAGAGCAAAGTAGCAAACCAATCAAGGCCCAAATCTCTCTGCTCAAATTATATCCGCCTCTCTACAGCTCTACTCTTTCGACTCAAATGAATGACCCTGAAAGTCGCTAATTCTAAAATCTCACAAGTAATTTTCATGTCATTTCTCAATTCTCGGAACCCCGGAAGAACCCCAACCGCCACTCGAAAACACACACACACCAAACAACAAACTCATCTCATTCTCATCAAAGACTCTCATCTCCCTACCGTCTCCCCGTACACTACACAATCTCTTAACCTATACATACACCTATACACACAATCACACACATTTCCGATTCTCCCTATTCTTCACATATCCCGATGATTCGTCTCTTCACGATTCTCGAGGCGTAAAGGTTCGATTCGCATACATCTCTTTTTCACGCTTTTCGAGGCTTAATCGTGTCTCTAATTAGGACATTTTGTGTCTATCTTGTGTTTATATCTATTGTTTGTGTTCTTGATTGAATCTGTGATTATATATGTGTTTTTTGTATTGTGTAATTGCGTGTTTTGTGTTGTTTGATCATCCGATTGATGTTTGTTTCGTTTAGTTTGGTTTCGGTTTCCGAAACTACGTAGATATCGATGTAGGCATGTGTATGTATCTAAAGGTGATGATTTTGAAGTTTATGTGATATCCTTGATGATAAGGATGAGAAATGAAGAGGCTTTTTTGGGATAGTTGATAGAGATGATATCGATGTGCAGAGGATTGGGTTTTACAGGATTAAAGATTAGTGACTGGTTTAATTGTTTGTATGTTGTCGATGTGACATTTGTGGTAGACTTGTTGTATGTTCTTGTTTGTTTAGATTGTAATGTGGCTTGTAGAAGTTGATTAGTTTTTGCATTTGGTGATAGTGGGGTTGGATTTGAGATCTTGAGAATGGGTTATAAATATTTGGTGGTGTTTTGTGTTTCGGATGTGTACTTGTAATGTGTGTGTTTGTAGGATGAGTTGTTTCTGTATGTAAATATTGTTTTTTTATAAGAATTTTAGATACTGATTTTGGGTTGAAACTAAAGGATTTTTCTTTGGCGCAATTTGTATTCTGGTATGAAGTTAAATTCAGAAGGGTCGTGATGCACAAAGAGATTTCTAAATATATGGTGAAAATAATAATTGGTTCTGTATGTTAATGTTATTGTTTGCTCTTTCATTGAAACATCAGGGGTTAAGATATTTGAGGCTCCTTGAGGTCAGAGAAGAAAGTTTGGAGAAAATAATCTCTTGCATGGAAAAAATATGCCAGATTTGAGAAGTGGAGTTCGTGGGAAAAATGTTGAGGAGAACCCTGCTGTTTTAGCTCGTGCACCTCAACGTGGCACCAGAAGAGGTAATAATTTGAAAGGTAATCATCCTTTTCATAGTTTATGCAACAATTTCCGAATTTCAACAGAAACATTGATGTTTATGTATTGAAATTTTCCAATTATCCATTACCCTCAAAAATCTATGTTAGTCATTTCATACAATCTGAATTATTAATACACTAAAAAAACATGTCAAAGTAATTATACTAATATCTACAAAAAAAACAGCATAAAAAATATTGTTATTATATTATTATAAATTATGACAAATATTAGCTCTTTATATGAATATTGAAATTAATGATATTATTAAAAAAGTGATTTATATTCTTATTAATATTTCATAATTTTGGTCAATATTTTTGTATCTATTTATTTAAAAAATATGAAAAACTTAATAAGTTCAGAAATAAAATATTTTTTTACCAAACTACTAAATAAACCCTGTATGTATTTAATTATTTTTGGAAGGTGTTTAATATTTTGGAAGACGTTGAACCATACCAAACTATCAAATAAACCCAATTCCGGTTATAATAATCTAGTAAAATGTCCATGTGCACCTAAAATGTTTTGCAGCAAATTTGATAACTCTAGTCATTTAACACACATATATGCTTAAAGTGTTTGTTAACGGTAATCTACATAGAACTCCTTTGCGTGATAATTTTTTTTTATTTTGGTGTGGTGTGATATTAGCATGTCTCGAAAAACTTCTTACGTGACGAGATTGTACTATTTTTATCATCAAAATTTTTATTCAACTAATTTTTTTTCCTTAAATGATTTAATCGGATGTAATTAAATAAAGGGGAGGGTTTAAAATAGAATTTGGTGTGATTGTTAAAATTTTGTTTCATATTGTTATTAAAACAGTTGTGGAAAAAATGATGTTGAAAAAATAATTGTTATAAAAATTAGATTATTATTTAATAATATTTTTAATGTTTTTGGACATGTTTGATAATGAAATTTGTATATAATTTCTGTAAAATTTGAAAAGTAATTTTTTTTTCAAAAATATATAAATTTGCTTTCTTTAAAAATAATTTTTAAATAAAAAATGTTTTTCCAGAAAATTATTTTTAAATTTTACCAAATAACTTTTTACATGTTTTTCCAGAAAAATTATTATTCTATTAGCATTCACAATACCAAACTAACTAATTCAAACTAAAGTTTGTGTTATTTTCAGTAGTCATGTTTTGTGTTATGATAATGTTTTTTCTACATAGTATCAGAGATTTATGATTTATGTGTTATAATTACTTATATTAAAATCTTATCCTATATGTTTTGTCTAATTACATAGAATCAGGGATTATGTGTTATAATTACTTATACTAAAATTTTAAAAAATTTACCTCTCCACTGAACTCCTCAAATCTGACCGTGACCATAATATTAGCGATTAGTAGTGTCTCATTAAAAGTTGAAAGAATCCTTGCCTAATCCATAGGTTTAACCCAATTTCCTAAATACTAGTAGTTAGATATCTTAATACGGTAATATTCCAATATAGAAACGAATTTCGGAGAAATTGTCAAACAATACAAATGGACTATACGTGTAGTTTGTATGTGTATTGTATAATTTATTTGAGTTGTTTATATTAAAATAATAATTTTAAATTATTATTTCACATTATTAATTAATGTATAATACAATTCAAATGAGTCATATAAATATGCCTTTTTTTAATTGATAAAGATAAATTAATTTTACGTTATCTAGAAAATGGAAAGACATAAATATTATGTATTCAAGGAGGAGGATTGATAGAGTATATATTTATATATATATATATTTTATATAAATATATTCCTTATATTCCTTATATTTTGTATTTATTGGATGTTTATTAATTAGATTTTAATGTTTTATTGTAGGAAGCAAGGAAATCCTAAACTTGGAAGAATTGGAGATTAAAGAGTCCAATTTGGAGATAAATTAAAATTAAATTCGGAATTAATGGGCTGCACACACATGATTCACTATTTGATCCATAACTTGAGTTCTAGAAGTCAGAATTGAGCGATTTTACAGCCCACATGAAAATAATAGAAAAACCTATAATTTAGAGGTGGCCCAACACACATATTTCAAGTGGAGCAGCCCAGAAACAGGTCTGGACATCTGACTACGAATTTTATATTACAATTATATCTAGTTTAGGAAAGTGGGTCTTGTTTTCTTGAAAACCATTAAAAACACTTATATATTAGGTTTTGGAAAATAATCAGAGGTGGCCGTGTATTACCTAGAGCGAGAATTAGAGAGAAAACTTGGAGAGAGAACTTGAGCAAGGATTGAAGGTATTCACTTCAAGTTCAAGAGATTTTGTCAAGTTGTATCTTCTTAACTCTATACTCTTGTAACCATGTTTTTCATTATTAATATATGTTTGTTTTCTTTCTTCGTTATGAGTAACTAATTTTCTAATCTGGGGATTAGGTAGTATTCATTGGTTTGAGATTTTGTTTAATATTATATTATGATTTCTATGCTTTGCTGATCTGTCATACAACGCTTAACACAATTATAGGAGTCATGAACCTTTAATTGTATCTGTAGGGGTTATTAACGAATTGGGAGAGAAGTTATAATTCTAGTTCATGATATGATAGACATAAGTCAAATATTTAATTGGGAGATTAATATGTGATTTATGAGACTGAAAATTCTTGGGTCTTGATAGCTTATAGTTGTACTTCAATTGATCATGAGAAAGACGGTTAAGACACAATTGTAAGTATTATATTGTATCTTGGGAGATAGCATTATAAACTTTAGAGTTTTTAGCAGAGTAAGAGACTTCTTTGTCACAATTGATAGACATTTATCAGTGCCAATGAAGAACCCTATTTCCTAGATTGCTTGTTATCATCGTTAATACATAGATTTTATTTGCTTATTAGTTTAATTTAGCTAGTAATTAAATTACAAATCAATTCTTCTCACTTCTAGATATTAAGAAATAGTATACTTGAGCTTATATTAACATCAGTCCTTCCTTGCGAACGATACCCTACTCAAATACTCGACAACAAATTGGCGCCGCTGCCGGGGAAGACAACAATATTAAGTTTGAGTTAATTATTTCTTATTATTTAGATTTTATCAGATTGTTTCTAAGATTTATCTTATTGGTGTTCTTCTTTTCAGGTATTGTATCTTGCATGAGACGTTCTAAGAGTGCAACAGATTTACACTTTGATTCGGAAATCGAGCACACTTTTCGAATCAGGAGGCAAGAGGCAAAACAAAGGAAGGAAGAAGACGATATGGATGATCAAAATGTTGAAGTTGCTGTTATTGATGATTCATCTATTCGGGATCATGCAACTCTTAATCCCGCAAATTGCGAAAACTTTTCTACTGAGTTCCCCTCTTTGCACAGATTTTTCATATACATTTGAAAGTCAATACCATGATTCATATATATGCAATGGTGTTGATAAGAGCTTAATTGAATCTAAGCCTTCTTTGCTTTCTTTGGGGCTTTTTAAACACTTTGATGACCCAAATTTTGAGATTTTTAATAAAAATAATATTCCATGTGAAGTAGAGTCGCCAGCTTGGTATGAGGAGAACGCTAAAAGAAATAGTTTTATTATGAAAGTTCAACCTGTGATGCATAATGGTTGTCTTCAAGTTTCTGCTTGTGTCAATTTTCCGACTACATCTGATTCTTATTTAGCAATTGATGAAAATTTTGTGTCCAGTTACTATCCTTCTGACAAAACTCAACAAATGAGAGCTATGATTCTGAGTTTCAAAGCACAACCAGGAGAAGGTCTGTATCAAACATGGGAGAGATACAAGGCATTGTTGAGACAGTGTCCACATCATGGTTGCACCGAGTTTATGACCGTGAGCACTTTTTACGGAGCTATGAATGCAGATGTTCGTCTAAGTTTTGATGTAACTGCAGGAGGGGACTTTAAAAAAACACCTGTGCATCAAGCCAAAGCATTTCTTGAACAATTGGCATCAAACAATTATGCTTGGGCACCTAATGGAACAAATTCAGCAAAATCGGCACAAGAGACAGAGATGCTGAACTTAATCACTCTTAAACTCGATGCTCTTACTCAAGAGGTATTTGGGCAGAGAGCTAATGTTAATTCTATCTCTTCTCCAATGGAAGAACATTGTGATTATGGAGTCGATCAGTCTTCGTATGCAAAATAATTTTCAGAGGAAGCATCTTTTATTCAGGGAAGACAACCATGGCCAGTGCAGAATAATTCTTACTACAATCCTAATTAGAGGCCCAACAACAATCTTTCCTATAGCAGCAATCATGTGCAGAATCCACCATTTGCAGCTCTTAAGCAAAACCAGCCCTCCAATTTTCAACCACGTCAGCAGTATCAACAAAATTTACTTCATCCGCCGAAGGAAAAGAAAGAACCTGCTGACTGGGAAGTTGCCCTTAATAAAATGATACAGGGAACTACAAGAGCTTTCACAAATATTGAGACTAAATTTGGGCAGTTTGATTCAAGACTTGAAGAATTAGCATCTTCTCAAAAGATGATAGAAGTACAAATTGGTCAAATTGTGAATAAAGTTGGTGTTCGTGAGCAAGAATCACTTCCGAGTCAACCCGATACAAGTGGTAAGGAGCATTGCAAGGCTATCACTCTGAGGAATGGAAGAGAATTGCCAGAAGTTGAGGCTATCAAGCCTAGTCAGAAAAGCATGTCAAAAGTAGATGAGTTAATTCAGGTTGAAGAAGAACTTCCAGGAAAGGTTGATGAGGAGCAGAAAGAAGAAGAAACTGCACTAAAGGCACTAGTGAAGCCGTATGTTCCTCCTATCCCTTTCCCACAAAGACTACACAACCAAAAGTTGAAGAAACAATATGAGAAGTTCTTGCATATCTTTCGACAATTGCATATCAACATTCCGTTTGCTGATGCTTTGGCTCAAATGCCACTGTATGCTAAAATTCTGAAGGAGATGTTGTCTAAAAAGCGGAAACTTGAGGATGTGGAAACTATTACTCTAAATGCGGAGTGTAGTGCTGTCATACAAAAATCAATTCCACAGAAGTTAAAGGATCCTGGAAGCTTCTCTTTGCCTTGTACCATTGGAAAGATGGAGAATATTAAATCCTTGTGTGATTTAGGGGCTAGTGTGAGTTTGATGCCACAATCAATTTGTAGAAGACTTGGCCTTGGAGAGCTCAAGAAGACAAGAATCTCACTTCAGTTGGCAGATCGTACTATCAAGTATCCTTTGGGAGTTATAGATGATGTACGTGTCAAAGTTGATAAATTCTTTATCCCTTGTGATTTTGTGGTTTTGGAGATGAATGAAGATGTTGAGATGCCCATTATCTTGGGAAGACCATTTTTGATTACTGCTGGCACCACGATCGATGTCAAAGCTGGAAAACTCATGTTGAATGTGGGTGATGAAAAGGTTGAGTTGGATCTTAACAAAGCGATGAAGATGTCATCTTTTGATGATGCATGTTTTACAATTGATATAGTTGACGAGTTGACAAATCATGGAGATGCAGACTTAGCAGAAGCGGAGAAAAGCTTAGATGATAAAGAAGATGAAGTCGCACTTGCACTTGACATTCATGAGACAGGTATGACGAAAGTTGAAATGGCACTTTCAGTTTCAGAGGCACCTCAGGTAGAACTCAAACCTCTTCCCTCTAGTCTGAAGTATGCTTTTCTTGGTGATAATGGTACATATCCTGTAATTGTAAGTGCTTTGCTTAATGATGATGAACTTAAAAAATTGTTGAATGTGCTTAAAAAGTTTGTCATCAATAGGTTGGACAATAAAAGATATTAAGGGAATTAGCCCCGCTCTTTGCATGCATAGGATTTCCTTAGAAGATAATCATAGACCAGTGATTGAAGGTCAAAGAAGATTAAATCCTAATTTGCAAGATGTGGTTAAAATAGAAATCACTAAGTTGTTAGATGCTGGCATTATATACTCTGTTCCACATAGTGAATGGGTTAGTCCTATACATGTTGTACCTAAAAAGGGTGGGATGACTGTTGTTCATAATGAAAAAATGAACTTATTCCTACTAGGACAGTAATAGGTTAGAGAGTTTATATTGATTATAGAAAATTGAATAACGCTACTCGTAAAGATCACTTCCCTCTTCCTTTTATTGATCAAATGCTTGAGAGACTTGCGGGTAATGAGTATTATAATTTTCTAGATGGGTACTCAAGATATTTTCAAATCCCTATCGCTCCTGAAGACCAAAAGAAGACAACCTTTACTTGTCCATATGGTACTTTTGCATATCATAGTCTACCCTTTGGAATGCGTAATGGCCCATCTACTTTTCAACATCTTATAACGGCTATATTCTCAGATTTTATAGGAAAAACCATGGAAGTCTTTATGGATGATTATACTGTATATGGTTCTTCCTTTGATTCTTGTTTAACCAATTTGTCTCAAGTGTTGCCGAGATGTGAAGAAACTAATCTGGTTTTGAATTGGGAAAAATGCCATTTTATGGTAAAAGAATGCATTGTGCTCGGGCACAAAATTTCTAAAGCAAGCATTGAGGTGGACAGGGCAAAAATTGAAGTGATCGAAAAATTACCACCACCCTCCTCGGTGAAAGGGATTAGAAGTTTCCTTGGACACGCCGGTTTCTACCATCATTTCATTAATGATTTTTCTAAAATTTCTCACCCTCTTTGCAAGTTACTTGAAAAAGATGTTGACTTCGATTTTAATGATGACTGTCTTGTTTCTTTCAACAGGTTGAAGAAGGAGCTGACTTCTGCACCTATTATGTCTTCTCCTAATTGGAGCTTGCCTTTTGAACTAATGTGTGATGCTAGTGATCATGCAGTGGGTGTTGTTTTGGGATAGAAGAAAGACAAACGCATGCACGTGATTTACTATGCAAGCAAGATACTCGATGATGCACAAGTCAATTATGGTACCACTGAGAAAGGTCTTCTTGCTGTGGTATTTGTCTTTGACAAATTTAGATCATATCTTGTGGGGTCTAAGGTGATTGTTTATACAGATCATGCTGCGATTCGGTACTTGATGTCAAAGAAAGATGCAAAGCCTCGTTTGATCAGATGGATAATCTTACTTCAAGAGTTTGACCTTGAAATTCGTGACAAGAAAGGCTTTGAAAATCTTGTTGCAGATCATTTATCAAGATTAGATCAGGGGGATGGAGTAGTAGCAGATGACATGCCCATTAATGATGTTTTTCCTGAAGAAACACTTCTAGCAGTCTATATGTCTACACCATGGTATGCGGATCTTGTCAATTACATAGTGGGAAGTGTTGTTCCCAAGCATTTGACTTATCAACAAAGGAAGAAATTTCTGTTTGATGTTAAACATTATTTTTGGGAAGAACCTCTACTCTATAAAGAATGTGCAGATGGAATGATGAGAAGATGTGTGCCACATGAGGAAGTTCTTGATATTCTCAAACATTGTCATACGCTAGATTGTGGAGGCCACAATAGTAACATGAAAACTGTTGCAAAAATTTGGCAATCTGGTTTCTATTGGCCTACTATGTATCAAGATGCTAGAAATTTTGTCACAACTTGTGATAGATGCCAAAGGACATGAAATATATCAAGAAGGAATGAGATGCCTTTACAATCTATCCTTGAAGTTGAGCTTTTCGATGTATGGGGGATGGATTTCATGGGTTTGTTTCCATTTTCATATGGGAACAAATATATTTTGGTGGGAGTTGATTATGTTTCAAAATGGGTTGAAGCTATTGCATCTTCTACTAATGACGCTAGAGTTGTGAAAAAGTTCATACAAAAACATGTTTTCACCAGATTTGGAGTTCTAAGAGCTATCATCAATGATGGGGGTTCTCACTTTTGCAATAAACAGGTTGAAGATCTTTTGAAAAAGTATGGTGTAACGTAAAAAGTGGCGAGTCCATGTCATCCATAAACTAGTGGACAAGTGGAAATTTCCAATCGTGAGCTTAAATCAATTTTGGAGAAAACTGTGGCAACTTCGAGAAAAGATTGGTCTACAAAGCTCGATGATGCCCTTTTGGCATATAGAACGGCTTTTAAAACTCCTATTGGGATGTCTCTATATAGGTTGGTATTCGGAAAATCTTGTCATTTGCCTGTTGAGCTTGAATATAAGTCATATTGGGCTACAAGAAATTTGAACCTTGATTCCAAGTCTGCGAGAACAAAGCGTTTGTTGTAACTTAGTGAGTTGGATGAGTTTCGACTCCAAGCATATGACAGTGCTGCGACCTATAAGGAAAAGACCAAGATGTGGCATGACAAACAAATTCGAAGAAAAGATTTTGAAGTGGGGCAGAAAGTACTGTTATTTAATTCGAGGTCAAGCTTTTTCCAGGAAAATTGACATCAAGATGGTCTGGCCCTTTTGAAATTGTGAAAGTTTATCCTCATGGTGCTGTTGACATTACTAGAGAGTGGTCTGATGTTTTTAAGGTGAATGGTCAAAAGCTTAAACCGTATTTAGTCGGTGAACATGTGCAAAGAGGGAATTTTTTTCTTCTCACTGATTCTACCACTTGAGATATATCAGGCGTCAAGCTAATGACGTTAAATAAGCGCTTCTTTGGAGGCAACCCATGAATGTTATATATATATTTATTATGTAAATTATTTGGATAGTTAGCTTTACTCCCACTTTGTGCAATGATGTTTTTGCTCATTGTTTCAGGACTCGAGAATGATTTGTTTACCTGTGATAATTTGAGAAAGAGTAATCGTGCATCAGGAGTGCCATAGATGTTCTGCTACTATAGGATGTTTCAGCAAATTGGCATGGTCCTGCAAAGCTTCTAGCATGCTCACGTCTAGCTAATTCGAATGCACTGCAACATTTTGGAAATCAACATGATCATGCTCTGTTTTAGCACTTTCATGCAGGGGCCTATTTGAAGCTACTGTAGTGTTTTTGAAATTCAGCATGTTCATGCTAAACACCAAGCATGTTCATGCAGAAAAGTGGATTCATGTCTTACACATTCATGCCATTATTTGGCATGATCATGCAAACCCTGTTTCGATTATCTTCCCATTTGGCATGTTCATGCCACGTTATGCATGTTCATGCACAAACAGATGTCAAAGTCGCAGCAATCACGATTATGTTTTGTGAATTCAACATATTCATGCAACATTGCAGCACTCTCTTGCAGAGTAAAGGACTCATCAGGGGACTTCATGGAATTGCAATTGCATTAGGAGAGTATTTTTAACTTGTCTTTGTATATTAGTTATATTAGTAATAGTATTTTTTTTCTTTTTTTTATATTTTATTTTAGGATTCTATTTTAGTTTATTTTCTTTTCTTTCTCTTTTAGTAATTCATTGAGGACAATGAATCATTTAAGTGTGAGGATGTGTGTTCTCAATATTTTAATATATGTATATTTATAAAAAAAATTAACAAAAAAAATATTTTTTTTAAAAAATTCCAAATATAATTCCAGCCTTATAAAATAATTAAATGATATTGCATTGCATGATCTCATTTTAGTAGTAGTTCAAGTCAGTAACCTATGATGATATTATGTGTATCTTGTTTTTGATTGTATCTTGTTATTATTTAATAATATTATATGCATAGTTTCACTTGCGCAAAGCTTATTTCTTTACACAAAATTATTATGCTCTTTGAATTGAGACTTAGACATACTTGTGTCTTGAGGGGTAGCTACTTATTGATGATTAGAATTTTGACTATTCCCTTTTGAGCTTAGTACATAAGGGCTTAAATTTGGGTGAAACTGTGGGGTGTAAATGTTTTCTTCGGGAAAAAAAAAATTGCAAGCAAAGCATCATGTATTCCTTTGAGATGAGTGGGTGGCAAATGCAATGTCATATGAAAGGGACGATCCATATACATATGCTGATATTAAGTGCAGTTGTACTAGAAATAAAATTTTCTTGGTGACTTTTCACTGCCCTTGGTTACTGGAGAATTACTTGACAAAAAAGAGAAAAGAGAAAAGAATGAGATAGTGTAGTCTAATGGTGGTCGTAACTCACTTACCCTGAGAAGCGTTCGACCTTTTACCGATCAACGAAACAAATAGCTTGTAGCAATAAAAGAAGGCATAGAGATCCCTTGATCAACTTGAATGATGGCTAATTCTAAGTAATGAAGTGTTTAAGATCTATTCTAGTACTCAACTTGGGAGCTATTAACTCGCGTGACCAGTCATGTTGAAACTTGTGTGTCTATTTTCTTGATTTAGAGAGCATGTTTTTATATTAAGCACACACAGACTCTGTACTTGTGTTTACTATGTGGTGATATTGTTGTATGAGCCTGATGTGTCTAAACTTGTTGCATATTCTGAAGGTTATTGCTGACTTGTCGTATACTATTATGTATGAGATCAGTTGTATATCATTGACATTGTTTTTATATGAGCTAGATGGATTTTGTGGGTACATTCACTGCAGGCCCTCACGAGACACAACTCGTCTTACTAGGTGTTGGATCAAATCAAGCCTACTCTATGTTATTATTTGTCTTGCTATAAAATATTTAGAATTTCTGTAATAGAGTAGGGACTTAGATATTTCAATGTATTATTGCAGTTAGAAGTATGATCAAATTATAATTCCAAGTTGTAATTTAAGTCAAAGAATAAAGTCTGTTAGAAGATTCAAGTTGAATCATGCAACTAGACAAAAAAGACTTATTGAAGAAATAAGGAATGCAGTCTGAGAATTCGACCAAGGCAAATGTACATTCGAGAAGTCACCCATTCGAGAAGTCAGGAATATGCAACTGGTCGAGAAGTCTCAAAACATTCATTGGCTCAGTATCCGATCGAGAAGTCATCAACGAATAAGTAATCAACTATCGTTCGAGAAGTCATCAACTATCGATCGAGAAGTCATCATTTATCGATCGAGAAGTCATCATTTATCGATCGAGAAGTCATCAACGGATAAGTCATAATTTATCGATCGATAAGTCATTATTTATCAATCGATGAATATAAAGATCAATCGAAGAAGAATATCAGTTGATGAATACAAGGAAGGATCGATCAATATGCTTAACAGTAAAATATCAATTGATTGTGACAAAACAAGTGGAAGAGCTGAACCAATCGATAAGTCTAAGTATCAAGTACCCATTCGAGAAGTCCAGTAAATCAATTCGAGAAGTAAGCCATTTAAGGACCAATCGAGAAGTCACATCAAATACTCAATCGAGAAGTCAATCACCATGACTTCTCGAGGTAATTTCAACAGAGTACTCAACTGTTCTAAAGAGCTAAATTCAAGGAGAATTGCAGAAGAACAAGACAGATAATTTGCAGCTCTGTCTTTGCAGGATAAGTCAAGCCTGTGAAGATAGAGACAAGTCTACAATGAAGCTGAGAAGACAAACAAGACAAAAGACAGAAGATACAAGGCAGAATGCAACAGATTGTAAAAAACAAGTGTTGGCTAGAAATAAATAGTAGTCAAATGTAAAGTATTTCTTGTCTATTTCTAGTTTTAGCTAAACTGGCTTTTGAGAGCATGTGCCAAAGGACATGTTGTCTATATAGATTATGCACAGCCTCATTAGTCAGTATCTTTGAATATCATCAAGAGTATTCATACCTTGTATTCTTCCATGAACAAGAAGCTGAAATTCATATTTAAATTTTAGATTGTAGCAAAGATTCATTCTAACACAATTAGATTGAAAGTTATTTTCTGTGTTTATTTTACTTAGTGCCTTATGCTGATTGTAAACACTTGAATTAACTTAACTACATTCTACAAACAAACAGTTCATCAATCGAAAATTGAAGAAAGTTTTTGAAGTATACATTCACCCCCCTCTGTAACTTCTTTGAACTCTTAATTCCTAACAAGTGGTATCAGAGCCAAGTTGTTATCATACATACAGTTTAAAGATCAAGATGAGTTCTCAGAAGCTAAGCAATATAAAGATCCCCATTTTTGATAGAGAGAATTACAATCTATCGAAAAGAAAAATGTTAATGTTCATAAGGGCTGCCAATTCCATGTACCCAGAAATTCTGAAGAATGACCCCTTTATGCCAGTAACATTGGTTCCTGAAAGAACCAGTGGATCTGAGGTAATACCTGCAACATGGATACCCAAAGATCCATCTCATTACACAGATATAGAAAAGGAGAAAGTGTTTCTTGACAATAGTCTAATGCTCATACTAATAGAGTCACTAGACATTGTTATGTATAACAATATTGTCAACTGCACCTCTGCAAAACACATATGAGAAACCATAAAGATTCTGTGTGAAGGAACTGAAGAGGTAAGGGACAACCAAAGGCAAATCCTTGTTTCACAGTATGAAGCTTTCATGTCAAAGCAAAATGAAGGCATAACTGAAGTGTTTGGAAGATTTAACAAAATCATCAATGACCTTCAACTCCATGGAAAGTACTATGAAACAAAAGAGAAAAATATGAAGTTTTTGTTAACTCTCCCAGAACATCTGGAACATAAAATCTCTGTAATTAGAGAAGGGAGAGATCTAACAAAGCTTCCACTTAAAACCCTTTATGGAATTTTAAAGACATATAAACTTGAGTTCTATCAAAAGAAGGCTATTTTAGTAAATAGAGGAAAAATGGCAAATATTTCAAATGCTTTGGTTGCAAATGAACCTTCAAGAACTGAAAAGACTGGTACAAGTAGAAAGTTGAAAATTGAAGAACTTGAGGAATATGAATAAGAAGAAAAGGACTCTGTCAAGAGTGAATCAGGGGAAGAAGATTTTTACACCATTGAAGAACTTGAAGGAATGGACAACAAAACCATGGCCTTCATGGCAAAGAAATTTAGAAACTTCAGATTCAAGAAAAACAAGAGTTTTAAGCCAAGATCAAATTTCAAATCTTCAAGCAAAGGAAAGAATCTAACAAGAAGCAATACCAATGGAGGATATAAAACTGGAACAGTTGATAGATCTAAAATCAGATGCTATAACTGTAATGAGCTTGGACATTTTGCAACAGAGTATAGAAAACCTAAAGCAATCAAGAAGGATAAAAATTACTTGGAATTGGAGGCCAAGTATGAAACTCTCCTAAAAAAGTAGATAGGAAAGACTTATATTGTTGAAGGAAAATGCTGGTATGATACAGATGGAGATGAGGAGGAGGAATATGAGAATCTGGCACTCATGGCCAACTCACATGATGAAGCATCATCATCAAATTCTCAGGTACCCTCATTAGTTTGACTTGACATGTCAAATTCACAATATAAGAAAACTGTGGAAGAATTGAGCATTGAAATGTTTAATTTACATACCAATATGACTGCTGCATATGATGATATTGCTAGGTTGATAAAAGCTAATAATGAACTAACTGCTAAGAATGAAACCTTAGAATTATCTTTGATAACTCTGGAAAACTTGAAACAGGAGAATGAGTATCTCAAAAATAAAGTTGTTTGTTCTGAACAAATTGAAAAATTTCTTAAAGAACAAATTTTTGAAAATGAACTGAAAATCAAATCTTATCAAAACTCAGTTACTATTGTTCAAGAATTTCATGAGAAGCATAAAGAAAAATCTAGGATTGGAGTTGGTTGATTATGATAACCTCAAGAAGGAGAAATCTGTTTCAACCAAAGGCAAGAAAGTTGAAATTCTTGGAAATTCTCACATTTTGAAAAATGTTAAGGAATCAATTTTTAAGAAAGCAACTGTTGAACTTGATGAAGTCAATATGGTCATCAAACAACAGTTGAATGATGATGATAAGAAAACAACTAAGAATGATGTGCCTTCTATTGAAACAAAAGAACCAATAGTCAAAGCCAAGTCCATTCCTGCTAAAACTGAACCAAAACAAAATGTCCAGAAAAATGACCACATGAATGCTAAAAAGAAAAATGCTAATAGAAATGGCAATATAGGCATTAACAAACACAATAACTATGCACATGTTCATAATGCTCCAAGGAAGATTTGTAAAAACTGTGGATCAACAAATCACCTTATACATGTATGCAAGAAACCTGTTGTTAATAATGCTGAATTTGCCTGTGGCTATGTGAAACCCTTGATGCATGATAATCATGAATTCTATGACAAATTTGATTGTATGCCATGTAACATGAATATCATGAATACTTGCTTTAGGCTAATGAAACAGTTTGTTGATGGTTGCACAAGTCAAAACTTAAACATCAACATCTCTAAACCTAAGTTTGCTAGTCCTGTTAAACAAAGAAAACACTCTATGTCACCTAAACATGCATCCATTTCTGAAAGTACTAATCAAGCTAAAAATCAAAATCAGAAAAAGGAAAATATGCATGTGCAAGTGATTGAGACTGTTAGAAACAAGAATGACATTCATGTAACTAAGCATAAAGGATCCAACCTTGTTTGGGTACCAAAGAAAACTTGATTTGTTTGTGTTTGCAGGGCACAGGTAAGAAGTAGGTCATGTGGATCTTAGATAGTGGTTGTTCAAGGCACATGACTGGTGACAAAGCCCTGCTGTCACAATTCAAAGATGAGGCTGGACCAATGGTAACCTTTGGTGACAATATCATTGGTTTCACCATGGGATATGACAAATTGATTCATGGAAATGTTGTCATTGAAGATGTAGCCTTGGTCAGTGGTTTGAAGCATAATCTACTCAGCATCACCCAATTCTGCAATAAAGATTTAAAGGTGGAGTTTGACAAAAATTTGTGCCTCATATCACACAGATAGACCAAGGAAATTGCTTTGTAAGGAGTGAGAAAAGGAAGCCTGTTTGTGGCAGATTTGGACTCTGCAAACAAGGAGAAAATTTGCTGTATCTACACCAAGGCATCAGAAAATGAAAGTAGGCTATGACACAAGAGATTGTCTCATCTAAATCCCAAAAACATTAATTCTCTAGTCAAAAGAGAATTAGTGAAGGACCTGCCCTCACTTGAATTCTGCATAGAAGGACTGTGTGAGGCATGTCAAAAAGGAAAAATGAGGAGATCAAGTCACAAGAGTAAGGAATTTATATCAATCACCAAACCACTGCAATTGATTCATATGGATTTGTTTGGACAGTAAATGTCATGTCCATGTCTAAGAAAAGATTTGCTCTAGTCATGGTTGATGATTTTTCAAAATACACTTGGGTAGAATTTTTGCACTCAAAAGATGAAGCTCCTGAAGTTATCATTGAGAATTTGAGAAGATTGGGCAAAGGCCCTACACCAGTAGTAGCCATAAGAAGTGACAATGGAACAGAATTCAAAAATGTTGTACTCAATGAATTCTGCAAAGAAAATGGAATCACTCACCAATTCTCAGCTCCAAGAACTCCATAACAAAATGGAGTTGTTGAGAGAAAGAACAGGACTCTTATTGAAGCTACAAGAACCATGTTAGCAGAAGTAAATCTACCAACTAGTTTTTGGGTTGAAGCTGTCAGAACTGCATGTTACACTCAAAACAGAACTCTCATCACAAAATCAGTTGGAAAGACTCCCTATCACATCATGACAAATAGAAGACCATCTGTGAACTACATGCATGTATTTGGAACAAAATGCTTTGTTCTCAAGGATGATGCTAACAACCTTGGGAAGTTTGAAGCCAAGGCATATGAAGGAATTTTTGTGGGATACTCTTTGGATAAAATTGTCTATAGAGTATATGTGATTGATTAACAAAAAGTTATGGAAAGCATAAATGTGACATTTGATGATTTCAAGTTTCTTGTAATGATTTTGGAAGGTAAAAACTGTGACACCTTGAGGTTTGAAAATGAAATGGAGCCTGAAGCATTTGTAACTGAAAATGTTATCAACACTCATGAAGATTCACATGTAGACATCTCACATGGAACAAATGTGGAAAGAGAAAATGAAGATTTCAGTCATATTCAACTTGAGAATTCTCTATTCAACCCTAGCATCAACTCGGGGGGAGATTCTCAAGGTCTGCAACAAATAGTAACAACTTCAATCAGGAAGGAACATGTTCAAGTGATGAAGATATAGATCCTCAAACTAAATAGAATAGAGCTCATACAGCTGATCAAATCATTGGAAATCCTGATGAAGGTGTGAGGACAAGGAGAACAACTATGAATGAATGTTTATTTGCTTGCTTTCTGTCTCAAAATGAGCCAAAAAGAATTGAAGAAGCCATGTTGGATCCAGACTGGATAATTTCCATGCATGAGGAATTGAATCAGTTTGTGAGAAACAATGTTTGGGAACTAGTGTCACTTCCAAAGGATAGATCAGTTATTGGCACTAAGTGGGTCTACAGGAACAAAATGGATTAACATGGAATTGTGATCAGGAACAAGACAAGGTTGGTTGCAAAAGGCTATTCACAAGAAGAAGGCATTTACTATGATGAGACTTTTGCTTCTGTTGCTAGATTGGAAACAATTAGAATTTTCCTAGCCTTTGCAGCACACTCAAACTTTAAGGTCTATCAAATGGATGTCAAAATTGCATTTCTTAATGGTGAATTAGAAGAGAAAGTATATGTGCAACAACCACCTGGCTTTGAGGATCCAAACTTTCCATACTTTGTTTACAGACTCATCAAAGCATTGTATGGACTCAAACAAGCCCCTAGAGCATGGTATGACACTCTATCAAAATTTCTTCTGGAAAATCAATTCATTAGAGAAACTATTGACAAATCTCTTTTCTACAAGAAGCATGGTGAGGATATCATACTTGTTCAAATCTATGTATATGATATCATTTTTGGGTCTAAAAATGAAAAATTATGTCAGAGGTTCTCTAAGCTAATGCAAAGTGAATATGAGATGAGCATGATGGGAGAACTCAATTATTTTCTAGGCCTTCAAATAAGTCAAAGAGCATATGACATTTTCATAAGTCAAGCAAAATACATCAATGACTTACTCAAAAGGTTTGACATGCAAGATTGCTCAACTGCTAAAACTCCAATGTCTACAACTACAAAACTTGATGCAGATAAGAAAGGAAAAAGTGTAGACATGAAGACCTACAGAAGAATGATCGGATCTCTTCTCTATCTCACAGCTAGCAGACCTGACATTATGTTCTCTACTTGTCTCTGTGCAAGATTTCAGGCAAACCCTAAGGAATCTCATCTCATTGTTGTCAAAAGGATTCTAAGATATCTTAAAGGAACACCTTTCATGGGGTTATGGTATCCTAAAGAAACAGGATTCAACCTAGTTGGATATTCAGATGCTGATTTTGCTGGATACAGAGTGGATAGAAAAAGCACTTCAGGAAGCTGTCAATTTCTTGGACAGAGATTAGTATCCTGGTTTAGCAAAAAACAACAATCAGTTTCTACTTTCACAACTGAGGCTAAATATATTGCTGCTGGAAGCTGTTGTGCTCAAGTGCTTTGGATAATGAATCAACTAAGGGACTATGGACTAGTGCTAGAAGGAATTCCTATCATGTGTGACAACACTAGTGCCATCTCAATTGTTGCCAATCCAGTCAACCATTCCAAGACAAAGCATATTGATGTAAGATACCATTTCATAACGGAACATGCAGAAAATGGAGTGATTAAATTATTCTATGTTCCTACACAAAAACAGTTGGATGATATATTTACTAAACCACTTGATGAAGCCACCTTCAACAGGTTGGGTTGTGAAATTGGAATGCTAAATTCTTCAAATTAAGTGGGCAAATAAATATATCTTTCCAACTGTTACAACAATTGTTTCACAGACATGAACCTAAATGATTTATCTAAGTAAAAAAACTGGTGTATATTTATAAATATATCAGCTAAATTGTTGTACAAGATTTTATTTAGAAATTATTTTGTAAAAACTAACTTGGAACAATTTCTCTGTTCTGAGGCAGCTTGAAAAGAATTATTATACTTGTGCATTGTTAAATAATAAGTGTGATAATTAAAAGTTCAGGAATATCAATCAAACACATTTCTCATTTTAAGATAAATAAATAAATTTTATTTATCTAAGAACTGAAGTTTGTAAATTATTATTTTATTTTCCAAGTGAAAATGGAATAATCTTTCAAAAACTGGAGTTTGTGATTAAGTTGCCATCTTTTCTGACTTCTCGACTAGGTACTTACTTCTTTTGAGTTCTCGAATCATGATTTTGCGAGTTCTCGAATAGTTCATTTCTAGAGTTCTAGATAGTGTACTGTTAAGAGTTCTCGAATCATCAGAGTTCTCGACTACAGTCTCAATGAGTTCGTATATTAAACTTGAATGGGTGTTACAATATGCGGTATAATAAACATTTAATTCCTAGAACAAATTTGACATGAATTGTTCTACTTAAGGAATTAAACTCAAACCAGCACAGAAAGTCTGTGAATATGATGTTGTAGACAAATTGCTGAATTTGACTGTTTTTCTACTCCGAATTATGAAGCTCAAGCCTCATATTTATAGAGGTGGAAAAGCTAGCATGACCTTTCTCACTATGACTTTATTTAATGAAACTAAGCCTTGTATGACATTTGAAAAAGCTGGGTATGACTTTTTTCACTCGGTATGACTTTCAGAAATTCGGTATGACTTTTTTTATTAATTAAAAAATCGGTATGACTTTTTAATTAAATAAAAAATCACTCGGTATGACCTTTTGTTCAACAGAAATTCGGTATGACCTTTTTGTTTATTAATTAAAAAATCGGTATGATTTTTTAATTAAATAACAAAAATCTCGGTATGACTTTTTGATAAAAGACTTCGGTATGACATTTCTTTTTTACTCGGTATGACATTTCTATTCTTCGGTATGACTTTCTTTTCTGCAGGCTTTTCATTTCTTTTCCACGTGTTTGGACATGTGGCAAGCTGTGATTGGTTCCTTTTAAAAAGATCTCCTGCCATTTCAATTTGAGAAGAAAGGGGCCTATTTTGTCTTATTATAGACAGGCTCCGTAGAAATGTTTTTCGACCCGCACAGCTTATAATATTTGATTAATAAATAATAAATTTAATTCAGAAATTATAAAAATAAATATCTAATATTATTTAGATATTTATAAATATAATTTACTAAATAAATAAAATATTTATTAATTAAAATAAATCCTTACGCTCTAAGCTGCGGTCTTCTGAATGTCTGGAACCGAACTCCTTTTGACTTGGAAATGATAAATCAATTCTAACCGGGGTTCCACCTTTAAGAATATATGATTCTGCATTTCTTCTGTGTCATTTCTTTTTCCGTCTTTTCTTCAAGTCAGTACTGTCAGGCATGTTTAGCTGTATCTACCGTTGCAATTAGAAGTACCTCTGTTACTGAAATAATCTGACTCTTTAAAGTAGACAATACTTCTTTTCACCACTTCATGTACCCAGTCAAATATTCAATCTTGGATTCTGACTCTTGTACACTGCATTCCAAACAAACCTGTATCCCTTTGAGTTTCCAACTTCTGTCATTCTAAAATAATTCTAAATTAATTAATTTTTTAATTAATTTAAGAAATAAATTAATTCTGAGTGAATTAATTTACTAATTAAATTAACTAATTAATTTAATTAATTAATAGAGAATTAAATTAAAGGCTTGACTATTGTTGATGTAAATAAGACTCTTCTGTTCTTCAATAATAACCTTTTTAACCACTTGAACTTTTTGATGACGAATCTCCACTGACATTGTTGACACCCTGTGCACTGGTCTGGTTCACGGATGACTAACTACAATGTTGATTCTCATTTCTGCTGTAGTGGTCTTTGTGTCTTGTCTTGTCCTGTCCTGTCTTAGCTTCTTTTAGTTCTTCCTCTATATTCAATATTTTTTATTTACTTCGCTTTCTTATCTGAGTTGAGTTGTCATCTACTTATTACAAATAGGACTAGTCATATGACTTTCAATCTCCCCTATTTGTTGTTAAATATTTAACACACAAATTCCTAGAGGATAACTCAACTAACAACTAAGAAAATAATACGACATTTTAAGAACTGTAAATAATAAATTGTTTTCAGGATCATATAATACATTTCCAGATTTCAATTATGAAAGATAAATATAAGATAGATGTTCCTCTAGCCTGAACATATTTAACAAAGTTCTATCTTGACTTACCTATCATTACCAGCTTCAGAAGTATCAACTTCACCTTCTTCTAGAGTTTAACTTTTGTGACCAGGTGTCATTGGTACGTCTTCAGTGACTGGTTTCTCTGGTTCAGATTATGCATTTCCAGATTTCTTGAGTGAACTTAGAAATGAAAGATGTTTGTTCCTCTAGCACTGAACATATTATACAAGTAGTATTATCTTCATTTATCAGACTCATCACTATTCCCCCTTAGGATGACATGGATGAAGTCTTGTTTTCTTCTTACCATCTATCCTCTGTTTCTCCAACTTCTGTCTTCACTTCTCTCCCAAGGTGAATTCATTCTCCCCTTACGTGAATTATCCAACCAATTTAATAGAGGTAACAACAGACATGGCATACATACAGCATTAAACCATCGCAGATATAAAAAATGCAAACTATGACATGTTATGCATTTTAGAAAATCCGGTTAATTCCTATATACAAGAATCTTCTAAAATTAAATGGAATAGAAGAATTAATAAATAATAATTAGTTCTATCCAATCCAAACATGTTGTTATATACCCCCTTTTCTTGTTCAACAATGGAGTAATCCTCTTCTAGTAAAAGTCTTTGTTAAACAATTCTCCCCTTTGGATCTTGTTCAACACTTCTCCCTTTTTGGATCTACTCGAACTGTTCAACACTTCTCCCCCTTAGTTGAGTAATCCTCTTCAGAATCCTTAATATCAGAAGAAATTTCATCCCCCTTAGTTGAGTAACATTAGAAATCTTTAACAGGGAATTGGGAATGGGATTTGGTAATTGTAGTAGTGTGTGATTTTACTTTGTGTTTCCCACAAGTGTTTCGCTCATATACTCTCTAAGTGTTTTACTCATAGAATATATATTTTCACTCTTTCTCACTTGTGTTTCACTCTTTCTCACATCACTATTTCTCTCTCTCAGTACGGATAACATAGTCTTTTGTACCTGCAAGAAAGATCACCATAGCCTCTTCAAGAGAGGTCACTGGTGGTGCAATGGGGTTTCGTAAATCCCCGTCCTCAATTGAATCTATCAAAATATTTGATTTTAATAACTGAATTGCTTCAGGAATAGATTCAATGAGTTGCTGATCATCTAAGATGATCTATTCCGTTAGGAATCCAGATATATTCCATCTGGGGAGGGAGACAAGGATCTATAATGTAGCAAAAGATCCAAGTTTCCTCTTGACGCCTGTGAAGGCATGTTGATTCAGTCAGAATCATCAATCATTCTTCCTTCCTTGATATGAAAGTTTAGAATAATTGATTCCGTCAATTCATCCTTAGTGTGTGACAATCCTTACAGTGCATTTGAATATATACATTTATGGTTTGCAGTGTTTGAATGTGTCCAGATGAAGTTGACTCTTTACAAATGGCCTTGGCTGACAGGCCGAATTCAATAGACTCATCATGTTAAGATGACGAACCTAGTAATAGTTTTGCCATTTGCAAATCTATACCCTTTTGGGAGGATATAAATTAGTTAACAGTTGCCTTGGTTTCAATTTCATATTCTAACTAGAGGCAGAGCTGCTGGAACACTCATAGATACTTCTCTTTTCTAGTGCACTAGAGGCACTTACTCTCTCACCTTCTTTAGTTGATAAACTTTTCTTTTCAGGGGTTTAGTAGATGAAGTTGTATCTGTTTGAGTATTTGTGTCTATGATCTGTGTTAGAGATTGTATGTTTTCAATCCCTTGATCTTGTCCTATAGCCACTGAGGGCTCAGTATATCAATTGTATATATATATATATATATATATATATATATATATATATATATATATATATATATATATATATATATATATATATATGTTATATCAATTGATTAGAGAATATATCAAGATCGAGATTACCTGCTTTTACCTCGAGTCAATTGCTCTTGTTCGGCAGGACACATATATGCTTTTATTATTAGTGATTTTTAGATAAACAATAAATGTATATTATCACTAACAACAAAAATCATAATTAATTGCAATGAAATAATAACAAATTATCAAAATATGATAATTAATAATAATTTCAAAAAGCAAGTAATTATGCTCCTAATATCTCATCGTATTAAAACTATGAAACTAATAAATGATGAATTGCTTCAATTCATAATTTTAATAAGATAAAATACTCTTGCTAAATACTAAATAATCATATGAATGAAAATTAGCATTTAACTTCATACATTATATCTAATAATTATTACTCAAGCATATGATAATTATACTCATAACAATTATCAGTAATATGTGTAAACTCGAGAAAGTATATGTAAAGAAATTCACTAGTCCTTTACATATTGACATTTAATACTTATGATTCTTAGAACAATTTCTCGTAGACAAAAATAAATAAAATAAAATAAAATAAAAATAAGATAAAATATGCCAACAAAAATAAAATAAAAATAACTATAAAAATAAAATATGCCAATTTATAAGAAAAAATAAAAATAAACTTACACACATATATATCTATAGAAATAATAATATTAAAAGTTTGAAAACAAAAATAATATGTGCCAATTGTTAAAACAAAAATAATATGTGCCAATTGTTAAAACAAAAATAATAACTAATCGATATAAAAGAATCAATCGAGATAAAAAGATAATCACATAGATTACATTAAAGCACTTTCAGTAAAAGAGTTTTGTCGGAACTAAAGATTTATCATTTAAAAGCATGATACGAAATTTTCTTTAAGATACATGTCCCATAATAAAACGCGAGAAAGTTGTATCAGAGAAGAAAGTTTCTATCCCTTATGAGCATGATACGAAATTTTCTTTAAGATACATATCCCATAATAAAATGCGAGAAAGTTGTATTAGAGAAGAAAATTTTTATCCCTCGTGAAGTTCCTCTAAGGCAAACTGCCCATAATAAAATGCGAGAATTTATACCAAAGAAGAAATTCAACTCTCTTTCCAAATTATATCTCGTTAAAATGACTCTTTTCCTTTATACCTTAATACTGTATGTTTTGAAAACAGTTTTGCAAATCATCATTATCAGATAGAGGACAATGATTTTCCGAATCATAATGCAATTATGAACTTTATCATTTTCGTCCACATGATATTATCCCTGACTTAAAATAAAAAATATCATGACAATAGGGGTGGATGTATTCTTAGCAATACAGTACAAGGCCTTCAAAGCAACAACCATTGTTTAGGTACTTTGAATCAATGTGAAACATACATTGAAACAAGTGTTTGAAAATAAATAATTTTACAAATGGTTGATACCTCAAAGTAAAAATAAATTTTGAAAAATAAATATAAAATATATTTACAGTATGAATGCCAAATAAATAAACTGTACAAAAATAAAATTTTGGAAATATTTCTGAATATATAAAATATTGAGAATTTTATACACATTACTTGGAAAATACTTCCCCTTTTACTTCAATATTAGTGTTTTGGAAATATGCATTGATTATTTAGATCAGTAATTCTAAATAATGTCACTAATATTAAAAGTGTCACAATTATTTGTAACAAAACATTTAAAAATATCAGAGAAAAATATCAAAACAATTAAGCAAGATATCATTAACTGATACTCATAAAATATTTATCATACAAACAATTATGCTGCATATTATTTTAATTCATTTAAATTATGAAACTGATATGACATTGAATTGTCTGACATCAAAATTTAAATTAATTAAGATAATATACAAACTTATGCTAGAACACCTAATTACCACATATGCATATAATATTGTAAACATGATAATTAAGGTAGTAGTAATAAGCACGAGGTACTGGATTTCAGATAAATTCACAAGTCCTTTAAATATGGAAAATTTAATACTTGTGAACTCATTTAAGAATTCCTTACAGATGAGATTTTCAACAAATATGCACATAAATAATATCTCAACTTCACTAACCAACTTAGACAAAATGAATTTATCAAGCTGTTTAGTAAATATCTGCAAGTTATTCTACTAAGGACTACTCTCGACATAAATGATACCTGGTGTCCATGCGCTTGTTCCGTGAGTGGTGAAGAGATTATTCAGCAGAGTTGATGGAGTTTGAAAGCTTCTGGTAATTACCTCCCTGTTTTTCTTATAACCTGCATTATCTATATCTATATAGCCAATTAGGTTAAACCTAGTATCTTTAGGGTACCTTATTTTAAGAGTTGGTAATCTCTTAAGATATTTAACAATTCATATCTTAGCTATAAGATTAGATTCTCTGGTATCCACTTGGAAACTTGCACATAGGCATATTGAGAATAAAATATATGGTCATTATGCACTTGAATAAGTAATGAGCTGATGTACCTACTCTGCATTAACTTAGCAATAGTCTTTTGCACAAGTTTTCGTTAGTAGACCCATATATAATATAATCATGGTATACTTGCACTAATATTACATTATGTGTGTGTGCTTGTATTCTAGAGAGATATGTGTATACCGACTCTATTATAAAATCATTTTTCAAGTAATTAACAGTTAGAGTGTCATACCATTTCCTTGACGATTGCTTGATTTCTTACCTCCGTCATAGAGAGCTTTGTGAAGAGAATGATATACAAATTCCAGTGGATATGAAACTTCAAAGTCCAGGAGTTGTTGTACATCAACTTGTTCAGCCCTAATAGTATCAAGTCTCGTCTCTGGTGCTTTAGTTAGATCTTGAAAGTCCCTAAGATTCTATTTCCATCATCGTCGATACCTTCTGTAGCAACCAGTTTGGCTTTGTCCCTCATAACAATGCCAAAAATCATCCAGTCTCTGAAAACCCTTACAGTACCAATTACAACTTTGTCTTGTGGCCTGGGTTCTAGATTCAGTAGATTCTGCCTTCGAACTGATTGAGATCATCTTGCATTGCAATCACCCAATCTGGATCAATCAGTGCTTCTTCAATCTTCTTTAGGATTCCAACTGTTTAACAATTATTCTTTCCCGAAGAGTAACCATTTACTTTGCATAGCACTTCTAGTCTTTACTCTAGTATCCGGATCACTAAGAACTAGACTCCAGGAATGAATTTGACTCCAAACCCTTTGTCTCGGCAGATATGTTCTTAATGTATTCCTTTGATCTTCATTGTGTTGAGTATGACTAGTAGATCCTTCTTTTATTTGCTCCCCCTGAGTTGCTGCTAGGATGTGTTGAAGATCCTTCACCTTGTTGAGTGGATTCTGTTAAAGTCCATGAGTTGTGTAGATTCCCTACCATTTCCACTTCTAGGATCTGAATCATCATCATTAACATTGATTCATTCTGCAATCTCAGTTTCATCATCAATATCTGAATATGACTCTGACAAGATGTCAAGTTTCACAGATTCATAATAGACTTTTATTTTAATGCTCGGGAGATTTGTGTAATAGGACGACACATTCAGACTTTCAATCACCTTCTGGTTTTACATCACATCTTACTTTGAAAGCTTTCGACTTCAATGAGTAGCCGAGGACAATTGTTCCTTGAGCCTTAATTTCAAACTTCCCAATATGCTCATATAAATCTTCAATAAATAACAATTTCCTCCAAACACACGAAAGAACTTTAGTGTTTGCTTCTGGTTGGCCATTGACTCATATGATGTCTTTTCACGATCTTGTTGAATAAAGAAGCATGATTTGTTAATCGTTTCAATTTCAAAGTACTTTGCTTCCAACTTGATCTGCTTGATGTAATCAATCACCATATGTGATATATTATCTGTTGAATGCACGAACATCACCAATTCACTCTTAGTTGAGTGATTTTCCATCTTTCTTGCTTGAAATCAAACACTTTTCTATTTCAATGCTTTTCTAGAAAACCTTTGACAAAGAATTCCCTAGTGCCTTATAGATAGTGCTTAGTGCTTAAGTCCGTTAACAAGAAAGATGCTTTCACTGATGACAGTTCTTAAATCATGATAGCCATATCCCTTGTACATCCTTTGCTGTCATCTCCAAAGGTTACCGTTGGGTAGGCTTTCTCAACCAACTGTGATAGTAGAGATTCAATGCTAGAAATATGCCTCGAACAATAAATGTCACGAAATCACATAACTTTTGACTTTTGTTTCATACTCTGCAATCACAAATGATTAAGCTTCTTGGTACTCAACTTCAATTGAGTCCAGACGGGTTAGAGATATTACTTTCAATAGTGGTAACAACAGTTTCAACCTTAACATGCACAAACTTATCTTTGACTGATCACTTCCCATTCATAGCAGCCTTGACAAGGTAGTATTAAGGCTATGGGATTAGTGATTTCAACCTATCTTAAGGTGGACTAGTAGTCTTTACCCTATTGTGATTTTTATTGATGCTTTGCCTAAGATTATGCAAGTCCTAAGATATGCATTTTCAGATTTAAACGAACAAGCATGAAAAATAAGAGCACATGGTAAACATTCAGCTTCAATGCATTATAGATAAGAATTATGCATTTCAGGCATGTTATACATATTAGAAAATTCAGTACTATTTACTTTAACCATTCTACACAAGTGTAACAGGTGTTCAGCAGATTTACAGATATTCAATAATTTTCTAAAAGCACATAGAATAGAAGAACTAACATTATAATCCATTTAATTACTAATTCTGTCTAATCCATTTCTATTGTTGTCTAACATTTTAATTATCTCTAATTACCTAAGTCAGTTTTAGATTAAGTCTCGAATCTACAAATTTTACTGACTACTTAGATAATTCTACCATCTTTTAATCTTCTACTTCTAAACAAGCAATACATGAAGTGATTTGACATTTAAGTACAACTATGTGAGTGTGAGCAATTCATTTGAAAATACGCACCTGCTTTTAACTCAACACAGTCTCTGTCATCATTTGCTTGTTCAGGCTTCTTGAATATTGTAGCACAGCCCTGATCTTGTCTTGCTACTTTTAGCCTCATACGTTTCTTCAGTTTTGACATCTAACGATTCTTAAATCCATTTTGTACAAGTACAAAAACTAGAATGATCAGTAGAGTCAGAAAAAAATTCTTCAGAGTTCCCCACTAATAAATCTATCATATCTTTACATTTGAGCAGTTTGTGAAACTATAACATAAACAGTCATATCATCCACAATAAAATCCAAACACTCCGGAATAAATCTACTAATACGAAATGACCACTTTCTTCGAAACCGGGTCATATGCTCTACGAATTAATTCTGAGCCAAAACGGAGAATTTTCCAACTACAAACCTTTTTGGAAAAATGGACCAAGTAGTTTAATAACTTTAGATTATAAATTAAATCAAATTAATTTAAATAACAAATTTACTTAAATTAAATTTATAAAATAAATTCATTTAAATTAAGTTTATAAAATAAACCTTTTTCAAGTTTAAATAATAAACTCATTTAAATTAAATTCACAAAATAAATTTATTTTAAATAACATTTATAAAATAAATTTATCTAAATTTAAATTTATAAAATAACATTATCTAAATAAATTTAAATTATAGAAGGAAATCTATTTAAATTTAAAGAATAAATTTATTTAAATTAAAATTTATAAAGTAAACTTATTTAAATGAAGTTTATAAAAGAAACTTTTTCAAGTTTCAATAATAAACTCATTTAAATTAAATTCACAAAATAAATTTATTTTAAATAACATTTATAAAATAAATTTATCTAAATTTAAATTTATAAAATAAAATTATCTAAATAAATTTAAATTATAAAAGTAAGTCTATTTAAATTTAAAGAATAAATTTATTTAAATTAAAATTTATAAAGTAAACTTATTTAAATCAAGTTTATAAAACAAACTTTTTCAAGTTTAAATAATAAATTCATTTAAATTAAATTTACAAAATAAATTTATTTTAAATAACATTTATAAAATAAATTTATCTAGAATTAAATTTATAAAATAAAATTATCTAAACAAATTTAAATTATAAAAGGAAATCTATTTAAATTTAAAGAATAAATTTATTTAAATTAAAATTTATAAAGTAAACATATTTAAATTAAGTTTATAAAAGAAACTTTTTCAAGTTTAAATAATAAACTCATTTAAATTAAATTCACAAAATAAATTTATTTTAAATAACATTTATAAAATAAATTTATCTAAATTTAAATTTATAAACTAAATTTATTTAACAAGGCCTCTAGACATTCAGAGTTCAGAACTGCTTCGGTACCCTGAGCTTCACTTTAGTGCGGATCTTGATTTGTATATCAATCAGCTTGCTCTGATGCCAATTGTTGGGTCCCGAAAGTATCGTAGAAGGGGGGTTGAATGCGATACTGACAACAATTTAAATTTTTTTTCGAAATTTGCGGAATTAAATTATTGCTTTAGCTGATGGTTCGGGTCCTTGTAGTGTTTGGGAGCTGACTTACTAACTTTCTATTTACATGATTAAACATTTAAGATATAGAAAATTAGCAAGTAAGTAAACAAGATTCAAGTTAAATACGTATATTAAACTTGAATGGGTGTTATAATATGCGGTAGAATAAACATTTAATTCCTAGAACAAATTTGACATGAATTGTTCTACTTAAGGAATTAAACTCAAACCAGCACGGAAAGTCTGTGAATATGACGTTGCAGACAAATTGCTGAATTTGACTGTTTTTCTACTCCGAATTATGAAGCTCAAGCCTCATATTTATAGAGGTGGAAAAGCTAGCATGACCTTTCTCACTATGACTTTATTTAATGAAATTAAGCCTTGTATGACATTTGAAAAAGCTGGGTATGACTTTTTTCACTCGGTATGACTTTCAGAAATTCGGTATGACTTTTTTTATTAATTAAAAAATCGGTATGACTTTTTAATTAAATAAAAAATCACTCGGTATGACCTTTTGTTCAACAGAAATTCGGTATGACCTTTTTGTTTATTAATTAAAAAATAGGTATGATTTTTTAATTAAATAACAAAAGTCTCGGTATGACTTTTTGATAAAAGACTTCGGTATGACATTTCTTTTTTACTCGGTATGACATTTCTATTCTTCGGTATGACTTTCTTTTCTGCAGGCTTTTCATTTCTTTTCCACTTGTTTGGACATGTGGCAAGCTGTGATTGGCTCCTTTTAAAAAGATCTCCTGCCATTTCAATTTGAGAAGAAAGGGGCCTATTTTGTCTTATTATAGACAGACTCCGTAGAGATATTTTTCGACCCGCACAGCTTATAATCTTTGATTAATAAATAATAAATTTAATTCAGAAATTATAAAAATAAATATCTAATATTATTTATTTATTTATAAATATAATTTACTAAATAAATAAAATATTTATTAATTAAAATAAATCCTTACGCTCTAAGCTGCGGTCTTCTGAACGTCTAGAACCGAACTCCTTTTGACTTGGAAATGATAAATCAATTCCAACCGGGGTTCCACCTTTAAGAATATATGACTCTGCATTTCTTCCGTGTCATTTCTTTTTCCGTCTTTGCTTCAAGTCAGTACTGTCAGGCATGTTTAGCTGTATCTACCGTTGCAATTAGAAGTACCTCTGTTACTGAAATAATCTGACTATTTAAAGTAGACAATGCTTCTTTTCACCACTGCATGTACCCAGTCAAATATTCAATCTTGGATTCTGACTCTTGTACACTGCATTCCAAACAAACCTGTATCCCTTTGAGCTTCCAACTTCTGTCTTCTGTCATTCTAAAATAATTCTAAATTAATTAATTTAAGAAATAAATTAATTCTGACTGAATTAATTTACTAATTAAATTAACTAATTAATTTAATTAATTAATAGAGAATTAAATTAAAGGCTTGACTATTGTTGATGTAGATAAGACTCTTCTGTTCTTCAATAATAACCTTTTTAACCACTTGAACTTTTTGATGACGAATCTTCACTGACATTGTTGACACCCTGTGCACTGGTCTGGTTCACGGATGATTAACTACAATGTTGATTCTCATTTATACTGTAGTGGTCTTTGTGTCTTGTCTTGTCCTGTCTTAGCTTCTTTTTGTTCTTCCTCTATATTCAATATTTATTATTTACTTCACTTTCTTATCTGAGTTGTGTTGTCATCTACTTATTACAAATAGGACTAGTCGTATGACTTTCACGCTCGTTCCTCAACAGTAGCGCCCTCAGGAAGGGGACCTGCTAGAGGAATATTAATGACATGAAGCTTACGCTCCTATCTGAGGACAATCCTCAAATTCCTCTGCCAGTCTAGGAAGTTGTTTCCTCCTGTCAACTTATCCTTCTCAAGGACTGATCGTACGGATAGTGTGTTTGTGTTGTTTGCCATTACTTGGTATCTACAATTTTAACAGCACAAAATAAACATTAGATTGTCTGAGTTATTTATTATGTTCAAATGATTATGATATATTCATAATATATCTCCCATTATTTTTATCAAATTAATAGCCCTTACTATTAATTTGGAAAGTATATCCCATAATTCTTTCTAGTGAGCCAAGATCCATATTTCGTCATGTCCTAAGTCAACCACTGGAAGTCCTTAAAAAATGATTATTTAGGTAGACAACAGTTGTCAATTATATCATATATAATTCTTGGATAGTTTGGTGAACAACGATTGATCTTATCTATCTAATAGACTTTTAACCAAACTCTATGCTTCTAAGTTCACAATGGTTGAATATAACCGTTTATTTTCACCTTATTATGACGACTCAGTTAAGTTAGATCCAATGATACAACGGCCGAATATAACCGTTTATATTCGTCACATCTCACCACGATAGATAGGAGTCTCCTGCCACTGACAGTCCTTCCCCTAATCGATCTAGGATTCGATGAGTGTTCATTCATTGGAAAGCATCCGAGTAAAACTTAATATTTTGTTAAGGGGTTTAGAAAATTTATAACGATCATGATCACATCATGAAGAGATCCTCAATTTTTCCTTGAACCAAATATTTCAAATTGACATCTTAAATTGTTCATTTCCCAGGTAGATGGAGGATACCAATGGTCACACTTAAAACCCATCAACCTTACGAATACGCATATCCGCTTTTGTCAGAAAATCCTAGTTATAGATATCAAAAATCCATATTTAATTCCGTGTTTTAAAATCCATATTTCATAAACACAAGAATCTCATGATTGTTTGTTAATTTTAAAATCTTAAATCGTTACAGATTTTATCTTGTTTAGCATGACAAGCATGGCATGAGTGACGTATCTAATACATGCATACATCATTAATCTAATTAAAGCATGCATCTTCTACTCTACACATACATTCCATACAACATATATAAAGATCGTGAAAGTAAACGTGTAATGGTTATGACCCAATCCTATGTGATCTTTTCAAGCTAATGAAAAGACCAAGGTCAATCTATGGGGTAATAAGTAACGATTACATATGTCTTCTCTATTGCTTCCATTGATTCCTTAGCCTCCATGGATTGCCTCATTGTTCCCCTTGTCCTTCTTGGATGTTACATTAATAACTATACCAATGAACTTATAAAAGAACTCGAGTTACATTCGAGATAAACAATTACAAATAGAAAACGACATGCAAGTCGTATTTATTACAAACCAAAAGAATAAACCATTACAACTAGGGTTTGAAGGCCATAACCATGCACCATGCTCAATTACACAAAAAGAACATGAAAAATATTGTGGAGGTCCGGGGGTGGTAGCCCCCGAGCGGGGTCCAGGGCGGCAGCCCTGGGCGGGGTCCGGGGCGGCAGCCCCGGGCGGGGTCTGGGGGCGGCAGCCCCCAGCTGGGGTCGAGCTGCCAGGTCAGCTGGGAATATTTTTTTTTCCGAAGACCAGTCATATTCAAAAATCATCAATTTCTGAACTACAGATCATATTTGTTGGTCTTTTCCCCACTGCATCTATCATATACATACTGATCATATCCCAGTTAACAAATCATGTCCAACACAATTTGTCCACCAGTTTATATCACTATACAAACTGACCCACATGCATAATATACAAATCGCAATATGGCAGAACATTAACATGCTAGTATCATCATATATATACTCATCATATGAATAACCAGATACACATTACATGACAGTTTTAATCATATATCAACATGGCAACATGCATATGAAATCTCATACATAGGCAGTATCAAAATACATGCATGGCAGATTATATACATACTGGAATATATTGAAAAACTGTTAAACACGTAACCAAATCAATCCCTTATACACGTAGCTCTGATACCATTGTTGGGTTCTGAGGCATAAAAAGCAGCGGATAAACGTAAATATAATAAAAAAAATCGGAACCCAAACCCAGGATCCATGTATAAGATTGGACAGATTATGGAGAAAACAGAATTATACCTATTCTGGTCTTGACTTTCAACCTCTGCTTAATGGCGATCGGAGACGAAGTTGCTCCTGCGGAAGCCTCTACTTCTCAACAAGAGGTAATATCTAAACCAATTTTAATTTTATCAGGTAGTAGTAATGATACTAAATTGTCTAAGATTGATCATTATGACATGGATATTTCTGAGCTTAGAAATTTGGTTAAAGATTTGAAAATTGGTTTTGATGAGTTAAGCCGAAACTATACAAAGACCAAATATGAAAAAGACAAATATGAGGATTTGTGTCTCCAACTTCAAACAGAGGTCACTAGTTTGACTGGAGTACATGTTAAAGACATGGAGTATGTTACTAACATTCTATCTCTTAATGAAAGCTTGAAAATCGAGACAAATGAAAAAGGATGATCAAATTCGTACTCTAGAAGTCGAAAATGTGTCTCTGATTCGTCAAGCTGAAGAGATTGGGAATGACAAGATTCATTTAGACGAATGCAATCATGAGCTCATGTTGTGCTTTTAAATTTGAAAATTCAAAATGAATCGCTGATTCAAGAGAATTCTTCCAAAGCAATCGTATAAATGACCTCGAAAAATCTCTTTCGGGAGATCGAGGGGAAGAGCTTCATGAAGCCTTAAGAGAATAAAAATTTGACTACCAACTTCATGTTGGGTTCCGATGCATAAAACGCAGCGGATAAACGTAAATATAACTATAAAAATTCGGAACCCAAACTCAGGATCCATGTATAAGATTGGACAGATTATGGTGAAACAGAATTATACCTATTAAGAGCTTCACTTTCACGAACTCAACAGAGATCCTAGCTTTCACGACTTGTGTCTTCCTCTCGAAAAACACCTCTATGGTATCCACACGAGCACCTTCAAGAACGTCTCACGATCTTGATTGCGGAATGGACATACTAGCCTCCCTCTTGACAATTCGAGTTTGTTCCTGTCTCTTTTTATTACTGCCTCTTCTAGGGTTTTTATGAAAAACGTAACTTGCCTCTTAACCCTACATTATCTATTTATAATGTGTGATTAATAGGCCCATAACAGCAAAACCGAACCCATGTAGGTATATGATTAAATAATAAAATGAATATCTATTATTTAATTAATAACTAAGTCATACTTAATTATTATGGGCAGAAATACTCCTCTAATTTGAATTTATATTATCTCAATTAATTAAGTCTCACTTAATTAATATAATAAAATTCAAATAATCATCAATTAATTTAAATCTATAATTTAAATTAATTATTCTTCTAAGTGCTCTATGTGTGTGACCCTATAGGCTATTATTTAATTGGCAATAATTTTATTCTCCAATAAAATTATAAACAATGAGCGGTATCTAGTAATACATCATTGCTACCCAATTACACAATAATTAAATCGTGATTCGATAAAACCTTTCGTGATTAATGTTTTCGTGTAATATAATCCCTTTGACCATATATATTATAGATTAAACTCGAGGCATGTATTTATTCATCCTCTTCAACATTTAATCTGGGTTTACTTGATCCATGAGTAGACTATGGAAAACAAATCATTATTTGAGCACAACCATGCATTTTATAGTCTCACTCAATCAAGAGGCCAATAATATCTCTCCTAATTATAGGAATGTTAAATCATTTATCTATCATTCATATTTCTCATACGACTCATGATATACCCGGTGTCCACTTTTATCATCACCCGGCAAAGGTAACTTTTAATGTAGTCAAAGTATATTAATCCTCGTATAGGAATATAATGATCTCAAGTCAAAGGATCATTACACCATTATCACTGTGAGTCTTTCTTATGACTTTATTAAACATGAAGAATCTCACTGTGGGTCTGTCCAGTACCATGTACTCCTACATGTACCTATGTATTGACTTTAGTATCCCCATACTTATAACCAATGAGATGTGGTTATCTGTCAAACAACATACTAGTCTATTTATGTATTATTATTGTCCTATAATAGTAATACTCGACCAGGGACCTTTAAGAATATGATATATTATATAATCTCAAGTTCAAGTCATGTACTTAAACTATACAATGTGTATCATGATTCTAAGGACATTTATTATGCTAACAAATATATCGCAGTAATTAAAGTCATAATAAATACGTTTATTGAATAATCAAATGACATAAAGGTCTATTAAAAGAAACAATGTATTGCCTCTAGGGCACCTACACCAACAGAAAATGCACCCACTGACACATATATTAGAAACATCTTAGGGAAATCAATTACACTGCTCCTGATGCTAGTTTAGGTAGTATTGTTAGAAAGAATATAAGAAAAGAATGGTCATACTTCTTTGATGCTTTAATAAAGTATTTTTCTGGTAAAGTTAGTAACTTTGATGCAATAACAAGAAGTATGCAACAAGTAGGTTATAACATTTTACATGATAGATATTACAATTTAGGAAGCCTGTTACTCAATGAAATATCTGTTAAATTGGGAAACAAGGTTAATAGATCTAATCATATTTATTATGCTATATTTATCATGATTATTATTAATCATTTTTTCAAGGATATTGAGATTAATAGGAGTACAGAAATCTTGGATTGCTGGACTCAAAACAAAAGGATCTTCAAAGATTTGGTAATAATCAATCTTCACAGTAATGTGGAATTGATTTATCCACCTTTTGTTCAGGTATTTATCTCTACCCTAACTTTTTCCAATCCCTAATCTTCTTTGCCTTCTGTGGCTATAGAGGGTGTTAGCAATGACCCCAACCCTCCTACCCAAGCCACACATCCAATTTCCAAATCTAAATCTAACAAGCCAACCTCAACAGGTTCTCAAAAACCTGTTGTTGTAAAATCAAAGAAAAGAAAATCACCTGTTGTGGTAGATAAATTGGAGGATGATGTAGGTGGTGAGGGAACTGGGGAACATCAAAGAACCCATAAGGATAAGGAGAGTAAGGGTATGCAACCCAAGCCAAGCCACTCCATGGTCTCTCAAAAGACTGTGGATGTTAATATGGAAAATACCACACCTCTATTGCAATCCTCTCAAAAGGATGACAATATTGAAATTAGCCCTCAGCCAGGGGCACAAAACCAAAGTGGGAACACTCAAACCAAAACAGTAACACCATATGAAAGGAGAAAGAAGAGAGTCACCTTATCCCATGGGGAATCATACACTGCAAAATCACAGGAAACTGTGGTAGAGCCTTCATAAAGTCAGCTTGATGCATCTCATATAAATGATGAGATGCAGCCCCATTCACTCTCAATTCCAATCCCTTCTATTCTTCTTTCCCCTTCTCACCAAATTTCTTTAGAAAATGTTCTGATAAATAATCAGACATTTTCAGATTCTCCTTCTTTATTTTTTAAGGAGAAGCCAACACTCCCTCTTGAATTTTCTTCTCAGGAAATTCAGGATTCCATATCTCATGTCATTTCAAACATAACTTCTCAAAACAATACCTCAACTGTTTTTACTCCATCAATTGATGACCCTTCATCAATTGATATTCAGCCATCGACTGATAAGCCATCGATCGATACTCAAGATCAATCGATGGGTATGCATCAATCGATGGATATACCAAACACATCAACTGATAATATCATTACATCAATTGATGATCAATCAATCAATTGATGTTGCACAAACACTCTTAGGATTGAGTGAGTTGAGTGAGAGACAGGATTGCAACCTGGCAAAAGGAGAGGAAGTGAGCAAAGACATTTTTATTTCTTCCAGGAATGTGAGTGAAATCCTAGAGGGCCCCACCTTAGAAGGTACACAGGATATGAGTGAGGGAGAGGTGAGATTCCAGGATGAGATCATAATGCAAAATAGAGAGATGAGTGAGAAAGATAAAAATATTCTTTTATATGCACAGGAGCAGGAAAATGAATTAATGTCAGAAGAGGAAGGAGGGAAGGAGATAGGGGGAGCCTCAAATGCAGAAGCTAGTGGAAGTGGAATTGAAAAAGAAATTGAAGAGGAAGTTGATGCTGGTGACTTGGATCCATAAAATTTCATTCATCCTGATCCACAATATCAAGGGTTGGCTGCTGTAACACCCCCAAATCCGGGGTCCGGGATTTGAGTCGTCACGTCATCATCCAATCCTTTAAAACCTGCAATACTCAACACTTCAACAAAATCACATCATAGACCCCTCTCTCTCACACATATAAGTTATAGCCTTAGAAAAGATATACAACAAGTACCATTAGTTATTACAAACCAAATGTACTTGACCAGGATCTCACGCTATCAATGATAACCTCTACCTGAAGTGACATTAATAACTAGATCAAAACTGAAACCTATTAACTTACTTCTGCGGAATAGTTCTGAACTGAACCTTCTCAAAGGTGAATCTCCTACTTCCTTCCTCGAAGTATGGAGCCAATCCAATGCGTTATCGCTTTCTCTGAAAAATATATTATAAAGCAAGGGTGAGCGAAAGAATGCTCAGCAAATTATCCACCCAATTATATAGGTGATTCTCATCCAAGAACATGATAATCACTACTATCTCAATAGTATATCATAAGGTTACCGGTATAGGGTAAGCATAACAAAGTATCTCTCGACGATACATATTGTCGGAGTTTTCTCTTAAAATCATTTATCCTTAACATGGAGTTTAGAAGAATATAATCCGAACAATTCAGTTCATTATATAAAATAAGACACTATCGAATATAGTGTTACCACTCTTTCATACTCCCTCTGAAGCTTTTGAAATAAAACTCAATGAACTTATTATGTTCACCGTTTTGAGATAATCTTATCAATAACTTAGCAAAATAGTATCAACTATAGCTTTGCTAGATTCCCATAAATATAATAAGTACCCAATTCAAGATACCGCAATAATAGTTGCTCCTTATCATAAGCAAATCAAACCCCTTTAACCATACCCCTTGTAAGGTTTAAAATCTAGTAAAATATTTTAAAGATTTATAATTTAATTGGTATATATCATATATCCACTTAAATCTTTAAAATAAACCTCTTGTCAAAACCTCTTAGATAATTCCAGCATACTATGGCTGTTCGGCGTACATCATGTACCCGCTTAAGTTTTCAAAATAACTTCTCATCAAAACCTCTAGACTGACCTGTTGTGTTGTGATATATATAAAGAAAGTAAGTGTGAGCAATATAGCTCCGTAAGAACATATATAACTGAAAACATGCTGTAAATCTGTAAGCTTTTTCCTTTATCACATATATTCTGAAAACATGCTGTAGGTTAGTTGTAAAAGCATTTATGTGCCAACAACTGAAGTTTGAAATAACTTTCGTAGAAACATGATGAATAACATAAATCTTTTTAAAACATTTCTTCCGCTACCATCGGTAACTATGCCCTTAGCGGCTTTCGTTACGGTGCGTAGCACATTTCCAGTTTGGAAGAAGGGACTATAGTTGGAGCTTTTCATCATACTACGACCGTACGCACACGATGATCAGTCGTATCATACGGAGGCTCTTGTTGTTTCTCTACATGTAGAAGGGGGAGCCGACGGAATTTTACCGCCATTGGAAATCACCCTAGACCGCATATGGGCCAAAATGCTGGGCCGTGCCTCTCACGTACCTCTTACACTCTGCTGGACCGGTGTCAATCAGCCTCTTATGCTAACCGGGCGACATCAAAGTCCCGAAATTCATCAGCTGGGCCGGTGTCAATCGACCTCTTATGCTAACCGGGCGACATCAAAGGCCCGAAATTCTTCTCCAGTCCCTGGAATAATCTATAACTTGGAACCAGAACTTAATCTTAGTTCCCCAAGTATATCATACTTGTTAATAGATTCATAAAACTGAATGGGTACTACCAAAAAATGGGGCAGCCCTATTACCACAAAGGTATGTTGACCTTCATCAACTGATGTCTTTCATTTGAGGAAAGAAAACCATTTAGAATCACGACCCGGGAGTTAGTTGGAAACCTCTCATGATTTGATAAGTTGAAAGCTCTTACTATTGTGGAAACTGGTTCCAAAACTTGACTGCTTTTGAGAAGTAAATAGTTGTTCAATTCCTATACCGAGTTCCCTATTTTTGATAACTCTGAACGTATTTTATTCTTATTAAAAGAATAAAATAAAATAATTAAATTAAATATTATGGAGCTCTCACTATTTTTAAATCATTTTCTGAAGGTCGGAAAGTAATTAAAATAATTATCGAAAGTTTCGAATAATTATTAAAGACCTAAAATAATTTGTAAATGAATTTTAAATAATTAATATATAATTAAATAATATTTATTAATTATAATTAATAAATAATCCTCGATAAATGAATATTTAAATTAATATTCATTAATTAAATAAATATTAAAATAATATTTATTATCCTCATTTAATTTTTTATCAAAAGAATATCAAAATATAAATATCGAAGTATTTATATCGTCTTTTCAAAATCATCTGTCTCCGGCTTCTTCCGGATTACGACAGTACTTAACATAATCTTCCGACTCCCGGTCTATGTTCGAAAATACATGACTTGCTATACACTTAGAGCCTTTTTCCTCTTACCGGCTTATATCTATATTTCTTATAGCATATAACCGAAACCTTTGCGAAATATGTAACTATACATAAAGCAGTTCATACTTTTCAACATACATTTATATCACAACATCAACAGTCTTTCGACAAAACAATTGTACATTAAGTACTAGTTTTGAAAACTTGCATAAGCATAATTATACAAATGTTTTAATATGTAAAACATAGGGATAGAAAACTTGCCTTGAGTCCAAGATACATTCTCAGAGTTCCACTCGTTCCAGATTTTCTATCAATAGATATCATAACCTCGATTAGTACACTTTCCCATCAACTGCTTATATTACTAATAAGTATAATCACATAACGAGTCCAATTATGATAACTCCAATTTGTACTTAGTCCTTTTATTAACCCTTGTTTTACCCGGCATTCACCTCCTCGGGTCTACCTTGACCATTCATAAACCATCCCGTCAGCGGCTTTTAATCTAATCCTTTTATTCCAATACATAGTCATGTTATTCCTCAACATCTTTGGTATATAATTCGTGTAGGAATTTAGTCTCAAGGTTCAACTTACGTCTACGTTTTATAGTGACAATAAGCACTTAGTCACTTTTTTAGTAATTCTTACTTTAAACACCCAACTTCTAGCATTTTTAGTAAATTGAGTTTTAATCCAAGTAACTCGAATCTTTCTCTGAAGTCATCCTTGACATCCCTAGTATCTTAGATAAAAGTTTCACATGCAAGTAAGCATCCTAGCTACTTCGATGATAGCCTCAAAGTTGGTTATTAACGTGGTTTCTAAGTTATGCGATATCTTTAGTAAATCAGTCATAACTTTTAACTCGTAACTCCAAATGATGCAAACTTAGTGCGCAAACGATCTAGAGAATACCTAGAATACAATCCATCAAAGGTTTGCCCCTGGACAGGGGACTCATTTCCGAATGTCCCGAACAGGGCAGTAGCTTCTCCAGTGAACAGTGTCACCGCACAACTTTGGTTTCAACATTTTTATAAAATCGAAATATTAACATCTGTGCATGAAATTTTACAGGGGCCTTAATAACTGTCCAAATTATTTATCCTCCAAATTTCATGATTTTTGATAACTGGTAAGGGGTCCGTTTATATTTACAAAGGGAGCACAAGACAGCAGTTTGGTTCCCTTGCGCGACTTTCACTAAAACGGACTTATCTCCTAAACCGTAAATCGCATCGATATGATTTTTATACCAAAACAAACTACAAAGGAAGGCCTACACATACATGGGCATTGTGTTCAAAATCATTATTTTGACAGTTCGTAAATCTCTGTTAAACCAGGCCTATTTGCAAACGGGCATTACGACGGCTATAATCATAACGTTTTCCGGATTTAACTATATTAATCCATTCAATATCAACCAAATCATCAACCCAAACATTTTTACTAAATAATCAGTTTATATACTTCATAAACTTATCACCATCAACAATCCATAATTTTCATCCAACAATATTCAACCATATACATCCAAACTCCTTAAATCAACTTATACCTAAATATCACTTAAACTCAAGCTTATAACTTAAAGCAAAATCAAAGGGTGGGTGGTGTTTATACATTTCTTGGATCCTTAAACATACTAACAACATCTTGTAATCCTTAAGGGAGCCTTGATCTATGCTTAACATCCTTAAACTTGCAAGAGAAATCAAGAAATAAGTTAGTAAATTTTCGGAGTTACTATTTAGCCTCAACTTCTATGATTTATTTACCCAATCAAAACACCTCCAAATATTATGAAATTAAATAAGTACTTTATACATATAGTGAAGAAGCTATGGTTAAAATTTGGTGATTTTTGGATGAGTAGAACTGAAGTTATAAAATCATCTTTGTACCTTGCTCAAGCTGGGCAGAAAATGGAGAAGAATGGGAGAGAGCTTTTCTACTTTACTTGCTTTTGTTCTCTAGCTTTTTGAAAAGTGTTGGCTGATTTTAAAAGGTCAAGAATGGCTTGGTTGATTTTGTCAAATGCATAAAGGGGCTTTTGGCTTTGCTTTTCCTCATTTTATGGAACCATGTTCCTAAGTCCTTGGTTGGTTACTTGGTTAGTCTCCTTGGCTAGTTACCATTTCTAGTTGGTTGACTTAGTCCACCCCATTTGATTCCACCAATCTTATTACTTGGTTGCATGGCTTGCATTTGGGCTTCTCTTTAGTCACTTATCATCTAATCCTTAACCATTAATCCTTCACGTAATTTCCGAAAGCATTTTTTCGTAGAAATTTCGTAGCGTAAATCCTTAACATTCCAAATACTCTTATTCGATTATAACCTTGAACTTTATAAATTATAATCCTCCCGGTCATAACATAATTCTCTTATTCCTCGATATCTCATAAATTACGAAACAATTAGCAAAAGCGAAAATCTCCAGATTCCGACGGCTTTTACATACACTCATTTTCTTCATACAACAATAACACATATTCGGTTTTCCAATATTCCACCACTTACCTAGTGTGGGTTAAAAAGTTTTTCATCATCCATAGAATCACTATTCATCAAGGTCGTTTATAAATAATAAAAAAAATTTGCGTCAAAAATTCGGGTTATTACAGTCTACCCTCCTTAAAAGGATTCCGTCCTCGGAATCTAAACAAAAGTCACTAAGGGTTGTCTCTTCAACTTTTTTATTCATCCATACACCCTTTCTGGTGCTATGGTTCTGTTTCTCCATACTTTCTCTTTCTGGTCATCGATCCCTACCGGTCGTAAGACACATTTGGTTACCATCTCTACAATTCCTTATTCTAACACGTGCTTAGCATTCACATCGTTCTCTCGTAATATAGTCGTAGGACACGAGGTTTTTGTATTTTAAATATTGTGAAACTGCACCAACGTATATGTATTTTCTATCATGCTTCAGAACTCACCAATATTAATATCCTCAAGCTTAACTTTCTCATAAGTCAAATCTCGTTACCACTTTTCGTGATAATATCTCTAGAAAAGTGAAGTCTCTTACTCCATACTCTGTCCTTTCTAATTAAATTAGCGTACATGCGGGTTCCTTCTCTATACCCAAACATTTCCTCGTTCTTTGTCTTGGTCCTAAAGTAAGGGATATCGACATTATTCTTCTGTACAAGATTTCATAAGGTGGCGTGGCTACATTCTGAATGTAACTATTCTCGAATGAAAACTCGATCTGTAATATGTGATTTTTCCCGACTCCTCTCGATATCCAAGGTATAAACCTTTTTATGAAGTGCTATCTTTGCACGAGATTTTAGCTGGAGATCCTTTTATCGGATAACATTGCAATAAAATGATACGAGTGAATTGAAGATAAATAAACTCACTTATGTATATGAGAAGAGGAAAATTTGATATGAATGAGAACAACCATATACGTACTTGTGATGGAAAATCTTTAGCATCATTTGGTTTTTCAACACATAATTGCGCGGCGTCCCACCAGACTTTTGTCACACAGACAAGAAGTCACACCATATGTATTGTCAACCCTAATAGGATGACGAATTGTCAAACATAAGAAGAAGGAAAAGAAAATGATGTTGAAAAGATGTAAGGAGTTTTCCTTCCTGAATGTGTTACGGAACTTTAACATAATACAAGTCCGTACTTATCTAGGATTCGATCTTACAAAGTCTCAAACCCAACATCCCAACTCTTGACTTTCAACTTGAATATCTCTATGACACTCATGTTCCTCATAAATCCTAAACTCTCATATGTGCAATTTAATGCTTTTATATCTCCGGTGCAGATACTATAGCTATCGGTTGCGATCATGAGTCGGATACCATAACAAACATTTTTAACGACCTCTAGTCCATAAGTTCTCACCTCCTTTAGTACATTGGGTCTTTCCCAATTCCTAACAATTTCAATATGTCGACACATTTTCTTTGCTACTCATTAATTTCCCAAGATTTAACTTTACTCAACCAAAACTCACATTGTAGAGAGAATGGCATACAATCTCTTTTCTTTTTCTAAGGCTACTTACACTTGCTCTTCATTCCCTCTCTTCATCTTTTGGTAGATCAAAATATCATTTATACAAACCTTGGCCATCGGTCCAATCATAAAAAAATTCTATTGATTAAATCCATAAAAGTTATAGGTGTATTCATTGATCCAATTGACATCCTAGAATTCATAATGTTCATAACTCTTGTTGAATGCACATTTTGGAAAATTATCTAGGTCCATCTCTATTTCATGATATCTGATCCTCAAATCTATCCTTTAAGGGTAAATTATGATTCCAAAAGGGTCGGATAATCTCTATCCATGGTTAGGATATTTTCTCCTAATTGTAATATTAATCAATTTTTGCCAATCAACACTCTGACTCATGGTGCTATCCTTTCCTTTAACAATCAAAACAAGTGCACCTCATGGTGGCACTTTCAATCTCATCATGCCTTTCTCTAATACTTCTTATCATTGAATAATTAATCCATTTCATCTTGGTATGTACAAACTTCTAAATGCCTCTGATGCTAGTGTTATTCATGTCACTAGATCGACGTTGAATTATATAATTCTGTTAGGTAGTACTTCATAAGGTCGCTAATAATTACATCCTCAACCCATTAACTACTACATACTCTTTTTGTTTTCCATGTATTTCCTCTATGGTACCAATCACGGTTGCCCAATAACCTATCCTCCAAAGTGTAATAGACCTTTCACTTCCATCGTAACCAAAATACCTCAATTTATCTCTATGTCTTTTAACACAACTTCATCATTATCGTGTAATCTTAACTTTCACCACTTTATCTCTATCGTTAGTTTGAACATCCTTATGCAAACGATATTTTTCTCTCGACATTACATCTCTTCTCTTTTCTCAAAAGAAATCAAATCTCCATTGAATGGCACTAGTAAATATCCGTTCAATATTACTCTTCATGCCTCAGTCTAACATTCTCGAATCACCACTCCTAATGCTTCCACTTTTGTTTTTATAACAATTTACTAAATCATCTCCACTTAATAAGTTATATCCATCACATCAATTTTATTTGGTCACAGCATACGAGACAACCACTCAACATCTGTGGTAAACTTTAATTCATAATATTCCATACTTAGGCTCTTTCGTCCTAGTCTTAAATTCCAACTTCATCTAGCTTCCTAATTAATTTACGAAAGTATTTACAAGATACACAACTTAGTCCTTGTAATAAACAGATTCACTTAAGAAGTTCATACTTACTCTCGTGAAAGCAATAATTTCTAGGCTTGACTATACACATTGATTATTCCACCAGCTCTGGTTTAGAATCAACTCTGGGTTATATCCTTCCTGGATTTCCCCCTCAATCACAGGTCTTTGATGAATTGAACTTATGGGTGACACTTTTTGAGGGTGAAACAACATGTAGGTGCCAAAATAGGTTGACGCTCATTAAATATATCCTTATCACTGTTCATATCAGCAGAACTGTCATAATCCTCAACAGGCTATCAAACACAACACGTGAGATATGTCAGATCAATATTACCTATCAGGTCGCTAGCTAAGGGGAGATTCCTCACAACTTGTACCAATTTCATGTTCATACATTCATCGTCTAGTCCTTCCAACTGTCACTTTTCAAAACTCATGGTCTACACGACATATGGTATATTACTAAAAGGACGAGACATACTACCCATTATGTCATCTCAATCAATTCACACCTAAGGGTCTATAATTGTATTTCGGGACCTTTTTCCCTGAACTATTTATCTCAACTAAACCATTAAATTCTCAATAAATGCTTAGACCCCCTTCCTGGCCGTAGTCCCACCACTACCAGCAGGAGTTTTGTACCAACATTTACACACTAGGTCATTCATACTTTTCATCCTGACCACAATATCCAGAATGCGTAGGTCACTACACTAAAAGGCTCACTTTGATCAGAAGATACTTAACATACTTAGAAGATACAACAAATGTGTGTCTTAACTCCTCGTTGCGTCTTTTTATCATATCAATACTACGCATCGTCTTAACAATTTTCCTTGACTTCTTATCATCAATAGGATCTTCAAAATCTTTATACTTATCAGCTTTGTACAATATATATCATTGCCTCTTTCGGAATGGTCTTGCCAATTTCCGTCCAAAATCTATATCCCAAATGTCATTCATAAATCTCCTCACTACTAACTCCAAGTAGATGACCTTTTCTTAACTCATTCATTGGTACTACATCCGGTAGTCCAATTACGAACTCTATATGAGTTCTCACGTTATCCTCTTATATACGAATAACTCTTAACACTCTCGTATCTAAGTACTATAACTCATGCTTTGATACCATTTCTGTAACACCCCCAAATCCGGGGTCCGGGATTTGAGTCGTCACGTCATCATCAAATCCTTTAAAACCTGCAATACTCAACACTTCAACAAAATCACATCATAGACCCCTCTCTCTCACACATATAAGTTATACCCTTAGAAACGATATACAACAAGTACCATTAGTTATTACAAACCAAATGTACTTGACCAGGATCTCACGCTATCAATGATAACCTCTACCTGAAGTGACATTGATAACTAGATCAAAACTGAAACCTATCAACTTACTTTTGCGGAATAGTTCTGAACTGAACCTTCTCAAAGGTGAATCTCCTACTTCCTTCCTCGAAGTATGGAGCCAATCCAATGCGTTATCGCTTTCTCTGAAAAATTTATTATAAAGCAAGAGTGAGCGAAAGAATGCTCAGCAAATTATCCACCCAATTATATAGGTGATTCTCATCCAAGAACATGATAATCACTACTATCTCAATAGTATATCATAAGGTTACCGGTATAGGGTAAGCATAACAAAGTATCTCTCGACGATACATATTGTCGGAGTTTTCTCTTAAAATCATTTATCCTCAACATGGAGTTTAGAAGAATATAATCCGAACAATTTAGTTCAATATATAAAATAAGACACTATCGAATATAGTGTTACCACTCTTTCATACTCCTTCTGAAGCTTTTGAAATAAAACTCAATGAACTTATTATGTTCACCGTTTTGAGATAATCTTATCAATAACTTAGCAAAATAGTATCAACTATAGCTTTGCTAGATTCCCATAAATATAATAAGTACCCAATTCAAGATACCGCAATAATAGTTGCTCCTTATCATAAGCAAATCAAACCCCTTTAACCATACCCCTTGTAAGGTTTAAAATCTAGTAAAATATTTTAAAGATTTATAATTTAATTGGTATATATCATATATCCACTTAAATCTTTAAAATAAACCTCTTGTCAAAACCTCTTAGATAATTCCAGCATACTATGGCTGTTCGGCGTACATCATGTACCCGCTTAAGTTTTCAAAATAACTTCTCATCAAAACCTCTAGACTGACCTGTTGTGTTGTGATATATATAAAGAAAGTAAGCGTGAGCAATATAGCTCCGTAAGAACATATATAACTGAAAACATGCTGTAAATCTGTAAGCTTTTTCCTTTATCACATATATTCTGAAAACATGCTGTAGGTTAGTTGTAAAAGCATTTATGTGCCAACAACTGAAGTTTGAAATAACTTTCGTAGAAACATGATGAATAACATAAATCTTTTTAAAACATTTCTTCCGCTACCATCGGTAACTATGCCCTTAGCGGCTTTCGTTACAGTGCGTAGCACATTTCCAATTTGGAAGAAGGGACTATAGTTGGAGCTTTTCATCATACTACGACCGTACGCACACGATGATCAGTCGTATCATACGGATGCTCTTGTTGTTTCTCTACATGTAGAAGGGGGAGCCGACGGAATTTTACCGCCATTGGAAATCACCCTAGACCGCATATGGGCCAAAATGCTGGGCCGTGCCTCTCACGTACCTCTTACGCTCTGCTGGACCGGTGTCAATCGGCCTCTTATGCTAAACGGGCGACATCAAAGGCCCGAAATTCTTCTCCAGTCCCTGGAATAATCTATAACTTGGAACCAGAACTTAATCTTAGTTCCCCAAGTATATCATACTTGTTAATAGATTCATAAAACTGAATGGGTACTACCAAAAAATGGGGCAGCCCTATTACCACAAAGGTATGTTGACCTTCATCAACTGATGTCTTTCATTTGAGGAAAGAAAACCATTTAGAATCACGACCCGGGAGTTAGTTGGAAACCTCTCATGATTTGATAAGTTGAAAGCTCTTACTATTGTGGAAACTGGTTCCAAAACTTGACTGCTTTTGAGAAGTAAATAGTTGTTCAATTCCTATACCGAGTTCCCTATTTTTGATAACTCTGAACGTATTTTATTCTTATTAAAAGAATAAAATAAAATAATTAAATTAAATATTATGGAGCTCTCACTATTTTTAAATCATTTTCTGAAGGTCGGAAAGTAATTAAAATAATTATCGAAAGTTTCGAATAATTATTAAAGACCTAAAATAATTTGTAAATGAATTTTAAATAATTAATATATAATTAAATAATATTTATTAATTATAATTAATAAATAATCCTCGATAAATGAATATTTAAATTAATATTCATTAATTAAATAAATATTAAAATAATATTTATTATCCTCATTTAATTTTTTATCAAAAGAATATCAAAATATAAATATCGAAGTATTTATATCGTCTTTTCAAAATCATCTGTCTCCGGCTTCTTCCGGATTACGACAGTACTTAACATAATCTTCCGACTCCCGGTCTATGTTCGAAAATACATGACTTGCTATACACTTAGAGCCTTTTTCCTCTTACCGGCTTATATCTATATTTCTTATAGCATATAACCGAAACCTTTGCGAAATATGTAACTATACATAAAGCAGTTCATACTTTTCAACATACATTTATATCACAACATCAACAGTCTTTCGACAAAACAATTGTACATTAAGTACTAGTTTTGAAAACTTGCATAAGCATAATTATACAAATGTTTTAATATGTAAAACATAGGGATAGAAAACTTGCCTTGAGTCCAAGATACATTCTCAGAGTTCCACTCGTTCCAGATTTTCTATCAATAGATATCATAACCTCGATTAGTACACTTTCCCATCAACTGCTTATATTACTAATAAGTATAATCACATAACGAGTCCAATTATGATAACTCCAATTTGTACTTAGTCCTTTTATTAACCCTTGTTTTACCCGGCATTCACCTCCTCGGGTCTACCTTGACCATTCATAAACCATCCCGTCAGCGGCTTTTAATCTAATCCTTTTATTCCAATACATAGTCATGTTATTCCTCAACATCTTTGGTATATAATTCGTGTAGGAATTTAGTCTCAAGGTTCAACTTACGTCTACGTTTTATAGTGACAATAAGCACTTAGTCACTTTTTTAGTAATTATTACTTTAAACACCCAACTTCTAGCATTTTTAGTAAATTGAGTTTTAATCCAACTAACTCGAATCTTTCTCTGAAGTCATCCTTGACATCCCTAGTATCTTAGATAAAAGTTTCACATGCAAGTAAGCATCCTACCTACTTCGATGATAGCCTCAAAGTTGGTTATTAACGTGGTTTCTAAGTTATGCGATATCTTTAGTAAATCGGTCATAACTTTTAACTCGTAACTCCAAATGATGCAAACTTAGCGCGCAAACGATCTAGAGAATACCTAGAATACAATCCATCAAAGGTTTGCCCCTGGACAGGGGACTCATTTCCGAATGTCCCGAACAGGGCAGTAGCTTCTCCAGTGAACAGTGTCACCGCACAACTTTGGTTTCAATATTTTTATAAAATCGAACTATTAACATCTGTGCATGAAATTTTACAGGGGCCTTAATAACTGTCCAAATTATTTATCCTCCAAATTTTATGATTTTTGATAACTGGTAAGGGGTCCGTTTATATTTACAAAGGGAGCACAAGACAGCAGTTTGGTTCCCTTGCGCGACTTTCACTAAAACGGACTTATCTCCTAAACCGTAAATCGCATCGATATGATTTTTATACCAAAACAAACTAAAAAGGAAGCCCTACACATACATGGGCATTGGTGTTCAAAATCATCATTTTATCAGTTCGTAAATCTCTGTTAAACCAGGCCTATTTGCAAACGGGCATTACGACGGCTATAATCATAACGTTTTCCGGATTTAACTATATTAATCCATTCAATATCAACCAAATCATCAACCCAAACATTTTTACTAAATAATCAGTTTATATACTTCATAAACTTATCACCATCAACAATCCATAATTTTCATCCAACAATATTCAACCATATACATCCAAACTCCTTAAATCAACTTATACCTAAACATCACTTAAACTCAAGCTTATAACTTAAAGCAAAATCAAAGGGTGGGTGGTGTTTATACCATTCTTGGATCCTTAAACATACTAACAACATCTTGTAATCCTTAAGGGAGCCTTGATCTATGCTTAACATCCTTAAACTTGCAAGAGAAATCAAGAAACAAGTTAGTAAATTTTCGGAGTTACTATTCAGCCTCAACTTCTATGATTTATTTACCCAATCAAAACACCTCCAAAACTTATGAAATTAAATACGTACCTTCTACATATAGTAAAGAAGCTATGGTTAAAATTTGGTGATTTTGGGATGAGTAGAACTGAAGTTATAAAATCGTCTTTGCACCTTGCTCAAGCTGGGCAGAAAATGGAGAAGAATGGGAGAGAGCTTTTCTACTTTACTTGCTTTTGTTCTCTAGCTTTTTGAAAAGTGTTGGCTGATTTTGAAAGGTCAAGCATGGCTTGGTTGATTTTGTCAAATGCATAAAGGGGCTTTTGGCTTTGCTTTTCCTCATTTTATGGAACCATGTTCCTAAGTCCTTGGTTGGTTACTTGGTTAGTCTCCTTGGCTAGTTACCATTTCTAGTTGGTTGACTTAGTCCACCCCATTTGATTCCACCAATCTTATTACTTGGTTGCATGGCTTGCATGGGCTTCTCTTTAGTCACTTATCATCTAATCTTTAACCATTAATCCTTCACGTAATTTCCGAAAGCATTTTTTCGTAGAAATTTCGTAGCGTAAATCCTTAACATTCCAAATACTCTTATTCGATTATAACCTTGAACTTTATAAATTATAATCCTCCCGGTCATAACATAATTCTCTTATTCCTCGATATCTCATAAATTACGAAACAATTAGCAAAAGCGAAAATCTCCAGATTCCGACGGCTTTTACATACACTCATTTTCTTCATACAACAATAACACATATTCGGTTTTCTAATATTCCACCACTTACCTAGTGTGGGTTAAAAAGTTTTTCATCATCCATAGAATCACTATTCATCAAGGTCGTTTATAAATAATAAAAAAAATTTGCGTCAAAAATTCGGGTTATTACAGCTGCTTCAAGCAACAGGGATGCAGAACACCTTTTGGGGATTGAGCATACAGAACAAAGGACCAGAAATCTGAAGGAGAGCATTGCCAATACAACAGAAACATGTCATATGGCACTTGAGGAGTTAGAAGAAGATTTTGATGAGGAGCCATGGATGAGCACAATTGATGGTTCCTTAGAAGCTGCTGAAACTGAGATTCTCTCTCAATACAGGAGGACAATGATGGAAGGAGACATTGAAGATCCTAGTCAAAGAAGAATTGCTAACTATATGAGGGATTCATTGAAGTTTCAGAATATCACAGTGACAGGAGTGAAGAGGGAATTAGAAATTATTAAGGACTCTATCACATCTACCAAGGTTGCATTGGAAAGAAGGTTGGATGGGAAGCTACCAATTAACATCATGGGTCAAATCAGGGAGAAACTTTTCAAGGAATCCAAGAATTTTACATCTCTAGAAACTAGAGTGGGGTCTCTAGAAAATAAGATGGATGATATTATTAGAGGCCAGAGTCTACATGTTTCCATTCTTCAAAAGTTTCTTGACAGAATGCCACCACCTTCTCCAATTGATGATAAAAAGGGTGAGAATACAGAAAGGGGTAATGGTGATGGTGGTGATGGCAAAGGCAATGGTGTTGGTGGTTCTGGTATGGACAAGTCAAGTGGCATTGGTGGTTCTGCAGCAAAAAGGACTGAATATAGAAGTAGCAGGGATAATCAATCTTCAAAGACATCTAAGTCATCTAAGTCTCTCAAAGATGATTTAGACCAGAAAAAGAAAGAATTCAAGAAGTTTGAAGATGATATAGAAGCTAGAAGAATTTTTAGGGAAAGAGAAACTCAATCAATCATTGAGAGGGAAAGGAAAAGAATTGAAGATCTAAGGAAAAGCACTGAGTTGGTGACAGAAGCAACAAAAAAAGGGAACTTGGATGAACTCATTGCTCAGACAAGAATAGTAAATGAAGATGCAAAGAAGGCTGCCAAAGAAATCAATTCAAATGCAGAAGCCTTTTTAACAATTGATCTTGAAGCACTTGAAGAAAAGAGGAAGGGTAAAGCCATTATGATTGAAGAAGATAAGAAAAGGAAAGAGCCAGTTGGCCAGAAGCTTCTTCAAGGAGCCATTTCATCAGGAATGTCAGATGCCACAAGAAGGGAAAAGAAAAATGAAGAAATTGCAAGACAGATAGAAATGGAATGGAACATGGAAGATCAATTAGTGGAGCAACCACTAAGGAAGAAGAGAAAAATAGCCATGGCTAAGAAAAAGACAATTCCTACTCAAGAAAAAGTAGTTCAGGAAAACCTTCAGGATAAACAAGAAGAAATCAAGGAGGAGGTTACTATTGAAGGATATGATTTGAAAAGAATTCCAGTGATCAGTGAAAAAGGGTTGATTGGAGTCAGGACTCACCCTACAACCTCTAACCAAAAAGAATCAATGAGGTTGGAGTATACAAATGGAGTGACAATCATCTATTCATTGAAGGTGATAATGAAGCAAAGCTACAATGTTCTGAAGACCATTCTTCCTCTACTCAACAGAAAGTACAAACTCAACATAACACAATTTCTCAAGAAATTCAACAACAAATTTCAAAGCTAAGGAGATCAAAGGCAGAAGCTGAACCTGATTCACCCCTTAAGCTATGAAAGTCTCAAGTAAAAAAGGTAGTGTTAGAGCCAAAGTATGCAATGATTTTTACAGATGTGAAGGGCAACACAAAGTTCTTTGATATCTGCAAATATCTGGACAAAATCACAGATGAAGAAATACATTATCTTTTGAGGCAACTTGAAGAAGCTGACATAGATGAAGCAATTTTGAGGAGTACATTCATAAGGCAATTAAAGGAAAATGTTGAGAAGAGAAGGAAGAGAAACTAAGTGGATTATAAAGATGGTGAAGACAATGAAACAGCTTGCAGAAGTTATTCATCAAACTGGTACTTTCAAAATTCAAAAGTGTGGTTTAAATTTCTTGAATCTATCTGAATGAAAATAATTAGGGGTTTTGTTATCATCAAGTAGATTTATGTCTGTTCATATCACAGACACAAATAGGGGAGATTGTTAGGAATCTACATGCAATTGATGATAACATTAATCTTAGAATCATAGAAATTTTAGTTGATGTAACTGATCAATTGATATGAAAGTAATAAATATCAATTGATCAGGAAACCATTTATCAGTTGAAATATTTTTATGAATCAACTGATAATTTGGATTATAGCATAGGTGTACTTAGTCTATTTCAATCGATAAGGTGTAAATCAATTGATATTATACTTATCAATTGATGTTAGAGTCGATTGATATAAGTCATCAACTGATATATAACTTAGACTGTCAAATTGTAATTATTTAAAGACAGGAAAATTATACAAGTGAAGGATGATCAGTTGATATTGAAGCATCAATGGACAGAAGACCAATTGAAGAAACCAAGTCAAGTATTGAAGACCATCAACTAATGTGAAGACCCATCGATTGATAATATTTATCAATCGATATGTCATCAATTATCAATCAATGGATATAAAGATCAATCGAAGTAGAATATCAGTTGATGGATAAAAGGAAGGCTCAATTGATATGCTTAACAGTAAATTATCAATTGATTGTGACAACTCAGAAAGACAACCTGTTGTAGATCGAGAGGACAAAAGCACACCTATGGAAGACTGTGTAGGATGGCTGTGAAGACTCAATCAGAAGTTGTCTTTCAAACCTTTTTCTAAAATGGAAAAAGGTAAAAGGAAGGTAGGTAGAAATAATCCTAGAATAGGAATTGTAAAAACACATTTGTGGTATATAAACAAGTGTGGTAGCATTGTTAGAAATATACAAGTTAGACAATATTTTTTGAATCAACTATTCAGCTGTTAAGCACCCTGTAAGATCAGTTGATTTATTTTCTAACCTTGTAAAAATGAAGTTAGGTTTCTTTTAACCTATGAACAATGAGCAAAAATATATATTGATGGAAACACCAATCCATCAGTAATTTTAAAATCTCTTGTTCATATTTACTTTCAGTTTTTAAGTTGTTCAAAATATTTCTCTCTAACTCTCAAACATCAAACAACAAATATTAAAAGAAGCAAAAAGTTTTAATATTTATATTCAACCCCCCCTTCTATAAATATTGGCATAGTTATGGGAAATAACACCTATACTCTTGAATTAGCAAAGACCTAGATTTCTTTTTGACATCTTTAGTCCCTTGGCAGTGCACTTCAAGTTTTGTCCACATCTCTTTAGTAGTGGTGTATGATATAACACAGTTTGTAAGAACATAATCCAAACTGTTAAAGAGAATGTTTTTTACTTTTGCCTCCTTAAGGACATTCTCCTTGTCCTCTCTTGTCCATTCAGCCTTAGGTCTTTCAATGAAGTGTTCTTCAATTTATGTACCTTCTTCATTGATTTGAGGCACAAGCTTTAAGGGCACATATGGTCATTCATGAATCCTGTCAAGATAGTCAGGGTCTGTAGCCTCCAGATGGTACAGCATCTTGACCTTCCGGTAGGTGTAATCATTCATCTTAAGCATAGGAATCTTAAAATTGCCATCTTTGTTTCCAGACATCTTTGATCGATTTAAAACTTTAGGCTCTGATACCAATTATTTTCCCAGTTGCAAAAGTAGAAGGGGGGTTGAATACTTGTGTTCCTTTTTCTGCCTGATTAAAACTAACTTAATATATGAATTAAGAACAAAGATCAAACACAAAGATAAGAATAAATACTGTTTGTATTATTGATGATTAAATACAAAATCTCTCCTAGGATGTACACAAACCCTAACAGCTTCTTCTGTGTTATCACATCAACTCTCTCTATCTCTATGCTCTCACAAAATATCACTCAGACAATTTTGCTTCTTGACTTCGACATATTTACAATTAGGTTACATAGAGTTTATATAAAGAGCTACCTATCAATTAATAACAGAAAGTAAAATTATAATCGGAATTATAGGAATAGAATCCCTAATTATTAGTTGACAGCTTCCTTCTGAAATCTTATTTCCTTTCCATAGCGTATCTGCAATATATTTGTTTTGATCTTCAAAGACTTTCCATTCCTGTGATCATCTTTCCAAATATAACTTCAACTGTATAGACTCTGATCACCTTGTAAATTCTGGCTTCACTAAACTCTGAAGATAAACTCTGATCATAGAAACTGATTCATAAACTTTGATAGCAAACATTCCTGACAGCAACTTTCATGACAGTAACTTCTATGACAGTAACTTGTCTGACAGCAACGTTCTTGTGACAATAACTTTCATGAAAGTAGCTTGCATGACAGTAACATTTTTATGACAGTAACTTTGCAGACTATCGATCGATATATATCTGTTGATGACTTATCGATCGGTCTATGACTTCTCGATCGGTATATATCCGTTGATGACTTCTCGATTGATATATATTCGTTGATGACTTATCGATCGGTCTATGACTTCTCGATCGGTATATATCCGTTGATGACTTATCGATCGGTCTATGACTTCTCGATCGGTCAAATTACTTGTCTTATTCTTCTGCAAATCTCTTTGAATTTAATTTTTTGAATCAATCGAGTACTCAACTGTTCTTGCTTCGAGAAGTCATGACACAGACTTCTCGATCGAATACTTTTAAGACTTCTCGATCAGCCTATTGACTTGTTACTTCTCGAGTGCCTAGACTTCTCGATTGGATATAGCTCATATGACTTCTCGATTAGGCTAGACTTCTCGAATTGTCTACTACCACAGACTTCTCGATTGATCTCTTTTCTCAGACTTCTCGATTGCTTCATTTGCTAACTTCTCGATTTGTTCTACTAGAATTCTCGAATGTATATTACCTTTGACACTTCTCTAATGGCTTCGATTTATCGACTTCTCGATCGAGTACTTAGTCATTGAGTATTTTGAGACTTCTCTACCAGTTGCATATTTTGACTTCTCGATTATGGTGACTTCTCGAACGGTTGTTTGCCTTAAAAGAATTCTCAGACTGTATTCCTTATAAAAAAATAGTAAAATTGTCACTTGCCAAGTTTTTCAATTTGATAATTATTTGAAGGTTTGTTATCATAATGTAGTTTTATTTATTTTCAATGTGTACTGGGTTCGTTCTTTAAAAAAATTATTTTTTATTTGGATTAGTTTAGTCACTTATAAATTGTTATTATATGAATTAATTTATTATTAAATATCACATATATAAATTAATAAGATAATATTATAAGTTATCTTTAAAAATAATATTCTTATTTTTGTAAAATAAAATTATAAATATAAAAAGAAGAACATATAAATCATAATTTACCGTACAAGTCAATTTTATTACAATGGTAGAAAAAATAGTTTTATGTATTGCGAGTACACAACAATCAATACGGTGTATTAAATTTATATATCTATATTACTGAATGCATTGCATTAGTGCATTAATCATGCACAAAGAATTAGAATATGATCAGCTGTTCACATGTATGATTATTTTATTTTTTTTACTAATTTAGCTTATAGTCTTACAAATGAGTATCCGTTCTGAAAAAATTCTAGGGTAAGTCAGGATCGAACCGAGAACGACAGATGATAAGCCCTTAACCACTTGTGCTATCCAACCGTACTCTTCACATGTATGATTATAATTTCTTCGAACTGTATAAAATAGAGAAATGGCCCTATATGTCACAAATTGGAGGTAAAATGCCCAAAATGGCACAACTCATAAAAATGACCCTAAATGTCACTTCAAGACTCAACATAGTGTAGCGTTTTTGTTCTTTTGATTTTGAATGAAAAATGTCACTTAGTGTCACGTTTTTCACAAATATTTTTTAAAAAAATCTGTACAAAACTCAACTTAAAGTAGCGTTTTTGCCCTAAAACTCTACTTCATCTTGCGTCTTGCCCTAAAACTCTACTTCATCTTGCGTTTTGAACTTTAAAAATTTAACAAAAAAAAAAAATTATTCGAGACGCGACACGATATAGCGTTTTGTGAAAACTCACTTCATGTAGCGTTTTGGAGTAACATTTTGGGTCATTTCTCCGGACTGTGCCATTTTGAGCATTTATTTTTGTAAAAGTGACACATAGGGCCATTACCCTGTAAAATAATTGTGACCTGTATTTAACAACTAGATTCTAGGAAACAAAAAAGCTGTATACATAAATTAATTTCAGGACTTTGCGCGTTTTTCACTTTTTATACAGTGAAGGAGCGGGAGGTTGGCAGCTATTTAAATATCTGTTGGAAAAAAATTGAGTTGGATGACAAGTTCAAAGTTACATTGTTTAGGCAACAAAAGCCAAGAATTTTTACAATTTCAATTATCAAAAGCTTTGTCTTCCTCTACAAAACTAAAACAACTGCAAAAAATTCATTCTTTATTAATAGTCTCTGGACTTGATCAAATAAACTTCTTTTGTGGGAAATTAATAAGCAAATATGCACAATTCAAACACCCTTTTGCATCTTTATCTATATTTCAACATGTTTTACCTACCCAAAATGTGTATTTATATAATACAATTATAAGAGCAATGACCCATAATGGGCTTTACTCTGATGCTTTGAGCTTTTATTTTCAAATGTGGAACATGAAAGTTCATCCTGATAGATATACATTTCCATCTCTTATCAATGCTTGTGCTGGTTTATTGGATGTTGGTATGGGTAATCTTGTGCATGATCATGTTTTGCAAATGGGGTTTTACTCAGATTTGTATATTGGTAATGCTTTGATTGATATGTATTCGAGATTTAATGAGTTGGGGAAAGCGCGTAATGTGTTTGATAAGATGCCTCACAGAGATATTGTGTCGTGGAATAGTATTGTTTCTGGGTATAGCTCAAATGGTTACTGGGAGGAAGCATTGAGTTTGTTTAAGGAGTTGAGAATGTTTGGTGTAGGACCGGATTTTGGTACTGTGTCGAGTGTTTTACCTGCGTGTGGTGGTTTAGTCGCCTTTGTTGATGGTGAAATAGTTCATGGGTTAGTGGAGAAAACGGGGATGAGGAATGATACAGTTGTGAGCAATGGTCTTCTTTCTATGTATTTTAAGTTTGACAAGTTAGCAGATTGCCGTAAAATTTTTGATGGAAGCGTTGCTAGAGACACTATTACGTGGAATATTGTCATTTGTGGTTACTCTCAATCAGGCTTGTATGAAGAATCAATTAAGCTGTTTCAGGATATGGTGTCAAAATTTGAGCCAGATCTATTAACAATCACATCTGTACTCCGTGCATGTAGTCACATTGGGGAATTGAAATACGGGAAATTTATTCATGAATACATGATAAGAAAAGGATACATGTGTGATACTACAGCCAATAATATTCTCATTAATATGTATGCAAAATGTAGTGATATGATGACTGCAAGGGACATATTTGAAAGAATGAAGTATCGGGATTTGGTGTCATGGAATTCATTGATCAACGGTTATTCTAAAAATGGTTGTTATGTGGAATCTGTAAATATATTTAAATTGCTTAAAATGGTGTTGGAACCTGACTTTGTCACCTACATGACACTTCTTTCTATGTCTACTCAGTTGGTTGAGTTGCATCAAGTAAAGCAAATTCATTCCGAGATTATAAAGGTGGGATATGATTCATGTTTAGTTGTAGGAAATGCTCTTGTGGACGCATATGCTAAATGTGGCAATACTGAGGATTCCTCGACTCAATTTGAGAGCATGAAACGTCGTGATATCGTAACTTGGAACTCTATTATTGCTGCATGTGTTCATTTTGATGAATCTGACATAGGTTTCAAAATGATCACTCAAATGAGAAGGGAAGGGGTAATGCCAGATGAGGCTACCATGCTAGGTTTGCTTCCTATTTGTTGTCTGCTTTCAGTGAAGAGACAGGGAAAGGAGATTCATGCTTGTATTCTGAGGTTAGGATATCATCTACATGTCCCAATCGGCAACGCTCTAATAGAGATGTATTCAAAGTGTGGTTCTTTGAAGAATTCAGTTACAGTATTTGATCATATGAAAACTAAAGATGTAGTTACATGGACATCACTTATCTCTGCTTATGGGATATATGGCGAAGGAAGGAAAGCTATAAGTGCTTTTGAGGAGATGAAGAAAACAGGTATTAGTCCTGATCATATCATTTTTGTTTCTGTCATACATGCTTGTAGCCATTCAGGTTTGGTGGAAGAAGGCCGGGCTTACTTCAAGCAGATGAAGAATGACTATAATATTGAGCCTCAAATTGAGCATTATGCTTCTGTAGTTGATCTTCTGTCACGATCTGGATTGTTAGCTGAAGCTGAGGAGTTTATATTTTCCATGCCATTCAGACCGGATGAAAGTATATGGGGAGCTTTGCTTAGTGGTTGCCGATCAGGTAGTGACATCAAGATTGCCGAACGTGTATCAAAACGTATAGTTGAACTAAATCCAAAGAGTACCGGTTATCATATATTAGTTTCAAATGTATATGCAACGTTAGGGAAGTGGGATAAAGTGAGAACAATTAGAAAATCACTGAAACATAAAGGACTGAAAAAAGACCCTGGTTGTAGTTGGCTGCAGATACATAACAAGGTTCATGTTTTTGGTGCTGGGGACAGACAACATGAACAATATGAGGAGATTAATAAATTTCTCATGTATCTGGATGATTTATTAAGAAAGGAGGGATATGTTGCCGATTTAAAATTTGTTTTGCATGATGTTGATGATGATGAGAAGAGAGATATGCTTTGTGGTCACAGTGAAAGAATTGCAATTGCATTCGGATTGTTAAATACGAAACCAGGTACTCCTCTCCAGATTATGAAGAATCTGCGAGTATGTGGAGATTGCCACACTTACACCAAGTACATATCAAAGATTGTGCAACGAGAACTATTAATGAGAGATGCAAATCGCTTCCATTTGTTCAAGGATGGAGTCTGTAGTTGTAGAGATCTCTGGTGATGCTGACGACTCATTTCTTGTGGAATATTGCGAGATTAAATGATTCGCCTGGTGATGAAACACTAGCCTGCCTACTCTGTTTCATTTGATGGTTCTACCTCGTAATTTTTTCACAAATGATTTGCAATGGGCGGTCACAAGAAATCGTCAGCAGTGATGTGTAATTAAGGAATTAGTCATTAATTATGGGACTATGTTTTCACCAATTATCAGGTTAGTAAATTTATTTCTTAAGATAATTTTCATATATTTCTGGTTGTTCAGCGGGAGAGGTGACAATGTTATTTGAATAAATTCCTTTGGGCTTTGCCTTTGACACATCTGCACAATAGAACTTTACTCACATTTTGAAGCTCTATTTAGGTTCCATGAAAATAGCTAGTCTTAAAGACCAATCGGATATAAACTAACATATGATTTTTCTACAGGTCCTTACCTTGTCAACATATATCTGCCATATTGTTTCAATTGCTTAACTGCATGCCAATTATTCCTTTTCTACAAAATAATTCATATATATCTTGATACTCGATGGTTTTTAAAATGCATAATATGCTCAATGCTTTCTAGAGCATTATGTTTGTTATAGAGATTCGTTTAATGCTTTTTAGAGCATTGTCTGTGGATTATATATACAGAATCATAAACATTTAATTATATTATGCTCGATTTTATTCACAGGACTGTGTCATGGATGTGTAATCCAAATGATTTCGGTGACCATCGGGAGAGACTGTCAGGTAAGAATGAGGCTTTCTTTCTTTCTTTAATTGACTTGCTCACTGTCTAGTAATATTGTTGGAAACTGCATTCTCCTTGCTGGCCAAAATGCCAGAATATACAAGCATCATTATCTATGTAAATTAAGGGATTATGTAAATATTTTATCGTTGGTATGGATGATTAGATCAGTTATTAACTTTGAATAAGAATCTAATTGTAACAACTCACCCACATACCCAGTATATTCGACGAAAGTATGCTCTGGGAATCATAGTTTAACCTATAAAATATTACTTCCTGCTAAACTGAATCCTGTGTCTATACTAAAATTTTCAGTCAACTAATTCATACCTAATTACTCCAGACCCTTTTACGAGTGCCTTACTGAACGAATTTTTTTAGATACGCTCAATTGTACATCTTGTCAGTTACAAAATCCAGTTTCCTGCAGAGAGCTGTTAGATTTTTACTACAAGCATTTTAGAACATACTAAACCTACCTACAGTCCTACATGACTATCATACTTTCCATTCTTCTATCACATCCATCAATCTCAATTTCACAAAGCTTCAAAAAATTGTAAATGTATCCTTTCATTCACAGATCTGAATATTTTCTGATATCTATGTAGATTTTTCCAATCTCTATTTTGTGAAGGTTTAGAGTTTGCTGCCTTAGGCGGTTTGTGTGATCTACGTACTGGATAATATGGGGACCTAATATCTTCGTCACCTAAACTCTCTGATTTTGTCCTCCTACCCGTGTTCACTGGACATGGCATTGGCTGTACATATGTCGAGAGATTCTCTTGAGTAATTTTGGAGGCAAGATTTACAGTCTGTTTCTTTTGCCAAGTACATTATGTTTTCTTTTCCTTTAGTAATTTGTTTATATATGGAGTTGGAGAAAGGAGCAAGAGAGAATGCAGCATGGGGTGCTTAGCAGATTAAAGAAGTTGATAAACGTAGCAATGAAAGGAATAAGAATTAAAAAAAGGGGAAAGACAAAGAAGGCTTAGATTGGCAGTTGCCTATGTGGCCGCCAACATATGTGATACAACTCTATCAGTTAACCTATCTCGAAAAACCCCACAGAAGGTACAGAATCACCATAGAGGGTATGTAGAAACTCCATATTACAAAATCAGTACCAGAAACGATATTGTTTATTGTGCTCACAACGGAGAAATTGTTTTTGGATGAGAAGTCTTCTAGGAATATGATATACTTATCCTAAGCCTTGATAAAGAAAACATTGTGATGCCTAGGTTTATTGGGTTAGGTGAGAGGAAACAGCAGAAAGAACAGATCTTGAGAAAAGGGCATGGTACTTGGATCGTGAAAACTGTATCATTGTTCGCTTGTTTAATGTTTAAGTTCTCAAGATTATATTTATAGTTCCCTCCTATTATTTTAATGTCTTTTCGATAATAATAATCAAAGAATGATTCAGCAAAGTACTGCACATAGCACACACAAACTTTTATTTATTATCAGTTGGAAGTTGGAACTGAAATTATTTCAAATCTGCACACACATTAGGCTTGTTGCATGGATTGAAACTTGGAGATTAGCTTATCCCTTGGAGGCATGCTTTCTTTAATTATTGGAACTTCTGAAAAGTCCTTTATCCATTTTGATATCAATGGACATTGTTCCTCTTTAATGATATCTTGACCACTTGTTTCTTCCAAGATACTAATGAGATTGGCCATCCAACCCAATACAAGATCTAGGAATCCAATTGTCTCTCCTCCAAAGAACCTCTTTCCCCTGAGCTGTTCCTCAACATATTCTAGGTTCTTCCTGGCATCTAACTTTGCTTCCTCCCGTTCTTTGCCTTTTCTTAGAACACTTTGAAATATTGATGGCAAAAGCTATATTTGACCAAGTGAATAAGTCAAAGTTTGATCAATAATTTTAATTGCACGTAAATATTCTGTTTTGCCAATTTCCTACCATTTTTGACGAAAATTTTGTGTTTTTGTGGTCATTATCAATGTCTTTAATGTATTAAAGGAATTTCATACTGAATTTATGATATATACAAAGTAAAAAGTTCAAATCTTCACCTTTTCGTCGCCAAATTTCGCCCAGAAACGAGCTGTGGCTCTCTCCTTGGGATCTTGAGGAAAAAGAGGAGTTTCTTTCCATGTTTCTTCTATATACTCGAGAATTACAAGCGATTCTGATATTGCCTTTTCATTGTGAACAAATACAGGAACTTTCTTGTGAACTGGATTGTACTTCAAAAGCAAAGCACTCTTGTTTGGAAAATCTTCCATTACTGTATCAAATTCTATGCTTTTAAGCTTCAGTGCCCAAACAATCCTCAAAGCAAACGGGCTTGAAAATGTCCTGAAAAGCTTCACTTCCGCCATTTTTAATGCTGAACCAGGTAGTTTATATGTATTTCTTTTATATACATAAGTTTTCTGTCCTCTGCCGGCCAAATTTATAAGAGCGTATGCTTGTAAGTTATAACAATGGCATGAATATTTTAAGTTGCATTAAATACAGATTCAGATACTTTGACACTAAAAGCAGGCCTAGAATAGATCACCCAATAAAGAAAGCAGGCCTAGAATAACTTATCTTAAAAAAAATAGAAAAAGGCCTAGAATATGTCTTCATGAAGCGACAATCTTGGTTTTGCACTTGCTATTGGGTAGTTGCTAATCATATACCACGTGGGCTGAATCAGATTAAATTTTATAACCATTATTTTTTTTCACATGCACTCTAATTCTATGGCTACAAAATAAAAAAGGACTTTGGCTCATATCCATTTTGCACCCTCAGGTTTTGTTGTTTGCATAAACTAAACTCTGAAATCTTATTTATAAAAAGCTAACCCCAAATTGAACTGACTGAAGGTCATAACATTACTGCTTATAAGGTCTTTTTCTTTCCAATAGGATCGGAGTTGTTCACAAGAGCTTCCTATTCTGAAAGAGACACCATTTAATTGAACGGGAGTGATATCCGTTGCCTAGCAGCTCAGAGCAATGTAGAAAAGTCATTTTTCTTAAGCAAAGAGGAGTGGAATGGCGGTCTTGCTAGCGAAGAGGTTTGACTGTCAGTCGTGCTAGCAAGTGAAATATAATCAGAAATCTGAAACAGATTATACAACTTACCAGAGGAAAACAGAAGTACTGATTCACATAAATATGATATTCCAGGGAAGATTCTGATCCAATAAGAAAAAAAAGAGATGGATAAAAAGGTTTAACACTTGGTTCCTCTATTTTCTTTTGTCATAGAACACTTGTTTCCTCTATTTTCTTTTGTCGTAGATGTGTGTATATTGTCTTTTTGACATCTTGATGACCTTAGAAGGAAGCTGTGGTTTGATAATTATGACATGGGGTTATCAATTAACTGAATGGTTTCTCGAGGTATTGTTTCATGGACCTCTATGAATCTATGATCAGTGGTTATGTACTAAATGGGATATCGAAATATAGTCTTGAGCTGTTCATGGTATGATTCATGTATGCAAAGTTACAAGCCAGATGCCATGTTTCAAGATCTTTTGACTTCTTCGAAGCATTTAAATCTAATTCGTTCGCAAGAACTCATTCAAAGCTTATGAACTATCAAGCAACTGTCTGTCGATGTGATACAAAAGCTTTCTGGTATATAACATACAAATAAAAAATGTAATGCAAAAGCTATCTTGCGTTTGACATCCAAATACAGAAACTAGTGAAATTTTGTGAAATATACATGCAGCAGGAGAAATGTCAAGTGATGCAGAAAACATAATACATCATTGCAACATAGTGGATTGAAGAATGACATGGCATGCAGCAGGATTTGAAAGTACGGTCAGATCTATAATTGTGTACAAGGACAAGACTCATTTGCATATATATATATATATATATATATATATATATATATATATATATATATATATATATATATATATATATATATATATATATATATATATATATATATATATATAGCTCACCGAGAAATGATAACACAATATCTCTCTTTATGTTTGCATGTCATCGACATATTTCAACCGACACATTCTAGGTTGAGAATTCAGAACTCTGATGTGCCAAGGTGCAGCATAAGCACTGCTTCTATAGGTAAGTGGTGGATATCTTGTTCTTTTATCGTACCGTGGAAAGAGTGTTGTTTTTGTAAAGATGGAAAAACTGATATTAACTGTCAAGCACTTTGACATCTGAAATTGGCATAGCTTTGGATGACCGAGTAGGCCTCAATTTCTGAGAGCTCATTGCTGAATACTACTTCGGTGAGGTTTTAACTAGGGGAATGAAGATATACTGGGTTGGAATGCTTAAGCTTTTATACAAGTTATATACTACAATAACACTACTGCCATATTAAATTCTAATATTTCCCTATGGATTGTAATTTGTTAAGGTATGCAAAAGCAAGTTACATGTTTTCCGGTATGCACAACAATCTATTCAAATCTGTAGAATAAATGTTACCACTTTCTTTTTCTGAATGTCCCAAAAAGAATGAATATTACTTTTACAATACTAATTTAAGATTGTTACGACCACATATTCATCATTCTTTTCATTTTTGTGGACGTGTAATGTTGATTGACTTGTATAAATTAGAACAGAGTGAAATAATAAATTATGCCACGCGAAAATACTTCCCGATAGCGCTTTATTAAATGAACAAATATGAATTTCGGATTGTAACAGTGTTAATAAATTACCTTTATTTTTTTTATGTTGCATCTGTTCTGTCTCTTTCTTTTTTTTCCCCGCATATCTACTCAAGGCATATATACGAGCTATAAACTTTATACTCGAACCATCATTCTATCACAACAGAATAAAAAGGTATTCGCTCGAATATAATGCTAAATCATCAATGATTCTTCAAGCTTGTAGTTGGTATAGTTTTGGTTAATTTTACAAACTGTTTGTAACTTGTAATATATTGGTCTTTCGATCTTGTCAATTTTTTAATCTGATAATTTACTTTAAAATAATAAATCATCATATAATTATGTATATGCCGGGAGCTTCTCAATGAATAAACTTTGTTCATCTGTAGGTTTTGGTTAATTCAAAACCATGCATAGCAAATGCCGAATTGTTAAGCCAAAAATTTTCAAGTAATTAGCATCCATTAATCTTCTTCAAAATGCTATGAAAGGCCAAAACAATTATGATAAATGCTTGTCAAGAAGCATCAGATGATGTTAATGGCATTTGGCTCTCCTTGGAGCCAATAGACGATTCTACACTAGTTTGTTCGTTTTGTCCCGAATCTTCTTGCAAGACAACTACCTCCCCGAAATGGACATGCTTACCATCATCATCACCGTTGTTTCTCGACTGACTGCTCGATTGTGTTCGATTCACCCCGGATCGTAAGGAGGATCGTTTTGACAGCTGACGACTCTGCATTTGTCTATTACGAATGCATGCTTTCATGCAGGTGTATATATAGGTGATCAGCCAAAAGAGCCATGGGATGCCTATTAACACCAATGCCGCAGCTGGATACCAAGGTTGGGACTCTTCAGGTACGCAAACGTATATAATAAGCAAAACTCCACCAGCTAACAGAAATAAACAGAAGAAGGCAGAAATCAGAGGAACCCTAATATCTCCCTGTCTTTCTATTTCCATTCCAATATTGTCCCACAGTGCCTCTTCCTCTTAATGTTTACCTTGATTTGAATCTTCCGTATCACACGATAATAAAATCGAGTTCCAAATTATTCGTCCTTCTCGATTTTACCATCTAAATCTTTAGCTGAATTTCATGAAGATATAAATGATGAAACTCTCTTTTGACCTCTTGAGTTGCAGCAAACCAATGGATGAAAATAATACGTACAAAACAGTTTAAAAATGAGGGGTGCACGTACAAATGTATAGGCCTCCCCCAACTCATTCATGTAATTATCTTATAACCAGAATTTAGGACAAGATCGGAAATCAAGGACATGTAACAAGTCAGAGATTTCACCCAACTCTATTAATAGCAACAATATAATTTCAAAAAAAGCAGATACACCAAGAAGCCTTATATTAGACTATATTTACTATATTACAAAATGATGACAATAACCTTTAGTAAACAAGGGTTCTGGTCCCTGACAATTTCTTGATGCATCCTGTCTGCGGGTTTTTTTACGGATAGTATTAAAACTATGTTTTTGATGTGAATGTAGACGACAACATCGCCTTATCCGCAATTTTGGGCTAGCTCCTAGGGTGTTTTGTTATCCGTTATAAAAAAGTGCGGATAAATGGTTGCTAACAATCGCTCATCAGGGACCAGCTGCCTAGTAATTGTACTGAATACCGTTTCAAAACCGTAAAGAACTGGTACAATGAAATGGAGATGATGAGAGTATGGATGTTTAATACAGCCTTGAAGTAAAGTATATGTATCTTTTGGATGTAAAAATGAGTTAAATTTGGGGAAGACGATCTATAGGTTTTAAATTTGTTGGGGTACTCTTAAATTTCTGTAAAAATTTAAATGGTGAAGATCTGACAAAAAAAATTACTCTTCCATTTAAATCATCATGAAATCCAGAAGTACGCTATCAAGCATGTTATGCACTAGATCTCTACTTCAAACAGACTGCTTTGAATCTTGGGATAAATCTATATATATTCACTTGAGTACAGATCGAAGCTACATTTATCTATTTAAATTGTTTAAAATTGCAACAATTTTAACTATTTGGGAGCAACTCAAATCCAATTAGACCTGCAACAATGTTGATTTCTATGAGTCGGAAAGCTCCTGGATCTCTGTCGTCTTTGCAGCACAGAGGGGCTCCTGCTTATAAACTTCTCTTTAAGCTTCAAAAGGTGGCACTCGATCAGACAAAGTTCCTCAGTTATAGGTCTCAAATTGAAGCTTCTCAAATTCAGTTGAAACATTTAATCAACAAGTCAAGATCAGATGCACCGTCTCTCCAAAGTCCAAATCAAGGGATATAACACTAAAAGAGATAACGAATAATTAAAATTACAGGGTTAGTTCATGGATATCATTCTACAGTAATCCACGAAACAAACAGTTGTTAGTTGTTGTCTTAAATGCATATCCTGAACTAACAAATGATATACCATTTACTGGTTTAACCAAACAAGAACCCGGATTAGCTTCTATGTAAACTAAACAAGTCCTAGATTGAATGGTTGTCTCCAGAAATGAGTTGCAGCAGGAAAATCTGGTGAAACCAGATTGTTATACCTTAATTTTGTGTTGATAGCCTGCGCCTTGACCCTTAGCGCTCACAATGGGTTGGACCGAGGATGGTTGAGGTCTTCCTGTTTGAACTATTATGTTCCTGGTAAGTAAAAACTATGGATTATGCTTATGTTGAATTTTTGGACCTCATTTAAAGGATGTTTTGAGGAGTGGCTTCTCTTGGCTCGTCCTGTATTTACCTAGGGCACGCCCTGGACGGGGAAACAGGAGCTCATCATGTTCGTATAACAATGTTCATGTATGCTTACATATGGCTAGGAAGGATACTTTGAATCGAAGGCTTATGTTGTTGTACTATAAAGACCCTTGCTTTGTACTCCACGAGTTGTTCTCGGCGGAAAATTTTGGGATACTAGTTGCCTTTATTTTGGAAAATCCTTTTTCTGTACTTAGTTGGGTTGTCCTCGTCTGAGAGTTTAGGTCGTGTCAAGCATTCTGGATGGATCTAGTGCTAACCTCCGGTCAATGATTACCAGAAATAACGGCAGTGAATCCATTTCATGAAATCCAAGTCAAGATCGAATTCATGAAGTTAGGACTATCCAAACAAGCCACAGTATAGAGACCTCTTTCAAGTGGGTTTCGAATTCGACTTAAGAAGTAAACATTTTTCTAACGCACAAGGAGGACTAAGGAGAAAGGACATCGACGTGATCGAAAAACGATTGCAGGGTCGAAGAGAAAGAGTACTCACCTAACCGGAGGCCAAGCCATGGTTACAATGACATTTAAGAGTATGTTCCTGCATATCCCAGACAAGTTATGTCAACCGCGTCGTAATGAGCAACGCGGAGATAATGGAACAACTCTATCCAATCAGTAATCAGTGCACTATAAAAGAACTCAATTGATGATTTTGTTGGAAACTTTAGTGATCGTTTAAATATAACCCTAAAAAGAATATGCTTTTTATTTTATCCTTTATCAGCTTTAATATTAAATAAATTACCTTAAAAACTCCATTTTTATCTCTATTTGTAAAACAAATTTATATATATTATTCTTTTCAGAGTTCTTTCTTAAATGTACTAACTAGAACTTGTATTGATAGTCAAATAATTTTCCTCGAGACTAATTTAATTTAAATTATTATATGTTTAGCACATACATAATCAAAAAAATGGTTATTTTTACAATTAGATTTTCAGAAAAATTAGAAAAACAATATATATGTACTATTTGTTACATAACATTCTAAATTTTAGTTTTTAAAATTTAAAATTCAAATAAAAAACATAATAATTTTTATTTTAAAGAATATTTTTATTTTATCCCCTATTCCAACCTTACATCCTAACCCTCCCCTCAAACAAAATTGTTACTCAATCCTTGTACCAAAACAAGGTAAGGTTCATCCCAACAAAACACAACCGGAAAGAAATAGACCATCACTTGAAAACATGAATCTATATTTGCTTGAAATTATTCTCAACATATGTTAGACAACCATTTATTGAAATAACAAATATAAGCTCCAGATCAAGCTTCACCTCTTGAACATCGCACAATTATTATTGATATACACATTACAGATGCACACTTTACTGAACAACAAAGTTAATTAAATACATCAAACACACTTTTATAGGGGTGGACCCTCATAAAAACACCACGTGTATCGCAAACTATATTTGTACCGATGTACTTATTAGACAAGGGACCTGGAGAACATCCCACCTTATAAAATTAGCAACAACCAAGTAGCCTTGTAGTAGTTTAGATTATAGGGTTGGGGGGATCCATATATAGCCATGCGTTTGAACATAGCCCACTTTTTTCAGCAACTCATCGGCTTCCTCTGGGCCTCGGCTGCCAGGTTTATATGGAACTGATTTAAATTCACCTTTATCTATTCTGTGAAGAAGAGGGGTGAAAATCTCCCAGGCTGCCTGATAATGCAAACAAATTAAATAAACATAAGAAACAAATAAGTATTTATTAGTTGGCATGCACTAAATGTTGTATACATGTGAATCGAAATGTCATATCTGCATACCTTCAACTCATCTCTGCGAACAAAATGCTGCTGATCACCCCTTATACTGTAAAAATAAAAATCAATAGTTAGCACTACAATGTAAACCTTCAAGTACATTCTCATTTGAGCAAGATTTTGATGCACAAAATCACACAAGGCAGCAAGCAGATATACAAAAAATTGACTGTCAGGTTAATTCATAGAAAGAAATGGTAATATACGTGTCAAGAATAAGTCGTTCATAAGCCTCCGGTATAGTTACATCCTGATAACGCTGCCCATATGACAAGTCTAGCTCACTCTGAGCAGTTGACATCTCAAGTCCCGGCTGCTTAACCTAACATAAAAGAAATTAAGGAAAGTTGAGACATAATTCGGGTTACACAACCAGTGACACAGTGATGTTAAAATAACTTCGTACTAAAAATATACATATACAATATATATATATATATATATATATATATATATATATATATATATATATATATATATATATATTGCATATCTTAACAAAAACATGATACAAGAGCCACTTGAGGGCACAAGGAAAAAAAACACATATATATTACGGATCACTACTTTAATCTAAGTGTGGCATCAACATTTGAATTGTTTTGTTTAGATGCATCATTAAGCAGGGACGGAGGTAGGGGGTGGCCGCCACCCCAAACTTTGAAATTTTGTTAATTTGACAGTAAAATTATAGAATTTTTCAACATTGCCCCCTCAAAAATATATGTTTATGTAAATAATTTATTACTATTTTGTTAATATTTAATGTTATTTTTGAAATTTTTATAAATATATATTAGACTATATTCAAAAATCCTTATTGTTTATAATTCTTTGGCTAATAAATTAACATATAAATATTTATAACATTTATATATTTTTATTATACAAGTTGGATAAAAATTCACAAAAATTTTGCCCCCTTGTGAAGAAAACATAGTTACATCCGTCATTAAGGACACTGATATGCTTTATATCTAAGGGATTTGCAGCACAAACGAGCCAGAAAGAGAAACGTATAACAATGAATTTCATTATACCACTCACAATAGCTCTCGCGAAAAAAATGTAGACTAATTTCGAAATTCCAAACTATTTTATTTCACTTTGATTAAGCACGACTGTTCAAGTGATACAAAGTGATGTCCCACTACAACAATATTTTATCAAATAGATACAAATTATTTACGATTTCGTTAGTCAGACTCGAATATGGAGCATGGGACACACCACATGTTTGAGTGTCCGATTCTGAAATCTAAAAATTGGGGACACGATGACACTATCCTATTTTTATTAACAGTCGAGTATACAAGTGAGATACCCTTAACCTTAAAAATAAAAAAATGTTTCTTTATTTCTTATCATATTTTTATCTTTGCAATCTTAAGTTCAACTCACACTTGAACAAGTTCTTTCAGTTCATCAAAGTGTCCATATTTCAGTTAACGAATCAACACTGAATAACTGCCGTGTCCAGTGTCGGACACGGGTACAGTGACCGATGCCTAAGAATCAGAGTAACATAGTAAACAAGGAAATTTTATGTCGCGATCAACTAGTTCTGCAAAATACAATTACAGGCATCCTATTTTCTGTGTGATAAAATATAGCATGACACAAAGAAAGTAACCAACCCTGTCATCTTATAATTGCTATTTTGCTTTTGGACAGAGACTGAAGAGTCATACTTATCAGAAAGAAATCTAAAATTCTATAGCATATTGTTAAAGGATTTTCATGCTATAATTCTATTCAAGTTTGTAAAGAACTATGTATTGCCTGGTAGATGAAGAAATCATTTTTCTTTTGCTATATAGTTGAGGAAAATATTATAGATAGTATTTGACATGGGTAAAAATACCCCTGAGAAATAATAAATATAACATTTATTATTTCATTTATTAGACCTAGTATGGTCCAAAGGCTTGGGCCCTTGAAACGAATTAGGAAAATAAATCCTAAGATCAACTGAATTTGTAAGTCCAGCCCACAAGCTCTGTTGAAGACATAGGCCCATTAAGCCTTTATTATTAATTAATTTCGTAATTAATTAATAAAGACTCAGGAAAGGCCCAAAAAGTCTGATTGAAGGCCCTAATCCTAGAAGGATCTATAAACCCTAGCGTGGGAAGAGTCCAATGAGGACCCTCATTCCTAAGAGGTTTCAACAACCTTGTCACTAGGAGACTTGACCACCAAATCTCCTAATTTTAATCTAGTTCCAAGGCCCTCACGCGCCTATATAAAGAGCCTAACCCCTCAACATGGACTACGTCTAGCTTGATTCTCAACACATACTGAGATACGTAGGCATCTTGTAAGGGCAGAACTAAGCCACGAAACACAAGCGCAACCATTAAAGCTCGAAGCTCCCCCAAATCCTAGCATTAATTACACATTAAAGACGACCTAGTTTTTAATCCGTAATAGTATTGTAGACTAGAGGTTGCCCCTCTTCATTTGCTGACATTATGTCGAGGCAATTAGCAAAAATAACATGGGAGGTCAAGCCTCGGTAGAGGTATGTGTGTCTGAGTAATAAATTTTATGCAATTAATGCATGCCACATATATAAAAAGATGCATTGCGAAGTATTATATGTGAAACTGACAGGCCTTGCACATACGTGGTGAACAAAAGCTAAATTATGAAGTGAGCAACCATGGGCAGGTAATTCAAACATATCAGCATCACCAGTTGTAGCTAAATAAATTATATATGTTGAATATGATCCAAATACTGGGGTCACCCTATCAAAAACAAAAATAATACTGGGTCACAAAAATGTAATTACGATCAGTTGCTTACTGTAAGCTTCATATACATGGCCTCTGAAGGTTGTAAGCGTATCACAAATTCATTCCTCCCTTGCTTTTGACCTATAATATATAGCAAAACATTTTCTGTTTAGACTTTAAAGATTAAACCATAAAATTATTCAAAAGAACGCTATAAACTACTAATAAAGAGACACTGATCAATACAGCTAGTAGAATTTTGGGTATCGCACGTGTAAGCTATTCTGAAGGTTACTCAAAGTTTGGGATATTAATTCACCATTTTGACCCGGTCCAAAGAAAAAAATGTTTATCGTTTTTCTTAAAACAGAACTCAAATAAGAATTTGTTACGACAAATATTTTACACATGGATGTGTGACAAGTAAGAACACAGCAGATAAACAGATGCAGCACAAAACTTACTTAAATTTTCACACAAAAGAACACTAGAGAAAATGACAAGTACAAATTCTACAAAATAGTACCATACATTTAAATATATCACCCGGAACTTCCTTAAATTGGATACGAATTTCTGCCTTTCTAGATTCCAATGCTTTTCCAGCCTTTAGTACAAAGGGAACACCTGAAACAAGTATACAAGATGATGTTAGTGTTAACCCATAAGGTTATAATATATTTTAAGTAATAATTAGATGTCAGACCTCGGAGGCTAAGTATTAGTCGCAGTTGGTAACTTGTTAGATTTGTTATTAGTTAACAACAGATGGCACATAAATTTATAATATATATAACTGATAAGTAGCTTTGCTAGTGGTCAAGAGAGAGAGTTTACTTTATTACTTCTACAGATATATATCTATTGTAGGCCTATGGCTATGCAGCATATGAATAAAGTACTAAAATCTGTTTTGATAACCAATATTTGAACAGAAATGGTGAGGATCACAAAGAGCTTCTCCACAGCGCTCTCTCTATTTTTCTTGATAATCCTAAAATACCCTTCTTTCTAGAATATGTTCTCCCAAAAATTCTTCTTCCCCCAAATCCCACTGACTCGCTCGCTAACCAATATCTATTAATTCCATATAATTTAGATTTTGTAGCAAACTTGGATCTAATTATCTCAATCCTGACTATATACATGAGGCTTGAACAAACGACCCATGCACAACAAGCTGATCTTTTTATCCACCAATAAAAACCACCTCCCCCCCAAAAAAAATTATAAATAAATATCATTTTTACACTATCATACGAAAAGAGAGGGTTTTGCTTCTTTTGACCATAAAAAAGAGGTTAAAAATTTATAGTGTATAGAACTTTGCATCAGACAAACAGATAATACTATTACATACCTTCCCATCTTTCATTGTGTATACGCAATACCATGGTTGCAAAAGTGGGAGTGTTAGAGCCATCAGGCACTGTGGGATCATCCAAGTAGCCATCATATTGTCCGAGAACAACCTCTTCATCTTTAAGTGGAGCTACAGATTGAAGAACCTGCATTTACACTAATATTATCACGTGAAGAGGAAAACTGTACAGCCTACGAAGGGTAGGAAATGGAATTAAAAAATCAAGAAGTTCAATCTAGAGCTTCTTATATTTATGGAATCTACAGACTTAGGAGCCTAAATTCTCACCAACTAATAAGTAAAAGAGGAAAGTTGGCACCAATAAAGAACACTCAATGGAACAAGGAGAATGTGTTGGTGTCAGGAAAGACAAATTATCGCTTTTAGTCAGATTACAGAAAGTGAAATAGGAAAGAAATATGAAAACAATATATAATTTAGGGAATTATGTTTCTCTGACTACAATCACAACTCTAAAAAATGTTCAGGTATTAGAGAATGGACTATGGACACTATTTTAGACATTATTATAAACTTTGAGCTTTTTGCAAGGAAATGTTAAACATTACCTTTACTTTCTCATCTCGAATGTGCTCAGGTTTAAGAGAAATAGGTTTCTCCATAGCAACAAGGCAAAGAACCTACAATTTGTAGAAACCTGTATTAGATTATACACAAAGAAAAACGAAGAAGAGGCATTCAAAAATGAAAAGAGGCATCCCCCAACATTAAAATGTAATCCCCCATATATATTGAGGTATATATATTTGATAACTTCGAATTTGGATCACACAAATAAATTATATAAATATTATAATATTGTAGATGTCACAAAACATGGTATAAATGCAGTAAATTAGTCTCACCTGCAAGAGATGATTTTGGATAATATCACGGATGATTCTGCAAGAAGTTACAACATAAGGTTATGCACGTCATTCTTAATAGTTTCTTAAAAACATACGATGGATATGTAATAATGCTGCAATCTGCAGATGGCTTTTACGCTTAAACAATACTTAACTTCTTTAAGAAACGAGTACAAGTCTAGTATCATATATAGCTTGTCAGACCATATAAAATATTCTTGACTATCATCCTTAAATTATGACATCTGAACCGTAATTATAGAAGTATATACATCAATGAACAAAATTAGTATGCCCTGATAACATACCCATACTGATCAAAATATCCACCACGGCCTTCAGTTCCAAAATCCTCTCGAAACACAATCTGCATGTGATGATAATATAAAACATATAAGATAGTGGTAGAAAATTTTTAAGTTTGGCATATTAATAAGACGTGCTTAGGTTTGTCAAACAAAGACAGAGAATAATTGTATACAACTAGGATGCCTTTAAGTTTACAGCAAAGCATCTCAAAAGTAATAAATCAAAAAAAGATCTATCAAGTTGTATGTATAATAAAAACATAATATGTGATTTCCATCTAGTAAAAAATTATTTTAAGACCTAAATAACCAAAGATAATACTACATTGTGACAATATTTATATTTTCTAAAATATCAGCAACATAATTGCTGAAGCAGGATATGTAAAACCTTAGTGTTATGCCAGTGTAATTTCCTTACACTAAATGTCTAACCCCCTAACAATTTAAAACAAAGTCTCTTTCTTTGTGGGTTTTAGTAGGGTGGAGAATATAGACACTAACCTGTACACTACTGATGTTGTCACGGTTCCATGAAGGCAGGAAAAAACGATTAGCAAAACGAAGTACCAACTGCAAAAGATAAAATGAAAATTAGGATACCACATGTGAGAGGTAAAAAAAGCTTTCAAAGTTTAGATGATAGACAATATTGATGTATGTTACCAAGTTCTGCACCAACTCTTTCCCCAAATAATGATCAATACGGTATATTTGTGGCTCCTCAAACAATTCTCCTATCTGGTTACTGAGAAGCTCGGCTGACTCCAAGTCCCTTCCAAAGGGCTTCTCAACAACAATACGAGTCCATCCACCAAGATCAGCTGAAACATGCATTAACAAATTTATAAGAGTTATGTTCCAATCACAAAACATACTAGGGACTGGTTCTGGTTGACTAGTTTCAAGGCTACATATCCAATAATTCATCTATACACTAATTATATTGTAGATAATTATCAAGAGGGAGGACACAATCCCAGTATTTTAATGATAAAAGCATATCTTTCAACCACTGAAACCAGAATGTTTAATTATATTAAATGAACAATACACAGAAGATAGCTACTACACACAAGAACATACATTTATTCATGCAGTAGGTCCTGATCATTTTGCAGACAGGAGGATACACGGAAGGAGGAAGTGCAAGGTAGAATAGTCTCCGGGATGATCCTTCAACACTCTTTCTTGTTATTTCATGCTCAGATATTTCCTTATCCAAACACTGAAAGCCCTCCGCCGCATCATAAGAACCACAGACGTATTTGATCTACGTGATAAATATAAATTCAATATATGGATTATCCAGAATTTGGAAATGTCATCAGAAAAACAAAATTGAACTCCAATGGATATTGCTTTTAAGTGGACATGAAAGGAGATAAACTGAGAATCACAGAGAACAGCTTCACCAACCAGTTGCAGAAACTTTGATACATCTTCCGTATGTCCTTCTGCGGTGTTCCTGTCTGGAGTAAGATATCTACAATTACGAATTAAAAATATAGTCAATAATAAGTCGATAAATCTGTAACTCTACCATTGTACTGCTCTGATTCAGTATTCTATTTAAAAATTATGGGATTGACACAATAGTAAATAAGTATACTAAAATTAAAACAATGTTAACTTATGGTCAAAGAGATGGTCCAAGTAATAACATCCTATGGGTTGTCAAATACATAAAACAAATAAAAAAATAAAAGATGTTCTAAGATTAGATTCTAATCTTGTAAAATCTATTCTCCTAGCAGGAAGTTAACAGCAATTGGCAGTGAATCACTCTAAATTCAGTTTGTATGCGTAACCTACGTATCATCAGCAAGTGTCTTACCCACGAATGCGATCTCTCAAGTCATCATCTGAAATCTTGGTCCTGGCATAGCCAAAAATGTACACTTCATGCGATTGCAAGAAACCCTGTTAAATACCACCACGCCAAACCAGCATAAAACACAAAATTCAGTCTCATATAATTCATAATAAAAGAGAATATCATGCCATGAAGTTGTATGATCTTAAACAATTCATTAGGCAACAGAGATTCTTAGAACAGAAAAAAACAGAAAGAAAAACCTGGCGGTAAAGGTTAAAGAGTGCAGGAAAAGTCTTTTTTTTGGCAAGATCGCCCGAAGCACCAAGCACAACAATAGATAGGCAACCAACTTCGGACACAAGTGGTTCACTATCTTTAACAACAGGGTCTGCTACAATAGCATCTCCACTATCTTCAACAACAGGATTAGCTTCATCAGGAGCTCTCTTCTCCAAGCACCATTTATCCGAAATCTTATGAACTATGTCACACACTGCCGATTTCATAATTAAGTCTGTGGCTGATCACTTATCAGATAGGACCTAATTAGAGACCAAGTTATACAAACAAACTTATTCTTCAGGCCACAAAATTTTCAATGCAAATATGAAATTAAAATTTAATCACTGAAAGTACAAATTAATCAAAGCCCAATAAAAATAATATTCAACACAAGTAACAAAATGCAGTGCAGATAAACAATTGAATGCATAATCAATTTCAATTAGCTAAAAAAACAAGCCATCTTCAATTATATTCGGTATTAGATAAAAAATGAGTTACATATTACTTTCAAGTTCAGCTGGTAAGTTTAATTAAAACGGAATCCATGTGTGTGTGTGTGTGTGTGAACAAGGGGGACTAGAAATATAAGAAGGATGAGAAGAGCCAGACCTTGAACCAGGAACTGCAGTGACTCGGATCGTGTGTGTGTGTGTGTTTTATATAAGATATAAGATACTTATAGATTGAGAGAAGTGGGAGACGACAGTGTAGAGGGGAGGGTGTTGGTTAGTTCGTATCTATTTGACTTTGCTGTTGTAACTACTGACTCACAGACTATGACTTGGGGTAATTTTGTATAATTTCATGGGCTATCCCCCTCTATTATTTGTCTGTCCATTTTCTTCCCTCACAGACGTCAAAATCATGCCTTGTGGCCCAAAATGAACTGGCATAAAAATCGGTGTTACATACCCATCGGAGTTATTTTAAGAAATGTTAGAGTGTTTAAATTATTTTTCAAAAAAGTTTTTAAATAATATTTATTTAATTTTAAGTGTTTTGTGAGATACAGTCTTATGGATTAGGTTTTGATTATTTTGTCTTAACGATAAGTGTAAATTAAATTAGAATTAGAAAGTTACTAATTAATATAGTAATCATCCATTAGGTTATTCGAAATGATACAATTACTGGAATGTCTAATGAATTGTATAACTTGCATGTCACTCTTAAGTCCTTAAACAAAGAAAAAACTAGACTCAAAAGTACCATGAAATCTCTAACGGAAAGGAATACATACTTAGGATTAGGAATTTACTAATTAATATAGTAATTCTCCCTTAGGTTATTCGAAATGACAATCAACGAGAAAGAAAATCAAATTGGGTCAAACTGCTTTTACCAACGAAACCAAATGATTTTCTCACTACATATAATTAAATAAGATTTATCAAAATAATGATAAAATCAAATCTAATTTATATATGTTATATAATGAGGCAAACACTGAAGATGAACAAATACAGTATTTTTTAACACTGTTTTTACGAGATAGAAAATGTGTTATCTATTCAAAAGAGTGTTTGTTTTGAAGGTTTTCAAGTAAATATATTTTTAATATATTTTCTAAATATATTTGTTCAATTTATCTTCAACAAAGTCGTATCTAGATATAAAATACAGTTTTTATCCCGGAAGTTCAGAATTGTCTTATTTATTTGGATAATTTATATTTTAATTCAAATTAAATATTTCTTGGATTTCATAGTCATTATTATTTTAAGGATATTATATTTGAATATATTTTGAGTCAAAACTTTAGTCCAAACGTCGACAAGTTCCGACAAAAGGCTATCGATTATTGTTTCGAGCTATAGGGACATCGAAACGATCTTTTTCTCAAACAAATAACTACACTTGTCCAAATGAATTGAAACTTGGGGAATGTCACTAGAATATTGAAAAAGAAGTTTAGGATATTTTTTCATAATTTTTGGGTGACTTTTTTTTATCTGTATTTCTAGATACGAGATTGGTTGTTCGGTCAATTAAAAGTTAATGAAGGTCAAATCCAAATTGAGTAGAATTTTGACCATGACCTATTGGGATTATTCCCAGATGGTTTTAAAAGTTTCATAAATTTTGGAACATATTTTGTAAAACGTCATATTTCTAACGTCTCGTTCGGTTACACGTTTATTAGCTTAAATAAATTACTGAATGAGGCTAGCACATTTTTCCATGCACCCGTGTGAGTTATTACAACTGAGGGAACACAAATTTGAATTATTTTACCTTCCCTTGATTTATGCAAAGCTTGTCCCCTAATTAATTAAATAAAAAATGCCTAATTTTTGGCTATAAATAAAGCATCATCTCCCCACCGTTTCTTAAGTCATTTTGTGCCAAGTAAATGCTGAAAATTTCTCACCCGAGAAGTTCTTAACATCAGTAGGTTTTCAACTCCAAGAGTTGTTGAGTTGTAAGCTTAGTTCTTTCATAAATCATACATCTTACAAGCTTAAAAACCCATATAGTTGCACAATTTCCACACACACCTTGCAAGTCCCTTTAGGCTACCCAAAGACTATACTCCAACAACCCTTAGACTTGTCTAGTTACCCCCAAAGTTATACCATAAGTTGATATTCCAACCATATTTCGGCGACTTTTTCCGACGACCCCTTTTTGTGTGTTTTTGACTTCTAACTAGCTTTCTCTCTTGATTTCTCTCTATATCTCAAGGGTTACAAGTTAGTTATATATATATACATACATACATATATATACATACACACACACACACACACACACACATATATATATATATATATATATATATATATATCAGTAGCTTGGTTCATGTCTAGTAGTGTGTGTATCTTGCTTGCTTGATTTTTATACACACACAAAAGCATGAACCCGAACCTAACTCTTATCTCTTGATTTCGAAAGAAATATTTTTGTCTCTAACAAAAGCATAATGGTCATAAGATAGTTATTTCTTATCTATTTGATATATATATATAATTCGGCTATATATATTTATATTGTTTGGCTTGGTTCGGTTTTTAGCATAAATATATAGTTAGCCATGTTTACGATTTATATATATACACGAGCTTTAATAGTTTGTCTTCTTTAAGTATATATAAGTTGTGTTGGTATTTAGGGGAGCTTTCTTTTCATATCTTACTCTCCTAAATTAGTTGTTCATATCATTGGTTTACCTTTTCGGGATTAATAACAACTATAAGTTACTTAAGTTCCGAGTAGAGACCAATTTATATAAGTCGAAGTACCACATAAACAAAAGAATTCCTTGTTGAGTTTTTGTAATTAAATTTATCTCTTATTCCGAGTTAGAACCGATTTGTATAAGTCTCTTATAGAGATATAAACAAGAGGTTTCTTGTTGAATATTAGTAAGCTATCTCATTTTATTTCCGAGTTGAGATAAAATTCGTATAAGTCTATATTATTAGACATAAACGAAGATCTCCTTATTTGAAATAAATAGAGACATAAACTAACTTATATTCCGAGATAAGAAAATTCGTATAAATCTCATATATTATTTAGAGATATAAACGAAACTCTCTCGTAGAATATTAGTAAGTTTAGACTCACTTTAATTTCGAGTCGAGAATTTTTGTATAAGTCTATATATTAAAAAATAAACAAAAATACTCCTTGTTTGAATTATTAAGTGAAAGAAACTAACTTATATTCCGAGTTATAATAAATTTATTAATAGATATAAACAAAGTAAACTCGTAGAATATTTACAAGTTTAATTAACTTTGAACACCAAGTTGAAGTGCTAGTTGTATAAATCTCATATTATTATTTAGAGATATAAACAAGACTTACTTGTTGAGTTCTTGAAATTAAAACCAACCTAGATTTCGAGTTAGATACTATTCGTATAACTCGAGGTATGACATAAACGAAATATCATCGTTTAATCTTAGTGGTATTTTCGGCGTTAATTTAAAGGTCATAGTTCAGCCGTTCTATTTTCAAAACCTTATAAACAACCCATTTACACAACGAGCTTGATATAAATCAAGTCAATATATTTGGCCATTAGTTTAGATCATATACCCTTGGCCTTATATATCGAATAAAACTAAGAATAAAATAAAAAGAAATGTACTTGATCTCATTAAAGTTACAATATATTTTGTTTAGTTATTTTTAGCCTTATATATCATATATATATATATATATATATATATATATATATATATATATATATATATATATATATATATATATATATTTAATTTAAGTGCTTGCATTCATACACTTTACATATCGCTCTTTACTTTAGCACATACACTTAAATACTTGCATACACGTACACACTACGTGTGGTTCGTCTTTCTAATGAAGAAACTTACACCGACTCACATTTATATATTCCGTTGTTTCGGCTATATTATATATATTTATTTGTTCCCGGTCTAGTGCAGTAATATACTTGTCACAAGTCTAAGGCACGACGACGGAAAGTTGAGTATCTTTACACCGTGAAGAAAAGAAAAGACCCAAGACCTAAGATCCAAGGATAAAAATCTTGTGTATTGTGCTCTATTTCTTTACTCTCTTTTAATTTTCGCATTTGATTTACTAGTTGACTAGTAACAATTTTAAAAGAGAAAAGAAAATTTTAAAACTCTAAGCTCTAATTTTTAAAAGGGTATTAAGCTATTCAACCCCCCTTCTAGCTAATACTCATCCTTACGGACCTAACAGTTGGTATTAGAGTAGTGCTTTTGACTGTGTTCTATGGCCTTTTTCAGAGCCTATGACGCGACAAAAAGTAGATCTTTTATGGTGTATTTGAGTACCATTGGTTGTGGTGAAGGTCTCTCGAGTTCGAGACCTCCTTTAATCGACGACACCAATTTTGCTACTTGGAAAACAAGATTTAAAATTTATGCTAAATCCTAAGGTGTCAAAGTATGGATGGCTAAAGTAGTTGACGATATTGTCATCGAAAAGAAAGTCAGTGAATACACCCGTGAAGAAGAAGAGTTAATGAATAACCACTAAAGTGAAAATGGTCTTAACTAGTGCACTTGCATAAAAAGAATACAAATGTGTTAATAACTCAAGTCGGCAAAAGAAATGTGAAACAAATTAGTTATCACCTACAAGGGAACAATGGATATCAAAGACTCTCGAATGGATTCTTTAATCCAAGAATACGAGAACTTTAAACTCCTCGAGGGTGAAACTATCATCGATATGGAAACGAGATTTACTCGAATTATCGATGAACTTGCCCAACTCGAAAAAGCTTATTCGATTAATGAGAAAAATCAAAGGGTATTAAAAACTTTGCCTCCAAATTGGAAAGTTAAAGTTACCATTATAAAAGAAATGCATAACTTAAATGCATATACCGTCGATAGTTTATTCGACAACCTTCGTGCATACGAAGAAGACAATGCTCCGAATAAGCCTCTTCCCAAAACTTAAGAGAAGAGGAAAAGTATGGCTCTAAAATCAATACTTATCGATGAAGATGAAAACGACGACGATTTAAATAAAGAGTTAAAAGATATCGACGAGCAAGAAATTGCCTTACTAACGAGACAACTCCGTCGTGTTTTACAAAGAAAAGCTCAAAGATACAGGAAAGGCTTTCTTAAATTCGGTAACCAACAACGAGTTTTTAACTCTAAGGGTAGGCCGAACTATAAGAACAATTTTCCTTGCATGAGTTATGCTAAAGGCAAATGTGTACAACAACAAACAAATAATGCTTATAATAATAACTCAAAATTTATGAGTAATTATACACCTAAGCCTAAAGAGGAAAATCCCGAGGAAAATGAGAATGCTTGCTTCAAATGTAAACAACATGGTCATTTTAAACGGGAATGTCCAAATTTGTCTAAAGGACAAATCCTTGTTGTAGAAAGTGGACGTCATTTAAGCGAGGATGAGGAAATTTCGGAAAAGAATGAAGAAATTGTCAACCTCTGCTTAATGGCGATCGGAGACGAAGTTGCTCCTGCGGAAGCCTCCACTTCTCAACAAGAGGTAATATCTAAACCAATTTTAATTTTATCAGGTAGTAGTAATGATACTAAATTATCTAAGATTGATCATTATGACATGGATATTTCTGAGCTTAGAAATTTAGTTAAAGATTTGAAAACTGGTTTTGATGAGTTAAGCCGAAACTACACAAAGACCAAATATGAAAAAGACAAATATGAGGATTTGTGTCTCCAACTTCAAACAGAGGTCACTAGTTTGACTGGAGTACATGTTAAAGACATGGAGTATGTTACTAACATTCTATCTCTTAATGAAAGCTTGAAAATCAAGATAAATGAAAAGGATGATCAAATTCGTACTCTAGAAGTCAAAAATGTGTCTCTGATTCATCAAGCTGAAGAGATTGAGAATGACAAGATTCATTTAGACGAATGCAATCATGAGCTCATGTTGTGCTTTTAAATTTGAAAATTCAAAATGAATCGCTGATTCAAGAGAATTCTTCAAAAGCAATCCTATAAATGACCTCAAAAAATCTCTTACGGGGGATAGAGGGGAAGAGCTTCATGAAGCCTTAAGAGAATAAAAATTTGACTACCAACTTCATGTTGGGTTCCGAGGCATAAAACGCAGCGGATAAACGTAAATATAACAATAAAAATTCGGAACCCAAACTCAGGATCCATGTATAAGATTGGACAGATTATGGTGAAACAGAATTATACCTATTAAGAGCTTGACTTTCACGAACTCAACAGAGATCCTAGCTTTCACGACTTGTGTCTTCCTCTCTAAAAACACCTCTATGGTATCCACACGAGCACCTTCAAGAACGTCTCACGATCTTGACTGCGGAATGGACGTACTAGTCTCCCTCTTGACAATTTCGAGTTTGTTCCTTTCTGCCTTGCTGCTGCCTCTAGGTTTTTTTTCCCAAAAACGTAATCAGCCACTTAACCTGTCATTATCTATTTATAATGACTAGTTAATGGGCCATTCAGCAAAACCTAACCCATGTAGGTATATGATTAAATAATAAAACGAATTTCTATTATTTAATTAATAACTAAGTCATACTTAATTATTATGGGCAGAAATACTCCTTTAATTCAAATTTATATTATTTCAATTAATTAAGTCTCACTTAATTAATATAATAAAATTCAAATAATCATCAATTAATTTAAATCTATAATTTAAATTAACTATTCCTCTAAGTGCTCTATGTGTGTGACCCTATAAGCTATTATTTAATTGACAATAATTTTATTCTCCAATAAAATTATAAACAATGAGCGGTATCTAGTAATACATCATTGTTACCCAATTAAACAATAATTAAATCGTGATTCGATAAAACCTTTCGTGATTAATGTTTCCGTGTAATATAATCCCTTTAACCATATATATTATAGATTAAACTCGAGGCATGTATTTAGTCATCCTCTACAACATTTAATCCGGGTTTACTTGATCCATGAGTAGACTATGAAAACAAATCATTATTTGAGCACGACCATGCATTTTATAGTCTTACTTAATCAAGAGCCCAATAATATCTCTCCTAATTATAGGAGGGTTAAATCCTTTATCTATCATTCATATTTCTTATACGACTCATGATATACCCGATGTCCACTTTTATCATCACCCGGTCAAAGGTAACTTTTAATGTAGTCAAAGTATATTAATCCTCGTATAGAAATATAATGATCTCAAGTCAAAGGATCATTACACCATTATCACTGTGAGTCTTTCTTATGACTTTATTAAACATGAAGAATCTCACTGTGGGTCTGTCCAGTATCATGTACTCCTACATGTACCTATGTATTGACTTTAGTATCCCCATACTTATAACCAATGAGATGTGGTTATCAGTCAAACAACATACTAGTCTATTTATGTATTATTATTGTCCTATAATAATGCTCGACTAGGGACCTTTAAGAATATGATATATTATATAATCTCAAGTTCAAGTCATGTACTTAAACTATACAATGTGTATCATGATTCTAAGGACAGTTATTATGCTAACAAATATGTCACAGTAATTAAAGTCATAATAAATACGTTTATTGAATAATCAAATGACATAAAGGTTTATCAAAAGAAAAATTGTATTGCCTCTAGGGCACCTACACCAACACTTCAATTAATGAGTAAAAACATCGGTTATGCCAAACTTAAAAGTAAGGCAGATATTGAACTCGAAAGTCGTCAAAGGCTTGTCTCGGAATTAGAAATGATGAAGTTGGAAAGTTAAAGGCTTAAAGATGAAAACCAAAATCTCTTATCTCAAGTCATGGATAAAGAGAGTTTCTTGACCAACAAGATTAATATCTTGGTCAAAGAAAAGGAAAATCTCGAATCCACTTTGAAACAATTCACTAAGGGCAGTGCCATTTTAAAAAGAATGGCATTTGGCACTCGATAATCATTTAATCATGAAGGCTTGGGTTATGAATATAATGGTCCTCCTAATAAGGAAGAACATAAACCTAGACCTCTGGTTAGTAATACACATAAGTTACCTACACCTAAGTATACGTATTGCAATGTAAGTTGACATACTCGTTTATATTACAAAGTTCTAGAAGGTGAACTCAAGGGGAAGTACAAATGGGTTCCTAAAGGATCAACCTCTAGAAATAGCAATGATAAGAAATTATCACAAAAGAGGAATGATCCTAAAGTGATTTTTTAAAGTCAACCAAAGTTTTGGTAGCACCAAGAACCAATAATCTATGGACTAAGGAACATGAAAAATATTCATCATAGCTCTAGTACAACTAGAAATGATAATGTTCCTCAAAATGACTCTAAGACTTAAAATCATAACTATCATGGTCAATCTCGTAACTTATATGCTTATATGCCTAGAAATGCGAGTCATCGTGCTAGATCGAGTCATCGTGCTAATGTGAGTCATGATGCCTATCCTAGTACCTAAATAATGCGAATTACAATGCCAATGCTAATTCTAGAAATTCGATTATTACTATATTTCCACCTAGTAAAACTCATGATCATGTTAGATATAACAAATATACTCCTAGGAGAAATCCCTATCACATCTCTACTAGGAGCGAAGCATCTAGAAAACTATAGGATTATGTGCAATAATATTCCATGCCTAGATTTATTAATGCTAATTCACATATGCCTTATGATGTACTAACCCAAGGACCCTTAAGAAAAAGGGATATCAAAAGGCTTAACTGATTTGTTATGTAAGTATGCCTTACTGCTAAGAAAGACATGTGATATCTTGATAGTGGATGTTCTCGACATATGACCGATAATAAGTCATTGTTGAACAACATTAGAAAGGTAGCTGCTGGAAGTGTAACTTTTGGAGATAGCAGTAAACGCAACATCATTGGCATTGAGGATATCCAAAATGAGCGATTCAAAATAATAAACGTATAATTAGTCATGGGACTAAAGTACAATTTCTTTTCCATAAGTCAACTATGTGATAATGGTTGCAAAGTAGTCTTCCATTTTTCGCATTGTTCTATTTACGATGCAGACAGAAAACTAGCTCTAAATTGTCCACGTGATAAAAATGTATATATGTGACCCAACGAAATATGAAAATGTGTGTTTGGTTTCCATTAATGAGGATCCATGGTTATGGCATCAAAGGTTGGATCATGTTAACATGAAACTCATTAAAACTATATGTTCGAAAGAACATGTACGCGGATTACCGAAACTCAATTTCGTTAAAGATCATATATGTGATGCTTATTAAATTGGCAAACAAATTCGGGCATCTCATAAAGCCAAATTCATGGTGTCTACTTTTAGACCACTAAAGCTATTACATATGGATCTTATCGAACCAGTCCTGGTACAAAGTCTTGGAGAAAGGCAATACACCCTCGTGGTAGTTGATGACTACTCTCAGTTTACGTGAACTGAGTTTGTAAGATCAAAGAGTGATGCATTTGAATCATTTTCCGCTCTTTGAAAATGCATACAAAATCAACAAAATGAATCGAGCACCTATATAAGGACTGATCATGGGAAGAAATTTGAGAATTCAAAATTTGTTAAGTTTTGTGAAGCGTACGGTATTACTCACAACTTTTTTGCACCTTATACACCCCAATCAAATGGGGTTGTTGAAAGGAAGAACAAAATGTTGCAAGAAATGGCAAACACTATGCTTAATGAATATCGTCGACCAAAATATTTTTGGGCCGAAGCTATGTCTACTGCATGCCATGTTCTTAATAGAGTATTACTATGACCTATCAAAATGAAAACTCCATATGAGCTTTGTTTTGGTAAAACTCCTAAGCTTAGTTACTTCAAAGTTTTTGGAAGTAAATGCTATATTATGAATACCAAAGATTATCTAACGAAATTTAACCCAAAGTCTAGAGAGTGATTTTTTCTAGGATATTCTGTCAATAGCAAATCTTATAGAGTATTTAATCTTAATACTTTGGTTGTGGAAGAATCAATGAATGTTACATGTGATGAATCTAAGCCAAACTCAAAGTTTAAGGATTTGATCGAGGAGGAACCAGATTCAAATGGTCATATTCCAAAAAATGTTAAAAATTTTATTCGACAAATTGGAACCATGAATCTTGGAATTACAATTCCAAAGAACCCTCTTGAAAAGATTGATAATGAGCTTAAATTACATCTGGAAGTACCATTACTTAAAGATCATCTAATAGACTATGTCTTAGGGGATCTAACTAAAGGCGTTCAAACTTGTGCTCAAGTACAAAATATTGTGAGTCATATGGACTTTTTATCACAAATAGAACCCAAAACCACAAAGGAAGCTTTATTGAATGAGGATTGGATTTTTGCTATGAAAGAAGAATTAAACCAATTCACTCATAATAAAGTTTGGGAACTAGTTCCACAACCCCCTGACACTTCCATTATTGGAACAAAGTGGGTTTTTCATAATAAGTTAGACGAAAGTGGAATAGTGATAAGAAAAAAAGCATGATTAGTTGCTCAAGGCTATGCTCAAATGGAAGGAATAGATTTTGATATAACTTATGCTCTCGTGGCTCGAATTGAATCGATTCGATTGTTCTTAGCCTTCGCTTATAATAGAGGTTTCAAAGTATATTTAAATCTGTTTTCCTTAATGGTGTCTTAGAAGAGGAAGTATATATAAGACAATCACTAGGATTTGAAAATAATTTACATTATGGGTATGTGTAGAAAGCTTTATACAGGTTAAAGAAAGCTCCTAGAGTTTTGTATGAGAGGTTAAGCAAATTCCTTATTGAAAATAGTTTCAAAATAGGAGTTGTTGATACCACTCTCTTTATGAAGAATGAAAATGATGACATCTTGCTCGTTCAAATTTATGTAGATGATATTATCTTTGGTTTTATTAAAGAATCTCTATGCAAAGAATTCTCAGATATTATGAGTAAAGAATTTGAAATGAGCATGATGAGGAAATTAAATTTCTTCTTAGGATTGCAAATTAAGAAATCTGATGAGGGCATTCATATTTCACAATCAAAATATTGTAAAGAAATTTGAGATATAAAATTGTAAGACCGTCAGTACCCCTATGTCACCTGCATTGAAAAAGACTGAAGATTCTAGTGGTATTTCTGTGGACACAAAGAAATATCGAGGAATGATTGGCAGTCTTCTATATATTACTACAAGTATGCCTAACATACAGTTTAGTATATGTAAGTGTGCCCACTTTCAAGTCAACCCTAAGTATTCTCATGTGTCTGCGGTTAAGCAGATATTTAGATATCTTAAGGGGACCACTAATTTTGGTCTCTGGTATCCAAAATGACAACCATTTGACCTAGTGTTCTTTTCTGATTCAGATTATGCTGGACATTTGATTTATAGAAAAAGCACAAATGGTACTTGTCAGTTTCTAGGTGGATGTCTAATTTCGTGGTTTTCTAAGAAATAAAATTTTGTGTCACTATCCACTACTGAAGCTGAATATATAGCAGCTGAAAAATGTTGTGCTCAAATCCTTTGGATGAAGCGAACACTAGCTGACTATACTGTGAAATTTGATGTAGTGTCAATTCAGTGTGATAATATAAGTACAATTAATTGAAGTAAAAATTCTGTGTTGCACTCATTATCAAAATACATTGACAAAAGACATCATTTTCTAAGAGATCATGTCTCGAAAGGAAATACTAAAATGGTTTATATAGATATTGAACATAATATTGCGGATATCTTTACAAAACCTTTGAGCTCCGAAAGATTAAATAAAATTCGCCAGGAGTTAGAAATGTGTTGGTCCCTGATATTTTAGAAGGGGGGTTGAATACAATATCTGAATTTATTCACAAAATTATTGATTTAAAAAATATTATTTTAAATTTCCACGAAATATTAATTATGATGAAATAATGTTCAAGTATAAGATATAATTTTTAACTTGAAAGTATTACAAAATTAATATGTTGAAAGTGTAAATAACTATTTAGAATTCTAGAACGATTTAGATATTGTTGGTGAGATTACGAAGCCGTATGAATACTAATCATGATAACTCAACACTAGAACAGGACATGTAAATAGTACTACGTCTACACGAAAATGAAGAAGAAATGAAGATAAGGCAGATACAGCAAATCAAGACATTAGGAGAAGTTTTGAAGTCTACTATAGTTCACTGAAAGAAGTTCATTAAAATGTCAAGCCTCAGTGAAGAAAAATGTGTAAAGGCTTTGAGGGTTTCAGAAGTGTTGAAGATTCAGTATAAAGTGCCACTAAAAGATTTCAGTGTATTAGAATTGATTGAAGATAGACAGTGTTCGAAGTATATGAATTTATGAGGATTGAAGACAAGGTAAAGAATTTGAGGGTTTCAGAAGTGTTGAAGATTCAGTATAAAGTGCCACTAAAAGATTTCAGTGTATTAGCATTGATTGAAGATAGATAGTGTTCGAAGTATATTGAATTTATGGATCAAAGTCAGTCGTTTTTGAACCAGACCAGTTGCACTAGGCGTCAGCAGTTTATGAAAGGAATCTGAGTATTAACCATAGAAGAATTGTTAAGTTGAAGAACGTACTTGGAAAGAATACTTATTTATTAACGTACGAAAAGTGATTTGTAGAGGCTACAACTAAACAACTCAAAGGGTGCAGGGTGCAAAGTGTCATAACCTTGGTACAAAAAGTGAAAGTTTCTGACCTACTGTCGAAGGACGGAAACAGCTCAGGGTACAGGGTGTAATGTGACAAGACTTTGGTACAAGAAATGGAAATTGAGGAACTTCAGTCAATGAATGAATAGAGGGTCAAAGTGTAGTGACTAAACCGCACTTTGAACATGTAAATTAAATTCAAGCGCAACAAAAGAAATGGCACAACAAAAGTCTTCCTTGGAGCTTTGACCATGAAAGAAATGAAGCACAACTAAAGTTCCTAGCGCCACAAAAATTATAGCGCAACAAACTTGAAGAAATTTTGTTAAGTAATTAATGGCGCCACTTGAAGCTACACAGGGGATACACTCTACAGGCGCAACAAAATATATTGGCACAATAAAATATATTGGCGCAACAAAATATTACTTGACCCCACTTAGCCTTCAGCCAATCAAATTACAGTAGCATACTTTATTTGATTTAAAGTCTACACAGATAAGAAAAATAAGGTCACTCATTTTAAGGAGTCGTCTTCTTCAATACAAAAAATGTAGAGAGATACAGTCATGGCCGGAGTAAGAAGAAATAATTTATACACACCCATACCTTGCTCCCGGTCAGATATTAGTGTTGGGTTCCGAGGCATAAAACGCAGCGGATTGAACGTAAATATAACAAAAATTCGGAACCCTAAACGCAGGATCATGTATAAGTTCGGACTGATTATTGTGAAATGGAATCATACCTTTTCTTGGTCTTGACTTCTACGAACTCAACGGAGATCCTAGCTTTCACGACTTGTGTCTTCTTCTCGAAAACACCTCTATGGTATCCACACGAGCACCTTCAAGAACGTCTCACGGTCTTGATTATGGAATGGATGTACTAGCCTCCCTTTTTGATGATTTCGAAATTTGTTCTTCTTTCTGCCTTCTTCTCCTTGTTGCTGCCTGCTGCCTCTAGGGTTTTTTTTTTCAAAAACGTCATCCCTCTTAACCCTATCATTATCTATTTATAATGCTGGTTAAGAGGCCCAATCAGCAACCCATAACAGCAAAGCCTGACCCATGTAGGTTTAGGATTAAATAATAAAAACCGAATTTCTATTATTTAATTAATAACTAAGTCATACTTAATTATTAAGGGCAGAATTCAAATTCGAATTATATTATTTCAATTAATTAAGTCTCACTTAATTAATATAATAAAATTCAAATAATCATCAATTAATTTAAATCTATAATTTAAATTAACTATTCCTTGAAGTGCTCTATGTGTGTGACCCTATAGGCTATTATTTAATTAGCAATAATTTTATTCTCCAATAAAATTATAAACAATGAGCGGTATCTAGTAATACAACATTGCTACCCAATTAAATAATAATTAAATCGTGATTCGATAAAACCTTTCATGATTAATGTTTCCGTGTAATATAATCCCTTTAACCATATATATTATAGATTAAACTCGAGGCATGTATTTAGTCATCCTCTTCAACATTTAATCCGGGTTTACTTGATCCATGAGTAGACTATGAAAACAAATCATTATTTGAGTACGGCCATGCATTTTATAGTCTCACTCAATCAAGAGGCCAATAATATCTCTCCTAATTATAGGAGGGTTAAATCCTTTATCTATCATTCATATTTCTCATACGACTCATGATATACCCGATGTCCACTTTTATCATTACCCGGTCAAAGGTAACTTTTAATGTAGTCAAAGTATATTAATCCTCGTACAGAAATATAATGATCTCAAGTCAGAGGATCATTACACCATTATCACTGTGAGTCTTTCTTATGACTTTATTAAACATGAAGAATCTCACTGTGGGTCTTTCCAGTACCATGTACTCCTGCATGTACCTATATGTTGACTTTAGTATCCCCATACTTATAACCAATGAGATGTGGTTATCAGTCAAACAACATACTAGTCTATTTATGTATTATTATTGTCCTATAATAATAATACTCGACTAGGGACATTTAAAAATATGATCTATTATATAATCTCAAGTTCAAGTCATGTACTAAACTATACAATGTGTATCATGATTCTAAGGACATTTATTATGCTAACAAATATATCGCAGTAATTAAAGTCATAATAAATATGTTTATTGAATAATCAAATGACATAAAGGTCTATTGTATTGCCTCTAGGGCACCTACACTAACAATCTCCCACTTGCACTAGAGCCAATCACCCATGTATCTAATACCCATGGAACTAGTATGACCGTCATGCTTCGTCTGCGACAAGCCTTTGGTCAGTGGGTCTGCAATGTTATCATTTGTGTGCACTTTACATATGTGTATGTCACCCCTTTCATTAATCTCTCGAATGAGGTGATATCTCCTGAGTATGTGTTTGGTTCGGGAGTGAGATCTAGGTTCTTTAGCCTGTACAATGGCTCCATTATTATCGCAGTATAGATCAATGGGATCTGCGATCGATGGAACCACTCCTAAATCAGTAATGAATTTTCGAATCCAAACAGCTTCCTTAGCCGCTTCACAAGCTGCAATGTACTCAGCCTCCATTGTAGAATCAGCTACTGTTTCTTGCTTTGAACTCTTCCAACTTACAGCACCTCCATTTAGACAAAACACAAAACCAGACTGTGATACAGTATCATCCCTGTCTGTTTTGAAACTTGCATCGGTGTAACCCTTTACAACCAGTTTCTCCTCTCCTCCATACACCAAGAATGAATCTTTAGTCCTTTTCAAGTACTTTAGAATATTCTTGACAGCCGTCCAGTGACCTTCACCTGGATTAGAGTGGTATCTGCTCGTCATGCTTAAAGCATACGAAACATCTGGACGAGTACATATCATTGCATACATGATGGATCCAATTGCTGAGGCATATGGAACCTTACTCATGTGGTCCTTCTCATCCAATGATTTCGGACACTGATCTTTAGAGATCGTTATCCCTTGAGACACGGGGACATATCCCCTTTTTGCATTTTGCATGCCAAAATGATGCAAAACCTTATCGATGTATGTACTCTGACTTAGACCGATCATCCTTCTAGATCTATCCCTATAGATCCTCATTCCTAGAATGTAGGATGCTTCACCTAAGTCTTTCATAGAGAAGTTGCTCCCTAACCAAATCTTAACAGCCTTGAGAGAAGGTATGTCATTCCCCATTAGTAGTATGTCATCAACATACAGTACTATGAATGCCACATGGCTCCCACTAACCTTCTTGTAAACAAAAGGTTCATCTTCGTTTTGAACAAAGCCATACTCTTTGACTGTTTCATCAAAACGGATGTTCCATCTCCTAGAGGCTTGCTTCAATCCATAAATGGATCGATGTTATTTACATACCTTGCTAACATTCCTTGGATCGACAAAACCTTCAGGTTGTGTCATGTACACATCCACATCCTCTTCAAGGCTTCCATTAAGGAAGGCTGTTTTGACATCCATTTGCCAGATTTCATAATCATGGAATGCTGCAATAGCAAGCAAAATCCTTATGGACTTGACCATAGCCACTGGTGAGAAAGTTTCATCATAGTCAATACCATGAATTTGTTTGAAACCTTTTGCAACCAGCCTTGCTTTATAGGTCTGAACATTTCCATCCATGGCAGTTTTCTTCTTGAAAACCCATTTGCACCCTATGAGTTTTACCCCTTCAGGTGGATCAACCAAAGTCCATACTCGGTTTTCGTACAAGGAATCAATCTCGGATTTCATGGCTTCTAGCCATCTCTTAGAGTCTGGACTGTTCATAGCATCTTGGTATGTGAGAGGGTCATCTTCCTCTATGAGCATCAAATCACCACATTGAGTCAAGAGAAATCCATATCTCTCTGGCTCATGGCGAATTCTACCAGTTCTACGAACAACCTGTGTTTGTTGAGCATTATCATTATCCTACTCCTGTTCCACTTCAGGTTCAATGCTATTTTGTGGTTCTCGATCTTCATCGAGGTCTATAGTTCTCCCACTGTTTCTTTTGGAAACAAAATCTCTTTCCATGAAAACAGCGTCTCGAGCAATAAACACCTTCTGCTCAGAAGGACTATAAAAATAATACGCCTTTGTTTCTTTAGGGTATCCCACAAAATTGCACTCTTCAGATTTAGGTCCAAGCTTGTCAGATACTTGACGCTTCACAAACGCCTTGCATCCCCAAACTTTCATTAAGCGCATGCCTGACCGTTTCTTCTCCCATATCTCATATGGAGTCTTTTGAACCTTCTTAGTAGGAACACGGTTAAGTGTGAAAGTTGCTATTTCTAGAGCATAACCCCAGAAACTAATTGGAAGATCTGCATGACTCATCATCGATCGCACCATGTCCAACAAGGTGCGATTTCTCCTCTCTGAAACTCCATTCCATTGAGGTGTACCTGGCGGAGTGAGTTGTGATACAATACCACACTCCTTTAAATAATCTTTAAATTCTGTGCTCAAGTATTCTCCACCACGATCAGATCGTAAGATTTTAATACTTGTGCCTCCGCCAATTTGCTTCTCTACTTCAGCCTTGTATTCTTTGAACTTTTCAAAAGAATCAGATTTATTCTTCATAAGATATACATATCCATATCTACTGAAATCATCAGTAAATGTTATGAAGTAGTAGTAGCCTCCTCTAGCCATCACACGTATTGGGCCGCATACATCACTATGTATTAGCTCCAGACGTTCAGTGGCCCTTTGACCCTTACCAATGAAAGGGGCTTTAGTCATTTTACCAAGCAAACAAGATTCGCATTCTTGGTATGATTCAAAATCAAACTTATCCAAATATCCATCCTTATGTAATTTGGATATGCGTTTCTCATTTATATGGCCTAGACGACAATGCCAGAGGTATGTTTGATTTGAGTCATTAACTTTAAGTCGTTTGTTTTCTATATTATAGACAGGATTATCTAAGTCAAGAACATATAAACCATTAAAAAAACGTGCAACACCATAGGTTAAATCATTCAAAGCAAAAGAGCAACTGTTGTTCTTTATTGTAAATGAAAAACCTTTCTTGTCCAAACAAGAAACAGAAATAATGTTTCTGCGAATCGCAGGCACGTAATAATAATTTTCCAGTTCCCAAACTAGCCTAGAGGGCAAAGATAAATAATATGTTCCTACAGCTAAAGCAGCAACTCTTGCTCCATTGGCAACTCATAGGTCCAGTTCTCCTTTAGCCAATGTCCTACTTCTCTGCATTTCCTGCACATTTATACAAATGTGAGAAGCACATCCAGTATCCAATACCCAAGATGTAGAAATAGACAGATTGACTTCTATAATATATATACCTGAAGTAGAAGCTTGCTCAGCCCTCTTCTTCTTCAGATCCTCCAAGTAAACTGAACAGTTTCTCTTCCAGTGACCAGTTTTCTTATAGTAGAGACATTCACCCTTAGCGACCCCACCTTTAGGCTTTAAAGCCTGTTTAGGACCTGACTTTGGCTTGGGTGTAGAATCAGAACCTGTCTTCTTCTTACCCTTCCACTTGCCTTTCCCTTTGGCCTTACCTTTATTGCCCACCATCAGTATGGGAGCAGGTTCAGCCGTCTTCATGTTGGTCTCATATGTTCTCAACATAGCCAACAATTCAGTAGGTGTTTTGTCAAATTCATTCATATTGTAGTTTATGATAAACTGGGTGAATTTATTGTTCAAAGAATTCATGATTAGGTCAATACCAATTTCCTGAATAATCTGGAAACCCAAAGTTTCAAGGTACTCAATGTAACCAATCATCTTCAGAACATGTGGGCCAACTGGTTCACTTGCCCCTTGTTTGCAATTAAAGAGTGACTTACTCGTGTTGAACCTTTCTTGACGAGTTTGGCTTGAAAAAATGCTTTACAAGTGCTCATAGATAGTACATGCATCCATATGCACATGCTGTCTTTGAAGCTCAGCACTCATAGTTGCCAACATAAGACATGCAACATCAGTTGCATCATTCTCATCCTTTGTGTGGGCCGCTCGTTCCTCAACAGTAGCGCCCTTAGGAAGGGGACCTGCCGGAGGAATATCAATGACATGAAGCTTGCGCTCCTGCCTGAGGACAATCCTCAAATTCCTCTGCCAGTCTAGGAAGTTGTTTCCTCCTGTCATCTTATCCTTCTCAAGGACTGATCGTACGGATAGTGTGTTTGTGTTGTTTGCCATTACTTGGTATCTACAATGTTAAAAGCACAAAATAAACATTAGATTGTCTGAGTTATTTATTATGTTCAAATGATTATGATACATTCATAATATATCTCCCACTATTTTTATCAAATCAATAGCCCTTACTATTAATTTGGAAAGTATATCCCATAATTCTTTCTAGTGAGCCAAGATCCATATTTCGTCATGTCCAAAGACAACCACTGGAAGTCCTTAAAAATGATTATTTAGGTAGACAACAGTTGTCAATTATATCATATATAATTCTTGGATAGTTTGGTGAGCAACGATTGATCTTATCTATCTAATAGATTTTTAACCAAACTCTATGCTTCTAAGTTCATAATGGTTGAATATAACCGTTTACTTTCACCTTATTATGACGACTCAGTTAAGTTTGACCCAATGATACAACGGCCGAATATAACCGTTTATATTCGTCGCATCTCACCACGATAGATAGGAGTCCCCTGCCACTGACAGTCTTTCCCCTAATCGATCTAGGATTCGATGAGTGTTCATTCAATGGAAAGCATCTGATTAAAACTTAATATTTTGTTATGGGGTTTATAAAATTTATGACGATCATGATCACATCATGAAGAGATCCTCAATTTTTCCTTGAACTAAATATTTCAAATTGACATCTTAAATTGTTCATTTCCCAGGTAGATGGAGGATACCAGTGGTCACACTTAAAACCCATCAGCCTTACGAATACGCATATCCGTTTTTGTCAGAAAATCCCAATTATAGATATCAAAATCCATATTCAATTCCGTGTTTTAAAAATCCATATTTCATAAACACAAGAATCTCATGATCTTTTGTTAATTTTAAAATCTTAAATCGTTACAGATTTTATCTTGTTTAGCATGGCAAGCATGGCATGGGTGACGTATCTAATACATGCATACATCATTAATCTAATTAAAGCATGCATCTTCTACTCTACACATACATTCATACATCAATATGTAAAGTGCAGTATGTAAACGTGCTTGGTTATGGCCCCTTTCCTATGTGATCCTTTCGAGCTAATGAAAGGATCAAAGTCAATCTATGGTGGTAAAATATAAATACAATTACATGTCTTCATTCTTCTTGTATCCATGGGTGCTTGCTCCTCTTCTTGGATCATCCTTCAATATTCAAGTACATTACATGGAATAATTGAATACAACCTATACTAATGTACTTACATAAAAAAACTCGAGTTACATTCGAGGTTAAACAATTACAAGAATGAAGAAAACGACATGCAAGTCGTATTTATAAAACCAAAACCAAAAACCATTAATCTAGGGGTCCAAAGGCCATAACCAGCACCATGCTCAAGTACACAACAAAAATAATGCGGGGGTCCGGGGGCGGCAGCCCCTGGGCGGGGTCCGGGGAGGCAGCCCCGGGCGGGGTCTGGGGGCAGCAGCCCCCGGCTGGGGTCGAGCTGAACTCATCAATTTTCGAAGACCAGTCATATTCAGAAATCATCAATTTTTTTTTTATTTTCGAAGACCAGTCCTATTCAGAAATCATCAATTTCTGAACTACAGATCATATCTGTTGGCCTTTTTCCCCACTGCAACTTATGCAGTTTCAGAAGCATGTATCATATACATACTTATCTTATCCCAGTTAACAAATCATGTCCAACACAATCTGTCCACCAGTTTATATCACTATACAAACTGACCCTCATTCATATAACAGTTTTTTAATCATACATATCATGTCATAACAGATTATAACATTGCAGTAGCATGGCAGTCTCAAACAGGCATGGAAGTAACAAAGTAGTAGCATTGCAGTGGCATAACAGATTATGACAAAGCAGTAGCATGGCATGGCAGTCACCAAAACAGGCATGTATGCATCAAATACATAAAACACGTAACCAAATCAGTCCCTTATACACGTAGCTCTGATGCCATTGTTGGGTTCCGAGGCATAAAACGCAGCGGATTAAACGTAAATATAACAAAATTTCGGAACTCTAAACGCAGGATCATGTATAAGTTCGGACTGATTATTGTGAAACGGAATCATACCTTTTCTTGGTCTTGACTTCTACGAACTCAACGGAGATCCTAGCTTTCACGACTTGTGTCTTCTTCTCGAAAACACCTCTATGGTATCCACACGAGCACCTTCAAGAACGTCTCACGATCTTGATTATGGAATGGATGTACTAGCCTCCCTTTTTGATGATTTCGAATTTGTCTCTGCCTTTTCTATGTGGCTGCTCTTCTAGGGTTTTCTTATAAAAACGTTAACCCTTATTAACCCTACATTATCTATTTATAATGGTTGGTTAATAGGCCTATAATAGCAACCAATAACAGCAAAGCCTAACCCATGTAGGTGTAGGATTAAATAATAAAACCAAATTTTATTATTTAATTAATAACTAAGTCACACTTAATTATTAATGGCAGAATTAAAATTCGAATTTATATTATTTCAATTAATTAAGTCTCACTTAATTAATATAATAAAATTCAAATAATCATCAATTAATTTAAATCTATAATTTAAATTAATTATTCCTTTAAGTACTCTATGTGTGTGACCCTATAGGGTATTATTTAATTAGCAATAATTTTATTCTCCAATAAAATTATAAACAATGAGCGGTATCTAGTAATACATCATTGCTACCCAATTAAATAATAATTAAATCGTGATTCGATAAAACCTTTCGTGAGTAATGTTTCTGTGTAATATAATCCCTTTAACCATATATATATATTATAGATTAAACTCGAGGCATGTATTTAGTCATCCTTTTCAACATTTAATTAGGGTTTACTTGATCCATGAGTAGACTATGAAAACAAATCATTATTTGAGCACGATCATGCATTTTATAGTCTCACTCAATCAAGAGGCCAATAATATCTCTCCTAATTATAGGAGGGTTAAATCCTTTATCTATCATTCATATTTCTCATACGACTCATGATATACCCGATGTCCACTTTTATCATTACCCGGTCAAAGGTAACTTTTAATGTAGTCAAAGTATATTAATCCTCGTACAGAAATATAATGATCTCAAGTTAGAGGATCATTACACCATTATCACTGTGAGTCTTTCTTATGACTTTATTAAACATGAAGAATCTCACTGTGGGTCTGTCCAGTACCATGTACTCCTGCATGTACCTATGTGTTGACTTTAGTATCCCCATACTTATAACCAATGAGATGTGGTTATCAGTCAAACAACATACTAGTCTATTTATGTATTATTATTGTCCTATAATAATAATACTCGACTAGGGACATTTAAGAATATGATCTATTATATAATCTCAAGTTCAAGTCATGTACTAAACTATACAATGTGTATCATGATTCTAAGGACATTTATTATGCTAACAAATATATCGCAGTAATTAAAGTCATAATAAATATGTTTATTGAATAATCAAATGACATAAAGGTCTATTGTATTGACTCTAGGGCACCTACACTAACAATTAGGACCCGGTTCTTTAATAAAAAAATGCTTAGGACTCCTAGATATCACTCCTTACGGACTCAATTTTTTCTTATACTAATTTAGATATATTTGTATAGGAACTGAGCCTTATATTTTTGTATTAGTAGCAAAGAAATAATTTATTCTTTGGAATCCAGTTATATTTTTAACTAGGTATAACAATCTCCAGGTATATATAAAAAAGATATATTCCCCGAATCTTGTCCCGTTTATTTTACTTGCTAATTTTTTTGAACCTAATTGATTTATTCGGATACACAGAAAATTAGTAGGCAGCTCACCTAAACACTACAAATGGCCAAACCCACTCTGAAGCAATAATTTATTTATCCGCAAATTCCGAAAAGAATTTAAATTATTGTGAGTATCGTATTCAACCCCACTTCTACGATACTTCGGGACCCAACAATTGGTATAAGAGCTGACTGATTGATATACAAATCAAGATCCATAACTCAGTGAATCTTAGGGTGTCGAAGCTTGTTGGACCCGAATGATTAGAGGCCTTGTTGAATAAGTTTAATTATAAACTTTTAATAAGTGTATTTTATAAACTTTTATGAATTTTTTTATAAACTTTTATTAGTTTATGTTATAAATTTTAATTAGTTTATTTTATAAACTTAATATTAAATTTATTTTATAAACTTTTACAAAATTTATTTTATAAACTTTTATTAGTTTATATTATAAATTGTAATTAGTTTCTTTGATAAATTTAATATTAAATTTATTTTATAAATTTTGTTATATAAATTTTTGTAAGTTTATATTATAAATTATAAATTATAAATTAGTTTATTTTTTTAATTTTATAAAAGATTACTTTTTTACTATTTAATATATGGTCCATTTTTTCTTTGGCCATGAACTTCAACCAAGTCAACACCAGCTTGCACCTTGTCTTGTGATTAAATATTGGCCAACAACGTCAAGCGCAACAAAACGAGTACACGCGCCATGTAAGTACATATTTTCACAGGTCAAACAGGACGCACAACGCAACTAAAAAAAATTGTGGATACCATGTTTTTAGTTGCGTCTGTACTAAGTGTATACAAGTAGCGGCGCATCTTATATTTTTTAACGATAACTTGTTTGTTTGTTGCACCTATACAAGGCTAATCGTGTACTAGGCGCCACCAAAAGACTTGGCTCCACTTATTCCCAAATTGCAATTTGGTGCCCCAGTTTTGTACCCTTTAATATTTAATTTTTATTTTAGATTTATTCATTTTTCTAGAAAATTTAAAATTCTTGAAAACTATTTTTTTTCTTAAATATTAATTTACGATATTTTAATTTTTAAGAAAATTCAAAATTCTTGAAAACTAATTTGTTGTATATTTTTATTTTTGATTAATTTATTTTCTAAGAAAATTAAAAATTCTATAAATTTAAATTTTTCTTAAATATTAAACCAAGGGTGCTCAAAGGATTTGTAGTTGAAGATTTTTCTGGGTATTGAAGGCAACTAAAATTGACTGAAGAAAACCCAATGAAGTTAATTCTGGAACAGGTTGAAGATAAGGTGGTATTAATTTCCTCAGAGGTTTACTCTATAGGATCCCACTGTTTATTCAGATGCTGGAAAATAAGAGATTAATTTGGGTACAGTTTTTGGTTGACTTGAGTTGAATTTTTGGATGAAAAATCTTAGGGGTTAAAGTAGTGAAGGAAAACAGACTAGACTACATAGTATCTCAGTTAAAGCCTTAAAGATTATTCTACAGGGAGATTATAGGAAGTTCGTGCTAACCCTGCAAATCATCTGGAACACAGGAATTACATCCAATGGGGATTTAAGGATACAACCACATTGTCCGTAGAAGAACTGTATGTGCTAAAGACCTATGAACTAGAACAAGGGCTGAAAAAGATAATATTTGATAAAGCAGGTTATTAGCATATCCACTGTATTTATGACCCAGGAACCAAATTTGATTGAATTCTAGGTTGAGAACCTCTTAACAAAAACGAAACGTTCCTAGAAGCTGAATTGAAGATGTAATAGCTCGAGGTAGTGGTCAAGGTGTTGTATGTGAATTTGACACTTTGAAATATCTTGAAAACTGGACTGTAAGTGAAGCCTGCAGGGCAAATAAAAGTTCAGTGACATCAAATTCAGACTGAATCCCAATTCTTAATCTAAGGTCCCTACCTATAGATTCCATAAAAGAGATTTTCAAGAATAGTTTAAGAGGCGGTTGAAAAATAGGGATGGTTGGAAATCAAAGACAAGATCAAAGATTTGCTACACAGTTTGAAGAAGCCTGTACAAGCAAAGGATGACAAACATTATGTTGGGTTGTAGGAGGAATCTCATACATTAGTGAGGATGCAGCAATCGAAAACATTTATTGGTGAAGTTAAATGCAAGGCTGATTCTATCAGTGACAGTGATGAACCAAATGGATATTTGGCATCAATGACCAACATTGAAGATGAATCACTAAACACTTCACATGTACACATTCTAACTAGTATACGTTTATCTAATTCAGAACTGTATGATGTTTAGGTATTGAAATGCATTATATTCATGTCAGCATCTTAGGATTTAATGTTTAATTGATTGCTAAGAATAAGATTGCATGTTATGATTCATGAGTTTAAATTAGTACATTTCATACTTAATTGTCTACGCAGTAAAATGAATATTTAAAATTAGATAGGGTGTTCTAGATGGTTAAGTGCCTCCCTAAACATTTGCTGGAACTTGATTTAAATCTTCTATGATTTAATAGACAAGCATGTCATAGATCAGATATTTTATATTTGTTCTTATTGAATGACTTATTAAGTGTATATAGAATTTGATATTGCTCATAATGTTTTATTCAAATATTCTGCATATTCTTAAAATTGTTTATGTGCTTATTTTCATATGATTTGCTCCCACTCACATAGTTGCACTTAAATGTCATATCATTTCATGTATTGCTTGTTAAGGAGAAGAATACAAAAAGATGGTAGAATTATCTAAGTAGTCAGTAAGATCTGTAGATTCAAGGATTAATCTAAAACTGAGTTAGGTAATTAGAGATAGTTAAAAATATTAGACAACAACAGAAATGGATTAGATAGAATTAGTAATTAATTTGTTAGTTCCTCTATCCATGTGCTTTTAGAAAATTATAGAATATCTGTAAATCTACTTTACATCTGTTGCACTTGTATAAAATGATTAAAATAGATAGTACTGAATTTTCTAATATCTATAACATGTCTGAATTGCATAATTCTTATCTAAATAAAAGTTTGTGCATGTTAAGGTTGAATCTGTTGTTACCACTATTTAAAGAAATATCTCTAACCTATCTGGACTCAATTGAAGTTGAGTACCAAAAAGCTTAATCATTTGTGATTGCAGAGTATGTAACAAAAGACAAAAGTTATGTGACTTCGTGACATTTATTACACGAGGCATGCGATTAAGATTGAAGCTCTACTATCACAGTTGGTTGAGAAAGCCTATCCAACGGTAACCTTTGGAGATGACAACAAATGATGTCCAAGCGTTTTGGCTATAATGATTTTTGGAATTGTCATCAATGAAAGCATCTTTATTGTCAACGGACTTAAGCACTATCTATAGGGCGCTAGGAAATTCTTTGTCAAATATTTTCTGGAAAAGCATTGAAAAGGAAAAGTATTTGACTTGAAGCAAGAAAGATGGAAGCTCACTCAACTGAGAGTGAGGAAGTTTGTTCGTAGCTGACAAGGAGTTTGTATGAAAAGGTGAAGTGAGTTTCTTAGTAAAGCTTCATCAGTAAAGAGTTAGTTATGGCATAAGAAGTTCTTACACTTGGTCAACAAGACAATGGATTCTCCAATAAAGAAGAAAATGGTGAGAGGACTGCTTCATATTAAATTCTATCTTAAAGGACATTTTAAAGTATGTTATATAGGGAAGTCAATGAAAACATCACACTGAAACAAGTTATGTCATGGAAGAAATATGCTTAGTGGTGGTTGATGACAACCCTAGTTACAAGTTGGTGATGTTCGTGCATTCAACAGATAATATATCACAACTGGTAATTGATCACATTAGGTAGATCAAGTTGGAAGCAAAGTAAGCTGTGAGAACTTTGAAGTTAGATATTGGAACTGAATTTCGCGAATAAAATAATAAATGAAGTCTGCACTAATAAAGGTACTTTGAAGTTGAAGCAATTAACACAGCATGCTGCTTTAATCAACAAAGATCGTGAAAAGACATCATATGAGTTAATGGCCAATCAGAAGCAAACACTGAAGCTCTTTCGTGTGTTTGGGGAAAATTGATATTTATTAAAGATTTATATGAGTATCTTGGCAAGTTTGAAGTTAAGGCTCATAGAACAATTTTCCTCGGATACTCATTGAATTCAAAAGCTTTATGGCATATGTGATGTAAAACCAGAAGGTGATTGAAAGTCTGAATGTATCGTTCTACTACACCAAGCTCCCAATCATTCAAATGAAAGACTATTCTGAATCTTTGAAGTTTGACATTCCATCATAGTCAAATTCATATACTGATGTTGAAACTGAGGTTACAGAAGGAATCAATGATAATGATGATCATTCAGATCCTAATAGTGAAAATGGTAGTGAAACTACGCAACTCGTGAACTTCAACAGAATCCATTGAAGAAGGTGAAGGATCTTCAACACATCCTAGCAGCAACTCAGGGGGAGCAAATAACAGAAGGATTTACTTGTCGTACTCAACACAATGAAGATCAAAGGAATACATCAAGAACTTATCTGCCAAGACAAAATGTTTGAAGTCAAAGTCAATCCTGGAGTCTAGTTCTTAGTAAACCGAATTATTGAGTAAAGGCTAGAAGTGCTAATCAAAATGAACATATATTTTTCGGAACTTAACATTTGGAATCCCAAAGAATAATGAAGAAGCACTAATTGATCCAAATTGAGTGATTGCAATGCAAGATGATCTCAATCAGTTTGAAAGGCAGAATCTACTGAAGCTGAAACCCAGACCACAAGATAAGACTGAAATTGGTACAGTAAAGGTTCTCAGAAGCTGGATAATTATTGGCATTGTTATAAGGGACAAAGCCAAACTGGTTGCTAAAGGTTAATATCAAGTAGAAGGCATCGACGATGATGGAAACAGAGTATTCGGGACTTTCAAGATCTAACAGTAAGCACTAGTGATGAGACTTGATCATTTTAGGGCCTAACAGGATAAGGACCTAATAACAGGATATCTCTTGAACATTCAAGTGTGAATATCTATCATATCAAGGTGAACAAGTGCACTCCTGAATGGTGAGTTAGAAGTTGAAGTTGATATACAACAACTCCTGGACTTTGAAGTTGCAGATTTATTGGAATTTGTATATCATTCTCTTCACAAGCTCTCCATGAATGGAGTTAGGAATTCAAGCAAAACGTCAAGGACATGGTATGACACTCTAACTGCTAATTACTTAAAAATGATTTTATATTAGAGTAGTTATACATATATATATCTCTAGAATACAAGGCACACATAATGTAATATTAGTGCAAGTATACCATGATTGTATTATATGTGGGTCTACTAACAAAACTTGTGCAAGAGATATTTTGTTAAGTAAATGCAGAGTAGGTAAAAGACGAGCATGTTGGAAGAGTTGGAATTCTTTTTGGATTATAATTAATTTAAAAGAATGATGGCAATTAAAGTAAGTCAATGATCTTTTAAAGATGCGCACTTTGGAAGATTCTAGACCTGCCAAGACTTCTTGCCAACAAACCACTAAGCTTGATCAGGGTAAATCAGGTATATAAACCGAAGTGACAAGCTATAGAGGTATGATCAGCTCATTACTTATTCAAGTGCATAAAGACCATATATTTTATTTTTGATATGCATATGTGCAAGTTTCCAAGTGGATGCTAGAGAATCTTATTTTATAGCTAAGTTATGAATTGTTAGATATCTTAGGAGATCACCAATTCTTAGAATCAGGTACCCTGAAGATAATAGGTTTAACCTAATTGGCTATATAGATATAAATGATACAGGTTGTAAGAAAGACAAGGAAGTAATTCCTAGAAGCTGTCAATTTCGTGGAAGAAGTTGATTTCTTGCTGAAATGAGAAGAAGCACTCAATACACAGTTGCAGCAAAGGCAAAAATTAAAGCAACTTGTGAATGTGATGCTCTGATCTTCTGGACAGGTAAACTTCTTTAACTCCAACAACTCTGCTGGATATTCTCTACACCACGTATGGAACAAGCTCATGGACACCGGGTATCATTTCTTTCGAGAGTTGTCCTTAGTAGAATAACCTGCAGATCTTTGCTAAATAACTTGATGAATTTATTTTGTCTAAGTTGGTTAGTGAACTTGAGATATTATTTATGTGCATATTTGTCGGAAATCCTATATGCAAGGAATTCTCAAATGAGTTCACAAGTATTAAATTTTCCAAATTTAAAGGACTTGTGAATTTGTTTGAAATCCAGTACCTTGTACTTTTTGCTATTAGTTTAATTATCATGCTTACAATGTTATATGCTTATGTGGTAGTTAAATGATTTATCATAAGTTAGCATCATAATTATTTGTATGTTAAATATTTATTGAATATTAGTCAATGATATCTTGCTTAATTGCTCTGATATTTTGCTATGATATTTTTAAATATTTTATTATAAATAATTGTGGTACTTTTGGTATTAGTGATGTTATTTAGAATTTCTGTTCTAAGTAATTAATGCATTTCAAAACTCACTCATATTGGAAGACGAAGTATTTTCTAAGTCATGTGTATAATATTCTCAATATTTTATATACTTAGAAAATATTTCTAAAATTTTATTTTATTTACGAGGAGTTGTAATTAGGATCACAAGTATTAAATGTCAATATTTAAAGGACTTGTGAATTTCTATTCAACTATTTTCTCGAGCTTACGTATATCAATAATAATTATTATGATTATAATTGTAATATGCTAGAGTGACAAGTATTAGATATAGCGTAGGAAGTTAGATGCTAATATTCAATCCTATGAATATTTAGTATTTAGCGAAATTATTTTATCTTATTAAAATTATGGATTGAAGCAATTCAATGATTATTAGTTTCATAATTATGATTTGATAAAATATAAGAAGCATAATTTCTTGCATTTTGAAATTATTGATCAATATCAAATAATGATATTTTGTTAATATTTCCGTGTAATTAATTGTAATATTTTTAATATTAGTGATAATACATGTTGTTTATCTGAAATCACTAATAATAAAAATATATCTCAATGCTTATTGTTCTACTGAATGATTGCCATGCCTATTTGATTTATATATATGCATGTTATTAGTAATTGTTTAGTAAAATATAAGTATTTAATTTATTTTAATTTATTTAAATTATGATGATATAAAACAAATGAGTGATATATTGGTTCCATCATTTAAGTAAATTAAAATCAATTTGCAGCATAATTATTTGTAGTATAAATATTCTCTCTTATTACTTTGTGATAATTGAATAAATATTTTATAATAAAATAATTATGATATATTGATACTAATGGATCTGCTTAGTCTTTATTCTAAGTAAAAATTGGTTTTTAAAAAAACCGTTAGTATTAGTATATTTAGTTTTCTTTCTTTGACTAAATCTTAAATTTGAATGTATTAAAAAGAATTTCTTGTCTATTTCATTTTTAAAATGTTTTATTCAAAGATACATTCATTTTTCTATCAGGTTTAGAGAAGAAAACTTCAAAAATTCTTTTTCAAAACTTCTCTTTTGAAAATCTTTTGATTTACAGCCCTACTTTGATTTCTAAATCCTAGGGTGTGAATCAAACTTTTCTTGAGGATAATCTTTCTATAAATCTCAAAATCTTTTATCTTCTCTCAAAAGCTAGTTTGAAAAGTTTTATATTACAAAACTTTTTATCTCTTAATTTTTCCTTTTAGAGTGGCAGAAACATTGTGAGTGCTATTTTATTCGGAGAAATTGATTTTAACTTCGAGGTACCAATCACTTGTAAAATGATTTGTTTTCAAACACTTGTTTCAATATATGTTTCACATTGATTCATAGTACCAAAACAGTGGTTGTTGCTTTGTAATTTTGTACTGTATTGTTAAGAATTTATTCACCACAATTATCATGTTTTTATTTTAAGTCAGGGATACTATCAGGTGGACGAAAATGATGTAAATCATAATTGCATTATGAGTCGGAAAATCATAGTTCTCTATCTGAAAAGGATGTTTTACAAAATTGTTTTCAAAACATACAGTGCAAAGGTTTAAAGAAAATGAGTCATTTTATCGAGATATAATTTGGTAAGAGAGTTAAATTTCTTCTTCGGTGTAAATTCTCGCGTTTTATTATGGGAAGTTTGCCTTATAAGAAATTTATAAGGGATATAAACTTTCTTCTCTGATACACTTTCCCATATTTTATTATGGGATATGTATCTTAAAGAAAATTTCGTATCATGCTCTTAAATGATAAATCTTTAGATCCGATAAAATTCTTTTTTTAAAAGTGCTTTAATACAATCCATTACCATTCCTTCTTATATTTTTCCTTCTCTTTGAGATGAAAAATATGTTTTGGAATGTTAAGGTGATTATTTCTTTATCTTATTTGTTGATTCTATCCACTTAGCTCCCAGTGGCTTTAGAAGTTGGCCAAGAGGTTGAAAACCAATCAATCTCTTACCTAGACCTTAGTACCAAACACTCATTCATCCACTTCCATATATTAACCCCTGGAGATATAAGGAACTTATGTAAGTTAGAGATTGATTAGGGAAGAACTGCACTTGATGCAACAAATAAGGATGAAGCCGGAAGTGCACCCACAGCTCTACCTTCAGAGAAGAAAAGTAGTATGTAACTGAGGTAACTGTAAGCTCATCTGCATCTTCTCAAAAGGATGTAGAGCTAAAAATGCATTTAAACTATCACTGAAATCATTCTCTCAACATGGTGAGTCCATTGAAATTCACTCTACATCCAGAGCATCTTGTAATGAGTCAAGCACACAACTGGCGCTCACGCTGATGGTAAGCCTAAACAGATAAATTCTAGGAACACATTGCAAGATGTGCACAGTGAGAGGTATATGCATTCAGAGGAGATGTAGACTGTAATTTGCCATACATTACATTGTCCAAGGTATCTACCTCAAACAAAAGTTAATCTTCTGTATCCTGAAAGAGAGATCTCTTGTTCAGATTTATTTGGGCTTGAGAGGAAACTGCTTGATAAGAATTCTTCAGGTGAGTCAAGTAAGGTATTTTATACAAAATTCTCATCACAGGGTTACGAGGGAAACGTAGGCTCTAAATTGTCATTCATTACATTGCCTACTACGTCACCCCTCCTGGAAGGAACATTTCCAGATCCTGAAAAAAAATGTCCACCTCCCGTTTACGGAGAAGGTGTGAGGCAAATCCTTGATAGAATAAGGTTGGATTCCCTAACAGATATTAATATCTTGGGATAACCCATCTCAAAGAGGTGAGGCTCCACTAGACAGTGATTTAGCAAATGCTATTGGGTCTGGTGCTGAGACAATGCTTATGCTTGATAGATCAAGAACACCTCTACGAGGCAATTCTCCACTTGATAGTGATTCAGTTCATTCTGATGAATCAGGTGATGAGAATATAAATGAATTGATGGATTTCACTTGCTGGTACAGAAGGCTATATTTGGAATGCAGAGTGAAAGTGAGAGAGAGAAACACTTAAGGGAAAGTGAGGGAGAGATACACTTGAGTGAGAGATAGAGAGAGAAAGAGTGAAACACTTCAAAGTGCTCGACACTTTAGTGTAAACACCAACAGAATGTAGTAGAAGTAAGGAAACCAGAGACCAAACACTTACCCTTGCTACTTTTGAAAGAAAAACTACTATGTTTTCCCAATCAATGACAGACGAGAACCTTCTTTGGAAGACAAGCCATTTGAAAGATCATAGGCCATTGGAGGATTCCTCAACTAAGGGGGAGAATTTAGTATACAAGAAAAAGCCGAAAAAGGAGAAGGTCTTATATTCGTATCCTTAGGGGGAGAATTTAGACAAGAAAAAGAAGATTATCTTCTGATCCTTATGGGAAACAACAAAATATGGGAGAATCAAGAAATTGTATCTTATACTTGAAAGGAGTTGTTAGTAGAGGTTTTCTCATCCAAGTGGAATGTACAGAAAAGAATTGACACTTCCATTGTTCATCTAAAGGTGAGAAGAAGAAAGAGAAGAAGATTCATATTCTCAGGGGGAGAACATTATTTGAGCTATGTTCTATTGAAGTGTTCCCAGGAAGTTTAATTATTATAAAGCTTTGTTCATGATAAATTCTTTAAGTTCAAACTATGAAGGATTTTGAAATAGAGGAAGCTCAAACACAGAGAAAATGAAGATGATACTACATGAATATCAGTTCAATGCTAGAGGAATAAACATCTTTCATTTCAGTTACACAAGAAATTTGGAAATGCAGAATCTGATCCAGAAAAACCAGTAGCATTATTTATAAGTCCCGAACCATTAATTTTTCTAGTTGTTAATTGAGTTATCCTCTCTATGGGATTTATTTGTTAAGTTTAACAATCAAATAGGGGAAGATTGTTGGTGAGATTACGAAGGCGTATGACTAGTAATCATGATAACTCAACACTAGAACAGGATAGGTAAGTAATACTACGCCTACACAGAAATCAGGAAGAAATGAAGATAAGGCAAATACAGTGAATCAAGACATTAGAAGAAGTTTTGAAGTCTACTACAGGTCACTAAAAGAAGTTCATTAATATGTTCAAGCCTCAGTGAAGAATAATGTGTAAAGACTTTCAGGGTTTCAGAAGTGTTGAAGATTCAGTATAAAGTGCCACTAAAAGATTTTAGTGTATTAGCATTGATTGAAGATAGACAGTGTTCGAAGCATAGGAATCCAGAAGAATTGAAGACATGGTAAAGACGAGGGTTAAAGAAGACAGCAGCAGTCTTGAAGTTATACTCACTGAAAGAAGTTCATTTATATGTTCAAACGTCAGCGAAGAACAGATAATGAAGTATTCATGATTGTAGTAAAAATGGAGACGTTGTCTAAGTACCAGAAAAGATTCCAGTGAAAGTATTATGTTTATTGACAATCAGTGTTCGAATCAATGAAGTTACTGCAAACTTAACAATGTACATAAGGCTATAATACGAAGACCTGGATCAAAGTTAGTCGTATGTGAACCAGACCAGTTGCGCTAGACGTCAGTAGTTTATGAAAGGAATCTGAGTATTAACCATAGAAGAATTGTTAAGTTGAAGAACGTACTTGGAAAGAATGACTATTTATTAAGGTAAAAAAAGTGATTTGTAAAGGCTACAGCTAAACAGCTCAAAGGGTGCAGGGTACAAAGTGTCACAACCTTTGTACGAAAAGTGAAAGTTTCAGAACTACAGTCGAAGAACGGAAATAGCTCAGGGTACAGGGTGTAATGTGACAAGACTTTGATACAAGAAATGGAAGTTGGGGAACTTCAGTCAAGGAATGAATAGAGGGTCAAAGTGCAATGACTAAACCGCACTTTGACCATGTAAATCAAATTCAAGCGCAACAAAAGAAATGGCACAATAAAAGTCTTCCTTGGAGCTTTGACCATGGATGAAATGAAGCGCAACTAAAGTTCCTAGCGCCACAAAAATTCTAGCGCAACAAACTTGAAGAAATTTTGTTAAGTAATTAATGACACCACTTAAAGCTACACATGGGATACACTCTACAGGGGCAACAAAATATATTGGCGCAATAAAATATTACTTGACCCCACTTAGCCCTCATCCAATCAAATTACAGCAGCATACTTTATTTGATTTAAAGTCTACACATATAAGAAAAATACAGTCACTTATTTTAAGGAGTCATCTTCTTCAACACAAAAAATGTAGAGAGCTGCTATCATGGCCGGAGTAAGAATAAATAATTTATACACACCCATACCTTGCTCCCGGTCCGATATTAGGACCCGGTTCTTTAATAAAAAATGCTCAGGAGTCCTAAATATCACTCCTTACGGACTCAGTTTTTCGTTGTACTAATTTAGATATATTTGTATAGGAATTGAGCCTTATATTTTTGTGTTAGTAGCAAAGAACTAATTTGTTCTTTGGAAACCAGTTATATTTTTAACTGGGTATAACAATATCCAGGTATATATATAAAAGATATATTCCCCGAATCTTGTCCCATTTATTTTACTTGCTAATTTTCTTGAACCTAATTTATTTATTCGGACACATAAAAAATTAGTATGCAGCTCACCTAAGCACTATAAATGGCCAAATCCACTCCGAAACAATAATTTATTTATCCGCAAATTCCTAAAAGAATTTAAATTATTGTGAGTATCGTATTCAACCCCCCTTATACGATACTTCGGGACCCAACAGGTTAAAGTAGATAGTACTAAATTTTTTAATATGCATAACATGTCTGAATTGCATATTTCTTATCTATAATGCATTGAAGCTGAATGTTACCATGTGTTCTTATTTTCATGCTTGTTTATATAAATTTGAGAATGCATATCTTAGGACTTGCATAATCTTAGGCAAAACATGTATAAGAATCACAATAGGGTAAAGACTGCTAGTCCACCTTAAGTTAGGTTGGAATCACTAATCTCATAGCCTTAAGACTATTTTGTCAAGGCTACTGTAAATGAGAAGTGATCAGTCAAATATAAGTTTATGCATATTAAGGTTGAAGCTGTTGTTACCATTGTTGAAAGTAATATCTCCAACCCATCTGGACTCAATTAAAGTTGAGTACCAAAAAGTTTAATCATTTGTGATTGCAGAGTATGTAACAAAAGGCAAAATCTATGTGATTCGTGACATTTATTACACGAGTTATGTGATTAAGATTGAATCTCTACCATCACAGTTGGTTGAGAAAGCCTGCCCAATGGTAACCTTTGGAGATGACGGCAAATGATGTACAAGGGATTTGACTATCATGTTTTTGGAATTGTCATCAATGGAAGCATCTTTATTGTCAATGGACTTAAGCACTATCTACAGGGCATTAGGAAATTCTTTGTCAAGGGTTTTCTAGAAAAGCTTTAAAAAGGAAAAGTGTTTGATTTCAAGCAAGAAATATGGAAGCTCACTCAACTGAGAGTGAGGAAATTATTTTCGTAGTTGACATGGATTTTGTATGCAAAGGTGAAGTGAGTTTCTTAGTAAAGCTTCATCAGTAAAGAGTTAGCTATAACATATGAAGCTCTCACACTTGGTGAACAAGACAATGGATTCTCTAATAAAGATGAAATTTGTGAGAGGACTGCTTCATTTAGAATTCTATCTTGAAGGACATTTTAAAGCATGTCATATAGGGAAGTCAATAAAAAATCACACTAAAAACAAATTATGTCATGGAAGAAATATTCGTAGTGGTGGTTGATGACAACCCTTGTTACAATTTGGTGATGTTCGTGCATTCAATAAATAATATATCACAGATGGTAATTGATCACATCAGGTAGATCAAGTTAGAAGCAAAGTAAGTTGTGAGAACTTTGAAGTCAGATATTGGAACTCAATTTCGTGAATGAAGATCTAAATAAAGTCTGCACTGATAAAGGTACTTTGAAGCTGAAACAATTAACACAGCATGCTACTTTAATCAATAACAAGATCGTGAAAAGACATCATATGAGTTAATGTCCAACCAGAAGCAAACACTGAAGATCTTTTGTGTGTTTGGAGGAATTTGATATTTATTGAAGATTTATATGAGTATATTGGAAAGTTTGAAGTCGAAAGCTTTCAAGGCATAAATGATGTAAAACCAGAAGGTGATTGAAAGTCTGAATGTATAGTTCTACTACACTAAGATCCCAAGCATTCAAATGAAAGACTATTCTGAATCTTTGAAGTTTGACATCCCATCAGAGTCAAATTCAGATACTGATGTTAAAACTGAGGTTGCAGAAGGAATCAATGATGATTCAGATCCTATTAGTGGAAATGGTAGTGAATCTACACAACTAGTGAACTTTAATAGAATCCACTTTATAAGGTGAAGGATCTTCAACACATCCTAGCAGCAACTTAGTGGAAGCAAATAAAAGAAGGATATACTAGTCATACTCAACACAATGAAGATCAAAGAAATACATTAAGAACATAGCTGCCAAGATAAAAGGTTTAAAGTCAAAGTCATTCCTAGAGTCTAGTTCTTAGTAAACCGAATTATTGAGTAAATGCTAGAAGTGATAATCAAAATGAACATATATTTTTCGGGACCTAACATTTGGAATCCCAAAGAATACTGAAGAAGCACTGATTGATCTAGATTGGGTGATTGCAATGCAAGATGATCTCAATCAGTTCGAAGGCAGAAATTTATTGAAGCTGGAACCCAAACCACAAGACAAGACTGAAATTGGTACAGTAAGGGTTCTCATAAACTGGATAATTATTGGCATTGTAATGAAGGACAAAGCCAAACTGGTTGCTACAGGTTACTATAAAGTAGAAGGCAACGATGATGGAAACAGAATCTTCGGGACTTTCAAGATCAAATAGTAAGCACGAGTAACGAGACTTGATCCTATTAGGGTTGAACAAGTTGATGACCTAACAATAGGATATCCTAGCACATGTTGAGCATTCAAGAATTAATATCTATCATATGAATGTGAACAAGTGTACTCCTGAATGGTGAGTTAAAAGTTGAAGTTGATGTACAACATTTCATGGACTTTGGAGTTGCAGATCATTGGAATTTATATATCATTCTCTTCACAAGCTCTCAATGAATGGAGTTAGGGATTCAAGCAAATCGTCAAGGACATGGTATGACACTCTAACTGCTATTTACTTGAAAATAATTTTATATTAGAGTAGTTATACACATATATCTCTCTAGAATACATGGCTAACACAATGTCATATATGTGCTAGTATACCATGATAATATTAAATGTGGATCTACTAATGTAAATTTGGTAAGAGATATTTGCTAATTAAATGCAAAATAGGTGTAAGATGAGCATATTGGAAGAGTTGCAATTCATTTTGGATTACAAGTAATTCCAAAGAATGATGGCAATTAAAGTAAGTCAAGATTCATTTGAAGATGCACAATTTGGAAGATTCTAGACCTACCAAGACTTCTTGCCAACAAACCACTAAGCTTGATCAGAGTAAATCATGTATATGAACTGAAATGACAAGCTATAGATGTATGATCAGCTCATTACTTATTCAAGTGCATAAATATCATATATTTTATTCTCAATATACCTCTGTACAAGTTTCTAAGTGGATACTAGAGAATCTTATCTTATAGCTAATTTATGAATTGTTAGATATCTTAAGGGATCACCAATTCTTAGAATCGGGTACCCTAAAGATACTAGATTTAACCTAATTGGCTATATAGATATAAATGATACAGGTTATAAGAAAAACATGGAAGTCATTCCTGGAAGCTGTCAATTTCGTGGAAGAAGTTGAATTCTTGTTAAAATGAGAGAAAGCATTCAACACACATAGTTGCAACAAAGGATAAAATTAAAGTAGCTAGTGAATATGCTGCTCTGATCTTCTGGACAAGGAAACTACTTCAACTCCAACAACTCTACTGGATATTCTCTACACCACGTATGAAACAAGCACATTGACGCCATGTATCATTTCTTTCGAGATTATCTTTAGTAGAATAACTTGTATATATTTGCTAGATAACTTGATGAATTTATTTTATCTAAATTGGTTAGTGAACTTGGGATATTATTTATATACATATTTGTTGGGAATCCCATCAATAAGAAATTCTTAAATGAGTTCACAAGTATTAAATTTTCCATATTTAAAGAACTTGTGAATTTGTTTGAAATCGAGTAACTCGTACTTTTTGCTATTAGTTTAATTATCTTGCTTACAATGTTATATGCATATGTGGTAGTTAGATTTTCTAGCATAAGTTAGCAGCATAATTATTTGTATGTTAAATATTTGATGAGTATTAGTCAATGACATCTTACTTAATTACTATGATAGTTTGCTCTGATACTTTTAAATATTTTATTACAAATAATTGTGATACTTTTGATATTAGTGACAATATTTATAATTTATGTTCTAAGTAAATAATGCATATTTTAAAAAATCACTAATATTGAAAGCTGAAGTATTTTCTAAGTTATGTGTATAAAATTCTCAATATTTTATATACTAGGGAAATATTTCTAAATTTAATTTTGTTTGCGAGGATTTGTAATTAGGATCACAAGTATTAAATGTCAATATTTAAAGGACTTATGCATTTCTATTCAACTATTTTCCCGAGCTTATAATTATCAATAATAATTGTTATGAGTATAATTATAATATGCCAGAGTGACAATTATTAGATATAGCGCATGAAGTTAGATGCTAATATTCAATCCTATGAATATTTAATATTTAGCGAATTTTTTTTTATCTTATTAAAATTATGGATTGAAGCAATTCAATGATTATTAGCTTCATAATTCTGATTTGAGCAAATATTAGGAGCATAAGTTTTTGCATTTTGAAATTATTGATAAATATCAAGTAATGATATTTTGTTAATGTTTCTTTATAATTAATTGTGATATTTTTAATATTAGTGAAAATATTTGTTGCTTATCTGAAATCACTAATAATAAAAATATGCCTAAATGCTTATTGTTTTACTGAATAATTGTCATGTGTTATTTGATTTATATATGCATGTTTGTGGTAACTGTTTAGTAGTGCATGAGTATAAATTTTATTTCTCTTTCTTTGACTGAATGTTTTAAACCTGAATGTATTGATAAGAATATCTTGTCTATTTCTTTTCAAAAATGTTTTATCCTACAATACATTCACTTTCTATCAGTTTAAAGAAGAAAACATCAAAATTCTTTTTCAAAAATTCTCTTTTGAAAATCTTTTGATATACATCCCTTCTTTGATTTCTAAAACCTACGGTGTGAATCAACTTTTCTTGAGGATAATCTTTCTATAAATCTCAAAATCTTTGATCCTCTCTCAAAAGTTTTTTTAAAAAAGTTTTATCTTTAAAATTTTTTTCTCTCTTAATTTTTTCTTTTAAAGTGGCAGAAACTTTATGACTGTTATTTTATTCCAAGAAATTATTTTTAACTTCGAGGCATCAATCACTTATAAAATGATTTGTTTTCAAACACTTGTTTCAATGTATGTTTCACAATGATTCATAGTACCTAAACAGTGGTTGTTGCATTAAAGGCCTATTACTGTATTGTTAAGCATACATCCAACCCCAACTGTCATGTTTTTATTTTAAGTCGGGGATACTATCAAGTGGATGAAAATGATGTAAATCATAATTGCATTATGAGTCGGAAAATCATAGTCCTTTATCTGATAAGGATGTTTTGTAAAAAAATTTCAAAATGTACAATACAAATGTTTAATGGAAAAGAGTCATTTTATCAAGATATATTTGGTAAGAGAGTTGAATTTCTTCTTTGGTATAAATTCTCGCTTTTTATTGTGGGAAGTTTGCCTTATAAGAACTTCATAAGGGATATAAACTTTCTTCTCTGATACCTTTCCCGCGTTTTATTATGGGATATGTATCTTAAAGAAAAATTCGTATCATGCTCTTAAATGTTCAATCTTTAGTTCCGACAAAACCTTTTTACTAAAATCACTTTAATGCAATTTATTACCATTCCTTATTATATTTTTTCCTTCTCTTTGACATGAAAAATATGTTTTGGAATGTTATGGTGATTATCTTTTTATCTTGATTGATTCTATCCATTTAGCCCTCAATAGCTTTAGAAGATGGCCAAGAGGTTGAAAACCCATTAATCTCTTATCCAGGACATAGTACCAAGCACTTATTCATCCACTTCCATATATTCAACCCTAGAGATATAAGGAACACATGTTATTTAGAGGTTGATTAGGGAGGAAATGCACTTGATGCAACAAATAAGGATGAAGTCGGAAGTGCACCCACAGCTCTACCTCCAGAGAAGAAAAGTAGTATAAAAATTGAGGTAACTGTAAGCTCATTTGCATCTTCTCAAAAGGATGCAGAGCTGAAAAGGTAATTAAACTGTCTCTCAAATCATTCTTTCAACAGGGTAAGTCCATTGAAATTTGCTCGTCATCCAGAGTATATTGTAATGAGTCAAGCACACCACCAGCACTCACTCTGATGGTAAGCCTAAACAGATAAATTCTAGGAATACATTGCAAGGCGTGCATAGTGAGAGGTATAGGCATTCAGAGGAGATGCAGACTCTAATTTTCCATACATTACATTGTTCAAGGTATTTACCACAAACAGAAGTTAATCTTCTGCATCCCGAAAAGGAGATCTCTTGTTCAGATTTATCTGGGTTTGAGAGGAAACTGCTTGGCAAGAATTCTTCGGATGAGTCAAGTAGGGTATTTTTATACAAAATTCCCGTCACCGGGTTACGAGGGAAACGTATACTCAACTAAGGAGGAGAATTTAGTAGACAAGAAAAAGAAGAAAGTCTTATATTCATATCCTTAGGGGGAGAATTTAGACAAGAAAAAGAAGAAAATCTTATCTTCTGATCCTTATGGGAAATAACAGAATATGGGAGAATCAAGAAACTGTATCTTATACTTGAAAGGAGTTGTCAGTAGAGGATTCCTCATCTAAGTTAGATATATAGAAAACAAATGACACTTCCATTGTTCATCTAAAGGGAAAAGAAGAAAAAGAAGAAGAATCATATTCTCAGGAGGAGAACATTACTTGAGCTATGTTCTACTGAAGACGTTCCCAGGAATTTTAATTTTTATGAAGCTCTGTTCATGATAAGTTCTTTAAGTTCAAACTATGAAGGATTTTAAAGTAGAGGAATCTCAAACATAGAGAAAATGAAGATGATACTACTTGAATATCAGTTCAGTGCTAGAGGAACAAACATCTTTCATTTCAGTTACACAAGAATTCTGAAAATGCAGAATCTGATCCAGAAAAACCAGTAACATTATTTACAAGTCTCGGACCATTACCTTTTCTAGTTAGTTGAGTTATCCTCTCTATGGGATTTGTTTTCTAAGTTTAACAATCAAATAGGGGAGATTATTGGTGAGATTACGAAGTCGTATGAATAGTAATCGTGATAACTCAACACTAGAACATGTCAGGTAAATAATACTATGTCTAACGGAAATCAAGAAGAAATGAAGATAAAGCAGATACAGTGAATCAAGACATTAGAAGAAGTTTTGAAGTCTACTATAGGTCATTGAAAGAAGTTCATGAATATGTTCAAGACTCAGTGAAGAATAATGTGTAAAGACTTTCAGGGTTTTAGAAATGATGAAGATTCAGTATAAAGTGCCGCTAAAAGATTTCAGTGTATTATCATTGATTGAAGACAAACAGTGTTCGAATCATAGGAATCTAGAAGGATTAAAGACAAGGGAAAGACAAAGGTTAAATAAGACAACTGAATTCTTGAAGCTATAATCACTGAAAGAAGTTCAGTTATATGTTCAAGCGTCTGTGAAGAACAGAGAATAAAGTATTCAAGATTATGGTAATAATGGATACGTTGTCGAAATACTAGAAAAGATTTAAGCGAAAGTACAGTGCTTATTAACAGTCAGTGTTTGAAGCAATGCAACAATCCAAAGTTAATCAACTGAAAAAGAATAGAAGTCGAGAGAATTTAATTTAGTGTTAGTCATTTGTGAACCAGACCAGTGCACTAAGCCTCAGCACAACAAAAAGATAATTACCTTGATGTATCAGAAGAAAATCAGTTGATCAAACCACATGAAGAATATTTAAAGTTGTACTCAAAAGCTTCATGAAATAAGCTAAGGAAAGTACATTTTATGCATTCCTACACAAGGGTAGAAGAGTGCAAGAACAATATAATCACAACCGAGACTCAAGGAAATATTCTATAGAAGAGTGCAGGCGCAACAGAAGATAGAAAATGTTCTAAGGCAAGTACATTTTATGTCGTTCCTACAGAAGGGTACAAGAGTGCAGGCGCAACATAAGATAGAAAATGTTCTAAGGTAGGAACATTTTATGTCATTCTTACACAAGGGTACAAGATTGCAGGCGCAACATAAGTTGGAAAATGTTCTAAGGCAAGTACATATTATGTCGTTCCTACACATGGAGTAAGAGTGCAGGAACAAGATAAGTTGGAAAATGTTCAAAGACAAGTACATGTTATGTCGTTCCTGTTAGTAATTGTGCTCTAGAGACAATACTTTTTCTATTTTAAGGAAAATATATATTATTAAAGATTATGTTTTATTGATTATTATTTATTTATTATGTTTTATTTACTGCGTAATAAATTGAAAACATAATAAATGTCCTTGGAATTTTGATACGTATTATATATCTTTAAGTATGTGACTTAAAAATGAGATTATATGAATAGTATCTTATTCCTAAAATTCCCTAGTCGAGTATTATTATTTAAGGACATAATAATGCACAAAAACTAGTATGTTTCTTGACAGATGACCACATCTCATTGGTCATAGGTATGGTGATACTAAAGTCAAGAACATAAGTGCATGTCTCAATGCATGGCACTTGAATGACCCGCCGTGAGATTCTACATGTTAAATAAGTGTCATAAGTAATTCTCACTGTGATAATGGTGTAATGATCCTTAGACCTGAAATCATTATATTTCTATATGAGAATTAATGTACTTTAATTACATTAAAAGTTACCTTTGACCGGGTGATGATAAAAGTGGACATTGGGTATATTATGAATCGTATGAGAAATATGAATGATCTAGATGGGATTTAATCTTCCTAATTTTAGGAGTGATATTATTGGCCTCTTGTTTGAGTGAGACTATGAAATGCACGGCCGTGCTCAAATGTTGATATGATTTTAATAGTCTACTCATCGATCAAGAAAATAAAGATTAAATTATGAAGAGGATGACACGAGACATGCCTTGAGTTTAATATATAATATCAAGATTAAAGGGATTATATTACATGGAACATTATTCACGAAAGGCTTAATCGAATCACCGATTTATTATTATTACTTGGGTAGCAATGATGTATTACTAGATGCCGCTCATTGTTTACAATTTTAATTAGATATTAAAATTGTTGCCAATGTAATAATAACCTACAGGGTCACACACAAAGAACGTTTGAAGGAGAAATAATTTAAATTGTGAAATTAATTTATTTTATTTATGATATTAATTAAGTATGACTTAATTAATTATATAAATAGAATAAATGAATTATTTAAACTAATTCCAAAATTAATAATTAAATAATTAAGTGAGACTTAATTAAATAATTTAGAATTTTGGATTAGTACTAATTATAATTGGATTATAATTAGAAAACTTATTCATCTCTCTATATAATCTCTTTATGGGCTGATTTAATAAGAGAGACATATTTTTACTAAAACCCTAGCCGTTTTGAGAAAAGAGGAAGAGAGAGAGAGAAACAGTTTTCGGGTGCTAGTACACATCAATCCTTCATGAAAAGTGTTCGTGTGGATACCGTAGAGCATAGATCGCGAGAGTGGGATACGTGGTGATTAAACAAGCTTTGGACCTCCATTAATCTTCCATTAATGAACTGTTAAAACTTCTAAAGATATTTATTCTTTATCTCCGAATTAAATCTTTTGTTTTCGCATGGATCTTGCAAAGGGTTTCACTATTTTGATTTTTTTTTGCGTTTATTCCGCTGCGTTGGTGCCTCTAAACCCTTCAATGGCATCAGAGCTACTTGCGAAACGTTTTAATTCGGTTATGTGCTTAATAGTTTTCGATATGTAAGCATGTATGCGATCTATCATGATTTTGTATTGATACAATATGTATATGTTTTTATATATTATGAATATATGATATTCATATGATGTATAATAATGTGATGATTGTGTGTATTGATGTATGTATATGATACATGCTTGTTCTTATTATGGGAATCGTATTCGATACGAATTCTGAAACGGCTGACGTAGATTTTCTGAAATCTATGTCCGTTGTCCGATTTTCGCAAACGATATGTGTTTTCTGACTGGAATCGGGTCACTGAGCAATACTGACTTTGTCATCTCTGCGTCTGTAATCCATTAGATGTCGGTACAGACCCCAAAACGGTGATTTATTATTTTTTAAAAATTATTTGATTTTCTAAAATTTTGAGTATATGTATGTATATATTATGAATATATGATATTCATGTGATGTATAATTATGTGATGATTGTTTGTATCACTGTGTATATATATATATGATATATTCTTGTTCTTGTTATGGGGATTGTATATGATACGATTTCGGAAACACCGTCAGATTTGGTGAAATCTGATTGCCGTATCCGATTTTCGCAAACGATATGTGTTTTCTGACTGGAATCGGGCCAATGAACAACACTGATAGCTTTTCTATCATCAGCGGGTCTGTAAGGCGTTTGACAGCGTTAAGGGCCTCGAAACAGCGATTTATTTTCTTCAGAAATCTGTTTTTAATTTTCTGAAATTTTGAAATTTATTATATATGATTATATGATATGTTTATATAATCTTAGATATATTATATGTGTTATGTGATAGCATGGTGGATGGTTATGGCCTAAAGACCCATAGTATAGTGGTTTTAATCTATGGTTTTGGTTTCTAAATACGACTTGCATGTCGTTTATTCATTGTAATTTAATTATCTCGAATGTAACTCGAGTTCTTCTTGTAATTTTATTAGAATAGTTTTATTTTTATTATTCAATGTAATTATCAATGAAGACTTGCAAGCAAGGAGGCGATCCAAAAGGGGATGATGGAGCAATGAAGAAAGAAGACATGTACTAAATAGTATTTTAAAACCACCATAGACTGACCTTGATATTTCCATTAGCTTGGAAAGATCACATAGGATGGGGCCATAACCAAACACGTTTAATTTACGCACATTACATATATGTATATGATTGCATGTGTTAGTATGTATGCGTAGATATAATCGAGATGCATGCTTAATATTGATTAATCATGTATGTATTAGATACGACACCCATGCCATGTTTGCTTAAGAAAGATAAAATCTGTAACGATTCAAGATTTAAAGATTGAACAAACGATCATGAGATTCTTGTGTTTATGAACAAGGTATTAAATATGAATTTTCTTTTTCTGATATTGGAAGATTTTGTCAAAAACGGATTATTAGTTTAATTCGTAAGGAAGTTGTGTTTTAAGTGAGACCGCTTGTGACTTCTCCGATGACCTGGAAATCAATCCATTGACGAATATTGAAATGAATTATTTGATCAAGGAAAAATTGAGAATCTCTTTATGATGGGATCATGATCGTTAAAATAAATAATAAAAATCCCTAAATACATATTAAGTTAATCGGATGTCTTCCAATGTTTAATACTCGTCAAGATCTAGATTGAGAAGGAGTGGGTTTGCCAAAGCAAAGTACTTTTATCAATCATGGGAAGACGTGATAAGTAAGTGTACTTAGTTTATTGAAACATTGGGTCTATGTAATAACCCGTATTTTTGACGCTCCGGGTTAATAAGATTTTTGGATAATTTTTTTTTATTTTATGGAGAAATGATTTTATGGATTTATTTTTTTCATAAGGTACGGGAAATGTGAGACCGTATTGTTAATATATGGGGTATTTGAAAATATGTGTATCGGTGTTACGGTAGCATACGCAATCAATATGGGATTTATAATTATTTTTGGTCTAACAAAAATAAATTTGAAGACCGGATAGAAGTCGTGGCAGAGTTTGAGAGATTGTGTAAGTGAAGAGTATTCGTTCGGAGAATTGTTTCGTAAATTCTCCAAACAATTAAAGAGTATTAATTTAATGATTCTAAAATACATTAGAATCATAATATGAGATTTTAAGTTTTTAAAACTTTGGTGGGACGAAAGAAAAGAGTACGATAACGAGAGATTAAAACGTTATCGGGAAATTACGCGACTCCCGCACGAACCTTTTAAAACACTAGTTTCCACCACACAAAAATCACTTTTTGCGTTTCATTTCTTCACCTTGAAGAACTCAGCCGAAGCATGGTGGGGGGAGAAGAAAAATTTCTTTGATTGCTCGTTGCTTGCTCATTTCTCCACCGTTTCTTGCGCTTGATAGCTTGAATCGAAGGTAATCATCTCACCTTGCTTTGTCTTGATTCTTGTAATCATTCCTCCACTAAATCTTCACTTATGATCCATGGAAGATGACTGTGAACAGTAACTCCGAATATAAATAATCTTATTTCTTTGATTCTTGGATTCCTATAGCTTGGTGGATGATTGTTATAGCATATATACGTTATGGGTAGTGAGAATCATCCATGTATGACCCTAGAAACGCATGTTTTGATTAATTGATTTCTAGGTTTTGGTTTTTTATGCTTGACTGATTTTTTTGCTTGAGGGTGTGGTATGTTGGTTGTTGATGTTGATTGAGGAGTTTGGGATTGTTTGTTGGTTGATTTGGAGTAGAATAAAAATGGAAAACGATGAGAAAACAAACGTAACCATGCCAATTTTTTTCGTGACCTAACTGCTGTAACTGTCCAGAAAAATCTGGGAACGTTCGGTCACTGTTCTTGGCGTATGGCTGATATGGTTAGATAGTAGATTGTCTCTAGATCGTTTGGGCGCTAATTTTGCGTCGTTTGGATTAACGAGTAAAAAGTTATGTGAGCTTTAGTAAAGACCGCGCAAAGCTAAATTTGCTGCGTTTTGTTGTGAGATGATTCAGTTCGTTTTTGGCCTAACTGAAATGTTTTGGAGATAAAAATTTTATGGGAACTTTAGAAGATATGCATGAGGCTATCTGCCAAAATTTGTAGCTAAATGATTAATTTTCAATTTATGAAAAATGTTTAAGTGGACTGAGTGCAGTAACATTTTAAAGTCCAGTGTTGTCTGCCCTGTTTTGGGAGATTGTTTTGAAAAGGTTAGAAGCCTTATTTCATGTTAGTCAAGTGTATAAAATTGTATATTATAAAATTGTTGGATACTTGGGTTGAGTGGGCGAGTCTTTGATTTCAATGAAATCACTCGAACTCCCCACCACCAACAATGAGTTTATATGAGCTGGTGGAGTAATCTTATGATTCGAAAATGATTTAATTTGAGCAAACAATTTAGTTTCGTTTAAATGACATGATTCGAGGATTGATTACTAATGGTTTGGAATTGTTGGACCTACTTAGTCATTCTGGATTTTTTCTAAAATAGTAGTTGGTCACCGCCGGTTAGGGCGGGTTGAACTTGGTTTTCAAAACGTTAGGATTAAAAACCGGAATCGACTATAGTATGGTAAAGGAATTGGTTTTAAAGTAAGTTTGACTTTATATATAGTCGAATGAATTGTTGATTGGCTTGGTTTGAAAACAGGTGGATAGTCCGATTTACGAAAAGGTCATGTCCAATTTTCTGTAGAAAAGACAGCCGCTTAGACCTAATAAGCGTCTAGGATGGATAAATTTTGAAAACAAAAGGTTTAAGTGTAAAATGGGAGAAGTTGGAATAGCATCCTTGGACTCCAGGCAAGTTTTCAACTCTATCCTTTTATTCCATATCAGAATATTATTAATTCCTGGTGATGCCAAAATTTTTGAACTCTTTGATTTAATGATAAGTTCTTCGATTATACACTTTTGTTGTGTTTGGAACTGTCTTGTTCATTTATAACTTGATTATTCTGCTACTCTGAACTTCTTGAAAAGTTAGAGTATGCAAGTATTCGACGCTTTGTCATTTCAATTCTGATTTATGACAAGATTGTGTATATGTTGTTAAGATTGTTTATCGTGAGTTGTTTCGAATCTTTTTCAACCTAACCCTGAGACTCCTCGGAACTTCTTAAAAAGTTAGAGGACGTTTATTCTTCAGTTTTGTGTAACTGAATCTGGTGTTGAGCATATTTTTTCCGGTGCTCGATGGTCGACCGGGAGTAGTCTAGCGTGTCTCGACGGTAAGTCGAGGTTCAATGTTTTAAATAATATTTAGTTTATTAAATATTATTTAAAGAATATAGAAAGTGTTTAAAGGTTAATTAAATACTTTCGACTCGTTTTGGTTTATTTAAATATTATTTAAATATGTTGAATCATTTAAGATTATTTAAATATTAAATAATCCTGATTATATTTGAATTAAATATTTTAATTCTTTTAAATCCTTTTAATATTTTTCGAGGACTATTCTGGGCCTCCTAAATATTAATAAAATATTTAATTATTCTTTAAAAATATTCTGGAGTTGTCTAAACTTCTTTAAATATTATTTTTCATTAAATAATAAATAGTGAGCGATGACTCGAATATTTTGTATTTATTCCGAGTCGATAACTCCAGGTTCGGGAGGTAACATCCGGCTCCGATATTCCTCCCAGTTGTATAGGTGCCTTATGGCCCATTGTTTTACTCCAAAAATGTAATATTTTGTGGAGTCTATTTTCACTTGTATTAGTGGCTCCCCGGTCGCGTTCTTGAGTCTCCTTGATTCAAGGATTTCTGTCTTGTTAAATTCGTTGACTGAGAGTCAACCCAGATGTTTCGAGAGTACTCTCACCCTGTTTCGGGAGCCAAGCTATTGGCAGATATTGAAATCTTACAATAGGTCGTTGTTGTTCTGGAAGGTTGTATTAAATTCCTTTCCTTATCTGTTGATTGAAATCCTAGAGTGGATTGTTGTTGTTCTGGAAGGTTGTATTAAATTCCCTTCCTTATCTGTTGATTGAAATCCTAGAGTGGGTTGTTGTTGTTCTGGAAGGTTGTATTAAATTCCCTTCCTTATCTGTTGATGAAATCCTGTGATGGATTGTTGTGTTGTTCTGGAAGATTGTATTAAATTCCCTTCCATATCTGTTGATAAATTGTTGTTATTCTAGAAGGCTTGATTAAATTTCCTTCTAGGTTTGATGAATGTTTAAGTATTCATCAGGGACTGGAGTAAAAGTTATGTAAGAGGTCGGGGACGCACGACCCAGCCGTAATTAAAGGCCCATGAGTTGTCTAGGGTGACGTCCCGATAAGGGGTTGTCCTTCTACTAGTAGAGAAAATGACGTAATGTCGATTGTACATGCGACTGATCATCGAGTACAATAAGGCGTTGAAAAATCTCTAGTTAATCCCGTTTCTTCCAATTGGAATTTGACGTTGCACCGTAACGAAAGCCTAGGTACTGAGTTACCGATAGTGTCAACGGGAATGTAATCCACTCTGAGTTGGTTGGTTATTTTGAATACTGTTTTATTCGTATATATCAGTTTCATTGGTCCTACACTAATGATAGTGTTAATGGGAACTGTTGAAATTTCATTGGTCCTACACTAACGATAGTGTTAATGGGATCTGTTGAAATTTCATTGGTCCTACACTAACGATAGTGTTAATGGGAACTGTTGAGCTGTTATTGATTCTTTTCGCAGTAACTTGAACTGCGTTCTTATCGTGAATATCTTCTTGTCTTGCGAACTTTGCTTCCGTTATTGTCGAGATATAACTGGTTATACATCTTCACTCATATTGTAAGTTGTATACTGTTATTGTTGAATATCCAGTTGGGATAGTTGCGGCTATCACCTTTTTCTTGAAATATTCTGATAAATAACTTGTTGGGCATTCTTTGGCTCATTCTTGCTTTTTGTAAACCTTATATCTTGCAGTAAGACTTGTCCAGCGGATGCAAAGGAAAGGAGAGGCTCGAGCTTGAGTTAGTTAGGTTCATGGCTTCTACAGGCGGTGTAAGCCAGATAGGATTTCAGTTTAGAATCCTAATAATTATTGTAAAATATGCAATGTAATAATAAATGTTGAAACAGTGTTGACTTCTAATGTAACTTCAGGTAGAGGTTATATTAGTAGCATGAGATCCTGAGTTTATTCCAGTTGGATTATAATAACTGTTACTATTTTAAGTTCGTTTCCTGAGACTATAACTTGAGTTGTGTATTTGGTTTGGGGTCACTGCTTTTATGTTGGGTTATTATAATGGTTAAGCAGGTGAGTGATGTTATTGTGGTGAAAATTGGACCGTGATGACCCGGATTCCTGACCCCGGATCTGGGGGCGTCACAGAGATGGTATCAGAGCTCTAGGTTATAGTACTCAGGAACGAGAGAGTTAAGAGTTATGTTTGGATAAGATTAAGAAAGAGTGAGCTCAGATCGAGTTCATAATCGGGCTATCAGATGTAGCAGTGATTTATATTATGAGACTAATATACTCATATAAGGATAGTTAGGAAAGATAATAAGAACTTTCCTTACAAAGACGTCGAACACTAGCTGAGGAGACTCATCTGAGTAAGAGGATTTATGATTGAGAATGAGAGCTTGAGAATTATGGAGCACTTATAAAGGAGCTCAGATATGCTATAAGTGTAGCACTAAGTATGCTAGTACCCCAGGACTGAGGGGAGCATTACTGAGAGAAGAAAAACCACTTCATTCTTGGCACAATCGTTAAGATGACCGTGTTCAAATTGATGGCGTGTCAAATCTTCACCAATCTTTCATCTATTGGCAATAAGTCAAAGAGATAGTATGCATTTCAGCAAACTCTTATTAATGTTATGGAGTGAATGTGATTGATGGTCCAAGATATTGACCATTGATATTGTTGTTGACTGACTCATGGATACTCGAGAGTAAGTATATATATAGAGTGACTCATAGTTATTTCTCTTTTGGTATACATTATGTTATAAGTGATTATTGAGATGTTGATGTTTGGGAACTGTGAAAGTTTTGGGATTATAATTGAGGTGTTTTACACTGGGCATAGTCCGACATATGAATAGGTCATGCCCAATTTTCTGTAGAAAATACGTTCCCATTAGTTTAATGAAATTTAGAAATAAGAGGACGTATAAATGGAATGTTTTAGGGTAAAATGGAGTAGTATGGCTTAAAGAATATAGCCATCTATATATGAGCAATATTGAGGATTCTGTTGAGGATTCTCTGAGAGTAAAAAGTAAAGCCTTAATTTAAATGATGTATGGTATGCATACAATGTAGAGTTGCAACAAAGAGATGAGATACGCACTTGATATAATTCTTGAATATATTAAGGATGTTGGATTAAAGTAAGCCTTGGGATAGAAGTGACCGCCACATTGCAAATATGGTGGTTGGATTCACCAGTATAAAGGAGTTATGGCATAAATGCTGGTATGGAGTTACTTGTTTTAATAGTGGAATTCCGGACTAGAGAGCGGTCCGAGTAGTCATTTATGATCCTAAATTTCTGAAAAGTATTTGGTCGAGGCCTAATAAGATCGTTGATTCAGCAAGAACTCTTATGAACTTGGTTGAACAAAGAATTCTTTAGCCATAGCTATTTCTTGCATTATGCAACTGTTTCCTAAGTATCTGGAAATTCAGATGTAATTAAAGTTCTAGACCTGAAACAAGAGTGTGTCAGATCATGAATCAAAGTCTATGGGAATTGTCAAGATTGTCCCAAAGGAAGTGAATTGTGAATAAAGTCACAGTGTTGGAAATAACTAACTATGATAGAATGTGAAAATGAAGTGCTGAAAATGGAAAAGAAATTTGAGGACCAGAAAGGAAGATAAATGTATGGAGATTCTAAGAAACCATTTGATAAGGAATTGGAGCTCTACTTCGGTAAGAACAGTGGATTAAGAAATATGAGCGGATTGGCGTACGGTTAATTATGGTTCACCCAAGCCAATCGAGGCCTCACTTACTAAACAGTGAGCCTGATATGGGAGAATATGTGAAATGGATAGCAAGAAGCTATAATTGTAAAGTCTAGATGTTATGATAATGATTGCCCTAAAAGAAGGGATGACATGTTTTAAATATGGAGTATAAGGGAAAGGTAAAATGGCATGAAGGTTGACTGGTGTACCGGTTTGACATAGATTTAAGTCCCTTCCAGATTGAAGAATTGATGTGATGTTGAGAATGGATTAAGTGAATTGATTAATTTAGCAATCAATATTGGAGATCCATAATATGGATAGACATAATATTCGACCACTCGAGAAATTAGTCTACTGGAGAAAATATGTTGAGGATAGGTTATTACCAACTAAAGAATTACCTAGATGGTATGCCAAGGATGACATTTGGCGCGCGATAAGGACAGTATGAGTCTTTCATGAGGTAGCTTGTATTAATGAATGCACATGTACTTTCTAAGGATTAATTGGAGTTATAAAAAATAATTGGACAAGTTGTCGTAGTCTTCACAGAGGATATCATGATATGGCTAAAGGTGAGGAAGAACCCGAAGGTAATATATATATATCATCATAAAATCTTAAAAGAAAAGAGGTTGAATGACAAATTCTGTAAGAGTGGGTTTTGAATAAAACGAGTTTAAATTTTGAAGACATATAGTAAGTGGCGAAGAAAGTTTAAGGAAAGTAAAGGACAAATATGAGTAATTGTCCTAATGTGGTAAGTACCAGATGATAAAAGGTGAATCTTGTAATTAATAATTACATGTCTTTTGAGGGATTGCTTGTGCACGGAAGCACCTAGCAGAAATAATTTTATATACGTTGGAGTAACGGGAGAAACATGAATTAAGGTATCCTAATTATGAATCGGAGGAAATAGCCATAACGGTTGCACTGAACCGGTAGAAACATCACTTGAATGGGTAGAAACGGAGAAAGTACAAAGACCATAAAAGTCTTAAGGATTTATTCATTCGGAAAGAATAGAAATGAGAAATAAGAAATTTGGGGATTTTGTCAATAGGTTCCTAAATGAGTAGGGACTGTTGTATATTGAGTTTGTAATGCATTAAGGAATGAAAATCTCAAACTATATTTTCTCTCCCTTTCAAAATCATTTTCTTCTAAATGTTAACTATTTTTCATCCGATTGAGATGAACAATGCATATGGTGTGACTTCTTGTCTATGTGACAAAAGTCTGGTGGGCAACCACTCGATTATGTATTATAAACCAGAAAGTACTAAAGACTGGTCATCTTGAGTACAAATATGGTTGTTCTCAGTCATATCTAAATTATTTTCTTTCTTATTTATCAAATACATTCGAAAATGAGCATATTGATCTACTTTGTGTTAAGGGCAAATTTGATGAATGATAGATAACTGTGGACATGGACCAGTTGACAAGCATCGGATACAAGTTTTAGGATGGGAAACGATTAATAAAAACTCAAGGTAGACAAAGCGAATTTGGTGATCAAGCCAGGAATGGCAGAGAGTATGAAGCGAAAGACTTCGTGTTGCTGAAAGCATTATCGTGGAAAGAAGTAGCGAGACGTGGTAAGAAAGAGAATTTATGCTAGAGGAATATTGAATCTTGTAAGGTCTTGAAGTACATTAAGAAGGTGTATGTGAAGTGCTGCTCTTTCCCAATTTTAAAGAATCAATCGTGCGTATCAGAAGCGAATGCTATGAAATTATAGATATCATCGACTGAATAGAGCAAATGGTGAAAAGTGAAGTAATAATGCTGAGGAGGTTGTACGAAACCAAGAAGGTTGGAGTCTCAATCTAAAAAGTAGAAAGCGAGGTGTGAAAAGAGTAACCTCGGTTGTTCTCGTATGAAATCCGAGGACGGAATCCTTTTAAGGCGGGGAGACTGTAATAACCCGTATTTTTGATGCTCGGGGTTATTAATATTTTTGGATAAAATTTTTTTATTTTATGGAGAAATGATTTTATGGATTTATTTTCTACATAAGGTACCGGAAATGTGAGACCGTATTGTTAATATACGGGGTATTTGAAAATATGCGTATCAGTGTTACGGTAGCATACGCAATCAATATGGGATTTATAATTATTTTTGGTCTAACAAAAATAAATTTGAAGACCGGATAGAAGTCGTGGCAGAGTTTGAGAGATGGTGTAAGTGAAGAGTATTTATTCGGAGAATTGTTTCGTAAATTCTCCAAACAATTAAAGAGTATTAATTTAATGATTCTAAAATACATTAGAATCATAATATGAGATTTTAAGTTTTTAAAACTTAGGTGGGACGAAAGAAAAGAGTACGATAACGAGAGATTAAAACGTTATCGGGAAATTACGCGACTCCCGCACGAACCTTTTAAAACACTAGCTTCCACCACACAAAAATCACTTTTTGCGTTTCATTTCTTCACCTTGAACTCAGCCGAAGCATGGTGGGGGGAGAAGAAAAATTTTTTTGATTGCTCGTTGCTTGCTCATTTCTCCACCGTTTCTTGCGCTTGATAGCTTGAATCGAAGGTAATCATCTCACCTTGCTTTGTCTTGATTCTTGTAATCATTCCTCCACTAAATCTTCACTTATGATCCATGGAAGTTGACTGTGAACAGTAACTCCGAATATAAATAATCTTATTTCTTTGATTCTTGGATTCCTATAGCTTGGTGGATGATTGTTATAGCATATATATGTTATGGGTAGTGAGAATCATCCATGTATGACCCTAGAAACGCATGTTTTGATTAATTGATTTCTAGGTTTTGGTTTTTTATGCTTGACTGATTTTTTTGCTTGAGGGTGTGGTGTGTTGGTTGTTGATGTTGATTGAGGAGTTTGGGATTGTTTGTTGGTTGATTTGGAGTAGAATAAAAATGAAAAACGATGAGAAAACAAACGTAACCATGCCAATTTTTTTCGTGACCTAATTGCTGCAACTGTCCAGAAAAATCTGGGAACGTTCGTTCACTGTTCTTGGCGTATGGCTGATATGGTTAGATAGTAGATTGTCTCTAGATCGTTTGGGCGCTAATTTTGCGTCGTTTGGATTAACGAGTAAAAAGTTATGTGAGCTTTAGTAAAGACCGCACAAAGCTAAATTTGCTGCGTTTTGTTGTGAGATGATTCAGTTCGTTTTTGGCCTAACTGAAATGTTTTGGAGATAAAAATTTTATGGGAACTTTAGAAGATATGCATGAGGCTATCTGCCAAAATTTGTAGCTAAATGATCAATTTTCAATTTATGAAAAATGTTTAAGTGGACTGAGTGCAGTAACATTTTAAAGTCCAGTGTTGTCTGCCCTGTTTTGGGAGATTGTTTTGAAAAGGTTAAAAGCCTTATTTCATGTTAGTCAAGTGTATAAAATTGTATATTATAAAATTGTTGGATACTTGGGTTGAGTGGACGAGTCTTTGATTTCAATGAAATCGCTCGAACTCCCCACCACCAACAATGAGTTTATATGAGCTGGTGGAGTAATCTTATGATTCAAAAATGATTTAATTTTAGCAAACAATTTAGTTTCGTTTAAATGACATGATTCGAGGATTGATTACTAATGGTTTGGAATTGTTGGACCTACTTAGTCATTCTGAATTTTTTCTAAAATAGTAGTTGGTCACCGCCGGTTAGGGCGGGTTGGACTTGGTTTTCAAAACGTTAGGATTAAAAACCGGAATCGACTATAGTATGGTAAAGGAATTGGTTTTAAAGTAAGTTTGACTTTATATATAGTCGAAGGAATTGTTGATTGGGTTGGTTTGAAAACAGGTGGATAGTCCGATTTACGAAAAGGTCATGTCCAATTTTCTGTAGAAAAGACAGCTGCTTAGGCCTAATAAGCGTCTAGGATGGATAAATTTTGAAAACAAAAGGTTTAAGTGTAAAATGGGAGAAGTTGGAATAGCATTCTTGGACTCCAGGCAAGTTTTCAACTCTATCCTTTTATTCCATATCAGAATATTATTAATTCCTGGTGATGCCAAAATTTTTGAACTCTTTGACTTAATGATAAGTTCTTCGATTATACACTTTTGTTGTGTTTGGAACTGTCTTGTTCATTTATAACTTGATTATTCTGCTACTCTGAACTTCTCGAAAAGTTAGAGTATGCAAGTATTCGACGCTTTGTCATTTCAATTCTGATTTATGACAAGATTGTGTATAGGTTGTTAAGATTATTTATCGTGAGTTGTTTCGAATCTTTTTCAACCTAACCCTGAGACTCCTCGGAACTTCTTAAAAAGTTAGAGGACGTTTATTCTTCAGTTTTGTGTAACTGAATCTGGTGTTGAGCATATTTTTTCCGGTGCTCGATGGTCGACCGGGAGTAGTCTAGCGTGTCTCGACGGTAAGTCGAGGTTCAATGTTTTAAATAATATTTAGTTTATTAAATATTATTTAAAGAATATAGAAAGTGTTTAAAGGTTAATTAAATACTTTCGACTCGTTTTGGTTTATTTAAATATTATTTAAATATGTTGATTCATTTAAGATTATTTAAATATTAAATAATCCTGATTATATTTGAATTAAATATTTTAATTCTTTTAAATCCTTTTAATATTTTTCGAGGACTATTCTGGGCCTCCTAAATATTAATAAAATATTTAATTATTCTTTAAAAATATTCTGGAGTTGTCTAAACTTCTTTAAATATTATTTTTCATTAAATAATAAATAGTGAGCGATGACTCGAATATTTTGTATTTATTCTGAGTCGATAACTCCAGGTTCGGGAGGTAACGTCCGGCTCTGATATTCCTCCCAGTTGTATAGGTGCCTTATGGCCCATTGTTTTACTCCAAAAATGTAATATTTTGTGGAGTCTATTTTCACTTGTATTAGTGGCTCCCCGGTCGCGTTCTTGAGTCTCCTTGATTCAAGGGTTTCTGTCTTGTTAAATTCGTTGACTGAGAGTCAACCCAGATGTTTCGAGAGTACTCCCACCCTGTTTCGGGAGCCAAGCTATTGGCAGATATTGAAATCTTACAATAGGTCGTTGTTGTTCTGGAAGGTTGTATTAAATTCCCTTCCTTATTTGTTGATTGAAATCCTAGAGTGGATTGTTGTTGTTCTGGAAGGTTGTATTAAATTCCCTTCCTTATCTGTTGATTGAAATCCTAGAGTGGATTGTTGTTGTTCTGGAAGGTTGTATTAAATTCCCTTCCTTATCTGTTGATGAAATCCTGTGATGGATTGTTGTGTTGTTCTGGAAGGTTGTATTAAATTCCCTTCCTTATCTGTTGATGAATTGTTGTTATTCTAGAAGCCTTGATTAAATTTCCTTCTAGGTTTGATGAATGTTTAAGTATTCATCAGGGACTGGAGTAAAAGTTGTGTAAGAGGTCGGGGACGCACGACCCAGCCGTAATTAAAGGCCCATGAGTTGCCTAGGGTGACGTCCCGATAAGGGGTTGTCCTTCTACTAGTAGAGAAAATGACGTAATGTCGATTGTACATGCGACTGATCATCGAGTACAATAAGGCGTTGAAAAATCTCCAGTTAATCCCGTTTCTTCCAATTGGAATTTGACGTTGCACTGTAACGAAAGCCTAGGTGCTGAGTTACCGATAGTGTCAACGGGAATGTAATCCACTCTGAATTGGTTGGTTGTTTTGAATACTGTTTTATTAGTATATATCAGTTTCATTGGTCCTACACTAATGATAGTGTTAATGGGAACTGTTGAAATTTCATTGGTCCTACACTAACGATAGTGTTAATGGGAACTGTTGAAATTTCATTGGTCCTACACTAACGATAGTGTTAATGGGAACTGTTGAGCTGCTATTGATTCTTTTCGCAGTAACTTGAACTGTGTTCTTATCGTGAATATCTTCTTGTCTTGCGAACTTTGCTTCTGTTATTGTCGAGATATAACTGGTTATACATCTTCACTCATATTGTAAGTTGTATACTATTATTGTTGAATATCCAGTTGGGATAGTTGCGGCTATCACCTTTTTCTTGAAATATTCTGATAAATAACTTGCTGAGCATTCTTTGGCTCATTCTTGCTTTTTGTAAACCTTATATCTTGCAGTAAGACTTGTCCAGCGGATGCAAAGGAAAGGAGAGGCTCGAGCTTGAGTTAGTCAGGTTCATGGCTTCTACAGGCGGTGTAAGCCAGATAGGATTTCAGTTTAGAATCCTAATAATTATTGTAAAATATGCAATGTAATAATAAATGTTGAAACAGTGTTGACTTCTAATGTAACTTCAGGTAGAGGTTATATTAATAGCATGAGATCCTGAGTTTATTCCAGTTGGATTATAATAACTGTTACTATTTTAAGTTCGTTTCCTGAGACTATAACTTGAGTTGTGTATTTGGTTTGGGGTCACTGCTTTTATGTTGGGTTATTATAATGGTTAAGCAGGTGAGTGATGTTATTGTGGTGAAAATTGGACCGTGATGACCCGGATTCCTAACCCCGGATTTGGGGGCGTCACAGTCTAACTTAACTAAATCATCACAATAGGATTGTGGGTTTAAAAGCATAGAGTTTGATGAGATTTATTAGATAAATGTGTACAAAGGGTTGTTCTACTAAACTTTCCAAGAGTTATATTTGATATAATCGACAAATGTTGTCTACATAAATAGTCATGTTTTGAGTGTATTAGCCAACGCTATCTTAAAACATGGATGAAATATGGATCTTGGCTCACTAGAAAGATTTAAAGAAATGTTTTCCAAATTAATAGTTAGGGCTATTAGTTTGATAAAAATAGTGGGAGGTATATGGTGATATACCATAATCACTTAAACATAATTAATATTAAATTTGCAATCTAGTTTATTTTATACACTTTAATATTGTAGATATCAAATGATAAACACAAACAACTTCTCTATGCGATCAGGTCTTGAGAAGGACAAGTTGACGAGAATATATTTCCTTGACTGACATAGAGCTTGAGGATTGTCCTCAGACACCACGATGTTAGTCAAATCTCTTCCCCTGCTCTTAAAGTTGAGAATGTAACATGTGCAAATCATAGTGCTTATTGGAAGTAAATTGATGTTGCGACTGATGTTTCATGTCTCATGCTCGCAAATATGTGTGATGAGCTTAAGAAGCAACACGAGCATATAGATGCTTATGAGACATTTGAGCACAAGATATATTTGAAAATAAAAGGGCACTATTCACTTACAAGTAGGGAGAGTGAGACCCGGTTACACCACATGTTCTAAAGATTATAGGGTATAATGAGTACCTTTGATATTTTGGGTTTCCAGATTGGTCTGGAGACTTAGTTAGATTTGATCTTACAATCGTAGGACAAATATTATTCTTAGTTTGTTATGAACAATAAAATGAATAACATTGGTAAAACACCCATTGAGTTGCTAAGCATGTTGAGAACTGCTGAAAACAATATGATAAATGCATGAACTACTACTATATTGATGGTAAACATAGGGAATGCAAAAGGGAAAGGAAAATGGAAAGGCAAGGGGAAGATTTGATCTAGTTCCGTTGTCAAACCAAAGTCCAATACCTAAAGCAAACTTTAAAGTCTGAATGAGGTGTTGATAAAGAAGACAATTGTCGCTTCTGTGAAAAATTGGGAGACTGGAAATTAAACTGTCATGCTTATTTGGAAGATCTGATAAAGATGATCAATAAGGGTCAAGCTTCAGGTATTGGGTTGGAATTGGAGTAAAAGTAGTTGCTCTGGTTAGAGGAATTCGTTACTTAACTTTTAGCCTATAAGGAAAATTTAGAACTTGATAATTGTTACAACGTGCTTGCAATTGGCAGAGACATTATTTCAGTTTCTTGTTTGGACAAGAAAGGCTTTTTAATTTTAATTAAATAACAATAGTTGTTTATTCTATTTTGATGATGAGACTTATAATGTTGCACAACTAATTAACAATTTATATGTTCTAAAGTGACTCAAATCAAATATTACCTTTGGCACTGTTGTTGATGCCATATTAATGAGAAACGCATTTCCAGAATACATGAGGATGCATTCATGGATAAGTTTGATTATGAATTATACAAAATGATGCGAATCTTGGTTTATTTAGAAAAATGACTAAAGCTCCTTTTACCGGACATGGTGAAGGGGTCATTGAACGGGTATGACTTATACATAGTGATGTATGTGGTCATATGTATACGATGACAAAATGTAGATTTTATTAACGTCATAAAATTTACTAATTATTTTAGTAGATACGGATATATGTATCTTTTGAAGAACTAATCCGAATCATTTAAAAAGTTCAAAGACTATAAAGATGAAGTAGAAAATATCAAAGAAAATTTTTTTTTGATAGGAGGGATCACACCTTGTTGGACATGGTACGATCAATGTTGAGTCAAGGAATCTTCCAATTAGTTTCTGGGGTTGCACCTTGGAAACGGCTCCACATACACTTAACCGTGTTTCTACTAAAATGGTTCAAAAGACTCCTTATAAGATATGGACTAAGAAACGTCACAGCATGTCATTTATGAAAATTTAGGGATGTAAAGCGTTTGTGAAACGTCTAATCTCTGACAAGCTAGGACCAAAATCAGATAAATGTAATTTTATGGGATACCCAACTGAAACAGGGGGTTATTCTTTCTATAATCCTTCCGAGAACAAAGTGTTTGTTGCTTGAACTGCTATGTTCCTTGAGAGAGATGCTCTCTAAGAAAGACAATGGGAGGATAATAGATCTCGATGAAGTTCGAGACGCACATGATAACATTGAACCAATGGAGGAACCTAAGCAGAATGTACAAGAAAACAATACTGCTCAAGAAACACAGGTTGTTCGTAGGTTTGGTAGGATTCACCATGAGCCCGAGAGATATTATGGATTTCTCTTGACTCAAGATGGTGATGTGATGCTTGTGGATGAAGATGAGCCTCTCACCTACCAAGACGCTATGAACACTCCAGATTCTAAGAGATGGAACATTTATTTTCATGAAACAGTAAAAAAGAGTTTGACTTTATTCAGAATGAAGATGAAACTTGTGGTTACAAGAAGTTTAGTGGGAGCCATGTGGCATTCCTAGTATTATATGTTGATGATATATTACTAATAGGGAATGTCATTCCTTCTCTATAGACTGTGAAGACTTGGTTGAGAAATAATTTCTCAATGAAAGACTTAGGCGATGCGACCTATATATTAGGGATCAGGATCTATAGAGATAGATCAAGGAGATTGATCGACCTAAGTTAGAGTACATACATTGACAAAGTTTTACATCGATTTTGAATGCAAAGAGGCTAAAATGGATATGTCCCAATGTCTCATGGGATAGTGATCTCAAAATAAAATTTGTCCTAAATCATTGGATGATAAGGACCGCATGAGTAAAGTTCCATATGCGTTAGCAATTGGTTTTATAATGTATGCAATGATATGTACTCGTCCTGATGTCTCGTATGCTTTAAGCATGATGAGTAGATACCGGTCTAATCCATGTGAAGGTCACCGGATGGTAGTCAAGAATATTCTTAAGTACTTGAAGAAGACTAAAGATTCATTCTTGTTATATGGAGGAGATGTGAAGCTAGTTATAAGAGGTTTCAGTGATGATGGTTTCTAGACAGACAAAGATGATTTAATGTTTCTGTCTGGCTTTGTGTTTTATCTATTTTTATTGAGATGTTGTATGCTGGAATGGTTCACAGCAGAGACAGTTGTTGATTCTACAATAGAGCCTGAGTATATTGATGCTTGCAAAGCAGCCAAAGAGGCTGTTTGGGCATGTACTTAGGAGATATCACCTAATTAATGAGATTAATGATCAAGGAGATATACATATATGTAAAGTGCATACTAATAATAATATTGCAGTCTCACTGACTAAGGCTTTGTCACAGCAGAAGCACGAAAGTCACATTAGTTCCATGAGTATTGGATACTTGGGTAATTGGCTCTAGTGCAAGTGGGAGATTGTTAGTAATTGTGCTCTAGAGACAATACTTTTTCTATTTTAAGGAAAATATATATTATTAAGGATTATGTTTTATTGATTATTATTTATTTATTATATTTTATTTACTGCGTAATAAATTGAAAGCATAATAAATGTCCTTGAAATTTTGATACGTATTATATATCTTTAAGTATGTGACTTAAAAATGAGATTATATGAATAGTATCTTATTCCTAAAATTCCCTAGTCGAGTATTATTATTTAAGGACAATAATAATGCACAAAGACTAGTATGTGTCTTGACAGATGACCACATCTCATTGGTCATAGGTATGGTGATACTAAAGTCAAGAACATAAGTGCATGTCTCAATGCATGACACTGGAATGACCCGCCGTGAGATTCTACATGTTAAATAAGTGTCATAAGTAATTCTCACTGTGATAATGGTGTAATGATCCTTAGACCTGAAATCATTATATTTCTATATGAGAATTAATATACTTTGATTATATTAAAAGTTATCTTTGACCGGGTGATGATAAAAGTGGACATTGGGTATATTATGAATCGTATGAGAAATATGAATGATCTAGATGGGATTTAATCTTCCTAATTTTAGGAGTGATATTATTGGCCTCTTGTTTGAGTGAGACTATGAAATGCACGGCCGTGCTCAAATGTTGATTTGATTTTAATAGTCTACTCATCGATCAAGAAAATAAAGATTAAATTATGAACAGGATGACACGAGTCATGCCTTGAATTTAATCTATAATATCAAGATTAAAGGAGTTATATTACATGAAACATTATTCACGAACGGCTTAATCGAATCACCGATTTATTATTATTACTTGGGTATCAATGATGTATTACTAGATGCCGCTCATTGTTTACAATTTTAATTAGATATTAAAATTGTTGCCAACGTAATAATAACCTACAGGGTCACACACAAAGAACGCTTGAAGGAGAAATAATTTAAATTGTGAATTTAAATTAAATAAGTAATTTATTTTATTTATGATATTAATTAAGTATGACTTAATTAATTATATAAATAGAATAAATGAATTATTTAAACTAATTCTAAAATTAATAATTAATTAATTAAGTGAGACTTAATTAAATAATTTAGAATTTTGGATTAGTATTAATTATAATTGGATTATAATTAGAAAACTTATTCCTCTCTCTCTATAATCTCTTTATGGGCTGATTTAATAAGAGAGACATATTTTTACTAAAACCCTAGTCGTTTTGAGAAAAGGGAAAGCGAGAGAGAGAAGTAGTTTTCGGGTGCTAGTACACATCAATCCTTCATGAAAAGTGTTCGTGTGGATACCGTAGAGCGTAGATCGCGAGAGCGGGATACGTGGTGATTAAACAAGCTTTAGACCTCCATTAATCTTCCATTAATGAACTGTTAAAGCTTCTAAAGGTATTTATTCTTTATCTCCGAATTAAATCTTTTGTTTTCACATGGATCCTGCAGAGGGTTTCGCTATTTCGATTTTTTTTCCACGTTTATTCCGCTGCTTTTGTGCCTCGAAACCCTTCAGTTCCTACACATAGAGTATAGAGTGCAAGTGCAACATAAGTTGTAAAATGTTCTAAGGAAAGTACATGTTATGTCGTTCTTACACATGGAGTACAGAGTGCAGGCGCAACATAGTCTTATTGGTGCAACTTACTCTCTACACTCTCATTCCCCTGTAGAGGAACAACATATGACTTAGCATTGTGAAGTACAAATCAATTTTAATTAATTTGAAAAGTCCTCACCACATAAACAAAATGACGTGTTCATTTTGAAGAGATAGTATTCTGGTTAGTCTCTTCCAATTCATATTGCCGGAGAAGAACACAACAAATAATATACAGATGGGTCAAAACAAATCAAAGCTCTATCCGTTACTCCTTGCCGGAGTCTTTTGTTAATGGCCAGACAAACTTTGTAATATTTTAAGGGCCATTACAAAATACTCACGGTAGTTAAATCCTTAGACAAAATTGTAGATACAAATATTGTATAGGATTTGGCTTGTATATTTTTGTAGAAGCAAGAATTTTATTGTTCTTGAATTGTAGCCGGTTATTCTTATCGGAGTGTAGCAAACCCTTCAAGATTTATATATCGAATATATCTCTTGGAAAATCTTGTGTTCCTCATTTCAATATCCTAAACACTATTCACCTCATGAATTCGAACCCACTAACCGAACTCTAAATTATTTATCCGTAAAAAATTCGAAAGAATTTTTTAATTTAGTGAGTATCATATTCAACCCCCTTCTATGATACTTCGTGACCTAATAGACATGAACTATTCTAAAATAAAAATTATTATTCAAACCAGCACGAAAAGTTTGCGAATATTACAATCAAACAAATTACTGAATTTGAATATTTTTTAACGTATTTCAACATGCACAAAATCTGAAGTTGTGACCTCATATTTATAGAGGCAGTAAACTTGTATGACTTTCTAGATCAGGACATTTTTCAGACATTATTTAAGCCTGTGTGACTTTCTAAAAGCACTTGTATGACTTTTCAATAGCTCAGTATGATCTTTGAAAAATTAGTATGAATTTTCAATTTGTCTCGGTATGACTTGTCTCGGTATGACTTTTAACTCCATGAACTCGGTATAAATTTTTGGAATAAATCGGTATGACTTTTTCAATAGCTTGTATAACTATTTATTTCTTAATTCGGTATGACTTTTAATGAAGTCTAAAAAGACTTATTAAACGTCATACCAAGTCATTTCTTTTATAATAAATTCATTCTACTTAATTTAATTTAATTAAATAATTTATAAATTAAATTAAATTCAATCCTGAATTAATTTAATTAAATAAATTAAGTAATTAATTAACTTTTAATAGTATAATTAAAATATTATCTTGACTTTTATAACCTTGTTGTTAGCTCTGGAATCTTTCCGTCTTTATTATGTCTTATGTCATAAAACCACTTAAGCTAGATGATAAATATTTATTAATTAGTTGACACACAAATGTAATGTCCTGTTCATTTGTGTCATACTAAAATAAATATTTTTAACCTTTTAATTTAAAAGTTGTGGTCTTATGTCCTATTTCTGCTCTACTGTCTTTCTTCTTTTGTTTTCTTTTGTTGGAATCTTCGTGTAGTAGCCACTTAAAATATTCTGTATCTTCTGAATTCTTCTAAAATATTACTTCTTTATTTTTCATTGACACTTGAAGATGTTAATGAACTTCTTCCAGTGCTGAGTAGCAATCTCATCAAAATACTTCTAATACTAGGATTCTTCGTGTCTAGTTGACTTTTTTCATCTTGATTCATATTATCATATTTATTATTTACTTCTTTTTCTTATCTGAGTTGAGTTGTCATCTAATTATTACAAATAGACCTAGTTATATACCTTTCAATCTCCCCCTATTTGTTGTTAAACATTTAACACACAAATTGTTAGTGTAGGTGCCCTAGAGGCAATACAATGTTTCTTTTAATAGACCTTTATGTCATTTGATTATTCAATAAACGTATTTATTATGACTTTAAATACTGCGATATATTTATTAGCATAATAAATGTCCTTAGAATCATGATACACATTGTATAGTTTAGTACATGACTTGAACTTGAGATTATATAATAAATCATATTCTTAAATGTCCCTAGTCGAGTATTATTATTATAGGACAATAATAATACATAAATAGACTAGTATATTGTTTGACTGATAACCACATCTCATTGGTTATAAGTATGGGGATACTAAAGTCAATACATAGGTATATGTAGGAGTACATGATACTGGACAGACCCACAGTGAAATTCTTCATGTTTAATAAAGTCATAAGAAAGACTCACAGTGATAATGGTGTAATGATCCTTTGACTTGAGATCATTATATTTCTATACGAGGATTAATATACTTTGACTACATTAAAAGTTACCTTTGACCGGGTAATGATAAAAGTGGACATCAGGTATATCATGAGTCGTATGAGAAATATGAATGATAGATAAAGGATTTAACCCTCATATAATAATGAGAGATATTATTGATATCTTGATTGAGTGAGACTATAAAATGCATGGCCGTGCTCAAATAATGATTTGTTTTCATAGTCTACTCATGGATCAAGTAAACCCGGATTAAATGTTGTAGAGGATGACTAAATACATGCCTCAAATTTAATCTATAATATATATGGTTAAAAGGATTATATTACATGGAAACATTAATCACGAAAGGTTTTATCGAATCACGATTTGAAAGGCAGAGTGTCTAAACTTGTAACACTATAACTTATGTAACTCAACTAAAAGAAAAGATACTTAACCAGAAGACAATCAAGAACATGAAGTCACAAAGAGATCAATGTTAACTATGAAGCCAAGGTAATTGATACAATTCAATTTGTTAACTATGATCAAACAAAGAAGAAATCATTGAAAGAAGTTCAAGACAAAGTTGTTCATGCCTCAGTGGTTTGTAACTTAAAGATTCAAGATCATAACTATCAGTATCAATAAGACAAATTGATTTCAAGTGAACAAGAAGGAAAGCAATGATTGGAAAGCCACATTACTAATTGAAAATGGTAATCTATTCAAGAAGCAGAGACACTGTCAAGACTAGTCACTTATGAATCAGACCATTGCATCAAGTGTCAGGACATTGATAGTATGTTTGTGTCAGTAATAGAGATCCAAGTTCAAAGAGCTTGTTGAAGAATTTGGAAAACATAAAGAAATCACAAGTTCAAAATGCTGTATTGAAGTTTCAAGTTGAAGCCCAGAATTTTTCTAAGTACAAAATGTTTGAGATGGCCAAGTAGAATATTCCTATGTAGAATATTCGACTTAAATGTTCGAGATGGCCAAGTAGAACATTCCTATGTAGAATATTCGACTTAAATGTTCGAGATGGCCAAGTAGAACATTCCTATGTAGAATATTCGAGATAGATATTCGAGATGGACAAGTAGAAGTTCTCAAGTAGATGTTCTACATGAAGGGCAGTTTCAACATGACACATGGCATCATCTAATTGGCAGATTTCCAAGCTTTCAAGATTAGATAAGATTTATGTGGACATCATTGGGCCACGTATATCTTAATCTTTGAAGACTACAAGACATAGATTACAAGTAGTATAAATAGAAGTACTTGTGTATTATTTTAAATAGAGCAATATTTTCAAGATAAACACTTGTAAAATAGAGAAAGAGTATTCATAGAGCTTAGTATCATTTACTACCCTCTTTACTTGTAGTGTACTTTGTAAAGAATGTTGTAGCAACCCTTTCAAGTTATATATAAGACATATATTCCTTGAATCATTGTGTTCATTTATTACATAGTATTTATTGCTTCATTAATTCGAAAAGTTGTATTCACCCCCCCCCCTCTACAACACATTTGGACCTAACAATTGGTATCAGAGCTTCAGGTTTAATAAACAAAACATAGATCCTTGTGTTTGGTAGAAGATTAGTGAGTTTTCATCTACAGATCTACTTTTCAAGTTCTTCTCGAAAAGAGTGCTCAAATTTGTTTGACAGAGAAAACTCACTCTAAAAATTATTTAAATACTCCGGGTGTGATTATTTAGCTTGGGAGGACTTTAGATAATTTTTGTGAATTATTCTGGGTACTTTGATTTTTGGTGTTCTTCAAGGAGTCTTCACTGTTCTTGATAAAGAAGATAAACCCAACAACTTTTGATTACCTTTTCAAGAGACATAAAGTTAAAAAGTTGTTATTGGCTTTTGATTTGACATAAATCTCACAACAAAAAGTGTTACAGAAGATATTCAGTACCTAGCACGTGGGTTAGGTGAGTTAGGTGAGAAAATCCACAAAAGTCAAAAAGTGTGAAAAGTAATATTGTTTATTCAATATTAAAAGTGACCTTCAGCAAATTTCTTCCAAGGACAAAAGTTCTACTTGGAATATTCTACTTGAATATTCTACTTGGAATATTCTACTTGGAATATTCTACTTGGAATATTCTACTTGAATATTCTACTTGGACAAAAGTTCTACTTAGAGAAATTCGACTTGGGCAGTTATACATAGATATTCTACTTAGCCTATTCTTGGGTACTTAGAAATTTTTTTTGGTCCAGAATTTGAACCATGATTTATTTTAAGATAATTTAATTTTCTTTTAATTACTACTCAAGTAATAAGAAAAGTTTATTATCTTTACTTTAAATCCGCATTAAGATGGCACCTAAAAACAATTTCAAGATTCCAATGTTCGACCGAGAACATTATGAAGAATGGGTGTTGAGAATGAAACTTTACCTTGAGTCCGTCAATCCTGAATATCTGGAAGTCCTCGATAAAGGTAAATTTGTACCAATGGTTGTTGTTCCTGAGCATATGGAAGGAGATGTGGTAGTACCACAACGGTCTGAGCCTAAGAAGGCAATAGACTTTTCAGATGCTGATAAGGAGCAGATATCCTTCGACACATCCGTTCGACAAACACTGATGGAATCCCTGGATCATGAGATGTTTAACGTAGTTAAAGGACTAACTACAGCAAAGAAGATTTGGGATAAGCTAGAGGTCGTCATGGAAGGTACCTCTGAGGTTAGAAGCAACAAAACACTTATACTCAAGATGGAGTATGACACCTTCAGGATAAGAAAAGGTGAAAGTATAACCGATGTCTATCTAAGATTCAGTCAGTTGGTTTTGGATTTGAATCTGAGAGGTGTAACTCTCCCCGTGGTTGAAGTCAACACGAGATATCTGAGGAACCAGCCAAAAAGTATTGAACATAGAGTCTATGCTGTTAGAGAAACCAGAGATTTGCACACAACTACTCTGGAAGAATATTATGGAATTCTAAAGACCTATGAGCTGGAAACACTTCAAGATCAAGCATGGGATAATGGTTCAAGAGGAAAAGAAGCTGCATCAGGGTTAGTTGCTGATGAGGTAGAGGCTAAAAAGGCAATGGTTGCAGAAAAGCCTAGGTCATCACCTGCATCACATCAAGTTGAAAATGATGATGAGTGCACATCAAATAGTGATGACGACTACTTCACCCAAGAAGGGCTGGACAACATGGATGACGGTGTCGTGGCATACATGGCAAGGAAGTTCAGCAATATCAGATTCAGAAAGAGTAACCGACTGCAAAGTAAATCTTCATCTTACTATCGGGTTACTAGGGGTGGTGGTAGTTCACAAGGCTACAAAGGGAAAGGCAAGAGTACCAGCTACAAATCTCCTTTGGATTTCAAAATGAAGTTCAAATGTTATAACTGTGGTGAAGCTGGACATTTTGCTACAGATTGCAAGAAGCCTAAACAGACATATCTAAAAGAAACTTATAAAGCCCTCAAAAGCAAGTATGAGGCCCTGGTGAAGGAAAGACATGGAAAAAGGGCTTTAGTTGTCACAGAAGGCAGAGCGTGGGATGATTCAGATGAGGAAGAAGTTACTCATATAGCAAACTTTACCCTCATGGCTGAGACATCAGATGAACCAGAGGTACCAGTTCTAACCCTTAAGGAAGAAATGTCTATAGATGATTATAAGGTGCAGAACGGGGCTCTTAGCGAAGAGATCTATATGCTGTGCAAAAGCCTAAATACTTCTCAAAAAGAACAGAAAACACTTGTTGCCAAATGCAGAATGCTTGAGGCAAAAGTGGAAGAATTAGAGGCTGTTTGCACTATAGATACTTCCCTAAGAGACTCTATTAAAACTTTGGAACACAAGCTCAACCTTAAAGATAAAATAGAAGCATGTCTTAGGAATAAACTAGCTGAGTTAGAAACAAAATGCGAAGCTTATAAACTAGCAGCTAGTAAAGTGAATGTTGATAGTAGCACATTTAAGAAGATAACTGGTGTTGGTGTAGGACTTGACTATTCTAACTTATCTAAGAAAGAAGGGAAAAGGCCTGTAGACACCAGTCCCAGTGAGATTAAAAAGGAAGTACCTACAATTCTCAAATCTGCTATTAAACCAATATTCAAACACTTTGCTCCTCGAGAAGAAGAAGAGACTGATTTATTAGTTAGATATGAAATCGAGATGGAAGATCGGAAGAAAGAACAACCTGTAACTCCTACTAAATCAGTTAAAATCAAATCCCCTAGAGAAGAATCTAGACCAGGATTAAGAGCCAAGGCTGTTAAACAACAGGTTAAGAAAGAAAAGGTTGAAAAAGAGGTTAAGGTAGAAAGAATAAAGAAAGCATGTTATCACTGTAAATCCACTGAACATCTTTCTTATGCATGTAAATCTGACATGAATATTCCTGTTGCACATGCCATGCCTGTACCACACGCAATGATTAACATGCATCAAAATCATGTACAATGTGGTCAACCTAACTGTATGCCATGCACTTTTAATGTCATGCAAACCTTCGTGAACTTGATGAATGCAACTAGTCAAATATGTTTAAATACTGCTACTAGTTCTAATGTCAAGAAGAAGCATGTAAGAGCTAAGACTGCCAGTCCTCCTAAAGTTAGGTGTGACAAGCCTTCTCCTAAGACTAACGAATCTGTTAAGTCTGACAAGGGAAAAGACATAGTCGAAAGCTCTAAGAATGTTAAAAAAAGTGCATCTCCTGTAGTTAAAACTGATAATTCTCGATCTTATAGAAAAGCCGCGCCCAATCAATCTTGGGTTCCGAAGAATGTCTAATCAATCTGATATTGCAGGGCACTAAGCTAAACAGAAATAAAGTTATATGGGTGCTAGATAGTGGAGCATCAAGGCATATGACAGGAAACAAGTCCCTGCTTACAGAGTTGGTTATGAAGGTTGGCCCTTATGTTACCTTTGGAGATGACAGCAAAGGAGTGACAAAGGGATATGGCAAACTGAAAACTGGCAATGTCATCATTGAAGATATCTCCTATGTTGAGGGATTGAAGCACAATCTATTGAGTATAAGTCAATTCTGTAACAAAGGTTATGAAATTGTCTTCAATAAGAAAGGTGTATCAATAATTCACATCAAGGAAGGTTCGTTAGCTTTAAGAGGAGTTCAGAAGGCAGATCTTTTTGTTGCTGATATGGATTCGGCAAACCAGAATGAAGTCACTTGTTTCTACAGTAAAGCTTCAGATGATGAAAGCTGGTTATGGCACAAAAAGCTATCACACCTAAACTTCAAAACGATGAATGCTCTCGCAAGGCGAGAACTGGTGAAAGATCTACCTCAAATGGAGTTTTCTCCTAAAGGACTCTGCGAAGCATGCGAAATGGGAAGGTCAAAGTGAGCATCGCATAAAAGTAAAGAAATTTCTAGTATCATTGAGCCTCTGCAACTTCTTCATATGAATTTATTTGGCCCAGTGAACGTGCTATCGTTATCAAGGAAAAGATATGCGTTGGTAATCGTGGATGACTTCTCTAAATATACATGGGTATTGTTTGTTATGACAAAAGATGAAGTACCTTTCCAAATCATTGATCATATCACTCAAATTGAGAATGTTTCAACACTCACTGTGAAGACGATTAGATCAGATAATGGCACGGAATTTAAGAATGCAATCTTGAATGATTTCTGTGTTTCTAAAGGAATACGTCGTCAGTACTCTGCCCCGAGAACTCCACAGCAAAATGGAGTAGTTGAAAGAAAAAACCGTACATTGGTTGAAGCAGCAAGAACTTTGTTGTTTGATTCAAAACTTCCTCTATACTTTTGGGCTGAAGCAGTGAGTACAGCATGTTACACACAGAATAGAACGCTGATTATTAAAGATAAAGAAAAGACACCATGTGAACTAATGAATAATAGAAGACCAACAATCAAATACTTTCATGTCTTTGGAGCTAAATGCTACGTACTTATAGACGATGAGAATTTAGGCAAGTTTGAAGCTAAAGCACGTGAATGGATATTTGTGGGTTATTCTACAGATGTGGTGGCAGCTTATCGGGTATTCTTAGTGAATGATCGGAAAGTGATTGAAAGCTACAATGTCAGATTCGATGATACTACACTCCCATCAATTTCTAAAGATAATAGTGAACCTAAGTCCCTAATGTTTCAAAATCTGGACTTAGATGAAATTGAAGATGAACCTGAGTTGGTTGTTACTTCAAATATGCCAAGTGTTCGAGAAGAAACACCTGAGTCTAATGCAAGATCATAAGAAACTTCCTCAGCACAGTCCGACTACAACTCAGGGGGAGTAAATAGCAGCTCAAGGACAAGTGTTCAAGGCTCAAGAAGAGATGACACTAATTCTGTAGGAGCTGACACTAACTCAGGGGGAGTTAGTGGAAATAACACAAGTAGTCAACACAACAATTCAGAATTTCAAGCTGAATCATCAAGACAATTTCCAAGAGAACGGGTATGGAGTAGAGACCATCCGTTTGAATTAATTATTGGTGATCCAGATGCTGGGGTGTCTACTAGAAGATCTGCAAGAGCTGACATAGCTAATATTTGCTTATATTCTGGGTTCTTATCCAAGCTTGAACCTAAAGAAATAGAAGAAGCTCTTGGTGATGCTGATTGGGTAATTGCAATGCAAGAAGAGCTCAATTAGTTTGAAAGGCAGAAAGTTTGGAAGCTGGTACCCCGACCGAAGAACAGATCAGTAATTGGAACTAAGTGGGTATTCAGAAATAAACTGGATGAAGACGGACTTGTAACACGAAACAAGGCTCGTTTGGTAGCGAAGGGTTATTCTCAAAAAGAAGGTATTGATTATGATGAGACCTACGCTCCAGTTGCACGACTTGAAGCAGTCAGGATGTTCTTGGCCTTTGCAGCACACAAGAACTTCAAGGTTTTTCAGATGGATGTGAAAAGTGCCTTCCTGAATGGAGAACTAGAAGAAGAAGTATTTCTGGAACAGCCACCTGGCTTTGTTGATCCAGAACTTGTAGATTTTGTGTACTTTCTCTTCAAAGCTGTCTATGACCTCAAACAATCCCCAAGACGATGGTATGAAACCCTATCCTTGTTCTTAATTGCAAGTGGTTTTACTAGGGGAGTAATTGATAAAACATTGTTCTACAAAAATGTAAAAGGTGAATTAATACTTGTTCAAGTCTATGTGGACGATATTATTTTTGGGTTATCTAATGAGCGCTTGTGCGAGAAATTTGCCAAGTTAATGCAGGATAAGTATGAGATGAGCATGATGGGAGAGCTGTCCTTCTTCCTTGGATTACAGATTAGTCAAAGAAAAGATGGAATCTTTATCTGTCAGTCCAAGTACATCAAAGATTTACTCAAAAAGTATAATCTAGAAGATGCATCAACAGCTAAAACTCCTATGGCAATAGCCACGAAACTCGATGAAGACAAATCAGGTAAACCGGTTGATATCACAAGTTATCGAGGTATGATTGGCTCACTACTCTATTTAACTGCAAGTAGACCCGATATCATGTTCGCAACTTGTTTATGTGCAAGGTTCCAAGTGGATCCTAGAGAATCACATCTTATAGCCGTCAAACGAATCTTTAGGTATCTCAAGGGCACATCAAATCTAGGGATTTGGTACCCAAGAGATACAGGTTTTAATCTTATTGGCTATTCGGATTAAGACTATGCAGGTTGCAGGATTGATAGGAAAAGCACATCTGGTGCATGTCAATTTCTTGGCAGAAGATTGGTGTCCTGGCAAAGTAAAAAGCAGCACACAGTATCTACTTCTACTGCTGAAGCTGAGTACATTGCTGCTGGAAGCTGTGTAGCTCAAATACTGTGGATGAGGAACCAATTGAAAGATTATGGCATGAAACACAAAAAGATTCCAATCATGTGTGACAACACAAGTGCCATTGCCATGACCAACAATCCTGTAGACCACTCAAGAACCAAGCATATAGATATCATATATCATTTCATTAGAGAACATGTCGAGGAGGGGACTGTGGAGCTACATTTTGTGCCCACAATGCAACAAATTGCAGATATATTCACTAAACCTCTTAATGAAGTAACATTCAATAGGTTGGTTGGTGAATTGGGAATGCTTAACACAAGTTAGTGATTTCTCCTATCTGCAAAATTCCAGTTTTAATAATGTACATATGTTTTTAGTCCTGATAATTGCTTCTTTTGTACATGCATGGTTGAAAACATATGTAAATAATCTCTACAATTGCTAAAAATATCACTTCTGTATGCTAAATTAATCATTAAGGGCTTAGACTTTAATATGATTAATTAATGAGTATTTTAAGATACATATTGTGTTATTCTTACATAAATTCATTGTGCTTTCTATGTAATTATTGATTAAATCTTTGAATTTATGTTAGTTAGATTGCATGATCACAGGGGGAGTTAAATTCATAATTTTCTTGATTTTTCATAATTACCTGTGTTTTTCATGTATTCATTATCCATTTAGAGGCCTTAGAATTGTCAAGGAATGGTTTTTAATTATTTATTTTGCTAAAACTCCTTGAATTGATATTTAGATTAATTTGACAAATTTATTTGTTATTTCGATTACAAATATTGCCAAAGTATTCTACCTATCTTCAAAATTCACAAATTTTGAAAATTCTAAGTCTGGGAAGAATACTCTAGTTACTGTCTAATTAGAAATCATCTCGAAATTCGACTTGAAACTCGAGTTACAGTTCCTAGTATGCCTGCTTAAAATTCCAAGTCTGGGATATCATCCGAGTTCATCTATCTCGAATATTTGACTTGATGTTCGAGATAGACCCTATCTCGAACACTATCTCGAATATTCGACTTGATGTTCAAGATAGACCCTATCTCGAACACTATCTCGAATATTCGACTTGATGTTCGAGATAGACCTATCTCGAACACTATCTCGAATATTCGACTTGATGTTCGAGATAGACCCTATCTCGAACACTATCTCGAATATTCGACTTGATGTTCGAGATAGACCTATCTCGAACACTATCTCGAATATTCGACTTGATGTTCGAGATAGACCTATCTCGAACACTATCTCGAACACTATCTCGAATATTCGACTTCATATTCGAATTAGACCTAAAATTCAATTTTCTCTCAAACCTTATTCTTGGAATTTTGAGTTGGGACTCCCAGGTGGGTTTTAATGCTGTTTTTAATTGTTCAAGTGATTAACTGTTCGAGTTAGTGTCATCTCGAACATTATCTCAAATATTCGACTTAATGTTCGAGATAGACCCTATCTCGAACACTATCTCGAATATTCGACTTGATGTTCGAGATAGTGTTCGACTTGATGTTCCCCTGTATGTACTTAACATTTTCTTCTTATATTTTCAGGGGTAGTCTTGTCTTTGCTCATATATGCCTATATATACATCTCTAACCCGTCTTTCTTTTCACTTTTACCTAATTATTTTAACCCTAGTTTTTTACAGCCCCCACCCTCCCTCCCTGCGATTTCAAAACTTTACCATACTGTTCATTCGATTTGTGTTAAGACTGTTACATATCTCGAATTGCTGTCCGTTTTTCATCTGCCATTACTATATTTGTGTGTTTCTGTGCATCTGTGTCCCCTTCATACACAAATCTATACACGCATATTTACACACACGCACATCGATACTCTTGTTCCCTGTGTTATTAATTCCATAGTGTTCTGTGTTCTTTGTGTTGGTTAGTAGTTGGTGATTTGGATTCCTTAGTTGTTTAAAGTATTGATTTCGCCTATTTTCATTGAGAACTGTTCCGTAGTTTAATTACCCAGCCCATTATTTGTCTAATTAAAAGGAATTGTTCTGTTTACTTCTGTGCTTAATTTTTTTGTTGTTTTGTTTCTCTCAAAACAAAAACATAATTAAGTCACAAATTTTTTTTCAAACATGGCTCACCAATTTTCACTTGCCAGAAACAATTTTTATAATATTTCTACGGATATTGGTGATCAACTCCCGCGCTTCAAGTTTTGGATACGATTCCTCAATTTTTATTCCAAGGCTAGTGTTGCGTTTACTGCTAAACCCACACTAGTCCATGATGCTTTACAGCAATTATGGACTAGTGCGGTTACTTTCGGGAGTAAATCTACCCCCTATGGTTTCAGGTTTACATTGGCGAGTCATGAATTTCAAGTCACGGAGGAAGTGTTCAACCGGGTTCTGGGGTTCCCAGTCAGGGATGTTTATGACCCCGAACCTAACACAGCTGAGCGTATTAAATTCTTCGAAAAAATTGGATGCTACCCTCCCTCTGGACGGATCTCAACTGGCGCCATCCAGAAACAATACTTCCATGTGGAATGGAACTACTTTTTCGAGGCCATCACCAGATGTTTTCGAGCACGCGAAAAAGATTTTCATCAAATTCCAATTCCCATGCAGGTGTTTGCAGTTTCCCTTGCTCGTGATTTAGATATTAATTATGGCAGGATCATTCTTTCCGAGATCGTGACTGCTATGGGAACTCCTGCAAGTAGAGACCTGACAACTACTAGCGTTGTCTGTTAGTATCCTCGGTTCCTACAAATGCTTATTAATCACTTAGTACCTATTGATGCTTTTTCTGTGAGACAGGCATTTGCCACAAGTGCGACATCTGCATCCTTGGGCATGGGCACCAAGTCACTCACAACGATTGCTAATCAAGATAAGCATCATGGTAAGCCGATGTCTATTCCTGATAACATTCAAGTGTGGATTAAGTATGATGCAGGTATCACTTCCATGGCGGGGACCTCCCACATTTCATCACTTGCTCAGAATCCCTCTGCCCATGCTGAAGCATTCCAGGGGATTCCGGACGAGAGTATTGGTGATGAAGATAATGATTAAGATGATGATGGGCACTCTCACGCACAATCATCTGCCGGCCAGAGGACCAGACAATCTACTCCACCTGCCGGACCAGGTAATGAAGAAGGTACTTTCTTTGAACAGGAGCAACTCTCTGTTCACACTACTGATACTTCTTCCCCTAAATCTGATTCCATGGCCCAAGATTCTGCTAGCCCGCAGGATCTATCCCCGGGCAAGAGCTATATTTCTGATTCGGAGTCTGACACATTTGCTTCCTCTCTTTCACCCTCGCTAACGGGAGTTAAAAGGCAGGCAGCTTTAGATTTAGGTGAGGGTTCTGAGAGTGACCCTGAAGTGCAGCCCCTTATTCGGAAGAAACCAAAATTTTATCATGCTGCAACTTCTCAAGCCCAGTCCCACCCTAGTGTGTCTATCACAACCACTCCACCTCACGCGAGTGGTTCGCCCCGTGCACTTTCAACACATAGGGAAGATGGTGAGGATTCTATGCCTTCTGAAGAGCCTGTTACTTCAGAGCGGCAACAAGTTTTCATTGCTTTCGAAGTACCTTCACCGGTACATACTGATGCTGCAGAGAGGATCGGTTCTGATGTTGTACTAGAACACTCTGCCGCCTCTCAGCCTGAGATTCCACCTCAGGACATGACAGAAACAGATCCCATAACTGCTACTTACTTTGCTTATCCAGTTTCAGCAGGTACTGATTTCACTTTCAGGACTATTGTTGAAGACATACACGAGCGTGAGACAGGGAGTGTGTGTGAGCGTTTAGGGAGTGAGGGACCTTCATTTTTAAGGCCCGAAACCGAGCGACAAACACTAACAGAACGATTTTTAGAGAGAGGACACCCAGACCAAACACCGTCCCTTCATCTTGAAAATCTTGACACGCGTATGACAGCAATTGAAACTGAAATCAAGCAGTTCGGGCAGTCGATGGGGCAGTTGGGACTCAATGTTAGTGACAATCAACGAGCTCTTGATGACTACGCAGCACGGATAGCCAGTCAAGCAACAGACTTGGATGAGTTGTCAAATAAGGTGAATGACTTGGGCCATGCTGGTGGTATCTTGGGCAGCACTCTAAATGAGAGAATGGGAGCAGTGGAGAGCATAATGCATACCATGGCGACATAGATCAGCAGGATGATGTATGTAGTTAGAAGCTTTGTTCCCCCCGAGTGCTTTGACGAACAATTTAATCAGCCTCCCCCTGATACTGGTGGTGCTGGAGGTGCTGGTGGAGCTAGACCCTCGGGTTCTGGTTTTGGTGGTTCTCATGCAACTGCTGGATCTGGCGAGAATGGTGGGGTTGGGGATAACTCACCTAAGGAGGAGAGTAGAAAGGAGACGAGACAGCAGTCGGTAATAATTGAAGAAATTGAAGAACAAACTGCTGATGTTGTCAAAGAAAATGAGCCAGTGAATGAAGAAGAGGCTCAAAGAAAGAGGAAGGGTAAGGCAGTGGTGGCTTAACAAGAAGAGCCATTCATTGACTTGAGTCGTCATCAGGAAGAGGCACATGAAGTACTTGATTCAGATTCTGATATGGAGGATGTTCCGTTAGCACATGCTATTAGAAGATCTTTGAAGGAACAAGGTGGAGGTGCTGGAATGTCTTCCGGACAGCCTGAAGAAATACCTGTTGATAAGGAAACTCTAGAAGCCCAACAGTTGGCCTTGGAACAAGCTCAGTTCTATAAAATGAAGATGATGCAGGATGAGGCTGTTTTCCTTGAAAAGAAAGCGGAGCTTAAGGAGAAATAGTATGATCATGAGCTTGCAAGGTTAGCTGATCCTCAAGTAGATCTGGACAAGAGAAGGATCGGACAGAAATGGGATGATGCAAGGAAGATTCTATCGGGAGTTTGTACAAAAGGAACTCATAACAAAGAGGCGGAAGACTTGTTCTACAACTTGAACTTGCAGAATCCACTGATTGTTGACTACATAAATGCTTTGAAAAGGTTAATCTCAAAAGTCAGAGTTGGATATAATGCAATGGTTAAGGAATGGCAGGTCATCTTGTCTTTAGTCGAAGGAGTCCCGACATCTTTCTTGTATGTGGATGATCAATTCATTTCGAGAAGATCTACGTCAGAGTTGTTCTTGCTAGCAACAAAAATTCAATATTCATAAGCTGAGGAGCTTAGCATTCTGTATAGGGATCAGTTAATGCAGCTAGCAGAGGACAAGGGACCAGAATTCTCAGCGAATCCTGATATTGTTCGGATGGTTGTTGATGGAAAGATGAAGAGGGTGAGCTTAGAGGAAGATGACCTAATGGCTCTATCAGTAGAATCCCTAAAGGCGGTATGCAGGCAAATGATGAGTAAGGGATTCACTTCTGATATTAAGGAGAAGTCAGTGGAGTTCATTGAGAGGGTCATATTCAAAATGAGCAATGAAATCTGGAAGTGTGACATTATTGCTCCAAACCCTCTAGACAATGTAAAGATTGAGCCGGAGCTAATTGAAAGAAAGTGGAATATTCTACAAGCTGTTAAAAATGTAGATGAAGCTCTGACTCTTCCTTCTGGATCACTGGAACAAGGAGAAATAAGGGAGGCAGTCGGTGTTCCAGGGAGAGATAGTGTGTACTGGATACACTCATATGACGATGACACAGCTGATGCTTTAGCATTCATAGACGCAGACCAAAATCAAACATTGCTGCACATGAGTAGGAAATGGCTGCTGCAGACTCAAGATGCCTCTTTTCTGGAGAGAGTTTTAGAAGTATTCAAATGGGGCGAAGTGGAGAATGAGAAGGTACATGAGAAGCAGAGACTCCTGAAGTACTTATCTGAAGTAGTGGTGGAAAAGAAGCGAATGGAGCAAGATGCGGCTAGTGTCCACAATCCTAACCGTGTTAAGGGCTACCCTAAAATGATCTATTGTCAGTTTAAGGCTGATAAGTCTCATTGGAAGTCACAGCTCATAACGAAAAATTTTGAGGGCATTCCAAAGATCAAAACTACTCAGGAGGTGGACAAACTCAGAAGGCTTTTCAGGCATCCTTATCCAGAGCCCAGGAATCCTCTAGAAATGGAAGCGGTAAGTCTGTTGAATGCAAGGTGGAAGCAGCTTCATGATCCAGTTTACAAGAAAGAACAACAACAGAAGGAAAGGCGCAGAAGGTTGAAGGAGGAGAAGCGCCAAGCTGAAGAAGTTAGGAAGAAGAGACGGAATTAGAATTAATGGTCAGAGTGGTGTGAACTTGAAGTTGGAAAAACTTCATATCTTTTTGGTTGCTTTAACTCACTTGAAGAAAATTCACCTGATCACGGTATGCGAGATAGGCTAACTTACCATACTGTAACCGTGAATCAGAGTGGATCCAATAAGGTGATATAAGTTTGACTGAAAGGTATGAAATAATCCAGGTGATAGGAATCACTAAAATGATCTTTAATTCGAAGTTCGAATTTTCTGTCTAGCTTAAGTTTTATTTATTCTAGTTCTTTGAATTGTTTTCAAGTTTATTTCAGTTGTAATTCAAACAAGACAGTAATGTTATTTATCTTTTTCTCGTCTCATTGTTTAGTTGAGTTATCCCTTTGTTAATTTGAATGTCATTGTTAGACTATCAAATAGGGGGAGATTGAAAGGCAGAGTGTCTAAACTTGTAACACTATAACTTATGTAACTCAACTAAAAGAAAAGATACTTAAACAGAAGACAATCAAGAACATGAAGTCACAAAGAGATCAATGTTAACTATGAAGCCAAGGTAATTGATAAAATTCAATTTGTTAACTATGATCAAACAAAGAAGAAATCATTGAAAGAAGTTCAAGACAAAGTTGTTCATGCCTCAGTGGTTTGTAACTTAAAGATTCAAGATCATAACTATCAGTATCAATAAGACAAATTGATTTCAAGTGAACAAGAAGGAAAGCAATGATTGGAAAGCCACATTACTAATTGAAAATGGTAATCTATTCAAGAAGCAGAGACACTATCAAGACTAGTCACTTATGAATCAGACCATTGCATCAAGTGTCAGGACATTGATAGTATGTTTGTGTCAGTAATAGAGATCCAAGTTCAAAGAGCTTGTTGAAGAATTTGGAAAACATAAAGAAATCACAAGTTCAAAATGCTGTATTGAAGTTTCAAGTTGAAGCCTAGAATTTTTCTAAGTACAAAATGTTCGAGATGGCCAAGTAGAATATTCTTATGTAGAATATTCGACTTAAATGTTCGAGATGGCCAAGTAGAACATTCCTATGTAGAATATTCGACTTAAATGTTCGAGATGGCCAAGTAGAACATTCCTATGTAGAATATTCGAGATGGCCAAGTAGAAGTTCTCAAGTAGATGTTCTACATGAAGGGCAGTTTCAACATGACACATGGCATCATCTAATTGGCAGATTTCCAAGCTTTCAAGATTAGATAAGATTTATGTGGACATCATTGGGCCACGTATATCTTAATCTTTGTAGACTACAAGACATAGATTACAAGTAGTATAAATAGAAGTACTTGTGTATTATTTTAAATAGAGCAATATTTTCAAGATAAACACTTGTAAAAGAGAGAGAGAGAGTATTCACAGAGCTTAGTATCATTTACTACCCTCTTTACTTCTAGTGTACTTTGTAAAGAATGTTGTAGCAACCCTTTCAAGTTATATATAAGATATATATTCCTTGAATCATTGTATTCATTTATTACATAGTATTTATTGCTTCATTAATTCGAAAAGTAGTATTCACCCCCCCCCCCCTCTACAACACATTTGGACCTAACACGATTTAATTATTATTTAATAGGGTAGCAATGATGTATTACTAGATACCGCTCATTATTTATAATTTTATTGGAGAATAAAATTATTGCTAATTAAATAATAGCCTATAGGGTCACACACATAGAGCACTTCAAGGAATAGTTAATTTAAATTATAGATTTAAATTAATTGATGATTATTTGAATTTTATTATATTAATTAAGTGAGACTTAATTAATTGAAATAATATAATTCGAATTTGAATTTTGCCCTTAATAATTAAGTATGACTTAGTTATTAATTAAATAATAGAAATTCGGTTTTTATTATTTAATCTTAAATCTACATGGGTTAGGCTTTGCTGTTATGGGTTGCTGATTGGGCCTCTTAACCAGCATTATAAATAGATAATGATAGGGTTAAGAGGGAGGTTGTTTTTGATAAAAACAAACCCTAGAGGCAGCAGGCAGCAGCAAGGAGAAGAAGACAGAAAGAAGAACAAATTTCGAAATCATCAAAAGGGAGGCTAGTACATCCATTCCATAATCAAGATCGTGAGACGTTCTTGAAGGTGCTCGTGTGGATACCATAGAGGTGTTTTCGAGAAGAAGACACAAGTCGTGAAAGCTAGGATCTCCGTTGAGTTCGTAGAAGTCAAGACCAAGAAAAGGTATGATTCCGTTTCACAATAATCAGTCTGAACTTATACATGATCCTGCGTTTAGGGTTCCGAATTTTTGTTATATTTACGTTTAATCCGCTGTGTTTTATGCCTCGGAACCCAACAATGGTATCAGATCTACGTGTATAAGGGACTGATTTGGTTACGTGTTTTATGTATTTGATGCATACATGCCTGTTTTGGTGACTGCCATGCCATGCTACTGCTTTGTCATAATCTGTTATGTCACTGCCATGCTACTGCTTTGTTACTGCCATGCCTGTTTGAGACTACCATGCTACTGCAATGTTATAATTTGTTATGACATGATATGTATGATTAAAAAACTGTTATATGAATGAGGGTCAGTTTGTATAGTGATATAAACTGGTGGACAGATTGTGTTGGACATGATTTGTTAACTGGGATATGATAAGTATGTATATGATACATGCTTCTGAAACTGCATAAGTTGCAGTGGGGAAAAAGTGTTAGTATTGGTGTCCTAGAGACAATACTTTTAATGTTTTATTGAAAACAATTAAGAATTATGTTTTATGTGATTATTTAATTATTATTTATTATGTCTTTATTTATTGCGTTATAAATTGAAAGGATAATAAATGTCCTTGGAATATTAATACGTAATATATATCTTTAAGTATGTGACTTAAAAATGAGATTATATGAATAGTATTTTATTCCTAAAATTCCCTAGTCAAGTATTATTATTTAAGGACAATAATAATGCAATAAGACTAGTATGTTTGTTGACGGATGACCACATCTCATTGGTCATAGGTATGGTGATACTAAAGTCAAGAACATAAGTGTATGTATCAATACATGACATTGGAAAGACCCGCCGTGAGATTCTACATGTTAATAAGTGTCATAAGAAATCTCATTGTGATAATGATGTAATGATCCTCTGACTTGAAATCATTATATTTCTATACGAGAATTAATATACTTTGATTACACTCAAAGTTACCTTTAACCGGGTAATGATAAAGGTGTACATTGGGTATGCTATGAATCGTATGAGGAATATGAATGATAGATATATGATTTAACCCTCCAATTCTAGGAGTGATATTATTGGCCTCTTGATTGAGTGAGATTATGAAATGTATGGCCATGCTCAAATATTGATTTAGCTGTAGGGACTTATTATTTATCATTGCCCACTGGGCTTATTTTAGAACTTGAGAAATGTTTTTACGTGCCTGCAATTTGCAGAAACATTATTTCGGTTTCTTGTTTAGACAAGAAAGGTTTTGCATTTTAATTCAGAACAATAGTTGTTCCTTTTCTTTGAATAATGTTACCTATGAGGTTGCACGTTTATTTAACAGTTTATATGTTCTTGATTTAGACACTCCTATCTATAATGTGAATAAAAAACGTCTTAAAATAAATGACTCAAATTAAACATACCTCTGGCACTGTCGTTTAGGCCATATAAATGAGAAGCGCATTTCCAAGTTACATAAGGATGGATACTTGGATAAGTTTGACTTTGAATCATACGAAGCATGCGAACCTTGTCTCATTGGAAAAATGACTAAATCTCCTTTTACTGGACAAGGTGAAAGGGCCACTGAACGATTAGAACTTATACATAGTGATGTATGTGGTCCTATGCGTACTATGACAAGAGGTGGCTTTTACTACTTTATCACGTTTACTGATAATTTCAGTAGATATGTGTATCTTATGAAGAACAAATCTGATTCTTTTGAAAAGTTTAAAGAAACAAAGCTGAAGTAGAAAAGCAAACTGACGGAAGTATTAAGACTCTACGATCTGATCGTGGATGTGAATACTTAAGCCATGAATTTAAGAGTTTATTAAAAGAGTGTGGTATTGTATCACAACTCACTCCTCCCAGAACACCACAATGGAATGGAGTTTCTGAAAGGAGGAATCGTACTTTGTTGGACATGGTACGATCGATGATGAGTCATACAGATCTTCCAATTAGTTTATGGGGCTACGCCCTGGAGACGGCTGCTTATACACTTAACCGAGTTCCTACTAAAACGGTTCAGAAGACTCCATATGAGATATGGACTAAGAAACATCATAGCATGTCATTTATGAAAATATGGGGATGTGAAGCATTTGTGAAACGTTTAACTTTTGACAAGCTAGGACCTAAATCAGACAAATATAATTTTGTGGGATACCCAATTGAAACAAAGGGTTATTCATTCTATAATCCTTCCGAGAACAAAGTGTTTGTTGCTCGAACTACAGTTTTTCTTGAAAGAGAAATGCTTTCGAAGAAAAAACAGTGGGAGGATAATAGATCTCGATGAAGTTCGAGGCCCACAAGATAACATTGAACCAATGGAGGAACTTGAGCAGGATGTACAAGACCACAACACTGCTCAAGAAACACAGGTTATTCGTAGGTCTAGTATGATTCGCCATGAGCCTGAGAGATATTATAGATTTCTCTTAACTCAAGATAGTGATGTGATGCTTATCGACGAAGATGAGCCTCTCACCTACTAAGATGCTATGAACACTCCAGAATCCAAGAGATGGCTAGATGCCATGAAATCTGAGACGGAATCCATGTATACTAATCAAGTATGGACTTTGGTTAATCCACCTAAAGGGGTAAAACCTATAGGGTGCAAGTGGGTTTTCAAGAAGAAAACTGACATGGATGGTAATGTACAGACCTATAAGGCACGATTGGTGGTAAAAGGTTTCAAGCAAATTCATGGTATTGACTATGATGAGACTTTTTCACCAGTGGCTATGGTCAAGTCCATCAGGATTTTGCTTGCTATAGCTGCTTACTATGATTATGAAATCTGGCAGATGGATGTCAAAATTGCTTTCTTAAATGGGAGCCTTGAAGAAGATATGGATGTGTATATGACACAGCCTGAAGGTTTTGTTGATCCAAAGAATGCTGTAAAGGTATGCAAGCTGCGTCGATCCATTTATGGATTGAAACAAGCCTCAAGAAGATGAAACATTCGTTTTGATGAAACTGTCAAAGAGTTTGGGTTTATTCAAAATGAAGATGAACCATGTGTTTACAAGAAGGTAAGTGGGAGCAATGTGGCATTCCTATAATTATATGTTGATGATATATTAATAATAGGGAATGACATTCCTTCTTTACAGGCTTTTAAGACTTGGTTGAGTAAGAATTTCTCAATGAAAGACTTAGGCGAAACGACCTATATTTTAGGTATCAAGATCTATAGAGATAGATCAAGAAGAATGATCGGCCTAAGTCAGAGTAGATACTAGTCTAATCCAGGTGAAGGTCACTGGACAGCAGTCAAGAATATTCTTAAGTACTTGAAGAGGACTAAAGATTAATTCTTGGTATATGGAGGAGAAGATAAGCTGGTAGTAAAAGGTTACATCGACGCTAGTTTCGAAACAGACAAGGATGATTCGATTTCTCAGTCTGGATTTGTGTTTTGTCTAAATGGAGATGTTGTATGCTGGAATGGTTCACAACTGAGACAGTTATTGATACTACAATAGAGCCTGAGTATATTGATGCTTGCGAAGCAGCCAAGGAGGCTGTTTGGGGATGTACTTAGGAGATATCACCTAATTAATAAGATTAATAATCGAGGGGATATACATATATGTAAAGTGCATACAAATGATAACATTGCAGATCCACTGACTAAGGCTTTGTCGCAGCAGAAGCACGAAGGTCATACTAGTTCCATGGGTATTAGATACATGAGAGATTGGCTCTAGTACAAGTGGGAGATTGTTAGTATTGGTGTTCTAGAGACAATACTTTTAATGTTTTATTGAAAACAATTAAGGATTATGTTTTATGTGATTATTTAATTATTATTTATTATGTCTTTATTTACTGCGTTATAAATTGAAAGGATAATAAATGTCCTTGGAATATTAATACGTAATATATATCTTTAAGTATGTGACTTAAAAATGAGATTATATGAATAGTATTTTATTCCTAAAATTCCCTAGTCAAGTATTATTATTTAAGGACAATAATAATGCAATAAGACTAGTATGTTTGTTGACGGATGACCACATCTCATTGGTCATAGGTATGGTGATACTAAAGTCAAGAACATAAGTGTATGTATCAATACATGACACTGGAAAGACTCGCCGTGAGATTCTACATGTTAATAAGTGTCATAAGAAATCTCACTGTGATAATGATGTAATGATCCTCTGACTTGAAATCATTATATTTCTATACGAGAATTAATATACTTTGATTACACTCAAAGTTACTTTTAACCGGGTAATGATAAAGGTGTAGATTGGGTATGCTATGATTCGTATGAGGAATATGAATGATAGATATAGGATTTAACCCTCCAATTCTAGGAGTGATATTATTGGTCTCTTGATTGAGTGAGACTATGAAATGCATGACCATGCTCAAATATTGATTTGTTTAAATAGTCTACTCATTGATCAAGGAAACCGAGATTAAACGTTGAAGAGGATGACACTATACATGCCTCGAGTTTGATCTATAATATAAGGTTAAAGGGGTTATATTACATGGAACATTATTCACGAAAGGTTTAATTGAATCACCAATTATTATTGTTACTTGGGTAGCAATGATGTATTACTAGATGCTGCTCATTGTTTATAATTTTATTATTAGATAATAAAATTATTGCCAACGTAATAATAACCTAAAGGGTCACACACAAAGAACGTCAAAACGGAGGTTTATTTAAATTATGAATTTAAATATATTATTGTTTATTCGAATTTAATTATTGAATTAATTAAGTGGGACTTGATTAATTATATTAGCATTCGGATTTAATAAGTATTATTATTATTCGAATTTAATTATTGAATTAATTAAGTGGGACTTGATTAATTATATTAGAATTCAGATTTAATAATAATAATAACCCAAAGTCATAATGGGTTTTGGAAACCACATGGATTAGGGTTAGGCCCAAAATCTCTCTCTCCCCTATATATACATAATGATGTATAGTATTAGGGTTTAATCATCAAATTTCGTTTTAGAGAAAAACCCTAGCTGCTCAACATCAAGAGAGGCTAGAGAAAGAGAGAAAGAGAGGTAAACAATTCGGCTAGTACCGACTCCGGTGATCGTAGGACGATCGGACGTTCGTGTGAACTTCTTTAGAGAGCAAATCTTTGCAACAAAGGACTGCTTTGATTCATCTTTCTGGACCTCCATTAAACAGCATACGAAAGCTTTGTTAAGGTACATACTTCTTCACCATAATCATCCAACGTTATACATGGATCCTGCGATTGGGTTTCGATTTTTTTATTGTTTTTACGTTAATTCCGCTGCATTTTCATGCCCGAAACCCTTCAAAAAGGCCAACAGATATGATCTGTAGTTCAGAAATTGATGATTTCTTCAAAAAGGCCAGCTCGACCCCAGCCTGGGGCTGCCGCCCCCGGACCCCGCCCGAGGCTGCCGCCCCGGACCCCGCCCAGGGGCTGCCGCCCCCGGACCCCCGCATTATTTTTGTTGTGTACTTGAGCATGGTGCTGGTTATGGCCTTTGGACCCCTAGATTAATGGTTTTTGGTTTTATAAATACGACTTGCATGTCGTTTTCTTCATTCTTGTAATTGTTTAACCTCGAATGTAACTCGAGTTTTCTTATGTAAGTACATTAATATAGGTTGTATTCAATTATTCCATGTAATGTACTTGAAGATTGAAGGATGATCCAAGAAGAGGAGCAAGCACCCATGGATACAAGAAGAATGAAGACATGTAATTGTATTTATATTTTACCACCATAGATTGACTTTGATCCTTTCATTAACACGAAAGGATCACATAGGAAAGGGGCCATAACCAAGCACGTTTACATACTGCACTTTATATATTGATGTATGAATGTATGTGTAGAGTAGAAGATGCATGCTTTAATTAGATTAATGATGTATGCATGTATTAGATACGTCACCCATGCCATGCTAAACAAGATAAAATCTGTAACGATTTAAGATTTTAAAATTAACAAACGATCATGAGATTCTTGTGTTTACGAAATATGGATTTTTAAAACACGGAATTGAATATGGATTTTGATATCTATAATTGGGATTTTCTGACAAAAACGGATATGCGTATTCGTAAGGCTGATGGGTTTTAAGTGTGACCACTGGTATCCTCCATCTACCTGGGAAATGAACAATTTAAGATGTCAATTTGAAATATTTAGTTCAAGGAAAAATTGAGGATCTCTTCATGATGTGATCATGATCGTCATAAATTTTATAAACCCCTTAACAAAATATTAAGTTTTAATCGGATGCTTTCCAATGAATGAACACTCATCGAATCCTAGATCGATTAGGGGAAAGACTGTCAGTAGCAGGGGACTCCTATCTATCGTGGTGAGATGCGACGAATATAAACGGTTATATTCGGCCGTTGTATCATTGGGTCAAACTTAACTGAGTCGTCATAATAAGGTGAAAGTAAACGGTTATATTCAACCATTATGAACTTAGAAGCATAGAGTTTGGTTAAAAAATCTATTAGATAGATAAGATCAATCGTTGCTCACGAAACTATCCAAGAATTATATATGATATAATTGACAACTGTTGTCTACCTAAATAATCATTTTTAAGGACTTCCAGTGGTTGTTTTTGGACATGACGAAATATGGATCTTGGCTCACTAGAAAGAATTATGGGATATACTTTCCAAATTAATAGTAAGGGCTATTGATTTGATAAAAATAGTGGGAGATATATTATGAATGTATCATAATCATTTGAACATAATAAATAACTCAGACAATCTAATGTTTATTTTGTGCTTTTAACATTGTAGATACCAAGTAATGGCAAACAACACAAACACACTATCCGTACGATCAGTCCTTGAGAAGGATAAGCTGACAGGAGGAAACAACTTCCTAGACTGGCAGAGGAATTTGAGGATTGTCCTCAGGCAGGAGCGCAAGCTTCATGTCATTGATATTCCTTCGGCAGGTCCCCTTCCTGAGGGCGCTACTGTTGAGGAACGAGCGGCCCACACAAAGGATGAGAATGTTGCAACTGATGTTGCATGTCTTATGTTGGCAACTATGAGTGCTGAGCTTCAAAGACAGCATGTGCATATGGATGCATATACTATCTATGAGCACTTGCAAAGCATGTTTGCAAGCCAAACTCGTCAAGAAAGGTTCTACACGAGTAAGTCACTCTTTAATTGCAAACAAGGGGCAAGTGAACCAGTTGGCCCACATGTTCTGAAGATGATTGGTTACATTGAGTACCTTGAAACTTTGGGTTTCCCGATTATTCAGGAAATTGGTATTGACCTAATCATGAATTCTTTGAACAACAAATTCACCCAGTTTATCATAAACTACAATATGAATGAATTTGACAAAACACCTAGTGAATTGTTGGCTATGTTGAGAACATATGAGACCAACATGAAGACGGCTGAACCTGCTCCCATACTGATGGTGGGCAATAAAGGTAAGGCCAAAGGGAAAGGCAAGTGGAAGGGTAAGAAGAAGACATGTTCTGATTCTACACCCAAGCCAAAGTCAGGTCCCAAACAGGCTTTAAAGACTAAAGGTGGGGTCGCTAAGGGCGAATGTCACTACTGTAAGAAAATTGGTCGCTGGAAGAGAAACTGTTCAGTTTACTTGGAGGATCTGAAGAAGAAGAGGGCTGAGCAAGCTTCTACTTCAGGTATATATGTTATAGAAGTCAATCTGTCTATTTCTACATCTTGGGTATTGGATACTGGATGTGCTACTCACATTTGTATAAATGTGCAGGAACTGCAGAGAAGTAGGACATTGGCTAAAGGAGAAGTGGACCTACGAGTTGGCAATGGAACAAGAGTTGCTGCTTTAGCTGTAGGAACCTATTATTTATCTTTGCCCTCAGGGCTAGTTTTAGAATTGGAGAATTGTTTTTACGTGCCTGCGATTCGCAGAAACATTATTTCTGTTTCTTGTTTGGACAAGAAAGGTTTTTCGTTTACGATAAAGAACAATTGTTGCTCTTTTGCTTTGAATGATTTAACCTATGGTGTTGCGCGTTTGTTTAATGGTTTATATGTTCTTGACTTAGATAATCCTGTCTATAATATAGAAAACAAACGACTTAAAGTTAATGACTCAAATCAAACATACCTCTGGCATTGTCGTCTAGGCCATATAAATGAGAAACGCATATCCAAATTACATAAGGATGGATACTTGGATAAGTTTGATTTTGAATCATACCAAGAATGCGAATCTTGTTTGCTTGGTAAAATGACTAAAGCCCCTTTCACTGGTAAGGGTCAAAGGGCCACCGAACGTCTGGAGCTAATACATAGTGATGTATGTGGCCCAATGCGTGTGATGGCTAGAGGAGGCTACTACTACTTCATAACATTTACTGATGATTTCAGTAGATATGGATATGTATATCTTATGAAGAATAAATCTGATTCTTTTGAAAAGTTTAAAGAATACAAGGCTGAAGTAGAGAAGCAAATTGGCGGAGGTGCAAGTATTAAAATCTTACGATCTGATCGTGGAGGAGAATACTTGAGCACAGAATTTAAAGATTATTTAAAGGAGTGTGGTATTGTATCACAACTCACTCCGCCAGGTACACCTCAATGGAATGGAGTTTCAGAGAGGAGAAATCGCACCCTTTTGGAAATGGTGCGATCGATGATGAGTCATGCAGATCTTCCAATTAGTTTCTGGGGTTACGCTCTAGAAACAGCGGCTTTCACACTTAACCGTGTTCCTACTAAGAAGGTTCAAAAGACTCCATATGATATATGGGAGAAGAAACGGTCAGGCATGAACTTTATGAAAGTTTGGGGATGCAAGGCGTTTGTGAAACGTCAAGTATCTGACAAGCTTGGACCTAAATCTGAAGAGTGCAATTTTGTGGGATACCCTAAAGAAACAAAGGCGTATTATTTTTATAGTCCTTCTGAGCAGAAAGTGTTTATTGCTCGAGATGCTATTTTCATGGAAAGAGATTTTGTTTCCAAAAGAAATAGTGGGAGAACTATAGACCTCGATGAAGATCGAGAACCACAAAATAGCATTGAACCTGAAGTGGAACATGAGCAGGATAATGATAATGCTCAACAAACACAGGTTGTTCGTAGAACTAGTAGAATTCGCCATGAGCCAGAGAGATATGGATTTCTCTTGACTCAATGTGGTGATTTGATGCTCATAGACGAAGATGAGCCTCTCACATACCAAGATGCTATGAACAGTCCAGACTCTAAGAGATGGCTAGAAGCCATGAAATCCGAGATGGATTCCATGTACGAAAACCGAGTATGGACTTTGGTTGATCCACCTGAAGGGGTAAAACCCATAGGGTGCAAATGGGTTTTCAAGAAGAAAACTGACATGGATGGAAATGTTCAGACCTATAAAGCAAGGCTGGTTGCAAAAGGTTTCAGACAAATTCATGGTATTGACTATGATGAGACTTTCTCACCAGTGGCTATGGTCAAGTCCATAAGGATTTTGCTTGCTATTGCAGCATTCCATGATTATGAAATCTGGCAAATGGATGTCAAAACAGCCTTCCTTAACGGAATCCTTGAAGAGGATGTGGATGTGTACATGACACAACCTGAAGGTTTTGTCGATCCAAGGAATGTTAGCAAGGTATGTAAATTACGTCGATCCATTTATGGATTGAAGCAAGCCTCTAGGAGATGGAACATCCGTTTTGATGAAACAGTCAAAGAGTATGGCTTTGTTCAAAACGAAGATGAACCTTGTGTTTACAAGAAGGTTAGTGGGAGCCATGTGGCATTCATAGTACTGTATGTTGATGACATACTACTAATGGGGAATGACATACCTTCTCTCAAGGCTGTTAAGATTTGGTTAGGGAGCAACTTCTCTATGAAAGACTTAGGTGAAGCATCCTACATTCTAGGAATGAGGATCTATAGGGATAGATCTAGAAGGATGATCGATCTAAGTCAGAGTACATACATCGATAAGGTTTTGCATCGTTTTGGTATGCAAAATGCAAAAAGGGGATATGTCCCCGTGTCTCAAGGGATAACGATCTCTAAAGATCAGTGTCCGAAATCATTGGATGAGAAGGACCACATGAATAAGGTTCCATATGCCTCAGCAATTGGATCCATCATGTATGCAATGGTATGTACTCGCCCAGATGTTTCGTATGCTTTAAGCATGACGAGCAGATACCAATCTAATCCAGGTGAAGGTCACTGGACGGCTGTCAAGAATATTCTAAAGTACTTGAAAAGGACTAAAGATTCATTCTTGGTGTATGGAGGAGAGGAGAAACTAGTTGTAAAGGGTTACACCGATGCAAGTTTCCAAACAGACAGGGATGATACTGTATCACAGTCTGGTTTTGTGTTTTGTCTAAACGGAGGTGCTGTAAGTTGGAAGAGTTCAAAGCAAGAAATAGTAGCTGATTCTACAATGGAGGCTGAGTACATTGCAGCTTGTGAAGCGGCTAAGGAAGCTATTTGGATTCGAAAATTCATTACTGATTTGGGAGTGGTTCCATCGATCGCAGATCCCATTGATCTATACTGCGATAATAATGGAGCCATTGCACAGGCTAAAGAACCTAGAGCTCACTCCCGAACCAAACATATACTCAGGAGATATCACCTCATTCGAGAGATTAATGAAAGGGTGACATACACATATGTAAAGTGCACACAAATGATAACATTGCAGACCCACTGACCAAAGGCTTGTCGCAGACGAAGCACGATGGTCACACTAGTTCCATGGGTATTAGATACATGGGAGATTGGCTCTAGTGCAAGTGGGAGATTGTTAGTGTAGGTGCCCTAGAGGCAATACAATGTTTCTTTTAATAGACCTTTATGTCATTTGATTATTCAATTAACGTATTTATTATGACTTTAAATACTGCGATATATTTGTTAGCATAATAAATGTCCTTAGAATCATGATACACATTGTATAGTTTAGTACATGACTTGAACTTGAAATTATATAATAGATCATATTCTTAAATGTCCCTAGTCGAGTATTATTATTATAGGACAATAATAATACATAAATAGACTAGTATGTTGTTTGACTGATAACCACATCTCATTGGTTATAAGTATGGGGATACTAAAGTGAATACATAGGTACGTGTAGGAGTACATGATACTGGACAGACCCACAGTGAGATTCTTCATGTTTAATAAAGTCATAAGAAAGACTCACAGTGATAATGGTGTAATGATCCTTTGACTTGAGATCATTATATTTCTATACGAGGATTAATATACTTTGATTACATTAAAAGTTACCTTTGACCGGGTAATGATAAAAGTGGACATCGGGTATATCATGAGTCGTATGAGAAATATGAATGATAGATAAAGGATTTAACTCTCCTATAATTAGGAGAGATATTATTGGTCTCTTGATTGAGTGAGACTATAAAATGCATGGTCGTGCTCAAATAATGATTTGTTTTCATAGTCTACTCATGGATCAAGTAAACCCGGATTAAATGTTGTAGAGGATGACTAAATACATGCCTCGAATTTAATATATAATATATATGGTTAAAGGGATTATATTACACGGAAACATTAATCACGAAAGGTTTTATCGAATCACGATTTAATTATTATTTAATTTGGTAGCAATGATGTATTACTAGATACCGCTCATTGTTTATAATTTTATTGGAGAATAAAATTATTGCTAATTAAATAATAGCCTATAGGGTCACACACATAGAGCACTTCAAGGAATAGTTAATTTAAATTATAGATTTAAATTAATTGATAATTATTTGAATTTTATTATATTAATTAAGTGAGACTTAATTAATTGAAATAATATAATTCAAATTTGAATTCTGCCCTTAATAATTAAGTATGACTTAGTTATTAATTAAATAATAGAAATTCGATTTTTATTATTTAATCCTAAACCTACATGGGTTAGACTTTGCTGTTATGGGTTGCTGATTGGGCCTCTTAAGCAGCATTATAAATAGATAATGATAGGGTTAAGAGGGAGGTTGTTTTTGATAAAAACAAACCCTAGAGGCAGCAGGCAACAGCAAGGAGAAGAAGGCAGAAAGAAGAACAAATTTCGAAATCATCAAAAGGGAGGCTAGTACATCCATTCCATAATCAAGATCGTGAGACGTTCTTGAAGGTGCTCGTGTGGATACCATAGAGGTGTTTTCGAGAAGAAGACACAAGTCGTGAAAGCTAGGATCTCCGTTGAGTTCGTAGAAGTCAAGACAAAGAAAAGGTATGATTCCGTTTCACAATAATCAGTCCGAACTTATACATGATCCTGCGTTTAGGGTTCCGAATTTTTGTTATATTTACATTTAATCTGCTGCATTTTATGCCTCGGAACCCAACACAAATTTCTAGAGGATAACTTAACTAACTAAGAAAATAATATGACATTTAAGAAATGTAAATAACAAAAAGTTCTGGTATTATATTTAACAATTTTCTAGATTCAAACTTGAAAGATAAATACAAGATAGATGTTCTTCTAGACTGAAAATATTTTACAAGTTCTATCTTGACCTATATAATTCTTCATTCTTTACCATTTTCAGATGTATCAACTTCACCTTCTTCTAGATTTGAACTCTTGTGACTAGGTGTCATTGGTACGTCTTCAGTGGTTGACTGTTTTGGCTGTATCGGCTTACCATATAACCTTCTTTGTTCTGCCCGTGCTAATTGCCAAAGCACTTCCTTCTCGACAATATCTTCTTCCTCTTCTTGAATAGCATACGACTGTCTTGAATCTATCTTTGACATCTTCCGAATGTAGGATTTGATACCTTTTGACAAGAAGTATTTCCGGATATTTTTAGCTGCATTTGTTTTATCTTGTGTTCTGAACCCTTTAGACCTCAACATTGTCTCAACCTCAATCATGTACTTGATAGTGTATTTCCGTAAGGACTCCTCATCTAGATTTAAGATTTGATAATACTTGTTTGTGAGAAACCTTACCTCATGAGGATCATGAATGATTTGAGGACTTACTACTTTTGCAAAGTCTCCGAGTCTTTCTCTTAGAAGCTCATTCTCTTCTGAACTCCTTTTCACTTTATTCAACAAGGTCCATAATACAAATAAGGATCTTGCTCTGAAAAATTCTAGTGAGATTCTAAATGAGCCATTTCTGTGTGTGTAAACTAGGATATGCCAATCTTCAAGAACATGATCCACCGGTACAGTGATGTAATCGACTTCTTCTTTCAGGACCTTCATAAAGTTATCAATGCTGTCATTTAAATTTTCTAAGCCATTGATAATTGACATTAATTGCTTATCTTAAAATGAACCCTTTTGTACTTTGTCCATGATTTCTCTGGTTGTGTCCCATCTTGCACCTATCTTCAATTTCATATTTCTTTTCTTCTCCTTAACAGCAATAGCCCAAAGCTTTTATTTTTCTAAACTTACCTTCCTTTAAGCTTTTGCTTTCTCCTTGACTAGAGCCTTCAGATGTTCAAATTTAGCATCACTAGCCTTGATGTCTTCCTTCAGCTTCCTCATAGCCTCTTCATAGGCATGATCAGACTGTTCTTCTCTGAGAAATAAAAATTCTTCATCAAATGCATCCTCTTCCTCAACTCTGCAGTAGTCTGGATTATAGGTGTCATCTTGACTACTATCCTCAATAAACTGATCTTCGCGATAGTATTGTTTATCTTGTACATTGGACACAAACTGATCTTCTTCATAGAGCTTGGCTTTGCCCTTATCTTTCATCTTATCCTCTTCTTTCTCAATTATCTTCTCTTCCTTTATTGAGGGATCCTCTACTGACTTTGAAGCTTCAATGGATTTGACTAGTTTTGCCATGGTCTCATAGACCTACTTCATCCCTTCATTTAAATGAACCTTGCCTTCATCTAGATTGTTAAATCTTTTTGTGGAGATTTCCTCTTTTTCAATTATCCTCAGATTCAAGCTCTTCTCTATATCATCAATTCTCTCATTTATATTGTTGATCTCCTTCATATCTTCAGAAATAAAACTTTGAAGATTCTGGATATCTTGAGTATTAAGGAGAATGCTTGACTTCACATCAGTAACTTCATTGCGCACAATTGTCAACTGTTTTGTTATAGAAGCAGATGTAGACTTGGTTTATGCTTTTGCTTTAACTTATGCTAATTCAGCCTGAACAACCTTCATTTCCTTCTAGAGAGCTTCCATTTTCAATAAAAAATCATTATGTGTGTGGACTCCTATTTATTTGGCTATCATTACATGCATGTATTTTGCTTGGTGTTTACCTCACAACACTCATGTTTAGCTCCATTCTAGAATCTTTTAATGTACCTGTATATATAATTATAGCAGTTGAGGACTCGTAATGTTCCTCTGAATCCTGTGAAGGCATGTCCACAACAAGATTAACCTGAAATGGCTCCACTACTAACATAGCTACTCCGTGAATGGAGCATCAACTCCCTCTATAGAGTGGTTGCCTCTCACCTGATCCACTAGTGGATGTGAGAACTTCCTTTGCAGGAATTGGGGTGTTAATTCCAGGGGGGTCACCACTTAGACAATGTAATGAGTGGCTCATTAGAGTCCGTGGTGCCCCTCAAAGCCTGTAAAGGCACTTGATATTTTACAGCATTTAAAAAGTTTTGTTTCACAATGAATGTGGCATTGGTCAAATATGCATCCAAAACATTTTCTTCAACATCTGTTGTGCTCTAATCTCTGTGTGTATCTTGTATGATTGGAGGTCCTGCTAGAGTGATTGCTAGCAGTGTGCTTGACGCTTCACAAGATGCCACAGCTGTATGGTGAATTTTAATAGATTCACCCTCTTGATAGAGTGAATCCAGAGACGATTGTATTGCCATTTCAAAATCCAAATCATGTTGAGAGGATAATGATGGGGCTGTAGTTGTCTTAGGTTCGATTTTTGATCTTTTCTGCGGTGGAGACAGAGTTGTGGGTGAATTCACTGAACTACCCTAAATTCTTCCTCTAACTTTCCTAACAGGTTTCTTTCATTTTCTGATTTGACTCGAGGAGGTTGAAGAAGAAGAAACTATTTGGGGCTCTAGTTCAGCTTGGGATTGAACTTGTGTGTTTTCAGGTTCATAGCCAAAATCCTGAAGTGTAAGACCACAATCATTGTCTGCCACATATATATTTAAAGGTAAGAATTAGATGCTAAGGTTTGAGATATTACCTGTTCTATCTGTGTCTCTTGGTCTGCAACTTGAGCAGCTTCATAGCTACGCATGATGATCAACTTCCATTAGCACTTGATCTGGCTCTTGCTGAAGCGGTTAAGCCTATGTAGGATTGGCAATTTGATCTAATATCTTATCTATATACTGTGTCCTGACTATTGGAACCCTTGGGAATTTATTCAGGTTCCGGAGCCTTGTAAATAGATTGTTCTATGAAGTAGGAGATGCTTCCACTAGGATGTTCTGGAACAGAGCTTTATCTTCATTTATAAGAAGTTCATTCATAAATAACATTAAAAACCTTAGATAATAGAACGCGACGTTCAGTTCCCTACTCTCCAGCATCCTCATCTTTTTGATGATCTCAGTCAACACCAGCTTCCCAAAATTTATCCTCCTATTATGGGCCACTGAATACCCAATAATTTTTAGAAGCGATGAGATATTTTGGAAGTTACTTTTTGTTCTAGGGGAAAACACCTTGGCCAGTGAACCGAAGAAATAGTCCCATTCACTAACCAACTTCCCTTTCGACATCTTTATAAGATTAATGTCAACTTGATACATTATAGCCTGAAAGAACTTGATTATCTCCGGTACTGTTGGTTAGTCAACAAAATCCTCAGTTGAAAACCCTAAAATTCTGTTCACGTTATCTTCAGTCACCATATATTCATTTTCACCAATAGTAAAGGAAAACTGTGCTCTAGCTGCTACTGTTCTATTCCTAGTTGTCATATACAGAGCCCGTAGTGCATTAATTTGTAACGGGGTGTCCACTGTAATTGCAGTCCGGACGAATGAATGTTCATTCGTGAATATAATCTAGGGTCAAAACCTCTTACGGGTTAGAATAACCTACAAAATTGGTCTTAACAATTTTATAGATTCCAACCATTTTAATACTTTTAATCTTAAAACACCAGTTAACTCGAATTAAACACGAAATTCTAAAATGAAGCGTAGTAATTCGAAAATTACTCAATAACACCGACACCCTAACTTCAAATTAGCATCAAATCAAGTTATACCACATAATTACTCTAACAATAGTCCTTTAATATTCAATAACCAACCAAAATCAGTCCCTAAATCAAGTCCAAACTCGGTTTGAATCAAGGAAAAATTGGGCAGCACTTCGATTGATTTGGAACGATTTTAACACAAACCAGCAAGTGTAAACACTTGTACATCAATTACAAGCAATTGTTATGCAGTTGTGATAGATCAAACTCAAAAGTTTTCTAAAAGTCCTACCAAAATCTGTTCGTGTGTAGTGTCGTGTGTATCTGCTGTATATATGTCTGATAAAACCTGAAATAAGCTGAGTATGACTTTTGAAAATGACTTGTATGACTTTTTATTATTAAGGTAGAATCAGTCGGTATGAGTTTTTAAGAATGAAAGTCGGTATGACTTTTGAAATTACCCAGTCGGTATGACTTTTAAACAAGCCTCGGTATGACTTTTTAGAAAAAGTCTTCATTTTTTATTTGATAAAACAAGTGAATTAGTCGGTATGACTTTTTTTAAAAGGTCACACCATTTTTTGAATAACAAAACAAGCAAATAAAATGTCATACCGGAAAAAAATATAAAAATGTCATACCAAAATTTTAAATAAAAAGTCATGCAAAAAATAATAAAATATTGAAAAGTTTATTTGAATATTAGATTAATTAATAATAATATAATAAATATTAACATGCAATAATAATTTGAAAAATAATATAATAATTTACATATTAATGCTTAAAAATATTTAAATATAATATAAGTACTTATGCTATACTTGAAATAATTATCTATTATGAGTATTAATTTGTTCTTAAGATAATTTCTCCAAATATTCATAAGTCCAAGGATACTGCTAATTTGAACTTCATAAATTCTTTATATATAAACATCTAATATTTGTTGGTGAGATTACAAAAATGTATGAATAGTAATCGTGACAACTCAACACTAGAACATGACAAGTAAATAATACTACGTCTACACAAAAATCAGGAAGAAATGAAAATAATGTAATTACAGTGAATCAAGACATTGGAAGAAGTTTTGAAGTCTACTACAAGTCATTGAGAGAAGTTCATTAATATGTCCATGCCTCAGTGAAGAATAATGTTTAAAGACTTTCAAGGTTTTAGAAGTGTTGAAGATTCAGTATAAAAGTGCCACTAGAAGATTTCAGTGTATCAGTGTTGATTGAAGATAGACATTATTCGATGCATATGAATCTAGAAGAATTGAAGACATGGTAAAGACAAAGGTTAAAGAAGACAACTGCAGTATTGAAGTTATACTCACTGAAGGAAGTTCATTTATATGTTCAAGCGTCAGTGAAGAACAGATAATGAAGTATTCAAGATTGTAGTAGTAATGAAGATGTTGTCAAAGTACCAGAAAAGATTCTAGTGAAAGTACAGTGTTTATTTATAATCAGTGTTCGAAGCAATAAAGAACTGCTGCATTCCTGTCATTTAATTTTAATGAGAATATGAAGATCAAGATCAGTGTTAGTCATTTGTGAACCAGACCAGTGCACTAAGTGTCACCACAAAGGAATTGGTCAACATGTTTATTGCACAAGAAGAATTTACTGGAAGCCAAGTGAAGCCAAGTATGTAAGGATTTAATAGAAGTTGAAATCACTCCAAGTCATTGTAAGAAAATTCAATCGACACTTGCCTTTACAAGGTAAGAAAATTCGACACATAGCCTCTAGAATGACAAAAAGATTCTTAGTCAATTCTACAAGGATGTAAAATCGACACATGCTCATCAAGGTGGTAGAATTCGACACATAGGATCTTGGAATGATGTGAATTATTCTAAGGCATGTACATGAGAGGAAATTCGACACATGAGCTATACATGGAGAATAAATTCAACACATAACCTTTAGTATGCCAAAAAGATTCTAAGTCAATTCTAAATGAAAGAATAAATCGACACATGCATCTACATGGAGATAGAATTCGACACTTAGGGTCTTGGAATGATGTAAATTATTGTAAGGCATATACATGGGGAGTAAAATCGACACATGAGCTATACAGCAAGAAAGAAATCGACACGTGATCAAGTCAACTCAAATCAACATACAAGGCAATATTATTCGACACATGACCCTCTATGAAACATGGATTATTTTTTTGAAGTACTAATACATTGAAAAAATATTCGATACTTAAAAATATCTACGGGATTCTCAAAGTCAACTCAAGTCAACATACAGGGGAGAAGTTGTCGATACTTAGAAAGCTATTCAATTATTGTAAAGCCTATACTATATAAACAAATGAATCTAATTCATTTGACAAGTGAATATAAATGTGTGAGTGAAAATACCAAAGACACAAAGAGATACAGAGAGAGACAGAAGCCGGAAAAGAAAAGATACAAAGTTATACACATACCTTCTTCACCTGAATTTTATAATCTAGCCGGTTCATTATGTTATAAAAATATAGGGCTATTATAAAATACTCTCTGTTAGATTGATTTCCTTTTTGTACATTCACATATCTATTCATTGTAATAGGAATCAGTGAGATCTCCTTGTTGTAGCGAAGAACTAATTTTTTCTTCAGAAACCGGTTCATTAAAACTGGGTGTAGCACCCCTCTGAGTTTATATACGAAAGATATATTCCCCGAAATTTGTCTCGTTCAATTACTTGTTAATTTTCTAGAACTTTATTATTTATTTATAAAATAGAAAATTATCAAGCCAGCCTCGTAAATACTACAAGGACTCTAACCACTAACTGAACTCTAAATTATTTATACGCAAAAGATTTGAAAGAATTTTTTAATTTAGTAAGTATCGTATTCAACCCCCCTTCTACGATAATTCCGGGACCTAACAATATTTATGAATTGAACTCAACTCCTAGCGATAAAAAAGTTAACCATTAGTTAACTATTATGTTATAAATTTTAATTAGTTTATTTTATAAAATTAAATTTATTTATAAACTTTGATAAAATTTATTTTATAAACTTTTATTAGTTTATGTTTTAAATTTTAATTAGTTTATTTTATAAACTAATATTAAATTTATTTAACAAACTTTTATAAAATTTATTTTATAAAATTTTAATAGTTTATAATATAAATTTTCATTAGGTTATTTTATAAATTAAATAAAGTTTATGATTCATATTTATTAAACTTGGTCAGCAGATGAAGAATTCGACAAATGGCTTTTAAGAATGTCAAAACATTACAAGTCATTGTACAAGGGAAGCAATTCGACACATGTGTCTAATGACTTCAAAATGGCTAAGGCAAACATACATGGGGCATGGTATTCAACACTACACCAACTTGCAGTTTGATTCCCCAAGTTTTGTACCCTTTAATTTTTATTTTAAGATTTATTCATTTTTCCAGAAAATTTAAAACTCTTGAAAACTAAAAAATTTCTTAAGTATTAATTTATGATATTTTAATTTTTAAGAAAATTCGAAATTTTTGAAAATTAATTTGTTGTAAATTTTTATTTTTGATTAATTTATTTTCGAAGAAAATTAAAAATTCTTTAGATTTAAATTTTTCTTAAATATTAATTCGAGGGTGCGCAATGGTTTGTAGTTGAATATTTTTCTGGGTATAGAACACAACTAAAATTGACTAAAGAAAATCCAATAAAGTTAATTCTGAAACAAGTTGAAGAAAAGGTGGTATTAATTTCCTCAGAGGTTTACTCCATAGGATTCCACAAATATTTCGGAAGCTAGAAAAGAAGAGATTAATTTGGGTACAGTTTTTGGTTGATTTAAGTTGAATTTTTGGATGAAAAATCTTAGGGGTTAAACTAGTGAAGGAGAACAGACTGGACTACCTGCAATGTCAATATAAGCCTTAAAGATTATTTTACAGAGAGATTACAAGAAGTACGTGCTAACACTGCAGATCATTTGGAACGTATGATTACAGCCGTCGAGAATCTAAGGATACAACCACATTATTTTTAGAGGAACTATTTGTGTGCTGAAGACCTATGAACTAGAACAAGAGCTGAAGAAGATAATATTTGGTAAAGCAGGTTGTTAGCATATCCACTGTATTTGTGACTCAGGAACTAAATTTGATTGATGTCAAGGTTGAGAACCTCTGAACAGAAACGAATTAATCCAATAAGCTGAATTGAAGATGTAGTAGCTCAAAGTAGTGATCAAGATATTATAAGTGAATATTACACTTTGAAATAACTTAAGAACTGGACTGCAAGTCAAGCTTGCATGGCAACAGGAAGTTCAATGACATCAGATTCAGACGGAATCCCAATTCTTAATCTAAGGTCATTACCTATAGATTCCATAAAGGAGATTTTCAAGATCAGTTCAATAGGCGGTTACTAGACATGGATGGTTTATATTAGAAAGACAAGATCAAGGGTTGTGCGACACAGTTCAAGAAGCCTGTACAAGCAAAAGATGACATACATTGTGTTGGGTTAAAGCAGAAATATCAAGCATTAGTGAGGATGCATCAAGGAAAATCATTTGTTAGTGAAGTTAAATGCAAGGCTGATTCTATCCGTGATAGTGATGAACCAAATGGATATCTGACATCAATGGCCAACACTGGAGATGAATCATTAAGCACTTCACATGTACACATTCTAACTAGTATACTTTATCTAATTCAGAACTGTATGATTTTTAAGTTTTAAAATGTATTATATTCATGTGAGCATGTTAGCATCTTAGGACTTAAATGCTTAATTGATTGCTGAGAATGATATATTGCATGCTAGGACTGTTAGTGCATTTCATACTTGATCCTTTCTATGTAGTAAAATGAATATCTAGAATTAGATAAGGTGTTCTAGACGGTTAAGTGTATCCTTGAATATTTGCTAGAACTTGATTTAAATCTTATGTGATTTAATACCTCTGCTAATGTTGTGAAAATTGCTAATAGGCAAACAGGTCATAGATCAGATATTTTATGTTTGTTCTTACTTGAAATTTTTTATGTGCTTATTTTCATATAACTTACTCCCATTCACATATTTAAACTTAAATGTCATATCATTTCATGTATTGCTTGTTAAGGAGTGAAATACTAAAAGATGGTAGAATTATCTAAGTAGTCAGTAAGATTTGTAGATTCGAGGATTAATCTAAAACTGACTTAGGTAAATAGAGATAGTTAAAAATGTTAGACAACAACATAAATGGATTAGACAGAATTAGTAATAATTTTTTAGTTCTTCTATTTTATGTGCTTTTAGAAAATTATTGAATATCTATAAATCTGTTTGACATATTGTTAAACTAGATAGGACTAATTTTTCTAATATGCATAAATTGAAGCTGTTGTTACCACTGTTGAAAGTAACATCTCTAACCCATTTGGACTCAATTGAAGTTGAGTACCAAGAAGCTTAATTATTTGTGATTGCAGAGTATGTAAAAAAAGGTAAAAGTTATATGATTTCGTGACATTTATTGTACGAGGCATATGATTAAAATTGGAGCTCTTACATCACAGTTGGTTTAGAAAGCCTACCCAATGGTAACCTTTGGAGATGACAGCAAAGGATGTATAAGGGATTTGGCAATCATAATTTTGGAATTGTTATCACTCGAAGCATCTTTTTTTGTCGACGGACTTAAGCACTTTCTACAGGGCACTAAGGAATTCTTTGTCAAGGATTTTCTGGAAAAGCATTGAAAAGGGAAAGTGGTTGATTTCAAGCAAAAAAGATGGAAGCCCACTCAACTAGGAGTGAGGAAATTTGTTCGTAGCTGACATGGATTCTGTATGAAAAGGTGAAGTGAACTTCTTAGTAAAGCTTCATCAGGAAAGAGTTAGCTATGGCATAGGAAGCTCTCACACTTGGTGAACAACACAATGGATTCTTTTATAAAGAAGAAATTGGTAAGATGACTGCTTCATATGCTTAGTGGTGATTGATGACAACCCTAATTACATTTGGTGATGTTCGTGCATTCAACAGATAATGTATCACAGATGGTGATTGATCACATTAAGAAGATCAAGTTGGAAGCAGAGTAAGCTGTGAGAACATTCAAGTCAGTTACTGGAACTAAATTTTGTGAATGAAGTTCTAAATAAAGTCTGCACTTATAATGGTACTTTGAAATTGAAGCAATTAACACAGTATGCTGCTTTAATCAACAAAGATCGAGAAAAGATATCATATGAGTTAATGGCCAACCAGAAGAAAAAAATGAAGCTTCTTCGTGTGTTTGGAGGAAATTGATATTTATTGAAGATTTAGATGAACATCTTGGCAAGTTTGAAGTTAAGGCTCATGGAACAATTTCCTAGGCTACTCACTGAAATCGAAAGCTTATGAGGCGTATGTGATTGAAAATTAGAAGGAGATTGATAGTCTGAATGTATCGTCCAACTACACCAAGCTCCCAAGCATTCAAATGAAAGACTATTCTGAATCTTTTAAGTTTGACATCCCGTCAGAGTCAAATTCAGATGCTGATGTTGAAACTGAGGTTGCAGAAGGAATCAATGATAATGATGATGATTCGGATCCTATTAGTGGAAATGGTAGTGAATCTACATAACTCGTGAACTTTAATGGAATCCACTTAATAAGGTGAAGGATCTTCAACACATCTTAGTAGTTATTCAGGGGGAGAAAATAAAAGAAGGATCTAGTAGTCATACTCAATACAATGAAGAACAAAGGAATACATCAAGAACATATCCGCCAAGACAAAAGGTTTAAAGTCAAAGTCAATCCTCGAGTCTAGTTCTTAGTGATCTAAATTTTAGAGTAAAGGCTAGAAGTGCTATGCAAAGTAAATGGTTATTCTTGGGGAAAGAAAACTTGTTAACTGTTGGTACCCCAAAGAAGAATGAAGATGCACTGATTGATCCAGATTGAGTGGTTGCAATGTAAGATGATCTCAATCAGTTCGAAGACAGAAACTACTGAAGCTGGAACCCAGACCACAAGACAAGGATAAAATTGGTACAATACGGGTTTTCAGAGACTAGATGATTATTGGCTTTGTTATGAGGGACAAAGCCAAACTGGTTGCTATTGGTTAATATCAAGTAGAAGGTATCGACGATGATGGAAACAAAATCTTTGGGACTTTCAAGATCTAACAGCAAGAACCAGTGACGAGACTTGATCCTATTAGGGCTGAACAAGTTGATGACCTAACAATAGGACATCTCTAGCACCTGTTGAGCATTCAAGCATGAATATTTATCAGATGAATGTGAACAAGTGAACTCCTGAATGGTGAGTTAGAAGTTGAAGCTAATGTACAATGACTTCTGGACTTTGGAGTTGCAGATCATTAGAATTTGTATATCATTCTCTTCCCAAGCTCTCTATGAATGGAGTTAGGGATTCAATCAAAACGTCAAGGACATGGTATGACACTCTAACTATTAATTACCTGAAAATGATTTTGGTAGAGTCGTTATACATATATCTTTCTATAATACAAGACACATACAAAATGTAATATTAGTGCAAGTATACCATGACTGTATTATATATGGGTCTACTAACAAAACTTATGCAAGAGATATTTTGTTAAGTAAATGCAGAGTAGGAACAAGATGAACATATTGGAAGAGTTACAATTCTTTTTGGATTATAATTAATTCAAAAGAATGATGGCAATTAAAGTAAGTCAAGGATCTTTGTGTTGGGTTCTGAGGCATAAAAACGCAGCGGATTAAACGTAAATATAACAAAATTCGGAACCCTAAATGCAGGATCATGTATAAGCCTAGACTGATTATTGTGAAATGGAATCATACCTTTGTCTGGTCTTGGTTTACACGAACTCAACGGAGATCCTAGCTTTCACGACTTGTGCCTTCCTCTCGAAAACACCTCTATGGTATCCATACGAGCACCTTCAATAACGTCCCACGATCTTGATTACGGAATGGATTGTACTAGCTCCTTTGATGATTTCGAATTTGTTTCTGCCTTGTTGTGCTTGCTGCTGCCTCTAGGGATTTTGTTTCTCAAAAACGTAATCCCTCTTAACCCTATCATTATCTATTTATAATGCTAGTTAAGAGGCCCAATCAGCAAAACCTAACCCATATAGGTTTAGAATAAATAATAAAACCAAATTTCTATTATTTAATTAATAACTAAGTCATACTTAATTATTAAGGGCAGAATTCAAATTTGAATTTTATTATTTCAATTAATTAAGTCTCACTTAATTAATATAATAAAATTCAAATAATCATCAATTAATTTAAATCTATAATTTAAATTAACTATTCCTTTAAGTGCTCTATATGTGTGACCCTATATGCTATTATTTAATTAGCAATAATTTTATTCTCCAATAAAATTATAAATAATGAGCGGTATCTAGTAATACATCATTGCTACCCAATTAAATAATAATTAAATCGTGATTCGATAAAACCTTTCATGATTAATGTTTCCGTGTAATATAATCCCTTTAACCATATATATTATAGATTAAATTCGAGGCATGTATTTAGTCATCCTCTACAACATTTAATCCGGGTTTACTTGATCTATGAGTAGACTATGAAAACAAATCATTATTTGAGCACGGCCATGCATTTTATAGTCTCACTCAATCAAGAGGCCAATAATATCTCTCCTAATTATAGGAGGGTTAAATCCTTTATCTATCATTCATATTTCTCATACGACTCATGATATACCCGATGTCCACTTTTATCATTACCCGGTCAAAGGTAACTTTTAATGTAGTCAAAGTATATTAATCCTCGTACAGAAATATAATGATCTCAAGTCAGAGGATCATTACACCATTATCACTGTGAGTCTTTCTTATGACTTTATTAAACATGAAGAATCTCACTGTGGGTCTGTCCAGTACCATGTACTCCTGCATGTACCAATGTGTTGACTTTAGTATTCCCATACTTATAACCAATGAGATGTGGTTATTAGTCAAACAACATACTAGTCTATTTATGTATTATTATTGTCCTATAATAATAATACTCGACTAGGGACATTTAAGAATATGATCTATTATATAATCTCAAGTTCAAGTCATGTACTAAACTATACAATGTGTATCATGATTCTAAGGACATTTATTATGCTAACAAATATATTGCAGTATTTAAAGTCATAATAAATACGTTTATTGAATAATCAATAGACATAAAGGTCTATTGTATTGCCTCTAGGACACCTACACTAACAATCTCCCACTTGCATTAGAGCCAATCACCCATGTATCTAATACTCATGGAACTAGTGTGACCGTCATGCTTCGTCTGCGACAAGCCTTTGGTCAGTGGGTCTGCAATGTTATCATTTGTGTGCACTTTACATATGTGTATGTCACCCTTTTCATTAATCTCTCGAATGAGGTGATATCTCCTGAGTATGTGTTTGGTTCGGGAGTGAGATCTAGGTTCTTTAGCCTGCGCAATGGCTCCATTATTATCACAGTATAGATCAATGGGATCTGCGATCGATGGAACCACTCCCAAATCAGTAATGAATTTTTGAATCCAAACAGCTTCCTTAGCCGCTTCACAAGCTGCAATGTACTCAGCCTCCATTGTAGAATCAGCTACTGTTTCTTGCTTTGAACTCTTCCAACTTACAGCACCTCCGTTTAGACAAAACACAAAACCAGACTGTGATACAGTATCATCCCTGTCTGTTTGGAAACTTGCATCGGTGTAACCCTTTACAACCAGTTTCTCCTCTCCTCCATACACTAAGAATGGATCTTTAGTCCTTTTCAAGTACTTTAGAATATTCTTGACAGCCGTCCAGTGACCTTCACCTGGATTAGATTGGTATCTTCTCGTCATGCTTAAAGCATACGAAACATCTGGGCGAGTACATACCATTGCATACATGATAGATCTAATTGCTGAGGCATATGGAACCTTACTCATGCGGTCCTTATCATCCAATGATTTTGGACACTGATCTTTAGAGATCGTTATCCCTTGAGACACGGGGACATATCCCCTTTTTGCATTTTGCATACCAAAACGATGCAAAACCTTATCGATGTATGTACTCTGACTTAGACCGATCATCCTTCTAGATCTATCCCTATAGATCCTCATTCCTAGAATGTAGGATGCTTCACCTAAGTCTTTCATAGAGAAGTTGCTCCCTAACCAAATCTTAACAGACTTGAGAGAAGGTATGTCATTCCCCATTAGTAGTATGTCATCAACATACAGTACTATGAATGCCACATGGCTCCCACTAACCTTCTTGTAAACACAAGGTTCATCTTTGTTTTGAACAAAGCCATACTCTTTGACTGTTTCATCAAAACGGATGTTCCATCTCCTAGAGGCTTGCTTCAATCCATAAATGGATCGACGTAATTTACATATCTTGCTAACATTCCTTGGATTGACAAAACCTTCAGGCTGTGTCATGTACACATCCACATCATCTTCAAGGCTTCCGTTAAGGAAGGCTGTTTTGACATCCATTTGCAAGATTTCATAATCATGGAATGCTGCAATAGCAAGCAAAATCCTTATGGACTTGACCATAGCCACTAGTGAGAAAGTTTCATCATAGTCAATACCATGAATTTGTTTGAAACCTTTTGCAACCAGCCTTGCTTTATAGGTCTGAACATTTCCATCCATGTCAGTTTTCTTCTTGAAAACCCATTTGCACCCTATGGGTTTTACCCCTTCAGGTGGATCAACCAAAGTCCATACTCGGTTTTCGTACATGGAATACACCTCGGATTTCATGGCTTCTAGCCATCTCTTAGAGTCTGGACTGTTCATAGCATCTTGGTATGTGAGAGGCTCATCTTCATCTATGAGCATCGAATCACCACATTGAGTCAAGAGAAATCCATATCTCTCTGGCTCATGGCGAATTCTACCAGTTCTACGAACAACCTGTGTTTGTTGAGCATTATCATTATCCTGCTCCTGTTCCACTTCAGGTTCAATGCTATTTTGTGGTTCTCGATCTTCATCGAGGTCTGTAGTTCTCCTACTGTTTCTTTTGGAAATAAAATCTCTTTCCATGAAAACAGCGTCTCGAGCAATAAACACCTTCTACTCAGAAGGACTATAAAAATAATACGCCTTTGTTTCTTTAGGGTATCCCACAAAATTGCACTCTTCAGATTTAGGTCCAAGCTTGTTAGATACTTGACGTTTCACAAACGCCTTGCATCCCCAAACTTTCATAAAGTTCATGCCTGACCGTTTCTTCTCCCATATCTCATATGGAGTCTTTTGAACCTTCTTAGTAGGAACACGATTAAGTGTGAAATCCGTTGTTTCTAGAGCGTAACCCCAGAAACTAATTGGAAGATCTGCATGACTCATCATCGATCGCACCATGTCCAACAAGGTGCGATTTCTCCTCTCTGAAACTCCATTCCATTGAGGTGTACCTGGCGGAGTGAGTTGTGATACAATACCGCACTCCTTTAAATAATCTTTAAATTTTGTGCTCAAGTATTCTCCTCCACGATCAGATCGTAAGATTTTAATACTTGCACCTCCGCCAATTTGCTTCTCTACTTCAACCTTGTATTATTTGAACTTTTCAAAAGAATCGGATTTATTCTTCATAAGATATACATATCCATATCTACTGAAATCATCAGTAAATGTTATGAAGTAGTAGTATCCTCCTCTAGCCATCACACGCATTGGGCCACATACATCACTATGTATTAGCTCTAGACGTTCGGTGGCCCTTTGACCCTTACCAGTGAAAGGGGCTTTAGTCATTTTACCAAGCAAACAAGATTCGCATTCTTGGTATGATTCAAAATCAAACTTATCCAAGTATCCATCCTTATGTAATTTGGATATGCGTTTCTCATTTATATGGCCTAGACGACAATGCCAGAGGTATGTTTGATTTGAGTCATTAACTTTAAGTCGTTTGTTTTCTATATTATAGACAGGATTATCTAAGTCAAGAACATATAAACCATTAAACAAACGCGCAACACCATAGGTTAAATCATTCAAAGCAAAAGAGCAACAATTGTTCTTTATCGTAAACGAAAAACCTTTCTTGTCCAAACAAGAAACAGAAATAATGTTTCTGCGAATCGCAGGCACGTAAAAACAATTCTCTAGTTCTAAAACTAGCCCTGAGGGCAAAGATAAATAATAGGTTCCTACAGCTAAAGCAGCAACTCTTGCTCCATTGCCAACTCGTAGGTCCACTTCTCCTTTAGCCAATGTCCTACTTCTCTGCATTTCTTACACATTTATACAAATGTGAGTAGCACATCCAGTATCCAATACCCAAGATGTAGAAATAGACAGATTGATTTCTATAACATATATACCTGAAGTAGAAGCTTGCTCAGCCCTCTTCTTCTTCAAATCCTCCAAGTAAACTGAACAGTTTCTCTTCCAGTGACCAGTTTTCTTACAGTAGTGACATTCACCCTTAGCGACCCCACCTTTAGGCTTTAAAGCCTGTTTGGGACCTGACTTTGGCTTGGGTGTAGAATCAGAACCTGTCTTCTTCTTACCCTTCCACTTGCCTTTCCCTTTGGCCTTACCTTTATTGCCCATCATCAGTATGGGAGCAGGTTCAGCCGTCTTCATGTTGGTCTCATATGTTCTCAACATAGCCAACAATTCAGTATGTGTTTTGTCAAATTCATTCATATTGTAGTTTATGATAAACTAGGTGAATTTGTTGTTCAAAGAATTCATGATTAGGTCAATACCAATTTCCGGAATAATCGGGAAACCCAAAGTATCAACATACTCAATGTAACCAATCATCTTCAGAACATGTGGGCCAACTGGTTCACTTGCCCCTTGTTTGCAATTAAAAAGTGACTTGCTCGTGTTGAACCTTTCTTGACGAGTTTGGCTTGCAAACATTCTTTGCAAGTGCTCATAGATAGTATATGCATCCATATGCACATGCTGTATTTGAAGCTCAGCACTCATAGTTGCCAACATAAGACATGCAACATCAGTTGCATCATTCTCATCCTTTGTGTGGGCCGCTCGTTCCTCAACAGTAGCGCCCTCAGGAAGGGGACCTGCCGGAGGAATATCAATGACATGAAGCTTGTGCTCCTGCCTGAGGACAATCCTCAAATTCCTCTGCCAGTCTAGGAAGTTATTTCCTCCTGTCAGCTTATCCTTCTCAAGGACTGATCGTACGGATAGTGTGTTTGTGTTGTTTGCCATTACTTGGTATCTACAATGTTAAAAGCACAAAATAAACATTAGATTGTCTGAGTTATTTATTATGTTCAAATGATTATGATACATTCATAATATATCTCCCACTATTTTTATCAAATCAATAGCCCTTACTATTAATTTAGAAAGTATATCCCATAATTCTTTCTAGTGAGCCAAGATCCATATTTCGTCATGTCCAAAGACAACCACTGGAAGTCCTTAAAAATGATTATTTAGGTAGACAACAGTTGTCAATTATATCATATATAATTCTTGGATAGTTTCGTGAGCAACGATTGATCTTATCTATCTAATAGATTTTTTAACCAAACTCTATGCTTCTAAGTTCATAATGGTTGAATATAACCGTTTACTTTCACCTTATTATGACGACTCAGTTAAGTTTGACCCAATGATACAGCGGCCGAATATAACCGTTTATATTCGTCGCATCTCACCACGATAGATAGGAGTCCCCTGCTACTGACAGTCTTTCCCCTAATCGATCTAGGATTCGATGAGTGTTCATTCATTAGAAAGCATCCGATTAAAACTTAATATTTTGTTAAGGGGTTTATAAAATTTATGACGATCATGATCACATCATGAAGAGATCCTCAATTTTTTCTTGAACTAAATATTTCAAATTGACATCTTAAATTGTTCATTTCCCAGGTAGATGGAGGATACCAGTGGTCACACTTAAAACCCATCAGCCTTACGAATACGCATATCCGTTTTTGTCAGAAAATCCCAATTATAGATATCAAAATCCATATTCAATTCCGTGTTTTAAAAATCCATATTTCGTAAACACAAGAATCTCATGATCGTTTGTTAATTTTAAAATCTTAAATCGTTACAGATTTTATCTTGTTTAGCATGACATGGGTGACGTATCTAATACATGCATACATCATTAATCTAATTAAAGCATGCATCTTCTACTCTACACATACATTCATACATCAATATGTAAAGTGCAGTATGTAAACGTGCTTGGTTATGGCCCCTTTCCTATGTGATCCTTTCGAGCTAATGAAAGGATCAAAGTCAATCTATGGTGGTAAAATATAAATACAATTACATGTCTTCATTCTTCTTGTATCCATGGGTGCTTGCTCCTCTTCTTGGATCATCCTTCAATCTTCAAGTACATTACATGGAATAATTGAATACAACCTATACTAATGTACTTACATAAGAAAACTCGAGTTACATTCGAGGTTAAACAATTACAAGAATGAAGAAAACGACATGCAAGTCGTATTTATAAAACCAAAACTAAACCATTAATCTAGGGGTCTAAGGGCCATAACCAGCACCATGCTCAAGTACACAAAATAAAATATTGCGGGGGTCCAGGGGCGGCAGCCCCTGGGCTGGGGTCCAGGGGCGGCAGCCCCGGGCGGGGTCTGGGGCGGCAGCCCCCGGCTGGGGTCGAGCTGCCAGGTCAGCTCAATTTTTTTTTTATTTTCGAAGATCAGTCCTATTCAGAAATCATCAATTTCTGAACTACAGATCATATTTGTTGGCCTTTTTCCCCAATGCAACTTATACAGTTTCAGAAGCATGTATCATATACATACTTATCATATCCCAGTTAATAGATCATGTCCAACATAATCTGTCCACCAGTTTATATCACTATACAAATTGACCCTCATGCATAATATACAAATCGCAATAAGGCATATAAATCAGTCATGACAAATCATTAACATGCTAGTATCATCATCTATATACTCATCATATGAATAACAATTCGAATATACATGGCAGTAGCATGGCAGTCATCAAACAGGCACATATGCATCAAATACATAAAAATATGTAACCAAATCAATCCCTTATACACGTAGCTCTGATGCCATTGTTGGGTTCCGAGGCATAAAATGCAGCGGATTAAACGTAAATATAACGAAAAATTTCGGAACCCTAACGCAGGATCATGTATAAGCTTGGACAGATTATGGTGAAATAGAATTATACCTTTTGTGGTCTTGACTTTCACGAACTCAACGGAGATCCTTGCTTGATGAATCACAATAGTCCTTGCTTCAAGAACTGCTCTCTAACGGTATCCACATGAATGTCGATTCGTCCAACGATCAGCGGAGATGGTACTATCCAAAACAGCCACGAATTATCTCTTTTCTCTTGCTAGCCTCTCTTTTCTATGAGCTGCTAGGGTTTCTGTTGTAAAACGAATTCACAAGTAATACCCTTGTAAACACATCATAATGTATTTATATGAGCTAGAGATAATGGGCCAAACCCTAATCCATGGGGCTTCTTAAAAACCCATTCTGATTTTGGGTTTAATTATTAATCTGAATTTTAGTATGTTTATAATTAATCAAGTCTTACTTAATTAATTATAAATTCAAATTAATAATAATAACATTATTTAAATTCATAATTTAAATAAAGCTCCGTTTAAACGTTCTTTGTGTGTGACCCTTTAGGTTATTATTACGTTGGCAATAATTTTATTTTCTAATAATAAAATTATAAACAATGAGTGGCATCTAGTAATACATCATTGCTACCCAAGTAATAATAATAATTGGTGATTCAATTAAACCTTTCGTGATTAATGTTTCTGTGTAATATAATCCCTTTAACCACATATATTATAGATTAAATTTGAGGCATGTATTTAGTCATCCTCTACAATATTTAATCCGGGTTTACTTGATCCATGAGTAGACTATGAAAAAAACAATTCATTATTTGAGCACGGCCATGCATTTTATAGTCTCACTCAATCAAGATGCCAATAACATCTCTCCTAATTATAGGATGGTTAAATCCTTTATCTATCATTCATATTTCTCATACGACTCATGATATACCCGATGTCCACTTTTATCATCACCCGGTCAAATTAACTTTTAATGTAGTCAAAGTATAATAATCCTCGTATAGAAATATAATTATCTCAAGTCAGAGGATCATCACACCATTATCACCGTGAGTCTTTCTTATGACTTTATTAAACATTAAGAATCTCACTGTGGGTCTGTCCAGTACCATGTACTCCTACATGTACCTATGTATTGACTTTAGTATCCACATACTTATAACCAATGAGATGTGGTTATCTGTCAAACAACATACTAGTCTATTTAAGTATTATTATTGTCCTATAATAATAATACTCGACTAGGGACCTTTAAGAATATGATATATTATATAATCTCAAGTTCAAGTCATGTACTAAACTATACAATGTGTATCATGATTCTAAGGACATTTATTATGCTAACAAATATATCGTAGAAATTAAAGTCATAATAAATACGTTTATTGAATAATCAAATGACATAAAGGTCTATTAAAAGAAACATTGTATTGCCTTTAGGGCACCTACACCAACACTTGAAGGTACAACAACCTTCACTTCTTTCTTCTCTAATGCTTCCACTAACACTTCTTTAGAAGAACTAACAACCTTACCTCTTCCATAGGTTTCTATGGTCTAGATCTGTTCTAATTCATTGGTTTTTAGAATTCTGTAGAGTCTGTCTAGTGTAATATCTTTCATGTCCCTAGACTCCCGGATGACCATGATCCAATGCTCCAGATGCTCTGGCAAGGTTAGCAAAAACTTCCTGTTTACCTCCTGATTCTTGTAATATTTACCATTGAGATTAAGTTTGTTCATCAATTTTTTTAGTCTCTAAAATACCTCAGAGACACCCTTACCAGGGTTGGATCTAAACTGCTCATATTGGGAGATCAGGATCTCGAGTCTGTTTTGTTGGTGTAGGTGCCCTAGAGGCAATACAATGTTTATTTTGATAAACCTTTATGTCAATTGATTATTCAATAAACGTATTTATTATGACTTTAATTACTGCGATATATTTGTTAGTATAATAAATGTCCTTAGAATCATGATACACATTGTATAGTTTAGTACATGACTTGAACTTGAGATTATATAATATATCATATTCTTAAATGTCCCTAGTCGAGTATTATTATTATAGGACAATAATAATACATAAATAGACTAGTATGTTGTTTGACAGATAACCACATCTCACTGGTTATAAGTATGGGGATACTAAAGTCAACAAATAGGTACATGCAGGAGTACATGGTACTGGACAGACCCACAGTGAGATTCTTCATGTTTAATAAAGTCATAAGAAAGACTCACGGTGATAATGGTGTAATGATCCTCTGACTTGAGATCATTATATTTCTATACGAGGATTAATATACTTTGACTACATTAAAAGTTACTTTTGACCGGGTAATGATAAAAGTGGACATCGGGTATATCATGAGTCGTATGAGAAATATGAATGATAGATAAAGGATTTAACCCTCCTATAATTAGGAGAGATATTATTGGCCTCTTGATTGAGTGAGACTATAAAATGCATGGCCGTTCTCAAATAATGATTTGTTTTCATAGTCTACTCATGGATCAAGTAAACCCGGATTAAATGTTGAAGAGGATGACTAAATACATGCCTCGAGTTTAATCTATAATATATATGGTTAAAGGGATTATATTACACGGAAACATTAATCACGAAAGGTTTTATCGAATCACGATTTAATTATTATTTAATTGGGTAGCAATGATGTATTACTAGATACCACTCATTGTTTATAATTTTATTGGAGAATAAAATTATTGCTAATTAAATAATAGCCTATAGGGTCACACACATAGAGTACTTAAAGGAATAATTAATTTAAATTATAAATTTCAATTAATTGATGATTATTTGAATTTTATTATATTAATTAAGTGAGACTTAATTAATTGAAATAATATAAATTCAAATTTGAATTCTGCCATTAATAATTAAGTGTGACTTAGTTATTAATTAAATAATAAAATTCGGTTTTATTATTTAATCCTAAACCTACATGGGTTAGGCTTTGCTGTTATGGGTTGCTATTATGGGCCTATTAACCAACCATTATAAATAGATAATGTAGGGTTAATAAGGGTTAACGTTTTTTATAAAAAAAAACTAGAAGAGCAGCCACATAGAAAAGGTAGAGACAAATTCGAAATCATCAAAGGAGGCTAGTACATCCATTCCGTAATCAAGATCGTGAGACGTTCTTGAAGGTGCTCGTGTGGATACCATAGAGGTGTTTTCGAGAGGAAGACACAACTCGTGAAAGCTAGGATCTTTGTTGAGTTCGTGAAAGTCAAGACCAAACAAAGGTATGATTCCGTTTCACCATAATCAGTCCATGATTATACATGATCCTGCGTTAGGGTTCCAAAATTTTTCGTTATATTTACGTTTAATTCGTTGCATTTTATGCCTCGGAACCAAACATGTTTTCCCTGACTTTTTCAGTCCCCTCATTTATAATCTCTATTGTATCCCAGATTTGCTTGGCATTTTTACAATTGATAACGTGATTGTACATAACATAATCTAGGGATTCTACTAATATAAGTTTGAGACTATTATCCAGGGCTACATTTTCCCTCTCGTCCTTTGTATAATTAGTCGGATCTGTAGGGAAATGTCTGTGAGGAATTACAACACCATTTACCTCATGCTCGAGTATAACTGTAATCGGGAGCTCAATACATTTGGCCAAAATCTTTGCATATTTTGTATTGGCAGTCCCGAGAAATAACAGTATCTTATGCTTCCACAAGTTTTAGTGAACTTGGTCAAACGGTGGGATTTTAATGTTCATTACTTTTTGTGTACTCATCTTTAATAAGATTAAAAATTAAGTATTTCGAAAAATAATTTTTGACTTTAAATAATTTCTGATCAAAAATAATTTTTGGGTAAAAAATGAAGGGTTTCGGGCATGAAAACGCAGCGGAATAAACGTAAAATCAATAAAAAAACTGAAACCCTACCACAGGATCCATGTATAACTTTGGATGATTATGGTGAAGAAGTTTGTACCTTAACGAAGCTTTCCGTATGATGTTTAATGGAGGTCCCAAAAAATGAATCACAGCAGCCCTTTGTTACAAAGATCTGCTATCTAAAGAAGTCCACACGAACGCTCGATCGTCCAATGATCACCGGAGTCGGTACTAGCCGAATTGCTTGCCCCTCTCTCTCTCTCTCTAGCCTCTCTTGATGTTGAGCAACTAGGGTTTTTCTCTAAAACGAAATCTGATGATTAAACCCTAATACTATACATCATTATGTATATATAGGAGAGAGATAGATTTGGGGCCTAAACCTAATACATGTGATTTTCAAAACACATTCTAATTTTGAGTTATTATTATTATTAAATCTGAATTCTAATATAATTAATCAAGTCTCACTTAATTAATTCAATAATTAAATTCAAATAATAATACTTATTAAATCCGAATTCTAATATAATTAATCAAGTCCCACTTAATTAATTCAATAATTAAATTCGAATAAACAATAATATATTTAAATTCATAATTTAAATAAACCTCCGTTTTGACATTCTTTGTGTATGACCCTTTAGGTTATTATTACGTTAGCAATAATTTTATTATCTAATAATAAAATTATAAATAATGAGTAGTATCTAGTAATACATCATTATTACCCAAGTAACAATAATAATTGGTGATTCAATTAAACCTTTCGTGAATAATGTTCCATGTAATATAATTCCTTTAACCTTATATTATAGATCAAACTCAAGGCATGTATAGTGTCATCCTCTTCAACGTTTAATCTCGGTTTCATTGATCAATGAGTAGACTATTTAAACAAATCAATATTTGAGCATGGTCATGCATTTCATAGTCTCACTCAATCAAGAGGCCAATAATATCACTCCTAGAATTGGAGGGTTAAATCCTATATCTATCATTTATATTTCTCATACGATTCATAGCATACCCAATGTCCACCTTTATCATCACCCGGTTAAAGATAACTTTGAGTGTAATCAAAGTATATTAATTCTCGTATATAAATATAATGATTTCAAGTCAGAGGATCGTTACATCATTATCACTGTGAGATTTCTTATGACACTTATTAACATGTAGAATCTCACGGCGGGTCTTTCCAGTGTCATGTATTGATACATACACTTATGTTCTTGACTTTAGTATCACCATACCTATGACCAATGAGATGTGGTCATCTGTCAATAAACATACTAGTATTATTGCATTATTATTGTCCTTAAATAATAATACTTGACTAGAGAATTTTAGGAATAAAATACTATTCATATAATCTAATTTTTAAGTCACATACTTAAAGATATACATTACATATTAATATTCCAAGGATATTTATTATTCTTTTAATTTATGATGCAGTAAATAAAGACATTATAAATATTAATTAAATAATCACATAACATAATTCTTAATTGTTTTCAATAAAATATTAAAAGTATTGTCTTTAGGACACCAATACTAACAAAAATTATTTTGAATAAAAATTATTTCGAATTAAAAATAATTTTTGATTTCTGTATGAGTTGTGAAATTTTTGGTTTGGATCTGATATTACAAATATCAACTAGCTTTGATGCCAATTGTTGGTCCCTGATATTGTAGAGGGGGGTTGAATACAATATCTAAATTTATTCGCAGAATTATGGATTTAAAAAATATTATTTTAAATTCCCACGGAATATTAATTATGATGAAATACTGTTCAAGTACAAGATATAATTTTTAACTTAAAAAGTATTACAAAATTAATATGTTGAAAGTGTAAATAACTATTTAGAATTCTAGAATGATTTAGACATGAAATATTCTAAAATAACAATTATTATTCAAACCAGCATAAAAAGTCCATGAATATTACAATCAGACAAATTACTGAATTTGAATATTTTTCATCGTATTTTAACCTGTACAAAATATGAAGTTGTGACCTCATATTTATAGAGGCAGTACGCTTGTATGAATTTCTAGATCATGAAATTTTTTAGAAATTATTTAAGTTTGTATGACTTTCCAAGAGCACTTGTATGACTTTCCAATAGCTTAGTATGACCTTTGAAAAATCGGTATGAATTTTCAATTTGTCTCGGTATGATTTTTAACTCCAAGAACTCGGTATGATTTTCTGGAATAAATCGGTATGACTTTTACAATAGCTTGTATAAATATTTATTTCTTAATTAAGTATGACTTTTAATGAAGTCTAAAAAGACTTATTAAAAGTCATACCAAGTCATTTCTTTTATAATAAATTAATTCTACTGAATTTAATTTAATTAAATAATTTATAAATTAAATTAAATTCAATCTTGAATTAATTGAATTAAATAAGTTAAATAATTAATTAACTTTTAATAATAGAATTAAAATACTATCTTGACTTGTATAACCTTGTTGTTAGCTCCGAAATCTTTCTGTCTTTACTCTGTCTTCTGTCATAAAACCACTTAAGCTAGATGATAAATATTTATTAATTAGTTGACACACAAATGTACTGTTTGGTTTATTTGTGTTATACTAAAATAAATATCCTTCACCTTTTAACTTTAAAAGTTGTGGTCTTCTGTCCATTTTCTGCTTTACTATCTTTCCTCTTTTGTTTTTTTTTGTTGGAATCTTCGTGTAGTAGCCACTTAAAATCTTCTGTATCTCCTGAATTCTTCTAAAATATTACTTCTTTTTCTCCACTGATGCTTAAACATATTAATGAACTTCTTCCAGTGTTGAGTAACAATCTCATCAAAATACTTCTGATACTAGGATTCTTCGTGTCTAGTTGATTTCTTCGTCCTGATTCCTGTTATAGTATTTATTATTTACTTTTTTTTGTTATCTGAGTTGAGTTGTCATCTAATTATTACAAATAAGTCTAGTCATATGCCTTTCAGAATGCTAGTGTGCTCAAAGTAAAGACATTGAATGTCTCTAATTTTGTTGAATTAATTTTTAGTAAAATTTTGTCTGCTTGCGATTAAAGTTATTATTTGATCGAATTTCGAGGTGAAATTCAAATTTATCAAAAATAGAATTAATTATAAGTTGTTCAAGTTTTATTGTGAAATTAATCTCAATAAAATAATAATAATTAACATAACTATTGATTGACCTTGGAATACTTCGTATTTCAAAACTCGGGAAAATAGTGAGTATTAATTAATATGTCCCAGAAAATATTTTGATAGAAATTTAGAAAAATTTCTTTTGATGGAATATTATTTTATAAATTTTAATTACATTTCCCCTTGTAATTAAAACTTGTAAAATAATTTTATTATTAGACATATTATTTTATATAAATTAATTATAATTTATTTTTAATTAAACTATAAAATATATGCAAAATTAAAAATTGTTTTATATAATTTTTTATATATAATTATAGCTTTTAGTTCATTTTATTTGGAATTAATTTCAACTATTGGATCTTCTGGGGTTTTAAACTAGGCCCTTGGATTGAAAAATATATAAGGACAATTATTTATTTCCTTAATTCATTTCAACCCAGCCGTACAGTGCTATCGTCCCCAAATTTCAACCCTCTCGAAACCCTAATTCTTATTTGATCAATTCCTGTCAATCGAGTGATTGTTCATCTAAATCATTCATGGATTCGTATTCTCCTACTCAAGATCTTTCATTTCATACCCATTTTGCATGCAGTTATTTTCAAAAACGTCGAGTCTACAAAAACCCTTATTCATCAATTTTCAATTCCGGTCAACTGAGAGTTGGTCCAGTTAAATTGATGGTGGTTTAGTGTTCTACAACTCAATATCTGCATATTTGAACGAGTTTTATCAGCAATCAAGCCCTATTTAGCTCAGGGCTACAAATCCTAACTTGAGGCCATCAGTTCTTCATAGTTGCATCTACTGTCCATGGTACTATGGTGGTCATGAAGGCTATCTTGAAGAAGCTGTGTGCAACTCAAATGAAATTTCATCTCTATCTCTCAAAACTCATTAATATTTAATGTTTCATTGAATGCTAAGTCTGTCTAGATCATATCTTGACAAATACTAATCAATGTGTGTCGAGCTTTGCAGGAAAATGGTTGGAAGAGATGTAATTCAGAGAGAACACCATGCAAACTCAGTAGTATGCATCTGAGTCAACCCTGTTTTTGCAAGAGTGTGACAAAATAAATTTGTCTCTACCACTTGTGACTTGAATTGTTGGTAAACACTGTGTGTAGTTACTTCACAGTGGTGGTATGAATTTGAAACACTAAAGTTTGATCTTTGAATTATGTGTTTAGATGGTATAATCGAGTCAATTGAATAGAATGTTTAACTGTATATGCTGCTCTTTGTGAATTACATATACAATTATTTTTTAGAATCTATAATAAGCTAAAGTGTGGTACTTGAGTTGCTTGCCCAAATTAATTTAGGTGATTACTTATGATATCTGCCGGCTTCCTAATAAGATAAGATGATCTATCTGTCTTGCTATAGTACTGATTGAATTAGGTGGTATCTCTTGTTTGCTTAATAGTTTACAATTTGTAATATTTGCAAATGTATATCTTAGAATTATAAACTGTTTTAGATACAAGGTTTGGAGGAAATTAAGTGCATTATGTGCTGATTATTACTTGTAATTGCCTAGTCTAGCATATAATTTATCTTCAATATTGTACTTGAATGATGCAAGTATGTGAAGTGACTCTTTTGATTAAATTATTGAAAGGCTGTATGTATAGACCTATATGTAACATAGGGTTATAACTCAACACAAGAACATGACGTGTAAATAATATGAAGTTATCACCGGAATCAAGAAGACATGAAGACTTGGTAAAAACAAAGGATAAAGAAGAAATCTACTGTTAGGTCCAAAATCATCATAGAAGGGGGGGTTGAATATGATGTGGTAGATTTTTTATTTTTATGCGGATTATGTGTTTGTGTTTATGAGATATGAAATTAACAGTACTTGAAACACAAAGTTCGGGGAAATAATAATATCTTATTAAATCCCTGAGGTGCTACAATTCTAATCAGTAGATTAGCTACAATGGGTTCAAAACAAAATTACAACACTGATACAGTTGGGTGAAATAAATGTATATCTTTAATGGAGCTTCCCGTCTGTATGTATTGAATGCTTGAAGAAGATAACCAATTAATTAATTCGAATTAAACCTGTTATTCGCCCTTAAGTACACTAAGTTTGGAGAAGGGGGGGTTGAATACAAACTTAAGAATTAATTCAACTTCTTGCGGAAATAAGTTTGTACAAAGAGAGAGTTTAATTAAGATTGATGTAACTAAGAACTGGATAACTAAAGTGTTGAAAACAGAAACAACAAGATTAAAAATTATTAGTGGATTGTTTTTCCACTAGTGTGTTTTTGCTTTCAATTGATCTTAGTAAAAGTACTAAGCTGCGTACAAAGTTGAATGTAGAACTTAGAAAAGCATTACAAGTTCTGCCTGATTTTCTACTTTGCTTTTCTTGAGTTCTTCAAAACTACTCTTACTTTGCTACTGTGTTTTTGTGACTTATATACACAAAAACTACTTCTCTAGTTTTCTATCGACTGATAACAATATAATATTACAATTTATACTGTTTACATAAAAATAGAAACTAGCTTCTTTTCACAGCCTTCCTTGTAGAACTAACTAGCTCTGGAAGTGTCTTTGTCTTAAGATATTCCTTGGATGCTGTGTTGCCTTGAAAGTCTTCACAATCCTGACAGGACTATCTTCCAATAATTCAGTTTCTGCACTGTTCCCGTAATTTCTGGCTTTAGCTAAATAGGGAAACTTTAATCAACTGATAAATGCTGTTAAGCTTATCAGTTGATTCACCTTTGCTTATCCATCGATGGATAGGATATCTGTTGATCAGTTGATGTGTCGATGGATAATTGAGTTATCCATCGACCCCTTATCCATTGATGGTTCTTTATCCGTTGACTGTTTTTATCCATTGATGACTTGTATCAGTTGATAGCTTTCATCCGTTGAGTAGTGTCATCATCCATCGACTTCAACATCAGTTGATCACTTCACTTGTGAGAATTCTGACTTAGAATATTTACAATTGATCAGCCATTCTTCACATCTGTTGAGAAGCTAGAAATTGAAGTCAATAATATCAGTTGACTACATCATAGCATCCATCGAGGTAATACAATCAATTGATAGTGAAACATAAATCAATGCTACAATCCAGTTTATCAGTTGATAAACAAGTTTCAACTGATAACTGGTTTCCTAGTCAATGGATATTTATAAGTCATATCCATTGATCAGTTACAAAATAATTTTGAGTCCCTATTGAAATTCTAAGTAATTTGTTATCATCAAAACTCATAATTCCTAACAATCTCCCCCTATTTATGAATATGTAAAATATGCATAAATTTTCTGTTGATGATAACAAAACTCCTGAACATTTTCATTCTTAGCAAGAATTACAATATTGATAAGTAAAGTTTGAGATAGAGTAATCAGATACCAGACAGGGATGAATCCTGATAATTTTGATGATTGAGGTTGAATCTCCTATCTTATCCTTCTTCCCCTTGACTCATTCATCTTGTCTTCATTCTCCTTCATCTTCCTGTAGAGGGTTCCCTTCAATATCTTCTCATCTTCAATCCTGTAGTCCAATTGACTTGCCAGATGATTTAATTCCAGATTGGGCAGTTTGTCTATTTCTTGACAAATATCAATGCATTTTTCTCTGCCTTCCCTGTCCTTATATATCATCAAGTAGAAGGGCTCATGAAGCACTTTTCTTCCTTCAGGATTCCAGATCTTTATTCTGCCATCCCTTTCTTCTTGAACATGTGCCTCCCTTATCTTCTTCATTCTTTCAAGGATGGTCTTTCCTAGCTCTTCAGTTAGATAATACTTCCTGTTGAGCATAGTGTAGATTTTCCTTAAGATGCCATATCCTTGAACCAAGACTTGGTTGAATGTGAAGGTTGAGTGTGATCCATCTTCATACTCAATGTGAAGAAGATCAACATCTTTCTTCCTTTGTCCTTTTGCTGCAATCATTCCCTCAGCTTTGATTGGCACAAAGTTTTCAGATTTGTGTTTGAACACCTCTATTTCTTTGGCTTGATTACTCCCAGAAGCTTGACCTTCAGTCTTGACTTGTTTTGGCTTCTTCTCCTTGTCTCCTTTGTCTTCAACAACTAATGGTCTTTTAACTCTAGATGATTTTGGTGCATCTTTGGGCTTGTTTGCTCTTTGCTTCATCCTTGACCTCCTTTCACCTTCTTTTCTTCTGGCTTCTCTTATTAGCCTATCCTCTTCATCATATTCCCTTTGCAATTGAATGGCTAATTCTTCTTGGGATTTTTCTTGTTGCTCCCTTTCTCTTATGCCAACTACTATGGCTTTGCTCAACAATTTTTCACTTTCCCCTCCACCTGTGACAGCTTTCTTTTTATCATCTTCAATTAGCTTTCCCTTTCCTTTCCTGTCACCAGGTTGTGAGCTACTGGAACTTGTCTCTTTGAATTTGCTAGCAATTGCATCAAATTTCCTTACTATGTCTTGAGCCAACTCCTTCTTGGGATCTGTAGACTTTGCCACCACAGCTTCAGTACCACTTGCTTTCTCCAATGCATCAGCTTCTTGCTTCTCCCCCTTTTTGTTATCAGCAACTGGCACTTGTGCTACTGACTGAGAGAGTATGGGAGTCTCTAAGAGTTTACCCAGAAGATTGATTTGAGTGACTTGATTCTTCAAAATTTGCTGCATGTTGAGCTCCATGGAGGCTACTCTTTTCTCCAATTCCATTACCTTGTCCTTGGCTGAAAACTCAGTGTCCAACCTTTGCTTGATTTTAGTCAGCATTGTGAGGCTGAGTCTAGAGTCAATGGTGGTGTCAAAATGCATCCTTGAGCTGTCAATGTCTTCTCTTATTTTCTTCAATTCATACTTGGAGCTTGTGACATGCATTTTCTGGATCTTCAAATTATCCCTGTAAAAGTTCAAAATTCTTCTTTGCAGGGGATCCACCACATCTACTTCAGCCATTGACCTTCTGTAAAGAGAAATGATGGCCCTTTCTGTTTCAGCCAAATTAGTTTCATCACTTGCCACTTGTGGATCTAGAAGTTCATCATCAGAATTATCATCAAAATCTTCAGGATTCATGTGGGATATATCATCAGGTTGACTGGCCAAAAACTCTTTCCCACTCCTGAATTGTTCTTCTGTCTGCACTAAACCCAGCATTTGCTCAGCTATTTGATTAGATGCTGCTGCTAGTTCTTGATAATGAGGATCTTCATGTTGAAAGGTTGAAGCATCAAGATTGACATCAATTTCATCCTCCACCTCCATGTTGACTTCTGCAACTCCTGCAGGGACTCCATAATCTACAACTCCCCCTGACTCTAGCCCCAACTCCTGGGTGAGTCCTGCTTCAAACTGCTCAGTTTTAGAAGTTGATGCTTCATGAGATGGTGAAATTGGTTTCTCTCTATTCTTTTCTCTCTCACTCTCTTCTCTCTTTTCTTGCATCAGGATCTCATCCTGGATTCTCACCTCTCCCTTACTTTCCTCTCCTTTTTCATCACCTGCTAAGGTGGGACTCTCTTTTCTCACACCCTCTCCTTTTGCCACCTCAGAAGAATTTGAGGGGCCCTCATTCACACACTCTCCTTTTGCCAAGGTATGCAAACCTTGCCTCTCACACACCTCACCCACTCCACTCAATCCTAATAGATTATTGGCCACCTGAAGTGTTTCAATGGATGATTCATGAATTGACATTAAGGGATCAATCGATGGATAAGAAGTATCCATCGATGGATGAATATCCATTGATGGGAGCTCGTCGATGGGTGTAAGGATATCCATCGATGAAAGTGAACTAGTCAATGGATGTTGGATAATATCCATTGACTGGAGAGAAATTACAGTATTTTCCTGATCAACCAAGGTGTTAACCTTATTTGGGGATGCAGGTGAGAGTGTTGGCTCCACCCTGAGTTGCAAAGAGGGTGAATTTGAAACAATGAAGTTGTCAATCCACTGTTTCTGAAGAAATAGTTTTTGAAGGAGATTGAGGAGAAGATTCAGATAAAGAATGGGGCTGTGCCTCAGGAAGATTCTGAGACACATCAAAAGAAGAAACTGAAGGCTCCACCAAATTTTCATTTGGCTTTGCATGTGTGTGTGTGCCCTGTGCAGTATTTGTAACCTTCTTTCTTCTTTTGTATAGCTGTATTATTTGGTGACCCTTATCCCCATCTGATGGTCCTGGTTGAGACCTCTTTTCAATAGTTACATCTTTTTTAGAAGATGCAACTAGGGATGTGTTCAAGTCCTTTACTACAGCCTCAATCTGTTGGGAGATTGGACTGGTGGCTGGCTGGTTCCTCTCAATCTCACTCTCCTTTTTCTTCTGGCTTTCTTGATGTTGGCCAGTTCCCTCACCCTTATCAACCACCTTCACACTCCCCTTAGTGGTTTTTCTTTTCTTAGATCTTACAACAATAGTCTTTTGAGAAACTACTGAGGTGGTTTGATCAGACTTTTGTTTGGAAGGTTGAGCAACTTGGGTAGGAGGAATGGGGGCATTTCCATCTCCCTCCATTGTTGCTGAAGGCAAAGAAATTTGAGATTTTGAAGAAGAATGTACAAGATGGAGATTTTAAAGATATACCTGTACAAGAGGAGGATAAATGAGGCACAACTTAGGGTGTAAGTTGATTCTCACAAGATCCTTGAAGACCCTCTTGTTTTGCATCCATGGCTCCAAGGATTCCATATCTGCACTTATTTCATACTCTCCTACAGAGGCATTAATAATCATCATGAAAAATCTTGCAAAGTAGATATTATTTTTCCTAGATGACTTGGGTCCTAACTTAGCAGATAATTCATTTAGGAGTAGTGTGCCAAAATCAAAGTATTTATCAAACAGGATAGAATAAGCAATTTCTTGCATACTGATCGTAATTGCATCAAAATTACTTATTTTTCCAGAAAATACTTTAATTATGGCATCAAAGAAATAACTCCATTCTTTCCTAAGATTTTTCCTAACAACTTCTCTTAATCCAGTTTCAGCATTTGCATAATTAACGGATTCTAACATGTCCCTAATTTCATTTTCAGTGGGTGGTTTATTACAATTATTTGCAGGCAACCCTAAACATTCAGATAATGAAGTACTAGTAATTGTATAGGTATTACCTTTGCAAGAATAAGAAATTCCCATCTGGTGAAATCTCTGCAGAGGTCCACAGTTCCTCAACAAAGGAACACACGATTGTTGGTGCTTCGCTGAGAGCTTTGGAAACTTTGCAATCTCCTAGGAATCGCATCAATGGATGAAAGTCCACAGGAGCATCATTCACCGTTAGACATGCTGTGAAGTTGTTCTGTTCATAGGTGAACCCAGTGGAAGAGACGATCTTCTTTTGTGGTGCCATTCTTTCAGTTGATATTCAAGAAATTAAAGTGAACTTGAAAGAATTTGTGAGAGCTCGTGAGAATTAGATAAAATTAGCTTGAGAGAGAGAGACAGAGATGAATAGTTTAGAGTAAAAAAAAATAGCAGGTAAGAATGAATTTTTAATTGCAACTGTTATTTATATTTTCTAGTATTAAAAAGACTTGAAAGGACTTTTTAATTAGGCAGATAACCGTTGATGTATAAAAGACTGTAGTTTATTACCCTAGATGGTAATTCTCCAACGGCTATAATCTGATCAACGGATGAATAAAACTGTAGAAATTCTATTACTATCGACGGATAAGATAGAGAGTTAATCATTTATCGATCGATCACTAACTACCAAGGTAATTAACTGTCGATAGATAAATATCCATCGATAGGAATAACATTTATCTGTTGATCAAATAAGAAGGGATTTATCCGTCGATAAACAATTACTTAGGTAATTATCTGTCGATAGATAAATATCCATTGATAATTGTGAACAATGGCTACAAGACAAAAAAACTTGACAGACATTTTAAGCATGAGCAAAATTAAGCATACCTAACTCACAGACTAATCTATTAAAAGTAGATTCATCTAGAGGTTTGGTAAATATGTCTGCAAGTTGTTGTTCACTAGGGACAAAATGTAATTCAACTGTACCATTCATTACATGTTCCCTAATGAAATGATACCTTATGTCAATGTGTTTGGTTCTGGAATGTTGCACAGGATTTTCTGTTATTGCAATGGCACTTGTATTGTCACAGAAGATGGGAATTTTGTTCAAGTTGAACCCATAGTCAAATAGTTGATTCCTCATCCATAAAATTTGTGCACAACAACTTCCAACAGCAATGTACTCAGCTTCTGCAGTTGAAGTTGATACTGAATGTTGCTTTTTACTAAACCATGACACAAGTTTGTTTCCCAGAAATTGACAGGTGCCTGTAGTACTTTTCCTGTCTATTTTGCAACCTGCATAATCTGCATCTGAGTAGCCTATTAGATTAAAACCAGAATCTCTAGGATACCAAATACCTAAATTTGATGTACCCTTAAGATATCTGAAAATTCTTTTAATAGCTACTAAATGAGATTCTCTAGGATCAGCCTAAAATCTAGCACATAAGCATGTAGAAAACATTATATCTGGCCTACTAGCAGTTAAATATAAAAGTGAGCCTACCATGCCTCTATAACTTGAAATATCCACCTTAGCTTTTTTGGTATTTAATTCAAGTTTAGTGGCAGTGGCCATGAGAGTTTTTGCAGAAGAACATTCACTTAACTCAAATTTCTTTAACAAATCATGAATGTACTTTGTTTGATTTATAAAAAATACCATCCTTAACCTGTTTGACTTGTAACCCAAGAAAGTAGGTAAGCTCTCCCATCATGCTCATTTCATATTTACTCTGCATTAGTTTGGCAAACTTCTTGCAAAGTTCCTCATTTGTTGATCCAAAAATAATGTCATCCACATAAATTTGTACAAGAATGATAGAGCCATTAACATTTCTACTGAATAGAGTTTTATCAACAGTGCCTCTTATGAAATGATTCTCAATGAGAAACTGAGATAAAGTGTCATACCAGGCCCTTGGTGCTTGATTCAAGCCATAAAGTGCTTTGAGTAAAAAGTAGACAAAGTTAGGAAATTTTGGATCTTCAAATCCAGGAGGTTGTTCCACATAGACTTCCTCTTCTAGTACTCCATTCAAAAATGCACTTTTCACATCCATCTAGTAGACTTTGAAATTAGCATGTGCAGCATAAGCCAGAAAGATTCTGATTGCTTCTAACCTTGCAACTGGTGCAAAAGTTTCATCAAAATCAATTCCTTCTTCTTGTGAATAACCCTTTGCTACAAGCCTTGCTTTGTTCCTAGTCACAATACCAGTTTCATCCATTTTGTTTCTGAATACCCATTTTGTACCAATTACTGATCTATCTTTTGGTCTGGGCACCAGCTTCCATACTTTATTTCTTTCAAACTGATTCAGTTCTTCTTGCATAGCCAAAACCCAATCAGGATCCATGAGAGCCTCTTCAATTCTTTTGGGTTCTTCTTGAGATAGAAAACTGCTATACAGGCACTCATTTTGAGTAGCACTTCTTGTCTTGACACCATCTTCTGCATTTCCAATGATTAGTTCAAATGGATGGCTTCTTGTCCATTTTCTTTGAGGAGGCAAATTTTTCCTTGATGATGAAGCTTCATGATCATTTGTATTGAACTCAAAGTGATCTGAATTTGTAGCTTGATTCTAAAACCCTCCCCTGAAGTGGATACCCTTGATGTAGATTGTTGATTATCCGTTGAGGAGTTATCAGTTGATGGATTTCTGTCAACTGATAAATTATTCATTGATGCAATAACATCAACTGATATTGGGTTTCTGAACACTTGAGGTTTTATAATTTCTGCCTCTTCATCATCATTTACATCATTTGATTCATTCTCAAAACGCAGTGTGTCATGATTTCCTTCATCAAACAAGCCTTGAATCTTTTTATCATCAAATACTACATGTACAGATTCCATAATAATGTGTAGTCTGAGATTGTAGACTCTATAGGCTACGCCTGATAGTGCATACCCAACAAATATAGCTTCATCAGCCTTGGCTTCAAATTTTCCTAGGTTTTCACCTTGATTTCTTAGCACATAGCACTTGCAGCCAAAGACATGAAGAAATCCCACCTTTGGCTTTTTGTCTTTCTTGATCAATTGATAAGGAGTCTTCCCTTGAGCTTTATTTACTAGGGAGATGTTTTGAGTAAAACATGTTGTGTTTATGGCCTCAGCCCAGAAGTATGTTGGGAGTTTGGCATCTTCCAACATGGTTCTAGCAGCTTCAATCAATGTCCTATTTTTCCTTTCAACTACCCCATTTTGTTGAGGTGTTCTGGGTGCAGAGAATGTGTGTATGATTCCTTTTGATTCACAGAACTCTTTCATTGTGGAATTTTTGAATTCTGTTCCATTGTCACTCCTTATCTTCTTTACATCCAATTCAAGATTTTTTTCATTTTCTCTTATGTGCTTGATGATGAGATGACTAGCTTCATCCTTTGAATGTAGAAAATAAGTCTATGAGAATCTTGAAAAATCATCCACAATGACTAAAGCATACTTCTTCTTTGCAATAGACATGATATTTACAGGACCAAACAAATCCATATGTAATAACTCAAGTGGCTTTTCAATTGAAGATTCCAATTTCGACTTAAATGATGCCTTCCTCTATTTTCCTTTCTGACAAGCATCACAAAGTCCATCCTTGACAAATTCCATTTGTGGTAAGCCTCTCACTTGATTTTTCTTAACCAAGAGATTCATGGCTTTGAAATTCAAGTGAGCTAATTTCTTATGCCACAGCCAACTTTCATTTGTACTTGCCATAGAGAGAAGACAAGTCATTGATTCTGCATTTGTTGATTGAAGTCAGCTATGTACACATTCCCTTTTCTATTCCCAGTCATGACCAGGCTTCCATCTACCTTGTTGGTAATTATGCATGCTTCTGTTATGAAGCAGACTTTATTTCCATTGTCACATAGTTGACTTATGCTTAACAAGTTATGTCTTAAGCCATCAACTAATGCAACAGGTTCAATGATGACATTCTCTTTTGAAATCAAGCCATATCCCATGGTGTGCCCTTTGCTGTCATCTCCAAAAGTTACTCCAGGGCCAGCTTTCTCCTCAAACTTTGTGAGCAGGGATTTATCTCCAGTCATGTGTCTTGAACACCCACTGTCCAAGTACCAAAGATTTCTTCTTTTTCCCTGCACACAGTCAAAACAAATCAAGTTGATTTTGGTACCCAAGTTGCCTTGGGTCCTTTCTTATTAGTTGTTATCTTTGGCTTGGTTTCCAATTTTTGTACCTTTGGTTTGGGTGGTTTTACTTTCACTTCAACCTTAGGTGTTGGTCTCCTTACCTCAGAATTCTCAGTGCTAATATTTGGAATGCTCATGCTTGCAGAATTGGAAAAATTTGGTGCATGAAGATTGTTAAGCATATTCCATGGCATAGCAGGCATATTCATATTGGCAAATGCAAGATATGGATTAAACATATAAGGCATTGATGCATACTGAGCATGAATAGCATGAGAATCAACTAAATGAGGAAAAACAGAATTGGTATGCATGTTGGGTACAGCAGGTACATTTGTTGCTGTAGGCATGGTGAGTTTACATTGCACAGATAAATGATTTTTACTACCACACTTAGCACATACTTTCCTAGGAGCATATTTGTCAGGTGTGTAGTTGTTGTGCTTGTGTATGCCTACTTTACCATTTCTATTTTTCTTCTTCTTTTCATTTGGCTGAATATTAGGTTCTATCTTTTCCAATTTCTCTTTCAACTGATTTTTAGATAAGAATCCTATATTAGCCTGTTCAACTTTGATTTGAGATTCAGAGGAGCTACTTTCTTTGACAAATTTAATAGGTCTGTTAAACTTAGTTTTAATATCACATTTCTTAGCAGTTGATGACTTCTCAATCGATGGATAATTATCCATTGGAATAGCATTATCAATCGATGGATAATTCTTATCAGTTGATTCAGAATTATCAATCGATTGCTTCTTTTCCAAAGATTGATCTTCATCAATGGCTATTTTCTCAAGAGTTTCAGACAACATGGTGAAAGAGTTTGTTCCATGAATGTCATTCATCTTCTTACTGGCTTTACTTGACCTGTTCCACTTGTCAATGGTTCTTAGTTCATCCTCTAATTTTTCTTTTAACTTCTCTATTTCATTTTTACTATCAACTAGTTCATTTCTAGCATCTTTGTTTTCCATCTTGAGTCTGTCCAATTGCACTAGCTCACTTTCTAAGAAATTGTTTCTTTCAGTGAGAGTTTCTAATGTTAATTTGAGCCTAGTGTTCTCTTTGTTCAAAGACTTAAGAGTGACATGCAAATTATACAATTCATTAGACATTTCATTAATAGTAATATTGCATTCATCTTTGGACAACTCAGATAGATTTGTAGAAATTACCTGATTGCTAGATGAACTAGCTTCCTGGTCATCTTGATTGGCCATTAGTGCAAGATTGATGTGTTCTTCTTCTTCTTCTTCAGAATCCTCCTCAGCAGCCCAGTCCTTTTCTTCTGTCACAAAAGTCTTCTCTCTTTGTTTAAGCAAGTCAAAGTACTTCTTCTTATAGTCAATACCATTACTGGACTTTGACATCTTTTCAACTTTGGGCTTTCTGCATTCACTTGAAAAGTGACCAGCCAATCCACAGTTAAAGCATCTGAATTGAGTCCTGTCAACAAGATTTTTGCCTTGTTGAGTGTCTCTCCTGAACTGTGATCCAGGCCTTTGCATTGGATTCCTTTTGAACTTGAGTTTAGAAAATTTTCTTGATAGAAAAGCTAAATGCTCATCTATTTCATCCATTTCATCTTTGATGAGTGACTCATCACTGTCACAAAGTTCTTTTCCTTTACCAGTAGAAGATTCATCATATCTAACATAATTTGCACCATTGCCATGACCTTCTTTCTTCCCTTCTTTGAAATCAGCATCTTCATCTGTTTCTGCAACTTGCTTTTCCTTGACCACCAAAGCAATGGACTTTTCTCTCTTCTGACTTTTCTCAATTTCCTCATCTTGCTGTAGCTCCAACTCATAGGTTTTCAAGATGCCATACAGCTTGTCCAAAGTATAGTCTTTAAAGTCAGGAGATTGCCTTATAGAGACAGTCATTGGTTTCCATTCTTCGGGTAGGGACCTCAAGAATTTGAGGTTGGTGTCCTCAACAGCATAAACTCTTCCAAATAGTTTAAGCTCATTCAACAGCTTTTGAAACCTACTATATGTATCATTTATTATTTCACCACCCTTGAAGTGAAAGGCCTCATACTTTTGAATCAAGAGTTGCATCTTGTTCTTTCTTACTTGCTCAGTACCTTCACAGAGGGTTTGAAGAGTGTCCCAGACTTCTTTGGAGGTTGTACAACTGATGACATTGTCAAACATGTCCTTGTCAAGACCATTAAACAAGATGTTCATAGCCTTTTTGTCCTTGTGTACTTCCTTTTCATCTTCATCTGTATACTCACTCACAGATTTAGGAATGAGTTTGTCTGGTGCTTGAGTACCGTCTGCATTTACACTTGTAACTATTTTCATAGGCACATGTGGACCTTTCTCTATGCAATGAACATAGGAAGGATCAATAGATAGCAGATGCAAGTGCATTTTTACTTTCCAGGGAAAATATTCATCTTTCTCTAGAACTGGAATCTTAACTCCTGTGTCTCTTTGACCCATTCTTGATGTACTTTTAGATCTTGACTTTCTGTTTGTTGAAAGCCTGCTCTGATACTAATTGTTATTCACCCTTAAGTACACTAAGTTTGGAGAAGGGGGGGTTGAATACAAACTTAAGAATTAATTCAACTTCTTGCGGAAATAAGTTTGTACAAAGAGAGAGTTTAATTAAGATTGATGTAACTAAGAACTGGATAACTAAAGTGTTGAAAACAGAAACAACAAGATTAAAAATTACTAGTGGATTGTTTTTCCACTAGTGTGTTTTTGCTTTCAATTGATCTTAGTAAAAGTACTAAGCTGCGTACAAAGTTGAATGTAGAACTTAGAAAAGCATTACAAGTTCTGCCTGATTTTCTACTTTGCTTTTCTTAAGTTCTTCAAAACTACTCTTACTTTGCTACTGTGTTTTTGTGACTTATATACACAAAAACTACTTCTCTAGTTTTCTATCGACTGATAACAATATAATATTACAATTTATACTGTTTACATAAAAATAGAAACTAGCTTCTTTTCACAGCCTTCCTTGTAGAACTAACTAGCTCTGGAGTGTCTTTGTCTTAAGATATTCCTTGGATGCTGTGTTGCCTTGAAAGTCTTCACAATCCTGACAGGACTGTCTTCCAATAATTCAGTTTCTGCACTGTTCCCGTAATTTCTGGCTTTAGCTAAATAGGGAAACTTTAATCAACTGATAAATTTTGTTAAGCTTATCAGTTGATTCACCTTTGCTTATCCATCGATGGATAGGATATCTGTTGATCAGTTGATGTGTCGATGGATAATTGAGTTATCCATCGACTCCTTATCCATTGATGGTTCTTTATTCGTTGACTGTTTTTATCCATTGATGACTTGTATCAGTTGATAGCTTTCATCCGTTGAGTAGTGTCACCATCCATCGACTTCAACATCAGTTGATCACTTCACTTGTGAGAATTCTGACTTAGAATATTTACAATTGATCAGCCATTCTTCACATCTGTTGAGAAGCTAGAAATTGAAGTCAATAACATCAGTTGACTACATCATAGCATCCATCGAGGTAATACAATCAATTGATAGTGAAACATAAATCAATGCTACAATCCAGTTTATCAGTTGATAAACAAGTTTCAACTAATAACTGGTTTCCTAGTCAATGGATATTTATAAGTCATATCCATTGATCAGTTACAAAATAATTTTGAGTCCCTATTGAAATTTTAAGTAATTTGTTATCATCAAAACTCATAATTCCTAACAAAACCCATATATAATTGTAGGCTTTTTGGAAATTGACTTCCCACAATGCTAAGTCTCATGTTGCGCCTCTAGAGTGGGAGTGGTGTGAAGGCGCCACTCGATAGCTATGTTGCGCCTCCAACTTTATGTTAGTTGCGCCTATACAGTAGTTTCCCTGTATAAGCGCCACTTAATGCCTTAGAAACATTTAGCTGCTTTTGTTGCACTTAGCATGTTTATTGCGCCTATGTAACAACATTAGTTGCGCCTGTACAGTGGTTTCCCTGTACAAGCGCCACTCATTCCTTAGAAGCTTTACCTGATGCGCCTTGGACAACTTATGTTGCGCCTATACAGTGGTTCCCTTGTATAGGCGCCACATATGAGTTGGATTCTATTTCCTTGTGTATAGGCGCCACATATGAGTTGGATTCTATTTCCTTGTGCCTTGATATGTTAGTTGCGCCTATACTCTTAGTACCCTGTGTAGGCGCCACTAACACTTCCCTTAGACTTTTTCTTGCACCTTGAAACATATGCTGCGCCTCTCCATTGTTTTAAGAGTGCAGGAGCCACCAATTCTAGTAATACTTTCCTTAACATATTTCTTGAATTCTTGAAGTAATTACCATTTGATTTTTACTCTTCTGGCTTGATCAACTGATTTTCTTCTGATTAATCAAGGCAATTCTTTTCTTGTTGTGCTGACACTTAGTGCACTGGTCTGGTTCACAAACGACTAACACTGAATTAAATTCCCTTAGTTTCTGTTCTGTTTCAGCTGATTAACTTTGGACTGTTGCAATGCTTCAGATCACTGAAACCCTTTAACAACTATACATGAATCATTACTCTGTCTTTTGATATGAAATCTTTTGAACTTTTATTTGTCACTGAGGCATGAGCATATTAATGAAGTTCTCTCGCTGACGTTCAGTAATTCTTTCATCTTGACTGCACAGCAATGATGTATGTATTATCTGTTGATTATGTCCTTCTGGATTCCTGTGCTGGATATTAGTATTATTTATCTGACTTTGTTTCTTAGTTGAGTTATCATTATCACTATTACATACTACGTTACATTATGCTTTACAATCTCCCCCTATTTGTTTGTTAGAGTTCGACAAACAAATCCTATGAGAGGATAACTCAACTGATACTTACAAGAAAAAGTAAAGTGCAGAAAGACAGTAAATAATATTAATTACATTCAGGATTAGATATTACATTTCCAGATTTCTTGTGTACAATAGAAGTTTGTTCCTCTAGCCTGAACAGATAATTCTATGATCTTCTTCTTCTTTGTACAGAGTCTTGCCTGTTTTTAGATCTTGTTTCAGAGTAGTGCTTTCTTAGCTCTTCTTCCTTCTGCTCTAACCTTGCCTTCACTAAGTCTCTAGCTTCCACTTCAAGAGTGTTTACAGGAGGTGGATCTTCTAATTTCTTCAAAATCTCATAGAGAAATGCCGTTGAATTTATCTTGGAGATTGACTCGAAGGCCAGAGATTGTCTCTTTGAAAACACGAACACTGTTATTCTTTTTGGAAAGCCTTTAACTCTGTCAGTGTCATGCATCGACTCTTCTGCCAGTTTCTCCCTTAGAACATCTTCAATCATCCTCAAAACCTTCTTGTCTGATTTGACAGTGGATCTCTTTACCCTTGAAAGGACTTTTCGGATTGTTTCAGAATTGTTTCTCCTTAGTCTTGATAGATCCTTCTTCTTATCCACTCCATTCTTCTTGAATAAAAAGTGTTTTGTTCCACTTGGCTCAGTCTGAATGCAAGGTTCAGAATCTTTTATGGTTTCAAGTACTTCTGTGCCATCCTCTTTTCTTATAAACACCGGTTCCTGATAGTATCTGGTTGTTTCCATTAGATATCTCCCTGATGTTTTGATTGCTTTGTTCAGCCTGAATGCATAGATCAACTCAGCAGCATTTAAATCTTCTTGAGTTCTGTTTTTCTTGCTTCTGAGTCTCCCTTCTACATATTGCATAAACATTTCATGGCTTGACTCCAGACATTCGTCAGACAAAGTTAGATTATGGAGAGTTGTTGCTTTGTAGTATTTGACCACTGGAGGCTTCTCAAATGCTTCGACACCAATCTCAATTATCTTCTTTTCAATTAGATCTCTCAGTATCTCATTCGTTTTATGTCCTCCAAAGATGACTTTTCTTTTTAGCACGTACAGCTCCATAATGTTCATCTTTTCAAAGCTCTTTGTAGACACAACTTTAGAACCCAGTGATGTTGAATTGATATGCATTCTCCAACCGCTCTTGAGTGCACTGACTGATACGCTTGTTATTTCTTCTGATAGCATGGAATAGAACTCATGAACATCTTCAAATTTTTCTCTCATGGTCCTGAAGAGATGAAGGATTTCTCTGTCTTTCTTGTGAGTTAAAGATAACTCTTTTTTCTTGAGCAGATTCCATGCTTCATCCCAGTCAGGGCCAACTTTAGCTTCTATGTCTTTCATTCTGTTCCTCCTCTCTATTGCGTGTTGTACTCTTTTCCATTTTCTTTTCATTAACTCTTGAGCTTGAACTACGTCTTGAGTAATAACTTCATCTACACCAACTAGAAGACAGTCATTATCAAACGCATGTTCTTCAGCAAACTCTTCCTCAACATCTATTCCTGCAGCCTTTAGTGTTCCTTCTATTTCACTCTCAGTAGGAATTTCCAAGGGCACATAAGGTTCAAAGATTTCTCCTTGTTCAAGTTGCCTTGCTCCAGGCCTGTAAAAGAAATCTGTCTCCCCCTGAGCTGTATATTTCAATATCATTTCAGCTCCAACTTCTTTTTCTTGTATTGATCTCTCCCTCTCAGTTGGGTTATCCTCCCTCCTGACTTGAGTAATCTAAGCTGTTGAAGTTGATTGAGTAGAGATATGAACTTTATGAGCCAGCAGCTGTTGGACTAAATCTTTGACTTCTTTCATTTCAGCTCGCTGCTGCTCTTACACCTCCAAGATCTTTCTTAAAGAGTAATGAATTTCAGTGACTTGGGCCTCTAGATTTAGAATCCTTTGGTTGTGTGTTGTGTGTGCATTGTGTGGGGTGTTTGTTTAGTCAGTGGGTGTCTCATCGCTCACTGTTACTGTTTGTTTTTGTCCCTTAACACTCACACTCGGCTGATCAGGGTCAGGGAATTGAAGATCACTCAGGTTAAGTGTTTCACTCATTTCATTCATTGTAGCATCCAGATCTTCAGTACCTGCATTAAAATCCATATCCCTTCTATGGGTAGGTTGCCTCTCCCCCGTACCACTGTGGGTGGGAAGAACTCCTTTTTCAGGAACTGGGGGGTTTAGACCCAGTGTGGTCACCACTGTGGATTCTGTAATGATTGGCAAAGATGAAGAATCTGTGATGCCATCTAAAACCATTGAAGGCATTACTTGTTCAGAGGCACCCTGAACAAGTTCTACTGCCGAGGCAGCTGATACTCTATGAATAGAGTCCACATCCCTTCTATGGGTGTGTTGTCCCTCCACCTGACCTGTGAAGGTGGGGAGGACCTCCGTTGTAGGAGCTGGACTTTGAATATCCAGGGGGGTCATCACCTCAGGCAATGTAATGATTGACAGATAAGATCCTGTGATGCCCCGCGAAGCCTGTGGAGGCATTTCCACATGAAGTGGTGATGCTGTTGACGCAACTACTCCTTGAATGGAGACCTCTTCCCTTCTATGGGAGAGTTGCCTTTCCACTTCACCCACTTGGGGAGGGAAAACATCCTGACTAGGATCTGGAGATTTTAAGTCCAGGGGGGTCACCACATTTGACAATATAATAAATGGCTCGTGAGAGTCAGTGATGCCCCCTACTGTCTGTGAAGACAGATACTGAATTGGATCAACCAAAACAGTACTAGTTACAACCTCTGTTTCTATCCCCGTACCTTTTAGGATTTTATCAATTTCAGAATTAAGGTTACGAAGATAAAGAAGGGTTTCAGAGATTGGAGAATCAGGTTCTTGGTTCACAGTTGCCTTTGGTTTAAAATGCATTTTACGACGTTTTCGAGAAGGCAGAGCTGTAGGGGATATTTGAATAATTTCCTGATCCGGTACAGAAACAATCCTATCATCTATTTCAAGTGATCTTTTTCTGGTTAAAGGAGATGAAGGTACTGTTTGTTGATCTCTGGCAGTGGTTAGAACTGGTGGGTTGCCAAGTTCATTGCCAGCTTCGACGGCCGCTGAGGGCTCTTGTGTGTGCATTGTCGTTTGAGGCACAGTAGGAGATATTGTTTCATTTTCATCTGATAGAAAAGCTGAGAGATCAAAGTAAAGAAGTGAACCTTCAGCCATCTGATCATCAGACATGCTAGGGATGTACACATCTGTGGATTGGGGTTCTTCCACTTCTGGCTCAATACCTATCTCCTCTGTTGGATTTTCAGAGCTTTTCCTTTTTCCTTCTCTTTGAATTGGCACTTCCTCTTGTCCAGAACCAGCTTCTTCCATACTTTCATCTTCTTTTTCAGTGCCTAGTTCACTCTCAGATGCTTCTTTGTTTCCTGAATCAATTGATGTTTCAGTTTCATTCTCCTTTTGAGATGATTGATCTTCTGAATTTGCATTAGCTGATTCATCAGTTTCAGATACATGGTTTTCTTCAGAAGTTGACTCTCTTTCTGCCTCAGATGCAGCTTTTTCTTCTTCTTCTTCATCAACCTGTCTAAGAAGATCAAAGTAATCTCTAATAGGATCAGTCAGTGGAGCAGGAGTATATCTGTTGGGATAGTCCGTCTCATTTCTTAGCAGCATTATTGTTCTGAACTGTAATGAAGGTGACTCTTCCATCTGACTGTTCTGAAACAAATGTAGTTGATCAGCTTCAAGTACTTCATTCAACACCAGTTGCAAAAACCTTGGATTTAGACAGAAGTTTTCCATTTTTGCCTGGTTCTTCAAAATTTCAGCCATGATCAACTTGCCAAAATTAATTCTTGATCCAGAAGCCACTACATAGCCGACCACCTTGTTGAACTATGTAATGCCATAGAATCCACCTGTCTTTAGTGCAAAACCATGAGATAGGATGTTGAAGATGTTAGTGTAGGTGCCCTAGAGGCAATACAATAGACCTTTATGTCATTTGATTATTCAATAAACATATTTATTATGACTTTAATTACTGCGATATATTTGTTAGCATAATAAATGTCCTTAGAATCATGATATACATTGTATAGTTTAGTACATGACTTGAACTTGAGATTATATAATAGATCATATTCTTAAATATCCCTAGTCGAGTATTATTATTATAAGACAATAATAATATATAAATAGACTAGTATATTGTTTGACTGATAACCACATCTCATTGGTTATAAGTATGGGATACTAAAGTCAACACATAGGTACATGCAGGAGTACATGGTACTGGACAGACCCACAGTGAGATTCTTCATGTTTAATAAAGTCATAAGAAAGACTCACAGTGATAATGGTGTAATGATCCCCTGACTTGAGATCATTATATTTCTGTACGAGGATTAATATACTTTGACTACATTAAAAGTTACCTTTGACCGGGTAATGATAAAAGTGGACATCGGGTATATCATGAGTCGTATGAGAAATATGAATGATAGATAAATGATTTAACCCTCCTATAATTAAGAGAGATATTATTGGCCTCTTAATTGAGTAAGACTATAAAATGCATGGCCGTGCTCAAATAATGATTTGTTTTCATAGTCTACTCATGGATCTAGTAAACCCGGATTAAATGTTGTAGAGGATGACTAAATACATGCCTCGAATTTAATCTATAATATATATGGTTAAAGGGATTATATTACACGGAAACATTAATCATGAAAGGTTTTATCGAATCACGATTTAATTATTATTTAATTGGGTAGCAATGATGTATTACTAGATACCGCTCATTGTTTATAATTTTATTGGAGAATAAAATTATTGCTAATTAAATAATAGCCTATAGGGTCACACACATAGAGCACTTAAAGGAATAGTTAATTTAAATTATAGATTTAAATTAATTGATGATTATTTGAATTTTATTATATTAATTAAGTCAGACTTAATTAATTGTAATAATAAAATTCGAATTTGAATTCTGCCCTTAATAATTAAGTATGACTTAGTTATTAATTAAATAATAGAAATTCGATTTTATTATTTATTCTAAACCTACATGGGTTAGGTTTTGCTGATTGGGCCTCTTAACCAGCATTATAAATAGATAATGATAGGGTTAAGAGGGATTACGTTTTTGAGAAACAAAATCCCTAGAGGCAGCAGCAAGCACACAGCAGCAAGCACAGCAATGCAGAAACAAATTCGAAATCATCAAAGGAGCTAGTACAATCCATTCCGTAATCAAGATCGTGGGACGTTCTTGAAGGTGCTCGTGTGGATACCATAGAGGTGTTTTCGAGAGGAAGACACAAGTCGTGAAAGCTAGGATCTCCATTGAGTTCGTGTAAACCAAGACCAAACAAAGGTATGATTCCGTTTCACAATAATCAGTCTAGGCTTATACATGATCCTGCGTTTAGGGTTCCGAATTTTTGTTATATTTACGTTTAATCCGCTGCGTTTTATGCATCGGAACCCAACAACGGCATCAGAGCTACGTGTATAAGGGACTGATTTGGTTACGTGTTTTATGTATTTGATGCATACATGCCTGTTTTGGTGACTGCCATGCCATGCTACTGCTTTGTCATAATCTGTTATGCCACTGCCATGATACTGCTTTGCTACTGCCATGCCTGTTTGAGACTGCCATGCTACTGCAATGTTATAATCTGTTATGACATGATATGAATGATTTATATGCCTTATTGCGATTTGTATATTATGCATGAGGGTCAGTTTGTATAGTGATATAAACTGGTGGACAGATTGTATTGGACATGATTTGTTTACTGGGATATGATAAGTATGTATATGATACATGCTTCTGAAACTGCATAAGTTGCAGTGGGGAAAAAGGCCAACAGATATGATCTGTAGTTCAGAAATTGATGATTTCTGAATAGGACTGGTCTTCGAAAATAAAAAAATTGATGATTTCTGAATAGGACTGGTCTTCGAAAATTGATGAGTTCAGCTCGACCCCAGCCGGGGGCTGCTGCCCCCAGACCCCGGCCGGGGCTGCCTCCCCGGACCCCGCCCAGGGACTGCCGCCCCCGGACCCCCGCATTATTTTTGTTGTGTACTTGAGCATGGTGCTGGTTATGGCCTTTGGACCCCTAGATTAATGGTTTTTGGTTTTGGTTTTATAAATACGACTTGCATGTCGTTTTCTTCATTCTTGTAATTGTTTAACCTCGAATGTAACTCGAGTTTTCTTATGTAAGTACATTAGTATAGGTTGTATTCAATTATTCCATGTAATGTACTTGAAGATTGAAGGATGATCCAAGAAGAGGAGCAAGCACCCATGGATACAAGAAGAATGAAGACATGTAATTGTATTTATATTTTACCACCATAGATTGACTTTGATCCTTTCATTAGCTCGAAAGGATCACATAGGAAAGGGGCCATAACCAAGCACGTTTACATACTACACTTTACATATTGATGTATGAATGTATGTGTAGAGTAGAAGATGCCTGTTTTAATTAGATTAATGATGTATGCATGTATTATATACGTCACCCATGCCATGCTTGCCATGCTAAACAAGATAAAATCTGTAACGATTTAAGATTTTAAAAGTAATAAACGATCATGAGATTCTTGTGTTTATGAAATATGGATTTTTAAAACACGGAATTGAATATGGATTTTGATATCTATAATTGGGATTTTCTGACAAAAACGGATATGCGTATTCGTACGGCTGATGGGTTTTAAGTGTGACCACTGGTATCCTCCATCTACCTGGGAAATGAACAATTTAAGATGTCAATTTGAAATATTTAGTTCAGGGAAAAATTGAGCATCTCTTCATGATGTGATCATGATCGTCTTAAATTTTATAAACCCCTTAACAAAATATTAAGTTTTAATCGGATGCTTTCCAATGAATGAACACTCATCGAATCCTAGATCGATTAGGGGAAAGACTGTCAATGGCAGGGGACTCCTATCTATCGTGGTGAGATGCGATGAATATAAACGGTTATATTCGGCCGTTGTATCATTGGGTCAAACTTAACTGAGTCATCATAATAAGGTGAAAGTAAACGGTTATATTCAACCATTATGAACTTAGAAGCATAGAGTTTGGTTAAAAATCTATTAGATAGATAAGATCAATCGTTGCTCACCAAACTATTCAAGAATTATATATGATATAATTGACAACTGTTGTCTACCTAAATAATCATTTTTAAGGACTTCCAGTGGTTGTCTTTGGACATGACGAAATATGGATCTTGGCTCACTAGAAAGAATTATGGGATATACTTTCCAAATTAATAGTAATGGCTATTAATTTGATAAAAATAGTGGGAGATATATTATGAATATATCATAATCATTTGAACATAATAAATAACTCAGACAATCTAATGTTTATTTTGTGCTTTTATCATTGTAGATACCAAGTAATGGCAAACAACACAAACACACTATCCGTACGATCAGTCCTTGAGAAGGATAAGCTGACAGGAGGAAACAACTTCCTAGAATGGCAGAGGAATTAGAGGATTATCCTCAGACAGGAGCGCAAGCTTCATGTCATTGATATTCCTCCGGCAGGTCCCCTTCCTGAGGGCGCTACTGTTGAGGAACGAGCGGCCCACACAAAGGATGAGAATGATGCAACTGATGTTGCATGTCTTATGTCGGCAACTATGAGTGCTGAGCTTCAAATACAGCATGTGCATATGGATGCATATACTATCTATGAGCACTTACAAAGAATGTTTGCAAGCCAAACTCGTCAAGAAAGGTTCAACACGAGCAAGTCACTTTTTAATTGCAAACAAGGGGCAAGTGAACCAGTTGGCCCACATGTTCTGAAGATGATTGGTTACATTGAGTATCTTGATACTTTGGGTTTCCCGATTATTCCGGAAATTGGTATTGACCTAATCATGAATTCTTTGAACAACAAATTCACCTAGTTTATCATAAACTACAATATGAATGAATTTGACAAAACACATACTGAATTGTTGGCTATGTTGAGAACATATGAGACCAACATGAAGACGGTTGAACCTGCTCCCATACTGATGATGGGCAATAAAGGTAAGGCCAAAGGGAAAGGCAAGTGGAAGGGTAAGAAGAAGACAGGTTCTGATTCTACACCCAAGCCAAAGTCAGGTCCCAAACAGGCTTTAAAGCCTAAAGGTGGGGTCGCTAAGGGTGAATGTCACTACTGTAAGAAAACTGGTCACTGGAAGAGAAACTGTTCAGTTTACTTGGAGGATTTGAAGAAGAAGAGGGCTGAGCAAGCTTCTACTTCAGGTATATATGTTATAGAAATCAATCTGTCTATTTCTACATCTTGGGTATTGGATACTGGATGTGCTACTCACATTTGTATAAATGTGTAATGCAGAGAAGTAGGACATTCGCTAAAGGAGAAGTGGACCTACGAGTTGGCAATGGAGCAAGAGTTGCTGCTTTAGCTGTAGGAACCTATTATTTATCTTTGCCCTCAGGGCTAGTTTTAGAATGGAGAATTGTTTTTACGTGCCTGCGATTCGCAGAAACATTATTTCTGTTTCTTGTTTGGACAAGAAAGGTTTTTCGTTTACGATAAAGAACAATTGTTGCTCTTTTGCTTTGAATAATTTAACCTATGGTGTTGCGCGTTTGTTTAATGGTTTATATGTTCTTGACTTAGATAATCCTGTCTATAATATAGAAAACAAACAACTTAAAGTTAATGACTCAAATCAAACATACCTCTGGCATTGTCGTCTAGGCCATATAAATGAGAAACGCATATCCAAATTACATAAGGATGGATACTTGGATAAGTTTGATTTTGAATCATACCAAGAATGCGAATCTTGTTTGCTTGGTAAAATGACTAAAGCCCCTTTCACTGGTAAGGGTCAAAGGGCCACCGAACGTCTGGAGCTAATACATAGTGATGTATGTGGCCCAATGCGTGTGATGGCTAGAGGAGGCTACTACTACTTCATAACATTTACTGATGATTTCAGTAGATATGGATATGTATATCTTATGAAGAATAAATCCGATTCTTTTGAAAAGTTTAAAGAATACAAGGCTGAAGTAGAGAAGCAAATTGGCGGAGGTGCAAGTATTAAAATCTTACGATCTGATCGTGCAGGAGAATACTTGAACACAAAATTTAAAGATTATTTAAAGGAGTGTGGTATTGTATCACAACTCACTCCGCCAGGTACACCTCAATGGAATGGAGTTTCAGAGAGGAGAAATTGCACCTTGTTGGACATGGTGCGATCGATGATGAGTCATGCAGATCTTCCAATTAGTTTCTGGGGTTACGCTCTAGAAATAGCGACTTTTACACTTAACCGTGTTCCTACTAAGAAGGTTCAAAAGACTCCATATGAGATATGGGAGAAGAAACGGTCAGGCATGAACTTTATGAAAGTTTGGGGATGCAAGGCGTTTGTGAAACGTCAAGTATCTGACAAGCTTGGACCTAAATCTGAAGAGTGCAATTTTGTGGGATACCCTAAAGAAACAAAGGCGTATTATTTTTATAGTCCTTCTGAGCAGAAGGTGTTTATTGCTCGAGACGCTGTTTTCATGGAAAGAGATTTTGTTTCCAAAAGAAACAGTGGGAGAACTATAGACCTCGATGAAGATCGAGAACCATAAAATAGCATTGAACCTGAAGTGGAACAGGAGCAGGATAATGATAATGCTCAACAAACACAGGTTGTTCGTAGAACTGGTAGAATACGCCATGAGCCAGAGAGATATGGATTTCTCTTGACTCAATGTGGTGATTTGATGCTCATAGAGGAAGATGAGCCTCTCACATACCAAGATGCTATGAACAGTCCAGACTCTAAGAGATGGCTAGAAGCCATGAAATCTGAGATGGATTCCATGTACGAAAACCGAGTATGGACTTTGGTTGATCCACCTGAAGGGGTAACACCCATAGGGTGCAAATGGGTTTTCAAGAAGAAAACTGACATGGATGGAAATGTTCAGACCTATAAAGCAAGGCTGGTTGCAAAAGGTTTTAAACAAATTCATGGTATTGACTATGATGAAACTTTCTCACCATTGGCTATGGTAAAGTCCATAAGGATTTTGCTTGCTATTGCAGCATTCCATGATTATGAAATCTGGCAAATGGATGTCAAAACAGCCTTCCTTAATTGAAGCCTTGAAGAGGATGTGGATGTGTACATGACACAACCTGAAGGTTTTGTCGATCCAAGGAATGTTAGCAAGGTATGTAAATTACGTCGATCTATTTATGGATTGAAGCAAGCCTCTAGGAGATGGAACATCCGTTTTGATGAAACAGTCAAAGAGTATGGCTTTGTTCAAAACGAAGATGAACCTTGTGTTTACAAGAAGGTTAGCGGTAGCCATGTGGCATTCATAGTACTGTATGTTAATGACATACTACTAATGGGGAATGACATACCTTCTCTCAAGGCTGTTAAGATTTGGTTAGGGAGCAACTTCTCTATGAAAGACTTAGGTGAAGCATCCTACATTCTAGGAATGAGGATCTATAGGGATAGATCTAGAAGGATGATCGGTCTAAGTCAGAGTACATACATCGATAAGGTTTTGCATCGTTTTGGTATGCAAAATGCAAAAAGGGGATATGTCCCCGTGTCTCAAGGGATAACGATCTCTAAAGATCAGTGTCCGAAATCATTGGATGACAAGGACCGCATGAGTAAGGTTCCATATGCCTCAGCAATTGGATCCATCATGTATGCGATGGTATGTACTCGCCCAGATGTTTCGTATGCTTTAAGCATGACGAGCAGATACCAATCTAATCCAGGTGAAGGTCACTGGACGGCTGTCAAGAATATTCTAAAGTACTTGAAAAGGACTAAAGATTCATTCTTGGTGTATGGAGGATAGGAAAAACTGGTTGTAAAAGGTTACACCGATGCAAGTTTTCAAACAGACAGGGATGATACTGTATCACAGTCTGGTTTTGTGTTTTGTCTAAACGGAGGTGCTGTAAGTTGGAAGAGTTCAAAGCAAGAAACAGTAGTTGATTCTACAATGGAGGCTGAGTACATTGCAGCTTGTGAAGCGACTAAGGAAGCTGTTTGGATTCGAAAATTCATTACTGATTTGGGAGTGGTTCCATCGATCGCAGATCCCATTGATCTATACTGCGATAATAATGGAGCCATTGCACAGGCTAAAGAACCTAGATCTCACTCCCGAACCAAACACATACTCAGGAGATATCACCTCATTCGAGAGATTAATGAAAGGGGTGACATACACATATGTAAATTGCACACAAATGATAACATTGCAGACCCACTGACCAAAGGCTTGTCGCAGACGAAGCATGACGGTCACACTAGTTCCATGGGTATTAGATACATGGGTGATTGGCTCTAGTGCAAGTGGGAGATTGTTAATGTAGGTGCCCTAGAGGCAATACAATAGACCTTTATGTCATTTGATTATTCAATAAACATATTTATTATGACTTTAATTACTGCGATATATTTGTTAGCATAATAAATGTCCTTAGAATCATGATACACATTGTATAGTTTAGTACATGACTTGAACTTGAGATTATATAATAGATCATATTCTTAAATATCTCTAGTCGAGTATTATTATTATAGGACAATAATAATACATAAATAGACTAGTATGTTGTTTGACTGATAACCACATCTCATTGGTTATAAGTATGGGGATACTAAAGTCAACACATAGGTACATGCAAGAGTACATGGTACTGGACAGACCCACAGTGAGATTCTTCATGTTTAATAAAGTCATAAGAAAGACTCAAAGTAATAATGGTGTAATGATCCTCTGACTTGAGATCATTATATTTTTGTACGAGGATTAATATACTTTGACTACATTAAAAGTTATATTTGACCGGGTAATGATAAAAGTGGACATCCGGTATATCATGAGTCGTATGAGAAATATGAATGATATATAAAGGATTTAACCCTCCTATAATTAGGAGAGATATTATTAGCCTCTTGATTGAGTGAGACTATAAAATGAAGGCCGTGCTCAAATAATGATTTCTTTTCATAGTCTACTCATGGATCAAGTAAACCCGGATTAAATGTTGTAGAGGATGACTAAATACATGCCTCGAATTTAATCTATAATATATATGGTTAAAGAGATTATATTACACGGAAACATTAATCATGAAAGGTTTTATCGAATCACGATTTAATTATTATTTAATTGGGTAGCAATTATGTATTACTAGATACCGCTCATTGTTTATAATTTTATTGGAGAATAAAATTATTGCTAATTAAATAATAGACTATAGGGTCACACACATAGAGCACTTAAAGGAATAGTTAATTTAAATTATAGATTTAAATTAATTGATGATTATTTGAATTTTATTATATTAATTAAGTGAGACTTAATTAATTGAAATAATAAAATTCGAATTTGAATTCTGCCCTTAATAATTAAGTATGACTTAGTTATTAATTAAATAATAGAAATTCGATTTTATTATTTATTCTAAACCTACATGGGTTAGGTTTTGCTGATTGGGCCTCTTAACCAGCATTATAAATAGATAATGATAGGGTTAAGAGGGATTACGTTTTTGAGAAACAAAATCCCTAGAGGCAGCAGCAAGCACACAGTAGCAAGCAAAGTAAGGCAGAAACAAATTCGAAATCATCAAAGGAGCTAGTACAATCCATTCCGTAATCAAGATCGTGGGACGTTCTTGAAGGTGCTCGTGTGGATACCATAGAGGTGTTTTCGAGAGGAAGACACAAGTCGTGAAAGCTAGGATCTCTATTGAGTTCGTGTAAACCAAGACCAGACAAAGGTATGATTCCGTTTCACAATAATCAGTCTAGGCTTATACATGATCCTGCGTTTAGGGTTCCGAATTTTTGTTATATTTATGTTTAATCCGCTGCGTTTTATGCCTCGGAACCCAACAGAAGAATAGATTCCACTCCTTGGGCAGGTGATTCTTGTAAATCTTCTTTGGAAGATGTGAATTTATCCTTGTGCAGTGCAGAAACATGAAGAAGTTGTCTAAATCTTCCTGTGATGGATCATCTTCAAAATCTTCAGATGGCAGATGAAGTGCTCTATTAATGTCATTTTCAGTGATTTGCACTTTTTGCTTCTGAATTTTGCAGGTGAAGGCCAAGATTCCATCTGCAGACGTGTCCATAGCAGACCTGTATACCTGTTTTAGAAGATTTCTATTTAAAGGAACAGAAGTTGTTAGTGTATACCGGACTATTGAATTTTCGTTTAAAAACCTAGCCCAGTAACCTAACTCCCCTGCTTCAGTCCAATCATCTACTAAAATGGATAAATAATTAGTCTTTTTAATCTCAAAATGACTCCCCATTTACTTACAATTGAAAAGTAATTTTTAATAATCAAAAGTACTAATTAAAATCGAATTATTTTAGTAAATTATGAACTAAAACCCTAATTTTAAAATTACTAGGATTTTCTTGAAATAAATATATGATTAATTCCAAGTAATTCTATGCACACTTTTGATTTTTTTTAAATTTTTTTTAATCTATTAAACAATTTTCAAACAGTGACCAAAGTGTTCGATTTTTGTAAAGTTGTGAATTTTAAAACCTTAACCAAATAGTATGAAACCACTTGGAAATGGAAGATATGGTTATGGGTATCACAAAACTGGTCTCAGTTTAAAAATCGGGCAAGAATTGGTCAAGATACGTTCGATTAAAAACTAGATCTGAGTTTGTTTTTTTTTTGAGTTGCGCTTGAATGTGTATCTACTGTGTATGTATAAGAAATATGCAACAAAAACAATACTACTCAGGTATTTATAGGCGCATCACAATAAGGAAAAGAAATGTTAAGTGCTGAGTTGCGCCTGCACAGTGCTTGCACTGTGTAGGGGCCACTAACTAGCTAGCGCCACTTAGACAATAAAAACTGGCCATGTACTTGAGTGGCGCCTGTACAGTGGTTACACTGTATTGGCGCTACTAGAGTTAAAAAATTAACTTAGCTCAATTTTTTTTTTTACTCAAGTATTACTTATGTTGCGCCTTCACAGTGGTTACACTGTGTTGGCGCCACATAGATTAACTGTAACTAGCAACAAAATTTTTAAGTGGTAAGTTACGCTTATACAGTGAGTTAGCTGTATAGGCGCCACTTGGTACTTAGATGATTTTTCAAGTGATTTCAAATTTAGTTACTAATTAATAATAATATTCATGAATAACTAGAATAATTAATCAATTAATAATTAATTATTCACAAATATTATTTTCACAAAATATTCATTAATAACAATAATAACATTAATTGTTAAAATTATTATTATAAATAAATTATGCTTCTTATTATTTTATTTTATTTTAAATAAGAGAATAAATATAAATATTCATTCTATTTATTTAAAATAATTTAAAATAATATTTAAATAAATAAGTGCCAAGAATTTATCACTTAAATACAAGCACTTAAATATTTTCTAAGATCAAAAATTAAATAAATACCAGATTAATAAATTAAGCAGGCATGCTCAAGGTATTTATCTAAAATTTATTCTTAATAACTGGAAAATAATTTTTGGTAGATAAATTCACAAGTCCTAGAAATATTGAGATTAAACAACTAGTGAATTTATCAGCTTCAAATTGCAGTTTTTGATTATTAACTTATTAGTCAGTAGAATTTAACATCCCAAGTTCACAAAACAGTCTAGTGAAAGTGATTTCATCCAGTGGTTTAGTGAAGATGTCTGCAATTTGCTGCTCTGTAGGTACAAAATGTAACTCTACAGTACCATTCATGACATGCTTTCGAATGAAATGATACCTGATATCAATGTGCTTGGTCCTTGAATGTTGAACATGATTGTTTGTTATGGCTATGGCACTTGTGTTGTCACATAATATTGGAATTTTGCTCAGCAACAGTCCATAGTCCTGAAGTTGGTTCCTTATCCACAGAATTTGTGCACAGCAACTCCCAGCAGCAACATACTCAGCTTCAGCTGTCGACATTGCAACTGAGTGCTGCTTCTTGCTATACCAGGACACCAATCTTCTACCAAGGAATTGACAACTCCCTGATGTACGTTTTCTATTAATCCTACACCCTGCATAATCAGAATCTGTATAGCCAATGAGGTCAAAACCTGTATCTTTAGGGTACCCAATTCCAAGGTTCAGACTTCCCTTAAGATACTTAAAAATCCGTTTAACAGCTATAAGATGTGATTCTTTAGGATCTGATTGAAACCTAAGACACAAGCATGTAGAGAACATAATATCTGGCCTACTTGCAGTTAAGTACAGTAATGAGCCGATCATACCTCTGTAGCTTGTGATGTCTATCTTTTTACCAGGCTCATCTTTATCAAGCTTAGTGGCAGTTGCCATTGGAGTTTTGGCTGTGGATACATCTTCAAGACCATACTTCTTTAAAAGTTCTTTGATGTACTTGGTCTGGCAAATGAAGATTCCATCTTTCCTTTGACTTACTTGGAGTCCAAGGAAATAGTTCAGCTCTCCCATCATGCTCATTTCATACCTACTCTGCATTAGCTTAGCAAATCTACTTCACAACTGATCGTTAGTAGAACCAAATATAATATCATCCACATATACCTGTACTAATATCATGTCATCTTTATGCATTTTATGAAACAGAGTCTTATCTATGACACCCCTAGTGAAACCATTTTCAAGTAAGAATATGGATAGAGTGTCATACCATGTCCGAGGTGCCTGCTTTAAGCCATAGAGTGCCTTGAAGAGAAAGTATACAAAATCTGCAAATTCTGGATCTTCAAACCCCACATACACTTCTTCCTCAAGCTCTCCATTCAGGAATGCACTCTTCACATCCATTTGATATACTTTGAAATTGGAGTGTGCTGCGAATGCCAGAAACATCCTGATAGCTTCAAGTCTTGCCACTGGTGCATATGTTTCATCATAGTCTATTCCTTCTTCTTGAGAATAACCTTTAGCAACCAGTCTGGCTTTGTTCCTCGTGACAATGCCATCTTCATCCAGCTTGTTTCTGAATACCCACTTTGTGCCAATTACAGACTTGTTCTTTGGCCTAGGTACCAGCTTCCAGACTTTTTGTCTGTTAAATTGATTGAGTTCTTCTTGCATAGCAATGACCCAATCTGAATCTTCCAGTGCTTCTTCAACTTTCTTTGGTTCTATCTCAGAGAGAAAACTAGAGAATAAACATTCATTTTGAGAAGCACGTCTAGTTTGAACTCCAGCACCTGGATCTCCTAGAATCAACTCAAAGGGGTGATCTCTACTCCACACCCTATGTCTAGGCAGATTTTCCCTTGAAGATTCAGCTTGATTAGAATTGAAGTGCTGGGTTCTGTTAGTTGATCCTTCAGTTGCTCCCCCTGAGCTGCTGCTTGGGTGAGAATGAGATTCTCTGCCACTACTAGTAGTTTCTGTGAATCTTCAACTGTTTCCACTACTAGGGTCAGAATCATCATAGTTATTATTCTCATTTAGATCCTGATTTTCTGTTGCAGATTCAGGTTCTATTTCACTTTCATCTGAGTTCATGTTTTCAAACTGCAGAGTTTCAGTGTCGTCTGTTCTTTGTAGACTTGGGAGCTTGAGATCATCGAAAGTTACATTCATGCTTTCAATGACCTTTTTATGTTCAATCACATAAACCCTGTACGCCTTAGATTCCAGAGAGTAGCCAAGAAATATGCCTTCATGAGCCTTGGATTCGAATTTTCCTAGATGCTCATCATCTTTCAGTACAAAGCACTTTGCTCCAAACACATGAAAATATTTCAGTGTTGGTTTCTTGTTTGCCATTAACTCGTAAGGAGTCTTGTCATGTTCTTTGTTGATCAGGGTACGATTCTGAGTGCAACAAGCTGTGTTGACTGCTTCAGCCCAAAAGTATAAAGGTAACTTAGCCTCATTCAGCATTGTTCTTGCTGCTTCAACTAAAGTCTTGTTCTTCCTTTCTACTACTCCATTTTGTTGTGGGGTTCTGGGCGCTGAGAAATGTCTTGATATTCCTTTTTCTACACAGAATTCATTCAGGATTGCATTTCTAAATTCTGTTCCATTGTCAGACCTTATTTTCCTGACAGGCAGACCAGCTTCCAACTCAATTTTCTTTATGTGATCGATGATGGTTTGAGGGGCTTCATCCTTTGTGGCTAAAAACAACACCCACGTGTACTTAGAGTAGTCGTCAACAATTACCAGTGCATATCTCTTCCTTGACATAGACATGACGTTAACTGGACCAAATAAATCCATATGAATTAGTTGCAGTGGTTCAGTAATGTCTGAAGAGTCTTTGCTTCGGTGAGATACTTTCTTTGACTTCCCCTTTTCACATGCTTCACATAACCCTTCTTGACAGAATTCCATCTCGGGTAAACCTCTTACCAATTCCCTCTTAACTAAAGAATTCATTGCCTTGAAGTTTAGGTGTGACAGTTTCTTGTGCCATAACCAATTGTCCTATGTTGAAGTTTTGCTGCAAAAACATTGAGCTTCACCTTTGCTTGCAGAGAATAAGTCAGCTACAAAGAGATTCCCCTTTCTCACTCCTTGAAGAGCAAGCTTCATATCTTTCCTGTTTTGAATTGCACATCTTTCTTTCTCAAAAGTTACCTTGAAACCCTTGTCAGTGAACTGACTGATACTTAGAAGGTTGTGCTTTAATCCATCCACAAGAGAGATATTTTCTATGATAACATTTCCGATCTCCAGATTGCCATATCCCGTTGTGAATCCCTTGTTGTCATCTCCAAAGGTCACTATCGGACCAGCTTTTTCAATCACATCTGTTAACATGGCTTTATCACCAGTCATATGCCTTGAACAACCACTGTCAAGTATCCATATGACACGCTTATTCTTTGTTGTGCCCTGCAACCACAGATTGATTACTTTTTCTTTGGCACCCAAACTTGATTGGGTCCAAGAGGCTTAGATAAGTAAACATTTTTAGCTACAGAAGTTTTCTGGTCCTTGTCTTTCTCATCGACTGCGCCCTTGCCCTTTGGTTTAGCCTTGACAGGGGTGTCTTTAGGCTTAGGGACAGGGGTTTCCTTCCTAGATTTAGGAGGACTGGCAGTCTTTGCCCTAACATGCTTTCTAGTCATGTTCACATCTGTATTCATGCAAGTACTTGAAGATGTATTCATTAAGTTTATGTATGCAGACATGATATTGAAAGCACATGGCATGCAACCTACTTTACCGCATGGTTGATGAGGAATAGACATGGCAGGCATGGCAGGCATACTAGGAGTTTCTGTTTTTACTACATTTATCTTATTGCATGCATGCGTAAGATGACCAGTAGAATTGCAATTGTTACAAACTTTCCTAGTAGCACTTGAAGAATAAGCATTAGCATTTTTCTTGTTGACACCTGTTTTACCATTCTTGTTTGTTTTCTTGTTTTCTATTTTGTTGCCTGATTCAATTTTAACCTGTTTCTTAGGTTCTTCAATCCTAACAGATTTCTTAGGCAACTGTTTCTTATCTTCAACCTTTTTCTCTTTCTCCTCAGCAAGGAGTTCCTCTTTCATTAAAAGCTTTTCTTCATTTAAGGGATCAATGACAAACTTCTTATATAGGGGCTTAACTACATTCTTCAATACATGTGGAATGTCTTGCTTCACAGGACTTTCCTCAGCAATAGATTCTACATGCATTTTTCCTGCCTTCTTATCATAGTCAAAACCTATTCCAGTTTTCTGACCTATGACCTGTTTATCTATAGCCTCCTTTACAAGATTCGCAGATTTCTTATAAGCTTCAAGTTTTAACTCAAGAACAAAAATTTTATTTCTGAGAGCTGCTTCTATTTCCTAGTTGCATCTATCTCTATTCAGAAAGTATTCTATTTTCTGTTTCAGATCTTCTACATTAACACATGCAAGCTCTAGTTCTTCGTTTTTAGTTTCTAGCATTTTATTCTTAAGAACTAGTTTAACATTTTCTTCTTCAGATGCTAGCATGCTAGTATGTATGTGAAACATTTCTATACTTAGATCTTCCACAGTTTTCTTATATTCGGAATTAGACATGTCAACGGAGGAAAGAAATGATACCTTCGATGATTGAGGTGATACCTCAGAAGAGTCTGCCATTAATGCAAGATTTCCAAAGGTCTCTTCTTCATCATTGTCTGAATCATCCCAACTCTTTCCTTCAGCTATATAAGCTCTTCCTTGATGCTTCTTTACCAGTGCATCATATTTCTGCTTGAGTTCATCATATGACTCCTTTCTTTCTTTCACTTGCTTTGGCTTTCGGCATTCTGTTGCAAAATGTCCGGGTTCATCACAGTTGTAGCACTTGAACTTACTGCGATCTACCATTCCCGTCTTATAACCTCCTTTGTTGTAAGATCCTGAAGACGATCCACCTCGGTTGCTGTTTCTGAAACTGGAACCACTGTAACTGGAGTTACTCTTGAATTTGTACTTAGGGTTCCTCCTAAACCTGAGGTTCTTGAACTTCCCTGCCATATAGGCCATTGTTTTATTTTCCAATTGCTCAAGTTCTTCCATTGAGTAGAAGTCGTCTTCATTACCTGGTTGAGTGTTATCTGTAAATTCAGCTTCCAGAATTTCTTCTTTCTCAACATCAGGTTTCACTGTGCTGGTCTCTGTGACAGCAAAATCCTTGGCTACAAGAGCTGTAGTCTTCAACAGTGCTGTATTCTTACTGTCCACCGTACCTGTACCATAAATGATCTGTCTTTGCTCTTGCTCCATTTCATGAGTCTTGAGCTTCCCATATAAAATTTCAATGGACATGTCATTTATGTCACTTCTCTCTCTGATGGCAGAGATTTTGTGTTCCAGGTGTGTTGGCAGTGTCAACATGAATTTTCTGTTGATCTCCCTACGTGAGTAGGCCTTCCCATGCAGTGACAAGTCATTCAACAATTTGTTGTATCTCTCAAAGACTTGAGTGATACTCTCTCCTGGTAGTGACTTGAAAGCTTCATATTGGGTGGTGAGAATATCAAGCCTGTTCTCCTTCATTTCTGCTGTACCTTCCATCAGCAGATCAATTGTATCCCACATCTGTTTGGCACTCGTGCAGTTAATCACTTGATTTAGCATTGTAATGTCCAAAGAATCCATCAGGATGCATTGAAGACGATTGTCCCATGCAACTCTTTCTTTATCAGTGTCAGTAAACTCTGAAGGTGCCTTTGGGGTAAATCCTTGCGGAATCCGTTCGCCGTCTTCTGAAACTGTTTCTGGTGTAAGCTTCTGAGGTACATAGGGTCCATTTTCCAAAATTTCCAAGTATTGAGAATTTGAAGATTTAATGAAAATGGACATCTTCTTCTTCCATAAGATGTATTCATTTTTGTCAAATGCTGGGATTTTAATGCTGCTGAGTTTTTGGGTACTCATGGTTATAAGAATTTTAAATCTTAAGAAATAATTAATTTCTCAAAAATTAAAATTAATTCGAATAAAAATTAAATTTCAAGAAATAAAATTTTAATACGAATTCTTGATGATTGATAGTTTTCTTAAAATTAGTGAACTTAAAATCTTTGAAAAATTCGAAATTGAATTTTCTTTAAAAATAAAGAAATTTCAATATAAATTTTTCTAGATCTAAAAATGCACTTTTTCGAAAAACTATTTTTGGATCTTGATTTGTAACTTCAATCAACAGGCTCTGATACCAATTGTTAGGTCCAAAATCATCATAGAAGGGGGGGGTTGAATATGATATGGTAGATTTTTCATTTTTATGCGGATTATGTGTTTGTGTTTATGAGATATGAAATTAATAGTACTTGAAACACAAAGTTCGTGGAAATAATAATATCTTATTAAATCCCTGAGGTGCTACAATTCTAATCAGTAGATTAGCTGCAATGGGTTCAAAACAAAATTACAACACTGATACAGTTGGGTGAAATAAATGTATATCTTTAATGGAGCTTCCCGTCTGTATGTATTGAATGCTTGAAGAAGATAACCAATTAATTCATTCGAATTAAACCCATATATAATTGTAGGCTTTTTGGAAATTGACTTCCCACAATGCTAAGTCTCAAGTTGCGCCTCTAGAGTGGGAGTGGTGTGAAGGCGCCACTCGATAGCTATGTTGCGCCTTGAAGTTTGTTGCGCCTCCAGCTTTATGTTAGTTGCGCCTATACAGTAGTTTCCCTGTATAAGCGCCACTTAATGCCTTAGAAACATTTAGCTGCCTTTGTTGCGCCTAGCATGTTTGTTGCGCCTATGTAACAACATTAGTTGCGCCTGTACAGTGGTTTCCCTGTACAAGCGCCACTCATTCCTTAGAAGCTTTACCTGATGCGCCTTGGACAACTTATGTTGCGCCTATACAGTGGTTCCCCTGTATAGGCGCCACATATGAGTTGGATTCTATTTCCTTGTGCCTTGATATGTTAGTTGTGCCTATACTCTTAGTACCCTGTGTAGGCGCCACTAACACTTCCCTTAGACTTTTTCTTGCACCTTGAAACATATGTTGCGCCTCTCCATTATTTTAAGAGTACAGGAGCCACCAATTCTAGTAATACTTGCCTTAACATGTTTCTTGAATTCTTGAAGTAATTAACATTTGATTTTTACTCTTCTGGCTTGATCAACTGATTTTCTTCTGATTAATCAAGGCAATTCTTTTCTTATTGTGCTAACGCTTAGTGCACTGGTCTGGTTCACAAACGACTAACACTAAATTAAATTCCCTTAGCTTCTGTTCTGTTTCAGCTGATTAACTTTGGACTGTTGCAATGCTTCAGATCACTGAAACCCTTTGACAACTATACATGAATCATTACTCTGTCTTTTGATATGAAATCTTCTGAACTTTTATTTGTCACTGAGGCATGAGCATATTAATGAACTTCTCTCGCTGACGTTCAGTAATTCTTTCATCTTGACTGCACAGCAATGATGTATGTATTATCTCTTGATTATGTCCTTCTAGATTTCTGTTCTGCATATTAGTATTATTTATCTGACTTTGTTTCTTAGTTGAGTTATCGTTATCACTATTACATACTACGTTACATTATGCTTTACATCTACAGACTTGAAGCATTAGCTCACTGGAAGAAGTTCATTAATATGTTCATGCCTCAGTGAAGAATAAAGGTTGAAGTATTCAAGGATGTGGAAGCAGTGAAGCAGTTGTCAAAGTACCAGAAAGATTCTAGTGATCCAAAGCTACAAATTAGTCAAGCAATGAATTGTAGAGCTCAAGTACAGGAATCGATAAGATAGAATATACGGCAAATATAAAGAATCAAAATATTAGATGGAATCTTGGAGTCTATTATAGATTGCTGGAGGAAGTTCATTCATATGTTCAGACTTCAGTGAAGGATAAAGTTCGAAGATGTTCAGGGTTTCAGATATGTTTATGGTTCAGCATAAGTGCCAGAGGATTCCAATGTACTTACAATAGAAGCACTTCTTAACAGCTAGAGAAACAGGGCCAATTGAATAGTCAAGAAGATGTGAAGATCAAGTTCATGTTAGTCGTTTGTGAACCAGACCAGTTGCACTAAACGTCAGCACAAAAGGAATTGAGAACTGCATCTACGTTAGAAAAGAATTGGCTGTATAACCGTTGTGTGCTAAAGCTCAGAGAAAATCAAGTTCAAGTAGTAAAGGTAAATTTATTAACTTGGTTGCAGTGAAAAGAAATATTACAGAGCTTTGAATCGTTGGAAAAATGGCTAAGGTGAACTACCGATAGTTGGTTTTAGCTGTTTGACTGTTTTGTCTTATTTACCGACGGTTGGTGATTAGTTGTTTGACTGTTTTGTCTTATTTCCGACGGTTGGGTTTCAGCTGTTTGGCTATTTCGTCTTATTTACCGACGGTTAGCACATCTCGATGGTTACCATTTTGGATATATTATTAATTTCATTTCACTCGACGGTTATGGTTTAATAATTTATTTTGAGTTGATAGTTATTAGGTTTGACTGTTTCGTCTTAATTGACCGACGGTTACAGCATCTCGATAGTTAAGGTACTCAGATAAATATCTAGATTATTTATTTCATCGATGGTTAAGTCATTCGATAGTTATGGCACTTCGATAGTTGAGGTTTAAGATTGTTTAATCTATAGCCAGCCACATCATGCCACCTATCGTTGATATCCTTAAGCAGAATTGTATTAAGTGATTTATTTCAGTCTCGATGGTTATCAACAGACTCACCGATGGTTATAAATCAAATGTCTAGACGGTTGTTAATTCAAGAAGTGAGAAGCAGCTCAGTTACTTAGACCACATGAAGCCACGTAGCTGTACTGAAAAAGCCTACACATATATTGAAGCAGAATCATTCATTTGGAGAAGTTTTCTACAACACAACAAAAATATCCAGAGAGAGAGAAGGCAAAGCCGGAGAGGAGAGAACACCTAGAAAAATCTATACCTCTTCACCGGAGATGTATTAGTGGTCGGTCCCTTAACGGAAAATGTTCAGGGCCACTATATATCATTCTCTACGGTCTTAGTTTCCTTTGTACTGATCTAGAAATACTTGTATAGGAAATTGAGAGTTATATTTTTGTTAAGCAGCGAATAACTCGTTCTTCGGACCGGATTTGTTGGCCGGGTATAGCAACCTCAGGGTTTATATTTATCAAATGATATATTCCCCGAATCTTGTGTTGTTTATTTTCCTGCTAATTTTCTAGAACCGAACTGATTAATCCTAAACACAGAAAATTAGTAAGCAGCTCTGTAAACACTATTCACCTCAAGAACACGAGCCCACTAACCGAACTCTAAATTATTTATCCGCAAAAGATTCGAAAGAATTTTTTAATTTAGTGAGTATCGTATTCAACCCCCCCTTCTACGATACTTCCGGGGCCTAACAATTGGTATCAGAGCTTACTGATTGATATACAAATCAAGATCCATTAGCTCAGTGAAGCTCGCCAGACGGAAGCTGTTTGAACTCAGAATGATAAAAGGTCATGTTAAATAAATTTATTTTATAAACTCAAATTTAAATAAGTTTATTTTATAAATTTAATTTAAATGAGTTTATTATTTAAACTTGAATAAGTTTATTTTATAAACTTAATTTAAATAAATTTATTTTATAAGTTTTATTTAAACAAATTTATTATTTAAACTTAAATAGATTTATTTTTTTATAATTTAAATCAATTTTTCCTTGTCCGTTTTAAGTACTCAGCAGCTTGTCCACTTTTGTTAAAAACAGGCAGGTACTCGAATTGGCCAGCAAATGTTTAATCCACGCGCGCAGGTTGTACAAATTGATTCTGACACTTGCTGGACTTAATCATTTGCTAGATGTGTCAAGTTGACATGGACACCATCCGATACTTATTAAGTATCGAGGCTTAATTTGTTTTTATGCACCGACTGTTAATAACTATCGACAACTAGCTACCCTATTTTTTTATTTTTGATTTATTTTATTTCCAATTTTTTTAAATTTGTAACTGTAAATTTTTCTTAAATATTAATTTACGTTTTATTTAATTTTTAATAAAATTCAAAATTCTTGAAAATAAAATTTTTTGTAAATATTTATTTTTGATTAATTTATTAGAAAATTAAAAATTTTGGAAATGTAAATTTTTCTTAAATATTAAACTAAGGGTGTCGACACTGCAGAGTGTTTCTACTTTTGATTTACATCTCAGAAAAAGACATTTGCCCCTGGTGTAATTTTTGTTTCAAAAATAAGAATTGACCAATGTTTATTAAACTCTGAAACATGATCATATAGTATTTTTACTGTGTAATCATGACTTAGGTATTAATATTGGCGAAGTTTCTTTTTGAGGAAAAATGTGACTCATTAGTGTTACTCTTGGACATAAGCACCTCAGATGTTATTTTGGCCTACTTAACGTTTTGAACCTTTAATATCTATTTTAGATTTATTTATTTTTCAAGAAAATTTAATATTCTTGTTAATTAAATTTTTCTTAAATATTAATTTACAATATTTTAATTTTTAAGAAAATTCAAAATTCTTGAAAATTAAGTTCTGTAAATTTTTATTTTTGTTTAATTTATTTTCTAAGAAAATTAAAAATTCTGTAAATTTAAATTTTTCTTAAGTACTTATTCGAGGATGTTCAGAAGTTAGTAGTTGAAGATTTTTACGGGTTATTGAAGACAATGAAGATCGACTGAAGATTATCCAAAGAAGTTGATTATGGTTATGAAAAGATTATTTGGGTACAGTTTTTAGTTGGTTTGAGTTGAATTTGAAGATGAAAAATCTTAGGGGTTTAAGTAGTGTGAAGGAGAACAAACTGGACATCCTAGCATCTCAGTACAGAAGCCTTAAAGATTATTCTACAAGGAGATTACAAGAAGTTCGTGCTAACACTGCAGATCATCTGGAACATAGGATTATATCTACAAGGGATTCTAAGGATATAACCACATTATCTTTAGAAGATCTATATGTTGTGCTGAAGGCCTATGAACTAGAACAAGAGCTGAAGAAGATAATATTTGGTAAAGCAGAAGTTGTTAGCATATCCACTGTTTTTGTGACCCAGGAACCAAATTTGATTGAAGTCAAGGTTGAGAACCTCTGAAAAGAAATGAAATGATCCAAGAACTGGACTGCAAGTCAAGCCTGCAAGGCAAATAGAAGTTCAGTGACATCAGATTCAGATGGAATCCCAATTCTTAATCTAAGGTCCTTACCAATAGATTCCATAAAGGAGATTTTCAAGATCAGTTCAAGAGGCGGTTACAAGACTTGGATGGTTTGAAATAGAAAGACAAGATCGAGGTTTTGCTGCATAGTTTGAAGAAGCCTGTACAAGCAAATGATGACAGAGACTATGTTGGGTTGTAGTAGGAATTAGGCATTAGTGAGGATGCAGCAAGGGAAAGCATTTGTTGATGAAGTTAAATGCATGGTTGATTCTATCAGTGACAGTGATGAACCAAATGAATATCTGGCATCAATGACCAACACTAGAGATGAATCACTAAGCACTTCACAGGTACACTTACTAACTAGTATATCTTTATCTAATTCATAATTGTATGATTATTATGTTTTGAAATGTATTAGACTCGTGTCAGCATGTTAGCATCTTAAAACTTAAATGCTTAATTGATTGCTAAGAATAAGATTTCATGCTTAGTTATATGAGTTTAGTGAGTACATTTCATACTTGATTTTCAATGCAGTAAAATGAATATCAAGAATTAGATAGTGGCTAGACTGTTAAGTGTATCCCTAAAACATTTGTTTGAACTTGATTTTAAATCTTATGTGATTTAATATCTCTGCTAATGTTGTGAAAATTACTAATAGACAAACAGGTCATAGATAAGATATTTTATATTTGCTCTTACTTGAAATTGTTTATGTGCTTATTTTCATATGATTTGCTCCTACTCACATAGTTGAACTTAAATGTCATATCACATCATGTATTGCTTGTTAAGGAGTAGAGTATTAAAAGATGGTAGAATTATCTAAGTAGCCAGTAAAACTTGTAGAGACGAGGATTAATCTAAAACTGACTTAGGTAATTAGAGATAGTTAAAATGTTAGACAACAATAGAATGGATTAGACAGAATCGATAATTAATTTATTAGTTCTTCTATTCCATGTGCTTTTAGAAAATTATTGAATATTTGTAAATCTGCTTGAAACCTGTCACTTATGTGTTTAATGGTTAAAGTAGATAGTACTGAATTTTCTATTATGCATAATTGAATCTGTTGTTACCTTTATTATAAGAAATATCTCTAACCCATCTGGACTCAATTGAGATTGAGGACCAAGAAGCTTAATCATTTGTGATTGCAGAGTATGTAAAAAGAAGCAAAAGTTATGTGATTTCTTGACAGTTATTGTTCGAGGCATATGACTAACATTAAAGCTCTTCTATCACTGTTGGTTGAGAAAGACTGCCCAATAGTAACCTTTGGAGATGACAGCAAAGGATGTACAAGGGATTTGGCTATCATGATTTTTGTATTGTCATCGCTGGAAGCATCTTTCTTGTGGAAAGACTTAAGCACTATCAACAGGGCACTAAAGAATTCTTTTCAAGGGTTTTCTGGAATAACATTGAAAAGGAAAAGTCTTTAATCTCAAACAAGAAGTGAAAGTGTTTGACCTAAAACCAATCATGTATGATGAGTTAGGAAAAACTTTCTGCTACTCTTATTTAATTTCATTCGATAATAATAAAGTATTTATTTGTTATGTTACAGGCTTAATCTATTTGAAGTGTATTAAATAAGATGTTCCATAATTTAGAGCAAAGCTTCTAGAATTATAATGAGATTGTAATAATGAGATCTAGAAGATAATAGCTTTAGACTTAAACAGTTCCTGAACATAGGATAACTAATTGGAAATTGGTAAATAGGTAAAGATCAGTATATACTATGCTTCCTCTCTTAGGAGGACGTCTGTTCTCATAGACATTTATGTGGTGACACTATATCTAGTATGTAGGTGCTTGTTAAGGAATAAGTTCACTGAACATGACTCGATAAGTAGAACAACTAATGGAGTTTACTCACGTGTCGATAGTTGTTTATTAAGTAAATAGTTGTACAAGTATCCTTAGACTTGAGATCGTTAGAGTAATCTCGTACACAATGATTTATGCTTTGATTTAGTCCTTAGTCTCTAGGACATTCATTAGGTCCATTCTGGGCATAGTGATTTGTGTATGGAGATAGTTAACGGATCAATAAAGGATCTGCCCCTTCCAGTAAAGGAAGTGAATATCCTAAGTTATTCTTAGATATGTAAGTTCAAGAATCTCTGGCCAGAGTGAATGAAATTAGAAAGAGTTTTTAATTTGCATTAAAATGAACTTTGCATTATGAATAAGAAATCATATGATTAAATTAGATAGGCTTGACACGAGTTTCATGCCTTGTATTTAATTGGGATATTGAAGGGTAGAAGGAATTAATTGTACGGTAACTAATTACTGACAGGTTCTAAGTATTCTAAGCAATGATTTCGTATTATCTGGATAGTCGCGATATGTTGAGAAGCATCACTCACGATGTAGAATAAATATAATTAATCAGATTAATTATATTTAATGAATTAATAGAATTCATATAAATAATAAATAAAATGTTTATTATTATTTATTTCTACTACCGGCTTAATATTGAACCTAAAGAGTCACACCATAAAAGAGATTAAATTATAGATGAAGGAATAATTAATAATAACTAGTCATTATTTATTTATGAAATAAATAATTACTTATCAAATTTTATAAATTAATTAAATGAGATTTAATATTAAGATAAGATCTTAATATTATTAATTAAATATTAATTAAAGTAATTAAATATGAAGATAGAATAATTTTCTAAAAGAGTTTAGAAAAAGGAATTAATGATTAAAATAGTTTTAATCATTAACTAATTAATTAATAAGATTAATTAATTAAAAAAGGAATTAATAATAAGATATTTATAGAAAATATCTCAGTTGAGATATTTGCCTATAAATATAGGATTATAAACCCTAATACTAAAACCCTAATATTTGTGAGAAATATTTTAAAAGGGAGGCAACCCTAATTTCCTCTCTAGTCTCCTCCTTCATCTTTTAGTTTGATTCTTGGTGGATATCTTTAGAGCACTCCACACTTGAGGGGTGATTGCACGGATTGAAGAACAAGATCTTCTCTAGCTGTTGCCGGAAAGCAATCGAGGTATTCTTTAATTTATAAAATAGTTTTGTATCTATATGTATGTATACATAGGAATATATGCAAATAAATGTTATTCAATGCTTCCGCTGGTGCATAAATTCCTTCAAAGGTTGGAAGCTCGCTCAACTGAGAGTGGGAAATTTGTTCGTAGCTGACATGGATTCTATATTCAAAGGTGAAGTGAGTTTCTTAGTAAAGCTTCATCAGTAAAGAGTTAGCTATAGCATAGGAAGCTCTCACTCTTGGTTGTCAAGACAATGGATTCTCTGAGAAAGATGAAATTGGTGAGATGACTGCTTCATATGAAATTCTATCCAGAAGGACATTTTGAAGTATGTCACATTTAGGGAACTCATGGAAGCATCACACTGAAGCAAATCAAGTCATGGAAGAAATATGCTTAGTGGTGATTGATGACCCTAGTTATAATTTGGTGATGTTTGTGCATTCAACATATATTGAAGCATCACAGATGGTGATTGATCACATCAGAAAGATCAGTTAGAAGTAAAGTAAGCTGTGAGAACTTTGAAGTCAGATAATGGAACTGAATTTCGCGAATGAAGTTCTAAGTGAAGTCTGCACTTTAAGGGGATTATGAAGCTGAAACAATTAACACAGCATGCTACTGTATTCAACAAAGATCGTGAAAAGACTTAGTCGAAAGCTATCAAGGCATTTGTGATTAAAAACTAGAAGGTGATTGAAATACTGAATGTTTCGTTCTACTACACCAAGCTCCCAAGCATTCAAATGAAAGACTATTCTGAATCTTTGAAGTTTGATATCTTGTTAGAGTCATATTCAGATACTAATGATGAAGCTAAGGTTGCAGAAGGAAATAATGATAATGTTGGTGATTCAGATCCTAGCAGTGAAAAAGGTAGTAAATCTACATAACTCATGGACTTTAACAGAAACCACTGAAAAAGGTGAAGGATCTTCAACACATCCTAGCAGCAACTCAGGGGGAGCAAAACAATAGAAGGATCTACTAGTCGTACTCAACACAATGAAGATCAAAGGAATATATTAAGAACATATCTTCCAAGATAAAGGGTTTGAAGTTGAAGTCATTCCTGGAGTCTAGTTCTTAGTGATCCGGATTTTAAAGTAAAGGCTAGAAGTGCTATGCAAAGTAAATGGTTATTCTTCGGGAAAGAACAGTTAGTAACAGTTGGTAGCCCAAAGAAGATTTTAGAAGCACTGATTGATCCAGATTGGGTGGTTGCATTGCAAGATGATCTCAATCAGTTCAAAGGCAGAATCTACTGAAGCTGGAACCCATACCACAAAACAAGATGGTATTTGGTATTGTAAGGGTTTTCAAAGACTGGATGATTATTGGCATTGTTATGAGGGACAAAGCCAAACTGGTTGCTACAGGTTACTATCAAGTAGAAGGTAACGATGATGATGGAAACAGAATCTTCGAGACTTTCAAGATCTAACAGCAAGCACCAGTGACGAGACTTGATTCTATTAGGACTAACAAGATGATGACCTAATATGATATTCCTAGCACCTGTTAAGAATTCAACCATGAATATCTATCAGATGAATGTGAACAAGTGCACTCCTGAAGGACGAGTTAGAAGAAGAAGTTGATGTACAACAACTCTTGAACTTTGAAATTGCAGATCCATTGGAATTTGTATATCATCCTCTTCACAAGCTCTTTATGACGGAGGTAGGAAATCAAGCAGTCGTCAAGGACATGGTATGACACTCTAACTACTAATTACTTGAAAATGATTTTTATTAGTGTCGTTATACATACATCTCTCTAGAATACAAGGCACACACATAATGTAATATTAGTGCTAGTATACCATGATTATATTATATGTGGGTCTACTAATGAAAACTTGTGCAAGAGACATTTTGCAAATGCAGAGTAGGTATAAAATGAACATGTTGGAAGAGTTACAATTCTTTTTGGATTATAAGTAATTCAAAAGAATGATGGAAATTAAAATAAGTCAAAGATCTTTTGAAGATGCACAATTTAGAAGATTCTAGACCTGCCAAGACTTCTTGCCAACAGACCACTAAGCTTGATCAGGGCAATTCAGGTATATGAACTGAAGTGACGAGCTATAGAGGTATGATCAGTTGAATACTTATTCAAGTGCAAATAGACCATATATTTTATTCTCGATATGGCTATGTGCAAGTTTCCAAGTGAATACTAGAGAATCTTATATTATAGCTAAGTTATGAATTGTTAGATATCTTAAGGGATTACCAATTCTTTGAATCTGGTACCCTGAAGATAATAAGTTTAACCTAATTGGCTATATAGATATAGAAGATGCAAGTTGTAAGAAAGACAGGGAATTAATTCCTAGAAGCTGTCAATTTTGTGGAAGAAGTTGATTTCTTGTTGAAATAAGAGGAAGCATTCAACACACATAGCTGCAACAAAGGTGAAATTTAAAGCAACTAGTGAATGTGATGCTCTAATCTTCTGTACAAGGAAACTACTTCAACTCCAACAACTCTGCTGGATACTCTTTACACCACTTATGGAACAAGCGCATGGACACCAGGTATCATTTCTTTCGAGAGTTGTTCTTAAGTGAATTACTTATAGATATTTGCTAAACAACTTGATGATTTCATTTTGTCTAAGTTGGTTGGTGAACTTGGGATATTATTTAATGTGCATATTTGTTGGAAATCCCATCTGCAAGGAATTCTTAAATGAGCTCACAAGTATTAAATTTTCCATATTTAAAGGACTTGTGAATTTATTTGTAATCCAGTACCTCGTGCTTTTACTACTAGTTTAATTATCATGATTAGAATGTTATATGCATATGTGGTAGTTAAATCTTATAGCATTAGTTTGTAGCATAAGTATTTGTTTTATAAATATTTGATGAGTATCAGTCATGATATCTTGCTTAATAGCTCTGATATTTTACTCTGAGAATATTAAATATTTTATTACAAATAATTGTGATACTTTTGATATTAGTGACAATATTTAGAATTTCTGTTCTAAGTAATTAATGCATATTTCAAAAATCACTAATATTGGAAGGTGAAGTATTTTCTAAGTCATGTGTATAAAATTCTCAGTATTTTATATACTTAGGAAATATTTCTAAATTTTGATTTATGTTTGCGAGAAGTTGAATGGATTCACAAGTTATTGAATGTTAATATCCAAAGGATTTGTGAATTCCAGTCTAACTATTAATCTCGGGCTTATGAATATCTATGCTATTTATCTTAAGTATATCAGTTATGCTTTATGGTAAGTAGGTGATATAGCGTAAGTGGTTGGCTACTGTATCATTGTTTGTAGTTAACAATTGCATGACTGTCTGTGGTTTAGACTACTTGGTTAATTTCAGTTCATGAAATGTAATTAAGGAAATCTATATCAGACTAGTTATGTTTGTTTGTTGAAAATAATTGTACTGAATGAGTTGAATATCTGTTATATTATTTTCACAAAGCATGTGCAGAAATTACATTTCAATAGTTTTAATATACATATCTGATTGTATGATCCTTAGTATGTTGTTATTATTATTTGAATTGTGATTGGGTTGGTTTTAATTTTTTTTTTACAACTACAACAAAAGTGAAATTATTTTATCTTATTAAAATTATGAATTGAAGCAATTAAATGTTTATTAGTTTCATAATTTTAATTTGATAAAATATTAGAAGCATAATTTCTTACATTTTGAAATTATTGATAAATATCAAGTAATGATATTTTGTTAATGTTTCCGTGTAATTAATTGTGATATTTTTAATATTAGTGATAATATATGTTGTTTATCTGAAATCACTAATAATAAAAATATGTCTTAATGCTTATTGTTCTACTGAATAATTGCCACATGTTATTTGATTTATATATGCATGTATGTGGTAACTGTTTAGTATTTCATGAGTATTTATATTAGTTTACTTTCTTCAACTGAATTTTAAACTTCAATGTATTAAAAAGAAACTCTTGTCTATTTCTTTTTCAAAATGGTTTATTCAAAGATGCATTCATTTTTCTATCAGTCTTAGAGAAGAAAACATCATATTCTTTTTCAAAACTTCTCTTTTGAAAATCTTTTGATTTACAGCCCTACTTTATTTTCCCAAACCTAGGGTGTGAATTAAATTTTTCTTAAGGATAATCTTTCTTTAAATCTCAAAATCTTTTATCCTCTCTCAAAAGATGATTTTAAAAGTTTTATTTTTAAAAGCTTTTTCTCTCTTAAATTTTTCCTTTTAAAGTGGCAGAAACTTTGTGACTGTTATTTTATTCGGAGAAATTATTTTTAACTTCGAGGTACCAACCATTTGTAAAATTATTTATTTTCAAACTTGTTTCAATGTCTGTTCCACATTGATTCATAGTACCAAAACAGTGGTTGTTGCTTTGAAGGCCTAGTACTGTATTGCTAAAGCAAATATCCGTCTCTCTTTGTCATATTTTTATGTTTTAGTCGGGGATAATATTAGGTGGAAGAAAGTGATGTAGATCATATTTGCTGTATGAGTCAGAAAATCACTGTCTTCTATCTGATAAGGTTGTTTTGTACAACAAATTTCTAAACATACAGTACTTAGGTTTAATAAAAGTGAGTCATTATTTCGAGATATAATTTGGTAAGAGAGTTAAATTTCTTCTTTGGTGTAAATTCCCGCGTTTTATTATGGGAAGTTTTACCTTATAAGAAATTCGTAAGGGATATAAACTTTCTTCTCTGATACACTTTCCCGCGTTTTATTATGGGATATGTATCTTAAAGAAAATTTCGTATCTTGCTCTTAATGATAAATCTTTACTTACGATAAAACTCTTTTACTAAAAAGTGCTTTAATGAAATCTATTATCATTCCTGCTTATATTTTTCCTTCTCTTTGAGATGAAAAATAAGTTTGGGAATGTTAAGATGATTATTTGTCTTGTTGATCTATCAGTTTAGCCCCCAGTGGCTTTTGAAGCTGGCCAAGAGGTTGAAAACCCTTCAATCTCTTATCCAGGCCTTTGTACCAAACACTGATTCATCTACTTCCATATATTAACCCCTGGAGATATAAAGAACATATGTTAGTTAGAGGTTGATAAGGGAGAAACTGCACTTGATGCAGCAAATAAGGATGAAGTCGGAAGTGCACCCACAGCTCTACCTCCAGAGAAGAAAAGTAGAATACAAACTGAGGTAACTGTAAGCTCATCTGCATTTTCTCAAAAGGATGCAGAGCTGAAAAGGCAATTAAACTGTCTCTTGAATCATTCTCTCAACATGGTGAGTCCATTGAAATTCGCTCGTCAGCCAGAGCACCTTGTAATGAGTCATGCACACCATTGGTACTCATGCTAATGGGAAGCCTAAACAGATAAATTCTAGGGACACATTGCAAGGATAGCACAGTGAGAGGTACAGGCAACACCCCTTAACTTCTTTATTTACCATTTGTTACGGTAGATGAAGTTGTTGAGACATGAGAGCCTTCACAGGTAGATCCTGTGCGGGATATGCCTTCACAGGCTATTGAGGGAATCACGGGTTCTCAACTGCCATTCATTATAGAATCCAACGTGATGACCCTCCTAGAAAGAACATTTCTAGACCTTAAAAAGGGAAATCGACCTCCCGTTTACGGAGAAGGTGTGAGGCAACCCCTTGATAGAACAAGGCGGGATACCCTAAAAGATTTAATATCTTGGGATAACCCATCTCAAAGAGGTGAGGCTCCACTAGACAGTGATTTAGAAATAGCTATTAAGTCTATTGCTGAGACAGTGCTTATGCATAATAGATCAAGAACACCTCTACGAGGCAATTCTCCACTTGATAGTGATTCAGTTTATTCTGATGAATTAGGTGATGAGAATATATATGAATTGACGGATTTCACTTGCAGGTACAGAAGGCTATATTTGGAATGCAGAGTGAAAGTAAGGGAGAGAAACACTTAAGTGAAAGTGAGGGAGAGATACACTTGAGTGAGAGATAGGGAGAGAGAGTGAAACACTTCAAAGTGCTCGACACTTAAGTGTAAACACCAACAGAACGTAGTAGAAGTGAGGAAACCATAGACCAAACACTTACCCTTGCTACTTGCCACTTCTGGAAGAAAAGCTACTATGTTTTCCCAATCAATGACATACGAGAACCTTCTTTGGAAGACAAGCCATTCGAAAGATCATGGGCCATTGGAGGATTCCTCAACTAAGGGGGAGAATTTAGTATACAAGAAAAGGGAGAAGGTCTTCTTATCTTCATATCCTTAGGGGAGAAGTTAATATCCTTAGGGGCAGAAGAATTTAGTAGACAAGATAAAGAAGAAAAACTTACTCTCCAGTGTGCAGCATTGAATAACTAAGAGGGAGAGCAAGAGGAAGAAGAAGCAGAATCACATTATCAGGGGGAGAACATTATTTGAGCAATGTTCTATATTTTATTGATGATGTTCCCAGGAATTTTGATTCTTATGAAGCTCAGTTTATGATAAGTTCTTTATAGGTCAAGCAATGAAGGATTTTGAAGCAGAGAAAAGCTCAAACACAGAGGAATGAAGATGATATCTATTGAAGATGCGTTCAGTGCTAAAGGAACACTCATTTTCTATTTCTCTTTACTTTATAGAAATCTGGAAATGTATTATATGATCCAGAACCCAAGTAGTATTATTAACAAGTCTAGAGCATTAATATTTTCTTGTAGTTAGTTGAGTTATCCTCTAGGGATTTGCTTGTTAATCTCCACCGAACAAATAAGGGGAGATTGAAAGGCTGTATGTATAGACCTATATGTAACATGAAGGAAATTTACGGAGGTACGGAAGCGTGATATTACAATTTTTTACCGTAAACCCATATATATGATCGCATATAATCATATAAAATCGAGATGGAATCGAAACCTTACCTTTAAAGCGATCCAAGTGTGTGAACAAGAGATCCTAGCAGCTACTTCTCAGAGTGTGAAGTACTCTACCTGTATCCACCAAGAATTCTTCCTTTGATGAAGATCTTCAAATAATTTCTAAAACTTATTTTAGAGAGAAAAGAGAGAGAGAGATGGAGGCTAGTGTTTTCTCCAAAAACTAAAAGTTCACCCTAAAAGTTCACTTCTCTAGAATGAAGCATCTCATTCTATTTATAGGACTATCCTAGGGTTTTTCCATAAATAATATATCAATATATATTATTATATTAAACCCCATATTTTATAAAATGCTTTAATAATAATTAAAACTATTTTAATCATTATTTCCTTTTCTAAACTATTTAGAAAATAATTCTCTCTCTCATAATTTAAATCTTTTCATCAAAGAAAATATTCTTTTATGGTGTGACCATGTAGGTTCAATATTAAGCCGGTAGTAGAAATAAATAATAATAAACTTTTTTTTATTTATTATTTATATGAATTCTAATAATTCATTAAATATAATTAACTGATTAATTATATTTATTCTACATCGTGAGTGATGCTTCTCAACATATCGCGACTATCCGGATAATATGAATTCACTGCCAAGAACCTGTCAGTGACTAGTTACCGCACAATCAATTCCTTCCACCCTACAATATCCCGATTAAATACAAGGCATGGAACTCGTGTCAAGCCTATTAAATTTAATCATATGTTTTCTTATTCATAGTGCAACATTCATATTAATGCAAATTAGAAACTCCTTTCTAATTTCATTCACTCTGGCCAGAGATTCCAGAACTCGCATACTAAGAATAACATAGGATATTCTCTTCCTATACTGGAAGGGGTGGATCCTCTATTGACGTTAACTATCTTCATACACAAATCCCTATGCCCGGAATAGACCTAATGGATGTCCTTGAGACTAAGGACTAAACCAAAACATAGTTCATTATATATAAGATAACTTTAACGATCTCAAGTCTAAGGATACTTGCACAACTATCACTTAGTGAACAACTATTGACACATGAGTAAACTCCATTAGTTGTTCAATTTATCGAGTCACGTTCAGTGAACTTATTCCTTAATAAGCACCTACATACTAGCTATAGTGTCACCACACAAATGCCTATGAGAACAGACATCCTCCTTAAAGGAGCAAGCATAGTATGTACCAATCTTTGCGGATTCACTAAATTCCAATTAGTTATCCTATGATCAGGAACTATTTAAGTCAAGAGTCATCATCTTCTAGATCTCACTATTATAATCTCATTATAATTCTAGAAGCTTCACTCTAAACTATGGAACATCTTATTTAAGACACTTTAAACAGATAAAGCCCGTAATAAAACAAATAAGTCTTTTATTAATATTAATGAAATCAAATAAGAATACAAGAAAGTTCTTCCTAACTCATCATACATGATTGGATTTAGGACAAACACTTTCAATCTCCCACTTGGACTAAAACCAATTACCCTGGTATGTAATACCCATCTTCCTTTTATGACGATCAAAAAGAATCTGAGACAACGGCTTTGTAAGTGGGTCTGCTATGTTGTTTTGTGTGTCAACTCTCTCTATTTTGGCATCTCCCCTTTCTATGATCTCCCTAATCAAATGAAAGCGCCGCAAAACATGTTTGTAATTTTTATGAGACCTAGGTTCCTTGGCTTGTGCTGTTGCTGCATTGTTATCACAATACAATACAATAGGCTCCTCAACACTAGGAACAACTCCCAACTCAGAAACAAATTTCCTCATCCAAACGGCTTCTTTTGCAGCCTCACTTGAAGCTATATACTCTGCTTCCACTGTGGAGTCAGCCGTTGTAGACTGTTTGGAACTCTTCCAACTAATCGCACCACCATTCAGAGTAAACACATACCCTGACATAGATTTGCTATCATCACATTCTGATTGAAAACTAGAGTCGGTATAACCTTCTATTATTAACTCAGAACCACCAAAAACAAGAAAATTATCCTTAGTCCTTCGCAAGTACTTAAGGATGTTCTTTACTGCTTTCCAGTGTTCTTCACCTGGATCGGACTGATATCTGCTCGTCACACTGATTGAATGAGCAACATCAGGCCTAGTACATATCATCGCGTACATGATAGATCCTATTATTGAAGCATAAAGAATCTTACTCATACGCTGTCTTTCCTCAGCTGTCTTAGGAGACATCTTCTCGGAAAGGGAAACTCCATGGCTCATCGGCATGAGACCTCTCTTGGAGTTTTCCATGCTAAATCTTTTCAGCACTTTCTCGATGTATGTACCCTGGGTAAGACCTATCATTCTTCTAGATCTATCTCTATAGATCTTTATACCGAGAATGTAGGATGCTTCTCCCAAGTCCTTCATAGTGAAGTTCTTTGATAGCCACACTTTGACTGATTGAAGCATCGGTATATCATTTCCTATAACAAGTATGTCATCCACATACAACACAAGAAATGTTACCGCGCTCCCACTAACCTTCTTGTACATACATGGTTCATCTATGTTTTTGATAAAACCAAACTCTTTGATTGTCTCATTAAAACGGATGTTCCATCTACGAGAAGCTTGCCTCAATCCATATATGGTTCGTAGCAGCTTGCACACTAGGTGTTCATTCCCTTTGGAAACAAAACCCTCTGGCTGTGTCATATACACTTCCTCTTCAAGTTTCCCATTGAGGAAGGCCGTTTTCACGTCCATTTGCCAGATCTCATAGTCATAGTAAGCTGCAATCGCAAGCAAAATCCGAATTGATTTAAGCAGGGCTACAGGCGAAAAGGTTTCATCAAAGTCAATCCCTTGCCTTTGTTTGAATCCTTTTGCCACGAGCCTGGCCTTATAGGTCTCCACCTGGCCTTCCGCTCCAATCTTTCTTTTGTATATCCATTTGCACCCTACAGGTTTCACATCCTTGGGTGCTTCAACCAAAGTCCATACTTGGTTGGTATACATAGAATCCATTTCGGATTTCATGGCACTTAGCCATTTCTCCGAGTCAATACTACTTATAGCCTCATTATAGGTCATTGGGTCGTCATCATTAACGATTGTTAACTCATTGTCATTCTCAATGACAAGGCCATAATACCTCTCAGGTTGGCGAGACACTCTCTCTGACCTACGAATGGGCTGTTCCACAGAAGGTTGTTCAGTCTGAACAGGTGTTTCCTCTTGAACTGTAGTAGTTTGTGTTTCTTGAACTTCATTAAGTTCTATTTTGCTCCCACTGTTTCCTTCAAGGATAAACTGTTTTTCCAAGAAGGTAGCATGTCTGGAGACAAACACCCTATGATCGGTGTAAAAGTAATACCCTAAAGTCTCTTTAGGATATCCCACAAATCTACATTTTACAGATCGAGATTCCAGTTTATCAGGGTCAACTTTCTTGACATAAGCTGGACATCCCCATATCTTAACGTGTTTAAGACTCGGTTTCCTTTCTTTCCATATCTCATACGGAGTTTGAGGAACAGATTTGGAAGGCACCTTATTCAGTAAATATGCTGAGGTTTCCAATGCATAACCCCATAGGAATACTGGAAGATCTGCATAGCTCATTATGGATCGAACCATGTCTAACAAAGTTCGATTTCTCCTTTCTGATACTCCATTTAACTGTGGAGTATATGGAGGAGTCCATTGAGAGACTATACCATTTTGTTTGAGATAATCTAGAAACTCTCCATTCAAGTATTCACCACCTCGATCTGATCGAATGGTTTTAATACTATGTTTGGTTTGTTTCTCTACTTCATACTTATATTCTTTGAACTTTTCAAAGGCTTCAGATTTGTGTTTCATCAAATACACATATCCGAATCTAGATCGATCATCTGTGAAAGTAATGAAGTACGAAAACCCCCCAATGGCTTGCGTAGACATCGGTCCACATACATCTGTGTGTACCAATCCTAGCAAATCTGCAGCCCTTTCTCCATGTCCACTAAATGGAGATTTGGTCATTTTTCCCAATAGACAAGACTCACATGTAGGATATGATTCAAAATCAAAAGGTTCAAGTAACCCTTCCTTGTGCAATGTCCGTAGTCTATTTTCACTAATATGACCAAGTCTGCAGTGCCATAAATATGTGGGATTTTCATCATCCCTTTTCCTTTTATTAGTATGTTCAACTTGTAGTAAACTATGCTCTACGTCACATACATACAAACCATTATTCAAAATACCACTACCATAAAGAACATTATCTCTAAGAATTGAACATTCATTATTCTTAATAATAAACGAAAATCCAGCCTTGTCTAACATGGGAATAGAAATAATATTCCTCACAATTGAGGGAACAAAATAACAATTATTTAAAACAATAGTCTTGCCCGTAGGCATATGTAAATCAAATAATCCTACAGATACAGCAGCAACTCTTGCTCCATTGCCCATCCGCAGAATAACCTCCTCTTCCTCAAGAGTCCTATTATCCCTTAGTCCCTGCAATAAATTGCAAATGTGAGAACCACAGGCGGTATCTAATACCCAAGTAGAAATTTGATTTAGTGACATGTTTACTTCAATCATAAACATACCTGAGCCAGAAGCGGCAGTCTCACTACCCTTCTTCTTCTTCAGTTCTGCAAGGTAAACCTTACAGTTCCTCTTCCAGTGCCCCACCTTGTTACAGTGAAAGCAAACAGCTTTGCTTTTGGGGTCTTCAGCTTTTGGTGGAACTAGCTTCTTCTCACCTACTTTCTTCTTCTTGGGAGGATTCCACTTCCTTTTCTTGGAAGTGGATCTACCACCAATCAGAAGAACAGAACCTTTCTTAGAGGGAAAGTTTGACTCAGCAGCCTTCAACATGTTATGGAGTTCAGGCAGGCTGACATCCAATTTGTTCATGTGAAAGTTCACAACAAACTGCGAGAACGAATCTGGGAGTGATTGCAAGACCAAGTCTTGGCTCAACTCCCCATCCATGACAAAACCAAGTTGCCCAAGACGCTCAATCAGATTGATTATCTTAAGCACATGATCATTCACAGATGATCCCTCCGCCATTCTACAACGGAATAGCTCCCTCGATATCTCATATCGAGCAGTCCTGCTTTGTACATCATACAACTCTTGTAGGTGTATGAGAATGGTATGAGCATCCATGTTCTCATGCTGTTTTTGCAGCTCAGAGTTCATAGATGCCAGCATGATGCACTGAGCAACATTTGTTTCATCCATCCACTTCCTGTAAGTTACATGCTCATCATCATGAGCATCTTCGGCAGGAGCATTGGGTACTGGTGAGTTCAGCACATAGTCCAACTTCTCAGCCCTAAGAACAATTCTCAGGTTTCGAAGCCAATCAGCAAAGTTTGGACCAGTTAACTTGTGAGCATCTAGTATGCTTCGTAGTGATAGTGCAGAAGACATGATGTATATCTAAAATCTGTAAATGACAAACACATAACAATACTTAGCAAATAATCAATTTCATTATTAAAACACTATATGAATCGGGTCTTTATTCATAAGTGGCTCCCACTAGTTTATCTAATTTATACAACCCTCTAAGTGAAAAATTAAGCATTCATAATGCTAGTGGGAATAGGGATCCTACATTCCATCACACAACCTCGGCTGTAGCACGAAACGCCATGTGATGTTCAGTAGGCAGACAACTCTTGTCAATAACATCTCATGTCATTCCCTAATTAAAACTTTAGCCTCTTGAATAATTGAGTCACGGCTGTGGCACGACAAACTCAATATTCTAAGTCAAGTCTAACCCAACATTTCATACAACTGAAGCAGTCTCCAACTGCCCATGGCTGTGGCACGTAACGACTATTAGATTCTAACTCATTGTATACATCTCTATGTAATAGACAAGTATTTCTTATTTCGAAATCAAAGCCCTCGGCTGTAGCACGAAACGACAATGATTCAAAAATAAGAACTACTTTCTATCATGTTGGAAGGCTATGACCGACACAAGCCCGTTGTGTCATTGGTCAATTACTACTTGATATTATTTTTAATTAAGAGGGATTTTTATTATAAGGTTTATAATTACACATATTTTATAGACACAAATTTCAATTAAATGTTTTCTATAAAGTATTACAATTACTAACCAAATAATTAATTAATAATCAAAACTCTTTTAATTATTAATACTATTCCTAAACCCTTTTAGAAAATAAATATCTCCCTTTTAGATCACATCCTAACTATTTTATAATCGAATAAATCTTATTTAATCAATTAATAAAATTTGTTACCTGATTATTTGTTTCATAAATAAATAATTATCAACTATTATTAATTAAACAATATTATTTAACAATCATAATCATATTATAAAGAGATTCTTCCTTTTAAATTAAATATTTCAAACCAATAATCGATAATCGGATAATTCCCAGATCGGGGGGAGCATTGTCAAGAGGCGTCACTTAATACCCCTTTCTTAGACAGAATCATCCTTTCTCTCAATATTGAAAATTCATATTTAATTACGTGTTTCGCAAACACAAGAATCTCATGATTTTATATATAATATTATTGTTAGGGCAAGAAACGATTCATATTCTAGATTTTCTAGAGCAGGCCTTATGTTGATTTAGGTTCACCTAAATCTATCATCGCATGGTAAATCTAGGCATATATCTCATATATAAAATTAAATAAACAAGTAAGCATGCAAGAAATATCATGTCATACAATGATATAATGATGTACGGATTTATTATAGTAAAAAAAAATAATTAAAACAATTAATACATGCTTTAAAACACTTTAGGGAATATGGACAGTTCAAAATTTTTATATTAAAATTATTTGACCACTCCATTAAATCCGTCTCGGAAAAACGAATCCAACGATATATTGCACGCCCAAATCGGAGTTACGGAACTCCCAAAAAATCAAATTTAATGTGGACAGGAGGGGCGTAACGCATTTATCACACGCGTTACAGCCATTAAAGCCAATTTTCTGGTGTAACGCGTGAGTCGTATGCGTTACCGTCTGTAACGCATTTCATAAATGCGTAACGGACCCTGTTGCGCATTCCTTGAATGCGCAACACCCCTTATGCTCGTCTGTGCGCCACGCGCACGTGACAGTGGCTGACTGGAAAAATTGGACCGTTGAAAGTTAAGTCTGCCGTTTCAAGGAATGCGCATGCAGCCGTTTTTTATATATATATTAACTATTATAATAACTATTATTAATATCTTTATATTTTAATATTAATAAATTAATTAACTATTAATTAATAAATTAATAAAAAACATAAAAACATCATTTTTGATATCCAACAGCAGATTAAAATAACCAGATCAGCCAAGGGTCCTAGTGCAAATATTAATCCATATATTTCAACATGCATAATTATTACATGAATTTTAATTAAAACAATTTTTAAAAATTCATAACAAATAATTTATACATCAGAAAATTATGAAAAAAATACCCAGATGATCCACAACACTTGTAGAATCCAGATCAGTGGTCAAAATCTCATGCAAAAAATATTTCGAATTAATTCATAATTAAATCTAAATAAACTTGCAAAAATCATAATAAATCCATACATGCTCCAAAAAATCTGAAATTTTTTACATGAATCTCTATATGCATAACCTGGCTCTGATGCCATTGAAGGAAATTTACGGAGGTACGAAAGCGTGATATTACAATTTTTTACCGTAAACCCATATATATGATCGCATATAATCATATAAAACCGAGATGGAATCGAAACCTTACCTTTAAAGCGATCCAAGTGTGTGAACAAGAGATCCTAGCAGCTACTTCTCAGAGTGTGAAGTACTCTACCTGTATCCACCAAGAATTCTTCCTTTGATGAAGATCTTCAAATAATTTCTAAAACTTATTTTAGAGAGAAAAGAGAGAGAGAGATGGAGGCTAGTGTTTTCTCCAAAAACTAAAAGTTCACCCTAAAAGTTCACTTCTCTAGAATGAAGCATCTCATTCTATTTATAGGACTATCCTAGGGTTTTTCCATAAATAATATATCAATATATATTATTATATTAAACCCCATATTTTATAAAATGCTTTAATAATAATTAAAACTATTTTAATCATTATTTCCTTTTCTAAACTATTTAGAAAATAATTCTCTCTCTCATAATTTAAATCTTTTCATCAAAGAAAATATTCTTTTATGGTGTGACCATGTAGGTTCAATATTAAGCCGGTAGTAGAAATAAATAATAATAAACTTTTTTTTATTTATTATTTATATGAATTCTAATAATTCATTAAATATAATTAACTGATTAATTATATTTATTCTACATCGTGAGTGATGCTTCTCAACATATCGCGACTATCCGGATAATATGAATTCACTGCCAAGAACCTGTCAGTGACTAGTTACCGCACAATCAATTCCTTCCACCCTACAATATCCCGATTAAATACAAGGCATGGAACTCGTGTCAAGCCTATTAAATTTAATCATATGTTTTCTTATTCATAGTGCAACGTTCATATTAATGCAAATTAGAAACTCCTTTCTAATTTCATTCACTCTGGCCAGAGATTCCAGAACTCGCATACTAAGAATAACATAGGATATTCTCTTCCTATACTGGAAGGGGTGGATCCTCTATTGACGTTAACTATCTTCATACACAAATCCCTATGCCCGGAATAGACCTAATGGATGTCCTTGAGACTAAGGACTAAACCAAAACATAGTTCATTATATACAAGATAACTTTAACGATCTCAAGTCTAAGGATACTTGCACAACTATCACTTAGTGAACAACTATTGACACATGAGTAAACTCCATTAGTTGTTCAATTTATCGAGTCACGTTCAGTGAACTTATTCCTTAATAAGCACCTACATACTAGCTATAGTGTCACCACACAAATGCCTATGAGAACAGACATCCTCCTTAAAGGAGCAAGCATAGTATGTACCAATCTTTGCGGATTCACTAACTTCCAATTAGTTATCCTATGATCAGGAACTGTTTAAGTCAAGAGTCATCATCTTCTAGATCTCACTATTATAATCTCATTATAATTCTAGAAGCTTCACTCTAAACTGTGGAACATCTTATTTAAGACACTTTAAACAGATAAAGCCCGTAATAAAACAAATAAGTCTTTTATTAATATTAATGAAATCAAATAAGAATACAAGAACGTTTTTCCTAACTCATCATACATGATTGGATTTAGGACAAACACTTTCATAACATAGGGTTATAACTCAACACAAGAACATGACGTGTAAATAATATGAAGTTATCACCGGAATCAGGAAGACATGAAGACTTGGTAAAGACAAAGGATAAAGAAGAAATCTACAGACTTGAAGCATTAGCTCACTGGAAGAAGTTCATTAATATGTTCATGCCTCAGTGAAGAATAAAGGTGAAGTATTCAAGGATGTGGAAGCAGTGAAGCAGTTGTCAAAGTACCAGAAAGATTCTAGTGATCCAAATCTGCAAATTAGTCAAACAATGAATTGCATAGCTCAAGTACAAGAATCGATAAGATAGAATATACGGCAAATATAAAGAATCAAAATATTAGATGGAATCTTGGAGTCTATTATAGATTGCTGGAGGAAGTTCATTCATATGTTCAGACTTCAGTGAAGGATAAAGTTCGAAGATGTTCAGGGTTTCAGATATGTTTATGGTTCAGCATAAGTGCCAGAGGATTCCAATGTACTTACAATAGAAGCACTTCTTAACAGCTAGAGAAACAGGGCCAATTGAATAGTCAAGAAGATGTGAAGATCAAGTTTGTGTTAGTCGTTTGTGAACCAGACCAGTTGCACTAAACGTCAGCACAAAAGGAATTGAGAACTGCATCTACGTTAGAAAAGAATTGGCTGTATAACCGTTGTGTGCTAAAGCTCAGAGAAAATCAAGTTCAAGTAGTAAAGGTAAATTTATTAACTTGGTTGCAGTGAAAAGAAATATTACAGAGCTTTGAACCGTTGGAAAACGGCTAAGGTGAACTACCGATAGTTGGTTTTAGCTGTTTGAATGTTTTGTCTTATTTACCAACGGTTGGTGATTAGCTGTTTGACTGTTTTGTCTTATTTCCGACGATTGGGTTTCAACTGTTTGGCTATTTCGTCTTATTTACCGAGGGTAGCACATCTCGACGGTTACCACATCTCGACGGTTACCATTTTGGATATATTATTAATTTCATTTCACTCGACGGTTATGGTTTAATAATTTATTTTGAGTCGATAGTTATTGGGTTTGACTGTTTCGTCTTAATTGACCGACGGTTACAGCATCTCGATAGTTAAGGTACTCAAATAAATATCCAGATTATTTATTCCATTGACGGTTAAGTCATTCGATAGTTATTGCACTTCGATAGTTGAGGTTTAAGATTGTTTAATCTACAGCCAGTCACAGCATGCCACCTATCATTGATATCCTTGAGCAGAATTGTATTAAGTGATTTATTTCAGTCTCGATAGTTATCAACAGACTCACCGATGATTATAAATCAAATGTCTCGACGGTTGTTAATTCAAGAAGTGAGAAGCAGCTCAGTTACTTGGACCACGTGAAGCCACGTAGCTGTACTAAAAAAGCCTACACATATATTGAAGCAGAGCCATTCATTTGGAGAAGTTTTCTACAACACAACAAAAATATCCAGAGAGAGAGAGAAGACAAAGCCGGAGAGGAGAGAACACCTAGAAAAATCTATACCTCTTCACCGGAGATGTATTAGTGGTCGGTCCCTTAATGGAAAATGTTCAGGGCCACTATATATCACTCTCTACGGTCTTAGTTTCCTTTGTACTGATCTAGAAATACTTGTATAGGAAATTGAGAGTTATATTTTTGTTAAGCAGCGAAGAACTTGTTCTTCAGACCGGATTTATTGACCGGGTGTAGCAACCTCAAGGTTTATATTTAACAAATGATATATTCCCCGAATCTTGTGTTGTTTATTTTCCTGCTAATTTTCTAGAACCGAACTGATTAATCCTAAACACAGAAAATTAGTAAGCAGCTCCGTAAACACTATTCACCTCAAGAACACGAGCCCACTAACCGAACTCTAAATTATTTATCCATAAAAGATTCGAAAGAATTTTTTAATTTAGTGAGTATCGTATTCAAGCCCCCCTTCTACGATACTTCCGGGGCCTAACAATTGTTATCCCTTGCTGATTCTCTCTAGTATATGTCCATTAGAAAGGAGGACAAGTGAATGATAGATGTATGGAGTTGCCTGAAATTTCTTGCTGAATGAACTATTTTGATACTCATCATTATTAGGACACAAATATAAAACTAAAGCTCTTTGACTCTGGACTACCTAGAGGTTCATATGAGCTCTCCTTGATCTATTCTCAGGTCAAACAACCACAATTAGTCACATTTGTATTTTTTTTATTCATTATTAATCTATTTGTAATTGAAAAATGCTTGTTTTCTATGTGTATCTATCAGCCTATTGCTTATTTGTGAAAATTCTTATGATCTTTAAAAGTCTTGTGCAGGGCATACTAATCTGTTTTATATTAACCATGCTTGGAACTATTTGAAAATTGTCTTGGTTGTTGATTTGTATCTTGTAATCCTGTAAAATCTTCTTGCTTGATTTTATGGAATTATCTCTTGTTAGGTCCTGGATGTATCATAGAAGGGGGGTTGAATACTATACTCACTAAATTAAAAAATTCTTTTGAATATTTTGTGGATAAATAATTTAGAGTTCGGTTAGTGGGTTCGAATTCAGGAGGTGAATAGTATTTAGGAGGCCAGATTACTAATTTTCTGTATTTATGAATAAACATAAAAGTTCTAGAAAATTAGCAAGTAATTAAATGAGACAAGTTTCCGGGAATCTATCTTTCATATATAAACCCAGAGGGGTGCTACAACCAGTTAAAAATATAACTAGTTTCCAAAAAATAAATTAATTCTTTGCTCCTATAAAGAGATATAACTTAATCCCTATACAATATTTGACTATGTGTTTATACTAAAGGAATCAAGCTAATAGTGAGTGTTTTACAATAACCCTATGTATTTGCAATATAATGACCCGACTAGAATATAGAACTCCGGTGAAGATGGTATATGTATGGATTTGTATCTTCTTCTTCTCCAATTTCTAGTTTTTCTCTGTATCTCTCTATATGGTTATATATCTCAACTCTTCAAAATGAGCACATCATTTTGTTTATATGGTGTAGTCTTTTTAAATCAAATGAATTTATTTACTTCACAATTACTTAAGTCCTTTTGTTGCTCCTTGTAGAGTGAGTGCAGTGTATAGGAGCCACAAAACTTTTGTTGCACCTAAGGGAAAGTTTTGTTGCACCTACACTTTGTGTCCCTTGTAGAGGAGCCACGAAACACTTATAAACGTATCCATGAGTGTTTTGTTGTGCCTACACTCTGTGTCCCTTGTATAGGAGCCACAAAACTCTTGGTTTTGCCTTTAACTCTTTTGTTGCTCCTAAGGCAAAGTTTTTTGCGTCTACACTCTGTGTCCCTTATAGAGGAGATGCGAAATACTTAGAAACTTATCTATAACTGTTTTGTTGCACCTACACTCTATGTCCCTTGTATAGGAGTCACAAAACTATTGGTTTTGCCTTTAACTCTTTTGTTTCTCCTAAGGCAAAGTTTTGTTACGCCTACAAAGTGTTTTAAGAGTACAAGAGCCACCAAATGTAGTAATACTTGCCTTAAACAATTTTTTGAAATACTTGAAGTATTTATCACTTGGTTTTCACTCTTCTGGCTTGATTAACTAATTTTCTTTTGATAAATAAAAGTAATTCTCTTCTTATTGTGCTGACGCTTAGTGCACTGGTCTGGTTCACAAACAACTAACACTGAATTAAATTCTTTTGACTTCTATTCTGTTTTAGTTGATTAACCTTGACTTTTGCATTGCTTCAAGCACTGACTGTTAATAAGCACTGTACTTTCACTGGATTCTTTTATGGTATTTCGACAATGTCTCCATTATTATCACAATCTTGAATACATCATTCTGTTCTTCATTGACGCATGAACATACAAATGAACTTCTTGTAGTGAGTGTAACTCCAAGACTTCAACTGTCTTCTTTAACCTTTGTCTTCACCCTGTCTTCAATTCTTCTAGATTCCTATGCTTCGAACACTGTCTATCTTCAATCAATGCTAATATACTAAAATCTTCTAGTGGCACTTTTATACTGAATCTTCAACACTTCTGAAACCCTGAAAGTCTTTACACATTATTCTTCACTGAGGCTTGAAATATTAATGAACTTCTTTTACTGACCTGTAGTAGACTTCAAAACTTTTTCTAATATATTGATTCAATGTATCTGCCTTATCTTCATTTCTTCTTGATTTCCATGTAGATGTAGTATTATTTACATGTCCTGTTCTAGTGTTGAGTTATCACGATTACTATTCATATGGATTCGTAATCTCACTAACATCTCTGCCTACATGAGATTGTGAATCACTCGCTTTTGTGGCTACTCACAGTATGTACTTGCTCTAGTGTCTGCACTTGTCCAATTTCTGTGCATATCATGATTAAGTAGACTAATTTTCATTTGTATAAGAATTACAAGGATTTATATTATTTTAAGTAAACATGTGGTCTAAGAATTTTTGCCTTATCTGCTAAATACATGTAATCTTCAATTCCCAGCATGCCACATAAACTGAGTAAGTTTTTGCTTGTTAACTTTATGTGCTTATAGTAAATTAACTGATATTGGCATGCTTGTCCTATCCTATAGCTATCTGCACCTATCTGATTAGCTTGAAAATTCATTATCCTTAATTTTATACTAATATGTGTATTTGTGGTAGAATTCTTTTAGCTTAATTAGTATATTCAAAATGCTCAAAGAATTGTGGCATGCTATAAACTCTTTTAAAAGAAATGAATTTTCAAAATTGACAAATTATCATTTCTTTTTTGCTTATCTATTAATTGTTTTAATTTGACTAAACCATGAATGATGGTAGAATTGGGTTGAGCATATTTGAAGTATTTGGTAGACTGTAGAAAGCATACATTAATACAAATCACGTGTATTATAATTTAAGGTTGTATGTGCTTGGTTCTTATGTCAAATTGTGCACTTGTTAGTTCCACTCACAAATCTTGTTATTTTTAGTATTATAACTGGGGTAACACACTAAGTTTACTGCACTTCTACTTGGCCCTTGAATCAAATTGATATTTTTTTGTAGTAGGTGATAAGGGAGGTTGCAGTTCATTAAATGAGCATGTTGTAAAGTGTTGTGCAGGTAGTTGTACCTTGATGTATCTGTCACCGTTCACAGTACTATTTGGATTGACTGATTGCTAAATGAATACTTTGCTGAACTAGTTGTCACATTCCCTACAAAAAGGCTATCTATTTTATATTGTTTAGCGTGCCACATGTTTGTTAATTGCTAAATATAGATCACAACATGCTTATTACTTAGTATTTGCTACAGAATGAGATATAAATGCTAGTTTACAGGATTTATGGATTTTCTTTTATGAAATACATTTTTATGAAAATTATACATATCTGTTTGGCTATATAATGCAGTTTCTACTTGCATTTATGTGCTGCACTTCCTCTTCTCATTTTGTGTGTTATATCATTTATATGCATTGTCTTCTTGCTCATAAGTGTGTCTTCATTTCTCTTCTTTCCTATTATTTTGTGTGCATTTAACAAAGAGAATGATAATGATTTGGTAAACAAAATCTTGTGTCTTGGTCAAGTAGCTACTAACTCAGTCCCTTCCTCTTCTAAAAATAGAAATAGGAAGAAACCAAGAAAGCAACCAAATCCCCAACCTAGTTATCCATACTCAAACCCTTGGTCTATCAACCATAAAATGCAACCAGGTTACCTCATTCACCTAGATAAAGAACTGAGCTCTATCAGATGTTTGCCAAAGCCAACAGGGAACACATTCTTTATTATTCCAACAGGAAAGTGTTTCCAAACATGGTGACAGAATTTACAATAACATGGAGGTGAGAAATGGAGTATGCGGCACTAGCTTCATCATCTCTGTGGTGAATGGAAAAATAATCTTGTTAGACCATATTGAGTTGTGCAAAGCTTTGAAATTTAGCCTGAAGATGCTTAACCTAGCCAACATAGACATCACCAAAGAATTTGTGTTCAACAAGAGTGAGTTTAAGTTGTTTCTTTCTGCGTTTTGTGAGGTAGAAGTTCCTCACAACCTCTTTATTGAAGACAAATGGATGTCCTATGAGAACTTTGTCCCTGTGTTTCAGAACCTTGCTCTCATTATGAGAGGTAACATTTATCAAAACACCAAGCCTGATAAGCTCCTTATTTTCACTGAGATAAAGTTTATGTATAAGCTTGAAAGCCAAAAAGTTATCTTTAATTTGTCATATATAATTTTATTACAAATGATAAATGGATAAAAAAATGGTTACATGCTATATGGGCTCCTTCCTACTAAGGTTTTTGAGTATTTCAAACTCAATACCAATTAAATCCCTTTCTTCCAAGTGGCTTCCAATATATCTGATAGGGCAGTAAAGAGTGTGATACCCCTACCAGGATTTTCTAGACCTCTATCACCCTTGATTATTAACCTTGAAAAGGAAGCAAACACCTTGCCTACCCCTGCACCTGTTGTACCTATTCATGCACCTGTTGTGTTTGTTCCTGCACTTATCAATGACTTCTCACTTTATGACCTTAAGGAAAAATTGGCTCATCTTGAAAAAAACCACCATGAGCTTAAAATTCTTGTGAAGTTGCTTCAAGAGCAACTTAAGGTCCTGTCTGAGAAGTTTGAGGTAAATGAAGGAAAAGTTGGTGTTTTGATTAGAATTCTTAGCAACTTTGTGTCAAGGGCTGAGAGGATTGAAGAAGGTCTAAATCAAAAGATCAATGTGCAACTAGGGCTGGTAGATATACTATTTTTGCCCCTTGTAGAAGACATTGTAGGTGAACCTGAGAGGGCATTGGGTGGTACAGATGGGCCAGGGAATGAAAACAAGATAACTGAGATGGAAAATGATGCATTGAATCAAGAAGTGCTTGAATCCTCAAAATTTAATCATGTGGATTAATTTGTTTCTCCTGGTGACTGATTTCTATTAGGATATCTGGGAATTGAGTTGGTGGTTGGGTTCTCTAAGTACTGTTGTTGTTTTTGTCTATTGCCTGTTGCATCTGCTTTTGCTTGTGTTTGGTGTTTGTGTCTATTACTTGATGCTACTACTTTTGCTTTTGGTTCCTGCATATGTGTTGTGGGATTAGTATCAGTCTCATTTCTACTGATTATCTAGTATTTGAAGTTTATCTTGTATTCCTTTTTTTAAATCTGTTGTGCTAGAAGTATGTGGAATGACCTTCATTTTTCCATTGAGAGCTCATGTTAGAAATACTTTTATTATGCACTCATGTTGGTTGTAATGGAGTTTAATGAATATGAATGCAATATCCCTACTTTCTGTTAACTAATTCCTTTGATCCATTACTGACAATTTTAATATGTAAGTACACCAAGTAGCTTGAAGTTCTGAGTATCACTTGATGAATAAAGTAATTCACAATAGTGAAACTTTGTAGTCAGTAAATTCAAGGAGAACTTGGAACTCTTTCATTTTGTAAATTCAGTGTTACAGCTTATGTGTAATAGTCCTAACATTTCTGAATTTGCAGGATGTTATATTATACTGGTTCTTAGGAAATCTATACTTAGCACTTGTGCTAGAAGTTTGAAACTTGAAATTACAGTAATCTCAAAAAAAAATTAAATAATTTTTTTTTTGTAAACAGCTACAGGTTTTACCAATATTAGTAGAGTGTTTATTTATTTTTACCGCTACAAACACCACTTTCCACTTTGAAATGCTACAGCGATGCCTTGCTAGCTTCTATTCGAATTGCTATATCTGGGTTATGCATAATATCTACATGAGGAAGACTTTCGAATTTTTCAAATTCGAATAAAGAAATCAATTTATTTTAACCATGAATAAATTAAAAAGAGAAGTACACTCACAGATTCTACATTTACTTGAGTCGAATTCGAACTTTGCTACTAAAATCTCTTTGAAAACTTGTAAAATTTGTTTATTCACAAAATTTCTTCTTACACATTGTTTTTTATATTAATTATAGAAAAGGGGACGAGAAGTCTAAAATTAAAAATATACACTTACATGCTAATAAGTTGGTAAAATGAGAGTAAGATAAATTTTTTAAAACCACTAAAATTTTACCAACTGTTTTTGGGAAAAGGGGAAGAGAATTTTTATGGGAAGTCTACTTCGAAATAATTCTCATATACCAATATTTTGCAGAAAGGTCTCAAAATACTGAATTGAAAAGAATTTTAATTCTTATCAATATGGAAAGCACATAGAATTTTTTTGAAAAAAGGAGTATACAAGCTGGAATTAAATATGACAAGTGCTCACTTATTAAGGGATATATACTCAATTTTTCTGAATGCATTTTAACTACTGCATAATATTTGTATGTCTATTTGCTATACATTAAAATCAAGAAAGATTTTAACCATTGTAGGGGAAATGTTAATTAGATTTTAATAATCTAAAAATCCATAAATTAGATAGCTGCATACACACAGGGGAAGCTTAGATTGTCACACACATATTTAATTTTACACTAGAATGTTCCGACAAAATATCAAATAAGGAAAGATTATGAGATACAGTCTTATGTATTAGGTTTTGATTATTTTGTCTTAACGATAAGCGTAAATTAAATTAGGATTAAGAAGTTACTAATTAATATAGTAATCCTCCCTAAAGTTATTCGAAGTGACAGTCAACGAGAAGAAAGTCAAACTGTTTTTATCAACGAAACCAAATAATTTTCTCTCTATATATAATTAAATAAGATTTATCAAAATAATGATAAAATCAAATCTAATTTATATATGTTATATTATGAGGCAAAGACTGAAGATTAACAAATACAATATTTTTTTAACACTGCTTTTACGGGACATAAAATGTGTTACTATTCAAAAGAGTGTTTGTTTTGAGGGTTTTCAAGTGAATATATTTTTAATATATTTTCAAAATATATTTGTTCAATTCAAAAAAGTCCTGCCTGAATTATTAATACAGATTTTATCCCGGAATACAGATTTTATTAATACAGAGTTTATCCTGGAAGCCCTGAATTATCCTATTTATTTGGATAATTTGTTTTCCAGCATCCTTTGGATCAACAAAACTCTCAGGCTGTGTCATGTACACATCCACATCTTTTTCAAGGCTCCCATTTAAGAAAGCGGTTTTGACATCCATTTTCCAGATTTCATAGTCATAGTAAGCAGCTATAGCAAGCAAAATCCTGATGGACTTGATCATAGCCACTGGTGAAAAGGTCTCATCATAGTCAATACCATGAATTTGCTTGAAACCTTTTGCCACCAATCGTGCCTTAAAGGTTTGTACGTTTCCATCCATGCCAGCCTTCTTCTTGAAAACTCACTTACACCCTATAGGTTTTACCCCTTCAGTTGAATCAACCAAAGTCCATACTTGATTAGTATTGTTAGGGATATATTCATTTGATGATGTACAGAATACTAGAACAGGGTCTAGATTAGTTTATCTGTAACAAGTCTTTCTAGTCTCTGAAATGAATAATCAGAGTCTAGATGGTCAACATTCATGTTACTTGTACTTAGAAGAATTTCTGTAGAAAGTGAAACCAGAGTCTGCATGAAGATCAGAGTCTAGAAGGTGATCAGAGTCTATAGACTATCAGAGTCTGTGATCTATCAGAGTCTACATGTGATCAGAGTCTGAAGATTTTAGAGTCTATACAGTTGAGGATAAATTTGGAAGAAGATCACAGGAATGGAAAGTCTTCGAAGATCAAGATAAATATATTGCAGATATGCTATGGGAAAGAAAGAGAATTCTAGAAGGAAACTGTCAACTAATAATTAGGAATTCCATTCCTATTGTAATTTATCTTTCTGTTATTAGTTGATAGGCAGCTCTCTATATAAACTCTATGTAACCTAATTGTAAAAGTGTGGAAGTCGAAGAATAATTATCTGAGTAATATTTTGAGAGCATAGAGATAGAGAGAGTTGTTGTGATAAACACAGAGAAGCTGCTAGGGTTTGTGTACACCCTAGGAGAGTTTTGTATTCACAAATCAATAATAAAAAACAGTACTTATTCATATTTTGTGTTTGAGTTTGTTCTTAATTTGATTTTAAATCGGGCAGAAAAGACATACAAGTATTCAACCCCCCCTTCTACTTGTACGACTGGGAAAACAATTGGTATCAGAGCCTAACGTTTAAAATCGATCAAAGATGTCTGGAAACAAAGATGGCAATTCTAAGATTCCTATGCTTAAGAGAAACGAGTTCACCCACTGGAAGGTTAAGATGCTGCACCATCTGGAAGCAACAGACCCTGACTATCTTGACAGGATTAATGAAGGACCCTTTGTGCCCTTAAAAATTGTGCCTCAAATCAATGAGGAAGGCAAAATAACTGAAGAACACCTCGTTGAGAAACCAAAGGCTGAATGGACAAAAGAGGACAAAGAAAATGTCCTTAAGGAGGCAAAAGTAAAGAACATTCTCTTTAACAGTTTAGATTCTGTTCTAACTAATTGTGTCATATCATGCAAGACTGCTAAGGAGATGTGGACAAAACTTGAGGTGCACTGTCAAGGGACTAAAGATGTCAAGAAGAATGCTAGGTCTTTGCTCATTCAAGAGTATGAGTACTTTGAAGCAAAATCTGGAGAATCTATCACTGAGATGTATGATAGGTTTACAAAACTCTTGAATGAGATGGCTATGCTTGGTAAGGTTTATGATTCTGAAGATACGAACACCAAGTTTCTGAGAGCACTTCCTGAAGAGTGGGACAATAAGACTACAGCCATAAGAGAAGCTAGAGATTTGGATGAACTAACCCTAGAAGAATTGTATGGCAGACTGAAGACATATGATTTGGAGATGCAACAGAGAAAGAATAAGAAGTCTGTAAAGACAAAATCTGTGGCACTCTTGGTGGAGTCTGAGAAAGAACAACAGGAACCATCCACAGAAGCAAGAATCAAGGATTCAAGAAAGAAGGGTAAAGCTGCTGTGGAGTCAGAGTCTACTGACACAGACTCTGATTCTGATGAAGAGGTTGATCTTAGTCAAATGATGGCTATGTTTGCTAAAAATTTCAAAAGAATGAAATTCAACAAAAGAACTGGCAAATTTAGCAAAAGGCCATCATTCAAGAAGGAAGATGAAAAGGTTGAGAAGAGCAAGAGTACAATTATCAAACTTGACAAAGCAAAGGTCAAATGTTTCAACTGTGGAATATTGGGGCACTTTGCCAGTGAATGCAGAAAGTCAAAAAGTCAAGGAAAAGCACTTCTATCAACAGGAAAGGACTGGGCAGACTCAAGCTCAGAGGATGAAATTGATTATGAAAATCTAGCACTTATGGCATCCTCCTCAAGAAAATCACAGTCTCCCAAAGAACCCTCATCTCCTAAAACTCAGGTATCAATCTTTACTCCTGAATCCTTAATTAATTTAGACTCTGATGGCATAGAGATTGTGAAAAGTGAGGTTAATAAAATAATGACAACATGTAGGTCTCTCACTAGTGAAAGTGAAAGGTTGAGAGAAGAAAATTTAACCTTAACTAAAAGGAATTGTCATGTAGAATCTGAGTTATTATTAATGGAACAATACAAAAAGGATTCTGAGAAATATAGTCATAACTACACTGAAATTTTGAAAGCCTATGACTATGTCAGGAAAGAACTAGAAGAAGAAAGGTTTAAGTTTAAAGTTTGGACATACTCTGGAAGAAAAGTTCAAGAAATTCTCAATAATCAAAACGTGTGTCAAACTGCTGGTCTAGGCTATGACAAGAGTCAAGACAAAAGATCTATTGTTGAGAATGATAACAATGAAGAAGCTAGCAAAATCAATAAGACTAAAGACAAAAGTACATTTGTTCCTGTTATGTTTGTGATCCCTAAAGAAAAAACTGAACCCACAAACTCATCTGTCAATAGTCCCCCTGTTGTTGACAAAAAGACAGATGAAACAGGGGCAAATAACTCTAAGAAAATTATGAACATAGGGTACTTGTCTAAGTCTAAGTTGAAAGAAAGGCTAGAGAACTTATCAGAGTCCATCAAAACTAGGAGAAATAGGAATGGTAAGGAAGGCATCAATAAGGCTAATAATTATCAAAAAGATCCTAATGCTCCTAGAAAGAAGTGTTATAGATGTGGCAACCAAAACCATTTAGCCATAGATTGTAAAACAAAAATTGAGAAGAAATCAGAGTCTAGTCCTTCTCAGACTCTGAAAAGTCACTACATACCACAGAAACCATGTTATCACTGTGGTAGCATATTTCATTCTATATATATGTGTAGGGACTATCATGATTTGTATTACAATTTTTATGAGCTAAAATCTTCTATTGATAAAAGTTGGTATGACACTGTTAAGACTCCACCACAGTCTAGAGCAACAAAAGAGACAGGTAAGCCAACTGTGAAAATTATTAAGCCTGTTTCTCCTAAAATTAGTAGAAAAGGATCCAAAACTATTTGGGTCCTCAAAACATCTAACTAGTTGCTTTATGTATGCAGGGAACTAGGGTAAAGAAAGTAACCCTAATCCTGGACAGTGGATGCTCAGGACATATGACTGGAAAGAAATCCCTGCTTATAGACTTTGAGGAAATGGCTGGCCTAGAAGTATCCTTTGGAGATGGTAACAAAGGACAAACACTGGGATATGGCAAGATTGTACTTGGGAATGTCATCATTGAACAAGTAGCTCTAGTTGATGGCTTAAGGCACAATTTAATAAGCATAAGTCAACTTGGAGACAAAGGTTACCATACTGGCTTTGACAACAAAGAGTGTCTTGTGACTCACAAAGAAACAGGCATTGTGGTTTTCAAAGGACACAGACATGGTAACATTTATGAAGCCAGCTTGGACAATTGCATAAACAGTGAAGTCACATGTCTATACAGCAAGGCCTCAACTGAAGAAAGCGGGAAATGGCACAAGAAACTGTCACACATCAACTTCAAAACACTCAACAAGTTGGTTAAACAGAATCTTGTAAGAGGATTACCACAGGTTGATTTTGTACAAGATGGACTTTGTGAAGAATGTCAACTTGGAAAACAAAGGAAATCATCCTTCAAGAGCAAGACAATAAATACCATTTCTGAACCCTTTTATTTACTACATCTTGATTTATTTGGTCTAGTAAATGTTATGTCAATTAACAAAAATAAATATACTCTTGTTATTGTAGATGATTTTACAAGATTCACATGGGTTTTCTTTCTACATTCAAAGGATGAAGCTTCTCAACACATAATAGATCATATCACTTTTCTGGAAAGAAAATCAAAGAAAATAGTAAGAATTCTGAGGAGTGACAATGGTACTGAATTCAAGAATTCAATCATGGAGAACCACTGTGCATCAAAGGGAATTACTCAACAATTTTCTGCACCAGGAACTCCTCAACAAAATGGAGTTGTGGAAAGAAAGAATAGGACACTCATAGAAGCTGCCAGAACAATGTTGGCAGAGTCTAAGCTGCCAGTATATTTTTGGGCTGAGGCAGTCAATACAGCATGTTTCACTCAAAACTGCACTCTAATAAACATGCATGGAAAGACTCCCTATGAAATGATAAAGGACAAGAAGCCAAGTGTAAAACACTTTCACATATTTGGATGCAAGTGTTATGTACTGAAAGTACATCCTGAAAATCTAAGCAAATTCGAAGCCAAGGCAGATGGATCAATCTTTCTTGGATATGCATCGAACACAAAAGCATTCAGAGTGTTTAATCTCAGAACCAAAATTGTTATGGAATCTATTCATGTTGCATTTGATGATAAAAAGTTTACAGAATTGCAGGATGAGTCAGAGTCTACAACACTGGAATTTGAAAATCTAAAAAGTTCTGAGATAAATGAAGAAGAAGAGGATGAAGACCCTAGAATAAATCCTGAACTAACACAGGAACCTGCACATTCTGAGGGGGAGCCAGAAAATTCAACTCCAAATAATTCAGAGTCTAACAGGTCAGGGTCTACCCAGACAGAGTCTATCCAGACAGAGTCTAGACAGACAGAGTCTAACTCATCAGGGTCTGGATCAAACAACTCTAAACTCTTGTCAGAGTCAAGCAATTTAGAGGGAGCCTCTTCATTTGAATTTCACTCAAATATAGAAGATGCAAATGACTTAGAGGGAGTTTCAAGTTCAAGAACCAATCTTCCACCTGCTAGAAAATGGACAAGGAATCACACTCCTGACTTGATAATTGGTGATCCTGAGAGTGGTGTACAAACAAGAACAACCACTCAAAATGAATGTCTTTATAGCTGTTTTCTCTCAAAGAATGAACCCAAGAAAATTGAGGAAGCCTTGCAAGACCCTGATTGGATTATTGCAATGCAAGAAGAATTGAATGAATTTGAGAGAAATAAAGTGTGGAAACTTGTACCAAGACCTAGAAATAGATCAGTGGTTGGTGCAAAATGGGTGTATAGAAATAAACTTGATGAGAATGGAACTGTAGTAAGAAATAAAGCAAGGCTAGTTGCAAAAGGATACTCACAGGAGGAAGGAATTGACTATGATGAAACTTTTGCACCAGTAGCAAGATTGGAAGCTATTAGAATGTTTCTAGCCTTTGCAGCTCATTCAAAATTCAAGGTGTATTAGATGGATGTGAAAAGTGCTTTCTTAAATGGAGAATTGGAAGAAAAAGTCTATGTGGAGCAACCACCAGGATTTGTTGATCCAAAGTTTCCTGATCATGTTTACAGGTTAGACAAGGCACTATATGGATTAAAGCAAGCACCTAGAGCATGGTATGAAACTCTTTCAAAATTCCTTTTTGAAAATGGATTCACAAGAGGTACCATTGACAAAACTCTCTTTATTAGAAAATATAAAGGTGATATTTTGCTTGTCCAAATTTATGTTGATGATATTATATTTGGATCTACTAATGATAATCTCTGTGAAAAGTTTAGTCAACTAATGCAGTCAAATTATGAAATGAGCATGATGGGAGAATTAAACTTCTTTTTGGGGCTTCAAGTCAAACATAATGATGATGGAATTTTCATCAATCAAACAAAGAACTGTTGAAAAAGTTTGATATGCAAGATTCTGCATCTGCTAAAACTCCCATGTCAACAGCTACTAAGCTAGACTCTGACCCAAAGGGTAAGAAAGTTGACAACACTAGTTACAGAGGTATGATTGGCTCATTGTTATATTTAACTGCTAGTAGACCAGATATAATGTTTGCAACTTGTCTGTGTGCTAGATTTCAAGCTGACCTTAGAGAATCACACTTAATAGCTGTGAAAAGAATTTTTAGATATCTCAAGGGGGCACAAACTCTTGGACTTTGGTATCCTAGAGAGTCAGATTTTTTACTAATTGGCTATTCAGATTCTGACTATGCAGGATGCAAAGTAGATAGGAAAAGCACAACAGGACAGTGCCAGTTTCTTGGCAACAGATTAATTTCCTGGTTTAGCAAGAAACAACAGACTGTATCAACCTCAACAGCTGAGGCTGAATACATTGCAGCTGGAAGTTGCTGTGCTCAAATCCTGTGGATGAGAAATCAATTACTTGATTATGGACTAACATTCTCAAATATTCCTATGTATTGTGATAATACTAGTGCTATTAAAATTGCAGAGAATCCAGTCCAACACTCCAGAACAAAGCACATTGATGTCAGGTATCACTTTATTAGAGAACATGTTGAAAATGGTACTGTGACACTTCACTATGTTCCAACTGACAGACAGATTGCAGACATTTTAACAAAACACTTGATGAGTCTACCTTTCTCAGACTGGTAGGTGAATTAGGTATGTTAAATATATAAGTGATTAAAAATTACAAGAAGCAAGGTATGTACTTTAATTATAGTCCCTGTCTTAACACACTGTGATTAATTGTTAGTGCAACATTTTGTTTGGTATTTTACCTTGACAGAGTCTAGACTCTGACGAGTCTGTAGACTCTGACGAGTCTGTAGACTCTGACGAGTCTGTAGACTCTGAAAGTCAGTAGACTCTGAGAAAATTATCGCCTAGACTCTGAAACGGTTAAAATTCGCGCCTGCAGACTCTGATTGCATTTAAAATGTTCAAATGACTTGAAATAGGCGGTAACAGTTATTTTTTTAACCGGCGACAGGCTGTAAACTCGTGTGTATTGTATGCAACTTGAACAAAATAGAATTTTTCATACAATTTACTCACTTGTTTATTGCAATTGATTTCTAAGGCAAAAATATTCACAGAGCTTTTTACGAACCCTAGCTAAATTCTTCAAGCTTCTCCATCACTTTCAACTCAACAACTTTAATGGCTGCCGTTTCTACTATCATGAGAGGACCCAAGGCGATTGCGTTCACATTTGGGGATTTCGAGTTCATGACCACAAATCATGTTGCTGCTCTTGGAGATAAGAAAGGGGTAGACGCTGACTACTACCCTGTGATGGATTTCTTGGAACAATCCGAGCTACACTACATACTCAAGGCATCACCAGTCATTCACATGGATGCTGTATCACAAGCATGAAGCACTGCAAAGGTAGTTGATCATTCTCAGGATCAACCAGGTAAAATAATGTTTACCTTTGGTTCGACTACATTTGATGTCACTGCAGATGTGCTTAATTCTGTGTTTAAACTGCCTGTTAAGTCTACTTTTGATGAAATTGTATCTGATGATGACATTAAAAGCATGTTTAAGGCAATAGGTTATTCTGCTAGCTTAGATAACATGAGCAAGATAACTAGGCCTTACTTAAGGAAAGAATGGTCATTTTTCTTCGATCAAATTGCTAAGTGTTTTACTGGTAAGTGTAGTGGATTTGATGCTATTACTGCTATTACTTATCAAATTGGTCATAGTCTCCTATTTGATAGAATAATCAACATTGGTGATATGTTGCTCACTCAAATGGGAGCAAAATTAAATAATGTGCATGAGGGGAGAAAGAAAGTCTACTATCATAGATTTCTTATGATTCTCCTCAATCACTTCATTCCTGACATGTCAACCAAGTTGGCAGATGATTGCTGTGTGCAGGCATACAAACAGCAAAGGAGGATATTCTCTGACATTAAGAGAATTGATGACAAAAAGAAGAGTCTACCTGCAATGACATATCCACAGGTAATGCAGGTAAAACTCTCATCCTACAAACCTTCTATCTACAATGCTTCATTTTTTGGTGGTGAAATGGTGCAGGAACAAGTAATGGAGAGTCCCCCTGCACCTACCCAAGTCACCCAATCCCCTTCAATTATACAATCTTCCAAACCAAAATCCAAAAAGAAACCAACCTCTGGTGTCTCTCAACAGGCACCAGTTGTAAAGAGGAGAAAATTGATTCAATCTAGGCTTATAGATGAGCACAGTGATGAGGAGCTCAATCCACTAGAGAAGCAAGTTGTTGAAGGACTTTCTTTGCTAAAGGAAGGTCATGATACACTTGATTCTAACCTTCAAGCCAAGTCTGTAGACTCTCAAAAGGCTACAGACTATGAAAAACCTAGGGAAGCACCTCAGGATTCTCACATTGAGTCTCCCGAGAAATCTTTTGCTAAGAAGTACAGAAGGTTAAGGAAGGCTTATTCTGCACACACACACAAGCCTGTTATTATTACTAACCTTGTTTTGCAGGAAACAGATGCTCCCAAGGCTCCTGCAGAGCCAGACTTTGAAATCAAGAAAACACATGAACCAGAGTCTAATGTTGAGTCAGAGTCTAGACTGCCTTTAGACTCTGATCATGACACATTTTGGGAAGGAATGCCATTGGATGTAGCCTCATGCCTAATTGATGAGATCATTACTCCAAGTGATGAGGCACTGATATTCTTATATCCTTTGGTGGAATCAGTTGAAGATCCAGAGCAATATTAGACTAAATCTCAAGTCTTGGATTTACAGCTACCTATTCAACTCTTCATTCCAAGAACAAGCAGCTGGGCTCATAGAAGGCAGAACTAATGAAGTTCTCAAAGCACTAGGTGTACCAGACTCTGAACAACAAATTACAAAGAAGCCTAAAAAGCTTAAGGTCCACAAAAGGAGAGCATCAGAGTCTGTTGCTGAGTTGGAAACTGAGATTGAGCAACCAGTTTTTAACTATGAAGCAATTTGGGATAATGGAGTTACCTACAGGACAACCATTCAATGGATCTCTCAAATTCAACCTCTGTCAAGACAGGTGGCTGACTATCTTGTCCATAATATAGGTACAATTGCCAACAAATACATCTATCCAACCTACCAAAGTAGACTGGATCAATTTAAGGGCACATATTTTCAAAGAGTAAGAAGGGAACTGCAGGACCTCTTCAATCTCACAGATGCCCAGGCAATCAATGCAATCCATCTCAGGGCCTTTCATCACAAGATGGATGTATTTCTTCTTGAAGAACAACAGGAGGTAGCAGGTGGTGCAAGGCAGTTGGAGGATGGGACTAGTGCACCAGTGGTGACTAGTGATAAAGATGCTCAGTCTGCCTCACCCAAACAAGAACCACCTAGTCAGAGGTTGGGTGATAGTGGGGCAGGGGAGTATGCTGTTGAACCCTCCTTGACAACTCACCAAAGAGCTGATGAGAACCCCAGTGATATGGGAGGACAGACTCTGATGGATGCTCATGAAGAAATTTCCCAATCTATTATATCAGAGTCTATCCACCTTGAGGGGGAGTCTCATGCACAAACAGTCAAAGATGGTAACACTCAGACTCTGGCTTCTAATGAAGTCATACTGAAGCAGTCAGAGTCTAGAGTAGACCCTGAGACTGGAATACTGGAGCCAACAGACTCTGAAAAGAGAGAAGATGCTAGTAAGGGTTCAGAATCTGTTGATGCTCACCCCTTGGTGGAAACCCCTAGCCTTCAGACATTTGAAGGGGTTCCCCTCCATCAAGGTGGTTCAGGTATTAAAGCACCATTTTTATCTCTCAACCCCTCTTCTGTAGGTTTATTGAGTGCACCCTCCAAATTGAGTGAAAAAATATCTGAGAGGCTGGCACTGGACCAGGCAAAAGGAGAGGTAGATAAGGCTGAAGAGAGCCTGAGTGAGATTGAGAAAGTGGGTGTCCAACCCCACTATGAGCATGAGAGAATAGGGTATCCTGAACCTAGCTTTACTTATTGGGATCAAGATTTTCCAAAGAGTTGGTCCAATGAGTTGGAGCAGGGGATGGATCTTCAATCCTTGATAGATAGGCAGTTTGAGAAGATCACTCAGAAGCACTTAAATAAAGTGGTGTCTGCTCAAATTGTGTATAATGTTTTTGAAACGAAGATACAAGGAGGTCAGGGAGGTATAGAAAAGGTGAAGAATGAGATGCTGGTTTACTTCTTAGAAGGTGGAAGTGTAAGATGGATTAGTCAGTCAAATTTTATCTTTTTCAAACAGGATGAGGAACTACAGTATATTAGATTCCTACTTCAAATTGCTTATGAAGTTAACAAGAGCAAAGAAGCTGTCACACACAAATGGTTCAAGGAGATTGATAGGAAGCTGATTTTGCACAGACAGGCAAATCGATAAATGGGCAAATTTTCTTTAAAATATGTTGATACTGAGGGAAATGATCAAGTCATGCCATTGGAGGAAAAACAGATTAAATTTCAAGAAGGTGTGGGTCATTACTTTGGGTTTCAGCCTATGAGTGGGAAAGTTAGTGTTCTGATGTTGAAGGACTTAAAAGATCAAGAAAGCAGTGCAAATGATCTGAGAGCAGCTTACTGTCAAATTAAATGTTCAAAAGAAGAAATGAAGAAATTAAAGAAGTTGATGCGGAGTATGACATTAAGATATTCATATGAATCTATTGTACAATTGAGGACAATTGTTTTTGAAGAAGAGGAGTATGATGCAGGAGCATTATGGTTGATCTATTTGATCTCATGAGAATCTATTGTGAAGCCAATAGTCAGGTTAATTACCAACATGGGCTGATTTATTATGTTGGGGTTATTATTAGATATTTATATTAAGTAAATTTTGGCTTGCAAGTTTTTACCTTTCACTTGAAAGGGTTTTTCTTGTTTTAAGCACTTAGGATTTATTTTTCTAGTTGAATATGGTTTTGATGTAATTCCTATTTGGATTGGGCTTTTGATTGGTTTCCAATTTGGGTTCAAGTATTAGCAAATTCCTAGCTGATTTTGAATCTAATTGAGAATCCTAATTGTTTTAGGTTAAGGTTATATTCCTTACCTATATATACCCATATATTGTAATCTTTTAAAAAAGAAGAATTTGATGAATAAAATCGTGAGTTTTATACTTGCAAAACCCTAGAGAATTGGTGGTTAATTCCTTTAAACTTTCTTATCCAGATTTCGTTTAGTTTGTGGGTGATTAATTTCTTTAAGCAATCTAAGCAAATCGATCCTTTAGTTTTGTTTCTTGGTGATTAAATTCTTTATAGAAGCAATCTAAAGTTACTTTTCCGCTGTGAATCTGATCTACAGAGAAAAATATACATCATCTTGTTGGTATCATCTTGTTGGTATAAACCTGGCTCTGATACCAAGATGATGTATATTTTCCTATGTAGATCAGATTTACAGCGGAAAAGTAACTTTAGATTGCTTCTATAAAGAATTTAATCACCAAGAAACAAAACTAAAGGATCGATTTGCTTAGATTGCTTAAAGAAATTAATCACCCACAAACTAAACGAAATCTGGATAAGAAAGTATAAAGGAATTAACCACCAACTTCCTAGGGTTTTGCAAGTATAAAAACTCACGATTTTATTTATCAAATTCTTCTCCCTTAAAAGATTACAATATATGGGTATATATAGGCAAGGAATATAACCTTAACCTAAAACAATTAGGATTCTCAATTAGATTCAAAATCAGCTAGGAATTTGCTAATACTTGAACCCAAATTGGAAATCAATCAAAAGCCCAATCCAAATAGGAATTACATCAAAACCATATTCAACTAGAAAAATAAATCCTAAGTGCTTAAAACAAGAAAAATCCTTTCAAGTGAAAGGTAAAAACTTGCAAGCCAAAATTTACTTAATATAATTATCTAATAATAACCCCAACATAATAAATCAATCAATGTTGGTAATTAAGCTAATTATTGGCTTCACAATAGATTCCCATGAGATCAAATAGATCAGCCATAATGCTCCTGCATCATAAATGATGCGGAGTATGACATTAAGATATTCATATGTATCTATTGTACAATTGAGGACAATTGTTTTTGAAGAAGAGGAGTATGATGCAGGAGCATTATGGTTGATCTATTTGATCTCATGAGAATCTATTGTGAAGCCAATAGTCAGCTTAATTACCAACATGGGCTGATTTATTATTTTGGGGTTATTATTAGATATTTATATTAAGTAAATTTTGGCTTGCAAGTTTTTACCTTTCACTTCAAGATGATGTATATTTTTCTCTGTAGATCAGATTCACAGCAGAAAAGTAACTTTAGATTGCTTCTATAAAGAATTTAATCACCATGAAACAAAACTAAAGGATCGATTTGCTTAGATTGTTTAAAAAAATTAATCACCCACAAACTAAACGAAATCTGGATAAGAAAGTTTAAAGGAATTAACCACCAACTCTCTAGGGTTTTTCAAGTATAAAACTCACGATTTTATTCATCAAATTCTTCTTTTTTAAAAGATTACAATATATGGGTATATATAGGCAAGGAATATAACATTAACCTAAAACAATTAGGATTCTCAATTAGATTCAAAATCAGCTAGGAATTTGCTAATACTTGAACCCAAATTGGAAACCAATCAAAAGCCCAATCCAAATAGGAATTACATCAAAACCATATTCAACTAGAAAAATAAATCCTAAGTGCTTAAAACAAGAAAAACCCTTTCAAGTGAAAGGTAAAAACTTGCAAGCCAAAATTTACTTAATATAAATATCTAATAATAACCCCAACATAATAAATCAGCCCATGTTGATAATTAAGCTGACTATTGGCTTCACAATAGATTCTCATGAGATCAAATAGATCAACCATAATGCTCCTGCATCATACTCCTCTTCTTCAAAAACAATTGTCCTCAATTGTACAATAGATACATATGAATATCTTAATGTCATACTCCGCATCATTCTCCTCTCCTTTGAAAAAAACTCTTCCACGAGTTTTGTAGAATTTAAGAATCAACACACAATGAGATGATTTATCACAAAACTTGACAACATCAAATTTCAGCCCCATGCAAAATACCTGTGGAAGAAACTTGAAGAGAAAAAATTTTGACGTTTTAGTAGTTCCCAACATGATGTCTATGCCTAGAAAATCAATGTGTCTCTTCTTTTGAACCAAAACAGCCCCAACACCATTAGCATCACACTCAACCTTAAAAGGATTAAAAAAATATGATAAAGGTATTGTTGGATAAATCAACAAGTTATGATGATCCTCTTGTTCCAACTCCTTCCCAATATGCGTCTCATTCAAAAACAAATTCTCATTAGGTTCTTGAATTGTAGTTAACACTTCAATTTCAGAATCATTATCTTGTTCATGTTGTCCTTGCTCCTCTTCTTTATTGATTTCTATATCCTTGGAAGAATAAGTTGCATCAATCTCCTCAATGCTAGGCAAATTCAACATTCGAATATTATTAAAGCAGCCCTCTTGTTCATGTTCATACCCTTCACACTTGTCACAAATCTTCTTATCTTCCATAGTTGAAGGTGTTGAGTTATCAAATTTGGGAGTAATTTCGGCACATAAATCAGCCACGTTTTGTGCAAGTATTGTTTCTTCATCAAACCCAATTGTATACTCCTCATGAGATATTGTATCTTTCTCAAAACCCTTCAAATTCAGAAACATATATTGTTCAAAATCAGTAGGTAAAAAACGTTTTTTCATTCTCACCCTGAGTGCTTCCCAAGAATCAATACGTACTTTGCCTTCTTTTCTCCTCTTTGATTTCAGATTTTCATACCACAAATTTGCATAACCTTTAAGCTTCGATCTTGCCACTTTGAATCTCTTGTCATCATCATAATCCTTGTAGTCAAAGATTCGTTCAATACGTTTCAACCATTGAATAAAATTTTCAGGATTTATATCACCATCGAAATCTAGGATATCCATACGAAAACCCCTTCTTTGATCCAATTTTGCTAAAACCTCCTTCAATTGCTCCCTTAATTCTTTGATTTCCCTATCCCTTCGCATGTTCTCAACTTGTTCTGGATTTAAACCACACATAACATTCAGTTCTTCATCCCCAAATACATTAGCCATGTTGCCTACATTTTTATGAAGAAAACCTTTGGAAGTAGTCGCAAAACTGCCACCAAACAGATCAGTCATGTGTACCCACGTTTTTTAAAGAAAACCCCCTCAAAGAAGTCGTCAAACCACCACGAAACACACCAGAATTATTGCCCACATTTTTGAAGAAGATCTTCAAAACAAATCGCCAAACCTGGCTCTGATACCAAGATGATGTATATTTTTCTCTGTAGATCAGATTCACAGCGGAAAAGTAACTTTAGATTGCTTCTATAAAGAATTTAATCACCAAGAAACAAAACTAAAGGATCGATTTGCTTAGATTGCTTAAAGAAATTAATCACCCACAAACTAAACGAAATCTGGATAAGAAAGTTTAAAGGAATTAACCACCAACTCTCTAGGGTTTTGCAAGTATAAAACTCATGATTTTATTCATCAAATTCTTCTTTTTTAAAAGATTACAATATATGGGTATATATAGGTAAGGAATATAACCTTAACCTAAAACAATTAGGATTCTCAATTAGATTCAAAATCCGCTAGGAATTTGCTAATACTTGAACCCAAATTGGAAACCAATCAAAAGCCCAATCCAAATAGGAATTACATCAAAACCATATTCAACTAGAAAAATAAATCCTAAGTGCTTAAAACAAGAAAAACTCTTTCAAGTGAAAGGTAAAAACCTGCAAGCCAAAATTTACTTAATATAAATATCTAATAATAACCCCAACATAATAAATCAGCCCATGTTGGTAATTAAGCTGACTATTGGCTTCACAATAGATTCTCATGAGATCAAATAGATCAACCATAATGCTCCTGCATCAGAAGTTTGTTGGTGAAGCTCTTGCAATTGTGGAAGAAAATATGTTAAACTCATTTTTGAAGAACAATCCAGCCTTTGAGAAGATTAAATGAGAAGTTTTTTTTAATTCTTTTATACTGTTCTAGATTATTAGTTTTATTCTTTAGTTTTGACATCATCAAACCTTGATTTATGCTTACATTTTATAAAGCATAAATAGGGGGAGATTGTTAGGGATATATTCATTTGATGATGTACAGAATACTAGAACAGGGTCTAGATTAGTTTATCTGTAATAAGTCTTTCTAGCCTCTGAAATGAATAATCAGAGTCTAGATGGTCAACATTCATGTTACTTGTACTTTGAAAAATTTCTGTAGAAAGTGAAACCAGAGTCTGCATGAAGATCAGAGTCTGGTAGGTGATCAGAGTCTATAGACTATCAGAGTCTGTGATCTATCAGAGTCTACATGTGATCAGAGTCTGAAGATCATCAGAGTCTGAAGATTTCAGAGTCTATACAGTTGAGGATAAATTTGGAAGAAGATCACAGGAATGGAAAGTCTTCGAAGATCAAGATAAATATATTGCAGATATGCTATGGGAAAGAAAGAGAATTCTAGAAGGAAACTGTCAACTAATAATTAGGAATTCTATTCCTATTGTAATTTATCTTTCTGTTATTAGTTGATAGGCAACTCTCTATATAAACTCTATGTAACCTAATTGTAAAAGTGTGGAAGTCGAAGAATAATTATCTGAGTAATATTTTGAGAGCATAGAGATAGAGAGAGTTGCTGTGATAAACACAGAGAAGCTGCTAGAGTTTGTGTACACCCTAGGAGAGTTTTGTATTCACAAATTAATAATACAAAACAGTACTTATTCATATTTTGTGTTTGAGTTTGTTCTTAATTTGATTTTAAATCGGGCAGAAAAGACATACAAGTATTCAACCCCCCCTTCTACTTGTACGACTGGGAAAACAAGTATACATGGATTCCATCTCAGATTTTATGGCATCCAGCCATCTCTTAGAATCTGGAGTGTTTATAGAGTCTTGGTAGGTGAGAGGCTCATCTCCGTCCACAAGCATCACATCACCATCTTGAGTCAAGAGAAATCCATAATATCTCTCGGGCTGGGCGAATCTCACTAGACCTATAAACAACCTATGTTTCTTGAGCAGTGTTGTTTTCTTGTACATTCTTCTCAGGTTCTTCCATTGGTTCAATGTTATCATGTGGGTCTTGAACTTCATCGAGATCTATTATCCTCCCACTATCTTTCTTAGAAAGCATTTATCTTTTAAGGAACACTGCACTTCGAGCAACGAACACTTTGTTCTCGGAAGGATTATATAAAGAATAACCCTTTGTTTTAATTGGGTATCCCATAAAGTTACATTTGTCTGATTTAGGTCCTAGCTTTTCAGAAGTTAGACGTTATACAAATGCCTCACATCCCAAAATTTTCATAAATGACATGCTATGACGTTTCTCAGTCCATATCTCATACGGAGTCTTCTGAACCATTGTAGTAAGAACTCGGTTAAGTGTATAAGCAGGTGTCTCCAGGGTTTAGCCCCAGAAACTAATTGGAAGATTCCTTGACTCAACATTGATCACACCATGTCCAACAATGTGTGATCCCTCCTATCAAAAAACCTTTTCTTTGATATTTTCTATTTCATCTTTATAGTCTTTGAACTTTTCAAATGATTCGGATTTGTTCTTCAAAAGATTCATATATCCGTATCTACTAAAATAATTAATAAATTTTATGAAGTTAATAAAGCTAACTTTTGTCATCGTACACATATGACAACATACATCATTATGTATAAGTCATACTCGTTCAGTGACCCTTTCAACATGTCTGGTAAAAGGAGTTTTAGTCATTTTGCCAAATAAATGAAGATTCGCATTCTTTTGTATAATTCATAATCAAACTTTTCCAAGAATGCATCTTTATGTATTCTGGAAATGCGTTTCTCATTAATATGGCCTCAACGACAGTGCCAAAGGTAATGTTTGATTTGAGTCACTTTAGAACATATAAATTGTTAACTAGTTGTGCAACATTATAAGCCTCGTCATCAAAATAGAATAAACAACTATTGTTATTTAATTAAAATGAAAAAGCCTTTCTTGACCAAGCAAGAAACTAATATAATGTCTCTGTTAATTGCAAGCATGTTATAACAATTATCAAGTTCTAAATTTTCCTTGTAGGCCAAAAGTTAACGAGTTCCTCCAACCAGAGAAACTACCTCTGCTCCAATTTTAACCTGATACTCGAACCTTGACCCTTACTGGTCATCTTCTTCCTATCTTCCAAATAAGTATCACAGTTTAATTTTCAATCTCCCGATTTTTCATAGAAGCGACAGTTGTCTTCTTTGTCAACACCTCATTCAAACTTTAGAGCCTATTTTGGGATTAGACTTTGGTTTGACAAGGAAACTAGATCAAATCTTGTCCTTGCTTTTCTATTTTCCTTTCCCTTTTGCATTCCCTATGTTTACCATCTTTATAGTAGTAGTTCATGCATTTATCATGTTGCTTTCAGCAGTTCTCAAGATGTTTAGCAACTTAATAGGTGTTTCACCAATCTTATTCATTCTATTGTTCATAACAAACTAAGAATATTTGTTGTCCAAAGATTGTAAGATCAAATCTAGGTGAACCTTCAGACCAATCTGGAAACCCAAAATGTCAAGGTATTCATTATACCCTATAGTCTTTAGAACATGTGGTGTAACCAGGTCTCACTCTCCCTACTTGTAAGTGTATAGTACCCTTTAATTATCAAATATATTTTAAAGAGTTAGTCCCTCAAATAGCCTTTGAGGGTGCTTAATCGTCTCACAAGCATCTATATGCTCATGTTTCTTCTTAAGCTCATCACTCATAGTTTCAACATCAGTCACAACATCAATTTACTTCCAATAAGTACTATCATTTGCATATGTTACATTCTCTAATTTAATAGCAGGGGAAGAGATTTGGCTAATATCATGGTATCCGAGGACGATCCTCAAGCTCCTATGTCAGTCGAAGAGATTTGTTCTCGCCAGCTTGTCCTTCTCAAGAACTGATTGCATAGAGAAGTTGTTTGTGTTTATCATTTGATATCTACAATATTAAAGTGTATAAAATAAACTAGATTGCAGATTTAATATTAATTATGTTTAAGTGATTATGGTATATCACCATATACCTCCCACAATTTTTATCAAACTAATAGCCCTAACTATTAATTCATAAAGCATTTCTTTAAATCTTTCTAGTGAGCCAAGATCCATATTTCATCCATGCTTTAAGATAACATTGACTAATATACCCAAAACATGACTATTTAGGTAGACAACATTTGTTGATTATATCAAATATAACTCTTGAAAAGTTTGGTGGAACAACCCTTTGTACACATTTATCTAATAAATCTCACCAAACTCTATGCCTCTAAATCCACAATCCTATTGTGATGATTTAGTTAAGTTAAACCCAACGTTTCAACATACTAAGTATACTTACTTATCATGTCTTCCCATGATTGATAAGAGCACCTTGCTTTGCAAACCCACTCCTTCTCAATCTAGATCTTGACGAGTATTAAACATTGGAAGACATCCAATTAACTTAATATGTATTTAGGAATTTTAATGTTTATATGAATGATCATGATCACATCATAAAGAGACTCTCAATTTTTCCTTGATCAAATAATTTATTTTAATATTCGTCAATGGATTGATTTTCAGGTCATCGGAGAAGTCACAAACGGTCTCTCTTAAAAACCGATTTTCTTACGAATTAAACTAATAATCCGCTTTTGACAAAATCTCCTCATATAAGAAAAAGAAAATTCATATTTAATACCGTGTTTCATAAACACAAGAATCTCATGATCGTTTGTTCAATTTTAAAATCTTGAATCGTTATAGATTTTATCTTTCTTAAGCAAACATGGCATGAGTGTCGTATCTAATACATACATGATTAATCAATATTAAGCATTCATCTTGATTATATATACGCATGCATGCCAATACATGCAATCATATACATATATGCAATGTGCGTAAATTAAACGTGTTTGGTTATGGCCTCATCCTATGTGATCTTTCCAAGCTTATGGAAAAATCAAAGTCAATCTACGGTGGTTTAAAAATACTATCTATTACATGTTTTCTTTTCTTCATTACTCCATCATCCTCTTTTGGATCACCTCCTTGCTTACAAGCCTTCATTGATAATTACCTTGAATATTGAAACAAAACTATTCTAATGAAATTACAAGAAGAACTCGAGTTACATTCAAGATAATTAAATTACAATGAATAAACGACATGCAAGTCATATTTAGAAACCAAAACCATAAATCAAAACCTCTATCATATAGGTCTTTAGGCCATAACCATCCACCATGTTATCACATAACACATGTAATATATCTCAGATTATATAAATATATTATATAATCATATATAACAAATTTTGAAATTTCAGAAAATCAATTAAATTTCAGTAAATAATAAATCACTGTTTTGGGGCCTGTAACGTCATCAAATGGCTTACAGACGCCAAACTAATTTTGTCAGTATTGCTCAGTGACACGATTCCAGTCAAAAAACACATATTGTTTGTGAAAATGAGACACTGGACACAGATTTCAGAAAATCTATAGAAGCCATTTCAGAATTCGTATCGAATACGATTCCCATAATAGAACAAACATGTATCATATACATACAACAATAAACACAATCATCAAATGATTATATATCACATGAATATCATATATTCAAAATCATATAAAACATATATATTAACATATAGCCATGGCATTGTTGGGTTCCGAGGCATAAAACGCAGCGGATTAAACGTAAATATAACGAAAAATTTTGGAACCCTAACGCAGGATCATGTATAAGATTGACTGATTATTGTGAAACGGAATCATACCTTTGTTTGGTCTTGACTACTACGAACTCAACGGAGATCCTAGCTTTCACGACTTGTGTCTTCCTCTTGAAAACACCTCTATGGTATCCACACGAGCACCTTCAAGAACGTCTCACGATCTTGATTATGGAACGGATGTACTAGCCTCCTCTAGATGATTTCGAAATCTGCCTCTGCCTTTTCTGCTGCTAGGGTTCGTTTTTCTTAAAAACTTAATACCTATTAACCCTACATTATCTATTTATAATGGTTGGTTAATAGGCCCATAATAGCAACCCATAACTGCAAAGCCTAACCCATGTAGGTTTATGATTAAATAATAAAACCGAATTTTATTATTTAATTAATAACTAAGTCACACTTAATTATTAAGGGCAGAATTCAAATTCGAATTTATATTATTTCAATTAATTAAGTCTCACTTAATTAATATAATAAAATTCAAATAATCATCAATTAATTTAAATCTATAATTTAAATTAATTATTCCTTTAAGTACTCTATGTGTGTGACCCTATAGGCTATTATTTAATTAGCAATAATTTTATTCTCCAATAAAATTATAAACAATGAGCGGTATCTAGTAATACATCATTGCTACCCAATTAAATAATAATTAAATCGTGATTCGATAAAACCTTTCGTGATTAATGTTTCAGTGTAATATAATCCCTTTAACCATATATATTATAGATTAAACTCGAGGCATGTATTTAGTCATCCTCTTCAACATTTAATCCGGGTTTACTTGATCCATGAGTAGACTATGAAAAAATAAATCATTATTTGAGCATGGCCATGCATTTTATAGTCTCACTCAATCAAGAGGCCAATAATATCTCTTCTAATTATAGGAGGGTTAAATCCTTTATCTATCATTCATATTTCTCATACGACTCATGATATACCCGATGTCCACTTTTATCATCACCCAGTCAAAGGTAACTTTTAATGTAGTCAAAGTATATTAATCCTCGTATAGAAATATAATGATCTCAAGTCAAAGGATCATTACACCATTATTACTGTGAGTCTTTCGTATGACTTTATTAAACATGAAGAATCTCACTGTGGGTCTGTCCAGTATCATGTACTCCTACATGTACCTATGTATTGACTTTAGTATCTCCATACTTATAATCAATGAGATGTGGTTATCAGTCAAACAACATACTAGTCTATTTATGTATTATTATTGTCCTATAATAATAATACTCGACTAGGGACATTTAAGAATATGATATATTATATAATCTCAAGTTCAAGTCATGTACTAAACTATACAATGTGTATCATGATTCTAAGGACATTTATTATGCTAACAAATATATCGCAGTAATTAAAGTCATAATAAATATGTTTATTGAATAATCAATTGACATAAAGGTTTATCAAAATAAACATTGTATTGCCTCTAGGGCACCTACACCAACAGGCATATCATATACAAGTTTACATACATCAAAAAACTGTTAAACACATAACCGAATTAAAAATTTCGCAAGTAACTTTGATGCCATTGAAGGGTTTCAAGCCATAAACGCGAAAAATAAATTAAAATAGCGAAACCCTCCGCATGATCCATGTGAAAATATAATATTTAATTCAGAGATCATGATGTATTACATTTAGAACTTTAACGAATTAAAGATAGAGATTATAGAGCTCCAAAACTCGTACGATCACCACGTATCCCGTAGCATGCGATCTACGCTCTAACGGTATCCACATGAACACTTGATCTTCGAAGGAGGAAAGATGTACTAGCACCCAAGCTGTTTCTCTCAACCACTATCTCTTTCTCTCTATGCGGTTAGAGTTTTCCCAAAACTAAATTAGGTTAACTCTTAGAGAAAGAGATGTATTTATAGAAGAAATAAACAAACCCTTTTAGCCCATCATCTGATTGGGGATTATATTAAATTAATTTATTTAAAATTCAAATTTTAATTTAAATAACTAATTAAGTCAAACTTAATTAATACTCAAATATAATTCAAATTATAAATTAATTCAAATTTTTAATTTTTATTAATTAAGTCCAACTTAATTAATATGTAAAATAAATTTAAATTACTATTAATTCCCCTTCAAGTGTTCTTTGTGTGTGACCCTTTATGTTATAATTACATTGACAAAAATTTTATTATCAAATAACAAAATTATAAACAATGAGTGGCATGTAGTAATACATCATTGCTGTAATAACCCGAAATTTTGACACTTGAGATTATTACGATTTCTGGATAAAAAATTTTCATTTTATGAATGAATGATTTTATGGATTTATTTTCTTCATAAGGTACTTGAAATGTGAGACCGTATTATTAATATACGGGATATTCAAAAATATGCGTATCGGTGTTACGGTAGCATATACAAACAATATAGGACTTATAATTATTTTGGTCCAGCAAAATAAATTTGAAGACCGGATGGAAGTCGTGGCAGAGTTTGAGAGATGGTGTAAGTGAAGAGTAATTATTCGGAGAATTGTTTCGTAAATTCTCAAAACAATTAAAGAGTATTAATTTAATGATTCTAAAATATATTAGAATCATAATATGAGATTTTAAGTTTTTAAAACTTAGGAGGAACGAAAGAAAAGAGAACGAGAAGGAGAGATTAAAATGTTATCGGGAAGTTACGCGATTACCGTACAAACCGAATTAAATATCGAGCTTCGACCACACACCACACAAAAAATCAGTTTGTGCCTTCGTTTCTTCAAGTTGAGCAGCCCCAACCGAAGCTCCATGGGGGGGGGGGAAGAAGAAAAAAATCAAGAACTAACTCATCTCTTGCTTGTTTCTTGAGTTTAATGGCTTGATTCGAAGGTAATCATCTCACCTTGCTTTGTCTTGATTTTTGTAATCATTCCTCCACTAAATCTTCAGTTATGATCCATGGAAGATGACTGTGAACAGTAACTCCGAAAATAAATAATTTGTTTTCTTTGATTCTTGGATTCCTATGGCTTGTTAGATGATTGTTAAGAGTTAATTATGCTATGGGAAGTTGTTTAAGAGCATGATAGATCATAGAATACTTGAAACACTTTTGTGGTGGTTGTAGTATGTGTTATGCCATGTTTGGGTTATGATCTTAGAGTAAATTGTGGTTTGAATGAGTAAAGCTAGTGACTGCGTTTTTGATGATTTGTTGGTAACATTTGGAGTATGGATTAATTGTGATTGGGCTTGGGATGTCTTGAGTACTGTAATATCCCGTATATTTATATAAATATATTATCTTTTTTTTGGGCCCCCGTAGTACTTTTTATACCAGCCCAATAATTATATAATATAACCCAATAATAATATTAGCCCATTAGTAACATAATCCCTAATTCAAATATACGTTTCTTATTCTCCATATCAGAGAGATCAGTTCTACCATTGGATCTTGGAGAAGAAAAGATAAACGTGTGCAACGTTTACGAGTAGTCTGATAGAGATGAGATTATACCTTGCCTATTGCCTTTGTGTAAGTTCTTAATTGTGATAAGGTACGGATTTCGCCTTCTTCTTCATCACTTCTGAAATCTCTCAAATTAAGATTTGGGTTCTGTTGCAATACATGGGGTATACATGTTAGTTGTATAATTTTCAGATTTGGGGTTGTATTTTGTATTGGTCATAACTCCTTCGTTACAAGTCCGAATTGTGTAAAGTCAGTTAATATAAGAAGTTAATAGAACCCTCTATATTTGTATAGTGAAATCAGACTATGTTTGGGATTGCCAACATAGGGTAAAAACCACTTTTGTGAAATCTGGACAGATTTGCTGTTATGACTTGTTTGGGTCATAATTTGTTCGTTATAACTCCAAATTAATCGATTTTAGTCAATACGGAAACATCATGGAAACATCTATATTTTTGTAGCTATACTCAGACCTTGTTTTGGTTGTTTTCATTGGGTAAAAACTGTTTTAAAGAATCCTGGACAGATTTATTGTTACGTTTTGTTTTGCTCATAAGGTGTTCGTTATAAGTCCGTTTTGCATGAATTTGGTCAATTTAGAAAGCTCTTAAAGTCCTCTGTATTTTTTTGGTTATCATGTCCAGCTAAATCAGTTGACATCTTAAGTTCAAAGCTGTTTTATAAATCTGCCCTGTTTTATGTTTACACATTATTTTGCTCATAACTTACTCGTTTTGCATTCGTTTTCCATCAAATTATACAATTTTGAAAGCTCTTAAAACCCTCTTAATGAATCAGGTGGAATCATGTTAAAGCCATCCTTTATAGTGGTGTAATTTGTCTTTTAAATTTTCTGGACAGCAGGGGTGTTAGTTTGGAAACTCTAAAGTATTTTGGCCATAACTTATTCCTTATAATTCTGTTTTTCGAGAGCTTCGTCAATTTAGAAAGCTTATTAAATTATCTATAATATTTAGTTGATATCAAGCTCAAATTTTGTTAATGTACCAGTGGTATTTGAGTTCTAAGTTCTGCCCCTAAATATTCAATTGTGATTGAGATTTGTTTTAGTGTTCGTCATGGACAACACTTCACAAATTTTATACCGAGTATAACCACCTGTGGGGGTACCACAGGCATGTCATTGTGGCACTAATGACGTGACACCATCGTGGCGGTGTAATTAGTCACGACGTCTCCTTTTGTTCAGAATTATATGTAGCTCGTGGGTGAGCTTCAACTAGCTTCAGTTTAGCTCGTGGGTGAGCTTCAGTTAATATTTGTAGGAGGCGTATGGGTCGACCCTAGAATATTTGTTCAGTGATATTCAGTTAATAGATGAAGTTATTTGTGCCATACACTCATTCTACTTTTGTTATACAATTGGATTCTGCAGGTCCATTGTATGTGCCTACGTGGCTTTGTTGTCAATATGACATGAGGTTATAATAACCTTCTGATGTGTGAATAAATTTGATGATTCGGTATATTTGCTCAGTTAGTCATTTGATTATTCAGTTGATTTGATTCGGTTAAGTATTCACTTCTTTTGATACATCTTTATTTGAGCTCTCCTATCTTCATCTTACATTTGCATTTCGTTCTTTAATATTGTTGTTGAGTTGTGATTATTCAAAGCATATAAATATATTCGATTCGTTTATATTCATCCGTACTGGGCATTTGGCTCACGCCGTTTCTTTCTTCACGGCAGGTTTTCAAGGGGATCATGGGAATGTGTGATGAGAGATGTCTTGTCCTTCTTCCTAGATGACGCTATGGACTCAGCTTATTTTAGTATTTCATTTTCAAAGTAGTGCAATGGAGTTTCATTGTAACTTGTGCCACAGTGACTTTACTAGAAGTTGTTTAAGTCAAAGATTTATTTAGGGTTTGAAAATATTTTGAATTGTGGAGTTTTCAGAATAAATTCAGTTGTCATGATATATTTTGGCGATTTATGGTATTTTTGATATATTTGAAATAGGGGTGTTACAAGTACATTCCCAAGTAGTAGTATAAAATGTTTGAGAGTTGTGAGAGTTGATTTGAGCAAGTAAAGAAGTGGTAAATGATGAGCATACAAACAGGTCATGCCTGCCCTGTTTCTGCCTACCAACTGATCAAGGGACCCGACGGGGCTACATTGCCATTCTTGATCAGTTATGGACTTGGTTAGAAAGAGGGTAGTCTCTAGATCGTTTGACCATAAAAATCATGTCAATCGGAGTTGTGAGTAAAAAGATATGAATTAATTAGTAAAGATAGTCCAGAAATGTTAAAGTCTGTGATCACTGAATTTGGAGCTGCTACCACCCTAGCTAAGTTACTCCATAAATCTTGAAACTTTTATGTAAAATAATAGGAACATCCAGAATGTTCATGGAGAAAGAATTGTGTCATTTCGATTAACGATCATTGAGATATTGTGGTTTTAGTACAAGAGTTATGTTAAGCTTGGTTGCTCAATTGAATTTTTAGTTACATTTTCATAATATTGACTGATTTCTTGGCTTGAGATTGTCATATGTTAATTGTTGATGTTGTTTGAGGAGTTTGGGATTGTTGTTGGTTGGATTGGAGTAGTATAAAAATGGAAAACGATGAGAAAACAAACGAAACCATGCCATTTTTTTTCCTTGAGCTTACTGCTGTAACTGTCCAGAAAATCTGGGAACATTGTTTGTCTGGTCTGAGCAGTTTGATGATATGACTGGATAGTACATAGTATGTAGATCATTTACGCGCTAATTTTGCGTCATTCGGAGTTACGAGTCAAAAGTTATGGACGTTTTAGTATCGGTAGCGCAGGAAATGGAAATCCTGTTTTTGTCCAACTTTGAGGCTATGATTGGACTAGCTACGGAGCTTAATAAAATCTGAAACTTTTATGGGATATTCCTTGACAATCATAGAATACCTCAGAAAAGAAATCAGGTCAAATGGATTAATTTCCAATTTATTAAAAATGCTAGAAAATAGGGTGTTAAGTGAAATGAACCTGAGGAAAAGGTTAAACAATCGTTTTGGGGAATTATTTCGAGCAAGATAGAGGACTTGTCTCGAGTCGACCCAGTAACGAAATTGTTAAGGAACATCATGACTATACGTAGGTGCAAGGAACTTGACTAAAAACTTTTGAGAGGATAGTTTTACGAGTAGCTAAAGTAGGCCCGAGGAGGTGAAGTACCGGGCGAAATGTAGAGTAATTGTATAAATTACAATTAACCTTCTACATACATATGTTTACTAAGAGTGAATTCTTATATGATTATAGAGTACCCGGAGCGTGGAGAAGTTGGAATGACATTCCTTGGACTCCAGGCAAGTTTCCGACTCTATCGTTTTATTCCATATCAGAATATTATTAATTCATGGTGATGCTAAAATTTTTGAAATCTTTGACTTAATGATAAGTTCTTCAATTATGCATTTTTGCTGTGTTTGGAACTATCTAGCTTATTGTAGTCGTTGGAAATGCACGTCGGCATTTCATCTTGAATTGTCTTGTTCATTTATAACTTGATTCATCTGCTACTCTGAACTTCTTGAAAAGTTAGAGTATGCAAGTGTCCGACGCTTCATCACTATTATTCTGATGTAGGACACAAGTATGCGTAGGTTGTTTAAGATTGTTTCTTGAGAGTAGAATGAGATCTTTTCAACCTAGTTTTGAGATGCCTCTGAACTTCTTAAAAAGTTAGAGGACGTTTGCTTTCAGTTTTGTATAACTGAATCTGGTGTCGAGTACATCTTTTTGGTGCTCGATGGTCGACCGGGAGTAGTCTAGCGTGTCTCGACGGTTAGTCGATGTTTACTGTTTTAAATAATATTTAGTTTATTAAATATTATTTAAAGAATATAGAAAGTATTTAAAGGTTAAGTAAATACTTTCAGGGCATTTTAAATTATTTAATATTGATTAAATATTATTTAAATATTTTGGGACATTTAAAAGTATTTAACTACTGATTAAATACTTCCAACTCGTTTTGGTTTATTTAAATATTATTTAATATTGATTAAATATTATTTAAATATGTTGAATCATTTAAGATTATTTAAATATTAAATAATCTTGATTATATTGGGATTAAATATTTTAATTCTTTAAATCCTTTCAATATTTTTCGAGGACTATTATAGGCCTCTTAAATATTAATAAAATAGTTATTTGATCTTTAAAAATATTCTGGAGTTGTCTAAGCATCTTTGATTATTATTTTTCATTAAATAATAAATAGCGAGCGATGACTCTTTATTTTGGATTTATTCTGAGTCGATAACTCCAGGTTCGGGAGGTAACGTCCGACTCCGATATTCCTCCCAGTTGTATTGGTGCCTTTAAGGCCCATTTTTCACTCCAAAACTGTAATGTTTAGTGGAGTCTATTTTAGCTAGTATTAGCGGCTCCCCGGTCGCGTTCTTGAGTCTCCTTGATTCAAGGGTTTCTGTCTTGTTGAATTCGTTGACTGAGAGTCAACCCAGATGTTTCGAGAGTACTCCCACTTGGTTTAAGGAGCCAAGCTATTGTCAGATATTGAAATCTTACAATAGGTCGTTGTTGTTCTGGAAGGTTGTATTAAATTCCCTTCCTTATCTGTTGATTGAAATCCTGTGATGGATTGTCGCTGTTGTTCTGGAAGGTTGTATTAAATTCCCTTCCTTATCTATTGATTGAAATCCTGTGATGGATTGTCGTTGTTGTTCTGGAAGGTTGTATTAAATTCCCTTCCTTATCTGTTGATTGAAATCCTGTGATGGATTGTCGTTGTTGTTCTGGAAGGTTGTATTAAATTCCCTTCCTTATCTGTTGATTGAAATCCTAGAGTGGATTGTTGTGTTGTTCTGGAAGGTTGTATTAAATTCCCTTCCTTATCTGTTGATTGAAATCCTAGAGTGGATTGTTGTGTTGTTCTGGAAGGTTGTATTAAATTCCCTTCCTTATCTGTTGATCGAAATCCTGTGATGGATTGTCGTTGTTGTTCTGGAAGGTTGTATTAAATTCCCTTCCTTATCTGTTGATTGAAATCCTGTGATGGATTGTTGTGTTGTTCAGGAAGGTTGTATTAAATTCTCTTCCTTATCTGTTGATTGAAATCCTGTAATTGATTGTTGTGTTGTTATGGGAGGTGGTATTGAATTCCCTTCCTTAACAGTTGATTGAAATCCTAGAGTGGATTGTTGTTATTCTAGAAGGCTTGATTAAATTTCCTTCTAGGTTTGATGAATGTTTAAGTATTCATCAGGAACTGGAGTAAGGTTGCGTAAGAGGTCGGTGACGCACGACCCAGCCGTAAACTAAAGGCCCATGTGTTGCCTAGGGTGACGTCCCGATAAGGGGTTGTCCTTCTACTAGTAGAGAAAGTAACTGGTTTTTCTATTGTACAAGGTGACTGATCATCGCGTACAATAGGGCGTTGAAAAAAATCTCCAGATTAAGCCCGTTTCTTCCAATTGGAATTTGACGTTGCACTGTAACGAAAGCCTAGGTGCTGTGTTACCGATAGTGTCAACGGGAATGTAATCCACTCTGAGTTGGTTGGTTGTGTTGAGTACCGTTTTATTCGTATATATCAGTTTCATTGTTCCTACACTATAACAAAAGCCGTGGTGCTAAGTTACTGATAGTGTTAAGGGGAATTGATGAACTTCCGTTCATTCTTTTCGCAGTATAATGAACTGCTTGTTTATTGGTACTCAAACTAATGGTACTCGGTGATTGAGGCCATTGTGCTAAGTTATTGATATTGTCAAACTCAATAATCATAAACTTAAATTGTTGTATTGCAGTAACGTGAACTGCATTATTGTTGTGAATATCTTCTTGCATCGTGCACCTTGAGTCGTTTATTGTCGAAATATAACTGGTTATACATCTTCAATCAGATTGCTAGTTATGTATTTTATTGTGGAATATCCAGTTGGGATAATTATGGCTATCACCTTTTTCCTTGAAATATTCTGATAAATAACTTGCTGAGCATTCTTTGGCTCATTCTTGCTGTTTGTAAATCTTATATCTTGCAGAAAGAGATGACTGTGAATTGTCTACCTCGGGTATTATGTTAAGGAACAGGAAGCTTCGAGCTTGAGCTAGTCAGGTTCCGGACTTCGATAAATGGTGCAAGAAAGACGGGATTCCAGATTAGAATCCTAGACTTGTTGAAAAATATGTAATGTGACAATAGATCTTGGATTAATGTTTACTTCTAATGTAACATCATGTGGAAGTTATATTAGTAGTGTGAGATCCTGAGGTTACATTGGTTTATAATAACCGTTATTATTTTAAGTTCGTTCCCTGAGACTATAACTCGAGTTGTGTGTTTGGTTTGGGGTCACTGCTTTTATGTTTGGTTATTATAATGGTTAAAGCAGGTGAATGATGTTATTGTGGTGAAAATTGGATCGTGATGACCCGGATCCCTGACCCCGGATCTGGGGGCGTCACAGAGATGGTATCAGAGCTCTAGGTTATAGTACTCAGGAACGAGAGAGTTAAGAGTTATGTTTGGATAAGATTGATAGAGAGCGAGCTCCTATCGAATTCATATTCGGGCTATCGGATGTAGTAGTGATTTATATTATGAGACTAATATACTCATATAAGGATAGTTAGGAAAGATAATAAGAACTTTCCTTACAAAGATGTCGAACACTAGCTGAGGAGACTCATCGGAGTAAGAGGATTTATGATTGAGAATTATTGAGCACTTATAAAGGATCCCAGATATGCTATAAGTGTAGTACTAAGTATGCTAGTACCCCAGGATTGAGGGGAGCATTACTGAGAGAAGAAAAACCACTTCATTCTTGGCACAATCGTTAAGATGACCGTGTTCAAATTGATGGCGTGTCAAATCTTCACCAATCTTTCATCAATTGGCAATAAGCCGAAGAGATAGTTTACATTTCAGTAAACTCTTATTAGTGTTATGGAGCGAATGTGATTGATGGTCCATGATATTGACCATTGATATTGTTGTTGACTGACTTGTGGATACTCGAGAGTAGGTATATAGATGTAGTGATTCATAGTTATTTCCCCTTTTTAGAATACATTATGTTATAAGTGACCGATGAGATGTTGATGTTTGGGAACTGTGAATGTTTTGGGATTATAATTGAGGTATTTTTACACCGGGCATAGTCCGACATATGAATAGGGCATGCCCAATTTTCTATGAAAAATACGTTCCCATTAGTTTAATGAAATTTAGAAATAAGAGGACGTGTAAATGGAACGTTTCAGGGTAAAATGGAGTAGTATGGCTTAAAGATTATAGCCATCTATATATGAGTAATATTGAGGATTCTGTTGAGGATTCTCTGAGAGTAAAAAGTAAAGCCTTAATTTAAATGATGTATGGTATGCATACAATGTAGAGTTGCAACAAAGAGATGAGATACACACTTGATATAATTTTTGAATATATTAAGGATGTTGGATTAAAGTAAGCCTTGGGGTAGAGATGACCGCCACATTGTAAATATGGTGGTTGGATTAACTAGTATAAATGAGTTATGGCATGAAGGCTTATATGAAGTTACTTGTTTTGATAGTGGAATTCCGGACTAGAGAGCGGTCCGAGTAGTCATTGATGAACCTAAATTTTTGAAAAATATTTGGTCGAGGCCTAATAAGGTCGTTGATTCAGCAAGAATTCTTATGAACTTGGTTGAACAAAGAATTCTTTAGCCATAGCTATTTCTTGCATTATGCAACTGTTTCCTAAGTATCGGGAAATTCAGATGTAATTAAAGTTCTAGACCTGAAACAAGAGTGTGTCAGATCATGAATCAAAGTCTTTGGGAATTGTCAAGATTGTCCCAAAAGTAGTGAATTGAGAATAAAGTCACAATGTTGGAAATAATCAACTATGACAGAATATGAAAATGAAGTGGCTACACATACGGAAATACCATGAACTTTTAACAAGGAACCAGAGTTCTACTTCGGGAAGAACAGTGAGCCTGATATGGGAGAATATGTAAAATGGACAGCAAGAAGCTATAATTGTAAAGTCCAGATGTTATGTTAATGATTGCCCTAAAAGAAGGGATGACATGTTTTAAATATGGAGAGATAATTTGAGAAGGTTTGAATTAAGACTCGAATAAAAAGTGTATTACGCTTTGGATGCTAAGTTGTGGGGCACCAGTAATGGATATGAAAAAGGAACTATTCAATAAAGGGAGTAGTTAAAGAATTGGGAAAAAAAAAGTAACTCTTAGTGATATTTTAGGGTTACCACCAATGGAGATCACGTCATTCATCATTGACCTAGTGTTATGAGCAACTTCAGCATTAGAGGCATCTTAAAAGATGGCCCTGGAAGCATAAGAGGGTTAGTCACTCAGTTATAAAGACTATTATATATGAAGGTATCATGAGATTGAAAGTGTCACTATGAGGTGCACATGGGTTGTTTGTAAAGGAAACGGACAGCGGCATGAGACTGCGCATACATTGGTGAGAATGGATTAAGTGAATTGGTTAATTTAGCAATCAATATTGGTTATCCATAATATGGATAGACCACTCGAAGAAATTAGTCTACTGGAGAAAATATATTGAGGATAAGTTATCGCCAACTACAGAATTACCTAGATAATATGCCAAGGATGGCATTGAGAACGTGATAAGGACAGTATGAGTCTTTGATGAGGTAGGTTATATTAATGTATGCACCTGTACCATCCAAGGATTAATTGGAATGTTAATAAATAATTGGACAAGTTGTCATAATCTTCACAGAGGATATAGTGATAGGTCTAAAGGTGAAGGAAGAAACTGAAGGTAAAATGTATATATCATTCGAAAATCTTAAGAGAAAAGAGGTTGGATGACAAATCCCATAAGAATGAGTTTGGGTAAAATGAGTCTAAATTGGGAGACATACAGTAAGTGGCAAAGAAAGTTTGAGGAAAGTGAAGAATAAATATGAGTAATTGTCCTAAGGTGGTAAGTACTAGATGATGAAAGGTAAATCTTGTAATTAATAATTACATGTCTTTTGAAGGATTGCTTGTGCACAGAAGCAACATAGTAGAAATAATTTTATATGCGTCGGAGTAATGGGAGACACATGAATTAAGGTATCCTAATCATGAATTGGAGGCAACAGCCGTAACGGTTGCACTTAACCTGAGGAAACATCACTTGAATGGGTAGAAGTGGAGAAAGTATAAAGACCATAAAAGTCTTAAGGATTTATTCATTCGGAAAGAATAGGAATGAGAAATAAGAAATTTGGGGATTTTGTCAGCAGGTTCCTAAACGAGTAGGGACTGTTATATATTGAGTTCGTAATGCATTAAGGAATGAAAATTTCAAAATATATTTTCTCTCCCTTTCAAAAAATCATTTTCTTCTAAATGTTAACTATTTTTCATCCGATTGAGATGAACAATGCATATGGTGTGACTTCTTGTCTGTGTGACAAAAGTCTGGTGGGCAACCACCCGATTATGTAGTATAAGCCAGAAAGTACTAAAGACTGGCCATCTTGAGTACAAATATGGTTGTTCTCAGTCATATCTAAATTATTTTCTTTCTCATTTATCATATACATTCGAAAATGAGCTTAGTGATCTACGAATCACTCTGATTGTTTTGTTGTAATGATCTTCATTCAAAAGATCTTTATTAAAATTATGTACAAGGTTATCTTTCTATAGAAAGTTTGTACCTTGAGTTTCAAAAAGGGGTGGTGGTAGTTACTTACTATGGTGAGAGCTTTTATACGACTCTGGTTACCACTCATATATAGTCATGCCACCTTACAAAGTTTAGTACGAACTTATAAAGACCATCGACTGAATAAAAAAAGTGATATAAGAAGCGAATTATTGTTGTACGAGACTGAATAGGTTGAAGGCTCAACCTGAGAATTCAAAAGTGAGGTGTGATGATAGTAACCTCGGTTGTTCTCGTATGAATTCCGAGGACGGAATCCTTTTAAGGAGGGGAGACTGTAATAACCCGAAATTTTGACACTTGAGATTATTACGATTTTTGGATAAAAATTTTTCATTTTATGAATGAATGATTTTATGGATTTATTTTCTTCATAAGGTACTTGAAATGTGAGACCGTATTATTAATATACGGGATATTCGAAAATATGCGTATCGGTGTTACGGTAGCATATGCAAACAATATAGGACTTATAATTATTTTGGTCCAGCAAAATAAATTTGAAGACCGGATGGAAGTCGTGGCAGAGTTTGAGAGATGGTGTAAGTGAAGAGTAATTATTCGGAGAATTATTTCGTAAATTCTCGCAACAATTAGAGAGTATTAATTTAATGATTCTAAAATATATTAGAATCATAATATGAGATTTTAAGTTTTTAAAACTTAGGAGGAACGAAAGAAAAGAGAACGAGAAGGAGAGATTAAAATGTTATCGGGAAGTTACGCGACTACCGTACAAACCGAATTAAATATCGAGCTTCGACCACACACCACACAAAAAATCAGTTTGTGCCTTCGTTTCTTCAAGTTGAGCAGCCCCAACCGAAGCTCCATGGGGGGGGAAGAAGAAAAAAATCAAGAACTCACTCATCTCTTGCTTGTTTCTTGAGTTTAATGGCTTGATTCGAAGGTAATCATCTCACCTTGCTTTGTCTTGATTCTTGTAATCATTCCTCCACTAAATCTTCAGTTATGATCCATGGAAGATGACTGTGAACAGTAACTCCGAAAATAAATAATTTGTTTTCTTTGATTCTTGGATTCCTATGGCTTGTTAGATGATTGTTAAGAGTTAATTATGCTATGGGAAGTTGTTTAAGAGCATGATAGATCATAGAATACTTGAAACACTTTTGTGGTGGTTGTAGTATGTGTTATGCCATGTTTGGGTTATGATCTTAGAGTAAATTGTGGTTTGAATGAGTAAAGCTAGTGACTGCGTTTTTGATGATTTGTTGGTAACATTTGGAGTATGGATTAATTGTGATTGGGCTTGGGATGTCTTGAGTACATTCCCAAGTAGTAGTATAAAATGTTTGAGAGTTGTGAGAGTTGATTTGAGCAAGTAAAGAAGTGGTAAATGATGAGCATACAAACAGGTCATGCCTGCCCTGTTTCTGCCTACCAACTGATCAAGGGACCCGACGGGGCTACATTGCCATTCTTGATCAGTTATGGACTTGGTTAGAAAGAGGGTAGTCTCTAGATCGTTTGGCCATAAAAATCATGTCAATCGGAGTTGTGAGTAAAAAGATATGAATTAATTAGTAAAGATAGTCCAGAAATGTTAAAGTCTGTGATCACTGAATTTGGAGCTGCTACCACCCTAGCTAAGTTACTCCATAAATCTTGAAACTTTTATGTAAAATAATAGGAACATCCAGAATGTTCATGGAGAAAGAATTGTGTCATTTCGATTAACGATCATTGAGATATTGTGGTTTTAGTACAAGAGTTATGTTAAGCTTGGTTGCTCAATTGAATTTTTAGTTACATTTTCATAATATTGACTGATTTCTTGGCTTGAGATTGTCATATGTTAATTGTTGATGTTGTTTGAGGAGTTTGGGATTGTTGTTGGTTGGATTGGAGTAGTATAAAAATGGAAAATGATGAGAAAACAAACGAAACCATGCCATTTTTTTTCCTTGAGCTTACTGCTGTAACTGTCCAGAAAATCTGGGAACATTGTTTGTCTGGTCTGAGCAGTTTGATGATATGACTGGATAGTACATAGTATGTAGATCATTTACGCGCTAATTTTGCGTCATTCGGAGTTACGAGTCAAAAGTTATGGACGTTTTAGTATCGGTAGCGCAGTAAATGGAAATCCTGTTTTTGTCCAACTTTGAGGCTATGATTGGACTAGCTACGGAGCTTAATAAAATCTGAAACTTTTATGGGAAATTCCTTGACAATCATAGAATACCTCAGAAAAGAAATCAGGTCAAATGGATTAATTTCCAATTTATTAAAAATGCTAGAAAACAGGGTGTTAAGTGAAATGAACCTGAGGAAAAGGTTAACCAATCATTTTGGGGAATTATTTCGAGCAAGATAGAGGACTTGTCTCGAGTCGACCCAGTAACGAAAGTTGTTAAGGAACATCATGACTATAGTTAGGTGCAAGGAACTTGATTAAAAACTATTGAGAGGATAGTTTTACGAGTAGCTAAAGTAGGCCCGAGGAGGTGAAGTACCGGGCGAAATGTAGAGTAATTGTATAAATTACAATTAACCTTCTACATACATATGTTTACTAAGAGTGAATTCTTATATGATTATAGAGTACCCGGGGCGTGGAGAAGTTGGAATGACATTCCTTGGACTCCAGGCAAGTTTCCGACTCTATCGTTTTATTCCATATCAGAATATTATTAATTCATGGTGATGCTAAAATTTTTGAAATCTTTGACTTAATGATAAGTTCTTCAATTATGCATTTTTGCTGTGTTTGGAACTATCTAGCTTATTTTAGTCGTTGGAAATGCACGTCGGCATTTCATCTTGAATTGTCTTGTTCATTTATAACTTGATTCATCTGCTACTCTGAACTTCTTGAAAAGTAACAGGTCTTTCTATTGTAACTAGTAGAGAAAGTAACTGGTTTTTCTATTGTACAAGGCGACTGATCATCGCGTACAATAGGGCGTTGTTGTTCTGGAAGGTTGTATTAAATTCCCTTCCTTATCTGTTGATTGAAATCCTGTGATGGATTGTCGCTGTTGTTCTGGAAGGTTGTATTAAATTCCCTTCCTTATCTATTGATTGAAATCCTGTGATGGATTGTCGTTGTTGTTCTGGAAGGTTGTATTAAATTCCCTTCCTTATCTGTTGATTGAAATCCTGTGATGGATTGTCGTTGTTGTTCTGGAAGGTTGTATTAAATTCCGTTCCTTATCTGTTGATTGAAATCCTAGAGTGGATTGTTGTGTTATTCTGGAAGGTTGTATTAAATTCCCTTCCTTATCTGTTGATCGAAATCCTGTGATGGATTGTCGTTGTTGTTCTGGAAGGTTGTATTAAATTCCCTTCCTTATCTGTTGATTGAAATCCTGTGATGGATTGTTGTGTTGTTCAGGAAGGTTGTATTAAATTCTCTTCCTTATCTGTTGATTGAAATCCTGTAATTGATTGTTGTGTTGTTCTGGGAGGTGGTATTGAATTCCCTTCCTTAACAGTTGATTGAAATCCTAGAGTGGATTGTTGTTATTCTAGAAGGCTTGATTAAATTTCCTTCTAGGTTTGATGAATGTTTAAGTATTCATCAGGGACTGGAGTAAGGTTGCGTAAGAGGTCGGTGACGCATGACCCAGCCGTAAACTAAAGGCCCATGTGTTGCCTAGGGTGACGTCCCGATAAGGGGTTGTCCTTCTACTAGTAGAGAAAGTAACTGGTTTTTCTATTGTACAAGGCGACTGATCATCGCGTACAATAGGGCGTTGAAAAAAATCTCCAGATTAAGCCCGTTTCTTCCAATTGGAATTTGACGTTGCACTGTAACGAAAGCCTAGGTGCTGTGTTACCGATAGTGTCAACGGGAATGTAATCCACTCTGAGTTGGTTGGTTGTGTTGAGTACCGTTTTATTCGTATATATCAGTTTCATTGTTCCTACACTATAACAAAAGCCGTGGTGCTAAGTTACTAATAGTGTTAAGGGGAATTGATGAACTTCCGTTCATTCTTTTCGCAGTATAATGAACTGCTTGCTTATTGGTACTCAAACTAATGGTACTCGGTGATTGAGGCCATTGTGCTAAGTTATTGATATTGTCAAACTCAATAATCATAAACTTAAATTGTTGTATTGCAGTAACGTGAACTGCATTATTGTTGTGAAAATCTTCTTGCATCGTGCACCTTGAGTCGTTTATTGTCGAAATATAACTGGTTATACATCTTCAATCAGATTGCTAGTTATGTATTTTATTGTGGAATATCCAGTTGGGATAATTATGGCTATCACCTTTTTCCTTGAAATATTCTGATAAATAACTTGCTGAGCATTCTTTGGCTCTTTCTTGCTGTTTGTAAATCTTATATATTGCAGAAAGAGATGACTGTGAATTGTCTACCTCGGGTATTATGTTAAGGAACAGGAAGCTTCGAGCTTGAGCTAGTCAGGTTCCGGACTTCGATAAATGGTGCAAGAAAGACGGGATTCCAGATTAGAATCCTAGACTTGTTGAAAAATATGTAATGTGACAATAGATCTTGGATTAATGTTTACTTCTAATGTAACATCATGTGGAAGTTATATTAGTAGTGTGAGATCCTGAGGTTACATTGGTTTGTAATAACCGTTATTATTTTAAGTTTGTTCCCTGAGACTATAACTCGAGTTGTGTGTTTGGTTTGGGGTCACTGCTTTTATGTTTGGTTATTATAATGGTTAAAGCAGGTGAATGATGTTATTGTGGTGAAAATTGGACCGTGATGACCCGGATTCCAGACCCCGGATATGGGGGCATCACAATTGCTACCCAAGTAATAATAATTAAATCGGTGATTCGATTGAGCCTTTCGTGAATAATGTACAATGTAATGTAATTCCTTTAATCTTGATATTATAGATTAAACTCAAGGCACGTGTCGTGTCATCCTCTTCATAATTTAATCTTTATTTTTCTTGATCGATGAGTAGACTTGTTATTCCCTAGAACAATGTCAATATTTGTAGAAGGGGGGGTTGAATACAAATATTAAAACTTTTTGCTTGTTCTAATATTTGTTCTTAATGTTTGAGAATCAGAAAGAATATGTTCAAACAAAGTTCAACTGATAAATAAACTGAACAAACAGATTTAAAATTACTGATGGATTGATTTTTCCATCAGTATATATTCTTGCTCAATTATCCTATGTTAAAAGAAACCTAGCTGCACTTTTACAAGATTAGAAAACAAATCAACTGTTCTTACAAATATGCTATCAAACTAGAACAGTTGATTAAGAAATATTATCTAACTTATCTGTTTTCTAATAATGCCGCTACACTTGTTTTTATACCACAAGTGTGCTTTTACAATTCCTATTCTAGGATTGTTTCTACCTACCTTCCTTTTACTTTTTTCTATTTTAGAATAAAAGTTTGAAAGACAGCTTCTGATTGAGTCTTCACAGTCATCATAGACTGTCTTCCATAGGTGTTCTTTTGCCTTTTTGGATTTCTGACAGATTGCCTTTTTGTCACAGTCAATTGATAATTTGCTGTTAAGCATATCAATTGACTCTTCCTTAATTCATCAACTGATAATGTTCTTCGATTGATCTTGATAAGTAAGTTGTCTTATCGATTGATAAATGATATCAATCGATATATCAATCGATGGGTCTTCACATCAGTTGATGGTCTTCAACTCTTCACTTGGTTTCTTCGATTGATCTCTCATCCATCGATGCCTTCAATATCAATTGATCATCCTTCACTTATGTAATTTCCTGTCTTCACATAATTACAATTTGACAGTTTAATTTACACAACAATTGATGATCTATATCAATCGACTCTAACATCAATTGATGAATAAAATATCAATTGATTTACACCTTATCGATTGAAATAGACTAAGAACACCTATGCTACAATCCAAATTATCGGTTGATTCAGATAAACACTTCAACTGATAAATGGTTTCCTGATCAATTGATATTTATAACTTTCATATCAATTGATCAGTTACATCAAATAAAATATCTATGATTCTAATATTAATGTTATCATAAAATTATATGTAGATTCCTAACAATCTCCCCCTATTTGTGTCTGTGATATGAACATGCATAAATCTATTTGATGATAACAAAACCCTTAACTATAATCATTTAAATAGAATCAAGAAATTTTCATAGCACTTTTGATGATTATTCTTTGCAGACTGTTCTATTGTCTTCAATTCTTCATGATCTTCAATCTTCAATTACTTCTTCTTCTTCTTTTCAGCATTTTCTTTTAATTGCCTCATAAAGGTGCTCCTCAATATTGCTTCATCTTCGTCAGTTTCCCTAAGTTACCTCATAAGATAGTGGATTTCCTCATCTGTGATTTTGTCCAGATACTTGCAGATATCAAAGAATTTTGTATTGCCTTCCACATCTATAAAAATCATGGCATACTTTGGTTCCAAAACCACCTTCTTGACTTGAGATTTCCATAGCTTCAAATGAGAATCAGGTTCAGCTTCAGCTTTTGCTCTCCTCAGTTTTGAGATTTGTTGTTGGATTTCCTGAGAAATAGTCACATTGAGTTTGTACCTTTTGTTTAGAAGAGGTAGAATTGTCTTCAACACATTGTAGCCCTGCTTCATAATCGCCTTTATTGAGTAAGTGAGTTTAGAACCATTTTCATACTCCAACCTCATGGATTCCTCTTGATTTAAAGTTGCAGGATGGGTTCTAACTCTAATTAATCATTTCTCACTTACAACTGGAGTTCCTTTTAATTGGTATCCTTCAAATTTCACTTCCTCCTTGATTTCACCTTGAGTGACTTGAGGATTCTCCTGAACCACCATTTTCTGAGATGAATCTGCCCTTTTCTGGGCCATTGCTATTTTTCTCAATGGTTGCTCTGCCTGTAGCTCTTCCAAATGCCATTGCATTTCCATCTGTCTAGCAATCTCTTCATTCTCCTTTTCTCTCCTTGAGGCATCTGAGATTCCTGTAGTGATGGCTCCTTGAAGTAGCTTTTGGCCTACTGGTTCAGTTTTCTTCTTCTTCTCTTCTTTAATCACTATTGTTTTCCCTTTCTTTTTTTCTTTAAATGCTTCAACATCCAATTAAAGAAAAGCTTCTGTATTTGAGTTGCTTTCCTGAGTGGCCCCCTTTGCACTTTCATTTACTGCTCTGATTTGAGCAATAAATTCATCTAAATTTCCTGACTCTGCAGCCTTTGCAACCAACTCAGTGTTCCTTTTTAGGGTTTTAAGTCTTTGACTTTCCCTCTCAATCATTAGTTGAGTTTCCTTTTCTCTAGAATTTCTTCTAGCTTCCAAATCATCTTCATTTTTCTTAACATCTCTCTTTTTGTTTTCCATGTCATTTTCGGAATATTTTGAAGATTGACCCTTGTACCTTCCACTGCTACTTGCACCACTTTTTGAGATCCTGCTGTGACCACCCAAATTAACTCTAGGATTATCACTCCTAGCTCCTCCAATACCACCATCACCATCTTTATCATTATTCTTCTTTATATTCTCCCCTTTTTGTTATCATCATAATTAGGAGGTGGTGGCATCCTGTCAAGAAACTTCTGAAGAATTTCAGCATGTAGAGTATGTCCTCTAATTATAGCTTCCATCTTAGTTTCTATCGACTCTACTCTCCTTTCCAAGGCTGAAAAATTCTTTGACTCCTTAAACAATTTATCCTTAATCTGCACCAGAGTGTTCATTAGTAGTTTCTCGTCCAATCTTCTTTCCAATACATCCTTGTTTGTTGAGATTGAATCTTTGATGCTGTCAAATTCCCTTCTTATGCTAGTGACTGTCATTTTCTGCAATTTTAACTGATCCTTCATGCAGGTGGCAATTCTCCTGTGAGTTAAGTCTTCAATGTTCACCTCCATCATTGCCCTTCTGTATTGTGATAGGATCTCTGTTTCTGCATCTTCAAGAGAACCTTCAATGGTACTCATCCATGGCTCCTCATCTAAATCACTTTCTAGATCACTAGGAGTCATATGACAAACATCTGTGACATTGACCAAACTTTCCTTCAAGTTTCTAGTTCTCTGTTCAGCATGATTAATGCCTAAGAGTTGTTCAGCATCCCTGTTGCTTGATGTGGCTAGTCTCTGGTACCTTGGATCAAGATGGACAAAGTTGCTTGGATCCAAGTCACCTGCATCAACTTCCATATCTTCAACAGCTACTTCCTCCAATAATTCAGCTTCTTTCTCTACACCACTTCCTCCTACTTCATTTGCATTAGGGACTCCCCCTAACTCCTTTACTCCCTCCTCTTTAGACATCAATTCAATTTCTAACTCCTGAGCATATTCAATAATTTTTCTGTCACTCTCACTCATCTCTCTATTTTTCATTAGGATCTCATCCTGGAACCTCACCTCTCCTTCACTCATTATCTGTGCACCTTCTAAGGTGGGCCCCTCAAGTGTTTCACTCTCATTCCTGGAAGAAGTAGGAATGACCTCACTCACTCCCTCTCCTTTTGCCAGGTTGCAATCATGCCTCTCACTCAACTCACTAAATCCTATAAGTGTTTGTGCAACATCAATTGATTGGGTATCAATTGATGTTATGAAAATATCAGTTGATAAGGTGTTTAGGATATCCATTGATTGATGCATACCCATCAATCGATCTTGAGTATCGATCGATGGCTTATCAGTCAATGGCTGAATATCAATTGATGTTGAGACATCAATTGATGGAGTAGAAACACTTGATGTAATTATTTGAGAAGTTACATTTGAGATGATTTGAGAAATGGAATCCTGAACTTCCTGGGAAGAAAATTCAGAATTGAGTGTTGGCTTCTCCTTGAGTAACATAGAAGGAGAATCTGAAAATACTTGATTGTCTATCAAAACATTTTCTGAAAAAATTTGATGTGGAGGAGAGAAAGGAATGGAAATAGATAGAGAATGGGACTGCAACTCCACATTTATTGGAGATGCATCAAACTGAATTTGAGAAGGCTCCACCATAGTTTCCTGTGATTTTACAGTGTGTGAATCCCCTTGTGCAAAGGTTACCTTATTCTTTCTCCTTTCATAGGATTTGGGGGTTTTGGCTTGAGTGTCCCCATCTTTGTTCTGTGCCCATGGTTGTGGGCTCTTTTCAATATTGACATCTTTTTGGGAAGATGCCAACAGAGATGTAGTATTATCCTTGTTAATATCCATAGTCTTTTGGGAGACTGTGGAGTGGGTAGGTTTGGGTTGCACACCCTCTCTCTCCTTATTCTTCTGGGTTCTTTGATTTTCCCCAGTTCCCTCACCAGAACCTTCTCCATCTAATCTATCACCACCTGGAGTTTTTCTTTTCTTTGGTTTTACAACAACAGATTTTTGGGAACCTGTTGAGGTTGGTTTCTTAGATTTGATTGAGGAAATAGGTAGTGTGGCTTGGGTAGGAGGGATAGGGTTACTGCTAGCACCCTCCATTGCCACAGAAGGCAAAGAAACTTGAGTTTCAGAAGAAGTAAGGGAAGAAATAAATACCTGAACAAAAGGTGGATAGATCAATTCCACATTGCTGTGAAGATTGATCCTGACCAAGTCCTTAAAGACCCTTTTGTTTTGAGTCCAACACTCAAGGGTTTCAGTTTCCCTGCAAATCTCAATTTCTTTGACCAAGTGGTTAATTATAATCATGATAAATCTAGCATAGTATATATGATTAGACATATCATGCTTCTTTCCTAACTTAGCAGCAATTTCAGACAACAATATAGAAGAAAAATCATGATATTCATCAAACAAAACACTATATGCTATATGTTGCATGCTTGAAGTTATGGCATCAAAATTACTAATTTTACCACTAAAGCATTTTATTATTGCATCAAAGAAATAAGATCATTCTCTCCTAAGGTGTTTTCTAACTATTTTCCCTAAATTGATGTCAGAATTTGCATAATTAACATCCCTAAGCATGTTTCTAATATCTGATTGACTAGGCACATTATCAGTATTATTAACAGGCAAATCTAAACATTCATTTAAAATTAAAGTAGTAAGAATGTATTCTTGTCCTTTGCAGTAGAATTTAATGCTCGAGAAGTCATCAACAACTTCTGCAGAGGTCCAAAACTCTTCCACCAAATTGCAGATTATTGTTGGTGCTTCCTTCAATGCTTTCTGTATCTTGCCACTTCCCAGGAATTGCATCAAAGGATGAAATTCCCTTGGATCTTCTTCAACCACAGTGCAAGCCACAAAATTATTTAATTCATAGATGAATCCGGCTTGAGATATTTTCTTGGATGAAGATGTCATTTCCTTGAGTAGAAGATTAGTAGTACAAAAGCTTTGAAGATATTAAGAAATTTGAGTACTGAGAGAAAGAGGGTTGTGATTAAGTTCGTAGATTGAGAGAGAGAGAGAAAGAGGTAGAGAAATTGTTAGTAAAAATGTAAGTAGGAATGAACAATGTTTTAATCTCACTATTTATATTTTCTAATTTCCCAATCAATTTCTTACTCAAAATAGAACTTAATCGACCGTTAAAAAAAATAAGAGTAAAAGTTACTAATTTTGGCAATCGACTGTTATACATACAGGAATGTACGTATTAATCAATTGATAAAACAAGTAATCAACGGCTAGATTTTTGTACAGGTCGATTGATGACATGGATCCCTCTAAATTCCAGATCATCGATTGATAAATCTTGTTCATCGACAGGTACTCTTATCCATCGATAACTAAATATATCATCAATTGATATATTTATCTGTCGATAGCTACAGACATCAATCGACAAGTAAATATATCATCAATTGATATATTTATCTATCGATTGCTTCAGTAATATCCATTGATATGTAAAATGCTTATCAATTGATTAATGAAAAATCAACAGATTAGCATTATCAACGGCTACCTACTAGAACTAACACCACCACTATATTTGCTGAATCTGATGTACATATATATGTGATGCCTAATCTTCTATCTGTGCTCTAGAAGTTCGTATCCATTACTAATAACTACTCTATGCATCTCATTTCACTCACTGTACGCTCTATTCACACACCACCATAATTTGTTTAGGACATACCATATGTCACATACCTGACTCATTCAGTAATAAATCGAAGTAACACTTATCGTGTGCCTGAACTCCTGCAATACCTTACATAATTAATCCCCAGTGCACTTACTTTAATCAACACGAACTGACATTTACTATGGTTTGGATAAAATTCATGAAAACATTTACCCCGGAACCTTTTTGACAATAGGTCCCATAGACCTTGCAGTATAAAACCTTTAGGCCCCAACAAACCCTTTATATTTCTCCAAGATCCTCCCAATTAAGACTGAAATAATTATTTTTCCTAGGACAGATGTCGAATCCTACAGTCTCAACAGGTTCATTTACCCCCTCAACCAACAATAACTTATCTCAGGAAGAGACATCTAATATAGGAGATGCTCATTCAAAGGTACCAAAATCAGTTAGTGGCCGAACTAGATCTAGAGTGGTGGTTTTAGATGCCACAGCTGGTACCATATCCATGAAAACACCTAGCCCTCCTATAGACCCTTCTCATCCTCCAACAGTCAATACCACACCCATAGATCTTTCCTTATCTTCTGAGGGTTGGGATGATAAGGTTCCAAACCCTCCAGTTGTGTCTCATATAGACTTTGTAACCTCCCTCCTTGACCAATCTTAGCAACCCTTTTTTGATAATGATGGTGGAGCCTCATTTGATGAAGTGGAGGTTAGGGAAATTGTGATAGAGAGAAAGAGCTTCCAAAGAATGTTGGTGCCACTCCTGCCTGTGAGATAATGGACTCTTCCATGACTGAGTCCAAATTAGAGAAACTCTTGGAGACCAGTATCCCAGGATGCAGATTAGTGGTACCTCTAGCTGGTGAGAGGTGCCACAAATTTGAGAACATGAACCCCAATAGGCCGGTATATGAAGTTGTGGTATCTGCAGTGTATTTTAAACTAGGCTTGTCAATGCCCATGCACCCCTTCCTAGTTGAGGTATTGGAATTTTATGACTTGGCACCTATGCAGTTTACCCCCAATTCTTATATGATGGTCATCTGCATGTATATCCTGTATGCTGACCAGTACTAGGAACCTCTTACTGCCCGGGAGCTACAGTATTTCTACCAACTGAAAGAGATTGGGAAAAAGATTAGTTACTTCTATTTGACTGTTTGGGGGGTTCATTATGGTAAATGCATCAGAGGAAATAAAAAGGGGATGTATGATTAGGTGGAGCAATTCCTATATTACTATGATTGCCCTATCTTGAGAAAAGATTTCAATGTTCCCAAAATAAGGAACTTTTTCCTTATTTTCCTATCTTCTCAACACTTCTTCCATTTAGAATATCTCTTGCCTTTTGTCCTTCCTTGATCTTCCATGTAGGGATCCCCAAACAGACCCCTTGGAATGAGCTCATAGGGAAGCTGAAAAAATATTGACCTTGTGTGCTAGGCTTCAAGATAGTGAAAGTTTGCTGACAGTTTCCAATCTGGAAACAATTGGTTTCTGCATTGGTAGAGGTCTCGGCCTTTCTGTTGAGGAAGAGGAAGCTGGTGGTGGTACTTCCCAAGCTGTAGGTTCCCATAATCCATTACCTGTTCACACATATGCAACTTATTTTTTGTTTATATAGTTTTTAGCTCTTCCACATTATGAACCTCATATATGTATATTGCCGTCTTTGCCTATTTATCTGACTTCTCTTTGTCATAGTTTCTCTTTTGCTATTTTGCAAACATGGCTCCAGTGATACCTTATTTCGTTAAGAAAATAATTAACTATGAAGATATGTTCAAGGACGAGGATGTGGAGATGTTGGATACCCCTATTGATGCTACCCCTATATCCACAGCCCTTACTCTCCCAACTCCAAAAGAGGCTTCGAGAACCTTCTCAAAGAGGAAGATATCATCAGGTTCCCAATGTACAGCTTCTACCCTTACAACCCGTTCTAGAAAGAGGTCCCGACTAGCTGTGGTGCCTGCTGCTTCTCCTGAAATGGAGGCTTTTACCAGGATGTTGGGGGAGCAGGTTCTGGAAAAAGCTATGGTTGATTGGTCGAAGATGAAAATGAGTGATGCCTTCCAAGCTCTATTAGCTTCTGCTACCCAAAGTACCTTTTTGCAGTTAAGGTTCGGGGAGTAGCTGATGGCAGCTGCTAGGGGTGACCAGAAGCTGAGAGAGGAGCTGAAGGATGTGAAGAACAAACTCAAAACCTCTGAGGAAGAGAAGAGGAAATTGGATGAGGCCAACAAGTAGCTAAAGACATCTGAATCCATGTTGACTAAGGAGAGGGGAACATTGAGCAACATGGCTAAGAAGCAGGAGCATGAAAGATCTGAGCTTGAATCTAAACATGATGTGTTGCTTCAACAATTGAAGAATCATATGGATGCTCTTTAAGGTGCCATGAACACATTTAAACTCTTAGAGCTCCCAAGGAGAAATCCAAGTATGAAGATGGTTATGACTTTGGTGTCAAGACTATTTGAGGTCCATGTATGAAAAGGTGCCAAACTTTAATTGGTCTCTCCTTGGTGAGAATGTTGTGGTCATAATAGGTGAGTTAAAAAATGAAGATCTAGCTGCCATTGAAGGGAACCTAGAAGTTCCTGATGCGGTGGAAGCGGCCGTGAAAGTAGCGGAACCAGCTCCCACACCTCAAGCCCTACAGACTAAGGTTCCAGCACTCCATCCCGATGGGGCCCTTTCTAAAGGTGCCACTTCCACAGCTCCTGCTGAAAAAGCTTCCTCTAATACTGAGGACACTCCTCTTGCCGAATGATTTCCATTATCTCCTCTTTTACTTAGCTCTTCTTTAATGCTCCTTGAACATTTACCGTCTTTGGGTTGCTGAATATTCTGAATTAGTTTTTCTAAATGAGGGGATAAGCACATCTAATGCTCCACCGATGTAATTTGAATATTTTCTGGTTTCTTGGATGCTTTTAATATTTGCTTTCATAATTCTGCTCTTCTCTGAAGTTTTCAGCTTATATAATCATGACACATGCTTTATATCGTTCTAGAATGATTGCAATATGATTATATAACTTCTAGGTGCCTTCCATTATGACTAGTGTCATAATCTCATACTTAAACCGCATACTTATCCCTGGTAGGAGCTTTCTGGATAGCTCCCCATAACACAATGATCATATAGAAATATTATCAACATGAATTTAATAAGTGAGTGGGAGATATAGCTTGAACCTGATATTAATGTATGTGGTATAATTTGAAGGGTATCGAGGCACAAACGCAACAGAATAAATGCGAAAAATAAATCAAAATAGCGAAACCCTCCGCAGGATCCATACGAAAATATAATATTTAATTCGGAGATCATGATGTATTACCGTTTAGAGATTTAACGAATTAAAGATAGAGATTATGGAGGTCCAAAGCTCGTATGATCACCACGTATCCCGCAGCATGCGATCTACATTCTAACGGTATCTACACGAATACTTGATCTTCGAAGGAGGAAGGATATACTATCACGAATACTTGATCTACACGAATATTTAATACATTGGGAGGAATACTTGATCTACACGAATATTTAATACATTGGGAGGTAGATCCAATATTTAATACTTGATCTACACGAATACTGTTAAATACATTCTAACGGTATCTACACGAATACTTGATCTACACGAATATTTAATACATTGGGAGGAAGGATATACTAGCACCCAAGCTATTTCTGTCAACCTTTATCTCTCTCTATACGGCTAGAGTTTTTCCAAAACTGAATTAGGTTACTCCTAGAGAAAGAGATGTATTTATAGCGGAAATAAACAAGCCCTTTTAGCCCATCATCTGATTGGGCCTTATATTTAATTAATATATATATAATTTGAATTTGAATTTAAATAATTAATTGAGTCAAACTTAAGTAATACTCAAATATAATTCGAATTATAAATTAATTCACATTTCTAATTTTTATTAATTAAGTCCAACTTAATTAATATGCAAAATAAATTTGAATTACTATTAATTCTCCTAAAAGTGTTCTTTGTGTGTGACCGTTTAGATTATTATTACATTGGCAATAATTTTATTATCCAATAACAAAAGTATAAACAATGAGCGGTATCTAATAATACATCATTGCTACCCAAGTAATAAAAATTAAATCGATGATTCGATTTAGCCTTTCGTGAATAATGTACAATGTAATATAATCCCTTTAATCTTGATATTATAGATTAAACTCAAGGCACATGTCGTGTCATCCTCTTCATAATTTAATATTTATTTTTCTTGATCGATGAGTACACTATTAAAATCAAATCAAAATTTGAGCACGGCCGTGCATTTCATAGTCTCACTCAAACAAGAGGCAAATAATATCACTCCTAAAATTAGGAGGATTAAATCACATCTAGATCATTTATATTTCTCATATGATTCATAATATACCCAATGTCCACTTTTATCATTACTTGGTCAAAGATAACTTTTAATGTAATCAAAGTATATTAATTCTCTTATAGAAAGATAATGATTACATGTCTATGGATCATTACACCATTATCACAGTGAGAATTACTTATGACACTTATTAACATGTAGAATATCACGGCGGGTCATTCTAGTGCCATGCATTGAGACATGCACTTATGTTATTGACTTTAGTATCACCATACCTATAACCAATGAGATGTGGTCATCTGTCAACAAACATACTAGTATTTATGCATTATTATTGTCCTTGAATAATAATACTCGACTATGAAATTTTAGGAATAAGATATTATTCATATAATCTCATTTTTAAGTCACATACTTCAAGATATATAATACGTGTCAAAATTTCATAGTCATTATTATTTTAAGAATATTATATTAAGAATTGTCCTACACTTGTCCAAATGACTTGAAACTTACGGAATGTCACTAGAATATTTAAAAAGATGTTTAGGATATTTTTCATAATTTTTGGGTGACTTTTATTTTTGACCTGTATTCCCGTATACAAGATTGGTTGTTTAGTCAATTAAAAGTCAATGAATGTCAACTCCAAATTGAGTAGAATTTTGACCATGATCTATTAGAATTATTCCCAGATGGCACCCAAAGTTTCATAATTTTTGGAGCATATTTTTATAAACGTTATATTTCCAATGTATTGTTTGGTTATATATTTATTAGCTTAAATAAATTACTGAATGAGGCTAGCACATTTTTTCATGCACCCATGTGAGTTATAACAGTTTATTGAACACAAATTTGAATTGTTGTACCTTTCCTTGATTTATGCACAGCTTGTCCCCTTGTCCCCTAATTAATTAAATTAAAAATGCCTAATTTTTGGTTATAAATAAAGCCTCATCCTCCCACCATTTCTTATGTCATTTTGCGCCAAGTAAATGATGCAAAGTTCTCTCCCAAGAAGCTCTTAACATCAATAGGTTTTCATCTCTAAGATTTCTTGAGTTGTAAGATTAGTTTTTTCATAGATATTACCCCTTACAAGCTTAAAAACCCATATACTTGCACAATTTCCACACACACCTTGCAAGTCTCTTTAGGCTACCCAAAGACCATATTCCAATAGCCCTTAGACTTTTCTATTTGCCCCCAAATTTATATCATAAGTTGATGTGCAGTTGGATGTGGGATTGAAAGAATGTATTCGAAAAAACACAAAAAGAAGTGGGTGGGATACGAGAAAACAAAGCATGAAGGTACGGTGTTAGTATATGCTGACACATATGGGATTGCTTTAAAATATAACAAAGGAAGCTTACCTCGAATAGTGGTGGAAAAAGGAAGCCTGGTGCTGATGTTGAAAGCTCGAGTTGTAGCGGAGTTTTGGCTGGCTTGAAAGATGAAGAGACGTAGAAGAATTGAAATTTTGAAGAGATGTGGAGGAGTAAAAGGAAATAAGGGTTTATGTGTATGTATATATAGGTGAAGAATGGTAGCAGTTAGTGGGGGACAGTGTAGATAGGTTGCATCACGAGAGTGGATAGGAGAAAGGCATGAAGAGCCATGGCTCATGTAAATGCGGTAATCAATGCACATGTTATTAAGGCAAGGTACAGGTCCACAACATTCAAATTGAAATTGGAACGGGTTGGATGGATAAGGAAGCCCAAGACTTTCGGGCTGACATTAAGGTTTAAAATTCAAAATACTCAGCTCATTAGATAATGTTAGGAAGGTGGATAAGTGGTGGAACCTCTGCTGCAAGTCAGATACATGGCAAGTAAGCTTCCGCTTAAAGGTCCTTGAGGCTGTTGTCTAATATAACTTGAGGTAATTTCTAGAATGTAATGTTTTTTGTTTTTTAATATTAAACAGGTTATGCTGATTTATTTACGATATGAATTATTGCATTAGTGCTGCTGTAGATTATTTCTTGTTTCTTACGCTGGGTTAGCCAGCTTAGAAATAATTTATGGAAGTTGTGCAATAGTTTATAGTAGGTACAAGTGAAAGGATTGAACCTCTATTTCAGGATTGGTTCCTTTTGCATTCAATGGATACAAGGAACCGGAGGGTAATTGTTGTGCCCAAAATCTCACATGGGCTGGACTTCGACCCATAGGTTGTTTAAGGTCCAATCCACTAAGTAACTAGCCCTCTAAAGAGGTTCCAATATAGAATAAGAGGCGGTAGGAAGGTTCCATGGTGATCAAGTGAATCATGGAAGCTGCCAAGGAGGTTTAGAAGGTAAGGGGTCCATCCAAGGATGAAGAACAACTAGGAGAAAAGGTCCTAGTGAGGCAGAGATGCCACTGTCCAAAGAGCTTCCGTTATATTGAGGCTGGAACCTAATTTGAGGAGATTCCAAGAGTCCAATAAAGTTGGGGACTAATCTGGGAGGTCCTGATGTGATATTATTTCCCGGAGTAGGTTCCAAGTTCCTTGGGACAGGTTCCAGAAACTGGCTACCAGGACGGCTCCTTGGTACCTCCTCGAATGATAGTTCTACATGGACTGTTGTACATGATTTTTAGGAGACAATCTCTCAACAATTATGGAGGATAATTACCATTTTATTCTTATCTAATTAAGGATAATTACAAGGGAGATATACACAATTATATGTTCGGCCGATTATACAAGAGATAGGAGCTTCCAAGGAGTCCTAACCTACTTGGACTCTCCTTGTAGCTCAAATACTTCGAGATATACATCAAGCAAGAGGATAAATCTTATCACAACACAGCTGATCACTCATCCAAAGAGTCATGAATACGTAGAACTACATATGGACTTGATCCTTATAAATAGGTTATGTAGGCAACTAGTAAATGGTTTGGAAACACTTAGAGGGGATGAGAGAACATAAATAACTCAAGTATTCGTGGATACTCTGAGGTATTTCACTTGTGTAATCTCAGAGTTATACGTTCGTTCTTGGACCTTTGCTAGCTCAGTCACATCATCATCAAAACTACCATCCGTCCTCAGTCAAAACTCGATCAAGAAGCTATTTCTTGGCCAAAGTTCATTATTTTTCTTCTACTATTCCAGTAACGGGCCTCCATAGTGTTGTACCAAATTCCTCTCATAACATCTGGAAAGCCAAACTTGGGTGTCTAAATCAATTAAATTTTAAAAATTAACTTTTACACATAAAATTTTTATATTATATATAAAAGTTATTCAAATTTGTATAAAATTAATATTTTAAAATTAGAACTCTATGTTATCTTTATTATAGATTATTAAATTAAAAAAATATAAATAAGTTAAAAAAAAGGTCAAATATAAGATAAGTAATACATAACTAGATTATATATTATTATATAATAAAAAGTTATTTACATAAAAGTTGAGTAACGAATATTTGATCGACTAAGTACAATAGAATTTCCATAAATGAATATTCAATAAACAAATAATCTCGTCAAATAAATAATTTTTTCCGCTCCTAAAATTAATAGAGACGATGTATTTTTTTATCTAGATAAATATATAATCTCTATTAATTAATATAATTTTTTGGCCTGAGCCATTTCATTTTTCGACGTTTAACTGTCATGGATATTAAATCATTGGTAAAAAGGTGTAATTTCCGGACACCACAACCGGTATCACGTTAGACCCCCTTAGACCCAACACGTGACATGTAAATCGGACTAACTGAGCGGTAAAACCACACTGGTGGCTTTTCGATTTAGAGTGTGTGAAAAATTTGTCACGTCCCCGAGAATCGAACTTTGGTTACTTTGGTCAATAATCAGTGCTCTCACCAATTCAGCCATTAAAAGTACATAATTAAATAAAAATATAAATTTTTAAAAATTTATCAAAAAATAATTAAACTACAAAAAAATAAAAATAAAATTAAGTTGGGCCCGTTGTCTCACACAGGATTTTACACCCATTCTATTATGGACGGTTAAGTAATTGGATCTGTATTTAGCAAATAAAGATTGTTGAGAAGTAGCCGTTACAAAATAAACAATTTATTCAAATTCAAAAAAACGACCGTTAGTGTCAGTTTCCTAATTTCCCAATTGCGAAAATAACAAATAAGGTTAGGGTTTGTACCAAATAACCAAGAAGAAGAAATTGAAGATGGTGAGACAAAGCCCTGAAAAGATGGAGGAAAGTATGTTCAGTCCCAGGTTCAGATCTGTAGCCGAAATGGCGGGCTGGGATGAAGAAACTCTTTTAGTTGCAAGCTTAGTTGTTGAAGACACACCGGACCGACAAATCAAACATAAGAGACGCACTGATTTGCACTTCAAGACCCCTCCTCCATCCAACTCAACAAGGTACATCTTACACACATTCCTTATATTCGTATTGGTATATTTTTTCCGTCTTGCTTTTCTGTATATCTTTGAATGATTATGTGTTTGTGTTCTTTTTCCAAGACTCTTGCAAAAAATTATATATGGCTGCTTGGAGGGATTACATATGTATGATAGTGTGTGGGGAATTGTTTAATTTTTTTTCTTACGAAATCATAGAAGAATGTTATGTGTAGATGTGACTACTGTGTGTGCTGTGTGCCTGCAATTGTTCGAGTCCTGTTTTTTTTTTAAATCATGGGTAAATGAATGAAGTGTAAGTGTGTGAATGATTTTTCGATGTTTCCAGAAAACGCAGGGTTCTGAGGAGGAGTTCTGCTGCTATACCTGTGATGGTTCTTGATCTTGATGTTGATGATGAAAGTCCTAAAAAAGGTAATAGTTTTGTATCTTTTTAACTTGTTAATAAATTTCTTATCGTTCAGCTTTTTGATTTTTTTCCACTAATTTTTTTAATTGAATTGATAAGTAGGGAGTGGAAAGAAGAAAAAAGAAATGAAAAAGAGTCCGGGTTCTTGCAAGAAAAAGGAAGAGTCTGCAGCAATTCCTTGTATGGATAAACTCCGTGAGGAACTTTCTTGTGCTGTAAGTGCTTATCCTGTTTGTTTATGTCACTGAATTTAGATATATCTTGTCAATTTAAATTGTTGGCTGAGCAAAATTTACTTGACAGATCTGTCTAGAGATTTGCTTTGAACCCAGTACAACTCCATGTGGACACAGGTACATTCATATATCCAGCAACATAATTTTAGGTTCAGTTTTCGTTGAATTTAATTTTGTATGTTCAGTTTTTGCAAGAAATGTCTGCGGTCTGCTGCTGACAAGTGTGGGAAGAGGTGTCCAAAGTGCAGGCAGCTTATCAGGTGGTTTTTATTTTTGAATCAGTCTTGTCTAGTATGATACTAGTATACTATAGCATAGCTGTTAAATACTCTAGCTTACGCTTGATGGATTTGCAGTAATGGGAGATCTTGCACTGTGAACACAGTTCTTTGGAACACTATACAACTCTTGTTTCCAAAAGAAGTTGAAGCAAGGAAATCATCTGGAACTGTAGATAGTCAAGAATCCAAGCGCCAACGCTTGGCAACACGCAACAGAGACCAGAGCGTTTGCCCCTTGAATGATGATTTAGATACAGAACTTGAGAGCTCGGCAAGGCGGAGGAGTAATCAAAATTTGAGAAATAGGGGTGTAAGGTCTTCTGGAATCAGGACAAGAAGGGTAAATGACGATGCTAGAAATAGGGTACGAAGAAGAGAGCATTTGGCTGTTCAAGATGAGGACGCTGCGTTTGCATTGAGACTGCAGAGAGAAGAGTTTATGGAGGCTTTTAGGCCATCTGATGAACAACAACAACCAGCACCGCAGCAAAGAAACTCCTCCACTCATTTGGCTAGAGCTAACTAGAGAGCTATAGCTTCAAGAGCCATGAACATTCGTGTTAGAGGGCGACAAAACTAACACCTAGTTGGTCAAGACACCCCTATTTGTTTGTTGAAGAATGATTAAATCATTTGTGTTATACTTTGTTTTTAAACTGAAGGGAAAACAATGCGTGTCATTTCGTTATTTGATTGATTTTTGAATGATTACCGTATATTGATTGATGGTTGGAGTTTGTATTGGAACTGTGAACACCTACGACAATGTTCAATGCTAGTAGTACATATAGCTATTTTATAATTAATACATGATTTTTGGTGTTAAAATAAAAATTTGTAGTTCAAAGTGGAAGTATATGTGTCTTATCTATGTTTCAAAAATGGTTAAATATTAATGTGCTCATTGAAGTGGAATTTTATTATCAACGGATAAAATTCAAGTCATTTAAGTTTTAATAAATATTCTATTGGTAATTTTAAATATGTATTCGAGGATTGATAATGACATTTATTTTAAATTGTACAAATTTGTTTTACATGCTATTATAACTAAATAAAAACTTATAAATTTTTGTGTTTTTAATAATATTTTTAAAATTTATTAGATTATGTTACTATTTTTTTATTAATTTTATAATTTTTTCTTTTAATTTATTATTTAAAAAATGATTATACACAGTAAGTCTCATTTTATTTACAAAATATAACCTATGAATGTAAATTTATACATCGTATGATTTTTAATGGTTTATTTAAATTTTAATAATTTTGAAAAATATTTATACTTATTTTTTCTAATGTAGGCGTTACTAATATTATATTTTTGTCAACTTAAGTGATGTAAATGAAGCAGACCAGAGCTTTCGGACAAGTAAAGTCGAATCCAAAACCTCGTCATAAATCTTTACAACTAGGCCATATCATCTCATGTAAATTAATATTTTGAGTCTCTTTAAAGAATAATATAAGAAAAGAATAGAGGGCGAATAGTCATGCCTGGGTGTGCATGTTTCTGAGTCTTGTTCAAGTAACAAGTTTTTGTTAATTTCTTTTTATCCATGGCATATGATAAGTCAAATCTGGATAGTTTGTATGCAAGTTTAACGCTTGAGGAGAAAGAGGAGGGAGGAGTTGTGATCGGAAATGATAAGATCCAGGAAAAGAAGGAGACGTTTGTTCTCGTGGGGAGATTCTTGACGGACAAAAATATTAATTTTCAGGCAATGCAAAATGTAATGGCCTCGCTATGGAGACCCAGGGCATGGAGGTACATGATATTGGGGGTTTCAGATATTCTACCATATTATGGATATGGATATGAATAAGGTGATTGAAGGAGGTCCGTGGTCATTCGAACAAAATATGTTGGTATACACTAGATTGAATGGAGCCGAGGAGGCAAACACAGTATCGTTAAATGAAATGGTCATATGGGTACAGGTGTACGAGTTGCCTGCTGGATTTATATCTGAAGCTATACTGCAGAGCATTGGGATGTATATCGGGAAGTATGTTAAAGTTGATCCATCAAGTTTAGAAGGTACGTGGAAGCTTTATGTGCATATAAGAGTCAAACTGGATATTGGGAAACCACTGAAACGTCGAATGAAAATCAAAAGAGAAAGAGGGACTTGGAACTGGGTAAATTTCAAATATGAATGTCTGGGGAATTTTTGTTTTGTATGTGGAATTCTGGGGCATGTTGAAAGAGATTGTAGCGTAGTATATGCTAATCCAGACGAGCAAATGGAGAAGGCACATGGGGCGTGGTTAAGAGCACCAAATCGTAATGCAAGAAATAATGTGGGAGCACGATGGCTGCGTAATCTGAACGGAAGTGCTGGAAGGCCGGAATACGGAGGTGGTGGCAGAAACAGTGTACCGGAAAGTAGCAGTACAGAGGTAAATGCGAGATTTACGGAAGATGCGGGTGTCATGCGCGAGAAAGAAGGAGATAAGGGAGCAGTTGTAATTGTAGCAAGAAATCAGGAACAGAATATGGAAGGTGAAAATTCAAACATGGGCAGGGAATCAGATGAATTAAATGTAGTTTTGGATACTAAACGTAAAAGGATAGAAAAAGAAAAACAACAAGTGGGCCTTGGACCAGATGGAATGTTACTAGATGGGCCTCTTTTAAATTCTGGAGATAATACAAGTGGATCGAATGTGCCAAAAAACTTGCATGGGGCGGGCCTTGGTTACCAGGCCCGCCGAGTATTATGAGTTTCCTTGTTTGGAACTGTCGTGGGCTAGCCAAACCTCGAACAGTTCGATTTCTAAAAGAAATCATAAATCAAAACAGGCCAAATTTAATTTTTTTTGTCGGAGACGTTGGTGAGAAGAAATAGAGTTGAGGAGGTATGCAAGTTAATACAATACACTGGCTGCTATACTGTTGATACTCATAGCCATGGGGGAGGATTATCTTTGTTCTGGAAGAATGAAACGGAAGTAGAGATTAAGGGTAGCTGTAACCATTATATAGACTTTGAAGTTTGTTGTACTGAGGTGGAAAGGTGGAGGTATACAGGTTTTTACGGATGTCCGGAGAGATATCGAAGGAAAGAATCCTGGGATCTGATTCGGGGTCTGACTGGGAAATCAAGATTGCCATGGTGTATTTTGGGTGACTTCAAAGACCTTATGCACACTCATGAAAAACAAGGAAGAAGAGGAGATCAGATGTGGCTTTTGGAGGGATTTAAGAAGACTATAGAGGAGTGTAAATTAAAAGATATGGGATTTCTGGGAAATGAATTCACATGGGAGCGATGTAGGGGTACTGCAGTCTGGGTTCAAGAGCGCCTGGATAGAGGATTTTCAAACCAAGACTGGTTTAATATGTTCCCTCATGCTACGGTTAAGGTGCTGGAAGTGTCGGTATCAGATCACATGCCAATTTTTCTGGAATTAAACAGGAAAGTTTCGGTTTGAGAACGCTTGGATAAGAGAGGAGCAGTGCTGGAAATTGGTTCAGGAAAGCTGGAATCAAACAGAGGGGCGAGATATTGTAGACAAAGTAGAGTACTATTGTCTAAAACTTGAAGAATGGGGAGGAGGAAGAATACAAGAGGATCGTAAAAAAATTTAGAATTGCAGAAGCTTGATAAGACAGTTCCGAGCAAGGAGAGATAGCGAGGGTGTGCGTAAATATGATGAAGCTAGATGGGAGTTCTTAAAACTGCTGGAACAACAAGAAATATATTGGAAGCAGAGATCTAAACAATTCTGGCTTAGAGAAGGCGATCAAAATACGAAATTCTTTCACAAATATGCAACAGGGAGGAAAAAACAGAACCAAATAAGAAAACTTAAAGATAAAAATGGGTATGGAGGGAGAATAAGGAAGAGCTACAGCAGATTATTTGTGAGTATTTTGATGAACTGTTTCAAACATCGGGTACAGAGGGGAGTCTATCAGAAAGGGAGGTGGGGAATCAAGTTACGCGGGAGAAAAATCAGAGATTGGAACTACCAGTAACAAGCGAAGAGGTAAAAAGAGCAGTATTTGACATGCACCCAGATAAGTCTCCAGGTCATGATGGTTTGAACACGGGATTTTTTCAAGCATACTGGCAAATTGTGGGTATGGATGTTACTAGACTTTGCCAAGTTTTCTTTGATACAGGGGAGCTGCCGGCAGGTATCAATCGTACTTTAGTGTGTCTTATACCGAAAGTGCATCAACCGAAATTTATGACTGATTTAAGACCAATTTCTTTATGTAACGTCTTATTTCGAATTATATCTAAAGTAATGGTGAATAGACTGAAGGAGTGCCTACCAAGTCTAATTTCAGATAAACAAAGTGTTTTCGTGGAAGGAAGATTGTTAACGGATAATGCATTTATTGCATTTGAAGTCAATCATTATATTAAAAGAAAAACACAAGGTACGAACGGAGTGGCAGGATTGAAGATTGATATCTCAAAAGCTTATGATAGGCTTGAGTGGGGGGTTTTTGGAGAGTATGTTAAAGAAGTTTGATTTTGCTGAGGAATGGATAAATAGGGTGATGATTTATGTGAAAACTGTATCTTATAGCTTTATACAGGGTGGCACAATGTTCGGAGAGATTATTCCTCAATGAGGTATTAGACTAGGGGATCCAATATCCCCTTATCTATACATCTTGTGTGTAGAAGGTTTGAGCAGCATTATTCGAATGCATGAGGAGGTAAATTTAATTCATGGCTGTGTAATAGCCGAGGTGCACCAGCAATATCTCATTTACTGTTCGCAGACGATTGCTATTTCTTCTTTAAGGCAACAGAGAATGAAACAAGAACAATGAAGAATATATTATTGAGATATGAAAGGTTATCTGGCCAAGCTATAAACTTCAGAAAGTCGACGATGACGTTTAGCTCAAACACAAGGGATACGATCCGTACTCAGGTGTGTGCTACATTATAAGTGCAAGAGGTGGCTACGCCCAGGAAGTATTTAGGGATGCCTATATCAATAGGAAGAAGGAAGAATGCAGCCTTCAAGTTCTTGCTGGATCGAGTAACCCAAAAAATACAAGGCTGGAAGCAGAAATCAATTTCAAAAGGAGGAAAGCTAGTACTCCTAAAAAATGCAGCTCAAACGATACCCAATTTTTGGATGAACCTGTTCAAAATTCCAGCAGAAATCTGTAATGGAATACAGAGACAGATGAACGCATTTTGGTGGGGGGGGAAGTGCAAATGGAGGATGAATTATATGGTTAGCATGGGATAGACTATGTAATGCAAAAATAGATTGTGGCCTGGGATTTAAATGTGTATGTAAGTTCAACACAGCGATGCTTGCAAAACAAGGGTGGCGTTTGTTGAATAACGAGAATCCACTGGTATCAAGTCTCCTGAAGGCTAAGTATTTCCCAAATATGGATTTTCTGAATGCTACTCTAGGGTCAAACCCAAGTTACATGTGGAGAAGCATTATGGAATCACAGGAAGTAATTAGGCACGGAAGTCGTAGAAGAATTGGAGATGGTCAAAGTACTAACATTTGGAAGGATCCATGGTTGCCGTGTCATTCAAATGGGTACTTGACAACAACTTTTTGTGCGGAGCTAGCTGAAATGCAAGTAGAAAATTTGATGGAAAAATGCAGGAAAAAATGGGATGATGAAATTTTAAATGACATTTTGAATGAGAGGGATATTCAGATGATTAAACAAATACCAATCCCTATGGCTACAAAAAGGGACTCGTGGTTTTGGGTATTGAATGATATGGGTAATTTCACAGTCAAAAGCTGTTATCTTAAGTTACAAGGAGATCAGACAGGGACAAGGACAGCGTTTTGGAGGAAGCTATGGGCACTAAATCTACCAGGTAAGGTTATTAGCTTCATGTGGCGTGTATGTCGAGCATGTTTACCCACAAATGTGAATCTGATAATGAAAAGAGTGGATATTAATCCAATATGCACATGGTGTTTATGTCGGCAAGAAGATGCAGTGCATGTTTTGTTTGACTGTTCTTTTGCACGATCAGTGTGGACAAATCTGGGGTTGCAGGAACTCATCCATCACGAGCAGGAAGGAGACATATTTGATAAAATTCAACAGATTTTTAATATGTTCCCACAGGAGAAGTTAGCTTGGATTGTAATAGTCTGTTGGAATTTGTGGAACCGGAGAAATAAATAGTTGTGGGATAAACTTAATGTGTCTGCGTTTGGTGTTCAGTCCACAGCTTCAAACATGATTAACGAATGGAAGAAATGTCAACAAGATAAACAGGTCCCTAAACTAGTGGCTACAGTAAGTAATAGAAGATGGAGTCCTCCGCCTCAAGGCTGGGTTAAAGTTAATGTAGATGCTGCAACTTTCATAGAAACGGAGAGTGTTGGGATATGTAGTATAATTCGGGATGAAAATGGAGATTTTGTACGTGCCCGAAACCAGAGAATTGAGGTTCTACTACATCCGAGAGAAGCAGAAGCTGTGGGATTAAAGGAAGCATTATCATGGACAAAGGAATTGGGGTTCAGAAATTGCATTTTTGAGATGGATGCAAAGCTAGTTGTGGACGCAGTTAAAGATGTTAAAGGTTGTGCATATTTCCACACTATTATAGAAGATTGTATTAAATTATTAAAGAACTTTGATAATGTGCTAATCGAGTTTTTCTATAGGTCTGCGAATGCAGTTGCTCATACATTAGCTAGAGCTGCTCATTCTATGTCAGGCACTCAGGAGTGGACGAATGTTGCTCCTAGTTTTATTTCTGATGTAATGGTTTTGGATTCGTTTTAATGAAAAGCAAGTACATTTTTGTCAAAAAAAGTGATGTAAATGATATCCCGTTGAAATTGATGACAAAAATGATATTATATTTTTACTTCAGTGACCAATTCGATATTTAACCCGTTTCAAAAATGTATGCTAGTTTTTTATCAATCATTTTGTTTCATTTGAGTGTTTATATGATAATAATAATAATAATAATAATAATAATAATAATAATAATATTTAAAATTAGAGAGCATGATTAGATAATTCAAGTGGTAAGGGTTTATCATCTGTCGTCCACAGGTCCTGGATTCAACTCTGGCCCACCCGAGAATTTATTAGAACAGATACTCACTTTGTAAGACTATAAGGCTAACTAGTCAAAAAAAAATTAAAATTAAAACTAGAAACAATGACCTAAAACACTAATGGCGACCTCTCATCATCCCTCTGTCTCTTCTCAAGCTCCTCTTCTAACCTCCCCTCCTACTTCTCATCGTCTTTCTTCTTCTCCTAAATCTCTTTGCATTCATCTTCCGGTTGACCTCAACCCATCTTTAGTTGATGCTTCTATTCAAGTGGTGTTGGATCCCGTGGGCAAAGGGCGAGTCCTACCAAAATCGATGTTATCGGAATTAGGCCCTAGCAAATCGAGACCTTGGAGCTCCATTATTACAAGTACTCCTACTCTTTCACCTTCGTTGCAATTTCTACTTGGCTTATCTTATGGATCTGATGGAAGTGTCTTCATCAATCCACTATTAGAGTTTCTACAAGAATCTAGAAAGGATTGAGATTCAAGTGTAATTTGGTTTTTTTTTTGGGCCAGTCTTTCGTTTAAACTCATTAAAGATAAAGCTTTTCAACTATGGGTAATCTTGGGTTAAAAAGGTGTACTTTAATCCAAAGGGTTTCACACTTTTTGGTTTGCTTCTGTTGCTGTCAAGGACAATATTCTTCAATTGAGATCTATTTCTTTAGGAGGTCGCATCTTCATACTTCAACCTTAGATGGAAGGTTTTGTATTTGTTAAAAATGCAGTTAAATCACTTCTAACATGGAAAAAATTTGTGCATATTCCTCAATCTTACTGGACGGATAAAGGGCTATGTTTTGTAGCCAATGCTATTAGCATCCCAATTGCTTGGATAAGAAAACAACACTACTGGAACCTTTGTAAGTCTGCTAGAACCTGTGTTGACCTTGAAGTTAATTCATCGAAACCAATAACCATCAAGGTCCTTGTTCTTAGTGATATAACGTGTGAGATTGTCAATATGATTGTTGAAGTCTCCCCTTTCTTCACCAACACCGTTCCTTTTGGGGAATTTGATTTTCAAGTGATACGTTGAAGCTATTACCCTTAAAGGCGTGTAATCCAATCTGACCCATGATTGCGTTGTAGGAAGTCGTTGCCTTGAAAACAATAAAATTTAGCCTCTGAACGGCCTCCCTGGGCTCCTATTACAAAGTCATGGGTAGCTGTATGGTTCCTTCTATCCGAGACTCAACCCCATTGAATCCATAAATAGGCATGTTAGAGGGTTTGAGCTGAGAATCATTATACCCCATCTTTATAAATGCATCATAAAATAAGATATCAACAGATGAGCCATTGTCTACCAGGAATATTTTCATAAAGGAATTCCCTATTGTTAGGAATATATTCATTTGATGATGTACAAAATACTAGAACATGATTTAGCATAGCTTATTTGTAATAAGTCTTTCTAGTCTCTTAAATTTTATAATCAGAGTCTAGTTAGTCAACATTCTTGTACTTAGATGATTTTCTATAGATAGTGAAACCAGAGTCTAGATGAAGATCAGAGTCTGGGAGGTGATCAGAGTCTATAGACTATCAGAGTCTACAATCTGTCAGAGTCTACAAATGATCAGAGTCTATAGTCTATCAGAGTCTATAGTCTGACAGAGTCTGAAGATTTCAGAGTGTATGAAATCAAAGCTGAATTCTGAAGATGATCACAGAAAAGAAAAGTTTTCAAAGATAAAGCCAAAAATATTTCAGATATGCTATGGGAAGGAATGAGATTTACAGAAGGAAACTCTCAGCTAATGATTAGGAATTATATTCCTATTATAATTTATTTTTCTATTATTAGTTGATAGGCAGCTCTCTATATAAACATTCTATGTAACCTAATTATGGGTGTTTGAAATAATTCGAAGTTTTTGAGAGCATAAAGATAGAGAGAGTTGTTGTGAGAAACACAGAGAAGATGCTAGGGTTTGTGTACACCTTAGGAGAGTTTGTATTTACACATCAATAATACAAACAGTTTTCATTCATATCTTTGTGTTTAATCTTTATTCTGTATTCAAGTCTTTAATTCAAACTGAGTAGATTTTAATCAGGCACGAAAAGGCACACAAGTATTCAACCCCCCCCCTTTTACTTATGCAACTGGGAAAACAATTGGTATCAAAACCTAACGTTTAAAATCGATCAAAGATGTCTGAAAAAAATATGACAATTCTAAGATTCTTATACTTAAGAGAAATGAGTACACCCACTGGAAAGTTAAGATGCTGCACATCTGGAGGCTACAGACCCTGACTATCTTGAAAGAATTCATGAAGGACCCTATGTGCCCCTAAAACTTGTGCCTCAAATCATTGATGAAGGAAAAGTAATTATAGAACACTTCATTGAAAATCCAAAGGCTGAATGGACAAGAGAGGACAAAGAGAACGTCCTTAAAGAGGCAAAGGCCAAAAACATTCTCTTTAACAGTTTGAATTCAGTTTTTACAAACTGTGTTTTATCATGCAAAATTGCTAAAGAGATGTGGACAAAACTTGAAGTGCACTGTCAAGAGACTAAAGATGTCAAGAAGAATGCTAGGTCTTTGCTAATTCAGGAGTATGAGTACTTCGAAGCTAAATTTGGAGAATCTATTACTGAGGTGTATGATAGGTTTACAAAACTCTTTAATGAGATGGTTATGCTTGGTAAGGTTTATGATTCTGAAGATACAAACACCAAGTTTCTGAGAGCACTTCCTGAAGAGTGGGATAACAAAACAACAACCATAAGGGAAACTAGAGATTTAGATGACATAACTCTAGAAGAATTGTATGGCAGACTCAAGACATATGATTTAGAGATGCAAAAGAGGAAGAATAAGAAATCTGTAAAGACAAAATATGTGGCACTCTTAATGGAGTCTGATAAAGAATAATAGGAAAAACCCATAGAAGCTAGAATCAAGGATTCAAAGAAGAAGGGTAAAGTTGTTGATGAGTCAGAGTCTACTGACACAGACTCTGAGTATGATGAAGAAATTGATCTAAGTCAAATGATGGCTATGTTTGCTAAAAATTTTAAAAAACTGAAATTTAACAAAAGAACTGGTAAATTTAGCAAAAGGCCATTATTCAAGAAGGAGGATGAGAAGGTTGAGAAGAACAAGAGCATTATAATCAAACTTGACAAAAGAAAGATCAAGTGTTTCAATTGTGGAATATTAGGGCACTTTGCTAGTGAATACAGAAAGTTAAAAAGTCAAGGAAAAGGGAAAACACTTCTGTCAATAGGAAAGGATTGGGCAGATTCAAGCTCATAGGATGAAATTGATTATGAAAATCTAGCATTGATGGCATCCTCCTTAAGAAAATCACAATCTCTCAAAGAACCCTCATCTCCTAAAACTCAGGTATCAATCTTCACTCCTTAATCCTTACTTAATTTAGACTCTGATGGTATACAAATTGTGTAAAGTGAGGTTAATAAAATAATGATGAACTGTAGATTTCTCACTAGTGAAAGTGAAAGGTTAAGAGAAGAAAATTTAATCTTGACAAACAGGAATGACCATTTAGAGTCTGAGTTAAAATTAATGGAACAATACAAGAAGGATTATGAGAAATATAGTCATAACTACACAGAAATCTTGAAAGCCTTTGATTGTGTTAAGAAAGAGCTAGAGGAAGAAAAACTTAAGTTCTGAGTCTGGACAGACTCGGGAAGAAAAGTTCAGGAAATTCTCAATAATCAACATGTGTATTAAACTGTTGGCCTAGGCTATGACAAGAGTCAAGGGAAAAGACCTATTTTTGAGAGTGATAACATTGATGAAGCTAGTCGAGTTAATAAGACTAAGGACAAAAGTACCTTTATTCCTGTTAAGTTTGTGACTTCTGAATTAAAGAATGATTTACCTAAAGAAACCACAAACTCATTTGTCAATGTTCCCCCTGTTGTTGATAAAAAGACAAATAAAATAGGAGTAGATAAGTCAAAGAAAAACATCAACATAGGAGTAGATAAGTCTAAGTTAAATGAGAGGCTAGAGAACTTATCAGAGTCTACCAAAACTAGGAGAAATAGAAATGGTAAGGAAGGCATAAACAAGGGATCATAATGCTCGTAGAAAGAAGTGTTATAGATGTAGTAACAACAATTATTTAGCACAAGAAAAAATTGAGAAGAAATCAGAGTCTATTCCTTCACAGACTCTGAAAAGTCACTACATTCCACAAAAGCCTTGCTATCACTATGGAAGCATATTTCATTCTATTTATATGTGTAGAGACTATCATGATTTGTATTACAACTTTTATGAGCTAAAATCTTCTATTGATAAAATTTGGTATGACACTGTCAAGACTCCACTAGAGTCTAAAGCAACAACGGAGACAGGTAAAACAAAAGTGAAGAACTCTAAACCTATTTAACCTAAAGTTAGTATAAAAGGATCCAAAACTGTTTTGATCCCCAAAACATCTAACTAGTTGTTTTATATATGCAGGGAACTAGGAAAAAGAAAGTAACCCTAATCCTGGAAAATGGAGCTCATGATACATGACTGGAAAGAAATCCATGCTTATAGACTTTGTGGAGATGGCTGGCCCAAAAGTATCCTTTGGAGATGGCAACAAAGGACAAACACTGGGATATGACAATATTATACTTGGAAATGTCATCATTGAAGAAGTAGCTCTAGTTGATGGCTTAAAATACAACCTAATAAGCATTAGTCAACTTGGAGATAAAGGTTACCATACTGGCTTTGACAACAAAGAGTGTCTTGTAACTCACAAAGAAACAGGCATTTTGGTCTTCAAAGGGCACATACATGGTAACATATATGAAGCCAGCTTGGAGGATTTTATTTACAATAAAGTCACATGTTTATACAACAAGGCCTCAATTGAAGAAAGCTGGAAATGGCACAAGAAATTGTCACATATCAACTTCAAAACACTCAATAAGTTGGTTAAACAGAATCTTCTGAGAGGATTACCACAGGTTGATTTTGTGCAAGGTGGACTTTGTGAAACATGTCAACTTGGAAAGTAAAAGAAAACATCCTTCAAGAGCAAGACAATAAATACAGTTACTGAACCCTTTTATTTATTACATCTTAATTTATTTAGTCTAGTAAATGTGATGTTAATTAACAAAAAGAAAAATTATCTTGTCATTATAGATGATTTTACAAGATTCACATAGGTTTTCTTTCTACATTCAAAGGATGAAGCTTCATAACACATAGTAGACAATATCACTTTTCTGGAAACAAAATCAAAGAAAATAATTAGAGTTCTAAGAAGTGACAATTTACTGAATTCAAGAATGCAACCATGGAGGAATACTGTGCATCAAAGGGAATTACTCAACAATTTTATGCACCAGGAACACCCCAACAAAATGGAGTTGTGGAGAGAGAATATAACACTCATAGAAGCTGCCAGAACAATGTTGGCAGAGTCTAAAATACCAGTATATTTTTGGGCCGAAGCAATAAGTATAACATGTTTTACACAAAATTTTATATTGATTAATATGCAAGGAATGACTCCATATGAGATGGTAAAGAACAAGAAGCCACGTGTGAAGTATTTTCACATATTTGGATAAAAGTGTTTTGTACTAAAGGTACATCCAGAAAATCTAAGCAAATTTGAACCCAAGGCTGATGAAATAATTTTTTTTGGATATGCATAAAACATAAAGGCATTTAGAGTGTTTAATCTCAGAACCGGAATTGTTATGGAATCTATTCATGTTGCATTTGATGATAAAAAGATTACAGGATTGCAGGATGAATCAGAATCTACAACATTGGAATTTGAAAATTTGAAAAGTTCTGAGATAGATAAAGATGATGAGGATGAAGGAATTCAAATAACTCCTGAAACAACACAGAATCATGCACACTCTGAGGGGGAGCCATAAAATTCAACTCCAAATAATTCAGAGTCTAACTGTTCAGAGTCTACCCAGACAGAGTCTAGACAGACAGAGTCAAGTTTTTCAGAGTCTAACTCTTCAGGATCTGGATCAGAAAACTCTAAAGTCTTCTAAGAGACAATCAACTCAGGGGGAGCTTCTTCATTTGAACTTTACTCACACATAGTAAATGCCAATGATTTAGGGGGATCTTCAAGTTCAAGAATCAATCTTCCACCAGCTAGAAAATGGACAATGGATCACACTCCTGATTTGATAATTGGGGATCCTGAGAGTGGTATATAAACAAGAGAAGCCACTCAAAATGAATGTCTTTATAGCTGTTTTCTCTCAAAGAATGAACCTAAGAAAGTTGAGGAAGCATTATAGGACTCTGATTGGATCATTGCAATGCAAGAAGAATTGAATGAATTTGAAAGAAATAAAGTGTAGAAACTTTTACCAAGACCAAGAGATAGATCAACTATTGGAGCTAAATGGGTGTTCAGAACAAGCTTGATGAAAATGGGACTATGATTAGAAACAAAGCTAGGCTAGTTGCAAAAGGTTACTCTCAGGAGGAAGGAATTGATTATGATGAAACTTTTGCACCAGTAGCAAGATTGGAAGCTATCATAATGTTTCTTGCATTTGCAGCTCATTCAAAATACAAGGTGTATCAAATGGATGTAAAAAGTGCCTTCTTGAATGGGAAATTGGAAGAAGAAGTCCATGTGGAGCAATCACCAGGATTTGTTGATCCAAAGTTTCCTGATCATGTTTACAGGTTAGACAAGACACTATATGGATTGAAGCAAGCACCTAGAACATGGTATGAAACTCTATCAAAATTTCTTCTTGAAAATGGATTGATGATATTATATTTGGCCCTACTAATGAAAAACTCTGTAAAAAGTTTAGCAAATTAATGCAATCAAATTATGAAATGAGCATGATGTGAGAATTGAACTTCTTTTTGGGACTTCAAGTCAAACAGAATGATGATGGAATCTTCATCAATCAATCAAAGTATGTGTGTAAAGCATAATATAACATAGTATGTAATACTGATAACGATAACTCAACTAAGAAACAAAGACAGATAAATAATACTAATATGCAGCACAGGAATCCAGAAGGACATGCAAATAGGAATCATACATACATCATTGCAGAGCATTCACAAGATGTAAAATTTACTGAACGACAGTGAGAGGAGTTCATTATTATGTTCAGGCCTCAGCAACAAATAAGTGTTCAGTAGATTTCATACTAAAGACAGTGCAATGAAAACAAGTATAGTTGTCAAAGGGTTTCAGTGATCAGAAGCAATGGAACAGTCCAAAGTTAATCAGTTGAAACAGAACAGAAATTAAAGGAATTCAATTCAGTGTTAGTCGTTTGTGAACCAGACCAGTGCACTAAGCGTCAGCACAACAAGAAAAAAATTGTCTTTATTAATCAGAAGAAAATCAGTTGATCAAGCCAGAAGAGTGAAAATCAAATAGTAATTACTTTAAGCACTTCAAGAAATAGGTTAAGGCAAGTAGTATTGCATTTGGTGGTTCCTTCACTCTTGAAGTACTCTAGAGGCGAGGCGCCAACTTTGTACAGGAGCAACAAACCAAGAATAAAGCAAAGTGGAGTCAAGGGAATGGTTTGTGGCACCTGCACAAGGGATTGGGATTGCAGGAGCAACAAAACTTGTTGTGGCGCCACAGAAGATTAAGGGAAAGGTTTGTGGCGCCTACACACTGCATCCAGTGTGCAGGCACAACAAAAGAACATTAGGCACAACAACTTTATTCTAAGGCACTTTAGTGGCGCCTACTCAGTGAAGACAGTGTACAGGCATAACAAAGATGAAGCTAAGGCGCAACAAATTTTCCAAGGCACAACAAACATATTGGTGGCGCCTACACACCACCACAACTCTTGCAGGCGCAATAAAGGGCTTAAGAATTGTTGAAAATCATTTTCCAAAAAGTGTACAAATTATATATGGGTGAAAATCAATATGGACAGAAGAATTCATTCATCTTCAACAAAAGAGATACAGACGGGAGCTCCATTAAAGACAGTCATTTATATCACTCAATTGTATTTCTATTGTAACCTTGATTGAACCCATTGAAGCTAATCATTTGATTAAAAGTGTAGCACCTCAGGGATTTAATAATACATTGTTATTTCCCTGAATCTTTATGTTTCATCAACTGCCATTTTCATATCTTAAAAACACAAACACTTATTCTGTAATTAAACGAAAAATCTACAACATCATATTCAACCCCCCCCCTTCTATGATGATTTTGGACCTAACAATGTGAAAGACCTATTGAAGAAGTTTGATATGAAAGACTGTGCAACTGCCAAAACTCCCATGTCAATAACCACTAAGCTAGACTCTGACCCAAAGGGTAAGAAAGTTAACAACACTAGCTATAGAGGTATGATTGACTCATTGCTATAAAAAAAAAAATTTGCTAAGTGGCTCATTGCTATATTTAACTGTAAGTAGACCAGATATAATATTTGCAACATGTCTGTGTGCTAGATTTCAGGCTGACCCAAGAGAATCACATTTGTTAGCTATAAAAAGAATTTTAAGATATCTCAAGGGTGCACAAACACTTGGACGTTAGTATCCTAGAGAGTCAGATTTTTTTATTAATTGGTTATCCAGACTTTGACTATGCAGGATGCAAAGTGGATAGGAAAAGCACAACAGGTCAATGCCAATTTCTTGGCAACAGGTTAAATTTTTGATTTAGCAAGAAATATCAAACAGATTCAACCTCAACAGCTGAGGTTGAATATATAACAGCTGGAAGTTGTTGTGCTCAAATTCTGTGGATGAGAAATCAGTTACTTGATTATGGACTAACATTCTCAAATATTCCTATGTATTATGACAATACTAGTGCTATTAAAATTGTAGAGAATCTAGTTCAACATTCCAGAATAAATCACATTGATGTCAGGTATCATTTTATTAGAGAACATGTTGAAAATGGTACTGTGACACTTCATTATATTACAACTGACTGACAAATTGCAGACATATTAACCAAACCACTTGATGAATCTACATTTCTCAAACTGGTAGGTGAGTTGGTATGTTAAATATGTAAGTATTGTATGATAAAGGAAGCAAGGTATGTACTCTAATTATAGTCCCTGATTTCTCAAACTATGATTTGTTCTTATAAAATTTATGAGGTACTATATCTTGACAGAGTCTAACTCCTAGACTCTGACGAGTGTGTAGACTCTGAGAATATCATAAGTGCCTAGACTCTGAAACGGTTAACATTCGCGCCTATAGACTCCGATTACGTTTAAACTGTTCAAATGACTTGAAATAGGCGGTAATAGTTACTTTTGACTGGTGACAAGCTGTAGATTCATGTTTATTGTATGCAATTTAAATAAAATAGAAAATTCTCATACACTTTACTCACTTGTTTATTTCAAATTATTTTCTAAGGCAGAAATATTCACAGAGCTTTTCACGAACCCTAGATAAGTTTTTCAAGCATTTTCATCACTTTCAACTCAACAATCTCAATGGGTGTTATCTCAATTGTTATGAGGGGTCTCAAAGCAATTGCATTCACATTTGGGAATTTTGAATTCATGACCACAAATCATGGTGCAGCCCTAGGTGAAAAGAAAGGGGTAGACGCTGACTACTACCCTATGATGGATTTCTTGGAGCAGAGTGAGCTCAGTTACATCCTCAAGGCATCACTAGTGATTCATATGGATGTTATTTATCAAGCCTGGAGCTCTACAAAGGTAGTTGATCCTTCTCAGGATCAATCAGGTAAAATCATGTCCACCTTTGGTTCCACTACATTTGATGTTACTGCTGATGTGCTAAATTTAGTGTTTAAGTTGCCTATTAAATAACCTTTTGATGAACCTGTTTCTGATTCTGATATTAAGAGCATGTTTAAATCACTAGGTAATTCTGCTAGTTTAGAAATCATGAGTGAGTTAACTAGGCCATATTTGATAAAAGAATGGTCCTTTTTCTTTGATCAACTTGCTAAGTGTTTTACTGGTAAATGCAGTGGTTTTGATGCTATTACTGCCATTACTTACCAAATTGGTCATAGTCTCTTGTTTGATAAGGTGATCAACATTGGTGACATGTTGCTCACTCAAATGGGAGAGAAATTAAATAATATACATAAGGGGAGGAAGAAAGTCTATTATCATAGATTTCTTATGATTCTCCTCAATCACTTCATTCCTGACATGTCAACTAGGTTGTTAGATGATTGTTGTGTGGAGGCAAACAAGCAACAAAGGAGGATATTCTTTAATATTAAGAGAATTGTTGAGAAGAAAAAGAGTCTACTTGCCATGGTCTACCCACAGGTAAAGCAGGTAAAACTCTCAAACTACAAACATTCACTCTACAATGCTTCATTTTTTGGTGGTGAAACGGTGCAGGAACAAGCAATGGAGAGTCCCCCTGTACCTACCCAAGTAACCAAATCCCTTTCACCTAAACAATCTCAAAAACCTAGAACTAGGAAACCAACCTCTGGTGTTTCTCAAAAGAATCCAGTTGTAAAAAGGAGGAAATTGGTTCAAACTAGTCTTGTAGATGAGGACAGTGATGAGGAGCTCAACCCTCTAGAGAAACAAGTTGTTGAAGGACTCTATTTGCTAAAAGAGGGTCATGATACATTTGATTCTAACCTTGAAGCCAAATGTGTAAATTCTCAAAAGGCTATAGACTCTAAAAAACTTAGGATTGCACCTTAGGATTCTCACATTGAATCTCCTGAGAAATCTTTTGCTCAGAAGTACAGAAGGTTGATGAAGGCTTATTCTGCACACATACACAAGCCTATTATTGTTATAACCCTGTTTTGCAGTAAACTGATGCTCCCAAGACTCCTGCAGAGCCAGACTCTGAAAGCAAGAAAATATTTGAACCAGAGTCTAATGTTGAGTCAGAGTCTAGACTGCCTTTAGACTCTGAGCATGAAACATTTTGGGAAAGAATGCCATTAGATGCAGTCTCAAGTCTCATTGATGAAATCATTACTCCACATGATGAGGTACTACTATTTCTATATCCTTGGTAGAATCACTAGAAGATCCCCAACTCTACAAGATACAGCAACAAGTCTCGGATCTTCTCACAACTTATGCAGTCCTTAGGAATAGAATAGAGATGGAGCTACAAATGTCTGCACAAGATGTGGTCACAAATCTCTACAACTACCTATTCAACTCTTCATTACAAGTTAAAGTAGCTGATCTCATAGAAGGCAGGACAAATGAAGTTCTCAAAGCACTTGGTGTGCCAGACTTTGAACAGCAAATATCACATAAGCCTAAAAAGATTAAGGCCCAAAAAAGAAGAGAATCAGAGTCTGTTGCTGAGTTGGAAACTTAGATTGAGCAACCAGTTTTTAACTATGAAGCAATTTGGGATAATAGAGTTACCTACATGATAATCATTCAATGAATTTCTCACTTTCAACCTCTGTCAAGCCAGGTGGCTGACTATCTTGTCCACAATATAGGTATAATTGCCAATACATATATATATCCAACCTACCAAGGTAGATTGGATCAATTCAAGGGCATATATTTCCAAAAAGTAAGAAAGGAAATGCAGGAACTCTTCAATCTCACAGATTCCCTGACAATTAATGCAATCCATCTAAGGGCCTTTCATCACAATTTGGATGCATTTATTATTAAAGAACAACAGAAGGTAGCAGGAGATGCAAGGAAGTTGAAGGATGGGACTAGTGCACAAGTGGTGACTAGTGAGAAAGATGTTCAGTCTGCCTCACCCACACAAGAACTACCTAGTCAGAGGTTGGGTGATAGTGGGGAAGGGGAGTATGTTGATAGACCCTCGTTGACAACTCAACAAAATGCTAATGAGACTCTGATAGATATGGGAGAACAGACTCTGATAGATGCACATGAAGACATTCCACAATCTATTCTATCAGAGTTTATCCACCTTGAGGGGGAGTCTCATGCACCAACAGTCAAAGATGGTGACACTCAGACTCTGGTTTCTAATGAAGTTATACTGAAGTAGTCAGAGTCTAGAGTAAACTCTGAGACTAGAATACTGGAGCCAACAGACTCTGGAAAGAAAGAAGATGTATGTAAGGGTTTAGTGTCTGTTGTTGCTCACCCCTTCGTGGAAACCCCTAGCCTTCAGACATTTGAAGGGGTTCCCCTCCATCAAGGTGGTTCAGGTATTGAAGCAAACTTAATCTCTCTCACACCCTCTTTTGTAGGACTTTTGAGTGCACTTATCCAAATGAGTGAAAAATAAATGAGAGGCTGGCACTAGTCCAGGCAAAAGGAGAGGTAAAAAGGGCTGTAGGAAGCCGAAATGAGAAAGAGAGAGTGGGTGCCCAACCCCACTGTGAGGATGAGAGAATAAGGTATCTTGAACCTAGCTTTACTTATTGGGATCAAGATTTTAAAAAGAGTCAGTCCAATGAGTTGAGGTAGGGGATGAATGAAAATTCATTCTTGTTGATTTTGTAGATTGACAAAAAGGAGGAGGCTCTAGCTGCACAAAAATCATTTACACAAAGACCACAACACCATCTAGTGGATTCTTTAGCAAGAAGAGCAGAAAGAGTCATTGAGGCTTTTGTGGATAATACTACTATTCAGGATGAGACTACAGAATTGAAGTCAGAAGAACCAATTTTGATCATGCCTATAAGGGCTAGGCTTCTAGAGTCTACAGACTCTGATCACTCTAAGGAGGAGTCAGGGTCTATAGTCCCTTTTGTAGTTTCGGAGTCTACTCAACCACTAGAGTCTACCCCTCCAATTACAAAGATTGAACCTATTGATGCTTATATACAAAAAGATTGCAATTCTGAGGATGATGGACCAGTCAATCCATCCTTTATCTATTTTGATTACTTTTTCCTATCACTTGGGAATCTGCACAACTCAAAGGTATAACAGATAAAGCTTCTTTTGAGTGCATCTTGGCCATTCACCAATCTAAAAGACTAAAGGCTTTTCAGAAGATGTCTTTTCTACAAGAACATGGTCATTATCCACATGAAGATACAGATGCGTCTTTCTTTGAAGATGACATAACTATCAATGCAGAAGTTAAGGTTGAGACATAAAATGTTACTTCACAATTAGCTAGTATGGTCAAGGACATTTATCATATTCAAATCAAACTTACTGGTGTTGATAATACAACTTCTCTGCTCGGTACTAGATTTGACAGAATTCATTCCCTTCAATTATCCAAAGAAGTTTCTTTCAAGGATGTTCTTGTTGCTATCACTACTACTCAAGCCAATCTCCAAACTACAGTCTCTGATCAAACCACCAAAGTTGATTCAGTCATTGCAGCACATGCCAATATCTCCATAGTGCTTGAACAGATTCTTTTGGCTGTCACAGGAAGTGATGATGTAAAAAAGAGGGAGAAGAAAGTTGGTGATTTCTCAAGAGAAACAAGGATGATGTGTTCAATGATGCTAAAAAGGGAGTTAAAAGGAGGAGAGATGGTGATGATGATGAAGCTGGTGATAGTTCTCATGGTCTTATGGGTCCTGGTGGTATGCAACAAAAACAATCTGGAATGGCTGGAATAGCAAAAACTCAACACCAGTCAGGGACTGGACATGGAAAGTAAGAGTCTAAGCCAGACTCTGATAAGCAAAAGAAAAAGTCAGACTCTGATGAGGTCAAAGAACCTACTTACTAGTAATGTAGTCAATTAAATCTGTACCTAAGAGCTAAAAAGAAGACAGGGTTTGGAGGTTTTGAAGAATCTGACATTGATAGAACATCTACTCAAACCAGGGATCCTTAATCCTTGACAAATAGACATTTTGAGAAGATTACACAAAAACACTTAAATAAAGTGGTATCTGCCCAAATTATTTATAATATTTTTGAAAGAAAGGTGCAAGGAGGACATGGAGGCTCAGAAAAGGTGAAAAATGAGATGCTGGTATATTTCTTAGAAAGTGGATCTGTAAGATGGATTAGTCAATCAAACTTTATCTTTTTCAAATAGGCTGAAGAACTATAGTATATTAGATTTCTCCTACAAATTTCTTATGAAGTGAATAAAAGCAAAGAAGTTGTCACACATAAATGGTTCAAGGAGATTGACAGGAAGCTGACTCTGCACAGACAGGCAAATTGACAGATGGGCAAATTTTCTTTAAAAATACGTTGATGCTGAAGGAAATGATCAAGACATGCCAGTAGAAGAAAAGTAAATCAAATTTCAAGTGGGTGTGGGTCATTACTTTGGATTTCAACCCATGCGTGGGAAAGTTAGTGTTCTAATGTTGAAGGATTTAAAAGAACAAGAAAGCAGTGCAAATGATCTGAGAGCAGCTTACTGTCAAATCAAATGTTCCAATGAAGAAATGAAGAAATTATAGAAGTATGTTGGTGGATCTCTTGCTGTTGTGGAGGAAAATATGCTGAATTCATTTTTGAAGACTAATACAGCCTTTGAGAAGATTAAGTAAAATGTAATTCTTTTTACTTATACAGATTTTTTTTATTCTAGATTAATTGTTTCATTCTTTAGTTTTGACATCATCAAACTTTGATTTATGCTTACTTTTTATAAAGCATAAGTAGGGGGAGATTGTTAGGAATATATTCATTTAATGATGTACAAAATACTAGAACAGGATTTAACATAGCTTATTTGTAATAAGTCTTTCTAGTCTCTGAAATTTTATAATTAGAGTCTAGTTAGTCAACATTCGTGTACTTAGAAAATTTTCTACAAAAAATAAAACCAGAGTCTAGATGAAGATCAGAGTCTGGGAGATGATCAGACTCTATAGACTATCGGAGTCTACAATCTGTTAGAGACTACAAATGATCAGAGTCTATAGTCTATCAGAGTTTATATTCTGGCGGAGTCTGAAGATTTCAGAGTCTATGAAATCAAAGCTGAATTCTGAAGATGATCACAAAAAAGAGAAGTCTTTGAAGACAGTGAAAAATATAGCAGATATGCTATGGGAAGGAATGAGATTTACAGAAGGAAACTGTCAGCTAATGATTAAGAATTATATTCCTATTGTAATTTATTTTTCTGTTATTAGTTGATAGACAGCTCTCTATATAAACATTCTATGTAACCTAATTGTGGGTGTGTGAAATAATTTGAAGTTTTTGAGAGCATAGAGATAGAGAGAATTGCTGTGAGAAACAAAGAGAATCTGCTAGGGTTTGTGTACATCTTAGGAGAGTTTTTATTTACACATCAATAATACAAACAATTTTCATTCATATCTTTGTGTTTAATCTTTGTTATGTATTCAAGTTTTAATTCAAACTGAGTAGATTTTAATCAGGCACGAAAAGGCACACAAGTATTCAACCTCCCTTTCTATTTGTGCAACTGGGAAAACACCTATCACGGGTATGATGACCAGAGGATCATCATTAAGAAACATCACCCCTTCTAAGTCAGAATCATCGAATGTCGGGGACACCTCAGTCCTATCTTTCATTAAGGTTTCTCCCACGATGTGCATGTTAGTGTAGGTGCCCTAGATGCAATACAATGTTTCCTTTTGATAGACCTTTATGTCATTTGATTATTCAATAAACATATTTATTATGACTTTAATTACTGCGATATATTTGTTAGCATAATAAATGTCCTTAGAATCATGATACACATTGTATAGTTTAAAGTACATGACTTGAACTTGAGATTATATAATATATCATATTCTTAAAAGGTCCCTAGTCGAGTATTATTATTATAGGACAATAATAATACATAAATAGACTAGTATGTTATTTGACTGATAACCACATCTCATTGGTTATAAGTATGGGGATACTAAAGTCAATACATAGGTACATGTAGGAGTACATGATACTGGACTGACCCACAGTGAGATTTTTCATATTTAATAAAGTCATAAGAAAGACTCATAGTGATAATGGTGTAATGATCATTTGACTTGAGATCATTATATTTCTATACAAAGATTAATATACTTTGACTACATTAAAAGTTACCTTTGACCGGGTGATGATAAAAGTGGACATCGGGTATATCATGAGTCGTATGAGAAATATGAATGATAGATAAAGGATTTAACCCTCCTATAATTAGGAGAGATATTATTGGCCTCTTGATTGAGTAATACTATAAAATGCATGGCCGTGCTCAAATAATGATTTGTTTATCATAGTCTACTCATGGATCAAGTAAACCCGGATTAAATGTTGTAGAAGATGACTAAAAACATGCCTCGAGTTTAATCTATAATATATATGGTTAAATGGATTATATTACACAGAAACACTAATCACGAAAGGTTTTATCGAATCACGATTTAATTATTGTTTAATTGGGTAGCAATGATGTATTACTAGATACCGCTCATTGTTTATAATTTTATTGGAGAATAAAATTATTGCCAATTAAATAATAGCCTATAGGGTCACATGCATGGAGCACTTTGAGGAATAGTTAATTTAAATTATAGATTTAAATTAATTGATGATTATTTGAATTTTATTATATTAATTAAGTGAGACTTAATTAATTGAAATAATATAAATTCGAATTTGAAGAGTATTTCTGCCCATAATAATTAAGTATGACTTAGTTATTAATTAAATAATAGAAATTCGGTTTTATTATTTAATCATATACCTACATGGGTTAGGTTTTGCTGAATGGCCCGTTAACCATTCATTATAAATAGATAATGATAGGTTAAATGGCTGGTACGTTTTGGGAAAATAAAACCCTAAAGGCAACAGCAGCAAGGAGGCAGAAAGAACAAAATTCGAAATCATCAAAAGGAGGCTAGTACATCCATTCCGTAATCAAGATCGTGAGACGTTCTTGAAGGTGCTCGTATGAATACCATAGAGGTGTTTTTCGAGAGGAAGACACAAGTCGTGAAAGCTAGGATCTCTGTTGAGTTCGTGAAAGTCAAGACCCGAATAGGTATAATTCTGTTTCGCCATAATCCGTCCAAGCTTTTACATGATCCTGAGTTAGGGTTCCAAAATTTTTTTTTGTTATATTTACGTTAATCCGCTGTGTTTTATGCCTCGGAACCCAACAATGCATCACTTCGCGGGTGTAAGCCTTTTTAGAGTTTCATGAGATCCCGTCAGCGTTGGCCCTCCATAGATGACATTAATCACCAGCCCTTTTGGTTGGGCTTTTCTATCATCATGGTCTCTCCTTCGATCATTATAGTTAGTCTCTTCTTTCATTTCTACTACCATCTTTGATAAACTTTCTCAACATTCCCCGTCTGATCAAGAACTCGATTTCATCATTGAGTTGCCTACAATCATTGGTATCGTGTCCTGTATTTTTATGAAATCTACAAAACAAATCCTTTTTTCTCTTCCCAGGATAAGTCCTTAGAGTTTTTGGCCATCTTACCTCCTTGCTCTTCTCAATTTCCATTAGAATCTGGCTCCTAGAGGCGTTTAACCTTGCGTATTCAATAAACTTGGGTTCTTATTTTGGTTTCTTTGAATCAGAGTCTCTGTCAGTTCGAGGATATTTGTCCTTGACATCATAATCATCATCTCCTCTTTTCCTCTTACTTCTCCGTTGCTAGGGTTGGTGGTTGTCTTCATCATGCATTCTTTGGCTTTTATGTATTTGCCAATTCTCAAATGTAGTAAATTCATGCCCTCTCGAGGATGTTTTGCCAAATATCTTTTTAAGTATACGTCTATAGTTCCTTGTTTCAAGGCTATCATAGCCACTTTCTCATCAAGATCTGGCACATTCAGGGCTTCTTTGGTGAACCGGTTAAGATAGTCCCTCATGGATTCAATCTTCCCTTGGTCCAGGTTTATTAACGATGCTAAGATTTTTTATGGGTCTTTCCACTTATAAATTGAGCTAAAAAATATTGGTTGAGTTCCTTGAACGAGCTTATGGAATTTAGAGGTATGCGGCCATACCAATGTTGAGCCGCACCTCCCAACGTTTGTGGAGTGACCCTGCACTTAAGAGCATCATATACGGGTTGCAACAGCAGTGCATGGAGAACGTCCTCACAAGATTTGTGAGGTCTCTTACTCCATCATAGACCTTATTGTTCAGCATCTTAAACTTCATGGTTATTTGGTCATTCATGATCTCATCCGTGAAGGGGGAGTCGGATCATCAGAATCTCTAAGTACTGTGAACCAAATGGGATCAGCCTTAGGGGTTTCGACCCTGCGAGGGTTGGCCCTTGAACTCTCTTTCATGGCCTTTCTAGCACATCTTCTAGGTTTATCACGAATGCCTTGGGGTCAACCTTACCTTTGCCCGCTTCAGTCTCTCTTCCATTCACTCAGGTTGCTTTATGAGCCGCAATTCGCCCCTCTATGATCCTACGGGACTGAGGGCGATCATCTCTCACAAGTTCCTTGCATAACCTTCTCCTTTTTTGATTGATATCCTCATCAATAGTATCCTCATTTATGGAGTAAGTTCCAGAGAAATCAATAACTCTCCTTTAGTAGCCAGAGGCTTGTGAGGGCTCCGACCCTTATATGTATGAAAGTTCATAACCTGGGGGAGCCCGTAAACAGGGTTGCCTCTTCATCCTGCTGGGATCACCATGGTCAAGATCTGCATATTAGGGTTAACGGTAGCAATAAAAGGAGTTTGAGTTACCAGGAGAGGGGGATCAATGCCATGAGTTATCTCGTCAAGATGTGAAGAATGAACGATCATGCTCAAGGGGCCGGATTTTTAGGTGCTCGTTCCTTGATTTTCAGTAGAGGGAACATCTGTGATCGGGATCTTAAGTGATGGGTAGAGGAAGTACAACAGTAAGGTCTCCGGTTGTCGGTTCTCCCTCAGTTCATTATATAATTGCCATGGTTGATGTTGTCTTCCCACAGACGGCACCAAATATTATTGATAAAAAATTATGGTGTATTTAATGCTTGGGAGCTTCAGAGTTTTAATGACTACTCTCGTGCTTCGTGACTCAATCGGTCCTCACAAGATGCCTAATACCTTTAAAATTGAAAATAATCAAGTTAGGAAAACGTAGTTCTAAAAATGAGGGGTGGTAGACCCTTTATATAGATGTTGAAGGTTTAAGAATTAGATTAGGTTTTATAACCTTGGTGGGAAAGCCACCTCCTTGCCAAATTGGTGAACGTTTCTTTATAGGAATTTGTTTCCTCATTGACAGAGGTGTCTTGGGGGTTACTCTTTGAGTTGCCTTCTAAAACAGTGATTCTAGATCCTTCTTCATGGAAATCAATTCGCGTGTGCATTTCGATGATCTGGATTGCCTGTTCACGAGTAATGGGCCTTGGTTTGGAGTCTTGTCATGGGCTGTTTACTTAGCCCTAATATTAATTATGAAATTAATATTTAATTAGAATTTTTAGCCTCATTAAAGGGCCTCTTAAATGGACCATACCAGGTCTAATTAATATAATATTAATTATGGAATTAAGGTTATTTTTAGCCCATATATAATTAGTCGGTAAAATTATAAAAATATGTAAAAAAATAATTAAAATAGTTTAGTAAAGTTTAGTGAAGAAATAATATATAAAAAATAAAAATTAAGAGTACAAGACAGTTAAATGATAAAAGTAACAACTTTTTACCCAAAATAACAATTTTTCAATAAATTAGTCATTTTTACAATTATAATACCCATTTGTATGAAATACCTAACTCAAAGAATGTGTATTACATGAATATTACTTTTAATAATATTATTCTAATTATGGGTGATGTTTTTAAATTTCTGATTGGGTTCGTATCTGTACGTAAATCAATTTTAGATATGTTAAAATTATTTAAAATTATATTAAGCTGAATATATTTTTTGGATAAAAATGAATATTTAAATATACAGGAAGAAAATTTTAATATCAAATTATTTTAAGTTAATTAGATTATTTTCATCAATAAATTGAGTTGTGAGTCTTGTCGGGTTCAAATACAATTTCGGTCATTTATGATATTGCGGCCTAATAATAATCTACAATTTGAAAATGTCATACAAAAATAATAATATTAGAAATTTTAAAAGTATTCCCAAAATATTTCTTCGAATGATTTAACAATACTAACAGATTTTAATTCATATATTAATGTAAATACATGAAAAATCCATCTCATTTATTGTTTTAATAACCATGTTAGGTCCGTAAGGATGTGTATTATCCAGAAAAGGGGGTTGAATAGCTTAATACCTTTTTCAAAATTAGAGCTTGGTGTTTTAAAATATTCTGGTTTAAGATGGCGGAATCCCCTAACAGATCCGGTCACCCCTAGTCCAGTCCCTGAGTCCCTCCCTGAACTCGAGATTTTCCACTATAAAAAGATGCACTCCTTATAGCGGAGGAGATGCCTTTACAACCACTATGTATTTATCTCGGACCTTAACTCCCCGTTATACCCTCAAAATATAATAGCAAACCTACTAGATTTATCTTGGAGCGTAACTCCCCACTACCTCCCCACAATCTAAATAGAACCCTTACAAGTTTATCTTAGAGCGTAAGTCCCCGTTACCTCCTCAAATAAAATAAGAAAAAATAAAACACTACATAGACTATGTTCCTCTAACCGTTTGTAGGTCTTTGATCTTAGGTTTGGGTCTTTCCTTTTCTTCACAGTGCAAAGACACCCAACTTCCCGTCGGCAAACAAATATATTTAATATGGCCAAAGCAACAGAATATATAAATGTGAGTCGGGGTTAGTCACTTCGTTAGAAGAACGAACCACACGTAGTGTGTGTACGTGTTTGTAAGTATTTAAGTGTGTATGCTAAAGTAAAGAGCGATATGTAAAGCGTATGATTAGAAGAACATAAATTATATATATATATATATATATATATATATATATATATATATATAAATATATATATATATAATATGCATGATATATAAGGCTGAAAATAATTAAGTTTTGACTTGATTGAGATCAAGTACGTTTTTTTTTATTTTATTCTTAGTTTTTTTCAATATATAAGGCCGAGGGTATATGATCTAAACTAATGGCCGAATATATTGACTTGATTTATATCAAGCTCGTTGTGTAAATGGGTTGTTTTTAAGGTCTTGAAAATAGAATGGCTGAACTATGACCATTAAACTAACACCGGAAATACCACTAAGATTCAACGAAGATATTTTATTTATGTCGTACCTCGACTTATACAAATAGTATCTAACTCGAAATCTAGTTTGGTTTTAACTTCAAGAACTCAACAAGTAAGGCTTGTTTATATCTCTAAATACTAATTTGAGATTTATACAAGTAGCACTTCAACTTGGTGTTCGAAATTAATTAAATTTAAAAATATTCTACGAGTTTATTGTGTTTATATCTCTTAATAAATTTATTATAACTAGGAATATAAGTTAGTTTCTTTCGCTTAATAATTCAATCAAGGAGTATTATTGTTTATGTCTTGATATATAGATTTATACAAAAATTCTTGACTCAGAATTAAAGTGAGTCTAAACTTACTAATATTCTACGAGAGAGCTTATTTCATATCTCTAAATAATATATAATATTTATACGAATTTTCTTATCTCGGAATATAAGTTAGTTTATGTCTCTATTTATTTCAAACAAGGAGATTTTCGTTTATGTCTAATAATATAGACTTATACGAATTTTATCTTAACCGGAATAAAATGAGATAGCTTACTAATATTCAACAAGGAACCTCTTGTTTATATCTCTATAAGAGACTTATACAAATCGGTTCTAACTCGGAATAAGAGCTAGCTTTAATTACAAATTGGTCTCTACTCGGAACTTAAGTAACTCAGAGTTTTTATTAATCCTGGAAAGGTACACCAAGGATATGAACAACTAATTTAGGAGAGTAAGAGATGAAAAGAAAGCTCCCCTAAATATCAACACAGCTTATATATACTTAAAGAAGAGAAACTATTAAAGCTCGTGTATATATAAATCGTATACAAGGCTAACTATATATTTATGCTAAAAATTGAACCAAGCCAAACAATATAAATATATATAGCCGAATTATATATATACCAAATAGAAAAGAAATAACTAACTTATGACCCTTGTGCTCTTGTTAGTGACAAAAATATTTCTTTAGAAATCAAGGGATAAGAGTTAGGTTCGGGTTCAAGCTTTTGTGTGTGTGTATACAAAAATCAGGCAAGCAAGATACACACACTACTAGACATGAACCAAGCTACTGATATATATATATATATATATATATATATATATATATATATATATATATATATATATATATATATATATATATATATATATATATATATATATATATATATATATATATATATATAACCAACTTGTACCCTTGAGATCTAGAGAGAAATCAGGAGAGAAATCTAGTTAGAAGTCAAAAACACACAAAAAGGGGTCGCTCCCATTTGCAAGGAATTCTTAAATGAGTTCACAAGTATTAAATCGTCCACATCTAAAGGACTTGTGAATTTATTTTTAAATCTAGTATCTCATACTTTTTGCTACTAGTTTAGTTATCATGCTTACAATGTTATATGCATTTGTGATAGTTAAATTTTCTTGCATAAGTAAGAAGCATAATTATTTGTTTATTAAATATTTAATAAGTATTAGTCAATGATATCTTGCTTAATTGCTTTGATATTTTGCTCTGATATTTTTTAAATATTTTATTACAAATAATTGTGACACTTTTGATATTAGTGACAGTATTTAGAAATTCTGTTCTAAATAAATAATGCATATTTCAAAACTCACTAATATTGGAAGCTGAAGTATTTTCTAAGTTATGTGTATAAAATTCTTAATGTTTTATATACTTAGAAAATATTTCTAAAGTGTGATTTTATTTGCGAGAAGTTGTAATTAGGATCACAAGTATTAAATATTAATATTTAAAGGACTTGTGAATTTCTATTGAACTATATTCCCGAGCTTATGTATATCAATAATAATTGTTATAAGTATAATTGTAATATGCTAGAGTGACAATTATTAGATATAGTGTAGGAAGTTAGATGCTAATATTCAATCCAATGAATATTTAGTATTTAGCGGATTTATTTTATCTTATTAAAATTATGGATTGAAGCAATTCAATTATTATTAGTTTCATAATTCTGATTTGATAAGATATAAGAAACATAATTTCTTGCATTTTGAAATTATTGATAAATATCAAGTAATGAGATATTTTTAATATTTCCGTGCAATTAATTGTGATATTTTTAATATTAGTGATAATACAAGTTGTTTATCTGAAATCACTAATAATAAAAATATGTCTTAATGCTTATTATTCTACTGAATGATTGTCATGCCTATTTGATTTATATATATATATATATATATATATATATATATATATGCTTGTTATTGGTAATTATTTAGTACAATATAAGTATTTAGTTTATTTTGATTTATTTAAATTATGATGATATAAAACAATTCAGTGATATATTGGTTACATGATTTATGTAAATTAAAATAAATTTGCAGCATAATTATTTGTAGTATAAATATTTTGTTTTATTATATTGTGATAATTGATTAATATTTTATTACAAAATAACTATGATATACTGATACTAATATATTTGCTTAGTGTTTATTATAAGTAAAAATTTGTTTTTGAAAAAGCCGTTAGTATTAGTATATTTAATTTTCTCTCTTTGACTGAGTTTTAAGTCTGAATGTATTGAAAAGAATTTCTTGTCTATTTCTTTTTCAAAATGTTTTATCTTACAATACATTCACTTTCTATCAGTTTTAGATAAGAAAACTTCAAAATTCTTTTTCAAAACTTCTCTTTTGAAAATCTTTTGATTTACAGCCCTACTTTGATTTCTAAAACTTAGGGTGTGAATTAATTTTTTTGAGGATAATTTTTCTCCAAACTCAAAATCTTTTATCCTTTCTTAAAAATTGGTTTAAATGTTATATTTTCAAAACCGTTTTCTCTCTTAATTTTTCTTTTTAAAGTGGCAGAAACTTTGTGACTGTTATTTTATTTGGAGAAATTATTTTAACTTCGAGGTACCAATCACTTGTAAAATGATTTGTTTTTAAATACTTATTTCAATGTATGTTTCACATTGATTCATAAAACCTAAACAGTGGTTATTGCTTTGAAGGCCTTGTACTGTACTGTTAAGCATTCATTCATCCCAATTGTCATGTTTTTATTTTAAGTCGGGGATACTATCTGGTGGACGAAAATGATGTAAATCATAATTGCATTATGAGTCGGAAAATCACAGTCCTCTATCTGATAAGGATGTTTTGCAAAACTATTTTCAAAACTTACAGTACTTAGGTTTTAAAGGAAAAGAGTCATTTTATTGAGATAGAATGTGGTAAGAGAGTTGAATTTCTTCTTTGGTATAAATTCCCGCGTTATATTATGGGAAGTTTGCCTTATAAGAAATTCATAAGGGATATAATTTTTCTTTTATACACATTCCCGCGTTTTATTATGGGATAAGTACCTTAAAGAAAATTTCTATTGGTATCATGTTCTTAAATGATAAATCTTTAGAATCGACAAAACTCTTTTACTAAAAGTGCTTTAATGCAATCCATTACCATTCTTTATTATATTTTTCCTTCTCATTGGGATGAAAAATATATTTTGGAATGTTAAGGTGATTATCTTTTAATCTTGATTGATTCTTTTCGATTAGCCCCAAGAGGCTATAGAAGTTGGCCAAGAGGTTAAAATCCCATCAATCTCTTACCCAGGCCATAGTACCAAACACTAATTCATCTACTTCCATATATTAACACCTTGAGATATAAGGAACTCATATTAAGTTACAGGTTGATTAAGGAGAAACTACACTTGATGCAGCAAATAAGGATGAAGTCGGAACTGCACCCACAGCTCTAACTCCAGAGAAGTAAAGTAATATATAACTGAGGTAACTATAAGCTCATTTGTATATTCTCAAAAGGATGCAGAGCTGAAAAGGCAATAAAACACTCTCTGGAATCATTCTCTCAACAGGGTGAATCCATTAAAATTCGCTCGTCAGACAGAGCATCTTATAATGAGTCAAGCACACCACTGACACTCACACTGATGGTAAGCCTAAAAAAATAAATTCTAGGAACACATTGCAAGATGTGCACAATAAGAGGTATAGGCATTCAGAGGAGATACAGACTCTAGCCATACATTATATTGTCCAAGGTATCTACCTCAAACAGAAGTTAATCTTCTGCATCCCGAAAGGGAGATCTCTTGTTCAGATTTATCTGTGTTTGAGAGGCAACTGCTTGACAAGAATTCTTTGGATGAGTCAAGTAGGGTATTTTACACAAACTCCCGTCACAGGGTTACGAGGGAAACATAGGCTCTAAATTTCCATTCATTACATTGCCGACTACGTCGCCCCTCCTAGAAGGAACATTTCCAGATCCTGAAAAGGAATGTCCACCTCCCGTTTATGGAGAAGGTGTGAGGCAACTCCTTGATAGAACAAGGCAGGATACCCTAAAAGATTTAATATCTTGGGATAACCCATATCAAAGAGGTGAGGCTCCACTAGACAGTTATTTAGCAAACGCTATTGAGTCTGGTGCTGAGACAGTGCTTATGCATGATAGATCAAGAACACCTCTACGAGGAAATTCTCCACTTGATAGTGATTCAGTTCATTCTGATGAATCAGGTGATGAGAATGCAAATGAATTGACGGATTTCACTTGCAGGTATAAAAGGCTATATTTAGAATGCAGAGTGAAACTAAAGGAGAGAAACACTTCAGTGAAAGTGAGGAAGAGATACACTTGAGTGAGAGATAGGGAGAGAAAGAGTGAAACACTTCAAAGTGCTCGACAATTTAGTGTAAACACCAACAGAATGTAGTAGAAGTGAGGAAACCATAGACCAAACACTTACCCTTGCTACATGCTACTTCTAAAAGAAAAGCTACTATGTTTTCCCAATCAATGACGGACGAGAACTTTCTTTGGAAGACAATCCATTCAAAAGATGGGCCATCGGAGGATTCCTCAACTAAGGGGGAGAATTTAGTAAGAAAAAGAGAAAAATGAGAAGTTAATAAAGTCTTATCTTCGTATCCTTAGGAGAAGTTAATTGTTTTTCCAGTTGCACAAGTAGAAGGGGGGGTTGAATACTTGTGTTACTTTTATGCCTGATTTAAAACCAATTCGATATGAATTAAGAACAAAGATCAAACACAAAGATATGAATAAGTACTGTTTGTATTATTGATGATTGAATACAAAACTCTCTTAGGGTGTACACAAACCCTAGCAGCTTCTCTGTGTTTATCACAGCAACTCTCTCTATCTCTATGCTCTCACAAAAATATCACTCAGACAAATTATGCTTCGAATTTTTTTCACACTTTTACAATTAGGTTACATTGAGTTTATATAGAGAGCTACCTATTAACTAATAACATAAAGATAAATTACAATAGGAATATAATTCCTAATTATTAGTTGACAGTTTCCTTCTAGAATTCTCTTTCTTTCCCATAGCATATCTGCAATATATTTATCTTGATCTTCGAAGACTTTCCATTCCTATGATCTTCTTTCAAATTTAACTTCAACTATATAGACTCTGAAATCTTTAGACTCTGATGATCTTCAGACTCTGATCATATGTAGACTCTGATAGATCATAGACTCTGACCACCTTCCAGACTCTGATCTTTATGCAGACTCTGGTTTCACTTGCTTCAGAAATTCTTCTAAGTACAAGTAACATGAATGTTGACTATCTAGACTCTGATTATATATTTCAAAGACTAGAAAGACTTATTATAGATAAACTAATCTAGACCCTGTTCTAGTATTTTGTACATCATCAAATGAATATATTCCTAACAATCTCCCCCTATTTATGCTTTATAAAATGTAAGCATAAATCAAGGTTTGATGATGTCAAAACTAAAGAATAAAACTATTAATCTAGAACAGTATAAAAGAATTATAAAGGAAAAAGAATTACTTCTTATTTAATCTTCTCAAAGGCTGGATTATTCTTCAAAAATGAGTTCAGCATATTTTCTTCCACAATTGCAAGAGCTTCACCAACAAACTTCTTTAATTTCTTCATTTGAACATTTGATTTGACAGTAAGCTGCTCTCAGATCATTTGCACTGCTTTCTTGATCTTTGAAGTCCTTCAACATCAGAACACTAACTTTCCCACTCATAGGCTGAAACCCAAAGTAATGACCCACACCTTCTTGAAATTTAATATGTTTTTCTTCCAATGGCATGACTTGATCATTTCCCTCAGTATCAACATATTTTAAAGAAAATTTGCCCATTTGTTGATTTGTTGATTTGTTTGTCTGTGCAAAGTCATCTTCCTATCAATCTCCTTGAACCATTTATGTGTGACAACTTCTTTGCTCTTATTAACTTCATAAGCAATTTGAAGAAGAAATATGATATACTGTAGTTCCTCAGCCTGTTTCAAAAAGATAAAACTTGATTTACTAATCCATCTTACACTTCCACCTTCTAAGAAGTAAACCAGCATCTCATTCTTCACCTTTTCTGTACCTCCCTGACCTCCTTGTATCTTTGTTTCAAAAACACTATAAACAATTTGAGCAGACACCACTTTATTTAAGTGCTTCTGAGTGATTTTCTCAAACTGCCTATCTGTCAAGGATTGAGGATCCCTGGTTAGAGTAGATGTTTTGTCAATGTCAGATTCTTCAAATCCTCCAAGACCTATCTTCTTTTTAGCTCTAAGTTGCAGATTTGATTGACTGCACTTCCAGTATGAAGGTTCTTGAGTTTGATCAGAGTCTGACTTCTTTCTTTGCTTATCAGAGTCTGACTTAAACTCTGATTTCCCATGTCTAGTCCCTGACTGATGTGTTTGAGTTTTTGCTACTCCAGATTGCTTTTGTTGCACATCATCAAGACCCCTAGGACCATGAGAACTATCACCATCATCACCATCTCTCCTCCTTTTACCTCCCTTTGACCTATCTTTGCATCCATCATCCTTATTTTTCCTGGAGGATTCACCTTGCCTCTCCTTCTTCCCCTTTTTGACATCATCATCCTTATTACTGGTGACAACCAAAAGAATCTGCTCAAGAACTGTAGAGATATTGGCTTGTGCTGCAATGAATGAATCAACCTTGGTGGTCAAATCAGAGACAGTAGATTGAAGAGAGGCTTGAGTTGTAGTGATAGCAGCTAGAGCATCTTTAAAAGCTACTTCTTTGGATAATTGAAGGGAGTGAATTCTATCAAATCTTATATTGAGCAGAGAAGTTGTATTATCAACACCAGTGAGCTTGATTTTAATATGAGAAATGTCCTGGACCACACTGGCTAATTAAGCAGCAACATCAGGTAATTCAGCTTTAACAGCTCCATCCAAAGCATGATCTTCTTCACCAGGATAGTAACCATGTTCCTGTTGAAAGGATTTCTTCTGAAAAGCTTTAAGTCTCTCAGACTGATGAATAGCCAAAATACACTCAAAAGAATCTTTATCAGATATGCCTCTTTGCTGTGCAGACTCCCAAGACTGAGGAAACACCTGATCAAAATATACAAAAGAAGGAGTAACGTGATCATCATCTTCAAAAGTGCACTCCTCAGCAACAGACTCAAGCTTTGTGATTGGAGGTGTAGACTCTGGTGGTGTAGACTCTTAAACTGCAAACGGGACTATAGACCCTGACTCCTCCTGAGAGTGATCAGAGACTGTAGACTCTAGAAGTCTAGCCCTTATAGGCATAATCAAAAGCAGTTCTTCTGACTCCAAATTTGCAGCCTCAGTTAAAATGACAGTGTTATCCACCAAAGCCTCCATGACTCTATCTGCTCTCCTTGCTAGAGAATCCACTAGATGAAGTTGTGGTCTCTGGGTAAATGACTTCTGAGCAGCAAGAGCCTCCTCCTGTTTGCCAATCTGCACAATCAGACATAGTGAATTGTCATTGAATTGTCATCCATCCCCTGCTCCAACTCATTGGACCAACTCTTTAGAAAATCTTGATCCCAATAAGTAAAGCTAGGTTCAGGATACCCTGATCTCTCATGCTCACAGTGGGGTTGGGCACCCACTTTCTTAATCTCACTCAGGCTCCCTACAGCCTTTTTTACCTCTCCTTTTGCCTGGTCCAGTGCCAGCCTCTCAGATATTTTGTCACTCATTTGGGAGGGTACACTCAATAATCCTATAGAAGAGGGATTGAGAGAAAACAAAGGTGCTTCAATACCTGAACCACCTTGATGGAGGGGAACCCCTTCAAATGTCTTAAGGCTAGGGGTTTCCACCAAAGGGTGAGCATCAACAGACTCTGAACCCTTACAAGCATCTTCTTTCTTTTCAGAGTCTGTTGGCTCCAGTATTCCAGTCTCAGGGTCTACTCTAGACTCTTACTGCTTCATTATGACTTCATTAGAAGCCAGAGTCTGAGTGTTACCATCTTTGACTGTTTGTGTATGAGACTCCCCCTAAAGGTGGATAGACTCTGATAGAATAGATTGGAAAATTTCTGCATGAGCCTCCATCAGAGTCTATCCTCCCATATCACTAGGGTTCTCATCAGCTTTTTGGTGAATTGTTAAGGAGGGACTAACAGCATACTCCCCTGCCCCACTAACACCCAACCTCTGACTAGGTGGTTCTTGTGTGGGTGAGGCAAACTGAGCATCTTTATCACTAGTCACCACTGGTGCACTAGTCCCAACCTCCAACTGCCTTGCATCACCTCCTACCTCCTGTGGTTCTACCATAGTTAATGCATCCAAGTGTCCATTGAGAAACATCCTGGCATGGAGTGCATTGATGGCCTGGGCAAAAGTCAAGTGAAAGGAATCCTGCAGTTCCCTTGCAATCTTGTGATAATGTGAGCCCTTAAGTTGATCCAATCTACTTTCATAGGTCGGATAGATGTATTTGTTGGCCACCTTACCTACATTTCGAACAAGAAAATCAACCACCTCCCTTGAAAATGGTTGAATGGTAGAGATCCAATCAATAGCTGTCCTGTAGGTAATCCGATGATCCTAAATTTCTTCATAGTCAAAAACTGGTTGCTCAATCTCAGTTTCCAACTCAGCAACAGACTCTGATTTTCTCCTTTTGTAGATGCTAAGCTTTTTAGGCTTCTTTGTGATTTGCTGTTCAGAGTCTGGCACACCTAGTGCTTTGAGAACTGTATTTGTTCTGCCTTCTATGAGCCCAACTGCTTTTTCTTGGAATGAAGAGTTGAATAGGTAGTTGTATAGAGATTTGACTACATCCTGTGCAGACATTTGTAGCTCCTGTTCCATTCTCTTCCTTAGGGCTTCATAGGTTGAAAGAAAATCCAAGACTTGAGATTTAGTCTGATGTTGCTCTGGATCTTCAACTGATTTCACCAAAGGATATAAGAATAGCAGTGCCTCATCACTTGGAGTAATGACTTCATCAATTAGACTTGAGGCTGTATCCAATGGCATTCCTTCCCAAAATGTCTCATGATCAGAGTCTAAAGGCAGTCTAGACTCTGACTCAACATTAGACTCTGGTTCAGGTAATTTCTTGCTATCAGAGTCTGGCCCTGCAGAAGCCTTGGGAGCATCTGTTTCCTGCAAAACAGGGTTAGTAATAATAATAGGTTTGTGTGTGTGTGCAGAATAAGTCTTCCTTAACCTTCTGTACTTCTGAGCAAAAGATTTTTCAGGAGATTCAATTTGAGAATCCTGAGGTGCATTCCTAGGTGTTTCAGAGTCTGTAGCCTTTTCAGAGACTGCAGACTTGGCTTGAAGGTTAGAATCAAGTGTCTCATGACCTTCTTTTAGCAAAGAAAGACCTTCAACAACTTGTTTCTCTAAAGGGTTGAGCTCCTCATCACTGTGCTCATCTATAAGCCTAGATTGAATCAATTTTTTCCTCTTTACAACTGGTTCCTGTTGAGAGACACCAGAGGTTGGTTTCTTTTTGGATTTTGTTTTAAAAGATTGTGTAATTGAAGGGGATTGGGTGACTTGGGTAGGTGTAGGGGGACTCTCTATTACTTGTTCATGCACCATTTCACCACCAAAAAATGAAGCATTATAGAGAGAAGGTTTGTAGGTTGAGAGTTTTACCTGCATTACCTGTGGATAAGTCATGGCAGGTAGACTCTTCTTCTTGTCATCAATTCTCTTAATATCAGAGAATATCCTCCTTTGCTGTTTATATGCCTGCACACAGCAAGCATCTGCCAACTTGGTTAACATGTCAGGAATGAAGTGGTTGAGGAGAATCATAAGAAATCTATGATAGTAGACTTTCTTCCTCCCCTCATGCACATTGTTTAATTTTGCTCCCATTTGAGTGAGCAACATATCACCAATGTTATTTACTCTATCAAATAGGAGACTGTGACCAATTTGATAAGTAATAGCAGTAATAGCATCAAATCCACTACATTTACCAGTAAAACACATAGCAATTTGATCAAAGAAAAAAGACCATTCTTTTCTCAAATAGGGCCTAGTTAACTTACTCATGTTTTCTAGACTACCAAAATAACCTAGTGATTTAAACATATCTTTAATTTCAGCATCAGAAACAGTTTCATCAAAAGATTATTTAACTGGTAATTTAAACACGGAATTAATAACATCAGTAGTAACATCAAATGTAAAATCACCAAAGGTAAACATTATTTTACCTGGTTGATCCTGAGAAGGATCAACTACCTTTGCAGAGCTCCAGGCTTGTGATACAACATCCATGTGAATGACTAGTGATGCCTTGAGAATGTAGTGGAGCTCGGATTGCTCCAAGAAATCCATCACAGGATAGTAGTCAGCGTCTATCCCTTTCTTTTCTCCAAGGGGGAACATGATTTGTGGTCATGAACTCGAAATCCCCAAATGTGAAAGCAATTGCCATGGGTCCCCTCATGACAGTAGAAATGGCAGTCATTGAAGTTGTTGAGTTGAAAGTGATGGAAAAGCTTAAAGAATTTAGCTAGGGTTCGTAAAAGAAGCTCTGTGAATATTTTTGCCTTAGAAAATAATTGCAATAAACAAGTGAGTAAATTTTATGAAAAATTCTATTTTGTTCAGGTTGCATACAATACACACGAGTCTACAGCCTATTTCCAGTCAAAAATAATTATTACCGCCTATTTCAAGTCATTTGAACAATTTAAACGCAATCAGAGTCTGCAGGCGCGAATTTTAACCGATTCAGAGTCTAGGCGATATTTTTCTCAGAGTCTACAGACTCGTCAGAATCTAGAGACTCGTCAGAGTCTACAGACTCGTCAGAGTCTTCAGAAGAGTCTAAAAACTAGACTCTATCAAGATAAAGTACCAAACAAAATTTTACAATAATAATTAATCACAGTGTGTTAAGACAGGGACTATAATTAAAGTACATACCTTGCTTCTTGTAATTATTGATCACTTACATATTTAACATACCTAATTCACCTACCAGTCTGAGAAAGGTAGACTCATCAAGTGGTTTTGTCAAAATGTCTGCAATCTGTCTATCAGTTGGAACATAGGGAAGTGTCACAGTATCATTTTCAACATGTTCTCTAATAAAGTGATACCTGATATCAATGTGCTTTGTTCTGGAGTGTTGGACTAGATTCTCTTCAATTTTAATAGCACTAGTATTATCACAATACATAGGAATATTTGAGAATGTTAGTCCATAATCAAGTAATTGATTTCTCATCCACAGAATTTGAGCACAGCAACTTCCAGCTGCAATGTATTTAGCCTTAGCTGTTGGGGTTGATATTGTCTGTTATTTCTTGCTAAACCAAGAAATTAATCTGTTGCCAAGAAACTGGCATTGTCCTGTTGTGCTTTTCCTGTCTACTTTGCATCCTGCATAGTCAGAATCTGAATAGCCAATTACTGAAAAATCTGACTCTAGGATACCAAAGTCCAAGAGTTTGTGCCCCCTTGAGATATCTAAAAATTCTTTTCACAGCTATTAAGTGTGATTCTCTAGGGTCAGCTTGAAATCTGGCACACAGACAAGTTGCAAACATTATATCTGGTCTACTAGTAGTTAAATATAACAATGAGCCAATCATACCTCTGTAGCTAGTGTTGTCAACTTTCTTACCCTTTGGGTCAGAGTCTAGCTTAGTGGCTGTTGATATGGGAGTTTTAGCAGTTGCAAAATCTTGCATATCAAACTTCTTCAACAGTTCTTTTACATACTTTGTTTGATTGATGAAAATTCCATCATCATTCTGTTTGAGTTGAAGCCCCAAAAACAAGTTTAATTCTCCTATCATGCTCATTTCATAATTTGACTGCATTAGTTGACTAAACTTTTCACAGAGATTATCATTAGTAGATCAAAATATAATATCATCAACATAAATTTGGACAAGCAAAATATCACCTTTATATTTTCTAATAAAGAGAGTTTTGTCAATGGTACCTCTTGTGAATCCATTTTCACGAAGAATTTTTGAAAGAGTTTCATACCATGCTCTAGGTGCTTGCTTCAATCCATATAGTCCCTTGTCTAACCTGTAAACATGATCAGGAAACTTTGGATCAACAAATCCTGGTGGTTGCTCCCATAGACTTCTTCTTCCAATTCTCCATTTAAGAAGGCACTTTTCACATCCATATAATACATCTTGAATTTTGAATGAGCTGCAAAGGCTAGAAACATTCTAATAGGTTCCAATCTTGCTACTGGTGCAAAAGTTTCATCATAGTCAATTCCTTCCTCCTGTGAGTATCCTTTTGCAACTAGCCTTGCTTTGTTTCTGATTACAGTTCCATTCTCATCAAGTTTGTTTCTGTACACCCATTTTGCACCAACCACTGATCTATCTCTAGGTCTTGGTACAAGTTTCCACACTTTATTTCTCTCAAATTCATTCAATTCTTCTTGCATTGCAATAATCCAATCAGGGTCTTGCAAGGCTTCCTCAATTTTCTTGGGTTCATTCTTTGAGAGAAAACAGCTATAAAGACATTCATTTTGAGTGGTTGTTTTTGTTTGTACACCACTCTCAGGATCACTAATTATCAAGTCAGGAGTGTGATTCCTTGTCCATTTTCTAGCAGGTAGAAGATTGGTTCTTGAACTTGAAGCTCCCCCTCAGTCATTTGCATCTTCTGTATTTGAGTGAAATTCAAATGAAGAGGCTCCCCCTAAATTGCTTGACTCTGACAAGGGTTCAGAGTTGCTTGATCCAGACCCTGATGAGTTAGACTCTGTCTATTTAGACTCTGTCTGGATAGACTCTGTCTGGATAGACTCTGTCTGGATAGACTCTGTCTGGGTAGACCCTGACCTGTTAGACTCTGAATTATTTGGAGTTGAATTTTCTGGCTCCCCCTCAGAGTGTGCAGGTTCCTGTGTTGGTTCATGATTTGTTTGAGGGTTTTCATCCTCTTCTTCTTCATTTATCTCAGAACTTTTTAGATTTTCAAATTCTAGTGTAGTAGACTCTGACTCATCCTGCAATCCTGTACACTTTTTATCATCAAATGCAACATGAATAGATTCTATAACAATTTTGGTTCTGAGATTAAACACTCTGAATGCTTTTATGTTCGATGCATATCCAAGAAAAATTGATTCATCTGTCTTGGCTTCAAATTTGCTTAGATTTTTAGGATGTACTTTCAGTACATAACACTTGCATCCAAATATGTGAAAGTGTTTCACACTTGGCTTCTTGTCCTTTATCATTTCATAGGGAGTCTTTCCATGCATATTTATTAGAGTGCAGTTTTGAGTGAAACATGTTGTATTGACTGCCTCAGCCCAAAAATATACTGGCAGCTTAGACTCTGCCAACATTGTTCTGGCAGCTTCTATGAGTGTCCTATTCTTTCTTTCCACAACTCCATTTTGTTGAGGAGTTCCTGGCGCAGAAAATTGTTGAGTAATTCCCTTTGATGCACAGTAGTCCTCCATGATTGAATTCTTGAATTCAGTACCATTGTCACTCCTTAGAACTCTAACTGTTTTCTTTGATTTTCTTTCCAGAAAAGTGATATGGTCTATTATGTGTTGTGGAGCTTCATCCTTTGAATGTAGAAAGAAAAACAATGTGAATCTTGTAAAATCATCTACAATAACAAGAGTATATTTCTTTTTGTTAATTGACATAACATTTACTAGACCAAATAAATCAAGATGCAATAAATAAAAGGGTTCAGAAATGGTGTTTATGTTCTTGCTCTTGAAGGATGATTTCCTTTGTTTTCCAAGTTGACATGCTTCACAAAGTCCATCTTGCACAAAATCAACCTGTGGTAATCCTCTTACAAGATTCTGTTTAACCAACTTGTTGAGTGTTTTGAAGTTGATGTGTGACAGTTTCTTGTGCCATTTCCAACTTTCTTCAGTTGAGGCCTTGCTATATAGACATGTGACTTCACTGTGTATGCAATCCTCCAAGATGGCTTCATAAATGTTACCATTTCTGTGTCCTTTGAAAACCAAAATGCCTGTTTCTATGTGAGTCACAAGACACTTTTTGTTGTCAAAGCCAGTATGATAACCTTTATCTCCAAGTTGACTTATGCTTATCAAATTGTGCCTTAAGCCATCAACTAGAGCTACTTGATCAATGATGACATTCCCAAGTACAATTTTGCCATATCCCAGTGTTTGTCCTTTGTTTCCATCTCCAAAGGATACTTCTGGGCCAGCCATTTCCACAAAGTCTGTAAGTAGGGATTTCTTTCCAGTCATGTGTCTTGAGCATTCACTGTCCAAGATTAGGGTTACTTTCTTTACCCTGGTTCCCTGCATACATAAAGAAGTTAGTTAGATGTTTTGAGGACCCAAACAGTTTTGGATCCTTTTCTACTAACTTTAGGAGAAACAGGCTTAACAATTTTCACCTTTGGTTTACCTGTCTCTTTTGTTACTTTAGACTCTGGTGGAGTATTAACAGTGTCATACAAACTTTTATCAATAGAAGATTTTAGCTCATAAAAATTGTAATACAAATCATGATAGTCCCTACACATATAAATAGAATGAAATATGCTACCACAGTGATAACAAGGTTTCTGTGGTATGTAGTGACTTTTCAGAGTCTGAGAAGGGCTAGACTCTGATTTCATCTCAATTTTTGTTTTACAATCTATAGCTAAATGGTTGTGGTTGCCACATCTATAACACTTCTTTCTAGGAGCATTAGGATCTTTTTGATAATTATTAGCCTTATTAATGCCTTCCTTACCATTCCTATTACTCCTAGTTTTGGTGGACTCTGATAAGTTCTCTAGCCTTTCTTTCAACTTAGACTTAGACAAGTACCCTATGTTAATATTTTTCTGAGAGTTATTTTCTCCTGTTTCATCTGTCTTTTTGTCAACAACAGGGAGACTATTGACAGATGAGTTTGTGGTTTCAGATTTTTCTTTAGGGATCAGAAACTTAACAGGAACAAATGTACTTTTGTCTTTAGTCTTATTAAATTGGCTAGCTTCTTCATTGTTATCATTCTCAACAATAGGTCTTTTGTCTTGACTCTTGTCATAGCCTAGACCAGTAGTTTGACACACATTTTGATTATTGAGAATTTCTTGAACTTTTCTACCAGAGTCTGTCCAGACTCTAAACTTGAGTCTCTCTTCTTCTAGTTCTCTCTTAACATAGTCATAGGCTTTCAAGATTTCAGTGTAGTTATGACTATGTTTCTCAGAATCCTTTTTGTATTGTTCCATTAATATTAACTCAGACTCTAAATGATTATTCCTTTTAGTCAAGGTTGAATTTTCCTCTCTCAACCTTTCACTTTTACTAGTGAGAGACCTACATGTTGTCATTATTTTATTAACCTCACTTTGCACAATTTCTATACCATCAGAGTCTAAATTAATTAAGGATTCAGGAGTAAGGATTGATACCTGAGTTTTAGGAGATGAGGGTTCTTTGGGAGATTGTGATTTTCTTGAGGAGGATGCCATCAATGCTAGATTTTCATAATCAATTTCATCCTCTGAGCTTGAATCTGCCCAATCCTTTCCTGTTGATAGAAGTGCTTTTCCTTTTCCTTGACTTTTTGACTTTCTGCATTCACTGGCAAAGTGCCCCAATATTCCACAGTTGAAACATTTGACCTCTGCTTTGTCAAGTTTGATTATAGTACTCTTGCTCTTCTCAACCTTCTCATCTTCCTTCTTAAATGATGGCCTCTTGCTAAATTTGCCAGTTCTTTTGTTGAATTTCATTCTTTTAAATTTTTTAGCAAACATAGCCATCATTTGACTTAGATCAATCTCTTCATCAGAATCAGAGTCTGTGTCAGTAGACTCTGACTCCACAACAGCTTTACCCTTCTTTCTTGAATCCTTGATTCTAGCTTCTGTGGGTTGTTCCTGTTGTTCTTTCTCAAACTCCATCAAGAGTGCCACAGATTTTGTCTTTACAGACTTCTTATTCTTTCTCTGTTGCATCTCCAAATCATATGTCTTGAGTCTGCCATACAATTCTTCTAGAGTTAGTTCATCCAAATCTCTAGCTTTCCTTATGGCTGTAGTCTTATTGTCCCACTCTTCAGGAAGTGCTCTCAGAAACTTGGTGTTTGTATCTTCAGAATCATAAACCTTACCAAGCATAGCCATCTCATTCAAGAGTTTTGTAAACCTATCATACATCTCAGTGATAGATTCTCCAGATTTTGCTTTAAAATACTCATACTCTTGAATTAGCAAAGACCTAGCATTCTTCTTGACATCTTTAGTCCCTTGACAGTGCACTTCAAGTTTTGTCCACATCTCCTTAGCAGTTTGACATGATATAACACAGTTTGTAAAAACAGAATCCAAACTGTTGAAGAGTATGTTTTTGACCTTTGCCTCCTTAAGAACATTCTCCTTGTCCTCTTTTGTCCATTCAGCCTTTGGTTTCTCAATGAAGTGTTCTTCAGTTACTTTGCCTTCTTCATTGATTTGAGGCACAAGCTTTAAGTGCACATAGGGTCCTTCATGAATTCTTTCAAGATAGTCAGGGTCTGTTGCTTCCAGATGGTGCAGCATCTTAACCTTCCAGTGGGTGAACTCGTTTCTCTTAAGCATATGAATCTTAGAAAAGCCATATTTGTTTCCAGACATATTTGATCGATTTTAAACGTTAGGCTCTGATACCAATTGTTTTTCCAGTTGCACAAGTAGAAGGGGGGGTTGAATACTTGTGTTACTTTTATGCCTGATTTAAAACCAACTCGATATGAATTAAGAACAAAGATCAAACACAAAGATATGAATAAGTACTGTTTGTATTATTGATGATTGAATACAAAACTCTCCTAGGGTGTACACAAACCCTGGCAGCTTTTCTGTGTTTATCACAACAACTCTCTCTATCTCTATGCTCTCACAAAAATATCACTCAGACAAATTATGCTTCGATTTTTTTTCACACTTTTACAAGTAGGTTACATAGAGTTTATATAGAGAGCTACCTATCAACTAATAACATAAAGATAAATTACAATAGGAATATAATTCCTAATTATTAGTTGACAGTTTCCTTCTAGAATTCTCTTTCTTTCCCATAGCATATCTGCAATATATTTATCTTGATCTTCGAAGACTTTCCATTCCTGTGATCTTCTTCCAAATTTAACTTTAACTGTATAGACTCTGAAATCTTTAGACTCTGATGATCTTCATACTCTGATCATATGTAGACTCTGATAGATCATAGACTCTGATAGATCATAGACTCTGATAGTCTATAGACTCTGACCACCTTCCAGACTCTGATCTTTATGCAGACTCTGGTTTCACTTGCTTCAGAAATTCTTCTAAGTACAAGTAACATGAATGTTGACTATCTAGACTCTGATTATATATTTCAAAGACTAGAAAGACTTATTACAGATAAACTAATCTAGACCCTGTTCTAGCATTTTATACATCATCAAATAAATATATTCCTAACAATATCCTTAGGGGGAGAATTTAGACAAGAAAAAGAAGAAGAATCACATTCTTAGGGGGAGAACATTACTTGAGCTATGTTCTATGTTCTATTGAAGACGTTCCCAGGAATTTTAATTCTTATGAATCTCTGTTCATGATAAGTTCTTTAAGTTGAACTATGAAGGATTTTAAAAGCAGAGAAAGCTCAAACACAAACAGAAATGAAGATGATACTATATGAATATCAGTTCAGTGCTAGAGGAATAAACATCTTTCATTTCAGTTACGCAAGAAATCTGGAAATGCAGAATCTGATCCAGAAAAACCAGTAGCATTATTTACAAGTCTCGGACCATTACTTTTTCTAGTTGTTAGTTGAGTTATCCTCTCTATGAGATTTGTTTGCTAAGTTTAACAATCAAATAGGGGGAGATTGTTGGTGAGATTACGAAGCTATATGAATAGTAATTGTGATAACTCAACACTAGAACATGACAAGTAAATAATACTACGCCTACAGAGAAATCAAGAAGAAATGAAGACAAAGAAGATACAGTGAATCAAGACATTAGAAGAAGTTTTGAAGTCTACTACAGGTCACTGAAAAAAGTTCATTAATATGTTCATGCCTCGGTGAAGAATAATGTGTAAAGACTTTCAGGGTTTCAGAAGTGTTGAAGATTCAGTATAGAAGTGTCACGAGAAGATTCCAGTGTATTAGCATTGATTGAAGATAGACAGTGTTCGAAGCATAGGAATCTAGAAGAATTAAAGACATGGTAAAAATAAAGGACTAAGAAAATAGCTGCAGTCTTGGAGTTATACTCACTAAAAGAAGTTCATTTATATGTTCAAGCATCAGTGAAGAACAGAGAATGAAATATTCAAGGTTGTGGTAATAATGAAGATGTTGTCTAAGTACCAGAAAAGATTCTAGCGAAAGTATAGTGGTTATTGATATTCAGTATTCGAAGCAATGCAACAATCCAAGGTTAATCAGCTGAAATAGAAAAGAAATCAAGGGAATTTAATTCATTGTTAGTCGTTTGTGAACCAGACCAGTGCACTAAGTGTCATAACAACAAGTAGAGAATTACCTTGATGTATCAGAAGAAAATCAGTTGATCACGCCAGAAGAGTGAAAACCAAGTGGTAAATACTTCAAACATTTCAAGAAATTGGTTAAGGTAAGTATTACTACATTTGGTGGCTCTTGTACTCTACAAGCAATGTAGGAGGCGCACCGAAACACCTTAGGCGCAACAAAATACTTATGAATAAGTTTCTAAGTACTTTTGTTGCTCCTACACACTACAAGCACTCTAGAGGCGCAACAAAACTCTTAGGCGTAACGAAATACTTTTGAATAAGTTTCTAAGTACTTTCGTGGCTCCTACACACTGCAAGCACTCTAGAGGCACAACAAAACTCTTAGGCGTAACAAAATACTTGTAAATAAGTTTCTAAGTACTTTCGTGGATCCTACACACTGCAAGTACTCTAGAGGCACAACAAAACTCTTAGGCGCAACGAAATACTTGTGAATAAGTTTCTAAGTACTTTCGTGGCTCCTAGACACTGCAAGCACTCTAGAGGCGCAACAAAACTTTGTCTTAGGAGCAACAAAAGAGTTAAAGGCAAAATAAAGAGTTTCATGGCTCCTCTACAAGGGACACAGAGTGTAGGCGTAACAAAACTTTCCCTTAGGCGCAACAAAAGTTTTGTGGCTCCTATATTTTGCCCTCACTCTACAAGTGCATCAAAATGACTTAGCATTGTGAAAAACAAATCAATTTTAATTGATTGAAAAGTCTACATCATATATAAATAAAATGACGTGCTCATTTTGAAATGTGTTCTGGTTCGTCTCTTTCAATCAAAATTTTCGGAGAAGAACACAACAAAAATATACAGAGGGGTCAAAACAAATCAAAGCTCTATCCCTCATTACCAGAGTCTTTTGTTAATGGACGGATAAACCTTGTAATATTTTAAGGGCCATTACAAAATACTCCCGGTAGTTAAATCCTTATATAAAATTATAGATACAAATATTTTATAGGATTTGGCTTGTATATTTTTGTAGAAGCAAAGAACTAATTTATTTTTTGGAAACCAGTTATATTTATAACTGGGTGTAGCAACCTCAAGGTTTATATACGAAAGATATATTCCCTGAAACTTGTCTCGTTAAAAAACTTGCTAATTTTCTAGAACATTAATGATTATTCATAAATATAGAAAATTAGTAAGCCAGCCTCCTAAACACTATTCACCTCATAAACTTGAACCCACTAACTGAACTCTAAATTATTTATCCACAAAAGACTCAAAAGAATTTTTTAATGTAGTGAGTATCGTATTCAACCTCCCTCCCCAACATGCTACATCATGAAAGACGCAATAGAGGTCAAATGGAAGTTAATTTGATACTAAAGCATATAAAGGGATATTCGTGGGCTATCGTATTGAAAGAACAGATACAAATTTTATATCTTTGATCACAAGGTTGTTGATGAAAGTGTGAATGTCACCTTTGATGAAACCAAGTTTCCTGGTGTTGAAGGAAGTTAAGAATCAGAGTCCTTATCTTTTGAGAATCAAGACTATTTGGAAGAGATTGATGATGAAGAATCACCAAGAGTTGAACATCCAATTTCTGGTCCAACTATGGCTTCCAATCAATCAGTAGAAAATGAAGGAACTGCTCAACCAACTGATTTCTCTGGGAATGTTCCCATGGATAGTAGGCTTGAAGAAATTGATGTTGTCAACAGTGCAAGAGCAAAAGATGATGTCAATCAACAAAGTACAGAAGATTCTGGAGATACTCTAAGAGAAATAAAGTGGAACAGGGATCACACAAATGATTTGATTATTGGTGATCAAGGAGAATGAGTGACGAGTAGAGAAATGTGTCAAATGAATGCATGCACTCTTGTTTCCTATCTCAAGTTGAGCCTAAAACTCTAGATGAAGCCATTCTTGGTCCATATTGGATTAATGCAATACAAGAAGAACTTAACCAGTTTGAAAGAAGCTATGTATGAGAATTGGTGCCTAGACCAAAGAACAAGTCTGTAATTGGTACTAAGTGGGTCTTCAGAAACAAGATGGATGATAGTGGAGTTATCATAAGAAATAAAGCATGGTTGGTAGCAAAAGGTTACTGTCAACAGTTCATTAAGGTTTGTTATTTATTTATTTATTCTCAAAATCGTTAATGTTACTGTCAAGAGTGTTTGTGAATTCAAGCACAAGAGTTATTGTCAAAAGGAATGGACTAAGCATACAATTGTCAATTTAATCGATTAAAATTCTTTCTTAACAGTTTCTTTTCCCTTCACATAAATACAAACAATAAATTTTCTTACACTATTCATTTTTTCTAAAACTCTTTTGCGCTAAAACTTCTATTCTCTCTCTACAACTCAGTTCATTTCTTTCTCTTTTCAAGACAAATTTCTTTTAATTTCATATTTTCTACAACAATGTCTGTCCCTCAAATCGTTTGCACACTTGCCCAAACCAACTTCACCAACATGACTACGGTGGGTGAAGCAGGACAAGCCTTCAAACCCTTTATTGGCTTCATGAACAACTTTTTTTTATCGTATGCATTTACTGAAAGCCCAATGTTAGAAATCCCAAGGTTGTCACAGTTGTGGACCTCTGCAACGTGTGAGGGGGAGCAGGATGTCAACACCATCACCTTCCAAATCAACAACACCTCCTACACCATCAACTCAACTCACATCAACACTGCTCTCCATACTGAAATAGAAGAAGGCTCACTATTCCAGGAGCCTACAAATGCTACTCAGCTAGCTAAGTTCTTAAGGATGATTGGGTAAACAGGACCCAAGACAAACCCTAGCTCCGAAGAATGGTATCCATCAAGGGGGATGGATAGAAAGTATCTCATGAAGGAGTGAAGCATGATAATGGATGCTGTCACTCGAGCCATATATTATCAACCAAAACCAGCGGCTAGAATGAGGTCCCAGCGTACATCAGGAAGATTATACACTCTATGGTGCATGATTACAGAATTAATATTGGAAAGCTCCTGATGCCCTTGTTCAAGCTAGTTTTGGGAAAGAAGGAAAGCAGGAAGCCGGTAATATACTATCCTCGATTTTTTATGCTTATCATTAATTATGTAGTAGGCAAAATTAATCTAGATATTGTATAATATATGGAGTCCCCCACATTCAAGAAAAATAATCACTCCATACTTTCTAGCAAACCCCTTAATTCTGAGTTGGGTTTGTTTATTATTGACCACATGAGGTCTATAATAAACTCGCTGAATTTAAGAATTGTGGGAGATTTTACTGTCTTTTCTTTGAGTGATGAGAATAGAGTTGACCTCTCCATTCCTAACTCATACTCACAACCTTTTAGGTTTGTTAGAGCCTCTAGACAGTCTAGGATTGCTAGCCAAGAGCCTGTTTCCTCTCAAAAGGATCAGGTTTCTACAAAGAAGAGAACCTCAACCTCTAGGTTAGAAACAATTCCTAATGTTGATGAGGGAGTAACTGCACTAAGTGCAACACATAAGGATAGAATTATCAATGAACCCACAAAGGGTCCTGTTGAGCCTAAGAAGAAAAAGGCAAGGACTTTAACCTCTATCTCCAAGTCTGTGTCCTCTCAAAAGGGAACATAATTTTAAAGGGAAAATAGCTCATTTCTAGGTTTCCCCTCTCAACAGGGGAATCTATTTAACTTGGCTAGTCTCCTATGGCACCCTATACAGAGTCAGCACCACATATTGAATTCACTCAACATGAGCCCCCACTTTCAGATATACACATATTTGATTTTGAGCACACGGAGGAATCCTCATTTCATTATGATGCCTCTCATTTTGATTTGGGGGAGCAGCCTCCTATGGAGTCCCTCTTTGGTAGTATACAAGAACCTTCCACTCAAAAGATGGAAGAGACTGTCCCTCAAATGGTTAAGGATGTTGTCACAACCTGATTTGCTGTTAAGGACACGGTTATTGTCACTCCTATTGACAATAACTTTTAATCTGAAGATGCTATCAATAAGTGAAATCCAGACAGCAACTCTCATTTGCCTGAAGCCTCTCAGGACAGTGATTCAGCTCATATCTCTACTATCCTGAAGGTAATCTCTAAACCCACTATGCAAGTTGTACCTGCTCAGTCCCTTGCACCTAGGATGAGTGAGGGAGTGAAAAAGAATAAAAGTAAAAGAAAAGAGAGAAGTGAGCAAGAAAAAATAGAGAGGCAGGGAAAGACCTTGGTAAAAGGAGAGGGCTTTGAGCATGACCATGAAATAAAAGATAGCACAAAAAAATCTATGGCATTAGGCCCTGAGTTTGAGAGTGTGAGGGATAATGAGATCATCCATAAAAAACAAGAGTGTGTGAGAACCCCAAAAGCCCTTGGTTCTAAACAAGCTGATGCAAGGTTGAAATCCCTTTCAAAGAAAGTGTCTAAATTGTCCATGAAGATGTCAACTGTGAGGAGGAGTTAAGTTAAGCTGGTAGCCAAGATGTAAAAGTTTGAGAAAAGTATGACTGATGGCTTTCAGGTTGTGTTTGCTAAGTTGAAGGATATAGAGACTCACCTCACAATCCCTGCAACTGCCAACTTAACTAAGGGGGAGAAGGTTGGTGAGGCCAGTGAAGTGTTTGAAGCTGAGAAGGTTGAAAAGAGTAATAAGAAGACACAAGTTACATCTCATGGGGAGGGCCAATTGGCATTATTGTCCAAGGTGGAGAAAGGAATTGTGATCAGGGAGGGAGTTGTGAAGGCCCCTGTTCATGTGGCTGGAAAAGGTAAAGAGAAATTGTTCAAGGATGATTATGATTATTTTATTATTGAAGAGAAGGAGGATTTAGATGATGAAGAAACTTCTTTATTGATAGTGGATGAGAATGAGAACATCAGGGTGTTCCAGGATGCTAGCTTTAATGACAAGATTAATGATCTTAGAAAATCCTCAAACAGAGATCCCATAAATTTTTTTAAAGCTATGAGACAATCAAAAGTTAGAGCTGCTGTGGTGGTTTCAAAGAACAAGAAATGGGTGATCTCTGTTAGAACTGAGGGTGGCTTCAACTGGTACATTATCATGGGATATCTGAGCAGATAGGAGATTGCAGTAATTGAAGCCATCAAGCTCAAAATCAAGACAGATAAGTCCTGGCTCAATGAAAATTTGAAGAGAGTCCTGCAAAGAATGGTGGTTGAAAAACTACTTGAAGTTACTGTCATTCCACTTTGTATAAAGTTCAGTAGCTCAACAGATGGGAAATACAGATCAATGAACTTGGACAAGGTTAGTTTGTGTAGGCCTAGATCAATTAAAGAAGATTTTAACTATTTTAACCATTTGTGAAGAACTAAAGAAAGAAATGAATTAATAAGGGTGTTGGCTGAGGAGTTAAGAAGGTTGGAAGAAAAGAAATCAAGGAAGACAGGGAAGAAAAATGATGGAAGAAAAGATGATGATGATGATGAGAAGCCATATAGAGGTGCAGGTAGTTCTAAGTCCAACAATGACAATAATGGTGATGCAGGGACCTTTGGAACTAGTAACAAGGATGGAGAAGATGGTGGAGAAAATGGAAAAATAGTTGATGAGATTGAAGGAAGTGTGATGAAGCAGGTGGTGATGGGCTTTGAAGTAGACAAAGAAGATGCTGTCAAGAAAGCTACTGGCAGGAGTTATAAGGTGGAGTGTGCGATCAAGGAGCCTGAACCCGCTATCAAGCCTGTATTGATAGTAACTTCAAAGTCACTGTCAAAAGAAGTGAGGGAAGAGTTACTGTCAAAGAAAATTTCTATATCTAGGAAATATAGAAAGGCAAAGGCTGAGAGGCCAAGGCCACATTCAAGTAGAAAGCCTAACAGGAAGGAGTGGAAGCTGGTAATAGAAGTGATGCATGAAAAATGTTTGAATGTCAGGATGCCTACAATCAATAACTTGGCCGAGTCAAAGGAAGAATTAATCATCAAAGTTATTGTTGAGTGGACTGAGCTCAATTCTTTGAGCAAGGTAAATATATTCTATGTTATTGGTGAAGTTGAAGCTATGGGACATGAACTGAAGGAAGCAACTTATTTTACAGTGAAAAGAATGCTAAAAATTATCAAGGGCCTATTATTAGGACTCAAATTTTCAGGGAAATTCTAATTAGGAAATTCTTGGTGCTAATGGAGTCCTTCAAAATTCATCCCTTGGATTTTAATGATGCTAAAGAACCTAAGACTGTGGTGTACTCAGATGAGGTGATGTTTGCAAATGAAGATAGAGTCAAGGAATTCTGGAGCATACATTCCTTACAAGACAAAAACATTTAACTCTTAATGAAGCTGATAGAGAACTACAAGAATTTCCATATCCTGAAGAACAAAGATTCATTCCCAAACTCCATAGAATCATTTCAATAAAGCAAAAGCAGGAGTATGAGAAGAAGGTGGAGTATGAGAAGACTCAACAATGTCTTCTAAGAAATCCTGAAAGAATAATATTTTATAACTCTGGTGGATCTGCTGAAGAGATCACCTTTGAAGAATTGAAGACATTGACTGAGAAGGATCCCGAAATAGTCAAACTCATCAAGAGACAACTCCTCAATATTACAAATTTTGAGGTGTTTGATCTCAAAAGGAAAGCATTAGAGATCTATGACTTGAAAGTTAAGAAGAAGATGGAGGAAAGAGAGAAGAAGAGTAAGTTTGTAGCTATTGTTGAGGCAACAAAGAAGGAGATAGAAAGAATCAACAAACAAATCAAAGAAGCTGAGATTGATCTAAAGTGTGCCAAGTTAACTGATCAATTCTCCAGAAAAGTTGATTATGTGTCTCATGTCTTTACTAATCCCCTCAGAATCATCATTGACAACATTGAAATCAAGGTTGGAGATTTTAGAGTTTTCAACACTGCAAGCCTCAGAAGAATTTTCAGATTAACTACAGGCTCTCTTCTAGAAATTGAAAGGAATTTGAGTGCAGCAGCTGGAAAATTAATTGAAGCAAGGTCCAAGGAATATGATGATGTGGACAAACTCAGGGTGAATCAAATATACACATCTTCAAAAGCCAGATTTCTTTCTGATGAATTTGGAGTTAAATTTCTATGCATCTCCAAAGGACCAGTAAAAGCCTATTACTCTTATCAAGACTTGAAGAACTTATCTCATAAATTGGTGAAGCTAGTACTTGACTGTGTGACTGATCATGCCAATACCACAGAAGATAAGAGGGCCCTAAGATCCTTGGAGTTGTTGTATGAAAGGAAGAATCCATAGAAGAAATCAGATCAAGGAAGCTCAAACTAAAATTGAAGACTTGCTCAGCCTAGAGGAGTTTAGTTTGAGAAAAAAATTGTACGTGTAATTTTATGCATATTTTTTCATGTACAAATACTTCAGTGTATATTAGTTGAGTTTGCATCTGCAATTCATTTTAAATTTGTCTTTATTTTACATAAAAACAAATTGGGGGAGATTGTTAGTGATTGTGGTGTAAACAACTAATGTACTTAATTTTAAGGTAAATGAAGTTAAGTAAAACTTACTGTCATATGTATGTTGACAGTATAGTTAGTAGTTACTTGTAGACAGTATATTTGAAAAGTATTAGTTAGGTGACAGTACATTTGAAAGTTACTGTCTTGTATAAAACAATAAAAATGAGTCATATAGTAGAAGTTCACTAAGTGTTCATGCACAGTATGATTCAAAACTCAAATAACAACATTCCAAGTACTCAAGCATATGACAGTACATTACAAGTGAAAACACAAGTGGAACAGACGACAACAACTATTCCATTAATAGTAAACTTGGCAGAGAATGAAGATTTGAAGACAACAAGTATTATTGACACCAACTATTCCATTGACAATAAACTTGACGGAGAATGAAGATTTGAAGACATCAAGTATTACTGACAGCAACTATTCCATTGACAGTAAACTTGGCGGAGAATGAAGATTTGAAGACAGCAAGTTTTACTAATAACAACATTGGTGGGGATATTTCACAGCAACATTGGCGGGGATAGTTAACAGCGGTTTTGGAGACAGTATGTTTCATGAGGTATCTAGCCTGATAGCAAAGTATGTAGATCCAAAGATACTGACACTACAGAGAAGCTAAAAGTTGACAGTAAACGTTTTAGTGAAGCTCACAGTTTGTTTTAGGTAGCAGAGTAGATAGTGAAAATACAAGGAATGATTTGGACACTTCTATCTAGTCTGTCAAGTCTAGTACTGCAACTTGAGAGAATTCAAGCAAATGGTAAAGCATGCACAAAGAGTCAAAGATTTCTTCATATCCCAGAGCTGCTTTATCTACAAATGGAATGAAGACAAATTTGAATGGGAAAAAGAAAAGTTTCATTTTCAAGCTTTTTTCAAGGAATAAGAGAAAATACACTTATAAGTGGGATATGTGTTTCAGTATAAATACACATATCTCACAAGTACTTTTTTATATGCAACTGAGGTAGAATTTCTGAAGTACACATTAGAAAACTCATTGTTCTTGTATCTATCGAAGATGGGATTATTTTCCAGACAGTTATAGCAAAATAAAAATTAATTTTTGAAGTTTAAACACTATGTCATTTTATCTGCTTCGTTTGTTTGCATCTTTTACTTGGTAATTATCATTCTTGTATGTTGTTAACGAGACTTCTTCATAAGAAATCTAGTTGCATTCAACCCCCCCTTCTACAACACTCATCTTATCTAACACAGAATTTTTTTCAATTTCTGACTTGTTGTAAACTATGGGTGATGAATTCCCCACCTTGGCAGATTTGGATGTCTTTAGGTACCCCATTATTTTCACTAACCAGGTTCATTGTGATAAATTCACAAAGTTGTATAAGTTACCCACTGGGTATAGGTTTGTTTTGTCCGAGCCTAGAGATCGGGCCTATCATTGGTGGCCCAACAGGCTATGTGTGTTTAGGGATGCCCACATAGGTGGGCTTAGATTTCATTTTCATGAGTTTATTATTTGGCTTCTGGCTAAAGTTAGGATCAACCCATGTCAACTAAACCCGAATTCGTGGCAGACAGTTCTTTGCTTCATGGTTTTATGCCTTTGGAAGAATTATCCCCTTTATGTAGCGGTTTTTAGAAGTATTTTTCAATTTAAAAATAGTCCAACTTTGTTGTTAGGCTGGGTTTACATCATCCATAGGCAAGGTGTAACTCCAATTTTCAGCAACAAGTCTTTGCCTGATTCTAATCAAGAATGAAGGAGAGATTTTATATTTATGGAGTTGGAAGGCGACAATTGGGGCACCCTGTTTTGGCACATATTTTTTAAAGTCAAAGACGGGAACCTGGGCATGATCCAACTGACTCCTGAAGAAAAGCTGATAATTGCGGATTTAGGCCAAGACAGGGGCCTAACCCACCACAGAAAGCTTTTGGAGGAGTTTTCTTTAAAGATCATGGGCCTTTCTAATGTTTTTGATAATGGTAACTTTCTTACCTCACTTTTCTTTTTCCTCGATTTTTCCGAGTCCAGTTTTTTATTTTCTTATTTATTTCACAGATATTGAAAATATCAATTTCCATTTGGGCGTGGGGGATCAAGAGACCCACAAGTTGCGCAAGGCCCATGAGGCTCTCACAGGCCCAATCAAAGAGCTCAATCTTTTTGGCTTTCTTCAGCCTTGTGAAGGGGGCCAAAATAAGGGCAAGGGAAAAAGTCCTCGCGAGGAGGACGAGGACCTAGTCACGGCGGCTATGAGGCCAAGCTGGGACATTCAAAAGCAGGACCTAGTCATCGGAAGTACCTTAAACTCCGTCAACTGGTCCCAAAACTCAATTCCTCCAGTCGACACGACTAAAATTATCTTGAAGACAGATATCGAGGAGGCCGAGACTTTGGGAGATTAAGATGTGGTCATGGTATGAATTTTTAACTTTTGTTTCACATTCAACCAATTTTGAGTTTTTCCAGTATTTGATTTGACTGTGTTGCTTGTTGGATAGGTCAACACATACTTTCAGACCATGGCCCATCAGGCCAAGACGTGGCGCTTTTCTGAGAAGGCCCAAAGGAAGGGCAAGGCCAAAGCCGTGCAAAAGTGGATGTTCTTGAGAAGAAGCTACTTGAAAAGGAGCAAGAATTAGTGGCGGCCCATGCCGAGCTGCAGGAGCTGAAGTCTGACAAACAGGCCCAAATTACTAAGTACATGAAGTTAGAGGAATTTATAGATTTTATTGACAAACACGAGGATATGTGCCCAAGCTTGGGAAAAGTGCCTTAATGCCGTCTTGACTAATCACCCTGGCTTGTTCATCCCTTCAAACTTTCCTTGTCCCATGGGTCAGCCATTGGCCAGGACCTCCACCACCCGTGAGGATAACTCAGGTGATATTTTGGGTGGTGAGGCCTTGTGTGAATACGATAAGATCTTTGACTCCTCGGAGGCCGAGGAGAATGCTCAAAAGGAGATCGAGGAAGAAGAGAAGACTGAGGAGGAGAAGAAGGATGATGATGACCTTCTTTATTTTTCATTTTTCTCTTTGTATCATTTTTCTCATATTCTTTGTATTTTCCTTTTCTGTTTAAATTATGTATTCCAAAAACTTTTTATTTATAAAAAGTTTATGTTGTCGTTCTTTTTCCTTTTCTTGCCTTAGCATATTTCTTAGTATATAATTTTTGAGCACATAGGAAAGGTAATGACTTAGATTTTATTCAAAAAGTGCCAAACAGGCTTGACTTTATTCTTTGATTATGAAAGAATTAATAACTTGATTGCCAATCTAGGCAGATCACCAATGTATTCGGAAATGCCACAAGATAGAAGAAAAAACTTCATTGTATTAATAGGGCCCTCAATGCTAAAAGTGTGCACAACCCTTACAAAATGGAAATCCTACTTGGAACGAAAGGCTCTTATATCCTAGTGGTTTCATCGAACCTTATTTCTACTTGGTTCCTAATAAATATAAGAATTTACCATCAAATTCTTTAGATATAATAAACCTTTAGGTTTGAGGCATGCCAAGTTCTAGGAACTTCAACATCTTCTAGGGTTTCGAGGATGTGTGATCCTCTTCCCTTGACTTGTTTTATCTTGTAAGGCCCTTCCCAATTAGGGGCTAACTTGCCTTTGTGGCCTACTCCAGAAGCTTCAGCCTTTCTAAGAACTGTCTCCTTGTTGGAAGAATCTTTCCTTAACCCTTAGGTTATAGTAAAAAGAAGATTTCTTCTTATATTATATGATCTTTGCATGAGCCCTGTCCCTGACTTCATAAATCAAGTTCAATGTAAGCTTCATCCCTTATTCATTTTCCTCAGGCTCAAAGGCCTTGATTCTTGGGGATACATGTAATATTTCGACCGGAACCACTGACTCTGCCCCATAAGCTAAGAAGAATGGAGTTACATCAGTGGTCACTTTATGAGTGGTCCGATATGCCCATAGTATTGGTAAAAGCTCATTCACCTATTGTTAGCTAAACGTTCAATCCTTTACTTGAGCCCGTCAAGAATGATTCAGTTGGCTACTTCATCCTACCCATTTACTTGGGGATATGCCATAGAAGTAAAGCGTAAATCGATATCATTATCATTGCAATATTCCTTGAATTCATCATTATTGAATTGTGTTCCATTGTCCGTGACCAGGATTTCTGGTATTCCGTACCTGCATATGATGTTTTCCTAGAAGAATTGAGTTACTTGCTTGGTGGTTATATTGGCCAGTGGTTTAGCCTCAATCCACTTAGTGAAATAATCTATTAGAACGATCAGAAACTTTCTTTGTAAATGGGATGGGGGAATTGATGGATGTCAATATCTCAAGAGGTTACCTCACGACTGGTGCATTCCTTTGGCATTTATCACACCTTTTAACATACTCTTTTGAATCATTCAACAAGTCAGGCCAATAAAAGTCAAGGTGGGTAATTTTGTGAGCCAAAGCTCTGCCCCCCCCCCAAGTGTTGGCCACAAATCCATTCGTACACTTCTTTCAAAACCTCATGGGCCTCATCTGGCCTTAGACATTTCAAGTATAGAATAACAAAAGACTTCTTATAGATAATTCCATCAATAAGAGCGTACCTTAGTGCCCTCACAGTAAGCTTTCTGGCTTCCATAGTATTTCTAGGAGTCCACACTGACTGAAGGTGGGCTTTAATCGGATCCATCCAGCAATTGCCCATGCTTATCGGGGCTACCAGCTTTGCATCAATGTTAGGAGTCTTCAAGACTTGAAAGTAGACACTTCCCTGATGTTCATCTACTTCTGATGACGTAAAATTTGATATGGCATCGGCCTTTACATTCTTTTCTCCAGGAACATATTCCATCTGACATTCTTCAAACTGAGTCATTATAACTTTCACCAGGAGAAGATATTTAATCATGACTTTTTCCCTTCCTTGAAACTCCCTATTTACTTATGATATAACTAACTTCGAGGCTCCACAGACTTTAAGGTATTTGGAATTCAATGTCGCCATGCCCAGGCTATCTATCAGAGCTTCATATTCGGCTTCATTGTTGGTCATTGGAAAATTAATCTTTATAACACAAAACCTGCTCAGCTAGATTTTTTTTTTGATGTCCCGTCAAAATTGAGCACCCAATATTACTTAGGAGCCTGTCCTTTTTCTTCCTTTTGGGGTATTTTCTCCTTATCCTGCCCCCCTCCCCGACTTCTTGGTCGTTGATGCTACATTTGACCAAAAAGTCAGCAAGAGCTTGAGCTTTAATGGTCATTCGAGGCTTATACTTGATCTCAAATTCTCCTAGCTCTATGGCCCACTTAATCAATCTTCCACTTGCCTTGGGGCTATGTATGATGTTTCTCAAAGGTTGATCAGATAACACCTTGATCTTGTGTGCTTGAAAGTAAGGCCACGACTTTCTTAAGGCCATCACCAAGGCTAGTGAAAATTTCTCAATCTTGGAGTAGTTAAGTTCTGCTCCATGCAAGACCATGCTCACGTAATAAACCAGCTTTTGAATCTTTTCTTCTTTCTTTACAAGGACAACACTCAAGGCCTTTTCTGATATGGTCAAATACAAGTATAAGATATCCTTGGGACTAAGCTTGGCCAACAATAGAGCTTCAACCATATACTTCTTCAATTCTTCGAAGGTTGCTTGACTTTCTTCTGTCCACACAAAATCTTTTACTTTCTTCAATGTATTGAAAAAAGGTAGGCATATATCCCCTAACTTTGAGAAGAACGTTCTTAGGGCCGCAACTCTTCCTGTCAATTTTTGGATGTCTCTTATTGTCTTTGGGGGTTCCATGTCGAGTATAGCCTTAATTTTGTCAAGATTGGCCTCAATCCCTCTTTTAGTGACCATCATTCCCAATAATTTTCCAAACCTACACCAAAGGCGCATTTTACGGGGTTTAACATCATTTTATGTCGCCTCAACACTTTGAAAGCCTCTCTTAGGTGTTCAATGTGGTTGGCCTTATCAAGGCTTTTGACTAGCATATCATCAACATAGACCTCCATGGTTTTTCCAATAAGATGCTTGAATATTTTTTTAACTAGCCTTTGATAGGTGGCTCTTGCATTCTTTAACCCAAAGACCATAACAAGAAAACAAAATACACCAAAGTCAGTGATAAAAGATAAAGGGTTTCGAGACACAAACACAACGGAATAAACGCGAAAAATAAATATAAAAACGAAACCAAAACGCAGGATCCATGCTGAACATGATATTTAATTCAGAGATTAGATATTTACCTTAAATGAAGCTTTAATAATGGATAAATAATGGAGGTCCAAGCTTCAATCACCATGTAACCATGAGAGAAGAAGAGTACAAAACTTTCAATCACCACGTATCCCATATATACGATTTACGTCTCTATCAGTATCTACACGAACGCTTTGTATCAACACTAAGGAGGGAGATACTAGCCACCAAGAACAAATTTCTCTCTATCTCTCTCTTTCTCTCATACGGCTAAGGTTTTTCATAAAAAATGTCCAACCCTAATATTAGACTTAAAGAGGTTTATATAGAGATCCCAATATATTTTGAGAAGCCTAATCATATTAGGCTTCTATTTAAATTAAAATTAATTAAATTGAACTTAATTAATATCATAATTAAATTTAAATTTCTTATTTAATTTAAATTCATAATTTAAATTAATTCTCCTTAAGCGTTCTTTGTGTGTGACCCTATAGATTATTATTACGTTAGCAATAATTTTAATATCTAATAATAAAATTATAAATAATGAGCGGCATCTAGCAATACATTATTGCTACCCAAGTAATAATAACTAATCGGTGATTCAATTAAACTTTTCGTGAATAATGTTCCATGTAATATAATACCTTTAACCTTATATTATAGATCAAACTCGAGGCACGTATTGTGCCATCCTCTTCAACGTTTAACCTTGGTTTCCTTGATCAATGAGTAGACTATTAAACAAATCAATATTTGAGCACGGCTATGCATTTCATAGTCTCACTCAATCAAGAGGCCATTAATATCACTCCTAAAATCGGAGGTTTAAATCATATATCTATCATTCATATTTCTCATACGATTCATAGCATACCCAATGTCCACCTTTATCATTACCCGGTTAAAGGTAACTTTGAGTGTAATCAAAGTATATTATTTCTCGTATAGAAATATAATGATTTCAAGTCATAGGATCATTACATCATTATCACAGTGAGAATTTCTTATGACACTTATTAACATGTAGAATCTCACGGTGGGTCTTTCGCACTTATGTTCTTGACTTTAGTATCACCATACCAATGACCAATGAGATGTGGTCATCTGTTAACAAACATACTAGTCTTATTGCATTATTATTGTCCTTAAATAATAATACTCGACTTGGGAATTTTAGAAATAAAATACTATTCATATAATCTCATATTTAAGTCACATACTTAAAGATATATAATACGTATTAGTATTCCAAGGACATTTATTATGCTTTCAATTTATAACGCAGTAAATAAAGACATAATAAATATTAATTAAATAATCAAATAAAACATAATCCATAATTGTTTTCAATAAAACATAAAAGTATTGTCTCTAGGACACCAATACTAACAATCTCCCACTTGTACTAGAGCCAATCTCTCATATATCTAATACCCATGGAACTAGTGTGACTTTCGTGCTTCTGCTGTGACAAAGCCTTAGTTAGTGGGTCTGCAATATTATTATTAGTATGCACTTTACATATATGTATATCTCCTTGATCAATAATCTCATTAATTATGTGATATCTCCTAAGTACATGCCCAAACAGACTCCTTGGCTGCTTCGCAAGCATCAATATACTCAGGCTCTATTGTAGAATTAATAAATGTCTCTACTGTGAACTATTCCAGTATACAACATCTCAATTTAAATAGATAAAACACAAAGCCAGAGAAAAACACTAAATGATCATTTTCTGTCTAGAAACCAGCATCACCAAAACCTCTTACAACTAGCTTCACATCTCCCCCATATAACAAGAATGATTCTTTAGTCCTCTTTATGTACTTAAAAATATTCTTGACTCTCATCCAGTGACCATCACTTGGATTATACTGGTACCTGTTCGTCATGCATAAGGCCTACGAGACATCATAAGGAGTACATATCATCTCATACATTATAGAACCAATTGCCGATATATATGGAACTTTACTCATACGGTCCTTATCATCCAATGATTTGGGACTGTTTTCTTTCGAGATCGATATCCCATAAGACATTGGGACAAATCCCCTTTTAGCCTCTTGCATTCTAAATCGATGCAAAACTTTGTCAATGTATGTACTCTGACTTAGGCCGATCAATCTCCTTGATCTTTCTCTATAGATCCTGATCCCTAATATATAGGTCGCATCGCCTAAGCCTTTAATTGAGAACTTATTTCTCAACCAAGTTTTCACAGTCTGTAGAGAAGGAATGCCATTCCCTATTAGTAATTTATCATCTACATATAATACTAGGAATGCCACATGGCTCCCACTAACCTTCTTGTAAACACATGGTTCATCTTCATTTTGAATAAACCCAAACTATTGACAGTTTCATCAAAACGAATGTTCCATCTCCTCGAGGCTTATCTCAATCCATAAATGGATCGACACAACTTACATACCTTTCCAGCATCCTTTGGATCAACAAAACCCTCAAGCTGTGTCATGTACACATCCACATCTTTTTCAAGGCTCCTATTTAAGAAAGCGGTTTTGACATCCATTTTCCAGATTTCATAGTCATAGTAAGTAGCTATAGCAAGCAAAATCCTGATGGACTTGACCATAGCCACTAGTGAAAAGGTCTCATCATAGTCAATACCATGAATTTGCTTGAAACCTTTTGCCACAAATCGTGCCTCATAGGTCTGTACGTTACCATCCATGTCGACCTTCTTCTTGAAAACCCACTTGCACCCTATAGGTTTTACCCCTTCAGGTGGATCAACCAAAGTTCATACTTGATTAGTATACATGGATTCTATGTGGCGCCCCCAGACCCGGGGTCCAAGGTCTAGGTCGTCACGGTCCAACTTCCAACATTCATACACTTACAGTTCACTGATAATCATAATAAAATTTAATCATTCTAAGGCAAATAACAATCTGGTGACCCCCACACACTTTAACACACACACACGAGCCATAGTCTCAGGAAACGAGCATACATTAATATACATACTTGGATCTCCATCGTTACATTACTAGTTACCAAAAGGTTGAGTTCGTACTACTAAATATAGCTTCTGTTTGAAACTATAATAGCAGTCCAAAAGTTAGATTAAATCTCATTAAGTTACATATATTTACATAAACAGTGTTTATAAATAAATCTAACTAGCAGAAGCTGCCATCCTATCCTGCTCAATCTCCCTACCTCGGGAATAGGGCCAAGGGGTCGGTCATAAGGGGTCCTTGCCCTTCGCACGGTCTTTCTCAACGTCCTGCGTACTCCTCGTGGCATGGCCTGCAGCTGTGGTGGTAGAAAGATAAACAGAAAGCAAGAATGAGCAACAACGCTCAGCAAGTATATATCAACAACATGGTATGATCAAGAAACAACAATAATATGTGTATCAGAATAATAAAATGCAACCTGTACTGAAATGGTGAACAGTTCTAGATACTGAACCAAAGAATAATAGGTTGCCATAATCCTCGTTAACACTATCGGTAACTAAGCACCTGGGCTTTCGTTACAGTGCAACGTCAAATTCCAATTGGAAGAAAAGAAGATACTGGAGCATCCACCGCGCCTATTGTACACGATGATCAGTCGTATAGTACAATAGTTAAGTAACCTTTTCTACTAGTAGAAGGATGATCCAAAACAGGTCATCACCCTAGGCAACACATGGGCCTTTAAATGCTGGACCGGCGCCACTCGGCCTCTTACGCTAGATGGACTGTGCCGCACACAAGCCTCTTACACTTTATATCTCCAGTTCCCTTTGAGTACAATCAACAAGTCTAGAAGGGAATTTAATGCAACCTTCTAGGATAACAACAAAGCTTTCTGGGAATATTCAATTCAAAGCGTGGAAGGGAATTTAATACAACCTTCCGGAACAACAACAAAGTTTTATGGGAATTCAATATTCGATAATAGATTAACTTCCGAAACGAGGTGGAAGTAATCTCTTTATATGTGTGGGTTGACCTTTAGTCATGAATGAACAGTTCGAATCAAGATCACGACCGGGGAGTCGCTACTAGGTGATAAAATAAACCCCACGAAAATATAACACTTTTAGGTAAAATAAAGGTCCCTACGGGCACCAGTTTAAATGAAAAGAAGGTTAAAATGGGATATTCCTTCCCTAACATGGAGTTATCGACTCAAAATATCCGAGTCATAGCTCAGTACTTATGATTTTAATGAAAATAATATTTAAAGAATTTTTAGATAACTCCGGAATATTTTTAAAGATCCAATAAATAAATAATCAATAAATATGAGACCTTGAATAGTCCCTGAAAATATTTTAAAATAATTAAAATATTTAATTAGGATTTAATCAAAACTATTTAATATTTAAATAGTTTTAAATGAGTCAACATATTTAAATAATATTTAGTCACTTTTAAATAATATTTAAATAATCCAAAAAGAATTGAAAGTATTTAATCAAGAATAAATACTTTAAAATAATCCCAAAATATTTAAGTAATGTTTAATCAATCTTAAATGATATTTAAATAACTCAAAATGAGTTGAAAGTATTTAAATCAACATTTAAATACTATATATATATATACCCCTTTTAAATAATATTTAATAAACTAAATATGATTCAAAATATCAAAGGGATATTAATCAACTTGATTAATCCCTAACCCATACTAATTATTATCCCAAAACTTATATTCCAGGAAGAATCCCTGGATAATATCGACTAACAGTCGAGAGATAATACGCTACTCCCGGTCGTCTGTCAAGTACCAAAGAAATGTACTTAATCACGGAAATCAGTTATACAAAACTGACAGGAAGCGTCCTCTAACTTTTGAGAGTTCAGAGGCGCGAACAACAATTCAAATGATAACACAAGTCAATTGACAGAAAAGAATCCAAGCACCACAGCCCTATAACCAAGAAACATGTAATAAGGTCAGAGTTTAGAAAACTTGCCTTTACTGTTGAAGTGGTAGCTCGCTTGTCCCTCCTTGGCACGTGTCTCTATAAGAAAGAAAACACGGGTCCTAATTAGTCACAAGAGTTTTAACTCTACTTATAACTACTCATGTATGCATAATAATCCATCTTGCTAACGAGTCTTAGCATGGATCTTTAGCTAGTCAATGACTCATAAGTATTACTAACACATTCCATTTAAAGTCCGTTGCTAAGCTAGCCTCGAATTCCACTTTAAAACATAACTTATGTCAAGGTAATGCAAAACAATGCAAGCAGTTTTTACAAGATTTCTAACTGCACCTACTTGCTTCCAACAATTTTCATAAATCAGATTTTACTCATTTTAATCCGAAACCTTTTCCCAAGTCTTCCCAAATGTTCCTAGTATTTTGTGTAAAAGTTTCAGATTTTATAAGACAGTCTAACTAGGTTGATCACCTCCTCCAAGTTGATTAAAAACAGGGCAGTCCAGTTTTCTGCATCTCCTCACCATTTTGGCCATATCTTTTAGCTCACAACTCCGTTTGACGCAAAATTAGCGCGCAAACGATTTAGAGACTAATATCTATCTAACCATATAAAGAAATCATCCAGAAACACAGGCTAGACCCTTCGGGAGTGGTGAACAGTTGGCATCAGTAGAAAATTTGGCATGGTTCCGTTTATACGTTCATCGTTTACCCTGTTTTAAACTCATCCAATTCAACTCAAATGGCTTCCATATATTTTACTCTACTACTTGGGAATGTACTCAAGACATCCCAAGCCCAAACACAATTTAACAATACTCCAAACATTACCAATAATCCACCCAATTCATCACCAATGCAACATAGTTTGCAAAACAATCTACTAGTTTGAAAACAACCAATTACTTACTCCTTTAACATCCATAATTCTTAACCATGTAACTCTTACATTACACCACCATAGGTCTTAACCAAAGCATCACAACATTACTCCATCATAACCAACAAAATAAGTACTTAAACATATGCTCAAGCCATAATCAAAGCATGCTTAAAACCACCTTAATCTCAAAATCAACACATGGCTAGGGTTTGAACTTTTCAAGCTATTTATGCTAAATTACCACTACCCATAGCTCGTACAAGTCATTACAAGTGCTAATTATGCTTAAGGAGTCATAAAACAATTAATCAAGAATTTATCCTAAATTAAAAACACTATTCATGCTCTTGCTCTTTCATGAAAATCAAGAGATTTAACGGATAACTTTGCATAAGATTTGAATGGAAGATAGGTATTAGTTATACCTTCGATTTAAGTCCTTACTTGCAACAATCCAACAACTAGAGCTTGAGTTCTTGATTTTTCTCCTCTTCCTCTTCTAGCTAAAGCCGAATGGTCCCTTGCTTGCTAGGCTTGAGTTTGTGATTTTCTTTTTCTTTTCTTATGACAAGTACTTGCCTTGGTTTAAATAAAAGTCTAGTCAAAGTCTTGGTCAAGTCTTGCCTCCTTTGACTTGAATTAAAATACTAGCATTTGCATTTCCTACACTTTAAATAAAATGCAAGTAATTGCATTTTAATAATCCATGTCAAAATATAAAATAATAAACTCTTTAATAATTCTTGGAAATCCTTGAATTTTCCAATTTCATAATAATCCATGACAATAATTTAATCTTTAACTCGTTCCGACAATTCTAATAATTGGAATACCCATCAAATCTTATTCCATAATTATTATCCAACATATATATTATTATTAATAAGGTTTCAAAAGTACCTGGGAATCGGGAATATTACAGTCTCCCCCCCTTAAAAGGATTCCGTCCCGGAATCTAACTTGAAAACAGGTAAGGGTACTTTTCCAGCATAGCACTTTCTGGTTCCCACGTTGATTCTTCAGTGTTCTGGTTTCTCCATAAGACTCTTACTAGTTTTACTACTTTGTTTCTGAGTACTTGCTCTTTTCGGTCTAAGATTTCCACCGGTCGTTCCACATAGGTCAGGTCCGGTTGTAGATCTACTTGCTCATACTCTATCACATGTCGGGCATCTGCATTATATCTTCTCAGCATTGACACGTGAAACACATTATGAACTTGTTGTAAGTTTGGAGGCAGGGCTAACTCATAGGCCACTTTTCCAATACGTCTTAATATTTCAAATGGTCCAATAAATCTTGGACTTAACTTTCCCTTCTTACCAAACCTCATTAAACCTTTCCACGGAGACACCTTTAGAAGCACTGAGTCTCCCACTTCGTACTCTCTGTCTTTCCTGGTTTGATCGGCATACTTTCTTTGCCTGTCCTGGGCGGCTATCAATCGTTTCCGGATGAGCTCTATGGTTTCTCTTGTCTGCTGGACCAGCTCGGGTCTCAACATCTTTCGCTCTCCTACTTCTTCCCAACACAAGGGAGATCGACACTTTCTGCCATACAAGGCTTCGTAAGGTGGCATCCCAATGCTGGCATGATAGCTGTTGTTGTAGGCAAACTCAATTAATGGTAAATGATCATCCCAACTACCTTTAAAGTCTATGGCACAGACTCTCAACATATCTTCTACCGTTTGGATGGTTCTTTCACTCTGTCCATCAGTTTGTGGATGATAAGCGGTGCTCATATTCAATCTTGTCCCCAAGCATTCCTGAAAGCTTCTCCAAAATCTAGAATTGAATCTTGGGTCCCTATCCGACACAATTCCTACTGGAACTCCATGACGTACCACTATCTCTTTCAAATAAAGCTCGACTAATCGGTCGACTGAATACCTTTCATTGATAGGAAGGAAAAGCGCTGATTTTGTCAATCGATCAATTATTACCCAAATAGCATCATGGTTGGCTTTTGTTCTTGGTAACCCTACTACAAAATCCATTGCAATGTGCTCCCATTTCCATTCTGGAATCTCCAGGGGCTGTAAAAGTCCGCTCGGTCTTTGGTGCTCTGCTTTCACTCTCTGACAGGTCAAACATTTACTTACCCATTCGGCAATATCTTTCTTCATACCTGGCCACCAATAATGCATTTTCAGGTCTTTATACATCTTAGTACCTCCAGGGTGAATAGAAAACCTAGAGTTGTGTGCTTCATTCAATACCTCATCTTTCAATTCCTGAACATTAGGAATCCAAATTCTATTAGCAAATCTTAGAATCCCTCTCTCATCCTTAACACATCTTCGTTCATCTCCAATCATCTTTTCCTCTTTCTCTTCCATTGTCTTTTCTTGACATATCCTTACTTTCTCAATTAGTTCTGACTCAACTCGAATCTCAAATAGCGTCTCCATACCATCTTCAGGAAACTTCACTTCTAAATTCATCCGTTCAAACTCTCGTACCAATTCTTCGGAAGAAACCATCATTTTTAGTCTTTCCTTTCTACTTAGGGCATCGGCCACCACATTGGCCTTCCCTGGGTGGTAGTTAATCGAACAGTCGTAATCCTTGATCAACTCTAGCCATCTTCGTTGCCTCATGTTTAATTCTTTCTGTGTGAAAATGTACTTAAGGCTCTTGTGATCTGTATAAATCTCGCACCTTTCTCCATATAGGTAATGCCTCCATATCTTTAATGCGAAAACTATCGCTGCTAATTCTAAGTCATGAGTTGGATATCTTATCTCGTATTCCTTCAGTTGTCTGGATGCATAAGCAATTACTTTGCCATACTGCATCAGTACACATCCTAGTCCCTTATGAGATGCATCGCTATAAATCACAAAATCACCTTTTTCATCTGGTAGGGCTAATACCGGCGCAGTAATTAATCTCTTTTTCAATTCCTGAAAACTCTCTTCACATTTTTCAGTCCACTCAAACTTCTCGGTCTTACGGGTGAGTCTCGTCAATGGAGTAGCTATCTTAGCAAAGTCCTGGACGAATCTCCTGTAATATCCTGCTAATCCCACAAAACTTCTTACTTCAGTTGGTGTCGTTGGCCTTTCCCAATTTGAAATAGCTTCAATCTTAGCAGGGTCGACTAGCACACCTTTACTACTTATCACGTGTCCCAAAAATTGAACTTCCTTTAACCAAAACTCACATTTTGAAAATTTAGCATAGAGCTTCTCCTTTCTCAATATTTCCAGTACTATCCTCAAATGTTCTTCATGCTCTTCCCTTGACCTTGAGTAGATCAATATATCATCTATGAAGACGATGACAAACTTGTCCAGATACTTTTTGAAAACTCGATTCATCAAATCCATGAAAGCTGCGGGGGCGTTGGTTAACCCAAAGGACATTACCAAAAACTCGTAGTGCCCATATCGGGTACGAAATGCTGTCTTCGGAACATCTTCGCGTTTAATCTTCAGCTGGTGATATCCAGTTCTCAGGTCGATCTTTGAAAAGTAAACAGCATCCTTTAACTGATCAAACAAATCATCGATTCTGGGTAAAGGGTACTTATTCTTGATGGTTAGCTTGTTAAGTTCCCTATAGTCTATACACAATCTCATACTTCCATCTTTCTTCTTGACAAACAACACTGGTGCCCCCCATGGAGACACGCTTGGTCGAATCATTCCTTTATCCAATAGCTCTTGTAGCTGAATGGCTAATTCTTTCATCTCTACTGGGGCTAAGCGGTACGGAGCCTTTGACACTGGTGCTGTCCCTGGTGCTAACTCGATGGCAAACTCTATATCTCTGTCATGAGGTAACCCTGGAAGGTCATCGGGAAATACATCTTCAAATTCATTGACAACTGCTATGTCACTTATACTAGTTAATTCCTTCTCGGTGTCTACTACATAGGCTAAATAAGCTTCACACCCTTGGCGTAACAACCTCTTGACCTGCATCTTAGTCAAGAATTTATTAATCTGCCTCTGCCCTTTAAACACCACTTCTTCTTGGTTGGGCAACTTTATCCTCACTTTCTTTCCTTTGCAATCAATATTAGCTTCACAACTTGTCAGCCAATCCATCCCCAAAATGACATCAAACTCCCCTAGGGAAAAAGGAATTAAGTCTAGGATGAATCGCTGCCCTTCGATTTCTAGTTCACAGTTATTACATACGTAACTAACAGGAATAACCTCCTGATTAGCTATTTCTACACGTAAGGGATCGCTTAATGGTTTTGACTCAAGATTCCATTTACGCGCAAAGTCTCGAGATATAAAAGATCTGGTTGCTCCGGAGTCAAACAAAACATTTGCATTGACGGAATTAAGTAAGAGTGTACCTGCAATAACATCCGTGTTCCTCACGGCATCCCTCACCGTCATGTTGAAAGTCCTAGCAGTAGGAGCCTTATTAGAAGCAGCTCCACTTTGTCTCGTCACCGCTGGTCCAGAAGATTTACAGTCTTTCTTTACATGTCCCATCTGTCCGCAGTTGTGACAAACCATGCTATTCTGAGGGCAGTTATACGCGAAATGCCCCACTCGTCCACACTTGAAACAGGTAACCCCTGACTTGTTACACGTGCCTAAATGCCTCTTCCCACATGTCTTACAATCTGGCAGTGGGGGTCGTAATGGATTGGAATATGCCATCCCTGACTGCCTGCCGCCTTGGTTAACACTTACACTTTCGGCCTTCTTGAACCCAACACTCCTCCGAAACTGAGACCCTTGTCCTCAATTAAATTTACTCGGAAAGTTCCCACTTGCTGAACCTCTTCGCTGGCTTTCTGCCTTTCTCTTCTTCCCATCCCTTTCCTTTTGGATCAGATCACTCCCAGCCTCTACAATCGAAGCTTTCTGCACCAACATTGCATAATCAGTCAACTCAAGTATTGCTACACGATTTTGAATCCACTGTTTCAATCCCTGCTGAAACCTCCTAGCCCTTTTCTCGTCCGTGTTCACAAAATCCGGCACGAACCTAGACAGTTCAGTAAACTTTGCTTCATACTCGGCTACAGTTAGGTTATTCTGCTTCAACTCTAGAAATTTCAGCTCCATCTGGTTTTCCATGAATTTGGGGAAATACTTCTCTAAAAATAATTGTGTGAACCTTTCCCATGCTACTACTCCTTCTCCCTCCAGACTCTTTTTAGACTCCCACCAGAAATTGGCCTCCCCCTTTAGGAGATAAGTGGCGAAGACTGTCTTCTGTGCCTCTTCTATCTGCAGTATCTCAAAGGACTTTTCCATTTCTTTTAACCAGGCCCTAGCCTCTACTGGGTCCGCAGTCCCTTGAAACTCAGGTGGTCGCAAGGACTTGAAAGCTCGGAAGGAATTGGCAACGGGGTTATGAGGAACTGGTGGCGGCTGATTTGAATTGAGATTAACATGCTGTCTGAGAAAATCCATGAACACATTCATGGGGTCCATATTTCGGTTTTCCCCTTGGTGACCCTGACTCTCATTTTCCCCCTGTTCATTCTGGTTTTGATTCTGACTATGACCCGAGGCACTCGAACTCACATACTCCCCTTCTGCATACTCTTCATCATCAAACTCATTATAGTCTTCCGAATCACTTTCCTCTTCGTGAACACTTGGCTCATGCAAATCCCCACTGGCTACGGGGTGCAATCTAGTATTCCTCCTTGGTGGCATTTTCTGATACAATCAAATAATATTGGTCAATCTTTTTATTAGTCTTAATCACTATATTATTCGCTATATTAAACAATCATGAATAAGGGTTTGCATTTACATCTAATACGGTCTGTTCAGCATATACATAATAAGTCATTTCTGAACAATCTCGATATCAAGAACAAGAAGATGTATAAACACCGTACGCAAAATAAGACTGCATTTAAGGAAACTGAAACAACATATATATACATCATCCCTTGGTTACATCTTCCATCATAGTTTCTGGTTACATCAAAAGTATGTCAGCAAGCTATCTTCTAGTCAGAGCGGGACTACTACTATATACACAAAATATTACTCCCTCAAAAACGGCACACCCATACATAGTGCCAAAATCTGATACTAGAAGACTACATCATCCCATAAAAGTCACTGAAACCTACCACGGATCAGGTCCCTAACCTGAACCATCACACCCTCAACCATCTCATCTGCATCACTGCCCCCTATCGGCCCTCCCCCTAAGGGTGCCCTCAACTCGCGGAAATATCGTGCCCACGTCTGAATCTCGGTAAGGCCTGTCACAACATCCTGTGGAATGCCATCCTGAGAAGTGCTGCTCGGAGGTAGGCCGCCCTGAGGTCCAACACGTCCAGGAATCATCCTGTCCACTATGCGCCTCAACTCCTCCACACGACCGGTCGAGACATCCTGTTCCCTTATGAGGGAAGATATCATCCATGATGGTACTGGTTCTCCTGCAACTGGCGGAGGTGGAGGTGGTGCTGCCGGTGTTGCGGGTGGTGGTGATGGTGTGTCAAGCGGAGCATCCTGTGGCTCGGGGAGATCTGGGATGAATTCCTCTGGCTCGTCCTCCTCGGAAGGTATAGGGCTAGCTGGGGGTGAAGGTGGAATCACTACTGGTGGGGGTATCCTAGGGATATCTCTGAATACAACCTCTGATGGTCCGGCCTCATCAGCCACTGGGAGGGTAGGTGCTGGTACTGCTGGCATGGCGCCCTCCTCTAATGGAGCCTCTATCGGGTCCTCTTCGGGGTCGTCATCCTCCCCTAGCAACGCTCTATCAAGCTGAGCCTCATAGTCCTCATCGTCGGGTATCTACAATAAAACAATAACTAGTCACTATCGTGTAACGAATAGTTCCCTTTTTGGGTTTTAGTCTTCTTAAAGTTTTTAGTCTTTTATTATTATTGCTTTTATTACCGATAGGCCTCTCGTTTCTGAGTACTATAACTTAGGGCTCTGATACCATCTCTGTGGCGCCCCCAGACCCGGGGTCCAAGGTCTAGGTCGTCACGGTCCAACTTCCAACATTCATACACTTACAGTTCACTGATAATCATAATAAAATTTAATCATTCTAAGGCAAATAACAATCTGGTGACCCCCACACACTTTAACACACACACACGAGCCATAGTCTCAGGAAACGAGCATACATTAATATACATACTTGGATCTCCATCGTTACATTACTAGTTACCAAAAGGTTGAGTTCGTACTACTAAATATAGCTTCTGTTTGAAACTATAATAGCAGTCCAAAAGTTAGATTAAATCTCATTAAGTTACATATATTTACATAAACAGTGTTTATAAATAAATCTAACTAGCAGAAGCTGCCATCCTATCCTGCTCAATCTCCCTACCTCGGGAATAGGGCCAAGGGGTCGGTCATAAGGGGTCCTTGCCCTTCGCACGGTCTTTCTCAACGTCCTGCGTACTCCTCGTGGCATGGCCTGCAGCTGTGGTGGTAGAAAGATAAACAGAAAGCAAGAATGAGCAACAACGCTCAGCAAGTATATATCAACAACATGGTATGATCAAGAAACAACAACAATATGTGTATCAGAATAATAAAATGCAACCTGTACTGAAATGGTGAACAGTTCTAGATACTGAACCAAAGAATAATAGGTTGCCATAATCCTCGTTAACACTATCGGTAACTAAGCACCTGGGCTTTCGTTACAGTGCAACGTCAAATTCCAATTGGAAGAAAAGAAGATACTGGAGCATCCACCGCGCCTATTGTACACGATGATCAGTCGTATAGTACAATAGTTAAGTAACCTTTTCTACTAGTAGAAGGATGATCCAAAACAGGTCATCACCCTAGGCAACACATGGGCCTTTAAATGCTGGACCGGCGCCACTCGGCCTCTTACGCTAGATGGACTGTGCCGCACACAAGCCTCTTACACTTTATATCTCCAGTTCCCTTTGAGTACAATCAACAAGTCTAGAAGGGAATTTAATGCAACCTTCTAGGATAACAACAAAGCTTTCTGGGAATATTCAATTCAAAGCGTGGAAGGGAATTTAATACAACCTTCCGGAACAACAACAAAGTTTTATGGGAATTCAATATTCGATAATAGATTAACTTCCGAAACGAGGTGGAAGTAATCTCTTTATATGTGTGGGTTGACCTTTAGTCATGAATGAACAGTTCGAATCAAGATCACGACCGGGGAGTCGCTACTAGGTGATAAAATAAACCCCACGAAAATATAACACTTTTAGGTAAAATAAAGGTCCCTACGGGCACCAGTTTAAATGAAAAGAAGGTTAAAATGGGATATTCCTTCCCTAACATGGAGTTATCGACTCAAAATATCCGAGTCATAGCTCAGTACTTATGATTTTAATGAAAATAATATTTAAAGAATTTTTAGATAACTCCGGAATATTTTTAAAGATCCAATAAATAAATAATCAATAAATATGAGACCTTGAATAGTCCCTGAAAATATTTTAAAATAATTAAAATATTTAATTAGGATTTAATCAAAACTATTTAATATTTAAATAGTTTTAAATGAGTCAACATATTTAAATAATATTTAGTCACTTTTAAATAATATTTAAATAATCCAAAAAGAATTGAAAGTATTTAATCAAGAATAAATACTTTAAAATAATCCCAAAATATTTAAGTAATGTTTAATCAATCTTAAATGATATTTAAATAACTCAAAATGAGTTGAAAGTATTTAAATCAACATTTAAATACTATATATATATACCCCTTTTAAATAATATTTAATAAACTAAATATGATTCAAAATATCAAAGGGATATTAATCAACTTGATTAATCCCTAACCCATACTAATTATTATCCCAAAACTTATATTCCAGGAAGAATCCCTGGATAATATCGACTAACAGTCGAGAGATAATACGCTACTCCCGGTCGTCTGTCAAGTACCAAAGAAATGTACTTAATCACGGAAATCAGTTATACAAAACTGACAGGAAGCGTCCTCTAACTTTTGAGAGTTCAGAGGCGCGAACAACAATTCAAATGATAACACAAGTCAATTGACAGAAAAGAATCCAAGCACCACAACCCTATAACCAAGAAACATGTTATAAGGTCAGAGTTTAGAAAACTTGCCTTTACTGTTGAAGTGGTAGCTCGCTTGTCCCTCCTTGGCACGTGTCTCTATAAGAAAGAAAACACGGGTCCTAATTAGTCACAAGAGTTTTAACTCTACTTATAACTACTCATGTATGCATAATAATCCATCTTGCTAACGAGTCTTAGCATGGATCTTTAGCTAGTCAATGACTCATAAGTATTACTAACACATTCCATTTAAAGTCCGTTGCTAAGCTAGCCTCGAATTCCACTTTAAAACATAACTTATGTCAAGGTAATGCAAAACAATGCAAGCAGTTTTTATAAGATTTCTAACTGCACCTACTTGCTTCCAACAATTTTCATAAATCAGATTTTACTCATTTTAATCCGAAACCTTTTCCCAAGTCTTCCCAAATGTTCCTAGTATTTTGTGTAAAAGTTTCAGATTTTATAAGACAGTCTAACTAGGTTGATCACCTCCTCCAAGTTGATTAAAAACAGGGCAGTCCAGTTTTCTGCATCTCCTCACCATTTTGGCCATATCTTTTAGCTCACAACTCCGTTTGACGCAAAATTAGCGCGCAAACGATCTAGAGACTAATATCTATCTAACCATATAAAGAAATCATCCAGCAACACAGGCTAGACCCTTCGGGAGTGGTGAACAGTTGGCATCAGTAGAAAATTTGGCATGGTTCCGTTTATACGTTCATCGTTTACCCTGTTTTAAACTCATCCAATTCAACTCAAATGGCTTCCATATATTTTACTCTACTACTTGGGAATGTACTCAAGACATCCCAAGCCCAAACACAATTTAACAATACTCCAAACATTACCAATAATCCACCCAATTCATCACCAATGCAACATAGTTTGCAAAACAATCTACTAGTTTGAAAACAACCAATTACTTACTCCTTTAACATCCATAATTCTTAACCATGTAACTCTTACATTACACCACCATAGGTCTTAACCAAAGCATCACAACATTACTCCATCATAACCAACAAAATAAGTACTTAAACATATGCTCAAGCCATAATCAAAGCATGCTTAAAACCACCTTAATCTCAAAATCAACACATGGCTAGGGTTTGAACTTTTCAAGCTATTTATGCTAAATTACCACTACCCATAGCTCGCACAAGTCATTACAAGTGCTAATTATGCTTAAGGAGTCATAAAACAATTAATCAAGAATTTATCCTAAATTAAAAACACTATTCATGCTCTTGCTCTTTCATGAAAATCAAGAGATTTAACGGATAACTTTGCATAAGATTTGAATGGAAGATAGGTATTAGTTATACCTTCGATTTAAGTCCTTACTTGCAACAATCCAACAACTAGAGCTTGAGTTCTTGATTTTTCTCCTCTTCCTCTTCTAGCTAAAGCCGAATGGTCCCTTGCTTGCTAGGCTTGAGTTTGTGATTTTCTTTTTCTTTTCTTATGACAAGTACTTGCCTTGGTTTAAATAAAAGTCTAGTCAAAGTCTTGGTCAAGTCTTGCCTCCTTTGACTTGAATTAAAATACTAGCATTTGTATTTCCTACACTTTAAATAAAATGCAAGTAATTGCATTTTAATAATCCATGTCAAAATATAAAATAATAAACTCTTTAATAATTCTTGGAAATCCTTGAATTTTCCAATTTCATAATAATCCATGACAATAATTTAATCTTTAACTCGTTCCGACAATTCTAATAATTGGAATACCCATCAAATCTTATTCCATAATTATTATCCAACATATATATTATTATTAATAAGGTTTCAAAAGTACCTGGGAATCGGGAATATTACATTCTATCTAAGATTTCATGGCATTCAGCTATCTCTTAGAATCTGGAGTGTTCATAGCATCTTGGTAGGTGAGAGTCTCATCTTCATCCACAAGCATCACATCACCATATTGAGTTAAGAGAAATCCATAATATCTCTCGGCTCATGGCAAATCCTACTAGACCTACAAATAACCTGTATTTCTTGAGCAATATTGTATTCTTGTATATTCTGCTCAGGTTCCTCCATTGGTTCAATGTTATCATGTGGGTCTCGAACTTCATCAAGATCTATTATCCTCCCACCGTCTTTCTTAGAAAGCATTTTTCTTACAAGGAACACTGCACTTCGAGCAACAAACACTTTGTTCTCGGAAGGATTATAGAAAGAATAACCCTTTGTTTCAATTGGGTATCCCACAAAGTTACATTTATCTGATTTATGTCCTAGCTTGTCAGAAGTTAGATGTTTCACAAACGTCTCACATCCCCAAATTTTCATAAATGACATGCTATGACATTTCTCAGTCCATATCTCATACGGAGTCTTCTGAACCATTTTATTAGGAACTCGGTTAAATGTATAAGCAGCTGTCTCCAGGGCGTAGCCCCATAAACTAATTGGAAGATTCCTTGACTCAACATTGATAGCACCATGTCTAACAAGGTGTGATCCCTCCTATTAAAAAACCTTTTATGAAATAATTAGTAAATTATTCCTAAAATCGGAGGGTTAAATCATATATCTATCATTCATATTTCTCATATGATTCATAGCATACCCAATGTCCACTTTTATCATTACCCGGTTAAAGGTAACTTTGAGTGTAATCAAAGTATATTAATTCTCGTATAGAAATATAATGATTTCAAGTCAGAGGATCATTACATCATTATCACAGTGAGAATTTCTTATGACGCTTATTAACATGTAGAATCTCATGGTGGGTCTTTCCAGTGCCATGCATTGAGGCATGCACTTATGTTCTTGACTTTAGTATCACCATACCAATGACCAATGAGATGTGGTCATCTGTCAACAAACATACTAATCTTATTGCATTGTTATTGTCCTTAAATAATAACACTTGACTTGAGAATTTTAGGAATAAAATACTATTCATATAATCTCATATTTAAGTCACATACTTAAAGATATATAATACGTCTTAATATTCCAAGGACATTTATTATGCTTTCAATTTATAACGCAGTAAATAAAGACATAATAAATATTAATTAAATAATCAAACAAAACAGAATCCATAATTGTTTTTAATAAAACATAAAAGTATTTTCTCTAGGATACCAATACTAACAAAAGATACCTTGGCAATGTCATCCTTGTGCATCTTGATTTGATTGTATCCACGAAAGCCATCCATGAAGCTTAACATATCATGTCCCGCTGTGGGGTCTATAAGTGCATCGATCCTTGGGAGAGGAAATCAATCCTTTGGACATGCAACATTCAAATCAGTAAATTTTACGCACATTCTCTAGTTTCCATTGGATTTCTTGACCATCACAAGGTTATCGAGCAATTCGGGAATTTGAATCTCTTTAATGAAACCAGCCTCTAGAAGCTTTTTCACTTCTTGCTTTATGGCCTCTTGTCTTTCTAGAGTGAAGTTTCTCTCCATTTTCTTCACCATTTTTCATCTTGTATCCATGTTAAGTTTATGAGTGATCAGTTTAGGGTCAATCCCTAGTATATCAGCGGCTATCCAAGCAAAAAAGTCCTCATTTTGTTGTAAGAACTTCGTTAACTTGTCTTTTATAGGCTCTTTCAATGAGGCCCCAATGTAGGTGACTTTTTCAGGTTATCATGAAATTAAGGGAATTGGAACCAAATATTCAGCTGGCTTCCCCCTTCTTTCTTCGTCTTCTCTTGAGTCCATGTCCTCTATAGGCAGGACTTGCCCTCTGACTCCATCGAGTCTTAGATTGAGAAGGTCAAAGTACTTATTTTTATAGTCAATGCCATCATATGACTTTGCCTTCTTTTCTTATTTTGGCTTTTTGCATTCATTTAAGAAATGACTAACCAATTCACAATTGTTATATTTGAATTTAGATCTGTCAACTAAATTTTTGTTTTGATTGTCATTCCTAAACTGGGATCCAGGCTTTTGAGCATTTGGATTCCTCTTGAATTTTAGCTTTGAAAAAAACTTTGACAGAAATACAAGGTGCTCATCAATTTCATCTAAATCATCTTGAGAGCATGCACCACTCTCATCACTTTTGATTTTTTCTTTTCCTTTGGATAATTCAACAACATCATTAGCCAACATGCTAATACCTTCTACACAACCACTTTCACTGTTACCCTTCTTGTCTTCATTCCCTTTGACCACTAAAGCCACAGTCTTGTCTTTTCTTTAACTCATCTCAATTTCTTCATCTTTTTGTATTTCCAACTCATATGTTTTGGTACCATAGAGTTTCTCAAGAGTATAATCATTGAAGTCTTGAGATTGTCTAATGGAGATAGTCATTGGTTTCCATTCTTTTGGAAGAGATCTGAGAAATTTTAGGTTTGTATCCTCAGTTGCATAAACCCTACAATATAGTTTTAGTCCATTTAAAATATTTTGGAACCTACTATATGTATCATTGATGGACTCACCACTCTTAAAATGAAAGAATTCATATTTCTGAATCAAGAGTTGCATCTTATTTTTCCTGACTTGTTCAGTTCCTTCACATAAAGTTTGAAGAGTATCACATACCTCCTTGGATGTTATGTAGTTGATAACATTGTCCAACATATCTTTATCCAAACCATTGAATAAAATATTCATGGTCTTTTTATCCTTCAACACCTCTTTTTCATCATCTTCTATGAACTCAGTGATGTGTTTTGAAATATGTTTGTGAAATACAGGAGTTCCATCAGGGTTTACACATGTGACCAGCTTCATGGGAACATGAGGACTTTTCCCTATGCAGTTAACATAGGAAAGGTCAAGAAAAAGTAGATGCAGGTGTATTTTTACTTCCAAGCAAAATATTCATCTTTTTCCAGCACTAAAATCTTCACACCTGAATCCTTTTGACCCATATTGACTTGGTCTTGATCTTAAAACTTTTTATACGTTGAAAGTCTACGCTCTAATGCTAATATATTTGTAGAAGGGGGGTTGAATACAAATATAAAAACTTTTTGTAATTTTATATTTGTACTATTGTGTTTACAGTTTGAGAAATATAGATTTGAATAATTATAACATGAAATAAAACTTTGGACAAGATATAAAAATTACTGGTGGATTGATTATTCTACCAGTGTATATATATTGTTCAATATCCTATGTTTGAAAACCTAGCTACTTTTACAAAGTTAGAATTGGATCACCTGTTCTTACAAGTGCTTTAGAGCTTGAACAATTGATTTTAAAGAAATATTCTAACTCAGTTTTTTCTAACAATACTACCACACTTGTTTATATATTATAATTGTATTTACAATTCCAAGAACAGTGTACAAACAAAAAATAACTATTCTAGGAATGTTACTAAACTATCTTTCCTTTCTGTCTTTTTTCATTTTGGGAAAGATCTTCAATCTAGGAAAGACATCTTCCTAAACTTTGTAGAAGGGGGGTTGAATACAAATATAAAAATTTTTTGTAATTTTATATTTGTTCTATTGCGTTTACAGTTTGAGAAATATAGATTTGAATAATTATAACATGAAATAAAACTTTGGACAAGATATAAAAATTACTGGTGGATTGATTATTCTACCAGTGTATATATATTGTTCAATATCCTATGTTTGAAAACCTAGCTACTTTTACAAAGTTAGAATTGGATCACCTGTTCTTACAAGTGCTTTAGAGCTTGAACAATTGATTTTAAAGAAATATTCTAACTCAGTTTTTTCTAACAATACTATCACACTTGTTTATATATTATAATTGTATTTACAATTCCAAGAACAGTGTACAAACAAAAAATAACTATTCTAGGAATGTTACTAAACTATCTTCCTTTCTGTCTTTTTTCATTTTGGGAAAGATCTTCAATCTAGGAAAGACATCTTCCATTTGAGTCTTCACAGTCAAGGTAGACTATCTTCCATAACTGTAGTTTTATCTGAAGATTCATGACATTTTGTCCTTTTATGCTATCCCTATCAATTGATAATTTGCTGTTAAGTATATCAATTGATTTTTCCTTGTATCCATCAACTGATATCCTTATTTGATTGATCTTGATATCCATCGATTGATAATAATAATTGACTTATTGATTAATAGATGTTATCAATCGGTATATCAATCGATGGGTCTTCATATCAGTTGATGGTCTTCAATCATTGACTTGACTTGTTATCAATTGATCCTTCATCCATTGATGCTTCCATATCAATTGATCACCGTTCACTTGTATAATTTTCCTGACTTCAAATAATTACAATTTGACAGCCTAAGTTATACATCAGTTGATGACCTATATCAATCGACTCAAGTATCATTTGATGAGAACACTATCAATTGATTTAAGCCATATCAATTGAAATAGACTAAGTACAACTATGCTACCATCTATATTATCAATTGCTCCATATAAACATTTCAACTGATAAATGGTTTCCTGAACAATTGATATTTATAAACACCATATCAATTGATCAGTTACAATCAATAAAATTTCTATGATTCTATAGTTAAGGTTATCTTCAATTCTACATAGATTCCTAACAATGGGTGATGGCCAAAAATATAAAATTAACGAGAATACTAGTTTTAAAAATTTTGATCAAAAATACCATTGGACACATTTATCATCTGGGTATTAATAAAATACATATTTGACAAATGGATATCAACTAAAAAATAATTTTTTTTTGGTGAGACATGCATGTTTTAGATACGGATGACCCGTTTTATAGGTGATAAAAGGGCGATGATCCTCTACAGAATGAATTAAAATGGTGCAAAATATGAGAAATTTCAAAAGTTGATCTTTTGTATAACAGAAAAATGAATATTAAATTTACATTTTAATGAAAACGCATTATAAAATTTCGTTTCTATTAATTACGTAAAGAAGTTTAAGAAAAAATTATTTTAAAAAATATTTATGAAAATGCATATTAATAATGTGTTATGTATGTAACCCGCTCTCCATAGTGCCTGTAACTTTGTTGACTTTTAAACACTTGTAACTTTGTTGACTTTAAAACACTTACCGTAACTTGTTTCAGTTGTTGGATATCTCTTTGATTGATCACCATGTGATATTCTGAATCCTCATTATTAATGGAATCCAAAGGATCTCTGAATTGATTTGATTAGAAAATCCTTTCAAATGACTAGAATCCATTTTTTTCCGATCCAGTTCCTCCATCACCGCGAACCCAGTTAGATTTAGGCATGCTACAATTTTTAGTTATTGGAAGAACCCAAGTACTCTATTTCGGATTTAGGAAACAACGTACAACATTTCTTTATGGTTGTTTTACCCCGAAACCGAACCCAAAACCACATGTCTTCGGTTTTAAAAATTAAAAACCGCAATCGCAACTAAACCATTGGCTTCAGTTTTAAAAAACTCGGTTCGCTTTTTAACGATTTGGTTTTGGTTATAAAACCGAACGAAAAAATAATAAAAATATTATAAGATTTTAAATTTATAAATAATAATGTTCTCGACTTTTGGAAAAAAATTATAACTTACTTCTTTATTAGTTAGTTTTATATTAAACTTGACAAATTGTATATTAGTGAGTTATATAATTGATTATAATTGTCTCAATTAAATAGTAAAATAAATAATAACTTCATTAATTAATGATCAATCAATCTTACCATTTTCATGTCTCAATATTCTCTCTCCCAATATTACTATTTTTTTTATGCCAAACCTAGCCAACACACCTGCTAGACGCAACTGCCGATTAAACAAAATCCATGAGCTACATAATAACAATCCTTAACAATACTTTCTTAATATGAATTGAAATTCAAAAGAAATGAAAATATTCCACTATCATTTTGATGTTTCTATATTTCAAAAAGTTGTAATATTATATATTAATATATATATATATATCTTTAGTATTTTTAAAAATTTATATAAATTATAAATAAAATATTTATTTATTTTGATAATTGGTTCAGTTTTAATCTATAACCTAACCGAAACCAGAACCAGAACCGTTCCATCGGTTCGGTTTTTAAGTTTTCAATTATATGCAGATCTGTTTTTACTGGTTTCGGTTCGATTTCTGTTTTATTTCAATTTTTTTACTCACTCCTACCGGAGGACCACCATTTTTAATTGTGTCTTTTATGCTCATTCAAACTCAAATTATGATATTAAAGTCTATTTCTTCATATTAAAAATTTGTATCTCAATAATAAAAATGGTCAAAAAATTGAAACTAAATATTTTTGTTATTTAGTCTTAAAAAAATAGTACTTTTATCATTTTTTTCTGTTTTGATTCACTAATATTTTGTTTTACGGTTCATTTATTTACTGATTCGTCAACAATTTAATAAACCACTACCATTAACAAGCCTCTGATTCAGATCGGAAGTCAATTTCCTGTACGTATAAAATATAGTTATAAACACACTGAAGTACACGCACATATGACAGATGAATGTTTGACTTAATCAAACATCATGTTCTTTACTTGAATTATTAATTTATAATCTATTTCTATCCTCTCTGTCTCTCTGTCTGTCTGTCGTGTATTGACCTTTCAAACTCCATGAAATTGAGATCGAGTGAAGAAAATTCAGTTGAGATCAAGGCTTAGTGTTTTGTTCTGTAATGGGTAGATTAGGATTGTTATTATTATGTGTGTTTGTGTTGGGTCTGATCATCAACAGTGGGTGGGCTGAAGAACAGAAATGGAGGATCCATACATTGTTTTCTGTGGAGTGTCAGAACTACTTCGACTGGCAAACAGTGGGTTTAATGCATAGCTACAAGAAAGCCCAACAACCCGGCCCAATTACCAGACTTCTCAGCTGTACTGATGAGGAGAAGAAGAAATATAAAGGCATGGGTTTGGCTCCTACTTTTGAAGTCCCTTCTATGAGTAGACATCCCAAAACTGGAGACTGGTACTAGTACTAGCACTACCCTTTTTTTATTTTATGTTTACCAATTAATAATATTATTAGAGTGTGAGGATCAGCAATTTCATCGAACTGAACCCAACTAGAACGGTTAACTAGAGCAATTTTTTATCGAATCAAATAATGTTAGATAATATTATCGGGCATATTTTCTTGTCTGAATTCGAGTTTTTATCAAACCGAGCTTATCGAGTTGGAAAAGAGTCTAACTCCAAAACTTATCGCCTTTATTCATTGACAAATAACACTTTTTGTTATCGAACTGGAACTCGAGTTATTTCTTAACAAACCGAACAATGTTCGATAACGTTATTGAATATATTTACTTGTCCAAACTCGAATTCTCGATGTAGATTATCAAACTCGAACCGATTCGAACTCGAACGAACTTATCAAACATTTTGGTTCGTTTAGAACCCTACTGGTACCCTTAATCATCCGAGTTTCTTGGTTCAATTCTCTCTCATTTGGTTTGGAGATTTATAAATAATAAAAATTATTTATTAGTCTATAGACTAATTTCTTGGTTCGATTCTAGCTAATTTCAAGATTTATTAAGAATGGATAATACTTATTAGTTTATAAATTACTCAAAAAAAATATTATATTAAAGCCGAACTAAAGATAATCAGTTAATCTGCACCATGGGCAATATGGCAATATGTATTCTTACTATTAATTTTTTTATTGGCAAATATTTGAGTGAATTTTTTAATAAGTAAAATATTAATATATTTATGCAGGTATCCTGCAATCAACAAACCAGCTGGGATTGTTCACTGGCTTAAACATAGTGAAGAAGCGCAAAATGTTGATTGGGTGGTGATACTAGATGCTGACCAGATCATTCGAGGGCCTATCGTCCCATGGGAACTTGGCGCCGAGAAAGGGAGGCCTGTTGCTGCTTATTATGGGTAATACTTGATATATATATTTTCTTTGCCATGTATAATTTTAGAAATCACAATAGCAGAGATGATTTAGAATCATGTATAAGATTTTGTGAGCATGATATATAAAATACCTATCTTGTTAAAAAAAATTCAATCTGCTTTATTGATTTTCTCTTTAAAAAATGTGCCTTGAGATGTTTACATTATGTTGTTAATATTTATCTTGGTGAGTTTAATAGCTCTGTTTTACTATTGGAATCTAATTACTATGTCATAGTTAGTTAAGTAGCTGGCGATTTTATACTAAGAAAAACCTATTTTAACTTCTTAATATAAATTTTCAGCAATAAGCATCCGACTGAAGATATTTAAGGACATTATCAGTATCATAAGCTCTACTCAGTCAATATGACCTTCTAGGCAAATTGCTGAAATTATCAAAAACAGTTGTTTGCTATTGGTCAAGTTTCAGCAGCTATCTGTTTGCCCATGTTGCATGCAATGTTGAATAGTATTCCCTGAGCAGTAATTAGAACACAGGAAACATGACCAATACATTACAAAAGAAACAATATGCAACAGTAAAATATTCTCTTGTTTGACATTTCCTCTACTAAGCTTTTCCTCGACCAACCCTTTTCAGATGTTTGCAACTTTTCTCTCCCTGTACGTCACATTTCTGTAAACTTTCACCATTTCGGGCTCAACATATGATTTCAAATAGTGTTGCATGATTGCAGTAATGCAGTTTCATCCAATTTGTCTGCGTTGAGCTTTATGTTCTAATTCCTGCCATGAAATATTACAACTATGACAGAAGAAATTAATCACCCTTTTATAAATGTATTCTTTTCTGATCATGTGACTATACTGGATGCCATGACACAGAATGATTAGGTCAACTAGTGCAAAATACACATCTGATGTGTGAGTAAAATATGAGATATCTTCTTGTCCCTTCGCTATGAGGTTTAAATGTTCTTTTGTAGTGTTAACTTTGGGATTTTTTTATAACAGGAAAACTTAGTTTTACTGAAAGGAGTGGTTTGAGATGATTTGTTTACTAACTTTTGAATGACGTCATTATTACCTTTTGATATTCTAACTTATGATGTAATGCACGAGGCAATAGAGTTCAAGGATGTGCTACTCATGACATTGTTAGGCCACTTGGTCCCAAGGACATACTAGTACGGGGTGAGGGGACAATGAGTCTGCCTCTCGTTTAGTATTTGCCACATTATCAATATGAGCTGGAAAAGCTTGAGAGTTGTGATCTTAAATACTTGCATGATACATTTGTGTATTTATGCGAAGTCAAATGAGAAGTAATTCAGTGGTCATTCTTGATGTTTCTCCATAATCATTTAGCAGTCTCATATGCTTCTTAAGGATGACATGTCAGCTGGAAAGTCATTTTATGTTCTAGATTCAATTACAATTTCTATACATTAAAATGTGTTGAGATAGATGCATTAAATAATTCTAAAATTACATTTTAATCCTGGAAAATTGTAAGAGATCTTTAATTATATAGTTTTATCTGTTTTCAGCGACTCAAGATCTTCAGTAAGTCCACCTTGGTCCATCTATTTTCATACAGATTAAAAACATAATTATCAATGAAACTAAAGCAGAGGAAAATAGCTCTCCTTATCTTACCTTTTTTTATGTCCTTGATCAATTTAGGAGGTGCTCTTATCTGTGCCTTGTGCTATTATGCAACTTAAGTTCAAATTAAGTCTTCTACTAGTAAAATTACTGTTCGGCGTTATATTTCAACCATAGTCTGGTTCATCTACTTAAGATGCGGACTTCCCCCTTAGGTACTTGGTTGGCTGCGATAATCTTCTTGCTAAGTTGCATACTAAACATCCTGAACGCTGTGATAAGGTTGGTGGGCTTTTAGCCATGCACATAGATGATCTTCGAGCTTTGGCACCAATGTGGCTTTCTAAAACAGAAGAAGTGCGAGAAGATAGAGCTCACTGGACAAGAAACTTAACTGGTGACATTTACGGCCAAGGGTGGATTAGTGAGATGTACGGATACTCCTTTGGTGCAGCCGAGGTAACTTGCACACCATATATCTGTTCTTTCCATTTAAGCATACTTTCCTTGTATCTTTACCTTCCTTTATATTAAGGTATTTAAATGGTCCGATATATTGTTTTTCAGGTGGGACTTCACCACAAGATTAATGATAACTTGATGATATACCCAGGTTACATTCCTCGGACTGGCGTTGAACCAATCCTTCTACATTATGGTCTTCCATTTCGTGTTGGAAATTGGTCATTTAGTAAACTAAATCACCATGAAGATAATATTGTATATGATTGTGGACGGCTTTTCCCTGAACCTCCTTATCCTAGAGAGGTACAAAGACTTCCCAATTTCTTAGATGAACACATTTAGTCTCATTCTCTCTCATTGCTCATTCAGTTTTATCTGTACTCATCCCTGTAGATAAAGCTATATCTATGAGTTTCACTATGCAAATTTTGTTTTCATTATAATTCCATAAAATTTTTATAGGTTATCTTGAGGTGGCTGCAGTAAATCAATGGCACACACACCTCAAGCTAGGATGAACATCGCTTTTAAATTTTAAATGAAAGCCAACATAACTTTCATTGTGTATGTGGGCTTCTATGCATGTATGACTGTGTTAACATGCATGTTAACACATGTAGAAATGTGTAGAAGTTAGCATGTATGTTAACAGACCTTTTACCCAAAGTACGTGGGCTATGCATCCCATGTAAACATGAAAGTCAAGAGGTAAAGATGTAAATATAATTATTAGAATATCACGTTCTAAGAGCATCACAACTCTTTAAATGTACATTTAAATAAAAATGATGTGACAATCAACTCTGACCCAACTCTAAAATTACACCATATTGGTGTGACACCAAAAACTACACTAGATGTGGTGTCACTTGAGATTTTTTGTAAATCCTAACATTACCCATGTACTTGTTTTAGCCAAACAAGTCTATTGTTTCTGTGATAAAATAACGTTTGAAATGTAAGAAAGATTCCTTTTAGTGTAAATTTGGTGTAGATTATTTGGAAGTTGATTATATATTGTAAATTTTACACCATTTTGGTGTAAAAATTACACATATTATATAATGGGCTAAAGAAGCTCTAAGAAAAGTAGAGTGCACTAATTTTAAACTTAAATTTGAAAAGAGCAATGTGAAATTGATAATGTAAATGAATTATCTAGGTTTATAGAAAAGCATAGATTTAAAGTATAAAATATATTCATAGTTATTGATGCAGCAGGACAAATTTGATAACAATGATATATGAGTAATTAAAAAAAAGATTGATAGAATTAGGGTGATTCAACCATGGAAGAATCACTACACCTAGGGTTTTCAATTGCAGAAGGGATAATTAAGATGGATCACAATCCAGACCTAAACATTATTGATAAAACATTCGTTGTATATTAATGAAGTCTATAATGTAATATCCTAGAGTTACATGACTTGTATAGAATATAAAAGACCTAATAAATAAACCTATCGGACTAAGGCCCAAACAATGTGAATATATCATAGATAACGAATGTTCACATTGTTATATCCTAGAGTTACATGACTTGTATTGATATATTCACAATGTGAATATATTCCCTTCCCCTACAATGGATTGCAACAAAATATATTTTGTTATATCCCCTACAATGGATTGGGATATAACAAAATATATTTGGTGAAGAATAATTTAACTTGTATTTGTAGGGGTAGGGTAGCAGCGGGCCAGTGGTGACTATGGAGGTCCGGAGGCTGAAGGTGGTAGCTGTTCTCTAACGAACAGCCGTGGATTTTGGCAGACTTGTTCTCTCTTCTTCTTCCTCCTCTTTTCCCAATCTAATTTTCCCTTCCTCTTCTTTCTTTTCTTTTCTTTTTTCTTTCTTCTCTATTACTTTCCCTCTTTTATCCTTCTTTTGGTTTTTCTAATACTACGATTTGTTGGTTACCCGAAGTTCAGATTTTAGAATATTAGTAGGGATGACAAAGTCAAATTCAAATTCAAATACTTTCGGGTTTAAAAAGTAAATCCAAATCCAAAAATCAATATTCAAATCCATCGGGTTTTTTCGGATATCTAAAAACTGAAAAATAATTTAGTCAAGTTAAATATCGCCGGCACACTTAGAGGAAATTGCTTCAACATTAATTAGGTTTATACAATATAAAACTATAAATGATTAAGTTAAATAAATTAAAATACTAAGTGAAATCTAAAATATATTAATAAAATAATACCTCACATAATGAAAAAAATGAAAATTTTATGTAAAATATTAAAAGTGACATTTTAAATTTATTAGTAAAATGTGAGGTTGAGAAAAAGAAGGCCTAATTCACTAAATGAGTATTGATTTATAATAAAATAAAAAGTATATACATTATTTGTCCTACATCTAAAATATTATATATAATAATTTATGAATCATAGTCTTATATTATATTTATATATAATATATATCGGATTTTAGGTTTGGATCGGATTTGAATCGGGTTTCGGATTGGGTCTCCATATTCAAATCCAAAATTTCGAGTTCGGTAAAATCCATTCAGATCGGACCATATTAGATTAGATATCTATCGGATCAGATTATTTTGTCACCCCTAATCATTAGCAGCAAAGGATTATAGTTGGTGACCACTTGTTTGAGATATAATTAAGGTTTTACGAGAATAGGGTTCTAAATTTAGGGTTCTTGTTTGTTTAGAATCTGGGAAATGGCGGTGTGTTGCAACTCTGTGAACGGTTGGTCACCTCTGGATCAGATTTCAAAATAGGTTGTCAGCTAAAGAAGTAGGGTTACCTCTGTGATATTTTAACACTGAACAGCAGTAAGAATATGATTTCCTCTTTCTTTGAAAATTTTCCAATGTAATCGATTCGGGAATGAACAGTAACTTTTCTGGCAGAGAACAGTAACCAATGAGAAATAACTCTGCTGAATAGTACCCAATAAATAAAAACAATTTTTTGTTTTTTGAATACAAGATCTCCGAACAATTAAGAGATTGAAGGAAAAACCTAAGCTATTGATACCATTTGAAGCAGGACAGATTAGGAAATGATGTAATTATTGAATAAAAGTGAATAAAGAGACGAACTTGGGTGGATTAATTCCGAAAAACCCAGGATCTCAAGAGTTTCCCTAATGCAGACAGGTTAGTTAAGATGAGTTGCAACTTGCAACCCAAGAAGAGACTCTCTTTTGTATTTCAATAATCAAATCTAATATGATATGTGGTATATTGAGAATAAAACCATAGTAATAAACCTAATAGACTAAGGCCTGTTAAGAGCCGAGGCTGAGCACCAGGGTTTTAAAGTAATTACATCTGAGTGTACAAAGTAATTTCTGAGTGCATTTAGGAACACACTATTGTAAATAACCTATTACATATTTAATAAACTACTAGCCCCACATATGAAACAGTTGAATAAATACCTTTAATTCCTCGGCACTAAGTATATATAATATGTTCAGAACATGTATATAAATTCTTTGCTTTTATTCCCCATCAGGACTCTTGGAGTTATATGATATATATATATATATATATATATATATATATATATATATATATATATATATATATATATATATCTTTTTTTTGAGCTAAGAAAAATACGATCATATTAATGCGTAAGTAATGGATAATAACCATAAAATGCATTTTTATTCTAATTTTTAATATTGGATCACATTATACTATTCATATATATTGGGGTAACTAATTGTTTCAATTGAATTATTTATATAACCTTAGTAAGCTATGTGTGATGAACTATGCAACAAACAAATAACTGATAAATCTTTGTGCAGGTGAGAGCAATGGAAACTGACCCCAATAAAAGGAGGGGTTTATTTTTGAATATAGAATGTATTAATACTCTCAATGAAGGTCTTCTGTTACAGCATGCAGCAAACGGTTGTCCTAAGCCAAAATGGTCCAAATACTTGAGCCTCTTGAAGAGCAACACATTTTCTGAACTTACTCGTCCAAAATATCTTACTCCAGAAACTCTACAAATGAAGGAAACTGAGGTCCATGATCAGGTTTCTTATGAACCTGAGAGGCCACATCCAAAAATCCACACCATATTTTCCACTGAATGTATCTCGTATTTTGATTGGCAAACTGTTGGACTGGTTCACAGTTTCCACCTGAGTGGCCAACCTGGAAATATCACAAGACTTCTCAGCTGTACCGACGAAGACCTGAAAGAATATAAAGGCCAGGATCTTGCCCCCACGCATTTTGTCCCATCTATGAGCCGGCATCCACTAACGGGCGATTGGTAGTTCTACATTCCTGTTTCTTTGCTATCCAAATTTCTTTAATGGGTCAACTTTGATATTATTTATAGTTTAGCTCTAGACTGAATTGGATCTTCTTATTCTTTTTTTTTTTCCGGGGAATCCTGATCTTTTGTTACTTGTCCTGAATTGGTGAATTCAGTTAAATTGTGCCATATTTACTTTCATGAAACTGCATTCAAAATATGTATATAAATTACTACCTTTTATATAAACTGGATGTTTTTGAGGTGCATGACATATAGCCATTTACCAACAAAATAACTCTATACACTATGCCTTATTGCCTTGTGTCATAGTATAGAGGAGCAAATGTGAACAAATTTTGTATCTTTTACCTTGTCTTAAATACATTGTTGGCATTTAAGTTAAGTTTCTTTCGCATCATGTAAACTCGCCTCTCCTAACTTCGGCTGAAAGTTGAGAACATATACAAATTATGATAAACCTTGAACCTCTTTCTGTCATATCAGGTACCCAGCAATCAATAAACCAGCTGCAGTCCTGCATTGGCTGAATCATGCAACAATTGATGCAGAGTTTATTGTAATTTTGGATGCAGACATGATCATGCGAGGACCAATTACACCATGGGAATTCAATGCAGCACGTGGTCAACCTGTATCCACTCCTTATGAGTAAGAAAAAATGATATTTTTTCTAAACTGTTAAAATATGTTAAATAATGTTTCTGCATTGTTACCTGCATTCAAGTAATGGTGGATTTACCTGTATATAAACTGTACACTCTTCAGAATGAAATACCAGTCAGTCAACTTGTGCATTTATGTTTACAGCTACCTTATCGGTTGCAACAATGAGCTTGCGGATCTCCACACTAGGCATCCTGAAGCTTGTGACAAGGTTGGTGGTGTGATCATAATGCACATAGATGATCTGCGGAAGTTTGCGTTACTGTGGTTGCATAAGACTGAGGAGGTCCGTGCTGACACAGCTCATTACGCCACAAATATAACTGGAGATGTATATGAATCTGGATGGATAAGTGAAATGTATGGTTACTCCTTCGGTGCAGCTGAGGTAATTGACTATTTTTCACATTGTCGAATTCTTGATTTCATATGCTAGAATTGTTTAATATTCATGTGCTCCTTGTTCGAAGTTCCAATGCCCGTAAGGTAGGTTGTCCGGAATCCAAATTTACCTAGACATTTCGAGTTTTGTTAAAAATAGTACCTGATCCAATTAAGGCCTCCTTCTATCGTTTTAAGCTTTTGGGAGAGGTTATTATGTAACATGGTATCAAAGTCAAGGTTTGGGGGAAGGTCTCAGGTCGAACCCTGCCAACACCAGCATATATTCAATTGTCTTCTTTTGTCTGTTTGTCCACTCATTCTAATGAGGGGGGAGTGTCGAATATAGCATATAATCCATTTAAGGCCTCCTTCTAACACCATAAGGTTTTTGGAGAGTACGTTACAAGGTTTGAATTTTTATTGTCCAATTTTCCAGCGCTTTAAGCCTTTAACCAAGTCTAACACCAGAAAGTTGGGCTCATGGTTCTCTCAAACAGAAAGTTGGCCTTTATAAAGGGGATGTAAAACTGTGGGGTATGTATATACTTACCATGTAAAAGACTAAAGATGTCCTGTAATCTACTTTTGGAGTCCTTTGTACATTCCAGTGTATACAGACAAAAGTATAATTTACATTTTTTTCGTTTAATGGAGTAAAATTTGTTGGGTTTTTTTTCCTTGCGCAGCTAAATTTGCGGCATAACATCAACAATGAGATATTGATATACCCAGGATATGTTCCTCAACCTGGTGTCAAGTATCGAGTTTTCCATTATGGCCTTGAGTTTAAGGTTGGGAATTGGAGCTTTGACAAAGCAAACTGGAGAGATGCTGATGTAGTTCACAAATGTTGGTCCAAGTTTCCTGACCCTCCTGATCCATCAAGTCTTGATCAAGCTGATGAGGATAGTTTACAGCGTGATTTGCTTAGCATAGAATGTGCAAAGACATTAAATGAAGCTCTACGTTTACATCATGAAAAAATTTGCTCCAAACCCAATTCCTTGTCCACTTCCAACTTAAAGTCTAACAACGAAGTAAAATTATCAAGAAAATTTGGCAACATTGACAAGAGTCATACTATAAGAAGTAACAATGTCCCCATGAATGATTCTCGAGAATCATCCCACCAGGTGGAGGATAACCAGATGGATGGTTCTTTCAAGTTTTGGATAATCTCTCTTTGGGTGTTTTCCATCTTTGGTTTTGCAGCTGTAATGTGGATACTGTTTGCTAGTCGTAAAGGACAAAGAAAAAGAGGTAAAAGTTATAAAAGCAAGAGAAGAGCATTGCACACAGGATTTGGGGACATGAACGAACTTCATAAACAAGTGAGAGGTGTTGATATATTGTAGAAATATTTTGTTCTCGTATTTTCTCAAAAATACAATTAATCAGTGGACAGGAGTCTAAGAATGAATGCATGATTATGATTGGAGACTTGAGAGATTCATTGGATTTTGCTAAGATGGGATCTGTTGCAAAACCATACATGATAAGTTAACACTCATTGAGCTCTTGGGAGGCCACGGAAGAAAGCTGCCATGATTATAGTGGCAGTAACAGTTTTTTGGGCACAAGGGTTCCTTAGAGTAATACATAACATTAACTATGATCATAAACGTTAGATAAAGTTGACTTTGTAAGTTTAAGGTGAACTTGCAACAATAAACTTCTGTTAAGCATGTTGTTACATTGATATTTGATGGACAAGTGGCGTTTCTCATGAATAACACGGTGACTGCGTTTATGTGGATATACTCTGTATAGTTTGTGTTTTTTTCCCATGGAAAGCAAGTCTAATTAGGATTTAATTTGTCCTAAATACGGCATCTTTAAAACAGGACTAGTTGTATAAATAAAGCGGAAAATATAGTTACTAGTTTATAACCCATATAAAATACTAGTGAGTTTAATAAATTATATATTAATTATTTTATATGATTTAAAATTTAATTTAATGTATTAATTTGTTTTATTAGGTTTTTTTAGGAAAAACTTTATACAAATGTTTTTTTTAGTGATATTTGTTTAGAGTTAATTGCAATTTGATAGTTTGTGTTGTAATTTTTTCGCACATTATTAACCAATTTTTAATAATTAACGTATTAGTCACCATTTAAATATTTTTTAAACATATAAGGGTCTTGTTTAGTTAAAAACTTTAACAAAAATATGTATAAATTAGGTCAAATACAAGTTTTAATGGTTTTATTGTATATTATTTATACACTATATATGTATGTATTTATATGTATATTATCATTAAATATTACAAATCTAATTTGATAATTTTGTAATAAAAGTTTGATAATTTATAATTTAGATTTAATCATAACTTACACGTAAATACATACATATAATATATAATAAGGTAAAATAAAATTGTTGAAATTAGTATTTGACCACCTTACACTTACTTTTGCTAACATTTTTACCGGTCTGAGCATCAGAGCCCGACTTGGATATGCTCTGAGCACCTGTTAAAGATAAAGAACCAAAATTTAAGTCACTATATTCTTTTGAAACAATCTCATTACTTCTTACACATATATCATTACTTTTGAGAGTAAAAGTTTGCTCACTAAAAGTAATTAACTTATGTATCAATTATGCTTCATCTTTTACCAGGTTTTGTGTCTGTCTCTTATTATTATTCTTATTATTATTATTATTTTTTCATAGATTTTATCTCAGACTCACAAGAAAGGTAGGTCACACAGTTCTACAAAAATAAGAGGTGGTTGAGAGAGGTTGTCTGTGGTCATATGAATAAGAGGCATTCTACCAGGACTATTCATGGTCATTCCATCAATAAATATAGGAAATATAAATTCTGAACTAATATAATCAGAGTTTATAAATTTTGATGTAGGTAAGTTAGAGTTTATACCTTGAGTTGCATCAGATGTACTTGTTGATGAAAATGGTACTGCATCAATTGAAGGAATGAGGATTACATAAGATATAAGTATATTTCCAGCATCAATTGCATCCTCAGCCTTATCAGAGTTTGAATGTTGAATCATTTCTTCATTTGCTTCTTGTCTAGGCCTTCAACTACAGATTAAACAGCTTGTTCTTGTAGGCCTTCCTCACTCATTTCTTAATCAACAACATCGACATTAACATGATCATCCAATGATTTGTGAGTTGTGTCTGCACCTAAACTTTGATTGGGTGGTTCTTGTGTGACTAGAGTTTCTGCAGTTGCTTTAACCCTTTGAGTTGAAGGTTCTTGTGGACTGCCCTCCTGATCAATTTTTGCATCATCTGTACCATCTGTCAGAGTTTGAAGTATGTCATTCATCATAATTTTCTGAAGATCATCCAACATAAGAGAATTAGTGTTTGCTACCAAACTTTGATTGACAAGTTCTTGTGGGATAGGCCTTTCAGAGACTGTTGTTTCCTTTTGAAAAACAGGTTCTTGTGGGTCTGAGCTTTCTTGATGTAGGATGTAGACAGATGATGAGACTGGTTGAAACACTTCTTGAATGTGCATCTGTTGGAACACATCTTGAACGTTACTCCATGGAACTTCAATAGAGTTTTCAACATTTGGAGAAGGAGTTGGACTTCTGTCTGAGATATGGACAGCGTGGGATGTGCCTGGTGAAACATCCTTATGACTCTTTGGTTCAGTCACCATCACATGCTTCCCCTTATCAGAGTTTGCAGCATCAGACTTTACAGGAAGAAAGTCTGGCTGTCTAAATGGATCAGAGTTTGGCTGCTCAGAGTTTGCAGCATCAGGATTTGTCATTTCAGTTTCAGCTGCTGCCTTGACTAATCTTCTTCTTTTCTTCTATGGAACTTCATGGACATGGAAGGGCTTCATATAAGGTGCTTGTTGCATCTCGGCCCTTTTGAAAATTTAATCTTGCTGATAAAACAACATTATCATCCTCATTATAATATGGGTTTATCTATTAGCCTCCTTCTAGAAGAAGGTTAAGCCTTCTTTTTCTATGAAGGTGCAATAATAGAACTCCCATCATGTCCCTCCATAGCATTAACTGATTTTTGTTTCTTTTATTTTACAACTAGTGCTTGTTGAGAAACTGTTATTTATGAAGTCCTTAAAGATAACTACATATATTGTAGATGGGGCGGGGTGTTGAATACAATTTCAACTATTTTAAATTTCTTGCAAATTAAAACTTGGAAATGGATAAACAAACAAAATGAAATGAATTCATATTTAAAAATTACTGGTGGATTGAATGTATCCACCATAATATTTTTGCTCTGATTAATCTAGGTCTTAAAACTCAGCTTCTTTACAAAGTTGAAATACAAATTGTTTTTACAATATTTGCTGAAAGCACAGAAAAATTTGTACTTAGAAAAATAAACTATGTATCTTTCTTTCAACTATGCTACATCATTTGGTTTTTATATCACCAAGATACTTTTTACAATTTTCTAGTCAACTGAAAAAACAAAAGTACCCTAAACCAGAAAGCTGCTGCTTCTGTCTTTCCCTTCTGCATTGTGCAATTTGGGGAATGGTTTTATCCTGTATTCTACAAGAAAGACAGTTCCTATCAGAGTCTTCACAATTAAGACAAATTTGAAGGTCTTCCAATGTTATCTTTAGTTTGAAAAGATTCATGACTTGATTTTCATGTATTGTCAACGTCAATTGATAATTTGCTGTTAAACATATAAATTGATGATATTTGTATGGAATTCTTCAATGGTTGTTCATCCATTGACTGATAATTTTATCCATCGATTGATATTTGATGTAATCAATCGATGTATCAATCGATGGGTTTCAGCATCTGTTATTAGTCTTTAATCTTCAACATCCATCGAGCCTTGAAATATCCATCGATCCTTTATTTATCTGTTGATCATTCATCACTTATGAATTTTTCTGTCTTCAAATATTTACAATTTGACAGATTATTATCACATCAGTTAATGACCAATATCTGTTGACTCATATATTCATCGACTCTAACAAATGAATTATCCATTGATTACTCTAGACTAGCAATGGATAAATGACTTGAAATAACATTGTTTCTAAAACACCAATTATCAGTTGATATAATCTAAACTTCAACTGATAATAGGCTTCGTAGTCAATAAATATTTATAGAACACACATCCATTGACCAGTCACACTAGTAAATTTTTTAACTTGTGATTTCTAATAGTTGTGTTATCATCAAGGTGTATAATTCCTAACAATCTACCCATATTTATTTCTGTAAAGTTTTAAGACATAAATCATGTTGATGATAACAAAACCCTAAACATATGCAAATAAATTAGAATCATAAGTAGTTATAGTGATCAAGAAACAAGGAATATTGAATGTACCAACTAGAGATTCCTTGGTTACATTTGTCTTGATGTCTTCAATTTTTCAAATCTTCAAATCTACAAGTCTTCAAGTCTTCCAGTCTTCTACATTTTCTTCTTTTCTCCATTCCTCTTCATTTGATTTTCTAATACTTGATGGCTCATTTCTCATCTTCAATTTATGTTGATAGCTGACTAGCCAGAAAATTAAGCTAAATATTTGGTAGGATTGCCAACTATTTCACTATATCCAAGTATCTGGTATTACCATCTCTGTCTTTGTAGATCATCATGTAGAATGACTCCATTAGCACCTTCTTGTTGTTAGGATTCTATATTTTAAGTGACTTTTTCTGCATCAACTCTGTTGTACTCTTCCTCAGCTTTGAATTTATTACATCATTTCATATGATATTATTCTACCAAAAGGAAATTTAGTGTCAATCAGTGACACAATCTTCTGGAGTGTAAATTAATCATGTTCCATCACCTTATTCAATGGATAGATAATTTTTTTTCCATCTTCATACTCAAGTTTGTTGCATTCTGTTGATGATGAGGTGGTTTGATGAACTCTACATGCAATGACTCCATCTGTTCTCACATCATATTTGAATTGGAAGTCAAATGGTTTTAACTCCATCTCTCGTTGTTGATTTTCCTCCTTGTTCCTTCTTTTATCTCTTTTAGGTTTTTTACATGTTGTCTTCACACTCCTTTATTTGGTCTTTTTAGCCTTGTTTTCTTGCTCCTCCCTTTACAATTCAATATCAGTTTGAATAGCTAACTTAGTTGCTAGGTCTGCATCCATTTTCATTTGCTCCTCCTTAGTTAATATGGTTGTTTTAATAGCACCACTTATTAGTTTCTATTGACTTACTTTTAATTTCATGAGAAGCCTCCTTTCTTCCTCTAGATCCATCAAGGTTTTTCCATCTCTTTTTGTAGATTTTTCTGGTTAATTTCTATCTCAGATTGCCTGCATGATGACCCAGCTCTATGTGAAATGAGTGTTACAAGTTGCTCCGTCCCTTTCTTTATTCATTCCACCACATTATTTCCTTTAGCAACTTGAACTAGAGTTTCTTTTTCCCTTTCAGCCCTCCCGGCTTCAATGGCTTCTAGACCAATCAATTTTACTTTCCCTCCTTGGTCCCTTGCAGTGGGTATCTTGGGCTTCTTTGGCTTATTTCCCTGAGTTTCTTCATTTTTCCTTTTCTTACTTCCATCTGCCATCTGAACCATCTTACTACTCTCACCTTCACTCCTACCCATTTTTCAAATTTTTTTGTTACCATTAACTATGGCTTGAGAAATTGCAGGAGTGTTTAATAGATTTTCCATAAGGTTGGCTTGAGTGATTTAGTTATCAAGGATTTTCTGCATAGTAGCTTCGATTGATGTCATCCTTGCTTTCAATGATTTGACTTGATCTTTTACATTTGACTCCTTCCTCGGCCTCATGTCCAAATTATGCATTGTTGAAGCCTTGATTTTCTCATCCAGTCTCCTTTCAAGAACTGACTTAACATTCTCAATATCATCTCCTAGTGACTTTGCACTATTCCTCAATGCAGTGGCTTGCATCTTCGAAAATTTTAGGTTACCCTTGAAGAAATGGACGATTCAACTTTGAGTTGGATCCTCAGGTTTAATTTCCATCATGGCCCTTCTATGGTGGCTTACTATAACATCCTCCACATCTCCGAAACATGTGGTTTCTTCACTTATCCAAAGATTTCTCTCTTCTTCTTCAGAACCAACCTCCAATTTTTCAAGGGTAATGTGTGAAGTGTCTTAAACACCTGAAATACTCTCCTTGTAACTCCTTGTCCTTTCCTCTATGTGCACTAACCCCAACATCCTCTCAACTTCGGTATTGGATGTAGAGGCCAATACATGATAGTATGACAAGCTACTTTTTGAACTTCCACAGTAATTCCTCCATCTACTATAACAGTGTCTGGAACTCCCCTTATCTGCATGTCTTCTACATCTCCTTCCTCTCTAACTCGCCCTAACTCCATGCCTAACTCAGTTACTAATTTGTGAGCTAGTCTTTCAATTGTTGATTCATCAGGTACTTCTTAACTCTCAATCTCTTTGTTTTTCATCAGGGTCTCACCCTGGAATCTCACGTCTCCCTCACTCACAGTGTGTGCAATTGTATATATGTTCTCTCTCTTTACCTCCCCCGAAGAAATGGGGAGCCTCTCACTCACTCTCTCACCTTTTGCCAGGTTACTAACCTGCTTCTCTACACCCTCACTCAAATTAACTAAAGTATTTGCAGCAACAATGTATAATTTTATGTTGGTCGATGGATGAGGAATATCCATCAATGGATGAGTATCTGTTGGTGTTTTATCAATCGATGGATGAGGAATATCAATTGATTGAGTATCCATCGACTAATAGATATCAGTTGGTTGAGATGAGATGGTTTTAGATAAAATATTTGAAATAAGGTTAGATAGAGAATCATGTTCCTTCAAGGTGTTAAGTAAGATAAATGTTGCAGAAGGGGGGATGGTTGAATGCAACTTGATTAATTATAATTATCTCTTGCTAACAACAACCAAGATTTATAATTAATAAGTTTAAGATGCAAACAATCAAAGCATATAAAGAAGACAATGTTTTTAAACTTCCAAAATAATTTTATTATTTTTAGTTTACGACAACTGACTGGAAATGAATTCCATTTTCTATAAAAACAAGAACAATGATTTTGCTAATATTTCTATACTTAAGAGAAAATCTATCTCAGTTGCATTAGAAAAAAGTACTTGTGAGATATGTGTATTTATACTGAAAACATATCTCACTTACATGTGCACTTTTCCTTGGTCCTAGAACAAAGCTTGAAATAGAAACTATGATATTCTCGTTCAACCTTGTCTTCATTCCATTTATAGATAAAACAGCTCTGAGATATGTAAAAATCTTTGACACATTGAGCACACTTTATCTTCTTCTTGTCATCTCCCAAGTTGCAGTAGTAGACTTGACAGACTAGATATATATGTCCAAATCATTCCTTGTATTTTAACTATCTTAGTCTACCACCTGGAACAGACTGTCAGCTTCGCTAAAAGTGTACTGTCAACTTCTAGCTTCTCTATGGTGACAGTATCTTTGGCTCCACATACTTTGTTGTCAAGCCTTGATAGTTCATTGAAACATACTATCTCTAAAGCTGTTGTCAACTATCCCCGCCAATGTTGCTGTCAGTAAAACTTACTGTCTTCAAATCTTCATTTTCCGTCAAGTTTACTGTTGAGGGAATAGTTGTTGTCACCTGTTCCTTTGTACTGTCACTTGAATATGCTGTCAAAGTCTTAAATGTTGAATGTTATTATCATGGGTTTAAACCATGCTGTGCATGAACACTTTGTGAACTTCTACTTCATGGATCAAGTTATTACATTTATACAAGATAGTAACTATTAAACTTACTGTCACCTATTTGGCTTTGTTAAACATACTATTTCAAGTGACTATCTAAACATATTGTCAATATACATTTGACAGTACATTTTACTTAGCTTATTATAAATTAAGACTAAGTAACTTTAGTTGATTACATTGTTAACACCACAATCCCTAACAATCTCCCCCAATTTGTTTTTATGTATAATAAAGACAAATTCAAAATAAATTGCAGATGCTAACTCAACTAAAATAACTGAAGTGTTTGTATAGAGAAATATGCAGAATATTACAAATACAATTTTTCTGAAACTACTAGCTCCTCTAGATTGAGAAAATCTTCAATTTCAGCTTGAGCTTCCATCCTTATCTCTTTTTCGGAGTCATCATTTAAGTAGATCTTCAAGTGCTTTCAGGGCCTTCTTTTCATCATCAGATTTAGCATAACCAGAGACACAGTCAAGAGCTAACTTCACAAACATGTATGATAGATCTCTCAAATCTTTGTAAGTGTAGTAGTTCTCCACATGACCTTTAGAAATGCACAGATACTTAATTCCAAATTCATCTGCAATGAATCTGTCCTTTAAAGATGAGAAAATTTACTTCAGCCTCATCTTGTCTATTTCAGCATCCTCATAAGATCTAGACTTAATGATTTCTCCAACCAGAGTACTCAGGTTTCTTTCAGATTCCACAAAAGATCCTGTGGTGAGTTTATAGATTCTTCTTAGATTTTCAGTGTTGAAGGTCTTGAAATCTATAACCTCCACTTCAATGCTGTCAATGATGATCCTTAAAGGATTAGATAAGACATGAGACACATAATTAGGCTTTCTTGAGAATTAATTTAACATCCCAACAATTATCAAAATATATTTAAATCCATAAAATTAATAATTCTCCAAAAATCCATAAAACGTTACAACTTCTCCAATCCAACTTACAATCCAACAATAAAAATATAGCTAAATCAATCAAATTCGGATTTAAATCCATAAGTATCAATTCTGAATAAAATTCTAGGAGCCTAATAAAATGTAAAAATAAAAATAAATGAGCTCCTCTAAGTTCGCAGTTCTCGCTCTCCCCATAAAGTAGCCCACCTAGGTAATCTTGCCTGTCGGGGGAAATAAAAACAAAACAAAGACCGACAGTGAGCAAAAAGCTCATGTACAGATATAACACAAGTCAAGTGAACATGGAATAGATTCAACGAAAAATGGATATAATATGATAACTGGACAAGATATTGTACACCATATGAAAGAACAGAAATGTTAGATAAATATTTTCAAAACCAACATACACATTTTCTAGTTAAAATATTCTTATTATTATACTTATTAACCATCATCATAATAATTTAACGGAAAAAAAAACTTACTAACTCAAATGGGAGATAATCTAACTTACAGGATGCCCCACATTTTCGGTGATCTAAAAATATGTAGTCATCAAAACTTACAGGGGCTTGCATAACACAAATCAAATGCTACCAAAATCTTACAGGTGCTTGCAAGGCACTAAGCACAATGCTACCCAAATGGCCAAATATACACAAATTAGTCGCGACTATACGTGTCCCATACCTCCGGTGACATGCCTATACTATTTAATTACACTGTATATGGTGCCAAGCATGAGATTCACTCCACTCATGACGGAGGTCTTACAATATCTCCCAAATCCAAAAAAAAACATATATCATTTCAAAATAACTTACTCGAACACAAAACTCAATCATCATACAAAGTACACAGCTTAAATCAGTTTAAACTTGACCTGCCCAGAAAAGTAGCAATTTACTCTACTAAAATGACTTTATCTGAAAAAGTACAAAACATGATAATCGTAGATAATTTCGAGACCTTTCAAGAATGCTAAGGCTTGTTCAAAACACACAGGTAACGAATTTAGAAAATATATATTTGCGGGCTGCCAACATAAAATCAGATCATGATTTCACATGTATTTTGATATTTAGGGTATTAAAATCACAGAGTTTGCCAATGGAATGTAAACAACAAATGCAGATATCGAAAAGAGAGTTTCAGAAAGATATTATTCTTAATTTTTGGAACAAAACTCAATTTAATATGAATTTTCAAAGTTGAGTATTCTGTTTCAAAAGCACACTACCAGATTACATAAATTGCAGAATACTCACAGTTGGAAGCAGAATTTCTGAAAAGTTAAAGAATGAAAGTTGTAAGAAATTTAAAATCCTTACAGAAAAGTCTGAAACCACTAAATTGGAACATATAAAGAATTTACTATCAATTTTATAAGAATTCAGCATAGTTAAAAGTTCACATACGAAGTTTTTGAAATCAAATGAGATAGAGGGTATAACGAAGTATCCGTACCTTGAAATTCAGTAAATAAGAACGATGCTCAAGAACTATAGATGTCCCAATCACAATAAACCCTAATTCATATATATAACAATAGAAAAACTATAAGTCCCGTATCCTAAATAAAATATGATTGCTTATATCAAAGAGGGTTTTGATCTCTTACCTTAGAACACTAAAATCCTTGTTCAAATTAGATTTTGTTAAGCTTCTCCTTCTTCCCCCTCTCTTTCTCCTTCTCCTTCCTCTCTAATAAAAATAACATAAAAGTCAAATCCCTAATTCTTTTTATTCTTAACCCTTTTTTTAACTAATAATAACTAGTATTCTAACTAAATACAATATATATATATATATAATATATTATATTATTTAATAACAAAATATTAAATAATAATTATATATATCGAGATTTTTATATTCTTCCCCTCTAAATGAAATTTTGTCCCCGAAATTTATCTTACGTACCTTTGCTAAAAAAGATGTGGGTATCGTCCCGAACAATTTCCTCCGTCACCCAAGTAGCCTCTCATTCTGAATGACCTTTCCATAATATCCCCACAAACGGAATCGTGCGGCGACGCATTACCCTTTTTTGACGTTCCAAGATTCTTTCAGGTTCTTCCTTATAAGTTAAATCTGGTCGAACTTTATCCAAGGGACAACTTACTACATGCGAAAGATGATAATTATATCCCCTCAACAAAGATACATGAAACAAATTATGAACTCTTGACAATTGAGGAGGTAAAACCAATCTATATGCTACCTCTCCTACTTTTTCTAGAATCTCAAATGGGCCAATAAATCTGGGATTCAACTTTCCCCTAAGACCAAAACGATGCACTCCCTTTCATGGAGAAACTTTTAAAAATACTTTCTCACCAGGCTGAAAATGCAAACTCCTACGATGCACATCTACATATTTCTTTTGTCAATCTTGAGCTTACCTTAATTTTTCTCTTATCACCATTACTTTCTCATTATTCTCTTCAACTATTTCAGGTCCCTCTAACTTCCTCTCACCAACCTCATCCCAACATGTAGGTGTTCTACACCTCCTCCCATATAACGCTTCGTATGGTGCCATCCCAATATTAGTTTGCCAACTATTATTGTAAGCAAACTCCACAAGTGGTAAATGTTCATCCCACTTGCCAACCCAATCTAGTGCACAAGCCCTCAACATATCTTCTAAGGTTTGAATGGCCCTCTCAGATTGACCATTTATTTGCTAATTAAATGTCGTGCTGAAGCTCAGTTTAGTAACCCATGCCTTTTGAAATCCCACCCAAAATCGAGATGTAAACCATGGATCTCTATCTGAAACAATACTGACTGGAACCCCATGTAATCTTATAATCTCATCTCTATAAATTTTAGCTAATTTCTCTACCGAATAGTTGCTCGAATAGCAAGAAAATGGGCAGATTTTGTAAGTTGATCTACAACCACCCAAATAGCATCATTGAAAGGGGAGATAGGAGTGAAGGGAAGTAACTCACTGCACTTTCATGTGTACTAGAAATGCTAAATGTAATCTCTATATAATGGTTGATGATAACTCAACAATAGAACAGGACATGTAATAATATGCAGGTACACAGAAATCTTGGATCACAGAGTTCAGTTAAGACAAAGTATCAAAGGATCATCTACAGACTTGAAGCTCACTGGAAGAAGTTCATTAACATGTTCAGGCCTCAGTGGAGAATAAAAGATATTGACATCTATTCAAGGATGTGGAAGCTACAGAAGATTGTCTTAGTCTATGAAGATTTTAGTGCATTACAATCGAAGCTACAAGTAAGGTTTGCAAAGAAGAATGTGGAATCATGTTCGGAATCAAGAGCCCCTCTCAAGACTAGTCACTTATGAACCAGACCGTAGCATAAAGTGTCAGGACATTGGAGGCAAGCTCTTGTCGGTTAATATGGTTTTAATCATTCTAAAGTTGTTGGTTTTCTTGAGTCATGTGGAGGATCAACAAAGGTGGTAAATCAGTATTAGAGAAATGTCAGCCTAATGGATAAGGGACAGACGACACAACCTGATTGGATCTTACTAAAGCTTCACAGATTAGAAGGCCAAATACTTGGACGTGATGGAGTCACGTATACGGGGCCAAGTATTTGGATAAGGAAGTCTACACAAATTAAAGAGTGGGATGGAAATATTTAATTTAATTAAATAAAGTATTTATTTATTTATTTATATATTTTATAAATAAAGACATTCTTTATTTATATTATATATATTTATTTAAATATTACTTTTACATTAAATATTTCCAAAGGCATGCTTGGCACATGACTTTGAAGATATGATTTGAGTGGACAAGAGTAAAAGGTGGAAAAGCAAAAAGAAACACCTTTTTCAATATACCAAAAGAACCCAAGTCTTTATCTTTAGTGTGCATCCGTATGAGAAAAGAAAAGGGGAGAGAGAGAAAAATTATTCTCTCCCCCATGGCCAAACTAGATCTTGAATATATTTGTAGCCATGATTTTCTTTATTATACCACTCCTCTATTCTTCTATTGAAAACACTTGTTAAATCTTGTATAGAAGATAGGGCTGATTTTTGTCTCCTAGATCTACAAAATGTAATAGTTTTAGAGGAGACAAAAATCACTTCTTTGTTGTGTTCTTGAGCTTATGTTCTTGAACTTGTTTGTAGCATCTACCCCACTTCAATGAATATAAAGTTATATTCTTCGATCTTGTTGTGTTGTGTGTTTTGGATGATTTACCGTTCATTATCTTGGTTATTTTAATGGTGTTCTTGAGGTTGAAGAAGATGATGAATAGTACCCGGGTTTGAACTAAAGTAATTTTTATGTTGTCCCAAAAATAATTAATAGTCATAATTTTAATTTGGGAATCGTATTCACCCCCCCTCTACGATCTCTGGGACCCAACAATTGGTATCAGAGCTACTCGATTGACATACAAATCGATTGGATCTATTTTTATTTTTGAGATTAAAGAGGGTACGATTGGTTCACTGGGCATCCAGAATTTTTTTGAAGCCCAGAATTTTTCTAAGTACAAAATATTTGAGATAGCCAAGTAGAATATTTCTATGTAGAATATTCGACTTAGAATATTCGAGTTAAATATTCGACTTAGAATATTCGAGTTAGAATATTCGAGTTAGATATTCGACTTAGAATATTCGACTTAGAATATTCGAGTTAGCATGTTCGAGTTAGCATGTTCGAGTTAGCATGTTCGAGTTAGCATGTTCGAGTTAGAATATTCGAGTTAGCATATTCGACTTAGGATGTTCGACTTGGATGTTCGACTTGGGATGTTCGACTTGGATGTTCGACTTGGGATGTTCGACTTGGATGTTCGACTTGGGATGTTCGACTTGGATGTTCGACTTGGGATGTTCGACTTGGATGTTCGACTTGGGATGTTCGACTTGGATGTTCGACTTGGGATGTTCGACTTCGATGTTCGACTTAGATGTTCGACTTGGATGTTCGAGATAGAAATTTCGAGATGGAATCTATGTAGAACATTCCTATGTAGAAGTTCTACTTGATGTTCGAGATAGAGTCTATGTAGAAATTCTTATGTAGAATTTCTACTTAGAAAGCTGTTTCAACATGACACATGACTACATAGCTTAACTTTTATTTAAAACAAAAATTGTTTTTCTCTCAAAATGTTTTTAGTTTAATAATTAATTTAATAATTAAATTTGAATTTAATTATATAAAATATTTTGGAAATAATTTTTAAATTTAAATAATTTATTTTTCAAGTTTATTTTACATCTTGGAAAATATTTTATTTTTTTTTAAATTTTAGAGTCAAATATTTTATATTTTTAATATTCTTAGTTAAGAATTTTATTAATTTGAAAACTAAAATTAATCTTAAAATCCAATTTAATTTCTTTTGAGTTTAATATTCTTAAAAGTATTTTGAGAATTATTTTTGTGGTTTAATAATTTATTTTTCATAAAAATTTAATTACAAATTTATTAAAACTCTTTGAAAAATATTTTTGGATTGAAATAATTTATTTTCATGAACATTTTAAATGTTTTGAAAATTTAGTATTTCTATTTCAAAATTATGTTTTCGAGTTGTTTTATTTTAATTATAATTTAACCTTGGAAGTTTTAATTATAAATCTCATAAAACTTTTTGGAAAATCATTTTGGTTGAAATAATTTATTTTCAAGAATATCTAAGATGACTTGAAAATTTATTATTTTTATATCAAACTTATATTTTCAATCTGTTTTATTTTAATTATAATTTAAACTATTTTGGATTATAAATTCTATAAAGAAATTAATTTTGATTTGAAATAATTTCTTTTTCAGGATTATTTAATATACCTTGAAAATTTTGTTATCTCTATATCAAAACTTTCTTTTCGAATTATTTTATTTATAATTTGAAATTGAGAAATTTATTATTATTTATCAAAAAAATGCATTTTCAATTTATTTTAATTATTTAAATTCCTAAAAAATTAAATACTTCTGTTTGAACAAAATGTTTTATTAAACGAAACAATAGGAGTTGATTCTTCGTTCGTTGAGGACAAGCGAACTGACTGAAGAACATTCTAATGGAGTTGAGACCTGATCTTACCATTGGAGATGTATTTCTACATCGGTCTACTCAGTGGATCATTTGGTTAAAGAAAGGGGATTAGTTCATTTAGGGAAGAGTCTTCGATCAGTGGTTTTCGAATCAATATCTGAAGAATTCGGGATTTTGAAAAGGAATTCAGTTTATCGGTCAAAGAACCAAAACAACAATTGAAGATTTGGTTAAAGGACATCAGTGGCAGAAATACACAAGGTTTGATTATCACTGACATATGATAATCAAGGGGTTATTGCTACACATACAAAGAAGAGTGATTTTTTCAAGCAGAACATGAGACATTCTATGTCGGGGTCTTTAAGCAGAACAATCAGGTATCAGTTTGGGTTGAAGCAGGAACATCATTGGTTATTGAGGTCAAATGCAAGGATACTTCCATGAGTGTCAGTAGAATGGAAATTGATTTGGATCAATTGATTATCACTCGAGATGGAATGCTAAGCATCGCTCAGGTATACTTTCTAACTAGTTTATACTTGTTTGATTCAATTATAGAGTATTAAGTGTTGAACTGCATTATATTATAAGTTTGATGTAATGCATGTCTCACCTTGATTTCTATATAAATTAGATAACTTATGCTAGTTTGTTAGTGTTGCTTGTTTATCAGTATTTGACTTCATGATTAGATCTTGTGTGATTTAATGCTTGCTTTACGATAATTGATCATGTTAGCATATAGAGTCTTAGGTATTTGTAGGGGTACATTTACTGGAAAGAGTATTTGTTGCATGCTAAGTGCCTTGATGTTTACATTGTCTATAATCTTTTTATACTCGCATGGTTGTATTAAACGCTATATCTGATCATGTGCTTGTTAAGATGAGTTTGTTTCTAATTTGGGAATTGCCTAGGGGTCAGTATAATAAACCATGAATTAAATTTTTAAATCTAAATTGACTCAGGTAATTAGAGATAATATAATGTTATAGTGAACAACAAAGGTGATTTAGAAGAATTAGGAATCTGAGTGATTGATTCTTCTATGACTACATATATGTACGACATGATTCTTATAGACTGCTAGTCCACCTTAAGTTAGGTTGGGATCACTGAGCTCATAGCCAAGACTACTTGTTGAGGCTGATATAGATGATGAGTGATCAGTCAGATAAGAATGAGCATGTTGAACTGGAATGCTTTGTTGTTAACTATGTTTAGAAATATCTCTAACCCTTGGACTCAATCAAATTGAGGACCACATGTCTTAATCATTTGTGAATGCAGAGTATCTTTTAACATGTACAAGTTATATATCTCTGACATTTTCATGTTCGAGGCATGTAACTACTTTTGCTTTGGTATTCAAATGGTTAAGCAAGGTTACCTATTTTTCTTGAATGATCTAAAGCACAATATTAAGGAAGACCTAGGGAACTCTTTGCGAAGGGTTTCCTAATATCAATTCGAGGATGAACAGTATTGATCGGGATCAAGAGAAATAGAAGCTCACTCTACTGGAAGTGAGGTTATTGCTGACACGAAATGTAATGCTTATGATGAAGTCTATTCGCTGAATTTTATCAGAATGGAGTTAGCTGCAACAACAAGTGATGCTCTCACACTTGGTTTATCATCTAATACTTGGTTTATCAAGATAACGGATTCGACGGTAAAGATGAAGTTGGTGAGAAAGGACTACTTCTAATGAAATTCTTTTAAGAAGGACATTAGTGAAGTATGTCAGTTGAAGGGAAGTCAAGTCAAAGGCTACCCTGTTTAGTTTTGGTGTTTGTTCGTGCATTCGATAGATGAAGCATCTCAGTGATTAATCACATTCAAAGGATTAGGCAGATTGCTGTAAGAACACTTTGAGGGCAGGTAATGGAATTTGTTGACGAACGAAGTTCTATGTTATGTCTGCACTGAAAGGAGTATTCTAGAGTAAAGTTCAGTTTCCGGACTTCATGACCAAATGGAGGAGTTAATAAGGAAATCCAGACCTTGAGTGGAATTACAAGGATAATGGATAGAGTTAAGGTTTCCTATTCACTACGGCTGAATCAGTTGACACAGCAAGTCTAATCAACAAATATAAAGAGAAGACATCAAGTAAGATTAATCATGCCTGAAGTCACATGGTGTGATGGAGGGCTATCTTATTTGGAGTTAAGAGCTTACACAGAGTCTGTGATTGATTTAAGATGATCTAGATGCAGTGAACATCATCATCAAGCTCCCTAGCATTCGTTTGATTTTAGCTTTGAATTTCTAAAGGTTGACATCCTGTTTAGGGCTCAAGATCAGATGACACCAGATGAAGAAAAGCTGCAAGCAACATCACAGGGGGAGCATCAGTAAGTTGGATCAACTAGTCGTGTTTGATGTTCAAAGGCTAGCAGTGCTCATTGTGTAAGAGTTGAGATTCTTAGGAGCACTGAGTGATCCAGATTGAGTGATTGCATATTAGAAAGGAAATTGTCAATTTAAAAATAATGCAAGATGATCTCAATCATATTTGAAGAAGACTAATCTACCCACTGAATATCTAAGGAAACATTAAGGACACATCTGTCATGACAAAGGGTTTTGTGTAACAACATTTGCTAGAGTCAGTTCTTGATGAATCTGGGTAGTAGAGTAGTGATTGGTAGTGCCGTGCATGTATAAGAGTATTTCGTTGGTTTTTCTGAGTGAATTCAATGAAGATTGAAGATGCACTAACTAATCAAGATTGAGTAGGGTTCGAATTAAGGAACTAACTCAATTGAACCAGAGGCAGATACACTTAGCACAAGGAATCAATCCACATGAAGACTTGGTATTGATACAGCAGTTGAAGGGTAGTTCGGAGTTTTTGAAGGTTCTACTCTGCTAGTGTCAGGACTACTGGTTTCTAGAGTGCTGAGTTTAGTGAAGCTGCTGCCAAGACCAATATCTACAAGGAAATATTTGGGTGTTGAAGGTAATGCAGTTTCCGTCTGGATGAGCGTGGTATTGTTTCGAGGAACAATATTAACTGGTAGCTGAAAAGTTATTCCTGTCCAAAAGGAATAAACGTTCGATCTCGAAAGGAGTAAACGTTCGATCTTTAGGGCAAAGATGAGTAATTGTTCATTCAATGATCATACACCAGTAAAAGCTCTATTGACTAAGGTATGTCACTCTAGTCTAATACTGATTTATTTAAATGTAAAGTTTATGGAGAGTGTTCATGCTATTTAGATGTCTACAATCTCTAGGAACTGATTAATGTTTGGCTTGTGACCACCCGGGACCCATTATCATCGTTATGATCACCCGGGACCTAGGGACCTAACAATGTAGCATCTCTTTGTATAGCCAATTTATATCCAGGACCTCGTACTTTGTGCTGTCATATGTTATTCAGGCTATATGTATCAAATGTTTCAGCATAAGTATTTGTATATATTAATTAATTATAATTTTATTTACTTTTAATTTTTTAATGCTAATATTAATGGAACCACTTAATATGTAGTTTAAGTGATGTAATTCATGTCTTTTGCAAAATCCATTAATATTAGTTGTCATTCTTTTGATATTAGTGATGCCACTTAGAATTTCTGCACTAAGTGACAAAAAGATTATTCCAAAAACACTGATATTGAAAGTAATTTACTACATCGCGAGGGGTTGTCAAAGATCATAAATTTTAGCATTAATATTTAAAGGTTTTTTTATCTCTGATGCAACTAGTACCTCGAGCTTACATACATTCTGATTGTCATGAGTATTTTTAATATGCTTATGTGATAATTGTTGAGATGTAGTGTAAGAAGTTAAATGCTGTCATTCGGTCAATGTACGTTCAGTGTTTAGCGGATGCTTATGTCTTATGCTTTAGAATTACCATGATCTATATTGCAATATGTGTTTGTTTCAAGCGACAAATGGTAATTGTCTAGCATAATGTAAGTATCTTATGTGCTTGATTGTTTTGTAGTAAGATGCATTTTATTACAAAATGATTGAATGATGCTAGTACTTTTGAATGTCTTGTCATTCATATCTTTGATAATTCATTAGTATTAACGTATGTTTTTCATTCTTTAGAACTTGAATGCATAAAGAAATTTCTTGTCTATTTCTTGTGAAAAATGTTTTATCTAAACATGCATTCATTTGCCAGAGAATGAAAAGCCACTAAAAGTTTTTTTTTCTTTGAAAGAGAACATTTCTTGAGGATTATCTTTCTATTTCAAAATCATATATCATCTCTCTCTCTAAATGTTTTGTAATGAAAACTGTTTTCTCTCCACGATTTGTTTAAATAAAGTTACTTGATAACTTGAAACTTAGGTTGCATGGTATAAGGCTATTTTATTTGAGTAAATTGTTTTGATCTTGAGGTATCAATCATTGGTAAAACGTTTTTCAAAACTCTTGTTAATGTTTGTTTCACATTGACCTGTAGTATTAAAACAATGGTTGTTTGCTTTGGGATTAGTGCCTTGGACTGTATGACTAAAGCATTCATTCAATTTTTTTTAAATGATTTATGTTTTAAGTCAGAGATAATATCAGATAAGAATGAATTGCAAAACAATTTCTGAAAACATACAGTGAGCAAGAAGAAATAAATTTGAGTTATTAATCAAAATGTTTTTGTTAAAAGAGTTGAATTTCAATTGGATATTTGTCTAAGAGAAATTCAAAAGAACACTTTTGTTAATCTGTTAAACTTTTTTTTCAAATTTGTGAGTTTATGAAATTTGGCTTAATATTCTTTTACCTATTCTTTATTAATTCTCACATTTTAGCTCTGGTGCATTGTTTCTTGATAACACATTGCTCCGATGCTATATTTCTGAGAAAGAATAGAGAATAAGTTTAATCATACTCTACCAAATTTTATATAGCTTTAATCAACTCTATCTATTTAGCCGTAATGGCTTGGCCTTAGTGGCTATAGGGGAAGGTCTAGAAGTTGAATAATCCATCAATTTCTAACCAAGGCCTTAGTACCAAAGACTATCATTCTAATTCAAACTTTCAACCCTTGGTGATATAAGGAACTTATGTAGATTATCGGTTGTTAAGGGAGAAACTGCACTTGATGCAGCAAATAAGGATGAAGTCGGAAGTGCACCCACAGCTCTACCTCTCGAGAAGGAAAGAAGTATACAAATTGAGGTATCTATAGCTCATCTGTATTCTCTCAAAAGGATGCATAGCTGAAAAGGAAATTCAACCGTTTCTGAATGAACTCTCTCAACAGGGTGATTTCATTGAAAATTCGCTCGTCAGCCAGAGCACCTTGTAATGAGTCAAGCACACCAAAAGCATTCACGTTGATGGTAATCCTAAAGTTTTTGCTTCTAAGGGATGTTATAGGACCTAACAGTTCTCTAGCCTCTCTTGGGACTAACAATTGTGAGGACACATTGCAAGAAGTGCACATTGTGAGGTATAGGTAAAACCCATAAACTTCTTTGTTTACCATTCATGGTGAATGAAGTTGTTGAGCCACCTTCACATGTATTTGAGGGAAACTTGGATTTCTTGCCATATATTAGAATCCTTGTCAACCTTCCTACGAGGAACAGTCCTAGTTCCCTAACGGGATTTCACATCCGCAGAGCAATCTGTTGATGTTGAGAGGCAATCACTAACAGTTTTTCATGACTGAAAATAGTGAGTTAATTCATTTTCACAGGTGATTGAGAGAGATGTTTGTACACGTCTACTCTCCCAGGAATTCAAATTCTGGAATACATGGATCGCTCAAAACTTAAAGGCATATCACCGTCAACGATCCAGTGCATGGATTTGCATATGGGGAGTCGGTTGATGCTTAGATAGCTGCTAGTACGCATACCACATTCAATGATCCAGTGCATGGATTTGCATATGGGGAGATTGTTGATGCTGAAAGTAGCTGAGCAACAACTCGTAGACTATGATTCAGTTGGTTTACCAATTTGATGAGTCTTTTGAGGATCAGGGTGTTGGGATTTCAGTCACTCCTAGAATGGAGGAGATTCCAATTTCAGAAGGGTTATTCCCCGACGACGAGCCACGTGTGCATGGATTTGCTCATGGTGAGTTGGGTGATGGCCTAACTGAAACCCTGTCTGAGATTCCATCTCAGAACCTAGATCTTTAGTGATCGAAAATATGCTACAGTCAACGATCCATAATATCTTGGTGAGACTAGCATGGATTTACTTGCAGGTACAAATTGCTATAAATGGAATGAGTGCAAGTAAGGGAGAGAAACACTTGAGTGAAGTGAGGGAGTGATACACTTGAGTGAGAGAAATAGGGAGAGAAATGAGTGGAACACTTACGCTTGAAAGTGTAAACACCAACAGAACGTAGTAGAAGTGAGTACACCATAGACCAAACACTAACCTTGCTACTATGCTTGAATCCTGTTACTGAATTTTCTAGCTCTGGAATGTTGAAGAGATTCTTTTCTGGAAGACAAGCTGAAGAAGAGTCTAGCTGAAGCTTAGTGGGAATGTCCAAACTATTACCTTTGGGTCTATTAATTCATGTTGTTCTCAATCACAAAGGGGGAGACATTAATTTTTAGGCCTAAGGAGGATTTTATGTTCAATTGGAGGAGAGTTTCTTATTCGATTGGATGTAGATGATACTTTTATTGTTTTAAAGGATATTCTCAACTAAGGGGGAGAATTTGGTGATACAAGAAACGAGATCTACAAGAAACGAGATCTGTCAATCCTATCTTGTGGAGGTTACTTAGAGGATATCTAAAGACACAAGGGTGGATTGGAGCTTGCATGAACTAAGGGGGAGAATTAGATAAAATTGAAACCTTAGTGATGCAAGGGGGAATTACTAAGGGGGAGTTTCTTAGTAATTGGTTGGAGCCTAATCCCTAAAGGTATTGTAGATTTAACTAATTTTTTGTCTGAAGTGGAGAAGTTACTTGTCGTACTAAGGGGGAGAAGTTATGGAGAATCTTAACATCTTGGTTTGTAGTGTTATATCTTATTCTGAAAAGATATCTAAGGGATTTTACTCTATTTGTTTGAAGATCTGTCCTTGGAACATTCTTAGGAGAGGTTCGGCAGAAGAATTCTTTCTAGCACGATCAATGAATGAAAATGAAGATTTCTTTGAAGAGTATCAACTCAGGGGGAGTTTTTGCTAAGTAGAAGTTTTCTGGGTAAAGAAGAATGTGAATGAGATTTTCAAGGGGCATATGAGAAGTGTCCAAATGTGTTCTATTTCTTGTTTCAGTGATAGATGAAGTTAGTGGAGTAGTGCAGGGAAGAAAGAAAAATATGTTTCCTGGAAATAGAACATCCTGAAGAAAAAGAGGAAGTGACTTTCATTCCAAAAGAGAACAACCTTAAGGGGAGAATGAGTTAACCTCTTATGGGGAACATAGAGAGCTGTATGTTCTAGTTCGAATTGCAAGATGAACAAGAATGATTGTTCAGAAGTCTTTACTAATGATTTGTTTCTTTATTGAAAGAACCCCATCTTTGAAGAACATTGAAGTGGAAGAAGCTAAAGGAAAATGAAATTCAGAAATTCATCATTCATTTTCAGCAACTCAGGAAATCTGGATTTAACTGATTATATCTTTCCAGAACCTTTTGTATATTATTTTCATGTCAAGTACCTTAATTGTTTCTTGTATGTTAGTTGAGTTATCCTCTAGTAGTTAATTTCATTTAATTGCTTTTGTGGGAGATTGTAAAGGGAAATAGTATTTGATTGCTATTCCATATCAACCAAATAGGGGGAGATTGAAAGGGGAGATAGGAGTGAAGGGAAGTAACTCACTGCACTTTCATGTGTACTAGAAATGTTAAATGTAATCTCTATGTAATGGTTGATGATAACTCAACAATAGAACAGGACATGCAATAATATGCAGGTGCACAGAAATCTTGGATCACAGAGTTCAGTTAAGACAAAGGATCAAAGGATCATCTACATACTTGAAGCTCACTGGAAGAAGTTCATTAACATGTTTAGACCTCAGTGGAGAATAAAAGATATTGACATCTATTCAAGGATGTGGAAGTTACAGAAGATTGTCTTAGTCTATGAAGATTTTAGTGCATTACAATCGAAGCTACAAGTAAGGTTTGCAAAGAAGAATGTGGAATCATGTTCGGAATCAAGAGCCCCTCTCAAGACTAGTCACTTATGAACCAGACCGTAGCATAAAGTGTCAGGACATTGGAGGCAAGCTCTTGTCGGTTAATATGGTTTTAATCATTCTAAAGTTGTTGGTTTTCTTGAGTCATGTGGAGGACCAACAAAGGTGGTAAATCAGTGTTGGAGAAATGTCAGCCTAATGGATAAGGGACAGACGACACAACCTGATTAGATCTTACTAAAGCTTCACAGATTAGAAGGCCAAATACTTGGACGTGATGGAGTCACGTATACGGGGCCAAGTATTTGGATAAGGAAGTCTACACAAATTAAAGAGTGGGATGGAAATATTTAATTTAATTAAATAAAGTATTTATTTATTTATTTATATATTTTATAAATAAAGACATTCTTTATTTATATTATATATATTTATTTAAATATTACTTTTACATTAAATATTTCCAAAGGCATGCTTGGCACATGACTTTGAAGATATGATTTGAGTGGACAAGAGTAAAAGGTGGAAAAGCAAAAAGAAACACCTTTTTCAATATACAAAAAGAACCCAAGTCTTTATCTTTAGTGTGCATCTGTATGAGAAAAGAAAAGGGGAGAGAGAGAAAAATTATTCTCTCCCCCATGGCCAAACTAGATCTTGAATATATTTGTAGCCATGATTTTCTTTATTATACCACTCCTCTATTCTTCTATTGAAAACACTTGTTAAATCTTGTATAGAAGATATGGCTGATTTTTGTCTCCTAGATCTACAAAATATAATAGTTTTAGAGGAGACAAAAATCACTTCTTTGTTGTGTTCTTGAGCTTATGTTCTTGAACTTGTTTGTAGCATCTACCCCACTTCAATGAATATAAAGTTATATTCTTGGATCTTGTTGTGTTGTGTGTTTTGGATGATTTACCGTTCATTATCTTGGTTATTTTAATGGTGTTCTTGAGGTTGAAGAAGATGATGAACAGTACCCGGGTTTGAACTAAAGTAATTTTTATGTTGTCCCAAAAATAATTAATAGTCATAATTTTAATTTGGGAATCGTATTCACCCCCCTCTACGATCTCCGGGACCCAACAATCATGCTTTTTCAATGTCCTAGGTAAATCCATCAAGAAGTCCATACATATATGCTCCCACTTCCATTCGGGTACATCCAATGAATGCAACGCACCGCCTGGCCTTTAATGTTCTATCTTAACAAGCCGAGAAGTCATACACTTTGACACATAGTTACCAATATCATTCTTCATGCCACTCCACCAAAATTGATCTTTCATGTCCATATACATTTTGGTACTACTAGGATGTACAGAGAATGGTGAATTGTGAGCTTCTGCTAAAAGCTCCTGTCGAATAGCTGATTTTGGAACACATAGCCGACCCATAAACCGAAGAACACCATGCTCATCCACACTAAAGTCCGATTGCTTCCCGTATTTGATGTTTTGGACAATTTCCTGAATCTCTAAGTCCCCTTTATGTGCCTCCTTAATTCTAGAAATCAATGTCGGTTCCATTTACAAATTAGCTAACATACAATACACACCACTAACACTAAGAGCTAACCCCATTCCGTGTACTTCTTCTTGCAACTCCTTAAGCAATGCAAACAACACTAAAATCTGACCAGAATTTTTACGACTAAGTGCATCTACAACAATATTAGCCTTTCCAGGCTTATACTGAATTCACACATCATAGTCTTTAATCAATTCAAGCCATCTACATTGTCTCATATTTAGCTCTATTTGGGTGAAAATATATTTTAGGCTTTGATGATCAGTCCAAATATCACATGAAGCCCCATATAAGTAATGTCTCCAAAACTTTATAGCAAAGACCATTGCTGCCAATTCCAAGACGTGCGTTAATAATTTTCCTCATGTGTCTTCAACTGTCTAGACGCATAGGCAATCACCTTACCATATTGCATTAAAACTGCTCCCAACCCATTTTTCGAAGCATCACTATAGATAACAAATCCCTCTGTCCCTGAAGGTAGTGTCAATCCTGTTGCTGGAGTTAACCTCTTCTTTAATTCTTGAAAGCTCTTCTCACACTCATCTGTCCAGACAAATCGATTATTCTTCCTCGACAACCATGTTAATGGAATATATATTGTCGAAAAACATTCCACATATCTTCGGTAATAACCAGTTAAACCCAAGAAACTCCTAACCTCTGTCACGGTAGTAGGTCTTAACCATTCTGACACTGCTACTACTTTTGACGGATCTACGTGTATCCCTTATGCAGAAATAACATGCTCCAAGAATAAAACTTGTTTCAGCCAAAACTGACACTTTGAGAATTTAGCAAACAATTGATGACCTATAAAAATCTCCAAAATGTTCCTCAAGTGTTCTTCATGCTCTTCTTCAGAGTTTGAGTACACAAGAATTTCATCTATGAAAACAATAATAAACTTGTCCAAAAAGTCTTTGAAAACCCTATTCATCAAATCTATAAAAAAACGACGGAGCATTAGTTAACCCGAAAGGCATGACAAGAAACTTATAATGTCCATACCGTATTCAGAAAGATGTTTTTGGCACATCTTCATCTCTCACCCATAATTGATGATATCCTGATCGCAAATCAATTTTTGAAAATAATTTTTCCCCTTGTAATTGATCAAACAAGTCATCAATACGCGGTAACGGGTATCGATTATGTATAGTGATCTTATTCAGCTCTCTATAATCTATGCACAATCTTATCAAACCATCTTTTTTCTTCATAAATAGGACTAGAGCACCCCAAGGAGATACACTAGGGCGAACAATGCCCTTATCAAGTAACTCTTGCAATTGTTCTTTCAGATCCTTTAGTTCAGCTGGAGCCATTCGGCTCGGAGCCTTGGAAATTGGCTCGGAGCCTGGTACGAGCTCTATAGAAAACTCAACCTCCCTAGGTGGAGGTAATCCGGAAAGGTCCTTTGTAAAAACATCACTAAATTCTTTAACCACCGACACATCTTTCAATTATAATTTTCCGTATCTGTATCAACTACATAAGCAAGATAACCATAACAATCTTTCTTTATTGACCTTACAGCCTTCATGACAGATATAACCCTGTATAAAGAACTAGGTTTGGAGCCATGATACTCGGCTACTAAATCATCATTAAGCTTAAACTTCACCACTCTACTCTGACAATCAATAACTGCTCTGTGTTTCTCTAACCAATCCATACCTAAAATCACATCAAAATCTTGCACATGCAAAAGTAATAAGGTAGCTGGTAGTATGTGATCCCTAACTCTGTCTGGACAATTATATTCTTAACATGCACATCAATACATATACCTACAACAGTGCTAATACAAATCGATGGACCTAACTCATATCATTTTATTCCAAGGTGTTTAATAAAACTAGAAGAAACAACAGAATGTGTAGCACCAATATCAAATAACACTCTAGCATCTCTACTACCAATAAACAAAGTACCGGAAATAATACCCGTGATATTTGTTGCATCCCTAGCTGTGGTGGATAAACATGACCTGCATTTCTCTGACCCTGATTGCCTCCTTGCTGATTTTAGGACTGACCCAGATTATCATTTGATGAAACCTGTTGATGCTCCCTATATGCAGCAAACCTCGCCATGGTATTTTCAGAACACCCAATCAATCGAAAAATCTTTCTGGGTGCCCCAACCAGTTCTCAGCTTCTTCCGGTCCTCCCTGCCAATTAAAACTCTCAGGCTTCTACTTATTAAACCTCTCCAACATAGGAATGTAAGTAGCCTGATTCTAAGGATGTTCATGTGAATCATTATCGGGAACCACTATTGCATTATGTTGCACCCCTTGCTGATTATTATTGTTATTCTGCCCAACATTATTAGTCTGCCCTCTATTCTGCCCTTGACCAACCACATTAGGATTGATAATTCGCTCAACAGAGCTAACCACTGCCTGAGTCACCACATTAGCCAGCACATTCGGATCAATTCCCAACTGATTCAAAGGTTGTGCCACTGGATGATCATGTGCTTGCTGCTCATTTCCCCCCGTCACATTTTCCTCTTGCTAAGCTTGAGGTACGGTTTCTGGTTGTGCCCTCCGAGTAGCAAGAGTAGACTTTCCTCTACCCCTACTAGATGAACCAGATCATCTCGCTCTACATCCTGCTATAGTACAGTCAGCCTCAATAGAAGGTTGCTCACCAGAAAGTCGAGTGGATCATCGAGTAGACCTCCGACAATTATGAATTGTTCAGTTCCATAATTACCAAAATATCGATGCAATGCCATATACTGAAATAAAACTTAATCTAGATAGCTTACATCTACTCAATCCTCACAGGTCGAGCCTAAAACAAGTCTACAGAATCATAAAACCTTAGCTCTGATGCCAACTTTAACATCCCAATAATTATCAAAATATATTTAAATCTACAAAATTAACGATTCTCCAAAAATCCATAAAACGTTAAAACTTCTCCAATCCAACAATAAAAATATAACTAAATCATCCAAATTCGGATTTAAATCCTCAAGTATCAATTCCGAATAAATTCTAGGAGTCTAATAAAATGAAAAAATAAAAAATAATTTAGCTCCTCTAAGTTCGCAGTTCTCGCACTTCCCATAAAGTAGCCCACCTAAGTATTCTTGCCTGCCGGGGAAAATAAAACCAAAACAAAGACCGGTAGTGAGCAAAAAACTCATATACGGATATAACACAAGTCAAGTGAACAGGAAATAGATTCAACGAAAAATGGATACAATAAGATAACTGGACTAGATATTGTTGACCATGTGAAAAGAGCAGAATTGTTAGATATGTATTTTCAAAACCAACACACACATTTTTTAGTTAAAATAATCTTACTCCTATACTTATTAACCATCATCACAATAATTTAATAAAAATCATAACTTACTAACTCAAATGGGAGATAATCTTACTTACAGGGTGTCCCACATTTTCGGTGATCCAGAAATATGTAGTCATCCACACTTACAGGGGCTTGCATAGAACAAAATAAATGTTATCCAAAATCTTACAGGGGCTAGCAAGGCACTAAGCACAATGCTACCCAAATGTCCAAATATACACAAATTAGTTGCGACTATACGTGTCCCATATGAAGGGTTTCGGGCATGAAAACACAACAGAATTAACGTAAAAACAATAAAAAAAAATCGAAACCCAATCGCAGGATCCATGTATAACGTTGGATGATTATGGTAAAGAAGTCTGTACCTTAACAAAGTTTTCGTATGCTGTTTAATGGAGGTCCAGAAAGATGAATCACAACAGTCCTTTGTTGCAAAGATTTGCTCTCTAAAGAAGTCCACACGAACGCCCGATCGTCCTACGATCACCGGAGTCGGTACTAGCCGAATTGTTTGTCTCTCTCTCTCTCTCTCTTTCTCTAGCCTTTCTTGATGTTGAGCAGCTAGGGTTTTTCTCTAAAACGAAATTTGATAATTAAACCCTAATACTATACATCATTATGTATATATAGGGGAGAGAGAGATTTTGGGCCTAATCCTAATCCATGTGGTTTCCAAAACCCATTAAGACTTTGGGTTATTATTATTAGTAAATCTGAATTCTAATATAATTAATCAAGTCCCACTTAATTAATTCAATAATTAAATTCGAATAATAATAATACTTATTAAATCCGAATTCTAATATAATTAATCAAGTCCCACTTAATTAATTTAATAATTAAATTCGAATAAACAATAATATATTTAAATTTGTAATTTAAATAAACCTCCGTTTTGACGTTCTTTGTGTGTGACCCTTTAGGTTATTATTACGTTGGCAATAATTTTATTATCTAATAATAAAATTATAAACAATGAACGACATCTAGTAATACATCATTGCTACCCAAGTAACAATAATAATTGGTGATTCAATTAAACCTTTCGTGAATAATGTGCAATGTAATATAATCCCTTAAACCTTATAATATAGATAAAACTCGAGGCATGTATAGTGTCATCCTCTTCAACGTTTAATCTTGGTTTCCTTGATCAATGAGTAGACTATTTAAACAAATCAATATTTGAGCATGACCATGCATTTCATAGTTTCACTCAATCAAGAGGCCAATAATATCACTCCTAGAATTGGAGGGTTAAATCCTATATCTATCATTCATATTCCCCATACGATTCATAGCATACCCAATGCCCACCTTTATCATTACCCGGTTAAAGGTAACTTTGAGTGTAATCAAAGTATATTAATTCTCGTATAGAAATATAATGATTTCAAGTCAGAGGATCATTACATCATTATCACTGTGAGATTTCTTATGACACTTATTAACATGTAGAATCTCACGGCGGGTCTTTCCAGTGTCATGTATTGATACATACACTTATGTTCTTGACTTTAGTATCACCATACCTATGACCAATGAGATGTGGTCATCTGTCAACAAACATACTAGTCTTATTGCATTATTACTGTCCTTAAATAATAATACTTGACTAGGAAATTTTTGGAATAAAATATTATTCATATAATCTCATTTTTAAGTCACATACTTAAAGATATATATTACGTATTAATATTCCAAGGACATTTATTATTCTTTCAATTTATGACGCAGTAAATAAAGACATAATAAATATTAATTAAATAATCACATAAAACATAATCCTTAATTGTTTTCAATAAAATATTAAAAGTATTGTCTCTAGGACACCAATACTAACACCATATCCACGGCGACACGCCTATACTATTTAATTACACCGTATAGGTGGTGCCAAGCATGAGATTCACTCCATTCATGACGGAGGTCTTATAATATCTCCTAAATCCAAACAAAAACATATATCATTTCAAATAGCTTACTCGAACACAAAACTCAATCATCATACAAAGTACACAACTTAAATCAGTTTTATACTTGACCTGCTCAGAAAAGTAGCAATTTACTCTACTAAAATGACTTTATCTGAAAAAGTACAAAACATGAGAATCTTAGATAATTTCGAGACCTTTCCAGAATGCTAAGGCTCGTTCAAAACACACATGTAACGAATTCAGAAAATATATATATGTGGGCTACTAGCACAGAATCAGACCCTGATTTCACAAATATTTTGATATTTAGGGTATTGAAATCACAGAGTTTGCCAATGGAATGTAAACAACAAATGCAGATATTAAAAATATCGTTTCAGAAAAATATTATTCATAATTTTTGGAACAAAACTCAATTTACTGCGAATTTTCAAAGTTGAGTATTCTGTTTCAAAAATACACTGCCAGATTACATAAATTGTAGAATACTCACAGTTGAATGCAGAATTTTAGAAAAGTTAAAGACGAAAGTTGTAGAAAATTCAAAATCCTTTCCGAAAAGTCCAAAACTACTAAATTTGAACATATAACGAATTTACTATCAATTTTATAAGAATTCAGCATAATTAAAAGTTCACATACGAATTTCATGAAATCAAATGAGATAGAGGGTATAACGAAGTATCCGTACCTTAAAATTCAGAAAATAAGAATGATAATCAGGAACTCTAGATGTCCCAATCACAATAAACCCTAATTCATATATATAATAATTGAAAAACTATAACTCCCATATCCTAAACAAAATATGATTGCTTATATCAAAGAGGGTTTTGATCTCTTACCTTAGAACACTAAAATCCTTGTTCAAATTAGATTTTGCTAAGCTTCTCCTTCTTCCTCCTATCTTCTTCCTTATCTTTCCTCTCTAACAAAAGTAATGTAAAAGTCAAATTATTAATTCTTTTCTTTTTATTCTCAACCCTTTTTTTAACTAATAATAACTAGTATTCTAATTAAATACAATATATATAATATATTATTTAATAACTAAATATTAAATAATAATTATATATATCTAGATTTTATAATTGGTCATTCGGCTTTACACGTTTCAAATCAATCTCTGATTCTTTAATCTTCATATTGATTCTGTCTATCTCCTTCTTAGTAGCTTCAACATCAGCATCAAACTTCCTCTTCTTCTCCCTGACTTCCTTTTTCTTAAAATCACATATCTCCTGGGCTTTATTTTTAAGATCAAATATTTCAATATTGGTGATACTGAACAATTGTCTCTTGATGAGTTCTGTGATTTGAGGCTCCTTCTCAGCCAATGTCTTCAGATATTCAAAGGTGATCTCTTCAGCTGATCCACTTGTATTGTAGAATATAATTCTCTCTAGATTTCTTAGAAGACATTGTTGAGTTCTTTCATAATCCACCTTCTTCTCATATTCCTACTTCTTCTTTGTCTTGATAAATCTTTGGATTGTAGGAATGAGTTTCTATTCCTCATGATAAAGATACTTAGATCATTGATCTTCCAATTTGCTTAGCAAGTCAGAGTTTTTATCCTGCAAGGAATCCATACACCAGAATTTTTTGATTCCTTCTTCATTTTCAAGCATCAGTCTATCAGAGTAGATGACTGGCTCAGGTTCTTCAACTTCAACATCATCTAGATGATGTGCCTTGAAAGAGTCCATTAATCCTAGAAATTTTCTGATTAGTAATCCTCTAAAAACCTGAGTCTTGATATATGTTCCTCTTATGAATAACAACATTTTTCTCACCATTAAGTAGTCAGCCTCCTTCATTTCATACCCCATTTCTTCAACTTAACCATTTGAGTAGAGAATGTTTACCTTGCTTAGAGTGTTATACTCAGACCACTCAACAGTAACTTTAGCAATTAAGTCTGCTTTGTTTCTGCTAAGTTGTTGATTGTTGGTCTCCTGACATCCAGACATTCTTCTTCAACTCTCTCAGTAAGCAAGTTCCATTTTGAAATGATAGGCATACTCTTCAGACATTCTCTGCTAGCCATGGATTTGGTTAATCCAGTTCTGAAGGCTTCATCTCCAATTGGTCTGTTTGCATTTGCCTTTACCTTTATCATTTTAACAGTACCTTCCCCCTTATTACTCTTGACAGCATCTTTGGAAGTTGATGTCACATTGGTCATTACAGTAGGTTTAGGCTCCTTGATAGTAGGTTCCGGTTCTGTGACAATACCTTCCACCTTATCACTCTTGACAGCAACTTGCATGGCAATATCTTTCTTGTCAGCTTTAAAACCAAGAACCATATGCTTCATTACTCTTCCTTCAACCTCATCTATGTATTTCTTATCATCTTCCCCATCTTCATCCACCTTATTTCCAGCTCTTGAAGTTCCTTCACCATTATTGTTGTTTTGGCTTGAGTTACCTGCACCTCCATCAGGCTTTCCATTATCATTATCATCATTATTGTCTCCTCATTGGTCATTCTTTTCTAATTTTTTAGATTTCTTTTCTACAAGTGTCCTTATATCACCTTCCAATACTCTCAAGACTTCACTTCATTCTTCATTTATTGGAAGTTGCTTAAAATAATTGAGAGCTTTTTTTACAGACCTTGGTTTACACAAGCTGAAATTTTCAAGGTTCATAGATATGTACTTGCCATCTGTAGAGCTATTGAATTTTATGCACATAGGGTTGCGAGTTACTTCAGACAATTTTTCAACTACCATTCTCTGCAAAATTCTTTTCAAATTCTTATTCAACCAAGACTTGTCTGTTTTAATCTTGAGTTTGATGGCTTCAATTACAGTAATTTCCTATCTACTCATATATCCCAAACTTATATACCAGCTAAAACTACCCTTTATTCTAACAGAGATCACCCACTTATTCCTCTTAGACACCATCACAGCAGCTCCCACTATTGATTGTCTTATTGCATCAGAAAATATATTGGGGTCCCTATTAAATGAGATTCTCATATCATTGATTCTTTTGTTGAAATTGGCATCTTGAAATACCTTACTGTTTTCATTCTCATCTACTATAAGCAAGGAAGCTTGTTCATCATCAAAATCCTCTCTTTGTTCAACTATTAAGTCATCATTATCAACAAAAAAGAGTTTATCCTTACATTTGCCAGCTACAAGAACTACAGAGGTCTTCACAACTCCCTCGTTAATCACAATATCTTTTTCCTTAGGTCTCTCCACAAATTTATTTTCCTTATTACCTCCAAGATTTTCAACCATCTCAGTAGCCACCTTGGACAACAAAGCCAATTGACTCTCCCCCTGAGATGCAGCTTGTGTCTCATTATCATCAGCCTTATCACTCCTTTTAATAAACACTTCAACTTCTTGACTTTTCGCCCCCTTAGTCGAGGTAGCAACAACAGGGATTGAAAATTTAGCATTGAATTCTTGAAATTTATCGAACACAGCCTTTAACCCATCATTCATGATCTTCTCTAGACTTGTCATCTTGTTGATCAGCTTGACATGGTTTTTCCCAACTGTATCAATGTTCTTTGAGAGCTTAGAAACTTTATGATAAAGGTATTTCAACCTTTCAGCAGCTTGTTTGGATGATTTTGGGGCTGTGGGGGTTCTCACACTCTCTTATTTTTTTTTGGATGATCTCATCATCCCTCACATACTCACTCTCAAGACCTAATTCCTTAGATGATGTGGTGCCCTCTTTTAATTTTTCTTGGTCATGCTCAAGGCCCTCTCCTTTTACCAGGGTCTTTCCCTGCCTCTCTAATTTTTTCACTCACATTTCTCTTTTCTTTTTCTCTCTATTTTCTCTCCCTCACTCAACTTAGGTGCAAGGGACTGAGTAGGTATACCTTGAACAACGGATTTAGAATGTACCTTTAAAAGAGTGGAGATGAGAAGAGTGTCATCCATCTGAGAGGTGCCATTTTGATTTTGATTGTTTACAACATCTTGAGCATCTAAGTTACTGTTAGGAGGAGTGACAACAACTTTGTCCTTAACAACTACAAAGGCTGTGACAGTAATGTCTTCTACACTTTTAGTAGAAGGTTCTTGTGGATTACTAATTGAAGGCTCATCCATACATTGAAAAAGAGAATATACATTGGGCTTCTCCATTATATCTGTTTGGTTCCGAGGCATAAAACGCAGCGGATTAAACGTAAATATAACGAAAAATTTCAGAACCCTAACGCAGGATCATGTATAAGATTGACAGATTATGGTGAAACGGAATCATACCTTTGTCTGGTCTTGACTTACACGAACTCAACGGAGATCCTAGCTTTCACGACTTGTGTCTTTCTCTCGAAAGCACCTCTATGGTATCCACACGAGCACCTTCAAGAACGTCTCACGATCTTGATTACGGAATGGATGTACTAGCCTCCTTTGATGATTTCGAATTCTGCCTCTGCCTTTTCTCTCTGCCTTTGCTGCTGCTAGGGTTCGTTTTTTCTTAAAAACTTAATCCTTATTAACCCTACATTATCTATTTATAATGGTTGGTTAATAAGCCCATAATAGCAACCCATAACAGCAAAGCCTAACCCATGTAGGTTTAGGATTAAATAATAAAACCGAATTTTATTATTTAATTAATAACTAAGTCACACTTAATTATTAATGGCAGAATTCAAATTCAAATTTATATTATTTCAATTAATTAAGTCTCACTTAATTAATATAATAAAATTTAAATAATCATCAATTAATTTAAATCTATAATTTAAATTAATTATTCCTTTAAGTACTCTATGTGTGTGACCCTATAGGCTATTATTTAATTAGCAATAATTTTATTCTCTAATAAAATTATAAACAATGAGCGGTATCTAGTAATACATCATTGCTACCCAATTAAATAATAATTAAATCGTGATTCGATAACAAATATATCGCAGTAATTAAAGTCATAATAAATACGTTTATTGAATAATCAATTGACATAAAGGTTTATCAAAATAAACATTGTATTGCCTCTAGGGCACCTACACCAACAATCTCCCACTTGCACTAGAGCCAATCACCCATGTATCTAATACCCATGGAACTAGTGTGACCGTCGTGCTTCTTCTGCGACAAGCCTTTGGTCAGTGGGTCAGTGGGATCTCCCTAACCAAATCTTAACAGCCTTGAGAGAAGGTATGTCATTCCCCATTAGTAGTATGTCATCAACATATAGTACTATGAATGCCACATGGCTCCCACTAACCTTCTTGTAAACACAAGGTTCATCTTCGTTTTGAACAAAGCCATACTCTTTGACTGTTTCATCAAAACGGATATTCCATCTCCTAGAGGCTTGCTTCAATCCATAAATGGATCGACGTAATTTACATACCTTGCTAACATTCCTTGGATCGACAAAACCTTCTGGTTGTGTCATGTACACATCCACATCCTCTTCAAGGATTCCTTTAAGAAAGGCTGTTTTGACATCCATTTGCCAGATTTCATAATCATGGAATGCTGCAATAACAAGCAAAATCCTTATGGACTTGACCATAGCCACTGGTGAGAAAGTCTCATCATAGTCAATACCATGAATTTGTCTGAAACCTTTTGCAACCAGCCTTGCCTTATAGGTCTGAACATTTCCATCCATGTCAGTTTTCTTCTTGAAAACCCATTTGCACCCTATGGGTTTTACCCCTTCAGGTGGATCAACCAAATTCCATACTCGGTTTTCGTACATGGAATCCATCTCTGATTTCATGATTTCATTTCGTTTATTTTCTATATTACAGACATGATTATCTAAGTCAAGAACATATAAACCATTAAACAAACGCGCAACACCATAGGTTAAATCATTCAAAGCAAAAGAGCAACTGTTGTTCTTTATTGTAAACGAAAAACCTTTCTTGTCCAAACAAGAAACAGAAATAATGTTTCTGCGAATCGCAGGCACGTAATAACAATTTTCCAGTTCTAAAACTAGCCCAGAGGGCAAATATAAATAATATGTTCCTACAGCTAAAGCAGCAACTCTTGCTCCATTGGCAACTCGTAGGTCCATTTCTCCTTTAGCCAATGTCCTACTTCTCTGCATTTCCTGTACATTTATACAAATGTGAGAAGCACATCCAGTATCCAATACCCAAGATGTAGAAATAGACAGATTGACTTCTATAACATATATACCTGAAGTAGAAGCTTGTCAGCCCTCTTCTTCTTCAGATCCTCCAAGTAAACTGAACAGTTTCTCTTCCAGTGACCAGTTTCCTTACAGTAGTGACATTCACCCTTAGCGACCCCACCTTTAGGCTTTAAAGCCTGTTTGGGACCTGACTTTGGCTTGGGTGTAGAATCAGAACCTGTCTTCTTCTTACCCTTCCATTGCCTTTCCCTTTGGCCTTACCTTTATTGCCCACCATCAGTATGAGAGCAGGTTCATCCGTCTTCATGTTGATCTCATATGTTCTCAACATAGCCAACAATTCAGTAGGTGTTTTGTCAAATTCATTCATGTTGTAGTTTATGATAAACTGGGTGAATTTGTTGTTCAAAGAATTCATGATTAGGTCAATACCAATTTCCTGAATAATCGGGAAATCCAAAGTATCAAGATACTCAATGTAACCAATCATCTTCAGAACATGTGGGCCAACTGGTTCACTTGCCCCTTGTTTGCAATTAAAAAGTGACTTGCTCGTGTTGAACCTTTCTTGACGAGTTTGGCTTGCAAACATGCTTTGCAAGTGCTCATAGATAGTATATTCATCCATATGCACATGCTGTCTTTGAAGCTCAGCACTCATAGTTGTGTTGGGTTCCGAGGCATAAAACGCAGCGGATTAAACGTAAATATAACAAAATTTCGGAACCCTAACGCAGGATCATGTATAATCATGGACTGATTATTGTGAAACGGAATCATACCTTTGTTTGGTCTTGACTACTACGAACTCAACGGAGATCCTAGCTTTCACGACTTGTGTCTTCCTCTTGAAAACACCTCTATGGTATCCACACGAGCACCTTCAAGAACGTCTCACGATCTTGATTATGGAACGGATGTACTAGCCTCCTCTAGATGATTTCGAAATCTGCCTCTGCCTTTTCTGCTGCTAGGGTTCGTTTTTTCTTAAAAACTTAATACCTATTAACCCTACATTATCTATTTATAATGGTTGGTTAATAGGCCCATAATAGCAACCCATAACAGCAAAGCCTAACCCATGTAGGTTTAGGATTAAATAATAAAACCGAATTTTATTATTTAATTAATAACTAAGTCACACTTAATTATTAATGGTAGAATTCAAATTCGAATTTATATTATTTCAATTAATTAAGTCTCACTTAATTAATATAATAAAATTCAAATAATCATCAATTAATTTAAATCTATAATTTAAATTAATTATTCCTTTAAGTACTCTATGTGTGTGACCCTATAGGCTATTATTTAATTAGCAATAATTTTATTCTCCAATAAAATTATAAACAATGAGCGGTATCTAGTAATACATCATTGCTACCCAATTAAATAATAATTAAATCGTGATTCGATAAAACCTTTCGTGATTAATGTTTCAGTGTAATATAATCCCTTTAACCATATATATTATAGATTAAACTCGAGGCATGTATTTAGTCATCATCTTCAACATTTAATCCGGGTTTACTTGATCCATGAGTAGACTATGAAAACAAATCATTATTTGAGCACGGCCATGCATTTTATAGTCTCACTCAATCAAGAGGCCAATAATATCTCTCCTAATTATAGGAGGGTTAAATCCTTTATCTATCATTCATATTTCTCATACGACTCATGATATACCCGATGTCCACTTTTATCATCACCCGGTCAAAGGTAATTTTTAATGTAGTCAAAGTATATTAATCCTCGTATAGAAATATAATGATCTCAAGTCAAAGGATCATTACACCATTATCACTGTGAGTCTTTCTTATGACTTTATTAAACATAAAGAATCTCACTGTGGGTCTGTCCAGTATCATGTACTCCTACATGTACCTATGTATTGACTTTAGTATCCCCATACTTATAACCAATGAGATGTGGTTATCAGTCAAACAACATACTAGTCTATTTATGTATTATTATTGTCCTATAATAATAATACTCGACTGGGGACATTTAAGAATATGATATATTATATAATCTCAAGTTCAAGTCATGTACTAAACTATACAATGTGTATCATGATTCTAAGGACATTTATTATGCTAACAAATATATCGCAGTAATTAAAGTCATAATAAATACGTTTATTGAATAATCAATTGACATAAAGGTTTATCAAAATAAACATTGTATTGCCTCTAGGGCACTTACACCAACAATATCAAAATTGTAGCATCATAGTTGAATGAGTTGTGTTCCACATACTCTAACCTAACATTGTGAATTTCTTCAAGTATAGGTTCATGTTGATTGTGTTCAACATGTTATGCAGACTATTTACAAGGTGCCATGAGAGACTGACCAAGTTCAATAGATGCCTCATATTGTGAGGAGACACCTAGAAAGAAGCTATTTTCCCTATTAAAATTTGTGCCCTTTTGAGAGGACACAGTTTGATTTACAGAGGTTGGTACCCTTGCCTTCTTTCTCCTAGGCTTTCTAGGGCCCTCTGTGGGTTCTATGGTTTGACTACTACCCTTATTTGCTGCATCTAGTGCAGTTTCACCACCTATCTGTGGAACCGTTTCTAGCATAGGTGTATTGGTTCTCTTCCTTTTAGAAGCCTGATCCTTTTGAGAGGAATCAGACTCTTGGCTAACTGATTTAGAGATTCTAGATGCCCTAACACCCTGTAGTGGTTTGGAGTGTGGGTGAGGAATGGTGAGGTCAACATCATTCTCATCACTCAAAGAAAAAACATTAAAATCTCCAACTATAGACAGTTTAAGTAACTTTATTGTGGAGTGCATATGATATGTGATAAACAATCCCAACTCTGAATTTAAAGGTTTGCTGGTTAAAATAGGATGGGTGTTTTTCTTCAAGGTGAGAGAATCTATGCATTGTTCATGTTCAAGATTAATTATGTCTACTACAGAGTTAATAACAAGCATAAGAAATCTGGGATAGTAGAATACCAGCTCCTGCTAACCTTCTTGCCAAGCACTGGTTTGAATAGAGGCATCGGGATTTTGCCCAAGGTAATTCTGTAGTTGTGCACCGTGGAATGCACAATCTTCCTGATTTAAGTTGGGACCTCAATCCAGCCACTAACCTTGCTTGACATAGCTCGAGTGACAGCATCCAGAATCATGGTTCACTCCTTCACCAGGTACATTCTATCCATTCCACCAGATTTATACCAGCCATCAGTGTCCGGGCTTGTCTTGGGTCCTGTATACCAAACTATTTTGAAGAAATTTTCAAGTTGAGAGTCACTTGCAGGCTCCTGAAAAAGCAAGTCTTCTTCAGCTTCTATGTGAAGAGCAACATTGATGTGTGATTGTTTGTGAGATTACGAAGCCGTATGAATAGTAATCGTAATAACTCAACACTAGAACATGATAGGTAAATAATACTACGTCTACACGGAAATCAAGAAGAAATGAAGATAAGGCATATACACTGAATCAACACATTAGAAGAAGTTTTGAAGTCTACTACAGGTCACTGAAAGAAGTTCATTAATATGTTCAAGCCTCAGTGAAGAATAATGTGTAAAGACTTTCAGGGTTTCAGAAGTGTTGAAAATTTAGTATAAAGTGCCACTAAAAGATTATAGTGTATTAGCATTGATTGAAGATAGTAAGTGTTCGAAGCATAGGAATCTAGAAGGATTGAAGACAAGGTAAAGACAAAGGTTAAAGAAGACAGTTGCAGTATTGAAGCTATACTCAGCTGAAAAAGAATAGAAGTTAAGAGAATTTAATTCAGTGTAAGTCATTTGTGAACCGGACCAGTGTACTAAGCGTCAGCACAGCAAGAAGAGAATTACCTTGATGTATCAGAAGAAAATCAGTTGATTAAGCCACATGAATAATATTTAAAGTTGTACTCAAAAGCTTCATAACATAAGCTAAGGCAAATACATGTTATGTCATTCCTACACAATGGTACAAGAGTGCAAGAAAAACATAATCACAACCGAGCCTCAAGGAAATATTCTAAGTAAGGGTATTGACTTATGTGGCTCCTACACTAGGTAACAAAAGTGTAGGCGCAACATAAGTTGATAGAAAATGATCTAAGGAAAAAGTAACTCTACAAGGTTCTAAGGCAATGATAAGTGGCATCTGCACTCTATAACAAGAGTGTAGGCGCAACATAATGAAAAATAGAATTTCTTTTAAGTCAACAAGTGGCTCCTGCACATGGAGTACAGAGTGTAGGCGCAACATAGGCTTATTGGCGCAACTTACTCTCTACACAATCATTCATCTGTAGAGGAACAACATATGATTTAGCATTGTGAAGAACAAGTCAATTTTAATTGATTTGAAAAGTCTACACCATATAAACAAAATGACGTGCTCATTTTGAACAGACATATACAACCAAACAAAGAGATACAGAGAGAAAATTAAAGCTGGAGAAGAAAAAGATACAAAGCCATACACCCCTCTGTGTTTATATACGAAAGATATATTCCCCGAAGCTTGTCTCGTTTATTTACTTACTAATTTTCTAGATCTTAATTAATTATTCATAAAAATAGAAAATTATTAAGCTAACCTCCTAAACACTATTCACCTCATAAATTCGAGTCCACTAACTGAACTCTAAATTATTTATCCATAAAAGATTCGAAAGAATTTTTTTAATTTAGTGAGTATTGTATTCAGCCCCCTTCTACGATACTTGGGGACCTAACAATTCGTATCAGAGCTTGTTGATTGATATACAAATCAAGATTCGCAACTTAGTTTAGCTTAGGGTGTCGAAGTTGTTTGGACTACACAAGTTTAGAGGACTTGATAAATAAATTTATTTTATGAATTTAAATTTTAATAAGTTTATTTTATAATTTATTTTTAAATAAAATTATTTTATTAATTTAATTTAAATGAGTTTATTATTTAAACTTGAATAAGTTTATTTCATAAACTTAATATAAATAAATTTATTTTTTAAATTTAATTTAAATAAATATATAATTTAAATTTAACTAAATTTATTTTCATAATTTAAATATATTTATTTTGTCTATTTTAGGTTTACAGCATTGGCACTATTCACACCATTTGCAATCTACTTCAAGTTTACATCTCAATTTAATTTTTATTTTAGAATTATTTATTTTTCTAAAAAATTTATAATTCTTGAAAACTAAAATTTTTCTTAAAGTATTAATTTACGATATTTTAATTTTTAAGAAAATTTGAAATTCTTAAAAATTAATTTGTTGTAAATTTTTATTTTTGATTAATTTATTTTCAAAGAAAATTAAAATTTCTGTAAACTTAATTTTTTTTAAATATTAATTCGAGTATGCTCAAGAAGAAGTAATTGAAGATTTTTCCGGATATTGAAGACAACTAAAATTGACTGAAGATTATCCAATGAAGCTAATTTTGAAACAGGTTGAAGAAATAGTTCTGTTAATTTTCTCAGATGTTTACTCCATGGGATTCCACTAATATTTTGGAAGCTGCAAAAGAAAAAATTAATTTGGGTATAATTTTTGGTTAATTTGAGTTGAATTTTTGAATGAAAAATCTTAGGGGTTAAAGTAGTGAAAGGGAACAGACTAGACTACCTGGAATCTCAGTACAACCCTTAAAGATTATCCTACAGGAAGATTACAGGAAGTTTGTGCTAATAGTGAAGATAATCTAGAACGTAGGATTACAGACATCGGGATTTCTAAGGATATAAATACATTATCTTTAGAGGAACTATTTATGTTCTGAAGACCTATGAACTAGAACAAGAACTGAAGAAGATAATATTTGGTCAAGCAGGATGTTAGCATATTCGCTGTATTTTGTGACCCAGGAACCAAATTTGATTGAAGTCAAGGTTGAGAACCTCTGAACAGAAATGAAATGATCTAAGAAGCTGAATTGAAGACGTTGTATCTCAAGGTAGTGGTCAAGGTGGTATAAGTGAATCTTACACTTTGAAATAACCTGAGAACTGGACTGCAAGTCAAGCTTGCAGGGCAACATAAAGTTCAGTGACATCAGATTTAGACGAAATCTCAATTTTTAATCTAAGGACCTTACTTATAGATTCCATAAAGGAGATTTTCAAGTACAGTTCATGAGGCGGTTGCAAAACAGGGATGGTTTAAAATAAAAGACAAGATCAGGGTTTGCTACACAGTTTGAAGAAGCTTGTACAAGCAAATGATGACAAACACTGTGTTGGGTTATAGCAGGAATCTCAAGCATTAGTGAGGATGCAATAAGGGAAAACATTTGTGGATGAAGTTAAATGCAAGGTTGATTCTATCAATGACAGTGATGAACCATATGGATATCTGACATCGATGACCAACACTGGAAATGAATCACTAAGTACTTCACATGTACACATTCTAACAAGTATACGTTTATCTAATTTAGAACTATATGATTATTAGGTATTGAAATGTATTATATTCATGTCAGCATGTTAGCATCTTAGGACTTAAATGCTTAATTGATTGCTAAGAATGAGATTTGCATGCTAGAATTCATGAGTTTAATTAGTACATTTGATAATTAATTGTCTATGCAGTAAAATGAATATCTAGAATTAGATAGGGTGTTCTAGAAGGTTAGGTGTATCACTAAACATTTGCTGGAACTTGATTTAAATCTTATATAATTTAATACCTCTGCTAATATTGTGAAAATTGCTAATAGGCAAACATGTCATATATCATATATTTTATCTTTGTTCTTATTATGATAAATGACTTATTAAGTGTATGTGGAATTTGATAATGCTCATAATGTTTTATTCAAATATTCTACATATTCTTAAAACTGTTTATGTACTTATTTTGATATGATTTACTCTCACTCACATAGTTGCACTTAAATGTCGTATAATATTATATATTGCTTGTTTAGGAGTAGAATACTAAAAGATGGCAGAATTATATAAGTAGTCAGTAAGACTTATTAATTTGAGGCTTAATCTAAAAATGACTTAGGTAATTAGAGATTATTAAAAATGTTAGACAACAACAAAAATGGATTAGGAAGAATTAGTAATCAATTTGTTAGTTCTTCTATTCCATGTTCTTTTAGAAAAATATTGAATATCTATAAATCTGCTTTACATTTGTTACACTTGTGTAGAATGAGTTAAAGTAGATAGTACTGAATTTTCTAATATGCATAACATGCCTGAATTGAATAATTCTTATCTATAATTCGTTGAAGCTGAATGTTTACCATGCGTTCTTATTCTCATGCTTATTCGTTTAAATTTGAAAATGCACATCTTAGGACTTGCATACTCTTAGGCAAAGCATGTATAAGAATCATAATAGGGTAAAGACTGCTAGTCCACTTAAAGTTAGGTTAGAATCACTAGTCTCATAGCCTTAAAACTACTTTGTCAAGGCTGCTGTAAATGAGAAGTGATCAGTCAGAGATAAGTTTATGCATGTTAAGGTTGAAGTTGTTGTTACCACTATTTAAAGCAATATCTCTAACCCATCAGGACTTAATTGAAGTTGAGTACCAAGAAACTTAATCATTTGTGATTGCAGAGTATGTAACAAGAGGAAAAGTTATATGATTTCGTGACATTTATTGTACGAGGCATTTGATTAATATTGGAGCTAAGTTACGACAGTTGGTTGAGAAAGCCTACCCAATGGTAACCTTTGGAGATGACTACAAAGGATGTACAAGGGTCTTGGCTATCATAATTTTGGAATTGTCATCACTGGAAGCTTATTTCTTGTCAACGGACTTAAGCACAATCTACAGGGCACTAGGGAATTCTTTGTCAAGGGTTTTCTAGAAAAGCATTGAAAAGGAAATGTGTTTTATTTCAAGCAAGAAATATGGAAGCTCACTCATCTGAGAGTGAGGAAGTTTATAAGTACCTGACATGGAATTTCTATGCAAAGGTGAAGTGAACTTTTTATTAAAGCTTCATCAATAAAGAGTTAGCTATGACATAAGAGGCTATCACACTTGATCAACAAGACAATGGATTCTCCGATAAAGATATAATTGGTGAGAGGACTACTTTATTTAGAATTCTATCCAGAAGGACATTTTGAAATATGTCATATAGGGAAGTCAATGAAAACAACACACTGAAGCAAGTTATGTCAAGGAAGAGATATGTTTAGTGGTGGTTGATGACAACCCTAGTTACAAGTAGGTGTTGTTCGTGCATTCAACAGATAATACGTCACAGATGGTCATTGATCACATCATGAAGATTAATTTGGAAGCATAGTAAGTTCTGAGAGCTTTGAAGTTAGATAGTGGAACTGAATTTCACGAATGAAGTTCTTAAATGAAGTTTACACTTATAAAGGTACCTTGAAGCTGAAACAATTAATACAACATGCTGCTTTAATCAACAAGATCATGAAAAGACATCATATGAGTTAATGACCAACCAGAAGAAAAAACTGAAGCTCTTTCATGTGTTTGGAGGAAATTGATATTTATTAAAGATCTAGATGACCATCTTGGCAAGTTTGTAGTTAAACCTCATGGAACAATTCTCCTGAGCTATTCATTGATGTAAAATTATTTCAAGACATAAATGACGTAAAACCATAAGGTGATTGAAAGTCTGAATGTATCGTTCAACTACATCAAGCTCCCGAGCATTTAAATGAAATATAATTCTGAATCTTTGAAGTTTGACATCTTATCAGAATCTAATTCAGATACTGATGCTAAAAATGAGATTGCAGAAGGAATTAATGATAATGATGATAATTCAGATCCTATTAGTGAAAATGGTAGTGAATCTACACAACTCGTGAACTTTAACATAATCCACTGAAAAAGGTGAAGGATCTTCAACACTACCTAGCAGTAACTTAGGGGGAGCAAATAAAAGAAGCATCTACTAGTAGTACTTGACACAATGAAGATCAGAGGAATACATCAAGAACATATCTATCAAGATAAAAAGTTTGAAGTCAAAGTCAATCCTGGAGTCTAGTTCTTAGTGAACCGGATTATTGAGTAAAGTCTAGAAGTACTAGTCAAAATGAACATATATTTTGTGAGACCTAACATCTGGAATCCCAAAGAATACTGAAGAAGCACTGATTGATCCAGATTGGGTGATTGCAATGCAAGATGATCTCAATCAGTTCGAAGACAGAATCTACTGAACTTGGAACCTAGACAACAAGACAAAGCTGAAATTGGTACAGTAAGGGTTTGCAGAAACTAGATAATTATTGGTATTGTTATGAGGGACAAAGCCAAACTAGTTTCTACAGGTTACTATCAAGTAGAAGGTATTGACGATGATGGAAACAGAATCTTCGGGACTTTCAAGATCTAACTACAAGCACCAGTGACAAGACTTGATCCAATTAGGGCTGAATAAGTTGATGACCTAATAATAAGATATGCCTAGCACATGTTGAACATTCAAGCATGAATATCTATTAGATGAATGTGAACAAGTGCACTCTTGAATGGTGAGTTAGAATTTGAAGTAGATGTACAACTCCTGGACTTTGAAGTTGCAGATACATTGGAATTTGTATATCATTCTCTTCCCAAGCTATCTATGAATGGAGTTAGGGATTCAAGCAAATCATCAAGGACATGGTATAACATTCTAACTTGTTTATTACTTGAAAATGATTTTGGTAGAGTCGTTATACACATATATCTCTCTAGAATACAAGGCACACACATAATATAATATGAGTGCAAGTATACCATGATTGTATTATATGTGGGTCTACTAACAAAACTTGTGCAAGAGATATTTTGCTAAGTAAATGCAGAGTATGTACAATATGAACATGTTGGAAGAGTTGCAATTCTTTTTGAATTATAAGTAATTCAAAAGAATGATGACAATTAAAGTAAGTCAAAAATCTTTTGAAGATGCACAATTTAGAAGATTCTAGACCTGCCAAGACTTCTTGCAAACATACCACTAAGCTTGATCATGGCAAATCAGGTATATGAACTGAAGTGACAAGCTATAAAAGTATGATCAGCTCATTACTTATTCAATTGCATAAAGACCATATATTTTATTCTCGATATGCCTATGTGCGAGTTTTTAAGTGGATATTGGAGAATCATATCTTATAGCTAAGACATGAATTGTTAGATATCTTAAGGGACCACCAATTCTTAGAATCGGGTACCTTAAAAATACTAGGTTTAACCTAATTGGATATATAGATATAGATGATGCAGGTTGTAAGAAAGACAGAGAAGTCATTCCTAGAAGCTATCAATTTCCTAGAAGAAGCTGATTTCTTGTTGAAATAAGAAGAAGCACTCAATACACAGTTGCAGCAAATACGGAAATTAAAGCAACTAGTGAATGTGATGCTATGATCTTCTAGACAAGGAAACTACCTCAACTCCAACAACTCTGTTGAACACTCTATACACCACTCATGGAACAAGCACAAGGACATCGGGTTTCATTTCTTTCGAGATTGTCCTAAGTAGAATAACTTGTAAATATTTACTGAACAACTTGATAAATTCATTTTGTCTAACTTGGTTAGTGAACTTGGAATATTATTTATTTACATATATGTTGGAAATCCCATCTGCAAGGAATTCTTAAATGAGTTCACAAGTATTAAATTTTCAATATGTAAAGGACTTGTGAATATATTTGAAATCCAGTATGGCGTGCTTTTTGCTATTTGTTTAATTATTATGCTTACAAATGCTATATGCATATGTGGTAGTTAGATTTTCTAGCATAAGTTAGCAGCATAATTATTTGTATGTTAAATATTTGATGAGTATTAGTCAATGACATATTGCTTAATTGCTCTAATATTTTTCTCTGATACTTTTAAATATTTTATTACAAATAATTGTGATAATTTTGATATTAGTGACAATATTTAAAATTTCTGTTCTAAATAAACAATGCATATTTTAAAAATCACTAATATTGAAAGTTAAAGTATATTCTAAGTTTTGTGTATAAAATTCTCAATATTTTATATACATGGGAAATATTCTTAAATTTAATTTTATTTACGAGGAGTTGTAATTAGGATCACAAGTATTAAATGTCAATATTTAAAGGACTTGTGAATTTCTATTCAATTATTTTCTCAAGTTTACGTATATCAATAATAATTGTTATGAGTATAATTGTAATATGCTAGAGTTACAATTATTAGATATAATGTATGAAACTAGATTCTAATATTCAATCCTATGAATATTTAGTATTTAGCGAAATTATTTTATCTTATTAAAATTATGGATTGAAGCAATTCAACGATTATTAGTTTCATAATTCTGATTTGATAAAATATTAGAAGCATTGAGAGAATGTTGTTAACCAATTCATCGAATACACTTTTTATACCGATAATTATACATTTGTATGTATATGATAATATGTATAATTGATTCATTACATTAAGATTAGTGGAATCTTGTTTGAGTTGTAATCTGTGTGAATAATATTAGTTAATATTTTAGTTAAAAATTTAAGTGCAAAATTTTATTAAATTATTATTTATTCATGTAATACATTTATCGATAAAATATTATGTATAATATTTTAAAAATAATTAATATTCCCAATGTTATTGTAAAATTTCAGGAGCAAAGTCACAGATAAATTTTAACAAAATTTAAAATTTATGGAAAATAAACAAAACTCACATTTTTATTAAATTATCATTTATAAATTGAAAATTTTAAGAAAGATATATTTATATTATTAGAAGGACTATATATTTGTATAAGATTTTAAAACAAATACTATCTTATTAATAATTTTATATTATAACTTGTTTTATTTAATTTTAATTTTTATTATTTAATTTTGATTTGTTTTATTTCATTTTAAAGAAATATTGTATATAAGTGTATTAGATTATCAAATTTTAATAATTCGGGATCATAACACGAAAATGCATCAATCCTAATTTATTAATTTGGTACAAAAATATAAAAGTAAACAATAAATTGTTAAAATATAACAAGACACTAAATTGTTAAAATATGACAAGTTAAAGACACCAAACATAACATTTTAGTAGGATAATATTAATTATTAGGTTACCGGCTTAAAAACCGGGATTGCAATTCATTTGAAAGTATTTACCAGTTTCAGACACTAAATTGAAAATTTTAAAAGTACATACACTAAATTGTCAAAACGTGCCAAGTTAAGACACCAAATATTCATTTGTACCTGAATAATATGTGTATATGGATATTATAGGAGCCTCTACATGATATTGAATAAGTCCTTATTGTTTTGGCTTGTGTTGATATATGTTTATATATAAATAATTTTGATTTTCGCATCCAGTCATTTGTTATAGTTATCGTATCATTGTATGTATGCTGTGTAGTGATTTATATCTATGCTCAGTTCTTGTAAAATTCATATCTCATTCGTATTTATCGTATCATTACAATTTTATTGTACCTGCACAGATGTCTCAAGACTTAATTGCATTTTGATGGCCTGAACTATAATCTTTTTGCAGAAAAATGGCTCAACTATAAAATTTTTCAGTTTGATGGCCAAATTATTTATTTATTAACACGTGATTGCATTCCGTCAAATTTTTTAATGGACGTTAGAAAAATAATACTTAATTGTACTTTGATGGCGTGAATTATAATAGTTTTGTAGAAAAATGGCTCAATTATAAAGTTTACCAATTTGTTAGCGAACTATTTATTATAGTTGAGTCATTTTTTGGCAAAAATATTATAGTTCAGGAAATTAAAGTGCAATTAAGTCATATTTCAATTATCTACAACTTTTGTTCTTTGAGTTTTCTAAAGTCCGGTGTGTAAATATGTCGAAATCTGCCGTTTATCAAATCTATTCGTGTTAAATTGCATTGACGTGTTATAACTTTAAAAATCTGTACTAAATTGAGTTTTTATCCAAAAATTATGAGTACTATCATTCTGAAAAGGTGTTTTCAAACTCTACTTCTTTTGTTTACATTCTATTGACAAATCATGAGATCTTGAGGTCCGAAACATCAAAATACAAGTCTAAAATGGGGTCGATTCTCCTTTGGCGGGCCATATTTATTTTTTTAACGATTTTTACCATTCTAGAAATCTCTTTGAATTTTTTACGATTTTCGTGTTTTGTGTTTCTCCATCTTAAGTTATCTCTATAGAGTAAATTGACATTCTTCCGGGTTGGTACAATCTGAAATTTATATGGTTATTAATTAGAATTTCGATTAATATTTAGAGTGTGTTGTGATTTTATTTTTCAGGATACGATATGAAGATCAAGATTAGTGACTTTTCGTTGCTCACTAATATTATTAAATTTATTTTTGTTTTATTCAATTATATTATTTTCGAAAATAGAAAATAGAAAAGACACGAGCCAAACATGTATAAATCATGGTTTGACTCATTTAACTAACTGAATATATTTTATAGTAAACCTCGAATTCGATTAGTAAATAAACTAAGCCAAAATAAAATTTTAATATAGTGGAATTTCAACAATGTGTACTTCCTTACTACTAAACTAAAATCAATGATGTAATTAAACAATCATAATTTTTTTACTTTACTTTGTTAAAATTATACTTTGATTTTTTAAATTTTAATTACTTTTAATAATTGGTTATTGTTGACCAAGTTTTTAGTATAAATAAGATTAGATTGGTTTTGATTTCAATATTTTTGAATTCTATTAGTTTTGTTTAGGGATAAGATCTAGTGGCTTTATATATAGCCCATCCACATAATAAGAAATATGATGAATTTCACGTTATATTTTGTTATTCATCATCATACTGATATATAAACATATACACACATTTAAACCTTTATATGATATTATAGCTCTCTTCTTAAGTGACTTGTGAAACACCACGACCCAAACACCATAACCAAAAAATATAACCAAAACTGATGTGAGAATATGCTGTTAAATTGTAATTATTTGAAGACGGAAATTTTAAAAAGTGATAGATGATCAACAGATAAAATAAAAGACTCTGTAAAGCATAATGTAACGTATTATGTAATAGTGATAATGATAACTCAACTAAGAAATAAAAACAGTCAAATAATACTAATATGCATCACATGAATCCAGAAGGACATGTAAACAAGAATCATACATAGATCATTGTAAAGCATTCAAGATGAAAGGGTTACTGAACGTCAGCAAGAGAAGTTAATGTTAGTATTGGTGTCCTAGAGACAATACTTTTAATGTTTTATTGAAAACAATTAAGGATTATGTTTTATATGATTATTTAATTAATATTTATTATGTCTTTATTTACTGCATCATAAATTGAAAGAATAATAAATGTCCTTGGAATATTAATACGTAATATATATCTTTAAGTATGTGACTTAAAAATGAGATTATATGAATAATATTTTATTCCAAAAATTTCCTAGTCAAGTATTATTATTTAAGGATAGTAATAATGCAATAAGACTAGTATGTTTGTTGACAGATGACCACATCTCATTGGTCATAGGTATGGTGATACTACAGTCAAGAACATAAGTGTATGTATCAATACATGATACTCGAAAGACCCGCCGTGAAATTCTACATGTTAATAAGTGTCATAAGAAATCTTATTGTGATAATGATGTAATGATCCTCTAACTTGAAATCATTATATTTCTATACAAGAATTAATATACTTTGATTACACTCAAAGTTACCTTTAATCGGGTAATGATAAATGTTTACATTGGGTACGCTATGAATCGTATGAGGAATATGAATGATATATATAGGATTTAACTCTCCAATTCTAGGAGTGATATTACTGGCCTCTTGATTGAGTGAGACTATGAAATGCATGGTCATGCTCAAATATTGATTCGTTTAAATAGTCTACTCATTGATCAAGGAAACCGAGATTAAACGTTGAAGAGGATGACACTATACATGCCTCGAGTTTGATCTATAATATAAGGTTAAAGGGATTATATTACATAGAACATTATTCACGAAAGGTTTAATTGAATCACCAATTATTATTGTTACTTGGGTAGCAATGATGTATTATTAGATGCCGCTCATTGTTTATAATTTTATTATTAGATAATAAAATTATTGCCAACGTAATAATAACCTAAAGGGTCACACACAAAGAACGTCAAAACGGAGGTTTATTTAAATTACGAATTTAAATATATTATTGTTTATTCGAATTTAATTATTGAATTAATTAAGTGGGACTTGATTAATTATATTAAAATTCAGATTTAATAAGTATTATTATTATTCGAATTTAATTATTGAATTAATTAAGTGGGACTTGATTAATTATATTAAAATTAAAATTTAATAATAATAATAACCCAAAGTCATAATGGGTTTTGAAAACCACATGGATTAGGGTTAGGCCCAAAATCTCTATCTCCCCTATATATACATAATGATGTATAGTATTAGGGTTTAATCATCAAATTTCGTTTTTAGAGAAAAACCCTAGCTGCTCAACATCAAGAGAGGCTAGAGAAAGAGAGAGAGAGAGAGAGGCAAACAATTCGGCTAGTACCGACTCCGGTGATCGTAAGACGATCGGGCGTTCGTGTGGACTTCTTTAGAGAGCAAATCTTTGCAACAAAGGACTGCTGTGATTCATCTTTCTGGACCTCCATTAAACAGCATACGAAAGTTTTGTTAAGGTACATACTTCTTCACCATAATCATCCAACGTTATACATGGATCCTGCGATTGAGTTTCGATTTTTTTATTGTTTTTACCTTAATTCCGCTGCGTTTTCATGCCCGAAACCCTATCATATATGTGGGTTGACTCTCAGTCAACTAATCCATAAGATAAATGCAATTGAATCTAGAAGATTCAAGAACACGACCGGGAAGTCGCTATATTAAAATATAATAACATTAATAAATAATATTTAATTGGAACACTATGCTAGTTCCGAAAGGCTCAAGTATATATGGGAAGAATGTCGGAATTATTCATACCTTCCCTAGTGTGGGGTTGTTAGCCCAAAAATACTCGTAGAATATTTTATTGGTAATTAATAACCAATAATTACTTAAAAACAATATTTAAAGAATTCTCGAAAGCTCCAAAATATTTTTAGAGATCATCAAAATATTTCAGTAGTGATTCGGGTACTCTGTAACCCTCGAATCTCAGTAGCTCGGGATGATTAAAAAAATAATCAGAGTAAAACAATTTTTAAATATTGTTTCGGATAAAATCAGTTGATAATAATTGTCTTTTAAAATTCCCAATATTTAAATAATATTTAATCTTATATAAAATAATTAATAGAATACAAATATAATTAAATGATCTCGTTTTGAATGCTTCGCAATATTTAAATAATATTTAATTGATATTAAATAGTATTTAAATAACCTTCAAAATGAATTTAAAATAATTCATTACTGTTGAAACACTATTCAATCCTTTTTAAATAATATTTAATTAACATTTAAATATTATTTAAATAACAACAAAAAAAATTATTTAAAATAATTAAGTTGATGATCCTCAGTGATCATCAAATAATCATCAATACATTTTGAATCAAAATAATTTTGCTAGTTATCGACTACCGTCGAAAAATACCCGACTCTCCCCGGTTAACCATCGAGTACCCTAAATGGTAACTCGACGCACAGAACAGATATTTAATCTGGTTACATGCATACTCTAACTTTTCGAGAAGTTCAAAGTAGCAGAAGAATCAAATTTATAAATGAGCAAAACAGTTCAGGATGAAATGGCAATGTGCATTCTCAACAACAACAATGGGTTCAGTAGTTCCAAACATAACAAAAATGTATAATCGAAGAACTTATTATCAAGTCAAAGATATCAAGAATTTTGGCATCACCATGAATCAATAATATTCTGATAAGGAATAAAATGATAGAGTGGAAACTTGCCTGGAGTCCAAGGATGCTATTCCAACTTCTCCACGTTCCGGGTACTCTATAATCATATAAGAACCCACTCTTAGTATACATATGTATGTATTAGGTTAATTGTAAATTTATACAATTTACTTCATATATTGCCCGGCATTTCACTTCCTCGGACCTACTTTAGTCATTCATAAAACTATCTTGTCAATGATTTTTAATCAAGTTCTTTATACTAACATGTAGTCATGATATTCCTTAACAACTTTCGATACTTGACAGACTCGAGACAAGTCCACTAACTTGCTCGAAATCGTCACCCAAAATGGTTGTTTAACTTATTCCTCATGTTCATTTCCTTCCCATACACTGTTTTCTAACATTTTTAATAAATTGGAAATTAATCAATTTGATATGATTCCTTTTCTCAGGTCTTCCTTGTACTACCAAAAACATAACATAAAAATTTCAATTCGATCTAAGGGTGTTAGATAGGTGAAACAATTCTCCAAAGTTCAATATTTAAGGAATTTGTAGGTTATAAACAACCTTTACTAAAATAGCTATATCTCCTAGCTCGTTAATCCAATCGACTCACCGTTTGAGGCTACGCAAACTAGACTCCAATTATAACATAGAACCAACAAATCCTCATCCCAGAAATAGAGTTAAGTTATCCGAACAATTCATCCAAAACAGTGGCTCCAGAATTACCATTTATGTGATTTATGGTTACATGACTTGCACTCAACCAATTTTAATAAATCAGATTTTTTTCCTTTTAATCCAATTCTTCTTCCCACGTAATCTCAGATGTACCTATTATCTTAAATAAAAGTTTCATGATATATGGAATCCCCTAACTAGGGTGATCACAGCTTCAAAGTTCAAGGAAAATAGGATTTTCATTTTCTGCGCTACCGTTACTAAATCGGCCATAACTTTTGGCTCGTTATTCCAAATAACACAAAATTAGCGCTCAAATGATTTAGAGACAATATACAAACTAACCATATCAGCCATTTGCCCAGAACATATAAAGTCTGCTCCCAGATTTTCTGGACATTTATAATAGTAAGGGGAAGGAAAAAAAAATTGACATGGTCTCCTTTGTATATTCAACATTTGCCTCACTTTAACCTTCTCAAAATCAACCAAAAAACCTCCACACAGTTTACACTACTACTTGGGAATGTACTCAAGACACCCCAAGCCCAAACACAATTTATTAATACTCCCATTGTTACCAATAAATCATAGAAATCTGCCAACAATTCAATCATGTTCTTTCATGCTAGTGTTCAACTTCCCATGTCTTGTATAAGCTTAAACAATTATCACCCAAGCTCTAGCATGCATAATATGTATGATTAGGCACTAAAACACAACTCAAGCTACTATTTATCATCTTGAGAAATCATAAAATCAAGAGCACTACTTGATAACTAAGCACAAGATTATAATATATTATGGACAAGAAGGCTACCTTTCTTTTAAGCTAAATAACAAGATGATCAAGCAAGTATTGATGGAGCTTTGGATTGTTCTCCCTCCTTTCTCCTTGTATTCCGCCGAATGCTTCTCTTCCAACAAGCTTGGCATACTCTTGTACTAAAACCACAATATCTCAATGATCGTTAATCCAAATGACACAATTCTTTCTCCATGATCATTCTGGATGTTCCTATTATTTTACATAAAAGTTTCAGATTTAAGTAATCCCACTAGCTAATCCAATCATAGGCTTAAAGTTCAACAAAAACAGATTTTTCCATTTTCTCCACTACATTTAGTAAAACGTTCATAACTTTCGACTCGTAACTCCGAATGACGCAAAATTAGCGCGTAAACGATCTAGAGACTATTTACTATCTAACCATATCATCCATAATCCAAGGATAGTGAACGAATTTTCCCAGAATATTCTGGACAGTTTCTGCAGAAAAGTCCAGAAAAAAATGGCATGGTTCCGTTTGTTTTCTCACGTTTTCCATTTCTATTCTACTTCAATTCAACCAACAAGCAATCCCAAACTCCTCATTCAACCACATACTACATCATACATCAATCTCAAGTCATTTAACTAACAAAAGTTATGAACTAAGAGTTTAACAATTATTAACCAAACACATGTATCCATGGCTATTCATGCTTAAACAATGCTACCCATAGCCTAAATAACTCTTAAAATCATTAACCAAACTAAAGGAACTCAAGAATCAAAGAAAACAAATTTTTAATTTTCGAAATTACTGTTCATTCGAATCTTCTTTGAATCATAGCTAAAGATTTCATGGATGGTTGCTTGTAATAGTCAAGAGGAAGAAAGATGAATGTTATACCTTCGATTTAAGCTACTAAACTCATGAAATGGTGGAAGTTTGCTTGGTCTTCTCCTTCCTCTTTTAGCTATGGTCGAATATGGCTTCTTGGATGGGGAGAGAAGTACTTGCTTGGCTTTGTTTGGATAATTATGGATAAAATGACTTTGGATTAGTAATGAGCTAATGAATACCTTTCTTTTAAGCCCTTAAACTCAAGAATTGATCAAGGCTAGCAATTCTTCTCCTCTTCTCCTTCAAATTCTGCCGAGAGCTTTTTAGAAATGGGGGAAATGAGCTTGCATTTACTACGCATACAGTTAAAATACGAACCACTGAATATTCTCAAGTTACCCGTCTCTGAATTCTGACGAGTCCTACATACGATTATATATTTCCTAGGTTAATAATATAGCTTCGAAACTAATTTCGGAGGAAATAAATATTCCTACATATTTTTGGTACCGATATAGCCCCACAACGGCCAGAAATAAAGTTGCGAATCTTCAAATTCTGACAATTCATACATACGTTCATTTATTCCATAGATTAAGAATATCTTCTTCGAATATTTATTTTGAAACAAATAAATATTCCTACATCGTTTTCACACAGTACACCCAAGTTAGTGTCAAATAAAAGTTGCCACTTTCTGAATCCTGAATTGATTTACATACACTCATTTATGTCGTATATTAATAATACTACTTTATATCTTAAGTTCCTTATGACAATATATCCATAAAATCGTTTATTCATAAAATAAAAAAAAATATCCAAAAATTTTAATAATATCAAGCGTCAGAAATACGGGTTACTACATCTAGTGTAATTAGTGGCCACAAAAATAAAGTTCTGATTGAAGATTCGAAATTGATTGATCATGCATCAAGAGAATAAAGACTCAACAAATAAGGAGTTCAAGTTGGAAATTATGTCTAAGAAAATAATCATTCGAGAACTCTACAAATGAACTGGTCAAGAAGACTCAATAATATATATTGCAAAGCCTAAAGGAATCATTTGAGAACTCAAGAAACTATAACTAATCGAGAAGTGAAGTATGTAGAGAAGTGTGATATTCAATTGTTTGAGAAGTCCAGAAATATCATGTCGAGAAGTCAGTTCATGAAGTGATCGAAGTGTATAAGGAATAGTATAATTGCGAAGTCTCAAAATTGGACTGTTCGAGAAGTATTAGAGTAATTGATCGAGATGTCTCAGAATAAGTGATCGAGAAGTTTCAAAGAAATCGATCGACAAGTCTTCTTTATGATTTATAGAGAAGATGGATGTTGTGTGAGTTATTGACCACTTCAAACAGCTAAATTCAAGGAGATATGCAAAAATAACAGATAAGTTACAGAAGAATTGTCATGATTAGGGTCATTCAAACCTGTGAATGATAATAATGACAAGTCTACAAGGAAGCTTGTAGAGAGAACACGACAACGTGACAGAAGATAGAATGCAGAAGCTAAAGACTATCAAATCAATGGACTTAGCTAGAAGTAGATTGCGTAATATGTAAATATACTTTTGTATATTCCAAGTTATAGCAACTAAGTCTGTGAAGCATGTGCACATGAGACATCTTGTCTATTTAGTAGTAGCACATCTTCACAGACTAAGTGTGTTGAATTGTGTTAACAAATTCATTTCTTAGTTTCTCTCAAGAACAAGAAGCTGAAATTCATCTTTGAATTTCAGGATTGTATCATTTCACTGTAATAAAATTAGATTGAAACTTTACTTGTGTGTGCTTTAAGTTTTTTATTCCGTATTTCTTTTAAAGCACATGCAAGTTCATGCAATCACATTTCAACAGTTAAGTAAATCCAAGAAAATCTATTGTTACCCAGATAATACACTATTATAGAAGGGGGATTGAATATAATAGTATCAAATAATTCGATTATGAACACATGTATGTAAAATAAGTACTATTTTGTATTAACTTTGCTTCACTGAATACAAAATTCTCTAAAGAAAAACACAGTTCTTAAGAGCTGCTAGGTTATGAGAATGATATGACTTGAATGATTACATCAATGTAAACCTAAACTTGTGTTTATATAGTATATAACTACCTATCCAATTACAGATAAGATAATGAGCATTAAATGCAGAATTATTATTTCCATCATTATCTTTCTAAAAAATAGCTCCAGAAATGTAATAGAATTGCATTAAAACTCTTCCTTGTTTATCCCAATCAATCCCTGAATTATCGGTTTCCATCTTTGTCAAACTCTAATAGTCATAAATTCTGTCGGTTAGTAAACTCTTACTAAGTAAACTCTGATTGAGTAAAATCTGTCGACAACTTCTAAACTCTGATGACGTTAGCTTAAACTCTGATTTCTTCAGTAAACTCTGACAGTAGTAATCTCTGACAACATCAGTGTTTGAATATCTAACAATCTCCCCCAATTTATGATTTATTCATTAAATCATAAATTCAACTTATGATGTGAGAAATCCCATAGACAAATGTATCAGAGTTTGAATTTTATACCTTTCCTTAAATTCTCTTGTAAGAAAAATCTTCAGACAGAAACTTATCAAACAACTTTTTTTAGCCATGTAAAGCATAATGTAACCTACAATATAATCAAGGATCTGTAACTCAACTAAAAGTAAATGACTGGTAAATAATATTAAGGTAATCACAGGAATATAAAATAAAGATCAGGCAACTACATGTATCAAGGTATTTGATGGAATATTAAAGATCACTTAAAGAAGTTCATTACTATGTCCAAGCGTCAGTACGAGGATTCCTGAAGAATTTACCCCAAAGGAGCCTTTAGAGTACACTGACATTGACAAAGAAAGAGTAACATGGGATAATCATCTTCAATATATCCTAATATATTCACTGGACACTACAATGTTGAATCAAGTGATAAATTGCACTAGTGTCAAACAAATGTAGGATACTATTGATCTACTGATGAAAGGTACTGAATAAGTGAAGAAAAATAGACTGGATATTCTTACATCCCAGTATGAGGCATTCAAGTCACTATCCGGAGAAAGTATCACTCAAGTATTTGAGAGTTACAACAAATTATTGAATGACTTGTCTCTACACGGAAATGCCTACTCACGTAGGGAGATCAACAGGAAATTCATGTTGCACTACCAGCGCACCTTGAACACAAAATCTCTGCAATAAGATAAAGAAGTGACATAAATGACATGTCTATTGAAATTCAATTTGATAAATTATTCTTAAAGGTTCACTATATGGAAAGCTCAATACATATAAAATGGAGCAGGAGCAAAGATAAATCATTTATGGCTCAGGGACAGTGCATAACAAGAATACAGCTTTGTTGAAAACTACAACACTTGTAGCTAAAGATTTTGCTAGTACAGAGACCAACACAGAAAATCCTATAACTAAGAAAGATGAGATTATAGAAGCTAAATTTACAGAAAATGTTCAAGCAGGTGATGAAGATGACTTCTACACAATAGAAGAACTTGAACAGTTAGAAAATAAGACAATAGCCTATATGGCAGGGAAGTTTAAAAACCTCAGGTTTAGGAAGAACCCTAATTACAAGTTTAAGAGTAACTCAAGTTATAGTGGTTCTGGATTCAGAAACAATAACCGAGGTGGTTCATCTTCAGGGTCTTTTAGCAAATGAGGTTACAAAACTGGAATGGTAGACCGTAGCAAGTTTAAGTGCTACAACTACAATAAACCCGGACATTTTACTACAGAATGTCGGAAGCTTAAGCAAGGAAAGAAAAGAAAGGAGTCGTATGATGAACTGAAACAAAAGTATGATGCTCTGGTAAAGAAGCATTAGGGCAGAGCTTATATAGCCGAGGAAAAAAGATGGGATGATTCTGATAATGATGAAGAAGAGACATATGTAAATGTTGCACTTATGGAAGACTCTTCAGAGGCATCACCTCAGTCATCAAAGTTATCATTTCTTTCCAAAGTTGAAATGTCTAATTCTGATTACAAGAAAACTGTAGAAAATCTTAGTGTAGAAATGTTTAATATTCACACAAGCATGTTAGCATCAGAAGAAGAAAATGCTAAACTAGTTCTAAGGAATGAAATGCTAGAGGCTAGAAATGAAGAACTAGAACTTGCATGTGTTAATTTAGAAGATCTTAGACAGAAGGTAGAGTATCTACAGAATAGAGACAAATATAACCAAGAAGTAGAAACTGCTCTTAGGAATAGAATTTCTGAGTAAGAGTTCAATCTTCGGGCATATAAGAAATATGTTAATCTTGTTAAAAAGGTAATACATAAACAGGTCATAGATAAAAAAACTAGAATAAGATTTGACTATGATAAGAAGGCAGGAATGAGACATGAGGAATCAATTGCTGAAGAAAGTCCTGTGAAGCAAGACATTCCATATGTGTTAAAAAATATCCCTAACCCTTATCAAGAAGTTTGTCATTGAACCCATAGATGAAGAACATATCACTATGAAAGAAGAAATCCTTGCTGACGATAAAAAGAAAGAGGTAGAAGATAAAGAGAAGTTTCCTAAGAAATCTGTAAAAATTGAAGAAGCTAAGAAACAGATTAAAACTGAAATAGGCAACAAAAATGAAAAGAAGAAAGCTAACATAAATGTCAAGATAGGTATTAATAAGAAAGATGGTTATGTCTATTCTTAAGAGGCCACTAGGAAAGTTTGTAATAATTGTAATTCTACTGGACATCTTACGCATGTATGCAAAAAGATTAAAGTAGTGAAAACTGAAATTCCTAGTATGCCTGCCATGTCTGACATGTCTATCCCTCATCAACCATGCGGTAAAGCATGATGTATATCATATGCTTTCAACATCATCTCTACATATATAAATTTGATAAATGCATCATCTAGTACTTGCATTAATACATATGTAAACATGAATATAAAGCATGTTAGGGAAAAGACTACTAGTCCTCCTAAGTCTAGGAAAGAAGCCCATGTCCTAAAGCCTAAAGACACTCTTGTCAAGGCTAAACCAAAGGGAAAGGGCACAGTCGATGAGAAAAACAAGGACAAGGAAATTTCTGCAGCTAAAACTGTTAAATCATCTAAGCCTCTTGGACCCAATCAAATTTAGGTGCCAAAGAAAAAGTAATCAATCTGTGGTTGTAGGTTATAGCAAAGAACAGGCGTGTCATGTGGATTCTCGACAGCGGTTGTTCTAGGTATATGACTGGTGATAAAGCCCTGTTATCAGATGTGATTGAGAAAGCTGACCCAATAGTTACCTTTGGAGATAACAACAAAGGATTCACAACGGGATATGGTAATTTGGAAATTGGAAATGTTATCATTGAAAATATCTCTCGTGTAGATGGATTAAAGTACAACCTCCTAAGTATCAGTCAGTTCACTGACAAGGGCTATAAAGTAACTTTTGAAAAAGAAAGATGTGCAATTTAAAATAGGAAAGATGCGAAACTTCCTCTTCAAGGAGTGAAAAAGGGAAATCTATTTTTGGCTGACTTATTATCTATAAGCAAAGGTGAAGTTCAATATTTTTATAGTAAAGATTCAATAGAGGACATTTGGATATGGCATAAGAAACTATCAAACCTGAACTTCAAGGCAATGAACTCTTTAGTTAAGAGGGAATTGGTTAGAGGTTTACCTGAGATGGAATTCTGTCAAGAAGGTTTGTGTGAAGCATGTGAAAAGGGGAAGTCAAAGAAAGCATCTCACCAAAGCAAAGACTCATCAGACATTACTGAACCACTGCAACTTCTGTATATGGATTTTTTTGGTCCAGTCAATGTCATGTCTATGTCAAGGAAAAGATATGCACTAGTAATTGTTGATGACTACTTTAAGTACACGTGGGTGTTATTTCTAGCCTCAAAAGATGAAGTCCCTTAAAAAATTATTGATCACATAAAGAAGATAGAGTAAGAAGCTGATTTACCTGTTAGGAAAATAAGGTCTGACAATGGAATAAAATTTAGAAATGTAACCCTGAATGACTTCTGTACTGAGAAAGGAATTTCAAGACAATATACAGCGCCCAGAACTCCACAACAGAATGGAGTAATAGAAATGAAGAACAGAACTTTAGTTGAAGCAGTAAGAATAATGCTGAATGAAGCTAAGTTACCTCTATACTTTTGGGCTGAAGCAGTCAACACAGCTTGCTATACTCAGAATCGAACCCTGATTAATAAAGATCATGACAAGACTCCATATGAGCTAATGGTAAATAAAAAACCAACACTGAAGTATTTTTATGTGTTTGGAGTAAAGTGCTTTGTACTGAAAGATGATGAACATCTTGGTAAGTTTGAATCGAAAGCTCATGAAGGCATATTTCTTGGCTACTCTCTGGAATCTAAAGCGCACAGGTTTTATGTGATTGAATACAAGAAGGTCATTGAAAGCTTGAATGTAACTTTTGATGATCTCAAGCTCCCAAGTATAAAAGAACAGATAACACTGAAACTCTGCAGTTTGAAAATTTGAACTCAGATGAAGGTGTAGAAGAACCTGAAGCTACAACAGAAAATCAAGCACCAATTGAGAATAACAACAATGATGATTTTGACCCTAGTAGTAGAAACAGTTGAAGATTCATTCTCAACCCAGCAGCAGCTCAGGGAGAGCAACTGAAGGATCTACTAATAGAACTCAGCACTAGAATGACAATCATGCTGAATTATCTATAGTTAATTCTTTCTGAGATGGAGCCAAAGAAAGTAGAAGAAGCACTAGAAGATTCGGATTGGGTTATTGCAATGCAAGAAAAAGTCAATCAATTCGAAAGACAGAAAGTCTGGAAACTAATACCTAGGCCAAAGAACAAGTCTGTAATTGGCACAAAGTGGGTATTCAGAAATAAACTGGATGAAGATGGCGTTGTTACGAGGAACAAAGCTAGACTGGTTGCTAAAGGTTATTCCCATAAAAAAGAATAGATTATGATGAAACATATGCACCATTAGCAAGGCTTGAAGTTATCAGGATGTTTCTGGCATTCACATCACATTCCAATTTCAAAGTATGTCAAATGAATATGAAGAGTGCATTCCTGAATGGAGAGCTAGAGGAAGAAGTGTATGTGAAACAACCCCCAGGGTTTATAGATCCATAATTTACTGATTTTGTATACTTTCTCTTTAAAGCACTCTATGGCCTAAAGCAAACACCTCGGATATGGTATGACACTCTTTCAGTATTCTTACTTAGAAATGGTTTCACTATAGGTGTCATAGATAAGACTCTATTTCATAAAATGCATAAAAATGACATGATATTAGTGCAAGTATATGTGGATGACATTATATTTGGTTCTACTAATGATCAGTTATGTAGTAGATTTGCTAAGTTAATGTAGAGTAGGTATGAAATGAGCATGATGGGTGAGCTGAACTACTTCATTAGACTTCAAGTAAACCAAATGAAAGATGGAATCTTCATTTTCCAAACCAAGTACTTCAAAGATCTTTCGAAAAAAAATGGTCTTGAAGATGCATCACCAACTAAAATACCAATGGCTACTGCCACCAAGCTTAATAAAGATGAAACTGGTAAGAGGATAGATATCACAAGCTACAGAGGTATGATCGGCTCATTACTTTACTTAACTGCGAGTAGACCAAATATTATGTTTGTCACATGCTTATGTGTTAGGTTTCAAGATGACCCTAAAGAATCATATCTTATAGCTGTTAAACGTATTTTTAGGTATCTTAAGGGAAGTCCGAATCTTAGAAATTGGTACACTAAAGATACAGTTTTTGACCTTGTTCGCTATACAGATTCTGATTATGCAGGTTATAGGATTGATCGAAAGAGTACATCAAGGAGTTTTCAATTCCTTGGTAGAAGATTGGTGTCCTCGTATACCAAGAAATAACACTCAGTTGTAATGTCAATAGATGAAGTTGAATATGTTGTTGCTGGAATCTGCTGTGAACAAATCTTATGGATAAGGAACCAACTTCAAGACTATGGATTATTGCTGAGAAAAATTCCTATCTTCTGTGACAACACAAGCGCCATAGCAATCACAAATAATCCTGTACAACACTCGAGAACTAAGCACATTGATATCAGATATCATTTCATAAGAGATCATGTCATGAATGGCACTGTAGAGTTACACTTTCTACCTATAGAATACCAAATTACTGACATTTTCACTAAACCACTAGATGAAGTCACCTTCACTAAACTGGTTTGTGAACTTGGGATGTTAAATGTTTATATCTTATCTGCAATTTGGTGTTAATAAGTTCACATATATTTAATCTTCAATATTAAAAGACTTTGTGAATTTATTTGAACATCCAGAAAATAGCATCTTAATTTACAATTGATTGATTGCCCATATTATGTCTTGATATATTTGTTTGGTAATTAATTAAGTGTGAATTAAAATTATTTGAATACTTATATCTATCTTGATAGATTTTGAGTATTTATTTAGTCATATTTTTATTAATTTATTTAAGTTATGAATATAGAAATTAAAGGAATTATTTGCTTCATAATTTAAATTTATTAATAAAAATAAGAAGCATAATTATTTAAATATTTTATTTGATTAATATCAATCAATGATGTCTTAGTTAAATAATTTATTATAATAATTCTGATATTATCATTCTAGTAATATTTTATTTAGAATTTATTTTAAATACATATTATTTTGTTATTAATTCGAATGTTACTGATTTATAATAGATTATATTTTGTTCAAGTACAAAATATACTTGGTTAGAAAAATAGACACATAGAATTTTATTAATTAATAATATTCTATTCTATGTGTTGACTTAGTCAATCTAAGGTAGCAAAAATCGACACTTAAGATAATTATATAATATTATTTAAGTGTGTGTCGATTTTTTCTTTACTGCATAACAAAAATTTTGACACTTAAATTTTTAATTTAGTATATTTTAGTATGTGTCGAAACTGTCTAGCCTGTGTTGACTAAGTCAACACAGGGTGAGAAAACTCCTCATGGACACTTTTACATAGAATTATTTTAAAGCAGTGTTGATTTTTTTGTTGGGGATTAATTTTTCGACACCTATGATGTTTATTTTATTTCTTGTGTGTGTCGAAAGTAGGTATCATGTGTTGTATTAGTCAATACAAGGAACAAAAATTTGACAGGTAAAGTTTTACTCAGATGATTTTTTGTCTTTTGTGTCGATGTTTTCTATGTGTCGAGTTTAAGAGTAGTCTAGTAAAATTCTAGGTGTTCAATTTTTTATGTTGTATAGACCATCATTAAGCTAGAATTTTGGCTAAGTTTTTCTATGTAACGAGTCTTATCACACTGTACAAAGAAAAAAAACAACTTTTTTTTATGTGTCAACTTTTACTTGTGTCGAATTGTGCCTATTATATAGTTGTCACTTAGTTTTTTTTTGATGTCGATACATGCACATACACACGATCAATTGCTCTCAAAAACCACCATTGTTGACACTTGTTCGAGCATTTGATTAATCTAGTTTTACTCACCTAAATTAATATTTGAGATCAGTTTTGTGAGCCATTTTCACTGATCTTTAACATATTAAAAAATCACATTATTTGATTTAGGTTTTGAAAAACCCATTTTCTCGGGTAAACAATTCGGGTTTTTCAAATCAGGTTTATTTTAAGTGGCTAAAAATTAAATAAAAATTAATTTTGCATAGCAAATTACCTCAATTGCATCATATATATTTCCTATATTTTTCTGAGGTGATTTGAATTTGATTTAATTTTGACTTGAATTAAAATTAATATTAAAATATTAATTATTAAAATTAGTGTTGTAAAATATTTTTCTTAATTAAACAATAAATTATCTACTCATTTTTAATTAATAAAAAATGGTTGAAAGATTTACCGTACTTAAAACAAATAGTGCACTAACAGTAGAACCGAAGTCGGTTGTTTAACCCTATAGCAATTGGATTTGGTTTCTGCGTGAACATTCAAATATACGATACACTTTAACTGCAAGCCTAAAATTAAATTTTGTGGAAATTCCTAATAGTACCATTGTACTATTGGCTTTTTCAAATGGTACCAATCACTATTTTAGACTTTCAAGTAGTAACACTGTACTTTTAACTTCATCCATATTATAACACTCCGTTAGGGAAACTTTAGTCAAACGTTATGAAATTACAATTAATTAAAAGTAAAATTAAATAAATTACAATTAAAAACATTATGTTGGTGACTTGGGCCATTAGTCGGGTATCAACTTTTTATTTGGGAAAAATGACAACATTCTCAAATTAGGTCAATAGATAGAAGAGGCGATTGTGTTCTTCTCCACCAATACTTAATTCAACATTAATCTCTATAAAAGGTATGCATTCAAACTTCCATTACTATATATATAATCGATATATATATGTATATTCATGCCTAAATAGTTAATCAGTTCGTTGGTTTAGGGTTTGTAGAATAAGTTTATATACATATATGTTTCTATATGTATCAGTATGTATATGTGTATGTGGATGTGTTTATATATGAAGGTGTATGTGTATATGCATGTTTAAATGTTTGCAGATGGATAAAGTGTTGAAATTTCATTGAAATGCTAATTATGTTGAGGTTAAGGTTGATGTAGATAAAACATCACTGCTAGACATTGTTATTGAGTATGAAGAGTTAGCAAAAAAATAGGGAGTGAAGTTAGATTATGCTTATCCAATATTTACATATGCATTTAACAAGAAGCATCATTCATTAGAGATAGATAAGGATTTAATAACAATGTTTGAAAGATTTGCTGAAAAGAGTGTGATTTCTATTTGGGTTGGAACTATGCTGAAACCAAGTTCTTTCTATAAATTGGTTTTAAATTTGAAGAGAAGACAAAAAAATAATAAGAAAATTGCTGGTAGTGAGAAGGATGTTGGATATGAAGAATCACAAAGGCTACCTTCATTGGAAGACCTCGAGGACACTTTTTTGAATATAAGGCAACATGCCCAAAACAATGTGGAGATCACAGAGCCTATTGCCACTCAAATAACCACTACAACAACCAAAAAATCCACTAAACAGAGGCCTCCTCCCAGAAAAAAAATAATTAATCCTAATTTACCACCAGCCCCCATCTCACCTCAAACAGCCTTCAAGTCATTACCTATTAGGAAGAGTCCTATCTGAGCTCAACCATCCTCTTAATGAGACAATGTTTGGTAGAAAAATTTCTAGAACAACAGCAAAAATGAAAGGGATCATTGTGACAGCTACTACTACTCTAGAAGTGAATATAAAGGCTACAACTGAGTCTAGTGCAATTAGAAGAAGAAGTGCTAAGAAAAAAATGACATTTGTTGAGGAAGAGTTTGATATGAATGATGGAGGTGCAGAGTTAGATAATGATATCAAGTTTAAGAGGAATATCCCATCTGATGAAAATGAGGAGATAAACTCATTGCCAGAAATCACAGACAATTGGAAACCTAGTGAGTGGCATTATTTTGTTGATGATGAGGATGATAATGAGTATTATCAAAGGCTGTACAAGAATGGATAGTTGTATAAAGAGAAAGAGTTTGGTAAGATTGAGTTGAAACCTTGGATGATTTTTTTAGATAAAGGTCATTTTAAAGAGAAATTGAAAGACTACTATGTGCAAGAAGGATTTGCAATCAATGTATTATGGACTGACAAAAACAGATATACAGCTACTTGTTATGCATCATGTTGTAAATGTAGGATACATTGTAGTAGGCTTTCTAATTGCATTACTTGGGATATTTAGAAGATTGAGCCTAATGTGCACACATGCAGGGGTTTGGAAACATATCATCCACTGTGTGATGTCAAATGGACTGCATCAAAGTTGCTGGAAGATATAAGAGCCAATCCAGATATTCCAGAAAAAGCTCTAAATGAGTTGTTCCAGAGATATGGGGTATATATGAAAAAATCTTCATTGTATAATATGAAGAAGTTGGCAATAGAAAAATTGTTTGGTGGACATGATGAGTCATATGCTGAGCTGCCTGCTTATACAAGGGTCATTTGTGAAAGTAATCCAGATTCAAGGGCCTATTTTTCAACTATGGAGAGTGAAAGTATCCCAAGGTAACTGTTATTCAACAATATTTTCATTTCCTTTACTGCTATGTGGAAAGGGTTTCTAGCAGGGTGCAGGTCTCTAATAGGTGTTGATGGAACACACCTAAAGGGAGACTATGGGGGTATTTTACTCTTAGCAGTGGCTTTGGATGCAAATAATGAGATTTTTCCTTTGGCTTATGCTATAGATAATTGTTCACACTTTATTCACGCAAGAGAACGTGGTCACAAGTAATACAGTAATAGGTAGGATTCGTTCCCACAGAGACTCGACTTGCTTACGTTTAGTTCACTTATACACCAGAGTATGATTAAATTTCACTGCTAAGAAAATAACAATTTGAGTGTTGATTACGCTACTAATTAAAACTTAACGAATTACTTATATGAAATAAACATGGGATTTTAACTTCATAATCTATCTCATCTAGAATCTTATGCCTTTTCAACCTAGCATGTGAAAGTGATGATAACTGATCAGACCCTCTAAACTGATAAACGCCAACTTTCATTGTACGCATACCATCCTAATGAACATCCACAATTGATAGAAGTCAAATAGTCAACCACTGCGATTAGTCCCTATATGTCTATAGAGATTGAAAACATAATGGCTTAAGTACAAGCATCCATAAAATCACATAGTCAGTGCAAGACGGTTAGAATTACACCACAAATTAATACATGCTCTTAACATGCAAAAACCTATGCTAGCATGGCATGTTCTAAACCCTAGATCCACTTTCGCATTCACAAGGGTTAAACAAACAATCATAAATATTCGCGACGCATTTACAATGAATAAGCTTAACCATACTAGGCTATCCATAACAATCACACACTTTGGCATAAAGACAATCAATATTTAGAATCGATAGAAAAATCCATTAAAACCCCATGATAACGATTAGCCCATAATTGGACTGGTCGACATCATGGGTTCAATTGAAAACATCGTAAAATAACAATTATACATAAACTACTGATATTAATTGCAAGAGTAAGAGAACAACCGATAATCCACGTGATGAAAATTACAAAAGAAAATAGCTTGACGGCTCACAAATTACTATGTCCTCTTGTACGATAATAAAAACCCTACTTGCTTACTTAATTGCTTGATAGATCAAATACTAATAATAATCCTTATGTCTTTATACTAGGTTACATAAAATAATGATCCATGGGCTCGCTGCTTCCTGGGCTTCGAAACGGACCAAACTGCAAAAATCAGCAACTGAAGTCGACTGGAGCGCGGGGGCGCTTGACAGGGCGCGGGCGCGCCTCATTAATAGAGCGCGGGGGCGCCTCATGGAGCGCGGGCGCGCCTCACCCTACTGCCCTGCAGTTGAATTCTTTGAAACGTTGCTCCTTTAGCGACTCGTCTTGCCTTCTTTCGACCTCAACTCAAGCCTTGATCTTCCTCCTTTTAATTCCTAGCTCATGTACCACCAATTTATGCAAATATTCATAAATTCTGCTTTGCCTGGTAATCTGCACACCAAAAACATAAAACACATCAAAAGACACTAAATACTTGGGCACTAGCGATCAATTTAAGCCAAATTGGAACGTATATAGTGGACAAAAAGTCCACTAACACACCCCCAAACTTAAACCGATGCTTGTCCCCAAGCATAAACAGACTCTAAACAATCTAAGGCAATGCAATGCATGAATGCAACTAATATGAAAATGCAAGGACCCCCTCGAACTCACCAAAACCAATCAATAAGCCAAGCCTCAAAGAGATGCAATACATCCAAACAGAGCTCGACCAAGCCCCCGTATACCAGTACTACATGAACAGAAACGTGGGTGTGTGCGATGCTCATCAAATATACTCTGACACAAGATCAAAATCATACCTATTTTTCGCCAAGACAATCACCTGTTTATAAACAGAATGAGTGGTAAACACTCCATAACATACAAACACCTTCGTCATTCATTCGAGTTAGACGGGGAATCACACTTTATTGCTAAACCACCACCACGACACATAACACAATACATAGGCTTATTTAACCGTGCAATGGATGAGACCCCTAAAGGCTTATACAATAATACACATGTAGCGAGCGTTAGGTTAGTGGATCCCAGACTATAAAAAGCCTTAGGTCACTAGGCACAAAGTCCCCTCGAACTTAATTGCCCGAGTATTAAAGAGCTCACCCTAGTTAATTTTGCCTCGAATTATTCACCTGACTCTTTTTTTTCTTTTCTCTCTTTTTTTTAACAGAATCTGGAATGAGAATTCTCAATTCCAACCCTAGACTACTCATAAAATATGTGCCGGCTACTAGCCATTTGACGCCTAGCCAAACTTGTCAATTAGGATGAATCTCTATTTTCTCCCAAACTTATACTTTGGTATTCTTACATTATCAAGGGAATAACAACCATTCTAGATATAAACATGCGATTAAATCTAAAACAACTAAATAGGCATGACTCAACCTAGCCCAAAAGCAACCGATGAGACTGTGTAAAGAAAGTGCTTCTGAAACATGCAATTCAATTTCATAGGGACTGTAAATCAACCCTCTGCTTATCAATACCACACTCAATTCGACATCAACCTAACAATCAGGATTAGCTCGTCCTAAGGGATCATGAAATATGCATGCTATGAAATGTAACTAAAATTGACTCACATAGTAAACAGAACAAGCGTTGCAACTAAATGCTCTATATGGATAATTAAAACAAACTGTATGACAAATACTACCACTACATGCCCTATATGCAACTAACTACAATCTCCATTTCCCACCCCCAAACTTAAAATATTCAATGTCCTCATTGAAGGCAAGAAACAAAGAAAGTGTGCAGATATACCTCACTCGTCAGCAGAGTCACCCTCCTCGGGTGAATCCGGTGGTGGATACACGGTGCAAACTCCATAAACAGGCCAATCGACCTGTACACCAGTAGCCAGAAAGGCGGCCCCGAGAGCCTGAGTCAGGTCAGCAGCAAACCGGCTCTGCCTATCCTCAACTGCATCCATCCGCTGAGCCAACCTCCGAAAATGAGCCTCACCCATACCAGCACCAGCCACAGCCCGCGGTGCCCTAGAAGATCCAGCCCTAGTCTCCCTCTGCTGTCTAGGTGGCACTTCACCACCCACAATATACCCTAAGCCTCTGGGATGCGGTACACCACCGTCTCATTCAGGTAGTCGGGCTATCGCCGCCGTGTCAATGGCACTCGCAGGAAGTTGCAACTGTTCCTCCGCCGGCCAGTGAATACCCACATCAACACACAGACGAACAACCACTGAGCCATACGGAATCGCTCCAGTGGTACTGCCCTGCAAAAATCGGATCATGTGCCGATGGATAAGGGAGCCTAGGTCGATGTATCGCCCGCTGAGAATACCCCACAACAAAATAGCCCGATCCACGGTCACCTCATGAGTGTGCGACGACGGCACAATGTTAGCACACAGAAACAGGTTCCAGGCCTTAGCATACGGGTTCAAAGCCATGGCGAAGAAGGTAACCGGCTCAGTAGAGCCTGCCCTGCGCTTCCAAGTAGTGCCGGGAACTGTCATATCCCGCAGAATGGCCTCAAGGTCAACCTCCCCACGGGTCTTCAACCCAAAATCTTCCACTCCCTCCTGCGGTGCAGGCAAATTCAAAACCCTAGTGATAGCGGCAGGAGTAAAATCCACTACATACCCTCGAATTGCAGAATACCCATTCTTCTCTTGCTTGGCATTAGCATAGAACTCCCTAACGATACTCAATGGTATCGCCTCCGTAACCTCACACACGGTCTCCCAACCGCGCTCACTAATCATCGGGATTAGAGACCCATCAAGAACACCAGGAATAAAGCCCCTTTCCTTGACCACAGATTTGGTCATCAAGCGTGTAAACTCAATTTGGGCCTCCGGTGAATTGAATTGGAGCACAACTCCCCCACTCGAAGAAGAACTTGATGTCCCTGAGCGCCTAGATCTCTTGGGTGCCATTGATTGAGTTGCAGATGTGTGAAGAGATGAGATGCAGTGCGTGTATATTTGTATGTATATGTGTGAATGAGAGATGGGAAGTAAAGAATAGGTTAGGGTTAGGGTATGTCAAGGCTTTTAAACAAGGTAGAGTGGCTGGGATTGTGGTAAAAACGAAATAAAAGAAAATAATTTTCTGTTTTTATAATTTTTTTCTATTTTTTAATATATATATTTTTTATTTTTCTGGAATAGCCGCACAGGCGCGCCCGCGCCTCCTGGAGCGCGCCCGCCCCTGGTGTTACTGTCCAATTTCTGATTTTTTTGTGTTTTTGCTTCTTTTTTTTTTTCATTTGTTATAAGAATAAAAATTACCATTCAAGCCGTAGGTTGCCTCCCACGAGCGCTGTCGTTAACGTCATTTAGCCGGACGTTACTTCAGGTCCTCAATCCGAGGTAGATAGAATCGCGACTTCAGCTTCGCGATTTACTTGTTCTCCCAAATAAGGCTTCAATCTCTGACCATTGACTTTAAACGCTTGATCTGGGGTCTTTTCATAAATCTCCACAGCTCCGTGTGGAAACACAGTCTTCACAACAAAGGGTCCTGACCACCTTGACTTGAGTTTTCCTGGAAACAATCGCAGACGAGAGTTAAATAATAAAACTAATTGACCAGGAACAAATACCTTTGTTGTCAACCGACGATCATGCCATCTTTTCACTTTTTCCTTGTAGAGCTTGTTATTCTCATAAGCTTGTAGACGAAACTCATCCATTTCATTGATTTGCACCATCCTCTTTTCCCCTGCGGCTTTACAATCAAAATTCAGCTTCTGCAATGCCCAATAAGCCTTGTGTTCCAGTTCTGCCGGCAGATGACAAGCCTTTCCATAGACAAGTTGATATGGTGACATACCCAAGGGTGTTTTGAACGCAGTTCGGTAAGCCCACACAGCTTCATCCAGTTTTAACGACCAATCCTTACGAGAAGGACTCACCACTTTTTCCAGAATGCGTTTGATCTCACAATTTGATACTTCATCTTGGCCATTGGTTTGAGGGTGGTACGCTGTCGCCACCCGATGGTTGATGTTGAATCTTGCCATCAGATTAGTAAACTTCCGATTGCAAAAGTGAGAACCCTCATCGCTAATAATGACCCTTGGAGTCCCAAATCTGGTGAAAATGTTCTTGTGAAGGAAGTTGAGCACTACATTGGCATCATTAGTTGGAAGTGCCTTGACCTCAACCCATTTGGAGACGTAATCCACAGCTAGCAAGATGTATTGGTTATTGCATGATGAAATGAATGGGCCCATGAAGTCGATCCCCCACACATCAAAAATTTCTACCTCTAACATTACATTAAGGGGCATCTCATCCCTTTTTGAAATGTTGCCTACTCGCTGGCAACGATCACACCTGGTTACAAACTGATGAGCATCCTTGAAGAGTGATGGCCAATAAAATCCTGCCTACAGAATACGAGTCGCTGTCTTTTCACCTCCATAATGGCCTCCATAAGCTGTGGCATGATAATCCCTCAGAATATTGTCTGTCTCACTATATGGTACACACCTCCTGATAACCTGGTCAGCCCCTTGTTTAAACAGATATGGCTCATCCCAACGAAACCACTTGACGTCGTGCATGAATTTCTTCCTTTGAGCTGGCGACAACTCAGGTGGAACAATTTGACTTACCAGATAATTCACAATATCAGCATACCATGGTTCTTCTTCTTGTATTCCAAACAGCTGCTCATCTGGAAATGATTCATTGATGAGGGTACTGTCTTGAGATGATTTACCAAGATCTTCCAATCGTGAGAGGTGATCAGCTACTTGATTTTCTGTCCCTTTTCTATCTTTGATCTCAACATCGAATTCTTGTAGTAGAAGAACCCATCGAATCAAGCGGGGTTTAGAATCCTTCTTGGAGAGCAGATATCTAATAGCTGCGTCGTCAGTATACACCGTCACTTTCGTACCAAGCAAGTATGATCTGAATTTTTTAAAGCCAATACAATGGCTAACAGCTCCTTCTCCGTGGTTGTGTAATTCAATTGCGCATCATTGAGTGTCTTGCTTGCATAGTAGATAACATGAAAAATCTTATCTTTCTTTTGGCCAAGAACAGCCCCCACTGCAAAATCGCTAGCATCACACATCATAGCAAAAGGTTCATTCCAATCTGGGACGATGATCACAGGTGCTGAAATCAACTTCCTCTTCAATGTCTCAAAAGCTGTCATACAATCATCATCGAATTTGAAGGGAATATCCTTCTCCAATAGCTTACACAAAGATTTGGAAATCTTGGAGAAATCCTTGATGAATCTTCTGTAGAAACCTGCATGACCGAGGAAACTACGAATTCCTCTCACTGAATTGGGCGGTGGAAGATTTTCAATTGTCTCTATTTTTGCTTTATCCACTTCCAGGCCTCGACGTGACACCTTGTGTCCAAGAATAGTTCCCTCTTGTACCATGAAATGGTACTTCTCCCAGTTGAGGACCAGATTAGTCTCCACGCATCTTTTCAGAACCATGCTAAGATTGTGTAGACATTCGTCAAAAGAAAACCCAAATACTGAAAAATCATCCATGAAGACTTCCACTGTCTTACCAATCATATCTGAAAAAATTGCCATCATGCACCTCTGAAAAGTGCCAGGTGCACCACATAACCCAAAAGAAACCCTTCGAGAAGCGAAGGTACCAAACAGACATGTAAATGTTGTCTTCTCCTGATCCTCTGGAGCAATGCAGATCTGATTGTAACCCGAATATCCATCCAGAAGGCAATAATACTCATGGCCGGCAAGTCGGTCTAGCATCTGATCAATGAAAGGAAGAGGGAAGTGATCCTTCCTAGTAGCTTTGTTCAACTTCCTGTAGTCCATGCAGATTCTCCAACCAGTGACTATCCGCGTAGGAATGAGCTCGTTCTTTTCGTTAGTTACCACCGTCATGCCTCCTTTCTTTGGCACACATTGAACTGGACTCACCCAAGCACTGTCAGAAATAGGATAGATAATCCCTGCATCCAACCACTTAATAATTTCCTTCTTCACCACTTCCTTCATGAGTGGATTAAGCCTTCTCTGATGTTCCACTGTTGGCTTACTTCCTTCTTCCAGCAGAATCTTATGCTGGCAATAGGCAGGGCTGATTCCTTTAATGTCTGCAATAGTCCAACCAATGGCTGATTTGAATTCCCTGAGAACCCTTAACAGCTTTTCTTCTTCAGGACCTGTAAGGTTAGCAGCAATAATCACAGGTAAAGTAGATGATTCCCCAAGGGAAGCATACCTTAAATGATCAGGCAATGGTTTGAGCTCTAGCTTCGGTGCTTCCTCGATAGATGGTTTCAACCGCTGATGTGATTCTCTCAATTCAGATAAACCCAACGATTCTGGTTTCTCAAACTTTTGTTGCCAAGGAGAAGCATTCAGAGACTGTACCTGTTCTTCAACCTCATCCTCTTCAATTGTAAAGTCCCCACTTAAAGCCTTTTCCAGTGTATCATTCATAAGCATGTGTTCAATTTTTACTTGCACAGCAGATTCCACTACATCTACTTTAAAGCATTGATCTTCTTCTGTTGGAAATTGCATTGCTTTGAACACATTGAATGTGACATTCTGATCGTGCACTCTCATGGTGAGTTCTCCCTTTTGTACGTCAATCAATGTCTTTCCCGTTGCCAAGAATGGTCTACCAAGAATGATAGGGATCTTCTTGTCTTCTTCAAAATCAAGGATGACAAAATCTGCTGGAAAGATTAGTTTGTCGACTTTCACCAAAACATCTTCGACAATTCCTTGCGGATAAGTGATTGAACGATCCGCCAATTGCAGTGACATGTTGGTCAGCTTTGGCTCAGGAAGACCAAGTTGTAAGAATATAGAGTATGGCATGAGGTTGATGCTCGCTCCCAAATCGCACAAACATTTGTCGAACGACAAATTCCCAATTATGCACGGTATAGTGAAACTACCAGAATCCTTCAACTTTGGTGGTAACTTCTGCTGCAATACTGCACTACACTCTTCCGTCAAGGCAACAGTGTTTAACTCTTCTAGCTTTAGTTTCCTAGATAAGATGCCTTTCATGAATTTGGCGTAGCTTGGCATTTGTTCCAGCGCTTCAGCAAAAGGTAAGTTGATGTGTAGTTTCTTAAAAACTTCCAAGAATTTAGCAAACTGTTTATTTGATTTCTGCTTCTGAAGCCTTTTAGGGAATGGTGGAGGAGGAAATACTTCCTTGTGATCACTGTCTTTCTCTGAACTACTTTTCTCCTCTGAATCATTCATATTTTTCTTAATCGGCTCCTCCTGCGTATCTTTTTCTGCAGAAAATCCCCTTCCAGCAGTAAGGTGAGGCGCGCCCGCGCCTGAGGAAACGCGCCCGCTCTGCACCTCCTGCCCAGAATGCTGACGTTCTTCGTTTTGTGGAATTTTAACCTCCTGATTATTCGTAACCCTTCCAGAACGCAATGTAATAGCGTGTATTTGTTCCTTGCTTTCTTTCTTGCCTGGGTTAGCCTCTGTGTCACTTGGTAATTGTCCTTGAGGTCTGTTTAGAAGAGCATTTGCTAGTTGACCAATTTGATTTTCCAATATTTTCAGTGTCACAGCTTGACTCTTATACATCATTCACAGTTCCTCCATCTCTGACTTTTCATTTGAATGCCCTTGTCCTCCTTGAGGTTGTTGATGGAAACCAGGAGGGTTGTATGCTTGTCTTGGTGCATAAGATTGTTGAGGAACAGAATTGTTGAAAGGCCTTGTTCCGAATTGCTGACCCTGCGATGGTTGTGGCATGGTATTCTGATTGTTGCTCCAACTGAAGTTAGGATGATTCCTGTTGTTGGGGTGATATGTATTAGGTGCCGGTTGTGTGGGCTTCTGAAAGTTGCCGACAAAATACGCTGAATCGCTAGAAATAGCACACTGAGTTGTATCATGAGCACCTGCACATAGATCACAAACCATAGCGACTTGCTGAATTCCTGCCTTGGATAATGCGTCCACCTTTATAGATAACGCCTGTAGTTGAGCTGTTATAGCCGTGGCAGCGTCCACTTCAAAAACACCTGCAGTTTTACTCTGAGGCAATCGCTGAGTAGGATTCTGATACTCGTTGGCAGCCATCATTTCAATCAAGTCATAAGCTTCTTCAAAGCTCTTGGCCCAAAGGGCTCCTCCAGATGCTGCATCAAGCATAGGTCGTGAATGATTCAATCCATTATAGAAACCGTTAATGACCATCCAATCTGGCATCCCATGATGGGGACACTTTCGAAGCATCTCTTTATACCTTTCTCACGCTTCACACAACGTTTCTCCAGAATGTTAGTTGAACTGAGTAAGAGCATTCCTCATGGCTGCCGTCTTAGCCATAGGAAAGAATTTAGTCAGAAACTTTTGTGCGAGATCCTCCCAAGTAGTTATAGAACCTGCTGGCAGCGAATGCAACCAGCTCTTTGCCTTGTCTCGTAGAGAGAATGGAAACAACCTCAGTTTTATAGCATCTTCAGAAACCCCGTTGGTTTTAAAGGTATCGCAGATCTCGATGAAGTCTCTGATATGCATATTAGGGTCCTCAGCAGGTGAACCCCCAAACTGCACAGAATTCTGAACCATTTGAATTGTGCCCGGCTTGATTTCGAAATTATTAGCTACAATAGCCGGCCTAACAATGCTTGACTAAATGTCATTGATCTTCGGTTGAGAGTAATCCTTAAGATCTTTCACCGGATCCCCCATCACTATTTGTGGCTCAATTTCCGGAACTGCAATTCCCTTCTCTTCGTCTAAGTGCTCTTCCAGTTTTTCCTTACTCGCTTGAGAACGCGTACGCATACACGATCAATTACCTGAATTCACGTAATAAACAAGAACGATTAGTAACAACTCTCAGTCAGTGATATCTAACGACCACTAATGATAAGCACATTAACTAAACAAAACAATGAACCGAGTCCCCGGCAGCGGCGCCAAAAACTTGTTCACACTTTATTCACGCAAGAGAACGTGGTCACAAGTAATACAGTAATAGGTAGGATTCATTCCCACAGAGACTCGACTTGCTTACGTTTAGTTCACTTATACACCAGAGTATGATTAAATTTCACTGCTAAGAAAATAACAATTGGAGTGTTGATTACGCTACTAATTAAAACTTAACGAATTACTTATATGAAATAAACATGGGATTTTAACTTCATAATCTATCTCATCTAGAATCTTATGCCTTTTCAACCTAGCATGTGAAAGTGATGATAACTGATCAGACCCTCTAAACTGATAAACGCCAACTTTCGTTGTACGCATACCATCCTAATGAACATCCACAATTGATAGAAGTCAAATAGTCAACCACTACGATTAGTCCCTATATGTCTATAGAGATTGAAAACATAATGGCTTAAGCACAAGCATCCATAAAATCACATAGTCAGTGAAAGACGGTTAGAATTACACCACAAATTAATACATGCTCTTAACATGCAAAAACCTATGCTAGCATGGCATGTTCTAAACCCTAGATCCACTTTCGCATTCACAAGGGTTCAACAAACAATCATAAATGTTCGCGACGCATTTACAATGAATAAGCTTAACCATACTAGGCTATCCATAACAATCACACACTTTGGCATAAAGACAATCAATATCTAGAATCGATAGAAAAATCCATTAAAACCCCATGATAACGATTAGCCCATAATTGGACTGGTCGACATCATGGGTTCAATTGAAAACATCGTAAAATAACAATTATACATAAACTACTGATATTAATTGCAAGAGTAAGAGAAAAACCGATAATCCACGTGATGAAAATTATAAAAGAAAATAGCTTGACGGCTCACAAAGTACTCTGTCCTCTTGTACGATAATAAAAACCCTACTTGCTTACTTAATTGCTTGATAGATCAAATACTAATAATAATCCTTATGTCTTTATACTAGGTTACATAAAATAATGATCTATGGGCTCGCTGCTTCCTGGGCTTCGAAACGGACCAAACTGCAAAAATCAGCAACTGAAGTCGACTGGAGCGCGGGGGCGCTTGACAGGGCGCGGGCGCGCCTCATTAATAGAGCGCGGGCGCGCCTCATGGAGCGCGGGCGCGCCTCACCCTACTGCCCTGCAGTTGAATTCTTTGAAACGTTGCTCCTTTAGCGACTCGTCTTGCCTTCTTCGACCTCAACTCAAGCCTTGATCTTCCTCCTTTTAATTCCTAGCTCATGTACCACCAATTTATGCAAATATTCATAAATTCTGCTTTGCCTGGTAATCTGCACACCAAAAACATAAAACACATCAAAAGACATTAAATACTTGGGCACTAGCGATCAATTTAAGCCAAATTGGAACGTATATAGTGGACAAAAAGTCCACTAACAATAATGTCGAGGACAAAGAGAATTGGTCATGGTTTTTTTTGAATCTCTATAACTTTCTCAAAGAATCAAGCAGAAAGGATTGGACTGTGATCTCTGATAGGCAAAAGCTACATTGCTTTTTGTTATCTCATATTCTTATTGTTGTTTGCTCATATGATCTCATATTCTTATTGTTGTCTGCTCATATGATCTCATATGCTTATTGTTTACTGAACAATATATAGGGGATTGATCTTGCTTTAATGGATATATGGCCAACTGTAAAGAGAAGATATTGTTGTAGACACATTTCTATAAACCACAAAAAAAATTCTGGTCCCTTGATGTATATTCTTTTTTGAAGGGTTTGCAATGCCACATCACAGTTTACATTTAGGAAGGCTATGGAAAAGCGCAAAGAAGCTGGTGGTGAGCAAGTCATGACATGGTTTGCACAGCTAGGTGATTCTTCTACTTGGAGCAAACACAAATTTGATCCAAATGTATGTAATGATTCCAACATTTCAAACTTTGTAGAGAGTTTCAATTCAACTCTTAGAATTGATAGATGCAGACCAGTCTTGACCTTACTTGAAGGTATATTTTCATGTTTGCATTCATCTTTGCATTCATGTTTGCATTATTCATTTGTAATCAGTAACTATATATAAATGTGTTTGAAATTGGTATTAGAAGAGTGTGCATGGTTAGAATAGCTACAAGAAGTCAAACTGCCATGACTTGGAATGATGATGACCTTTGTCCTAAGATAAAGAAGCTGTTGAAAGATATTAGCAAGGACACTATAAGTTGCAAAGCATATATGTCCAAGCCAGGAGAATATGAAATTCATGAGGGTAAATCTCATTTCCCTTTGTCTTTAAATAACAAGGTTTGTCTTGTGGAGCTTGGCAGATTAGTGGTATCCCATGTAGACATGCCATAAGGGCTATGGTTCATGCAAAAATTGATCCTCATAATGTTGTTAACACATGGTATTCTGTTAGGACATACAAACATTCCTACAGTTTTAACATTAACCCCATACCAGACACAAATCAATGGTCTACATATGATGATCTACCTATAATTATGCCACCTATAATGAAGAGAGGGGTTGGGAGACCTAGCAAAAACATAAAAAGGGATGAAGGAGAAGATCAGAAAGAAAAGAGAGCAAAAACTGTTAAATGCAGTAAATGTGACTACTTTGGCCACAATGCAAGAACTTGCATGGGAGGTTTGACTGCAAAAGAAAATAAGGGATAAGGAACTAAACCAATGGTGGTTAGACATCCAAGAATTAGAGATCAATCAAACGCATCAAAAGCAGCTAAGGCAGCAACTAAAGCAACTGAAATTAATGTGTCTCAATTTCCAGCATCTCAGTCCCAGCCTCAAAGTTGATCTGCACATTATTGAGTTTTCATGTCTAAACACTTATTAAATCTGTTTTGCAATATCATTAGTGTTTAGAACATGTGTGTTTATGTTTTGCTTAACTATGTATGCAGACTTGTTGAATATTTGGGATGATGTAATGACATGTTAGTAACAACTTTTTGGAGGGAAACATCTTTTTAGTTAGTACTTAACAGCTTCATTAACTTTTAGTTAACAGAGTGTTATAATATGGATAAAGTCAAAAGTACAGTGTTACTACTTGGAAGTCTAAAATAGTGATTGGTACCGTTTGGAAAAGTCAATAGTACAATGGTACTATTAGGAATTTTCCAAAATTTTGATGCACTGCTTGTATTTTATTACTCAGTTGTCGATACATCGGATGCAAACAACTTGGCTTTTACTTTTTCGTTAGAAATATTCGGGTAACGGATCAGGACTTAAATTGTATCTTGCAGTTTAACACTGAAAATTTTGATCCTTTACCTGATGATACTGAGCGGGCCTACTTCTTCAATTCCATCACACAAAATGGACCACTAAACCTTACAGTGATGTACAAGCATAATCTTCCTCGAGAATGGAAGTTTTTCTTTCATGTAGTTAACCATGTTTTTGCCAAAAAGAAGGGTAGATAGAGTGGTATTCCCAAAATGACTCAATATATTGGGTATGCCATCTCTAACAATCTCAATATAAATTATGGTAAACTATTAATGAAGAGCATTCTACAGGCTATGGATCTAGTGCAAAAAGGGACATCAACAGAGTCAATGTTGAATGTTTTTATCCTAGACTTCTACAATTAGTTCTTAATAATCTACTAACTAATGATGAAATGTTTGCCTACTCTGCAAGTTAGTTCGAACAATGTCATACAATTTGTGGTAGTGTCATTGCACTAATAGTAAACAAGGACAATTACCCAAACGGGAACGTAGCACGACTAACAGAATACAAGGAAAGTGTTATGCTCCATGTAGCAGGTGAACAACAAGAAGAGGTTCCTGAACAAGAAGATCTGATGGATGAGGACCCTGAAGCTGAACATGAGCCTGAAAATGGAAAAGAAGAAGAAGAGGTACAATTGGAGAATGAGCCAGTTGCAAGTGATACAGAGATGGTTGATGAAGCTGAGACTGAGAATGATGCAGAATCTTATCACCCTGGAACTCTAAGGGTAAGTCCTGACACAGGTAATCTTCATGAATTTGATCTTTCACTAGTACTTAATGAAGATTATATTGCTTTGTTGGACGCATCACAACCAACTTTGGACACACACACACCAATGTCTCCAGTGGCTATAAAAGATGACAATGAGCTTAAAAACCAACAAGTTCTAACCCCTGTCATAGAACAACAAACACCTATCCCAACTCCTTCAGTTATTCTTGTTGAAACCCTGAGTGAGGATGAAGGAGTCAGTACCTCTAGTGAATGTTAAAACCTGAAGCATCTCTGCCTCCTAGCAAAAGAAGGAGAATATTTTTTGAAATAGAGGCAACTGCTAGCCAAAACCCCAATTCTCCTTAGCTTTCCAATGTACAAAAGATCGAGCAATTAAATGCACAAATCCGCTATTCTTTATTTGGAAGTGAAAATGAATTCACGGTAAACCAAGTTACTTCAGTAGCAGAGCCTTCACAGGTAGATCATGTGTTGGACAGGCCTTCATAGGCTTCGCGGGGAAACCCGAACTCTTACTTGCCACGCCTTACATTGTTCGAGGTGGTGACCCCTAGATAGAACATCTTCAGCTCCATTATCGAAGGTTCTCCCATCCAACTCTAGAATAGGTGAGAGACAACTCCTCCATAGAGGGAGAGAGGGTTTCATTCAAGGAACATCTACACAAGTAGCGGAGCTTACTCAAGTAGAACCTGAGTAGGATATGCCTTCACAGGCTTTAGCTGGCACAACAGACTCTCAATCGCTAAACATTACAGTATCCAAGGTGTTGACCACACTGGAACCAACATTTCCAGTTCCTGAAACAGGAGGTCTCCCTACCATTTGTGGTCAAGAGGAGAAGAAACCCTTCCATAGAAGGACGATGGGATCCTAGAAATCCATTTCTAGGGGCAACCAATCTCACAGAGATGTGGCTCCACTTGGCGATGAAGTATTAACTGAGCCTTGTAATGAGATAGTGCAACAGCACGAAATAGTTCCAAATCCTCAAAGAGGTAATTCTCCACTTGGTCATGATTCTTCGGAAGAACCAGGTGCAAGGAATTCCCAAATACACATAAACTCAGCACACACAAGTTACAAATCAGAGACTTATCAATTTAAAAGCACAAGTTGGAATTTTGAAACACTCTATGTCCAAAATTGTGAAAGCTCAATAAAAGATATAACAAGATAACAAAGAAATCAAGAGTTTACTCAAGCAACTTTTAGCACAGAGATCAAATACCTTACCTCTTCAATCAACCATAGCTCTGGAGGATAACACAACTAAGGGGGAGATGGTAAAAGGACATGTACAAGAAAAAAAGCTGTATCAGATAAAGGGAAGGAGATTGTTGGTGAGTCGTCTGAACAACAAAAAGAAATTAGTGATGCATATGCTGAGGGGGGAACTAGCAGAAGGAGAGATTTCGAATGATGATCCATTTAATGACATGGACTCGTATGTCAATGAAGCTGCATATCTAAGAACATTTTCTAACTATATTGACAAGTACAAAATCAAGAAAGTCAAGGAGGATGACTACAAGACATATGAGGACTTCAATTCAATTCATCGGCAGATAAGACAATCACACTGGGTAGCTTATTAGAAGAAAAATAAAAAGCTGTTTAGCTCAAAAACAGGAAGAAAGTGGGCACAACAAGAGCTAACTTAAGAAGGCCTGACATTGGTACTTCTAACAACAACGATGAAGAAGTTCGAAGGTTGTTCCAAACTTTCAGACAAAGGATCAAAAGTATAAATAACTACTACTTTGAGCTGAAAAATGAAATCTCTTATCTGGTAGTTTCTCTGGCACCGAGATAAGAAGGTTGAAGATTAACATTGTCTTTCAACAACTATGGGTTAAAGACAATATCAAGTGAATTTCTGAAGAGAAGATCAGAATCCATGACAAGTCAGATATTTCAAAAATCTATGGGTTAAAGACAATAGCAAAAATGATTGAAAAGCTAATGGAAAATGTAGAGCCAGAAATTCAACAGGATCCGTAACAAGTCAGATATTTTAAAGACATATTTCTTCAGATATTGAGATTCGATCATGAAGAAATGACGTACTACTCACTCAGATGATTGAAGTTTGTTGAAGGCTTTCTAAGAGGAAAAGTATTCAGAAATCCTGAAAAATGGAAAGGAGCAGAAAGAATTTTTGCTTATATGTTAAACATCTCTGAAGCTCTAGGAAGAGACATTGAGAATATGAAAAGATTTGATCCATCAAAGGGTACTCAACCTATAGAACCTTTCTGGGATGATCCGGGTGATGAATACATGTTTGATCTATCAAAAGAAATGCCAGAAGAAGAAGCAGCAGAACCTAGCCTTGAGATTGAAGAAGCAAGAAACCAATGGTTATCACCAATCCATTAAGAGTGATTTACTCAAACAAGAATGAAAGTGAAAGAGAAATCGAAATGAGTAAAATCAGGAATGAAAACTCAAAAGTGATTGGAAGAATTTTGGAAAAACTCAAGAACTCCACAAACCCTAAAGACAAGATCGTGCTTCGGGAAGTAGAAGAAGTCTATTTTGACAAAGTGTTACAAGAAGATCAAATGATTACAAATCGAGTGGATGTTAATCCAAATAGAGTTATAATGCAAGGATGGACTCAACAACTAAGATTCACAAAATCAGTGAATTGAAAAGATTCAGGAGTATGCCACTGCTACAACTCATCTTTGATCAACTACAATATCAAAGGCCAAGAAATCTTCTAGAATGGGAGGCTCACGACATTGTTAGAAGGAGAATTGAAAAGGTTCAAGAATGAAGAAACAAATAGAAATATTAGTTCAGGCTAGAGGAACAAACACATTCTTGTAATTTAGCTATAATGAAATCTGGAATTGTAATATTTAATCCAGAATGCAATTAATTTTATTTATAGTCTTTCTGCACTTTACTTTTTCTTACATTATTAGTTGAGTTAACCTCTTTTCTTTAGAATTTGCTTGTCGAACTCTAACAATCAAATATGGGGAGATTGTAAAGCATAATGTAACCTATAATGTAATCGAGGATCTATAACTCAACTAAAAGTAAAGGACTGATAAATAATATTAAGGTAATCATATGAATCTACAATGAAGATCAGGCAACTACATGTATGAAGGTATTTGATGGAATATTGAAGATCACTGAAATAAGTTCATTACTATGTTCAAGCGTCAGTGAAAGAATAAGTTACTCAGTGTTTTAGAAAGTATTAAGGATCAAGTAGTCAGTGCTAGAAGGTTTCAATGAAGACAAGAAGCAATAAAGGAATAAAACAATCATGTCAATTGGTTTGATTGAGAATATGAAGATCAATACAGTGTTGAGAATTTGACACCAAGATACACATGGTGAAGAAACTCGACACCTAGCCTTTAAGTGCCTAAAAAAACTAAGTGTTATAACAATGTGTCAAGAATTCGACACATATGAATTCTACACTTAGAATTCGACAAATATTTTTACAAAGTTATCAAGGCAAGTATAGAGGAGTAAAACTAGACACCAAGCCATACAATGAAGAATTTGACACCTAGATATTACATGGCATAGTATTCGACACCTAGGTTATTGAAATGTCTAAGGCATATTCATGGCAATGAAGATCGACATCTAGCTTCACATGGGAGAAGAATTCGACACCCGCCTATATTGTGACCAAGGAAAGAATAGATGTACTAAGGAATTCGAAACCAAGAGTATTTTCTAGGTTCAAGTATATGGAAGCAATATTCGACACCTAGAAAATATCACGTGTCTCTTAAAGTCAACTCAAGTCAACATACAAGGGGAGAAGAATTCGACAGTTACAATTGTATTTCATTTTACTGTAAAGTCTACATAAAAAATGGATCTCATTTTGAATGAAATCAGAACACAACACACAGAAAGAGATACAGCTTAGAAAGAGACAGAGAGAAAACAGATAGCCATTAAAGCTCGTATTTATTTCTTGTTGTGAGATTCATTGTAGCTCATACATCTGCGTGAGAGTGTAGCATCTTTGGTTTATATAATATAAATTATATTCTCGAAGTTTGTTCTTGTTGTTTAAAGTTATAACTGCTATATTTATTGCTCACAAAGAACAGATCTATAAACACGAATCAAAATGAAAAACTACCAATATCGTATTCAACCCCCCCTTCTACGATAGTTTGGACCAAACAAGCCATCTTCAATAATTCCACCAGTTTCTCCTTCAATTCCTTCATCTGATCACTAGAATCATCAATTTGGAAAATTGCAGCTCTCAAGTTGTAAATTGATGTTCTTTCCATTCTTTCATCTAGTGGAATAATGCAGATCTTTTGTCCATCAAGATTAAGCATTAATGTTGGAGTTTCCAATACCATCTTTATTTTAGCATCTCCCTTTCTCATTTCCTTCTCAGTATCATCCTCTAGCATATACCTTGGTTTATACTCCTCAGAGTCTAACTTCATCAGCTTTTGATTCTTCCTTGCTCCTGCTATTGTACCTTCCAGAAATCTCACCCACTTTGCAGTAGTATCATCTTCTCCTTTAAGCAAGTAAAGAACATATTCTAGTTCTTTTGATAACTTGTGAGCTAGATCTTCTTCAGATAATTTCATAACCCGTCCATTTTCTAGAAAATACAATAACTTCTCATTTGGTCGAGCACCATAAAAAATATCCTTCACTACATGAACATCAATTAGTTTGTCCAAATGATCTTGAGTTAGCTCTTCTCCAGGTTTGTTCTTTAAAGAGTAAGGATCTCTGAAAGCATTTGCCTTTCCCCTGTAGACTTTGGCTTTTGAATTACCAATACCTCACTTGTTTTTACCAAGTCTGGCACTGAGAGTCAGAGTTTGAGTTTTTGTCCACAGAAGATCAAGATTCTTGTTTCTACACAGAGTTTGTTGTTCTTCTTCCTCATCTTCAATACTTGTTCCACCTGGAAGAAAAGTAGTTTCAAGCATTGTGAGAGGAGTTTTTGATTTTACTTGAGCTTTCTATTGAATTGCTGAAGTTGACTTTGTTTGAATTGTAACAGGTTTAGTTATTATTTGCTTTGCTCAATCAGATGCCTTCTTCTAATTTGGAGGTTTCTTTGAACGTTGTCTTCCTTTCTTATTTGATTGAACTTGAACATTGCCAGTACTAATTTATCCAATTCTTCTTCAATAGCAACTGGATCCATTCCTGGGTTTTCTTCTTCAAAAAGTTTCTTTGCTAGTTCTACATCTTTCTTGTTTCTTACTTCAATATTCTCAAGCTTTTCTTCTTCTGCAAGCTTTTTGGCCAAATCTTCATCAAGTGCCATCAGAGTTTTCTTATCAGAGTTTGCACCAGATCCTGAAGGAATTAGAGTTTGATCAGTCAAAGTTTGATTTTGTAAACTCTGTCCACCCTTATGACTCCCTTGTCTTTTGTCATTACAAGAAATAGTAAGAATGTCTGTAATAGTATGCAACATGGTCTGTATGGATGTGACAACAGTAGCAAGCTTGTTAACTTTATCCCAGAATCTTATGAACATGGGTCCAGGAGATATCTTCATGGGAGAATTTCTAAGATATATCTCAGATGGATTGTCTTTTAGAGGTTAGAATATCAACATTTGATGGGCCCCCTTATTGATATCCCTCCTTATACCTTTATGGTTGAGAGCATATTCAATTTCACCTTTCAGCTTTTCAACAACACAGTAATCAGTATATTTCATCCTCATTCTATCATGAGCATCAAAGGCATCATTTGGCCATCTCTTCGAACTATATCTCTTAGTATAAGGAATTGAGAGATCAGTAACTACTTCATCTTCAAAAATAGAATTCTCATATATTGCAGCTTCATCATCAGAGTTTGTAACAACATCAGAGTTTGGAACAACAAAGGTTGGAGGGACAGGTTGAGCAGTAGAGCCTATATCAGTTAAATTCTAAGTACCTGCAAAAGGAACAAAACACCCTTAATCACTTTTTTCTTTTAAAGTAATCTCATTACTTCTCACATCACACATCTCATAACTTTTGAGAGTCAGAGTTTGCTCACTAGAAGTAATTAACTTCTTTCTCATTTCTAAATCTCATTTTGCCAGATCCAGTGTCTGCCTCTCATTATTAATTTTGTTTTTCACACATTTTAGCTCAGTCTTACAAGAAAGGCTCAAATCACAATGACCTACAGAAATAAGAGGTGATGAGAAAGGAGATATGTGGTCATAGGGATAGAGGGTTCCTTTCCAGGACTATCCATGGTCATTCCAGCAGTAAAACATGAAAATACAAAATCTGAACTTATGCTATCAGAGTAGGTAAATTTTGAAGAAAAGTCAGAGTTTATACCTTAAGCATTTGTAGAATCTGATGGAGTGTCCAATGGCCGTGCAGAAAGATGTTGCACTAGAATTGCATTAGAGATTGCCAATGGATTAGCATTAGAGTTTGTCTTCTCAGTAGTTGCAGTAACAGAATCAGAGTTTGACTGCACCTTCATATCTTGATGGTCAGAGTTTGTCTGTAGCTTCATTTCTCGGTTTACAATCACAAAGTTGGTGATTGGTTCTTGTGGGACCTGAGTCTTTTCAGCAGCTATTTCACCACATTGAGGGAAGGTTCTTGTGGGCTTGACTCTGCCAATGTGTAGCCTTCGACATCAGCAATAACAGGATCTTCATTCAGATTTTGTGTGCATGCATTCAAACTTTGATTGGATGGTTCTTGTGTGGCTAGGGCATTAACAGCTCTTTCAACCCTTTGAGATGAAGGTTCTTGTGGTCTATACCCCTGATCTATGCTGGCTTCATATGCTGAAACTGTGGCTTCTGTTGAACTTTGAGCAACAGGTTCTTGTGTTCCTGGCCTGTCAGAGACTGCTACTTCACTTTGCGAAGTAGGTTTTTGTGTGTCTAGACTGAATGAAACCTTCTTCTTTTTCCTTCTTGTAAAGAGCTTTGAAGTTCTAGAGATTGAAGATGAGATTTCTGAGCAACCATTTCTCTTTTCACTTCCTCAGCTAACTTTCTAACTCTTTCATAAGAAATCTTCTTGATTATTGGTTTAGGAAAGTGGACAGGAGAATCAGAGGTTAATCCTAGAGTAGCATCAACTTCAACCAATTTATCTTTTTCCTCTATATTGGCATTTGCATCACCATCTACTTCATACTTTATCACAACATCAAAGTTTATTGCAGCATCAGAGTTTATGGCTTGAACTTGATCAGAGTTTGCCTGATTAGAATTAGTACATCATAGTTTGATGCCTTGACTAATCTTCTTTTTTTCTTAGCAGGCTATGTGATGGGATTTACATGAAATGGCTTCATAAAAGGGGCTGGAGGAATGTCAGAGGATGTCTTAACATTTTTCTTCAAAGGAAATACCAATCCTTCATCACTTTCATCAGAGTCTGTAGGTTCATCAATTAATCTCCTTTTCTTGGGAGAAGACTCTGACACTGATTTGCCCTTCCTCTTCATGCATGAACCTTGTGCATTCGAGGTATATTTTATAACTAAAGTCTATTGGGAGACAATAGAGGTTGGCATGGATTGTGTATCAGTGTTTGGGTGTTGACTTAGGTTTGAACCAGAGGGGGCTAAACTATGATTCATAGTCACTGACAAAAACTCCCTTCCATACACAGTAGGGATTCTCTGATTTAAGAGAAGCCTGGCCTGTGCGGTATAAAATAGCCTAGGCAACTTACCTTCATTGTCCTTCTTGACATCCTTCCTTGTCAAGTCAGCAAAAATCCTCTTATTCATGCTAAAACTAGGTAAACTCTTATCATCATCAAAGCTTACATCAGGCAAGAGATAACTAAAAATTAACTGTAAAAATCTAGCATAATATACAGTATGTTCATCATCTCTAATTTTACTAGCTATTTTCTGAATTAACAAACAGGGAAAATTAAAATTGAGATTATGGGTCAGAGAATACCCAATTTGTTGTGACAGTTATGGGATGGCATCAAAGTTGAGGCATTGTGCTGTGAAAGCCCTTGTTACACAGTCGAAGAAGAAGATTCATTCTCTTCGCAGAAGAGGCCTTGTGAGACTCCCCAATTTTGATAGACTACCTCCATAGCCAATTTCTTGAAAAAAAAATTGATGTGTTCATCATCAACAATGTCATCATAAACAGCCACTTCAAGAAGTCAAGGGCTTGATGAACAATAACAGTTGTGATTGAATGGCTGTCATTGCAGTGGAAAGTGATGATAGGCTCCTCCTTGTCACCGACATCTTTGAATTTTTCAGTTGACCAAATCTTAGTTAAAGTTTGAGCAGATATAGCCTTGGGTTTGAAGAGCATACCCAATACAACTTTGTGCGAGAAAATCCTGAATAACATGAAATTCCTTAGGTGCTTCTGATTTATGCAAGAGAGAGGTGTATTTTGTAGCAACAAAATTGTAATTCCTGAAAGATAAACCCTTAGATGCTATTGATACTCAAAAAATTGCAGGTATAAGATATTAGGGTTTGAGAGTACGGGAGAGAGATAAAAAGAATAAGATGCAGTTGTTATTTCAAATTAGGAATGTGAATGAATAAAACCTATTCCCTCTCAATAAAATATACCCTGTAGTGGTACATGTGGCACGATTTGATTGGTGGAGTTATGAGTAGTGCAGGTCTCAAAATATAACATATGTGTTTGTATCTGTGTATAAATATGAAATATTTTTCGTGACAGACGCGCCATAATGATTACTCTAATCAGAGATTAACAAATATGATGTCACATAATTAAATAAGATGTCATAAAAAATTATCAATAATTAATCAGAGTTTGACATGTGAACTAAGAGCAAAGTTTACAGTAATCAAAGTTTATTGTATCCTCTGACAGAGTTTATCATAAACACTGATAGCTTGAGATCATCAGAGATTAGGTACTCCAAGGATCAGAGTTTACTTCATTCTCTATCAGAGTTTACCACATACTCTGATAGAGTTTACCATAAACACTATTGTGTCTGCTACTTGTTGTTTGAAGTTGAACCACTTGTCACCATTCCCAATTCAGAAACCAATCTTGTAAAATTTGCTTCACACAGAGGTTTTGTGAATATGTCTGCTAGCTATTGATCTGTTGGAACAAAATACATTTCAATTGTTCCTTCCATGACATGTTTCCTTATGAAATGGTATCTAATGCTGATGTGTTTTTTCATAGAATGTTGAACTGGATTTTATGTCATTGCAATAGCACTTTGATTATCACATAAAATAGGAATTTTTGAAAAGTTCAAACCATAGTCCAACAACTGATTTCTCATCAATAAAATTTGAGCACAGCAGCTCCCTACAGCTATATATTCAGCCTCTGTTGTTGTTGTTGATATTGATTTCTGCTTCTTGCTAAACCATGAGACAATCCTTCCACCTAAAAATTGACAACTTCCACTAGTGCTTTTTCTATCAATTTTACATCCTGCAAATTCAGCATTTGAATAGCCAATAAGTTTAAAGTCTGACTCTCTAGGATACCATAAGCCAAGATTGATGGTGCCCTTGGAATATCTAAAAATTCTCTTAACAGCAATCAAATGTGGTTCCCTTGGATTTGCCTGAAATCTAGCACATAGACAAGTTGCAAACATGATATCTGGTTTACTAGCAGTCAAATAAAGAAGTGAGCCAATCATACCTCTGTATGTTGTTATTTCTACAGGTTCACCAGTATCTTGATCAAGCTTGGTTGTTGTAGCCATTGGAGTTGTAACAGATGTAGATTCTTGCATTTGAAAGTTTATGAGTAGATTCTTTGTGTATTTGGACTGACTTATGAAAATTCTTTCATCAGTCTGTTTCACTTGCAAGCCTAAGAAATAGCCCATCTCTCCCATCATGCCTATTTGGTACTTGGACTGCATTAGCTTTGAAAATCTTTCACGGAGTTTTTCATTAGTAGATCTAAATATAATATCATCAACATATATTTGAACCAATAATAAATCCTTACCTTGAGTTCTATAAAATAAGGTTTTATTAATTTTACCTCTTGTGAAACCACTTTCAAGTAAAAATTGAGTCAGTGTTTCATACCAGGCTCCAAGAACTTGCTTGAGTCCATATAAATTTTTATCCAACATGTAGACATGATTTGGATATTTGGGATTCCTAAAGCCAGGAGGTTGTTCAACATATACTTCATCCTCAAGCTCATCATTCAAAAATGCACTTTTAACATCCATCTGGTAGACTTTGAATTTTTTATGTGCAACATAAGCAAGAAAGATTCTAATTGCTTCAAGTCTAGCTACAGGTGCAAAGGTTTCATCATACTAAATACCTTCGTGTTAAGAGTAACCTTTGGCAACTAGTCTTTCTTTGTTCCTTGTTATAATTTCATCAGAGTCCTGATATAAACATTAATTTTGAGTAGCTTTCTTTGTCTTTACTCCACTTTCTAAATCACTAATAATCAAGTCAGGTGTGTGATCTTTGGTCCATTTCCTTGGATATGGAAGATTTCTTGAACTAGATGCTTCCCTATGATTTGTGCCTTCATAGTATGATTCCTCAGTAAATGTTGATCCTCCCCCTGAAGTTGTGCTTCCATCAGAGTTTGATGGATCAGAGTTTAAACTTTTAGAATTTGATGGATCAGAGTTTAGGCTTTCAGAATTTGATGGATCAGAGTTTAGGCTTTCAGAATTTGATGAATCACAGTTTAGGTTTTCAGAGTTTGTTTCTGTCAGAGATTGGTTAGACTCTAAAATTTCAATGATTGAGGTTAGTTCTCTAATATCAGCAGAAGATTGATGTTGTTCCCCCTTAACATGTGCATATTCTTCAAGTATTGTGACAGTTCTTTCTGAATCAGAGTTTAACTCACCAGAGTTTAGCTCATCAGAGTCTGTGTCTTGTTGAAGTTCATTTTCAAAACTTAGAGATTCCTGAGCATCTTCATCATATAATCCTGTTATTTTTCTTTCATCAAAAGAGACATTAATAGATTCCATGACTACCTTGATTCTTATATTAAATACCTTGAATACATTTGAAGAAGTTTTGAAAGTTTTAAAATAACCAATAAAAATACCTTCATCTGTTTTGAGTTCTAACTCTCTCAACTGCCCAGGATGTGTTTTAAGAATAAAACATTTGCTTCCAAATATGTGAAAGTATTTCACATTTGGCTCCTTCCCTTCATCATTTCATATGGAGTCATTCCATGTTTATTTATCAAAGTACAATTCCAAGTGATGCATGTAGTATTCACAGCTTCTGCCCAAAATTAAGTAGGAAGCTTTGATCCTTCATTCATTGTTCTAGCAGCTTCAATGAGAGTTCTGTTCTTCCTCTCAACTACACCATTTTGTTGAGGTGTACAAGGTGCTGGGAATTGTTGAATGATTCCTTGGTTGGGCAGAATTCTTCCATTGCAGACTTCTTAAACTTTGTTCCATTGTCACTCCTTAAAATCTTTACCTTGAGTGGTGATCTATTCTCAATCATGGTGATATGATCAAAAATGATCTCAGTTGTTTCATCCTTTTTGTGTAAAAAGTACACCTAGGTAAATCTTGTGGTCATCTACTATAACAAGAGTATATTTCTTCTTTCCAATGGACATTATGTTGACAGGGCCAAATAAATGAAGATGTAATAGATGAAAAGGTTGATCAATAGAATTTTCAGTCTTTCTCTTGAAAGATGTCTTCTTCTTTTTCCTTTTGACATGAATTACAGAGTCCATCAGGATGAAATTGAACTTTTGGAAGACTTCTTACTAGATCATTTTTCACCAATTCATTTATATTTCCAAAGTTCAAGTGACATAGCTTTTTGTGCCAATTCCAGCTTTCCAAAGATGATGCCTTTCCAAGTAGGCAATTTAATGGACCGTCAGAGTTTACCTCTAAGCGAGCTTCAAATAAATTGTTATTTCTGTGACCAATGAGAACCACTTTGCTAGCCTTTTTATATTTGACTTCACAATATGTTTCATGAAATTCCACAGAATAACCTCTATCTGTCATTAGACTCAAACTTAACAGATTATGCATGATTCTTTCACCCAGAGCTACATTTTCAATGATGAAATTTCCAATAACAATATTATCATATCCTAATATTCTTCCTATGTTGCCATCTCCATAAGATACTGTTGGGTCAGTCTTCTCCTCAAACTCTTAAAACAGAGATTTGTTTCTAGACATATGTGCAGAACATCCACTATCAATTACTAGGAAGTGTTTCCTGTTTCCCTGCAATCATTTATGCAACTCAATTAGTAACTTTGAGGACCCAAACAAGTTTGGATCCTTTCTTTTTTAGATTGTTAACTTTTGCAGCAGAAGTAACTTTATCAGAGTTTGTGTTTCTTCTGTTAGCTTTTACCACATACTTTTGTTTAACATCATAAATAGAAGAAACATGAGTTTTATTTAAATGAGGCAAAAGTTCATAATAATTGAAATACAGACTATGATATTCTTTACATGTGTAAATTGAATGCCATAAACTACCACAGTGAAAAAAGGATTTTGTGGTCTATATCTAGTCTATTTCCTATCCTTTGATCTAGGTCTCTCAGATTCCTTCTTTTTATTTTATCTGCAGTCAATAGCAAGATGATTAGAATTTTTACATGTGGAACAGGCTTTCCTAGGAGCATCTGTTGGTGAAATTACAAAGATGTATAAATAGTAATCATGATAACTCAACACTAAAACAGGACAAGTAAATAATACTATGCCTACATAGAAATTAGGAAGAAATGAAGACAAGGCAGATACTGGATAAGATGGTCTTCAACTTGAGCGAAGTGTGGCCTTCGATCCTCCCAAGGTTGCCTCCCTCTAGCTTTGAGATCTTGGAACCCTAGTTCTTGGTTGCCTCCTTGAACGGCTGCTCACAAAAACCCTAGTTTTTCCAACCCTTAGCTAGAAGATAATAAGATGAATATATAGGCTACAGTAGCGATCCTGGATAATTAGGTCGGGTCTTCCAATGACATTCTGGGTCAAGCCCAATGTCATTAAATATTAATTCAATCCACTAAAGAATTAATATTTGCACTACCTCTCCTAATGCCGTAATTTAATTATTTAATTCGGCTCCAATATTATTTGCTTATTAAATTCCCCATGTTTAAGATATCGAATGTCCATTAATTAAATTAATTTCTGATAATTAATTTAATCAATATCTTTTATCCTTGATCATCCACTCAACCTTATAATTATGCAAGAACAAATCTGCCTGCAGGACTAAAGCATAATTATCTTTATGAGCTTTCAAGAGGACATCATCACCCGAATATTTTCGGACACGGTTTCCTTTTATAGTCAATATCCCACTCTGTATGCAATGTCATTGTCCAAAATATAATATTGTGATTAACAAAAAATCACATCACATATGAATCAAAACATGTGCATTGCATACAAGTGTCAATCACTGTATCCGGATTAAGAACCTAAGCAATAATAATACTATAGAATCTTAGTTCTTCTTTATTGTCAGAATAGAAGAACAATTCTAATATTTTAATCCCGTTCAATATACACAAAGTATACAAGTATTATTCAATAATCAAGATAGATTATTACCGAATAATACTTCAGTCATTCCAGTGGTCTGTTTAACTCCACTTAAACTGTGAACATTTATTATATTATATATAGACACTAACAATCTATTCTTCTAGTATCCCATTTGATACTAGATTATCCACAATATATAATATACAAACAGTGTTAAAATATGCATTCAAGATTCTCGATAAAAAGGACAATGTCATATACTTTAAACGAATAGTTCAGTATACTCCCTAACAATCTCCCACTTATACTCAAGGCATTCTTTGAGTATATCAGTGTTTTATTACAAACAATCCACTACCAATTAAATAACTACTATGTGACCATTCATTTGACTCATATTTGCTTGGAAATCTGAATCGGTATATCCCAAAGGTAACAAATCTGAGACCTTGTAAATTAGCATATACTCCTTAGTCCATCTCAGGTACTTGAGTATAGCCTTTACCGCACTCCAATGTTCCTGTCCTGGGTTTGACTAATATCTGCTAACCATGCCCACGGCAAAACAAATATCAGGTCCTGTACATAACACTGCATACATTAAACTTCCACATGCCGAAGCATAGGGAACCGCTTTCATGCTCTCTATCGCCTCTGGTGTCTTAAAAAACTGTTTCTTCGATAGAGCAAATCCATGTTTATAAGGTAGGTTACCCTTCTTGGAGTCCTGCATGTTAAAAAGAGCCAATACCTCATCAATGTAGGGCTCTTGGGATAAAGCCAACATCCTTTTCTTGCGATCCCTTATAACTTTGATCCCAATGATGTATGCCGCTTCACCTAAGTCCTTCATTTTGAATTGTTTGAACAACCATGCCTTTACCGCTGATAACATCCCTACATTGTTTCCAATGAGTAAAATATCATCTACGTATAGCACTAGAAAAGTCACTGAACTGCCTTCACTTTTCTTGTACACACACGACTCGCTTGGACATTGATCAAATCCGTATGACTGGATTACCTGATCAAAGCGAATATTCCAATACCTAGAAGCTTGTTTAAGTCCATAAATGGACTTCTTAAGCTTACATACCAGATGCTCTTGGCCTTCCTTAATGAATCCTTCTGGTTGTTACATATAGATGATCTCATCATCAAGACTCCCATTTAGGAAAGTTGTCTTGACATCCATTTGCCAAATCTCATAATCGAGATGAGCTGCTATAGATAAAAAATCCGGATCGACTTTAGCATGACTACTGGCGAAAAGGTTTCCTCATAATCGGTCCCTTCTTTCTGAGTATACCCTTTCGCAACAAGTCTTGCTTTCCAAGCTTTTACCTTTTTGTCAGATCCTCTTTTTCTCTTGTAGATCCACTTACATCCAATGGGTTTTACACCTTTGGGTGGTTCCACGAGCTCCCAGACTTGATTTGAATACATAGATTCCATCTCAGATTTCATTGCTTTTTGCCATAGATCTGCATCTTTGTCTTGCAGTGCTTCCTCGTATGTCATGGGATCCTCATCATGTTCCTCAGAAACCAAGTCCGAAGACTCTCTCAATAACATGAATCTTCTGGGTTTACGAATAACCCTCCCACTACGACGAGACACCGGTGTGGTATTAGTGATAGGTTGTGTGTTCTCTTGTGGCTGTTCTACTTGTACAGATGTGCTGGACAACCCCATATCCCAATATGTCTTAGACTAGGTTTTGAACCAGTCCACAATTCTTTTAGAGTCTTAGGAACTGACTTAGAAGGAACTAAATTCAAAAGATAAGCTGTTGTTTCTAAAGCATGTCCCCAAAATGACTTGGGTAATTCTGAATAACTCATCATCGATCTAACACTCTCCAAAAGAGTACGATTCCTTCTCTCCGCTACACTATTCTGTTGGGGTGTTCCAGGTGCAGTCAACTGAGACATGATCCCATTCTTTGATAAGTAATCCCTAAATTCTCCAAGCAAGTATTCGCCACCACAATCTGATCGTAATAACTTGATACATTTTCCATGTCGCTTCTCCGTTACAGTTTTGTACTCCTTGAACTTGTCAAAGCACTCTGATTTACGGCGCAACAAATAAATATATCCATATCTAGAATAATCATCAACAAAAGTGACAAAATATTCATAACCACCTCTTGCTTGAATATTCATGGGTCCACATAAATCAGTATGAATCAGTTCTAACACTTCTTTGGCTCTATTCCCCTTTGCCTTAAAAGGCCTAGTGGTCATTTTACCTTTCAAACAGGATTCACAGACTGGAAATGGCTCCACTGCCAACGAGCCTAAAGGCCCATCTACTACACTCTTTGAATCCTCCTCAAGTTAATATGACCTAATCTTAAGTGCCAAAAATATGTTTGGTTCAAAGAAGAAGGTTCCTTTCTTTTAGTAGTGATAGAAGATGTGTTATTTAACACCCTATGTTGTAGTTGCAGTGCAGGTTGATTAGGAGTGATTATGTATAAATTGTCTTGCAATGTACCAGAACATATAACTAGTTTATTCCTCATAATAGAAACATTATGATCCAAACAAATATTATAACCATCCAAAACAAGTTTAGAAACTGAAATTAAATTCCTTCTAAACAAAGGTACATAAAGACAATTGTTCAAAACCAAACTTTTATCATCACCAAAAGATAAATTAACATCTCCCACTACAACTACTGCTACTTTCGTAGCATCTCCCATGAACACATATATCTCGACATCTCTAAGCATTCTAGATTGCTGGAACCCCTGCATAGAATTACAAACATGATCAGTGGCTCCTGTATCTACACACCAAGTGCTCGTAGATATAGCCGCTATATATGTTTCTGTAACTAGAGAAAGAGACATACCAGTATTGTTTTTCTTCTTAGGAAGAGGACAATCCTGTTTCCAGTGACCCGACTGCTTACACCTGAAGCACTTGCCCTTGGGCTTTTTCAAAGCACCACTTTGAACTCCCACAACTTTCACAACTTTCTGTGTCTGAGCCTTTTTTTTTCTTCTTGGCTTTCGGCTTAGAAGAAGAAGGTTTCTCAGCCACATTGACTTGAACACTCTGCTGAAAAAGTCCTTCAGCTACCTGAAGTTCTGTCAGAAGTTCCGCAAGACTATACATCCTCTTGTTCATGGTGTAATTCAAGCGGAACTGCACAAAACTTTTGGGTAAACTCGTAAGGATTATATCGATCTGGGTTTCCCCATCAACCTCAGCACCAAGGATCTCCATCTCATTCAGATGTGACACCATCCTGAGAACATGATCCCTTACAGGTGTCTCTTCAGCCATCTGATTGTTCATTAAAGCTTTCATTGCTACTTGCCTTGCAGCCCTATTCTGATCTCCAAAAAGTTCTTTGAGATTAAAGAGCATATCTGAAGCAGTGGCCATAGCCTGATGCTGATACTACAAAACACCTGACATTGCTGCTAGAATGTAACATCGCGACATCTCATCAGCCTTAATCCACTTCTTATAATACTCCTTCTCAACTTCAGAAGCATTCTCATCAGGCTCCTCTGGCTTGGGTTCATTAATGCAAAAGTTGTACTCCTCAGCAGTCAACACAATGTCCAAATTACGTTTCCATTAAATATAGTTAGGTCCAGTAAGTTTGTTATCCTTAAGTATGGTAAAAAGTGGATTAAAGCCCATTATATCCTGAGAATCAAACATATAACACATAATTAGAGGGTGTTTAAAAAAAATTGGTTCCTCTAACAATTATTTAAAATTAAAACACCAACACTTAAACACCATAGGTTTCCGGTATGCCACGTTGGGTGACTTATATACCACCTAAATTTATTTAAATGTTACTTCGGTCCTAATACTAAATAATTAGCCACGTTAGGGTGATCTGTATTATTTTTCATAGCTAAGTGTATATCATTATTAAATCTTAAATTAATAATAATAATAATACCAGATGCGCCTTTTGACTATGATAAATTCTTGCTCCTAACAATAAGATACTACTAAAATTACAAATCTAAAGAGTATTCAGACTGACTAGCCTGGCCGGTGGAAGCATTGCCAAGAGGCTAACCACTTTTCTAGACACCAATCTAAATGGCCAGGTAAGCTGCCCACTTTCCTAGACACCAACGCAAGAATACTCAAAGATGTGTTATTTTAGATTCTCTTCCTAGTTGAGCGTGAAATCTATCAAAAAAAGGGTATCTTTTTATTATTTGAATTCTATGAAACTTAGTACGCCATGTTGGGTGACATATGTACCTTCTAATATTCATAATTAATTTTAGAAGTTTGTTCTAGTAATTTCCATAACACTCTAGACACCATAAATTACATGCCACGATGGGTGACGTATACATAATTTATATTCGCCTTAGTGTTAAATTACATACAAATAATAATGGAGACCATGGGATTTAATACCAAATTAATTCTCTCTCCCACTTAGTATTTTACTATGAGGATTTTATCTAGATGCATCGCCTTATGTCATTTTTTCACAGTCCACATGTATCATAATAACAATACATATAACACATAACATAGCATCATACTCATCATGTTTAAAGCATAATAAAATAACCCTATGTCCATGTCGTTCTAACATATGAAGGGTTAGTATCACATGGCATAACAAACAAACATGGAACACATAGTAGCAATAATAAAGATAAGCAAACATTATGTAAAACATAATAAAATACATCCATTATTATGGCCCCGAAGAATAATCTTCAAAATCATCCATCGATAAATTTTCAAAAATCTTCAGCCGCCTGTTTGACTGCCTAAACGAGCTCAGAATGGCTTGAAAAATCTGGAGATGGCTCCCATCTCAGCCTGTAGGTCTCGTATCCAAAATCTGTAGCCAGAACAGCGAAGCAGCCACGAAAACAGTATATAGCAGCGGAAGAACTCTATTTCTCGCATCTTCGTTGATCAAACAATTACATACGACAAATACAACAGAAAAATCTATTCTATTACATCAGATCATAATCTAAATTGAATACAATTCGAATTACATGATTACAATCAAAATTTAAAACTAATCATGATCAACCCTCATGATTTAATTTACAACCACGATAAACCATGTGGGATCCAAAAACATAATTACAACCATGGCCATAATAGTGGATAACAACCTGCATCAAAAAACAATACAAACCCAACACTATATACATACATAATTACAACATGGACATCATATCATATAACGCAGAACCCTAGAACCTGGCTCTTGATGCCAATTGTTGGGACAATCGAACATTGATGTTGCATTTTATGATATGAAAATGAATGAGTTTGAATAGAAAGTTAACCTTAATCGTTATGGCGCAAGCGATTCAAATCCACGTCTTCTACTGTATTCCCGTATTCACCTTGAGCGAAGTGTGGCCTTCGATCCTCCCAAGGTGAAAGTGTTTGACCTAAAACCAATCATGTATGATGAGTTAGGAAAAACTTTCTGCTACTCTTATTTGATTTCATTTGATAATAATAAAGTATTTATGTTACGGGATTAATCTATTTGAAGCGTATTAAATAAGATGTTCCATAATTTAGAGCAAAACTTCTAGAATTATAATGAGATTGTAATAATGAGATCTAGAAAATAATAGCTTTAGACTTAAACAGTTCCTGATCATAGGATAACTAATTGGAAATTGGTAAATCCGTAAAGATCAGTACATACTAAGCTAGCCCTCTTAGGAGGGTGTCTGTTTTCATAGACATTTGTGTGGTGACACTATAGCTAGTATGTACGTGCTTATTAAGGAATAAGTTCACTGAACATGACTCGATAAGTAGAACAATTAATGGAGTTTACTCACGTGTCGATAGTTGTTTATTAAGTAAATAGTTGTACAAGTATCCTTAGACTTGAGATCGTTAGAGTAATCTCGTACACAATGATTTATGCTTTGGTTTAGTCCTTAGTCTCTAGGACATTCATTAGATTCATTCTGGGCATAGTGATTTGTGTATGGAGATAGTTAACGGATCAATAAAGGATCTGCCCCTTTCAGTAAATGAAGTGAATATCATATGTTATTCTTAGATATGCAAGTTCAGGAATCTCTGGCCAGAGTGAATGAAATTAGAAAGGGTTTCTAATTTGCATTAAAAGGAACTTTGCATTATGAATAAGAAATCATATGATTAAATTAGATAGGCTTGACACGAGTTCCATGCCTTGTATTTAATCGGGATATTGAAGGGTAGAAGGAATTAATTGTACGGTAACTAATTACTGACAGGTTCTAAGTATTCTAAGCAATGATTTCGTATTATCTGGATAGTCGCGATATATTGAGAAGCATCACTCACGATTTAGAATAAATATAATTAATCAGATTAAGTATATTTAATGAATTAATAGAATTCATATAAATAATAAATAAAATATTTATTATTATTTATTTCTACTACCGGCTTAATATTGAACCTAAAGAGTCACACCATAAAAGAGATTAAATTATAGATGAAGGAATAATTAATAATAGCTAGTCATTATTTATTTATGAAATAAATAATTACTTAGCAAATTTTATAAATTAATTAAATGAGATTTAATTGATTATAAATTATTTAAGATAAGATCTTAATATTATTAATTAAATATTTAATTAAAGTAATTAAATATGAAGAGAGAATAATTTTCTAAAAGAGTTTAGAAAAAGGAATTAATGATTAAAATAGTTTTAATCATTAACTAATTAATTAATAAGATTAATTAATTAAAAAGAGAATTAATAATAAGATATTTATAGAAAATATCTTAGCTGAGATATGTGCCTATAAATATAGGATTATAAACCCTAAGAAATAAAACCCTAATATTTGTGAGAAATATTTTAAAAGGGAGGCAACCCTAATTTCCTCTCTAGCCTCCTCCTTCATCTTTTAGTTTGATTCTTGGTGGATATCTTTAGAGCACTCCACACTTGAGGGGTGATTGCAAGGATTGAAGAACAAGATCTTCTCTAGCTGTTGCCGGAAAGCAATCGAGGTATTCTTCAATTTATAAAATAGTTTTTGTATCTATATGTATGTATACATAGGAATATATGTAAATAAATATTATTTAATGCTTCCGCTAGTGCATAAATTCCTACAATGGTATCAGAGCATAGGTTGTATGCATGTAGATTCGTGGTCAAGTTTCAGAATTTTATGAGCATGTATGTATTTTTTATGATTTATACAAGCAATATCATGTTTTAATTATGATTAATATGATATTGTTCGTCAAAATTGTTTTGATAATTTTCATGGGTTCTATAAGTGTTGTAGATCGTCCAGTTAATTTTTCATAATTTTATGATGCGTAGACTATTTATTATGAATTTTGAAAGCAATGATAATGATTTAATTATGATTAATTCATTACTGTTCCTCAAAATTTATTTTATATTTTTCATGTGTTCTACAAGTGTTGTAGATCGCCCAGGTATTTTTAGAATATTTTTCTGAGCAATAGATTATTTATTATGGATTTTTAAAGTTGTTTTTAATTAATTCGTAATTAAATAATAATATCTGAAAAAAAAAGGTGTAACGCATTATGCGCATGCGTTACAAGCTAAAAAAGGGTTTTTGGGTTGTAACGCATACCCGAGATGCATGACAGGGTGTCTTGCACGTGCATAACGCGAGTGCGCGCATGGGGATGCGTCAGAAATTTTTCGGGGCTCGTGCGGGCGTGTGGGAGCTCAGAATGGGGCGTGTAATATACCGTTGGATTCTTTTTTCCGGGACGGTTCTAATGGTATATTACAATAATTTTTCTGAAATTGTTTCAGACTGTTTAGAGCTTCCAAAAGTGTTTTAAAGCAAGTTTTAACTATTTTAAGTTGCTTTTAAATATACCATGTGATACATAGAGATGATAATGCTTATATGTTGTAATATATGATTTAACATGCCTACCTTATATTTATTCGTGATTATATATATGTGATATATGCTTGAATTATCATGAGATGATAGATTTAGGTGAACTTAATTAACATAAGGCGTATGTTAGACAATCTAGAATAGTGAAATTATTTCGTGACCTTAATTTACATATTATGAATACAATCATGAGATTTTTGTGTTTATGAAACACGTGATTGAATATGAATTTTCAACTTAAGTGAAAGGATGATTCTGTCAAACAACAGATGTTCTATCTGTAAGAAAGGGGGTTATTAAGAGACGCCTCTTGACAATGCTCCACCCCTGGCCTGGGATGACTCCAAGTATCAATAGTCGATTTGAAATATTTAATCCAATCTAAAAGAATCTCTTTATAATATGATTATGATTGTAACGTAATATAATCCCCTAAAATATAAAGAATATCAAGTAGTAATTGGCCATAAAACACAAAGGGCTTGTGTTGGTCATAGCCTTCCAACATAATAGAAAGTATTTCTTGTTTTTGAAACTCTGTCGTTTCGTGCTACAGCCGAGGGCGTTGTTTCCGAAAGAAGAGATACTTATCTATAACATGAGATGTGTATGATTAATTGGAATCTTATGGTCGTTACGTGCTACAGCCGTGGGCTATTTGAAACTAGTTTAATTATACGAGATGTTGGGATTGACTTGACTTAGAATATTGAGTTTGTCGTGCCACAGCCGTGACTCAAGTATTCAAGAGGCTAAAGTAAGATTAGGGAATAACATGAGATGTAGCTGACAAGAGTTGTCTGCCTATTGAACGTTACATGGCGTTTCGTGCTACAGCCGAGGTTGTGTGATGGAATGTAGGATCCCTATCCTACTATCGTTATGAATGCTTAATTTCAATAAGGGATATAGAAATTAGATAGAATAGTGGGAGGCACTTATGAATAAAGACCCGATTCATATGGTGTTTTAGATAATGAAATAGAGTATTTGCTAAATGTTGTTATGTGTTTATTATTTGCAGATTTACTATATACATAATGTCTTCTGCACTATCACTCCGTTGCATGCTCAATGCACACAAATTAACTGGTCCCAACTATGTTGATTGGCTTCGAAACTTGAGAATTGTTCTCAGGATTGAGAAGAAGGAATATGTACTAGACTCACCTAAACCTGCTGAACCTGCTCAGGATGCACATAATGATGAACATATTGTGTATCGTAATTGGATAGATGATGCAAGAGTTGCACAGTGTGTTATGCTGGGATCCATGAATGATGAGCTCCAAAAGCAACACGAGCATATGGATGCTCACTCTATCCTTATGCATCTACAAGATTTGTATGATGTGGCAGGAAGGACAACTCGATATGAGATATCGAAGGAGCTGTTCTGTTGTAGGATGACTGAGGGATCATCTGTGAATGTTCATGTGCTCAAGATGATCAATTTGATCGAGCGTCTTGGACAACTTGGATTTGTCATAGATGGGGAGCTGAGTCAAGATCTGGTCTTGCAATCACTTCCAGATTCATTCTCATAGTTCATTGTGAACTTTCACATGAACAAGTTAGATGTCAGCTTGCCTGAACTCCATAACATGCTGAAAACTGCTGAGTCGAATTTTCCTACAAAGAAGAGTTCTGTTCTTCTAATTGGTGAAGGCCCTAACCCTAAGAAGAGGAAGAGGAGCCCTCCTAAGAAGAAGAAGAAGGTAGGTGAGAAAAGGCCAGTTCCGCCAAAAGCTGAAGATCCCAAAAGCAAAGTTGTTTGCTTTCACTGCAACCAAGTGGGGCACTGGAAGAGAAACTGTAAGGCTTACCTTGCAGAGTTGAAGAAAAAGAAGGGTGGTGAGACTATCGCTTCTGCTTCAGGTATGTTCATGATCGAAATAAATATGTCACTTAATCAAACTTCTACTTGGGTATTAGATACCGCCTGTGGTTCTCACATTTGCAATTCGTTGCAGGGACTACGGAGAAGTAAGACTCTTAAAGAAGATGAGGTGATCCTACGTATGGGCAATAGAGCAAGAGTTGTTGTTGTAGCTGTAGGATCGTTTGATTTACTTATGCCTACGGGAAAGACTATTATTTTGGATAATTGTTATTTTGTTCCCTCAATTATGAGGAATATTATTTCTATTCCCATGTTAGACTTGGATGGTTTTTCGTTTGTTATTGAGAATAATAAATGTTCAATTTTTAGAAATAATGTTCTTTATGGTGTTGGTATTTTAAATAATGGTTTGTATGTATGTGACGTAGAACATAGTTTACTTCAAATTGAACATAGTAATAAAAGAAAAAGAGATGATGAAAATCCCACCTACTTGTGGCACTACAGACTTGGTCATATGGTGAAAATAAACTTAAGACATTGCATAAGGAAGGGTTACTAGAACCTTTTGATTTTGAATCATATCCTACATGCGAGTCTTGTCTGTTTGGCAAAATGACCAAATCTCCATTTAGTGGACATAGAGAAAGAGTTGCGGAGTTGCTTGGATTGGTACATACAGATGTGTGTGGGCCGATGTCCACGCAAGCCATGGGTGGATTTTTATACTTCATTACTTTTACAGATGATCGATCTAGATTTGGATATGTGTATTTGATGAAATACAAATCCGAAGCCTTTGAAAAGTTCAAAGAATATAAGTATGAAGTAAAGAAACAAACCAAGTATAGTATTAAAACCCTTCGATCAGATCGAGGAGGTGAATACTTAAGTGGCGAGTTTCTAGATTATCTCAAAGAAAATGGTATAGTCTCTCAATGGACTCCTCCGGCCACTCCCCAGTTGAATGGAGTATCCGAAAGGAGAAATCGAACTTTGTTGGACATGGTTCAATCCATGATGAGCTATACAGATCTTCCAGTATCACTTTGGGGTTATGCATTGGAAACATCAGCATATATATTGAACAAGGTGCCTTCCAAATCTGTTCCTCAAACTCCGTATGAGATATGGAAAGAAAGGAAACCGAGTCTTAAGCACGTTAAGATTTGGGGATATCCGGCTTATGTCAAGAAAGTTGACCCCGATAAGCTAGAATCTCGATCCGTGAAATGTAGGTTTGTAGGATATCCTAAAGAGACTTTAGGGTATTACTTTTACACCGAACAAAGGGTATTTGTCTCCCGACATGCTACCTTCCTGGAAAAATAGTTTATCCTTGAAGGGAATAGTGGGAGCAAGATTGAACTTGATGAAGTTCATGAAGAACAAACTACTACGGTTCAAGAGGAAACACCTGTTCATATTGAACAACCTTCCGTAGAACAGCCCATCCGTAGATCACAAAGGGTGTCTCACAAACCTGAGAGGTATTATGGCCTTGTCATTGAGAATGATAATGAATTGGCGGTCATTGATGGAGACGACCCTATGACCTTCAACGAGGCTGTGAGTAGTGTTGACTCAGAGAAATGGCAGAGTGCCATGAAATCCGAAATGGACTCCATGTATGCCAACCAAGTATGGACTTTGGTAGAGGCACCCAAGGATATGAAGCCTATAGGGTGCAAGTGGGTATACAAGAGAAAGATTGGAGCAAATGGGCAGGTAGAGACCTACAAGGCCAGGCTCGTGGTAAAAGAATTCAAACAAAGACAACGGATTGACTTTGATGAAACTTTTTCACATGTAGCCTTGCTCAAATCAATTCGGATTTTACTTGTTATTGCATCTTACTATGACTATGAGATCTGGCAAATGGATGTAAAGACAGCTTTCCTAAATGGGGAACTTGAAGAAGAAGTGTATATGACACAGCCAGAGGGTTTTATTTCCATAGGAAATGAACATCTAGTATGTAAGCTACTACGAAACATATATGGGCTAAAGCAAGCTTCTCGAAGATAGAACATTCGTTTTGATGAGACAATCAAAGAGTTTGATTTTATCAAAAACATAGATGAACCATGTGTCTACAAGAAGGTTAGTGGGAGCGCAGTAACATTTTTTATTCTGTATGTAGATGACATACTCTTAATAGGAAATGACATACTAATGCTGCAATCAGTAAAAATGTGGTTATCAAAGAACTTCACTATGAAGGACTTGGGAGAAGCGTCCTACATTCTTGGTATGAAGATCTATAGAGATAGATCAAGAAGAATGATAGGTCTAACCCAAGGTACGTACATCGATAAGGTGCTTAAAAGGTTTAGCATGGAAAACTCCAAGAGAGGTCTCATACCGATGAGCCATGGAGTCTCCCTTTCTGACAAGATGTCTCCTAAGACACCTGAAGAAAGAGAGCGTATGAGTAGGATTCCTTATGCGTCGGTAATAGGATCTATCATGTACGCGATGTTATGTACTAGACCAGATGTTGCTCACTCAATTAGTGTGACTAGCAGATATCAGTCAAATCCAGGTGAAGACCACTAGAAAGCAGTGAAGAACATCCTTAAGTACTTGAGAAGGACTAATGATATTTTTCTTGTTTTTGGTGGGTCTGAGTTGAAAATAGAGGGTATCACTGACTCTAGTTTTCAGTCAGAGTCTGATGATAGTACATCCATGTCAGGTTATGTGTTTACTCTAAATGGTGGGGCGATTAGTTGGAGAATTCGTAAGCAATCTACGACGGCTGACTCCACAGCAGAAGCAGAGTATATAGCTGCAAGTGAGGCTATAAAGGAAGCTGTTTGGATGAAGAAATTTATTTCTGAGTTGGGAGTAGTTCCTGGCATAGAGGGGCCTATTGTGACAATAACGCTGCAATTGCTCAAGCCAAGGAACCGAGGTCTCACAAGAATACCAAACATATATTGCGGCGGTTTCATTTGATTAGGGAGATCATTGAAAGAGGAGATGTCAAGATCGAAAGAGTTGACACACATAACAACATAGCAGACCCGTTCACGAAGCCGCTGTCTCAGTTAAATTTTGATCGTCATAAGGAGCGAATGGGTATTAGATACCAGAGTGATTGGCTTTAGGCCAAGTGGGAGATTGAAAGTGTTTGACCTAAAACCAATCATGTATGATGAGTTAGGAAAAACTTTCTGCTACTCTTATTTGATTTCATTTTATAATAATAAAGTATTTATGTTACGGTCTTAATCTATTTGAAGTGTATTAAATAAGATGTTCCATAACTTAGAGCAAAGCTTCTAGAATTATAATGAGATTGTAATAATGAGATCTAGAAGATAATAGCTTTAGACTTAAACAGTTCCTGATCATAGGATAACTAATTGGAAATTGGTAAATCCGTAAAGATCAGTACATACTAAGTTAGCTCTCTTAGGAGGATGTCTGTTCTCATAGACATTTGTGTGGTGACACTATAGCTAGTATATAGGTGCATATTAAGGAATAAGTTCACTGAACATGACTCGATAAGTAGAACAACTAATGGAGTTTACTCACGTGTCGATAGTTGTTTATTAAGTAAATAGTTATACAAGTATCCTTAGACTTGAGATCGTTAGAGTAATCTCGTACACAATGATTTATGCTTTGGTTTAGTCCTTAGTCTCTAGGACATTCATTAGGTCCATTCTGGGCATAGTGATTTGTGTATGGAGATAGTTAACGGATCAATAAAGGATCTGCCCCTTCCAGTAAATGAAGTGAATATCCTATGTTATTCTTAGATATGCAAGTTCAGGAATCTCTGGCCAGAGTGAATGAAATTAGAAAAAGTTTCTAATTTGCATTAAAAGGAACTTTGCATTATGAATAAGAAATCATATGATTAAATTAGATAGGCTTGACACGAGTTCCATGCCTTGTATTTAATCGGGATATTGAAGGGTGGAAGGAATTAATTTTACGATAACTAATTACTGACAGGTTCTAAGTATTCTAAGCAATGATTTCGTATTATCTGGATAGTCGCGATATGTTGAGAAGCATCACTCACGATGTAGAATAAATATAATTAATCAGATTAATATTTAATGAATTAATAGAATTCATATAAATAATAAATAAAATGTTTAATATTATTTATTTCTACTACCGGTTTAATATTGAACCTAAAGAGTCACACCATAAAAGAGATTAAATTATTGATGAAGGAATAATTAATAATAGCTAGTCATTATTTATTTATGAAATAAATAATTACTTAACAAATTTTATAAATTAATTAAATGAGATTGAATTGATTATAAATTATTTAAGATAAGATCTTAATATTATTAATTAAATATTTAATTAAAGTAATTAAATATGAAGAGAGAATAATTTTCTAAAAGAGTTTAGAAAAAGGAATTAATGATTAAAATAGTTTTAATCATTAACTAATTAATTAATAAGATTAATTAATTAAAAAGAGAATTAATAATAAGATATTTATAGAAAATTCTCAGTTGAGATATTTGCCTATAAATATAGGATTATAAACCCTAATAAATAAAACCCTAATATTTGTGAGAAATATTTTAAAAGGGAGGCAACCCTAATTTCCTCTCTAGCATCCTCCTTCATCTATTAGTTTGATTCTTGGTGGATATCTTTAGAGCACTCCACACTTGAGGGGTGATTGCAAGGATTGAAGAACAAGATCATCTCTAGCTGTTGCCGGAAAGGAATCGAGGTATTCTTCAATTTATAAAATAGTTTTTGTATATATATGTATGTATACATAGGAATATATGCAAATAAATGTTATTCAATGCTTCCGCAGGTGCATAAATTCCTACACAAGGTTGCCTCCCTTCTAGCTTTGAGATCTTAGAACCCTAGTTCTTGGTTGCCTCCTTGAACGACTGCTCACAAAAACCCTAGTTTTCTAACCCTTAGCTAGAAGAGAATAAGATGAATATATTGGCTACAGTAGGGATACTGGATAATTAGGTCGGGTCTTCCAATGACATTCTGGGTCAAGCCCAATGTCATTAAATATTAATTCAATCCACTAAAAAATTAATATTTGCACTACCTCTCCTAATGCCGTAATTTAATTATTTAATTCGGCTCCAATATTATTTGCTTATTAAATTCCCCATGTTTAAGATATCGAATGTCCATTAATTAAATTAATTTCTGATAATTAATTTAATCAATATCTTTTATCCTTGATCATCCACTCAACCTTATAATTATGCCAGAACAAATCTGCCTGGAGGACTAAAGCATAATTATCTTTATGAGCTTTCAAGAGGACATCACCACCCGAATATTTTCGGACACGATTTCCTTTTATAATCAATATCCCACTCTATATGCAATGTCATTATCCAAAACATAATATTGTGATTAACAAAAAATCACATCACATATGAATCAAAACATATGCATTGCATACAAGTGTCAATCACTGTATCCGGATTAAAAACCTAAGCAATAATAATATTATAGAATCTTAGTTCTTCTTTATTGTCAGAATAGAAGAATAATTCTAATATTTTAATCCCGATCAATATACACAAAATATACAAGTATTATGCAATAATCAAGATAGATTATTACCGAATAATACTTCAGTCATTTCAGTGGTCTGTTTAACTCCAATTAAACTGTGAACATTTATTATATTATATATAGACACTAACAATCTAATCTTCTGGTATCCCATTTGATACTAGATTATTCACAATATATAATATACAAACAGTGTTAAAATATGCATTCAAGATTCTCGATAAAAAGGACAATGTCATATACTTCAAACGAATAGTTCAGTATACTCCCTAACATCCCTTAGGCACAACAAAAGTTTTTTGGCTCCTATACACTGCACTCACTCCACAGGCGCAAGAAAGGACTAACATTGTGAGGAACAAATCAAGTTTAATTGATTTGAAAAGTCTACACCATATAAACAAAATGACGTGCTCATTTTGAATTATTTAAATATATAACTATACAGAGAGATACGAGAGGAAATTGAAGCCGGAGAAGAAGAAGAAAAAGCCATACATATACCTTCTTCAACGGAGTTTTATATTCTAGCCGGTTAATTATGTTTTAAATACAAAGTGCTATTGTAAAACACTCTCTGTTAGCTTGATTCTGTTAGTACAAACATATAGTCAAATATTGTATAGGGATTAAGTTATATCTCTTTGTAGAAACAAAGAACTAATATGTTCTTTGGAAACCAGTTATATTTTTAACTGGGTGTAGCAACCACAGGGTTTATATACGAAAGATGTATTCCCCAAAACTTGTCTCATTAAATTACTTGCTAATTTTCTAGAACATTAATGATTATTCATAAACACAGAAAATTAGTAATCCAGCCTCCTAAACACTATTCCACAAAAGATTCGAAAGAATTTTTTAATTGAGTGAGTATTGTATTCAACCCTCCCTTCTACGATACTTCGGGATCCAACAATTGGTATCAGAGCAGACTAATTGAAATACAAATCAAGATTCACAACTCAATGAAGCTCAGAGTATCGAAGCTGTTTGGACTACACATGATTAGAGGACTTGATAAATAAATTTATTTTATATGTTTAAATTTTGAAAAGTTTATTTTATATATTTATTTTTAATAAATTTATTTTATAAATTTAATTTAAATAAATTTATTTTATAAATTTAATTTAAAATAAATCTAAGATTTAAAATTAAGTAAATTTATTTTTATAACTTAAATATATATATATATATATATATATATATATATATATATATATATTTGTCTATTTTAGGTTTACAGCATTTCAGCGTCACTCACACCATTTGCATTCTACTTCAAGTTTACATCTCAATTTAATTTTTATTTTAGATTTATTTATTTTTCCATAAAATTTAAAATTCTTGAAAAATAAAAAATTTCTTAAGTATTAATTTACGATATTTTAATTTTTAAGAAAATTCGAAATTCATGAAAATTAATATGTTGTAAATTTTTATTTTTGATTAATTTATTTTTAAAGAATTTAAAAATTCTATGAACTTAAATTTTCTTAAATATTAATTAGAGGATGCTCAAGGAGTAGTGGATGAAGATTTTTTCGGGTATTGAAGACAACTAAAATTGACTGAAGTTTATCTAATGAAGTTAATTCTGGAACATGTTGAAGAAGAAGTGGTACTAATTTCTTCAAAGGTCTACTTCATAGGATATCACTAATATTTTGGAAGCTACAAAAGAAGAAATTAATTTGGGTTCAATTTTCGATTAATTTGAGTTGAATTTTTGGATGAAAATTCTTAGAGGTTGAAGTAGTGAAGGAGAACAGACTGGACTACCTAGCATCTCAGTATAAACCTTAAAGATTATTCTATAGGGAGATTACAGGCAGATCGTACTAACACTTTTGATCATCTGGAACATAAGATTACAACTAACATAGATTTAAGGATACAACCACATTGTCTTTAGAAGAACTGTATGTGTTAAAGGCCTATGAACTAGAACAAGAGCTGAAGAAGATAATATTTGGTAAAACAGGTTGTTAGTATATCCATTATATTTGGACCCAGAAACCTAATTTGATTGAAGTCAAGGTTGAGAACCTCTGAACAGAAACAAAATGATCCTAGAAGCTGAATTGAAGATGTTGTAGCTCGAGGTAGTGGTCAAGGTGTTATAAGTGAATTTTACACTTTGGAATAACCTAAGAACTGGACTGCAAGTCAAACTTGTAGGGCAACAAGAAGTTCAGTGACATCAGATTCAGACAGAATCCCAATTCTAAATCTAAGGTCCTTACCTATAGATTCCATGAAGGAAATTTTCAAAAACAGTTTAAGAGGCGGTTACAAGACAGGAATGGTTTAAAATAGAAAGACAAGATCAGGGGTTTGCTACACAGTTTGAGTATGAAATTGGTGAGAGGACTGCTTCATATGGAATTCTATTTAGACGGACATTTTGAAGTATATCATATAGGGAAGTCAATGAAAAATTACACTGAAGCAAATTATGTCATAGAAGAAATATGCTTAGTGGTGGTTGATGACAACCCTAGTTACAAGTTGGTGATGTTCGTGCATTTAACAGACAAAATATCAAAAATGGTAATTGATCACATCAGGTATATCAAATTGGAAGCAAAGTAAGTTGTGAGAACTTTGAAGTCAGATATTGGAACTGAATTTCGTGAATGAAATTCTAAATGAAGTCTGCACTGATAAAGGCACTTTGAAGCTGAAACAATTAACACAACATGCTATTTTATTCAAAAAATATTGAGAAAAGACATCATATGAGTTAATGGCCAACCAGAAGCAAACACTGAAGCTCTTTCGTGTGTTTGGAGGAAATTGATATTTATTGAAGATTTATATGAGTATTTTGGCAAGTTTGAGGTTAAGGCTCATGAAATAATTTTCTAGGCTACTCATTGAAGTCGAAAGCTTTCAAGACATATGTGATTGAAAACCAGAAGGTGATTGGAAGTCTGAGTGTATCGTTCGATTACACGAAGCTCCCAAGCATTGAAATGAATGAATATTATGAATCTTTGAAGTTTGACATCCCGTCAGAGTCAAATTCATATACTGATGTTGATACTGAAGTTGCAGAAGGAATCAATGATAGTGATGATGATTCAGATTCTATTAGTAGAAATGGTAGTGAATCTACACAACTCGTGAACTTGAACATAATCCACTGTATAAGGTAAAGGATCTTCAACACATCCTAGCAGCAACTCAGGGAGAGCAAATAAAAGAAGGATCTACTAGTCGTACTCAACACAATGAAGATCAAAGGAATACATTAAGAACATATCTGCCAAGACAAAAGGTTTGAAGTCAAAGTCATTCATAGAGTCTAGTTCTTAGTAAACCAGATTATTGAGTAAAACCTAGAAGTGCTAATCAAAATGAACACATATTTTTTGGGACCTAACATCTAGAATCCCAAAGAATACTGAAGAAGCACTGATTGATCCATATTGGGTGACTATAATACAAGATGATCTTAATCAGTTCAAAGCCAGAAACTATTGAAGCTGGAACTCCGACCACAAGACAAGACTTTCTTTGGTATTGTAAGGGTTTATAGAGATTGGATGATTATTGGCATTGTTACGAGGAACAAAGCCAAACTGGTTGCTACAGGTTACTATAAAGTAGAGGTTATCAACGATGATAGAAACATAATCTTCGGGACTTTCAAGTTCAAACAGTAAGCACCAGTGACGAGACATGATCCTTTTAGGGCCTAACAAGATGAGGACCTAATAACATGATATTCTTAGACCTGTTACACATTCAAACATGAAGATCTATCAGATGAATGTAAACAAGGGCACTCTTGGATGGTGAGTTAGAAGTTGAAGTTCATGTATAACATTTCCTGGACTTTGAAGTTGCAGATACATTGGAATTTGTATATCATTCTCTTCACAAGCTCTCCATGAATGGAGTTAGAGATTCGAGCAAATCGTCAAGGACATGGTATGACACTCTAACTGCTAATTACTTAAAAATGATTTGATATTAGAGTAGTTATACATAGAGTTGTAAACAAACCAAGCTGAACTCGAGATCGACTCGGAAAAAACCCTACTCGACTAGGCTCGGTTCGTTACCGAACTCAAGTTCGGCAAGAAAAAAAAAGCTCGTTAAGCTTAATGAGTCGAGTCGAGTTTTTTGGTTGTTCGACTCGACTCGACTCGGTACTCGACTCGGTACTCGATAAAAAATATAAAAATATATATATTTTTATTGTTTTAGTTTTTAGTGTTTTAATTTTATTTTTTAGTATTTTAATTTTAGTTTTTAGTGTTTTAATTTTAATTTTTAGTTTTTAGTGTTTTAATTTTAGTTTTTATTTCAAAAATAAGCCCAAAAAAAAAAAAAAAAAAAAATATCGAAAAATTCGGTTATACTCGGGATCGACTCGGTAGGCTCATTACCGACTCGACTCGACTCGGGTAGTTAACGAATCCGAGTTCGGCAAAAAAAAAGCTCGTTAAGGTAATCGAGCTCGAGCTCAACTCAGTTAGAAAAAACTCGAGATCGACTCGACTCGGTAGAAACTCGTCTCGTTTATAGCCCTAGTTATACACATATATATCTCTAGAATACAAAGCACATACAATGTAATATATCTGCAAGTATACCATGAGTGTATTATATGTGGGTCTACTAAATAAACTTGGCAAGAGATATTTGTTAAGTAAATGCAGAGTAGGTATAACATGAGCATGTTGGAAGAGTCGCAATTCTTTTTGGATTATAATTAATTCAAAAGAATGAAGAAAATTAAAGTAAGTCAAGCATGTTTTGAAGATGCTCAATTTAGAATATTCTAGACCTACCAAAACTTCTTACCAACAAACCACTAAGCTTGATCAGGGCAAATCAAGTATATGAACTGAAGTGACAAGCTATAGAGGTATGATCAGCTCATTACTTATTCAAGTGCATACAAACCACATATTTTATTCTCGATATGCCCATGTGTAAGTTTCCAAGTCGATACTAGAGAATTTTATCTTATAGTTAAGTTATGAATTGTTAGTTATCTTAGGGAATCACCAATTCATAGAATCAGGTACCCTGAAGATAATAGGTTTAACCTAATTGGCTATATAGATATAGATGAAGCAGGTTGTAAGAAAGACAATGAAGTCATTCCTAGAAGCTGTCAATTTCGTGAAAGAGGTTGATTTCTTGTTGAAATAAGATGAAGCATTCAACACACATAGTTGTAGCAAAAGATAAAATTAAAGCAGCTAGTGAATGTGATGCTCTGATCTTCTGGACACAGAAACTTCTTCAACTCCAACAACTCTGTTGATCTCTCCACACCACTTAATGAACAAGCTAATGGACACCAGGTATCATTTCTTTCGAGATTGTCCTTAGTAGAATCACTTGTAGATCTTTGCTAAATAACTTGATGAATTTATTTTATCTAAGTTGGATAGTGAACTTGGGATGTTATTTATATGCATATTTGTTAGTAATCCCATTTGTAAGGAATTATTAAATGAGCTCACAAGTATTACATTTTTAATATTTAAAGGACTTGTGAATTTATTTGAAATCCAGTACCTCTTGCTTTTTGCTATTAGTTTAATTATCTTGTTTACAATGTTATATGCATATGTGGTAATTAGATTTTTTAGCATAAGTTAGCAGCATAATTATTTGTATGATAAATATTTGACGAATATTAGTCAATGATATCTTGCTTAATTACTCTGATATTTTGCTATGTTATTTTTAAGTATTTTGTTACAAATAATTGTGGTACTTTTGGTATTAGGGACGTTATTTAGAATTTTTGTTCTAAATAATTAACGTATATTTCAAAACTCACTAATATTAGAAGACAAAGTATTTTCTCAGTCATGTGTATAAAATTCTCAATGTTTTATATACTTAGAAAATATTTCTAAAATTTGATTTTATTTGCGAGGAGTTATAATTAGGATCACAAGTATTAAATGCCAATATTTAAAGGATTTGTGAATTTCTTTTCAACTATTTTCTCGAGCTTACATATATCAATAATAATTTTTATGAGTATAATTGTAATATGCTAGAGTGACAATTATTAGATACTGCGTAGGAAGTTAGATGCTAATATTCAATCCTATGAAATTATTAATAAATATCAAGTAATGATATTTTGTTAATGTTTCCATACAATTAATTGTGATATTTTTAATAATAGTGATAATACATGTTGTTTATCTGAAATCACTAATAATAAAAATATGTCTAAATGCTTATTGTCTGAATAATTGCCATGTATTATTTAATTTATATATGCATGTCTGTGGTAACTGTTTAGTATTACATAAGTATTACTATTAGTTTTCTTTCTTTAACTGAATTTTAAACCTGAATGTATTGAAAAGAATTTCTTGTCTATTTCTTTTCCAAAATGTTTTATCTTACAATACATTCACTTTCTATCAGTTTTAGAGAAGAAAACATCAAAATTCTTTTTCAAAATTTCTCTTTTGAAAATCTTTTGATTTACAGCCCTTCTTTATTTTCTAAATTCTTGGGTGTGAATAAAACTTTTCTTGAGGATAATTTTTCTCCTATCTTGAGGATATATTTTATCCTCTCACAAAAACTGGTTTTAAATGCTATATTTTCAAAACAGTTTTCTCTCTTAATATTTCTTTTAAAGTGGCAGAAACTTTGTGACTGTTATTTTATTAGAAGAAATTGTTTTTAACTTCGAGGTATCAATCACTTGTAAAATGATTTGTTTTTAAACAATTGTTTCAATGTATGTTTCACATTGAATCATAGTACCTAAATAGTGGTTGTTGCTTTGAATGCCTGTTGTTAAGCATACATTCACCCTTGTTGTCATGTATTTTCTTTTTAAGACAGAGATATTATCAGGCAGACGAAAATGATATAAATCATAATTACATTATGAGTCAGAAAATCATAGTCTTCTATCTGATAAGGATGTTTTGCAAATATGTTTTCAAAACATACAGTGCTAAGGTTAAATGGAAAAGAGTCATTTTATCGAGATATAGTTGGTAAGAGAGGTGAATTTCTTCTTTGGTGAAAATTCTCGTGTTTTATTATGGGAAGTTTGCCTTATAAGAAATTCTTAAGGGATAGAAACTGAAAGGCATAGGTGTACTGACTTGTAACACTTAATTATTTTGTAACTCAACTAAGTAAAAGATAAAACAACAGCAAAACAAGAGAAACTGAAGAAGCACATGGAATCAATCAACTGAAGAAATGGTAATTATACTTGGTAACTACAAGTAACTAATTTGGTTAATCAAGGATGCATAAGTGAGAAGAAGTTCAATCTGAGTATTGCTCATGCCCTAACTTATCTAATGGAGAATCAAATTAATGTCAAAGAAGTATCAAGAAGACCAAAGTGATTTCATGTAATGTATATCAACATCTGGATAATGCAAAGGTTAATCAACAAATGAGAACTGACATTCAGAAGCAAGAACCCCTACAAGACTAGTCACTTATGAACCAGACCATTGCATCAAGTGTCAGGACATTAGAGGCGAGTTCATGTCAGTAATAGAAGATCTCATTTGAATTGAGTGAGGAAAAGAAATTGAAGAAGCTAGGGAAACTTGCTCATAAAGGTTAATCCTCAATTAGTCACTAAAGAAGGTCAACATTGGATGTGTGCATATTTGCCAAGGCAAATGTCGATCCACAGCAGATCGAGATGCGGGTCGAGATTTATAATTGAAGTAAAACATTGCAAAGGCAAATCTCGATCCACGGTAGATCGAGATCGAGATTCTCCCAGATCGAGATTCTCCCAGATCGAGATCGAGTTCTTCACAGATCGAGATCGAGATGGGTCCAGGCGAAGATCGAGATGCGGGTAGATATGTAACATTTAATGTTCAAGGGACAAGTGGCTTATTGTGAACGGTTGATCCAGAGTTGTTGGGAAAGTACTTTTTGTTGTCGAAGTCCTGATTGGGCCACGTACACAAAAAGGACAAGATCAAGACTACATGACATTATAAAAGCAGCACTTTGTTTTTATTAGAAAAATAGACTTTCATCATCTCTATAATTCAACGATATTTTTAAGAGAGAGCATTTACTGTAAAACAAAAAGTGAGAGAGAGGATCAGTTGAATCTAGCTTTAATTGCTGTATTTATTGTTCAACTGATCATGATGTTTTTATGAATGTTGTAGCAAATCCATCAATGAATATAATGATATATTCTTGAAATTCTGTGTCATCATTTATTACCTGCATATTGTTTATTCTCTCATTATTTTTAAACAGTTGTATTCACCCCCCCCCCCCATCTACAACACTTTGGACCTAACAATTGGTATCAAAGCACCTGTTAAACACATCTAACAGAGATCCTATTGTGTTGTTTGAGTTGGTTCTTGAAAATCCCAGATCCATTTTTTTTCTTGAAGTTTGTGCCGAAAGTTTTTGTTTGTTTCTTCCTGGAAAAGTCATAGATCTAAAAAGTTCTAAGTAATGGTGTAAGGAATATTTGTACAAAATTCCAAAATATTGTACTTTAGAGCTTTGTGGATTTTCTTGTGGTCAAAGCTGGAATCAACTGATTGACTAAACAAAAAGGATATTTTCGAACTTCTGTCAACTAGGAAGTGAACATCTTTTTGTTTGGACTTGAGAAAGTGGTGGACCCTGCTACTGTTCCTGTGATTAGAACTAACTTGCTTGAATCTTAAGTGCAAAATCCATTGAATATTAAGTGTTGGATATTTAAAGTGAGATAATTAATTTTTCAAGTAAATACAATTTATTGTAATTTGAAAAGTGTATTATCTTAATTTTAAACTTTATTAAAATGGCCGCCGCACACAGATTTAAGATACCTCCGTTTGATGCACAACATTATGACGAATGGACCGGAAGGATGAGAGCTTACCTTGAATCAATAAACAAGGTATACTTGAGAATATTGGAAAACGGTCCATACATACCCATGAGAATTGAGCCAGAGCGAATGGAAGGAGGGATACTAATACCATCCCGGTCTGTTCCTAAAGAGGAAATGGAGTTTTCAGACGCAGATAAAGAATTGGTTGGTATGGATGCGTCGTTACGCAACGTCATAATTGAATCCCTAAACTCAGAGTACTATGTTCAAATAAAGGGATTAAAAACAGCTAAAGCCATGTGGGATAAACTGGCTGTGGTGATGGAGGGGACCGAGGAAGTTAGAGATAATCATAAACGCATTCCGATATCTGAATATGAATCGTTCACATGCGAACGAGGAGAAAGCATAGCGGATGTTTACAAACGTTACAGTAAATTGCTTATCAAGCTGAGTATAAGAGATAAAGTCTATCCAGTAGCAGATTCAAATATCAAGTTTCTCTTGAATTTGCCTAAACATCTGGAACACAGGATCACTGCCATTCGAGAGTCAAGAGATTTGAAAAACACTTCTCTCGAAAAGCTGTATGGTGTTTTGAAGACCTACGAGCTGGAGCAGGAACAAAATGACAGAAGAAGATCCTACAATAGTGGAGAAAACAAAGCGGTAAGTGAGTCTGGACTTGTAGCTGAAGAGTCTGCTGTAAAGGCACTTGCAGCTGTCTCATTGAAAACTGCTAATCCTGAAAAGGTGGTATTAGACATTGAAGATCCATCCGAAGAAAGTGAGGATGAATACTATACCCTTGAAGAGCTGGACAAATTAGAAGACAAGTCATACGCTTGTATTGCTCGAGAATTTGCTCATATCAGCTTCAGGAAGCAAAGAAGTGGTAAAGGACGATTTGGTAGTTCTTTCAGCCGAAGAGGCAGCAGTAGCAGCAGAGGCAGTAGTGTAAGTGGTCGGGGAAGTTACAGTGGCCGAGGTAGCACATCTGGTAGTGGCTACAGACCTAACCTGGTAGACAAGAACAAGTTCAGATGCTACAACTGCAATGAATTGGGGCACTTCGCAACAGAGTGCAAGAAGCCCAAGTACGTTCATCCCAAGGAATCCTATGCTTATCTGAAAAAGAAATATGATGCCTTGGTTAGCAAGCAACAGAAGGGAAGCCGGGCGTATGTTGTGACTGAAGGGAAGGGTTGGGACGAGTCTGATGAAGATGAAGATCAGGAGCTATGCAATTTTGCTTTAATGGAAAAATCTTCAGAACAATCAGAGGTACCAATTCTAACCGTAAATGAAATGTCTATTCCTGAGTACCAAAATGAATTAGCTGCCATGACTAAAGATATGTACAATCTCCAACTAAATCTAATTGCTGTTAATGAGGAAAATGCTAAACTCTCCCTTAAGAATAGACTTCTCGAGGCCAGGGTAGAGGAATTAGAATCAGGAGAAAGTAAAGAAAGGCAGTTAATGAATCAGGTAGACGTTTTAGAACACAAGCTTAAGATTAGGGAAGACCTTAACGAAGAACTTAAAAATGAATTAGCTGAGCTTAAAATAACATGTCAATCTTTTGAAGAAGCCGCTAATAAAGTTTTCGTAGAAAGGGACATGTACATGAAACTGGCAGGCAAGAGTAAAAATGAAAAAGTAAACATAGGACTTGACTACACACAGAAAAAGAAAAATAGGGCTGCTGAGTTGTTAGAGCCAGTGTTAGTCAAAGAAAATGTGCCTGAGGTTTTAATGGATGTTAGAAAACCTATCTTTAAGCAGTTTGAGCCCAGGACCATAGATCCTGTTGCTACTAAAATTGAACAAAAAATTAAAATTGAAAGAGATTCAGAAGAAAAAGTAGTAGAACCTACAACTTCCAAGAGAGCGAGTAAGATTGCTTATGCTAAGAGAGGTGTAGGAACCAAGGAGGCTAAGACGGTGTCATATAAACAATGGGTAGCAGGGTCAGACCAAATGAAAGCACCTGTAAAGGCAGTTAAAACTGAACTTGCATCTGTATCTACATCTACACGAGCTAGAAAGGCATGCTATATCTGTAATCAAACTGATCATTTGTCTTACTATTGCCCGTTCTATGTAGAGGAAGAAAAATCTGTTGGTTGTAATACCATGCCTGCAACTACTGCTTTGCCTAACATGCATGCAAATCATGCTAAATGCAATAATCCTAATTGTATGCCATGTGCTGTAAACATCATGCATGCTTATTTTAATTTAATGAATACTGCTAGTGCATCTGTTGAACATACATCTAGTAGTGGTAAGAAAAAGCATGCGGGGTCAAAGACTAAGACTTCAAGTCCTCCTAAAGTTAGGAGTGACCAGTCTACTCCCAAACCTGACAAACCAGTCAAGGTTGACAAGGGAAAATACAAACTCAAGATGAATGCCCCTGATGGCAACAAGGCAAAGCCTTCTGTATCTGAAAAGAAAAAGGAAATTATTGATGCCGGGCCCAAACATCATTGGGTTCCGAAGAACACCTAATCTTTCTGGATTTGCAGGGCAGTGAACAGGAAAAGAGTAAAGTCATATGGGTGCTGGACAGTGGAGCATCGAGGCATATGACCGGCAATAAGTCCCTGCTAACAGATTTGGTGTTGAGAGCCGGCTCCGTGGTTACTTTTGGAGATAACAGCAAAGGTTACACCAGGGGATATGGCAAGATCGTTTGTGGAAATGTTATCATTGAGGACGTATCTTTTGTGGAAGGATTGCGACATAATCTTCTCAGCGTTAGTCAGTTCACCGACAGGGGTTTTGACGTCAACTTTGGGAAGCATGATTGTTAGATTCGAAGCAAAAAGGATGGAAGCCTTGCTCTCAAAGGAGTAAGGAAGTCAAATTTGTTCATAGCTGACATGAATTCTGCTGATCAGTCTGAAGTCACGTGTTTCTACAGCAAGGCTTCTGCTGATGAAAGTTGGCTATGGCATAAAAGATTATCTCACCTGAACTTTAAAGCAATGAATAATCTCGTAAGGAGAGAATTGGTGAGAGGGCTGCCGCAGATGGAGTTCACCCCAGATGGACTCTGCGAAGCATGTGAGATGGGAAAATCAAAAAGAGCCTCGCATAAGGATAAACAAGTGAATAGCATTACCGAGCCCCTACAACTCCTTCACATGGATTTGTTTGGACCTGTTAATGTTATGTCAATGTCAAGGAAAAGATATGCGCTGGTAATTGTCGATGACTTTTCCAAATACACATGGGTGAAGTTTGTGACATCGAAAGATGAAGTGCCACATGAGATCATTAGACATGTACTGGTAATTGAAAACGTAGCAAGTCTGACTGTGAAGACTATCCGATCCGACAGTGGGACAGAATTCAAGAACTCGGTGTTAATGTATTTCTGCATATCTAAAGGGATCAGACGACAGTATTCAGTACCGAGAACACCACAGCAGAATGGGGTGGTAGAAAGGAAGAACAGGACACTGGTTGAAGCAGCTAGGACAATGCTGTATGAGTCAAAACTTCCTTTATATTTTTGGGCTGAAGCAGTTAGCACGGCTTGTTATACACAGAACAGAACCCTGATTATAAAGGACCATAATGAGACGCCGTATTACATGATGAATAAACGAAAACCATCTATCAAGTACTTTCACGTATTTGGTGCCAAATGCTTTGTGTTAAGAGACAATGCACAACTTGGAAAGTTTGATGCCAAAGCAGATGAAGGGGTTTTCATTGGATATTCTCTTGAAGTAGTAGCAGCGTACAGGGTGTTTGTGCTTAATGATCGCAAGGTGGTTGAAAGCCTTAATGTCACATTCGACGACTCAAAGCTACCTTCTATACAAAAAGAAGATAGTGAGCCCACTTCCCTAAGATTTGAGAATATGGATATTGATGAAGTGGATACAGTTCCTGAGTCTGTAGTGCAGGGTAGTGATCCAACTATAAATAATGAAATTAATCAAGAGTCTAGTGTTTCGCAAATTCAAAACACTAGGGCTGAGGGATCACCTTCCGTCAGACCTGATACTAACTCAGGGGGAGTCAGTATGCATTCAGGGGGAGCAGCTCACTCAGGGGGAGCCAGTACTAGCTCAAGGGAAGCTAGTGAAAATGTTTCTAGACTAAGTCACCTTCACTTACAAGATCAAGCTGAATCATCAAGAACATTTGCTAGGGATCGCACTTGGAACAAGGACCATCCGTTTGAGCTAATAATTGGTGATCCAGAAGCCGGAGTGACTACTAGAGGAAAAGCTAGAGCTGAAATTTCCACTGAGAATGAATGTCTATACTCAGTATTCCTTTCCCAGATGTTACCTAAAGTGGTGGAAGAAGCTCTAGATGACGCTGATTGGGTGATTGCTATGCAAGAGGAACTCAATCAGTTTGAAAGGCAGAAGGTGTGGAAGCTGGTACCCAGACCAAAGAATAGATCTGTTGTTGGGACAAAATGGGTATTCAGAAACAAGCTGGATGAAGACGGACTTGTAACACGAAATAAAGCTCGCCTGGTTGCTAAGGGTTATACTCAAAGAGAAGGAATTGATTATGATGAAACCTATGCACCAGTAGCAAGGCTAGAAGCAGTAAGGATGTTCTTGGCTTTCGCAGCACATCATGGTTTTAAAGTCTATCAAATGGATGTCAAGAGTGCATTCTTAAACGGTAAACTGGATGAAGAGGTGTATGTCGAGCAACCTCCCGGGTTTATCGACAGCAAATATTGTGATTATGTTTATCGACTCTTCAAATCAGTATATGGCCTTAAGCAGTCTCCGCGGAAGTGGTATGAAACTCTGTCAGACTTTTTACTAGAAAGTGGTTTCACCAGAGGAGTAATCGACAAGACGCTTTTCTACAAGAAATGCAAAGATGATCTAATAATGGTGCAGGTATATGTGGATGACATTATCTTTGGGTCTGCAAATGAGAAGCTGTGTGCTAAGTTCGCTAAGTTAATGCAATCAAGGTATGAAATGAGCATGATGGGAGAGCTGACGTTCTTTTTGGGCATTCAAGTTAGTCAGAAGAAGGACGGGATATTTATCTGCCAGACCAAGTACATTCATGATCTATTGAAGAAGTATGGTCTCCAAGATGTATCACAAGCAAAGACTCCTATGGCAACAGCCACGAAGCTTGACGAGGACAAAGCGGGTAAACCTGTAGACATCTCAAGCTATCGAGGTATGATCGGCTCACTTTTGTATTTAACTGCTAGCAGACCTGATATTATGTTCTCTACGTGCCTATGTGCAAGGTTCCAAGCGGATCCTAGAGAGTCACATCTCATAGCCGTAAAGCGTATTTTTAGGTATCTCAAGGGAACATCAAATCTTGGGATTTGGTACCCAAGAGATACAGGGTTTAATCTTGTTGGCTATTCGGATTCAGATTACGCAGGTTGTAGAATAGATAGGAAGAGCACTTCAGGTAGCTGTCAGTTCCTTGGAAGAAGGTTGGTGTCTTGGCAAAGCAAGAAACAACACACAGTATCTACCTCGACAGCTGAAGCAGAATATATTGCTGCTGGAATCTGTGTGGCCCAGATACTGTGGATGAAGAACCAACTCAAGGACTACGGTGTGGAAGTATCTAAGATTCCTATCATGTGTGACAACACAAGTGCTATTGCAATGACCAACAATCCTGTGGATCACTCAAGGACCAAGCACATTGACATCAGGTATCATTTTATTAGAGAGCATGTAGAAAATGGAACTGTAGAGTTGCATTTTGTGTCTACTGAACGTCAAATAGCAGATATATTCACTAAACCTCTAGACGAATCAACATTTTCTAGATTGGTTGGTGAATTGGGGATGCTTAACACCTGTTAGTTTTGCTACCTATCTGTTATAATTCAGTTTGTGTACATATTATTGTTATTCATGAATATTCATAATTAATAATGTGTACTTAACTTCATAAATGTATGTATTACATCTCATAAAGGGAAGTTAGAAAGTTTCATGAAATTAATCTTGTGCTGATCTGTGTATCTAAATGATTAATGTCTAATAATGTGATAGGATTTAATGTTATACTTAATTTTGTAATGCATGATTTATTTGCTAAATTCCCTGTAGTTTCAAAATTGTAAGTTTCTAAAATGGTGTGAAAATTTGTGGTGAAATCTTGTGAATTTTACATATAAATGTTTAATTCACATAATTTCATTAAAAATTTTCTAAGGCAAATCTCGATCTGGTTCTGGATCGAGATCGAGAACGACTTGTGCAAACTGCTTAAAACTGTCAAGGTACATCTCGATCTATCCACATCGAGATCGACATCGAGATGTAGATCGAGATGCGGATCGAGATCGACATCGAGATCGACATCGAGATGTAGATCGAGATGCGGATCGAGATCGACATCGAGATGTAGATCGAGATGCGGATCGAGATCGACATCTAGATGAGGATCGAGATGCGGATCTCGAGATCGCGATGTGACTTGTCTTTTCAGTTACTTCTTTTTAGGCGTGCAAGTATATATTATAGCATTAAAAAGGCTGTTCATTATTTACATTAACTTTCTTTCTCTCTTTCTAAAGCTTAAGCTATTCAAATACACACATGTATACATACATTACCAGAGTTCTTTTCCCTGCCATTACATCAAGTTTTCTTGTGATTTTCTTAAACAAAAATCACTAACTGTTACTTAAAAGCATCAATAACTAAAACGAAACTCTGCTAAAATTTTGTTTAAAACTGTTGAACTTCTTGTGTTGTTTTTCACGTCATTACTATTCTTGCAAATAGTTCTTTAGTTTTTCTTTTCATTCGAGTGAGTTTGATTTTTGGTTTCGTGCTTTCTTATTGTGTTCTTGAGCTAAATAGTTGTGAGTACTACTGTTTAATCCTTAAAGTGCAACTTCACCGCCGTGTTTGTGGTTTTCTGGAAAAATAATTTATTTTGTAACGGCTGTTCACTTTAATTTTCGAAAACTCAACTGTCAATCATTAGTGGGGAGTTAAGTGGTCATTAGTGGGGAAGTTAATTTGTTTTAATTTGTGTCACTAATTACGTGGGGTAATTAGTGGGATTCGTGTACGTTTTATTTTGTTTAAATTTAGAACTTGTTCTCTAAAAATTCCATTGCAAAACCATTTCAGAACATTTCTTTTCTCAAACACAAATTTAAAATGGCAAACCCAAATTTCACAATTCCCAAGACCAACTTTGTTAATCTCTCTGCTGATCGAGCAACTGGTAGATTTATTCACTATCAGTTCTGGATTGAATCTCTCAACAACACATCAATCATAAGTCATGCCTTAACCGCCTCTCCCATCCTGAATGTCGAAGCTCTTCAAGCTGCTTACTCAATATTAGAGATTCAGGGTGGAAAAGCAAATCCAACAGGCCTATCCTTTACTATTGGTGGTGCCAAATATGAAGTCAGTCTGCAGAAGTTCAATGAGATTCTTAGGCTTCCTACAGAAGATTATGCTCCGGAACCCACTATGGAGGATATGTTGCAATTATTCACGGAAATAGGTTGTCGCCCTCCCACGGGTCCTATCAAGGTAACAAAGGTTAACACCGGTATGCTACCAGCTGAGTGGGATTATGTAGTTCAGGCCATTCAGCGCTGCATGTTCCCAAAGGACAAAGACTACAGGCCAATGAACAACAGCTGCCGGGTAATACTATATGGAGTGGCAAACAACAGAAGAGTGAATGTGGGCAAACATCTGTTGATTCAGTTGCTTGATAGGTGGGCATTGGAAAAGAATGCATCTAGGAATCCGGAAGATGGTCCAGTCAAATGCTGGATGCCAAGATTTCTTCAGATGGTTCTGGATGACGTCCTTTCAGAGGATCACAGAAGAGTATTTCAAGGCTCTGAAAGGATGGCATGTTTTGATATGACTCTAAAGAGTATCTCCACCATGGAAACCCAGTAAAAGTCAAGACTTTTTGAGTTGCGCCTGACTCCGTACTTCCAGGATCTACAAGATGAGTATGCTCGGAGGCATGCTTCTCAGTTTACTGCAGTAGAAGCTGAGAGTAGCGGTAAAGAAGCTGAAGGTGGAGATCAAGTGCCTAGAAATTTGGAAGAAGCAGGTATAGATGTTGACATGGCCGAGGCAAATGTTGCAGAAGCTGGAGCTGACAAGGATGACGATCTTCTGAGTCAGGTACCTATTCTTGCTGATCTCGATCAATCATCAATTCAACCTGTTTTCTACAGCCGTGGGCCTGAAAACCCCCAGGCTCTATCCCAGGCTGCAAGCCCTTCTGTTCATAAACGTTCAGCCAGCCCTAAAACTGGTGATAAAAGGAAGGCAAGCTTATCTGAGTTGAGTGATTCGAGTGGAGGGAGTGTAGGAGTTGAGAGAGTAGTCACTTCAGCAGCTCTGCCACCTCCAAAGAAGCAAAAGGTGGATTCAAACCCAGTGGCAACTGCACAAACTGTTAAGGCTAGTTCACCTCTCACAGCCACCACACCTCACGCTGGTGGCTCTCCTCTCCAAAACATTTCAACACATTCGCACTCTCCTAGGCATGTTGGTGAGAGTCAAGGAGGGGGTCCAGCTCAACAGCCAATAGGAGCTGGCCCTACCTCCCCTGAGTTGTCCGCTCAGGGCTCTTTGAGCAATTTCTCGGAAGGGGAATGGCAAACTGAGACTAGCACTTCTGATACTATTATCTCAGGAAGTTTTAATGAGGAAGAGTCTGTCGAATCCAGTACGGATGACGCTTCCTCATCTAAATCAGAAAACAAGTTGCTCGCAGAGCAACGACATCTGGTGACTGGTGGGTCTACGCCTCCAGAACAGCCCAGCGAACCAGAAAAGGTTCTAAGTGAAAAAGGGGATGACATGGTCATAATGTCATCTCCTATCGTAGACACAGCGCTTAAAGGCTCAGTCTCACTGACCGATATCGCCGACCAACTCACCGCTAGTCCCCAGCGATTAGTGGATGAGGCTCTAGTACTGTTAGGCTCTAAACACGAGGGAGAGACAGGGAGAGTAGATCCCTTCTTTTTAGGGATCTTGAGTGAAACAGAACCCGGTGAGAGTAAACAGTTTACCCCAAGCCAAACACCGTCCCCCAAATTGCAGGATTTAGTGAAGAAAGTGGAGGCTTTGGAGGCTGGAGTTGCTGGTGTTACTGCTGCTGTCTCTTCTCACTCTGGAAGATTGGAGGTTGGAGCTCAGTTCATGGAGAACCTCATTGCCGTCCAAAATCAAATGATTGACAAGATAAACAATCTCGGATTGGCACAGGTGGAGGTTGGGAGGTCAGTAGATGATGTCACTCATGGCATGTCTCAGGTTTGGACGAAGCTGAATGAACTCCTTGATGCTGTCTTTGGCCGTAACAGGGCTGGACCTGGTCCTTCAACCGGTAGTGGTGGTGACGATAATAATGATGATGATGCTCCTGATGAGGATAACACACCTAAGGGGGAGAAGGAGGATCAGGGTCTGAAAAAGCTCACTAATAAGGGTCCGGTGAGCAAGTCCTCAAACAAATCTGGTGAAAAGGTGGAGGAGGCTCAACCGGCTCTTAAGGACAAAGGCAAGCAGAAGATGGTAGTTGAAGAAGAAGCTGAGAAAGAAACACCTCTCGTCGATGCATTTATGGGAGACTTTATTGAAGATTCTGATGAGGATGAGATGGATGTAGAAGCCTTAGTGGCAAGGAGGTCGAGACTCGAGCAACGGGCAAGAGAGTGGGAACAAGAAAGAGGTCTAAATCCTGGCGGATCTGGCGCAGGAGTTGCAGGGGATGCAGGAGACCACTCGGTTGCTGACGAGCATGTCCCAGAAGAAGAAGTTGATGAAGCGGAGATGCAAGGAGAGATTTTCAGGGAAGCCAGAGAAAGAGTAAATGAAGAAGTACTACAAGGGATAGTTGAAAAAGAACTAATGGCAAAGGAGAAGTGAGCGGCTCAGAAAACTCAGCATGAGTATGAAATGAAAAAGATCAAAGATCCTAAGGTCCAGGCTGACATAAGGAGGGAAGGTCCCGAGTGGGACAAGCCTAGAGAAGCCTTAGCTGGACCAAGAGCCTATGCTCATGACTTAGAAAGATTGAGCTTTCTTCTTCATAAGCTAGAAAATCTAAACCCTGGGTTGCTGAATTATCTAAATTGCATAAGACAGGGATGCACCTCCGTACAAGTCATATTCAAGGAGAAGGCATGGAATCTGATGATCACTTGGACACCCATAACAAAAATCGGGCCGTGTATGGTCGATGAAGCTTTCTTCCAAGAAAGGGGTGCAAGTGAACTGGTAGAATTCGCTCACAAGGTAGACACCTCTGTCAAGACTGGAGTGCTGTTTAAGGAGAAATTGTTGAAGATGGCTGAAGACAGAGGGGTTGACATCATTCTAAATCCCTACCAGATCAGATATGTCCATGACAAGGTCTTGAGGATCGTAAATCTGCATGACTCGAAACTAACTCCGAGCGGAAATGTACTGAAGGCAGTTGCAAAGCTAGTCCTCTCTAAGGGTTTTCTAACAAAGGAAAAGAAGCTGGTGGCTAAGGACTTGGAGAAGCTGATAAGAAGGCAAGACGCTAGATACAAGTTGCCTGAAGCTACACTACCAGTGGTTAAGAAGGAACCTGAAGACTATGCATTCGAGCAGCAAGACGAGGCAATAAGAGAGCATGTGCAAAGATACGGAGATCCAAGAATAGACATTCCAGAAGAAGGGGAAATAAGGAAGGAAGCTAGTGCAGTGGTTAGTGCAAATGTCAAGTTTGTCAAGAGCAAAGCTGAGAATGAGAATGATCTGCTGATCTATACAGATAAGTATCAAGTGGAAACCGTTATTGAAATCAAGTACGACATCTTTGCAGAACACAGTCATGAAACACTGTGTATCATAAGGGAATTGATTGATGAGATGGATGATGTTGACGAGTTTGATCAGGATTATCTAAGGGTCACGTTTGATAACTTCTGTAAGAGAAGACAACAGCTTGATATTCAGAGGCTACAGCAATGCACCACCGCTATTGTCATTGGATACCCTAAGCAGCTGGTTATAAGGAAGAAAGGGGAAAAGGGGTACCCTGACAAAGTCACGAAGCTGAGGTTTGAAGACATTCCCACGAAGCATACCACTCGCAGCATGGTTGAAAGGTGGTTGAGGTTGTTTCGGAATTACAAGATCAGAAATCATGTGGAAGCAAAAGGACTTAATCTTCTCAAGAAAAGAATGGATGAAGTCTGCAACCCTGAGTTCATGAAGAAAGAAAAAGCAGCCAAGAAGAAAGCTCGTGAGGAAGAGGAGCGCAAGAAATAAAAGTTTTAATGTATTATGCTTGTAATGTTTCTTTGCGTTGTAATTTGTTTTCTTGTTTTCCTGCATTGTAAAAATATTATCTGTTTTCTTGTGTAATGTAAGGTAGAAGTTAGTTAGCTAAATGTTTTGAAACTGGTTTATATTAGGCATCAATTATTTCGCGAAGTTCGGCGGTGGTAATACTGCTAAAAGGACTTCAGAAGGATAATTGAAGATTGAGTGGACCGTGCTCTTAAAGTACTTAGAGAAAATCTCTAGAAGAGCATGAAGCCATTTAATCGAGCCAACAGGTGTCCAATTTTGGCACTTGAAGTATCAGTAATAGACATGAAGTTAATTAATCAAGCCAAGCATTATGTAAGTTGACATGATCCTTTATGAATGTCATTTTATCTTTTTCAGTCCCTGTTTAGTTGAGTTATCCTCATTGTGAATTTGGTTGTCATTGTTAGACAATCAAATAGGGGGAGATTGAAAGGCATAGGTGTACTGACTTGTAACACTTAATTATTTTGTAACTCAACTAAGTAAAAGATAAAACAACAGCAAAACAAGAGAAACTGAAGAAGCACATGGAATCAATCAACTGAAGAAATGGTAATGATACTTGGTAACTACAAGTAACTAATTTGGTTAATCAAGGATGCATAAGTGAGAAGAAGTTCAATCTGAGTATTGCTCATGCCCTAACTTATCTAATGGAGAATCAAATTAATGTCAAAGAAGTATCAAGAAGACCAAAGTGATTTCATGTAATGTATATCAACATCTGGATAATGTAAAGGTTAATCAACAAATGAGAACTAACATTCAGAAGCAAGAACCCCTACAAGACTAGTCACTTATGAACCAGACCATTGCATCAAGTGTCAGGACATTGGAGGCAAGTTCATGTCAGTAATAGAAGATCTCATTTGAATTGAGTGAGGAATAGAAATTGAAGAAGCTAGGGAAACTTGCTCATAAAGGTTAATCCTCAATTAGTCACTAAAGAAGGTCAACATTGGATGTGTGCATATTTGCCAAGGCAAATGTCGATCCACAGCAGATCGAGATGCGGGTCGATATTTATAATTGAAGTAAAACATTGCAAAGGCAAATCTCGATCCACGGTAGATCGAGATCGAGATTCTCCCAGATCGAGATCGAGATCGAGATTCTCCCAGATCGAGATCGAGATCGAGATTCTCCCAGATCGAGATCGAGTTCTTCACAGATCGAGATCGAGATGGGTCCAGGCGAAGATCGAGATGCGGGTAGATATGTAACATTTAATGTTCAAGGGACAAGTGGCTTATTGTGAACGGTTGATCCAGAGTTGTTGGGAAAGTACTTTTTGTTGTCGAAGTCCTGATTGGGCCACGTACACAAAAAGGACAAGATCAAGACTACATGACATTATAAAAGCAGCACTTTGTTTTTATTAGAAAAATAGACTTTCATCATCTCTATAATTCAACGATATTTTTAAGAGAGAGCATTTACTATAAAACAAAAAGTGAGAGAGAGGATCAGTTGAATCTAGCTTTAATTGCTGTATTTATTGTTCAACTGATCATGATGCTTTTATGAATGTTGTAGCAAATCCATCAATGAATATAATGATATATTCTTGAAATTCTGTGTCATCATTTATTACCTGCATATTGTTTATTCTCTCATTATTTTTAAACAGTTGTATTCACCCCCCCTCTACAACACTTTGGACCTAACAGAAACTTTCTTCTCTGATAAACTTTCCCGCATTTTATTATGGGATAAGTATCTTAAAAAAAATTGTATCATGCTCTTAAATTATAAATCTTTAAATCCGACAAAACTCTTTTGTGAAAAGCACTTCAATTCAATCTATTACCATTCTTTCTTATATTTTTCCTTCTTTTTGAGGTGAAAAATATGTTTTGAAATTTTATGGTGATTATCTCTTTTTCTTGATTGTCTCTATCCGTTTAGCCCCCAGTGGCTTTAGAAGCTGGTCAAGTGGTTGAAAACCCATCAATCTCTTACCCAGACCATAGTACCAAACACTGATTCATCCACTTCCATATATTCATCCTTGGAGATATAAGGAAACTTTGTAAGTTAGAGGTTGATAAGGAAGAAACTGCACTTAATGCAGCAAATAAGGATGAAGTCGAAAGTGCACTCACAGCTCTACCTCCAAGAAGAAAAGTAGTATATAAATGAGGTAACAGTAAACTCATCTGCATCTTCTCAAAAGGATGCAGAGCTGAAAAGGCAATAAAACTGTCTCTGGAATCATTCTCTCAATAAGGTGAGTTAAGTGAAATTCGCTCGTAACCCATTGTTAGTAATTGTGCACTAGAGACAATACTTTTTATATTTTAAGGAAAATATTTATTGTTAAGGATTATGTTTTATTGATTATTATTTATTTATTATGTTTTATTTACTACGTAATAAATTGAAAGCATAATAAATGTCCTTGGAATTTTGATACGTATTATATATCTTTAAGTATGTGACTTAAAAATGAGATTATATGAATAGTATCTTATTCCTAAAATTCCATAGTCGAGTATTATTATTCAAGGACAATAATAATGCACAAAGACTAGTATGTTTCTTGACAGATGACCACATCTCATTGGTCATAGGTATGGGGATATTAAAATCAAGAACATAAGTGCATGTATCAATGTATGGCACTGGAATGACCCGCCGTGAGATTCTACATATTAAGTAAGTGTCATAAGTAATTCTCACTGTGATAATGGTGTAATGATCCTTAGACCTGAAATCATTATATTTCTATACGAGAATTAATATACTTTGATTACATTAAAAGTTACCTTTGACCGGGTGATGATAAAAGTGGACATTGGGTATATTATGAATCGTATGAGAAATATGAATGATCTAGATGGGATTTAATCCTCCTAATTTTAGGAGTGATATTATTGGCCTCTTATTTGAGTGAGACTATGAAATGCACGGCCGTGCTCAAATGTTGATTTGATTTTAATAGTCTACTCATCGATCAAGAAAATAAAGATTAAATTATGAAGAGGATGACACGAGACATGCCTTGAGTTTAATCTATAATATCAAGATTAAAGGGATTATATTACATGGAACATTATTCACGAAAGGCTTAATCGAATCACCGATTTATTATTATTACTTGGGTAGCAATGATGTATTACTAGATGCCGCTCATTGTTTACAATTTTAATTAGATATTAAAATTGTTGCCAACGTAATAATAACCTACAGGGTCACACACAAAGAACGCTTGAAGGAGAAATAATTTAAATTATGAATTTAAATTAAATAAGTAATTTATTTTATTTATGATATTAATTAAGTATGACTTAATTAATTATATAAATAGAATAAATGAATTACTTAAACTAATTCCAAAATTAATAATTAATTAATTAAGTGAGACTTAATTAAATAATTTAGAATTTTGGATTAGTATTAATTATAATTGGATTATAATTAGAAAACTTATTCCTCTCTCTATATAATCTCTTTATGGGCTGATTTAATAAGATAGAGATTTTACAAAAACCCTAGCCGCTCTGAGAGAGGAGGAAGATAGAGAGAGAAGAAGTTTTCGGGTGCTAGTACACATCAATCCTTCATGAAAAGTGTTCGTGTGGATACCGTAGAGCGTAGATCGCGAGAGCGGGATACGTGGTGATTAAACAAGCTTTGGACCTCCATTAATCTTCCATTAATGAACTGTTAAAGCTTCTAAAGGTATTTATTCTTTATCTCCGAATTAAATCTTTTGTTTTCGCATGGATCCTGCGGAGGGTTTCGCTATTTTGATTTATTTTTCGCGTTTATTCCGCTGCGTTTGTGTCACGAAACCCTTCAATGGCATCAGAGCTACTTGCGAAACATTTTAATTCGGTTATGTGCTTAACAGTTTTTGATATATAAGCATGTATGCGATCTATCATGATTTTATATTGTTACAATATGTATATGTTTATATATATTATGAATATATGATATTTTATGATATATAATCATGTGATGATTATGTGTGTTGATGTATGTATATGATACATGTTTGTTCTTATTATGGGAATCGTATTCGATACGAATTCTGAAACGGCTGCCGTTGATTTTCTGAAATCTGTGTCCGTTGTCCGATTTTTACAAACGATATGTGTTTTCTGACTGGAATCGGGTCACTGAGAAATACTGACATAGTCAGATCTGCGTCTGTAAGCTATTAGATGTCGTTACAGCCTCCAAAACGGTGATTTATTATTTTCTGAAAATTATTTAATTTTCTAAAATTTTGAGTATATGTATGTATATATTATGAATATATGATATTCATGTAATTTATAATCATATGATGATTGTATGTATCTCTGTATATGTATATATGATATATGTTTGTTTTTTGTTATGGGAATTGTATATGATACGATTTCTGAAACACCATCAGATTTGGAGAAATCTGATTGCCGTATCCGATTTTCGTAAACGATATGTGTTTTCTGACTGGAATCGGGCCAATGAACAAAACTGATAAATACTATCATCGACGGGTCTGTAAGGCGTTTGACGTCGTTAAGGGCCTCGAAATAGCGATTTATTGTCTTCAGAAATCTGTTTTTAATTTTCTGAAATTTCGAAATTTGTTATATATGATTATATGATATGATTATATAATATGAGATATATTATATGTGTTATATGATAACATGGTGGATGGTTATGGTCTAAAGACCCATAGGATAGTGGTTTTAATTTATGGTTTTGGTTTCTAAATACGACTTGCATGTCGTTTATTCATTGTAATTTAATTATCTCGAATGTAACTCGAGTTCTTCTTGTAATTTCATTAGAATAGTTTTATTTTTATTATTCAATGTAATTATCGATGAAGACTTGCAAGCAAGGAGGTGATCCAAAAGGGGATGATGGAGCAATGAAGAAAGAAGACATGTAATAGATAGTATTTTTAAAACCACCATAGACTGACCTTGATATTTCCATTAGCTTGGAAATATCATATACGATGGGGTCATAACCAAACACGTTTAATTTACGCACATTACATATATGTATATGATTACATGTATTGGTATGTATGCGTAGATATAATTGAAATGCATGCTTAATATTGATTAATCATGTATGTATTAGATACGACACCCATGCCATGTTTGCTTAAACAAGATAAAATCTGTAACGATTCAAGATTTTAAAATTAACAAACGATCATAAGATTCTTGTGTTTATGAAATATGGATTTTTCAAACACGGAATTAAATATGGATTTTTGATATCTATAATTGGGATTTTCTGACAAAAGCGGATATGCGTATTCGTAAGGCTGATGGGTTTTAAGTGTGACCATTGGTATCCTCCATCTACCTGGGAAATGAACAATTTAAGATGTCGATTTGAAATATTTGGTTCAAGGAAAAATTTAGGATCTCTTTATGATGTGATCATGATCGTTATAAATTTTCTAAAACCCCTTAACAAAATATTAAGTTTTACTCGGATGCTTTCCAATGAATGAACACTCATCGAATCCTAGATCGATAAGGGGAAGGACTGTCAGTGGCAGGGGACTCCTATCTATCGTGGTGAGATGCGACGAATATAAACGGTTATATTCGGCCGTTGTATCATTGGGTCTAACTTAACTGAGTCGTCATAATAAGTGAAAATAAACGGTTATATTCAACTATTATGAACTTAGAAGCATAGAGTTTGGTTAAAAGTCTATTAGATAGATAAGATCAATCGTTGTTCACCAAACTATCCAAGAATTATATATGATATAATTGACAACTGTTGTCTACCTAAATAATCATTTTCTAAGAACTTCCAGTGGTTGACTTAGGACATGACGAAATATGGATCTTGGCTCACTAGAAAGAATTATGGGATATACTTTCCAAATTAATAGTAAGGGCTATTAGTTTGATAAAAATAGTGGGAGGTATATGATGATATACCATAATCACATAAACATAATTAATATTAAATTTACAATCTAGTTTATTTTATGCACTTTAATATTGTAGATATCAAATGATAAACACAAACAACTTCTCTATGCGATCAGTTTTTGAGAAGGACAAGTTGACGAGAATATATTTCCTTGACTGACATAGGAGCTTGAGGATCGTCCTCGGGCACCACGATATTAGTCAAATCTCTTCCCCTGCTCTTATAGTTGAGAATGTAACATGTGCAAATCATAGTGCTTATTGGAAGCAAATTGATGTTGCGACTGATGTTTCATGTCTCATGCTCGCAAATATATGTGCTGAGCTTAAGAAGCAATACAAGCATATAGATGCTTATGAAACGATTGAGCACAAGATATATTTGAAAGGGCACTATACACTTACAAGTAGGGAGAGTGAGACCCGGTTACACCACATGTTCTAAAGATTATAGGGTATAATGAATACCATTGATATTTTGGGTTTCCAGATTGGTCTGGAGACAGTTAGATTTGATCTTACAATCTTTGGACAAATATTATTCTTATTTTGTTATGAACAATAAAGTGAATAAGATTGGTAAAACACCCATTGAGTTGCTAAGCATGTTGAGAACTGCTGAAAGTAATACGATAAATGCATGAACTACTACTATATTGATGGTAAACATAGGGAATGCAAAAGGGAAAGGAAAATGGAAAGGCAAGGAGAAGATTTGATCTAGTTCCGTTGTCAAACCAAAGTCCAATCCCTAAAGCAGACTCTAAAGTCTGAATGAGGTGTTGATAAAGAAGACGATTGTCACTTCTGTGGAAAGTTGGGAGACTGGAAATTAAACTGTCATGCTTAATTGGAAGATCGGAAGATGATGATCAATAAGGGTCAAGCTTAAGGTATCGGGTTGGAATTGGAGTAAAGATAGTTGCTCTGGTTCGAGGAACTCGTTACTTAATTTTTGGCCTATAAGGAAAATTTAGAACTTAATAATTGTTATAGCGTGCTTGCAATTGGCAGAGACATTATTTCAGTTTCTTGTTTGGACAAGAAAGGCTTTTTCATTTTATAACAATAGTTGTTTATTCTATTTTGATGATGAGCCTTATAATGTTGCACATCTAATTAACAATTTATATGTTCTAAAGTGACTCAAATCAAATATTACTTTTGGCACTGTTGTTGAGGCCGTATTAATAAGAAACGCATTTTCAGAATACATAAGGATGCATTCATGGATAAGTTTGATTATGAATCATACAAAAGGATGCGAATCTTGGTTTATTTAGTAAAATGACTAAAGCTCCTTTTACCGGACATGGTGAAGGGATCATTGAATGGGTATGACTTATACATAGTGATGTATGTGGTCATATGTGTACGATGACAAAAGGTAGATTTTATTAACTTCATAAAATTTACTAATTATTTTAGTAGATACAGATATATGTATCTTTTGAAGAACTAATCCGAATCATTTGAAAAGTTCAAAGACTATAAAAATGAAGTAGAAAATATCAAAGAAAAGTTTTTTTTGATAGGAGAGATCACACCTTATTGGACATGGTGCGATCAATGTTGAGTCAATGAATCTTCCAATTAGTTTCTGGGGTTGCACCCTGGAAACGGCTCCACATACACTTAACTGTGTTCCTACTAAATTGGTTCAAAAGACTCCTTATAAGATATGGACTGAGCAACGTCACAGCATGTCATTTATAAAATTTTGGGGATGTGAAGCGTTTGTGAAACATCTAATCTCTGACAAGCTAGGACCAAAATCAGACAAATGTAATTTTGTGGAATACCCAACTGAAACAAGGGGTTATTCTTTCTATAATCCTTCCGAGAACAAAGTGTTTGTTGCTCGAACTGCTGAGAGACAGTGGGAGGATAATAGATCTCAATGAAGTTTGAGACCCACATGATAACGTTGAACCAGTGGAGGAACCTGAGTAGAATGTACAAGAAAAATAATACTACTCAAGAAACACAGGTGTTCGTAGGTTTAGTAGGATTCGCCATGAGCCCGAGAGATAATATGGATTTCTCTTGACTCAAGATGGTGATGTGATGCTTGTGGATGAAGATGAGCCTCTCACCTACCTAGATACTATAAACACTCCAGATTCTAAGAGATGGCTGGATGCCATTAAATCTGAGATGGAATCCATGTATACTAATCAAGTATGGACTTTGGTTGATCCACCTGAAGGGGTAAAACCTATAGGGTGCAAGTGGGTTTTCAAGAAGAAGACCGACATGGATGCTAATGTACAGACCTATAAGGCACGATTGGTGGCAAAAGGTTTCAAGAAAATTCATGGTATTGACTATGATGAGACCTTTTCACCAGTTGTTATGGTCATATCCATCAGGATTTTGCTTGCTATAGCTGCTTACTATGACTATGAAATCTGACAAATGTATGTCAAAACCGCTTTCTTAAATGAGAGCCTTGAAGAAGATATGGATGTGTACATGACACACCCTAAGGGTTTTGTTGATCTAAAGGATGCTGGAAATGTATGTAAGTTGCGTCGATCCATTTATGGATTAAAGCAGGCCTCGAGGAGATGGAACATTTGTTTTCATGAAACAGTCAAAAAGAGTTTGACTTTATTCAAAATGAAGATGAAACTTGTGTTTACAAGAAGTTTAGTGGGAGCCATGTGGCATTCCTAGTATTATATGTTGATGATATATTACTAATAGGGAATGACATTCCTTATCTACAGACTGTGAAGACTTGGTTGAGAAATAATTTCTCAATGAAAGACTTAGGCGATGTGACATATATATTAGGGATCGAGATCTATAGAGATAGATCAAGGTGATTGATCGGCCTAATTTAGAGTACATACATTGACAAAGTTTTGCATCAATTTCAAATGCAAAGAGACTAAAATGGATATGTCCCAATGTCTCATGGGATAGTGATCTCAAAATAAAATTTGTCCTAAATCATTGGATGATAGGGACTGCATGAGTAAAATTCCATATGCGTCAGCAATTGGTTTTATAATGTATGCAATGATATGTACTTGTCCTGATGTCTCGTATGCTTTAACCATGATGAGTAGATACCGATCTAATCCAGGTGAAGGTCACTGGACGACAGTCAAGAATATTCTTAAGTACTTAAAGAGGACTAAAGATTCATTCTTGTTATATGGAGGAGATGTGAAGCTAGTTGTAAGAGGTTTCAGTGATACTGGTTTCTAGACAGATAACGACAATTTAATGTTTCTGTCTGGCTTTGTGTTTTATTGAGATGTTGTATGCTGGAATGGTTCACAGCAAAGACAATTGTTGATTTTACAATAGAACCTGAGTATATTGATGCTTGTGAAGCAGCCAAGGAGGCTGTTTGGGCATGTACTTAGGAGATATCACCTAATTAATGAGATTAATGATCAAGGAGATATACATATATGTAAAGTGTATACTAATAATAATATTGCAGACACACTGACTAAGGCTTTGTCGCAGCAGAAGCACGAAAGTCACACTAGTTCCATGAGTATTGGATACTTGGGTAATCGGCTCTAGTGCAAGTGGGAGATTGTTAGTAATTGTGCTCTAGAGACAATACTTTTTATATTTTAAGGAAAATATTTATTATTAAGGATTATGTTTTATTGATTATTATTTATTTATTATGTTTTATTTACTGCGTAATAAATTGAAAGCATAATAAATGTCCTTGGAATTTTGATACGTATTATATATCTTTAAGTATGTGACTTAAAAATGAGATTATATGAATAGTATCTTATTCCTAAAATTCCCTAGTCGAGTATTATTATTTAAGGACAATAATAATGCACAAAGACTAGTATGTTTCTTGACAGATGACCACATCTCATTGGTCATAGGTATGGGGATACTAAAGTCAAGAACATAAGTGCATGTATCAATGTATGGCACTGTAATGACCCGCCGTGAGATTCTACATGTTAAGTAAGTGTCATAAGTAATTTTCACTGTGATAATGGTGTAATGATCCTTAGACCTGAAATCATTATATTTCTATACGAGAATTAATATACTTTGATTACATTAAAAGTTACCTTTGACCGGGTGATGATAAAAGTGGACATTGGGTATATTATGAATCGTATGAGAAATATGAATGATCTAGATGGGATTTAATCCTCCTAATTTTAGGAGTGATATTATTGGCCTCTTGTTTGAGTGAGACTATGAAATGCACTGCCGTGCTCAAATGTTGATTTGATTTTAATAGTCTACTCATCGATCAAGAAAATAAAGATTAAATTATGAAGAGGATGACACGAGACATGCCTTGAGTTTAATCTATAATATCAAGATTAAAGGGATTATATTACATGGAACATTATTCACGAAAGGCTTAATCGAATCACCGATTTATTATTATTACTTGGGTAGCAATGATGTATTACTATATGCCGCTCATTGTTTACAATTTTAATTAGATATTAAAATTGTTGCCAACGTAATAATAACCTACAGGGTCACACACAAAGAACGCTTGAAGGAGAAATAATTTAAATTATGAATTTAAATTAAATAAGTAATTTATTTTATTTATGATATTAATTAAGTATGACTTAATTAATTATATAAATAGAATAAATGAATTACTTAAACTAATTCCAAAATTAATAATTAATTAATTAAGTGAGACTTAATTAAATAATTTAGAATTTTGGATTAGTATTAATTATAATTGGATTATAATTAGAAAACTTATTCCTCTCTCTATATAATCTCTTAATGGGTTGATTTAATAAGATAGAGATTTTACAAAAACCCTAGCCGCTCTGAGAGAGGAGGAAGATAGAGAGAGAAGAAGTTTTCGGGTGCTAGTACACATCAATCCTTCATGAAAAGTGTTCGTGTGGATACCGTAGAGCGTAGATCGCGAGAGCGGGATACGTGGTGATTAAACAAGCTTTGGACCTCCATTAATCTTCCATTAATGAACTGTTAAAGCTTCTAAAGGTATTTATTCTTTATCTCCGAATTAAATCTTTTGTTTTCGCATGGATCCTGCGGAGGGTTTCGCTATTTTGATTTATTTTTCGCGTTTATTCCGCTGCGTTTGTGTCACGAAACCCTTCAGCCAGAGCATCTTGTAATGAGTCAAGCACATCACTGGCACTCACGCTGATGGTATGCCTAAACAGATAAATTATAGGAACACATTTCAAGATATGCATAGTGAGAGTATAGGCATTCAGAGGAGATGCAGACTCTAATTTGCCATACATTACATTGTCCAAGGTATCTACCTCAAACAGAAGTTAATCTTCTGCATCCCGAAAGGAAGATCACTTATTCTGATTTATCTGGGCTTGAAAGGCAACTGCTTGGAAAGAATTCTTTGGATGAGTCGAGTAGGGTATTTTACACAAAATTCCCATCACAGGGTTACGAGGGAAATGTAGGCTCTAAATTGCCATTCATTACATTGCCTACTACGTCACCCCTCTTAGAAGGAATATTTCCAAATGCTGAAAAGGAATGTCCACCTCCCATTTACGGAGAAGGTGTAAGGCAACTCCTTGATAGAACATGGCAAGATTCCCTAACAGATATTAATATCTTGGGATAACCCATCTCAAAGAGGTGAGGCTCCACTAGACAGTGATTTAGAAAAAGCTATCGAGTCTGGTGCTGAGACAGTGCTTATGAATGATAGATCAAGAACACCTCTACGAGGCAATTCTCCACTTGATAATGATTCAGTTTATTCTGATGAATCAGGTGATAAGAATATAAATAAATTGATGGATTTCACTTGCAGGAATAAAAGGCTATATTTGGAATGCATAGTGAAAGTGAGAGAGAGAAAAACTTAAGAGAAAGTGAGGGAGAGATACACTTGAGTGAGAGATAGGGAGAGAAAGTGTGAAACACTTTAAAGTGCTCGACACTTTAGTGTAAACACTAACAGAACGTAGTAGAAGTGAGGAAACCATAGAAAAAATACTTACCCTTGTTACTTGCAACTTTTGAAAGAAAAATAATTATGTTTTCCTAATCAATGACAGATGAGAATCTTCTTTGGAAGACAATCCATTTGAAAGATCATGGGCCATTGGAGGATTCTGTAACTAAAGGGGAGAATTTAGTATACAAGAAAAAGCAGAAAAATGAGAAGATCTTATATTCGTATCGTTATGGGAGAAGTTAATATCTTTAGGGGGATAATTTAGACAAGAAAAAGAAGAAAATCTTATCTTCTGATCCTTATGGGAAAAAACAGAATTTGGGAGAATTAAGAAACTGTATCACATACTTGAAAGGAGTAGTCAGTAGAGGATTCCTCATCCAAGTGGGATGTACAGAAAAGAATTGACACTTCCATTGATCATCTAAAGAGGAGAAGAAGATAGAGAATAAGAATCACATTCTCAGAGGGAGAACATTACTTGAGCTATGTTCTATGTTCTATTGAATACGTTCCCAGGAATTTTAATTGTTATGAAACTCTGTTTATGATAAGTCCTTTAAGTTTAACTATGAAGGATTTTGAAGCAGAGAAAGCTCAAACATAGACAGAAATGAAGATGATACTACATGAATATCAGTTCAGTGCTAGAGGAACAAACATCTTTCATTTCAGTTACTCAATAAATCTGAAAATGCAGAAACTGGTCCAGAAAAACCAGTAGAATAATTTACAAGTCTTGGACCATTACTTTTTCTAGTTGTTAGTTTAGTTATCCTCTCTATGGGATTTTTTTTGCTAAGTTTAACAATCAAATAGAGGGAGATTGTTGGTGAGATTACGAAGTTTTATGAATAGTAATTGTGATAACTCAACACTAGAATAGGACAAGTAAATAATACTACACCTACACAGAAATCAGGAAGAAATGAAGACAAGGTAGATACTATGAATCAAAACACTCATGGATAAATTTTTAAGTTTTTCATGGCTCCTCTACAAGGGACACAGTGTGTAGGCGCAACAAAACACTCATGGATAAGTTTCTAAGTGTTTCGTGGCTCCTATACAAGGGACACAGAGTGTAGTCACAACGAAACTTTACCTTAGGAGCAACAAAAGAGTTTCAGGCAAAACCAAGAGTTTCATGACTCCTCTACAAGGGACACAGAGTGTAGGCGCAACAAAACTTTCCCTTTGGCGCAACAAAAGTTTCTTGGCTCCTATACACTGAATTCACTCTACAAGTGCAACAAAACTTTGCATTAAGAGCCAAAAAAGAGTTTAAGGCAAAACCAAGAGTTTTGTGGCTCCTCTACAAGGGACACGGAGTGTAGGTGCAACAAAAATTTCCCTTAGGCGTAATAAAAGCTTTGTGGCTCCTATACACTACACTCACTCTACAGGCGCAAGAAAGGACTTAGAATTCTGAAGAACAAATCAATTTTAATTGATTTGAAAAGTCTACACCATATAAACAAAATGATGTGCTCATTTTAAAGTTTTGAAATATACAACCATACAGAGAGATACAGAGAGGAAATTGAAGCCGGAGAAGAAGAAGATAAAAAGCCATACATATAACTTCTTCACCGGAGTTTTATATTCTAGTCGGTTCAGTATATTGCAAATACATAGGAGTATTGTAAAACACTCTCTGTTAGCTTGATTCCGTTAGTACAAATATATAGTCAAATATTGTATAGGGATTAAGTTATATCTCTTTGTAGAAGCAAAGAACTAATCTGTTCTTGGGAAACCAGTTATATTTTTAACTGGGTGTAGCAAACTCAGGGTTTATATACGAAAGATATATTCCCCGAAACTTGTCTCATTAAATTACTTGCTAATTTTCTAGAACATTAATGATTATTCATAAATACAGAAAATTAGTAAGCCGGCCTCCTAAACACTATTCACCTCATGAACTCAAACCCACTAACCGAACTCTAAATTATTTATCCGCAAAAGATTCGAAAGAATTTTTTAATTTAGTGAGTATCGTATTCAACCCCCTCTTCTATGATACTTTGGGACCCAACATCATCAGCGATATTCTTATAGTCATTCTCCTTAGAAATTTGTACTTTTCCATGTCTATTCCTCTTGATATTTTTAGGTTTATTTTTGTTGATGACTGACTTCAACTTTTCCTTAAGTTGAATCCAATATTGATTGGTTTATTCTCTGACACACTATTCTCTGACTTTGTGATTATTGGAGCATTTATTAGAAGTGTCCTTTTCATTACTAGCTCTAACAAAATTCATAGGTTCACTCAATTTTCCTTTTATTCTTGTGTCTGTCTTATCATTCTTAACATGTGTCTCCTTATCAGATTCATAACCTAGAGCAGATGTCCAATTCTTGTCAGAAAGAATTTGTTGGACTTTCTTTGCCAGAGTTTGTCCAAACTCTGAAAATCTCCTATTCTTTTACTATCTCTGCTTTTAAGTATTCAACCTATATTCCTAGCTGAGTTTGCATTTGAATAGCATTCTCACAGTCTTTCTTAGTGCTGAGAATGTGTGTAAGTTTAGATTCAAAAAAATTATTCTTAGCAGACAGAGTTTGAATTTCAGATTTTAATCTTTCATTTTCAAGTGACTGTGATTTAAAACTAACATGCAGAGATCTAAGGAATGACTTTAATTCATGGACATTTTTAGTATCTATTTTGAAGATAGAGTGTGGTACGTTGTCAGAGTTTAAGATGGGAGCATCAGTGTTTGCCATGAGAGCATAGTTTGTTTCCTCTTCAGAGTCTGAGGAATCCATCCAATCTTTCTTTGAGGTAACGAGAGCTTTCCCAGATTCTTTGCTTCTGCACTCAGTAGCAAAATACCCCATCTTGTTACACTTGTAACACTTGACCTTTGATTTGTCAAGTGTTTTAGCCTTACCATCTCTATCTTCTCTTCTCCTAAATCTGTCTTTATTTTCAGACTCTTCATTCTTCTTTTGTAAGTTTCCTTGCTTTCTGTACTTCTTACACTTCATCTTCTTGAAGCCTTTAAAAATCATGGCAACCATCTCCATCATGTCAGAGTCTGTAGATTCATCAGATTTTACATCAGAGACTGCCTCAAACTCTGATTCACTGCTTTCCTTAACTATCACAGCCTTTCCTTTTCTTGTTGAGGCTTTTAAAACTTTTTTTTTTGTTCTTCAACCCTAGTCTCAACATTCAAGGCAACAGACTTTGCCTTGCTACTTTTTCTATTCTTCCTCTACTGTAATTCCAAGTCAAGAGTTTTCAGCCTTCCATACACTTCATCTAGGGACATCTCATCCAAGTCAGCCACGTCTCTTATCAAGAATGTTTATAAATCCCATTATTCAGGTAGAGCCCATAGCAATTTGGTGTTTGAATCCTCATTATCATACACCTTATCAACCAAAGATAAGTTATTCAATAGAGTAAGAAATATGTCATAAATATCAGTGAAAGACTCATTTTATTTAGCCTCTAAGTATTCACACTCTTTTATAAGAACAAATCTTTTATTCTTTTTGATTTCTTTGGTTCCTTGATATTGAACCTCTAGTGCATCTCAGATTTCTTTATCAGTTTTTCATGCAATTACTCTGTTAGACGTCACAGAGTCAAGACTGTTATGCAGAATATTTCTTAACTTTGCATCTTTTAGGTCTTCTTTTTTTTCTTCATTGGTCCACTCCTTCTTGTCCTTCAGAGTATAGTATTCAGGAACCTATCTTCCTTCCACAATTATTGATGGAACTAGCTTAGTTGGTAGATGCTAACCATCATTGATTTTGTCTAGATAATCAGGATCTCTGGCTTCCAAGAACATCATCATCTTTACCTTCCATGTTGGGTATTCAGCCTTTTTCAAGATTGGGATTCTGATACTTTCATATTTATTTCCAGATATTATTTATAAGATCTTTTAGTTTAAATTAACAGCCTGCTTTGATACTAATTGTTACCCAGATAATACACTATTATAGAAGGGGGGTTGAATATAATAGTATCAAAACAATTCGATTATGAACACAAGTATGTAAAATAAGTATTGTTTTATATCAACTTTACTTCACTGAATACAAAACTCTCTCAAGAAAAACACAGTTCTTAAGAGCTGCTAGGTTATGAAAATGATATGACTTGAACGATTACATCAATGTAAACCTAAATCGGCGTTTATATACTACCCATCTGCCTATCCAATTACAGATAAGATAATGATCATTAAATGCAGAAATATTATTTCCATCATTATCTTCCTAAAAGATAGCTTCCAGAAAGGTAATAGAATTGCATTAAAACTCTTCATTGTTTATCCCAATCAATCCCTGAATTATCGGTTTCCATCTTTGTCAAACTCTGATAGTCATAAACTATGTCGGTTAGTAAACTCTGACGGAGTAAACTCTGATTGAGTAAACTCCGTCGACAGCTTCTAAACTCTGATGACGTCAGCTTAAACTCTGATTTATTCAGTAAACTCTGACTGTAGTAATCTCTGACAACATCAGTGTTTGAATATCTAACATCTATAAAGATTCTAACTTATACATTCCCCCCCCCCATCTGCATAAGTTTCTTATTAACTCATTCCTTACAAGTGGAATAAGAGTGAGGCTGTTTACATACAAACAGGGCATATATCAAGATGAGTTCACAGAAACTAAGCAGTATCACAACTCCTCCATTTGACAGAGAAAACTAAACCTATGGAAAAGAAAATTGATGATGTTCATCAGGGCTGCAAACTCTATATATCCTATGATATTAACGAATGCACCCTTCATGCATTTGACACTGGTTCCTGAAATAACTAGTGGCTCATATGTGATACCAACAACATGGATACCCAAAGACCAAACTCAATACACTGGCACAGAAAAAGAAATGGTGTATCTTTACAATAGTCTAATGCTTATACAGATAGAGTCATTGCACATTGTTATGTATAGTAATATTGTCAATTGCACTTCGGCCAAAAATATCTGGGAAACTATTCAGATACTTTGTGAAGGCACTGAAGAAGTAAGGGAAAATCAAAGCCAACTCTTGGTTTCACAGTATGAAGCTTTCATATCTAAACAAAGTGAAGGCATAACTGAAGTCTTTGAAAGGTTTAACAAACTTATAAATGATCTTCAGTTACATAGAAAATTTTATGGAACCAAAGAGAAAAACATGAAGATTTTTTTAACTCTCCCAGAGCATCTAGAACATAAAATTTCTTCTGTAAGATAAGGAAGGGATTTCACAAAGCTTCCACTAAGACATTATGTGGAATATTAAAGACATATGGACTGGAATTCTTTCAAAAGAAATCCATTCTAACCAACAGAGGAAAAATGGCAAATGTCTCATGTGCTCTTGTTGTCAATGAACCTTTAGAGATGGAAAATTTTGGTACAAGTCAAAAGTTAAAGATCGAAGAGGTTGTAGATCAAGACAAAGAAGATGGGGAGTCTGTCAAAAGTGAACCTGATGAGGATGAGTTCTACACCATTGAAGAGCTAGAAGTCATGGACAACAAATCCATGGTATTCATGGCTAGAAAGTTTGGAAACATGAGATTCAAAAATAATAAAGGTTTCAAACCAAAACCAAACTTTAGTTCCTCAAACAAAGGCAATTCTCCTAAGAGTGGTTACAAAGGTGGTTACAAAACTAGAACTGTAGATAGATCAAAAATTAGATGCTACAACTGTAATGAGTTAGGACACTTTGCTAAAGAGTGTAGAAAGCTAAAAGAAATAAAAAAGGATAAAGTCTATTTGGAACTTGAAGCCAAATATGAAGCTCTACTGAAAAAGCAGCCATGAAAAGCACATATTACAGAAGGGAAGTGTTTGGATGGCACTAACGAAGATATAGAAGAATAATATGGAAACTTAACATTCATGGCTAAGACAAGTGATGGGACATCATCTTCAAACAGTTAGGTACCAACCTTAACCTCTATTGAAATGTCTAACTCTCAATACAAGAAAACTGTTGAAGAGTTAAGTACTGAAATGATTAACATACATATCAGTATGACTGCTGCAAATGAAGAAATAAGTAGATTGCTTAAAGTGAATAATGAGCTAATTACCAAAAGTGAAAAATGGAACTTTCTTTGGTTACCATGGAATCTTTAAAACAGGAAAATGAATATCTGAAAAATAAAATCTCTTGTGCAGAACAAATTAAAAATTTTCTATGGGATCAAATTTCAGAAAATGAATTGAAAATCAAATCCTATCAAAATTCATCTATCCTGGTTAAAGAATTCCATGAGAAATACCAAGAAAATTTCAAGGTAGGAGTTGGGTTTAACTATGAGAACCTAAAGAAAAAGAAATAGCCCTCAACAAAGGGTAAAAAAGTTTATATTCTTGCTAATCCTCACATTCTCAAAAATGTGAAAGTTCCAATTTTAAGAAATCTACTGTTGAGTTTGATGAAGAGAGTTTAGTCATCAAATAACAGTTGAATGATGAAGATGAGCAAGAAGCAAAAACTTCTAAGTCCTGTGTTAAAGGAGAAAAAGTAGTCAAGGCCAGGTTCATATTTGTTCTTGTTGAGAAATTTGAAAAGCTTCAGAAAATTGAGAACATGCATGTTAAGAAGAAGAAACCTAACAAAAAGGGTAAAGTAGGCATTAACAAACACAACAACTACGAAAATGTTCCAAATGCTCCAAGAAAGAGTTGTAAAAACTATCATTCAATAAATCATCTTACTTATATGTGTAAGATACCTGTTATTAACAATGCAAACTTTGTATATGGTTATGTAAAGCCTTTAATGGATGATAATAAAAAATTATGTGATAAATTTGAATATATGTCATGTAACATGAATTTCATGAACATCTACTTTAGACTTAGGAAACAGTTTGTTGAAGAATGCATAAGTCAGAGTATAAACAACAAAAATGCTATGTCTAAATCTGTTAGTCCAATCAAAGGAAGAAAATAGTCCTTATCACGTAGGAATGCATCTAGTTATGGGAGCACCAATAAAACTAGAAACCAAGAAAAGAAACATGGAAATGTGCATGACAAGATATCTGGGATTGGTAAGAAGCATGTTGACACTTATGCAACTAAACAGAGAGGACCTAACCTAGTTTGGGTACCAAAGAAAATATGATATGTTTTTTACTGCAGAGCACATGTGTTAGGAATTAGTCTTGATGATAACTTAGCCTTAGAATCATAGAAATTTAACTTATTATAACTAATCAATTGATATGATTCTATAAATATCAATTGATTAGAAAACCATTTATTAGTTAAAGTGTATGTAGTAATCAACTGATAATTCAGATATTTATTAATGAAACATTGTTGTACTTAGTCTTTGTTAATCGATTGGCTAGATCAATTGATAATTTTCTACTCATGAATTGATATAGGTCATCAATTGATGTATGTTTTAGACTGTTAAACTTTAAATACTTTCAAGACAGAAAAAATATACAAGTGAAGGATGATCAATTGATATTGAAGAGTCCATGGATGGATGACCAATTGATATAAAGTCAAGTCAAGGATTCAATTGATGTGAAGACCCATCGATTCATATATCGATTCATAACACTTATCAATTGATATCTCAACTACTATTATCAATCGATGATATCAAGATCAATCGAAGGAAGACATCAGTTGAAGGATGCAAGGAAGAATCAATTGATATGTTTAACAACAAATTATCAATTGATAGAGAAAGTAACAAAGGACAAAGTGTCAGGAATTTTGCAGACTATAGTAAAGCTATGAAAGACAGTCAACTCTGACTGTGAAGACTTAATTGGAGCTATTTTTCTTGAATGAAGAACTTACTCAAAATAGTTCAGACAAATGAGAAATATAGTTGTAACAACATTCCTAGAATATGTATTTTTGTTTTACACTATTCTTGAAGTTGTAAACACTCTTGTGATATATAAACAAGAGTGGTAGCATAGATAGAACTAACCAATATTGAATACATTTCAGAATCAACTGTTCTAGATTTTAAGCACTTGTAAAGATCATTTGATTCAGTTCTATCCTTGTAAAAGCAGTTGGGTCTTTAAACCTGGATTATTGAGCAAATCAATTCACTGCTGGAGTAAACAACCCACTAGTAATTTATAAATCTTTGTACAAGTTTCTTTAATGTTTCAATTTCTATATTAAATTCAATATATAATACTTCTCAAACACTTAAATACTGAAACACAAATATAAAATTTAAAAGTAAGTAAAAAGTTTTAATATTTGTATTCAACCCCCCTTCTATAAATATTGACATTTTTTGAGGGACAACAAATAATTGGTATCAGAGGAGAGCTTTCAACATACAGAAAATTAAAGATAAAAAATAAGTCAATATGGGCCACAAAGATTCAGGTGTGAAGATTATTGTGTTGAAAAAGGAAGACTACATTTATTGGAAAGTAAAAATACACTTGCATCTGCTTTCACTAGACACCTCTTATGTCAAGTTCATAGAGAAAGGTCCTCACAGGTGTAAACATTGATGGAACTCCTGCTTTTGATAAACATGTTTCAAAACTTATCACAGAATTCATAAAAGAAGATGAGAAAGAAGTGTTAAAGAATAAAAGGCCATGAATATCATGTTCAATGGTCTAGACAAGGACATGTTTGATAATGTAATCAATTGCACTATATCATAAGAAGTTTGGGACACTCTTCAAACCCTCTGTGAAGGAACTGAGCAAGTCAGGAAAAATAAGATGCAACTCTTAATTCAAAAGAATGAAGCATTTTACTTCAAGAGTAGAGAGTCCATCAATGATACCAATAGTAGGTTCCAAAAGTTGTTGAATGGATTGAAACTGTATGGTAAGGTTTACGCAACTGAAGACATAAATCTGAAATTTCTTAGACCTCTTGTAAAAGAATGAAAAGTAATGACTGTTTTTATTAGATAATCTCAGAACTTCAATGGCTATACTCTTGAGATACTCTCTGGTATCCTTAAGACATATGAGTTGGAAATCCAACAGGATGAAGAGATTGAGAAGAGTCAAAGAAAAGACAAAACTGTGGCTTTGATAGTCAAGGGAAATGAAGACAAGAAGGCTAAAAGTGAAGGTGGCTATGTGGATAAAGTTAACTTGGTAGCTAATGATGATATGGTTGAATTTAAAGCCAAAGGTAAGGCCAAAGCTGATGAGAGTGAAGTATGCTCTCAAGATGATTTGGATGAAATTGATGAACACCTTGAAATTCTATCAAAGAAGTTTTCAAAGTTGGAATTCAAAAGTTAAAATTGTATTCAACCCCCTCTTCTACAATATATGTGGTAATCTTTTAGGAACTTTATAAATAACAATAGGTATCAGAGAAGAGCTTTCAACATACAAAATGTTTAGAAGATCAAAAGATTACTATGGGTCACAAAGATACAGGTGTGAGATCCATATGTTATAGAAGGAAGATTACTTTCATTGGAAAGTGAAGATGTATCTGCACCTGATTTTAATTGATACTTCATATGTTAATTGTATAGAGAAGGTTCATCATGTACCTATAAAGATTGTTATTGGTGTCAATCCTGATGGCACACAGGCACTTGAAAGGCTTGTTCTTAAACCCATCTCAGAATTCATAGACGAGGATGGGAGAGAAGTGCACAAGGACAATAAGGCTATAAATACTTTGTTCAATGGTCTAGACAAGGACTTGTTTGATAATGTCATCAACTCCAACACATCCAAGGAAGTTTGGGATACAATTCTAACCCTGTGTGAAGGAACTGAGCGGGTGAGAAAGAATACAATGCAATTATTAATCCAAAAGTATGAGGTTTTTCACTTCAAAAGCGGTGAATCCATCAATGACACTTATAATAGATTTCAAAAACTACTTAATGGATTGAAATTATATGGAAGGGTGTATGCTACTTAGGATACAAATCTAAAAATCTTTAGCTCTCTTCGAAGTGAATGGAAACCAATGACAGTTTCCATTAGGCAATCTCAAGACTTCAAAGATTATACATGAGAAAAGTTGTATGGTGTCATCAAGACATATGAACTTGAAATGCAACAAGATTATGAGATTGAGAAGAATCAAAGGAAAGAAAATACAGTAGCATTTATGGCCAAGGGTACTGAGACCAAGACAAATGAAGAACATGATCTTTGTGATACAAGTGAAAAGAAGAGTGTTGTTGCAGTTGAGTCAAGAATCAACCAAGGGAAGAGCGAAGTTGATGAAAGTGACTCTTACAATCCTGATGATTTGGATGAGATTGATGAACACTTGGCTTTTCTATCAAAGAAATTTTTAAAACTAAAATTCAAAAGAAATCCACATGCTCAAAAGTTTGAATCATAATACAAGAAAGACAACTATAAAATCAAAAATCTTATTGATAGGTCGAAATTCAAATGCTTTAACTTTGGATTGACTGGTCACTTTTCAAATGAATGTAGAAAACCAAAGGTTAATTCTAAACCAAAGTTTAGCAATGGAATTGATTATAAGAAGAAATATTTTGAATTGATAAAACAAAAGGAAAAAGGTATTGGTAACAAAAGAAAAGTAATGTGTTTTTAAGGATAGTGATTCTGAAGAAGAGGAATTCATCAATCTGGCACTCATGGCTGATCGTGCTGATCAAGAGGGTAGTTCATCTAGCAATCATGTACTAACCACCAACTTTATAGATCTATCTAAGGATGAATTCAATGTTATTATTAATGAAATATCAAATAAATTATATAACTTGCATGTCACCCTTAAAACTTTATCTAAGGAAAACACTAGACTCATGAACACTATGGACATTATGTCTGAGAGAAATACTTTTTTAGAGAATGAGCTAGTCAACTTAGAAAGACTTAAGATAGAATGTCAGGATGCTAAACATGATTAGTCAACGACATGAGAAGGGAAGAAACTCTGAAAGAGAAAATTGCAATTGAACAGGAAACAATAGAGAAATGGTACAGGTCAGCTAATGTTTCTAGAAATATTGTTGAGGTTCAAGGAAATGAGTCTTTTGTCAATGACAAACCTCTTGAGGAAACATCAGTTGATAATTATAAGTCAAGGGATAATGATCAATCGACTGCTAATCCTGCATCAACTGATGAGGATTATCAATCGATTGATAATTTGAATTCAATCAATTACCCATTGACAAACGACCAATTAACTTATAAGACTACCAAATCCAAACCTAGATTTAGCAAACCTGTAAAAAAATTTAAAGGAACTAGTAACCAAGAAACAAATCAGTAAAAGGTTAATATAGGTTTTATATCTAAGACTCAACTAAAAGAATTCTCAAGACTAGTAAGTGAGATAGGTATGTTGAATTTCAGTTAAATTCAAATTGTCTATTTTTAGTTTTATTTTATTTTGGCAGCCATTGGTACATAATACTTTTGAATAAATTTATACTTGGAGAATTATTTATTTATACTGATAAATTTATCAATTGATAAGTATTATTAATCGACAGATAGACAGTTAGTATCAATGAATATTCTTTATCTGTTAATAAAGAATTTTTTTCGTCTTCTCTTATCCATCGAAACTCATTGTCTATTATCTGTTAGTTCTGTTAATTATCCAACGACCTACACATACAGCTATATATGTATAAAGTCGATTGTTAATTACAGTAACTCTATAATATTTGTTTGACTAACGATTCTTTTTGCACCAATTAAAGAAAGATTAATCGATTTAATTCTAAGAGTGTAAATAGCAAGTCATTTCATTTCTTTAATTCTTTACTTGTAATTTCATCTCTTGAATTATCTCTATCTTTCTCTCTCTCTCTTGCTGTAATTTTCTTAGGAACCCTAACTCTTGATTCTCTAGTTTACTCTTTCTCTTAGTTCTAAAATCTCATCGCAATCAACACTTACTCAAGAAATGGCACCACAAAAGAAAATCTCATCATCAATAGGCTATGTGTATGAGAAGAACAACTTTATTGTTTGTGTGGTAGTTGAAGAGGCTCCCAAGGACTTTCATCCGCTAATGAAGAACTTGAGTGACTACAAAGTTTTCAAGGCACTACTAGATGCAGCAACCATTTTTTGCAATTTGTGGAGGAATTCTGGCAATCTGCATAAGTTTCTTCAGACATGTCACGAGTATCCTTTGAATCCAATGGATCTAGGTATATTCTAAATACTATAGTACTTGATGAATGTATAGAATTACCCGTCAATAATTTTGATGCCATGCCTAGTGTCAATGATATTAGGATTATGTTACTTGATGTAAACTATGCTCTTGGAAATGTTAGTCTAGGCGATATAATTAGGAAAAATCTTAGGAAATAATGGTCCTACTTCTTTGATGATGTTATTAAGTTATTTTCAGGGAAAATTAGTAGAAGAAGCTTGCTGAGATGAGTCAAGCTTCTTCCATTTAACATAGATGGAGAAAAAGAGGGTTGCCTTAGTATTATTTTTGCAGCAGAGAAACAAGCCTAACTTTACCTGCTAGGTAGGAGGATAACAAGTTACACTTACTCGAACAATTAATCAACAGAAAATAAGAGCTTTGGTTTCATCTTATCGGGATAGGGATAACCTTGGTTAGAAGACCTCGTTCATGGCGCTATCACGAGAAGCCTTCCTAAGAAAAGGTCATACTATATCCAAAACATACAAAATATAGTAAATATCATAAAGGTAGATTTAGTAGGGGTTGTAAACCGGACGACACTAAAAGAAAGGAGACAGAGGTTGTTGGAGTCTGAGAATCTTATCATTTCACCGAGTCTACTCTGTATAATATAAGCATGGACCAAGAGGAAACCTTTCTTCTTTTTATGGTAAATGATATTTATGATTTTGATGCAATAACTACCTCTATGCATCAATTTGCTTATTGTATCCTATATGACAAATACCATAGTCTCAGTAGTTTAATCTTAAATGAAATAGTGGCTAAGTTAGGTAACAAGGAAAACAAGAAGAAGGATACTTATTTTTCTAACTTTATTATGTTTGTTATCAACCACTTGGTCAAGGAAGTAGATATAGACCAGGATATAGAAATCATGGAGTGTTGAGTGCAAAATAAAAGAGTCTTCAAGGACCTGGTAAGAATCAATCTTCATTCTACAAGGACCTTGATGTACCCACAGGTAGTACATGTATATCTCTCTATTTTACCTTCTTCCCAATCTATTTCTTATTTGCCTTCTACAACTATGGAGCGAGTTAGTTCTGACCCCATCCCTCCTACCCAAGTTACAAAACCCTCTTTAAAATCCAAATCTAAGAGAAAAAAATTCAACAGGTTCCCAAAAACTGTTGTTGTAAAATCAAATAAATAAAAACCTGAGGGGAGTGCGTTGGTGGAGAAAGTTAGTGAGATAACGTGGGAATATCTGGGAACCCTGATGGATAAGGTATGTGAGTGTGTGATTAACCAGCCTAGCAACCATGTATCCTTCTAAGAGGATACATTGCTTCAAAAGAATACTACCACTTCCATTTTGTCATCTTCTCAAAAGGATGACAATATTGAAAAGAGTCCCCAACCAGGGACACAGTACACAGGGAACACACAAACCAAATCCCCATTAAAAACTCCTCACACTTTTGAAAGAAGAAAGAAGAAAAAAATAGCTATTACACAGGGTTCTTTTACACACACCTACAACGCCATAGGAAACTGTGGTGGAGCCTTCAGCTTCTAAGGTTGATGCATCTCTAGGAAATGTAGAGATGCAACCCTACTCACTTTCTATCTCTCTTCCTTATACTCCATAAATTTTCTCTCTCATTTCTTCAGAAAATGTTCTGATAGACAATCAGACATTTTTAAATTCTGTTTCTTTACAACTCAAGGAGAAGTCAACAATCTCTCATGTTTCTTAAAATGAGGGTAACACCTTAGAGGAACATGACTCTCTTTCAAACCTTATTTCAAAAAAATTATCTGAAACCTTCCCATCTCAATCAACTGTTATCTCTCAATCGATGGATACTCAATAAACTGATATTCACCATCAATTGATGTTACACCAACAGATACACATCCATCGATGGATATTTTGTATCAATTGACCAATGCAAACTTATCAATTGATGTTGCAAAAAATTTCATTCTTTTGAGTGAGGGTGTGGAGAGGCAAGATAGTGTCCTAGAAAAAGGTGTGGATGTTAGTGAGAGGCTCCCCACTTCTATAGGAGAGGCAAAATGAGAGATCACACATACAAATGCACATACTTTAAGAGAGGAGAGGTTAGGTTTCAGGGTGAGACCTTGATGAAAAATATAGAGATTGAGAGTTCACATGCACCTGATAAATCAAACATCGAAAGACTAGCTCAGGAATTGATAACTGAGTTAGGCATGGAGTTAGGGGGAGTTGGAGGTGAAGGAGATGAAGAAGAAGCTATGCAGACACAAGAGATTCTAAAAACTGTTATTGTGGATGGTAGAGTTACTGTGGAGGATGAAGTGGAAGTAAATTCATATGCAAATATTTTTCAACACCAGGAAGCAGCATATCAAGTATTGGCCTCTGCATCTAATACTGATGCTGAAAGGATGCTAAGGTTGGTGTATACAAAAGTAACAAAAAAGAGTTACAAGGAGAGCATTGTTGGTGTTGAAGACACTGCACACATTACTCCAGAAGACTTAGAGGTTGTATTTGAAGAAGAAGAACAAGAAGAAGAGAGACCCTTGGATAAGTGAAGAAACCACATGTTTTGGAGATGTGGAGGATGCAATAGTTGAACATTATAGAAGGGCAATGATTGACACTAAACATAAGGATCCAATCAAAGAAAGATTCTCAACTTCTATAAAGACAACTTCAAGATGGCCAAGTTACAAGTCACTGCATTAAAAACTAGTGCAAAGTCAATGGGTGAACAGTTTGAAAATGTTAAGGCTGATCTTGAAAGAAGACTAGATGTGAAGCTAAAGACATCTACCATGTACAATTTGGATATGAGGCTCCGAAAGGAATCCACTATTGAAGACAAATTCAAAACCCTGGAAACAAGGATGGCATCAATTGAGGACACAATGAATATGATTCTATAAAACTAGATAACTCAAGCAAATCTCTGGGATAAACTGCTACATATCCCTACAATTTCTCATGGCATAGTTGATGATAACAAAAAAGGGAAGAAATCTTGTGGTGAAGGTGAGAGCAACAAGATGGTGATGTAGATGGTTGATGGTGGAAGCAAGAAAAGGAAGAATGAAGAATATCTCAAGGGAATGAATCAAAGAAGCCTAAGATGCCTATTAAAAGGGAACATGGAGGTAAAATACAATTGGTTGGTCTCGAAGCCATTGAAGCTAGGAGGGCTGAAAGGGAAAGAGAAACTCAGGCCCAAGTTACTAGAGAAAATCAAGCCCAAGTTACTAGAGAAAATCAAGTGGTGGAAGAAATGAAGAAAGAGACAAAGCAAATTGTCACAATTCTTTCACATATATCTGGGTCATCAAGTAGGCAACCTGAGATAGAATTTATGCTAAATAAATCTACTTCAAGGAGCTATGGAAAATGCTTGATAGATCTAGAATAGGAAAGGAGGCTTCTCAAGCAATCAAAAGGAGGTCAACAATAGAAGCTAATGAGTGGTGCTATCAAATTAGCCATACTAACCAAGGAGGAGCATATGAAGATGGATAAATATGTAGCAGCTCAATTAGTGATTGAGACTGACATAGAATTGCAAAGGAAGGAGCAAGAAAACTGGGCTAAGAAAACCAAACAAAAGAGTGTAGAGAGAATAAGTAAACAACCTAATAGAGACAAAAAGAAGGAACACGAAGGAGGTCAGGAAGGAAGCCAACAAGGAGGAATGTAGTCACAGCCATATGACTTCTAATTCAAGTCTGATGTAAGAACAGATTGAGACTTTTCCTGTAGAGTTCATCAAGCTACCCCATCATCAATAGAGTGCGTCAAACTTGAGTATGAATATGGCAAGAAAATTGCCTATCCATTGAAGAAGGTGATGGAGCAGGACTACTACACTTTCAAGAAGATTGTGGCACTGATTGACACCAAGATTCCATTTCCAAGGACAGTGTCATATGAAATGATACAATAAATTTCTAATTTGATGAGGAAAGCTACAGAGTTGATGGAGAATAAGCCACTTAAAATGTGGAATCCTGGTAACAAGAAGGTACTAATAGAGTCATTCTACATGATGATCTACAAAGACAGAGATGACACTTCCAGATATTTAGACATAGTAAAGTAATTGGCAATCCTGCCAAATATTGAGCTAAATTTTCTGGCAAGTTAATTATCAAATGATGATGAGGATGATAACTGGTTCAAGCAAATATTTGAAAACCAAATGAAAAGAAATGGAGAAAACAAGAAAAAGTTGAAGACTTGGAGACTTGAAAACTTATAGATATCAAGATAAGTCTAACCAAGGAATCTCCATATGGTACATCCAAAATTCCTTACTTGTTTCTTGATCACAGTAGTTTCTTATGATTTTAATTTATCTACATATATTTAGGGTTTTGGTATAATCAACCTGATTTATATATGAAAACTTTACAGACATAAATAAAGGGAGATTGATAGGAATTATACACTTTGATGATAACATAACCATTAGAAATCATAAGTTAGTAAAATCACAATTGTAATTGAATAATGAATATGTGTTATATAAATATCCATTGATGAGGAAGCCATTATCAGTTGAACTGTCAAATGTATCAACTGATAATTGATATTTTAGTAACAATGCTATTTTAAGTCATTTATCCATTAATAGTCTAAATGATCAATGGATAATATATTTTAGAGTCGATGGATATCTGAGTGAACAGATATTGGTCATCAACTGATGTGAGAGTAGGCTGTTAAATTATAATTATTTGAAGACAAGAATTTTCACAAGTGATTAATGATCAATAGATAAAATAAAAGACTCGATGGATGTTTCAAGGGTTGATGGATATTGAAGATTGAATACTATCAACGGATGCTGGAGACCCATCGATTGATAACATCAAATATTAATCGATGGATAAAATTATCACTCGATGGATAAAAAAACCATTGAAGAGTTCCAGATAAAGAATATCAATTGATATGCTTAACATCAAATTATCAATTGATGTTGACAATACATGAAGATTATTGATGAGATTACGAAGATGTTAGAATAGTAATCGTGATAACTCAACAATAGAACAGGACAAGTAAATAATATTACGTCTACACAGAAATCAGGATGTAAATAATACATCTACCCTTATTGTCATGTATTTCTTTTAATATTGTTTTCAAAAACTTATAGTACTTAGGTTTTAGAGGAAATGAGTCATTTTATCGAGATATAATTTGGTAAGAGAGTTGAATTTCCACTTTGGTATAAATCCTCGCGTTTTATTATGGGAAGTTTGCCTTATAAAAACTTCATAAGGGTTTAAAAATTTCTTCTCTAATACATTTTTTCACGTTTTATTATGGGATATGTATCTTAAAGAAAATTTTGTATCATACTCTTCATGATAAATCTTTAGTTTCGACAAAATTCTTTTGCGGAAAAGCACTTTAATGTAAGTTATTATCATTCCTTATTATATTTTCCTTCTCTTTGATATGAAAAATATGTTTCAGAATGTTATGTTGATTATCTTTTTATCTTGATTGATTCTATCCGTTTAGCCCCCAGTGGCTTTAGAATTTGGCCAAGAGGTTGAAAATCCATCAATCTCTTACCCAGGACATAGTACCAAATACTAATTCATCAACTTCCATATATTAACCCCTGGAGATATAAGGAACACATGTAAGTTAGAGATTGATAATGGAGAAACTGCACTTGATGCAGCAAATAAGGATGAAATTGAAAGTGTACCCACAGCTCCACCTCCAGAGAAGAAACGTAGTATATAAACTGAGGTAACTGTAAGCTCATCTGCATCTTTTCAAAAGAATGCAGAACTGAAAAGACAATAAAACTGTCTCTGGAATCATTCTTTTAACAGGGTGAGTCCATTGAAACTCGCTCGTCAGCCAGAGCATCTTGTAATGAGTCAAGCACACCACCGACACTCACGCTGATGGTAACACATTGCAAGGCGTGCATAGTGAGAGGTATAGGCATTCAGAGGCGATACAGACTCTATTTTGCCATACATTACATTGTTCAAGGTATCAACCTCAAACAAAAGTTAATCTTCTGCATCCTGAAAGGGAGATCTCTTGTTCAGATTTATTTGGGCTTGAGAGGCAATTGCTTGGCAAGAATTCTTCAGATGAGTCAAGTAGGGTATTTTACACAAAATTCCCGTCACCGGGTTACGAGGAAAACGTAGGCTGTAATTTGCCATTCATTACATTGCCTACTACGTCGACCCTCTTGGAAGGAATATTTCTAGATCCTGAAAAGGAATGTTCACCTCTCATTTATGGAAAAGGTGTTAGTATTGGTGTCCTAGAAACAATACTTTTAATGTTTTATTGAAAACAATTATGTTATGTGATTATTTAATTAATATTTATTATATCTTTATTTACGGCATCATAAATTGAAAGAATAATAAATGTCCTTGGAATATTAATACATAATATATGTCTTTAAGTATGTGACTTAAAAATGAGATTATATGAATAGCATTTTATTTCTAAAATTCCCTAGTCAAGTATTATTATTTAAGAACAATAATAATGCAATAAGACTAGTATGTTTGTTGACAGATGACCATATCTCATTGGTCATAGGTATGGTGATACTAAAGTCAGGAATATAAGTGTATGTATCAATACATGACACTGGAAAGACCAACCGTGAGATTCTACATGTTAATAAGTGTCATAAGAAATCTCATAGTGATAATGATGTAATGATCCTCTCTGACTTGAAATCATTATATTTCTATATGAGAATTAATATACTTTGATTACACTCAAAGTTACCTTTAACCGGGTAATGATAATGGTGGACATTGGGTATGCTATGAATCGTATGAGGAATATGAATGATAGATGTAGGATTTAACCCTCCAATTCTAGGAGTGATATTATTGGCATCTTGATTGAGTGAGACTATTAAATGCATGGTCATGCTCAAATATTGATTTGTTTAAATAGTTTACTCATTGATCAAGGAAACCGAGATTAAACATTAGGATGACACTATACATGCCTCGAGTTTGATCTATAATATAAGGTTATAGGGATTATATTACATGGAACATTATTCATGAAAGGTTTAATTGAATCACCAATTATTATTGTTACTTGGGTAACAATGATGTATTACTAGATATCACTCATTGTTTATAATTTTATTATTATATAATAAAATTATTGTCAACGTAATAATAACCCAAAGGGTCACACACAAAGAACGTCAAAACGGAGGTTTATTTAAATTACAAATTTAAATATATTATTATTTATTTGAATTTAAATATTGAATTAATTAAGTGGGACTTGATTAATTATATTAGAATTTGGATTTAATAAGTATTATTATTATTATTGGAATTTAATTATTGAATTAATTAAATGGGACTTGATTAATTATATTAGAATTCAAATTTAATAATAATAATAATCCAAAATTAGAATGGGTTTTGAAAACCACATAGATTAGGATTAGGCCCAAAATCTCTCTCCCCCCTATATATACATAATGATGTATATAGTATTAGGGTTTAATCATCAGATTTCGTTTTTAGAGAAAACCCCTAGCTGTTCAACATCAAGAGAGGCTAGAGAGTGAGAGAGAGAGAGAGAGGGGCAAGCAATTCGGCTAGTACCAACTCCGAAAAAGTAACTTTAGATTGTTTCTATAAATAATTTAATCACCAAGAAACAAAACTAAATGATCGATTTGCTTAAATTGCTTAAAGAAATTAATCACCCACAAACTAAACGAAATCTGGATAAGAAAGTTTAAAGGAATTAACCACCAACTCTCTAGGGTTTTGCAAGTATAAAACTCACGATTTTATTCATCAAATTCTTCTTCCTTAAAAGATTACAATATATGGGTATATATAGACAAGGAATATAACATAAACCTAAAACAATTAGAATTCTCAATTAGATTCAAAATCAGCTAGGAATTTGCTAATACTTGAACCCAAATTGGAAACCAATCAAAAGCCCAATCCAAATAGGAATTACATCAAAACCATATTCAACTAGAAAAATAAATCCTAAGTGCTTAAAACAAGAAAAACCCTTTCAAGTGAAAGATAAAAACTTGCAAGTCAAAATTTACTTAATATAATTATCTAATAATAACCTCAACATAATAAATCAACCAATGTTGGCAATTAAGCTGATTATTGGCTTCACAATAGATTCTCATGAGATAAAATAAATCAACGTAATGCTCCTACATCATACTTCTCTTCTTCGAAAACAATTGTCCTCAATTGTACAATAGATACATATGAATATCTTAATGTCATACTCCGCATCATGGACATACTTAAATAGTACAATTGAGACGTAACTGTGAAATTATTTGCTTCAATCAGCATCGATATCTATATAGTCCCTAGTGTTTTCCAATCAATCTCAGAAACCAAAACCATATCTCTTATCTCCCATTCTCTTTCAAATATTGAAAGCAGTATAAAAGGCCATTATAACGCAGAAGTTGGACATTATTTGGGCATACCCAAACATATCAATTAACTTGTAAATAAAAATAGATATCTTAAAAAAAATCTCTTCAGCAAGTCATTTTTGCAAAAGAGGGTTTGTAGTTGATTCCAAAGCACAGAAATCGTCCACCTCCATATATTTCTCTTTGGCTTGTCCCCACATCACCGTATAAAATCCTACAGCAATTGTACTTCCCCCAATAATGCTGCATATACACCAAATCAAACATAACCAAATATCAGATTATACACATTTTACCGTATAGTATGCTGGTGTCAGGTGTAGCATGTTTGAGCAGAGGACCCAGCATATCTTTAATATTCTGGGTTTATTTTATTTTGTTTTTGAGGATGAACTTTGCAAGGTGCAGTTGACTGATGGCTATGTTTCTAAATATATATTATGGTGGCTGTACTTACAAATCCCCTTTCAAAATGATGGCCAACATCAATTTTTCAATACAATTAACTAATGACCTTTTCCAAAAAAAAATATTTATCTTTTATAAAACAACCACAATTTAACGGTGTTGAAAGAGATGAATAACAATTAACGATACTAAAACAAATTGACAACAGCTACCATTTTGAAATATGTTTCCTAAGTACAACCATCATCTTGCATATATAAAAACACAGCCATTAATCGATTGCGTCTTCTAAACTTCCTCCGGTGGAATGTAAATTAATCTAATATTCACAAGCATGACTATAGTCTATAGTAATATACTGCATACATACCTGCCTAAATAAAGTGCATCACCTAGGAAAAATGTGCCAAGAATTACAGCAATGACCATTCCCAGAGGCTTGAACATTGATACATACACTGGACCCTTCTTGCGTAGACACCATGTGAAAACAGTTGTCCGAAATACACTCCCAAATACTGCCTACAGTGGAGGTATATAGTTCAGAGTTAATGATAGAAACATCCTACAAACATTGAAGTCGGAAAATCTAATGCTGCAGAGCAAATAAAGATACAAGAATTCATAATTATATCGCACATACTGCAAATATAATAGCTATCATGCTTATATCCAGATGCAGTGCCCAAGCTTCAGGATTTCTTTCGACAAGAAGGGAATATATTGCACTCTGGATGCTTCCGAAGAGGCAAAAGAAAAAAACTATTGTTTGTTCGTCGGGGTATGCCTTAACAGTTGCTGTCTGTATTTACTTGAATCAAGTTAGTGCAACATTGATGTAAAATTTTCCAATTTTAAACCAAGGTGTAACTGCACATAATCATGCTAACAGATATTGTTCTTTATCGCAGAACTAAACCTGAAGAATGTTCCACATTGAAGAACAAATGCAAGTGATTGCAAGAAATATGCCACCAAGAATCCAATTTGATTGTTGCGTCACAAGCTGAGTGTGAGGTAGATTAGAAGCAGATGAAAACAGCTGTATCAACCGGCCTTTATATAGTGTCATCACAAATGCTCCCGATATTGCTATTATTGTCCCCAAGACTTTTGCTTGACTGCTTATTCTTCTAATATCTAATTTCTCCATCCTAAAATTTGTTCCAAGAAACATCCGACCACAGGCAGGCAAATGTCAAATATAAAAATGTGACAAAAAGACTATAGGATGTACCAATTCTTATTATGATATTACTCAAAACTAAAACTTCGGCCCAAGCATATAAAGCTGTAGTGAGAGTTCAGTATAACTATGAGTCAGATGAGATACGGTATGGTGCTTCGGTAGAGAATTGTTTAACAGCTGATATCAACCAGACATACAATCAATAGTTCTTCGTGAGTATTTCTGTAATTTTACTGCATGTCCAAAAGTGATTCTGTACTGCTGACATTTTGTTACCAACCAACAGGGGGTGGTAATTTTGGGTATGGGGTCGGCTGGTTGGGTCAACATACTTGAGCCATAAATTCAATCTAACTCGAAATTTTAATGGGTCCAAATAACCTACGCAAATTATACATGGATAACCCGACACGACCCGAAATAATAGCATATTAATAAATATATAGAAAAAGATAATTTATTAATATATTGTTATGGGCTAAAAGCTAACCCTAAAGACATAATTAATGTTGCATTTATTAGACCAGAATCTGGTCCAAAAAACCTAGGCCCAAGAATAAAAGCAAGATTAACATTGGGCTCGAAACGCGCCTGTATCGGGGACGCTCAATACAGGCCAAGCCAGTCAACCGACATGGTCTTCAGCCCAGAAGTCGTCACCGCCTAGAAGCCACAACAACCTAGAACCTTCCTGGAAGGCAACACAAAGAGTAGCCCTCAAGTCACCTTGACCAGCATGGAAACTAAGTCCTAAATGGAAATTGAATCCTAAACAGCAACGTCCGACAAATCAAGGCGATCCTCTAATTAGGAGACTTGCCTGCCAAGTCTCCTAACCCTAATCGAATACCTAGACCCTCAGTCGTCTATATAAAGGGTTTAACCCCTCATTCTTAAAACTATGTCTGGCTTGATTCTCAACACATACTGAGATACGTAGGCATCTTATCAGGGCAGAACTAAGCCACGAAACTCAAGTGCAATCATTAAACCTCGAAGCTCACCCAACCCTAGTAATCAATACGCATTAACTACGACCTAGTTTTTAATCTATAACATATATATTTCTCATTTTATTGTTTATATTAATTTAAATAATATTTACATAAATTATATATTAACTTAGATAGTAATTTACTATATATATAAATAATATATTACATTTTATATAATAATATTATATGATTTCGGGTGACTGTCAACCTAAAATTTTGACCCAATTTTCAGTTTCATGTTGTCAATTTTGGCTCAACCCCAAATTGAGCCGCACCCGAGAAATTATGACTGAAGTGTTAAGTGTATAACTAGCAATAAATATATCAAATTGAGCACCGGTAATTATATAAATGCATATTGACAAAAGCCAACCACAAACAAGACAAATGAATTTAATCATGGACCCTAAACTATATTACTGTCAGTGAAAAAATATATATAAATTGAGTAGTGATCTAACCTGAAAGTGACAGCCAGCAAGAAAGTCAAACCTGGTATCAAATTACCCATGGCAGTAGCTAAAGTAGGGGAGCTGTAATTGATACCTGCATATGCAAATATTTGCAGAAAACATATCCTGCCACCCAAAAGTTTCTTCTTTATCTTAACAACAAAAGTAAAACATAATATATCGGGTTAATTATCAAAATGGTCACTAAAATCAAAATCATTTATCAAAACCTTCACTCTAGTTATCGGAGCCTCACTTGGGTGACTTAAGTAATGAATAATGACATGCCGTTAAGTCGCCCAAGTGAAACCATCGATAACCAGAGTGAAACCTTTTGATACATGACCGTGACTTCAATGACCATTTTAATAATTAACTCATCATTTATTGTAGCTGTGTACATTGAAATGAATTTGCAGAAATTTGTACCCAATCAGACCAAGCAGAAAGAATCTTAACACAAGATTGAGAGTGAGAGGAGGCCTGTTACTTCTGAAAAATACATACAGAAAATTCAAGAAAGATCTATAACAGGTAAGTAAACAAATACATACAGAATTATGTAAGTAATAAAGGAGAGAAAAGAAACCTGAAGGAGTGGAATATAAAGAAGGGAAAAAGAACAAGGGTGCCCAGGGAATTGTAATAAACAACATAAACAAGACTGCTCATTCCATTATTCATGGCTGATTTGCCCAAGATTGTCATTGCAACCTCCCCAGTCTCTACTATCATCATTACAATAAAGGGAACAACACTATTCATGTAATCTTGCAACACCATCTTCACCCACACACCCTTCCTCTCACTCAAACTAACATACAGCAGTAGCGGTTCTATATAGTTTTAAACTTTTTACGGTATATATATATATATATATTTATGTACAGATCCGTCCTGTTTTAAGAAATTAATTCAATAATAAAAAATCGTACCGCATCTTAAAAAATAATCACGTTGAATAAATATAAAACAGAAATAATTATCGACAAATTTATTTTTTGGATATACAATCACATTATTTGTTGAAAATGATATATTTACATGTACCCGATTCACCATATTCACTTGGCCTAATCCACCATGAACTATCAAATATAATTGCAATCCTTCTAAAAAATATTATCATTAAATCAAAAATCATATTCTCACAAATTAATAGAACCTCGGTCATGTATTAAAATCCAGACTTTTTTCATTTTTTTTGTATATTTTGAAACCAATGAAATATATATATATATATATATATATATATATATATATATATATATATATATATATATTTGTAAATAACATTTATTAACCTTCTAAGGCGGTTTTGAGAGTCAACTCTCATATCTACGGTTCTAGTCGTCACTTGTTCATTTTCCAGACTTTCATCCCCTCTACCGATTAAGCGCCCTTCGTTCTCCCATCATTTCTTCTATTTATCAGTTTTTTCAATAAAATCAAGATATAATCTTTTTCGGATGAGATCTTGTTGGATACCTTGCTATCTAGATTATTAGTCGTGCTCGTCTTTTTTGGATGTTAAGTGTGTTATGTTTTGATTTTTTGTGTGTTTTGTTACGGGTTTTAGTAGTTTTTCTTACAAGGATTTATATGATATTTTGGGAAATCTGTAAGACTCAAATCAAATCTTGGACGGTGGGGGTATCGCAAAAACTCACATTTCACAACAAAAAATTGTTCATATTTTGGGGTATTTGTTCCTCCAATATCAGTTGATGTAACTGATTGAACATTGGGCTACAGATGACACTTATATGAAGGTCAATTGTGATGCTTTCACAACTGGTATAGGTTGGATAGCTCGAGATGTTATTGTAATACTTTTTATATTAAAGAATTTGGATAATCTATGTCTTAATCGATCTAAAAACAAAATGGCTATTAGTTTAACTCATTTTTTGTTTCACAGGTTATGACGGTTCGAGGTTTTATCACGGCTAGATTCCAATATTTTATTGAATTTTTCACTTTACGTCAAAAATATATATACATATATATATTTCTAAATTTTATTTTCTTAAGTTTATCGTTTTGTATCAAAATTTGAACATCTTACTTTTTATAAACTAATAAAAGTAAAAATATATTCCCTCTGTCCCTTCCATTTCTTTACACTTTCATTTTTAGGACGTCCCACCAATTTTTTACATTACTAAAAATAATAACTTTTAACAATAAAATACATTATTACATCCACTATTTCACTCCACTTTTTCAACACTTTACACTATTACACTCACTATTTCACTTATTTTAACAATAAAATCACTATTACACCCAATACTTCATTTATTTTAACAATATTACACTCACTATCCTTGGTTTCCGTGCCCCAACCAAATGTAAACATTTGGCCGGGACGGAGGGAGTAATATTTATAAATATATTTTTTATTTGTATGAAAATACATAAGAAAAATTAAGATATATATTATGAAACAGGGGTAATATAAAATGTGTGTAATAATAAGTTTGATGTATTATAATAATTTGAAATTAAATAAAATAATCATTACAAATACGTAATTAGTTTCAAATTTACAATCGGATATATGCATTTTTCTCACGTTATTAATTAATTAAAAATAATAGGCAAATTTATGTACTTCAACCGAAAGTTGAAAAAATTAACTAAAAGTTTGTTAAATTTAAAATTATTTAATTACAAAATACTATTCGTATTCAAGAACAAATATTATTTAGCATTCTAATATACTATTGTAAATTTATAATAATATTATTGTTATTTTGTATTTAAAGTTAGGCTTATTATAATAAATTAAAATGAAAAAATAATTTGAAAGAATTGTAATATTTACCTTTATCCTTATTTTGTTGATTATTTATATACTTGGTGACGCACGAAGGACACACACAATCAATCATGATCTCACAAGGAGATATTTTAAGGGAGTTCGTAGGAAAACTCAAGTTGATTTCTCTATTATATTATTATTATTATATTATTATTTCTAGGGACCGTGCCCGCGCTACGCAGGCGAAGATTGATTTATTTAAAAAAATAATTCTTTATCATTTTTTTGAATTTAGATAAAATGGTGTATGTAGACCAACCCTTTATGGAAAAAATTCATTATATTTTTATAAAGGTATACCCCTTTGTGTATGGCACTGAAAGACACATTAATAAAATTGCGTATATTCATTAAAAAAATATTTACTAATAAAAAATTCAAACCAATTGAAAATTTTGGTCTTATTTCAAAAAAGAAATTATACTACACAATAAGAATATTTATTAAAATTATACAGATACTGGTAAGAAACTGATATGAGCTGAAAGTAAGCCCTAAAGACACAATCAATGTGGCATTAATTGGACCTAGTCTTGTCCAAAAGGGAGGCCCAAGTAATAAGGCTTGATACCCTAATTAGTAAATAAATTCGTAATTAATTGATTGGCTAAATATACAGCTAATTAATTATGTGCAAATGCATTGAAACTACTCCAAGGAGTAGCCACCAAGAAACCTCAATCAACAAGGAAACTTGTTCCTACTTAGAAACTACTTCTATCACAAAAAGAATCCAGAATTCTTCTAGGAGGTGGCCTGCCCACCAAGGTTCCTAAACCTACTCTAATTCTTAGACTCTCCACGTCTATATAAAGGGCCTAACCCCTCATTCTTAGAACTACGTTTTGGCTTGATTCTCTAAACACAACAGAGATACGTAGGCATCTTGTGAGGGCAGAACCAAGCTACGAAACACAAGCTCAGCCATTAAAGCTCGTTAAGCTCAGACATACGTCGCATTAATTATACCCTAGTTTTTAATCCATAAAAAGACATCAACCATGGCAAGAACACGACGAACTGACGGAGACATCGTCCCTACCACAGGTGATCATACTGCTATCATCCCTCCCGATGAAACTCAAACTACCGAGGTCCCCGCTACAACCGCTATTCCCGCTGGAACCCAAGGTCCCAATACTCGAAGGCTTGGTCCGTTTAGTGAGATCGTCCACTCCACCAATCCTGAGGAGATTGTCCATGGATCCAACCCACTATCCCAGGTAACTCAAACTCCTTTTATGGCTACTGCTCCTCATGCACAAATTTCTACTATTGTTATCCCAAGTAGCACTGTTGCCCAAACAAGACTTGGAATCTCCCAAGCCTATCCCCCTCCTTACATCAGAGGGTTGGAACCACAAAACTATCGGCGTGGAGTAGATGTCCGTGATTTCTCAGGACCATACTCAACTGATGATGAAAGCTCAGAGGGCACCGATGTCAATCCCAGGAGAAGAAGGCCTGGTAAAGAGCCCGCAGGAAGCCGGTGTTCACAATCCCGTAGGACACTAGAACAGAAAATTACTTCCTACGAGGCTGAACTCAAAGAACTAAAGAAAAGCTTGGATCGACAGGATAGAAGGATAGCCTCGAGGTATGAAGCCCCCGATGTAATAACCCGTATTTTTGACGCTTGGGGTTATTAAGATTTTTGGATAAAATTTTTCATTTTATGAATAAATGATTTTATGGATTTATTTTCTTGATAAGGTACTTGAAGTGTGAGACCGTATTCTTAATATACACGATATTCGAAAATATGCGTATCGGTGTTACGGTAGCATATGCAAACAATATGGGATTTATAATTATTTTTGGTCTAACAAAAATGAATTTGAAGTCCGGATGGAAGTCGTAACAGAATTTGAGAAATGGTGTAAGTGAAAAGTGTTTACTCGGAGAATTGTTTCGTAAATTCTCGAAACAATTAAAGAGTATTAATTTAATGATTCTAAATTATATTAGAATCATAATATGAGATTTTAAGTTTTTTAAAACTTAGGTGGGACGAAAGAAAAGAGTACGATAACGAGAGATTAAAACGTTATCGGGGAATTACGCGACTACTGCGCAAACCGTATTAAATATCGAGCTTCCACCACACACCCCACATATATCACTTTTTCATTTTTTTCTCTTGTTCATCAAGAGCTTCGGCAGAAAATAAAAAGGGGAGAGAAGACTTCATGCTACAACTTGGATTCTTCATTTCATGAGCTTAAATCATTGCTATAGGTTCATTACCATGAATCTCCACCATCTTTCTTCCATGAAAATACAAGCAAAGCAAGCTATTTTCCCCCCATTTCTCTTGCTCAACTGCTGCGTTTTTTTTAGAAGCAAGACTCCTTCAAATCTTCATGGATCGTTGAGGATGATAGCTTAAATCGAAGGTAGTAAACCCCTCTTGCTCTCCCTTGAATCTTATAAGCAACCATCCGCTAAATCTTTAGTTATGATCAATGGAAAATTCGAATGAACAGTAAAATTCAAAAATTGAAAATCTTATTTCTTTGATTTTTGGATTCTTATAGCTTGATGGATGATTGTTATGGCTTATACATGTTATGGGTGATGCCAAAATTTGTGAAATCCTTGACTTAATGATAAGTTCTTCAATTTTGCATTTTTGCTGTGTTTGGAACTATCTAGCTTATTGTAGTCGTTGGAAATGCACGTCGGCATTTCCCTTGAACTGTCTTGTTCATTTATAACTTGATTCGTCTGCTACTCTGAACTTCTCGAAAAGTTAGAGTATGCAAGTGTCCGACGCTTCATCACTATTATTCTGATGTAGGACACAAGTATGCGTAGGTTATTTAAGATTGTTTCTTGTGAGTAGAATGAGATCTTTTTCAACCTAGTTTTGAGATGCCTCTGAACTTCTTAAAAAGTTAGAGGACGTTTGCTTTCAGTTTTGCATAACTGAATCTGGTGTCGAGTACATCTTTTTGGTGCTCGATGGTCAACCGGGAGTAGTCTAGCGTGTCTCGACGGTTAGTCGAGGTTTACTGTTTTAAATAATATTTAGTTTATTAAATATTATTTAAAGAATATAGAAAGTATTTAAAGGTTAAGTAAATACTTTCAGGGCATTTGAAATTATTTAAATATTATTTAATATTGATTAAATATTATTTAAATATTTTGGAACATTTAAAACTATTTAACTACTGATTAAATACTTCCAACTCGTTTTGGTTTATTTAAATATTATTTAATATTGATTAAATATTATTTAAATATGTTGAATCATTTAAGATTATTTAAATATTAAATAATCTTGATTATATTGGGATTAAATATTTTAATTCTTCCAAATCCTTTTAATATTTTTCGAGGACTATTCTGAGCCTCCTAAATATTAATAAAATATTTATTTGCCCTTTAAAAATATTCTGGAGTTGTCTAAGCGTCTTTGATTATTATTTTCCATTAAATAATAAATAGCGAGCGATGACTCGGATATTTTGGATTTATTCTGAGTCGATAACTCCAGGTTCGGGAGGTAACGTCCGACTCCGATATTCCTCCCAGTTGTATTGGTGCCTCGTGGCCCATGGTTTCACTCCAAAACGGTAATGTTTTATGGAGTCTATTTTAACTAGTATTAGCGGCTCCCCAGTCGCGCTCTTGAGTCTCCTTGATTCAAGAGTTTCGGTCTTGTTAAATTCGTTGACTGAGAGTCAACCCAGAGGTTTCGAGAGTACTCCCACCTTGTTTAAGGAGCCAAGCTATTGTCAGATATTGAAATCTTACAATAGGTCGTTGTTGTTCTGGAAGGTTGTATTAAAATTCCCTTCCTTATCTGTTGATTGAAATCCTAGAGTGGATTGTTGTTGTTCAGGAAAGTTGTATTAAATTCCCTTCCTTATCTGTGGATTGAAATCCTGTGATGGATTGTCGTTGTTGTTCTGGAAAGTTGTATTAAAATTCCCTTCCTTATCTGTTGATTGAAATCCTAGAGTGGATTGTTGTTGTTCAGGAAGGTTGTATTAAATTCCCTTCCTTATCTGTTGATTGAAATCCCGTGATGGATTGTCGTTGTTGTTCTGGAAGGTTGTATTAAAATTCCCTTCCGTATCTGTTGATTGAAATCCTAGAGTGGATTGTTGTTGTTCAGGAAGGTTGTATTAAATTCCCTTCCTTATCTGTTGATTGAAATCCTGTGATGGATTGTCGTTGTTGTTCTGGAAGGTTGTATTAAATTCCCTTCCTTATTTGTTGATTGAAATCCTGTGATGGATTGTCGTTGTTGTTCAGGAAGGTTGTATTAAATTCCCTTCTTTATTTGTTGATTGAAATCCTATGATGGATTGTCGTTGTTGTTCAGGAAGGTTGTATTAAAATTCCCTTCCTTATCTGTTGATTGAAATCCTAGAGTGGATTGTTGTTGTTCAGGAAGGTTGTATTAAATTCCCTTCCTTATCTGTGGATTGAAATCCTGTGATGGATTGTCGTTGTTGTTCTGGAAGGTTGTATTAAAATTCCCTTCCTTATCTGTTGATTGAAATCCAAGAGTGGATTGTTGTTGTTCAGGAAGGTTGTATTAAATTCCCTTCCTTATCTGTTGATTGAAATCCTGTGATGGATTGTCGTTGTTGTTCTGGAAGGTTGTATTAAAATTCCCTTCCTTATCTGTTGATTGAAATACTAGAGTGGATTGTTATTGTTCAGGAAGGTTGTATTAAATTCCCTTCCTTATCTGTTGATTGAAATCCTGTGATGGATTGTCGTTGTTGTTCTGGAAGGTTGTATTAAATTCCCTTCCTTATTTGTTGATTGAAATCCTGTGATGGATTGTCGTTGTTGTTCAGGAAGGTTGTATTAAATTCCCTTCTTTATTTGTTGATTGAAATCCTGTGATGGATTGTCGTTGTTGTTCAGGAAGGTTGTATTAAAATTTCCTTCCTTATCTGTTGATTGAAATCCTGTGATGGATTGTCGTTGTTGTTCTGGAAGGTTGTATTAAATTCCCTTCCTTATCTGTTGATAGAAATCCTAGAGTGCATTGTTGTTGTTCAGGAAGGTTGTATTAAAATTCTCTTCCTTATCTGTTGATGAAATCCTATGATGGATTGTTATTGTTCTGGAAGGTGGTATTGAATTCCCTTCCTTAACAGTTGATTGAAATCCTAGAGTGGATTGTTGTTATTCTAGAAGGCTTGATTAAATTTCCTTCTAGGTTTGATGAATGTTTAAGTATTCATCAGGGACTGGAGTAAGGTTGCGTAAGAGGTCGGTGACGCACGACCCAGCCGTAAACTAAAGGCCCATGTGTTGCCTATGGTGACGTCCCGATAAGGGGTTGTCCTTCTACTAGTAGAAAAAGTGACTGATTTTTCTATTGTACAAGGCGACTGATCATCGCGTACAATAGGGCATTGAAAAATCTCCAGATTAAGCTCGTTTCTTCCAATTGGAATTTGACGTTGCACTGTAACGAAAGCCTAGGTGCTGTGTTACCGATAGTGTCAACGGGGAATATAATCAACTCCGAGTGGGTTGGTTGTTTTGAGTACCGTTTTATTCGTATATATCAGTTTCATTGTTCCTACACTATAACGAAAGCCATGGTGCTAAGTTATTGATAGTGTTAATGGGAATTGTTAAACTTTCATTCATTCTTTTCGCAGTATATTGAATTGCTTGCTTATTGGTACTCAAACGAATGGCGCTCGGTGATTGAGGCCATTGTGCTTAGTTATTGATACTGTCAGTCTCAAAAGTTATGAACTTAAATTGTTATATTGCAGTAACGTGAACTGTATTATTGTTGTGAATATCTTCTTGCATCGTGAACCTTGAGTCATTTATTGTCGAGATATAACTGGCTATACTTCTTCAATTAGATTGCTAGTTATGTACTTTATTATTGAATATCCAGTTTGGATAATTATGGCTATCACCTTTTCCTTGAAATATTCTGATAAATAACTTGCTGAGCATTCTTTGGCTCATTCTTGCTGTTTGTAAATCTTATATCTTGCAGAAAGAGAAGACTATGAATTGTCTACCTTGAGTATTATGTTAAGGAACAGGAAGATTCGAGCTTGAGCTAGTCAGGTTCAGGACTTCGATAAATGGTGCAAGAAAGATGGGATTCCAGATTAGAATCCTAGACTTGTTGAAAAATATGTAATGTGACAGTAGATCTTGGATTAATGTTTACTTCTAATGTAACATCATGCGGAAGTTATATTAGTAGTGTGAGATCCTGAGGTTACATTGGTTTGTAATAACCGTTATTATTTTAAGTTCGTTCCCTGAGACTATAACTCGAGTTGTGTGTTTGGTTTGGGGTCACTACTTTTATGTTTGGTTATTATAATGGTTAAAGCAGGTGAATGATGTTATTGTGGTGAAAATTGGATAGTGACAACCTAGATTCCTGACCCCGGATCTGGGGGCGTCACAGATATGGTATCAGAGCCCTAGGTTATAGTACTCAGGAACGAGAGAGTTAAGAGTTATGTTTGGATAAGATTGATAGAGAGCGAGCTCCTATCGAATTCATATTCGGGCCATCGGATGTAGCAGTGATTTATACTATGAGGCTAATATACTCATATAAGGATAGTTAGGAAAGATAATAAGAACTTTCTTTACAAAGATGTCGAACACTAGTCGAGGAGACTCATCTGAGTAAGAGGATTTATGATTGAGAATGAGTGTTTGAGAATTATGGAGCTCTTATAAGGGAGCCCAGATATGTTATAAATGTAGCACTAACTATGCTAGTACCCCAGGACTGAGGGGAGCATTACTAAGAGAAGAAAAAAAAACCACTTCATTCTTGGCACAATCATTAAGATGACCATGTTCAAATTGATGGCGTGTCAAATCTTCACCAATCTTTCATCTATTGGTGATAAGCCGAAGAAATGGTCTACATTTCAGTAAACCCTTATTAATGTTATGGAGCGGATGTGATTGATGGTCCATGATATTAACCATTAATATTGTTGTTGACTGACTTGTGGATACTCGAGAGTGGGTATATTTATATATAGTGACTCATAGTTATTTCCCCTTTTGGAATACATTATGTTATAAGTGATTGATGAGATGTTGATGTTTGGGAACTGTGAATGTTTTGGGATTATAATTGAGGTGTTTTTACACCGGGCATAGTCCGACATATGAATAGGTCATGCCCAATTATCTGTGGAAAATACGTTCCCATTAGTTTAATGAAATTTAGAAATAAGAGGACGTGTAAATGGGATGTTTCAGGGTAAAATGGAGTAGTATGGCTTAAAGGATATGGCCATCTATACATGAGTAATATTGAGGATTCTGTTGGGAATTCTCTGAGAATAAAAAGTGAAGCCCTAATTTAAATGATGTATGGTATGCATACGATGTAGAGTCGCAACAAAGAGGTGAGATCCACACTTGATATAATTTTTGAATATATTAAGGATGTTGGATTAAAGTAAGCCTTGGGGTAGAGATGACCGCCACATTGTAAATATGGTGGTTGGATTAACTAGTATAAATGAGTTATGGCATAAAGGCTTATATGAAGTTACTTGTTTTAATAGTGGAATTCCGGACTAGAGAGCGGTCCGAGTAGTCATTGATGAACCTAAATTTCTGAAAAGTATTTGGTCGAGGCCTAATAAGGTCGTTGATTCAGCAAGAATTCTTATGAACTTGGTTGAACAAAGAATTCTTTAGCCATAGCTATATCTTGCATTATGCAACTATTTCCTAAGTTTCTGGAAATTCAGATGTAATGAAAGTTCTAGACCTGAAACAAGAGTGTGTCAGATCATGAATTAAAGTCTATGGGAATTGCCAAGATTGTCCCAAAAGAAGTGAATTGAGAATAAAGTCACAGTGTTGGGAAGAATCAACTATGACAGAATATGAAAAATAAAGTGGCTACATATATGGAAATACCATGAAATTTTAACAAGGAACCAGAGTTCTACTTCGGGAAGAACAGTGAGCCTGATATGGGAGAATATGTAAAATGGACAGCAAGAAGCTATAATTGTAAAGTCCAGATGTTATGTTAATGATTGCCCTAAAAGAAGGGATGACATGTTTTAAATATAGAGAGATAAATTGAGAAGGTTTAAATTAAGATTCGAATAAAAAGTGTATTATGCGTTGGATGCTAAGTTATGGGGCACCGATAATGGATATGAAAAAGGAACTATTCAACAAGGAGAGTAGTTAAAGAATTGGGAAAAGTAACCCTTAGTGATATTTTGGGGTTACCACCATTAGGGATCACGTCATTTATCATTGACCTAGTGTTATGAGCAACTTCAGCATTGGAGGCATCTTAGAAGATGGCACCTGGCAGTCTGAGAGGGTTAGTCCCTCAGTTATAAAGACTATTTATTGAAAGTGTTACTAAGAGGTGCACATAGGTTGTTTGTAAAGAAAACGGATAGCGGCATGAGACTGCGCATACATTGGTGAGAATGGATTAAGTGAATTGGTTAATTTAGCAATCAATATTGGTTATCCATAATATGGATAGACCACTAGAAGGAATTAGTCTACTGGAGAGAATATATTGAGGATAAGTTATCGCCAACTACAGAATTACCTAGATAATATGCCCAGGATGGCATTGAGAACGCGATAAGGACAGTATGAGTCTTTGATGAGGTAGGTTATATTAAGGTATGCACCTGTACCTTCCAAGGATTAATTGGAGTGGTAAGAAGTAATTGGATAAGTTGTCATAATCTTCACAGAGGACATCCTGATCGGTCTAAAGGTGAAGGAAGAACCTGAAGGTAAAATATATATATCACTGGAAAATCTTAAGAGAAAAGAGGTTGGATGACAAATCCCATAAGAATGAGTTTGGGTTAAATGAGTTTAAATTGGGAGACATACAGTAAGTGACGAAGAAAGTTTGAGGAAAGTGAAGAATAAATAGGAGTAATTGTCTTGATATGGTAAGTACCAGATGATAAAGGTGAATCTTGTAATTAATAATTACATGTCTTTTGAAAGATTGCTTGTGCACAGAAGCAACATAGTATAAATAATTTTATATGCGTCGGAGTAACTGAAGTAATATGAATTAAGGTATCCTAATCATGAATTGGAGGCAACAGCCGTAACGGTTGCACTTAACTTGAGGAAACATCACTTGAATGGGTAGAAGCGGAGAAAGTATAAAGACCATAAAAGTCTTAAGGATTTATTAATTCGGAAAGAATAGGAATGGGAAATAAGAAATTTGGGGATTTTGTCAACAGGTTCCTAAATGAATAGGGACTGTTGTATGTTGAGTTCGTAATGCATTGAGGAATGAAAATTTCAAAATATATTTTCTCTCCCTTTCAAAATCATTTTCTTCTAAATGTTAACTATTTTTCATCCGATTGAGATGAACAATGCATATGGTATGATTTCTTGTCTGTGTGACAAAAGTCTGGTGGGCAACCACTCGATTATGTATTATAAGCCAGAAAGTACTAAAAACTGGCCATCTTGAGTACATATATGGTTGCTCTCAGTCATATCCAAATTAATTTCTTCCTTATCTCTCATATACATTCGAAAATGAGCTTAGTGATCTACAAATCACTCTGGTTGTTTTGTTACAATGATCTTCATTGAAAGATCTCTATTAAAATTTTGAACAAGGTTATCTTTCTATAGAAAGTTTATACCTTGAGTTTCAAAAATGGGTGGTGGTAGTTACTTACTATGGTGAGAGCTTTTATACGACTCTGGTTACCACTCATATATAGTCATGCCACCTTACGAAGTTAGTGCGAACGAAAGTATTGATCTACTATGCGTTAAGGGCAAAATTGATGAATGATAGATAACTGGGGTCATGAACCGGTTGCCAGACATGGGATACAAGTTTTAGTATGGGAAGCGATTGACGATAACTCAAGGTAGACAAAGCGAATTTGGTGATCAAGCCAGGAATGGCAGAGAGGATGAAGCGAGAGGTTTCGTGTTGCTTAAAGCATTATCGTGGAAAGAAGTAACGAGATTTAGTAAGCAAGAGAACTTAAGCTCGAGGAGTATTGAATCCTTCAAGGTCTCAGAGTATATTAAGGAGGTGTATAAAGACCCTCGACTTTATAAAGAAAGTTTTGAGAAGTGAAACAATAATGCTAATGAGGTTGTTATACGAAACCAAGAAGGTTGGAGTCTCAACCTAGAAATTAGAAAGCGAGGTGTGAAAATAGTAACCTCGGTTGTTCTCGTATGAATTCCGAGGATGAAATCCTTTTAAGGAGGGGAGAATGTAATAACCCGTATTTTTGACGCTTGGGGTTATTAAGATTTTTGGATAAAATTTTTTATTTTATGAATAAATGATTTTATGGATTTATTTTCTTGATAAGGTACTTGAAGTGTGAGACCATATTCTTAATATACGGGATATTCGAAAATATGCGTATCGGTGTTACGGTAGCATATGCAAACAATATGGGATTTATAATTATTTTTGGTCTAACAAAAATGAATTTGAAGTCCGGATGGAAGTCGTAACAGAATTTGAGAAATGGTGTAAGTGAAAAGTGTTTACTCGGAGAATTGTTTCGTAAATTCTCGAAACAATTAAAGAGTATTAATTTAATGATTCTAAATTATATTAGAATCATAATATGAGATTTTAAGTTTTTTAAAACTTAGGTGGGACGAAAGAAAAGAGTACGATAACGAGAGATTAAAACGTTATCGGGGAATTACGCGACTACCGCGCAAACCGTATTAAATATCGAGCTTCCACCACACACCCCACATATATCACTTTTTCATTTTTTTCTCTTGTTCATCAAGAGCTTCGGCAGAAAATAAAAAGGGGAGAGAAGACTTCATGCTACAACTTGGATTCTTCATTTCATGAGCTTAAATCATTGCTATAGGTTCATTACCATGAATCTCCACCATCTTTCTTCCATGAAAATACAAGCAAAGCAAGCTATTTTCCCCCCATTTCTCTTGCTCAGCTGCTGCGTTTTTTTTAGAAGCAAGACTCCTTCAAATCTTCATGGATCGTTGAGGATGATAGCTTAAATCGAAGGTAGTAAACCCCTCTTGCTCTCCCTTGAATCTTATAAGCAACCATCCGCTAAATCTTTAGTTATGATCAATGGAAAATTCGAATGAACAGTAAAATTCAAAAATTGAAAATCTTATTTCTTTGATTTTTGGATTCTTATAGCTTGATGGATGATTGTTATGGCTTATACATGTTATGGGTGATGCCAAAATTTGTGAAATCCTTGACTTAATGATAAGTTCTTCAATTTTGCATTTTTGCTGTGTTTGGAACTATCTAGCTTATTGTAGTCGTTGGAAATGCACGTCGGCATTTCCCTTGAACTGTCTTGTTCATTTATAACTTGATTCGTCTGCTACTCTGAACTTCTCGAAAAGTTAGAGTATGCAAGTGTCCGACGCTTCATCACTATTATTCTGATGTAGGACACAAGTATGCGTAGGTTATTTAAGATTGTTTCTTGTGAGTAGAATGAGATCTTTTCAACCTAGTTTTGAGATGCCTCTGAACTTCTTAAAAAGTTAGAGGACGTTTGCTTTCAGTTTTGCATAACTGAATCTGGTGTCGAGTACATCTTTTTGGTGCTCGATGGTCAACCGGGAGTAGTCTAGCGTGTCTCGACGGTTAGTCGAGGTTTACTGTTTTAAATAATATTTAGTTTATTAAATATTATTTAAAGAATATATAAAGTATTTAAAGGTTAAGTAAATACTTTCAGGGCATTTGAAATTATTTAAATATTATTTAATATTGATTAAATATTATTTAAATATTTTGGAACATTTAAAACTATTTAACTACTGATTAAATACTTCCAACTCGTTTTGGTTTATTTAAATATTATTTAATATTGATTAAATATTATTTAAATATGTTAATCATTTAAGATTATTTAAATATTAAATAATCTTGATTATATTGGGATTAAATATTTTAATTCTTCCAAATCCTTTTAATATTTTTCGAGGACTATTCTGGGCCTCCTAAATATTAATAAAATATTTATTTGCCTTTTAAAAATATTCTGGAGTTGTCTAAGCGTCTTTGATTATTATTTTCCATTAAATAATAAATAGCGAGCGATGACTCGGATATTTTGGATTTATTCTGAGTCGATAACTCCAGGTTCGGGAGGTAACGTCCGACTCCGATATTCCTCCCAGTTGTATTGGTGCCTCGTGGCCCATGGCTTCACTCCAAAACGGTAATGTTTTGTGGACTCTATTTTAACTAGTATTAGCGGCTCCCCGGTCGTGTTCTTGAGTCTCCTTGATTCAAGGGTTTCGGTCTTGTTAAATTCGTTGACTGAGAGTCAACCCAGAGGTTTCGAGAGTACTCCCACCTTGTTTAGGGAGCCAAGCTATTGTCAGATATTGAAATCTTACAATAGGTCGTTGTTTTTCTGGAAGGTTGTATTAAAATTCCCTTCCTTATCTGTTGATTGAAATCCTAGAGTGGATTGTTGTTGTTCAGGAAGGTTGTATTAAATTCCCTTCCTTATCTATGGATTGAAATCCTGTGATGGATTGTCGTTGTTGTTCTGGAAAGTTGTATTAAAATTCCCTTCCTTATCTGTTGATTGAAATCCTAGAGTGGATTGTTGTTGTTCAGGAAGGTTGTATTAAATTCCCTTCCTTATCTGTTGATTGAAATCCTGTGATGGATTGTCGTTGTTCTGGAAGGTTGTATTAAAATTCCCTTCCTTATCTGTTGATAGAAATCCTAGAGTGGATTGTTGTTGTTCAGGAATGTTGTATTAAATTCCCTTCCTTATCTGTTGATTGAAATCCTGTGATGGATTGTCGTTGTTGTTCTGGAAGGTTGTATTAAATTCCCTTCCTTATTTGTTGATTGAAATGCTGTGATGGATTGTCGTTGTTGTTCAGGAAGGTTGTATTAAATTCCCTTCCTTATTTGTTGATTGAAATCCTGTGATGGATTGTCGTTGTTGTTCAGGAAGGTTGTATTAAAATTCCCTTCCTTATCTGTTGATTGAAATCCTAGAGTGGATTGTTGTTGTTCAGGAAGGTTTTATTAAATTCCCTTCCTTATCTGTGGATTGAAATCCTGTGATGGATTGTCGTTGGTGTTCTGGAAGGTTGTATTAAAATTCCCTTCCTTATCTGTTGATTGAAATCCTAGAGTGGATTGTTGTTGTTCAGGAAGGTTGTATTAAATTCCCTTCCTTATCTGTTGATTAAAATCCTGTGATGGATTGTCGTTGTTGTTCTGGAAGGTTGCATTAAAATTCCCTTCCTTATCTGTTGATTGAAATCCTAGAGTGGATTGTTGTTGTTCAGGAAGGTTGTATTAAATTCCCTTCCTTATCTGTTGATTGAAATCCTGTGATGGATTGTCGTTGTTGTTCTGGAAGGTTGTATTAAATTCCCTTCCTTATTTGTTGATTGAAATCCTGTGATGGATTGTCGTTGTTGTTCAGGAAGGTTGTATTAAATTCCCTTCCTTATTTGTTGATTGAAATCCTGTGATGGATTGTCGTTGTTGTTCAGGAAGGTTGTATTAAAATTCCCTTCCTTATTTGTTGATTGAAATCCTAGAGTGAATTGTTGTTGTTCAGGAAGGTTGTATTAAATTCCCTTCCTTATCTGTTGATTGAAATCCTGTGATGGATTGTCGTTGTTGTTCTGGAAGGTTGTATTAAATTCCCTTCCTTATCCGTTGATAGAAATCCTAGAGTGGATTGTTGTTGTTCAGGAAGGTTGTATTAAAATTCCCTTCCTTATTTGTTGGTGAAATCCTATGATGGATTGTTGTTGTTCTGGAAGGTGGTATTGAATTCCCTTCCTTAACAGTTGATTGAAATCCTAGAGTGGATTGTTGTTATTCTAGAAGGCTTGATTAAATTTCCTTCTAGGTTTGATGAATGTTAGTATTCATCAGGGACTGGAGTAAGGTTGCGTAAGAGGTCGGTGACGCACGACCCAGCCGTAAACTAAAGGCCCATGTGTTGCCTAGGGTGACGTCCCGATAAGGGGTTGTCCTTCTACTAGTAGAGAAAGTGACTGGTTTTTCTATTGTACAAGGCGACTGATCATCGCGTACAATAGGGCGTTGAAAAATCTCCAGATTAAGCCCGTTTCTTCCATTTGGAATTTGACGTTGCACTGTAACGAAAGCCTAGGTGCTGTGTTACCGATAGTGTCAACGGGGAATATAATCAACTCCGAGTGGGTTGGTTGTTTTGAGTACCGTTTTATTCGTATATATCAGTTTCATTGTTCCTACACTATAACGAAAGCCATGGTGCTAAGTTATTGATAGTGTTAATGGGAATTGTTGAACTTTCATTCATTCTTTTCGCAGTATATTGAACTGTTTGCTTATTGGTACTCAAACGAATGGCGCTCGGTGATTGAGGCCATTGTGCTTAGTTATTGATACTGTCAGTCTCAAAAGTTATGAACTTAAATTGTTATATTGCAGTAACGTTAACTGCATTATTGTTGTGAATATCTTCTTGCATCGTGAACCTTGAGTCATTTATTGTCGAGATATAACTGGCTATACATCTTCAATTAGATTGCTAGTTATGTACTTTATTATTGAATATCCAGTTGGGATAATTATGGCTATCACCTTTTCCTTGAAATATTCTGATAAATAACTTGTTGAGCATTCTTTGGCTCATTCTTGCTGTTTGTAAATCTTATATCTTGCAGAAAGAGAAGACTATGAATTGTCTACCTCGAGTATTATGTTAAGGAGAACAGGAAGATTCGAGCTTGAGCTAGTCAGGTTCAGGACTTCGATAAATGGTGCAAGAAAGATGGGATTCCAGATTAGAATCCTAGACTTGTTGAAAAATCTGTAATGTGACAGTAGATCTTGGATTAATGTTTACTTCTAATGTAACATCATGCGGAAGTTATATTAGTAGTGTGAGATCCTGAGGTTACATTGGTTTGTAATAACCGTTATTATTTTAAGTTCGTTCCCTGAGACTATAACTCGAGTTGTGTGTTTGGTTTGGGGTCACTGCTTTTATGTTTGGTTATTATAATGGTTAAAGCAGGTGAATGATGTTATTGTAGTGAAAATTGGATAGTGACAACCTAGATTCCTGACCCCGGATCTGGGGGCGTCACACCCGACGTCATAGAACTGGATGAAACCCCACGAGGGAGAAGAACGGAAGTTGCAAGAGCTGACCCCGCCGAATTATTGCCGCTCGGGGATCCTGATGATCCCACGCCGCCCTTCACCGAAACCATAATGAACGCTCACATCTCAAGTAAGTTCAAGATGCCCACCATCAAAGTTTATGATGGAGCAGGCGATCTAGCCAATCACGTGAGGACCTTCTCGAATGCATTGCTACTACAACCTATCAATGATGCTGTGAAGTGCAGGGCGTTTCCCCAAACCCTGGGGGGCATGGCCCAACGTTGGTACAGCCGGTTGCCGCCCAACTCCATTGGATCCTTCAAATAACTCAGCAAGGCCTTCATGAACCAGTTTATAAGCGGAAGAGTACACGAAAAAAACTCAGCCTCTCTTATGAATTTGGAACAGGGAAAGAACGAATCTTTAAGAGACTACTTGAACTGCTTCACGAAGGAAGCCTTGAAAGTCCCGGACTTGGACGAGAAAGTGGCCATGATAGTCCTACAACAGGGAACAACTGATCCTTACTTTAAGAGATCTCTGGCTAAACATCCGCCCGAGAACATGCTTCTTCTCCAAGACAGGGCAGGGAAATACATTAAAGCGGAGGAAAGTATGAAGAAAACCACTATATCGGTGGCGACACACGGGAATAATAATAAGAAGATAAAAGGTGATCAAGAATATGACGCCTGAGACAAGTACTTTAAGATGGAGAAGAATTCAGAATCTCCCCCTAAGAAAAATAATTTAGGGCAAAAATTTTGCCGAATACTCAAGGCTGAATGCACCTCGAAGTCAAATCCTTATGGATATTGAAAGAGATCGAGACCTGAGATGGCCTAAACCCCTAAAGTCTGATCCTGAGAAAAGGAACAAGAACACGTTTTGCCGGTTTCATAGGGATACCGGGCATGATACGGATGACTGCAGACAATTGAAGGATGAAATCGAATTCCTTATCAAAAGAGGAAAACTTTCCAAGTACACCAAGGATGGAAGTCATGATAGGCGCGACGATAACAGAAAAAATAATGATGGTCGGGATAGAAATCCTCAACCTAGAGGACTGGTTATTAATATGATTTTCGGAGGACGCACCGCTACGGGGAATTCCAGGAATTCAAGAAAAGCATACGCAAGAGAAGTTATGCAAGTCGTAGGAGAAGCACCTAAGCGTGCTAGGACTGAGGCGGTCATATCCTTTGATGACTCGGACCTGGAAGGGATAAAATTTCCTCATGATGATCCTCTTGTTATTGCCCCTTTGATAGGCAACTCAGAAGTAAAGAGAGTCCTGGTGGACAATGTAGCGTCTGTTGATATCTTGTTCCATGATGCGTTTGTAAAGATGGGATACAATAATTCCCAGTTAACCCTTTCGGATGTTCCCATATATGGTTTCAATGTAGTAGAGTCGAAAGTAGAAGGAACCATTCAGCTACCCATGACAATGGGGAGAGAACCTAGAGAGGTCACTCAGATGCTAACTTTTCTGGTGGTCAAAGCATCTTCTACATACAACGCCATCCTTGGAAGAACAGGTTTGCATGCTTTCAAGGCTAAAGCCTCAAGTTATCACTTAAAAATCAAGTTCCCCACCAGAAACGGTGTTGGAGAGGAGAAATGAGACCAGAAAATGGCGAGAAGTTGCTACGTGGCATCCCTGAGACCCGATGGAGTCGGGGGGCAAGTCCTACCCATAGAGGACATGGACTCAAGAGAAGACGAGGAAAGAAGGGGAAAGCCAGCCGAAGAATTGGTTCCAATTCCCTTAATACCAGGAGAGCCTGAAAAGGTCACATACATTGGAGCCTCATTAGAAGAGCCTCTGAAAGCAAAACTGACCAAATTTTTGCAAGAGAATGGGGACTTATTTGCTTGGACAGCCACTGATATGCCATGAATTGATCCCAATCTAATTACTCATAAGCTTAATGTGGATCCACGATGAAAAACGATAAAGCAAAAGAAGAGGAATTTCACTCCAAAAAGGCAGGAAGCCATAAAGCAAGAGGTGGAAAAGCTCTTAGAGGCTGGATTCATCAAGGAAATTTAATTCCCTGAATGGCTTGCTAATCCTGTAATCGTCAGGAAATCCAATGGGAAGTGGAGGATGTGCGTGGACTTGACTGATTTAAATGACGCATGCCCAAAGGATTGTTTCCCCCTCCCGAGGATCGATGCACTTATAGATGACACGACAGGACATGAGATGTTAAGCTTCATGGATGGCTTTAGTGGATATAATCATATCAGGATGCATAAGGATGACATTGCCAAGGTATCTTTCATCACTGACTTTGGTGTATTTTTTTATCTAGTTATGGCCTTTGGATTAAAAAATGCAGGAGCCACCTATCAAAGGCTAGTAAACAAGATATTTAAGCATCTCATTGGAAAAACCATGGAGGTCTACGTTGATGACATGCTAGTCAAAAGCCTCGACAAGGCCGACCATATTCAACACTTAAGAGAGGCGTTCGAAGTGTTGAGACACCACATAATGATGTTAAACCCTACAAAATGCGCGTTTGGCGTAGGATCCTGGAAATTCTTAGGAATGATGGTATCCAAAAGGGGGATTGAGGCCAATCCTGACAAAATTAAAGCTATACTCGACATGGAATCCCCAAGGACAGTAAGGGATGTCCAGAAATTAATAGGAAAAATTGCAGCCCTGGGAAGGTTTGTCTCAAAGTCCGGGGATAAATGCCTACCCTTATTCCAAACATTGAAGAAAGTGAAGGACTTCGTATGGACGGAGGAAAGTCAGGCAGCTTTCGAAGAATTGAAGAGATATATAACTGAAGCTCCATTATTGGCCAAGCCTAGTCCCGAAGACATTTTATACTTGTACTTGGCTGTATCTGATAAAGCCCTGAGCGCTGTCCTTATAAAGGAAGAAGAAAAGATTCAGAAACCAGTATACTATGTAAGCAAGGTCTTGCACGAAGCAGAACTTAACTACTCCAAGATTGAGAAGTTTGCACTGGCCCTGGTAATGGCCTCGAGGAAACTACGCCCTTATTTCCAAGCGCACAAAATCGAGGTACTAACTGATCAGCCGCTAAGAAACATCTTACACAACCCTAAAATAAATGGGAGGTTGATCAAGTGGGCCATAGAGGTAGGAGAGTTCGACATCAAGTACAAGCCTCGAACGGCCATAAAAGCTCAAGCCCTTGCTGACTTCGTGGTCGAATGTACTATTAACGGCCAAGAAGTTGGGGGCAGGATAAGGATAATATGACAGCAATACAAGAAGCAAAACAGCCTCCCAAAGAATATTGGGTGCTCAATTTTGATGGGGCATCAAAAACAAAATCTAGTGGAGCAAGCTTGGTGCTACGAAGTCCCGAAGGATTCATTATCGAATACGCTATTAAGCTTGACTTCCCAAAAACCAACAATGAAGCCAAATATGAAGCTCTGATAGCAGGCCTAGGTTTGGCCAAAGACTAAATGTCAAGCATCTCAAAGTCTGTGGAGACTCAAAGCTGGTCATATCCCAAGTAAATGGGGATTTTGAAGCAAGGGAAGAAATCATGATCAAATACCTCCGGTTGGTCAAAGCTATAATGACTCAGTTTGAAGAATGTCAGGTTGAGTATATTCCTAGAGAAGAGAATGCGAAGGCTGATGCCTTGTCAAAGTTTGCCACGTCAGAAACAGATGAACATGTGGGGAGTGTGTACTTCCAAATCTTGAAGACCCCCAGCGTCAATGCAAAGCTGGTAGCCCCGATAAACATGGGCAGTTGCTGGATGGACCCAATTAGAGCCCACCTTCAATCTGGGTGGACTCCTAACAACGCCATGGAAGCTAGAAAACTCACCGTGAGGGCCTTAAGGTACGCTCTTATTGATGGGATTCTCTACAAGAAATCTTTTATTATTCCATACTTGAAATGCCTTAAGTCAGACGAAGCCCATGAGGCGTTAAAAGAAGTGCACGAAGGAATTTGTGGCCAACACCTGGGGGACAGAGCTTTGGCTCATAAGATCACCCGTCTAGGCTTTTACTGGCCTGACTTGATAAAAGATTCAAAGGAGTACATGAAAAGATGTGACAGGTGCCAAAGGCATGCACCGGTTCTCTGGCAACCACCTGAGATGTTGACGTCCATTAATTCACCCATCCCATTTGCAATGTGGGGAATGGATATTCTTGGGCCCTTTCCAATGGCTAGCGGACAAAGAAAGTTCCTAATCGTTGCAATTGATTACTTCACTAAATGAGTTGAGGCAAAACCACTAGCCAAGATAACCACAAAACAGGTAGCTCAATTCTTCTGGGAAAATATCATATATAGGTATGGGATACCACGAATCCTGGTGACGGACAATGGCACACAATTCAATAATGAGGAATTTAAGGGATATTGCAACGATAATGACATCGCTCTACGCTTCACTTCTGTTGCACATCCTCAAGCAAATGGGCAGGCTGAGGTAGCTAATCGAATCATCCTAGATGGTCTTAAGAAAAGGATCGAGCGTTCTGCCAACACTTGGGTGGATGAGCTTTTGCCAATACTATGGGCTTACAGAACCACTCACAGAGTCACTACTGACGCAACTCCATTCTTTCTGGCTTATGGAGCCGAGGCAGTGGTCCCAGTTGAAATATCACATGTATCCCCAAGAATCAAGGCCTTTGAGCGCGAGGAAAATGAAAAGGGAATGAAGCTTGCATTAAACTTAATAGATGAAGTCAGGGACAAAGCTCATGCAAAAATCGTCGAATATCAAAAGAAGTCATCTTTCTACTACAACTTAAGGGTTAAAGAGAGATTCTTTAGACAAAGGGAATTGGTCCTTAGGAAAGCTGAAGCTTCCGGGGTAGGCCCCAAAGGCAAATTAGCCCCCAACTGGGAAGGGTCGTACAAGGTAACACAAGTTAAGGGAGGAGGATCATACATCCTTGAAACCCTAGAAAATGTTGAGGTGCCAAGGACGTGGCATGCCTCAAATCTGAAGATTTATTATATTTAAAGAATTCAGCTATGAGTTCTTATATTTAGTAGGAACTAAGTAGAAATAAGCTTCGATGAAACCATTAGGATGTAAGAACTTTTTGCTCCAGACAACATTCTCATTTTATAAGGGTTGCGCCCACTTTAGCCTCGATGGCATTATCAATAAAATTCTCAGCTTTATAGCACCTTAAATCATGTGTGTTTAGCCTAGAGTTGGCAATTCCTAAGTTCCTTTATGATAAAGGAACTAGATCAAGCCTGGATAGGCACTTTAATATATATACTTATTTGTTCTTTATGCTCGAAAAGTATATTTTATCAAAAATACTAAGGCAAGAAAAAGAATAAAAAGTAGCACAGTTGGCACTTCAAGTAATGTCCAGATTTATTTGTTTTTTTATGATCGAAAGGTATATTTTGTCAAATATACTAAGACACGAAAATGAACATCAAATAACAAGGACTTTTTATAGATAAAGAGTCTTAGGAGTAGAATTTAAAACAACAAAGAAATACAAGAGATACAGGAAATAAAAGAAACTATGGGAGGTCTTCGATATCATCATCATCATCCCCTACCTTCTCTTCACCCTTTGCTCCCTTCCTCGCATTCTCCTCAGCCTCTGGAGAGGAGTCGAAGACCCGGTCAAATTCGTCTAAAGTCTCGCCGCCCGACAAATCTCCCGAACCTGTCCCTTCGGCAGCAGAAGTCAAGGCCAAAGGCTGACCCATAGGGCAAGGGAATTTGGCAGGATCGAAAAGACCGGGGTGCTTTGCCAAGATGGTGTCAAGGCACTTTTCCCAGGCCTGAGCACAAGTATCCGGAAAGACCATATCGTCATGCTTGTCGATAAAAGCATAAAAGTCCTCCGAGTCCAAGTACTCATCGATCACGGCCTTCTTCCCGGCCCTTAATTCTTGTAGGTCTGCATGGGCCGCCACCAGTTCCTGCTCCTTCTCGAGCAGCTTCTTTTTTAGAACAACTACCTTCGACTCTGCTTTGGCCTTGCCCTTCCTTCGGGTCTTCTCCGAGAAAAGCCAGGTTTTGGCCTGGTGAGCCATGGTTTGAAAGTATGTGTTGACCTATTCAAAAAGAACGGCTTAGTAAGAAGTTAAGAAAATTAGAAAGCGACTAAGGATGAAGGGATAGGGAAGGAGTATGCCTCACCATGGCAACAGCTTGGGCCCCCAGAGTCTCGGCCTCTTCTATATCCGTCTTCAGGACAATCTTGGCCTTGTCGACCAGAGGAATCGAATTTTGCGACCAGTCGAGGGAGTTCAAAGTACTCCCAACGACGGTGTCTTGCCTCCTCAAACCCCAGCTGGGCCTCCAAGCCGCGGTGTCTGGGCTTTCTTCTTCTTCGACCCTAGGCCTCTTCCCTTGGGCCTTATCACAAGGCTGAAGAAACCGAGGAAGGTTGGGCTCCTTGATTGGGCCTTCAATAGCCTCGCGGGCTTTCCTCATCTTGTGAGTCTCTTGATCGCCCACGCCTAAGTGAAAATTAATATTTTCCGCCGCTGCAAAACATACAAGAAAATAAACAACCGAACTCAGAAAAATCAAAAAGAAAAAGACAAGTCGAGAAAAGAAAATACCATTATCCGAAACATTCGAAAGGCCCACGACCTTTAAAGAAAAATCCTCTAATATCTTCTTGTGATGGGTCGAGCCCTTATCCTGGCCCAAGTCAGCAATAATGAGTTTCTCTTCGGGAGAAAGCTGGATCAGGCCTGCATTCCCATCTTTGACTTTGCAGAACTTGGGCCTGAAGAGAGTGCCCCAATCTCCTCCTTCCCATTCTAAATATAAAAAATCTCTCCGCCAATCTGTGTTGTTGTCAGGCAAAGACTTGTTGCAGAATATTGGGCTAACCCCCTGCCTGTGACTTATGTAGATCCAGCCCAATATGTTTGACGGGCTATTCTTAAACTGAAAGATACTTCTAAAAATTGTAACAGAAAGGGGATAATTCTTTCTAAGACATAAAACAATAAAACAAAGAGGTGTTCGTCACGAATTTGGGCTTAGTTGACACGGGTTAATCCTAACTTCAGCTAATAACCTAATTACAAACTCATGGAAAGGGAATCTAAGCCCACCCAAAAGAGCATCTCTAAAAATACATAGCCTATTGGGCCTCCAATGACAGGGCCGGTCTCCGGGTTCGGCCAAAACAAACTTATACCTAGGGGGAGTTTATATAGTCTTGTGAATTTATCACAATGGACCTGGTTAGTAAAAGTGCTACTAAACCTAAAAGCATTTAACTCAGCTAATGTGGGAAATTCATCGCCCATGGATTGCAAGAGATCAGAAAGCGAAGAAAAGACTGGATTTACAACAACAACATTACCTCTTTTCGCCGCCCTGGCAAGGAGTCGTTGTTGAGCAACATCTTGCTCCGCCATGGATATTCAACAGATGAAGGCTCAAAAAATGAAGAAGATAAAGATTGATCGGAAAGTGCTTGCCGGAAATCGCCTTGACAAAAATGAGCTAGATAGAAATCTGAGAGAATTTTATGAGAAAGTGATAAGTGAAAAGTGAAGTTCTCACTTCACTATTTTATAGGCAGAGGAAATGGTAACTCAACCGGCTAAACTTTCTATAGCTGGTAAAATTAAGGCCCATAAAATAATTGGGCCTAGTAGGGCCTATGGTCCAGTAATCGATGTAAACTAAAATGAAGAAAAGAAGTAAAACGGGCCAAGGTCTATTAACCTTCACATTCTAAGGCCTTTACAAGAACGAATCAAAATCGACTATGATCCTACTCAACAATCGACCAGGAATCCTACACGACCAGGACTTAAATGAGGTCTAGAATCGACTAGGATTCTGGTCAACAATCGATCAGGAATCCTACACGACCAGGACTCAAATGAGGTCTAGAATCGACTAGGATCCTGGTCAACAATCGACCAGGAAACCTACACGACCAGGACTCAAATGAATCCTAAAACCGACTAGGATCCTCGTCAAAATTCGACCAGGAAACCTGCTCGACCAGGATTCAAAAGAGTCCTAGAATCGACTAGGATCCTGGTCGACCATCGATCAGGAATCCTACTCGACCAGGATTCAAATGAATCCTAGAATCGACTAGGATCCTGGTCGACCATCGATCAGGAATCCTACTCGACCAGGATTCAAAAGAGTCCTATAACTGATTAGGATCCTGGTCGACCATCTAACAGGAATCCTACTCGACCAGGATTCAAATGAATCCTAGAATTGACCAGGATCCTATTCAAAAGTCGACCAGGAATCCTGATCGACCAGGATTCAAATGATTCTTAGAATCGACCAGGATCCCCTGTCGACCAGGGTCCCGTAGGGAAGCAAGAATCGACCAGGATCCTGGTCGAATTCGACTGGGATTCCTGGTCGAAAATAGTATTAAAAAATGCCAGAAAATTATTGAAAAATGATTTATAAGGCAAATAAATTTGGGAAAATTCTCTAAAAATAGAGAAAAATTCCTAGAAATTAAGGAAAAACACATGTGGGTATCAATAAATTATGGAAAATTCTCTAAAAATAGAGAAAAATTCATAGAAATTAAGGAAAAATACCCGTGGGTACCAATAAATTATGGAAAATTCTCTAAATATAGAGAAAAATTCTTAGAAATTAATGAAAAATAGTGGTGGGCAAAAGAAAAGAATTATAAAAGAATTTCATGGGAACTTGAGTAACAGAGTCATGAATATTAACTTCTACAAAGTAATGCACACTTTACAGAAGTTGTGGGGCAAATGATATGGGCTAAAAGTAAGTCCTAAAGACAGAATCAATGTGGCATTAATTGGACTAGTCTTGTCCAAAAGGGAGGCACAATTAATAAGGCTTGAAACCCTAATTAGTAAATAAATTCATAATTAATTGATTGGCTAAATATACAGCTAATTAATTATGTCCAAATACATGGAAACTTGTAACGATCGAGATAATTAAATCTATTTGAATAATATGAGGTATATGATTTATGTATTTTAATGTGTTAAGATATGATATGTGGTCATTTTATATGTCTAGTTGACTGCCTGTTTGACCGCATTATGCTTAAGTGATTTAATTAAGTGTTTAATTGATTTTTATACTTAATTGAGTAACTGTTTGATTTTTATAAAATTATTGGTGTGTCCAATAATTATAAAATTTTATATGTAGCTTCTATGTGATTTTAGAGACTTTCTAAAAATAGTGACGTATTTAATTCTAGTCCCAGTGATTTTATATAAATCTTTCATTCCTGTTTTATTCTAGAGGTATTACTCTTCTAAATTCCATATTTAATTATTGGAATGTCCAAAAATCATGAAACCTGTTTCCAAATGTTTCTTAAATATTCTGAGACTTTTGAAAAATAAAATTTTATTTTATTTGAGCCCAAAATTATTTTTATGATTTTTTCTACTCTCATTTTCTATTTCTGTGCTAAAACTACAAAGATTTTTAGTTAATTATTTATTTACCAGAAAAATATTTCAAAAATATGGGGAAGCTTCTAAATTCATGCTCTTAATTTTAAAAATATAAAACTTATTTTTGTACTTCAATTATATAAAAAATCGAATTGTTTAATGGTTTTATTCAGAAAAACAGCAATTGTGAAATTACTGTTTTGCCCTTGTCATTAACAAAACCACCGCGCACTTTCTTTTCTGCCCAGTTGCTCTGTATCATCGACTTGCAGGTTCCATTTTCTTCTCTCATGCGATTTCTTCACTCCATTATTTGCTATGTAAATTGCTAGTTTAGGCTTTGATTTCGACTTGTAATCTTGCAATAAGACTTCCTCTTGAGCTTTGCATGCAACTGTGTGTGTATATGTGTGCGGGGCATGTGTGTGTTTAATCGGGAGAGTTGCATGCAATGGATTGTAGAGTCATACTCATGTTCATAGCTGTTAATTTGAGTTATAAACAAAGAAATAGGTGAAGATCGTTGAAGGAAGCTCGAAACCGGGCACCTCCGATTTTTACCCCACCGGCGGTGAACCTCCGGTGAGCCGGTGGACGGGCTGTGATGGTGCTCCTGAGCCTACCACACCCTAATTGCTATGTTAATGTTATAGTTATGCTGCTAGTTAGCTTAAATTGAGTTGCATGTAGATTTTTGGTTCATTTCTTGTTTCCTCCGAACCAAATTATTCGAATGGGTCTTGTTTTCGATTGTTGCGGTTGCTGCTAGTGGTGTATAGTAATGATTTCTTGTTTGCTATTATGAAGTTAAGAGCTTGATTGTATGGTTGTTTAGCATGGCATGATAAGATTATGATTTTTCCGGTCACGGCGTTGTATTTTCTGGTCATGGCCGCGTGTTGCAGTTCGAGAATTAAGTTTTGGTTGCGATTAATAGTAATGCTAGTGACTACACTGTAATTGTTAAATGGTTGAGCAAGGACTGCATGTTGATTAATTGTAATTAGTTCGAAAATTTTGAATTATTTGAATAATTTAATATTCGAATGGTTATGTAAATACTATAATTGAGTTGGAGTTTTGTTTGAATTGAAAAGAAGTCATAATCTATACATATTTCATATGTATGAGTTAAGGGTAGGGCTGATTTTCTGATTTTAGATATATATATATATATGTTTTCGAATTAAAAAGCATTTTCTAATGCTAATCTTAGTAATTAATTAATTTAGAAATGCTATGATCCTATTATGTGTGTATTCTATATTTTAGTGTCATACACTAATTGCCAATATGAGTTCTAATTTCTATGAACTAAGTGGACATGAGTTGATATGATATAGGAGTGAGTTAAAAATTTAATCGATTGTATAGCTAGGCAGTTGGTACTTGGATTGTTTCAGTCATTTTAAATGACAATAGTATTGCATATTGTTTATAGCTATTGCTCGTTTGATATGGATTTGGTGCAAATATGGTTGTATAATGGTATATTATTGACATTGATGTTTGGTTGTGTCGGTTGTATTCCGACGGATAGCAACAATTACAGGGGAAGTGCTGCCAAAATTTTCTAAAACTAAAACGACTTTGTAAAATATTAGTGGCACACAACTTCTGTATAGGAAAGACTATCAGTCAAGAATACTATGAATCAATATATGTGTCTATGTACTATTTGCTTGCCAGTGTAGAAGTGAGTATATAGCAGAGTATGTCTACAGTGGATTGTGCATATGTGTTAAAGGGTTACATTATCGAAAGGGTAGAATAGTTAGACGTTAAAGAGAACGTCGAGAGTATATAAGATTCTGAAATAGTATTATTTATGTGTAGCTACGAAGGACATTGAGGTGAAGGATAAAGGGAAAGCAAAAGTAGAGAGTTAGTGTCTGGTGTAGGCGATCTACCTGTTCAACAGCTGTAGCATTCTTTGTTAAGGCAAGTAACTACTGCCTAATCTTTTTAAACTTAAGCACTGTTTTATAAACTGCTTTATGACCCTACAACTGTGTTATCTTATTTCAACTGTTTTAAGCTATAGCCTGCTTTACTTTAATTGTTTTACTTAAACTGCAACCTTATACCAGTTTTAATTGCACTTTAACTTTTCAATCCCTGAACTGCTATTGACAACTTATAAACTAGTTTTTAAAAATCTTAAACCAATGACATTGAATTGTGACTTATACTATCACCATTTTCCTTAATTATGTTTACTTAAACGTTAAACCCTGAAAGTACCCTGTTGTTATTGTCTAACTACTATCATGATCAAATGCCTTACAACTGTTTTCAAAACTTCTTGTTATACCTGTGAATTGACCCTGCAACCTGACTTCACAACTATAGCTTGGTTTTGGATTCCCAGTTCATGATTTCAGCTTATCTTACCACAACAAAAACTTGTTTTGAGACATATCTTGGAATAAACCTTACCTATGTCTAATAATCTTAAAAATGGATTTAAATATGAAATCCGACTTTCAAGAAGTCTTTTTTATTAAATGAATTGGTAACTTTAAAAAGAAAGGTTTTGGTTATTATAGGAATTCCGATCAAAATGGTTTCTGCGGATTCCTATAGGTTGGAGGCGTAAGAGGCCGAGTGACGCCGGTCCAGCACTTTTTATGTGAAGACTATAATGAGATAGTCAATGGCTATAACGAGATAGCCCAAGGCCAATGACAATAAGTGCCTTTATGAGTACTCTTTATGTCCAGAGGGACTTTAGTCCGTTATGGGGACTTTACGTGGCTGATCACCCGTATTGTCTGGCGTTGTGAGAAAACTCCAATCAAAATGAATTGTTTCTAATCAGTAAAGGTCCTAATGAGAGGACAATTTTTTATAAATGATTTGAAAAGCAAGGTCCTAATGAGAGGACAGTTTTATAAAATGTTTTGAAAGAATCAGTCCTAATGAAAGGACAGTTTTATACAAATGGACTTTGAAATGATTAGTAATGAATAATGAAATGCCTTGTTATAACCTGTCATATACAGCTTCAACTGTCAGATATACCTTGATTTGACTTGTTTCAATTGTTATACATTACTTCCTGTTATCCATCTAACCCTTCAGATTACTCCTATATTTGCAATTGATTATTACTTTCCAGCTTCTTATTTACTTTGCACCAGTTACTGAAATTATTTAACCCTGCCAGTGGTTTTATAAAAGAAAGTTTTGCGAGTAATGCATACCCTGACTAGAATTTAAATTACAATTATGGGACAATGAGGTCCAGCAGTGATTTTAAAGCATGGTTTTGAGAAAAGACTTTTTAAATCATATATAAGCCTGTAGAACTGTTTTTAACCTATATGGTTACTTGCTGAGCTTTTGTAGCTCATTCTTTTATTTTCTAACATCTACAGCTTTTGAGAACCATGGTCCGTATTAAGCAGACTGCCAGGAAGAATATGTCATACATGAACTTTGCTAGGCTGGCTGAGATTGAACAGGTAGGATCGAGGCAGAGTTGGAAGGAAAAGACTTTGTTTAGTCTTGTATTTTATTAGTAGATATCGAGATGTTTCAGAAGTTGTAATATTATTTTGTTGCAGTAAATGTAAATATAAATGAATGTAGTTGTGTGCTTGTTTCATACCATTACCTTGAAAGGTCCAGGTTAGTAGTCGGGGTCATATTCATGCGTATTTTCTATTATTGTTATTTAGGGTGCATGCATTTAGAGTGTTAGTGACTCCCCGATCTAGACCCCGGATCGGGAGGGCGTCACAGGTTGGTATCAGAGCTAAGGTTTTGGTCACTGAAACAAGCCAGGATTAAGTTAAACAAGTAGATCATTTAATAAAAGAAGAGAGAGTAATGGTAAGATAGGATTAGATAACGAAGAGTAGTATAGACGTTAGGATTTTAACTGTAGATTTAAGGTGATCTTATCCCTTTTTGCTTTGCATATTATATTATTGCAGGCTCGTGGCATTGTTTCACAACAACCACCCTCTCCTGGTTCCTCTGAATTTTCTTCGGATACTGACAATGATGCTATACTTATATCTAGTTCTGAGAGCGAGGAGGAGGAGCTGATTCCTGAGCCCCCTGCTCAGCCTGACCTACCCTCAGGGAGTGCTGGTGTCCCTGTTCGCCGTAGAGTTTATAGGCCATCCATTACCCTAGGCCAGTTGCGAGTACCAGTGCATCCTGTCGAGTGGTGGGAGGAGCGAATTAGGGCTGTCGAGGAAGAGGGACGTAGGCAGATAGCGGCTAGAGCATTTCCAGATGATGTGGCAGAGCGGGCAGGAGAGTTGACCCGGGTGCTTAGTGGACTGCTGATTGGACTCAGGGCTGCCAGAGACAGGGATCACCGGGGTGATTAGATGTCAGGATGTTTGAGTGTTAGAAGGGACATTTGTTAGAGCCCTCTAGCACATTTGCTCAGATGTTATTTCTATTTTCTTCTCAGTACTTTTATTTCATGGTTGTACTTTAACTTATCCTGCACTTTGGCACTTTTAGTATCTATGTATGACTGCTTTTCAGTTCCAGTATCTTCCGATATATCTGTCATTTACCTTTTCGCATAATTGTTCATAAACTATTTCTTACCTTACCAGTATCTTACTTATACCTGTTGTGCTAACCTGTTTTCTATAGAACCTTTATATCCTTGTTGTACAGGCAACTTATGTAGTAATGATGCTACAAGATTGATTTTTAAATAAGTGTTTTTAATTCCCAAATGGTTTTAAAAGTATTTGAACTGTTTACGATACAATGTAGTGTATTGCTTAATAAGTTGCTTGTTTCCCTATAGTAAATGCCGCCAAAGAAAAGAAACACCTCAAATTCGTCTCAGAACCATAATACTCAAGATCAAAATCCCATGGACCCTACAGTTGCCCAACTCATTCAGTTGCTACAACAGCAAACAGCTCTTTTAACCCAGCAACAGCAAAGACCTTCTGCACCCCCAGCAGTTACCTTTAAATCTTTTCAAGCAGTGAAACCACCTGAATTCAAAGGATCCACAGACCCAGTAGAAGCCCAGACATGGCTTAAGGAGATGGAAAAAGCTTTTCAGTTGGTAGACGTAGATGAAGATAAAAAGACTGAGTATGCTAGTTATTTTCTTAAAGCTGAAGCCGGTTACTGGTGGGAGTCTACGAAGATGCTTCAGGGTGAAGGTGTGATTTCTTGGGATCAGTTTACAGAATTGTTTTTAGAAAAGTACTTTCCTAGTTTCATGAAGGACCAGATGGAGATTAAATTTCTAGAACTGAAGCAAGGAGGTATGAGTGTGGCAGAGTACGAGGCCAAGTTTTCTGAGATGGCCAGGTTTGTGCCAGAATTTGTCAACACTGATGTTAAGAAGGCTAAGAGGTTTCAGCAAGGCCTAAGGCCATGGATTAGAAGTATGGTGGCAGTTTTTGAGCTGCAAAGCTTTACTGCAATAGTCCAGAAAGCAATGATCGTGGAAGGTGAAAGTGATATGTCCTAGAAGGAGAAGGATAACAAAAAGAGAAAGTTTAGAGCTAGGGAAGATAGTCAGGGACATGGTAACTTCAGAAACAAGTTTCACAGAAGGCCGGAAGGTCAGAGAAGTGATTTCCAGCAAATCAAGAATGGTAATGATGGAAGAGGGAGACAGAACAATAAAGCTCAAGGTTTCAACCAGCCAAAGGCCATCAGACAGTTTGTTCCTGAGTGCAAGATTTGTGGAAGGAAGCACTCTGGAGTTTGTAATAAGCCCAATGTTACCTGCTTCAAATGCAACAGGAAGGGACATTATGCAGCGGAATGCAACAGTCAAATTCAGAATTCAAATCCAAAGTCTGGGATCAAATGCTACAAGTGTGGCAAGCTGGGCCACATGGCAAGGGAATGCAAGGAACCTACACAGTCTACCAATGTTCTCAGGATAGCTGGAACTCCGTCTCAATCTTCAGCACATCAATCTAGAGCAAGAACCTTCAACATGACTCAGAAAGAGGCTATCCAGGATGTGGATGTGATATCAGGTACACTTCCTGTTAATTCAGTCCAAGCTAGTGTATTGATTGATTCTGGAGCTACTAAGTCTTTTATATCTCAAGATTTTCTTGGTAAATTGCAATGTGAAGTCCGACCTTTGGAGCAAGCCTTAGTTATAGAAGTAGCTAACCAGGCAAAGATTCCAGTAAGCCAAGTTTGTCCTAGGTGTGACATTGAAATAGGCAGTTGTCATTTTCTCGCTAACTTGATACCTTTTAAGTTAGGTGAATTTGATATAATTCTAGGGATGGATTGGTTGTCAGAATACAAGGCTCAGATAGATTGTAGGAATAAGAAGTTAAAGGTGAAAACCCTAGAAGGAGAAGAAGTGGAATTTCGAGGTACCCGACAAGTCAAGAAGTTTTTGAATATCGTTCAGGCAAAGAGATTTCTGCGTCAAGGATGTGAGGCTTACCTAGCCTATGTTGTAGATACTGAGAAGGAGCCAGTTCAATTAGAAGATGTTCCTATAGTCAATGAATTTCCCGACGTGTTTCCAGATGAATTGCCAGGCTTAGCTTCCGATAGGGAAATAGAATTCTCTATTGATTTAGCTCCAGGCACTGAGCCAGTTTCCAAAGCTCCATATAGAATGGCGCCAGTTGAGATGAAAGAATTGGCGAGTCAAATACAAGATCTCTTGGATAAAGGAATTATAAGGCCTAGTGTGTCCCCCTGGGGAGCACCAGTTTTATTTGTGAAGAAGAAAGATGGAAGCATGAGATTGTGCATAGATTACCGAGAATTAAACAAGCTGACCATCAAGAACAAGTACCCGTTGCCGAGGATCGATGATCTTTTCGACCAGCTGAAAGGAGCCGAATGGTTCTCAAAAATTGACTTAAGGTCCGGATACCATCAACTCAAGATTAAACCTGAAGATGTATCTAAAACAGCATTCAGAATAAGGTACGGACACTATGAATTTTTAGTTATGGCTTTTGGATTGACAAATGCCCCAGCAGCGTTTATGGATCTGATGAACAGAGTCTTTAAGAAGTATTTAGACAAGTTTGTGATTGTTTTCATCAACGACATCCTCATTTATTCCAAGTCAGAAGAAGAGCATGCAGATCACTTGAGAATTGCTTTAGAGACTTTAAGAAAGGAGAAGTTGTATGCGAAGTTTTCAAAATGTGAATTTTGGTTGAAGGAAGTACAATTCTTAGGTCATGTTGTCAGCAGAGAAGGTATCAAAGTTGATCCGGCAAAGATAGAAGCAGTGATGAAATGGGAAAGACCAAGAACTCCAACAGAAGTCAGAAGTTTTCTGGGTTTAGCGGGATACTATCGAAGATTTGTTCAAGATTTTTCAAAGATAGCTACCCCTATGACCAAATTGACCAGAAAGAATGAAAAATTTGTATGGAATGAAAAGTGTGAAAAAAGTTTTGAAGAGCTAAAGCGGAGACTAGTGTCTGCCCCAGTATTGGTATTACCTGACGATCAAGGAAATTTTGTCATCTATAGTGACGCTTCTCACAAAGGCTTGGGATGTGTTTTGATGCAACATGGAAAAGTAATTGCATATGCTTCCAGGCAGTTAAGACCTCATGAATTGAAATATCCTACACATGATCTGGAATTAGCTGTCATTGTGTTTGCACTGAAAATATGGAGGCACTACTTGTACGGAGAAAAGTGTGAGATTTATACTGACCACAAGAGTTTGAAGTATATATTTACTCAGAAGGAATTGAACATGAGACAGAGAAGATGGTTGGAATTGTTCAAAGACTACGACTGCACGATCAACTATCATCCAGGCAAAGCGAATGTTGTAGTAGATGCTTTAAGTAGAAAGGAAAGATTGAATATAATGGTTTCGTCTGAAGAACTGATCAAAGAATTTGAGAAATTGGAAATAGAAGTATGTGGTGCTGATTCAGTGGAAGAGATGGTGTATACAATGACTTTTCAGCCAGAATTGTTAGAAAAGATCAAGAGATGTCAAGATCAGATGATGAGTCAAGACAGAGCCAAGTTGACTGGAGAGGAGTTAAGAAGTCAGAAGGACAGTGAAGGAATCTTTAGGTTTTCCTCACGAATTTGGATCCCTAATGTTCAAGAGCTCAAGAATGAAATTTTGCATGATGCACATAGTTCAAGATACTCTATTCATCCAGGAAGCACAAAGATGTATAAAGACTTGAAGGAAAATTTTTGGTGGCCCAACATGAAAAGAAATGTGGCAGAATGGATCAGTAAATGTTATACGTGCCAGAGAGTCAAAGCTGAACATCAGAGACCCAGTGGATTGTTGCAACCACTAGAGATTCCAGAATGGAAATGGGAGAATCTTGCTATGGATTTTGTAGTAGGTCTGCCAAGGACTAAAGCTAATCATGATGCTATCTGGGTAATAATAGACAGATTGACCAAGTCAGCGCACTTTCTACCGATCAACGAAAGATTTTCACTGAACAGGTTGGTTTATTTGTACTTGAAAGAGATTGTTATGCGACATGGTGTTCCTGTATCAATTGTGTCTGACAGAGACCCGAGATTCAATTCAAGATTTTGGAAGAAGTTTCAAGAGTGTTTGGGAACAAAGCTGAATATGAGTACTGCATATCATCCTCAGACAGATGGCCAGAGTGAAAGGACAATCCAAACCATCGAAGACATGTTGAGAGTTTGTGCCTTGGATTTTGAAGGAAGCTGGGACGAGCATCTACCGTTAGTGGAGTTTTCATATAACAACAGCTATCATGCCAGTATTGGGATGCCCCGTATGAAGCTTTGTATGGAAGGAAGTGCAGATCACCAGTGTGTTGGAATGAAGTTGGTGAGCGTAAGATTTTGGGTCCAGAGTTAGTTCAACAAACTAAAGAAAAGATTGAGTTGATTCAAAGGAGATTGTTAGCTGCTCAAGATAGGCAAAAGAAGTATGCTGACCAGTCAAGAAAGGATATGAATTTTGAAGAAGGTGACCAGGTGTTATTAAAGATTTCTCCGTGGAAAGGTGTTAGTAGATTTGGCAAGAGAGGAAAGCTTAATCCAAGATATATAGGACCTTTTGAAGTTTTGAAGCAAGTTGGAAAAGTTGCATATAAATTGGCTCTACCACCGCAGATGCAGCATATTCACAATGTTTTTCACGTATCTATGCTTAGAAAGTATAATCCTGACATGAGTCATGTAATAGAATATGAACCCCTAGAGATTCAACCTGATTTGTCCTATATAGAACAGCCTGTAGAGATTCAGGATCATAAGGATAAGGTTTTAAGAAATAAGTCTGTTAGGCTTGTAAAGGTTTTGTGGAGAAATCCTCGGGTTGAGGAATCCACCTGGGAACTTGAGAGTGAAATGCTCGAGAAGTATCCCTATTTGTTTACTTAGGCTGATTCTGGGGACAGAATCTTTTAAGGGGGGGAGAATGTAACGATCGAGATAATTAAATCTATTTGAATAATATGAGGTATATGATTTATGTGTTTTAATGTGTTAAGATATGATATGTGGTCATTTTATATGTCTAGTTGACTGCCTGTTTGACCGCATTATGCTTAAGTGATTTAATTAAGTGTTTAATTGATTTTTATGCTTAATTGAGTAACTGTTTGATTTTTATAAAATTATTGGTGTGTCCAATAATTATGAAATTTTATATGTAGCTTCTATGTGATTTTAGAGACTTTCTAAAAATAGTGATGTATTTAATTCTAGTCCCAGTGATTTTGTATAAATCTTTCATTCTTGTTTTATTCTAGAGGTATTACTCTTCTAAATTCCATATTTAATTATTGGAATGTCCAAAAATCATGAAACCTGTTTCCAAATGTTTCTTAAATATTCTGAGACTTTTGAAAAATAAAATTTTATTTTATTTGAGCCCAAAATTATTTTTATGATTTTTTCTACTCTCATTTTCTATTTCTGTGCTAAAACTTCAAAGATTTTTAGTTAATTATTTATTTACCAGAAAAATATTTCAAAAATATGGGGAAGCTTCTAAATTCATGCTCTTAATTTTAAAAATATAAAACTTATTTTTGTACTTCAATTATTTAAAAATTCGAATTGTTTAATGGTTTTATTCAGAAAAACAGCAATTGTGAAATTACTGTTTTGCCCTTGTCATTAACAAAACCACCGCCCACTTTCTTTTCTTCCCAGTTGCTCTGTATCATCGACTTGCAGGTTCCATTTTCTTCTCTCATGCGATTTCTTCACTCCATTATTTGCTATGTAAATTGCTAGTTTAGGCTTTGATTTCGACTTGTAATCTTGCAATAAGACTTCCTCTTGAGCTTTGCATGCAACTGTGTGTGTATATGTGTGTGCGGCATGTGTGTGTTTAATCGGGAGAGTTGCATGCAATGGATTGTAGAGTCATACTCATGTTCCTAGCTGTTAATTTGAGTTATAAACAAAGAAATAGGTGAAGATCATTGAAGGAAGCTCGAAACCGGGCACCTCCGATTTTTACCCCACCGGCGGTGAACCTCCGGTGAGCCGGTGGACGGGCTGTGATGGTGCTCCTGAGCCTACCACACCCTAATTGCTATGTTAATGTTATAGTTATGCTGCTAGTTAGCTTAAATTGAGTTGCATGTAGATTTTTGGTTCATTTCTTGTTTCCTCCGAACCAAATTATTCGAATGGGTCTTGTTTTCGATTGTTGCGGTTGCTGCTAGTGGTGTATAGTAATGATTTCTTGTTTGCTATTATGAAGTTAAGAGCTTGATTGTATGGTTGTTTAGCATGGCATGATAAGATTATGATTTTTCCGGTCACGGCGTTGTATTTTCTGGTCATGGCCGCGTGTTGCAGTTCGAGAATTAAGTTTTGGTTGCGATTAATAGTAATGCTAGTGACTGCACTGTAATTGTTAAATGGTTGAGCAAGGACTGCATGTTGATTAATTGTAATTAGTTCGAAAATTTTGAATTATTTGAATAATTTAATATTCGAATGGTTATGTAAATACTATAATTGAGTTGGAGTTTTGTTTGAATTGAAAAGAAGTCATAATCTATACATATTTCATATGTATGAGTTAAGGGTAGGGCTGATTTTCTGATTTTAGATATATATATATATATGTTTTCGAATTAAAAAGCATTTTCTAATGCTAATCTTAGTAATTAATTAATTTAGAAATGCTATGATCCTATTATGTGTGTATTCTATATTTTAGTGTCATACACTAATTGCCAATATGAGTTCTAATTTCTATGAACTAAGTGGACATGAGTTGATATGATATAGGAGTGAGTTAAAAATTTAATCGATTGTATAGCTAGGCAGTTGGTACTTGGATTGTTTCAGTCATTTTAAATGACAATAGTATTGCATATTGTTTATAGCTATTGCTCGTTTGATATGGATTTGGTGCAAATATGGTTGTATAATGGTATATTATTGACATTGATGTTTGGTTGTGTCGGTTGTATTCCGACGGATAGCTCCAATTACAGGGGAAGTGCTGCCAAAATTTTCTAAAACTAAAACGACTTTGTAAAATATTAGTGGCACACAACTTCTGTATAGGAAAGACTATCAGTCAAGAATACTATGAATCAATATATGTGTCTATGTACTATTTGCTTGCCAGTGTAGAAGTGAGTATATAGCAGAGTATGTCTACAGTGGATTGTGCATATGTGTTAAAGGGTTACATTATCGAAAGGGTAGAATAGTTAGACGTTAAAGAGAACGTCGAGAGTATATAAGATTCTGAAATAGTATTATTTATGTGTAGCTACGAAGGACATTGAGGTGAAGGATAAAGGGAAAGCAAAAGTAGAGAGTTAGTGTCTGGTGTAGGCGATCTACCTGTTCAACAGCTGTAGCATTCTTTGTTAAGGCAAGTAACTACTGCCTAATCTTTTTAAACTTAAGCACTGTTTTATAAACTGCTTTATGACCCTACAATTGTGTTATCTTATTTCAACTGTTTTAAGCTATAGCCTGCTTTACTTTAATTGTTTTACTTAAACTGCAACCTTATACCAGTTTTAATTGCACTTTAACTTTTCAATCCCTGAACTGCTATTGACAACTTATAAACTAGTTTTTAAAAATCTTAAACCAATGACATTGAATTGTGACTTATACTATCACCATTTTCCTTAATTATGTTTACTTAAACGTTAAACCCTGAAAGTACCTTGTTGTTATTGTCTAACTACTATCATGATCAAATGCCTTACAACTGTTTTCAAAACTTCTTGTTATACCTGTGAATTGACCCTGCAACCTGACTTCAAAACTATAGCTTGGTTTTGGATTCCCAGTTCATGATTTCAGCTTATCTTACCACAACAGAAACTTGTTTTGAGACATATCTTGGAATAAACCTTACCTATGTCTAATAATCTTAAAAATGGATTTAAATATGAAATCCGACTTTCAAGAAGTCTTTTTCATTAAATGAATTGGTAACTTTAAAAAGAAAGGTTTTGGTTATTATAGGAATTCCGATCAAAATGGTTTTTGCGGATTCCTATAGGTTGGAGGCGTAAGAGGCCGAGTGACGCCGGTCCAGCACTTTTTATGTGAAGACTATAATGAGATAGTCAATGGCTATAACGAGATAGCCCAAGGCCAATGGCAATAAGTGCCTTTATGAGTACTCTTTATGTCCAGAGGGACTTTAGTCCGTTATGGGGACTTTACGTGGCTGATCACCCGTATTGTCTGGCGTTGTGAGAAAACTCCAATCAAAATGAATTGTTTCTAATCAGTAAAGGTCCTAATGAGAGGACAGTTTTTTATAAATGATTTGAAAAGCAAGGTCCTAATGAGAGGACAGTTTTATAAAATGTTTTGAAAGAATCAGTCCTAATGAAAGGACAGTTTTATACAAATGGACTTTGAAATGATTAGTAATGAATAATGAAATGCCTTGTTATAACCTGTCATATACAGCTTCAACTGTCAGATATACCTTGATTTGACTTGTTTCAATTGTTATATATTACTTCCTGTTATCCATCTAACCCTGCAGATTACTCCTATATTTGCAATTGATTATTACTTTCCAGCTTCTTATTTACTTTGCACCAGTTACTGAAATTATTTAACCCTGCCAGTGGTTTTATAAAAGAAAGTTTTGCGAGTAATGCATACCCTGACTAGAATTTAAATTACAATTATGGGACAATGAGGTCCAGCAGTGATTTTAAAGCATGGTTTTGAGAAAAGACTTTTTAAATCATATATAAGCCTGTAGAACTGTTTTTAACCTATATGGTTACTTGCTGAACTTTTGTAGCTCATTCTTTTATTTTCTAACATCTACAGCTTTTGAGAACCATGGTCCGTATTAAGCAGACTGCCAGGAAGAATATGTCATACATGAACTTTGCTAGGCTGGCTGAGATTGAACAGGTAGGATCGAGGCAGAGTTGGAAGGAAAAGACTTTGTTTAGTCTTGTATTTTATTAGTAGATATCGAGATGTTTCAGAAGTTGTAATATTATTTTGTTGCAGTAAATGTAAATATAAATGAATGTAGTTGTGTGCTTGTTTCATACCATTACCTTGAAAGGTCCAGGTTAGTAGTCGGGGTCATATTCATGCGTATTTTCTATTATTGTTATTTAGGGTGCATGCATTTAGAGTGTTAGTGACTCCCCGATCTAGACCCCGGATCGGGAGGGCGTCACAAAACTACTCCAAGGAGTATCCCCCAAGAAACCTCAATCAACAAGGAAACCTGTTCCTACTTGGAAACTACTTCTATCACAAGAAGAATCCAGAATTCTTCTAGGAGGTGGCCTGCCCACTAAGGTTCCTAAACCTACTCTAATTCTTAGACTCTCCACGTCTATATAAAGGGCCTAACCCCTCATTCTTAGAACTACATTTTGGCTTGATTCTCTAAACATAACAGAGATACGTAGGCATCTTGTGAGGGCAGAACCAAGCTACGAAATACAAGCTCAGCCATTAAAGCTCGTTAAGTTCAGACATACACTGCATTAATTATACCCTAGTTTTTAATCCATAACAGAAACTCAAACGGTTTGTAAGTTGAAAATTTCAAATTAATAATATTTTTCATATTATAACATATATTAGATTGGTGGTAGCTATTTATTATAATACACAATTAAAAAATTAAAATTAAAAACTCAACTAATGATTTTATTGAAACAATTGAACACTGAGTAAATGATAAACATGGTATGTAATAAGAAATTTTTATTTATAACGGGATCATATCCAAAACCAAAGAGTGCATCGGAAACCAATAGATAGAATGACTGATAAATATGTTTGAAAAACAAAAATATTGAATTTGAAAATTTATTCAATAAACTCCATAAAGCAACTTCAAGTGGAGCATTCTTCATAATCATAACCATGACCCACCTACTACTCCTACATGACAAAAACATAAATCAAATGAAGTCATCAAAGTACCATGATATAGTTAGTATAAATTAGTAAGTGGAGTTGAGTTTACTGGACAAAGTTATGTCTTGTTTAAGGTATATAATATATGTTTTCCCAGATAAATAATCTATTATAGAAGGGGGGTTGAATATAATAGATACCTAATAATCGATCAAGAATACAAGTATATAAAAGAAACACTTTTTTTTATTAATATGATGAACTTGAATACAAAACTCTCTCAAGAAATTCACTGTTCTTAAGAGCTGCTAGGCTATGAAAGATATATCTTGAATTGTTATAATAATGTTAACCCGTGTATGTGTTTATATAGACACAGTTACAAATCCAACTAAAAACAGATAATGAAAAGAATAGCTTCAATAAGGTAATTTGACTTGTATTTGAATTCCTTCTTTACTATCCAAATCATATTCTGATTTGTTTGTTTCCTTAACAAACTATGATAATAAACTTTGTCGGTTGTTAGTATCTGATAGAACATTCTCTGTTAAAGTAAACTCTGATTGAGTATTCTCTGATAGAGTAAACTCTGACCGACAGCTTCCTATTCTCTGATGATGTCAGCAACATAAATTCTATTCTTGATTATTCTCTGACAGTATTATTGTTTGTTTTCTAACAATCTCCCCCAATTTATGCTTTATTAAATAAAACATAAATTTAACTTATGATGTCAGAAGTATTGATAAATGCATCAAAGTTTGAATCTTTCTTCTTGATTTAAATTCTTCTGTATGAGAAGTCTTCTTTCAGAAAATTATCTAGTAGCTTCTTCTTAGCATTATTTAACAAATCAACTAACTTCTCCTTCAATTCTTTCATTTTCTTAGAAGAAACATCAATTTGAAATATAGCATCTCTCAAATTTTATATTAATGATCTCTCCATCCTGTTATCTAAAGGAATATAACATGCCTTCTTTCCATCAGGATTTAAAATAAATGTAAGAATTCCTAACAAGATCTTGAGCTTTGCATCTCCTTTTGCCATAGCTTTCTCAGTTTCATCTTCCAGCAAATACCCTGGTTTATACTCCTCAGAGTTTACCATTAGAAGCCTTTCATTCTTTTTCTTCTCATTGATTACTCCTTCTAGGATCTTCACCCATCTGGAAGTAGCTTCATTTTCATCATTAAGGAGATAAAGAACATGTTCAAGTTCTTTAGATGCTTTGTGGATCAAATCTTCTTCAGTAATCTTCAAAACTCTCCCATTTTCTAAGAAATACAGTAGCTTCTCCTTGACTTGTGCACCATCAAAAATATCATTCACTATGTTCACAGATATTAATCTGTCCAAATGTTCTTGAGTTAAATCTCCCTCAGGCTTATCTTTTAATGAGAAGGGATCTCTGAATGTGTTTGCTTCACCCCTATAGACTTTAGCTTGTGAATCACCAATACCACCCTTTTTTTACCAAGTCTGACATTGAGAGTCAGATTTTGACTTTTTATCTACAGAAGATCAGAATTTTTCTTTCTGATCAGAGATTGTTGATCTTCTTCTTCATCTTCAAAACTTGATCCACCTGGGAGAAATGTTGTTCCTGACATAGTGAGAGGAGTTCTTGATTTGCCTGGTGCTTTCTTCACAATTTCTGGAGTAGGTTTTGATTGAGCAATAACATGTTTAGGATCTTCAATAGGTTTAGCTTGGACAGGCTTAGATATAGTTTTCTTTGTTTGTGCAGGTGCCTTCCTTTGTACTAGATCTTTTTTCACATACTTTCTTTTCTTCTAGACTTGAACATTGTCAGTACCAGATTTCTTTAGTTTTTCTTCAACAGCAACTGGATCCATTCTTGGATTTTCTTCTTCAAAAAATTTTCTTGCCAGTTCTGCATCCTTCAAGTTTTTCTCTTCAATTCTCTCAGGCTTTTCTTCTTCTTTTTCAAGCCTTTTAGCCAATTCCATGTCAGCATTCATCAGAGTTTGTCCTTGAGAAGTAGTCATCAGAGTTTGTCCTTGAGAAGCAGTTGTCATAATTTATTCAAAAGTGATAAGAGTTTGTTGAATTAGAGTCTGTTTTCCATCCTTATGACTCCCTTGATCATCATCATTAGGTTTGTCAGATTTTTGTATAGTATCCTCCTTGCATTTGTCTGTAGAAACCTTCTCCCCCTTTCTGACATCATTGCCTTTTCTTATTTTTGAGATGTCAACAATTGTATGTAGCATATTCCACATAGAGGTAACTGTTTTCCCAGTTGCACAAGTAGAAGGGGGGTTGAATACTTGTGTTCCTTTTATGCCTGATTTAAAACCAACTCGATATGAATTAAGAACAAAGATCAAACACAAAGATATGAATAAGTACTATTTGTATTATTGATGATTAAATACAAAACTCTCCTAGGATGTACACAAACCCTAGCAGCTTCTCTATGATTATCACAGCAACTCTCTCTATCTCTATGCTCTCACAAAATTTCACTCAGACAATTATGTTTCAAATTACACACCTTTACAATTAGGTTATATCGTGTTTATATAGAGAGCTGCCTATCAACTAATAACAGAAAGATAAATTATAAGAGGAATAGAATTCCTAATTATTAGTTGACAGTTTCCTTCTGTAATTCTTCTTCCTTGTTTTTATAGCATATCTGCAATATCTTTGACTTTATCTTCGAAGACTTCCCTTATCTGTGATCATCTTTCAAATTTAGCTTTAACTTTATAGACTCTGAATTCTTCAGACTCTGATGATCTTCAGACTCTGATAAATGTAGACTCTGATAGATCATAGACTCTGATAGTCTATAGACTCCGATCACCTTCCAGACTCTGATCTTCATGCAGACTCTGGTTTCATTTTCTTTCAGAAATTCTTCTAAGTACAAGTAACTTGAATGTTGACTATCTAGACTCTGATTATACATTTCAGAGACTAGAAAGACTTATTACAGATAAACCATGCTAGACCCTGTTCTAGTATTTTATACATCATCAAATGAATATATTCCTAACAATCTCCCCCTATTTATGCTTTATAAAATGTAAGCATAAATCAAGGCTTGATGATGTCAAAACTAAAGAATAAACAATTAATCTAGAACAGTATAAAAGAATTATAAAGGAAAAAAAATTACTTCTTATTTAATCTTCTCAAAGACTGGATTATTCTTCAAAAATGAGTTCAGCATATTTTCCTCCACAATTGCAAGAGCTTCACCAACAAATGTCTTCAATTTCTTCACTTGAACATTTGATTTGACAGTAAGCTTCTCTCAGATCATTTGCATTGCTTTCTTGATCTTTCAAGTCCTTCAACATTAGAACACTAACTTTCCCACTCATAGGCTGAAACCCAAAGTAATGACCCACATCTTCTTGAAATTTAATATGTTTTTCTTCTAATGACATGACTTGATCATTTCCCTCAGTATCAACATATTTTTAGGAAAATTTGCCCATTTGTCGATTTGCCTGTCTATGCAAAGTCAACTTTCTATCAATCTCTTTGAACCATTTGTGAGTGATAGCCTCTTTACTCTTATTTACTTCATATGCAATCTATAAGAGAAATCTAATGTACTGTAATTCCTCAGCCTATTTGAAAAAGATAAAATTTGATTGACTTATCCATCTAACTGATCCACCTTCTAGAAAATAAACCAGCATCTCATTCTTCACCTTTTCTGTACCTCCCTGTCCTCCTTGCATCTCTCTTTCATAAACATTATAAACAATTTGAGTAGACACCACTTTATTTAAATGCTTCTGTGTGATCTTCTCAAACTGCCTATCTGTCAAGGATTGAGGATCCCTGGTTAGAGTGGATGTTCTGTCAATGTCAGATTCTTCAAAACCTCCAAGACCTGTCTTCTTTTTAGCTCTAAGTTGCTGATTTGATTGATTGCACTTCCAGTATGAAGGTTCTTGAGTTTCATCAGAGTCTGATTTCTTCCTTTGTTTATCAGAGTCTGACTTAGACTCTGATTTCCCATGTCCAGTCCCTGACTGATGTGTTTGAGATTTAGATAATACAGCCACTCCAGAATACTTGAGTGATACATCACCAGGACCCCTAGGACCATGAGAACTATTTCCATCATCACCATCTCTCCTCCTTTTAACTCTCTTTGATTTATCTTTGCAACCATCATCCTTATTTCTCCTAGAGGATTCACCTTTCTTCTCCCCCTTTTTGACATCATCATTACTGGTGATAGCCAAAAGAATCTGTTCAAGAACTGTGGAGATATTGGCATGTGTTGCAATGACTGAATCAACCTTGGAAGTCAAAGCAGAGACTGTAGTTTGGAGATTGGCTTGAGTGGTAGTGATATCAGCTAGAGCATCCCTGAAGGCGACCTCTTTGGATAATTGAAGGGAGTGAATTCTGTCAAATTTGGTACTGAGCAGAGAAGTAGTATTATCAACACCAGTAAGTTTGGTTTGAATATGAGAAATGTCTTTGACCAAAGTAGCCAATTGTTTAACAACATTCTTTGTCTCAGCTTTAACATCCCCATCCAGAGCTTGATCCTCTTCACCAGGGTAATGACCATGTTCCTGGAGATAAGATTTTTTCTGAAAAGCTTTCAGTCTCTCAGACTGATGAATAGCCAGAACACATGCAAAAGAATCTTTATCAGTGAAGCCTCTTTTCTGTGCAGACTCCCAAGACTGAGGAAACACCAGATCAAAATAGATAAAAGAAGGGTGAACTTCATCATCATCTTCAGAAAGGCACTCCTCAGCAACAGGCTCAAGCTTTGTGATTGGAGGTGTAGACTCTGGTGGTGGTGTAGACTCTGAAACTGCGGGACTATAGACCCTGACTCCTCCTGAGAGTGATCAGAGACTGTAGACTCAAGAAGTTTAGCCCTTATAGGCATGATCAAAAGTGGTTCTTCTGACTTCAATTTTGCAGCCTCAGTTAAAATGACAGGGTTATCCACCAAAGCCTCCATGACTCTATCTGCTCTCTTTGCTAGAGAATCCACCAGATGAAGTTGTGGTCTCTGTGTAAATGACTTCTGAACAGCAAGAGCCTCCTTCTTTTTGCCAATCTGCACAATCAATAAAAGTGAATTTTCATTCATCCCCTGCTCCAACTCATTGGACCAACTCTTTGGAAAATCTTGATCCCAATAAGTAAAGCTAGGTTCAGAATACCATAATCTCTCATTCTCACAGTGGGGTTGGACACCCACTTTCTCAATCTCACTCAGGCTCTCTACAGCCTTTTCTACCTCTCCTTTTGCCTGGACCAGTGCCAGCCTCTCAGATATTTTTTCACTCATTTTGGAGGGTGCACTCAAGAATCATACAGAAGAGGTGTTGAGAGAGAATGATTGTGCTTCAATACCTGAACCACCTTGATGGAGGGGAACCCCTTCAAAAGGCTGAAGGCTAGGGGTTTCCACCAAGGGGTGAGCAACAACAGATTCTAAACCCTTACTATCATCTTCTTTCTTTTCAGAGTCTCTTGGCTCCAGTATTCCAGTCTTAAGGTCTACTCTAGACTCTAACTGCTTCAGTATGATTTCATTAGAAGCCAGAGTCTGAGTGTCACCATCTTTGACTGTTTGTGCATGAGACTCCCCCTCAAGGTGGATAGACCTGATAGAATAGATTGGAAAATTTCTTCATGAGAATCCATTAGAGTCTGTCCTCCCATATCACTGGGGTTCTCATCAGCTCTTTGGTGAGTTGCCAAGGAAGGCCCAACAACATACTCCTCTGCCCCACTATCACCCAACCTCTAACTAGGTGGTTCTTGTTTGGGTGAGGCAGACTGAGCATCTTTATCACTAGTCACCACTGGTGCACTAGTCCCAACCTCCAACTACCTTGCATCACCTGCTACCTCCTGTGGTTCTACCAAAGTTAATGCATCCAAGTGTCCATTGAGAAAGATCCTGACATGGAGTGCATTGATGGCCTGGGCAAAAGTCAAGTGAAAGGAATCCTACAGTTCCCTTGCAATCTTGTGATAATGTGAGCCCTTGAGTTGATCCAATCTACTTTCATAGGTCGGATAGATGTATTTGTTGGCCACCTTACCTACATTTTGGACAAGAAAATCAACCACCTTTCTTGAAAGAGTCTGAATAGTAGAAATCCAATCAATAGTTGTCTTGTAGGTAATCCCTTGATCCAAAATTGCTTCATAGTCAAAAACTGGTTGCTCAATCTCAGTCTCCAACTCAGCAATAGACTCTGATTCTCTCATTTTGTAGATTCTAAGCTTTTTAGGCTTCTTTGTGATTTGCTGTTCAGAGTCTGGCACACCTAGTGCTTTGAGAACTTCGGTTGTCCTGCCTTCTATGAGCCCAGATGCTTTTTCTTGGAATGAAGAGTTGAATATGTAGTTGAATAGAGATTTGACCACATCCTGTGCAGACATTTGTAGCTCATGTTCCATTCTTTTCCTTAGGGCTTCATAGGTTGAAAGAAAATCCAAGACTTAAGATTTAGTCTGATGTTGCTCTAGATCTTCAACTGATTCCACCAAAGGATATAAGAATAGCAGTGCCTCATCACTTGGAGTAATGATCTCATCAATTAGACTTGAGGCTGCATCCAATGGCATTCCTTCCCAAAATGTGTCATGATCAGAGTCTAAAGGCAGTCTAGACTCTGACTCAACATTAGACTCTAGTTCAGGTGTTTTCTTGCTTTAAGAGTCTGGCTCTGCAGGAGCCTTGTGAGCATCTGTTTCCTGCAAAATAGGGTTAGTAATAATATTAGGCTTGTGTGTGTGTGCAGAATAAGCCTTCATTAACCTTCTGTACTTCTGAGCAAAAGATTTCTCAGGAGATTCAATTTAAGAATCCTGAGGTGCATTCCTAAGTTGTTCAGAGTCTGTAGCCTTTGGAGAGTCTACAGACTTGGCTTGAGGGTTAGAATCGAGTGTTTCATGACCTTCTTTTAGCAAAGAAAGACCTTCAACAACTTGTTTCTCCAGAGGGTTGAGCTCCTCATCACTGTGCTCATCTATAAGCCTAGTTTCAATCAGTTTTCTCCTCTTTACAACTGGTGCCTGTTGAGAGACACCAGAAGTTGGTTTCTTTTTGGATTTTGGTTTGGAAGATTGTTTAATTGAAGGGGATTGGGTGACTGGGGTAGGTGCAGGGGGACTCTCCATTACTTGATCGTGCACCATGTCACCACTAAAAAAAGAAGTATTATAGATAGATGGTTTATTGATGAAACTTTTTTGCCTGTAGCCTTGCTCAAATCAATTCGGATTTTGCTTGCTATTACAACTTACTATGACTATGAGATCTGACAAATGGACGTAAAGACGGCCTTCCTCAATGGGGAACTTGAAGAAGAAGTGTATATGACACAGCCAGAGGGTTTTATTTCCAAAGGAAATGAACATCTAGTATGTAAGCTACTACGAACCATATATGGGTTAAAGCAAGCTTCTCGAAGATGGAACATCCGTTTTGATGAGACAATCAAAGAGTTTGATTTTATCAAAAACATAGATGAACCATGTGTCTACAAGAAGGTTAGTGGGAGCGTAGTAACATTTCTTATTTTGTATATAGATGACATACTCTTAATAGGAAATGACATACCAATGCTGCAATCAGTAAAAATGTGGCTATCAAAGAACTTCACTATGAAGGACTTGGGAGAAGCGTCCTACATTCTTGGTATGAAGATCTATAGAGATAGATCAAGAAGAATGATAGGTCTAACCCAAGGTACGTACATCGATAAGGTGCCTAAAAGGTTTAGCATGGAAAACTCCAAGAGAGGTCTCATACCGATGAGCCATGGAGTCTCCCTTTCTAACAAGATGTCTCCTAAGACACCTGAAGAAAGAGAGCGTATGAGTAGGATTCCTTATGCGTCGGCAATAGGATCTATCATGTACACGATGTTATGTACTAGACCTGATGTTGCTCACTCAATTAGTGTGACTAGCAGATATCAGTCAAATCCAGGTGAAGACCACTAGAAAGCAATGAAGAACATCCTTAAGTACTTGAGAAGGACTAAGGATATTTTTCTTGTTTTTGGTGGGTCTGAGTTGAAAATAGAGGGTTACACTGACTCTAGTTTTAAGTCAGAGTGTGATGATAGTACATCCATGTCAGGGTATGTGTTTACTCTAAATGGTGGGGCGATTAGTTGGAGAAGTCTTAAGCAATCTACGACGGCTGACTCTACAGCAGAAGCAGAGTATATAGCTGCAAGTGAGGCTACAAAGGAAGCTGTTTGGATGAAGAAATTTGTTTCTGAGTTGGGAGTAGTTCCTGGCATAGAGGGGCCTATTGGGTTATATTGTGACAATAACGCTGCAATAGCTCAAGCCAAGGAACCGAGGTCTCACAAGAATACCAAACATATATTGTGGCGGTTTCATTGATTAGGGATATCATTGAAAGAGGAGATGTCAAGATCGAAAGAGTTAACACACATAACAACATAGCAGACCCGTTCATGAAGCCGCTATCTCAGTTAAATTTTGATCGTCATAAGGAGCGGATGGGTATTAGATACCAGAGTGATTGGCTTTAAGCCAAGTGGGAGATTGAAAGTGTTTGACCTAAAACCAATCATGTATGATTAGTTAGGAAAAACTTTCTCCTACTCTTATTTCATTTCATTTGATAATAATAAAATATTTATTTGTTATGTTACGGGCTTAATCTATTTGAAATGTATTAAATAAGATGTTCTATAGTTTAGAGCAAAGCTTCTAGAATTATAATGAGGTTGTAATAATGAGATCTAGAAGATAATAGCTTTAGACTTAAACAGTTCCTGATCATAGGATAACTAATTGAAAATTGGTAAATCCGTAAAGATCAGTACATACTATGCTAGCTCTCTTAGGAGGATGTCTGTTCTCATAGACATTTGTGTGGTGACACTATATCTAGTATGTAGGTGCTTATTAAGGAATAAGTTCACTGAACATGACTCGATAAGTAGAATAACTAATGGAGTTGATCCAATCTACTTTCATAGGTCGGATAGATGTATTTGTTGGCCACCTTACCTACATTTTGGATAATAAAATCAACCACCTTTCTTGAAAGAGTCTGAATAGTATAAATCCAATCAATAGCTGTCTTGTAGGTAATCCCTTGATCCCATATTGCTTCATAGTCAAAAACTGGTTGCTCAATCTCAGTCTCCAACTCAGCAATAGACTCTGATTCTCTCATTTTGTAGATCTTAAGCTTTTTAGGCTTCTTTGTGATTTGTTGTTCAGAGTCTGGCACACCTAGTACTTTGAGAACTTCAGTTGTCCTGCCTTCTATGAGCCTAAATGCTTTTTCTTGGAATGAAAAGTGGAATAGGTAGCTGTATAGAGATTTGACCACATCCTGTGTAGACATTTGTAGCTCCTGTTCCATTCTTTTCCTTAGGGCTTCATAGGTTGAAAGAAAATCCAACACTTGATATTTAGTCTGATGTTGCTCTAGATCTTTAACTGATTCCACCAAAGGATATAAGAATAGCAGTGCCTCATCACTTGGAGTAATGATCTCATCAATTAGACTTGAGGCTGCATCCAATGGCATTCCTTCCCAAAATGTCTCATGATCAGAGTCTAAAGGCAGTCTAGACTCTGACTCAACATTAGACTCTAGTTCAGGTATTTTCTTGCTTTCAGAGTCTGGCTCTGCAGGAGCCTTGAGAGCATCTGTTTCCTGCAAAACAGGGTTAATAATAATAATAGGATTGTGTGTGTGTGCAGAATAAGCCTTCCTCAACCTTTTGTACTTCTGAGCAAAAGATTTCTCAGGAGATTCAATTTGAGAATCCTGATGTGCATTCCTAAGTTGTTCAGAGTTTGTAGCTTTTGGAGAGTCTACAGACTTGGCTTGAGGGTTAGAATCGAGTGTTTCATGACCTTCTTTTAGCAAAGAAAGACCTTCAACAACTTATTCCTCTAGAGGGCTGAGCTCCTCATCACTGTGCTCATCTATAAGCCTAGTTTGAATCAATTTTCTCCTCTTTACAACTGGTGCCTGTTGAGAGACACTAGAAGTTGGTTTCTTTTTGGATTTTGGTTTGGAAGATTGTGTGTAAAGCATAATGTAACGTAGTATGTAATAGTGATAACGATAACTCAACTAAGAAACAAAGACAGATAAATAATACTAACATGCAGCACAGAAATTCAGAAGGACATAATCAAGAAGATAATACATTCATCATTGCTGAGCTTTCAAGACAGAAGAATTACTGAACGTCAGTGAGAGAAGTTCATTAATATGTTCAAGCCTCAGTGACAAATAGGAGTTCAGAAGACTTCATTCTAAAGACAGAGCAGTGATCCATGTATAATTGTCAAAGGGTTTCAGTGATCAGAAGCAATGCAAAAGTCCAGGGTTAGTCAGCTGAAACAGAACAGAGATTAAGGGAATTCATTCGGTGTTAGTCGTTTGTGAACCAGACCAGTGCACTAAGCGTCAGCACAACAAGAAAAGAATTATCTTAATTAATCAAGAGAAAATCAGTTGATCAAGCCAAGCCAGAAGAGTAAAATCCAAGTGGTAATTAATTCAAGAATTCAAGATAAATATGCTAAGGAAGGAATTACTACAATTGGTGGTTTTATTCTTGAAGCTGTGAAGAGGTGCAGTCTACATTTCAAGGTGCAACAATTTTGTCAAGTGAAGGCACACGAAATGGTGTCTAAGTCATGAGTGGCGCCTATACAGGGTAACCACTGTATAGGCGCAACTCAAAGTCTAACAGGTACACATACAGTTCAAGGCACACAGTCCAAGGCGTGAGTGGCGCCTGTACAGGGAAGACACTGTACAGGCGCAACACAACTTCTAGGCGCAACTCAGCTGCTCTAAAATTTCTAAGGCAAAGATAGTGTATGAGTGGCGCCTACACAGTGCAACAAGAGTGTAAGCGCAACTCACATACTCGGCGCAACTCAAGACTTCAGCCTCAACAAGCCTCAAGTGGCGCCTCTACACCATTACCACTGTGTAGGCGCCACTCAGGACTTAAGCAATTGTGGAATTAAATTCCAAGAAGACTGCAAATATATATGGGTTCAAATCAATTGTTTTAATTGGTTATCATCTTCAAGCTATCAACAAATACAGCCGGGAAGCTCCATTAAAGACACTCATTTATATCTCCCAACTGTAATTGTTGTAATATTATTTTGAACCCACTGCAGCTAATCATTTGATTAGATTTGTAGCACCCCAGGGATTTAATAATAACTTGTTATTTCCCAGCTTTGTGTTTTATTTACTGCCAAGCTCATATCATATAAAAACACAAACACTTCCGCAAAACAAAGTTGAAAATCTACAACATCATATTCAACCCCCCCCCTTCTATGATGATTTTGGACCTAACAATTGGTATCAAAGCTTGTTGATTGACTTTACAAATCAAGATCCAAAAATAGTTTTTCTAAAAAGTGCATGTTTAGATCTAGAAAAATTTATCTTGAATTTTCTTTTATTTTTAAAAGAAAATTCAATTTCGAATTTTTCATTGATTTTAAATTCACTAAATTTTAAAAAGCTATCAATCATCAAGAATTCGAATTAAAATTAAATTCTCAATATTTAATTTTTTATTTGAATTGATTTTAATTTTTGAGAAATTAATTATTTCTTAAGATTTAAAATTCTTAACAACCATGAGTACCCAAAAATTAAGCAGTATCAAAATTCCCACCTTCGACAAAAATGAATACATTTTGTGGAAAAAGAAGATGACCATTTTCATTAAGACTTGTAATTCTCAATATCTAGGAATTCTTGAAAATGGACCCTATGTTCCTCAAAAGCTTACACCGGAAACAGTTTCAGAAGACGGCGTTCGGATTCCTCAAGGTTTTACCCCAAAGGAACCATCAGAGTTTACTGATACTGATAAAGAGAGAGTGGCATGGGACAATCATCTACAATGCATCTTGATGGATTCTTTGGACACAACTATGCTAAATCAGGTGATAAATTGCACCAGTGCCAAACAGATGTGGGACACGATTGATCTGTTGATGGAGGGTACAGCTGAAGTGAAGGAAAACAGGCTAGACATTCTTACCTCCCAATATGAAGCATTCAAGTCATTACCTGGAGAAAGTATCACTCAGGTTTTCGAGAGATATAACAAATTGCTAAATGACTTGTCTCTACATGGGAAGACCTACACACGTAGGGAGATCAACAGAAAGTTTATGTTGACACTGCCAGCACACCTAGAGCACAAAATTTCTGCCATCAGAGAAAGAAGTGATATAAATGATATGTCAATTGAAATGCTATATGGAAAGCTCAAGACTCATGAGATGGAGCAAGAGCAGAGACAAATCATTTATGGCTCAGGTACAGTGGACAGTAAGAATTCTGCACTGATGAAAACAACAGCTCTTGTAGCCAAGGACATTGCTGTTAAGGAGACTAACATAGAAGCACCTGTAGTTGAGAAAGAAGAAATTGTAGAAGCTGAATTATTAGAATCTAATCAACCGGGTGATGAAGACGACTTCTATTCAATAGAAGAACTTGAACAACTGGAAAACAAGACTATGGCCTACATGGCAGGAAAGTTCAAGAACCTCAGATTCAGAAGGAACCCAAAGTTCAAATTTAAGAGTAATTCAAGTTACAGTGGTTCCAGGGACAAAAGCAGTAATCGAGGTGGATCGTCTTCAGGGTCTCACAACAGAGGAGGCTATAAGACAGGGATGGTAGATAGAAGCAAGTTTAAATGCTACAATTGTGGAGAACCCGGTCATTTTGCAACAGAATGCCGAAAACCAAAACAAGGGAATGAAAGGAAGGAGTCCTACGATGAACTAAAGCAGAAATATGATGCGCTGGTGAAGAAGCATCAAGGAAGAGCTTATATAGCTGAAGGCAAGAGCTGGGATGATTCTGACATCGATGAAGAAGAGGTCTATGGAAATCTTGCACTAATGGCAGACTCTTCAGAGGAATCACCTCAATCATCTAAGGGTACAGCAAAGAACAAGCGTGTCATGTGGATACTTGACAACGGATGTTCTAGGCACATGACTGGAGACAAAGCCCTGCTAACAGATGTGGTTGAGAAAGCTGGCCCGATAGTGACCTTTGGAGATAACAGTAAGGGATTCACAAAGGGATATGGCAATCTGGAAATCGGGAATGTTATCATTGAGAACATCTCTCTTGTGGACGGATTAAAGCACAACCTTCTGAGTATCAGTCAGTTCACTGACAAGGGATACAAAGTAACTTTTGAGAAGGAAAGATGTGCTATCCAAAGCAGGAAGGATTCGAAGCTTGCTCTTCAGGGAGTGAGAAAGGGGAACCTCTTCATAGCTGATTTGTTCTCTGCAAGCAAAGGTGAAGTTCAATGTTTTTATAGCAAAGCTTCAATAGAGGACAGTTGGTTGTGGCACAAGAAACTCTCTCACCTCAACTTTAAAACTATGAACTCTTTAGTAAAGAGGGAATTGGTTAGAGGTCTGCCCGAGATGGAATTCTGTCAAGAAGGGCTATGCGAAGCATGTGAAAAAGGGAAGTCAAAGAAAGCATCTCATCGAAGCAAAGACTCAACTGACATTACTGAACCACTGCAACTACTGCATATGGATTTATTTGGTCCAGTCAACGTCATGTCAATGTCAAGGAAGAGATATGCACTTGTAATTGTTGATGACTACTCCAAGTACACGTGGGTGTTGTTTCTAGCCGCAAAGGATGAGGCCCCTCAAACAATCATCAATCACTTAAAGAAACTTGAGTTGGAAGCTGGTCTGCCTGTCAGGAAAATTAGGTCTGACAATGGAACAGAATTTAGAAATGCAATCCTGAATGAATTCTGTGTGGAAAAAGGAATAACAAGACAATTCTCAGCGCCCAGAACTCCACAACAAAATGGAGTGGTAGAGAGGAAGAACAGGACTTTGGTTGAAGCAGCAAGAACAATGCTGAATGAAGCAAAGTTGCCTCTATACTTTTGGGCTGAAGCAGTCAACACAGCTTGCTACACTCAAAATCGTACCCTGATTAATAAAGAACATGACAAGACTCCTTATGAAGTAATGGCCAACAAGAAACCAACACTGAAATACTTTCATGTGTTTGGAGCAAAGTGCTTCGTATTGAAAGATGATGAGCATCTGGGAAAGTTCGAATCCAAGGCTCATGAAGGCATATTTCTTGGCTACTCAATGGAATCTAAGGCGTACAGGGTTTATGTGATTGATCACAAAAAGGTCATTGAAAGCATGAATGTAACTTTCGATGATCTAAAGCTCCCAAGTCTACAAAGAGCAGACGACACTGAAACTCTGCAGTTTGAAAATTTGAACTCAGATGAAGGTGAAGTAGAACCTGAAGCTGCAACAGAAAATCAAGCACAAAATGAGAATATCAACAATGATGATTCTGACCCTAGTAGTGGAAACAGTGGAAGATTCACAGAAACTACTAGTAGTGGCAGAGAATCTCATTCTCATCCTAGCAGCAGCTCAGAGGGAGCAACTGAAGGATCTACAAACAGGACTCAGCATAATAATGAAAATCAGGCTGAATCATCTAGGGCAAATCTGCCTAGACATAGGGTGTGGAGTAGAGATCACCCCTTTGAATTGATTCTTGGAGATCCAGATGCTGGAGTTCAAACAAGACGTGCTTCCCAAAATGAATGTTTATTCTCTGGTTTTCTCTCTGAAATAGAACCAAAGAAAGTGGAAGAAGCACTAGAAGATCCAGATTGGGTTCTTGCCATGCAAGAAGAACTCAATCAATTTGAGAGACAAAAAGTGTGGAAGCTGGTACCCAGGCCAAAGAACAAGTCTATTATTGGCACAAAGTGGGTATTCAGAAATAAGCTGGATGAAGATGGCATTGTTACGAGGAACAAAGCCAGGCTGGTTGCTAAAGGTTATTCCCAGGAGGAAGGAATAGATTATGATGAAACATATGCACCAGTGGCAAGGCTTGAGGCAATCAGGATGTTCTTAGCATTTGCAGCACATTCCAACTTTAAGGTATATCAAATGGATGTGAAGAGTGCATTCCTGAATGGAGAGCTGGAAGAAGAAGTATATGTGGAACAACCCCCAGGGTTTGAAGATCCAGAATTTACAGATTTCGTGTACTTCCTCTTCAAAGCACTCTATGGCCTGAAGCAAGCCCCTCGAACATGGTATGACACACTATCTATATTTTTACTTGAAAATGGTTTTACTAGAGGTGTCATAGATAAGACTCTATTCCATAAAATGCATAAAAATGATATGATATTAGTGCAAGTCTATGTAGATGATATTATATTTGGTTCTACTCACGATCAGTTGTGTAGTAGATTTGCTAAGCTAATGCAGAGTAGGTATGAAATGAGCATGATGGGAGAGCTGAACTATTTTCTTGGACTCCAAGTAAGTCAAAGGAAAGATGGAATCTTCATTTGCCAGACCAAGTACATCAAAGAATTATTGAAGAAATATGGTCTTGAAGATGCATCTTCAGCTAAAACTCCAATGGCAACTGCCACTAAGCTTGATAAAGATGAGCCTGGTAAGAAGGTAGACATCACAAGCTACAGAGGTATGATCGGCTCATTACTTTATCTTACTGCAAGTAGGCCAGATATAATGTTCTCTACATGCTTGTGTGCTAGGTTCCAATCAGATCCTAAAGAATCACATCTTATAGCTGTTAAACGGATTTTTAGGTATCTTAAGGGAAGTCTAAATCTTGGAATTTGGTACCCTAAAGATACAGGTTTTAACCTTGTTGGCTATACAGATTCTGATTATGCAGGGTGTAGGATTGATAGAAAGAGTACATCAGGGAGTTGTCAATTCCTTGGTAGAAGGTTGGTATCCTGGTATAGCAAGAAGCAGCACTCAGTTGCAATGTCGACAGCTGAAGCTGAGTATGTTGCTGCTGGGAGTTGCTGTGCACAAATTCTGTGGATAAGGAACCAACTTCAGGACTATGGACTGTTGCTGAGCAAAATTCCAATATTCTGTGACAACACAAGTGCCATAGCCATAACCAACAATCCTGTTCAACACTCGAGGACCAAGCACATTGATATCAGGTATCATTTCATTCGAGAGCATGTCATGAATGGTACTGTAGAGTTACATTTTGTACCTACAGAGCAGCAAATTGCAGACATCTTTACTAAACCACTAGATGAAATCACTTTCACTAGACTGGTTTGTGAACTTGGGATGTTAAATTCTACTGACTAACAAGTTGGTAATCAAAAACTACAATTTGAAGCTGATAAATTCACTGGTTGATTAATTTCAATATTTTTAGGACTTGTGAATTTATCTACCAAAAATCATTTTCCAGCTGTTAAGATTCAATTTTAGATAAATACCTTGTGCATGCCTGCTTAATTTATTAATCTGGTATTTATTTAATTTTGATCTTAAAAATATTTAAGTGCTTGTATTTAATTGATAAATTCTTGGCACTTATTTATTTAAATATCATTTGAAATTATTTTAAATAAAAAGAATGAATATTCATATTTATTCTCTTATTTAAAATAAAAGTAAAATAATAAGAAGCATAATTTATTTATAATAATAATTTTAACAATTAATGTTATTATTGTTATTTATGAATATTTTGTGAAAATAATATTTGTGAGTAATTAATTATTAATTGATTAATTATTCGTATTATTCATGAATATTGTTGGTTATTAGTAACAAAATTTAGTATCACTTGAAAATTTGTCTAAGTACTGAGTGGCGCCTATACAGCATACTCACTGTATAAGCGCAACTCATTCTCTTGTACTTAGAACTTTTCATGAAAAATCTCAAGTGGCGCTCAAGTGTTGAGTGGCGCCAATACAGTGCATTCACTGTATAGGCGCAACTCACCACTTCAATTTATGTTGCTAAATAAACCTGAGTGGCGCCAATACAGTGCACACACTGTATAGGCGCAACTCAAGTGTTGTGAGTAAAAATTGGCCAAGTTAGATTTCATTTCTAAGTGGCGCCAATACAGTGTAACCACTGTACAGGCGCCACTCACCTTTACTTGGCTAATAGTTTCATTCAGTGGCACAGTAGGTTGAGTGGCGCCTACACAGTATAACCACTGTAGGAGCGCCACTCAGCACTTAACATTTTTTTATTTCTTTGCTGTGCCTATAAATAACTGAGTAGTGTTTTCTTTGTTGTCGTTTTGTTACATACACGGTTACACACAGCATCAGCGCAACACAAACACTAGTTCAGATCTACTTTTTAATCGAACATTACTTGACCATTTCATGCCCGATTTTTAAACTAAAATCAGTTTTGTGATCACCTTGAACACATCTGTCTTTTGCAATCGGTTTCACTTGATTTGATTAAGGTTTTAAAATTCACATTTTTGGCAAAATTCAAACTGTTTGGTCACTGTTCTATAGTGTTCAATCGATTAAAATTTTATTGATCTTAAAAGTGTGCTAAAAATTACTAGGAGTTTATTAGTTGTTAATTTTAAGAAAATTCAAGTAATTTTTGAAGTTAGGGTTTTAGTTCAAAATTTTACTAAAATTATTTGATTTTAATTAGTACTTTTAATTATTAAAAATTACTTTTCATTTTTGATTAAATGGGGAGTCATTTTGAGATTAAAAAGACTAATTATTTATCCATTTTAGTAGATGATTGGACTGAGGCCGGGGACTTAGGTAACTGGGCTAGGTTTTTAAATGAAAATTCAATAGTCAGTTATGCACTAACAACTTCTGTTCCCTTGAATAAAAATTTATTAAGACAGGTCTACAGGTCTGCTCTAGACACATCTGAAGATGGGATCCTGAGCTTCACTTTCAAACTTCAGAAGCAGCCGGTGCAGATAACAGAAGCTGACATCAACAGAGCACTACATCTGCCTACTGAAAACTTTGAGGAGGATCCATCTCAAGAAGATCTAAACAACTTCTTCCTGTTCATCCACTGCACCAGAGAAAACTCTAATCTTCCAAGGAAGATCTACAAGAATCATCTGCCCAAGGAGTGGAATCTGTTCTTCAACATCTTATCTCATGCCTTTGCACCAAAGACAGGTGGATTCCATGGGATTACACAATTCAATAAGGTGATAGGATACTCAGTGGCTACAAGCACCAGAATCAATTTTGGAAAATTGATCATGGCTGAGATCTTGAAGAACCAGGCCAAAATGGAAAACTTCTGCCTGTATCCAAGATTCTTGCAGCTGGTGCTGAATGAAGTTCTGGAAGCTGATCAACTACGAATGTTTCAGAACAGTCAAATGGATGAGTCACCATCTCTACAGTTAAGAGCATTGGTGCTGCTCAACACTGAGACTGACTATCCCAATAGGTATGCTCCTGCCCCTATGACTGAGCCCATCAGGGATTTTATTGCTCTTCTTAGACAGGAAAGTGAAGAAGATCGAGAAGAAGAAGCATCAATCTCTGCAGAGGCCAGTGAAGCTGAAACCTCAGGCAGCTCTGGAAGCTCAGAAGAAGAAGAAGAAGAAGTAGAAGCAGAACCAACCACTGATCAAGAAGATGAAGTTATGGAAGAAGCTGGTTCTGAAGCTGAGCAAGATCAAATTCCTGAAGAAGAACAAAGGAATTCCCCTAAAAATCCAACAGAGGAGATAGTGGTTGAGCCAGAAGTAGAAGAAGAACCTCAAGCTACAGATGTATACATCCCTAGCATGTCTGATGACGGTATGGATGAAGGTTCACTTCTTTACTTTGACCTCTCTGCTTTTCTTTCAGATGAACATGTCACAATATCTCCATCTGTGCCTCAAACGGCAATGCACACACTAGAGCCCTCAGTGGCCATTGAAGCTGGCAATGAACTTGACAACCCACCAGTTCTAACCAATGCCAGAGAACAACAAACAAATCCTTCATCACCTCCAACCAGAAAAAGAATCCATGAAATATATGATAGGACCGTTTCTCAACCGGATCAGGACATTTTTCAAATATCCCCTACAGCTCTGCCTTCTCAAAAACGTCGTAAAATGGATTTTAAGCCAAAGGCATCTGTGAGCCAGGAACCTGATTCTCCAATCTCTGAACACCTTCTTTTTCTTCGTAACCTAAATTCTGAAATTGATAAAATCCTGAAAGGTCCGGAAAGAGAAACAGAGGTTGTAACATCCGCTACTTCAGTAGCTTGTACTGTTTTGATTGATCCAATTCAGACTCTGTCTTCACAGACAGTAGGGGGCATCACTGACTCTCACGAGCCATTCATTACATTGTCAAATGTGGTGACCCCCCTGGACTTAACATCTCCAGATCCTATTAAGGATGTTTTCCCTCCCCAAGTGGGTGAAGTGGAAAGGCAACTCTCCCATAGAAGGGAAGAGGTCTCCATTCAAGGAGAAGCTGTATCAACAGCACCACCACTTCAAGTGGAAATGCCTTCACAGGCTTCGCGGGGCATCACAGGCTCTTACTTGTCACATATTACATTGCCTGAGGTGATGACCCCCCTGGAAATTCCAAGTCCAGCTCCTTCAACGGAGGTCCTCCCCACCTCTACAGGTCAGGTGGAGGGACAACACACCCATAGAAGGGATGTGGACTCTATTAATAGAGTATCTGCTACTTCGGTAGTAGAACCTGTTCAGGGTGTCTCTGGACAGGTAATGCCTTCAATGGCTTCAGCTGGCATCACTGATTCTTTTATATTGCCAATCATTACAGAATCAATAGTGGTGATCACACTGGGTCTAAACTCCCCAGTTCCTGAAAAAGGAGTTCTCCCCACCCATAGTGGTCAGGCGGAGAGGCAACCTACCCATAGAAGGGATAGGGATTTTCTTGCAGGTATTGAAGATATGGATGCTATAATGAGTGAAACATTTAACCTAAGTGATCTTCAATTCCCTGACCCCGAACAGCCAAGTGTGAGTGTTGAGGGTCGTGCTCAAACAGTTCCAGTGAGGAGTGAGACACCCACTGACCAAATATTCACCCCACACAATACACACACTGCACATAGCCAAAGGATTCTAAATCTGGAGGCCCAGGTTACTGAAATTCATCATTCTTTAAGCAAAATCTTGGAACTGCAAGAGCAGCAGCGATCTGAAATGAAAGAACTCAAAGATCTAGCTCAACAGCTGCTGGCTCAGAAGGCTCCTGTCTTTACTCAATCAACTCCAACAGCTCAGATTACTCCGATCAGAAGGGAGGATAACCCAACTGAGGGGGAGAGATTAGCACAAGAAAAAGATGTTGGAGCTGCAATGATAATGGAATATACAGCTCAGGGGGAGATGGATTTCTTCTATAGGCCTGGAGCGAGGCAACTTGAAGAAGGAGAAATCTTTGAACCCTATGTGCCAATGGATATTCTTACTGAAGCTGAGATAGAGAAGACTGTACAGGCTGAAGGGATAGACGTCGAAGAGGAGTTTGCTGAAGAATATGCCTTCGATAATGACTGTCTTCTAGTTGGTGTGGATGAAGTCATTACGAGAGGTGTATCCGAAGCTCAGGACTTAGTAAAGAGAAAATGGAAGAGAGTGCAGCAAGCAATTGAAAGGAGGAACAGGGTGAAGGACATAGAAGCAAAAGTAGGTCCTGATTGGGATGAAGCAAGGAACTTGCTCAAGAAGAAGGAGCTATCCCTTTCTAATAAGAAAGACAGAGAAGTCCTTGATCTCTTCAGAACCATGAAGGACAAATTTGAAGATGTTCATGAATTCTACTCCATGCTGTCCGAGGAAATTTCAAGTGTGTCAGTCAGTGCACTTAAAAATGGCTGGAAGATGCACATAAATATAACATCACTGGGGTCGAGGGTTCTGTCGACAAAGAGCTTTGAAAAGATGAATATAGTGGAGCTGTATGTGCTGAAGAGGAAAGTCATCTTTGGAGGGCACAAAACAAATGAGATACTGAGAGACATGATTGAAAAGAAGATAATGGAGATCGGTGTTGAAGCATTTGAAAAGCCTCCAGTTGTCAAGTACTACAAAGCAACAACTCTTCACAACTTAACTTTGTCAGACGAGTGTTTGGACTCAAGCCATCTCTTGTTCATGCAGTATGTAGAGGGAAAACTCAGGAGTAAGAAGAACAGAACTGCAGAAGACCTTAATGCTGCTGAGTTGATCTATGCATTCAGGCTGAACAGAGCAATTCAAACTTCAGGAAGATATCTTTTGGAGACGTCCAGATACTACCAAGATCCAGTGTTTGTTAGAAAAGATGACGGCACAGAAATACTCGAATCCATCCCAGATTCTGAACCTTGCACTCACACTGATTCAAATGGAATAAAATTCTTACTACTCAAGAAGGATGGTGTGATCAGAAGGAAAGAATTATCAAAGCTCAAAAGAAACAACTCTGAGGTTATTCGAAAAGTCTTCTCAAGGGTAAAAAGATCCACTATCAAATCAGACAAGAAGGCTTTGAGGATGATTGAAGATACACTAAGGGAGAAACTGGCAGAAGAGTCAATGCACGACACTGACAGAGTAAAAGGTTTTCCGAAAAGGATAACAGTGTTCGTGTTTACAAAGAGACAATCTTTGGCCTTCGAGTCAATCTCCAAAATGAATTCAACGGCGTTTCTGAATGAGATTTTAAAGAAGCTAGAAGATCCACCTCCAGTTAACACTCTTGAAGTAGAAGCAAGAGATTTGGTGAAGGCAAGGTTAGAGCAAAAAGAAGAAGAGCTGAGGAAGCATTATTCCGAAACAAGGTCTAAGCAAAAGCAAGACACAGTACAAAGAAGCAGAAGACCATAGAATTATTTGTTCAGGCTAAAGGAACAAACTTCTTTTGTACACGAAGAAATCTGGAAATGTAATATCTAATCCAGAATGTAATTAATATTATTCACTGTCTTTCTGTACGTTACTCTTTCTTGTAAGTATCAGTTGAGTTATCCTCTCACAGGATTTGCTTGTCGATCTCTCTCAAACAAATAGGGGGAGATTGTAAAGCATAATGTAACGTAGTATGTAATAGTGATAACGATAACTCAACTAAGAAACAAAGACAGATAAATAATACTAACATGCAGCACAGAAATTCAGAAGGACATAATCAAGAAGATAATACATTCATCATTGCTGAGCTTTCAAGACAGAAGAATTACTGAACGTCAGTGAGAGAAGTTCATTAATATGTTCAAGCCTCAGTGACAAATAGGAGTTCAGAAGACTTCATTCTAAAGACAGAGCAGTGATCCATGTATAATTGTCAAAGGGTTTCAGTGATCAGAAGCAATGCAAAAGTCCAGGGTTAGTCAGCTGAAACAGAACAGAGATTAAGGGAATTCATTCGGTGTTAGTCGTTTGTGAACCAGACCAGTGCACTAAGCGTCAGCACAACAAGAAAAGAATTATCTTAATTAATCAAGAGAAAATCAGTTGATCAAGCCAAGCCAGAAGAGTAAAATCCAAGTGGTAATTAATTCAAGAATTCAAGATAAATATGCTAAGGAAGGAATTACTACAATTGGTGGTTTTATTCTTGAAGCTGTGAAGAGGTGCAGTCTACATTTCAAGGTGCAACAATTTTGTCAAGTGAAGGCACACGAAATGGTGTCTAAGTCATGAGTGGCGCCTATACAGGGTAACCACTGTATAGGCGCAACTCAAAGTCTAACAGGTACACATACAGTTCAAGGCACACAGTCCAAGGCGTGAGTGGCGCCTGTACAGGGAAGACACTGTACAGGCGCAACACAACTTCTAGGCGCAACTCAGCTGCTCTAAAATTTCTAAGGCAAAGATAGTGTATGAGTGGCGCCTACACAGTGCAACAAGAGTGTAAGCGCAACTCACATACTCGGCGCAACTCAAGACTTCAGCCTCAACAAGCCTCAAGTGGCGCCTCTACACCATTACCACTGTGTAGGCGCCACTCAGGACTTAAGCAATTGTGGAATTAAATTCCAAGAAGACTGCAAATATATATGGGTTCAAATCAATTGTTTTAATTGGTTATCATCTTCAAGCTATCAACAAATACAGCCGGGAAGCTCCATTAAAGACACTCATTTATATCTCCCAACTGTAATTGTTGTAATATTATTTTGAACCCACTGCAGCTAATCATTTGATTAGATTTGTAGCACCCCAGGGATTTAATAATAACTTGTTATTTCCCAGCTTTGTGTTTTATTTACTGCCAAGCTCATATCATATAAAAACACAAACACTTCCGCAAAACAAAGTTGAAAATCTACAACATCATATTCAACCCCCCCCCCCTTCTATGATGATTTTGGACCTAACATGAAGAATGTACAATGTAATATAATCCCTTTAACCTTATATTATAGATTAAACTCGAGGCATGTTTTGTGTCATCATCATCAACGTTTAATCCGGGTTTCCTTGATCAATGAGTAGACTATTAATCAAATCAACATTTGAGCATGGCCATACATTTTATAGTCTCACTCAATCAAGAGGCCAATAATATCACTCCCAAAATAGGAGGGTTAAATCCTATATCTATCATTCATATTTCTCATACGATTCATAGCATACCCAATGTCCACCTTTATCATTACCCGGTTAAAGGTAACTTTGAGTGTAATCAAAGTATATTAATTCTCGTATAAAAATATAATGATTTCAAGTCAAAGGATCATTACATCATTATCACAGTGAGAATTTCTTATGACACTTATTAACATGTAGATTCTCACAGCGGGTCTGTCCAGTGCCATGCATTGAGACATTCACTTATGTTCTTGACTTTAGTATCATCATATCAGTCAACAAACATGCTAGTCTTATTGCATTATTATTGTCCTTAAATAATAATACTCGACTAGGGACTTTTAGGAATAAAATACTATTCATATAATCTCATTTTTAAGTCACATACTTAAAGACATATATTATGTATTAATATTCCAAGGACATTTATTATGCTTTCAATTTATAACGCAGTAAATAAAGATATAATAAATATTAAATAATCACATAACATAATTGTTTTCAAAAAAAACATTTAAAAGTATTGTCTCTAGGACACCAATACTAACAATCTCCCACTTGTACTAGAGCCAATCTCTCATGTATCTAATACTCATGGAACTAGTATGACCTTCGTGCTTCTGCTGCGACAAAGCCTTGGTCAGTGGATCTGCAATATTCTCATTTGTATGCACTTTACATATATGTATATCCCCTCGAGTATTAATCTCTCGAAGAAGATGATATCGTCTGAGTATATGCTTTGTTCGGGAATGAGACCTTGGTTCCTTAGCCTGTGAAATGGCTCCGTTATTATCGCAGTATAAATCAATCGGATCTGCGACCGAAGGAACCATACCATGTCCTGAAATAAAATTCCGAATCCAGACAGCCTCCTTGGCTGCTTCACAGGCAGCAATATACTCAGCCTCCATTGTAGAATCGGCAACCGTCTCTTGCTTTGAACTTTTCCAACTTACATCACCTCCATTTAGACAAAATACAAAACCAGACTGAGAGATCGAATCATCCTTGTCTGTATGGAAACTAGCATCGGTGTAACCTTTTACAACCAGCTTTTCTTCTCCTCCATATACCAAGAATTGATCTTTAGTACTTTTCAAGTACTTAAGAATATTCTTGACTGCGGTCTAGTGACCGTCACCTGGATTAGACTAGTATCTACTCGTCATGCACAAAGCATACGAGACATCAGGACGAGTACATATCATTGCATACATTATAGAACCAATTGCCGACGCATATGGAACTTTACTCATACGGTCCTTATCATCCAATGACTTAGGATTGTTTTCTTTAGAGATCGATATCCCATGAGACATAGGGACAAATCCCCTTTTGGCATTTTGCATCCCAAATCGATGCAAAACTTTATCAATGTATGTACTCTGACTTAGGCCAATCATTCTTCTTGATCTATCTCTATAGATCCTGATACCTAATATATAGGTCGCATCGCCTAAGTCTTTCATTGAGAAATTTTTACCCAACCAAGTCTTAACAACCTGTAAAGAAGGAATGTAATTCCCTATTATTAATATGTCATCAACATATAATACTAGGAATGCCACATTGCTGCCACTAACCTTCTTGTAAACATATGGTTCATCTTCATTTTGAATAAACCCAAACTCTTTGACGGTTTCATCAAAACGAATGCTCCATCTCCTCGAGGCTTGTTTCAATCCATAAATGGATCGACGCAACTTACATACCTTTCCAGCATACTTTGGATCAACAAAACCCTCAGGCTGTGTCATGTACACATCCACATCTTCTTCAAGGCTCCCATTTAAGAAAGCGGTTTTGACATCCATCTCCCAGATTTCATAATTATAGTAAGCAGCTATAGCAAGCAAAATCCTGATGGACTTGACCATAGCCACTGGTGAAAAAGTCTCATCATAGTCAATACCATGAATTTGCTTGAAACCTTTTGCCACCAGTCGTGCCTTATAGGTCTGTATATTACCATCCATGTTGGTCTTCTTCTTGAAAACCCACTTGCACCCTATAGGTTTTACCCCTTTAGGTGGATTAACCAAAGTCCATACTTGATTAGTATACATGGATTCCATCTCAGATTTCATGGCATCCAGCCATCTCTTGGATTCTGGAGTGTTCATAGCGTCTTGGTAGGTGAGAGGCTCATCTTCGTCGATAAGCATCACATCACCATTTTGAGTTAAGAGAAATCCATAATATCTCTCAGGCTCATGACGAATCCTACTAGACCTACGAACAACCTGTGTTTCTTGAGCAGTGTTGTGTTCTTGTACATCCTGCTCAAGTTCCTCCATTGGTTCAATATTATCTTGTGGGCCTCGAACTTCATCGAGATCTATTATCCTCCCACTGTTTTCATCGACAACATTTCTCTTTCAAAGAAAACTGCAGTTCGAGCAATAAACACTTTGTTCTCCGAAGGATTATAGAATGAATAACCCTTTGTTTCAATTGGGTATCCCACAAAATTACATTTGTCTGATTTAGATCCTAGCTTGTCAAAAGTTAAACGTTTCACAAATGCTTCACATCCCCATATTTTCATAAATGACATGCTATGACGTTTCTCAGTCCATATCTCATATGGAGTCTCCTGAACCGTTTTAGTAGGAACTCAGTTAAGTGTATAAGCAGCTGTTTCCAGGGCGTAGCCCCAGAAACTAATTGGAAGATCTGCATGACTCATCATCGATCGCACCATGTCCAACAAGGTACGATTTCTCCTATCAGAAACTCCATTCTGTTGTGGTGTTCCGGGAGGAGTGAGTTGTGATACAATACCACACTCTTTTAAGAAACTCTTAAATTCATGGCTTAAGTATTCTCCCCCACGATCAGATCGTAGAGTTTTAATACTTCTGCTAGTCTGCTTTTCTACTTCAGCTTTGTATTCTTTGAACTTTTCGAAAGAATCGGATTTGTTCTTCATAAGATACACATATCCATATCTACTGCAATCATCAGTAAATGTGATAAAGTAGTAAAAGCCACCTCTTGCCATAGTACGCATAGGACCACATACATCACTATGTATTAGTTCTAATCGTTCAGTAGCCCTTTCACCTTGTTTAGTAAAAGGAGCTTTAGTCATTTTTCCAATGAGACAGGGTTCACATGCTTCGTATGATTCAAAATCAAACTTATCCAAGTATCCATCTTGATGTAACTTGGAAATGCGCTTCTCATTTATATGGCCTAAACGACAGTGCCAAAGGTATGTTTGATTTGAGTCATTAGTCTTAAGTCGTTTGTTATTCACATTATAGATGGGAGTGTCTAAATCAAGAATATATAAACCGTTAAACAAACGTGCAACCCCATAGGTAACATTATTCAAAGAAAAGGAACAACAATTGTTCTGAATTGAAAAAGCAAAACCTTTCTTGTCCAAACAAGAAACCGAAATAATGTTTCTTCAAATTGCAGGCACGTAAAAACAATTCTCAAATTCTAAAATAAGCCCAGTGGGCAATGATAAATGATAAGTCCCTACAGCCAAAGCAGCAACCTTTGCTCCATTGCCAACTCGTAGGTCGGCCTCTCCCTTAGCCAAAGTCCTACTCCTTTGTAGTTCCTGCACATTTATACAAATGTGAGAAGCACATCCAGTATCCAATACCCATGATGTAGAAGTGGACAGATTGACTTCTATAACATAAATACCTGAATCAGAAGCTTGACCAGCCTTCTTCTTCTTCAGATCCTCCAAATAAGCGTGACAGTTTCTCTTCCAATGACCTGGTTTACCACAGTAGTGTCAATCACCCTTTGCAACAGCACCCTTAGGCTTTAAAGCCTGTTTGGGATTAGTCTTTGGCTTGAGAGCAGAATCAGATCCAATCTTCTTCTTTCCCTTCCATTTACCTTTCCCTTTAGCCTTACCTTTCTTGTTCTTGTTCACCATCAATATGGGAGCAGGTTCGGCCTTTTTCATGTTGGTTTCAGCAGTTCGCAACATAGCCAACAATTCAGTAGGTGTTTTGTCTATCTCATTCATATTGTAATTCATAACAAAATGAGTGTAGTTGCTATTCAAAGATTGTAAGATTAAGTCAATCTGAGCTTCTCGACCAATCGGGAAACCCAAAGTATCAAGATACTCAATATAACCTATCATCTTCAGAACATGTGGTTGAACAGGTTGATTCTCTCCCTGCTTGCAAGCGAACAGTGCTTTGCTCGAGTCGAACCTTTCTTGACGAGTCTGTCCTTCAAAAATCCTTTGAAGGTGTTCAATCATCTCATAAGCATCCATATGCTCATGTTGTTTTTGAAGCTCAGCACTCATGGTTGCTAGCATGAGACATGCCACATCAGTCGCACCATCAATATGCTTCTGATAAGCATTTTGTTGAGCACGAGTTACATTCTCAGCAGGAGGAGTAGGAGAAGGAATTTCAATGACGTGGAGCTTACACTCTTGCCTGAGGACAATCCTCAAATTCCTATACCAATCAAGGAAGTTAGTTCCTGTCAGCTTGTCCTTCTTAAGGGTTGCTCGTACGGAGAAAGTATTTGTATTGTTTGCCATTTAAATATCTACAATGTTAAAGTGCATAAATTTAGTTAGTCTGCAGAATTTTAATTATGTTCAAGTGATTATCATATACATTCATAATATATATCTCCCACTATTTTATTCAAATCAATAGCCCTAACTATTAATTCGGAAAACATTTAATTAAATCTTTTTAGTGAGCCAAGATCCATATTTCATCCATGTTTCAAGATAGCGTTGGCTAATACACCCAAAACACAACTATTTAGGTAGACAATATTTGTCAATTATATTAAATATAACTCTTGGATAGTTTGGTGGAACAACACTTTGTACACATTTATCCAATAAATCTCACCAAACTCTATGCCTCTAAACCCACAATCCTATTGTGATGATTTAGTTAAGTTAGACCCAACGTTTAATAAACAAAGTACAATTACTTATCACATTTTCCCATGATTGATAAGAGCACTTCACTTTGGCAAACCCACTCCTTCTCAATCTAGATCTCGATGTGTTTAAAACATTGGAAGGCATCTATATTAACTTAATATTTATTTAGGGATTTATTATTTAACGATCATGATCCCATCATAAAGAGATTCTCAATTTTTCCTTTATTAAATAATCCATTTCATTATTCGTCAATGGTTTGATTTCCAAATCGTCGGAGAAGTCACAAGTGGTCTCACTTAAAACCCAACTTTCTTACAGATTAAATTAATAATCCGTTGTTGACAAAATCTCCCCATATCAGAAAATTGAAAATTCATATTCAATACCGTGTTTCATAAACACAAGAATCTCATAATCGTTTGTTCAATTTTAATATCTTGAGTCGTTACAGATTTTATCTTGTTTAAACAAGCATGGCATGGGTGTCGTATCTAATACACACATACATGATTAATCTAATTAAAGCATGCATCATTAAATATTCTACACTAACATTCATACATCAATATGTAAAGTGCAGTATGTAAACGTGCTTGGTTATGGCCCCTTTCTTATGTGATCCTTTCGAGGTAATGAAAGGATCAAGGTTAATCTATGGTGATAAAATATAAATACAATTACATGTCTTCATTCTTCTTGTATCCATGGGCGCCTACTCCTCTTCTTGGATCATCCTTCAATCTTCAAGTACATTACATGGAATAATTGAATACAATCTATACTAATGTACTTATATAAGAAAACTCGAGTTACATTCGAGGTTAAACAATTACAAGAATGAAGAAAACGACATGCAAGTCGTATTTATAAAACCAAAACCAAAACCATTAATCTAGGGGTCTTAAGGCCATAACCAGCACCATGCTCAAGTACACAAAGAGAACACGAAAAATTTTGCGGGGGTCCGGGGGCGGGGTCCGGGGCGGCAGCCCCAGGGCGGGGTTTGGGGCGGCAGCCCCGGGCGGGGTCCGGGGGCGGCAGCCCCGGGCGGGGTCCGGGGCGGCAGCCCCAGGGCGGGGTTTGGGGCGGCAGCCCCCGGCTGGGGTCAGCTCGGAGATTTTTTTTTTCCTCCAGAAGACCAGTCCTCTTCAGAAATCATCAATTTCCAAACTACAAATCATATATGTTGGTCTTTTTCCCCACTGCATCTTATACAGTTTCAAAAGCATGTATCATATACATACTGATCATATCCCAGTTAACAAATCATGTTCAACACAATCTATCCACCAGTTTATATCACCATACAAACTGACCCTCATGCATAACATACAAATCGCAATAAGGCATATTAAAACAGTCATGGAAAATCATTAACATGCTAGTATCATCATCTATGTACTCATCATATGAATAACCAGATACACATTAATTAACAGTTTTAATCATACATTAACATGACAGCATGCATATTAAATCTCATACATAGGCAGTATCAACATACATGCATGGCAGATCATATACATACTGGAATATATCGAAAAACTGTTAAACACGTAACCAAATCATCCTATTATACACGTAGCTCTGATACCATTGCTGGGATTCGGGCACACACGCAGCGGAAAAACGCGAAAAATAAATACAAAAAACGAATCCCAAACGCAGGATCCGTGTATAATAAGCGGATGATTATGGAGAATCGTATGTGTACCTTTTTAAAGCTTTCCTTAGGATAATTATGGAGGTCCAGAAGTGATGAATCACAACAGCCCCTTCTTCAAGAACTACTCTCTAATGGTATCCACACGAACGTCGTATCGTCTAACGATCACCGGAGTTAGGTACTAGCCTGCTTGTGCCTCTTTGTCTCTCTCTCTAGCCTCTAAAAAACGTAGAGCTGCTAGGGTTTTATTAAAAATGAAAATTATAAAACTGATTCACCCTAAACTATACATCTTTATGTATATATATAGGGGAGAGAGGGACTTGGGCCAAAACCCTATTCTGATTGGACTTCTTAAAACCCATTCAGATTTCAGATTTATATTAATATTAAATTCGAATTCTAATATGTATATAATTAATCAAGTCTCACTTAATTAATTAAATAAATAAATAAATAAATAAATTTGAATTAATAATAATAACAGTATTTAAATTCATAATTTAAATAACACTCCGTTTAACCGTTCTTTGTGTGTGATCTTTTAAGTTATTTTTACGTTGGCAATAATTTTATTTTTCAATAATAAAATTATAAACAATGAGCGGCATCTAGTAATACATCATTGTTACCCAAGTAATAATAATAATTTGTGATTCAATTAAACCTTTCGTGAAGAATGTACAATGTAATATAATCCCTTTAACCTTATATTATAGATTAAACTCGAGGCATGTTTTGTGTCATCCTCATCAACGTTTAATCCGGGTTTCCTTGATCAATGAGTAGACTATTAATCAAATCAACATTTGAGCATGGCCATGCATTTTATAGTCTCACTCAATCAAGAGGCCAATAATATCACTCCCAAAATAGGAGGGTTAAATCCTATATCTATCATTCATATTTCTCATACGATTCATAGCAATCCAATGTCCACCTTTATCATTACCCGGTTAAAGGTAACTTTGAGTGTAATCAACGTATATTAATTCTCGTATAGAAATATAATGATTTCAAGTCAAAGGATCATTACATCATTATCACAGTGAGAATTTCTTATGACACTTATTAACATGTAGATTCTCACAGCGGGTCTGTCCAGTGCCATGCATTGAGACATGGACTTATGTTCTTGACTTTAGTATCATCATACTTATGACCAATGAGATGTGATCATCAGTCAACAAACATGCTAGTCTTATTGCATTATTATTGTCCTTAAATAATAATACTCGACTAGGGACTTTTAGGAATAAAATACTATTCATATAATCTCATTTTTAAGTCACATACTTAAAGACATATATTACGTATTAATATTCTAAGGACATTTATTATGCTTTCAATTTATAATGCAGTAAATAAAGATATAATAAATATTAAATAATCACATAACATAATTGTTTTCAAAAAAAAAAATTAAAAGTATTGTCTCTAGGACACCAATACTTACACTATTTGACTGCAAGTAGACCAAACATTATGTTTGCAACCTGTCTATGTGCTAGATTTCAAGAAAATCCAAGGGAACCTCATTGGATTATTATTAAAAGAATTTTTAGATATCTCAAGGACACTATCAATCTTGGCTTATGGTATCCTAGAGAGTCTGACTTCAAATTAATAGGTAATTCAGATGCTGACTTTGCAGGATGCAAAATTTATAGGAAAAGCACAAATGGAAGTTCGTTAATTTTTAGGTGGAAGAATTGTGTCATGGTTCAGTAAGAAACAGAAATCTATCTCAACATCAACAGTAGAGGTAGAATATATAGCTGCAGGAAGCTGCTGTGCACAGATCTTTTGGATGAGAAATCAACTGTTAGATTATGGTTTGAACTTTTCAAAAATTCCCATTTATTGTGATAATCAAAGTGTTATTGCAAAGATAGAAAATCCAGTTCAACATTCTCTGACAAAACACATCAGTATCATATATCACTCCATAAGGGAACATGTCATGGAAGGAACAATTGAAATGCATTTTGTTCCCTCAGATCAACAATTAGCAGACATATTCACCAAGCCCCTTTGTGAAGCAACTTTTACAAGATTGGTTTCTGAATTAGGAATAATGACAAGTAGATCAACTCTAGATAGGAAATAGCAGACAATCAGAGTATATGATAAACTCTATTAGAATGTGGTAAACTCTGATGGAAATGAAGTAAACTCTGATCATTGAAACATCTAATCTCTGATCACAAGTTATCAGTGTTTATAGTAAACTCTGTTAGAATATATGGTAAACTCTGATTCAAATTTCATATGTTAAACTCTGACCTACTTTAAACTCTGTTTGCTCTAAACTCTAATTTCTGTCTACATGTTAAACTCTATTTACTTTAAACTCTAGTTGATCTAAACTCTGATTACATGCTAAACTCTGAGATTTTATTTATGACATCATATCTCATTTTGTGACAACATAATTATTATTCTCTGATTGGACTAATCATTAGGACGCGTGTATCTCACGAAAAATGATTCATTTTTAGACACGGATACATTCATACATGCTGTATTTCGAGAATTGCACCACTTATTAGACAACCACTAAAAAATTGCCACGTGTCCCACTACAGAGTATATGTAAATGAGAGGGAATAGTTTAATTCTTATTTTCACTTTGAATTATTCATCTGCATCTCATATTTCTCTCTTTCTCTCTCGTTTCATATAAACCCTAATTTCTTAAACCTATTAATCTCTGCATTGCTATGGCATCTAAAGGTCTTTCATTTCAAAACTACACATTCGCTACTACTAATTACATCTCTCTTTTGAATAAGACAGAAACATCACAGGATTTTTATGTTATTCAAGATTTTTTTATAGAACAGCCATATTGGGTATGCACTTCAAGAACCAAATAATTTCTCTACTCAATCTCTAATAAAAGTTTGGTCAACAGCCAAGTTCAACAATGCTGGTGATGAAGAAGAACCAGTAATAACATTCAAATGCAATGGCACTCAATTCAATAACTCTTGCCATGGTGCAACAAGCCATTCATCTCCCAGAAGTGGCTGTGTATGATGACCTTATTGGTGATGAGCAAATCAAGGCATTCTTTAAAGAAATAGGCTATGGAGGTAGTCTATCAAAGCTAGGTAGTCTGACAAGGCCCCATTTGAGAAGAGAGTGGAGCTTCTTCTTTGATTGCATAACAAGAGCTTTCACTGCAAAATGTACAAATTTTGATGCAATTCCTCAGCTTTCTCAACAGATTGGGTATTCTCTGACCCATAATCTAAATTTTAATTTTCCTTATTTGATAATTAGGCAGTTAGCTAGCAAAATAAAGGATGATGCTCACACTGTATATTTTACTAGATTTTTATAATTAGTTTTTAGCTTTTTACTACATGATGTTAAGTTTGAGAATGATTAGAGTTTAGCTAGTTTTTGCATGAACAAAAGAATTTTTGCTGATTTAGCTAGGAAGGATGCAAAGAAAGAAGCTGGAGGTAATTTTCCTAAACTCTTTTATTCCACATGGGTCAAGCTTTTCTTAAATCAAAGAGTGCCTACCATGTATGGGAGGGATTTTTTATATGTGGCTATGGATCAGAGTTTAGCACCCTCTGATTCTAACCCACGCCACCCACCAAACACTAATAACCAAATACTTTTTCCAACCTCTACAGTCTCCCAAAAGACTGTAGTTGTAAAACAGAGCACTCAACAACAAGCACTATCAAAAGGAAGGGAAAGTCAATAAAGGAATCTTCTCCAAAGAAGAGGAAATTAAAAGATGAAAATACAGATTCTGATGATAGCAATGAAGGACTGGTTTTTCCAGTAAAAAAGGTTGTAGAGAAGGCTTCAGAAATTTCTCATGCACCATTTATGAAGTCATTCACCGTTGATCCAATGCCTAAAATCAAAAAGAAGAAAAGAAGATTGGTCAAGGCTGCAAACACTGATGCAATAATCTCTGATCAAGTAAACTTTAATCAACCTCTAGCCATAAACTCTGATGGAGTAATAAACGCTGACAATATGTTAAAATCTGATGCAAAAATAATCTCTGATGAAATCATAAAGTCTGATGAAGTGATGACCAAGCCTGTGTTAGTTTGTGATGTTACATCTGTTGATGAAAATGTTGCAAGTGAAGCTGTTCCAGTTCTTGTATATGATTCTCCTGTTCATTCCCTTAAGCAAATAATCAAGGAGATATCTTATGAAAGGGCGAGGGAGCTAGCATAGGAAGTTAGAAAGGAGATGGCAGAAAAGAAGTTAAAATCTACTCAAGTTTCTCCTAGTTCAAAGCTATTTTCCATGAAGAACAAGAAGCAAGTCTCTTTTGCCCAGGACATACAAGAACCTGCCTCTCAAAGTGAGGTAGTAGTCATTTCAAGGCTAGGCACACAAGAACCTGTTGATCAAAGTTCAACAGCAGCCATTGAAGATAAATCAAGTAAAGCCAGCAGGAATCAGGGGTACAACCCACAAGAAACTTCAACTCAAAGGGTTGAAGAAGTTGTTAATGCCCCTGCCACACAAGAACCGTCCAATCAAAGTTTGGATGCAGGCACTAATACCATAAATGAAGATTATGTTTTTGTTGATGCTGGTGAGACAAACTCTAAGACCATTTCATTGGCAATCTCTGATTCAATCATGGTGCAATTAATTTCTGCACAACTAATGGAGACTCCATCCACATCCACAAATACTCAAGGTATAAACTCTGACTTTTCTTCAGAATTTGCATTCTCTGATAGTATAAGTTCAGATTTTACCTTTTCTGTTTTAACTGCTAGGATGACCATGGATAATCCTGAAAAGGGTACCCCTATTCATGTGACTACAAATATCCTTTCTCAACCACATCTTATTTCTGTAGGACATTGTGTGTTGAGCCTTTCTAGTGAGTTTGAGGTAAAATGTGTGAAAAAATAGAATTAATAATGAGAGGCAGACACAGGATTTGGTAAAAGGAGAGATAAAATTGAGAAAGAAGTTAGTTACTTCTAGTGAGCAAAATCTAACTATTGAAAGTTATGATATGTGTGATGTGAAAAGTAATGAGATTACTTTAAAAGAGAAGAGTGATTTAGGATGTTCTGTTACTTTTTCAGGTACTCAGAGTTTATCTATCACTGCAAACTCTGATGCTCTGCCAAACTCTGACAATATTACAAACTCTGATGATCAAGATGCATTCTCTGATGAGCCTATCTTTGAAGATGAAGAAGTTATAGATCTTTCAATTTCATATGCACAAAGATACATATCAAATAAATGGCATGTTGATTCTTTTGATGCTCATGAGAGATTGATGATGACATATTCTTTTGATACAACTTAAAGTTTGGATACTTTGGAAGTCAAGGTTGATAATCTTTCCACTACTGTCAATTCTATGCAGAGCATTCTACATACAATTGTTGAAATTCTCACATTCAAAAAAGGAAATGATTTCATAAAGGGGAGAAGGTGTCCACAGACAAATGCAAGGAGGATGCAATACAAAAAGATGACAAAATGATGATGAAGATTATGGGAGTCATAAGGATGAGAAGCAAACTCTGAAGCAATAAACTCTGATTGGACAAACTCTGACAACCTCTCAAAACCTGATGACATCAAAGTCTGAAATAAACAATGACAAGCAAACTCTGATGGATGCTGACTTGGAATTAGAAAAAAGGCTTGAAGAATAAGAGAATCCTGAAAAGATTTATAAAGCATAATGTAACGTAACGTAACATGTAACCGAGGAAACTAACTCAACACAGATGGTCGGTAACTTATATTAAAATGAAGCACGGAATCGACTGCGAATCATTTATAAGTTAAATACAAAAGACCAAATTATTAGAGGAAGCTTTGAAGACATTGAAGATCACTGAAAGAAGTTCATTAACATGTTCCAGCCTCAGTGACGAATTAAGTTGAAGTTGTTCAAAGGTTCTGAAGATGAAGAAGGTTTTACTACAGAGAAAACAGAAGATTCCAGTGAAGTTTAGAAGCACTTCTAATCAACAAGGAACAAAGTCAATTGTATTATAAAGAAGATGTGAAGATCAAGATCGTGTTAGTCATTTATGAACCAGACCAGTTGCACCAATCGTCAGCACAAAAGAGATTGAGAATTGCATCTATGGATGAGAAGAATTGACCAGATACTGAGATGAGTAACCTAAGTGGTATGTGATTAAGCCCAGAATAAATCAAGGTCGAATTAACAAGGAAATATTTATTTGACTTGGTTGCAGTGGAAGAAATTATATTAAAGGGCTTAACAAGTTCGAAAATTGGCTAAGTGAATGAGACTACAGAAGCTGTATCCAGAAGTCAACTAGTCAAGCTATTTCGTCTTATTCACCAATGGTTAATCATGCTATTTTGTCTTATTCACCTATGGTTATTAACCATCGGGTGAGATAAACAAATGGAAAAGAATTGGTGAAAGACAAAGGGCTTATTTTGTCTTATATGCCGATAGTTATTAACTATCGGGTAAAGGAAACAAAAGCAAGCTAGCACTTTCCGATGGTTGTTAAAGCTTGGAATAATTCTGATGGTTACTAATGTTTGAAGTAATTTATTTTATTTCAGGAATTGTTTTTAAGTGTCCGATGGTTATTCTACAGACTCATCGATACTTAAACAATTAATCAGTAAATGTTCCCGATACTTATGAAGAAAAAGAAGCGAAGCTGCAACTAGTTTACTTGGCACAAAATGGGCCACGTATCCAAAGTTGAAAAAGTCTACACAAAAAGGAAGCAAAGCATCGTCTTTGAAGATTCATTCAGCTAACAGACAGAGAGATACACAGAGCAATTAAAGAGAGAAAACACAGAGAGCATTCAAGAGAGTAAACACCGAAGCCATTAAGTTTATACCCACAGCTGTTGTTACCTTGGTTGTTTTCATTAAAGCTTGTAACTTAACTGACTGTACTAGTGAATCATTGTAACTAATCTACGGATTAGATTTGTGGAGCACCTCAGGGTTTATATAAATCAAAAGATATATTCCCCGAACTGTTGTTATGTTATTGCTCACCAACTGTTTGATTATATAACTGTTCGAACTGTATTAAGTCCATAAAGAACCATTCCGCGAATCAAAGTTAAAATTGGACAATATCGTATTCAACCCCCCTTCTACGATATTTGGGACTAACAATTGGTATCAGAGCTTACTGATTGAGTTTACAAATCAGGATCTATTGTTCGGACTTCAGTATTAAGCTTCTGGAATTTTTTCGTGAATTTTTTAATTTTCAAAATATTTCACTCAGAAATTTTTTGAACTTTAAATAATTTTGAAAAGTTCAATATCATGAGTTCTCAGAAAGTAGGAAGTATTAAGGTTCCTCAGTTTGATAGAGTGAATTATAATCTATGGAAAAAGAAGATGACCCTGTTTATTATGGCTGCAAATCTGTTGTACATGGGTATCTTGGAGAACGGACCGTTTGTACCAATGAAGATGATTCCTGAATCTATAGTGGACGGAGTAAGAGTTCATCAAAGGTCTACTCCAAAGGATCCTACAGAGTTCACTGATACAGAGAAAGAAATTGTTGCATTGGACACAGGCCTTCAGTTGATTATTGTTGACTCAATGGATGAAGACATGTGCCATCAAATTCTAAATTGTATATCTGGAAAGCACATGTGGGAAACCATCGAACTGATTATGGAAGGAACAGAAGAAGTAAAAGAGAACCGGTTGGATATACTTATATCAAGATATGAAGCATTCAAATCTACTCCTGGAGAAACAATCACTCAAGTTTTTGAGCGATATAATAAATTATTAAATGAGTTGAGTATCCAAGGGAAGAACTATCCATTAAGGGAAACGAACAGGAAGTTTATGTTGACTCTTCCACATCATGTTGAGCATAAAGTTTCTTCAATTAGAGAAAGAGACAACTTCAATGTCATACCCCTTGAAAAGCTATATGGAAAATTGAAGACTTATGAAATGGAACAAGAACAGAGGTTGATTATCTATGGTTCCGGCTCAGTGGACAGTAAGAGTGCATCACTAATGAAGACCACATCTCTTGTGGCAGATGAAGTGAAGACTTCTGAAGCAAAGGTTATTGAAACCAAGATTGGTAGAGAATTGATCATTGAAGCTGAAATGGCTACAGAATCACAAGCTGAAGAGGAAGATGATTTTTATACATTGGAAGAGCTTGATGAGATGGAAGACAAATCTATGGCGTACTTGGCAGGGCGTTTCAAGCATATAAGATTCAGAGAGAATCCCAAGTACAAGAAAAGTTTTGGTAGCAGATTTCAGAAGACAGGATCATTTTCGGGATCCAACTCAAGAGGTGGTTACAAGTCAAACATGGTAGACCGTAGTAAGTTCCGGTGCTACAACTGCAATGAACTAGGGCATTTCGCCACTGAATGTAAGAAATCGAAAAAAGCAAAAGACAATAAAGTTTATGAGAAGAAGAGTTCATACGAGAAGAAAAGCTATGATGAGTTGAAAAGGGAGAATGAGAAGTTGAAACAGAGATTGGATGCTTTGGTTGCAAAACAACAAGGCAAGGCTTACATTGTTGAAGGTAGAAAATGGGATGACATAGATTCTGAAGAAGAAGAATATGGAAATCTTGCATTAATGGCAGACACTTCAGAAGAATCTCCATCATCAGTACAGGTACTTATTCTCACCACTGTAGATATGTCTCTATCTGAATATAAAAATACTGTTAATGACTTGAGTATAGAGATGTTTAACATTCATACAAGCATGCTAGCTTCTGAAGCAGAAAATGCTAGACTAGTTGCGAAGATTAAAAAGCTAGAATCTGGAAAGGAACAACTAGAGCTTGTAGGAATCACAGTTAATGACCTTAAGGAAAGAAATGAATATTTGGAGAATAAGGTTATCTGTAATGCAGAGGTTGAGACAGCACTTAGGGCTAAGATTTCTGAGCTAGAGTTAAAATTGGAAGCTTTTAAGAACTCAGCTAATATTGCTAAAGACATAATGGATAAGCAGAGCTTAGATAATAAGACATGTATAGGCTTTAACTACGATGAACATAAAAGGAAAAACAAGAAGGATAAAAGGAATATAATTTTCAATGCTTCTAGTACTGTTTTATTAGAAAATGAAAATGTTCCTTTTGTCATTAAGAAGAGTAGTAATCCTGTCTTTAAGCTCCCACTCTCAGAACCCTTAGACGAAGATACTATCGTATGGAAACAAGAAATGCTTGTTGAGGATAAGTTAAAAGAGAAAGAAGCTGAGGAAAATAATGTAGAAGAAGTTACACCTAATGAGCCAGTTAAAACTGAATCTGCTAAAACTGAATTAGGTGGTAACAAGAACAAGTCAAAGAGTAATAGGAATGGGAAAGTAGGTGTTAAAATTGCTAATTCTGCTACACCTGCACCCATTGCACCTAGGAAATTGTGTACTAATTGCAATTTTGCTGGACACCTTAGTCATGCATGTAATAAGGTTAAAGTAGAATCTGATGTTCCTGTTGTGCAGAACATGTTTAGCATGAATAGTTCTCATTTGCCTTGTGGTATTACTGGATGTATGCCATGTACTTTTAATATTATGAATGCTTATTTCAATTTGATGAATGCATCTACTTCTAGTAATTGCATAGGCATAGAAAGAAGCATGAATAAGAAAAAGGTAAGGGCAAAGACTGCTAGTCCTCCTAAAGTTAGGAAGGAGACTCAATCTCATAAGCCAAAAGACAAATCTATCAAGGCAAAGGAACATGATTCGAGTTCAGTCAAAGTAGAACTTAAAAATGTGAAAACTGAACCTATTACACCATCTGCAAGAACCTCTAAATTTCTTGGACCCAAACAAGTTTGGGTTCCAAAGAAACCTTAATCACTTTGTGGTTGCAGGGCATAGATACTAATGAAAAAGTCATGTGGATTCTTGATAGTGGATGTTCAAGGCATATGACAAGAGACAAGTCCCTGCTGACCAATGTGGTTGAGAAGACCGGCCCAGTTGTAACCTTTGGAGATGACAGCAAAGGCTTTACTAAAGGATATGGTAGTCTGGAAGTTGGAAATGTCATCATTGAAAATATCTCTCTTGTTGACGGTCTGAAGCACAACTTGCTGAGCGTCAGTCAATTTACAGATAAAGGATATAATGTGGACTTCAGGAAGGAAAAGTGTCTGATCACCAACAGGAAAGATGAAAAGCTTGCTCTTAAAGGAGTAAGAAAAGGAAATTTGTTCGTAGCTGACTTAAACACTGCAAGCAGAGGAGAAGCAAATTGTTTCTACAGTAGAGCATCCTCTGAATTGAGTTGGTTATGGCACAGAAAACTATCTCACCTGAACTTTAAGGTAATGAATTCTTTAGTTAGAAGAGAATTGGTGATAGGGTTACCACAGATGGAATTCTACCTAGAAGGACTCTGTGAAGCATGTGAAAAGGGTAAGTCAAAGAAGGCGTCATATAGAAGTAAGGACATGTCAAGCATCAGCGAACCTCTCCAGTTGATTCATATGGATCTGTTTGGACCGGTTAATGTCATGTCAGTTTCAAAGAAGAAATATGCATTAGTGATTGTCGACGACTACTCCAAGTACACGTGGGTGTTGTTTTTGCATTCTAAGGATGAAGCACCTCAAATGGTAATCGATCACATTAAAAAGATTGAGGTGGAAGCTGGATTGCCTGTGCGGACAATAAGATCAGATAATGGAACTGAATTCAGAAATGCAGTTCTAAATGAATTCTGCACGAAGCAAGGCATCTCAAGACAATACTCAGCCCCAAGAACTCCACAGCAGAATGGAGTGGTAGAAAGGAAAAACAGGACTTTGATTGAAGCAGCAAGGACAATGCTAAGCCAGTCAAAGCTACCTACATATTTTTGGGCAGAAGCAGTCAACACAGCTTGTTACACTCAAAATAGGACCCTGATTAATAAAGATCTAGAAAAGACAACCTATGAGATTATGACCAACAGAAAGCCATCACTGAAGTACTTTAATGTGTTTGGTGGAAAATGCTATGTATTGAAAGATGAACATCTGGGCAAGTTTGATGCTAAAGCGGATGAAGGGATTTTCCTTGGTTACTCACTGGAGTCTAAGACGTACAGGGTATATGTGATTGAAACTCGTAAGGTCATTGAAAGCCTTAATGTAACGTTTAACGACACCAAACTCCCAAGTCTTCAAAAAGATAAAGATTCTGAATCTTTGAAAATTGAAAATCTATCAGAATACTACTTAGGAGATGAAGACGTACCTGGTGTTGCATCTGGTAGCCATGAATACACGAATATTGATAATCCAGAGCAAAGCAGTGGAAGTGTTGGTAATACCACACAGTCACAGTCACAGTCTGTATTTCAAAATCACTCTGTTACTAAACCTGCTAGCTCAACTGGTGGATCATCAAATAATGAAGGCAACAACTCAAGGGGAGGTGAAGAAGGATCAGCTAGTCGCTCTTAACACAACTACGAAGAAGGACAATCATCAAGGGCTAATCTGCCTAGACAGAGGGTATGGAACAGAGATCATCCCTTTGAATTAATCATTAGTGACCCAGAGAGTGGTGTGAGGACTAGAAGAGCAACAGAGAATGAATGTCTGTACTCTGGTTTTCTATCAGAGGAAGAACCTAAAAAGGTTGAAGATGCTCTAGAAGATCCAGATTGGGTGATTGCGATGCAAGATGAACTCAATCAGTTTGATAGGCAGAAAGTTTGGAAACTGGTACCCAGACCTAAAGACAAATCTGTGATTGGCACTAAATGGGTATTCAGGAATAAGTTGGATGAAAATGGCATTGTTACGAGGAACAAGGCCAGACTGGTTGCTAAGGGGTATTCTCAAGAAGAAGGAATAAATTATGACGAGACTTATGCACCAGTAGCAAGACTTGAAGCCATCATGATGTTTTTGTAGGTTATTATTACGTTGGCAACAATTTTAATATCTAATTAAAATTGTAAACAATGAGCGGCATCTAGTAATACATCATTACTACCCAAGTAATAACAATAAATCGGTGATTCGATTAAGCCTTTCGTGAATAATGTTCCATGTAATATAATCCCTTTAATCTTGATATTATAGATTAAACTCAAGGCATGTCTCGTGTCATCCTCTTCATAATTTAATCTTTATTTTCTTGATCAATGAGTAGACTATTAAAATCAAATCAACATTTGAGCACGGCCGTGCATTTCATAGTCTCACTCAAACAAGAGGCCAATAATATCACTCCTAAAATTAGGAGGATTAAATCCCATCTAGATCATTCATATTTCTCATACGATTCATAATATACCCAATGTCCACTTTTATCATCACCCGGTCAAAGGTAACTTTTAATGTAATCAAAGTATATTAATTCTCGTATAGAAATATAATGATTTCAGGTCTAAGGATCATTACACCATTATCACAGTGAGAATTACTTATGACACTTACTTAACATGTAGAATCTCACGGCGGGTCATTCCAGTGCCATGCATTGATACATGCACTTATGTTCTTGACTTTAGTATCCCCATACCTATGACCAATGAGATGTGGTCATCTGTCAAGAAACATACTAGTCTTTGTGTATTATTATTGTCCTTAAATAATAATACTCGACTAGGGAATTTTAGGAATAAGATATTATTCATATAATCTCATTTTTAAGTCACATACTTAAAGATATATAATACGTATCAAAATTCCAAGGACATTTATTATGCTTTCAATTTATTACGCAGTAAATAAAACATAATAAATAAATAATAATCAATAAAACATAATCCTTAATAATAAATATTTTCCTTAAAATATAAAAAGTATTGTCTCTAGAGCACAATTACTAACAATCTCCCACTTGCACTAGAGCCAATTACCCAAGTATCCAATACTCATGGAACTAGTGTGACTTTCGTGCTTCTGCTGCGACAAAGCCTTAGTCAGTGTGTCTGCAATATTATTATTAGTATACACTTTACATATTTGTATATCTCCTTGATCATTAATCTCATTAATTAGGTGATATCTCCTAAGTACATGCCCAAACAGCCTCCTTGGCTGCTTCACAAGCATCAATATACTCAGGTTCTATTGTAAAATCAACAATTGTCTTTGCTGTGAACCATTCCAGCATACAACATCTCAATAAAACACAAAGCCAGACAGAAACATTAAATTATCGTTATCTGTCTAGAAACCAGTATCACTGAAACCTCTTACAACTAGCTTCACATCTCCTCCATATAACAAGAATGAATCTTTAGTCCTCTTTAAGTACTTAAGAATATTCTTGACTGTCGTCCAGTGACCTTCACCTGGATTAGATCGGTATCTACTCATCATGGTCAAAGCATACGAGACATCAGGACAAGTACATATCATTGCATACATTATAAAACCAATTGCTGACGCATATGGAATTTTACTCATGCAGTCCCTATCATCCAATGATTTAGGACAAATTTTATTTTGAGATCACTATCCCATGAGACATTGGGACATATCCATTTTAGTCTCTTTGCATTTGAAATCGATGCAAAACTTTGTCAATGTATGTACTCTAAATTAGGCCGATCAATCACCTTGATCTATCTCTATAGATCTCGATCCCTAATATATATGTCACATCGCCTAAGTCTTTCATTGAGAAATTATTTCTCAACCAAGTCTTCACAGTCTGTAGAGAAGGAATGTCATTCCCTATTAGTAATATATCATCAACATATAATACTAGGAATGCCCCATGGCTCCCACTAAACTTCTTGTAAACACAAGTTTCATCTTCATTCTGAATAAAGTCAAACTCTTTTTGACTGTTTCATGAAAACAAATGTTCCATCTCCTCGAGGCCTGCTTTAATCCATAAATGGATCGACGCAACTTACATACATTTCCAGCATCCTTTAGATCAACAAAACCCTTAGGGTGTGTCATGTACACATCCATATCTTCTTCAAGGCTCTCATTTAAGAAAGCGGTTTTGACATCCATTTGCCAGATTTCATAGTCATAGTAAGCAGCTATAGCAAGCAAAATCCTGATGGACATGACCATAACAACTGGTGAAAAGGTCTCATCATAGTCAATACCATGAATTTTCTTGAAACCTTTTGCCACCAATCGTGCCTTATAGGTCTGTACATTAGCATCCATGTCGGTCTTCTTCTTGAAAACCCACTTGCACCCTATAGGTTTTATCCCTTCAGGTGGATCAACCAAAGTCCATACTTGATTAGTATACACGGATTCCATCTCAGATTTAATGGCATCTAGCCATCTCTTAGAATCTGGAGTGTTTATAGTATCTAGGTAGGTGATAGGCTCATCTTCATCCACAAGCATCACATCACCATCTTGAGTCAAGAGAAATCCATATTATCTCTCGAGCTCATGGCGAATCCTACTAAACCTACGAACACCTGTGTTTCTGTTAGGGAGTATACTGAACTATTCGTTTGAAGTATATGACATTGTCTTTTTTTATTGAGAATCTTGAATGCGTATTTTAACACTGTTTGTATATTATATATTGTGGATAATCTAGTATCAAATGGGATAACAGAAGATTAGATTGTCAGTGTCTATATATAATATAATAAATGTTCACAGTTTAAGTGGAGTTAAACAAACCACTGGAATGACTGAAGTATTATTTGGAAATAATCTATCTTGATTATTGAATAATACTTGTATGCTTTGTGTATATTGAACGGGATTAAAATATTAGAATTGTTCTTCTATTCTGATAATAAAGAAGAACTAAGATTCTATAATATTATTATTGCTTAGGTTCTTAATCCGGATACAGTGATTGACACTTGTATGCAATGCACATGTTTTGATTCATATGTGATGTGATTTTTTGTTAATCACAATATTATGTTTTGGACAATGACATTGCATACAGAGTGGGATATTGACTATAAAAGGAAACCGTGTCCGAAAATATTCGGGTGATGATGTCCTCTTGAAAGCTCATAAAGATAATTATGCTTTAGTCCTGCAGGCAGATTTGTTCTTGCATAATTATAAGGTTGAGTGGATGATCAAGGATAAAAGATATTGATTAAATTAATTATCAGAAATTAATTTAATTAATGGACATTCGATATCTTAAACATGGGGAATTTAATAAGCAAATAATATTGGAGCCGAATTAAATAATTAAATTACGGCATTAGGAGAGGTAGTGTAAATATTAATTCTTTAGTGGATTGAATTAATATTTAATGACATTGGGCTTGACCCAGAATGTCATTGGAAGGCCCGACCTAATTATCCAGGATCCCTACTGTAGCCTATATATTCATCTTATTCTCTTCTAGCTATGAGTTGGAAAATACTAGGGTTTTTGTGAGCAGCCGTTCAAGGAGGCAACCAAGAACTAGGGTTCCAAGATCTCAAAGCTAGAAGGGAGGCAACCTTGGGAGGATCGAAGGCCACACTTCGCTCAAGGTGAATACGGGAATACAGTAGAAGACGTGGATTTGAATCGCTTGCGCCGTAGCGATTAAGGTTAATTTTCTATTCAAACTCGTTCGTTTTCATATCATAAAACGCAGCATCATGATTCGATTGTCCCAACAATTGGCATCAAGAGCCAGGTTCTAGGGTTCTGCGTTATATGATATGATGTCCATGTCGTAATTATGTATGTATATAGTGGTGGGTTTGTATTGTTTTTTTGATGCAGGTTGTTATCCACTATTATGGCCATGGTTGTAATTATGTTTTTGGATCCCACGTGGTTTATCGTGGTTGTAAATTAAATCATGAGGGTTGATCATGATTAGTTTTAATTTTTGATTTCTATTTTGATTGTAATCTTGTAATTCGAATTGTATTCAATTTAGATTATGATCTGATGTAATAGAATAGATTTTTCTGTTGTATTTGTCGTATGTAATTGTTTGATCAACGAAGATGCGAGAAACAGAGTTCTTCCGCTGCTATATGCTGTTTTCGTGGCTGCTTCGCTGTTCTGGCTACAGATTTTGCATACGATATCCGATTGGGGCGAATAATACCTTTTTGGAAACGGCAGAACGAGACCTACAGGCTGAGATGGAAATCATCTCCAGATTTTTCAAGCCATTCTGAGCTCGTTTAGGCAGTCAAACAGGCGGCTAAAGATTTTCGAAAATTTATCGATGGATGATTTTGAAGATTATTCTTCGGGGCCATAATAGTGGATGTATTTTATTATGTTTTACATAATGTTTGCTGATCTTGATTATTACTTCTATGTGTTCCATGTTTGTTTGTTATGCCATGTGATACTAACCCTTCGCATGCTAGAACGACATGGACATAGGGCTGTTTTATTATGCTTTAATCATGATGAGTATGCTGCTATGTTATGTGTTATATGTATTGTTATTATGATACATGTGGACTGCGAAAAAATAATATAGGACGATGCATCTAGATAAAATCCTCATAGTAAAATACTAAGTGGGAGAGGGAATTAATTTGGTATTAAATCCCATGGTCTCCATTATTGTTTGTATGTAATTTAACACTAAGTCGAATATAAATTATGTATACGTCACCCATCGTGGCATGTAATTTATGGTGTCTAGAGTGTTATGGAAATTACTAGAACAAACTTCTAAAATTAATTATGAATATTGGAAGGTACATATGTCACCCAACGTGGCGTACTAAGTTTCATAGAATTCAAATAATAAAAGGATACCCTATTTTTTGATAGCTTTCACGCTCAACTAGGAAGAGAATCTAAAATAACACATCTTTGAGTATTCTTGCGTTGGTGTCTAGGAAAGCGTGCAGCTTACCTGGCCATTTAGATTGGTGTCTAGAAAAGTGGTTAGCCTCTTGGCAATGCTTCCACCGGCCTGGCCAGTCAGTCTGAATACTCTTTAGATTTGTAATTTTAGTAGTATCTTATTGTTAGGAGCAAGAATTTATCATAGTCAAAAGGCGCATCTGGTATTATTATTATTAATTTAAGATTTAATAATGGTATACACTTAGCTATGAAAAATAATATAGATCACCCTAACGTGACTAATTATTTAGTAGTAGGACCGAAGTACCATTTAAATAAATTTAGGTGGTATATAAGTCACCCAACGTGGCATACCGGAAACCTATGGTGTTTAAGTGTTGGTGTTTTAAATAATTGTTAGAGGAACCAATTTTTTTAAACACCCTCTAATTATGTGTTATATGTATGATTCTCAGGATATAATGGGCTTTAATCCACTTTTTACCATACTTAAGGATAACAAACTTACTGGACCTAACTATATTGAATGAAAACGTAATTTGGACATTGTGTTGACTGCTGAGGAGTACAAATTTTGCATTAATGAACCCAAGCCAGAGGAGCCTGCTGAGAATGCTTCTGAAGTTGAGAAGGAGTATTATAAGAAGTGGATTAAGGCTGATGAGATGTCGCGATGTTACATTCTGGCAGCAATGTCAGGTGTTTTGCAGCATCAGCATCAGGCTATGGCCACTGCTTCAGATATGCTCTTTAATCTCAAAGAACTTTTTGGAGATCAGAATAGGGCTGCAAGGCAAGTAGCAATGAAAGCTTTAATGAACACTCAGATGGCTGAAGGGACACCTGTAAGGGATCATGTTCTCAGGATGATGTCACATCTGAATGAGATGGAGATCCTTGGTGCTGAGGTTGATGGGGAAACCCAGATCGATATCATCCTTATGAGTTTACCCAAAAGTTTTGAGCAGTTCCGCTTGAATTACACCATGAACAAAAGGATGTATAGTCTTGCGGAACTTCTGACAGAACTTCAGGCAGCTGAAGGACTTTTTCAGCAGAGTGTTCAAGTCAATGTGGCTGAGAAACCTTCTTCTTCTAAGCCGAAAGCCAAGAAGAAGAAAAAGGCTCAGACACAGAAAGTTGTGAAAGCTGTGGGAGTTCAAGGTGGTGCTGTGAAAAAGCCCAAGGGCAAGTGCTTCAGGTGCAAGCAGTCGGGTCACTGGAAACAGGATTGTCCTCTTCCTAAGAAGAAAAACAATACTGGTATGTCTCTTTCTCTAGTTACAGAAACATATATAGCGGCTATATCTACGAGCACTTGGTGTGTAGATACAGGAGCCACTGATCATGTTTGTAATTCTATGCAGGGGTTCCAGCAATCCAGAATGCTTAGAGATGGCGAGATATATGTGTTCATGGGAGATGCTACGAAAGTAGCAGTAGTTGCAGTGGGAAATGTTAATTTATCTTTTGGTGATGATAGGAATTTGGTTTTGAACAATTGTCTTTATGTACCTTCGTTTAGAAGGAATTTAATTTCGGTTTCTAAACTTGCTTTGGATGGTTATAATGTTTGTTTGGATCATAATGTTTCAATTATGAGGAATAAACTAGTTATATGTTCTCGTACATTGCAAGACAATTTATACATAATCACTCATAATCAACCTGCACTGCAACTACAACATAGGGTATTAAATAACACATCTTCTATCACTACTAAAAAAAGGAACCTTCTTCTTTGAACCAAACATATCTTTGGCACTTAAGATTAGGTCATATTAACTTGAGGAGGATTCAAAGACTGGTAGTAGATGGGCCTTTAGGCTCATTGGCAGTGGAGCCATTTCCAGTCTGTGAATCCTGTTTGGAAGGTAAAATGACCACTAGGCCTTTTAAGGCAAAGGGGAATAGAGCCAAAGAAGTGTTAGAATTGGTTCATACTGATTTATGTGGACCCATGAATATTCAAGCAAGAGGTGGTTATGAATATTTTGTCACTTTTATTGATGATTATTCTAGATATGGATACATTTATTTGTTGCGCCGTAAATTAGAGTGCTTTGACAAGTTCAAGGAGTACAAAACTGTAACGGAGAAGCGACATGAAAAATGTATCAAGTCACTACGATCAGATCGTGGTGGCGAATAGTTGCTTGGAGAATTTAGAGATTACTTATCAAAGAATGGGATCATGTCTCAGTTGACTGCACCTGGAACACCCCAACAGAATGGTGTAGCGGAGAGAAGGAATCGTACTCTTTTGGAGAGTGTTAGATCGATGATGAGTTATTCAGAATTACCCAAGTCGTTTTGGGGACATGCTTTAGAAACAGCAGCTTATCTTTTGAATTTAGTTCCTTCTAAGTCAGTTCCTAAGACTCCAAAAGAATTGTGGACTGGTTCAAAACCTAGTCTAAGACATATTCGGATATGGGGTTGTCCAGCACATGTGTTGAACAAGAACGTGACTAAGTTAGAATCTCGTACAGAAGTAAGGCTTTTTGTAGGCTATCCCATGGGAACGAAAGGATATTTATTTTATAGTCCTAAGGATCGGGATGTCATTGTTAGTACCAATGCTAGATTCCTAGAGGAGGACTATATGATGAACCATAAACCCATGAGCAGTGTCGTTTTAGAGGAACTAGTGGGAGAGACAAATAATGAACAAGTGCCAATAGTACAAGTAGAACAGTCACAAGAGAACACACAACCTATCACTAATACCACACCGGTGTCTCGTCGTAGTGGGAGGGTTATTCGTAAACCCAGCAGATTCATGTTATTGGGAGAGTCTTCGGACTTGGTCTCTGAGGAACATGATGAGGATCCCATGACATACGAGGAAGCACTGCAAGACAAAGGTGCAGATCTATGGCAAAAAGCAATGAAATCTGAGATGGAATCTATGTATTCAAATCAAGTCTGGGAGCTCGTGGAACCACCCAAAGGTGTAAAACCCATTGGATGTAAGTGGATCTACAAGAGAAAAAGAGGATCTGACAAAAAGGTAAAAGCTTGGAAAGCAAGACTTGTTGCGAAAGGGTATACTCAGAAAGAAGGGATCGATTATGAGGAAACCTTTTCGCCAGTAGTCATGCTAAAGTCGATCCGGATTCTTTTATCTATAGCAGCTCATCTCGATTATGAGATTTGGCAAATGGATGTCAAGACAGCTTTCCTAAATGGGAGTCTTGATGATGAGATCATCTATATGCAACAACCAGAAGGATTCATTAAGAAAGGCCAAGAGCATCTGGTATGTAAGCTTAAGAAGTCCATTTATGGACTTAAACAAGCTTCTAGGTATTGGAATATTCGCTTTGATCAGGTAATCCAGTCATACGGATTTGATCAATGTCCAAGCGAGTCGTGTGTGTACAAGAAATGTGAGGGTAGTTCAGTGACTTTTCTAGTGCTATACGTAGATGATATTTTACACATTGGAAACAATGTAGGGATGTTATCAGCGGTAAAGGCATGGTTGTTCAAACAGTTCGAAATGAAGGACTTAGGTGAAGCGGCATACATCCTTGGGATCAAAGTTATAAGGGATCGCAAGAAAAGGATGTTGGCTTTATCCCAAGAGCCCTATATTGATGAGGTATTGGCTCGTTTTAACATGCAGGACTCCAAGAAGGGTAACCTACCTTATAAACATGGAGTTGCTCTATCAAAGAAACAGTGTCCTAAGACACCAGAGGCGATAGAGAGCATGAAAGCGGTTCCCTATGCTTCGGCATGCGGAAGCTTAATGTATGCAATGTTATGTACGAGACCTGATATTTGTTTTGCCGTGGGCATGGTTAGCAGATATCAGTCAAACCCAGGACAGGAACATTGGAGTGCAGTAAAGGCTATACTCAAGTACCTGAGAAGGACTAAGGAGTATATGCTAATTTACAAGGCCTCAGATTTGTTACCTCTAGGATATACCGATTCAGATTTCCAAGCAGATAGAGATAAGAGGAAATCAACCTCGGGATATGTGTTTACCTTAGGAGGTGGAGCTGTAATATGGAGGAGTGTAAAGCAGAAATGCGTTGCTGACTCTACCATGGAAGCCGAATATGTGGCAGCTTCGGAGGTAGCCAAAGAGGCAATATGGTTCAGAAACTTTCTTTTGGACATAGATGTGGTACCTAATTTGCCTAGGAGCTTGACAGTGTATTGTGATAACACTGGTGCTGTGGCAAATGCAAAGGAACCGCGAGACCATAAGGCA